>CM038052.1:152093853-154921633 GCA_021397845.1 Areca catechu
CCCACCTGGATATCAAGCTGCACACTCATCAACTCTCTGTCATGGATATTAACCATTGTTGGGTCTACCCTCCCATCCATCCCAGTCATACGTGATCCAGGAGCAGCTGCTATTAATGCTTGCCACTTAAGAGATGCCCCGTTACAGGGACGTGTCAATCACCACCCTTGCTCCACCAATCATGGTATGACCCCTTCTACGGGCATGCCTGCAATAACCGGGACATGTTAGATGCCACTTTTTTGCAATGCACACCATACCACTAGGCATCAGGTACATGCTTACAAACTCTTCCCTGAGATCCTCCAAGTAAGTTGAAAAAAGTGAACTAGGCTGGAAGAGAAGGAAAAAAATGAGGGAAAGCAGAGACGGAACCAAGAGCCCTCATATCCAAGAGCCCTTCCTTTCAGATAAAGGAACCCTTACTCTCAAAGGACACCTGAGCTCCCTGATAACCACCAGGTTCTTCATAGCTTGCTACATCATCAAGAGTATTCATCAAGACATTTGCCGGCCATCCTATTTACTTCTCCCTTTTCACGAAGTGCCTCGGCCTCTACAAGTCCACTTACTCGTGTGCCATCTCTCTGGAAGGAGAGGTGACATGCAGAATGCGGAGGCAAACCGCCTTCGATGAAGCAGAGGCCACGAATGCTGCGAAGTCTTGCCCATAAAAAATGGAGAGGAAAGTCTCCGATGGCATTGATGGTGCCAAAAGATTATCCCCTACCACAGCCTCCGTGTAGACCCACCAGCTGTCAAGCAAGGCAAGGTTTCCGATGCTGCTTCCACTCCTAACCTTGTTGCCTCTCCTTAGAGAGCCAGGTCTTGCCTAAGGTAGCCCAAAACCGTATCGTAGACTGTGAAGAGCCACCTTGCGCATCCCTCGTACGGACTTCCCAGTCATCGAGCGAAGTGGGTTCCCAAAGTTTCGTTCGCTGCCAGCGTTTCCACCACTAAATGTGAAGATGGATTGCGAAGGAGGAACTAGGTGATGAGGTAGGTGACTAATACCCTTCCCCTAGCTCGAACCTTCGACTAGCGACAGTCACAGCCCAACAGCTGGAGCACTGGCTATTTCCAATACTTTCATGCGAAGAAGAGCATCCATCAGCATGCCCTTGGTGTGGAGGCACCTGCCTGGAAAAAAATTCTTTCATCAAGAAAGGGAACTCGATGATGCCGGCATTAGAGAAGATCGATTGCCATTCGACATCCTGTTGGTCACTAGAACTCCAGGGAGACTCGATGAAGATCGACTTCCCTGGCCCTCTATTTATAGGGGGTTGGTGGAAGGTTGCTGCACCAGGAGCCAACTGGTGCTCGAGGTGTTTGTGCCCCATTAGCTAGGCAATCGTTCTTCCCAGAATTAGGAGACGAAGTGTTGGGCGCCCCTTCCAGGGTTGACATCCCCTCGGGAGGTGACACACTCATATTCTCTGCACTCTAACTGAAGTGATGCCACAAAGTGCACCGGAGTCGCGTCTGGTCAAAGGAGTCCCTAGGGATCGAGCCTGTATCTAGTGGTATGCCAAGTCATGTAGCACCCTGCGATTCGGGGGCGAGTTAGATACTCTCTCTTTCCTTTGGAGTGTGACTAGGCCTCGAGATCTCGACGGTGTCTCGAGATTCATGCAAAGGTGTTCTCCAGGTGACAATGCATCATGTCCTGGGCGACGTTGCCCTAGGCGTTGCAAAGACACACCAAACATTGCAGAGAAGCAAACCAAAAGAACAAGACACCATGCAAAAAGGAATGAAATTAAAGAAAAAAATCTTTATTAATTTTTTCGATGAAAGAGGAAGTACAAGGTCAGCATTCTGGGATATGAGAGGCCCGATCGCCATGCTAGCCTCAAGATAGCGTGCCTGCATGATAAATTCGCATGCGTCGAAGCCTACGTTGAAGCCCTACGTGCGCGCCGCCCATGTAATAGACTCGTATGCATTGGAGCCGGCAAAGGAGCTCTGCATGTGCACTTCCTCGAATATCTTCGGAGGACTCCGAGCCCTCCTAGTGGCCGGAGGTCTGGACTCATCCCTGGTAGCCCTTCTTTCGGTGACACTCACTCCTTGTTATCCTTCCAAAGCACAGACGAGCTCCACCTCCAGGACATCGGCCTTTGACTCCGCCTCCACCACCCAGGCCCATAGCTCCGCCAGGCATCTAGAAGCATCCACCTTACTAGCTCGCTCAGATGCAGCCATGCTCTCTGCATCAATTAGCCTCCCCCATAAGAGGGCAATCTTTTGTTACGGGCCTTTGGTTGGTTCGACGTACCACTATGACCCCCATTGAGGATTTGAATTCCCAATGTGAGGGTTCTAGGGCATTCAGCCTTCTTGCATTCTGCAGCCTCACTGATGGCATCCTTCATCTGGGTTGCCACATCACCCCTTGTCGAGGCCTCGACCTGGAATCCTTGCTAGCGAAAAGATAGCCCTTTGGGCTGCATACCTGGGAGGTCGACTTCCTTTTGTATGCCCCTGAAGGTCCCGGCCGCCATTGCAGAAGCCTCGCCCATGGCCGGCCTTGCTTTGTCACCATGACCAGTGGTAAGCTCTATAGTCCTCTAGCGAGTGGACTCTAACTCCCATGTCAGCTCATTTTGGGCAGTGGAATGATCGAACTGGCATTGGAGCGTCTCCCGAGCATCCTTGGTAGTAGATTGGTCAAGCTCCATGCCTGCGTGCCCAAGTTCTGGGACCTCTAACTTGTGTCTAATCTAGACAAGCTCTTTCTCTGTGCTCCTGGCTTGGTCCCGGACCTACATGATGCAAGTTTCCAATGCCTGCCAAAAAAGGAAAGTTGCCAGCTGGATCAACAAAAAAGGCATCTAGCTTGATAGGCGAAGTCCTACCTGTAGGCACTGGGTGAAGTAGTCAATCGGCCTCTTGGGTAGTAGATTGGGCATCTGGTCAATACGGGGTGGGGAGCTGCAAAACCGGCTGCTGCTGCCCATGGTCGCTACAGGGAATATCCCTGCTCAGAGACCTACTCCGGGAGATGTCATTGTAGGAGTCACGATTACCCCATGTGCTCTTGACATAGCCTCTCCCGTAGCCTCTCTCACCACCTTGCCCGTTGACAACTTAGCAGTGGCTAGGAGGACTTCGACTATGGCCTAGATCGCCAGTGGACCCGCCATGTTGGGCCCTTCATCATCGACCACCTCGATAATAGTTGGCTATGCCGGTAGTGCAAGTACTGGGAGATCGGCTGGCTGCACCTCCTCCGTGACCGTGGGGAGGGCAAGCAGTGTAATCGCTAGGGCTATCTCTGCCACCTTGATGTCCACTGGAGTGGAAAAAGCAGTTCCATTTCTTCAATTGGGTCACCTACCTCAGGCTCCATGGTGGGCAGCCCTGGGGCCTCTTCTACAATGCCCTTTAGGGAAGCGGGCACCTCTCCAACCACTGCGGTGCCCGTCTTCTTTGCCATGGCTTCATTGCGATCCCTCTTCCTCTTCTTGGCGGGGCACCCGATCAGCTCATCGAGTGAGAAGTCCATTGCCTAAACGGCACTGTAATGAATTTGGTCAACTTGCAAGCAAGAAGAAAGGAAGAATAAGAATCAATGGGAATGGAACCTAGCAAAATATGAAACTTCATTTCATTGATTTTTAAGTGTTTTATGCAAGCCTTTGCGGCCATCACAAAAGAAGGAAAGAAAAAGGAAAACAAAACAGAGTGCGCAGGTCATGGGAGGCTGGTCGGATCTTCGCCCTCTTTTGAGTCCTCACTAGAGCCTAAGGAGTCTTTGCTGCTGCTTGAATGTGACTCTACCATTAGCTTCCCAATGTCTACACCAGGGAACCGTTCGGTGACCCGCTTCTTATAGAGTTTGAAGCATTGCTGGAAGGTCTTCTTGTAGGAGTCAAGTACCATTTGACAGTACTCCCCTCCAATTTTGAAGCCGTCGACCGCCTTAACTATTGTCTTGGAGGCCCTCGCCTTCGTAGCCCGCGCCTCCTTTATGACCGAGGCCTGACTCTTAGCTTCACCGAGGGCTTCTTCCACCCCGGCAACCCTCACCTCTCCTTGCCAAGAGCCACCTAGGTTTCGGCGAGGTCCTTCCTCATTTGGCTTCGCATCTCCGCTAGTTGAAGGCGGACTTCGTGCTCTCTGCCATGCTCTTATTAAGGCAAGTAGACTTGGCAGCCAAGGAGGCCTTTGCCACCACCATCATCCTCTTAATCGCCAGCCATTTGCTGACCAGGTTAAGCTCCCGGATCACCTTGTCACGCTCTTCTTTTGCCACATAGCAAGCTTTTGCAGCTGTTCTAGCTTGTGGAGAAGGCAGTCCATGTGCTGCAACAGCCCCCAGGTCGCTAGAAAGCCCTACATCTAGAAAGCATGCTTAGCAAAGTTTCCTTGTTGGAGAATCATCACCAAAAAGAACCTTCAGAGGTCTTACTGACTTGGTGACCTGGGCGAATTGTTGCAGACCCTTACTGTTGCCCAGAGAGCAATCCAAGAGGGGGGGTGAATTGGGTCTCTAAAAAATTTAAAACTAAGCTTGATAATACAAGTAGCAAACTTTACAAGACAAGATATGCAATTTAATTCAACAAGGTACTAAGATTTAAGTGCAATGCTCTAAAGTAATAGTGCAACGAAAATTAAAGCCAATAAGCAAGAATATAAAGAGCAAGGAGGGAGAGAACAAGCAATCACAAACACAACAAGCTATAATGGTTCGGTGCCAACAATGCACCTAGATCCACTCCCCAAGATCCCTTGGAAATTCACTATAATCCAATGATTACAGCCGATTAGTTTTCCGGGCTCACTAATCAAAACCTGACTTGTTTTACAAGGCTTACAAGTCATAACCTCACTTGGTTTTATGGGCTAACCAAGAACCTAATTGGTTTTCACAAGGCTAACCAAAAACCTTCCTTGGTTTTCCGGGCTAACCAAGAACCTTAGTGGTTTTGCGGGCTAACCACCAACCTAATTGATTTTCAAGGCTTACCAATAACCTCACTTGGTTTTCCAATATGCTAACCAATAACCTTTACAAGATATAAGATGGAGAAATATAGAACCAATGTAAGCTTTCAATAATAAAGCAAATTAGTCGATGTAGCTCGATGTAGTGTTGCTTTGCTCTTGTTGAAGCCTTTTGAATGCCCAAGATTGAATGATCTTCAATGCTCTTGATGGCTTTGAATGCTTGGAGGCTTCCTTTAGCTTGTGAGTGGTTGAACCTTGAATGAATAGGAGTTAAGGCTCATCTCTCTTCTTTTCTCTCTAAACTCTTTAAGGATATTCAATACATATTTTCTTGATTTGATTTGGAGCCTTTATATACCTTCCCAAGCTCTCAAAATCGAAATATAGCCGTTACACTTGAAAAACTAGCTGTTGGAGGGCATTTGGACGAGTTCTGTGCTTGAAAAAACTAGCCGTTACTGTTGTCAGAACTCCATGTGTTGACACTTTCTCTTCATGTGTCGATATATTAGGTTGACACATGTTCTTCTTGAGTCGACACAAGTTCAAAGTGTTCCATTCAGATTCTCTGGAAAAATCAGCTGAGTCGACACATTCTCAGTTGAGTCGACACATTGCATCCATGTGTCGACACATCAACTGTTCCTTCAACTTCTGGAAGTTCTATGGCTTGAAAGTCTCAGGCGATGTGTTGATCCATGTGTTGACACCTTGAGTCGACACATAAGGTTCATGTATCGACACATCATCTGTGCCAATTGAAATATTGCTGTGTACTGGCCTGAGTCGACACATCTTCTTCATGTGTCGATACATCATATCATGTGTCGACACCTTGAGTCGACACATTAGTGAAAAATTGCAGAAATTGCTGAACTTATGCTGGAACATGTCTCCATTTGCCTTAGTTATCCATTCAACCATTTCTTTGAGTGTCCAAGTCTTGTTTTGTGTAATCATTCCATTCAAACTTGGTTCTTCAACATAATTGGGCTTCTTCAAATTTTGTGAGCATCCTTTCAGTGAAAACATATCTAAAGCAAATCATTAGTCCTCAAATTATACTTAACTGTTTTGCTTATCATCAAAATCAATTAGAGGAGTCAATAATCTCCCCATTTTTGATGATGACAAAACCCTTAAGTATAAATTGCTTTAAAAGTAAAGCTTTAAGAGAATTGATCAAGATGCACAATATTGAAAGCATTAAGTATATCAATCATTACTTAAGGATATAATCATTCAAAACACAAGTAATAGAATTTGAGCTTGTTTCAAAGATAGAGAGTATCAGAGTTTTGTCAGAACTTTGATATTTATTTAAATGCATTAAGAACATGTATCATGATACTCTTATAATGAAAATTTCAGTAATTAACAAAGTTTCCCCTGAATTAATGATTCATAACAAAATTTGTGAGAATCTTTTCAAAAATATTGAAAGAGGGGTTTTGAGAATCAAATTTACTTTGACAAAAGGTAAAGCTCCCCCTTTCATAAATTCAGGTTTTCAAAAACAAAAATTAAAAGCTACTCCCCTCCCCCTTTTTGTTATCATTAAAAAGGTAGATAAAGGGAATACATTTAATTTCGGAATATTTTCTTTAGGAAGCACATTCATGATAGCAATTCAAGATATAGCATTCATGTCCATCAAAGATATAGGAATGAGTAATCAAAAAGTTTTTCATATATGTCATGAACTTGTACATTAGGTACATAATAAAGGTAAAAGTATATATAAGCATGAAAGTAAACTATCTAGAAATATAAAACTATCTAGAAATATATCAATGTCTTAATCCTCATCCATCGAGTCATCAGAAGATGAATCGATCTCGATCGGTCCGGTATCAGTAAAAGATCGAGCTCGTGGCCATCATGGTCGTAGATCTTGAAGTCTGGTCCTGGTTGGCTGAGGAGGGGTACGACGTCCACGTCCTCTGCGACGAATATAAGTCCGACCTCTGGCTGAAGCAGTAGAGGTAGAAGCTACGTCCTCCGCAAGAATTGAACTGATCGGGTGAATCATCTCAGCAATAGTTGGAGCAGGAGTACTATCAAAAGTAGGGCCTGAATCGAGATGCTGAAAGTCGGATGTATAAAACCCAAGCTCTCGAATCAATGAGGATGTATGAAGGGTAGGACTATCAAAAGTATGTGTAACAGCTGATGATACAGGCATATCAAGAACAACAGTATCAGCTGTGGAATGTATCGATATATTTATAATATGTGTCTCAAGTGTGGGGTTCTCGATGATAGGTGTCTGAATGTCAGGAGAATCAATAAATGAAATATCAATGTCAGGTAGGTCAACAACAGGTAAATCAACAACAGGACTAAGAATAGGAATAGGAACTGGAACTGGAGTATGATCAACCGATCTGGTAGGAGAGGATGGATCAGGTATCGGAGCAGGTGAGAAGGATGGGTCAACTGGGCTTGCAGGCATGTCATCCATCACCTCCACAACTGGCTCTGACATAAGATCGGCAATGTCGAAATGGTCTGAGTCAGTCTCCTCATCACCAACATCTCTAATAGCTGTGTCTCCACCTCCATCTCCTATAGTAGTCTCAACATCAGTGTTGATATCAGCAATGTCATTAGCTGGTGCTGGAGTAGGAATATCAACAGAAGCAGGAACTGTGTCTGCAGCAGGAGCACTCGTCGAAGATCTGGACAGTGTTGAGAGAATAGCCGAAATACCATCACTAAGACCAATGTGGCTTTCTCTCGTCTCAGCAATAAAGACGTCTAGACGCTGCCTCATGATGAAAACATCGATCTCTATGCGTCTGACTCTGTCCTCTAAAGTATCTGAAGTACCACGAGTCTCTGTCTGCTCTGTCTATGACTGAGCAGATGTAGAAGGATCAGGCTGAGCTGGCTGTGCTGCCGTCTCAGGCTGTGTCTCGCTCGATCCAGCCTCACCTGAAAGAATCCGCTCCTCCTCTGCTATGTCCTCATCAATATCAGTTCTATCCTCAGCCTGTCCTGATGTCCTCCGTGTCCACTGGCCTCGGACTAAACGATAACCCATGCGATGTAGTGACCTGATGTCATATATATCGGTATGGATCAAAGTACGATAAGGCTCATCCTGGAAGTTGACACCATACTCTCGAAACAGTACAGTCAATCCCATGCCATACGGCAAGCAGAGCCGCTAACTAGACGTCGCCTCAGAAATCTGATGGATCATCAGAACAGGAAGACAAATCGGCGTCCGCTGAATCAGTGAGACCATTACCAGCAACTCTCGCTCAGCAATGTAGTCGAAACGACCGGTCTTCGGCAGAAGAATCCGGACGACAATATGGTGTAGCAGTCTCATCTCCGTAGATAGTCTCGATGCAGGAATAGTGGCTCTCTCTGGTAAGATATTGGACTCAAAAATACACTGGAGGCCACTAACTCTGTCCAACAAACTGTCAATAACTGATCCAGTCATGAGTATATCCCATACTCTACTCAGAATCTCTACTGAAATGGGAATATCCTGTCCTCTAACCTGAGCAATCTAGCCATCTGATCCGCGGGCAAGTAATTCGTAGAACTCTTTCATCAACCCGGGATAGTATCTCTCACTGAGCGAACAGAAGGAGGCCAAACCAGCATGTATAATCCAATCTCCAATCCTGAAATACTGCTGGTCTAAGAAAGAGAAGTCCACTCGGCGTCCTCCTACCACTATCTTGGAGCTCATCCGGCTAGAAGGTGTAAACAACGGTCGTGCAGGTGGATCCGGAGCTCTAGACTCGTGCCGGGCCTTCGTTCTCTGCTCTTCTTCATGCTGTGACTAACGCGGTCGGCAAACGAATTGTTTGCGAGGACCCATTGTCAACAAACAAAGATTTGGCAAGGTTTTTGGTGGAAATAAGGAGTTTCTAGGTTTAGGAGCTAAAACCTAGGAGAAAATCCAACAAAAAAACGACCACCGAACCTTCAAATCCAAGAAAACGGCGGGTAAAAGCAAGAAAATGAGAGGATGAACGGGATGGATACCTGGAATCAAAGTGTCGGTTCGGAGGAGAATGAAATTTAGGAGAAAAACGGTTCGGAAACCCTTAAAATCTCAGTTTGCCGTCGGGCATGTATCGACTCACACATGTGTCGACACATCGACTTAAAAACTGAAAAATTAGGGATTTCATAGAATGATCAAAATCAATTGAAATAATAGGTTTTTGGAGTCAAATCAGTAATGATCAATCATGATTTATCATAAATAAGGTTAAATTGATCTAGTTTGAGTCAAATTAGGAGGAAAGATTTAATCAAATGGATTGATGATCCCGAGCTCTCTTCTAATCATACAGAATCGATCTTTCAGAAGAGGTTTAGTTAAAATATCAGCTAATTGAAATTCAGTGCATATAAATTCAAGCAAAATATCATTGTTTTTTACATGATCTCTAATAAAGTGATGCCTAATTTCAATGTACTTGCTCCTAGAGTGTTGAACAGAATTTTTAGTCAAGCAAATAGCACTGGTATTATCACATTTAATAGGAGTTCTAGCCATCTTGATTCCAAAGTCTTCAAGTTGTTGCTTAATCTACAAGATTTGAGCACAACTTCCTGCTGTAATATACTCAGTCTCAGCTGTGGATAGTGCAACTGAAGTTTGTTTCTTGCTAAACCATGAGATTAAGTTAACTCCAAGAAATTGGCAAGTTCCACTAGTACTCTTTCTATCTAATCTACAACCAGCAAAGTCTACATCAGAATATCCAATCAATTCAGCAGAAAAATTTCTAGCATACCACAAACTAATACTAATAGTACCAGACAGATATCTAATAATGCGCTTAACAGCATAAGATGTGATTCCTTAGGTTCAGACTGATATCTAGCATACATGCAAATACTGAACATAATATCTGGTCTACTAGCAGTCAGATACAGTAAAGAGCCTATCATGCCTCTGAATAATTTCTGATCTACAGATTTACCATTTTCATCTTTATCTAGTTTACATGAGGGGCTCATAGGCGTACCTATTGGCTTAGTAGTCTCCATTCCAAACTTTTTGATAATTTCTCTTGTGTACTTATCTTGGTTGATGAAGATACCATCTGAA
Source organism: Areca catechu (assembly GCA_021397845.1). NCBI lineage: Eukaryota > Viridiplantae > Streptophyta > Magnoliopsida > Arecales > Arecaceae > Areca > Areca catechu. Next base: position 152,103,902 of record CM038052.1, read on the forward strand.
GTTTGCTTGATCTGGAGTTCAAGAAAGAAGTTTAGTTCACCCATCATACTCATCTCGAACTCACCCTGCATAAGCTTAGCAAACTTTTGACAAAGAATTTCATTAGTAGCACCGAAAATGATGTCATCAACATATATTTGTACTACTAATAAATCATTATCTTTCTTTTTCAAAAATAGTGTTTTGTCAACATTTTCTCTAAAAAATTCATTTTCAATAAGAAACTTGTTTAACCTTTCATACCATACTCTAGGTGCTTGCTTCAACCATAAAGTGCTTTGTATAATTTGAAAACATGATCATGATGTGCATGGTTTTCAAATTCGGGTGATTGTTCAACAAACACCTTTTCATTTATAAAACCATTTAAGAAAGCACTCTTAACATCCATTTGAAATAATTTGAAGTTCATAAAACAGGCAAATGCTAATAATAGTCTATTTGCTTCAAGTCTAGCAACAGGAGCAAAGGTTTCATCAAAGTCAATCCCTTCCTCCTGATTGTAGCCTTTAGCAACTAGCCTAACTTTATTTCTAATGGCAATACTATTTTCATCTAATTTATTCCTAAATACCCATTTAGTGCCAATAATTGAAATATTAGATGGTCTTTCTACAAGTATCCAAACATTATTTCTGTCAAATTGTATTAGTTCTTCTTGCATAGAATTGATCAAATTAGAGTCTTTTTCAGCTTCTTCAAAACATTTAGGTTTTACTTGAGGTACAAAAGCAATATAGTCACATTCATTTCTAATAGAAGCTCGAGTTCTTACTTTTTTAGACGGATCACCTAAGATTAATTCCTTAGGGTGTCCATGAGCATACCTCCACTCCTTAGGTAGATCTTGATGCATTGGAGTGTCATCTTCTTTCTCATCCTTGTTTTGATTTTCTTCATTTGGTTGAGCTTGATCATCCACTGTTAGCTTCTGAAGTTTGTCAGCACCTGCACATTCATCAGATGTATCCTCTTTTCTTGAGGATTTGTTAGTAGATTCTTCAAATACAACATGTATTGACTCTTCTACAACTAAAGTCCGTTTGTTACATACTCTGTATGTCCTGCTTGATGTAGAGTATCTTAAGAAGATACTTTCATTAGACTTGGCATCGAACTTCCCTAGATGATCTTTTCCATTGTTCAAAATAAAATATTTACAACCAAAAACTTGAAAATATTTCAAAGTTGGTTTTCTTTGGTTCCAAAGCTCATATGGAGTTTTCTTTAAAATAGGGCGTATCAAAACTCGATTCAAAACATAACAGACTGTATTTATAGCTTCAGCCCAAAAATACCTTGGCAAATCGTTTTCACAAAGCATAGTGCGTGCCATTTCTTTTAAAGTGCGATTTTTCCTTTCTACTACCCCATTCTGCTGAGGTGTCCTAGGTGCAGAGAAATTGTGTTATATGCCTTTTACATTACAAAAGTTTTCGAAATCTTAATTTTCAAATTCGGTTCCATGATCACTACGAATACAAACGACTGAAACACCTTTTTCGTTTGAAACTTTTCTATAAAACTTTACGAATACAGAAAATGACTTATCTTTTTGTGCTAAAAAGAAAATCCAAGTAAATCTCGAAAAATCATCCACAATAACTAATCTATATCTTTTGCCTTCTAGACTTGATGTTCTAGTTGGTCCAAAGAGATTCATATGGAGTAGTTCAAGTGGTCTACTAGTAGTTACAAATCCTTTTGGTTTAAAAGAAGTTTTGACTTGTTTTCCAAATTGACATGCTTGGTAAATTCTATCTTTTTCAAAACTGATTTTAGGTAAATCTCTAACTAAATTCTTTTTGCAAAGTTTTGAAATAAGGTACATACTAGTATGCCCTAACCTTCTATGCCATAACCAACTAGTCTCTTTCTTGGTAGAATTCATTGCAACAAGGCATTCTCCATTAGGCAAAGATAGATCATCAAGATCTACTAGATAAATATTTCCATGCCTTTTTCCAATGAATTGTATCCCATTTAAATCTGGACTAGAAATCATGCAATATGATGTTTTGAAAACTACTTGAAAACCTTTATTGCAAAATTGACTAATACTTAAGAGATTATGCTTTAAACCATCTACTAAAAGTACATTACTGATACTATTAGAAGGAGTTATGTGAACCTTACCAATTCCAATGATTTTACCTTTACCATTATCACCGAAGGTCACACTCCATCCATTCAAAGCTGCAAGAGAAGTGAATTGCTTCACATCTCTAGTCATGTGCCTTGAGCAACACTATCAAGATATCAAATTCGCTTATTTTCCTTGGTTGCAAGACACATCTGCAATAAGATCAAGCTTTGTTTTTAGGTACCCAAGCTAACTTGGATCCTTTCGGGTTAGCATTCGAAATGGTTCTTTTTGGAACCCATACTTTACCAAAAGACATGATTTTTCTGAAATTATATTGATATGATTTATAACCTAATTTTCTACAAGTAAAATAGGTAATACTGGATGATACAGGTACAAAAAAGTTTTTGAAATACTTTTGTTGCTTTTGAGGTTTATATTCTAAACTTGCCTTGTTAAAAACTGCTCTTTAATTATTTAAAAGTAAATTCAGCTTTTCTGAACTATAAGTAAACTTATCAACAAAATGTTTGATTTTCTCAAGTTCATTTTTGTGTTTAGCATTTTCAAGTTCTAAATCCTTATTTTTCTTTAAAAGATCGTTGTTAGAAACAATTTGTTTAGGCCTTTTTAAAACTTCATTTTCCATAACTAAAGCATTATTTTTCTTTCCCAAAATATCTAGTTTAGATTTCAAAGAACTAACATCATTAAGTAAAGAATTGTTTTCTAATGAGAAACTGTTAGCATGCTTTTTTAATTTCTCATATTCAGATAAAACTAATTTATAATCATGCATAAGCTTTTCGAAAGCATTTCTAAGTTCATCGAAAGTAAAATCAACTTCAGAGTTAGAACATATCTCTTCATTATCCTGATGTGCCATGAAGCAGAGATGTGCAATTTCAGTCTGCTCTTCTTCTGAACTGGAATCTTCGCTATCACTCCACGTGGCCATCGTTGCTTTCTTCCTTAGTTTTTTCCTTGATTTCTTGAGGAGAGGACAATCAAATTTATAGTGTCCAGGCTTCTTGCACTCGAAGCATATAGGTATTTCCTTCTCCTCCTTTTCCTTTTCTTTCTCTTTTTCCTTTTCCTTTTCCTTTTTCTTGGATTGAAATTTCTTCTTGTAGGGAAACTTCCTTCTCTTCATAAATTTTTTAAATTTTCGTGCAAGGAGGGCTTCTTTGCCTTCTACTTCATCATCATCATCGGACTCATCAATCGAGGATTCTTCTTGAACACTTGATTTAAAAGTGATCCCCTTCTTCTTTTTATCCAAGTCCATTGATTTCTGTTTCAAGTTGAGCTCATAGGTCATGAGCGATCATACTAGCTGCTCAAGTGGAAGCTTGTCTACATCCTTTGTCTCTTGAATTGCGGTCATCTTTGGATTCCACGACGTCGGTAGTGACCTAAGAATTTTATTCACAAGATCAGCATTAGATATGTCTTTACCAAGACTTCTCATAACATTTACAATATTTGTAAAACATGTATACATATCAGTAATAGATTCATTTGGTTCCATCCGGAACATCTTATATGTGTACACTAACATATTGACCTTAGTGTTTTTCACTTGATCGGTACTTTCATGGGTAACTTCAAGTGTGTCCCATATTTCTTTGGCAGACATGCATATAGATATCTTATTGAATTCACTAGGATCTAATGCACAATACAAGAGATTCATTGTCTTAGCATTAATCTCGGATTGTTTAATGTCATTTTCATCCCAATCCTTTTCAAGTTTTGGGATGGAAACACCATTAACCACCACCGAAGGAATATAAGGACCCTTATCAACTACTTTCCATAAATTATAATCTATATAATGCATATAAATTCTCATCATAGTTTTTCAATAAGTATAATTTGTTCTATTAAAAAATGAAGGTCTATTTGAGGCTTGTCCCTCAACTACACTAGTACCAATTGAGGTTGTCATAGATCTTTACTCAAGGCGGTAAAGCCTATATACTGAGAACAAGGCTCTGATACCACTTGTTGCCCAGAGAGCAACCCAAGAGGGGGGGTGAATTGAGTCTCTAAAAAATTTAAAGCTAAGCTTGATAATATAAGTAGCAAACTTCACAAGACAAGATATGCAATTCAATTCAACAAGGTACTAAGATTTAAGTGCAATGCTCTAAAGTAATAGTGCAGCAGAAATTAAAGCCAATAAGCAAGAATGTAAAGAGCAAGGAGGGAGAGAACAAGCAATCACAAACACAACAAGCTATAGTAGTTCGGTGCCAACAATGCACTTACATCCACTTCCCAAGATCTCCTTGGAAATTCTCTATAATCCAATGATTACAACCGATTAGTTTTCCGGGCTCACTAATCAAAACCCGACTTGTTTTACAAGGCTTACAAGTCATAACCTTACTTGGTTTTACGGGCTAACTAAGAATCTAATTGGTTTTCACAAGGCTAACCAAAAACCTTTCTTTGTTTTCCAGGCTAACCAAGAACCTTAGTGGTTTTATGGGCTAACCACCAACCTAATTGGTTTTCAAGGTTTACCAATAACCTCACTTGGTTTTCCAATAGGCTAACCAATAACCTTTACAAGATATAAGATGGAGAAATAAAGAACCAATGTAAGCTTTCAATAATAAAGCAAATTAGTCGATGTAGCTCGATGTAGTGTTGCTTTGCTCTTGTTGAAGCCTTTTGAATGTCCAAGATTGAATGATCTTCAATGCTCTTGATGGCTTTGAATGCTTGGAGGCTTCCTTTAGCTTGTGAGTGGTTGAATATTGAATGAATAGGAGTTAAGGCTCTTCTCTCTTCTTTTCTCTCTAAACTCTTTAAGGATATTCAATACATATTTTTCTGATTTGATTTGGAGCCTTATATATCTTCCCAAGCCCTCAAAACCGAAATATAGTCGTTACACTTGAAAAACTAGCCGTTGGAGGGCATTTGGGCAAGTTCTGTGCTTGAAAAAACTAGCAGTTACTGTTGTCAGAACTTCATGTATCGATACTTCCTCTTCATGTATCGACATATTAGGTCGACACATGTTCTTCTTGAGTCGACACAAGTTCAAAGTGTTCCATTCAGATTCTCTGAAAAAATCAGCTGAGTCGACACATTCTCAGTTGAGTCGACATATTGAGTTGACGCGTTGCATCCATGTGTTGACACATCAACTGTTCCTTCAACTTCTGCAAGTTCTGTGGCTTGAAAGTCTCAGGCGATGTGTTGATCCATGTGTTGACACCTTGAGTCGACACATAAGGTTCATGTGTCGACACATCATCTGTGCCAATTGAAATATTGCTGCGTACCAGCCTGAGTCGACACATCTTCTTCATGTGTCGACACATCATATCATGTGTCGACACCTTGAGTCGACACATCAGTTAAAAATTGCAGAAATTGCTGAACTTATACTGGAACATGTCTCCATTTGCCTTAGTCATCCATCCAACCATTTCTTTGAATGTCCAAGTCTTGTTTTGTGCAATCATTCCATTCAAACTTGGTTCTTCAACATAATTGGGCTTCTTTAAATTTTGTAAGCATCCTTTCAGTGAAAACACACTTAAAACAAATCATTAGTCCTCAAATTATACTTAACTGTTTTACTTATCATCAAAATCAATTAATGGAGTCAACACTTACCATAGGGCCTCTTCAGCGCCTTCTCTTTGGCCTCCGGAGGAATGGAGTCCTCCAAGAGCTTGAGGCACTCCACTCCAAGAAGGCGAGCCTCACATGGGGTGGAGGCAATCTTTTGGGCGATGGGAGTCTCAACTCTTCCTCCTTGCTTGCATCTATAGCAGGAATTGCTACCTGTTGCACCTTGGCGACGACCCCCTTGGCCCGCGTGGCCGCCCTCGTCATCCTCGCTAGGGCGAACTTTGGCACTTGAGCCTCGTAGGCCTCTGCTTGGGCCTCGGCATAAGTCGCTGGCCCATTATTTCCCACCTCTGGAGCATTGCCCGTGCTAGGCGGGACAGTCCCTGCCAAGTCATAGGATGCCCTGTCCTCTACCTCCACCTCTATAGCGGGCGCCTCCTTGGGGCCTAGTATAAGGTCAGGGGAGGAACAACCCTTTACACTTCTTCGCCTTCTTTGCAGGAGATGGGGAATGTGCCTGCTTTCCCTTTGGGTCAATCGGAGGAGGTGAAGGCAACCTCCTGATTGTCACCACCTTCAGCTCGATCTGAACCACCAAGCTTGCATCAAAAGATGAAGTCACTTTGCTTGCCAAAAGAAAGCAAAAGCCTATCACAGAAATGGAGGATGGCTTACCTTGGGACAAGCAGACCCTTATTGCATAGAGGGCCTCTAACAAATTTTATGAGAGGAGAATATCGAGTTGTTGAACCTGGACTGACGTTAGCTGGTCCACCATGATCCTCTCCTGCTCTTGAAGCACCGGGTACTCCAGCAGCCGTATGGTCTCGACCTTGCCCTACTGTCCTGGGAATGGCCATGCCATTTAGGAAACTGTGAAGAAGACCCATGATTTCCAGCCATGGATCTTCCCTAAGTCGGGCAGAACCCCTTGCAAGGGGACACGTACCACCATCTTGGCTCTTAGAATGGGTCTTCACTTGGAAAAATGCGCAGATTACCCGTTTCTTGGACTCCATGCCTTGCCGGACCATCAAGCTGAACAACCCAATGATGGCCCTCTAGGCATTAGGAAACAGTTGTGCCGGGCACAACTGGTACCACTGTAGCAGCTCCATTGCTGGGAGCATGGGGTTCCTAAGCCTCGTGTTCAAGGACTCCTTATGAAGTGCGACCATCATCGCTGCCCCCTCGGTGATGCGTTCGTCCTCCCTTGGGACCTCTAGTCAGATGTTCGCCATGAAGTCGAATTCTCTTCGAACCGGTGGACATCCTCTTCCACCATGGAGCAAGCTCAGTCTCTGGTTTCAGATCTAGCTCCTTTGCCACCATGACTGTCGTGCACCAAACATAGAGAAAGAAGAAGAGAAAGAAAGGATGGAGAAGACCCATTGAGTGGTTACTGCCGGTGCTCCTCTCTGGTCGTCCGAAGATCCTTCTCTTTGCCACTTTGTTGCTCCCGTTCGAGGTGAGCTCCTGTCCGAGGTGAGCTCGCATCCAAGGTCGAGCTCCCATTCGAGATGAGCTCCCGTTCAAGAGCGAGCCCCTGCCCGGAAGAAGTCCCTAAAGGTGGAGAGGCGCATCCCCGACCATGGTCAAGAAGATGGTAGGAAGTGAGATACGACTCTCGGAGGATAGAGACGAAGGTGATCCGGACCACGACGTGGAGGTGCGACGTCATCCCCACTGGATCGGTTGCAACTCTCATGAAGGCAGTGCGTGCTCTACCGGAGCTCCAGGCCTTGCAGCACGCTGCCTACACACTCTGCATAGGATGTGCTCTATCGGGGCTTTAGGTCCTGCAGCAAGCCACCCGCACCCTCTGCAAGGCGCATGCCCTATTGGGGCTCTAGTCCCCGTGGCACGCCGCCTATGTCTCCTACAAGAAGAGTGTCTAGCCAAGGCCCCAGGCCTTGCGGCATGCCACTTGTACCCCCGAAAGTGAAAATGCTTGACCGCGTTAGGGCCCTATAGCATGATGCCCGTGCCCTCCGTGGGAGGCCGCTTCACCAGGGGGACGGGCTCTGCAGTGTGCCGACTACAACCCCAGTAAGAGGACCTCCTCCCGAGAACCGGTCCAAGGGAAAGCTCTGGCAGACGAGTATCCCTCTCGCGGGGGACACTGGGAGAAAGACATCCCATCGAGGCTCCAGACTTGGTTTGGCCCGACGAATTCTTATATAACAGTAAGAGGGATCTCCAGAAAGAGAGAGGATGATGGTAAGAGCAAAGGCAAAGGGCTAAACAGCGGTCAACCCCCCGAACTCTAGTTTCTTTATTTTTCCTTCTATTATGCTTTTCCTCTATTCAATAGCATTCCAAGATTCCGCTACAAAGGATCTATTCCCCTTGGTCGTCCTACTGACTTGACCGTCGGAGTGTCCTGGCTAGGATCCCTGGCCCGGGTCTCCTTTTTTTTGCAGGACCGACTGGCCGTGAAGATGAGAGGAAGAAGAACCTGACGCGCCCGGGAAGGCCGACTCATCTGGGCCATATCAGAGCTGCAGGCTACGGCGATCTAGGCAGCAACAATATATACATATACATATATATACATATATATACATACATACATATATATATACATACATATGTACATACATACATATACATATACATATATACATATGTACATGTACATATACGTACATACATATGTACATGTACATATACGTACATACATATGTACATGTACATATACGTACATACATATGTACATACATACATATACATATACATATATACATATGTACATGTACATATACGTACATACATATGTACATACATACATATACATATATGTACATACATATACATATGCATATACATATACATACATACATACACATACATACATACATATATATATATATATATATATATATATATATATATATATATATATATATACATGTTAATGGGCACGCGTGTGTATATATTATAACCCTAAAAGAAGAGAATAATTGAGTGTTCTAGAAATCAGTGCATTAGGGGCTAGGGTTTGTGAGGAAATCATATACTCTATAATCTCTAGTTTCCTATAGTGATTTTTTTTGCATCGTCTTTGTCCATGATTGTAGGTCAATAAACTGAACCACGTATATATTATATGCTCTTGTTCTTTTCTCTTTTTCCTTCTTGTTTTGTTAGTCTCCATGTCTGTAATGACACATTGAAAATGGGTTAACTGAGTGTCATTTTTTTTTGATTTTTTTTGTTTGATTTGTTGTAGATACCACCGAAGGGAAAGCAGACTGACAAGGTTCGGTGCTATGAGCCAGCAACAATGAAGTACCTGGGCTCTTTCCAACATTGACTCTTGAAGAGGTTGGTGATGGTGATTTTTTTCATTTATTGATATTCATAACATGTTTTAATGAACTTTACTTTCTATCTCATATTATAGTTTGGATGGACATTTGGAAAGGGAATCAAAAGAACTTCGCAAAATCTCCATCACAAGAAAATCAACTGTAGAACAGAATTAATCCTCATTTAAGCTTTTAGATGGATTTAGTTTCTTCATTGCCTGTATGTTGCTTGGATTGAACCCAACCGTTTTTCTTTTCTTTAAAACCTATTCTTTGTTCTTCATTTCTCATATGGAATTGTGTTCTTTTTATCTTGTAAAAATTCTCAATTGAGAATAAAATGGAGGGCGCTGTTACCTTCTTCTCCTATAAGCATTCCACTATCATGGGCCATGTAATGGGTTTTCGCTATTTCCATGTTTTCTTTTAGGTGACAAATCAGATTGTTGTTTATCAATTTCATGGTTTTTGATGAATCAAAAGGCAACACTATGGCACATATTTTGTGTAACTATTCATATCAAATGTCTGATTGCCATGGTAATGTAACTGATAAAGGGGGAAGAGACATGATATAAGTATTGCAACAGGATACATAGGATGAAAAGTTTTCTGATGTCTATTAGAATTTAACCTTGTTAAGCTCATCTAGTTACATAATGATGGCTTGGAACATGTTTCCCTGGTTTAGGGATATATCAAATAAGGGAATTAATGATTGCTGTATTGTTTATTTCCTTTGCAGTTATGCAGCAATGTTATTAAGACCTTTTAGTTCAATATACCTGACTTATAAGATGGGATTAGAGGCTTGCCATTTCTGTTTATTCTCCATCAGAGAAAGCATCTTTGGATTGATGATAATCAAGGTTGTCTTTAGTGTAGAGTGTAGACACATTAGTAAATTGATTAAGAGTTAAACATTATTCAAGCAATACTATCTTCAGCATAGATACAACCCACCAAACTGAAGTTGCATTGTGATGGTTATCGCTATATTTCTCCCGCCACATTAGCTCAAACATTCATTACTAGCACCTTCTTTTGCTGACTATTTTTTCGGGATGATTCTTTTAATAAATCTCATGTTTTGAACAACCATATGTTTTTCATTGAAGGTGTTTAAGAAATATCCATTGGCCTGATATGGTGATACCAATAACATATATATCATGGATATGTGATAAATCATCCAATATGTAGTTTGTTATTCTGATGTGAAGATGGACGAGCCTAATGATTGCAACTGGAATACTCATTGAGATCTACATAAGCTAATATCTGCTATGTATCTACTGAACATATTATTTCTTTTGGATTCACATTCACCCTTTTCCTTGATTCTTGAATATTTTGTTCAACTTTTATTGTTAAGTGTGGTTGAAATATGTTCGATTAGGTTAAGGAGCATGTGGCACAAGCCAGAAAAGCGCAAAAGATATGGGCAAAGAGTAGCTTTAAGCAAAGACGCCAGTTTCTGCGAATCCTTCTGAAGTACATCATTGACCACCAGGAGCTTATATGCGAGTAAGGACTATAAGTACTTTTAGAACTCTTTTGTTGTCGTTTGATTTTGAATGTGCAGATCAAATGAATGGGCTGTTGCTGATGGTATATCCAGCCTTAAGGTAGCAGTAGTCTTTTTTAAAGAGAACTATAGATTTTTTCAAGGATTCCAACACTTGATTGTTTTCCAAAATAATCAAGACTGCAGAAAGATTTTTCTTTTTTTTTCCTTCATGTGGTCAAATAATTATTTTGGATCTCTGTGCCAACTGTTCTCTTCGCAATACCATAGCCTTCTTGGATATTTAATTTGGATAATGAATGCCTTCTTTAGCTTGCAAATTAATACATTAAGCCCCTCTCTCTCTCTCTCTCTCTCTCTCTCTCTCTCTCTCTCTCTCTTGTGTTTTTTAAGTCAATACCAAGGTATCTATATCAAAGATGCAGAAATCTAATTCTTGATGTTGTATAGGATATCTTCTCGGGATACAGGAAAAACAATGGTGGATGCTTCATTGGAAGAGATTATGACAACATGTGAGAAGATTACTTGGCTTTTATCAGAGGGTGAGAAGTGGCTAAAGCCTGAATACAGGTTCAGTGTTAAATATAGTTCCAATTCAAAGTGCATATTTAGAATTTTTGTTGGTAATTATCTGCTTCCAGTCTTTCTACTTATTTGATGCATTATCTACATCAGTTCATGTGACAATTAACATCATTGAATTCAATTTTGCATTAAGTAATTTCTCTTTAAGTTTTAAAAACCTGTTTCTGTGATTTCATATTTGTGATTTTTCTTCTTTTCCACTAAATTACTGGCTTGAAATTATATTACGATCCATATGTCACCGTGTAAGTAATTTTTCAAAAGTGGCTGTAGGCTACAGCCAACACAACACTTTAAAATTGTTGGAGAATAAAGACCGAATGAAGATGGCCTAATCCGTATAATCTTTCTTCTTGGCATCATGAATATTTGCTCAGAGAATACTAAAGAATAGGTTGCAGATTGTTTTTTTAACTTGATTGCATGGGGGGGGACTAAAAGCATACCTATTTGAGAAATGCCCCAATCTCCTGATGAGAAGACTACAAAACCATGATTCTGCTTGTGTCTTCTAAGATGGCTTCCCTTATTTTCTTCATCTCTAAGATTCTGCTGTTTCTCTCTCCCAATAAAGTCACAGTAGATAAGACGAATTTACTAGTAAAGGACAAAGGTCAAATGAAAAAGGAATAAAAGAAGGGTATGGGTAAATCTGAACTCCTAAGTAAATTGATTCATAATTATATATCCAAGAATTGATGGGGGATGACCTAGCCTTGTCCCTATATATAACTGGCTATTGTTGCACTAGAAGGAAACCTAAGTTTTGTGCTCACATTGAATAAAACCATGCATGCATAGACATAAACATAGACCAGATAGACACTTACTTTTCCTTGGAGTTTCATTCAAATGAAGAAATATTTGCTGTCTCAAAATTAACATGGCACTAGTGCATTTCTTTACCGTTGTACCAACCTTCAAGTGGGGTACAGCTTGTATATTCTTTACTACCATATATGTGTTTTCTAGGAAAATGGAAAGAAAAAAGATGGCTGCATGCACAGACATAAACATAGACCAGATAGACACTTACTTTTCCTTGGAGTTTCATTCAAATGAAGAAATATTTGTTGTCTCAAAATTAACATGGCACCAAGGATTGCTGAACCAGTACCGAGACTCGTACTGGTTAGTGACTGGTACGGTATGGTATGGTACCATATCGTATCATACCGGTAGATGTACTGGGCTTGGTGAATTGAGAAAAAATATCTTCTTCTCCCCTTTCAAGCAAGGATCGCTTAACCGGACTTGAACTGTACCCGAACCGGGCCAAACCGAGCCTGAACTGGACTGAACCAGGCCATACTATACTGAACTGACCCGTACTAATCTGGTTCAGATTAATTTTTATGATTCAAATCCCGAACCATATTTTAAGGCTGAACCATACTGGTTCTTGACTGGTATGGTACGGTGCATCCCGAACCAGACGGTTCAGGATGGTATCGAAAACGCTGCATGGCACTAGTGCATTTCTTTACAGTTGTACCAACCTTCAGGTGGAGTACAGCTTGTATATTCTTTACTACCATATATGTGTTTTCTGGGAAAATGAAAAGAAAAAAGATGGCAGCATGTGTGATAATGGTATGTCTGGCTAACTATTGGTTATCTCTACGATATATTCGATATAGATACACTGGTGCTAACAGTCATTCTTCTTGTCCACCACTAGGACTGTATCTGTTGCTATGCATATTGGGACTGATACTAGATTTATATAATATAGATGTCATCTCCAATACGAGTGGCAAAACCATTTTCCAAACTTTTAGTGTTTCATTCATATAATACTCCTGATGGCAGTTACTATCTGAATAAGGAAATAATTTTGCAGCTTTGATTTTGGATATTCATCTTCAAGTTCAACCGCTGTATTCAAAGTGTGCATTTTCTTGCAATTCCATGCACAGGAAAGATCATGCATTGCATAATATGTTAAAAATATTCGTGCAATTCATCATCTTTGAGTTTGTGCTTCTATTGGCCTAGTTTCTTTTTGTTTTCTTGAAAAATGCTAGATCTGTGTAATGACATGGACACATATACACAGGCAAATGAAAGAAAAGAAAAAAGTACATTTGCTTATGTTTTGTATCCACATCTGCATATGACCATGCATATCACACCTTTTGTTTGTTGCTTGTGTGGAGTGTTGCATACAACTCATCAAAAGTGGCATCATGAAGATAAAATTCTAGATTGCATGATAGTGATAGTTGTTTTCTCCATTCTAAGAAGCAAAATGAGTTCTTAAATTAGCAGAATAAGTAAATGTATTTGAATTTAATAAATTTTTGAGTTTTTTTTCAAAATTCACCTGTGTGCAGATCTTCTGGAAGATCAATGTTACACAAGAGAGCAAAGGTGGAATTTTATCCTCTAGGAGTGATCGGGGCAATTGTTTCCTGGAATTATCCCTTCCACAATGTTTTCAACCCAATGCTAGCTGCAGTCTTTTCAGGAAATGCCTTGGTTATAAAGGTATCCTACTTCAATTAGGATTTGGTTATTTCCCCCTGATTTAAGTTAGTTACTCATGGAACTTCTTCATATTAAAGGAAATTCCTAGGTATTGTCTTTTGTTTATCATTTTGCACTTATGTTAGAAGCATGCTTTACCTTGGGAAATTAGCCCACTTTATCTGTTTTTAACTATTATTCTGCTGCTGGACTCATGAAATGAAATTTTCTATGTATGATCTCTGATTGATTTGTTCTTGAAGGAGTGTGTGGCATGTGGAAGTTTAAAAACCAGCTTATCTCAAATCCTGGACCATCTCACAGGAAGATGGGTTAAAAATAACCTATCTGTGAATTCTAAATTCAAGAAGCAAGCACCTAAGGTGAACACTGTACAGTACCAATTTTTTAATGGGAAATATACCATATTTAAATACAGTGCTGGAGTTTCTGAGATACTTAATTGAGAGTAGGTGTCATCATGCTGTGCCTAGGATAGCTAAGAATGTACACAAAGCAGAGAAATTGAGCTTGGCTTGGGCTTTTTTTCAGATTAAAAGATCAGTTTGTCCAGGCTTTTGCAATGACACCCAGGCTACTGAAGATGATAACCTTGTCCAGTCAACGATGTTTCTTCCTTTTTATGAGCTTGAGTTAGGAAAAAAACTCTACCTTCAGGGATCTGATTGATCTTTGTATTGGATATAGACAAATTTGTGTTTAATTTCAGTTTCTCATTGTTTGGTTGGTTCTGCATGTCTAGGCTTATTACTGCTGTTTTATATTTGAGGCAGAAACCTGATAGCATAGTTCAGAATTGCAAATGTTCAAATCAGTCCTGTCCCCCACGATGCAGCTACTTAAATGCTGATGGCATATTTATTGTTAGTTTGTTTGTCTGTATTTACATGAACATATTGACGTGGAGGTCTAAAAGATCTTTGTCATACATTTCATTTGTTTGATGCATATCCTAAAAAGAAGAGATTCAAATCTTGAAAATTAATAGCACCATCATTGATGTTCTCCATTGCAGAAATATGTTTTAATGATATACATGGTTGGAGTTCTATCACCCCTAAGTATCATTCATTAGTAATTTTTGTTCATGACCTCTTATCTGACTGAATGACATCTTTTAATAGGTTTCAGAGCATGCAAGTTGGTCTGGATGCTTTTATTTTCGAATCATCCAAGAAGCTCTTGCTGCTGTAGGTGCACCAGATAATTTGGTTCACATATTAACGGGGTATACGTGGACTTTCAGAATTCATGTTTGTGCTGCAATTGAATTTTTAGGAAATTGTTTTTGATAATTTTGTCTTTCCTTGGCAGATTTGCAGAAACAGGGCAGGCTCTTGTATCTTCAGTTGACAAAATCATTTTTGTTGGGTCACCTGTAGTGGGCAAGATGGTATTGTCTACATGATATCCTGTTCCCTTGTTGTTAATGTTTTTTTAATTATCTGATGTTTTTCTAAATCATTTAGTTAGCCAAAGCTTCCTTAAAAATTATTATGGAATGCCCACAGTTTCTATTTGTTCAGTTGTGATCATTATTGTTTAATAATAAGGAAATGGCATTCTCACATTCTGTTGCAGTTTACAAAAATAACTGACTTCAGAGTTCTATGAAGGTGGGGAATAAGTTTTCCTGTAGCCAAACATTCACAAGTTATACTAATTGACAAACAGTGGAGTTTAAGTTGAGGGTATCATGCTACATCTTTACAAGTATTTGATTCCCTTTCTTTTCCCCTTAGTTTCAGAACCAGCGAACTTGTCTAGTTCTGGGCTGGATAAATGAGGGGAAGAGCTTCAAGGGTACCATCTCATGTTTAGGCATCCCTTGGAGAAGGGTTATAAGATATTTTAACAACAAAGAATGTAGGATTTTTTTTTTTTTTAAAAAAAAATGTAAATCTCATAAATGTAACCTGCATATAGTGGTTTGGGCTCAATAGGTTAAGGGCTGTGGTACACCATGAGTGGTCATGATTATGAACTGTTGACTTGTTTACTGTCCTTCTCCTATTCATGTCTTTATTTGCTGGATTTTCATATTTGCTTTTTCATATATTACAGATCATGCAAAAGGCTGCAGAGACCTTGATACCTGTCACCCTGGAGCTTGGAGGAAAAGATGCATTTGTTGTGTGCGAGGATGTAGATGTGCCTCATGTATTGATGTTTCTTTCTTGTTTTAATTGTACTATTTTATATCAGGAGTTCTTTATTGGAATTCTTCTCTTTTAAAATAAAAACTGTATTATGTTTTTTCTTATGGGAAGCATCCTTTGAAGAGTGCTGCTGATCTGTTGCTTGACATATTTTCTCCCCGTTTGTAGGTGGTGCAAATTGCAATTAGAGGTGCTCTCCAATCCAGTGGACAGAACTGTGCGGGTGCTGAAAGATTCTATGTCCACAAAGACATCTTTTCTACTTTTGTTGCTCAACTAGTCAAACTTGTTAAATCGATTTCTGTTGTAAGTAGATCCATTTAGCTTAGCTGATGTTAGAATATTCTGCATCATAGGTTTTAAAGATGTCCTGTAGTACTGCAAGTCAAACCACTTGTTCCAACATGAGATGTAAGTCAATAATTGAAGACATCAATATATTTATTAACAATATTCATGAGAGCGTTTACTGTTAGGCAGTATATGTGCTAATTCATGCTTTCTAATGACACCCACATTCTTACAACAGTAGTTTACCACAAAAATATTCTACATTGATTTGGTTCTGGAGTGGTTGTTGAAGAAGTTAATAATACGAAGGGATTGGAAGCATGCTTCCAGCTACTTGACTGATTTATCTTGATTTCAGTGAATTTCAATTTGAATTAGCTTTTTTCTCTTTTGTTTTCCTTTCTTGCAGATCTCTGTACTGGTAGATAATGAGTCTTAAAGGCATAAATTGTCACTAAAAAACTTTATGTCATATTCCCGTGACAACAAGATTGTAGCCATTTTTTGTGGCTTCAACATTGTATTTGTTGGATTTACCTGCCTTCATGTATGATAGGCTCATCAGAGTCCTGGGAGAAATACTTAAATGAGCCAATGCTTCTTTGTCTCTACACATTTTCTAGAGATCTGTGGCTGGTTGAATTAAGCTGTGCTTGTTTGTCGATTGAGATGTTGAATCTCAAATAAAATTGGATCTCATTTTCAGTTGACCATCTTGTTTGTGTAGGGTCCACCTCTAGCTGGCAGATACGATATGGGTGCAATATGTGTGCAAGAACATGCTGAAAAACTTCGAAATCTCGTGGATGATGCACAGGACAAAGGAGCCGTAATTGCGGGTAGGGGAAGTTTTGGCAATTTGGGAGAAAATGTACTTTACCAGTTCTTTCCTCCAACTGTTCTGGTGAATGTTGATCACTCCATGAAATTGATGCAAGAGGAGGTAGCTGAGAAATTTTCAAGCTTTTAAAAATTACTTTTTTCATGTGATGTTCTTTGTAGAGTCATATTTGATTGATCTGTAGGCTTTTGGACCAATCATCCCAATCATGACATTCAGTTCTGATGAAGAGGCTATTAGTCTTGCAAATGACTCGAAATATGGACTTGGTTGTGCTGTGTTTTCTGGCAACCAGAAGCGTGCCATTGACATAGCTTCCCGGTTGCATTGTGGAGTTGCGGCAATCAATGATTTTGGATCAACATATATGTGTCAGGTAATTGAAAGATGCAGTCTGCTATGTTTGCCCTTGTTTCCTGGGCTAGATTCAAACTTGAAATCTAGCAATCCATTCACAACACTATATTCACTTACAAGTAAGCATGGTAAAATTTTCTTCTAATAAATTAAGCCTGGTCATCACTATCTGGGGTCAGCAATGCGGTCCTCTTATTCACAAATTATTTCTGTTAAGTGTTACCTCAGATGTGTTGCTTTTTTTTTTTGTTGGAATTAGCTTCTTTGCATGCTTTTGCTTCATTTAATGTGGTTGCCCTTGTCTTTCTGCTGTTAAATTTTTAGTAATATAAATTGTGGTTTATTAAAAAGCTTTAAAAAAATATGTAAAACAGAATGAATTAATGTTGTATATATGGTATTGTAGTTTAACTTATATTATTCTGCAGAATATTGGTCAATTCAAATATTTCTTTTAAGATTAGGTAATTTTGTAATGTAAGAACCCATTATAAACATTGTTTTTCCACTCTTGAAATATATTGTGCTATCAGAAGGTAGCAGTATCAATTATGTTTGGTTTAATGTCATTCTGTTTATGCCATTGCTTGGATACAGGGAATTTCAACTTCCATCAGATTTTTTGAACCAACCTGGAGCAAATAAATATTATATTATTTCTGCTGTCCACATTGTACCTTTTTTAGCAAGTCACATGAACTGTTCATGCATGATCAGTAGGTTGGTGGCCTATGGCTGTGGCAATCCTGGGTTGTTCATTTAGATGTGCACAGCTGGCCCCAGAAAATGCATTTTTTGGACATCTAATTTAACCATGAGACTTTTTATATGGTTTCCATGAAAAGCTCTATAGATACATTGCATACTAAAATTTCCTCTATATATATGTCAATGGCAAGTGGCTGATGAATCAGCAAAATGATTTGGACTTAATAACAGGGATAAGCGTACCATATTAATTTCCCTCCATTACCCTCATATGATCTAGCAGTCAACACCACTGGCTGATGGCCTTTTTTTTCCCCTCTTCAATGTAGTCTCTGCCCTTTGGTGGTGTGAAAGACAGTGGATTTGGAAGATTTGCTGGTGTGGAAGGTTTGCGAGCTTGCTGTCTTGTCAAGTCGGTAGTTGAGGACAGATGGTGGCCATACATTAAAACAAAGATCCCGAAGCCCATCCAGGTCTGCAATTAGAAAACTTGCCCCAAATTAAGCATGGTGTGCATTTTACTAATGCACTTCTGACTTGTTTCACAGTACCCTGTTGCGGAGAATGCCTTCGAGTTTCAGGAATCCCTTGTTGAAGCTCTTTATGGCATCAATGTATGGGACAGGCTGCAGGCGCTGGTCAATGTGTTAAAGATCCTTTCAGTGCAGAACTAAACTTCTAGGACTCTGACGGAGGGGCAATGAAAAGATCAATGAAATTTGTATGATATGCTTCTACTTATGTTATGGATTTGCTTTCAAAAGATCTTTTAATCTTTAAATGCACTGCCTCTGCTGAGCTTTGAACATCGTTTTTGGTCTTTTTGAGGTAGATGTGATTGACTTACACCTATATGTTGCATCGCATTCAGATTGGGTACCAGAATCTGCCACATTTCTACTTAACACCTAGATCTCACACAGGTTCATCATCTTGAACCGAATGGGAAAGGGCTGGCTAATTTGGGATAACAGCTTCCAGACACTTGACAGTCTCAACCCTTTTTAATTCTGAGGTTAACCTTATTGGAGTATTTGCCTTTTTCTTTTTTGTAAGATTAATCTGCTCTGGTTGAGGCTATCACAATTCTCAGAAGTTGGATTATTTGGTCATCTGGTTAGGTGAAAAGGAAAAACTAACTCATCTATGACCAATCAGTTGGCAAACGCATCGGTCAATTTGCATTGATTCTGCGCTGTTGATTAGTCGCACAGCTAGGCATCTGTAGAAAAAAGGGTATTGCTAAAATTATCCAATTCTTTGTGCAGATTGGATATAATGCTAGGTTTGGGTCTATTTTTGCTCCAATTCTTTGGATTGTTGCATATTTATGCGATCATTGTCAGAGTGGCACTGAATGGTGATGGAGCAACAACTATCTCATTTTTGCAACATTTCAAGTTTTTCCACTACCCTCGATTTTTCACGAGAATTTCTAGATAATAATATTTAGATGAAAAATATGTTGTGTAGTGTTCTTTAAAAGTTACTGCTGTTATAAGCTGTCATACCCTGTTATGACAGGGTGACAGCACATGATGATGGATATTATGGGAGCGTGATGTTTAAATAAGATTAACCAAAAAAAAATTAAAATTTCAAAAATCTTTGGCTTTGTACTTCATTGAAACTTATGTCAACTGTTTTGTCCAGTGCAAATAACATCAGAACTGCAATTCTAAGTTGACACTAAATATCAGTCCTGTCCATGACTTGTGGAGTTAAAAATTCAGATGTTTGAATTTGGGACGTGCCAAATTACCTTGTGATGCAAAATATTACATTGAAGCCCATCCCTGTTTCTCTACTTTGAACATACAGGATATTCTATATGTTGCATGATCATTGATCTAACTTGGTAATTGGTGTGATACACATGATGTGATTGATAAAAGGGAGGGCTTTTTGGTGCAATAGCATGCTTGCTTCATCTTGATGTGTGTGTCATGATCGTGAAATACAAAAATAGCCTCCTTTTTTTTTTTTTGGTTTTTCATGTGGGAGAAAGGTGCATATATTTAGCCCTCTAAATCAACGGAGATCAACGATTATTGAGTTTCCAAGCTAGTACATGGGCATGAGGACTTGTGAGCGGACACCCGACAAGTTCTCATTTTTTTGGTTAGAGGGTTTTTTTTTTATAATTATTATTATAGTAAAAGGGAAGCAGAGCAACTGCTGCCCGTCTTTTATCAGAATGCAAGAGCCTTGTTTTTTCTTAGAGAGATTCATTGTCAAGTGTCCCTTTTTTTTTTTCTTAGAGAGATTCGTTATATTGGGGCTTTAAATCTTTAGCACTTAGAAAAAAACAAAAGTTCTGGTCTTGATCGTACCTGGAGAAATTTCTAAACTATCCTCTCTAAGTTGATCAACGTCCTATATTCATATTAAGTTACCTAGCTCATGTGAATAAGAATTATACACATGGCACTCACATAAATAAGAATTGTACACATCCATTCTACTGGTCCAATTGCATGCTTAAAGATTTTGCCAGTTACATGCTTAAAAATCTTGCTGGATATGGATCTAGATTTTAAGCTTTTTTAGATCCATATCTAGAGAACCATTTATATACTGCATGCAGAGGAATTGAGATTTTTTGGAACATATTTGAAAATATCAATAAGTTCAATATATTCTTATGTAGTTTTTTCCTTGCAAGTTTTGGAAAACATAGATAATTCAAGATTCCTTTTAGTTTTGTGCACTGCATATGATCTTGAGGGTGGGTTTGTTTATAGCACTTATATTAGTTATCATTGCTAAATTTCATTTAAAATTTATTTTACATCCGAATGATATCGAACTTATAAATTTGTATTTGAATAGAGAAAATATGGATAAATTTATACTTGAGTTGTATCTGCATTCATTCAAAGTAAATGCGGAGAAGTTTAATACCTGATTCACATAAGTATCCTTTTAGAACAATTATGGATAGTAATTTAGGTATCCATTTAATAGCTTAGAAAAAATGTGGGTATAAATATTGACATATTAGTATTCAATCTGTGTCCTACCCATTTTCAGCCTTTTATTCTACAAATTTGGATATATACGAACCTAAAAGAAGGCTAACATCAGTGGCAGAAGAAAGCAGACGCCAGAATTTCCATTAATAAAAACCACCATTTGGTCATGCAACAACATTTTTTTTTTTTTTGATAGAATAAAGGGTAGGGGAGGTTTATCCCAGTGTAGCGCCCATTAACAGCCCCAGCCCGCTAGACCATGTTTGATTCTGGCCGTAAATTCTCGCGTGCCTTTCCCACCAACTGTGTGAGTACGTCAGCCTGGTCCTACTAGATGCCGGAGTTTCGGCTGCTCAGCCTCCATCATGTGTTCCAATTTAATCTGAATTTAATCAATTATCCGTTGGATCATTCCTCAAATCGTGACCAGTAAATTATATATAAGAGCTGAGCAATATCTTAACCAATCGCACTATCACCATGATAGTGGCCATGCAACAACTTTACAAATACCCCAAGAATGCCTATTTTACTTTTTGATAGATAAGCATCCCTTGGGTTGGCAAACAGCCTTTGCAACCCGTTTTCAGTTTTTAATACCTTTAAAACTCCCTTCCGACTGTTATCCTATGGTCCGCTCGCTTTGTTCCATTGGGTCTCTTGCGTTTCCCATTCTCCTTTTAGTTTCCATTGAATAAGTTTTGCAACAAAAGTGACAAATTAATTCTCACCATCATATCTTTTTTTTTTTTAAATATAAGATAATTTATGTTAGCATTTAAAACCCAAATGATGATACTTATACACATCCACTTATTCAATATAAAAATAATAATAATAAAAAATATTTATAAATATTGTTAATTAATTTACTTCTATCCAACCCATCCTTCCAAAGTGGTGCTCAATTAGGCAAAGGAGTCTGTGGAGCCTAGGTAAATGTGGGCCCTTCTTGATGCAAGAATTAAAGGGATCACACCACCGGCAAAGTGATAAAAGAGTGACAAGGTGAAACTATATTGGTGCTGCACCTTGTCTCTGGGCATTTAGTAATTTTTTTTTTTTTTTTTCAGATATATTCATGTTAAAATGATGTGATACACCTACTTTAGCGAAAAAAAAAAAAAAAGTGCCGCTGTTGATAGTACAATGACTTCTTTTTTTAAAAAAATCATGTAAATCAATAAATAAATTTTCATTATAACAACTCTTTTACATCCTTCATATACCCTTCCTTTTGATAATAATGGTGTATTTCATTCTCCAGTTAATTTTACTAAATAGAAAATTCAAGGTTCAACTAAAAAACAAAAGCTAATTTTCTTTTTTTTTCTTTCCTTTTTGTGTAGAGGGTGCTGCCTATGAACTTTTAGGAATGACCAATACAAGGTGTAGATGTAGGCTACGAACTTTTAAGAATGGCCAATGCAAGGTGTGAGAATTGCAAACTATTAAATTATTTTTCTTTCGGAAAATAATGAGGGTGCATTTGGAGAATTTTATATTTGAAAGTTATTATTTCATTTTGTTCATGAAGCTTAAAAATTTTATATTTTAAATTAGATTTTTGAGCAAGTCTTTGAACGTTAATAACTGAAAGTTTAAAATGCAAAATCTGAAGGTATCAAAAAAGAAAAAATATGGATTTAAAATTTTTCACTTAAGATAGAAATCTTCAATTTATGGTTTTGAGACATTTTTAGGTATCTTATCACACAAGTAAACACTCCATGTTGCAAATTCATGATTAGCATTTAAAAAAATGTGATTCTTTTTAGCATATCCCATATCAGGGAAGAACTATTTTATGTTTTGCAAAAAAAAATTCTTCGCATTCTTTGACTGAGTCCTAGGAATATATGTAAATTTTATCATAATAAGATATGCATCAAGATTTGTTCTATTTTAGACCTATAAATTTTATTATAATCATTTTAGAGAAAGAGCTTTTATGTGCATTATATGTGGTATGTGCTAAGTATGCATAAGTTGGTTTGTCCATGTGCATAGCATAGGCATTTTACTAGTTTGAAACCATTTTGGTAACCTTTTCGAACATTATCAACGAACTACTCACACAAATATGTTTCATACATTTATGTCCTCTTACTATATTTTAGAAGCAAGATATTAATTAGTCGCAAGCATTGTGATTGTTATGTCTACTGCTCTTCCCAATTCATCTCTTCCATGGGGATGCTATTTTGAGTTCAAATTCTAGTGGTCAATGCCTCTAGCATCCAACTTGTATTGTTCAATTGGCAAGAGCTCCAACCAGCATTCTTAAATTAAAAAAGTTTTTTATATGTGTTATGGCTGTTCACCCCTATCGAGTCCGACCTAAATGTTGGACTGGTTGACCTCTACCTCAGAATGGTTCAGCACACACTAGAAGCAAGTGTAATTTAGACCTTTGGTAATCCGATCTCCACCTTGGATTGGTTCGGCTCGTGCCAGGAACCTGTCCAACCTCCACCTTGGATTGTATTGACCCATGCCAAGAGCTTAGCTAACTTAGATCCTGGACTTACCACCTCGAAAAACTTCTAATACATCAAACAACCTCTAACCTTCGAGCTCCAGCAATGCCAAATTTGGCCAGTAGCCAGATAAGGCCAGAACCAGCCATCTCGTATTACGAATGAATGACATGATTCCTGCCATGATCCTTGCACACCTTCCAGAAGTAGCTAACCAATATGGTAAGATTTTCCTTTATAAAAAGCCATAGAGGGATCCCAAGTATAGGCATTCAAATCCACTCCATCACTCCCATTTTTGTTTAACTCACTCCCTGTTCTCAGAGCTGAGCTAATTTAAGCATCGGAGGGTCCCTGCAAGAATTCCGGCTTGGGGCTTTTTGCAAATTTTGGCTCTAACACCTAGGGGGCACTTCCTATAAGCAGTGATCGCCCCATTCGAGGTCAACTATCTCCTCAGATCCAAACTTCTTGCTTAGCTTAGATTTTTCTACAATAAATTGGCACTAGAGGAAGGACTTGATTCTTATTTTTCATAAAAGAGAGAGCTATCAACAATGAGGCCACAAAGAGGAGTATCTAACACCTCACACCAGTCAGATGGCCCATGTCTTGGTGACACCCGAGAGGAGGTTCTAATGTTGGAACTAGTTTAGGCATTACCTCCACCTTAGCGAAAGCCCTTAGTCACCCATGAGCAGTTCGATAACCTCATCTAGTAGGTGCAGGCCTTGATCTCCATGATACAGGTCAGGTAGTAAGCCATGATAACTTGGCCTGTGTTTAATCACCTCACCAAAGCCGAGCTCAACTAGACCAACCATCCTCTCCTCATAATTCGAGGCAGGCTCAGAGTCAATACACTCGACCTAGGAGCCCTGCCCCAGGGCAGTGCAAGCACTCACCAACCCCACAATTAGGAAAAGATTCTACCCCTGGTGTACCTCCTCAGAACCAAGAGGAAGAAAAGATTATAATACCTTGATAGTAGTTACTCAAGATTTAAGACTGAATATATGAAGCAATTCACATATCTTGAAGCATTAAATGGGGATAATGTGACTTTTGATGATAATGGAAAGGGTAAAATCATCAAAATTAGTAAAATTCATATCACCCCCTCTACTTATGTAGAAAATATTTTACTTGTAGATGGATTGAAATATAATTTGCTTAGCATCAATCAATTTTGTGATCAAGATTTTAAAGTAACTTTTGAATCTTCTCTTTGTATTATCTCTAGTCTCAATGATAATGGAATTATATTCACTGGACATAGGCATGAAAATATCTACATGATAGATCCTGATGATCTTTTCATGCAAGATAATCAATGCCTAGTTGTAATAGAAGCTAAAGTCAATGAGACTAGTTGGTTATGGCATTGTAGATTATGACATGCTAGTATATATTTGCTTTCCAAATTAAACAAAAAGAATCTTGATGGGAGGAAATCTCCTCCCCTCCTCTCTTCTCCTCTGCAGCTCGATGATACATAGATCTGGCCCCTGGTGAACCAAGTAAGGTTGAGTCCTTTTTATATCCGTCCCTCTAGAGAAGATGATGATTCTACCTCCACTCTTTCTGACTCCTGTAGCTGGAGGTAACCCTGACACCCACTCTCAAGTAAGCATGATAAGAGGGAGTCAGCCAAAATACTTCCATGTGGCATTGAGAACCTCTGACACCCAAGATAAAATAGTTGGGAGAAGCTGACCCCCTATCCATTCCCTCATTGCTGGCTAGCAGGAAAAGCCGACTCTAGCTCCCATCATGGTTGTACACTAACGCATGTGACCCGTGACCATATCCAGAGTCATTAGACTAGCTACAATCCCTAATAGGAGGGCCTTAATTCGTTGACTCCTCGGTATCGGCCCTTCGATATAGCCAACCTCTAGCAAAATGAAGATAATTCAACATATGGCTACAACCCCCAACCAGTAAGATGACACCCCAAAGCACAGCATGCTATGACCCCTTGGTAGAGGCTATCCAGCTTGTGTCCTTATCAACCCAAGGACATGATTTGGAGACCATGTCTAGTAATCCTTGGCAAATACTTTAAAAATAGGATATGACCTATTTCAAGCAACCTTCCAAATAACAATTAATGGAAGCACCTGGTGACCAAATAGGCAAGGATCTCATCATCGAAGGGATAAATAGGTGGCATGATTTTTCATGTAGTCACCTGATATTATTAGACAACCAATTGGATTCCACTAACCCATATCCCATTTCTCGTCCATGGATCATCCTGAAATTTTAGGATATAAAAGAGGGAAATAAGGGAGAGATCTAGGATCTATCAGCATACTCCACTCCACTTTCTTCCTCTATTGTTGGTATCACCTTGTCCATCAGAGGGGCTCCACCGGACCCATCTTTGGCATGATCTTTTTTCTTAGCCCGTGAGCATCTCTTTTCCATCATACTCCAGCAACATGCTAGATATTAGCCACAAAAGATAGAGGAAAGGCTTGAACAAAGGTTTGTCTTTGAGATGCCTATTTTAAAGGGAGAAATGTAAAGTGGAGTGCCATGCCATCCAAGGTGTATTAACTTGGAGCTCCGATGCCATTTCTTCTTGGTAGGTTGCTCAACCTACACAAATCGCCATTCTAAAGCATCAAGCTAGAACTAGCCACCAAGAGAGCCAGCCTGATCATTTGGAGTAATTATCTTAGTAAGTTCAAGTGCTAGTAGCCGCCATCCAGGCGATTCAACACCCTATGGTGTCCGTGTCACCACCAGCAATAATGCTGTTAGAAGCGAGTGTTGACCCCACAAGTGATTTTGATGATAACCAAACATTGGAGTATGTACATTTATTTCTGATAACTCTTCAAGTGTTTGACAAGTTTTTATAGGATGTATAACATGTTCAAACTTCAACTCCTATATTTCTACTTTCTTGTTTGAGTTGTGTTGTAAATGTTTTTGTAAAGAAGAACCCAATGAAAATGCTAAGAAAAATCAAATAAAAAGGGTTACTTCTGTGAGTATGTGTGTGCCATGAATTTTAGTTTGAGTTGGTTTATGTAAAATCATAAAAGAGTTGGTGAGAGTTTTCTTTAAGTTCAATTGTAAAAATCCTTAAGAAGACACTCAAGTCGACTCAAGTAAAGAAGAGCCGACTCTGCTTACTGGCATGCAGCGAGGATTCTGGAAAGCAGCAATCCGAGCCGACTCGATGGAAAGTGAGCGACTCTAGTGAATCCGAGTCAATTGGAATCAGTCCGAGTCGACTCCTCTAGAGTCCATTTCCTGAAGTTTCTAAGAA
This sequence comes from Areca catechu, assembly GCA_021397845.1. Taxonomy (NCBI): domain Eukaryota; kingdom Viridiplantae; phylum Streptophyta; class Magnoliopsida; order Arecales; family Arecaceae; genus Areca; species Areca catechu. The sequence goes on from CM038052.1 coordinate 152,130,599, forward strand.
CAGCCAGGCGAGCCGACCCGACCTAAAAAGAGCGACTCTGCCAGATCTAATTTGAAAGCTTAAGAAAGCGAGCCGACCCGAACCGCATTGAGTCGACTCTTCCAGAGTCAGGTTTTTCTGAACCTAGGAAGAAGAGTCGACCCAAGATGAAAAGAGCCGACTCCTCGAATTCAAGTTTTTCAAGTTTCAAGTTTGAGCCGACCCGAGCTATCAAGAGTTGACTCATACAGAGTGACATTCTGTGCCCTGAGACACAGAGCCGACTGCATTGAAGATTTGGTGACTCAACCTATCGACTCGAAGGATCCAAGCCGACTTGAAGGAATCGAGCCGACTCGAACATCATTTTCAGGTATCTAACGGCTAGTTCCAGAATTTATTTTTGAATGCTAAAAGGTGCTCCAATGGTCATAAATCATTTCCCAATGGTCTACAACGGCTAGAACTTCCTTGGGATGATGGAAGACTTTAAATTTGAAGGATTTGAACTACCTCAAAAAAATCAATAAGAGAGTTTTTCAAATAAAAGAGAGCTTCATTGAATATCCTACCAACCAACAGCACAAGAGCACAGGAGCATTCAAGTCAAGCTTTCAAGTCTTCACCAACTCTAAATTTGAAGCTTGAAGCAATTTTAGAAAGAAGCCACTGAAGTCATTAAAGCTTATTCAAATGCATTCAAGTGGACTTCCAACAAGCTACACCGGCAACTATCCGACAACTTGAGTTTGTCATTTCTTATTGCATTTATTTCAATTCAATCTTTGAATTGTTAGGTTATTGGTGAACCCGGTTGAAAAACCAAATAGGTTCTTGGTGAGCCTTGTTAAAACCAAGGGTTAGGTTCTTGATGATCATGTGAAAACCAAGTTGGGTTTCTTTGGTGAGCCTGTCAAAACCAAAGGGTGTTGGGTTTTCTTTGGTGATCCCGTAAAATCAAAGTATAGAGGTTTTGGATTATGATCCTGTAAAACAATCCTACTGTATTTGGGTGTGAATATAGTGAAAATTCTAAGTGGTATCTTGGATAGTGGACGTAGAAGCTGGGTTGCTTCGAACCACCATAAATTTGGTGTGTTTGTATTGTGCTTTCTCTACTTTGTTTAGCTTCTGCATTTTATAACTCTATCACAGTACCTACCACTTGTAAAGGATTTTGAATTGCACATTACTTGCTTTAAGTTTTTTAAATTTTCAATTCATCCCCCTCTTGGATAGCACCTGGCAACACTGGTATCAAAGCGGTGTCTCTGATTATATTAGAGTAAAGATTGATGGCTCATCCCATGAATACATCCTTGGTGGAAGGCCAGTCAATTTATAGACCCCCACTATTCACAGGCACAAATTATGCATATTGGAAAGCACGAATGAAAATCTATATTCAAGCTGTTGATTTTCAATTATGGAAGGTCATTCTTAAAGGGCCAAGTATTTCCATGATCAAAGTTGATAGAGTGGATGTCCCTAAGCCTGAAGAGGACTTGGATGAACATGACATGAATTAGGAGAATTGAATGCCAAAGCCATGAATTTGCTTTACTGTGCTTTGGATTCAAACGAGTTTAATCGAATTTCCATTTGCTTCTCAGCGAAGGAAATTTGGGATAAACTTGAGGTGACCCATGAAGGAACTTCACAAGTGAAAACCTCAAAGATAAATCTTTTGGTGCATAATTATGAATTGTTTAAGATGGAGCCTAATGAAAGTGTTTCTGTCATGTACACTAGATTTACAGATATTATTAATGGTTTGAAAAGTCTTGGCAGGATATATTCAAATGCTGATTTAGTACAGAAAATCTTGAGATCACTTCCTTGACAAATGGGATCCTAAAGTCACTGCCATTCAGGAAGCCAAAGATTTAAACGTTTTATCAATGGATGAATTAATGGGATCTCTCATCACTCATGAATTAGCCATGCAATATAGAACGGATGATGATCAGAAAAAGAAAAAGATAATCGCATTCAAGGCTGCATTAGAATCAAAAGATGATGAAGAGACTGAAGATGACTCCTCCTCCTCCGAAGATGATCTTAAAGATGAAGACATTGCAATAGTCATGAGGAGATTCAGAAAGTTTATGGGAAAGAAGAAAGGTAGATACAACAGAAAATTCATAAACGATAAGAGCATTCAAAAGAAAAGGACAAGGACAAAGATAAAGATAAGGAGCAAGCCCCCACTTGCTATGAATGTAAGAAATCGGGGCACATTCGTCCGGACTATCCTCAACTAAAGAAATTCTTTAGAAAGAAGAAAAAGAAAGTGATGGTTACCACGTGAAGCAATAGTGAAGACTCCACTTCAACTAAAGAAGAAGAGACCACCAAAATAGCAAATCTATGTCTAATGGGTCTCGAGGATGAGGAATGTCTTGCAACCCAGAAATTAAAGAAAAAATGGTATCTTGATAGTGGCTATTCAAGGCATATGACGGGTGACAAGGATCAATTCATCATCCTGAAAATGAAAGGAGGTATGGTTACATTTGGAGACAATGGCAAGGAAAAAATAATTGGAATTGGTAAGATCAAAATAACCCCCTGTACTTTCATTGAAAATGTATTGCTAGTAGATAAGTTGAAGCACAATCTTTTGAGTATTAGTCAATTATGTGATAAAGGCTTCAAAGTTATCTTCGAATCATCTATGTGTATAGTAACAAACTCTCTTGATTCTAGCAGTAAATTCATTGGACACAGACTAGGAAATATTTATGTGGTAGATCTAAATGATCTTGCCATGTCAAGTAGCTCTAGTTTAGTTGCAATGAATGCTAAGACCAAGGAGTCTTGCTTATTATGGAATAGATGATTAGGTCATGCTAGCATGCATATAATTGCCAAATTAATTTCCAAAAATCTTGTTAGAGGCATGCCTAAGTTTAAAGTTGATTTTGACCATGTTTGTGATGCATGCCAAATGGGTAAACAAACTAGGGGAGATTTAAATCCAAAAATCTGATTTCAACTTCTAGACCTTTAGAACTACTTCACATGGATATATTTGGACCAACTAGGACCACAAGCCTAGGAGGTATGAAATATGCCCTTGTGATTGTAGATGATTTTTCCAGATTTACATGGATTTTGTTTATTGCACACAAAGATGAAACTTTCAAAATGTTTAGAAAATTTCATAAGAAGGTTTCAATTCAGAAAAATCTTTCGATAATTTAATTAGGAGTGATCACGGTACTAAGTTTGAAAATTAGGAGTAATCTCACTCTCGTCGTCACCATCCTCCCGGTGGACTTGCTTGCAGAGGGACTGGCTTTTGGAAAGAAAGACCTACGTCACCCCTTCTTGGCATGCCAATCTGTTGCCGCTAAGATCATCGTGGCCCGTAGCTGCTGTCGACGTCGGATCGCCCCTTGTCTCTTCAGGACCGACCTGCTCTTCTGGACCTGCAAAACAAGGTTAGTGACCCGGGCCAGGGATTCCGGCGGGGACACTCTGACGGTCAAGTCAATGACGATCCTGGGGAACAGATCCTCCTGGTCGAGCCCCTAAGATGGGCTCCACACTAGGAGGAGTGAATAATGTGTGAGTAAGGTGCAAGTGGTGGCCGAGGTGAACTGGAGCTGGTTCTCCTATATGGCCTCTTCTCCTTTACTTGCTTGAGCGTTTTCTTGCTCGTGTGCATTTGAGTACATTACCTCTCTTGTTAGGGGTGTTGATGGCTCTTTTAAGCCCAGGTGGTTGCTGAACGCCTACCTCGGGATCTCCCCCATGCCAGCAGGTATGTGCGGCGGTGTTTCATGCCATGGATGGGACGTCTTTCTTTGTTCGTGATAAGGGAACCTGCTATGCACTCTGACATTCCTTTCGGTTGCTCCGTTCTGGGAAATTTAGCAGTGCCTCAATCGGGGGGTAGCCACCCCCGGGATTTGAGTTTCCTAGTTGACTTCCTCTTTCGGGTGGTGCAGGCAGTTGGTGGAGAGAGCGGCGCTTCGGTCAGGGAGCTTCTTCCTTTTCTGGTGTAAGTGGTAGTGCGGGCGGTTATTACGGCATGGTGGATGCCTTTTTATGATCCTTAGGTGACTCGCCGGCCTCTTTGGTTGCTGGCACCTTTGCCCAGGGTGGAGGCCAAACAGGAGAGGCAGGGCTCGACTCTGGTCCAGGGGCCTGACTTCGAGGGGCCCGACCTGGCGGAGGAGGGCAAGGCTCGACTCCGAGGGACTCGACCTCGAAGGGGCTCCACTTGGTGGAGGAGGGCTGGGCTCGACTCCGGACCAAGGGGCTCGACCTCGAGGGGGCTTGACCTGGAGGAGCAGGGCAAGGCTCGACTCCAGCCCAGAGGGCTCGACCTCGCAAGGGCTAGACCTGGTGGAGGAGAGCAGGGCTCGACTCCAGCCCAGGGGGCTCAGCCTCGAAAGGGCTCAATCCGGCGGAGGAGGGCAGGGCTCAACTTCGGCCCAAAGCACTCGACCTCAGAGGGGCTCGACCTGGTGGAGGAGAGTAGGGTTCGACTCCAGCCCAGGGGGCTCAGCCTCAGAGGGGCTCAATTTGGTGGAGGAGGGCAGGGCTTGACTCCGGCCTAGAGGGCTCGGCCTCGGAGGGGCTCGACCTGGTGAAGGAGGGCAGGACTCGACTCCATCCTAGGGGGCTCGGCCTCGGAGGGGCTCAACCTGGCGGAGGAGGTCGCTCGGCTCTGGCCTAGGCATCCAGAGCTTGCAAGAGTGACCTGGCGAAGGACGGAATTGGGCTTTGATAGGCCACCCCAAAATTCTGAAGGAGCTCGGCCCAACGAAGGAGTCCAAGGAGGAGTGTCCGACGTGGTAGCTTTCTCTGACATGGCATCTGACAGGGATTACACGTCAGTGTTCTGCCACATCAGTATCATTTAGCGACTAATCTAACTTTATTTCTAGTGACAGTTTTATTTTTATTTAATTTATTTCTAGAAACTCATTTAGTACCGATTATTGAAAAATTAGGTGGTCTTTTTGTAAAAGTTCAAACTTTGTTTCTTTCAAATTAGTTGAGTTTTTCCTGCATTGCATTAATCCAATTAGGATCTTTTTAGCTTCTATACTTTTAGGTTCTATTTGAGATACAAAAGATAAATAGTCACAAACATTTCTAAGAGAAGGTCGAGTCTCCTTTTGATGGATCATCTATGATTAATTCTTTTGGATGTCCATGGACATACTGTTAGAAATCGATAGAGTTTCATGCATGTATTTTATTTTTAAAAAAAATCTGGTGGATGCAAATCAAATTAGAAATAATTTTTAATTATAAAACATGATTTAGATATAATCTAAGAAATCTTTAAAATGATCTAGACATGATATACAATGCAAAAATTAAAATTCAGCATATATCGATCTCATCGTTGCATGCTATAGATCTAATCTACATTTACTATGAGATTAAATCTCATACATGATCATGGGTTGCTTACCACCATTGCTGATGGCATATGGCAAGGGCTTTTTAGCTTACTTCATAGCTATACAGCATGTCTGGCCTTTAGAAATCATCCATATGAAATCTCGAGCATGATCAGCCTTCGCTCCTTGGAGTGCTAACTCCATGCGAAGGTTATTGGATGGCTAATCTAACTCCTTTGAATCTTTTAGACTCTTTGAGAATAAGAGAAAGAGGTGATCTTAGAAGATTAATATCAGGAAAAATCAAAATAATAAAGACCCTTCTCTATTTATTTATTTCTTTCTCCCAAAATAGTAGTGCTAGAAGGAAGAACCCACACCCTATACTTCTTTACATCAAATCTCCCTTATGAAAATTTTCTTTTGGTGAATCCCTTCAAATCCCATGATCATCCCTTCTTTCTTACATGCACAACCCAAGAAAAATCCAAAAATAAATTAGGCATAGAGTTTGGATAAAGATAAGAGGGGATAAAGACTAATTGGATATGGATAAGGTCAAAAGTATCAATCATATTGCAACTCTTATCAAAACTAATTCAGATGTCATCCAAATTAATCCAAACTTTATCTTAATCTAGAAGAGAAAAAGGGGAGAGTGATAAATGCTTTTTGGTATGGAGAAACATCACACAAATTTCAAGAATGCATGAGATATGGGCATGGAGAAAAATAGGGGTGCTAGGTAGGGATTTTAGGATTTGTAATTTGATTCTAATTGATTTTCAACGAAATCAAATTTGGTTAAACACTTGAACCTAATCTAATTAGGTCTCTAATAGATTAATTAATTCCTAATTAAATTAAAAATTAATCAAGTCCAAGTTTGAATTAAACTAGGATTAAAATTCTTATTGATTAGATCATTGTATTACCTAATCGAGTGAAACCTAATTAAACCAAATCAATTAGACTTGATCTAAATCTCTTTGCTCAATCAAATTAAGCCAATTAGTAATCTAATTATTAATTAATCTTTTTATAATTAATTTTTATTTATTTATTTATAATATTTATATTAGGTTAATTATCAATAGAATTGATAATTATACTTTTGAATAATTTTTAATTGTTAATCAGCCATCATGATCGATTAGAAACTTCTATTGTGTATGATCCCATATATTAAAATACTAAGTTAGTAGTATAGAAATAAATTTCTAAACTAATCGATATGACCATCTAGTAATGGAACCCGATATCTGGATAGGTCGAATGATTACAAAGAAACATTCAAGAACCCAGACCTATGGTTTCCATATAATTCATCCTTTGACCTAATACTTAGGTTGACTTAAGAGTTAACTGCCAACTCTCAGATATTCATTCAGATATGTCTTCACCTAATAAATCCTGTGACTCACAAGGATTGTCCTGGTCAACATTTTGCTAAATTGAAACATAATAGAACATTTTTTCTAACACTTTGGAATGGTTAATCTCATCTTGACACATACACTGACTTAACAAGTACATGACTATACCCAAAGATCATCTGCTATGAATTAGAAATTCAAGTAGTTCAGAACTAAAGTATAGTGAGTTACTTGCAAGTTACCATGGTGATCTTAGATCGGAGGGACACTTATACCCATACCTTTCTAAGAGATACTCATGATAGTAGAGTACTTTATAAAGTTGGTCACATTCAGTGAATATACTCTTACACTCACCTACATGCCATACAAGTATCTCTATCCTCTTTGGTTATGAGGATAACTAACCCATATGACATATCATGACCCTTACTCGATCAACATTGTCATCCTTGGTAATAACATATCATTTAATTATAAACAAGTTTAAGAACTATATGACAAATCCTCCTTTATCGAATAGAAGTAGTCTTAAGGACTTCATCATAAAAGAGTTTAAAGGAAGATACACAAAAAGTGATGAACTATCAAGAAAACTTTATTTATTAATGATTCATATAAAAATTATAATGAGTTCAACCATGTACAACTTAGACGATTCGCTTTAAGATACATTTCCTAACACATATCTCTATTCTTTAGGTATGTCATTTTATCTTGATGTGGTTCGTTCTTCTTTCTCCTTATTTTGATCTTCTTCAGGGTCCTTGGAGGGTGCATCCTTTAGTATCAAATTTTTAACCCTTTGAAGATCTATGTTATCATCCAAAATATCTTTTTTTCTATAAGATTTATCATTAGATTCATCAAATACTATATGAATGGATTCTTCAACAATAAGGATTCTCTTGTTGAAGACTTATATGCCTTGCTAGATGTGAAGTATTCTAGAAAGATACCCTCATTTGATTTGATATCAAATTTATCTTAATTATCTTTTTCATTATTTAGTATAAAACACCAATATATAAAAATATAAAAATATTTTACATTTGGTTTTCTATATTTCCAAGGTTCATAAGGTATTTTCTTTAAAATCTAACAGGTCAAAACATGGTTCAAAATGTAACATGCAGTATTGATAGCTTCCATGCAAAAGTATATTGAGAGGTTGCTTTCATATAGTATGATATGTGTCATTTCTTTCAAAGTCTTATTTTTTCTTACTATAATACCATTTTTGTTTGGATGTCCTAGGTACAGAGAAGTTGTGTTCAATACCCTTTTCATTACAAAAAATTTTGAAAACTTGGTTTTCAAATTTAGTTCTATGATCACTACGAATGTAAATAATTGAACAATCTCTTTTATTTGAAACCTTTCGATAAAACTTAGTGAAGACTAAAAAGGCTTCATCTTTGTGTGCTAAAAATATAACCTATACAAATCAAGAAAAAGTATCTACAATTACAAGACCATATTTCTTTCTACCTAAACTAGTAGTTCTAATAGATCCAAATAAATCCATATGAATTAACTCTAAGAATCTAGAGGTAGAAATTATGCCTTTTTCTTTGAAAGAACTTTTTATTTATTTTTTAAATTGGCATACTTCATAAATTTTGTTCTTTTCAAAACTGAGTTTCAATAAATCTTTTATAAGATCTTTTTTAATCAATTTAGAAAGTAAATGCATAGTATCATGTCCTAATCTATGATGTCATAACTAACTAGTTTCATTGACTTTAGCTTCTATTGCAACTAGACATTGACTATCTTGTATGAAAAGATCATCAAGATCTACCATATAGATATTTTTATGTCCATGTCTAATAAATATGATTTTATTATCATTAAGCCTAGGAACAATGCATAATGAATAATCAAAAATAACTTTGAAACCTCCATCATAAAATTGACTAATGCTAAGTTATGTTTTAAACCTTCTATAAGTAGAACATTTTCTATAAAAGTAGAGGGGATGATACAAATTTTACTGATTCCAATGATCTTTCTTTTTTCACTGTCACCAAATGTTACATTTCTTCCATTTAGAGCTTCAAGAGATGAGAATTGCTTCATATATCTGGTCATGTATCTTGAGCAACCACTATCTAGATACCAAAGTTATTTCTTCTCCTTAGTTTCAAGATATAAGTACAAAATAGATCAAGTAGAAACTTTAGGTAGCCAAGCCATCTTGGATCCTTTTAAGTTAGTAGTGGTGGTTCCTTTTGGAACCTAAACTTTTTTGACATTATTCAATTTTTTATGATCGCATAAATGAGTTTTATATCCTAGTATACCATAACAATAATATGTAATACTAGAAGATGCTAGAATAAAGAAAATTTTGAAGTATTTTTACTATTTTTGTTGTTTAAATCCTAAGCTGGCTTTGTTAAATGGCTTTTTACTATTTAGAAGTATTTCAAGTTTTTTCAAGTTATAAGTAAACTTTTCAACAAAAGGCTTAATCTTTTTTATTTCTTCTTTTAAACTTTTATTTTCTTGGATTAAGGTTTCATCTACTTTTAAAGATGCATATTTCTTTGAAAATTATTTTAATTGATTAATTAGAATCAAGTTTAGACTAATAGTTATTTGTTGTGATCATGAACTTTTTGATGTTGATGGATTTTATGCTCTCATGATTAAACTTGTGATTATTAGACTTTCACTTGATTTTGATTAATATAGTTTTAAACTATTTCAAGTAAAATGTTGTGATAAAAAGTATACATTTTTGGCATCTATGCTTAAGTTAGAAATGATTTGGATCAAGACTAGAACTGGTAATTAATGGTTATATTTAAGAAAAAGGTATACATATTGATAAACCCTTGCTACAGAAGCTAGACTTACTATTAAATTACTTCTAGTATCTATATGGATATCAAATCATTTCAAATAAATTTGAAATCATGCTAAAAGTTTTTAAATGATCAATCCTTTGTATTTTGAAAATCATGTATATCTTGAAAATTTCAAATCTTGATGCTTGTGCTTTCATGTTTTAGTCCTCAAATGAATGCATATTTTTAAGAGAAAATAATATTTAGGAGGAGCATCCAAAGATCTGTTGTCATTATATACATGTATGAAGCTTTCAATATTTTTTGATATCATACTTATATTACTCTGATATTGCTTCTCCTTGTTTTCAAATCTAATCCTTTGAGGGGAGTTACATTCAATTGGTATCCAAATTTATTTCATTTATAATCTTCAAAAAAAAAAAAATTATTTTTTGCATGTGCTTATCATTTTGTGGTATCATATTCAATTAGTATCATATTTAATTGGTATCATAATTAATTGATTTCATGCATTGATTTTGATGATCTATTACTATCCTTTCCACTTCATCCCCACTTTGTATTATCTTTCACCTTTTTATGATGACAAAAAGGAGGAGAAAAATGTTAAGTATGAAAAAGGGAAAGATATGATAAACATGTAACATGATAAATTATTTGAGAAATGAAAGAAAGTGCAAAAAGGAGAAAAGTAAGCAAAATATTTTAATCTTAAGGGAAGAATTAGTAAGACGGAGAAAATTTAAAAATTTTACATATTTTGAAAAATGTATTTTAAATATTTTGAAGAATTTTGAAAATATTTTTAGATTATATTTTGAGAGGGAGCTTGATGCTTATTGATTTTGAGCTTACATGTTTATGCTATTGTTAATCTTTTAAGCTCACCCTATTCATATACTTAAAGGTTTTGTCATCGTCAAAAAGGAAGAGATTATTGACTCTGATCTTAATTTTGATGATTAACAAAATGTTTAATTATATGAGTACTAGTTATATTTTTAAGTGTGTTTATCAGATCTTAGTACTTTTCCATGTTGAATGAAGAAATACATATTTTTAGTTGAAAAAAGTCATTAAATTAATGAAAATCAAGTTATGGACCTTGGAACATATATTGAAGACCTTGAAGGACTCAAATATTAAATTTGGACAAGTTTCAGCACTAGTCAGGTGAAGTGTCGACTCGTGGAATTCAAGTGTCAACTCAAGGTGTCGACTTAAGTATCGATTCATGAAAAAATTCAAGTGTCGATACTTGGAGTAACGACTAATTTTTCTAAAGCTGCATAACTTCCCCAACTTGCTTCAAACGGCTAGTTTTTCATCTTCAATAGTCATAAATGGTCATCTATGATTTGGAGAGCTATATAAATATCAAAAATCAAACGGAAAAGTAATCCTTTGGTGAAATTATTGAATATTCTTCAAGGATTCAAGAGTTGAGTGGTTCAAGCCTTCAAGCTTCTAAAGATAAGAGAGTTGATCCAAATTCACATCATCAAGCTATAATTAAAGGCTTCAACAACTTAAAGACAAGATCTTCATCAACATTCAAAGAGCTTTAAAGAGATAATTGCTTTTTTTAGAAAGCTTTCATTTTGAATTCTCTACATTCAATCTTATATTATTGTATCAAAGGTTTTTGGTGAGCTTTAGAAAACTAAGAGGTTGTTGGTTAGCCTTTGTGTAAAACCAACATAGGTTGTTAGTGATCCCGTAAAACCAACATAGGTTGTTGGTGAGCCCGCAAAACCAACAAGATTTTTGGTTAGCCATGAAAACCAAAAGGTTGTTGGTTAGCCTAAGTTAGAAAACCAATAGGGGTTTTGACTTGTGAGCCCAGTGAAAACAAGTTGGGTTTTGATTAGTGAGCCCAAGAAACTAATCGGCTATAATCAAGTGTGATTGTAGTGAATTCCCAAGAAAAACTTGGGGAGTAGATGTAGGTATCTTGGAGTGCACCAAACCACTATATATTCTTGTGTTTGTGATTGCTCTTATTTATTGCTTATTTACTATTGCATTTACTTTGTTAATTCCGTTGCATATTTTTATTAAGCATACAAATACTTTGGCAAAACATAAGCACTTGATTTGAATTAGCACATACTTATTTAGTTCATCATAAATCATTGCAAATAGTTTTATAAAATCCAATTCACCCCCCTTTTGGGTTGCTTCATCACTGGGCAACAGCTGCCCATAGAGACCCTCTCATGATAGGAACCAAAAGAGGTGGAATATATTAGGTAAGTAATTCTATAGATATATATAATAAGGAAGATGAACTATCCAAAAACTTGACCAAATTTTGCAATTAGACACACCTCTTTCACATCTGCACAAGTACATAATGTTTGTATAATTTGTTCAAGTCCCACCTATTCGATAGGTGATTGTCTAAGTGCATACCAATTTTCAAAGCTTGTTAAGGAGTGAGCCCATCAAGCTCAAACTTGAATGGCTCCTAGACCAGAAAATGACCTTTACTCAAATACTTATAATCTGGGTTGGCAAAATCATCCAAATCTTTCTTAGAGACCACAACCTGCAATCAACCTAGTCTTACAAAAATCCAATCACCTGGAGACCTAATTCAGAAATACATCATACTCTTAATACCCGAGTGCCCCACAATCCCAACCTCTACCTAGCAATCATAATTATACTTTTAAAGAGAAAATGCTCCAAGCACTAAAAGGGCTGGAAATGAATAATCAAATCCTTCATTCCCACACTCAGTCCATTACGATGCTAGAAATCCAAATAAGTCAGCTAGCAACTGCATTTAGTAGGAAGGAGGAGGGCTAATTACCTAACTAGCCCATTAGCAACCCAAAAGGACAGTACATGGTTGAGAGCTCCAATGGCCCTAAGACTTTTATAGAACATGCCAAATTGATTATGACTCCTAGAAGTAGGAAAATATTAAATTAGCCTAAAGTGACTGGTGTAGATACTAGTTCACAAACCTCCATCTGACTTGACTAAGTCAAACCTATTTACCTTATAATTTTGTTAGTAAGAGTTTTTAATTTCAGCAAGTTATTATTTTTTCAAAGCATTAGTTTTAGTAGCTATTATATTATTTTGGATTGTCACATGTGCCACATAGATACCACTTCAGCACTACATCACCACCTAAGTTGGAGTCCTAAAGGACTTCTAATGTCACCCAAAGAGAGTACTAGAAAATCAGCCGAAGAATTCACATGACAACTATTGATTGGTATGATGACATGGTTCAAGTTTATCAAAGATGACACTATCGATAGTCCAAGTAGAAATCACTTATTAGAGTTTGGATTGTTTTAAATTATTAGTGTTTAGATTGTTTTAGACTTTTATTTTTTTGTTTATAAATACTTATGTATTGAAACTTTTGAAATAGAATGAAATTTGAGAAAAAAAATAAAGTTGTTGCTTTCTTCTCCAATTTAGATGTTCTCTTCTCTCTCTTGGTTTTTCTCCTTTCTCCCTCTGAGCTTTTCTTCTTTCTGTACTTATTCTCACCCCTATGCTAAATACTAAATCCTAAACTCTTCTACACACCATAGTCCCACTACAATCTGAGAAGTCAATCCAAAGTGATGCTCGATGGTGCCATATTCTGGATTCATGGAGAGCTTCCATGGATTGAAGTCACCATCACCTTCGACAGTCTAATTCTTTTAAATTTGAATCGAGCAATATCTTCATAAATCTTTTAAGAAGATTATTATTGCTGGTAAGAAAATTCTTTCTTGAATATTGTTAGATCTAAACTTGAACTGTGAAGCCTAATCAAGAAGATTTCTCAATCACCTTCGATCCTGACCTCTTAAGATCAAAGGACATTTATATATGCTAGGAAGATCTATTTACTCTCATCATTACTCTTCTTCTTAAAAGAATGTTTAAATCTTGATTAAATTGGCTTTTGCTTATTAATCTTGATTGTTGATATTTTTTTTTATTTTATTTAAAAAAATTAGTTATATCTTAATCTGCATACTTGTCCCGCATCAATGACCCAACAACCAAAATGACCAATGCCAGCCACACCAGAAAAGAAAAAACCTAAAGAGAGGGAAGAACCATTTAACCCAGCACCTATACTTAAAGCTTCATTTCTCGGTGTTTTAAAATCCCTTGTACCTCTCAATAAGAAGAGTATTAAAATGAATGAAATGCTAGAATTGTTTAAATAAGTTCAAATAAACTTATCCCTTCTTGATGCAATTAAACAAGTCCTAACATGTGCTAAATTCCTGAAGGACCTATGCATGCAAAAATAAAAATCTAAGGCACACATATCGAAGAAGGTCCATTTGACTGAGCAGGCTAGTTCAATCTTTCAGTAAATTATCCCACCCAAATTTAAGGACCCTGGAATCCTAATTATATCTTGTGTCATAGGAGACCTTACGATTAAGAAAGCTTTACTAGATTTGGGTGCAAGTGTTAACCTTCTCCCAAGCTTAGTGTATGACCTATTTGAATTCAAAGAATTGAAACCCACCACAATAACCCTACAATTAGCAGACCGATCAATTAAGGTGCCCCATAAAATTATGGAAGGCGTGTTGGTTCAAGTAGATAAATTTTATTTTTCTGTTGACTTTCTTATATTAGATATGAAATCTGGTAGCAACCCCAGCCAAATACCAATCATCCTAGGTAGACCCTTCTTAATAACTACCAATGCTTACATAAACTATAGGACCGGGGTCATGAATGTGTCTTTTGGAAATAAGAAGCTAAGGTTAAATATCTTCAATGCATCTCAGGGACCACCTACGTATAACCATAATGAGATATATATGCCAGAAAAAGTTATAGATGATTAAAGCCCAATCTTGCTCGACTCAGACCCATTATAGGCATGCCTATCACATTTTGGAGTAGATGATTTTGACATTAATGAGTATACCAAGGAGGTAAATGCATTATTAGAGCCATCCAATTTTAGCACTACTTCCCTAAACTGTAAAGTATGAACAACTACCGAATCAATCGAGCCCGATAGTACTACCATGGAAGCACCACCTATCCTAGAGTTAAAAACTTTTCATGCTATGCTGAAATATTCATTCCTAGGAGCCAATGATATCCTCCCAGTAATTATTGCATTTGACCTAACCACTGATCAGGAAAACTAACTTGTAGGTGTGCTTAAAGAGCATAAAGAGGCCATTAGGTAGATGATTGCCGATCTAAAAGGTATCAATCCTTCTATTTGCATGCATCATATTACTGCAAGACTAAAGCCAAGCCACATAAGGACCTACAACAGAAGCTGAATCCAAATAATGTGAAAGTTGTAAAAATAGAAGTCATAAAGTGATTTGATACCAGTATTATCACCCTATTTCGAACAGCCAATGGGTTAGTCCAACCCAAGTAGTACCTAAGAAGTCAAGTTTTACTGTAGTAGAGAATGATGATGGTGAGCTAATTCATACTTGTACAACAATTGATTAGAGAGTGTGTGTGGACTACCAAAAATTGAATGTCGTTACTAGGAAAGATCATTTTTCTTTGCCTTTTATTGACCAAATACTGGAATGGCTAGCTAGACAATGTTTCTTTTATTTTATGGATGGATATTCAGGATACAATCAAGTCTTAGTATTTCCTGTAGATCAAGAAAAAACCACCTTCACGTGCCCATTAGAAACATTCACATTTAGACGTATGCCATTCGGTCTCTGCAATACACTAGCCACTTTTTAGTGGTGCATTTTGGCTATCTTTTCTGATATAGTCAACAAATTTCTTGAGAATTTCATGGATTATTTTTTATGTATTTGGCCCTACCTTTGATAACTGTCTCAGTTGATGAACCTTCGACATACAATTCCTATTGACTTCCTGGGGTCTACATGGCCAACCTAGTAGCTTCCTCAGACTCTTCATCCGGTATGGTTCACTCGACCATGAAGTTCATCAGTACCTGGACCTTGATGGAGGGGCAAGGTCGAAAGGCAAAATCAAATTCTATGAGCTCCAATGCCCATTTGGCCATTTGACCCGCGACATCTGGCTTATACAAGGCAGTCTAAAGGGATTGATCGGTTAGAACTACAATCGTGTGGGCCTTAATATAGGGTCGGAGCTTCCTAGCTGAAACCATAAGAGTGAAGATCAATTTCTCCAAATTGGGGTATCAGACTTCTGCATTCTGTAGCACCCTGCTAACATAATAGATCGGATGCTGTATGCGATCCTCTTCTCGAATCAACATAGATCCAATAGTGGTCGAGGAGGTTGCCAAATATAAATATCTCCTCACCTTCTTCTGTCTTACTGAGAAGTGAAGGGGTGCTAAGATAGATCTTGAGTTTCTTGAATGCTTTATGGCATTTATTAGTCCATCTGAAGTCTTTTGACTTTTTCAATGCCTAGAATGGTAGGCACCAACTTGAAAACAAACCGATTAAGGGTGACTACCTAAGCCTCTACACATCTATGACTATCTTCAGGGTGGCCATTTGTCTCACTGCCTAGATCTTCTCTGGATTAACTTCATCCCTTGATGTGACACCATGAACCCAAGGAACATGTCGAGGTCATCCTATAGCACACTTAGCAGGGTTCAATCTAATTTTGTATCTTCATAAAGTAGTAAAAGCTTCTTCTAAGTTGCTGACATGATTTTTGGATGCATGACTTTTCATAAGCATATCATCAACATAGATCTCTATATTATGTCCAATCTATTATTTGAATACTTTGTTTACTAATTATTGGTAAGTTATCCCTGCATTCTTCAATCCAAAAGTCATTACCTTGTAACAGAAAAAACCATGGTCAGTAATAAATGTAGCCTTCTCCACATCTTTTAATGCCATACAGAGTTGGTTGTATCTAGAGAAGGCTCCATGAATGAGAGAAGCTCATGGCCTATAGTGGTGTCTACCAATTGATCAATTCAGGAGAGGGAGTAGCTATCTTTTGGGCAAGCCTTATTTTGATTGGTGAAATCAATGCATATTTGCCACTTCTTGATAGCTTTTTTCACCAAAATAATGTTGGCCAACCACTCAAGATAATTGACTTCTTTAATGAACCAGGCATTGGTAAGCTTGTCCACCTCCTTTGTGATAGCTTTCTACCGCTCAAGAGCAAAATTTCTCTTCTACTTAACTAGTCAATAAAGTGGATCTACTTCCAAATGGTGCATCATGACTTCAGGACTAATCTCAGGCATATCTGCATGGAACCGGCAAAAACATCAACATTTCTTCTTATAAATTCTATGAGTAGCTGGGTTAGGGTTTTACCCAGCTTCCAACCAGCATAGACAACATATTCGGGGTCACCATCTTGCAAGAGGATAATCACCAAATCCTCAACAGGTGCACCCCGCTCCTTGGTTAACTCGTCATGGGTATCCAAGCCTTTAATAGGAATAGTAGTGGATTTCCTTGGCTATAAAGAAACCATATAATAGCACCTCATCAGGGTTTGGTTCCCTCGAACTTTTCCAACTCCTCATGCCATCAAAAATTTCATAAGTAGATAATAAGTGAAAACGATCGTGCAAAGGGCAATCAACCCTAGTCGACCGAGTATGGCATTGTACACCAAAGGACCCTTCATGATTATGAAAGTCAGATGTACCAGCGACCATTGGGGTGATTGTCCCACTACCATGGGTAGCATGATTGTCCCCTCGATAGGTATTGGTTCCCCTGAAAAGACTAACAATGGCCCACACATTCCTCCTAAAAGGGTCGGCAAAATGTTCATCTTCCAAAGAGCATCATAAAACAAGATATCTATAGGGCTTCTATTATTAACAAGCACATGATCTACATTATAGTTAACAATATTTAAAGTGATAACCATAGGGTTGTTATGAGGATACTGTACTCCTGCATTGACCCATGTGAAGGTGATGGTCTCAGCAGCTTCCTCGATCCTACGCCTCTTACTAGCACCACCCTTCACTAGCCCACCAATAATAGTACCGACATTGCCAGAGGCAAGGTGGTTGGCTAGCTCTTCAGGCCTTGGAGGCAGTTCTAGTAGGCACAAAGGGACCTCTGCGAGGTTATGCCTCTCCTATCAGCCTTGTATAAATTTATCCAATCAGCCATGCTAGATTAACTCCTCTATTTCATACCATAACTATAGGCAGTCTTCGATATCATGGCTATGGTCATGATGGTAGAGACAATACTTGATATATCACGACATCCTGATAGAGTCTACATCTTCCTTGCCTCGAGTAGTTGCTTTCAGACTTGCATCAGGATCTCAATCCTGAGAGTATTCATAGGAGTGTAATATGTTAGGAAATGTTTCCTATAGCCAATCATCTGGGTTATAAACGGTTGAGCTCTTTATAATTTGTACATGAATCATTAATGAAATAAAAGTTATTTTTGGTAGTTCATCACTTTTTACATCTTTCCTTGGACTCTTTTGAGATGAAGTCCTTAGAACTATTTCAAATTGATAAAGAAGGATTTATCAAGTAGTTCTTAAACATGTTCGCATGAAATAATGCATTGTTACTTAGGACGACAACTCTTATCAAGCATAGGACATTGTATGTTATATGGGTTGGTTGTCCTCATAACCAAAGAGTGTGGAGATACTGATATGGCAGCAGGTGAATGTAGATGTATATTTACAGAATGTGACCACTCTATTGAGTACTCTACTATTGAAAGTATCTTATAGAAGGATACGAGTAAAAATATCCTTCTAACCTGAGATCACCATGGTAACTTGCAAGCAATTCATTATACTTAAGTGTCGGACTACCTGAATTTCTAATCCAGTGATGGAAGGTTACTAGATGTAGTTTAGTACTTGTTAAGTTAGTGATGAGTCAAGATGGGATTGACCATTCTAAGGTATTGAAGAAAATGCTCTACTATATTTCAATTTAGCAAGACATTAGCTAGGAGAATCCTTGTGAGTCATAATATTTAGTTGGTTTAGATATATTTTGATGTATTATTTGGAGTGGTGGTTAACTTTAAAATCATTCTGAACATTAAGATCAAAGGGATGAATTATACATAAACCATATGCTTGGGTTCTTGAAGTTGCTTTGCAAACATTCAACCTATCTGCATATCAGGCACCATTGCTAGATGGTCACATCGATTAGTTTAGAAATTGGTTCCTAGGCAACCAATTTAGTATTTGAACCTATGGAGTCATATAATAAAAAGTTTCTGATCGATCATGATGGCTGATTAATGATTAAGAACGTTTAGTGACAAAATTATAAATATGATGAATAATAAACCCTACAAAAATATTATAAATTAATAATTAATTAATTAATTATTAATTATAAGAGGATTTATTAGTAATTTAATTACTAATTAGCTTAATTTGATTGAGCAAAGAGATTTAGGTCAAGTCTAATTGAATTTGGTTCAATTGGATTTCATCCAATTAGGTTATTCGATGACCTAATCGCTAAGAATTTCTAATTACAATTTGATTTAAACTTGGAGTCAATTAATTTTAGATTTAATTAAAGTTTGATCAAGTCTAATTGGTATCTGATTAGATTAGTCCATGTTGGTTAAATTAATTAAAACCAAATTAGTTTGGTTCCTAACTAATTTTAGTCAAAACTTGGTCAAACCCTAATCTAGTCCAACTTATTTTCTCTAAAAATTCTCCACAACTTCCTACAATTTTTTTGAATTCTCCATGAAAAAATTAATATTTTTCATCCTTTCTTATTCCATTTAGATTAAGATTTGCTAAATTAAATTTAGATTTATTTGAACTTAATTGGAGGAGTTCTATTGTGAATAGAACACCCAGTCCTATTCAAATAGCATCACCTTATCTTAATCTAATCCCTTCTCTAATCAATAAAATTGTACTTCTATTTTTCATTATATATGAAACATTAAGAGGCCAATTATTGTAAAAGTTTTGAAGTGAAATTAATGAAAAAATAAGAGAAAAATGGGACATGAATTCTGGATGGCCATGAGGTTCTTTTGGGAGTAAGGATGAAGGGAGTGAGAAAATAAGAGAAAAATAGTAGAAAAGGATTTCTTGCTTTTTATTTTCTTCCTCCTTGATTTAGTTCTCTTCATTCTCTTCTTGGGTTTCTTGGAAGGCTCAAGAAAATCTAAGAAATAAATTATTTTTAGTTATCTAGTAGCCTTCGCATGGATCTAGCCGTCCGAGAAGGTTGATTATATCGGGGCTTCGTGTAGATAATTTATAAAAGCCGGACATCCTGTGTGGCTACAAGGTGATGTGGAGAGCTCTTACCATATGCCATCAACAGCGGTAATCATCGATCCATGATCAGGTATAGAATTAGATTTCATATTATTTATAGATCAGATCTACAACATGCATTGGATAGATCGATGCATGCTAATTTTATTTTCTATACTATATATCATATTATGATCTTGCTTAGAATTTATTAGAATTATTTTAAATATATTTTTCTATTTAAAATAGTTTTAAAATAGATTCACTTCTACTATAAATTTATAAAAAAAATCATGCATAAAATTCTAGGTGATTTCCAACATAATAATCATACCTCTTTAGTGGCGGAGTGGGTATCCATTCTTGAGGGTGAGGATAATATTGAGTCCAAGGGGAAGGCCTTTGGCACTGCGATGAGCAGCTTCTATGCTACCTCCTCCCTTAGTCATTCCTCCTAGGCAAGGACCCCGGGTTTGATAATGCTTCCCAAGTGTCGAGGCAGATGACGAGGTTGAAAGCAAAGTAGGGGCAAGCTCAGCTAAAGTAGCCATTGGAGCAGGAGTACCAGGCACTATGGCACCAAGAAGGATGACTTGGTGTGTGTGAGCATCGTATCCCTCCTCCGCTCGAGCATACTTCTCGGTTTTTACAAGCATCTCAGAAAAGTTCATGGATGGTCTCTTCTCTAAAGAGAAAAGGAGAGGACACTATCGAAGGCCACTCCTCAGGACAGTCATAGCAACATAATGATCCAAGTTATAGACTTCCAAAGCTACCTCATTGAACTGACTCACATAAGCATGGATGGATTCCCCATCCCTCAACCTTATATGGATCAAGGAATCGAAGCTCTGATGCAACTTTCTACTATTAGCAAAATGGGAGGCAAACAATCTACTTAGCTGATTGAAGGAATGCACCGAACCTGCTTTAAGGCTGGAATACCAGTATCATGCTTATTTACATAGGGTGGAAGGGAAAGCATAACACTCCATCCGTGGTCCCGTGCAGGAGATCAGGGCCTTGAAACTCTCTAAATGGTCTACTAGATCAATAGATCCATTATATATGTCAAGCTTTGGCATCTTAAAATGCTTGGATAGTGGCTCTATTATAATTTGGGCATCGAACGGTGGGTAAGTGATGAGCCTGAGGCCTTCATCCCTAGTCGCAGCTAGGCCTTGGATGGACTCGATATGTTGGTTCAACTCCCAAAACCTTCGATCGAGTTTGGCTTCCCTGGTTGCTTGTGCCTTAAAGTGTAGCAGGGGTGATCAGGTTGGGGTTGAACCTTCATCAGACTATGATGAGTGACATAGCCCCCTTTCTGGCCTGGGAAGCTCTCCTCATTCAAGACTCTGAGGGAGCGAAGGTCATCATTGCTCTCTTCACTTCGCTTACGACGGTGCAAAGGTTTGAGGTTGAACTGCTTAGCTCGCTATTGCCCAGGCGGCTACCCAAGACGGGGGTGAATTGGGAATTTAAAAAATTTAAAGCAAGTAATGTGCAATTCAAAATCCTTTGCAAGTGGTAGGTGCTGTGATAGAGTTATAAAATACAGAAGCTAAATAGAGTAGAGAGCACAACACAAACACACCAAATTTATAGTGGTTCAGAGCAACCCAGCTCCTACGTCCACTACCCAAGATACCACTTGAGATTTTCACTATATTCACATCCGAATACAGTATGATTATTTTACAGGATCACAATCCAAAACCTCTACACTTTGGTTTTACGGGATCACCAAAGAAAACCCAATACCCTTTGGTTTTGACAGGCTCACCAAAGAAACCCAACTTGGTTTTCACAGAATCACCAAGAACCTAACCCTTGGTTTTAACAAGGCTCACCAAGAACCTATTTGGTTTTTCAAACGGGTTCACCAATAACCCAACAATTCAAAGATTGAATTAAAAATAAATGCAACAAAAAATGACAAACTCAAGTTGTCGGATAGTTGTCGGTGCAGCTTGTTGGAAGTCCACTTGAATGTACTTGAATAAGCTTTAATGACTTTAGTGGCTTCTTCCTAAAATTGCTTCAAGCTTCAAATTTAGAGTTGGTGAAGACTTGAAAGCTTGACTTGAATGCTCTTGTGCTTTTGTGCTGTTGGTTGGTAGAATATTCAATGAAGCTCTCTTTTCTTTGAAGAACTCTTGGTGCGGGCACCAGACTCAGAAAAAGACTTCATGGCTCCATCTGGATCTCTGATTAACCTTGCCCAAAGAATTAGGGTTTTCTAGTTTTGTAATAAGAGTTGACTTGGTCAACTCAATTTTAATCTTAAGTCTGTATTTCCCTGCAATTTAAATTTTGTTGAGTCATGTTGACTCAATACAAGTCCTAGTAGTGGTCTAGGTCTTCTCCAGGTTGGTGCCATTTTTTTTCCAGTCAAGTCAAGGCCCAAGCAAGTGGGTACCACACTCCCAGCCACACGCCAGAGTCCAGGAGGCACCACAACTGCATCCCAATGTCTTGGTCCCCACACCCAAGGGAGCAAGAATTTTTCTTGAAGCCAAAATCAAGGAGGCGCCCCATATATACCTTAAAAGGCCAAGCTAAAGAAAGAAAGAGGCATTTCTTGGGGAGCACTTCAAGGGGGTTCCCAATCCATGCCTAAAAAGACCAAAGCAAAGTTGGAAAGAGCCATGACTTGGGAAGAAAGAAAAGGAGGTGTCCAAAAGAGTTGAACCATTGAAGGAAGAACCCTAAATTCAAGGAGAAGACTTAGGAGGCGCCATCTTTCTACCTTTTGAGAGGATTTTCATGACTTTTAGGGCCGCCCACTCCTTGTAGGACTCTTTGGTTGGCCAAGAGGGAGAATATTTCCTACCAAAAGTATAGGCTAGGGAGTTTAGTCCCACATGGGAACTTGTATGATTTTGATTTTTCTTATAGGTCTATATATCAGACCCCTTTTGTAACTTGAACTTATCTAATGAAATCTCATGAATGAAATCCCTTGTTTTTGAGCAAAGTCTTGTTCTTCCGCACTTATTCTGAGTGTTGAGCTCCGTGAGGGAGTAAATCCGGGTTCCCTAGGAACCATGAGGAGGTGTGAGATCTCTAACCCCAAAATCCTAGCTTAGTCCACCCATCTCTACTCCACCACCACCAAACCCTAGCCTCTACACCATCTCCAAGGTTCTTCTTCCAAAGGGTGGCCGACCACCAGGACCCCAGTCCAGCCATCTTCAAGTCAGCTACCACTGCTTCAGAGTCCATCCAGCAGATCCAGGAGAAGAAGTCCCAAATCCACAGCCTAGGGGTTCCCGATCAGCTGAAGACCTTCAGATCCCATCCTTTCTTCTACTCTGGTAACTCTCTTCCCTGAGTCTCTTGTTCCTAACCTTGTTCTTCTTCTCTCCAGGATCCAGGGTTCAAGAAGAGGCCAACTTTACCAAGGACCATTATCGGAGGACCCATTGCGAAGATACCTTGACTCCTGGGATCCAATAATCTGCTTGAGAGAGTCTTTTTTCCACCAAATGGAGAGATATCAATGCTAGGTAACAAGAACCTTCCCTTCTCACTTTGTCTGTTTTGTTGAAACTCAGAGCGAATCCTAGATCTGGGGGTTTCTCAATCCCCAGCGATCCTACTTCTGAGTTACTCTGATAATCCACTCCTTTTAATTGTGCTTTCTATCATTTCTTAGTTTCTTTCAACATTAGTTTATCTTTCCTTTGAGTCAAAGCCGATTTCTAAAAATATATATATATAAAAAATATATTAATTTTAATTTGCTTCCGCATTCCATGTTTTCATTCTGCATCATTCTTGGTATCAGAGCATTCGTTCTGCATCATTTTGGTATCAGAGCCCTGTCTAGGGTTCTTGCTTGTTTGATTATTTTTTCGTTCCTTTTTACTTTTGCTGCCTGGAGTAGACTCCCCTGGCCGTCCTGTCCTAGGAACAAGCGAGACACAAGCCACCTCCTCCCATTCCATGGGGGTTCCTAGGGCGTGTAGGGGTGCCGCTGGGTTATAGCTTCTAGGCAGGGATTGTAAACGGGACACATGTTCTATTTTTGCCAGTAACTATCCTGTTATTCAAATTGTTTCTCCCTACAAAAAATTCCAAATTAAGTAATTCTTATTTTTCTGGAACCAGTATGATTGAAAGTAATTTACATAAAATTTTCATAATTTATTAATTTCTATAGATTTTCTGAGATTAATTTTACTGCTGTTTTGCTTTTTATTTTCTGCAAGCTGTGTTTTTATTTGAGTGTGCATAAATTGAATCTATCCTAAGGGCACCGAAGTTGCAACATAAGGGGAGGATTGAGACCCTCTCCTTAGCCCAAAACCACCTCCCGTGCATTCAAACCTAAGCCTTTAATCTTAAAATTAATTAGACCTAATTTGCCCTAGTGGGCTAGGGACACCAACTGGTCGGGTCTAGGCTAGTGTTGAGTCAGTTTGTCTAGTTACTCTGTGTGTGCTTTGTACTCAGTGTCTAGAACGGTGGTTCAGGGATTCTATCCCGAAGGGCTTGTGTGCTGGTCCGCCTACCTGGCCAATCACTGATTGGTGTCTAGGATTGGCAATTAGGGACCTAACACTCCCCTTACACCTGCCTGGCTGAGTCCCGAGTTACTACAGGCTAGCTTGCCACTCTGATTGGGCATCTAGTTTGGTTTCTAGGTCTAGTTATCCCGTAGTCGTTTCAGTCGAGTCTCATTTGGTGTGCTTGCTTGCATCATCATGTCCACCCGGAACGGAGTACCCTACCAACCTGGTCAAACCCAACCTGATTTAGAGGCCATGATTAGAACTCTTACCGAAAGTATGACCAAATTGAGTCAGGATATGAATGAGGGTTTTGCCCAGTTTAGAGACCGAGCCCAGGGACTTGAGAAATGTAGACATCAAAATTGGACCCCTGATCCAAAATTTAATAGGCCCCAACCTCACCCATGCCAGGAGCCTAGGAGGACCTTATACCATGATCCCGAGCATAACCCTAGGAAGCCTAACCATGATATCTATAGTATGGATCGTGTCTATGAGAGGTCCTTACAATATTCTAGACCAGTCACTCAACAACCCAAGTCTTCTAGATCAAACCATTTAGATCCACACCCATGCCCAAGTAAGGTCTCTACTTGCTTGAAACCCAGTGTGACCCAGGTTCCTATATCGCAAGAATGTTGGTTTTATGGAGAAAGAGGCCATAAAACTAGTCAGTGCCCATGCATAGGACTGGCTTGTGCACAGCTAAGTGGTAAGAATCCTAAGGATGACATTAATGAGGGAGAACCCAAGCCTACCAATGAGGAAGAAAGGTTATGTATGACAAGCCCAGAATCAGTTGACCCGATTACCACTAACCCGAAACCCATTGAAGATGGCATCGAGGAAGTATATGATGCTGGCTTGAGTCTAGTTGATGAATATGAGGGGGAAGAACTTGAAGAATGTGATATCGATAATATTGGTTCCTTACCTGAGGAGACCTTGGAAAGCAACCAAGTGGTAGGACCTAGTTCAGAAATTCAAGAGATTTGTGAGAACTAGGTTCCTTTAGTCAAATACCCCCAGGAAGAACTCTGTTGCCCAGAAATGGAGCCCAAGAGGGGAGGTGAATTGGGTCTTTAAAAAATTTAATACAATAAATGAAGGTCTAGTGGTGCTTGTGAGCAATAATAAATTAGATGCAAGATGATAGCAATTAATTAAAGAATACGAGAGGAAAAGAGCAATCACACACAAATGCAAAGTTTATAGTGGTTCGGTGCAAACCTAGCACCTACATCCACTCCCCAAGCCACCCTTGGGAATTCCACTATAATCCACACCAGATTACAGTTGACTTGTTTTTCACAAGGCTCACAAGTCAAAACCTATGTTGGTTTTGTCACTTAGGCTTACCAACAAACCTAAATACTTATTTTGTCTTCGGGCTCACAAGTTAACCCTAGTTGGTTTTAACACTTTGGCTCACCAACAAACCACAATAACCTTCTTTCAAGACACCCTTGAAAGCAAGGTCAAAACACAATTAAAACAGATATGAAATTTAAAAAAAACTACAACAAACTCTCTTCAAGAGTAGATTGGAATCTTTGAAACCCAAAAGGATGCTTTGACTTCACTCTTCTTCAAGATGCCTCTATTTGGAATGAAGTCAGGTTGAGCTTGTAGGCTTTTTAGTGGAATCAAGCTAGAAGAGACTTTTGATTTGAAGTTTGGAGAGAATATTGGCTTTTGAGTGGACTTGAATGCTCTTGAATAGACTTCTCTCTTGCTTTTCCTTCTCTTCTCTTTGGTTCTCTTGCTTTAAAATGAGGTTGGTGGAGATTAAATACACCAAAAACCTTCTAAAAATGGTTTGTGACCGTTGGAGCATTGGAAATAGCCATTTGAAGCTTGAAAACCAACTTCTGCAAGCCAGAAAAATAGATCCGTTAGAGCTGTCAGGCTGCAAGTGTCGACACTTGGCTGTCAGGTGTCAGGTGTCGACACTTGATTTCTGGGAGTCGACACTTGAACATTCAAGTGTCGACACTTGATGCACAGATGTCGACACTTGACACAAAAATCCTTGAACCAACAAAGTTCTGTATTTTCAAAAATCTCAGGCCTTGAGTCGATACTTGGAACCTAAGTGTCGACACTTGGTGTCGACACTTGAATATAGGTGTCGACACTTGGCGTGCTAAGGATTTTTGTCCGTGCCAAATGCTGAAGTGTCGACACTTGACTGTCCAAGTGTCGACACTTGACTGTCCAGGTGTCGACACTTGAGACTGAAAACATCCAGATTCAAGTGTAAATGCTTCGAAACCAAAAATAAAATTCATGAACACATAAACACATATTAGTTAATCAATTATTTGCCCTTTTTCGATGAAGTGGATGCCCGGATATGTGTGAATTGCTCCGTGCCATTGCATGCCATACACCGTAAGTTTTTGGAATTTTGAGGTGCTTTCTTCTCTTCTCTTTTGTTCTCTTGCTTTAAAATGAGGTTGGTGGAGATTAAATACACCAAAAACCTTCTAAAAATGGTTTATGACCGTTGGAGCATTGGAAATAGCCGTTTGAAGCTTGAAAACCAACTTCTGCGAGCCAGAAAAATAGATCCGTTAGAGCTGTCAGGCTGCAAGTGTCGACACTTGGCTGTCAGGTGTCAGGTGTCGACACTTGATTTCTGGGAGTCGACACTTGAACATTCAAGTGTCGACACTTGATGCACAGGTGTCGACACTTGACACAAAAATTCTTGAACCAACAAAGTTCTGTATTTTCAAAAATCTCAGGCCTTGAGTCGACACTTGGAACCTAAGTGTGGACACTTGGTGTCGACACTTGAATATAGGTGTCGACACTTAGCGTGCCAAGGATTTTTGTCCGTGCCAAATTCTGAAGTGTCGACACTTGATTGTCCAAGTGTCGACACTTGAGACTGAAAACATCCATATTCAAGTGTAAATGCTTCGAAACCAAAAATAAAATTCATGAACACATAAACACATATTAGTTAATCAATTATATGCCCTTTTTCGATGAAGTGGATGCCCGGATATGTGTGAATTGCTCCATGCCATTGCGTGTCATACACCATAAGTTTTTGGAATTTTGAGGTGCTTTCTTCCTGAAAACTCACAACTTGAAATCCTCATTAGAATACAATATGCACTCAATGTTTTGTTATTCGTCAAAATCACTGGGTGGAGCCAACAAACTCGTAGTGTTAGCCCGAGCTATCAGTTCGTACCCTCTAATGACAGTCATTCCCCAAGTACCAATTGAAGATATTTGCACTGAACTGTTTAAGTTTGCCCACCCTATGGTAGATCCTCTCCTTAGGATGACTGAATCAAGCCTCTTACAATTGGACCTTGTCCCATGCCCAGCCACTAAGGTCTCTCCCGTAATCTCAGTTGAACATCCTTTTCTTGAGCGGATTGATTCACCCAGTCCTGTAGAAGTCCTCCTTATGGCCCCAGACCCCTTCCTTCGCATGATTGACCTACCCTTCTATAGAGTATACCTTTCCTCACCCATAGGTCAAATTTCAAGTCTTGAGGTCATCATCCATAGGCCCTTCCATGAATCATTCTCTAATCCATTTCTTGAGAAAGTGGATCATTATTTGCTTAGAGAACAAACCTTAACTGTTGCAATCACATGTCCTAGGCTACTCCCCGAACCATCTCTTGATCCATTCCTAGGAGTAGCAAACTTTTTCTTTCATAAGGATGACCAGTTGACACTCATAGATCACCATTCAAACCTTTAGGTCACCACCTTTAGTCAGCAGGAAATTCGAGACTCCACCTCATATTTCCTCCCTTTCTCTAGGACTTCCAATGCTTCTTACACCATCCAAGTATACTTTGTTGAAGTCTTCAGAGTGAACCACGTGTCAGAACTTATTAGGTTTGCCACCTACTTCTGGAAGACCTTATGGCACCTACTAGGCACCCATGATAAGTTTTCATGCTCTGCATGCCATCCTCCGACCCAAGGTCAAACCTAGAGAGCCTTAGTTTGTTAGGTTTAGACCTAGGGTTCCTTTGAATAAAGTCCATTCTTTAGGAATGCGTCGTTAGTCGAGTTTAGGACATTGACTCAGATTTTGGTTTGATTGAGAGCACCAGGAATTGGGATTTGTATTTTGTCCAGGCTGAAATTGCATTCAATGTTTCGATCAATAGGTCTATATGCTAGAGTCCCTTTGAAATTGTTCATGGATACAAGCCTCACACACCACTTGATCTGATTTCACTATTAGCCCACACACACAAGTCTCTTGATGCACTTGCATAGCATGTAAAGGACTTGCATAAAGAAATTCATGCCAAAATAACTTTAAGTAATGAAATTTATAAGAAGTTGGCTGATTCTCAAAGGCGAGTCAAAACATTTGTTGAGAGAGACTATGTAATGATTAGGTTAAGGCCTGAGCGATTTCCTCCTGGAACTGTTAGAAAGTTACATGCTAGAGGAGCTGGACCATTTAGAGTAGTGAAGAGAGTAGGATCCAATGTCTATGAGCTCGAGTTGCCTCCAGAACCAGGCAATAACTCTACTTTCAACATTACAGACTTAGTAGAGTATAGGGAGCCAGCTGTGATTCCTAGTAAGCCTTTTGAGCCTAATCCAGTCATTGAGAGTGATCCCAACCCTATGTGTCCACCAACAAACTGGCCTGTGAGGAAAGAGCAGATTGAAAAGATCCTGGATAATCAGGTTATCTCTACTCGTAATCGAGGATACCAAAGATACCTGGTCCGCTGGCAAGGAAGGCCAGACTCTGATGACTCTTGGATCTCCCGAGAAGAATTACAAGATTTGGATCCAGACCTCTTGGAGAGATACCAGAGCCAACTTGAGCCTTACTCGACAAGGTCGAGTTCCTCCCACCCCTGGAGAATTGGTGCGGGCACCAGACTCAGAAAAAGACTTTAGGGCTCCATCTGGATCTCTGATTGACCTTACCCGAAGAATTAGGGTTTTCTAGTTTTGTAATAAGGGTTGACTTGGTCAACTCAATTTTAATCTTAAGTCTGTATTTCCTTGCAATTTAAAATTTGTTGAGTCATGTTGACTCAGTACAAGTCCTAGTAGTGGTTAGGTCTTCTCCAGGTTGGTGCCATTTTTTTTCCAGTCAAGTCAAGGCCCAAGCAAGTGGGCGCCACACTCCCAGCCACACGCCAGAGTCCAGGAGGCACCACAACTGCATCCCAGTATCTTGGTCCCCACACCCAAGGGAGCAAGAATTTTTCTTGAAGCCAAAATCAAGGAGGCGCCCCATATATACCTTAAAAGGCCAAGCTATAGAAAGAAAGAGGCTTTTCTTGGGGAGCACTTCAAGGGGGCGCCTAATCCATGCCTAAAAAGACCAAAGCAAAGTTGGGAAGAGCCATGACTTGGGGAGAAAGAAAAGGAGGTGTCCAAAAGAGTTGAACCATTGAAGAAGAACCTAAATTCAAGGAGAAGACTTAGGAGGCGCCATCTTTCTACCTTTTGAGAGGATTTTCATGACTTTTAGGGCCGCCCACTCCTTGTAGGACTCTTTGGTTGGCCAAGAGGGAGAATTTTCCTACCAAAAGTATAGGCTAGGGAGTTTAGTCCCACATGGGAACTTGTATGGTTTTGATTTTTCTTATAGGTCTATATATTAAACCCCTTTTGTAACTTGAACTTATCTTATGAAATCTCATGAATGAAATCCCTTGTTTTTGAGCAAAGTCTTGTTCTTCCGCACTTATTCTGAGTGTTGAGCTCCGTGAGGGAGTAAATCCGGGTTCCCTAGGAACCTTGAGGAGGTGTGAGATCTCCAACCCCAAAACCCTAGCTTAGTCCACCCATCTCTACTCCACCACCACCAAACCCTAGCCTCTACACCATCTCCAAGGTTCTTCTTCCAAAGGGTGGACGACCACAAGGATCCCAGTCCAGCCATCTTCAAGTCAGCTACCACTACTTCAGAGTCCATCCAGCAGATCCAGGAGAAGAAGTCCCAAATTCGCAGCCTAGGAGTTCTCGATCAGCTGAAGACCTTCAGATCCCATCCTTTCTTCTACTCTGGTAACTCTCTTCCCTGAGTCTCTTGTTTCTAACCTTGTTCTTCTTCTTTCCAGGATCCAGGGTTCAAGAAGAGGCCAACTTTGCCAAGGACCATTATCGGAGGATCCATTGCGAAGATACCTTGACTCCCGGGATCTAATAATCTGCTCGAGAGAGTCTTTTTTCCACCAAATGGAAAGATATCACTGCTAGGTAACAAGAACCTTCCCTTCTCACTTTGTCTGTTTCGTTGAAACTCAGAGCGAACCCTAGATCTGGGGGTTTCTCAATCCCCAGCGATCCTACTTCTGAGTTACTCTGATAATCCACTCCTTTTAATTATGCTTTCTGTCATTTCTTAGTTTCTTTCAACATTAGTTTATCTTTCCTTTGAGTCAAAGCCGACTTCTAAAAATATATAATAATAAAAAATAATAAAAATATATTAATTTTAATTTGCTTCCGCATTCCATATTTTTGTTCTGTATCATTTTTGGTATCAGAGCTTTCATTCTGCATCAACTCTCTTATTGATTTCTTTGAGGTAGTTCAAATCCTTCAAATTTAAAGTCTTCCATCATCCCAAGATAGTTCTAGCCATTGTAGACTGTTGGGGAATGATTTGTGACCATTTGAGCACCTTTTAGCATTCAAAAATAAATTCTGGAACTAGCCGTTAGATACCTAAAAATGATATTCGAGTTGGCTCGGATTCCTTCGAGTCGGCTCGGATCCTTTGAGTTGATAGGTCGAGTCGCCAAATCTTCAATGCAGTCGCCTATGTATCTCAGGGCGCAGAATGTCACTCTGGATGAGTCGGCTCTTGATAGCTCGGGTCGGCTCGAACTTGAAACTTAAAAAACTTAAACTCGAGGAGTCGGCTCTTTTCAGCTTGGGTCGGCTCTTCTTCTCAGGTTCAAAAAACCTTACTCTGGAAGAGTCGGCTCGATGCAGTTTAGGTCTGCTTGCTTTCTCAGACTTTCAAAATTAGATCTGGCAGAGTCGACTCTTTCTAGGTCGGGTCGGCTCGCTTGGCTGCTCTCAGAAAACTTCAGGAAATGGACTCTGGAGGAGTCGGCTCGGACTGATTCTAGTCGACTCGGAATCACTAGAGTCGGCTCGCTTTTTATCGAGTTGGCTCGGATTGCTGCTTTCCAGAATCCTCGCTATGTACCAGTAAGTAGAGTTGGCTCTTCTTCACTTGGGTCGGCTCGAGTGTCTTCTTCAGGATTTTTACAATTGAACTTAAATAAAACTCTCATCAACTCTTTTACAATTTTACATAAACCAACTTAAACTAAAATTCATGGCACACACATACTCACAGAAGTAACCCTTTTTACTTGATTTTTCTTAGCATTTTCATTAGATTCTTCTTTACAAAAACATTTACAACACAACTCAAACAAGAAAGTAGAAATGTAGGAGTTGAAGTTTGAACATGTTATACATCCTACAAAAACTTGTCAAACACTTGAAGAGTTGTCAGAAATAAATGTACATGCTCCAATGTTTGGTTATCATCAAAATCACTTATGGGGTCAACAATCTCCCCCTTTTTGATGATGACAAAACACTGGGCATAAAAAATCCTTTACACTTTACATGTATAATAGTATTTGAAACATAAATATTCACATGTATCAGAGCTAATTGGATTTGAAAAAGTATTAGAGCTCAAGAGATGATATCACTATATATCATCAAAGTGTTAAACTTTTCATGCTTTAAAATGTATTATAATTAGCACCAGATATGGAGTATTAGAGAGTTAAAATATGCAATTGTAATCAGAGCATTAAGATTAATTTGAATACAAGTCAGAGCAAAACTTATCCAAAAGAATCTCCTCCTTTCTCTAGATTTTAAAGTAAGTTAAGCAGTGCAATTATTTTTGTGCTCCCCCTGCTTCATTGTTTTTATGCACTTCAAAAGTAGTTGGTAATAAGCTCAACCATATATAAAAAATTTTCAAGGAAGCAAGCAAAGTATGTCAGATATTTTCTAGGTAAGCTCTTTTTCTCATTTTCCATATTAGCCCATATTACTTTCTCCCCCTTTTTGTCAATCAATCAAAAAGGTGATTTCAAATAAAGCTCAGAATTTAAAATACATTAAGAAAGTTTTTAATATTTGTTTGAGATAATTTCACATTCTCAAAATTTAAAATTCTAATCAAAATTTCATTACAATTGTACTATAACAAATTCAATTGCTAAACATACAACTTCCATTTCATTAAAAGGTTTGCTAGATACAATAAGAAAATACATCATAACTATAAAAGATAACAATTGGAACAACGAAATTACACCCAAAAGACTAACCAAGCAATCTAATCTTCTTCTTCTTCCTTAGTTGAAGAAGAGGAGCCTACCTCTATGACTCTATCAGAGGTCTTAGTTTTCAGGGGTTTGAACCTTAAATCCCTGAATCTAGTTCTAACAGGGGCTCTAAAAACTTTGGCCTTCTTGGCTTTGGGTTCTTTCTTGGTCTTAGTAGGTTTAGGTGGATCAGATGAAGGAATAGGAGTGTCAAGTGACTCTTTGATGATCTGTTCAGGAGCATCTTCAATGGGAGTAGTTTCCTTCTGGGATTGCAGTAAAATGCTTCTGATTTCTTCCTTGAAATCCTTCATTTCTTTTTCCACTTTCTGCTGGTGAAGCTCTTGTTCAGATCTTAATTCCTGCAATTTAATGTCAACTATTTTTTTGATTTCCTCAATTATAGAATTCATATGATCAGTCAGAGAGTTGGAGATATTTTCCATCTTTTGAAGTATTAAGTTTTTGAGTTCAAATGGAGTAACCATTGCTTCCTCAGTCCTTTCTTCATCAGCAGCTTCATCTTCATCAAAAAAGGTAGCAACAGCTTGACTAGGCATCTTCTTAATACACTCTCCTTCTTGTAACTTGTATCCCATTCTTTTTAGAGAGATGAAGGAGTAGATATCAAAGTGATATAGTGGCTTGCCTATCTCATTTGACAAGTCAACTCCTGCCTCTTCAAATAATAGAGTGAAGACCATACCGTAAGGTAGACAGGCTTTGACCTTTCTTGCTGCTTCGGTCATTTGGATCATCATTATGTAGGGAAGGTTGAGAGGCTTTTCCTCAATCAAGTGTCCCATTATGATCATATCCTTCTCACTGACCCAGTCAAAGTGGCCAGTTCTCAAAAGAAATATTTTACTGATCATACTGTGTAGCAACCTCATTTCCCTTGACAGTAGATTCGCTTGAACATGTCAGACTGTGCTCACTTCTTCCTTTTCCAAAATGAGTTTCAGAATGTGTTCTTTGTATGGTAGAAGAAGTTCAGTAGCACCGTTCGTTGGCATGTGTAGTATCTTGCTCAATCTTTCTTCATCTATCATAATGATCTTCTCCTTGACCGTAGATTCCAAATGAATATATTTAATAATAATGTTCTCATAAAATGTCTGTACCAGTGAGGGGTAGGTTAATGTATCCAGAGAACAAAAATGCTTCCACCCTTGGCTTTCTATCCAGTGTTGATGGGGGACAAGGGGATAGGATCATTGGTGAGCCTAGAAGTCACCTAAATTAGGGTACTAATTTTTTTTGGTATTTTTTTTCTCTAGGGGTGGCAAAGGAATAGTGGGGACGTAGGATAGGGATCTGGATCTCATGGACTTTGAACTCACCCTAACAAAGAGACCTCTCACCTCTAGGGCATTACACCCTCCTCGATACTTGGAGGTGCTAGGATGGATCTCAAAGGCCACGAGGGGATAGAGAAGATGGAATGGGAAGGGGGATAATTGGGCATGACCTCACATCATGTCCTGGGATTGGGCCTCACACCCTCTCCTCAGGGAGTGAAATAAAAAAACCACTATGTTCTAAAACTCATTTTCATTCCCAAAACTTGACTAAACTCTAAAAACTTTTTTTAAAAAAAAGGACCGAGGGTGGTTTTTATAGACCTGTCCAACCCTCGTTTGAATTTGAATACAGGATAAAAAGATAGAGATGACTCAAATTCAAATATAAGATAGGATAAGATAAGCCTATCCATATCTCAATCCTAACCAACCAAATCCTAATTCAAAATTCAAATAAAAGATAAATCCCAAACTAATTTATTAAAATCTGTGCTACTCCGGGATGGTGTTGCTTTGGGATCAGTGCTACTCCGGGATCAATGCAGCTTCGAAATCAGTGCTGTTCTGAGATCCCCATCAAGTGTCCGATTTTCATTCTCATTTCTTCTAGGAATGTAAAGTCAATCCTTCTTCCTTAGGTGACAGGTCGGTTGATCATTGAGACATGCTGTCCGGGAGGAGGAGTTTCTTCATCTTGCTGGACTGGAGCGGACCTTTTTCTCTTTTCCTTTCTTTCTCTTACATTTTGTACTGTGATCGCTTGTTTCACCGAGTTGAAGAACTATCTTCGCAGATCTTCGAGGAGCCATTGCAGAGGAATCAAAGAATTTTAGGCTCTAGGGAATGATTTCAGGAAGGATGGTAAAGTTTCCGAGAGAGGTGGAGTATGTTCAAAGCAAAGTGAGGGAGTGAAGTACTTAGATAGACAAATCAGACTTTCCTAAATAGTGATTTTCCGACTTCCGAGTTGGCTCGCTCAGCCCTAGAAACATCCGAGTCGGCTCAACCAGAGCAAACTCGGAGCAATCAGAACACCAAGTCGGCTAAGCATAGACTTAGTCGGCTCGATCAGAGCAAGAGTATAATACTCAGAGATTTGAGCTGGCTCGACCAGAGCAAAATTGCTCGAGTCGACTCGAAGTTTTCATATGAAATCAAATGGTCTAGAAGTTTAATTCAATACACTGAGAAATTCAGGGAAAGATGTTCAAAGATCATGAATAACTGTAGGAGGATTTCTAGATAATTTTTCTTAGTTCTTGACAAAAATTAGGTTTATTAGATCTAGAAAGGATAACATAGTCCTAATTCTCCTCTAATCAACTTAAATTTATCCTAATTTAGTGGCTTGGTAAAGATATCAGCTAGTTATTTTCTGTTGGGATAAATTCTAGTTCTATGTCACCATTCAAAACATGGTCTCTAATGAAATGATGTCTAATTTTTGTGTTTTAGATAAATTTATAGCACTTGTGTTATCACACATAATAGGAATTTTGCATTGTGAAACATCAAAATCTTCTAGTTGTTGTTTAATCCACAATACTTGTACACAACAACTTCCTGTAGTAACATACTTTGCCTCAGCAGTAGAAAGTGCTACTGACTTTTGTTTCTTGCAGTGCCATGAGATTAAATTCAACCCTAGAAATTGACAAGTATCGCTAGTGCTTTTTCTATCTACTTTATAACTAGCATAATCAACATTAGAAAATTTGATTAAATTTAAAGATGATTCTTTTGAAAACCAAAGACCGAGATTACTTGTACCTTTCAAGTATCTTAATATTCTTTTAACAGCAAGCATATGTGTTTCTTTGGGATTACATTGAAATCTAGCACATACATATACACTATACAAGATATCTGGTCTACTTGTAGTTAGATATAATAAGGATCCGATCATATCTCGGTATAGCTTTTGGTCAACATTGGATCCACTTTCATCTTTATCCAATTTGCAGGATGGGCTCATGGATGTGTTCATTTGTTTGCTTGTCTCCATACCAAACTTCTTGATGATTTCTTTGGTGTATTTGGATTGGTTGATGAAGATCCCTTCCTTTGATTGTTTTACTTGAAGTCCGAGGAAGTAATTTAGTTCATCCATTAGGCTCATTTCAAATTCTCCTTGTATTAGCTTAGCAAATTCTTCACAAAAACTTTCATTAGTTGCACCAAAAATAATATCATCAACATAAATTTGTACAACTAATATATCATTATTTTTCTTCTTAATGAAAAGAGTTTTATCAACATTTTCTCTTGAAAAATCATTTTCAATTAAGAAAGTGCTAAGTCTATCATACCAGGCTTTAGGGGCTTGTTTCAAATTATATAAAGCTTTATTGAGTTTAAACACATGGTTTGGAAAAGCATGATTATCAAAACCCGGTGGTTGTTCTACAAAAACTTGTTCGGCGATAAAACCATTTAAAAATACACTTTTCACATCCATTTGAAAAAGTTTAAAATTCATGTAGCAAGCAAATGCAAGAAGTAATCTAATAGCTTCTAATCTTGATATGGGTGCATAAGTTTCATCAAAATCTATACCTTCTTCTTGACTATATCCCTTAGCCACTAATCTAGCTTTGTTTCTAATAACATTTCCTTGTTCATCTAATTTATTCCTATAGACCTATTTGGTTCCTATAAATGGGTGGTCTTTAGGTCTATCAACTAGTGTCCAAACCTTATTCCTTTCAAACTAGTTCAGTTCTTCGTGCATGGCTAACATCCAGTTTGGGTCATTTTCTGCTTCTTCTAAGCTTTGTGGTTCAATTTGAGATACGAAGGCTAGGTAATCATGTGCAGTCCTATGTGTAGATCTACTCCTTATACCTTGAGAAGGATCACCAATGATTAATTCTTTAGGATGGGAAGTAGCATACCTCCATTCAGTTGGTAGATCGGTATGATCCTTACTTACCATTTCTTCTCCTTCTTCTGTTGGTCTTTCTTGAATACTCATGTCTTCCATCTCCTTTCGAATGGTACCTACATCGTTATCAATACACTCATCTTTTCTAGATGGTGATAGGTTAGTTTCATCAAAAATGACATGCATTGACTCTTCAACAGTAAGAGTCCTTTTATTAAAAACCCTATATGCTTTGCTATAAAGTGAATAACCAAAGAAAATAGCTTCATCAGATTTAGCATCAGATTTTCCTAGATTATCCTTACCATTATTAAGTACAAAGCATTTGCATCCAAACACATGAAAATAATTCATATTAGGTTTCTTTTCATTCCAAAGGTCATAAGGGGTTTTCTTCAAAATAGGACGGATCAAGACGTGGTTTAAAATATAACATGCAGTGTTCACCGCTTCTGCCCAAAAGTACCTTGGAAGATTACCTTCTCATGCAGGAGACCCCCCTTCTCGTGGGGACCCGCACAGTCCAGAGGGGGAGCTTCCTGCTCCAGCTCAACCACCCTCGATGGGCCCTCAGCTGACCGCACTCGCCAAGCAGGTGCAGCTTCTCACTATGGCAATGCGCCAGCTCCAGCATCAGCACCGGTCCTTGGCTACTCACTAGTAGCCTGGGACTCCTGCAGCCCATGCTGCAGCATCCCACGATAGCCTGCGCTCCTTCCACGAAGGGCCTTCGCAGCCGCGGGCCATCGCCAACCATCGGGGAAGCCACCAAACACCAGTGAAAAGGTGACGGGTTGGATCTGCCGATCGGGAGAGTCGGTCCCCGATGCTCGAGTGAGTAACATCAAAACCCTGTCGAGGACGAAAAGGCAAGATCCCCCTCATGGACACCACCTCATGTCACCTTCTTCATCTCCTTCGGCCTCAATGAAAGGTTCAACTGATGAGGCCATCAGGCGCATAGCTGAGAAGCGCCTGGAAGAGCAAGAGGTAAGCTGGCAGAGCTATCCCGTGGCGGAGCTATCCCGCCGATTTGCGAATATGCAAGACTCCACTGATGAGCCAACGGGCTATGATGCCCATCCCCCTTCTTCCAAGAGATCCAAGAGGAACCGATTCCTAGCGGTTCCATATGCCACAGCTAGATCCCTACGATGGGACCATCGACCCCTTGGACCACCTGGAAAGCTAAAAGGCCCTCATGATGGTCCAGGGGGCCACTGACGCCCTTTTTTGCATTACCTTCCCAGCTACCCTCTGGAAGGCAGCTCAGGTCTGGTTTACCCACCTCGAGCCTGAAAGCATCGGCTCTTTCACTCAGCTGGAGGAAAGTTTGTGGCCCACTTCAATGCCTGTCGGAAGATGCCACGAGAAGTAGACAGCCTCTTCTCCATCCGGCAATAGGACCATGAGCCCCTGTGGGACTACGTGGCCCGCTTCAAGGTTGCTATGTTAGAGATCTACAATCTTGATGAGCCAGTCGCCATGCTGGTGCTAAAGCGAGGGCTTAGGACCTCCCGCCTAACCTACTCGCTCGACAAAAAGCCCCCTAAGATGTACTCCGACCTCCTTCAAAGAGCCCAAAAGTACATCTGCGCCGAGGAGGTAGATCGTATGAGGAGGGAGCTGGACGGGAAGCTGTTGAAGAAGCCAACTCCCGTGGAGGCATCTGGGTGCAGAAGCTAGGAACCCCAAACTCGAATTTCCGCTAGGGGCCGAGACCAAGGAGCGACCCCTTTCCCGAAGAGAGGTTTACACCCCTCCTCGCCCTGAGGATGAAGATCCTCATGGAGATCGAAGGTGAGACTTACCTAAAGCGCCCACCTCCGATGAAGCTGTCCACTAGCTGTGACAAGATAAAGTATTGTCGCTTCCACCATGACCACGACCATGACACCGAGGAATGCCACAACCTCAAGAGGGAAATCGAAGAACTCATAAGGAGGGGCTACCTCGGGAGGTACGTGGGGGGCAAGGCTCTGGCTGAACCTCAAGCACTCGTCGCTCTCCCACCGGTCCCTGCAGTTGACAACCGCCCTACCGAGAAGCCGATGGGGATGATATAATGGGGAGCCGAGCGTGCTTCCAAGAAGGCCCGGGGGGCAGGGTGTTCTGAAAATGTACTCCCCTTTATGAGAGAAGGGGGAAGGGGTGAGAGAATGTAAATAACGATGCCGTGGCCGTCGAGATGATGATCACGAAGCATCCTGTAAAATGGATTATGGTCGATAGTGGAAGCTCGACTGATGTCCTTTCATATGATGCCTTCTCCAGAATGAACTTGTCATCCACCCAGCTCAGACCTATGCATGCTCCCCTTGTCGATTTCATGGGAGACTTTGTAAGGTTTGAGAGAGAAATCACTCTCCCAGTCACTGCCGGGACCCCATCTCAGTAGAGCACCATTATGATGACCTTCATGGTTGTTAGGCTCCCTTCAGCCTACAACATGATTCTTGGCCAACCTGGGTTCAACCTACTCGACGCCGTCATCTCCACAAAGCGGTTGTTGGTGCAGGTCCCTACTCCCTACGGTGTTGAGGAGATGAGGGGGCCACCTCAATCGATACAACATTGCCTCCAAACCGTCCCTGGGGCCAAAGTCTCCGAGGACGACCCCAGTACAGATGATCTCGACCAAAGGGTGCAGGACCCCACGGGTGGCCTGGTCGAGTGCCTACTATCTTACCCACTCGAAGCCGACCCGGTAAAGATAGTGCATATTGGGGCCCAGCTACCAGAAGAAGAGAGGGCCCACCTGTTGGAGTTTCTACGAGCAAATGCAAATGTGTTCGCATGGACGACGACAAACATGCCAGGTATTCCCCCCAACACATCACCCACAAGCTAACTATTGATCCAAAGCACCGGCCAGTTCGGTAGAAGAAGAGAAGCTTCGCCCCAGAGAGGCAGGCAGTGATCAATGAGGAAGTGGACAAACTCCTCGCTGCCAGTTTTGTTCGGGAGGTACAATACCCGAGCTGGCTGGCGAATGTAGTGATGGTAAAGAAGATTAATGGCAAATGCAGGATTTGTATAGACTACACCGACCTCAATAAGGCATGTCCAAAGGATAGCTTCCATTTATCGAAGATCATTCAGTTGGTGGATGCCACCTCGGGGCACTGGCTACTCTCCTTCATGGATGCGTTCTTCGGGTATAATCAGATCCGGATGCACCCAAAGGACGAGGAGCACACCACCTTCATCACAGATCGAGGGACGTACTGCTACAGGATGATGCATTTCAGCCTGAAGAATGCTAGGGCCACATACCAGCATCTGGTCAACAGGATCTTCAGAGACCAAATTAGCCAGAACATGCAGGTGTACGTGGATGACATGCTTGTCATGAGCAAGCTGAGCTCGGACAATATTGTCGACCTCGTTGAAGCCTTTCAAAACCTCTAGAAATACCAGATGAAGCTGAACCCAGCAAAGTACACTTTTGGAGTGGCGGCAGGAAAGTTTCTTGGCTTCATGGTCACTTAGAGGGGCATTGAAGCAAACTCGGAGAAGGTCCAAGCGATCGTTGACATGGAGCACCCGACATCCAAGAAGCAAGTCTAGCGCCTGACGGGCCGGGTTGTAGCTCTGAGCCGGTTCATCTCGAGATCGACTGATCGCTGCCTTCCTTTCTTCAAGGCGCTGTGCAAGATGGATGACTTCACCTAGATAGAGGAGTGCAGAATGGCCTTCGAAGAATTGAAGGAGTTCCTGGCATCTCCATTGCTACTCTCCAGATCGAAGGAAGGAGAGGAGCTCCTACTCTACCTGGCGGTCACACTTGGGGCCGTCAACTCGGTCCTCGTCCATATAGATGAGGACGGATCCCAGAAGTCGGTATACTACACCAGCAAAATCCTCCGCGACACAGAGATCAGGTATACTTGCTCCAAGAAACTCATTTTTGCTTTAATAATGTCTGCTAAGCACCTCAGGCCATACTTCCAAGCACATCCCATTGCGGTCGTGATGGATCAGCCATTGAGAACCATACTTAGCCACCCCAAAACCTCCGGGTGACTGGCTAAGTGGTCCTTAGTGCTGAGCGAGTTCGACATCTCATATCGACCGAGGTCGTCACAGAAGGCCCAGGTCCTAGCAGACTTCCTAGTCGAGTGCACGAGACTCGTCGAGGAGCCAGAGTAGACAGACCCGGAGTATCAAGTTGAGCCCGAAGCAGAA
Organism: Areca catechu; assembly: GCA_021397845.1. Lineage (NCBI taxonomy): Eukaryota > Viridiplantae > Streptophyta > Magnoliopsida > Arecales > Arecaceae > Areca > Areca catechu. Next base: position 152,171,562 of record CM038052.1, read on the forward strand.
AAGCCCTGGATCCTCCACGTCGATGGCACGTCCAACACCGGCAGGAGCGGAGTAGGCCTCATCCTCGCCAACAGTGACAGGATCATGGTAGAATGTGCCCTCCGCTTTAAATTCGCCACGATAAATAACCAGGCGGAGTACGAGGCGCTCCTCGCAGGCCTAAGGGTCTCCCGCGATCTGGGTGTGCAAAGCTTGAAAGTCTTTACTGACTCCAAACTGGTGGCCAGACAAGTCTCCGGAGAATATGAAGCCAGAGATCCCTAGATGATGAAGTACCTAGAACAGGTCTGCTCAAGCATGGCAGGTTTTCGATGCTTCAACATCTCCCATATCCCTCCTGGAGAGAATGCTTGCACGGATACACTATCGAGGCTCGTGACCTTGCCGGACTCATCACTAGAGCGTGCCCACATCGAGTACCTCGAGAGTTCAAGCTATGAACCTCCTGAAGAGGTACACCAAGTCATCCCGGAGTCGAGTTGGATGGACAAGTACATTAGATACATCATTGATGGCACCTTACCAGAGGACCGCACGAAAGCCGGCCTCGTCAAGAAGAAAGCCTCCCGGTTCGTCTTGATGGAAGGGCAGCTCTATCGTCGATCCTTCTCCTACTCGCTCCTGAAGTGCCTGAAGCCCGCGGAGATAGCCTTCGTACTCCAAGAGATACATGAAGACCTCTGCGGGAACCATATGGGAGGAAGGACACTGGCGTATAAAGCTCTCCGCCATGGGAACTTCTGGAAGACCATGAGGGAGGACGCCACCTACTTCGTGAAGAAGTGCGACAGATGTCAGCGCCACGCTCACATACAGCATCAACCGGTGGTGCTGCTCTCCCAGCTCGCCGCCCCTTGGCCTTTTTCTCAGTGGGGAATGGACATCTTGGGGCCATTTCCCCCTGCACCAGCGCAGCGAAGATTTCTGCTGGTGGCTATTGACTACTTCACGAAGTGGGTGGAAGCAAAACCACTAGCACAGATCACGAAAGCCAAGGTCTGCTAGTTCTTCTGGAAATCAATTATCTGCCACATCGGACTCCCCCACTGCATCATCACCGACAACGGGCAGTAGTTCGACAACCAGGAGTTTGAAGGGTTCTGTGCCGAGCATGGCATCCAGCACCGCTTCACCTCGGTAGCTCACCTCTAAATAAACGAGGAAGCCGAGGTGACCAATCGGACCATCCTTCAAGGGCTCAGAACCAGGATGGACCGGGCCAAGGGCAGATGGGCAGAGGAACTCCCAAGTATTTTGTGGGCTTACTACATAATGCCCATAATGGCCATGGATGAAATGCCTTTCAACCTTATCTTCGGTGCTGAGGCCATGGTCCTAGTTGAGCTCAGCGTGCCGACACTGCGGGTGCAGCGATATGATGAAGCGGAGAATCCGGCGCGCCTTCTACTCAACTTGGACCTCCTTGAAGAAACTAGGGACAAAGCTCGGCTATGAATGGCAGCATACCGGCAACGAGCGGCCCGGTACTACAATGCATGGGTAAGGCCGAAGGTTTTCCGACTTGGCGACCTGGTGCTGCATCGAGCCGAAGCGTCTCAACCCCGGGAGTGCGGCAATCTCTCACTGAACTGGGAGGGCCCCTACAAGGTGGTCGAAGCTCTTCCACATGGAGCCTACTATCTCGAGGATTTGGACGGTGCCAGATTCCCGCAAACATGGAATGCTTGCAACCTGAGAATATACTATCAGTAGTGTAAGGCTTTCTAATAATAATAATAAAGATTTTCTTGTGCGAATCGCTATTTGCCTTTCAGGAATATCGCTGCCTGGCCCAAGGTCTAGCACGCTCAAGCCCGGAGCCTAGCCTCCGACACTCAAACTCGGAGCCCAGCTCTCTGACACTCAAGCCCAGGGCCCAGCTCTCCGACACCGAAACCCGGAGCCCAGACCTTCGGCACGAAAGAACGGAGCCCAGCTCTCCAGCACTTATGCCTGAAGCCCAGCTCTCTGGCACTCAAGCCCGGGGCCCAGCTCTCCGGCACTCAAGCCCGGAGCCCAGCTCTCCGGCACCGAAACTTGGAGCCCAGACCTTCGGCACCAAAGAGCAGAGCCCAGCTCTCCGGCACTCAAGCCCGGAGCCTAGCTCTCTGTCACTCAAGCCCGGAGCCCAGCTCTCCGGCACTGAAACCCAGAGCCCAGACCTTCGACACCAAAGAACAGAGCCTAGCTCTCCGGCACTTAAGCCCGGATCCCACGACTCTTCGACATCAGTAATGTAAGGTCTATCCTCACTAACAATAAAGATTCTCCTTGTGCAAATCCCTTTTTACCTTACAGGGGAATCATCGCCCGGCCCCAGGCCTGGCACTCTAAGCCCGGATCTCAAACCCCTCTGGCACCAAAGACCGGACCTTGCTCCGGCACCAGGAGCCTAGCTTTCTGGCACTCTAAACCCGGATCTCATGCCCCTCCAGCACCAAAGACCGGACCCTGCTTCGGCACTAGGAGCCTAGCTTCCTGGCACACAAAGCCCTGATCTCATGCCCCTCCGGCACCAAAGACCGGACCCTTCTCCGGCACCAAGAGCCTAGCTTCCTGGCACTCAAAGCCCGGATCTCACTTCCCTCCGGTACCAGAGACTGGACCCCGCTCCGACACCAGGGCCCAAGCTTCCTGACGTCGAGCAGAGCGAAGGGATCCTCACAGTCACTTCGCCCCCAAGCTGGGCATGACCAAGCAGGTCAAGAACTCCTTCCTCAACTTTTCACTTATCCGAGGATCCTTGGAAAGGATCATCCGGGCACTCGGTGCTTCAGGGTAGTGTGCCCGCACAGGTACATGCATCCAAATGATCGAGAAGGGGGAAGGAGACACTTGCAACATAAAGGTAAAAACAAAGAAAAGAACAGACAAGTCAAGACGAGTGAGGTTGGATGAAAAGATATTTTCATTACTAAGCAATATAATACATTATTCCTGGCCCCTACATGCCGGGCAGCCCAGGTCAAAAATGAGAAGAAAAAGAAAGGGGATACAACAACTAAGGACCCCTACTCTCCTCGGCTAGTGCCTTCCCCGGACAGTTCCCAGGTGAGGTCTCACCCTCTCTAACCTCCGGGACTGGGGCCTCTCCTTCAGCCGCCAACACCGGCGGGGTCAGTTCAGCCGCGGCTACATGCTTCTCTGCCACCGTCGATGTAGGAGTCGAAGACATTCTTCCTATGGTGCCCGAAAGATGGAGGCCAGCCAACTGCTTGTCCAAGATAATGCCAAGCAGTAGGGACTGGCAGTATGCGAACCCCTTGAAGAAGGAGTCCATCACCGCTTCCTTGAAGTCAATCTTAAACTCCGGGGAAGCCTTGTAGCTGGCCACCACCTCGACCACCTCCTTCCTAGCAGCCTCTACCTGGCGGGTTGCCTCAGTTGCCTCCTTCCTGGCAGCCTCAGCCTGGCAGACCACTTCGGCTGCCTCCTTCTTCACAGTCTCTACTGAGTGGACGGCCACGGAGACCTTCTCCTCTACTCAGACGACTTTTTGCTGGGCAGCTGCGACCTTCTTCTCAGTGGAGGCAGTCCTCTCCTTCATCGCCTCCATCTCGGCTCCGAGCTCCTTCAGCCGGGACTCTTTGGCCTTGAACTCCTCCTCAAGCTCCTTCGAAAGCTGCTCGGTGCTCGTGACTTCACCCCGAAGCCCTTTGACCCTCATGTTGGCCTCCTAGGCCTCGTCGTTCTTCTGCCTCAGCTCAGCCTTCAAGAAGTCGAGCTCCGCCTCTCGCTCCCTGTCCCTCATGGCCCAGTTATGGCAAAAGTCCATGATAAGCAAAAGCTCCGCACCGGTCTGCATCGGAGAGGGTGTCAGTCGCAAAGATGAGAAAAAGAGAAAGGAGCGGGGTAAGGTAGAGAAGTACTTACAGCAAAGAGGTCGGAGAAGGTGGTGATGATGGCATCCCCCAAAAGTCTCCCAGCCCTCTCCCGCCAGTCGTACGACTGGATGGCAAAGTCCATCATGCGCTCGACAAGGGTCAAGTCTTTGACCAGGGAAACGTTGGGTGCCAGCTTGAAGGGCACCCGACGGTAGTCCCTGTCTTTCTTGCTCGCCGCCAATGCGGGGTCACCTACCCCATCGGCAAGAGAAGTCTCTGGTGCAGGTTGGGGACTCGGCACCACTTTAGACGGTGCCGCCAACGTCGGCCCCACCCCCTCTGGCCCTCCATCCTCCTCGAGCTCGATGATTTCTGGAGAGGGAGGCATCATCGCAGCAGCAGCGGATCGGGCCCGGGCAACCACTTCAATTTTTGGGGTCGAGATCGGGACGTGCTACCTCAGAGGCTCGGGGACAGGCTTGGCGACCCTCTTGCTTAGCTCAGGAGCAAGCTCAGCTGGTGTGGCAGGTACGATCCTCGCTCCGACCTCTGTATGAGCCCTTTTCGAAGGGGGCTCGTCGACCCCCTCTGCTTGGCCCCTCTCCTTGGAGAACAAGAGGAGCTCTTCCATGGAGAATTTCATGCCTGCACCAAGAAAGAAGACATCAGTTTTGAGTAAAAAAAAGAAAAGAAAAAAGAGAGAGAAAAAGAAAAAGAAAAAAGATGAAGTTTGAGCCGAACTCACCCAACGCTTGTATTGGACTGACTCTGGCCTTGAACAGATTCTGCTCCGACAGCAAAACCTCGAATGCAGGGATCTGGGTGAAGCGGAGTTGGTCATATACCTCCCAGTCGGCTGCCTCGATCACAAAATTTCGGTTAGGGGACCAATCTGGGTCGCTCCAAACCCAATCGACCCCCTCAACAGAGGCAAAAAAGTATCTACTCTTCCACCCTTTAATGGAAGAGGGGAGTTCGAACCTAATACCCTTTGGGCGAGAAGAGAGGGACCACCACCCCTCCTCGGTGAGGTGGCATTTCAGGATAAAAAAGGCCCTGAACAAGGAAAAATTGGCGACTATCCCGTGGAAGTGACATAAAACAATAAAGCAAAAAATTGTTTTAATGGCGTTTGGGACAAGTTGGGCAGGTACAAGGCGGTAGTTGTTCAAAATAGAGAGAAAAAATAGATGGAATGGGAATCGGAGGCCCCCCATGAGAGTTTCCTCATAGAGGGCAATTCGGCTCAAGCCAATGGAGGTGACTCGATCCCCCGGCCGAGGGATCGAGAGCTGAACGGAGTCAGGGACACCATACATCTCCTGGATGGTCACAAGCTCCGTGGCAGTGATCGCCAAAGCAATCCCGCCGGGACCTGTCGACCGAGGGGGTTCAGGAGCAGGTCTAGGTAGAAGAAGAGGACGAGGTGGAGGAGAAGACATAGGTTCCCTAATCACTATCCCTCTGGGCGCGGGTCTCCTGCTAAACTTGAAGCACGTCGTGTCCTCGTCCTCATCAGAAGAAGAAGGCGGCCTCGGCCTAGAAGGCCCGGCCTCACCTTGGTTGACTGTGGGGAAAAAAATTGGGCCAAAGCGGGACATTGGGAGGAAGATGAAGGCAAAAGAGGAAGGAAGCAAAAGAAGACGGACAGGAGTCTAGGGAAGAACCTAGCCCTAGGGGAGGTCTCTAATCAGCCGGGATGGGGAGGAAGGAGACTAACCTGGTGAACTTGGGAAGACAAAGATAGCCAAAGGAGCGAAGGGAGAGCTTCGGTACAGTGGCGGGAGGATTTGAAAAAAGGTATGTTTTGGGAAAGATTGCCTTTCCCTTTAAAGTGACCGATGCCCAACCATACCGTTACAACTCCCCACCGATGGATCCATGCCACGCATCATCAATCGACGAAGCTGGCATTTTGTTTCAACTACGGCCACTTTGAATTCTATGCCTGCAATAACTACTCCTCGGATATGTCCACATGGCTCCCCCGGATAGGCCGAAGAAACTGCTTCACGAAGTGCCAGCGATTGTGGCCATCATTGCACTAGATTTTTACCTTTCCACGTCAGCATTGCATTTACTCCCTTCATCCCGAGCACCCCGCACCAAACGGGACTTGGGAGTGGGGCGCAAATGATGGGCAGAATGCTGACGTGTAATCCCTGTCAGATGCCATGTCAAAGAAAGTTGCCACGCCGGACACTCCTCCTCGGACTCCTTCACCGGGCCGAGCTCCTTCAAAATTTCGGGATGGCCTGTTGAAGCCGAGTTCCATCCTCCGCCAGGCCACTCCCACAAGCTCGGGATGCCTAGGCCGGAGCCGAGCGACCTCCTCCACCAGGTCGAGCCCCTCCAAGGCCGAGCCCCCTGGGATGGAGTCGAGCCCTGCCCTCCTCCATCAGGTTGAGCCCCTCTAAGGTCGAGCCCTCTGGGCCGAAGTCTAGCCCTGCCCTTCTTCGCTGGATTGAGCCCCTCCGAGGCTGAGCCCCCTGGGCTGGAGTCGAGCCCTGCTCTCCACCACCAAGTCGAGCCCCTCTAAGGTCGAGCCTTCTGGGCCGGAGTCGAGCCCTACCCTCCTCCACCGGATTGAGCCCCTCTGAGGCTGAGCACCCTGGGCTGGAGTCGAGCCCTGCTCTCCTCCACCAGGTCGAGCCCCTTTGAGGTCGAGCCCTCTAGGCCAGAGTCGAGCCCTACCCTCCTCCACCAGGTCGAGTCCCCTCGAGGTCGAGCCCCTTGGTCCGGAGTCAAGCCCAGCCCTCCTCCGCCAAGTGGAGCCCCTTCGAGGCCGAGCCCTCGGAGTCGAGCCTTGCCCTCCTCCGCTAGGTCGGGCCCCTCGAAGTCGGGCCCCTGGATCGGAGTCGAGCCCTACCCTTCTAGTTCAGCCTCCATCCTAGGCGGAGGTGCCAGCAACCAAAGAGGCTGACGAGTTGCCTAAGGATCACAAAGAGGTGCCCACCATGCCATAATAACTGCTCGCAGCTACCACTTACACCAGAAGAGGAAGAAGCTTCCTGACCGAAGTGCCATCCTCTTCACCAACCGCCTACACCACCCGAAAGAGGAAGTCAACTAGGAGACTCGAATCCCAGGGATGGCTGCCCCCCGATCGAGGCACTGCCAAGTTTCCCGGAATGGAGCAACTGGAAGGAATGTCAGAGCGCATAGCAGGTTTTTTTATCACGAACCAGAAAAGACGTCCCGTCCACGGCACGGAATACCACCGCACGCGCCTGCAGGCACCAGGAAGATCCCGAGGTAGGCATTCAGTAACCACTTGGGCTTAAAAGAGCCATCAACACTCCCAACGGGGGAGGTAATGTACTCAAATACACACGAGAAAGAAAACGCTCAAGCAAGTAAAGGAGAAGAGGCCATACAGGAGAACTAGCTCTAGTTCACCTCGGCCACCACTTGCACCTTACTCACACATTATTCACTCCTCCTAGCATGGAGTCCACCTCAAGTACTCGACCAAGAGGATCTGTTCCCTTGGATCATCTTAACTTGACCGTCGGAGTGCCCCCGCTGGAATCCTCGGCCCGAGTTACTAACCTTATTTTGCAGGTCCCGAAGAGCAGGCTGGTCCCGAAGAGACGAGGGGAGATCCGACGCCGACAGTAGCTATAGGCCACGACGCTCTTGGCGGCAACAGATACAATTAAGAAGAGGGTATTGATTTTGATAAAACTTTTGCACTTGTTGCTAGATTAAAAGTAATTAAGTTATTACTTGCATTTACATGTTTCATAGATTTTAAACTATATCAAATGGATGTTAAAGGTATATTTTTAAATGGATATATGCTGAAGAGGTTTATGAGAATAACTACCTGGTTTTGAAAATCATTCTTGTCTAAATCATGTTTATAAATTATATAAAGCTTTATATAGTTTAAAACAAGCTCTACGTGTATGGTATAATAGATTAAGCAAATTTTTACTTGAAAATAATTTTATAGGAGAAAATATAGACATTACTTTGTTTTTGAAAATAAAGAATATTGACTTATTAATGGTACAAATATATATTGATAATATTATTTTTGGTACCACTAATAAAAATGTTTGTCAAGAGTTTGCTAAGTTAATGCAAAGAGAGTTTGAGATAAGCATGATGGGAGAGCTAAACTTTTTTCTGGACTCTAGATCAAGCAAACTAAAAAGAGGATATTTATCAACCAAGCAAAATATACTAGAAAAATATTCAAGAAATTTTGGATGGAAACTACAAAACCTCTAGGCATACCTATAAGTCCCTTTGTAAGCTTGATAAAGATGAGAATGGTAAGAGTATCGATCAAAAATTAGATAGAGATATCATTGGTTCTTTACTTTATCTTACTACAAATAGACTAGAAATTATATTCAGTGTTTGTATGTATACTAAATATCAGTCAAATCCTAAGAAATCATATTTTCTAGCTATTAAAAGAATACTTAGATATTTATCTGGTATTATTGATATTAAATTATGGTACTCTAAATAATCATCAACTAAGCTAATTGTATATTCAGATGCTGATTTTGCTTGATATAAATTATATAAAAAAAGTACAAGTGAAACCTATTAATTTCTTGGAGTTAATTTAATCTCCTAGTTTATCAAGAAATAAAATTTAGTTACACAATCCATGGTCGAGGCCGAATATATAATAGCTGGAAGTTATTGTACTCAAATCTTGTAGATTAAGCAATAACTCGAGAATTTTGATGTCAAATTAAATAAAATTTTCATAAAATGTAATAATACTAGTACAATTTATCTAACTAAGAATCCTGTTCAACATTTAAGAAGTAAATATATTGAAATAAAATAACACTTTATAAGAGATCATATATAAAATGATGATTTATTGCTTGATTTTTTTTGCACCGATAGATAATAAGTGGATTTCTTTACCAAACCTCTTAGTAAAAATAGATTTTGCATGACTAGGAAAAAACTAGGAGTTAAGATCCTTTCAACTAAACTTTTCATCTTCTCTCAATCCTTGCTCTTGATAATTTCTAATTAAGTAAGATCTTATCTATTTTAACCATTCTAAACCTCCTAAACTTATTAGACAAACCCTCCTTATCTTTGTTTCAAGAAATTTTTGAGCTTTGTTCTAACTCATTCTTTGAGTCGACTCATAGAATTTTTCCTTGAGTCAACTTATCATTGAGTCAACTCACAGGTTAATTCCTTGAGTCTACTCACCGATAGAAGCCTTATCTTTTAGGGCTGGCTCTTGATCTCTATTTCTTACCCTACCCTTCAATTTTTTCCTTTCAAAACCTCCAAAAATTGTCTAAACTTTTCTAAACAGTAAATCTCTTGATCCTAGTCCTTTATTTGTCAAAATCGTGCTCATTCCTTTCCGATCTAAGCATGATGGAACCATGGAAGCAACTAGCCTACTGAACAAATTTCTATAAATATTTTTATGAAATTATTGTATGCATATATAGTCTTATAATTTTTTTTGTACATTTATCTATAGAGGTATTTTAGTATTTTAATTTTAAATCATTAACTTTTAACAATATTAGATAATGTGATTACATATTAAAAAATAAAGAAAAAGAACATACATGCTAAATAAATTTTTATGAAGGTATACGTGCAAATATTAATTTTGAAAGGGTATTTACTTAAATTTAAATATTTAGAGTAAGTTTTGTGGAGACCTAGTTGCTCAATTCAGGATATTCCAGGTATACCGGTGGCAAACCAAGATGGTTCTACCTGTTGAATTGGAACACTGGCGATAAATGGATAAGGAAGAAGGAAAGAAAGGAAGAGAGAGAGGAAGGGAGGGAAGGAGATGGAGCATCAATGATGGCCATTAGAGGGCTGCTGAGGCCATCGCTTCCTCTATGAGATCATAGTCAAGAGAGAGATAGAGAGAGGGGAGGGAAAGAAAAGGAGGGAGAGGAAGGCAATGAAGAGATTGCTGGAGGGCTTCTGGCTGGTCATTATGGTTGCTAGATGGTGAAATCGTAGCCCATGAGAGCCGCAGGATCAAAACAGGGGTGACCTCTCCACTATGCATAAGGTTTTTAAGTGAAGCTAGCAAAATCATTGCTAGCTTCACTATGTATAGGATTTTTAAAAAAATACTCCATAAAACAAGAGTGAGGTCGTCCCTGTTTCAAGCTCATGGCTCTGTGGATCGCGATTTCACTATATAGTGGCTAGTTGGAGACCCTCCAGCAATCTCTCGACCTCCTTCTCCTCCCTCTTCATGCCCTCCCTTTCTCTCTATCTCTTTCTCAACCATGATCTCGTGGAGGAATCAAAGGCCTCGGTAATCCTCTAAGGATCCCTGCAGCCCTTTAGTAGCCAATGTTGGCATCTCCACCACCTCTACCTCCTTATCCCTCTTCTCTCTTCCTCCCTTTCTTTTTTTTTCTTGGTTCGTTCCTTTGTTACATCAATTCACACTGGTACAAGTTGTACTGACTTATACAGCTGGTCAACTTGAACGGGATTCGATTTCAATTCCACCTTCCTTGATTTGGAGGGTATATACATAAAAAAATTTTAAATTAAAATAAAAAATAAAATGGAAGAGGAGAAGTGGCTTAGGTTTCTTTGTAGAAAAAGAGAATATATGGTACCATAAAAAGGCAAAAATATACATAATGCATGAATTGTACAGTATTCTATTATACTTGATAGTCGCCATTAGAAAATGAGTGGCAAAATTAGTGATGCATGCATTGCATTGTAGAGTGTTCAGTATACTTGATGGTCATCATTAATAAATGAACAGCTACCTTACAAAATGGCTTTACATGCTATGCACAGCATGCCAGCATTGATAGTTGTTGATGCTAATTCTCATGGACCGGATGGATTGCCTGTTCACTGCTTTATCTCCTCGGGCTCCTGTAAAACAAATTCCTGGCTAAAATTTTTTCAGCGGGGATACTTCAATACCTAATCAGTAGAGATCAGACCACAGAATAGAGAGCTTAAAGAAAGAGAAATGATGAAAGAGGAGTCAAAGTTGTATCAGCTAGTCTTAGACTAGCGCACAATTGCCTTGTCTTACTTATCTTAGAGATCTCCACTTACTGCTTTTTATAGGTGTTGCTATAACTGAAAGTAGTTAAGCCTTCTCGATTTCTGTTAGGAAAGTTAGTTAATGTAACTCCCCTTCAACTAATTATAGTTAGTGTTGTAGATTAGTGATAAGTGTATAAAAATTAGTAATACATGCATTAATTTATTAATCAAGTTCATGTTATTTTATTAAAATTAATATTTTTATGCAATGTTTTAATGAAAGAATCATGTAAGCTCAAAGAGTGATTTCTGGAGTTCAACAGTGTGAACGACATTTAATTTGAAGTTCGGACGGGCACGAAATTTTAATTTGAAGTTATCGTTAAAGATGTTGCACAAAATTTGGAGCAGTTGGTTCATTGTGAACCAGCCAATTGGTCCACAACATGTCCGGCCGGTCCATATCCTCCGTTGATGCTGGTCCACGAGTACAGTCCGTGGACCACAGGCCAAACGAAGCCACGAATTTGTCGGGGAAAATCGTCGGAACTCCTCTTCTCATTGCCGGGACGCTCCTCACGGTGGGAGAAGCCATGAATGGCCAGAAAATCCCATCTTGAAGTCACCGCTTGCAACGGTCGCCCATCCTCATCCCATGGCCGTTCAAGCTTCCCGACAGCCACCGTCGAATTCCCTCTCTCACCGTCCCTGTTCTTCCTCATCACAGTTCATTGTCCAAGCCACTGGGAGAAGCCTTCAATCAGCCGTCGTCCACCACCGTTCATCATCTCCTTCGTCTCAAGTTGCATTCAACATCACCGGCCAAGCAGCGCTCCAAGCCATTTGTTACCATACCAAACACCAAGCTTGCTGCCGGTCGACTCCTTCCCTACTACTGCCATCCTTGTTCCTGTTGCCGTCAACATGCTACACTCCGCCTCCTCCTCTATTCTCAGTCCGTCGAATGCAGGAACCGATGCCATCTTCCACCCATATCTCCATCAAAGCTCGGCCCTCTCCATGGTGATGTCACCTCCCTGTTCACGAAGCCGTTGCAGCACTGGTCCAGAAACTTGTCGAGAGATGGGAGATTCAATGTCCGAAGGAAGAGCAACTACAAACACCAAAGGACTCTACGGGATAACACCGAAGAAGGCAGTGTTGGTTACGTGAATGAAATAGAGAATCGGAAGAAAGCGACGTTGATTTCCCAATCATCGACGCATCTAACTCCTCTATTATAAATAACAGCCATCGTTCAACACCAGGAAAAGAGAGAGCAGAAGCCAGCCCGTCGTTCCTTTTCTCTTCCCATTTCTCCTTCCCAGTTTCCGATAGAGAGCTTAGTTTTTTTTTATTTACATTTTAACTCTAAGCCCTGGCTTAGAAGTTAAAACCGTTTGTAATTAGAATATTTCTTTTACAATAAAAAAATTTATTTTCTTTAAATTATTTTTATTTTCTTTTTATTCCAATATCAGAATAGTTTCATTTCTTGCAAATTTAGTTTATGCTATTTATATTCTTGTAATTAGGATAGTTTTCTTTTATTTTTATTTTTATTTTTTACAATCCTGTAAATTTTAATTTCTGTAATTAAGATAGTTTAATTTCCTATCATTTAATTCTTTGCAATTAATGTAGTTACATTTCTTCATATCGTATCTATAGATTAGTAATTTAAATATTACAAGTAGTTAAAATGATCTTTAAATAAGTTTTAAAGTTTTTATTTTAATCATGTCTAGCTAAGCATACCCTCTGGGGTTGGTGATGAAGCTAGACCAGGATTAGAAGTCCTTTTTTGATCTTTTCTATAGCTCTAATTTTTAAGAGTTTTTTTTTCTTTCTGAGTTCTTGCCAAGAGACTTGATGAGCTATAGTTGGGTTTCAATCCCTTCATAGTTCATGCTTGATTCGGTGCAAGAAGGACGAAAGACAAAAGGCTCAATAATTTATTTTTTGTTTATTTCTTTCTTTTTTGTAAAACCTTGATGGGTTATAGTTGAGTTTAATGTCTTCATAATCCATACTTGGTTAATAGAGGAAGAAGTTGGAAAGATTTATTAGAAAGATCCTTAGAATAGTTTTCTAAATTATTGGTCTAGTATATTCAAAAGCCCTAGATTTTTAAATTATTTATTTCATCGATTTAATTTACTTCTGCTCGTTTTTGTCAGCTTACCTAAGCAAGGGTTTGGATAAAGTTCAAAAATACATTTCCTCGTGGGATCGACCCTGGACGTGTTACTCTACTCACCGTGCGCTTGCGGTTAAACTAAAGTTCACATCAAGTTTTTAGCACCGTTGCCGGGAATTGGTTTGTTTTAAATTATGTTTTAAATTATTGCTTTAATTTGATTTATCTATTATTTATTTTTAAGTTGGTGAGTGCTGGAAGCCAGGTAAAAAAAAATTAAATTATTTCTTTTTCTTTTATAAATTTTATTTTCATCTCGATCTTAGTTTAGTTTAGTTTAGTTTTTAATTTAAACTTGTTTGATTTCTTTTTATTTGTGCATAGCATTCTTAAATTATTTTAAGGGCACGAATCTAAATAAGATAAGGTGGGGATTTCATTACCCTTAGCCCACAAACAAGACTCCTTCATTTGTATCAACCCAAATCTTTAAATAAAATTAATTAGATGCCAACCTAAGGACATCCAAGCTCATTAGGACAAGAAGACCTAAGGATTATACCAAGCTAGATTCAATCATTGAATTGGTGTCTAGGAAAGTAGTTCAGGAATTAAGTCCCGAAGAAAGGTGATTACTTAATTAGTTCCGTTCGCTGACCTGGCCAATTCAATTGGTGTCTAAGGAAAGCAACGGGGGGACTCCTGCCAATCTTACACTTACCTAGCCAATTTAGTGAATTGGTTGAACTTGGAGTGCTTGAAGGTCGACTTGGAATAGTTAGGAGCTGTCTAGTTTTAGGTTACCCTTAGATAGGATTAATTTTGTATGGAACTTTTCTGAAAATTTAAAAAAATTAAATTAAAAAATAATTAAATTATTTTAGGTATTTTCAATATTGTCTATCCTGGTATAAGGTTGTCCTGGCATAACTGGAAGTTATGTTGCATGGTTGTCCTAGGATATTAAAGGTTAAATTGATTTAGAATTTTTTTTAGGAAAGCTTCTAAAAAAAACTAAAAAAAATATAAATATAAAAATTCAAAAAAAATTGAAGAGATAGTAAAATTAGTGAATTCTCCTACTCCTATGTGGAGAAGGATTTAGGTCGACTTGTTAGAACCAATTCAATTCCTGTTTCAGATTCTACGACCTCTACTATAATGGATTTGACTAATCAACCTCAACTCCTTAAGGATTTATGTTATCCAGTTAGTTCTGTCCAACCTTTTTCATTAGGTTGACTCAACCCACTACTAATAATTTTGAAATCAAACCTCAAATGATTAATATGCTTCCAAAATTCACGGGAATAGAGGATACATATATATTTATTAGGGAATTTGAAGAGGTTTGTGCAACTATGAGGTTACAACAATTATCAGAGGATGAAATCAAGCTAAGACTGATTAATTTTGCCCTTAGGGATAATGCTAAAAAGTGGCTTTATTGTCTTTCAAATCAATCTGTCATGACCTGGGAGGGCTTTGTAAGAGTGTTCTTAAAAAAATACTTTTCCCATCATAAAACAGCTAAGATTAGAAATAAAATAAACCAATTTTATCAATTAGTTGGTGAGTCATTTTGGAAATACTTTGACCGCTTCAAGAACCTCTTAACTCAATATCCACACCATGGAATAGAAACTTGGAAACTATACCAAATCATTTATGAGGGTTTAGATTCCAATTCGAGAACAATGCTAAAGTCTATGTGCCAAGGCCAATTCATGTATAAAGAACCCAATGAAGCATGTCAATTTTTAGAAGACCTAGCTGAAAAGAATCTACAATGAAAAACAACTAGGGAACCAGAAAGAACCACACCTTCAAGGCGTGGAATGCACCAAATGCAGACTTTCGTAGCTGTAGAAGCTAAAATTGCAACCTTGACACGTATGTTAGAGGCCTTAGAAGTTCAGAGACCATCTAGTGTGAATCAAGTGTCTGCACCAATGTGTAATGGGTGCAATGCACCAGACCATATCATTGAGGAATGTCCACTCTCGATGAACCTAATAAAGAATGGATGTGCACATGTGAATGCTACATATCATAGATCAATGAACAATCCCTATGCACCCACATATAATCCAGGATGGAGGAATCATTCAAATTTTTCATGGTCATAGAATCCAAATATAGGTGGTCCTCGCTTCAATCAGCAAAACCCAAGGCCTAATCCTATGATGAACAACTTACCACCACCAAGCTTCAATAATAATAATGATCAGAAAATTAGTTCTTTAGAGAAAAGCCTGGAAGCCTTTGTCAAATCCAATGCTAACACCAGTGCTACATTGAGTAATTTCATACAAACCACGGGCCAACTTCTGAATTCAAACTCTCAGGCCATAGCCCGCTTGGAAATGCAGGTGGGTCAGCTAGCATCTACCATTAGTGAACATGAATGAGGTAGGCTACCTAGCCAACCTAAACCCAACCCAAGGAATCAAAATGGTCATCCAACCCAAGGAAATCAAGTCAATCAAGTTAATGTAATTCACACTTCGAGATAAAAAAAGTAAGTGGATAATAAGGTAGATACATCTGACACTAGAGATGACTTAATTATTGAGTCAGCTAAGCCAACTAATGAACAACCTACCTTACAAACTGATTCTGAAAGTAATAGTCCACCAAACTAGGTACTTGAAATTTCTCGAGCTCCTTTTCCAAATCAATTAAGGTCTAATAAACAATCGAAATATTTAGATAAAATGTTAGAGGTGTTTAAGCAAGTTCAAGTAAACATCCCTCTACTAGACATGATCCAATAGGTTCCGACTTATGCCAAATTCTTAAATGACCTTTATACCAAGAAAAGGACTACCAATGTACCAAAAAGAGCTTTCTTAGCAACATGTATGAGTTTATACTTGTTAAGTCACATGCCTATAAAGTATATGGATCCAGGATCTCAATAATTTCATGTGTTATAGGAGAAACCCACATTGAGAAGACATTACTTGATTTAGGGGTTAGTATAAATATCTTGCCATATTTTGTTTATGAGCAATTGGGTTAGAAAAACTACAGCCAACAGGGATCACTTTATAATTAGCAAACCGATCTTTTAGAATCCCTAAAGGAATGATAGAGGATGTCTTGATCAAGGTTGGAAATTTTATCTTTCTTGTAAATTTTATCATTTTGGAGACTGAACCAGTATCGAATCCTAAAGGCATATCCCGGTTATTTTAGGAAAACCATTCCTAGCTACTGCTAATGCTGAAATCAATTATCGAAATGGACTTATGAAACTATCTTTGGGAACATGACTATTGAGCTGAATATATTCAATTTGGAATATGAATCTACCAATCATGCTAATGTGAGTGTAATCCAAGATGAAATTTATAAATCCATAGCCATTAGCGATGAAGAAGTCGATCTTAAGAATAGTATCGGCCAACACAAGAATATGAGAATATTGATAAAATACTTGATGATGACAAGATTAGCCAGAGATGGGAGCCTCCTATTGAAACACTTATAGATAAACCATCAACCAAGCCATTGCTGGGTACGATATATCTTATAGATACACATAATAGAGATATCGTGTGGGACATTACTGATTGGACTTACACATAATAGAGATATCGTGTGGGACATTACTGATTGGACTTTGTCCAACCATCCACCGTGGCTAGGTATATCTGATAATTTAGTAGATGTATCAACCGACATAATTTAAAAGATCCACTTGGTTTGGCTAAAGACATTAAACTTAGAGCTTCTGGGAGGCAACCCAACTCTTTTCTTTCTAATGATTTTCTTTTTAGCATGTTTAGGTTTAGCAGATCCTGATTCAAATAGGCTCCATTGGCTAAGTTGGGGGGAGAGCTCAAGAAAATTTCTCAGGTGTCTTCGTTTCCTTTTATACCATATCATGCATGCATTTAGAATCAATTTTTATTTATGGGGGAATAATAAGCAGAATAAGTAAATATTTGGAGCTGCCGTCACCTTATTATCTTACACTTGTTGATCTTAGACTGAGGGTAAATCATATATTTTTGATAAGTAATTGATTGAACAATCTAGATAATTTTTAAAATATCGAGGGATAAAATATTAATAGACTCAAGTAAACATGGTAAGTAAGAACGAAATCAAATTTCTAGATAATTCTAACCCTCCTATTCGCATCGAAGAAGAATCTACCTCTTGGATGTGTATGGATGTTGTTTAATACAAAGTTCCCTTATTAGTGAAAAAAAATGAATGAGAGAATAAAGCAAGTTTTAAACATTGTTTCACTGAGTAACCGGGCCTCTTCATCTAAGTGAATGGTTGAGTCTCATATCAAAAAGTGAAGATGTGAAGAAATTTTGCTATACAACCAGTTTTGATCTATAGCCTTTTTGACTCAAGCCAGTACGCCCGAGGGGTGTTCTACACCTAGTACCCTAAAGCCAATTAGTCTGGGAGACATTGGTTGAAAACTTGTTACAAGGGTCAGATAGAAACTTAAGAGATTAAGACATTGCATGGTCTGTATCAAAAAAAATGAAAAAAAATGGATGAAAGAAAAAGTGGAACATTCTTATCACTAAAATGATATCTTACCACTCCACGGGAGTAGAGGATTTAGAAGTAACAATAGGAGTTGGTTAAGAATTATTTAGAGAAATGAGGAGTTTGTACTTAACCAATTTACGTGAAGCTATTAATATCCCAATGACTCATTTCATCTACTATCTAATGAAAATCTTTTAAAAAGGATATGAAAACCTTTGAATCTATGTAAACTTATGTAAGGTATTAAGAGTTTTGGTAGTCTCTTTAATCAGTTATTTACTCGAGGACGAGTAATATTTATGTTAGGGGAGTGATAAGTGCATAAAAATTAGTAATACATGCATTAATTTATTAATCAAATTCATTTTATTTCATTAAAATTAATATTTTTATACAGTGTTTTAATGAAAGAACCTCCAACGCGAAGAGCACGATTTTTGGAGTTTAACGGTGTGAACGTCACTCAATTTGGAGTTTGGACGGCCCGGAATTTTAATTTGAAGTTATTATTAAAGATGTTGCACGGAATTTGGAGAAGTTGGTCCATTGTGAATCAGCCAATGGTCCACAAGACGTCCGGCTGGTCCATATCCTCCATTGATGCTGGTCCACGAGTACAGTCCGTGGACCACAGGCCAAACGAAGCCACGAATTCTCCGGGAAAACCGTCGGAACTCCTCTTCTCATTGCCAGGACGCTCCTCAAGGCCGGAGAAGTCGTGAATGGCCGGAAAATCCCATCTTGAAGTCACCGCTTGCAACGGTCGCCCGTCCTCAAACCATGGCCGTTCAAGCTTCCTGACGCCGCCGCCGGATTCCCTCTCTTGCAGTCCTTGTTCTTCCTCATCGCAGTTCATTGTCCAAGCCACTGGGAGAAGCCTTCAATCAGCCATCGTCCACCACCGTTCATCATCTCCTTCGTCTCAAGTTGCATTCAACGTCATCGGCCAAGCAGCGCTCCAAGCCATTCGTTACCATACCAAACACCAAGCTTGCTGCAGGTCGACTCCTTCCCTGCTGCTGCCGTCCCTGTTCCGGTTGCCTTCAACATGCTACACTCCACCTCCTCTGTTCTCAGTCCGCCGATTGCAGGAACCGACGCCATCTTCCTCCCAGATCTCCATCAAAGCTCGGCCCTCTCCATGGTGATGTCGCCTCCCTATTCACGAAGCCGTTGCAGCACTGGTCCAGAAACTTGTCGGGAGATGGGAGATTCAATGTCCGAAGGAAGAGCAACTACAAACACCGAAGGACTGCGGGATAACACCGAAGAAGGCAGTGTCGGTTACGTGATTGAAATAGAGAACCGAAAGAAAGCGAGATTTCCCAATCGTCGACGCATCTAACTCCTCTATTATAAATAAAAGCCGTCGTTCAAGGAAAAGAGGGAGCAGAAGCCGAGAGTAGAGCGGAAGCCAGCCCGTCGTTCCTTTTCCCTTCCCATTTCTCCTACCCAGTTTCCCACAGAGAGCTTAGTTTTTTTTAATTTATATTTTAACTCTGAGCCCCGTTAATGGCTTAGAAGTTAAAACCGTTTGTAATTAGAGTATTTTTTTTATAATAAAAAATTTATTTTTTTAAAATTATTTTTATTTCTTTTTTATTCCAGCATTAAGATAGTTTTATTTCTTGTAAATTTATTTTATACTATTTATATTTTTGCAATTAAGATAGTTTTCTTTTTTTTTTAAATTTTTATTTTACAATCCTGTAAATTTTAATTTTTGTAATTAAGATAATTAATTTTCTATCATTTAATTCTTTGCAATTAATGTAGTTACATCTTCTATCGTAGCAAATTAAATATCTGCAAGTAGTTAGAATTGATCAAATAAGTTATAAAGTTTTTATTTTAATCAGGACAAGCATATCTTCTGGGATTGGTGATGAAGCAAACCAGGATTAGAAGTCCTTTCTTGAATCTTTTTTAGAGCTCTAATTTTTAAGAGTTTTTTTCTCTTTTTGAACTTCTTGCCAAGAGACTTGATGAGCTATAGTTGGGTTTCAATCCCTTCATAGTTCTTGCTTGATTCGGTGCAGGAAGGACGAAAGACAGAAGGTTCAATAATTTATTTTTTGTTTCTTTCTTTCTTTGTAAAACCTTGATGGGTTATAGTTGAGTTTAATCTCTTCATAATCCATACTTGGTTAATAGAGAAAGAAGTTGGAAAGATTTTTTAGAGAGATCCTTAGAATAATTTTCTAAATTATTGGTCTGGTGGATTCAAAAGCTCTAGATTTTTAAATTATTTATTTCATTGATTTAATTTACTTCTGCTCATTTTTGTCAGCTTACCTAAGCAAGGGTTTGGACAAAGCTTAAAAACACATTTCCTCGTAGGATCGACCCGTACTCGCTAGACGTGCTACTCTGCATACCGTGCGCTTGCGGTTAAACTAAAGTTCACATCAGTTAGTTACCTTGGTCTTATTGAAATTGGGGCTATCGGTTATATGATTGGTTGGTTATAATAACCAAGTCCGTTCTTGATGGCTTTAAGTCGAAGTAGATTGACCATTCTCTTTGAAGTTGGCCGACAGTCATTTTATTGGCCGTAGATCAGTCATTTACTTCGGAGTTGTTTGCTTCGGAGTACACATTATGGATCGGCTATTTACTTCAGTGCTGTCCTCTTCGAAGCGGGCCGACTTAGATCAACCATTTACTTCGGAGCCACATGCTTCGGAGCATGTATTGTACTATGGATCGGCTTTTTGCTGAAGGCGATCTCAAGTTGTGTATCATTACTAGCTGAAGCATAGCATCGATCCATTCTCCCATCGGAGTTCGGGAGTATCATCGAGTCAATCCATCTGGTCGACCGGTCTGGGTAGGATCAATTGAATCTTGAACCGGCAATTACTTCTTTGAGCCAGTTTATCATAACATTTGCCCCCTACTCCCAATTTCAAGGTAATTTATTGCTTTGAAAAATGGGAGTATTAATATTTTGTCATTTTTTGGCGAAAGAAAAGATAGCCAATGATGGTGAATCTTTGATTTGGCTAATCATAATAAATGCTTTCTGTTTAGAGCGCCGTGCTTTTGACATATGTCAAACTCTTATTGGTCCTTGGAGAAATAGTACAGGCTGGAGAGTCATGTCATCTCTTTTCATTATGGTATTTCAGCCGACTCTTCATCTTTGGCCCGGATGGGGGACGTGGCATCATCTTGTCCATCTAGCATCACTTGGGATTTCATCTTGGCCGTTAATTGCATTCTCATGGATCATGGCTGACATGCTAGTTTTCCTCCTATCGAGTTGGCCATTGTCTTTTAGGACTTCGTATTCATGATCAGCGCCGCCCATACATGGCACGATCGGAGACATTTCCAATTTTCCGAGGAGATCATCTGAATCGTCGTCGTTGCCTATATAAAGGGTACTTGCCTCAGGAGACGAACTTCTTCATTTCCTCTGAAACTTTCCTTCTCTTTTAATCACTCAAAACCTTCTTTCTTTTCTCAGGCTTTCCTCTTCTTCCACAGGTAGCAACTTTTTCCCTTCTCCTCTTTCTTCTATCATGGTCAGGTCTCTAAGAGTCCCCGCCATCGGTGGGATTCTGGCTAGTGGGGAAGAAGGGGATTCTTCCAGCATTACAAGTTCAAGGAAGAGTAGTACTGAGTCCAAATTGGACTCCATTGCTAGTTCCTTGTCTTTTTCTAGACTAGCTCATCTTAGGGAGTATTACCATATTCCAGAGGATCTTCCATTGAAGCTCCCTCAACCCGATGAGAGAGTAAACCATCCTCCTCCTGGTGCTATTTCGGTGTACGAAGACCACCTAAAGACTGGTCTTCAATTTTCTTTACCTCCATTTTTTATCAAAATCTTTAAGCTGTACCATGTGGTTCTAGTGCAGTTGACTCTAAGTAGCATTCGGAGTATCATAGCTTTTTAGTCCTTTGTGACATTCTAAATATAGAGCCTAGTACCTCATTATTTACATCTCTCTTCATGCTGAAGAAGGATTTCTGTTGCCCAGGTGGCTTCTCAAAGGAGGGTGAATTGGGATTAAAATTTTTTTGCAAGTATGTGCACTTTGAAATTCTTTTAGTGTAGAAGTGAAGTGTGCAAAGCGGAAGTAAACAAATTAAAGCAATCAAGCAATGAAAGCACAATCACAAACACCAAGAAGTAAAGTGGTTCGGAGTAACCGGCTCCTACATTCACTACCCAAGGATCACTTGGGATTTCCACTATATTCCCCAACCGGAATATAGTCGGTTGTTTTACTAGGCTCACAATCCAAACCTATACACTTTGGTTTTACCGGGATCTCCAAAGAAACCCAAACTCCCTTTGGTTTTACACGGGATTACCAAAGAAACCCAAACACTTAGTTTCAAACCGGGAAAACCAAGAACCCAAACTTAAGTTTTACATGGTTCACCTAAAACCTTCAACTCTCTCTCTAGATACAGCCCCTTGCTGTTCTAAGAGAGCAAACCAAGATAAAAAATGTAAAATAAGCAACTACAACAAACCAAAGTTGTTTCGATGTTGTCGATGAAGATCAAAATGAAGTCAAGATTTAAGTACGCTTCAATGCTCTTCAAAGCTGTTTCTTCCCTTCTTCAATAAGTGGATTCAATGAT
Organism: Areca catechu; assembly: GCA_021397845.1. Taxonomy (NCBI): domain Eukaryota; kingdom Viridiplantae; phylum Streptophyta; class Magnoliopsida; order Arecales; family Arecaceae; genus Areca; species Areca catechu. Next base: position 152,193,645 of record CM038052.1, read on the forward strand.
AGAGTGCAGTTGGTGAAGCTTTGAATCTCACTTGAATGCTCTTTGAGGTAGGTGAAGGAATGACTTGGAAGCTCTTTGTTCTTTCAAGAATATTCAACAATAAATCTCCATTAATTAATCCTTCAAAAATGATCCGCTTTATAGTTTTTCAAGTGATATGGCCGTTGTAGGGCTTTGGGAATCGTGAAATGGCCGTTGGAGGTGATTTGGCATTCAAATTTCAATTTCTGTAGCTAGTCGTTGAAGTGCAGACAATGGCTCTACGAGCTGGCTCGAGCTCCAGGAGTTGGCTCGAAATCTCAGAAATGCCAAAAACAAAGTTCTGTAGGAGCCGGCTCTAGGACTAGGAGTCGGCTCTTGCCTTCAAGCTTTTAGTCTAGACAAACATGCATACCTGGAGTCTGCTCTTGATCTGGGAGTCGGCTCTAGTTCTCAGAATATCAAAAACTATACTTCTGTAAGAGTCGGCTCTTGAGCTGGGAGTCGGCTCTTAGTTCTGAAACTCTGAATTTTCCTCCGTGCCGTGCCATTTTGAGTCGGCTCTTACAAGTCTTTAAAAATTTGCTTCAAGCTTCCCAAAAACTTCATCATTGAAACAACTAGAAGCAACTTTACATACTTTGTTAAATTATTTACACTTTTAAGCCCATTTTTCATGATTACAACATTCATAACTAAGGGCCTTTACAAACTAAATTGAATTTTCTTAAGTGAATTTGAATACCATTTTAAAACCAAGGTAATTCATTCCTGCAAAAACTTCTTAAACATTTGTAAAGAGTTAGTATCAAATACATGCTCCAATTTTGTGATCATCAAAATCATTCCAGGATCAACAATCTCTCCCTTTTTGATGATGACAAAACACTAGGCATGATCAAAAAAATTGAAATCACTTTTCAGTTGCAGTATTTTCAAGTCTATACGTGTCATATAGGTTAGGTATCAGTGTATCAATACAATGTGCCATAATGTATCAAATGTATATAACTGAATACCAAATATTATGTATCAAGTGTATCGAAACATGAGATTTCATATATATCATAACATGATATATCGATACATGATGCATCAAAGATATTAACTATACAAAACGTATCGAAACTTATAGAATTTTCAAACTTTTTGAAGTAAACTTAAGTTTCATCAACTTTCTATGAATCAAACATTCATTTTATAAAAATTTCATATCATTCAATTATCCATATAGCTTTTGTAACCAATTTTTGAATAATTTTCAGAATCAATAGCAATAAGTAACAAATTTTCAAATAGCAATAGCAATTTTCATGGCCATACATACATAGTCTCCATTCTCCCCCTTTTTGTCATCAACAAAAGGTAGATGAGAAATAGAGAAACATTCGCAACATATATTCTTAACAAATGAGAAATATTGAGTCAATTATAACATTAATTCAAGGGAGTATGTATCAAGACAAGTGAAATATATATATATATATATATATATGAGAGAAAAGTCAATACATAGTATATGTGATACTTTACAAACGTGCCACGGCACAACAAAATAGTATCACATAACTAAAATACAACAACAAAAAGTCTCAAAAGATAAAACCTAACCATCAGAAAGAAGTGCTGGGACCACTATCAGATTCTTCCTCATCAGAGGAGGAACCAACCTCTAGAATACCTGGACTAGGTTTGAATTTGGGGAACCTAGGGTGGAGATCCCTAATCCTAGTCCTAGTGGGTGTGGAAGTCCTAGTAACTTTAGATTTAGGTTTAGGTTTGGTTTTTGATTCAGATGAAATAAAGATGGGTGTAGGTCTGGCAATAGATGGATCAAGAAATAGGGCCAATGTGCTGGTGGAAGAAAGTATCTGAGTAGCCGGAGTCACTCCAATATCAATAGATCCAGCTGCCTCCAAAGTATCCTGAGGCTCACTAACAGTAGGTATGGCATGATAAGGTGCCTCAGTGCAGTGTGCCTCCTGTCCCTACTCAGCATGTGTGCCAGTATCAGTCTCAGTACCCATGCCAGTCGCTGTGCCAGTAGCTGTGCCAGTAGAAGGTCCATGCTGGCTGGCTGCTGATAACTACCTCAATATAACCATAATGTCATGAAAGCCCTGCTGCATCTCGGACTGTAGAGAAGTAATCCTCCGATCAGTATCAGTCTTGAGACTAGAAATCTCCTCCAAAACTCTGTGGAGTCTATCATCAGTATCAGCTCTAGCAGCAGTAGGAGTCCTGATAGGTGAATGTGGTGAAGCAGGAGCTGGCTTGGAAGTTCCAGCCTCATCAGTATGTCCCTCAGTCTGCTCACCATGACACTGTATAGCCTGTGTCATCATCTGAGTCCTCTGAGTGTGCTACAGGTACTCCTGAGGTCTTATGATCCAGATCCCATCAACCTTGACAAATCCCATCCTAGTTAGGGATTTCACTGTATACTTGTCGGTGTGCAGCAACAACCGACAGTCCTCTCCAGTAAGATCTAGGTTTGCATCATGAAACAACAAAGTGAATACCATCCCATAGGGCAAACAGGCTCGTGCCCTACGTACAGCCTCCCTCATCTATGAGATCATAATGAATGAAAGGTTGAGGGGCTCCCCCTCAATCAGTCGCCTCATGAATACAAGATCTCTCTCACTAATCCAGTCGAATCTGCCTGTCCTGAGTAGGAAAATCCAGCTAATAATGTTGTGCAACAGTCTTATTTTCAATGAGAGCTGATTTGCATGCACATGAATGACTCCTTTTACATTGGATCTTCCTAAGATAAGTATGAGAGTCTTCACCCTTTTTCATTACTAAATAACAGTCCCCTTCTTTAAGAATATTCAATATTTGATAATTTTTGCTCATTTATCTCAATCAGTTTTCCTTTTACTATTCCCTCAATGTGAAAAGCTCCTAGGGACATATTTTCAAAGAATTGTCTAACCAAATTTGGATAAGTTGGCACATTTACTTGACAAAGCTCTTTCCAATCCTGTCCTTCAAGCCACATTCCAATATTTAACTGTTCTTGCTCAATAAAATTGAAATCTATGCACCTACCGGGGTCACATGATGATTTCCCATTGAAATGATCTACCGGGGTGCTGGAACAACCTCTTCTTGCTCAGGCTGCTGCTCTTCTTGCGAAAATGATGTATCCAAATGCCTTTTGCTCCTCCTTTCCTCTGCTGTAGTCCGAACAACCCGTGTTGCCTTCTTTGCCACCGCCTTGCGAGGCCCCATTCTTCAAAGATTAAGGATTTGAGAAGGTAGAAAGGGTTTTGGAGTGGTTTTTTGGTGAGAAGAGAAGAGTCGGCTAGAGAGAAACGGTTGAAATTTAGAAAGAGTGGTGAATAAGGAAAGTGGAAACCCTATTTAAAAAGTCTCGGTCCGTCCTGCGAGTCGGCTCGCCCAAAGTACCTAGAGTTCGAGTCGGGTCGAGCTAAAATCTGTTCTAAAATTCAAAAAGGGTCAAACTCAATTTCTAAGGGTTCCTATAGTCTAAATTAGGTTGCACTATGCTCTAAAGAGAATTTTGAAATTTCTAGATAATTTTTCCTTAATTTTTAAGAATTGGATCAGATAGGTTCAAAATGGGTCACATAACCCTAATTCTCCTCTAATTTTCTCAAATCTATCTTGATTTAATGGTTTAGTAAAAATGTCTGCTAATTGGTCTTCAGTAGGTATAAATTCAAGTTCAACAAAATTATTCAAAACATGGTCACGAATAAAATGATGTCGAATTTCAATGTGCTTAGTTCGTGAGTGCTGAATTGGATTTTTGATAAGTTAATAGCGCTAGTATTGTCACATTTGATAGGAATTTTAGATTGGACAACACCATAATCTTCTAGTTGTTGCTTGATCCATAATACTTGAGCACAACAGCTTCCAGCAGCAACATATTTTGCCTCAGCAGTTGATAAAGCTATAGAGTTCTGTTTGTGACAATGCCAAGAGATCAAGTTAACACCTAGAAATTGACAGGTGCCACTTGTGCTCTTTCTATCTATCTTACATCCTCCATAATCAGCATCAGAATAACTAGTTAGTTTCAGTGATGTGTACTTAGAATACCACAATCCTACATTACAAGTGCCTTTTAAGTATTTAATAAATCTCTTAACAGCTGTGATGTGTGATTCTTTAGGATTAGATTGAAAACGTGCACATATACAAATACTAAATAATATATCAGGTCTACTAGCTGTTAAATAAAGTAATGATCCGATCATACCTCGGTATAGCTTTTGATCAATATTTGTGCCATTCTCATCTTTGTCAAGTCTACATGCAAGACTCATTAGTGTTCCAATTTCTTTGCTTGATTCCATGCCAAATTTCTTAATTATTTCTTTAATATACTTGGCTTGGTTGATCAGAATACCTTCTTTAGTTTGTTTAATTTGAAGTCCAAGAAAGTAACTTAATTCGCCCATCAAGCTCATTTTGAATTCTTCCTGCATTAGCTTAGCAAAGTCTTGACACAAAGATTCATCAGTAGATCCAAAGATAATGTCATCAACATAAATTTGAACAACTAAAATATCATTTTTCTTTCTTTGAATAAACAGTGTGGTGTCAACACTACCTCTAACAAATTCATTTGCAATTAAAAATTTGCTTAGTCTATCGTACTAGGCTCTAGGTGCCTGTTTTAGACCATATAAAGCTTTATTTAGTTTAAAAACATGATTTGAAAAAATATGATCGATAAAACCAGGAGGTTGCTCAACAAAAACTTCTTCAGATAAAAGATCATTAAAAAATGCTCTCTTTACATCCATTTGAAATAACTTGAAATTCATAAAACATGCATAGGCTAGTAGTAGTCTAATGTCTTCTAATCTAGCTACTAGTGCATAAGTTTCATCAAAATCTATTCCTTTTTCTTGATTATATCCTTGTGCAACCAATCTAGCCTTATTTCTAATTACATTTTATTTTCATCTAGTTTATTTCTGTAAACCCACTTAGTGCCTATAACAGGATGATTATTGGGTCTTTAACTATGGTCCAAACATTATTTCTCCTAAATTGGTTTAATTCATCATGCATTGCTAACATCCAATTAGGATTAGTTTCGGCTTCTTCTATATTATAAGGTTCTACATGAGAAACAAAAGCAATTAAATCATGTGCATCTCTATATGCAAATCTAGTTTTAACACCTTGAGATGGATCTCCTATAATTAATTCTTTAGGATGTGAATGTACATACCTCCATTCTTTAGGTATATCATCATGCTTTTTACTCACCTCTTCTTCATGTGGTTCACTTGATTGTTTGTCTTTGAGAGTCAAGTCTTTCATTCCATGCTTAGTGTACCTGCATCATCATCAGCAAAATCTTCCTTTCTCGAAGATGTAATGTCAGATTCATTGAAAACAACATAAACAGATTCTTCAACAGTCAAAGTTCTTTTATTGAAAACTCGATAGGCTTTACTATTTAAAGAATATCTAAAAAAATAGCCTCATCAAATTTTGTATCAAATTTGCCAAGATTATCTTTTCTATTATTGAGAACAAAATATTTACATCCGAAAACATGAAAATATTTGATATTTTGTCTTCTATTTTTCCAAAGCTCATAGGGGGTTTTTCTGATAATAGGTCTAATTAAAACTCTGTTTAAAATATTGCATGCGGTATTAACAGCTTCTGCCCAAAAGTATTTTGGAAGATTTCCTTCACAAAGCATTGTTCTGGACATCTCTTCCAAAGTACGATTCTTTCTTTCAACAATACCATTTTGCTGTGGTGTTCTAGGTGCAGAAAAGTTATGATCAATACCATGCTTTGTGCAAAAATAATCAAAATATTAGTTTTCAAATTCGGTACCATGATCACTATGAATTGAAATAACAGATAAGTTTTTCAAATTTATAACTCTTTTGTAAAACTTTTTGAATACATTAAAAGTATCATCTTTATGTGCAATAAATAAAACCCATATGTATCTTGAAAAATCATCTACAATCACAAGTCCATATTTCATACCACCTAGACTGGTAGTCCTAGTAGGTCCAAATAGGTCCATGTGAAGTAGCTCTAAAGGTCTAGAAGTTGAAACTATGTTTTTAGATTTAAAACTCTCCCTCACTTATTTTCCTAACTAACATGCAACACAAACATAATCAAAATTAACTTCAAACTTAGGCAAACCATTGACTAAATCTTTTGCAATAAGTTTAGCTATAGTGTCCATACTAGCATGACCAAGTCGCCTATGCCATAGTAAACTTGATTCATTGCTCTTTTCATTTATTACTACAAGACTTGTATTACTTGACATAGTTGGATCATTAAGATCTACCGCATAAATATTACCAAGTCTGTGTCAAATGAACTTAGTACTAGAGTCAAGTGGATCAACTACTATACACATTGATGACTTGAAGAATACATTATAACCAATGTCGCATAGCTAACTAATACTCAAAAGATTATGCTTTAATTTTTCTAAAAGTAATACATTTTCAATAAATGTAGAAGGTGTAATTTTGGTGTTACCAATTCCGATTATCCTTCTTTTTCTATTGTCTCCAAATGTTACCATTCCACCATCCTTCTATTCTAGGATGAAGAATTAATCAGCATCACCCGTCATGTGTCTTGAACAGCCGCTATCCGAATACCATCTTTTCTTTATGCTTGTGGCCGCAAGACATCCCTGCAAAATAATCATTTAATGGATTTAGGTACCCAAGCTTTCTTGGATCCTTGCAAGTTAGTGGAAATGGTTCCTTTTGGAATCCAAACTTTCTTAATTTTTCTTTTGTCATTGTATTTCAAATGACATTCAAAAGCTTTATGACCAATGTTATTACATGCATAACATACAATCCTTGAATTTGAATAATAACTATAAGATGATGCAAATTTAGGTCTAACATGTTTAGAACTAATAAATTTGGGAGCATATGAAGTAGAAGCAGAAAATGTGTTTGAAATAGAGCTTTTATAACCAATTCCAAATCTATTATTTGTTTCTTTTTGATCTTTCAAAATTAGCTCAAGTTTGTTAGAACTTAGGGTTAATTTTTTAACTAAAGGTTTCAATTTTGAACTTCTTTCTTTAGGTCATCATTTTCATTTTTTCAAATCCTTATTTTTATCAAAAAGTTTTTCTTTTTCAATTTGAACAATCTTAAGTCTTTCACAAACCAAATTTAGTTCTCTTTGTAAGATTTTGTTTCTTTCAAAAGATTCATTTTTGTCATTTTCAAATACATCACATTTACTTTTTAAATCTCTCAATTTCAAACCAACTTTTTTATATTCTATCAATAGTTCACAAAAAGTATCATGCAATTCATCATAAGTGAATTCTAAGTTAGGTTCAGAAGTACTTACCTTATCCTCCAAACCCATAATACAGATTTATGCTATTTTTGTTGTCTCTTCGTCCTCTTCAGTAGATGTAGTTTCATTACTGTCACTCCAAGCAGCTAGCATTGCTTTCTTCTTCTTTCTAGGGAATATCTTCTTCTTTCCTTCAGGGCAATCAGGCCAGATGTGTCCTGGTTTCTTACATCCATAGCAGATAGGTACTAGATCTTTATCTTTCTCTTTATCTTTTTCTTTGTCTCTTTCCTTTTTTTTTCCAAAGTCACCTTTCCTGTAATGCTTTCCCCAACTATTCGTTTTTCTTCTGCCCATAAACCTTTTGAATTTCCTCATAACTAGGTCAATTTCATCACTTCTAAGATCATCATCATATGATGAATCAGATTCTTCATTCTTATCTTCCTCGGTTGCTTTAAATACAATGGCTTTCTTCCATTTTATATCTTCTTTAGTCCTTTGTTGCATAGCCAATTCATATGTAATTAAGGATCCAAGCAGCTCATCCAGTGGCAGTGTATTCAGGTCTTTTGCTTCTTGAATTGCTGTAACTTTGGCTTCCCACTTATTTGGCAAAGATCTTAATACTTTTTGGACAAGATTAGCATTAGAATAAGTTCTACCTAGACTCTTGAGACCATTTATAATATCAGTAAAACGAGAATACATGGCAAATATAGTCTCACTAGGATCCATCTTAAACAACTCATAATTATGTACAAGCAAATTGATTTTAGATGTCTTAACTTGAGAAGTGCCTTCATGTGTGTTTTCTACTTTGTCTCAAATTTCTTTAGCAGAATTGCAGGTTGAAATTCTGTTAAACTCATTTGGGTCCAAAGCACAATACAATGATTCATCGCTTTGGCATTTAACTCAGCTAATTTCATATCATTCTTGTCCCAATCCTCTTCTGGCTTGGGAATCTCTACATCATTAACTTTAATTATGGATGTGTAACCCATGAGTAATTTTCCATGATGAAAGTCTACGGCTTGAATGTATATCTTCATTCTTGCCTTCCAATAAGTGTAATTAATTCCGGTGAAGAGTGGTGGTCTATTTGTGGATTGACCTTCGGCCAATGAAGTGCTCATGGGATTTGCCATATGTCTTTACTCTAAGTAACTTTCAGAGACTTTGCTCTGAACCACTTATTGCCCAGGTGGCTTCTAAGAGGGGGGTGAATTAGGTTAAAACTTTTTGCAAGTATGTGCACTTTGAAATTCTTTTAGTGTAGAAGTGAAGTGTGCAAAGTAGGTGTAAACAAATTAAAGCAATCAAGCAATGAAAGCACAATCACAAACACCAAGAAGTAGAGTGGTTCGGAGCCGGCTCCTACATCCACTACCCAAGGACCACTTGGGATTTTCACTATATCCCCCAACCGGAATACAGTCGGATTGTTTTACTAGGCTCACAATCCAAACCTATACACTTTGGTTTTACCGGGATCACCAAAGAAACTCAAACTCCCTTTGGTTTTACACGGATTACCAAAGAAACCCAAACACTTGGTTTCAAACTGGAAAACCAAGAATCCAAACTTAGGTTTTACAAGGTTCACCTAAAACCTTCAACTCTCTCTCTAGATACAGCCCCTTGCTGTTCTAAGAGAGCAAACCAAGATAAAGAATGTAAAATAAGCAACTACAACAAACCAAAGTTGTTTCGATGTTACCGATGAAGATCAAAATGAAGTCAAGCTTTAACTACACTTCAATGCTCTTCAAAGCTACTTCTTTCCTTCTTCAATGAGTGGATTCAATGATGGAGTGGAGTTGGTGAAGCTTTGAATCTCACTTGAATGCTCTTTGAGGTAGGTGAAGGAATGACTTGGAAGCTCTTTGTTCTTTCAAGAATATTCAACAATAAATCTCCATTAATTAATCCTTCAAAAATGATCCGCTTTATAGTTTTTCAAGTGATATGGCCGTTGTAGGGCTTTGGGAATCGTGAAATGGCCGTTGGAGGTGATTTGGCATTCAAATTTCAATTTCTGTAGCTAGTCGTTGAAGTGCAGACAATGGCTCTACGAGCTGGCTCGAGCTCCAGGAGTTGGCTCGAAATCTCAGAAATGCCAAAAACAAAGTTCTGTAGGAGCCGGCTCTAGGACTAGGAGTCGGCTCTTGCCTTCAAGCTTTTAGTCTAGACAAACATGCATACCTGGAGTCTGCTCTTGATCTGGGAGTCGGCTCTAGTTCTCAGAACATCAAAAACTATACTTCTGTAAGAGTCGGCTCTTGAGCTGGGAGTCGGCTCTTAGTTCTGAAACTCTGAATTTTCCTCCGTGCCGTGCCATTTTGAGTCGGCTCTTACAAGTCTTTAAAAATTTGCTTCAAGCTTCCCAAAAACTTCATCATTGAAACAACTAGAAGCAACTTTACATACTTTGTCAAATTATTTACACTTTTAAGCCCATTTTTCATGATTACAACATTCATAACTAAGGGCCTTTACAAACTAAATTGAATTTTCTTAAGTGAATTTGAATACCATTTTAAAACCAAGGTAATTCATTCCTGCAAAAACTTCTTAAACATTTGTAAAGAGTTAGTATCAAATACATGCTCCAATGTTTTGTGATCATCAAAATCATTCCAGGGATCAACAATCTCTCCCTTTTTGATGATGACAAAACACTAGGCATGATCAAAAAAATTGAAATCACTTTTCAGTTGCAGTATTTTCAAGTCTATACGTGTCATATAGGTTAGGTATCAGTGTATCAATACAATGTGCCATAATGTATCAAATGTATATAACTGAATACCAAATATTATGTATCAAGTGTATCGAAACATGAGATTTCATATGTATCATAACATGATGTATCGATACATGATGCATCAAAGATATTAACTATACAAAACGTATCGAAACTTATAGAATTTTCAAACTTTTTGAAGTAAACTTAAGTTTCATCAACTTTCTATGAATCAAACATTCATTTTATAAAAATTTCATATCATTCAATTATCCATATAGCTTTTGTAACCAATTTTTGAATAATTTTCAAATCAATAGCAATAAGTAACAAATTTTCAAATAGCAATAGCAATTTTCATGGCCATACATACATAGTCTCCATTCTCCCCTTTTTGTCATCAACAAAAGGTAGATGAGAAATAGAGAAACATTCGCAACATATATTCTTAACAAATGAGAAATATTGAGTCAATTATAACATTAATTCAAGGGAGTATGTATCAAGACAAGTGAATATATATATATATATATATATATGAGAGAAAAGTCAATACATAGTATATGTGATACTTTACAAACGTGCCACGGCACAACAAAATAGTATCACATAACTAAAATACAACAACAAAAAGTCTCAAAAGATAAAACCTAACCATCAGAAAGAAGTGCTGGGACCACTATCAGATTCTTCCTCATCAGAGGAGGAACCAACCTCTAGAATACCTGGACTAGGTTTGAATTTGGGGAACCTAGGGTGGAGATCCCTAATCCTAGTCCTAGTGGGTGTGGAAGTCCTAGTAACTTTAGATTTAGGTTTAGGTTTGGTTTTTGATTCAGATGAAATAAAGATGGGTGTAGGTCTGGCAATAGATGGATCAAGAAATAGGGCCAATGTGCTGGTGGAAGAAAGTATCTGAGTAGCCGGAGTCACTCCAATATCAATAGATCCAGCTGCCTCCAAAGTATCCTGAGGCTCACTAACAGTAGGTATGGCATGATAAGGTGCCTCAGTGCAGTGTGCCTCCTGTCCCTACTCAGCATGTGTGCCAGTATCAGTCTCAGTACCCATGCCAGTCGCTGTGCCAGTAGCTGTGCCAGTAGAAGGTCCATGCTGGCTGGCTGCTGATAACTACCTCAATATAACCATAATGTCATGAAAGCCCTGCTGCATCTCGGACTGTAGAGAAGTAATCCTCCGATCAGTATCAGTCTTGAGACTAGAAATCTCCTCCAAAACTCTGTGGAGTCTATCATCAGTATCAGCTCTAGCAGCAGTAGGAGTCCTGATAGGTGAATGTGGTGAAGCAGGAGCTGGCTTGGAAGTTCCAGCCTCATCAGTATGTCCCTCAGTCTGCTCACCATGACACTGTATAGCCTGTGTCATCATCTGAGTCCTCTGAGTGTGCTACAGGTACTCCTGAGGTCTTATGATCCAGATCCCATCAACCTTGACAAATCCCATCCTAGTTAGGGATTTCACTGTATACTTGTCGGTGTGCAGCAACAACCGACAGTCCTCTCCAGTAAGATCTAGGTTTGCATCATGAAACAACAAAGTGAATACCATCCCATAGGGCAAACAGGCTCGTGCCCTACGTACAGCCTCCCTCATCTATGAGATCATAATGAATGAAAGGTTGAGGGGCTCCCCCTCAATCAGTCGCCTCATGAATACAAGATCTCTCTCACTAATCCAGTCGAATCTGCCTGTCCTGAGTAGGAAAATCCAGCTAATAATGTTGTGCAACAGTCTTATTTTCAATGAGAGCTGATTTGCATGCACATGAATGACTCCTTTTACATTGGATCTTCCTAAGATAAGTATGAGAGTCTTCACCCTTTTTTTCATTACTAAATAACAGTCCCCTTCTTTAAGAATATTCACATATTTGATAATTTTTGCTCATTTATCTCAATCAGTTTTCCTTTTACTATTCCCTCAATGTGAAAAGCTCCTAGGGACATATTTTCAAAGAATTGTCTAACCAAATTTGGATAAGTTGGCACATTTAATTGACAAAGCTCTTTCCAATCCTGTCCTTCAAGCCACATTCCAATATTTAACTGTTCTTGCTCAATAAAATTGAAATCTATGCACCTACCGGGGGTCACATGATGATTTCCCATTGAAATGATCTACCGGGGTGCTGGAACAACCTCTTCTTGCTCAGGCTGCTGCTCTTCTTGCGAAAATGATGTATCCAAATGCCTTTTGCTCCTCCTTTCCTCTGCTGTAGTCCGAACAACCCGTGTTGCCTTCTTTGCCACCGCCTTGCGAGGCCCCATTCTTCAAAGATTAAGGATTTGAGAAGGTAGAAAGGGTTTTGGAGTGGTTTTTTGGTGAGAAGAGAAGAGTCGGCTAGAGAGAAACGGTTGAAATTTAGAAAGAGTGGTGAATAAGGAAAGTGGAAACCCTATTTAAAAAGTCTCGGTCCGTCCTGCGAGTCGGCTCGCCCAAAGTACCTAGAGTTCGAGTCGGGTCGAGCTAAAATCTGTTCTAAAATTCAAAAAGGGTCAAACTCAATTTCTAAGGGTTCCTATAGTCTAAATTAGGTTGCACTATGCTCTAAAGAGAATTTTGAAATTTCTAGATAATTTTTCCTTAATTTTTAAGAATTGGATCAGATAGGTTCAAAATGGGTCACATAACCCTAATTCTCCTCTAATTTTCTCAAATCTATCTTGATTTAATGGTTTAGTAAAAATGTCTGCTAATTGGTCTTCAGTAGGTATAAATTCAAGTTCAACAAAATTATTCAAAACATGGTCACGAATAAAATGATGTCGAATTTCAATGTGCTTAGTTCGTGAGTGCTGAATTGGATTTTTTGATAAGTTAATAGCGCTAGTATTGTCACATTTGATAGGAATTTTAGATTGGACAACACCATAATCTTCTAGTTGTTGCTTGATCCATAATACTTGAGCACAACAGCTCCCAGCAGCAACATATTTTGCCTCAGCAGTTGATAAAGCTACAGAGTTCTGTTTGCGACAATGCCAAGAGATCAAGTTAACACCTAGAAATTGACAGGTGCCACTTGTGCTCTTTCTATCTATCTTACATCCTCCATAATCAGCATCAGAATAACTAGTTAGTTTCAGTGATGTGTACTTAGAATACCACAATCCTACATTACAAGTGCCTTTTAAGTATTTAATAAATCTCTTAACAGCTGTGATGTGTGATTCTTTAGGATTAGATTGAAAACGTGCACATATACAAATACTAAATAATATATCAGGTCTACTAGCTGTTAAATAAAGTAATGATCCGATCATACCTCGGTATAGCTTTTGATCAACATTTGTGCCATTCTCATCTTTGTCAAGTCTACATGCAAGACTCATTGGTGTTCCAATTTCTTTGCTTGATTCCATGCCAAATTTCTTAATTATTTCTTTAATATACTTGGCTTGGTTGATCAGAATACCTTCTTTAGTTTGTTTAATTTGAAGTCCAAGAAAGTAACTTAATTCGCCCATCAAGCTCATTTTGAATTCTTCCTGCATTAGCTTAGCAAAGTCTTGACACAAAGATTCATCAGTAGATCCAAAGATAATGTCATCAACATAAATTTGAACAACTAAAATATCATTTTTCTTTCTTTGAATAAACAGTGTGGTGTCAACACTACCTCTAACAAATTCATTTGCAATTAAAAATTTGCTTAGTCTATCGTACTAGGCTCTAGGTGCCTGTTTTAGACCATATAAAGCTTTATTTAGTTTTAAAACATGATTTGAAAAATATGATCGATAAAACCAGGAGGTTGCTCAACAAAAACTTCTTCAGATAAAAGATCATTAAAAAATGCTCTCTTTACATCCATTTGAAATAACTTGAAATTCATAAAACATGCATAGGCTAGTAGTAGTCTAATGTCTTCTAATCTAGCTACTAGTGCATAAGTTTCATCAAAATCTATTCCTTTTTCTTGATTATATCCTTGTGCAACCAATCTAGCCTTATTTCTAATTACATTTTCATTTTCATCTAGTTTATTTCTGTAAACCCACTTAGTGCCTATAACAGGATGATTATTGGGTCTTTTAACTATGGTCCAAATATTATTTCTCCTAAATTGGTTTAATTCATCATGCATTGCTAACATCCAATTAGGATTAGTTTCGGCTTCTTCTATATTATAAGGTTCTACATGAGAAACAAAAGCAATTAAATCATGTGCATCTCTATATGCAAATCTAGTTTTAACACCTTGAGATGGATCTCCTATAATTAATTCTTTAGGATGTGAATGTACATACCTCCATTCTTTAGGTATATCATCATGCTTTTTACTCACCTCTTCTTATGTGGTTCACTTGATTGTTTGTCTTTGAGAGTCAAGTCTTTCATTCCATGCTTAGTGTACCTGCATCATCATCAGCAAAATCTTCCTTTCTCAAAGATGTAATGTCAGATTCATTGAAAACAACATAAACAGATTCTTCAACAGTCAAAGTTCTTTTATTGAAAACTCGATAGGCTTTACTATTTAAAGAATATCTAAAAAAAATAGCCTCATCAATTTTGTATCAAATTTGCCAAGATTATCTTTTCTATTATTGAGAACAAAATATTTACATCCGAAAACATGAAAATATTTGATATTTTGTCTTCTATTTTTCCAAAGCTCATAGGGGGTTTTTCTGATAATAGGTCTAATTAAAACTCTGTTTAAAATATTGCATGCGGTATTAACAGCTTCTGCCCAAAAGTATTTTGGAAGATTTCCTTCACAAAGCATTGTTCTGGACATCTCTTCCAAAGTACGATTCTTTCTTTCAACAACACCATTTTGCTGTGGTGTTCTAGGTGCAGAAAAGTTATGATCAATACCATGCTTTGTGCAAAAATAATCAAAATATTGGTTTTCAAATTCGGTACCATGATCACTATGAATTGAAATAACAGATAAGTTTTTCAAATTTATAACTCTTTTGTAAAACTTTTTGAATACATTAAAAGTATCATCTTTATGTGCAATAAATAAAACCCATATGTATCTTGAAAAATCATCTACAATCACAAGTCCATATTTCATACCACCTAGACTGGTAGTCCTAGTAGGTCCAAATAGGTCCATGTGAAGTAGCTCTAAAGGTCTAGAAGTTGAAACTATGTTTTTAGATTTAAAACTCTCCCTCACTTATTTTCCTAACTAACATGCAACACAAACATAATCAAAATTAACTTCAAACTTAGGCAAACCATTGACTAAATCTTTTGCAATAAGTTTAGCTATAGTGTCCATACTAGCATGACCAAGTCGCCTATGCCATAGTAAACTTGATTCATTGCTCTTTTCATTTATTACTACAAGACTTGTATTACTTGACATAGTTGGATCATTAAGATCTACCGCATAAATATTACCAAGTCTGTGTCAAATGAACTTAGTACTAGAGTCAAGTGGATCAACTACTATACACATTGATGACTTGAAGAATACATTATAACCAATGTCGCATAGCTAACTAATACTCAAAAGATTATGCTTTAATTTTTCTAAAAGTAATACATTTTCAATAAATGTAGAAGGTGTAATTTTGGTGTTACCAATTCGATTATCCTTCTTTTTCTATTGTCTCCAAATGTTACCATTCCACCATCCTTCTATTCTAGGATGAAGAATTAATCAGCATCACCCGTCATGTGTCTTGAACAGCCGCTATCCGAATACCATCTTTTCTTTATGCTTGTGGCCGCAAGACATCCCTGCAAAATAATCATTTAATGGATTTAGGTACCCAAGCTTTCTTGGATCCTTGCAAGTTAGTGGAAATGGTTCCTTTTGGAATCCAAACTTTCTTAATTTTTTTTTGTCATTGTATTTCAAATGACATTCAAAAGCTTTATGACCAATGTTATTACATGCATAACATACAATCCTTGAATTTGAATAATAACTATGAGATGATGCAAATTTAGGTCTAACATGTTTAGAACTAATAAATTTGGGAGCATATGAAGTAGAAGCAGAAAATATGTTTGAAATAGAGCTTTTATAACCAATTCCAAATCTATTATTTGTTTCTTTTTGATCTTTCAAAATTAGCTCAAGTTTGTTAGAACTTAGGGTTAATTTTTTAACTAAAGGTTTCAATTTTTGAACTTCTTTCTTTAGGTCATCATTTTCATTTTTTCAAATCCTTATTTTTATCAAAAGTTTTTCTTTTTCAATTTGAACAATCTTAAGTCTTTCACAAACCAAATTTAGTTCTCTTTGTAAGATTTTGTTTCTTTCAAAAGATTCATTTTTGTCATTTTCAAATACATCACATTTACTTTTTAAATCTCTCAATTTCAAACCAACTTTTTTATATTCTATCAATAGTTCACAAAAAGTATCATGCAATTCATCATAAGTGAATTCTAAGTTAGGTTCAGAAGTACTTACCTTATCCTCCAAACCCATAATACAGATTTATGCTATTTTTGTTGTCTCTTCGTCCTCTTCAGTAGATGTAGTTTCATTACTGTCACTCCAAGCAGCTAGCATTGCTTTCTTCTTCTTTCTAGGGAATATCTTCTTCTTTCCTTCAGGGCAATCAGGCCAGATGTGTCCTGGTTTCTTACATCCATAGCAGATAGGTACTAGATCTTTATCTTTCTCTTTATCTTTTTCTTTGTCTCTTTCCTTTTTTTTTCCAAAGTCACCTTTCCTGTAATGCTTTCCCCAACTATTCATTTTTCTTCTGCCCATAAACCTTTTGAATTTCCTCATAACTAGGTCAATTTCATCACTTCTAAGATCATCATCATATGATGAATCAGATTCTTCATTCTTATCTTCCTCAATTGCTTTAAATACAATGGCTTTCTTCCATTTTATATCTTCTTTAGTCCTTTGTTGCATAGCCAATTCATATGTAATTAAGGATCCAAGCAGCTCATCCAGTGGCAGTGTATTCAGGTCTTTTGCTTCTTGAATTGCTGTAACTTTGGCTTCCCACTTATTTGGCAAAGATCTTAATACTTTTTGGACAAGATTAGCATTAGAATAAGTTCTACCTAGACTCTTGAGACCATTTATAATATCAGTAAAACGAGAATACATGGCAAATATAGTCTCACTAGGATCCATCTTAAACAACTCATAATTATGTACAAGCAAATTGATTTTAGATGTCTTAACTTGAGAAGTGCCTTCATGTGTGTTTTCTACTTTGTCTCAAATTTCTTTAGCAGAATTGCAGGTTGAAATTCTGTTAAACTCATTTGGGTCCAAAGCACAATACAATGATTCATCGCTTTGGCATTTAACTCAGCTAATTTCATATCATTCTTGTCCCAATCCTCTTCTGGCTTGGGAATCTCTACATCATTAACTTTAATTATGGATGTGTAAGGTCCTTTCATGATAATTTTCCATAGATGAAAGTCTACGGCTTGAATGTATATCTTCATTCTTGCCTTCCAATAAGTGTAATTAATTCCGGTGAAGAGTGGTGGTCTATTTGTGGATTGACCTTCGGCCAATGAAGTGCTCATGGGATTTGCCATATGTCTTTACTCTAAGTAACTTTCAGAGACTTTGCTCTGATACCACTTATTGCCCAGGTGGCTTCTTAAGAGGGGGGTGAATTAGGTTAAAACTTTTTGCAAGTATGTGCACTTTGAAATTCTTTTAGTGTAGAAGTGAAGTGTGCAAAGTAGGTGTAAACAAATTAAAGCAATCAAGCAATGAAAGCACAATCACAAACACCAAGAAGTAGAGTGGTTCGGAGCAACCGGCTCCTACATCCACTACCCAAGGACCACTTGGGATTTTCACTATATCCCCCAACCGGAATACAGTCGGATTGTTTTACTAGGCTCACAATCCAAACCTATACACTTTGGTTTTACCGGGATCACCAAAGAAACTCAAACTCCCTTTGGTTTTACACGGAATTACCAAAGAAACCCAAACACTTGGTTTCAAACTGAGAAAACCAAGAATCCAAACTTAGGTTTTACAAGGTTCACCTAAAACCTTCAACTCTCTCTCTAGATACAGCCCTTTGCTGTTCTAAGAGAGCAAACCAAGATAAAGAATGTAAAATAAGCAACTACAACAAACCAAAGTTGTTTCGATGTTACCGATGAAGATCAAAATGAAGTCAAGCTTTAACTACACTTCAATGCTCTTCAAAGCTACTTCTTTCCTTCTTCAATGAGTGGATTCAATGATGGAGTGGAGTTGGTGAAGCTTTGAATCTCACTTGAATGCTCTTTGAGGTAGGTGAAGGAATGACTTGGAAGCTCTTTGTTCTTTCAAGAATATTCAGCAATAAATCTCTATTAACTTATTAATCCTTCAAAAATGATCCCCTTTATAGTTTTTCAAGTGATATGGCCGTTGTAGGGCCTTGGGAATCGTAAAATGGCCGTTGGAGGTGATTTGGCATTCAAATTTCAATTTCTGTAGCTAGTCGTTGAAGTGTAGACAACGGCTCTACGAGCCGACTCGAGCTCTAGGAGTCGGCTTGAAATCTCAGAAATGCCAAAATCAAAGTTTGTAGGAGCCGGCTCTTGGACTAGGAGTCGGCTCTTGCCTTCAAGCTTTCAGTCTTGACAAACATGCATACCTGGAGTCTGCTCTTGATCTGGGAGTCGACTCTAGTTCTCAGAACTTCAAAAACTATACTTCTGTAAGAGTCGGCTCTTGAGCTGGGAGTCGACTCTTAGTTCTGAAACTCTGAATTTTCCTCTATGCCGTGCCATTTTGAGTCGGCTCTTACAAGTCTTTAAAAATTTGCTTCAAGCTTCCCAAAAACTTCATCATTGAAATAACTAGAAGCTACTTTATATACTTTATCAAATTATTTACACTTTTAAGCCCATTTTTCATGATTACAACATTCATAACTAAGGGCCTTTACAAACTCAATTGAATTTCCTTAAGTGAATTTGAATACCATTTTAAAACCAAGGTAATTCATTCCTGCAAAAACTTCTTAAACATTTATAAAGAGTTAGTATCAAATACATGCTCCAATGTTTTGTAATCATCAAAATCATTCTAGGGGTCAACAATCTCCCCTTTTTGATGATGACAAAACACTGGGCATGATCAAAAAAATTGAAATCACTTTTCAGTTGTAGTATTTTCAAGTCTATGCGTGTCATATAGGTTAGGTATCAGTGTATCAATACAATGTGCCATAATGTTTCAAATGTATATAACTGAATACCAAATATTATGTATCAAGTGTATCGAAACATGAGATTTTATATGTATCATAACATGATGTATCGATACATGATGTATCAAAGATATTAACTATACAAAGCGTATCGAAACTTATAGAATTTTCAAACTTTTTGAAGTAAACTTAAGTTTCATCAACTTTCTTTGAATCAAACATCCATTTTATCAAAATTTCATATCATTCAATTATCCATATAGCTTTTGTAACCAATTTTTGAATAATTTTCAAAATCAATAGCAATAAGTAACAAATTTTCAAATAGCAATAGCAATTTTCATGCCCATACATACATAATCTCCATTCTCTCCCTTTTTGTCATCAACAAAAGGTAGATGAGAAATAGAGAAACATTCGTAACATATATTCATAACAAATGAGAAATATTGAGTCAATTATAACATTAATTCAAGGGAGTATGTATCAAGACAAGTGAAATATATATATATATATGAGAGAAAAGTCAATACATAGTATATGTGATACTTTACAAACGTGCCACGGCACAACAAAATAGTATCACATAACCAAAATACAACAATAAAAAGTCTCAAAAGATAAAACCTAACTATCAAAAAGAAGTGCTAGGACCATTATTAGATTCTTCCTCATCAAAGGAGGAACCAACCTCTAGAATTCCTGGACTAGGTTTGAATTTGGGGAACCTAAGGCGGAGATCCCTAATCCTAGTCCTAGTGGGTGTGGAAGTCCTAGTAACTTTAGATTTAGGTTTAGGTTTGGTTTTTGATTCAGATGAAATAAAGATGGGTGTAGGTCTGGCAGTAGGTGGATCAAGAGATATGGCCAATGTACTGGTGGAAGAAAGTATCTGAGTAGCCGGAGTCACTCCAATATCAATAGATCCAGCTGCCTCCAAAGTATCCTGAGGCTCACTAACAGTAGGTGTGGCATGATAAGGTGCCTCAGTGCAGTGTGCCTCCTGTCCCTGCTCAGCATGTGTGCCAGTATCAGTCTCAGTACCCGTGCCAGTCGCTGTGCCAGTAGCTATGCCAGTAGAAAGTCCATGCTGGCTGGCTGCTGATAACTGTCTCAATATAACCATGATGTCATGAAAGCCCTGCTGCATCTCGGACTGTAGAGAAGTAATCCTCCTGTCAGTATCAGTCTTGAGACTAGAAATCTCCTCCAAAACTCTGTGGAGTCTATCATCAGTATCAGCTCTAGCAGCAGTAGGAGTCCTGATAGGTGAATGTGGTAAAGCAGGAGCTGGCTCGGAAGGTCCAGTCTCATCAGTATGTCCCTCAGTCTGCTCACCATGACCTGTGTAGCCTGTGTCATCATCTGAGTCCTCTGAGTGTGCTACAGGTACTCATGAGGTCTTTCTGATCCAGTTTCCATCAACCTTGACAAATCCCATCCTAGTTAATGGTTTCACTGTATAATTGTCGGTATGCAGCAACAACCGACAGTCCTCTCCAGTAAGATCTATGTCTGCATCCTGAAATAATAAAGTAAATACCATCCCGTAGGGCAAACAGGATCGTGCCCTACGTACAACCTCTCTCATCTATGAGATCATATTGAATGGAAGGTTGAGGGGCTCCCCCTCAAATAGTCGCCTCATGAATACAAGATCTCTCTCACTAACCTAATCGAATCTGCCTGTCCTGGGTAGGAAAATCCGGCTAATAATGTTGTGCAACAGTCTCATTTCCAATGAGAGCTGATTTGCATGCACATGAATGACTCCTTTTACATTGGATCTTCCTAAGATAAGTTTGAGAGTCTTCATTCTTTCATTCATTACCAAATAACAGTCCCCTTCTTTAGGAATATTCAACATATTTGATAATTTTTGCTCATTTATCTCAATCAGTTTTCCTTTTACTGTTCCCTCAATGTGAAAAGCTCTTAGGGACATATTTTCAAAGAATTGTCTAACCAAATTTGGATAAGTTGGCACATTTAATTGACAAAGCTCTTTCCAACCCTGTCCTTCAAGCTACATTCCAATATTTAATTGTTCTTGCTCAATAAAATTGAAATCTATGCACCTACCGGGGGTCACTTAACGATTTTCCATTGGAATGATCTGCCGGGGTGCTGGAACAACCTCTTCTTGCTCAGGCTGCTGCTCTTCTTGTGGAAATGATGTATCCCAACGCCTTTTACTCCTCCTTTCCTTTGCTGCAGTCCGAACAACCCGTGTTGCCTTCTTTGCCACCGCCTTGCGAGGCCCCATTCTCCAAAGATTAAGGATTTGAGAAGGTAGAAAGGGTTTTGCAGTGGTTTTTTGGTGAGAAGAGAAGAGTCGGCTAGAGAGAAATGGTTGAAATTTAGAAAGAGTGGTGAATAGGAAAAGTGGAAACCCTATTTAAAAAGTCTCGATCCGTCCTGCGAGTCGGCTCGCCTAGAGTACCTAGAGTTCAAGTCCGCTTGAGCTAAAATCTGTTCTAAAACTCAAAAAGGGTCAAACTCAATTTCCAAGGGTTCCTAGAGTCTAAATTAGGTTGCCCTATGCTCTAAAGAGAATTTTGAAATTTCTAGATAATTTTTCTTTAATTTTCAAGAATTATGTCAGGTAGGTTCAAAATGGGTCACATAACCTTAATTCTCCTCTAATTTTCTCAAATCTATCTTGATTTAATGGTTTAGTGAAAATGTCCGCTAATTGGTCTTCAATAGGTACAAATTCAGGTTCAACAACTTTATTCAAAACATGATCACGAATAAAATGATGTCGAATTTCAATGTGCTTAGTTCGTGAGTGCTGAATTGGATTTTTTGATAGGTTAATAGCGCTAGTATTGTCACATTTGATAGAATTTTAGATTGGACAACACCATAATCTTCTAGTTGTTGCTTGATCCATAACACTTGAGCACAACATCTTCCAGCAGCTACATATTCTGCCTCAGCAGTAGATAAAGCTACAGAGTTCTGTTTACGACAGTGCCAAGAGATCAAGTTAACACCTAGAAATTGATAGGTGCCACTTGTGCTCTTTCTATCTATCTTACATCCTCCATAATTAGCATCAGAATAACTAGTTAGTTTTAGTGATGTGTGCTTAGAATACCACAATCCTACATTATAAGTGCCTTTCAAGTATTTAATAATTCTCTTAACAGCTGTGATGTGTGATTCTTTAGGATTAGATTGAAAACGTGCACAAATACAAACATTAAATAATATATCAGGTATACTAGCTGTTAAATAAAGTAATGATCCGATCATACCTCGGTACAGCTTTTGATCAACATTTGTGCCATTCTCATCTTTGTCAAGTCTACATGCAGGACTCACTGGTGTTCCAATTTCCTTGCTTGATTCCATGCCAAATTTCTTGATTATTTTTTTAATGTACTTGGCTTGGTTGATCAGAATACCTTATTTAGTTTGTTTAATTTGAAGTCCAAGGAAGTAACTTAATTCGCCCATCAAGCTCATTTCGAATTCTCCCTGCATTAGCTTAGAAAAGTCTTGACACAAAGATTCATCAGTAGATCCAAAGATAATGTCATCAATATAAATTTGAACAACTAAAATATCATTTTTCTTTCTTTGAATAAACAGTGTGGTGTTAACACTACCTCTAACAAATTCATTTGCAATTAAAAATTTGCTTAGTCTATCGTACCAGGCTCTAGGTGCCTGTTTTAGACCATATAAAGCTTTATTCAGTTTAAAAACATAATTTAGAAAAATATGATCGATAAAATCGGGAGGTTGCTCAACAAAAACTTTTTCAAATAAAAAACCATTCAAAAATGCACTCTTTACAACCATTTGAAATAACTTGAAATTCATAAAACATGCATAGGCTAGTAGCAGTCTAATGGCTTCTAATCTAGCTACTGGTGCATAAGTTTCATCAAAATCTATTCCTTCTTCTTGATTATATCCTTGTGCAACCAATCTAGCCTTATTTCTAATTACATTTCCATTTTCATCTAGTTTATTTCTGTACACCCACTTAGTGCCTACAACAGGATGATTATTGGGTCTTTCAACTAAGGTCCAAACATTATTTCTTCTAAATTGGTTTAATTCATCATGCATTGCTAACATCCAATTAGGATCAGTTTCGGCTTCTTCTATATTATGAGGTTCTACATGAGAAACAAAAGCAATTAAATCATCTGCATTTCTATGTGCAGATCTAGTTTTAACACCTTGAGATGGATCTCCTATAATTAATTCTTTAGGGAGTGAATGTACATACCTCCATTCTTTAGGTATATCATCATGCTTTTTACTCACCTCTTCTTCATGTGGTTCACTTGATTGTTTGTCTTTGAGAGTCAAGTCTTTCATTCCATGCTTTAGTGTACCTGCATCATCATCAGCAAAATCTTCCTTTCTCGAAGATGTAATGTCAGATTCATTGAAAACAACATAAACAGATTCTTCAACAGTCAAAGTTCTTTTATTGAAAACTCGATAGGCTTTACTATTTAAAGAATATCCAAGAAAAATAGCCTCATCGGATTTTGCATCAAATTTGCCAAGATTATCTTTTCTATTGTTGAGAACAAAATATTTACATCTGAAAACATGAAAATATTTGATATTTGGTTTTCTATTGTTCCAAAGCTCATAGGGAGTTTTTCTGATAATAGGTCTAATTAAAACTCTGTTTAAAATATAGCATGCGGTATTAACAACTTCTGCTCAAAAGTATTTTGGAAGATTTTCTTCACAAAGCATTGTTCTGGACATCTCTTCCAAAGTACGATTCTTTCTTTCTACAACACCATTTTGCTGTGGTGTTCTAGGTACAGAAAAGTTATGATCAATACCATGCTTTGTGCAAAAATGATCAAAATATTGGTTTTCAAATTCGGTGCCATGATCACTATGAATTGAAATAACATATAAGTTTTTCAAATTTATAACTTTTTTGTAAAATTTTTTGAATACATTAAAAGTATCATCTTTATATGCGATAAATAAAATCCATGTGTATTTTGAAAAATCATCTACAATCACAAGTCCATATTTCATATCACCTAGACTGGTAGTCCTAGTAGGTCCAAATAGGTCCATGTGAAGTAGCTCTAAAGGTCTAGAAGTTGAAACTATGTTTTTAGATTAAAACTCCCCTTCACTTGTTTTCCTAACTGACATGCATCACAAACATAATCAAAATTAACTTCAAACTTAGGCAAACCATTGACTAAATCTTTTGCAATAAGTTTAGCTATAGTGTCCATACTAGCATGACCAAGTCACCTATGCCATAGTAAACTTGATTCCTTGCTCTTGTCATTCATTGCTACAAGACTTATATTACTTGACATAGTTAGATCATTAAGATCTACCACATAAATATTACCAAGTCTGTGTCCAATGAACTTAGTACTAGAGTCAAGTGGATCAACTACTATACACATTGATGACTTGAAGAATACATTATAACCAATGTCACATAGCTGACTAATACTCAAAAGATTATGCTTTAATTTTTTTACAAATAATACATTTTTCAATAAATGTAGAAGGTGTAATTTTGATTATCCTTCCTTTTCTATTATCCCCAAATGTTACCATTCCACCATCCTTCTGTTCTAGGGTGAAGAATTGATCAGCATCACCCGTCATGTATCTTGAACAGCCGCTATCCAAATACCATCTTTTCTTTATGCTTGTGGCTGCAAGACATCCTTGCAAAACAATCATTTAATGGATTTAGGTATCCAAGCTCTCTTGGATCCTTGCAAGTTAGTGGAAATGGTTCCTTTTAGAACCCAAACTTTTTTAATTTTTCTTTTGTCATTGTGTTTCAAATGACATTCAAAAGCTTTATGACCAATGTTATTACATGCATAACATACAATCCTTGAATTTGAATAATAACTACGAGACAATGCAAATTTAGGTCTAACATGTTTAGAACTAATAAATATGGGAGCATATGAAGTAGAAGCAGAAAATATGTTTGAAATAGAGCTTTTATAATTAATTCCAAATCTATTATTTATTTTTTTTTTATTTTTCAAAATTAGCTCAAGTTTGTTAGAACTTAGGATTAATTTTTCAATTATAGGTTTCAATTTTTGAGCTTCTTTCTTTAGATCATCATTTTCATTTTTCAAATCCTTATTTTTATCAAAAAGTTCTTCTTTTTCAATTTGAACATCTTAAGTCTTTCACAAACCAAATTTAGTTCTCTTTGTAAGATTTTGTTTCTTTTACAAGATTCATTTTTGTCATTTTCAAATACATCACATTTGCTTTTTAAATCTCTCAATTTCAAACCAGTTTTTTTATATTCTATCAATAGTTCACAAAAAGCATTATGCAATTCATCATAAGTAAATTGTAAGTTAGGTTCAAAAGTACTTACCTCATCCTCCAAACCCATAAGACAGATTTGTGCTATTTTTGTTGTCTCTTCGTCCTCTTCAGTAGATGTAGTTTCATTACTGTCACTCCAAGCAGCTAGCATTGCTTTCTTCTTCTTTTTAGGAATATCTTCTTCTTTCCTTCAGGGCAATCAGGTCGGATGTGTCCTGGTTTCTTACATCCATAGTAGATAGGTACTAGATCTTTATCTTTCTCTTTATCTTTTTCTTTGTCTCTTTCTTTTCTTTTCCAAAGTCACCTTTCCTGTAATGCTTTCTCCATCTATTCATTTTTCTTCTGCCCATAAACCTTTTGAATTTTCTCATAACTAGGACAATTTCATCACTTCCAAGATCATCATCATTTGATGAATCGGATTCTTCATTCTTATCTTCCTCAGTTGCTTTAAATGCAATGTCTTTCTTTCTTTTTGTATCTTCTTCAATCCTTTGTTGCATAGCCAATTCATGTGTAATTAAAGATCCAAGCAGCTCATCCAGTGGCAGTGTATTCATATTTTTTACTTTTTGAATTGCTGTCACTTTGGCTTCCCACTTATCTGGCAAAGATCTTAATACTTTTTGGATAAGATCAGCATTAGAATAAGTTCTACTAGACTCTTGAGACCATTTATAATATCAGTAAAACAAGTATACATGGCAGATATAGTCTTACTAGGACCAATCTTAAACAACTCATAATTATGTACAAGCAAATTGATTTTAGATGTCTTAACTTGAGAAGTGCCTTCGTGTGTGATTTCTAATTTGTCCCAAATTTCTTTAGCAGAATTGCAGGTTGAAATTCTATTAAACTCATTTGGGTCCAAAGCACAATACAATAGATTCATCGCTTTGGCATTTAACTCAGCTAATTTCATATCATTCTCGTCCTAATCCTCTTCTGGCTTGGGAACCTCTACATCATTAACTTTAATGTGGGTGTGTGAGGCCCTTTTATGATAATTTTCATAGATGAAAGTCTACGGCTTGAATGTATATCTTCATTCTTGCCTTCCAATAAGTGTAATTAATTTCGGTGAAGAGTGGTGATCTATTTGTGGATTGACCTTCGGCCAATGAAGTGCTCATGGGATTTGCCATATGTCTTTACTCTAAGTAACTTTTAGAGACTCTGCTCTGATACCACTTGTTGTCCAGGTGGCTTCCCAAGAGGGGGTGAATTGGGATTAAAAACTTTTTGCAAGTATGTGCACTTTGAAATTCTTTTAGTGTAGAAGTGAAGTGTGCAAAGCAGAAGTAAACAAATTAAAGCAATCAAGCATTGAAAGCATAATCACAAACACTAAGAAGTAGAGTGGTTCGGAGCAACCAGCTCCTACATCCACTACCCAAGGACCACTTGGGATTTCCACTATATCCCCCAATCAGAATACAGTCGGATTGTTTCACTAGGCTCACAATCCAAACCTATACGCTTTGGTTTTACTGGGATCACCAAAGAAACCCAAACTCCCTTTGGTTTTACACGGGATTACCAAAGAAATCCAAACACTTGGTTTCAAACCGGGAAAACCAAGAACCCAAACTTAGGTTTTACAAGGTTCACCTAAAACCTTCAACTCTCTCTAGATACAGCCCCTTGTTGTTCTAAGAGAGCAAACCAAGATAAAGAATGTAAAATACGCAACTACAACAAACAAAGTTGTTTCGATGTTGTCGATGAAGATCAAAATGAAGTCAAGCTTTAAGTACGCTTTAATGCTCTTCATAGCTGCTTCTTTCCTTCTTCAATGAGTGGATTCAATAATGGAGTGGAGTTGGTGAAGCTTTGAATCTCACTTGAATGCTCTTTGAGGTAGGTGAAGGAATGACTTGGAAGCTCTTTGTTCTTTCAAGAATATTCAACAATAAATCTCCATTAATTGATTAATCCTTCAAAAATGATCCCCTTTATAGTTTTTCAAGTGATATGGCCATTGTAGGGCCTTGGGAATCATGAAATGGCCATTGGAGATGATTTGGCATTCAAATTTCAATTTCTGTTGCTAGTCATTGAAGTGCAAACAACGGCTTTACGAGCCGGCTCGAGCTTCAGGAGTCGGCTCGAAATCTCAGAAATGCCAAAAACAAAGTTTTGTAGGAGCCGGCTCTAGGACTAGGAGTCGGCTCTTGCTTTCAAGCTTTTAATCTTGACAAACATGCATACCTGGAGTCTGCTCTTGATCTGGGAGTCGGCTCTAGTTCTCAGATTCAAAAACTATACTTCTATAAGAGTCGGCTCTTGAGCTGGGAGTCGGCTCTTCGTTCTAAAACTCTGAATTTTCCTCCATGCCGTGCTATTTTGAGTCGGCTCTTACAAGTCTTTAAAAATTTGCTTTAAGCTTCCCAAAAACTTCATCATTGAAACAACTAGAAGCTACTTTACATACTTTCTCAAATTATTTACACTTTTAAGCCCATTTTTCATGATTACAACATTCATAACTAAGGGCCTTTACAAACTCAATTGAATTTTCTTAAGTGAATTTGAATACCATTTTAAAACCAAGGTAATTCATTCCTGCAAAAACTTCTTAAACATTTGTAAATAGTTAGTATCAAATACATGCTCCAATGTTTTGTGATCATCAAAATCATTCCAGGGGTCAACAATTTTCATGGCCAGGGGTGGTGGGTCATTGGCCCTCGTCCTGGTCAAAAATTGATTAAAGAGTTGTTGACCGCCTTCCGCGCATGGAAACCCTGTTTCTTCTTCATTTTCTCTTCTCAAGCTTAGGGTTTCAATATAGAGTGGAGAGAACCTGATTGGATGCCAAGCTGGCAAAAAGGTTCTGAGGGCTGACCAAGTGGACTTCGATACAATGTTTGTATCCAAAATTTCTTTAGCCGGAGAATTGTTGAGTGAGCATAATCTGCACCTCACTCGGATCAATGAGTTCCCTTCTTTAGGTATAAATGTTAGTTAGCCTTTATTCCATTTAGTTTCTTGTGTATTCCTGTTAGCTGATTTCTGTAGCTTCTTTTGTTTGTAGGTGGGAAGATGAAGCCAGACTTCAGTAAGCTTCATCAGGCTACTAGGAAGAGACTAGTACCAATCCCTTCGAAGGGGTCTGAGGGTCGGAAAAAGGCTCGGGCCGAAGAGGCCACAAGAAGCCCCTCAACAAGGACGTTATCAGATGACGATGATGTGCCCTTGATAGAGTTCCACCCAAGGGGCTCTACTCCAATCCAGACTCTGGGGAGGCCAGCTTCTGCCATTATCGTCGATGCACCGCTAGTCTGATCTTCCCCTCAGAGAGGGCAAGGCTCCTTAGGCCAAAGAGGGGTTAGGGAGGGGCACTCTGTTATGGAACGAATTTGATGAAATGAGTGTATAGAAGTATGATCTACTCACTTAGCATCATCATACAAGAATTTGAGCTCTATATATGGCCAAAATTATGCATAGAAGAGATGAAGAACTTCAATATGAAAACTAGGTGAGCAGAATTCTGAACATCCTTGTGCAAGCTTTCTTTCAAAAAAATAAAAAATAGGATCTAAGGGCATAGAATCCCTCAAACTAGGCTAAGCTACCTTTAAGAACCTCAGATCCATGGATCAAGAGGGTCTTCTTCCCAACAATGAAGAGGATCAAAGCTTAAAATGGATGGATAGCACTCATCACTCAAGAATTGAAGTCTAAGGACAAGATCTACACTCCCTACTTAGAACTTACCTTTGGAGCTTGGTCCTTGGCATGGAGCTTTCATCATCAGCTTCAAACCATCAAGAAAAACCTGCAAATGATCCAAAGCAAGGTCATGCTGATGAAGAATTGAAAGAAAATGAATGATTCAACAAAGAAAAGTGAAGGGATTTGAAGAATGTTGCTAATTTTTGGGCAGCACTTCCCCTTCTTCTTGGACTACTTGGATCCTAGATAGAAAAGCTTGGAAATTGAACTAAGGTCTTTCAAACTCAAGGCACTCACTCAAACTCAACACTCTAACTCAAACTTCAAGAGAAATACTCAAAACTCCAAGGAGAACTAATAAACTCGACAAGGTGGAAGAGAAAACAAACGAGCAAGCTTTTATTCAACTCAAATATTGCATGCTTTACAAGAGGAGGCCTTGGTCCTATTTATAGGCCAAGGGCAGCCATAATGGACGGCAAAAAAAGGGTGGATTAAGAAGCCAACTAATTCAGATTTAGTTGGTAACTAATTACATGATTAGTTCCTAGTAACTATCCTAACAAGAGAAAGTCCTAGAAGCTCCATGTAGCGCCATCTCCTTAAAACACTTGTCTTCATCCAATCCTTCCACATGTCCTTTTAAGTTTGGTTTTTCAATAGGCTCCAAAGTAGATGAATTCTTCATAGCTTGGCCGATCCAAGGATAGGCTTCAAGGTAGATGATCTTCAATAAAGCTTGGCTGGCCCATGGACTTGGGAAAAGGGGTCTTCACTAGTTTTATTTGTTTGGCTCTAAGTGGACTTGAACACTCCATACTTGCTTCATTCAAATGGAATTATGAGTCTTCAAGAGGTGCTTCATAAAGTTGGATTTCTTCTTCATACATTTGTGGGAACTTGAAAAAGATTGGACTAAAATCAAAGATTGTTAGTTTGTAGTTTCTTCCTCTTGCCAATATCCTCATTAATTCTTTCCGGGTGAAAAGAACTCGGCCCTGACGAGTATGGATCATTTTGGCTTTGGTAGTATTCAAGTAGATCTGGATTGATCCTTTGTAGTTCTTCTTGAGTGATCCATGAATCTTCAGAATCAGGTCTACCTTGCTAATGAACCAAGTATCGTTGGTAATCTTTATTCCGGGTAGTGACAATCTTGTCATCTATGATCCTTTCAATTATTTCTTCCCTCTTTGGTAGTGTGGCTGGTGGACACTCTAGGGTTGGTTCACTCTCAAGGGATGGATCAGGTTCTAGGAACTCACTGGGAATCATTGTGGGCTTCTTGTATCCTACCAGATCTGAGATATTAAAAGTAGAGTTAATGCCAAAGTTAGAAGGTAGGTCCACACATAAGCATTAGGTCCTATTCTTTTTATTATTTTGAAAGGACCTGCACCACGGGCATGGAGTTTCTTCATAGTTCCTGGTGGAAACTATTCAGGTTTTAGCCTGTTCATCACAAAATCCCCTACTTGAAATTCTTTAGCCCTTCTATGAGAATCAATCATATGCTTGTAGCTCTCATTGCTCATTTGGATTTTCTTGCTAATCTCTTTGTGTAGATCCTTAATGTGTTGTGTATATGACTCAGCAGAATCGGATGTTCGTGCATGCATGGGTAATGGAATAGGTTGATTGGTTTTCGTGGTTTATACCCATGAAGAATCTCAAAAGGACTTTTTCCAGTGGACCTGTTAACTGAGCTTTTATAGGCAAACTCTATACATGGCAGTAATAGGTCCCAATTCCCAGTATGTTCTCCTACTAAACATCTCAACATGTTCCCAAGACTTCTATTCTTCGTTTGCCTGTCAATTTGGGGATGATAAGATGTGGAAAAGTTCAGCTTGGTTCCTAAGATGTGCCATAGGGTCTTCCAAAAGTAACCGGTGAACTTCACATCCCTATCATACAATATGGTTTTAGGTAACCCATGAACCTAACCACTTCATCTAGGAATAATTTGGCCACTTTAGATGCATCAAATATCTAGGAACAAGGCAGAAAATGGGCCATCTTAGAGAATTGCTCGACTACCACAAAGATAGAATCATGTTTCCTTAAGATTTTTGGTAGTCCTAACACAAAGTCCATACTGATATCTTGCCATGGTTGTTTAGGGACAGGTAACGGAGTGTATAGTCCAGTGTTTTGCTTTTGCATCTTGGCCACAATACATGTTCTACACTGGGCTACAACTTGGGCAACTTTTCTTTTCAAGCTAGGCCAATAGAATTGTTCCTCCAAAGCTAAAATAGTCTTATTCCTTCCAAAATGGCCTGCTAGTCCCCCGGCATGAATCTCCCAAATTAAGAACTCCTGGATAGAAGTTCAGGGAACACACAACTTATCTCCTTTGAAAAGAAACCCATCATGAAGGACATAGTCTTGATACTCCTTAGATGGTCCTAAACTGACAGACTCAAAAATCTTGCTAAAGTTAGGGCAACTCTTATATTCTTTTTTTAACTTATCAAATCCTGTGACTTCAGTACTCATCAAAGTTA
The DNA here is from genome assembly GCA_021397845.1 of Areca catechu. NCBI lineage: Eukaryota > Viridiplantae > Streptophyta > Magnoliopsida > Arecales > Arecaceae > Areca > Areca catechu. The sequence continues at coordinate 152,225,339 of CM038052.1, forward strand.
GAAGCACGGAACGTCGACTTAAAGCATCAGCCACTTTATTTTCAATCCCGGCACGGTGTTTCAGGACAAAGGTGTAGGCTTGGATTATTCTATCCATTTTCCATGCCTAGGGCTCAACTTCTTTTGGGAGCTAAGAAAACGGAGTGCTTCATGATCAAAAAATAGAACAAATTCTTGCGGTAACAAATAATGTCTCTAATGTCTCAAAGATTGAACTACCGCATATAACTCCTTATCATACGTGGAATACTTCAATTTCGCTCTGTTTAATTTCTCACTAAAAAATGCTACTAGGTGGTTTTCTTGACTTAGAACTCTTCCAATCCCTATCTCGGAAGCATCACAAGCAACCTCGAAAACTTTAGTAAAATCAGGTAATCTTAATATTAGTGCTTGGGTCATTCTCTCTTTAATTTCAAGAAAGGCTTTGCTAGCTTGTTTAGTCCACTCAAAATCTCCTTTCTTAATACAATCCATGATTGGGGCAATGATGGTACTAAACCCCCTTATGAATCTCCTATAGAAAGTAGCAAGACCATGAAAACTACGGACTTCATGTACACTCTTGGGTTCAGGCCACTCAACTATGGATCTAACTTTTTCAGGGTCAGCAGATACCCCTTCAACAGTGACAACAAATCCTAGAAAGATCACTTTATGGGTCATGAATTCACACTTTTTCAAATTGGCATAGAGATTTTTGTTTCTATGATGCAGCAAATTTGATGTAGGTGTTCTAGATGGTCTTCCCTAGTTTTGCTATAGATAAGGATGTCATCAAAGTATACTACAACAAACTTTCCCATGAATGGCTTTAAAACTTGAGTCATGATTCGCATGAAAGTACTAGGGGTGTTAGATAGACCAAAGGGCATTACAAGCTACTCATAAATACCATCTTTTGTCTTAAAAGCCATTTTTCATTCATCCCAAGGCCTAATCCTTACCTAGTGATATCCACTTTTAAGGTCTATTTTGGAAAACATAGTGGCTCCGATCATCGTATCCAGTAAATCATCGAGACGATGAATGGGAAATCGATTTTTGACCATAATCTTGTTGATGGCATAATTATCAATGCACATTCTCCAACTACCATCTTTCTTTGGGGTTAATAGGGCAGTACGGCACAAGGACTTAAACTCTCCCTAATGAATCCTTTTTGGAGGAGGTCTCCTACTTGTCTTTAGCATGTTCAGTAGGATTCATCCTATAGTGAGGTAAATTGGGCAAATGGCACCTGGGTCTAAATCGATTGCATGTTGAATGTCCCTAAGTGGAGGTAGATGGTCAGGTAAGTCTTCAGGGAATATATCCTTAAAGTCCTCTAAAACCTTTGTGACTTCCTGAGGTGGCTCCTTAGGATTTTGTTCAGGTACTTCCCTAAGGGTCAAAATCCACATGAGTGATCCTTCTTTAATTTCTTTCTTCAAATCCTTAGCATCAATCAAATTCAAACTTGGCTTCTTTTCTTTCAATTCACTAGACCCTTTCTTGATATTGTCCTTAGGTGGGATCGAGTTAATGGTAAGCCTTTTTCCAAGATGGGTGAAAGTACAAGAATTGGATTGACCTTATAAAGTTGCATCATGATCATATATCCATGGTCTATCCAAAATGATGCTACTTACCCCCATAAGTAGTACATCACACCAGACTTGTTCCTGATAGGATTGAATTTGAATGGGAACTTGACATCTGGATTTGATTAGAATGGATATTGCATATATCCAAGAAATTTTGTACGGATTGGGATGGAAAATAGGGGTCAAACCTAAGGTCTTAAGGGCCTTAGTGGATATAGCATTTACACAACTTCCATTGTCTATGATGATTTTATAAACTTTATCCCTTATTTTGATAAACATTTAAAGTATATTTGTTCTTCTCCAATCTTCCTTTCTTAATTTAGGTTAAAATCCTAACAACACCCAAATTCTCTTCATGATCAATTTCTTCCTCTTCCTCAACATACTCATTTGTAAAGTTAGACTCAGCCTCATACACTTCTTCTTCAATTTCCTTAATGGGTTCATTCTCCTCATCAACTATCTTTCCTATGTGTAATGAATGGGTAGGGCATTGGTAGGAGTAGTGTCCCTTTTTGCTACATTTAAAACATTGAATATTAGGGTTACTACTCTTTTAAATTAGAGGGGCCTTACCTTTATCACTTGCTTGACCTATTGGGGTACTAGGAATTGGTCTATTGGGTCACATCTGATTGAGTCCTGGTTTCTGAATAGGGGTGCTAACCTTACTTGGTTCGGGTCGCCTGGCTATTGGTCCCCTATGAAACCTCTCACAGTCTCTGGCTATCTGGTAAGCTTGGTCTAGGTATGTAATCTCTCTCAAAAATAATTCCTTTTGGATCTCTTCTCTCAGACCGGCTCTAAACCTAGACAAAGTCACAGCTTTTGATTCATCAATATTGCACCTCATCGCAAATTCATCGAACTTGGCAATGTACCCTGAAACAGTCTTAGTACCTTGATATAATCTTTGCCATTGGTCTAACAATCTCTGATGGTAGGACATAGGAAGGTACTTCTCTCTAAGCTTAGCTTTCATTGCTCTCCAGGTGGTTATGGGCATATCTCCCCTTTGTCTAATTATTCTCTCGACATTTTCCCAGCATAACCTAGTTTGTCGAACTAATCTAAGTTTGGCAAACTTGTACTTCCTATCCTCGATCATTTCATACCATTCGAAATATTGGTCCATCTCTCCTTCCCAGTCAATGTAAATCTTAGGGTCCAGGCTTCCATCAAGGATAGGAGCCTCTAGTCTAATGTTCCTCATGACTCTCTCATCTTGGTCTATGTACTCCTGGTGGGGTCGCCTAGGGGTGTGATCATGGGTGAAATCAGGTCGATAGACTTGGTGAGTAGGCCTATGTGCTCATGCTCAAAATGGGCTCTACGGGCTTCTTCCATAAAATTAGGGTGAAGTCTTCTTGGGTTGTACTCAGGGGTGTGCTCAAAATGTTGGGCTCTTGGTCCTCTTGGGATTGACCTAGATGACTCAGGTTTAGTGGGGGTCTTTTCAAGGGTCTCAACTCTCTCTTTAACTTGACCTAATTCCTTGTTAATTTGCCCTAATTGCTCAATTACATGGTCAAAATTTTCAATTAGGGTCCTCATGATGAATTCAAGATTAGGATCCATGGATAATAACCAGACTGAGGGTGGACTTTGGTATAGAGCTTATAGGACACAATACAAGGATAAGAAATATAATGGACAAGCAAACAAGACCTAATTCTAGGACTCTTAGACCTAAAAGTTCAAAATATAGGACTTAACTAGGTACTACTTAAGAATGTAATTATCCTGTCCACTGACCAGTAAGAGGTGAGGTTACGGGAGGCTCCCCTCGCTTTCGCGAGGTCCTAATTAAAAATCGCAAGTCTACTTAAAGCGTTTGCCAGTGGACCTCTAGCCTTAGACACCAATTTCAAGGAATAAATACAAACTCAAATAATACTTTGTCTTATCTTGCACTTGAACCCGACTCGTGGGTATCCCTAGTTTAGGTTCCTACTCGATTTTACTTGTGACTTAGGTCAATGCAAATGTGGGTGATTGTTTTGGGCTAAGAAAAAGTACTGACCTCCTTCCCTTATGTAATATTGAATGCCCTCAAGATAGTTTAAAAATGGATGCAAACAATTTCAGCAAAACGATGAGTACAATCAACTAGACTTAGCACAAATATATGAATTTTTAACCCAAATTCAAAATTCTAAATATGCAAATTTAAATTGGGTAATTCAAATCTTGAAGCATAGATTAGAGCAACCAATTTATAAATTTTAAATTCCAAAATTTAATTAGAAAATTCATCCTTGGAGTCAAAGTGGTTAAAATATAATTTTCAGCTTCCAACTAACCTCCAGCTAACCTGACTTTAAAAATTCAAAATTTAAAATTTTAAAAATTCAAAAATTTAAAATAAAACTGATTTGGTTAGATCAGATCTGAAATCTTAGATTTTAAATTTTTGACTTCAAATTAATTCGAATTTTGATTGAGAAGGTTGTTTGAAAATAGTTGCTAGAAGGTTCCAACAGTTTAACTAACTCTTAACAACCTGAATTCAAATTTTGAATTCTGAATTCTAAACCCTTCTAAAATTCAAAGTTTTGGTGGAAAATAACAAAACTTGAAGTCTGGATCTTAGATCTAAAATTTTAAATTTAGAAAAAAAAAAGATTTGTATTTTTTTTTGAAAATTAAATGAAATGGAAGGCAGAAACAGAATTCTGGACAGAACTTCAGAAATGACCTAAGAACTTGTATTTTTAAATCTAGAAATTAAAGAAAAATATTTTTTAAGAATTTTATATTTCGAATCCTAGCACATATATACTAGAAAAGTATTTTTTTGGATTTTTTGATCAATGTAAGAAATACAAAAAATCATAGAACTCTCAAAGATAGTGAGACAAAACTCCAGTAGCTTGCAAAGCTTAACCTAGAAAAAAGGCTCTCATACCAAAAAATTGATGTGGAACGAATTTGATGAAATGAGTGTATAGAAGTGTGATCTACTCACTTAGCATCATCATACAAGAATTGAGCTTCAGATATGGCTGAAATTATGCATAGAAGAGATGAAGAACTTCAATCTGAAAACTAAGCAGAATTCTGAACACCCTTGTGCAAGCTTTCTTTCAAGAAAAAAAAAAGTAGGATCTAAGGGCATAAAATCCCTCAAGCTAGGCTAAGCTACCTTTAAGAACCTCAGATCCATAGATCAAGAGGGTCTTCTTCCCAACAATAAAGAGGATCAAAGCTTAAAATGATGGATAGCACTCATCATTCAAGAATTGAAGTCTAGGAACAAGATCTACACTCCCTACTTAGAACTTACCTTTGGAGCTTGGTCCTTGGCATGGAGCCTTCATCATCAGCTTCAAACCATCAAGAAAAACCTGCAAATGATCCAAAGTAAGGTCGTGGTTATGAAGAATTGAAAGAAAATGAATGAGTCAATAAAGAAAAGTGAAGGGATTTGAAAAAGGTTGCTGAATTTTTGGGCAGCACTTTCCCTTCTTCTTGGCCAACTTGGATCCTAGGTAGAAAAGCTTGGAAATGGAACTAAGATCTTTCAAACTCAAGGCACTCACTCAAACTCAAACTCAACACTCCAACTCAAACTTCAAGAGAAACACTCAAAACTCCAAGGAGAACTCATGAACTCAGCAAGGTGGAAGAGAAAATAAACTAGTAAGCTTTCATTCAACTCAAATATTGAATGCTTTACAAGAGGAGGCCTTGGTCCTATTTATAGGCCAAGGGCAGCCATAATGGGTGGCAAAAAAAAGGTGGATTAAGAAGCCAACTAATTCAGATTTAGTTGGTAACTAATTACATGGTTAGTTTCTGGTAACTAATGCTAACAAGAGAAAGTCCTAGAAGCTCCATGTGGCGCCATCTCCTTGAAACACTTGTCTTCATCCAATCCTTCCACATGTCCTTTTAAGTTTGGTCTTTCAATGGACTCCAATGTAGAAGAATTCTTCATAGCTTAGCCGGTCCAAAGATAGGCTTCAAGGTAGATGATCTTCAATAAAGCTTGGCCAGCCCATGGACTTGGGAAAAGAGGTCTTCACTAGTTTTATTTGTTTGGCTCGAAGTGGACTTGAACACTCCATACTTGCTTCATTCAAATAGAATTAGGAGTCTTCAAGAGGTGCTTCATAAAGTTGGATTTCTTCTCATACATTTGTGGGAACCTGAAAAAGATCGGACTAAAACCAAAGATTGTTAGTTTGTAGTTTTTTTTTCTTGCCAATGTCCTCATTACACTCCCCCCGACAGGGAGTACGAAGTAGATTTTGCTGTCTTCTTGGATGGGTGGGGTTCGGAGAACCCCGAACTGGCCAAGCAGCTATTGAAGGCCACACTCCTTCCAAGAGATTGGGAGGTAATGAAGAATCGCTGACTCGAGCAGGTTGGTAACTCAATGGTGCGGGCACCAGACTTAGAAGAAGACTTCAAGACTCCATCTGGATCTCTGATTGACCTTGCCCGAAGAATTAGGGTTTTCTGGTTTTGTAATAAGGGTTGACCTGATCAACTCAATTTTGAGTCTGTAATTTTGTCATTTCAATTTTTGTTAGATCATGTTGACTCAGTCCAAGTCCAAGGCCCAGGTAGGTGTCATTCCCTTTGCCATAGGGCACCACATTTTCCAGCTACAAGTGGGTGCTACACTCCCTGCCACATCTCCATCCAGTGTACCTTGGTCCCCACGCCTTAAGTAAGCAGGTTCTTTTTTCTTGCACCACTTGGGGGAGAAATCCATCAAGATACCTCAATCCAAGGAGGAGCCAACTTCTTTCCAGATAAACCCAAGCCAGGATGGCAAGAATTTTTCTTGAAGAGAGGATCAAGGAGGTGCCCCACAATGTTCCATAAAAATCCAAGTTATAAAAGGGAAGAGAGCATGTCTTGGGGAGAAAATCAAGGAGGCACCCAAAAGTTTCCAAAAGTGCCAAAGCCATGAAAGGAAGAAGCCTAAACTTGTGGAGCAAGACTAGGAGGTGTCCAAAAGAGCCAAACCATGAAGGGAAAATCCTTGATTCATGGAGAGATACTAGGAGACACCCCCATAACCTGCCATTTGGAGCTGATTTTCAAGTTTTCTTGGAGTTTTTGGGCTTCCCACTCATGGAAGGAGTCTTGGGAAGAGAATTTGATGCCTAAAGTGTGGGTTAGTCCTATTAGTCCCACATGAGAAATGTATAAAATTTTATTTCTTTGTTATGTCTATATATTCAACTCTATGTAACTCTTGAAGATAATGATGAATGAAATCAATTTCTTTGTGAGCAACTTTGTGTTTCTCTCTTCCGCACTTGTATTCAAGTGTTGAGCTCCGTGAGGGAGTGATTCCGGGTTCCATAGGAACCTTGAGGAGGTGTGAGATCTCCAAACCCTACCAAAACCCTAGGTTAGCCACTTCAATTCCAAACCCTAGCCGCCCATCATCTTCTTCCTTCCACCAATCATCCAAACCCTAATCTACCTCATCATCTCACGGCCCCTCTCTTCCAAGTAGAGGCCGACCACCAGCATCCAGGTCCAGATCTGCTACTTCGAATACAGAGCAAATCCCAGAGGAAGTCAGATCAGCATCCAGAGAATCAGGATTTCAGCAACATCAATTTTTCAAGTTCTTCTTATCTGGTAAATCCTTTCTTTGAGTATCTGGTTCCTTAACTTGTTCTTCTTCTTTCCCAGATCCTGAGTTCAGGAGAAGCCAACTCTGCCAAAGGACCAGTTTGGAGGATCCATTGCGAAGATATCCGAATCCGAGGATCCAATAATCTGCTCGAGAGAGTCCTTCCACCAAACTCTGTGAAGATCACTGCCTGGTACATACCCTTCCCTTCTCTTTATTTCTGTCCTGTTGAACGTTCAGAGCGAAACCCTAGGTCTGGGAGTTTCTAACCCCCAGCGATCCTTTACTTCTGAACTACTCTGATAATCTAGTTTCTTTGAATTGTGCTTTCAATTATTATATAGTTTCTTTCAATTTAGTTTAACTTTCTTTGAGTTTAAGCCAACTTCAAAACATTAAAAAAATAATAATAATAATCTTAATTTACTTCCGCATACGCTTCTTTGTTTTTTGTTCTGCATCATTTTTGGTATCAGAGCTTCCGTTCTGCATCAATTTTGGTATCAGAGCTTCCGTTCTGCATCAATCTTGGTATCAGAGCTTCGTTCTGCATCACTCAATCTACCTAAACATCCTGAGAGTATCTTTTTTTCATATATTCCTTTATGATGGTGGTTAACATAACTAACTCTTTCCTCCTTTTATTGTCTGGTACAGCTGATCCATGAGGTGACCCTACTAGAGGAAGGTGTATCAGGGTTCACCAGTCTTAGTAACAGCCTTCGAGAACTCTAAGCGGTGAAAGCTGAAAAGGAGGTGGTTAAAGAATTGAAAGTGGCCATGGAGGAGAAGCTGAACAAGAGCATTGCCGATGTTCAGACTTTGAAGGTTGAGATGAAGAAGGCTCAACTGAAGATATCCGAACAAGAGGAAAAGCTCAGGAAAAAGAAGAAGAAGATTCACTCCTTAGACATTCGGCCAAGGAGAGTTAGAAGAAGGCTGAAGAAGTGGCCAAGAAATTCGAAGCTCTGAAGGAGCAATCCATCAGGGCTGTCGAAGACTTCAATAAGTCTTCGAAGTTCAAGGATGAGCTGACTGAGTTCGGGTGGTCAGCTACCAAGTAGGTTTCAATGATGAAATTAAGGAGGTTCTTGGACTTCACCCAGACTTAGACATCTCAAGCATTTAGCTATACGAGGTCGAAGAAGAACCTGAGCCTCCAACTGAAGCCAAAGAAGTTATGGGATAGTCAGAAGAAGTCCCGGTCGTAGCTGATCCAGAGGCCTCGAGTCAATTAGAAGAGGTTCCTTCGGTGGCTGACCCGAGCATCATCCAAATAATGGATGACTAAGTTCTTGTACTTCTTTTTCTTTTGTATCGAAACTAAAATATAAATGTTCACCCTTTTGGAAATGAATGAAAGAATGTGTTGCCTAGTGATGATGCAACCCAAGAGGGGGGTGAATTGGATTTTAAAAAATTATTTAAACTATTTCAATGAATATAAAACAAGTATGTGCTAATTCAAATCAAGTGCTTATGTTTTGCCAAAGTGTTTGTGTGCTTAATGAAAATATGCAACGAAATTAATAAAGTAAATGCAAGAGTAAATAAGCAATAGAGAAGCAATCACAAACACAAGAATATATAGTGGTTCGGTGTACTCCAAGGCACCTACATCCACTCCCCAAGTTTTTCTTGAAAATTCATTATAATAACTAAGATTACAGTCGATTAGTTTTTCGGGCTCACTAATCAAACCCAACTTATTTTCACCGGGCTCACAAGTCAAAATCCTTGTTGATTTTTAACTTAGGCTAACCAACAATCTCAGATGGTTTTACGGGCTCGCTAATAATCTATGTTGGTTTTACGGGATCACCAATAACCTATGTTGGTTTTACACAAAGACTAACCAACAACCTCTTTGGTTTTCCAAGGCTCACCAAAAACCTTGATATAATAATGTAAGAATGAAAGCAAAGAATACAATAAAGCTTTCTAAAATAAAGCAAGTATCTCTTTGAAGCCCTTAGATGATGTTGAAAAAGCTTGTCTTCAATTTGTTGAAGCCTTTGAATGATGCTTAATGTTGTGAACTTGGATCAACTCTCTTATCTTTGGAAGCTTGAAGGCTTGAACCACTCAACTCTTGAATCCTTGAAGGATATTCAATGATCTCACCAAAAGATTGCTTCCCTATTTGATTTTTGGTGTTTATATAGCTCTCCAAATCATAGAAGACCATTTATGATCGTTGGAGATGAAAAACTAGCTGTTTGAAGTAAATTGGAATCAATTCTGCACTTTTGAAAAACTAGCCGTTACACCAAGTGTCGACATTTAAATCTGGTGAGTCGACATGTGAGTTTGTTCATGAGTCAACACTTGAATCTGGTGAGTTGACACTTGAGTCTGCTCAAGGCAAAAATTCTGGATTTTTAAAGTTCTGTATTTTTCTTGTTCTCAAGCCTTGAGTTGACACTTGAACTTCTTCATGAGTGACACTTGATTGTGCCAGTGCTGAAACTTGCTGAAACTTTTTCAAAATTAATTTTGTCTCTTCAAGTTCTTCCATATCAATTCCAAAGTTCATATCTTGATTTTTCATTAATTTAAGGACTTTCTTCAACTGAAAACATGTATTTCTTCATTCAACATGGATGAGTACTAAGATCTGATAAACACACTTAAAAATATAATCAGTACTCATATATACTCAAACATTTTGTCAATCATCAAAATTAAGATCAGAGTCAATAATCTCCCTCTTTTTGATGATGACAAAATCTTTAAGTATATGAATAGGATAAGCTTAAAAATTAATAATAGTATAAATATATAAGCTCAAATTCAATAAGCATCAAGCTCCCCTCAAAATATGATCCAAAAAATTTTAAAAAAAATTTCAAAATATACAAAATTTTCAGATTTTCTCTTTACTAATTCTTTCCTTAAGATTAAAGTATTTTGCTTTCTTCTCCACCTTTTACATTTTCTTTCATTTCTCATATAATTTTTCATGTTACATGTTTATCATATCTTTTTCTTTTTCATACTTAACATTTTTCTCCTCCTTTTTATCATCATGAAAAAGGGTGAAAGGCAATGCAAAATGTGAATGAAGATGGAAAGAATAGCAAGTAGATCATCAAAATCAATGCATGAAATCAATTAATTATGATACCAATTAAATATGATACTAATTGAACATGATACCACAAAAATGATATGCACATGCAAAAAATAATTCAATATATATTACTCTAATATGCGTAACAGATAGCAAAACAACAATCCATTCACCTCACTTATTCATGGGATAAGGCCATAGTGGCACCCCAACACGTCATAAGAGACCCTATTGAATGGGAAGAGAGGGTTTTTAAACCCTACTTAGCTCCTATGACTAGATGGCCATGGTGACTAATCCAATCCGAAGCAGTTACTAGGAGCTCTTCTCTCTCCTTTTTTTTAAGATTCTTAATAAATCTTGATACCAATTGAATGTAACTTCTCTCAAAGGATTAGATTTGAAAATAAGGAGGAGTATTAAAGCAATATAAGTAAAGCATGATATCAAAGAAAATATTGAAAGCATCATATATGATAATAAATCTTTGGATGCTCTCCCTAAATATTATTCTCCTTAAAAATATGCATTCATTGAGGAATAAAACATGAAGCACAAACATCATAATTTTAGAAAATTTAAGATATGAACATAAATACTAAGTCTAAAATCAAATATTTGAATTTTCAAGATATACAAGATTTTCAAAGTGCAAATGATTGATCATTTAAAAATTTTTAGCATGATTTCAAATTTATTTGAAATGATTTGATATCCATACAGATGCTAGAAGTAATTTAATAGCAAGTCTGGCTACTAGAGTAAGGGTTTATGGTGCGGACACCAGAGGCACCAGAATAAGACAAAGGCTTCTCAACCCTCTATGATTTTTTTAGTAGTATTTAAGTCCATTTGTGATAAGGGCTTAGCCTATTTGAGTTGTCAATTTTATTATTTGAGTCCTATACCAGTTTGCTTATGTTAAGCCAATTTTCTTTCTAAGTCCTGTACATGTTAGTCCAAGTCCAGTGAAGACTCAGTACAAGTCAAGACCAAGCTGATACAAGCGAAGACCAACCCAACTAGAAGCTATGAAGAGCATGGAAGGCCTAGCAGAAGAAGCTCAAAGTCTTGGAATCCTAGAGAGCAGCTTGAAGCCTGGACCGTAGACGAAAATAATTTGGGCCAGCCAAGGCCCATGAGAGGAACCAAGGGGTGCCATTTCTTATGCTTACCCTCCTAGGTCGGCCACTAGAGACACCACCTTTGGCCGACCAAGGCAAGAGAGAGGGGGAGTAATTTAAGGGAAATCAAATCCTAGACCTACCATGTATTCTAGCTAGGGTTTGGGTGGAATTCAAATTCCTAGGAAAAGTCTATTGTAACCTTACTTGGGGGCCAAGTTATTGAGTCTATTTAAGAGACTCTATTCTCTTGGATGAAGACACTTTTTGATAAAATATAATTGAGTTCTTCCACTTGTTATGTGCTTATTGCTGTGTGCTAAGGGGATTCTGTGTGAGCCCCTCTTCTTCTTCCTGGTGTCTTGTGTCCAGTCTCCAGCTGCCATCCACTCCTCCAAGCCCTGGCCGCCCAACCTCAAATCTTTCTTTCCCTTACTATTTTAACTTTATTTCTTCATCCTTGCTCTGATTTCTAACCCTTGAAAGGCTGTTTGCAGGTCCCTCAACTTCTACAAGTCCAACGACTCCAACCGGGCAACGATCGGATCACCGGATTGAAAGCCAAGAATTCGTGGGTTTCTGGCTTGATCTTCCAGGCTGCATCCGGGAGTGAGAGCAATTCTTTCATCTACGATCTTCATCGGGTGCATCAACCATTGTCAGGTACACCCCCTCTGCTTGCCAGTAGCGTTCTTGAAGGGGAACTAGCCCAACTGAGACTTCTCAGCCTCGACGGTCCTCTTTCTTATTGCTTTTCAGGTTCTACTTTACATGCTATAGTTTCTTACTTGCATAGATTCTCTACTTAGATTCATGGCCTGTTTGTCAAAAATTAAACACACAACTTAATCAAAAAAAATACAAAAATAATTATGCATGCATTTTAGTTCCGCATCATTTGGTATCAGAGCCTGTTTGGGTTCAGTTTCTCTTTGCATATTCGGATCGGGTGCTTCACCATGGCCGTCCTATCATAGGAGACAAGTAGGGCTGCAAGACCCTCTCTTCCTAATCTACAGGATCTCCTATGGCATGTAGGGGTGCTGCTATGATTTGACCCCTGAAGAAGAAAATAAAGAGTTCATTAGGGTTTTTTTTGCATCTCGACCTTTTCAGTACATAGCCTTCTATTTTAATTGTTTCTACCAATATAGAATCAGAAAAATCTAAAATTTATTTTTCTAAATTCCTTATAATTGAATTTAATTTTTAAAATCTTCAAGAATTATTTCGATATGTGGATTTTCTCCCAGTCGGAATATTGCCTGAGAACATTTCTGCCCTGTTTTTGGCAGCAAAGTCAATTTCAGCAAGTTTAGGATTGTTTTAGTATAATTTTTGCATATCTTAAATTTTTGGCATGTTTCCTACATTTTAGGTCATTATTTTCAAATTATCTTTTTTTTTAAAAAATACCAAAACAAAAAAAAAATTACATATACTCATAAAACACCAAAAAAATACTTAAAATCCTAATTTGCATTTTCATCTGCCTGCCATCATTGCATAATTAACTTAAGGGCATCAATATCCAAGATAAGGGAGGAGGTCATTACGTTTTATTAGCCCAAAAACCACATCCCTTGCATTCAGTCCCAAACTTAATTTAAAATTAATTAGACTTAATTTAGCCTAGTGGGCTAGGGACATCCATCGGTCGGTTCAACCATTGTGGGACGACTAGTGCACCCAATTCATTTCCTATTACTGGATGCTGGTGTCTAGGCTAGGGGTACTGTGTCAAACGATCTAAGTGGATTAGTGGTTCCTTAATTAGGTCCCTGTGAGGGCAGGGGGGCCTCCTACCATCCCATCTCTTACCTGGCCAGTTGAAGGACTAGGAGTTGCATTGTGTATAAGTTGAGTCAACCCATTCTATTTGGGCTCTAGGTCTAAGCAGCCTTAGTCAATTTGTCTTATGTGTTGCATGTCCACTAGACTAGGAGCCCATTAGCACATCAGCCCATGTCCATTAGTCCATCAGTCCATGTCCAGCCCAGTCTAGTTATGGAGTCCGGGGTTCAGGCCCAATTGAGAGCCCTGTCTGAACAAATTACCCTAATAAGCCAATCGCTTATCTAAGCGGAGGCCCGGAATGAAGCCCGTAGGACCCATGATGAATTCAAATCCCCTAGGCCTAGTACCTTTGACCCACGATCCATGAGCTTATCATCATGATCTCACCCCTGAGTATAGCTCTAGAAGCCCATACCCATACTTGGTTGACTCAGAGGAAAGACCCATTAAGAGCACCCAACCTTATGCACCCACTTTTGATGGAAGACAAGAGGTGTATATCGATTGGGAGGAGAGCATGGATCACTATTTTGAGTACACTAGGATGTCGGAGTTAGAGAAATTTAGATTGGCCACACGTAAGCTAATCCAACATGCTAGGCGATACTGGGAAGATATCGAGGATGAATGTTATCAATTGGGAGATGAAATACTTACCTGGAAAGCCATGAGAAGTAAATTGAGAGAGAAGTACCTAGGTAGATCTTATGAGTACCAACTTTTAGACCAATGGTACAAATTGAAATAAGAGAATATGACTGTGTCTGAGTACATTGACCAATTTAACAAGTTTAGTAGGAGATGTAACACGGTCGAACTTGAGTCTAAGATCATGGCTAGATTTCGAGATGGCCTACGTAGGGATATCCAGTGGGAGCTGTATCATTGACAAATTTAGGACCTAGAGGAAGCCTATCACCTAGCTAGGGAATTCAAGTTATCTCAAAGGGAACTCATGATCAGTCAATCTACGTCCAACAAGGTTAATTCCCTTGAACCAAAGTCCAAACCTAGCTGACTTCCTTTAGACCAGCCTACTACTCCTGTCCCATTAGTTTGCAAAGAAAAGACCCCAGAACCCATTAATGAGCCTGAGGTAGAAGTGTATGAGGCTGATCCTATTTAGTAAATGAATACGAAGGAGAAGACTTTCAGGAGGATCACTCTAGTACCTTGCCTGAGGAAACCCTAGGCGAAGATGAAATTATAGAGCCTAGTCCTGGAGTAATAGAACAATAAAAAATTAGTGAGAACTTGGTTCTTATAAGTCAATACCCTCAGGAAGAGCCACTCCTTTAGCCTCAACCCCAGACCTCATTCAGTATCCTCATGAAGATTTCATTCCTCTAACCCCAGTCGATGACATTTTTCTTGAACTAATTAAGTCATCCTTTCTTAAAGGCCTTGCACTTGCAATGACCAAATTCTCCATCCTTCAAGTGGACCTTATGTCACCCATAGATCAAAGTTCAAATCTTAAGGTCATCCCTAGTAACCAAGGTCTATTTCATGTTTTCAATGGATTACCCCAAGACTCCGATTCTTATTTCCTGCCCTACCCTAAGGTTTCCAATGTTTCTCAAACTTTCCAATTACACTTTGTTAAGGTCGTTCGGTTACACCAATTTTTTGAGTATGTTAGGTTTGCGACCTACTTTTGGAAGACCTTATGGCATTTGCTAGGAGTCCATTGTAAATTCTCATGTGCATACCATACCAGGGTCAGACCTAGAGAGTCTATAGTCTGTTAGGTTTAGGCCCATAAGAGTTCAATAAAACTCCTCTCAATAGGATTGCATAGTCTACACTTTGTTAGGTTTTAGTTTGAGTCCTTTACGTCACCTATTAGGAGTCTGCATGTGCCCAGCATGTCCACACCTGCACTGAACACCGCACAGTATATGCATCAGGATATTAGCCATAAGAGTAATTTAAGTAATGAAATATCTAACAAAATGGCTAATTCCCGAATAAGTGCCAATGGATTCAATGTAAGGAATTCTATCTTGGTTAGGCTTAGGCCTAAAAAAGCTTCATGCTCGTGGAGTCGGACCTTCTAGAGTGATAGAAAGGTTGGACCAAATATCTATGTGTTGATTTGCCTTCGGATTTGGGCATTAGTTCTACCTTTAATATCGTAGACCTGGTTGAGTATAGGGAATTGACAGCGATACTAGTAAGGCCTTTAAACCTACTCCTTCCATTGTGAGTGACCCTAGCCCAGATGTCCACTAATAAATTGACCTAAGAGAGGAGAATGGATCAAGCGTATCCTGGATGATCAAGCCATCACGACCTGGGGTCGCGGCTATCAACGCTACCTGGTCCGATGGCAAAGCCGGCCAGAGTCGGACAATTCATGGATTTCTTGAGAGGACTTGCAGCACCTCGACCCAGACCTTCTCGAGAGATATGTGAGCCAGTGTGATCCTTACTCGACAAGATTGAGTTCCTCCCACCCCAGGAGAATTGGTGCGGATACCAGAGATACCAGAATAAGACAGAGGCTTCTCAACCCTCTGTGGATTACTTAGTAATGTTTAAGTCCATTTATAATAAGGGCTTAGCCTATTTGAGTTGTCAATTTTATTATTTGAGTCCTATACCAATATGCTCATGTTGAGCCAATTTTCTTTCTAAGTCTTGTACATGTTAGTCCAAGTCCAGTGAAGACTTAGTACAAGTTAAGACCAAGCTGATACAAGTGAAGACCAACCCAACTGGAAGCTATGAAGACCATGGAAGGCCCAACAGAAGAAGCTCAAAGTCCTGGAACCCTAGAGTGTAGCTTGAAGCCCTGGACCGTAGCTAGAAATAATTTGGGCCAGCCAAGGCCCATGAGAGGAACCAAGGGGTGCCATTTCTTATGCTTACCCCCTTATTCGGCCACTAGAGTCACCGCCTTTGGCAGACCAAGGTAAGAGAGAGGGGGAGTAATTTAAGGGAAATCAAATCCTAGACCTACCATGTATTCTAGATAGGGTTTGGGTGTGATTCAAATTCCTAGGAAAAGTCTATTGTAACCTTACTTGGGGGCCAAGTTAGTGAGTCTATTTAAGAGACTCTATTATCTTGTATGAAGACACTTTTGGTGATGAGGGACAGATGGGGTAGGATCGTTGGCGAGCCTAGAAGTCGCCTAAATTAGGGTACTATTTTTTTTTTTTGTATTTTTTTCTCTAGGGGTGGCAAAGGAACAGTGGGGATGTAAGATAGGAATCTGGATCTCATGGACTTGGGGACTCACCCTAACGAAGAGACCTCTCACCTCTAGGGCATCACACCCTTCGATACTTGGAGGCGCTAGGATGGATCTCAAAGGCCACGAGGGGATAGAGAAGATGGAATGGGTAGGGGGATAACTGGGCATCACGCCCACGCCCGAAGGCGAAGGACAGAAGAATCACTCTTCTAAAAACTCAAATTTTTTTATGAACTAAACTGATTTTTTTACAAAGGATTGAGGGTGATATTTATAGACCTGTCCAACCCTCATTTGAATTTGAATACAGGATAAAAGATAGGGATGACTCAAATTCAAATACAAGATAGGATAAGATAAGCCTATCTATATCTCAATCCTAACCAACCAAATCCTTATTTAAATTTCAAACAAAAGATAAAATCCCAAACTACTTTATTTTGGATATGCTCCGAGATTCGTGCAGCTTCAGGATTCGTGCTTGCTCCGGGATCCATGCTAGCGATGTCCCCATCATTTATCAATATGTATACCTTCTTCTTAAATATAACCCTTAACTACCAGTTCTATACTTGTTCCAAATTATTTCTAGTTTAAGCAAGGATATAAAATATAATACATTTCATGAAAACCATATGATTTGAAATGATTTTAATTATCCATACAAATATTAGAAGTAATCTAGTACCAAGTCTAGCTACTGGAGCAAGGATTTATAAATATGCATACCTTCTTCTTAAATGTAATCCTTAACTACCAGTTCTAGTCTTGATCCAAATCATTTCTAACTTAAGCATAGATGCCAAAAATGAAAACATATAAATCATAACATTTCACTTGAAATAGCTAAAACTATATTAATCAAAATCAAGTGAAAGTCTAATAATCATAAGTTTAATCATGAGAGCATGAAACCCATCAACATCAAAAAGTTCTTGATCATAACAAATGACTATTAGTCTAAACTTGATTCTAATTAATCAGTTGAAATAATTTTCAAAGCAATATGAAAATATTTTTTATGAAGTAATTTAAGATACATTAATCAAAATCAAGTGAAGGTCTTATAATCACAAGTTTAATCATGATAGCATGAATTTATCAACATCAAAAAGTTCATGATCATAACCAATAACTATAAGTCTAAACTTGATTCTAATTAAATATTTAAAATAATTTTTCAAAATAATTGATGCAATATTTATAATAAATATTCAACTACATTTTTAATTATGGAAAGAAATGTTTAGAATTTACCAATATATATAATCCTTCCTTTACTATTTAATCCAAAATGTAGCTTATCCACTCTTTGTATTGCCTTGTATAGCCACCTTTCAAAAACTTCCTTTTTTCATATTGGGCTGCTAGACACTCCTGCAAAATAAACTAGGTGGATAATTTTAGTACCCAAACTTTCTTGAATCCTTTAGGATGAGTAAATATGGTTCCTTTTAGAATTCAAGTTTTTTTTAATTTATAAGGATATGCATTAAGTCCAACATTTTCATATTTAAAGCATGCAATATTGAAAGAAGTAGTAACAAAGAAATTCTTGTTTTTCAACTCAAAATTTTTATTTTTCTTTAAAAGCTCATCATTTGAAACAAAAATCTTGGGTCCTCTTAGAATTTCTATTTCATTTAATAAAATATTTTTCTGATTTGAAAACTTATTACAAAACTCTTTCAAATCATTTTTTTTTTCTAAATTTTTTTTTCTTTAGAAAGATTATTCTTATCATTTTCTAAAACATCAATCTTTATATTTAAATCATGATTTTTATTTGCAAGATTGGTGTTCTCAAGAGAAAAAGAATCTACATGTCTTTTTAATTTTTTGTGCTCATTTTTTAATACTTTGTATTCATACACAAGATAATTAAATGCATCATGTAATTCATCAAAGATAAAATCATATTCATTTTTAGAACATACCTCTTCCTTATTTGCCATGAAGCAAAGATGGGCAACTTCTTGTTTATCATCCGAACTTGAATCTTTGTTATCCTCCAAGTTGCCATCAATGCCTTGAATTTCTTTTTGGCCTTGAGGGCTATTATCTTCTTCTTCTTCTCTTGATTAGCAACCACTTCCTTTTGCCATAAGTTTAACTCATAGATCATGAGTGAACCGATGAGCTCCTCCAAGATAAGGTTTCAATATCTTTGGCTTCTTGGATCGTCATTACTTTGGATCCCAAAATGTTGACAAAGATCTAAGAATTTTATTAACCAAATCAACATTAGTATAGACTTTGCCAAGACTTTTTAATTCATTAACAATGTCATAAATCTAGTATACATATCAGATATAGATTCAAAATGCATCATTTTAAACATTTCAAAAGAATGAACAAGCATATTAATTTTAGTGCTTTTCACTTGAAGAGTACCCTCAAGTAATTTTAAGTGTGTCACATATCTTCTTCGCCGACATGCATATGGAGATCCTATTGAATTTATTAGAGTCCAATGCATATTAAAGCAAGTTTATTGTTTTAGCATTAATATCAGATTGCTTAATGTCATATTTATTCCAATCCTCTTCGAGCTTTAGCATGGAAATGTCATTAACCAAAATAGAAAGAATATAAGGACCATTAACTATAACTTTTCAAAGATAATAACTAATAGATTTAATATAGATTAATATGTGTGTTTTCCAAAAAGTATAATTATTGCCATTGAAAAATGGTGGTCTATTAGTTGCATGTCCTATAGCAAAATAGCACCTTCTAGAGCTGCCATGATCTTTTAACTCAAACCGTTAGATTCTTTGCAAAGCACCAAGTTTAGATACCAACAATTTTGGGTTCCAGGCTCTGATACCAATTGTTGCCTAGTGATGATGCAACCCAAGAGGGGGGTGAATTGGGTATTAAAAAATTATTTGAACTATTTTAAGGGATATAAAACAAGTATGTGCCAATTCAAATCAAGTGCTTATGTTTTGCTAAAGTATTTGTGTACTTAATAAAAATATGCAACGAAATTAACAAAGTAAATGCAAGAGTAAATAAGCAATAGAGAAGCAAGCACAAATATAAGAATATATAGTGGTTTGGTGCACTCCAAGGCACCTATATCCACTTTCCAAGTTTTTCTTGGAAATTCACTATAATCACCAAGATTACAGTCGATTAATTTTTCGAGCTCACTAATCAAACCCAACTTGTTTTCACCAGGCTCACAAGTCAAAACCCTTGTTGGTTTTCTAACTTAAGCTAACCAACAACCTCCGATAATTTTACGGGCTCACCAACAATCTATGTTGGTTTTACGGGATCACCAACAACCTATGTTGGTTTTACACAAAGGCTAACCAACAATCTCTTTGGTTTTCCAAGGCTCACCAAAAACCTTGATACAACAACGTAAGATGAAAGTAAAGAATACAATAAAGCTTTCTAAAATAAAGTAAGTATCTCTTTGAAGCCCTTAGATAATGTTAACGAAGCTTGTCTTCAATTTGTTGAATCCTTTGAATGAAGCTTGATGTTGTGAACTTGGATAAACTCTCTTATCTTTGGAAGCTTGAAGGCTTGAACTACTTAACTCTTGAATCCTTAAGAATATTCAATGATCTCACCAAAGGATTGCTTCTCCATTTGATTTTTGGTGTTTATATAGCTCTCCAAACCATAAATGATCGTTTATGGCCATTGGAGATGAAAAACTAGTCATTTGAAGCAAGTTGGAATCAATTCTGCACTTCTAAAAAACTAACCGTTACACCAAGTGTCGACACTTGAATCTGGTGAGTCAACACTTGAGTCAGCTCAAGGCAAAAATTCTGGATTTTCATAGTTCTATATTTTTCTTGTTCTCAGGCCTTAAGTCGATACTTGAACTTCTTCATGAGTCGACAGTTGATTGTGCCAGTACTGAAACTTGCTGAAACTTCTTCAAATATGATTTTTAGCCTCTTTAAGTTCTTCCATATCAATTTCAAAGTTCATATACTTGATTTTTCATTAATTTAAGAACTTTCTTCAATTAAAAACATGTATTTCTTCATTCAACATGGATAAGTACTAAGATCTGATAAACATACTTAAAAATATAATCAGTGCTCATATAAATATGGACATTTTGTCAATCATCAAAATCAAGATCAGAGTCAACAGAATGCTTGTCTTTTCCAGCTTTTGCCCTCTTTGTTCTTTGAACTTTTTCCAAGTATAAAGTAATCGGACATGTAATAGTATTCCCACTTTAAGGAAATTTTTTTTTTCAAGTATGAAATCATCGGACTCCTTTCAATAAGGACATTGATATAATAGATTAATAGCTTCAAAGCATTTCCAAGGGATAGTTAAGGATTCCTTACTGACTCCGACTTATCTCACCTTTGTTGTAGATTGAAGAATCCGATCTTGCTGATATAGTGGGCAAGTTAGGTTCACTCCTTTGTGCTTGTTGGCTGTATGTAAGTAAGGTAGGCTGGTTTCGCCCAACCTCGTTTTCATCAGTTTTACCGTTAGAGTAGACTGATTAGGCCCTCTCTTGTACCTTTGATTGATGATGAGGTAGGCTGGTCAAGCCCACCTTTGCACTCATCAAATTTACCTTTAGGGTAGGCCGATTGGGCCACCCTTGTGCTTTTCATTGATGATAAGGTAGGCTGGTCAGGCTCGTCTTTGAATTAATTGGATTTACCATTAGGATAGGCTGATTAGGCAACCCTTATACTTTTTATTGATGATAAGTAGGCTGGTCAGGCCCGCCTTTGTACTCATCAGATTTACCATTAAGGTAGGCTAATTAGATCGCCCTTGTACTTTTTATTGATGATAAGGTAGGCTAGTCAGGCCTGCCTTTGCACTCATCAGATTTATTGTTATGGTAGGTTGATTAAGCCACCCTTGTGCTTTTCATTGATGATAAGGTAGGCTGGTCAGGCTCTCCTTTGTACTCATTGGATTTACCGTTATGGTAGGTTGATTAGGCCGCCCTTATGCTTTTCATTAATGATAAGGTAGGCCGGTCAAGCCCACCTTTGCACTAATCGAATTTACCATTAGGGTAGGCTAATTAGGCCACCCTTGTACTTTTCATTGATGATAAGGTAGGCTGGTCAGGCCCACTTTAATTGGACCTTTCATTAGGACCATCTGAAGAAAGCTTTTTATTGATAGTACTTGTGAAGGTTTCTATATTCTAAGGTCGAGGTAATAGGGAACCATCCAGAATTTCAAATCGATAAGCTCTTGGGCATACGACTTCTATGATTCGATAAGGTCCCTCCTAATTAGGAGAGAGTTTGCCTTGTTCCATCGGTCTGGATACTTCGAACCTTCGTAATACCAAGTCTTCGGATTGAAAAGTTTGTGCCTTCATCCTGGAGTTGTAGTATTTTATAATTTTTTGCCAATATGTTGCCATCTTCATTTGAGCTTGGAGTTTGGTGCCTTGAAGCAAATCTAGATCTACTTTGCGGTGCTCGAGTTTTCTGGCTCTACGAAGTGGTCAATTCTTAGGGATTGCAGGGGTGACTTGCACTGGAAGGATCGCTTCAGTGCCGTAAGCTAGGTTAAATGGAGATTCTCCCATAGCTATCCTAGGAGTCGTCCGGTAAGCCCAAAGGATTGAATTCATTCTTCGACCCAGTCTTTAGTATCATTTAGCCTAGTCTTCAAGCCGTGGAGGATAGTCCTATTGGTTACTTTGGCTTCTCCATTGGATTGAGGGTGGCCGATGGAGGTTAGCCTGTGGAGGATATGATATTGGGCACAGAATTCTTTGAACTTAGGATTATCGAATTGCCTTCCATTGTCGATGATGATGGCATGAGGAATTCCGAACCAAAAAATAATGGAATTCCTGATAAAATTTTCGACCTTTCCTTCAATAATATGAGCTAGGAGTTCGGCTTCGACCTACTTAGTGAAGTAGTCAATGGCTACGATGAGGAGCTTTTATTATCCAGAGGTCAGAGAGAATGGGTCGAGGATATCCATTCCCTATTGGGTGAAAGGCCATGGGGCTATCAATTGGGTCAGCTGACTTGCAGGGCATCTTTGGATGTTAAAGTATCTTTGACACTGGTCACATCTTCGGATGTAGTTAGTTGCATCCTTCTGGATGGTCGGCAAATAATAATGTTGCTGCCAAGATCGTCGTGGCCCGTAGTTGATGTCGGTGTCGGAGTGCGCTCCTTCTGCTTACTGGTGGTCCCGTGGTTCCGGACTTGCAAAACAGAGGTTAGTGACCCGGCCTGGGATTCCGGTGGGGTCACTCCGACGGTCAAGTCAGTAACGATCTAGAGGAACAGATCCTCTTGGTCAAGCCCCTCTTGATGGACTCTATGCTAGGAGGAGTGAGTAGTGAGAGAGTGGTGTGCAAGCACGTCAGGGGAATGGTGACCGAGCTAGAGGGATTCTCTAGGTGGCCTTTCCTCCTGCCCTTGCCTGGGTTTTCTGGTGGTGCTTCGCCCTTCGGTTGAGCTTGCACTTATATTTTTTGCATACCTCTCCCCTTTCAGGGATGTTAAACATTCTTTGTAGCCAAGGTGACTATTGGATGCCTGCCTCGGGATCTTCGCTGGGCTGGCAGGTGCGTGCGGCGGTGTCCCATGCCATGGATGGGACATCTTTCCGAATTCATACTAAGGGAAGCTGTCATGTGTTCTGACATTCCTCCTTGTCACCCCGTTCCGAGAAGCCTGGCAGTGCCTCGATTTGGGGGCCACCGCCCCCGGGATTCGAATCTCCTAGTTGACTTCCTCTTTCGGGTGGTTCAGATGGTTAGTGATGATGGGAATTCTTCAGGGTGCTGGGAATCATGCAGCATGCGGAAGTGAATTTCAAAACAAAAACTCAAAGCATGAAACCCTAATTGGCTAGAAAAACCCTAATTTCCAGGAACCCCTTATGCAATACCAATTAATGAAACATAAATGGAGTCAAAAAAACATACCTGGATCGTTGAAATCCAATCCTTTTCACGAGGCTCACAAGTGCAAGCCCTCCAACGGTGATCCACACTGGAATCAAACCTATGAACCTCTCCCTTGTAGGTTGCTTGATTAATTGGGACTCTTTCGATGGACTTTCTTCCTTCAGCAGCTTCTCCTTCCATGCTTAGACCTTTGCCCTCCAGTAGAGCATTCTAAGCCCTCTCCAAAATTTCTCTTCTCTCTTTCTATCACTTCCTAATTCTCTTCCTAAACCCTTGTCTTAAAAATGGCGGACTTATCTTAAAGGAAGACCTATGTCCAAACAAGGGAAGGAAGAGACAAGGTGGATAGATGTAAGAGTGTAAGAAAGAAAACCAAAAATATCATCCCATCAAACAAATACCGATAGCTATAGGAGAGTGGGAGGTGCTAGATAAGCCTTTGCATCAGCCTTTGATCTGTCTAAACACAGATCAAATAAGACCCTTCACTAAGAAGGAGTCTTATCATGAAATGCCGTATCCCTTTATGCGCCAACCGCCTAATTCAAGTCCCTTCATTATTTTATCCGACTTCTCCCTTTGCCACTTGGCATTTCTAGTTAAAATGAAGCCAAGGGACGTGACTTATGAATGAGAAGCATCGGTGATTTAAAAGGACTTAAAGCAAAAGGACTCTGCATACTTGAATTAGCGCCAAAGTGAAGAGACGCGACTCTTTACTTTGCGCTAACTTCTCCATGCCATATGACACCTTTGACCTAGTCAAAGTATATGCAATATGGGTGTCATATGAAAGGAAATTAAGTCTACTTTCCAACCATATAATTTGTATTCATATCGGAGGTCATATAGTCCTTGTGTGCCCTTTTGAATGCAGAGGTGTCACTTAGGCGTGAAGAGTCCCATGCCTTTTGGACTCTTCATATATGGTGCATAAAATATCCAAAAAATATCAGATAAAATCTGATAAATTTATCCCACTTAGAACATAACCCAATTTAGGTCTCTCATAAATTGGTTAGTCCATTTAGCAAACTTTCAGACCCAATCCAATTGGGTTAGGAGATTAGGTCAGCCTACACATGCTAGTGTGAATCTAGCTAACCAATTAGAATCCCTTGACCCTAATTAAATGTCAATTGAGTTCCTAGGCTGACTCCCTAGTGTGTGTGACCCATTGGGTTCCACATCTAGCCAGCAGTAGGTTTAGGTTTGAGCCGATTCCATCCGATCGAACCGATTGACCTAATTAGGTCAAATTGGCTCACCTAATTATCCAATTCGAATCACACATCGAATTGACTCATGAAATCAAACCAATTGGTTTATGAATACTTACAAGACAAGATTGACATCTAGCAATGTATCATGCACACCCGAAAGATGAGAAATTTGGTAGAAATTACCAAAATACCCTTCAGTAGTAAGTTACCGTGCAATTCAATCTTTAGATCTTCCATTATCCTGATTAAGTGATAGGTATGGATAGATGTCAAATCCTAATACTTAATCATATCGAATCTCAACTCGATAGTGAGGACTCAGCTGATAACTGATTAGATTCCACTAATCTCATCCTGCTTTGATCAAAGGCTCTTTAAGTCACTCATCGAAGAGATTGCATAGGATAACAATTCCTTTTACTAAGAATGATCGATTCCTTGTTGGTCCACTAATATCCTCCATACACCTTCTACCATACCCAGAACACCCCGTATATATCATAATGGCATGAATGAGTATGAACCAAAACATGGCTTAGTGTGCACAAGGAACCATGGTGACCTCAGGTCTAAAGATCACATGCACAACTCCTACTCAGGGATCTATCTTTTGACAAGTAGTAAGACTTCCATAAGATAGTCCCAGTATGGATCAGTTCAGTATACTCATACCCTGATGAGCACCCTTATCCTTGTATTAGTGTCTCTACACAAGTGGTTGTAAGACCAACCACTCTCATCATCTAAGCATACATAGGATAAGCTAGTCTTACCGGATTCATTGATCCCCGAATCAATGGTCCAATTACTAGGAACATTTTAGATTAGGGTTTATAGGAAATTAGGTCTCACTGTTATGAACTTCATCATAATCCTAATTCCATTGCTTTAATCTATGGAGTTCATCATAATCATGCAAAAACATGACACGGCAGTATATGATGAATCAAATGCCTTTATTAATATGAAAAATATGTCATATATGAGCTGGAAGTTTATAAAAAGTCCCTTATAATGATTGGCTCTTATGGCACTTTTTTATCAAGTGAAGGGCGTGGCGCTTCGATCGGAGGGTTCCTCCCCTTTCTGGTACAAGTGGGAGCCACGGGTGGTGCGGGCACCAGACTCAGAAAAGACTTCAGAGCTCCATCTGGATCTCTGATTGACCTTGCCCGAAGAATTAAGGTTTTCTGGTTTGTAATAAGGGTTGACTTGATCAACTCAATTTTAGCTTGAGTCTGTATTCCCTGCAATTTATTTTTGTTGAGTCATGTTGACTCAGTAGTGGTCTTGGACTTCAACCTGGGTGTCACATTTTCTCCCAAGGCCAAGCAAGTGGGCGCCACAAGCCACACGCTGAGTGGGCGCCACACTCCCAGCCACACGCCTGAGTCCAGGGGGCGCCACATCTCCATCCAGTATGCTCTGGTCCCCACACCACAAGATAGCAGGTCCCTTCTCTCATGCGCCACTTAAGGAGAAGACAATCTGGGATCCACAATTCAAGGGGGCGGCCAAGGAGTTTCCATAAGAGCCAAGCTATGAAAAGGAAGGAGCAAAGCTTGGGGAGGAAGACTAGGAGGCGCCCAAGTAATTTCAAATAAAACCAGGTATGAAAGGAAGGAAATTTCTCTTGAAGAGCAAGGTTAGGAGGTGCCCAAATACTTCCAAATAAGACCGAGCATGGAAGGAAAAATATTTTTTCTTGAAGAGCAAGGCTAGGAGGCGCCACCCACTTTCCTTTTGAAGCCACCAATCAGCATTTTTGGAACCTTTTGGCCAGCCATATGTGTGGGAATTGATCCTACAAACCTAATTTGAAGATCCCCCTCATTAGTCCCACATGGAAGATGTAAAACCCTACTCTCTTGTAAAGTCCTATAAATTAAATCCCTATTGTAAATTTTAAAGTAATCTGATGAATGAATCCAATTTATGTGTGAGCAAACTCTATGTTTTCTCTCTTCCGCACTTGCATCCAGGTGTTGAGCTCCGTGAGGGAGTAAATCTGGGTTCCCCAGGAACCTTGAGGAGCTGTGAGATCTCCAACCCCAAAACCCTAGGTTAGCCACTTCACTCCAAAACCCTAGCCGCCCATAATTCTCCTCCCTCCACCAAACCCTAGCCTATCCCACCTCTCACGTCACTCTCTTCAAGTCAAGGCCGACCATCAGCATCCGGGTCCAGTCCGGATACTTCAGATTCAGAGCAAATTCCAGAGGGAGCCAGATCAACCTTTAGGAGAATCCGGACTTTAGCAACATCAACTTTCAAGTTCTTCAATCTGGTAAATCCTTCCTTGAGTATGTGATTCCATCACTTGTTCTTCTTCTTTCCCAGATCTTGAGTTCAGGAGAAGCCGACTCAGCCACAGGACCAGTATTGGAGGATCCATTGCGAAGATATCCGAATCCGAGGATCCAACAATCTGCTCGAGAGAGTTCGTCCACCAAACTTTGTGAAGATCACTGTCTGGTTGGTAACCCATCTCTTCTCTTTATTTCTGTCCTGTTGAAAGTTCAGAGTGAAACCCTAGGTCTGGGAGTTTCTCAACCCCCAGCGATCCGTTACTTCTGAACCACTCTGATAACCTAGTTTCTTTTAAATTGTGCTTTAATTATTACCTAGTTTCTTTCAATTTAGTTTAGCTTTCCTTTGAGTCAAAGCCATTTCGGAAAATATATATAAAAAAAAGAATTAATCTTAATTTATTTCCGTATCGCATCATCTCTTCTTTTGTTCTGCATCATTTTTGGTATCAGAGCCCAGTCTAGGGTTTCTGTTTTGCTTGCTTGTTTTAAGTCTCTCTCCTTTTTACTTTGTCTGCTCGAAGTAGACTCCCCAGGACGTCCGGTCCTAGGAACGAAGCGAGGTGCAAACCTCCTCTTCCCATTCCACGGGGTGTTCCTAGGGCGTGTAAGGGATCCGTTGGGTTACAACTTCGTAGCAGGAATTGTAAACGGGGGAAGCACCCTATTTTCAGTCTGTAACTACCCTGTTGCAGGAACTGTTTCTCATTGCAGGTAACTCCAAATTATGTGATTTTTATTTTTCTGGAACCAGTATAATTGAAACTATTTTACATAATTTTTCTGTGATTTATTGGTTTTCGTGAAATTTCTGAGAATTAAATTACTGCAACTCTGTTTCTGTGTTTTTGCAATTCAATTTTTTTTTGAGTGATCATCTCCTAATTCATCTTAAGGGCATTTGAGCATCTAAGATAGGGGAGGAGTTGATAACCTCTCCTTAGCCCAAAACCACCACCCACTCATTCGATCCTAAGCCTAATTTTAAAATTTATTAGACTTAATTTGCCCTAGTGGGCTAGGGACATCAACAAGTCGGGTCAAGGCTAATGTTGAGTCAGTTTGTCTAGTTACTCTGTGTGTGCTCTGTACTCAGTGTCTAGAACGGTGGTTCAGGGATTCTATCCCGAAGGGCTTGTGTGCTGGTTTGCCTACCTGGCCAATCACTGATTGGTGTCTAGGATTGGCATTTAGGGACCTAACACTCCCCTTACACCTGCCTGGCTGAGTCCCGAGTTACTACAGGCTAGCTTGCCACTCTGATTGGGCATCTAGTTTGGGCTCTAGGTCTAGTTAGCCCGTAGTCGTTTCAGTTGAGTCTCATTTTGTGTGTTTGCTTGCATCATCATGTCTACCCGGAATGGAGTACCCTACCAACCTGGTCAAACCCAACCTAATTTAGAGGCCATGGTTAGAGCTCTTACTGAGAGTATGAACAAATTGAGTCAGGATGTGACTGCCACTGTTGCCCAGTTTAAAGAACAAGTCCATGAGAATTTTGCCCAGCTTAGGGATCGAGTCCAAGTACTTGAGGAACCTAGGCATCAGAATTGGACTCCTGACCCAGATTTTAATGTGCCTCAACCTCACCCACACCAAGAGCCTAGAAGACCTTTATATAGAGATCCTGAACCTAATCATAGGAGGCCTGACCCAGAACCTGAAGATAGAGATGATAGGTTCATTCGAACATCAAATTAGATGCACCCACTTTTGATGGTAGCTTAAACCCTAAGGTGTATTCTGATTGGGAGGGTGAGATGGACCAGTACTTTGAGTGGTATGCCATGTCTGAGGAAAGGAAGTTCAAGTTTGCCAAGATGAAGTTAGTACGTCAAGCTAGGTTATACTGGGGGAACATTGAGCTAACCACTAGAAGACGAAATGTAGAGCCCATAACCACTTGGCAGGGTATGAAAGAGAAGCTTAGAGATAAGTATCTACCCATTTCATACCAGCAGAATCTGTTAGACCAATGGCAGACTTTGAAACAAGGGAACCGATCTGTATCAGACTACATAACCACCTTTGATGAGTACCTGATGAGATGTGATGTGAGTGAAGCCCATGAGGTCACTTTGTCTAGGTTTAGGCTGGACTTAGGGAAGACATAAAGAGGGAGTTGTTTCTGAGAGAGGTTACTGACCTAGACCAAGCCTATCAGATTGCACTGAACACTGAGAAGTTTCAAAGAGGACCCATGCCTTCTAGGGTTAGTGCCCCAATCCCAAGAAATGGACCTAGCCAAGTTACCCTAGCAAGCCTAATCAGGGTATTCCCACCCCTAGGCCCATGGACAAAGGTAAGGCACCTGACACCCAGAGAACCCCTAGTATCATCTGTTTTAAGTGCCAGAAGCCCGGTCATATCTCCAACCAGTGCACAGCCATAGCTTGTTTTAAGTGCCATAAGGTAGGTCATGTTTCTAGCCAGTGCCCTCGTAGATCCCTTTACATAGAAGAAGGAGAAGAAGAGAATTCCGGGCCCAATGAAGAGTTTGAAGAAGAAGTTGATGAGGCCGGAATGAATTTGGTCGATGAGTATGAAGGAGAGGAGGAATCCACAGAGTCTGACCAATTAGGGGTTGTGAGATGCATCCTGTCCCAGAATAGAGTTCAGGAAGATTGGCGTAGGACTAACATCCTACAGACTTTCCTTAAACTAGGGGATAAGGTATGTAAAATCATCATAGATAGTGGGAGCTGTGTGAATGCCATTTCTGCTAGCACTGTCAAAATGTTAGGCTTAACCCCAGTCCCCCACCCCAACCCCTATAAGGTTTCTTGGGTAGACTCTACCTCTATACCATCCAGTCTAGATGTTAGGTCCAAATCCAAATGCAATCCTATCAAGAGAAGATTTGGTGTGATGTCTTGCCCATGGGGGTGAGCAGTATAATTCTTGGAAGACCTTGGTTATATGATCATGATGCCACCCTCTTAGGAAAATCCAACACCTGTGTCTTTAGCTTTAATGGAAGAAAATCACAATCCATTCAGTCCCTCCTAAGGACAAGGTAGCTAAAGGACCCAATAAGGTCAGAGAAATGAAGACTGGGGTGAACCTAATTAGTGCTAAGGATCTAGAACAAGAAATTCATAGTGGTTCACTATTTGGATGTTGACTGCTAAGGAACTTAGGACTCCGACACCCTCAGAGCCTCCTCAGGAAGTTAAACCTTTGTTAGAAGAATTTGAGGATGTTTTTCCCGAGGATCTGCCAGACCACCTTCCACCTCTTAGGGATATCCAGCATTCCATAGATTTAGTCCCAGAAGCTACTTTACCCAACTTGCCCCATTATAGGATGAATCCATCTGAGCATAAGGAACTGCAAAAGCAGGTTGGAGAATTGTTGAGGAAGGGGTTCATTAGAGAGAGTCTTAGCCCTTGTGCAGTCCCTGCACTTCTAACCCCGAAGAAGGATGGCACGTGGAGATGTGTGTTGATAGTCGTGCCATCAACAAAATCATAATCAAGTATAGGTTCCCCATCCCTAGACTAGATGACATGCTAGATATGATGGCCGGTGCAATGGTTTTTTCTAAAATTGATCTCAAGAGCGGCTATCATCAAGTTAGGATTAGACCAGGGGATGAGTGGAAAACCGCTTTCAAAACTAAGGATGGTCTCTATGAATGGGTTGTTATGCCTTTTGGGTTGTCCAACGCCCCTAGTACTTTCATGAGGATTATGACCCAGGTACTTAGAGCTTTCATAGGAAGTTTGTAGTGGTCTATTTTGATGACATCCTGATCTATAGTAAGACCCCTGCAGACCACCTAGGCCACCTTAGACAAGTCTGCCAAGTTTTGAGGAATGATAGTCTCTACGGTAATCTCAAAAAGTGTGAATTCATGACCAGTAGAATTATCTTCCTTGGTTTTGTAGTAACCCTGACGGCGTGGCTGCCGATCCAGAAAAGATTAGGTCCATAGTAGAATGGCCAGAGCCGACCAGTGTGCATGAAGTCAGAAGTTTCCACGGCTTGGCTACCTTCTATAGGTGATTCATCAAGGGGTTTAGTACTGTAGTTGCTCCTATCATAGACTGTATTAGGAAGGGAGAATTCCAGTGGACTAAAGCAGCCCATAAAGCCTTCCTAGATCTTAAGGATAGGATGACCCAGGCACCCATTTTGAGGTTACCCGACTTTTCAAAGGTATTTGAGGTTGCCTGTGATGCTTCAGGAGTAGGCATAGGTGGAGTCCTAAGCCAAGAGAACCATCCCGTAGCATTCTTTAGTGAAAAACTTAATGATGCTAAGCTTAGGTATTCTACCTATGATAAGAAATTTTATGCGGTAGTGCAAGCTTTGCGTTACTGGAGACATTATTTGCTACCGCAAGAATTTGTGCTGTTTTCGGACCATGAGGCTCTTAGATTCTTGAATTCCCAGAAGAAGCTTAACCCTAGGCATGCTAAGTGGGTAGAGTATATCCAGTCCTATACTTTTGTTTTAAAACATAAGGCTGGGTCTGAAAATAAGGTAGCTGATGCCCTTAGACGTCGATCTTTGTTATTGAATTCTGTTAGGGCTGAAGTCATAGGGTTTGAGCAGATCAAAAAGGAATATGAGTCGTGTCCGGATTTTAAGACTGTGTACCAGGATCTAACTCAAGGACCATCTAGTGACCATAAGGATTATACCTTTTAGATGGCTTTCTGTTCTTTAAGAATAGGCTTTGCATCCCTAGAACTTCTCTTAGGGAATTTTTGATTTGGGAAATTCATGCTGGAGGTTTAGCTGGCCATTTCAAAAAGACAAGACCACCCTGGCTATTGAAGACCACTTTTTCTGGCCTAGCTTAAAAAGAGATGTAGCACACATTATGGCTAGGTGTCGGACCTGCGCTGTTGCCAAACAGCGAAAACAGAACACCGGCCTTTATACCCCACTCCCTGTCCCAGATCGTCCTTGGCAAGATGTGAGCATGGACTTTGTGTTAGGTTTGCCTAAGACCCAGAGGAGGCATGACTCTATCTGTGTTGTAGTCGACCGATTTTCCAAGATGGCCCATTTCTTGCCTTGTTCCCAAACATTTGATGCGTCTAAGGTAGCCACCCTGTTCTTTAATGAGATAGTTCGACTCCATGGCCTACCTAAGACAATTGTTTCCGATAGGGATGTCCGGTTCACCAGCTATTTTTGGAAAACCCTCTGGCATAAGTTAGGGACAAAACTTAAGTTTTCAACTGCCTATCATCCCCAGACTGATGGCCAAACCGAAGTAGTGAACCGTAGTTTAGGTAATCTGTTAAGGTGTCTTGTTGGTGAAAACATTAGAACTGGGATTTGTACTTACCTAGAGCTGAATTTGCATACAATGACTCGGTCAATAGGTCTACGGGTAAGAGTCCATTTGAAATTGTGCATGGTTACAAACCTCACACACCTCTTAACCTAGCTCCTTTACCAGTCCACACACGAGTCTCCGAGTCTGCCGAAGTTTTTGCACAGCATATAAAAGACTTGCATAAAGAAATTCATGCCAAAATAAATTTAAGTAATGAAACTTATAAGAAGTTGGCTGATTCTCAAAGGCGAGTCAAAACTTTTGATGAGGGAGACTATGTAATGATTAGGTTAAGGCCTGAACGGTTTCCTCTTGGAACCGTTAGAAAGTTACATGCTAGAGGAGCTGGACCATTTAGAGTGGTGAAGAGAGTAGGATCCAATGCCTATGTGCTCGAGTTGCCTCCAGAACTAGGCATTAGCTCCACTTTCAACATTACAGACCTAGTAGAGTATAGAGAGCCAGCTGTGATTCCCAGTGAGCCTTTTGAACCTAATCCTGCTCTTGAGAGTGAACCCAACCCTGTGTGTCCACCAACAAACTGGCCTGTGAGGAAAGAGCAATTGAAAAGATCCTGGATGATCAGGTTATCTCTACTCGTAATCGAGGATACCAAAGATACCTGGTCCGCTGGCAAGGAAGGCCAGATTCTGATGACTCTTGGATCTCCTGAGAAGAATTACAAAAATTGGACCCAGACCTCTTGGAGAGATACCAGAGCCAACTTGATCCATACTCGACAGGGTCGAGTTCCTCCAACCCCGGGAGAATTGGTGCGGGCACCAGACTCAGAAGAAGACTTCAGAGCTCCATCTGGATCTCTGATTGACCTTGCCCGAAGAATTAGGGTTTTCTGGTTTGTAATAAGGGTTGACTTGATCAACTCAATTTTAGCTTGAGTCTGTATTCCCTGCAATTTATTTTTGTTGAGTCATGTTGACTCAGTAGTGGTCTAGGACTTCAACCTGGGTGTCACATTTTCTTCCAAGGCCAAGCAAGTGGGTGCCACACTCCCAGCCACAGGCCTGAGTCCAGGGGGCGCCACATCTCCATCCAGTATGCTCTGGTCCCCACACCAAGATAGCAGGTCCCTTCTCTCATGCGCCACTTAAGGAGAAGACAATCTGGGATCCACAATTCAAGGGGGCGGTCGAGTTTCCATAAGAGCCAAGCTATGAAAAGAAAGGAGCAAAGCTTGGGGAGGAAGACTAGGAGGCGCCCAAGTAATTCCAAATAAAACCAGGTATGAAAGGAAGGAAATTTTCTTGAAGAGCAAGGTTAGGAGGTGCCCAAATACTTCCAAATAAGACCGAGCATGGAAGGAAAAATATTTTTTCTTGAAGAGCAAGGCTAGGAGGCGCCACCCACTTTCCTTTTGAAGCCACCAATCAGCATTTTTGGAACCTTTTGGCCGGCCATATGTGTGGGAATTGATCCTACAAACCTAATTTGAAGATTCCCCTCATTAGTCCCACATGGGAAGATGTAAAACCCTACTCTCTTGTAAAGTCCTATAAATTAAACCCCTCTTGTAAATTTTAAAGTAATCTGATGAATGAATCCAATTTATGTGTGAGCAAACTCTGTGTTTTCTCTCTTCCGCACTTGCATCCAGGTGTTGAGCTCCGTGAGGGAGTAAATCCGGATTCCCCAGGAACCTTGAGGAGGTGGAGATCTCCAACCCCAAAACCTAGGTTAGCCACTTCACTCCAAAACCCTAGCCGCCCATAATTCTCCTCTCTCCACCAAACCCTAGCCTATCCCACCTCTCACGGCCACTCTCTTCAAGTCAAGGCCGACCATCAGCATCCGGGTCCAGTCTGGATACTTCAGATTCAGAGCAAATTCCAGAGGGAGCCAGATCAACCTTTAGGAGAATCCGGACTTCAGCAACATCAGCTTTCAAGTTCTTCAATCTGGTAAATCCTTCCTTGAGTATCTGATTCCATCACTTGTTCTTCTTCTTTCCCAGATCTTGAGTTCAAGAGAAGCCGACTCAGCCACAGGACCAGTATTGGAGGATCCATTGCTAAGATATCCGAATCCGAGGATCCAACAATCTGCTCGAAGAGTTCTTCCACCAAACTTTGTGAAGATCACTGTCTGGTTGGTAACCCATCTCTTCTCTTTATTTCTGTCCTGTTGAAAGTTCAGAGCGAAACCTTAGGTCTGGGAGTTTCTCAACCCCCAGCGATCCGTTACTTCTGAACCACTCTGATAACCTAGTTTCTTTTAAATTGTGCTTTCAATTATTACCTAGTTTCTTTCAATTTAGTTTACCTTTCCTTTGAGTCAAAGCTAATTTCGGAAAATATATATAAAAAAAAAAGAATTAATCTTAATTTATTTCTGCATCGCATCATCTCTTCTTTTGTTCTGCATCAGCGGGTAGTTATTGCGGCCTAGTGGGTGTCTTACTGTGATCCTCGGGCGGCTTGCCGGCTTCCTAGGGTGGTGATGCCGTCTCTCCATTCACCGGTGTCTTTGCCCAAGCTAGAGGCTGAGCAGGGAAGGTAGAGCTCGATCTGGTAGGGCGTGGCTCCAGCTCAAAGGGCTCGGCCTCGGAGAGACTCCACATGGTGGAGGAGGGCTGAGCTCGACTCCAGGCCATAGGGCTCGATCTTGAGGGGCTCGATCTGGCAGAGGGCAGAGCGTGGCTCCGGCTCAGAGGGCTCAACCTCGGAAAGACTCCACATGGTGGAGGAGGGCTGAGCTCGACTCTGGGCCATAGGGCTCGATCTCGAGGGGCTCGATCTGGCGGAGGACAGAGTGTGGCTCCGGCTCAGAGGGCTCAGCCTCGGAGAGACTCCATGTGGTGGAGGAGGGCTGAGCTCGACTCCGGGCCACAGGGCTCAATCTCGAGGGGCTTGATCTGGTGGAGGACAGAGCGTGGCTCCGGCTCAGAGGGATCAGCCTCGGAGAGACTCCACGTGGCGGAGGAGGGCTGAGCTCGACTCCGGACCACAGGGCTCAATCTGGGGGGCGCCGCTCGGCTCTGGCCTAAGCATCCTGGGCTCGCGGGGCTGACCTAGTGGAGGACGGAGCTCGGCTTCGGTGGGCTGCCCCTTTACACTGAGAGAGCTCAGCCCGACGAAAGAGCCCGAGTAGAGTATCTGATGTGGCGTCTGACAGCTACTCCACATCAGCGATCGTGCCACATCATTTGCCTCCCACTCCTGAGGCCCGTTAATACACGGCGCTCGGGACGAAGGGAGTAATTGCATCATTGACATGGAAAGGTGAAGATCTGGTGCAATTATGACTATGATCGCCGGCGCTTTGCAGGACAATTTCCTAGGCCATTGCACGGGTGCCATGTGGCCACGTTCGAGTAGTTATTGCTGGCACAGAACCCAGAGCGGCCGGGATGCCTTTCTCACCGATGGCTGGCACGTGGCGAGAATCCATTGGCAGAGAGGTTGTAATGGTATAGATGCATCAGATCGCTTTGAAATGAAAAGAGGTATTTATCCAAAATATCTATTCTTTCGAATCCTTTGTGCCTGCTGCAGTACCCAGGCTTCCCTTTCTTCCTGATTGCCTCGGTCCCCCTAAGGAACCAGGTTAGTCCTCCTTCTCTTATTCTTCTTCCCATCATGGTAGGGTTCCTCCTCTGAGTCTAGGGCCTTCCCCCGGCCGAGTATGTCCTTTCTGCCCCTTGGATTCCCAGCTTCTTCTTTCTTTGAAGATGCCTCGTTTTCATCCTTTCACCAATCTGAACGAAGCCGGTCCTTCTAGGCCAAGGATGCCACCTTCCTCCTCCGATGAGGAGGGGGATGGGGAGTGCTTCAAGTTCAGTAGGAGGCATCACCCTGGCCCCGCATCTATTAGAGAACCAGGGGCCGATCCTTCTCATCCTTCTCGTCTTCCTCCCCCACCCGAACCTATCTCCGAGTCTGTCCGGTCAACAGGTCCCAGTGGGATCGCTTCAACGATTTCTACTGTGGAACCGAGGACCATCTAGGATGTCTACGACATCCCTCACTCTATTCAGCTTCTGATTCCCCAACCAGGGGATAGGGTCACTTCGAGTAGCCCAAGCTGGATCGCCTTTTATGAGGAGACCTTTTCGAGAGGGCTCCGGTTCCCCTTCCATCCCTTCTTCATGTCTGTGCTGAGCAATTACCATCTAGTTCCCGCTTAGCTAGTCCCAAATGCCATTAGGATCATCTTCTCCTTCATCATACTCTGCAACTTCCACGGGTTCGTCGCCATTTTTCCTTGTTCAGGGCGTTCTTCATCCTGAAGTACCACCCCACCGAGGATGGGTGGTTGTCCTTGTCTTCTCGCCCGAGGGGTATCAAATTTGAACTCCCCTCTTCCATCAAGGGATGGAAGAGCAAATTTTTCTTCGCCATGGTCGAGGGGGTTAACTGGGTCTGGAGTGATCCGGATCAGTCCCCCAACCGAACCTCTATGGTCGATGTGACTGACCAAGATGACTACGAGCAGCTTCGCACCACCTAGGTTCCTTCCCTTGAGGTCCTGCTGTTAGAGCAGAACCTTTTCGATGCAAGGATCGACCCAACGAGAGGGTTGGGTGAGTCCAGCTCAGGTCTTTCCTTCCTCTGTACTTTCATACTGTCCCATCTGAGCTCTAACCATTGTGTGATCTGCGTGCAAGAATGATCTTCACGGAGAGTGACCTGTTGGCGATCACCAGGAAGAGGCCACCAACCGGGCTGGCCGATGAGCCTCCACCGAGATGGGCCCAGGGCAAGAGCGTGTCGGTGGCCGCTCCCGCAACATCGGTCACCCCGAGTAGGAGGGAGGCCGAAGCTGCCCCTGCACCAGTAGAGAGGGTGACGTTCGTGGTGCCAGGGCCGAATCAGCGGGCAATCTAGAAGGTTCTTGAGAGGCCCAGGCAACAGGAAATGGCACCTGCCCTGGAGCCTGAAGTGGTTATTCAGGCCAAGGCCGCAACTGCCGTTGTCGCTATGTCCCCTCGCTCCCCGAGCCCAATTGCGATTGAGGTCGGGGGGGAGGTTCGAGCTGGGGCCGGGCCCGTGACTGAGGCACCGCCTGAGAAGGTGCCTGGCACACAGCCCGCTCCTGGGGGCTCCGCTACTGGTGGAGTGAGTGACCCTACTCCAAAGGAGAGCAGGAGGGAGGAGGCACGGTGCCGGCTTCCGTTCAGGCTAGGACTGGAGAGCTCTCTGCTCTGAAACAACATACTGGCCGAGCGCATGATGGATTTCTCAATCCAGGCATGTGACCAGTAGGGGATGGCAGGTCTGTGGCTAGGGGATGTGATTGGCAACATCTTCTCCAAGCTCTTCTCGGTAAGCGATCCCGCCTCTTTTACCTCTCTCTCTCTTTTTTTTTTCTCTTTTTTTTTACTAACTTTTTGTACGATGCAGATCGGTGCTGAGGCCCTCTTTATAAGGGACTACTTCCGAAACTAGAAAAGGGACAACCAACAACGGGCAGCAAAGGTTGAGTCACTGAAGGCTGACCTGAAGTAGAGAACCGACACGAACGGGGTGCTCGGTCAGAAGGTCAAGGACCTTAAGAAGAAGCTCACCAACTCTAAGGGGCGAGCAAAGGAGCTCCAGGAGGGCCTCAACCAGGAGCGGGGTCGGTCGAAGAAGAAGGCCAAGGAGCTTGCTGATGCTGAGAGAAGGCTAGGGCTGTTCAACGCCGAGGCAGTCTAGTAGAGGGAGATTGCTTGATCTCTTCAAACCGAACTGGCGACGACGAAGGAGAAGTTGGCCGTGACTGAGAGGGTGGTAGAGGAGTCGGCCAAGTCGACGGAGGCAGCTAGGGGGGAAGCCACCGAGGCAAGGAAGGATGCTGAGGAGGTAGTGGCTGGGTACAGAGCCTTGGAGGAGTTCATCGTCGAGATTCATCAAACGATGTCGGACTCCTTTTCCAAAGGCTTCATGTACCTACGCGGTCAAATTGAGGGGTTCGTTCCTAACAAAGGCCACAGCCGCCTCAGTTACCCACAAGACTTGGACATGAAGTTGGACCCGGAGGCGGTCGTCGAGGAAGCGGCTGCTCTCAAAGATTCTCCGTTAGCCGAAGCCGGAGCTGGGCCACCTGAGGTTGAAGCTGCCCAACCGGGGGTCCCCAAGAATGGGACCTCGCAGCCTCACGGCCTTGTCGGGGGGTCGGTCAGAGCGAATTAGCTTTCCATCTATTTTTGTATTTAGTCTGGGTCGCCCGGCATGTCGGGGGCCCGAAGATGCTTGTAAACACCTTCTGTCAGTCCCCGAGCATCAGTTGACTCTTCTCCCTTCTTTCTTTCCTTTTCTTTTTCTTTCTTTTTTTTTTAGAGTTTGCAGCGAGATCAGAGAGAAAAGTTCTATCTTGTCTGGGGCTTGATCTTCAAGCTCCGGTGTTGGTGAGGCGAGCTCAGGACTCTGGTGGTTTGGGAGTGGCTGCGCTCCAAGATTTGCTGGTCGAAGAGCTGGGCCCCAGTCTAGGTTGCTCGAGAGCTGGGCTTATGTCTTGGTGTCTTGGAGCTAGGCTCGAAGACTTCTTGGCCGGAGGGCTGGGCCCCGGTCCAAGGTTTGCCTGAGAGCTGGGCTCAGGTCTTGGTGTTTTGGAGCTAGGCTCGAAGACTTCTTGGCCGGAGAGCTGAGCCCCGATCCAAGGGTTGCCTGAGAGCTGGGCTCGGGTCTTGTCTTGGAGCTAGGCTCAAAGACTTGCCATCCAGAGAGCTGGGCCCTGAGTCTAGTTCTCTTGAGAGCTGGGCTCAGGTCTTTGTGTCTTGGAGTTAAGCTCGAAGACCTCTTGGCTGGAGAGTTGGGTTCCGGGGATGTTGGTGTCTTGGAGCTGGGCTTGAAGACATCTTGGCCGGAGAGCTGGGCTCTAGAGTTTTTGGTGTCTCAGAGCTGGGCTCGAAGACATCTTGGCCAGAGAGCTGGGCTTCGGAGTTGTTGGAGTCTTGGAGCTGAGCTCGAAGACATCTTGGCTGGAGGGCTGAGCTCCGGAGTTGATGGTATCTCGGAGCTGGGCTCAAAGACATCTTGGCCGGAGAGCTGGGCTCCAGAGTTGTTGGTGTCTTGGAGCTGGGCTCGAAGACATCTTGGCCGGAGGGCTAGGCTCCGGAGTTGTTAGTGTCTTGGATCTAGGCTCGAAGACATCTTGACCGGAGAGCTGAGCTCCGGAGTTGTTATGTCTTGGAGCTGGGCTCGAAGACATCTTTGCCGGAGGGCTGGGCTCCGGAGTTGTTGGTGTCTTGGAGCTGGGCTCGAAGACATCTTGGCTGAAGGGCTGGGCTCCGGAGTTATTGGTGTCTCAGAGCTGGGCTCGAAGACATCTTGGCTGGAGGGCTGGGCTCTGGAGTTGATGGTGTCTCGGAGCTGGGCTCGAAGACATCTTGGCTGGAGAGCTGGGCTCCATAGTTGTTGGTGTCTTGGAGCTGGGCTCAAAGACATCTTGGCTAGAGGGCTGGGCTTCGGAGTTGTTGGTGTCTTGGAGCTAGGCACGAAGACATCTTGGCTAGAGAGCTGGGCTCTGGAGTTGTTGGTGTCTTGGAGCTGGGCTCGAAGACATCTTGGCCGGAGAGCTGGGCTCCGGAGTTGTTGGTGTCTTGGAGCTGGGCTCGAAGACATCTTGGCCGGAGGGCTAGGCTCCGGAGTTGTTGGTGTCTTGGAGCTAGGCTCGAAGACATCTTGGCCAAAGAGCTGAGCTCCGGATTTGTTGTCTTGGAGCTGGGCTCGAAGACATCTTGACCAGAGGGCTAGGCTCCGGATTTGTTGGTATCTTGGAACTGGGCTCGAAGACATCTTGGCCGGAGGACTGGGCTCCGGAGTTGATGGTGTCTCGGAGCTGGGCTCGAAGACATCTTGGCCGAAGGGCTGGGCTCCGAAGTTGTTCGTGTCTTGGAGCTGGGCTCGAAGACATCTTGGCCGGAGAGCTGGGCTCCGAAGTTGTTGGTGTCTCGAAGCTAGGCTCGAAGACATCTTGGCCGAAGAGCTGGGCTTCAGAGTTGTTGGTGTCTCGAAGCTGGGCTCGGAGACATCTTGGAGATTTTCCTGCAAGGGAGATAGCTATTCGTGTAAAAGAAAATCTTTATTATTACTGGAAGAAAGTCTTACATTATTGATAGTATCTTCTTAGATTGCATGCATTCCATGTTCGAGAAAATCTGACACCGTCGAGATCCTCGAGGTAGTAGGCCCCATGTGAGAGGACCTAGGCCACCTTGTAGGGGCCTTCCCAGTTTGGTGAGAGTTTGCCGCACTCCCGAGGTTGAGATGCTTCAGCTCGGCGCAGCACCAAATCCCCGGGTTTGAAGACCTTCAGCCTCACCCATGCGTTGTAGTACCGGGCCACTCGTTGATGGTATGTTGCCATCTGGAGATGGGCTTTGTCCCTTGATTCTTCGAGGAGGTCTAGGTTGAGTAGGAGATGTGCCGAGTTCTGTGCTTCATTATATTGCTGCACTCGTAGCGTGGGCACGCCAAGCTCAACCAAAATGATGGCCTCAGATCCGAAGACAAGGCTGAAGGGCGTCTCATTAGTCGCCATCCTGAGCATTGTGTGGTAAGCCCACAGAATGCTCGGAAGTTCTTCCACCCACCTACCTTTAGCTTGATCCAACCTGGTTCTGAGCCCTTAGAGGATGGTTCGATTGGTCACCTCGGCCTCCCCGTTTGTCTGGGGATGAGCTATAGAGGTGAAGCGGTATCGAATGCCATGCTCCGCAAGAACCCTTCGAACTCCCGGTTGTCGAATTGTCACCCATTATCGGTGATGATACAGTGAGGGAGTCCAAAACGGTAAATAACGGACTTCCAGAAGAATTGGCGGATATTGACTTCGGTGATCCGAGCTAGTGGTTCCGCTTCGACCCACTTAGTGAAGTAGTCGATCGCCACCAGCAGGAATCTCCGCTGTCCAGGTGCAGGGGGAAACGGTCCTAGGATGTCCATCCCTACTGAGCAAAAGGCCAAGGAGATGAGAGCTGGGAGATCGATGCTGCCGGCTGGCACTGTATGTGGGTGTGGCACTGGCATTTATCACACTTTCTGATGAAGTCGACTGTGTCTTCCCTCATAGTCTCTCAGAAGTACTCCTAGCGAAGCGCTTTATAAGCCAGTGTTCTCCCTCCCACGTGGTTCCCACAAAGGCCTTCGTGTATCTCCTGGAGCATGAAGGTTGCCTCTACGGGCCTGAGGCATTTCAGGAGCGGGTAGGAATAAGACCGGCGGTAGAGCTTGCCTTCCATCAGAATGAACCAGGAGGCCTTCTTCTTGATGAGCCCCGCTTCTACGCGGTCCTCTGGCAAGGTGCCATCAGTGATGTATCTGACATACCTGTCCATCTAGCTCGGCTCGGGGGTGACTTGGTGCACCTCCTATGGGCCTTCAAATCTTGGATTCTCGAGGTACTCGATGTAGGCGCGCCCCAATGATAAGTCCGGAAGGGTCGCGAGCCTCAATAATGCATCTACGTGCGCGTTCTCCCCTCGGGGGACATGGAAGATGGTAAAGCGTCGAAAGCCTGCCGTGTTGGAGTGGACTCGATCTAGGTACTTCACCATTTGGGGGTCTCTGGCCTCATATTCCCTGGAGACTTGCCCGGTAACCAGTTGGGAGTCGGTAAAGTCTTTCAAGTTTTTCACACCCAGCTCGTGGGAGACTTTCAGACTCGCGAGGTGCACCTCGTACTCCGCCTAGTTATTCATCGTGGCGAACTTGAAGCGAAGATCACACTCCATCACCACCTCATCGTTGTTGGCAAGGATGAGGCCTGCTCCGCTTCCGCCGGAGTTGGATGCGTCATCCACATGGAGGATCCAAGGATCCTCCTCTGGTCTGGGCTTTGTTTGGAGCTCCATTACAATCTGCTCTGGCTCCTTCGCGAGCCCGGTGCATTCAACCACGAAGTCAGCTAGGACTTGGACCTTCTACGAAGACCTCAGTCGATACGCTATGTCGAACTTGTTGAGGAGTAGGGACTACTTCGCTAGTCTCCCGGAGCTTTCAGAGCGGCTAAGTATGGCCCTCAGTGGCTGGTCCGTCATGACCGCGATCGGGTGTGCTTGAAAATAGGGCATGAGGTGCTTAGCAGATATTATTAGTATAAAAATAAGATTCTCGAAGCGAGTATACCTGATCTCTGCATCGTAGAGGATTTTGTTGGTGCAGTACACCGGCTTCTGAGATCCATCCTCGTCTACGTGGACGAGGACCAAGCTGACGACTCCAGGTGTAAACGCCAAATAGAGTAGAAGTTCCTCCCCTCCTTCCGGCCTGGAAAGTAGCGGGGGAGAAGCCAAGAACTCCTTCAGCTCCTCGAAGGCCGCCCTGCATTCCTCCGTCCATGTGAAGTCATGCATCTTGCGTAGCACCTTAAAGAAGGGAAGGCAGCGGTCGGCCGACCTCGAGATGAACCGGCTCAGGGCGGCAATACGCCCCGTCAAGCACTGGACCTGCTTCTTGGACGTCGGGTGCTCCATGTCGACGATCGCCTGAACCTTCTCCGAGTTTGCTTTGATGCCCCTTTGAGTGACCATGAAGATAAGGAATTTTCCTGCTGCCACTCCGAAGGCACACTTCGCTGGGTTCAGCTTCATCTGGTGTTGCCGAAGGTTGTAGAAGGCTTCGACGAGGTTGGCAATGTGATATGAGCTCGGCTTGCTCATGACAAGCATGTCGTTGACGTACACCTGCATGTTCTAGCCAATCTGGTCTTTGAAGACCTTATTGACTAGGCGTTGGTACGTGGCACCAACATTTTTTAGACCAAAGGGCATCATCCTATAGTAGTATGTCCCCTGGTCGGTGATGAAGGTGGTATGCTCCTCGTCCTCAGGATGCATCCGGATCTGATTGTATCCGAAAAATGCATCCATGAAGGAGAGCAGCCTGTGTCCTGAAGTGGCATCCACCAGCTGATCTATCTTCGGCAGAGGGAAGCTATCCTTCGAGCATGCCTTGTTGAGGTCAGTTTAATCTACACAGATCCTTCATTTGCCGTTGCTCCTTTTCACAATCACCACGTTCACCAGCCAGCTCGGATATTGCACCTCCCAAATGAAACTGGCGACGAGGAGTTTGTCCACCTCCTCGTTGATGGCCGCCTATCTCTCCGGGGCAAAGCTCCTTTTCTTCTGTCGAACTGGCCTATGCTTCGGGTCAATGCTCAACTTATGGATGATGATGTCAGGGGGAATACCTGGCATGTCCACTGCTGTCCAGGCAAACACGTCTGTGTTTGTCTGCAAGAACTCCAACAGCTGAGCCCTCTCCTCCTCAGGTAGCTGGGCTCCAATCTACACCGTCTTCGCAGGATCATTCTCGAGTGGGTAAGAGAGCAAACGCTCGACCAGGCCTCCTCTGGGATCTTGAACTCTCTGGTCGAGGTCATTCGCCTTGGGGTTGCCCTCGGGGCCTTGGCCCTAGGAACGGTTTGGAAGCAGTGTTGCACCGGCCGAGGTGATCCCCTCATCTCCGCAACACCATAAGGAGTTGGAAACTGTACAAGTAGCCTCCTAATGGAGACAACGGCGTCGAGCAGGTTGAGTCCGGGTCGGCCCAGAATCACGTTGTAGGTTGAGGAAAGCCTGACAACCATGAAAGTTATCATGATGGTGTTCTACCGGGATGGGGTCCTGGCAGTAACTGGGAGAGTAACTTCTCTCTCCATCTTTACAGAATCACCTGTGAAACCGACAAGGAGTGTGTGTACATGTTTAAGTTGAGCATGAGAAAGATTCATCCTGGAGAAAGTATCGTAGAAAAGCATATCTGTGGAGCTTCCACTATCAACCATGATACGTTTTACAAGATGCTTTGCAATCATCATCTCGACGACCACGGCATCATTATTTATATTTTTCCCCCTGTCTTTCCCTTCCCTCATAAAGGGGAGTACATTTTCAGAATACCCTGCCCTCCGAGCCTTCTTGGTGGCATGCTCGACCCCCCAGCGTATCATCCCTACCGACTTCTCGGTAGGATGGTTGTTGACTGCTAGAACTGGCGGGAGAGCAATGAGCACCTGGGGTTCTGCGCGAGGTCTGCCCCCCACAAACCTTTCGAGGTAGCCCCTCTTGATGAGCTCTTCGATTTTCTACTTGAGCTTGTGGCATTCCTCGGTGTCGTGGCCGTGGTCGTGGTGGAAGCGGCAGTACTTTGTCTTGTCATGGCCAGAGGATGGCTTCATCGGAGGCGGGCACCATAAGTAGGTCTCACCTTCGATCTCCATGAGGATCTTCATCCTCGGGGCGAGGAGGGGGGTGTAACTCTCCTCAGGAATAGGAGCGCATCTCGATCTTGGTCCCTGCCAGGAGCTCCGAGCTGGTAGTTCCAGCTTCTGCACCCCAGATGTCTCGATGGGGTTTGGCTTCTTCAGCAGCTTCCTACCGAGCTCCTACCTTGTACGATCCGCCTCCTCGGCACGGATGTACTTCTGGACCCAGAGGAGGAGCTCGGAGTATGTCCTCGGGGGCTTCTTGTTGAGTGAGTAGGTCAGGAAGGAGGTCCTGAGCCCTTGCTTCAGAGCCAGCATGGCAACCGGCTCCTCAAGGTTGTAGATCTCCAATGCGGTAGCCTTGAAGCGAGCCACGTAGTCTCGCAGTGGCTCGCGATCTGCTGCCTGATGAAGAAGAGGCTATCTGCCTCTCGTGGCATC
The DNA here is from genome assembly GCA_021397845.1 of Areca catechu. NCBI lineage: Eukaryota > Viridiplantae > Streptophyta > Magnoliopsida > Arecales > Arecaceae > Areca > Areca catechu. Next base: position 152,270,046 of record CM038052.1, read on the forward strand.
TTTCGACAAGCATCGAAGAGGGCCACGAACTTCTATCCCAGCTAGATGAAGGAATTAATGCTCTCCGGCTCCAAACGGGCGAACCACACCCGGGCTGCCTTCCAGAGAGTAGCAGGAAAGGGGACGCACAGGAGTGCATCGATTACCCCCTGGACCCTCATAAGGGCCTGGTAGCTTTCCAGGTGGTTTAGGGGGTCGGTGGTCTCATCGTAAGGATCCACCTGCGGCATACGGAATCGACCTGGGATCGACTCCTCTTGGATTTCTTAGGAGAATGGGGGATGGGAGTCGTAGCCCGCTAGCTCACTAATGGAGCTCGGTAGATTGGCAAACCGGTGGATAATTTCGCCAGCTTGCGGTCATGCTCCTCCAGGCGCTTTTCTGCCATGCGCCTGATGGCTTCATCAATAGACCCCTCCACCGAAGGAGACGGAGAAGGTGACATAGGTGCCTAGTGCCCATGGCCGGGGGTTTTTCCCTTTCTACCTCGGTAGGGCTTAGATGCCGCCTACTCAAGTTTGGTGAGCGGCTCTCCCTGTCAGCAGACCCGGCTCTCCCTGTCAGCAGACCCGGCTCATTATCTTTTCATCGGAGTTTGATGGCTACCCCAATTGTCAGTGATGGCCCGCGACTACGAAGGCCTTCCTTGGAAGGAATGCAAGCTATCACGGAAGGCTACGGCATGCACTGCTGGGGTCCCTGGCTGCTGGTGAGTGGCCAAGGATCGGTGCTGATGTTGAAGCTGACGCACTGCTGTGGCAAGGATCTATATCTGTTGGGTGAGTGCGGCCAACTAAGATTCCGGCGGAGGTGGTTAAAGTGGAGTGGATGGCTCTGCCTCTGGGTCGCGATTTTCCCAAGAGGGGGAGTCCCCCGCATGGCTGGTGGAGACCTCTCTCGCCCTTGTCGTCACCATCCTTTCGTCAGACTGCTTGTAAAAAATTGGGGTTAAAGGTGGATCAGCGATCGCTTCTCTTCCCCTTCCTGGCGCGCCAATCTGTTACCACCAAGATTGTCATGGCCCATAGCTAATGTCGGTGTCAGACTGCGCTCTTTCTACTTGCTGGCGGTCCTGTGGTTCCGGACATGCAAAACAGAGGTTAGTGACCCAGGCCGGGGATTCTGGCGGGGGCACTCCGATGATCAAGTCAATGACGATCCAGGAGAACAGATCCTCCTGGTCGAGCCCCTCTTGATGGACTCCACGTTAAGAGGAGTGAGTAGTGAGAGAGTGGGGTGCAAGTGCATCAGGGGAATGGTGACCGAACTAGAGGGAATCTCTAGGTGGCCCTTCCTCCTACCCTTGCCTGGGTTTTTTGGTGGTGCTTCGACCTTCAGTTGAGCTTGCACTTATATTTTTGCATACCTCTCCCCTTTTGGGGGTGTTGAACATTCTTTGTAGCCAAGGTGACCATTGGGCGCCTGCCTCAGGATCTTCGCTGGGCTGGCAGGCATATGCGGTGGTGTCCCGTGCCACGGACGAGATGTCTTTCCAGATTCATGATAAGAGAAGCTGTCATGTGTTCTGACATTCCTCCTTGTCACCCCGTTCCAGGAAGCCTGGCAGTGCCTCGATCGGGGGGCCGCCATCCCTGGGATTCGAATTTCCCGGTTGACTTCCTCTTTCGGGTGGTTCAGGTGGTTGGTGAAGGGTGTGGCACTTTGATCGGAGGGTTCCTCCCCTTTCTGGTGAAAGTGGGAGCCGCGGGTAGTTATTGCAGCCTGGTGGGTGTCTTGCTGCAATCCTCAGGCGGCTCGCCGGTGTCCTAGGATGGTGGTGCCATCTCTCCGTTCGTCGTTGTCTTTGCCCGAGCTAGAGGCTGAGTAGGGAAGGTAGAGCTCGATCTGGCAGGGCACGGCTCTGGATCAAAGGGCTCGGCCTCGGAGAGACTTCATGTGGCAGAGGAGGGCTGAGCTTGACTCTGGGCCACATGGCTCGATCTCGAGGGACTCGATCTGGCAGAGGACAGAGCCTGGCTTTGACTCAGAGGGCTCGATCTCGGAGAGACTCCACATGGCGGAGGAGGGCTGAGCACGATTCTGGGCCACAGGGCTCGATCTCGAGGGGCTCGATCTGGTGGAGGACAGAGCGTGGCTCCAGCTCAGAGGGCTCGGCCTCGGAGAGACTCCACGTGGCAGAGGAGGGCTAAGCTCGACTCCGGGCTACATGGCTCGATCTCGAGGGGCTCGATCTGGCGGAGGACAGAGCGTGGCTCCGACTCAGAGGGCTCAGCCTCAAAGAGACTCCACGTGGCGGAGGAGGGCTGAGCTCGACTCTGGGCCACAGGGCTCAATCTCGAGGGGCTCGATCTCGGGGGCGCCGCTCGGCTCTGGCCTAAGCATCCCGGACTCGCGGGGCCGACCTGGCGGAGGATGGAGCTCGACTTCGATGGGCCGTCCCCTTACACTAAGGGAGCTCAGTCCGGTGAAGGAGCCCGAGTAGAGTATCTAACATGGCGTCTGACAGGTACTCCACGTCAGTGATCGTGCCACATCAAATAACATTGGTAAATTATTTTGTAGGCTAGAGATCTGTCTCCCAGATGGTCTCCATATATGCCCTCCTGCACCTCTCTTAGGGCGTAGTCGGCATCTGATGGTCCTAAGTATTTTAGCAAGGGTTGTGTGAAGGACCTCTTATACAAGGCTCCATCTAGGATAACATATTGGGAGGCCATCCATCGGACTTGTTTGGCATCGTCCTTGTCTTCAGGTAACACACCCTCATTCAAAAATTTAAGAATAGGGTCTATCCAACAAAGCTCGTGCTTGATTTGGTGTACCTCTGAAATCTTTTCCAATATGCTTGGATCTTCTAGGTACTCTATGTAGGTCTGATCAAGGAAATCCGGAGTAGTGGTTACAAGTTGAAAAAGGGAATCGGCTCGAGAATTTTTAGTTCATGGCACGTGGGCTATTTCAAAGAATTACAGTTGGGACAGAAGATCTTGCACATTTTCAAGTACCTGACCATAGTAAAGTCTCAGGCTTCGAATTCACCTTTCACTTGGTTCACCACTAGTTGAGAATACGAGAAGACTTGGATATCCTGAATCTCCAATTCTTTGGTGATTCTAAGTCCTGCCAAGAGGGATTTATACTCTGCTTGGTAGTTTGAAGCTTTGAAGGAAAAGCGAAGGGCATATTCCATAGTTTGTCCATCAGGACTAGCTAAGATGAGACCGGCTCTATACCCTGCAAAGTTGGAGGCTCCGTCCACATAAAGTATTCACGTGGATTCTGAATCCTATTTGGTGACTTTCTCATCTTCGATCCTCTGTTGACTGTTTTCCTAGCTCTACGTACATTTGGCAAGGAAGTCGGCTAGTACCTGTGCCTTCATCACTGATCTAAGTTGGAACATGATATCGAATTTGCCTAGCTTGATGGCCCATTTGGCTACCCTTCTCGAAGTATCAAGACATCGAAGGATGGCTTTCAAGGGTTGGTCCGTCAGGACCACAATGGCATAGGATTAAAAGTAGGGTCGCAAGCATTTCGCCATGATCACCAATGAATATATATGTTTTTGCACTCTGGGATATCTCATTTCGGCTTCATGCAATACCTTGCTAGTATAGTAGATCAGCTTTTGCAGGTAGTCTACTCTTTTTCTAACAAGTACTGAGTTGATTGCTTCATCCGAAGTGGAAAGGTACAAGTAGAGAGTTTCACCTTCCTGAGATTTTGAGAGTAAAGGGAGACTTTCCAGATACCTCTTTAATTCTTCAAAGATGAGTCGACAGTCTTCTGACCACTCAAAACTTTTTGTTTGGTGGAGAGCTTTGAAGAAGGAGAGACATCTTTCAACTGACCGGGAAATGAATCGGCTTAGAGAGGCGATTCTTCCAGTCAGTTGTTGCACCTCTTTCTTGCTGAAAGGATGTATCATACTTCGGATAGCTTGGATTTTTTCTGAATTGGCCTCTATTCCTCATTTGGTAACGAGGAATCTTAGGAATTTTCCCAATGACACTCCAAAAATGCACTTGGTTGGGTTCAATTTCATCTGATAACATTACAGGGAATCGAAGGATCCTTTTAGATCTTTGATGTGATTGGCTTTCTAGAGGCTCTTTATAATCATATCGTTGACATACGCCTCCATGTTCCTCCCAAGTTACTTTTCAAATACCTTATTGATCAACCTTTGAAAGGTTGCACCGGTATGTTTCAGTCCGAATGGCATTACCTTGTAACAAGAGTCTACTCTCTGTTACAAATGCCATCTTCTCGTCGTCAGGGTCCATCCGTATATGATTATATCCGGAGAAGGTATCTATGAAACTTAACAGATGATGACCAGCAGTGGCATCAACCGCTAGTCTATTTTCGATAGAGGGAAGCTATCTTTTGAGCAAGCTTTGTTGAGGTCGATGTAGTCGATGCAGAATCTTAATTTGCCATTAGATTTTTTCACCATCACAATGTTGGCCAGCCAGTCGAGATAGTGAGCTTCTTTGATGAACCCGGCATTGAGGATTTTGTTTACCTCTTCACCAATCACCTTCTATTTTTTCGGAGCGAAGTTCCTTTTCTTCTGCCGGACGGGCTTGTGGTTAAGGATGACTTCTAATCGGTGGGTGATGACTTCAGCTGGGATTCTAGGCATGTCAAAAGCTGACCGGGCAAAGACGTCGGCGTTACTCCATAGGAAGTGAGTCAGCTTGCCTTTGTTTCTTTGTCAAGTAGATTGTTGATCTGCACAACTTTTGTTGAGTCATCTTTGGCTAGCGGTATGGAGATAGTCTTTTCCACAAGCTCTTCGCAAGCCTCCATCCGGTCTCTCGGATCTAATTGTTCCAAAGTTATGTGATCGACTGACTATATATCTTGTATCATCAAGCATTACTTGGTGACCCTTTGGTCTCCTTTCATTTCTTCGATGCCGTTTCTAGTGGGAAATCGTACTAGGAGATGGTATGTTGATATTATGGCATGAAACTTGCTCAAGGCGGGTCGTCCCAAGATAGCATTGTATGCTGATGGCATTGTACGACCACAAAGTTAATTGGAAGTATTTTTTAAAATGGTTCTGTGCCAAGAGTTACTGGCAATAATATTTCTCCTTCCACTCTAACTTGATTACCTCCAAATCCCGTGAGAGGTATGGAAAACTTTTGTAACCTGCTTTTGGGTAAGTTCATTCTGAGAAAGGCAGCATAAAGCAAGATCTCTGTGGAGCTTCCATTATCTACCACAATCCTTCTAACATCATAATTTGCTATAACAGCCGAAACTACAACATGATCATCATGAAGAGTCTGGATTCCTTGCAGGTCATCATCCGAGAAGCATATGGTGTTGTTGCTTCTGTATCTTTTGGGGGCATCTTCTTCAGCTTCACTTCTCCAATGGGTCTGACGATGCAGCATGCCTACCCTTCCGTTAGTCAGCCTCTGGTTGGGTAGTTATGCTTCTTCCACAACCCTCTTGGGGGTAATGCCTTCAATCCAGGATTCCTGGTTGTTGACATACTTTCCTAGGATCCCCGCTTAATCAGGTCTTCTATTGCATCCGTGAGCTGGATGCATTCTTCAGTGTTATGGCCATGATCTCAATAAAACCGGCAGTATTTTATTCTTGTTCCTAGATGCAAGAGGTGCCTTCATGGGAATGGCCTCTGTAGGTAACTCTCCTCTATTTTCATTAGGATTTTCTCCCTTGGAAGAGAGAGGAGTATATGAGTCAAATCTGCTACTTAGTTGCTTTGGCTTGGGACTGCGCCATTGAGTTGGTGCATTATTGCCAAGAGGTCCGGATGGGGCTGATCCCTTGCCGCTCTTCTTCCTGGAGGCTAACCTCCCTTCAGTCAGGCACCAAGTTGCTGCTTGCTCTTCTGCCATCTCATATTTTTGAGCTCCCACCAACAATTCGGCGTAACTCATAGGAAACTTCTTGTCTAGGACAAAAGTAAACATGGATGATTGAAGACCCTTCTTCATTGCGGACATAGCCACGTGTTCATTAAGATCAAGGATCTCAAGGGTGGCGGAGTTAAATCTAGCGATGTAGTCTCTTAGACTTTCTCCTTCATTTTGCTATAAGAAGAAGAGGTTGTCTGAATTACGGGATATCTTTCAGTAGGTCCTGAAATGTGATACAAACAGTTTCTTCAATTCACAAAAAGAATGAATGGTACCTAGGCGGATGCTCGAATACCACATTCGAGCTACTTTCTTCAGAGTGGCTGGGAAGGCAAGGCAGTGCAGGGCATCGGAAGCTCCCTGTATCATCATGTATGCCTTGAAGCTTCCCAAGTGATTCAGAGGATCAGTAGTACCATCATACGATTCCAATTGAGGAATCTTGAAGTGGTGGGGATGACTCCATTATCCTTTGAGAGAAAGGGGGGCGTGAGTCATATAGTATGATTTCCTCACTTCTTCACTAATCATTGAGTTTTGCAATTTGCAATTCCAGCATCTTGAATTTTTCTTCATAATCATCGTATATTCCTTTTTGCCTGGTACTTTCTGGAGTTGAGTCTCCTGAGGATGCTGAGGAGGGTCTTCTAGCTCTCTTCAGCTCGGGTTGGCCTTCCGTATGCTTGCGGTGTCGAGAACTTTGAGGATCGAAAGAGCATCGATCTCGAGAGGAGCGTTGGGTGAATACTTGGTGTCAGTCTTCTTTCCTTCTAGACAGATGGCTGTGTCTAGAGGCTGCTGGCAGGTGTTGCCCCTGGAGTGCAATTTATTGGAAATTGTGCATCATGGTCATCAGTACATCCATCCAATTCATGAGGGCTTTCAATTGTTGTTGTCCTACAATGAGTGCGGGAGGCGACATGTCATTTTCTATTAGATGATCGTTCCTCTAGGAAACAGGGCGTCCCATGCTCGCTGAGACATTTTAAGCTCTCCCTTTTACTATCTTGTATTCTCTCGAGGGCTCTCCTTTCCAGGAGGGAAACAATTTTCACAATTACGAGACCCCTACCTAGTGCGCCAATCTGTTGACACTGATTCTCGTGGACCGAATGGACTGCCTAGTTTGCTGCTTCACCTCCTCGGGCTCCTGCAAAACAAACCCCTGGCTGGAATTTTTCTGGTGGGGGATACTTCGATGCCTAAGTCAGTAGGGATCAGGTCACAGAATGAAGAGCTCAAAGAAAGAAATGATGAAAGAGAAGAGTCAAAGTGGTATCAGCTAGTCTTAAACTGGCTCACAATTGCCTGGTCTTACTTACCTTGGAGATCCCCTCTTACCGCTTTTATAGGTGTTGCTATAATTGAAAGTAGTTAAGCCTTCTTGATTTCTGTTAGAGAAGTTAGTCAATATAACTCCTCTTCAACTAATTGTAGTTACTGTTGTAGGTTAGTTACCTTGGTCTTACTGAAGCCAAGGCTGTCAGTTATATGATTTGTTGGTTATAATAACCAAGTCCGTTCTTGACGACTTTGAGTCGAAGTAGATCGGCCATTCTCTTTGGAGTTGGCCGACAGTCATTTGGTTGGCTATAGATCAATCATTTACTTCGGAGTCGTTTGCTTCGGAGTACACATTATGGATCGACTATTTATTTTGAAGCCATCTTTTTCGGAGCGAGCCGACTGTAGATCAGCCATTTACTTCGAAGCCACTTGCTTCGAAGCATGTATTGTATTATGGATCGGCTTTTTGCTGAAGGCCGATTTCAAGTTATGTGTCATTACTAGCTGAAGCATAGCGTTGATCCATTCTTCCGTTGGAGTTCAGGAGTATCGTCGTGTCAATCCATCTGATCGACCGATCTGGATAAGATCAATTGAATCTTCGAATCTACAATTAATTCTTTGAGCCGGTTTACCACAACAATAATCATCGATTTTCTAAGGATGACCATTGAGCTCAATACAATACTTTATAGTATAATTGGTCGAAGCACTAGTGGTAAATCATATATAACCTTTTTTTTATTTTAAAAAAATTATATCTTACATGCACCATATGGCAGTTCATCATGCTAATTATATTTCTGCAGTTTTTGTGCGTCCTTCGCTCATCTTGCATTCTATTTCATCTTGCTTTGTTTTTGTGGTGCGAGTATGGTGCGCGTGATGCATGATATAATTTCTTCTCATCCAGACCAACTCGACCTGATGCAAACCCAATGTGATGTCAAGCTCTGAACCCATCCACTTTCGGATCGGTCCGTTTTCTTGGAACTGTTCCACTCGGCTCGCTTCCTGCTACCCTCGCCATGGTCGGTCGGCGAAGCACCAATCCAAACGCCGGCACCTCTCGCTCTTCCCTCCGAGCTCTGCACTAAAATCCTTCTCCCCTCTACCCTTTCCAACTTCCGCGAAACGTCCCAGAGCTAAGGTTTCTCCTACCTTTCCCCCTCACCCAACCGACTCAAAACCCCTAACCCGCTGCAAGGACCATGGCGAAGAGCCCGATCCGTGCGCCGCTACGGTGGGCGGCGGTGCTCAGAAGGTTCACGACCGCATCGGTGGTGGAGCTGAAGACCCAGGAGGCGAGAGAGCAGGCGGAATGGAAGCCGCTCTACCGCCGGCTGTCGGTACTTGGCGGCGCCCCGGAGGGGACCGTGACGGCGACGCTGGATCAGTGGGAGATGGAAGGCTGGAGGGTAACGGCACTCCGGCTTATGAAGCACATCCGCGAGCTCCGCAAGTACCGCCGCCACGAGCACGCCCTCGAGGTGAGGCCAAATCCCCCCGGCTGTCCCCTTCCCCATCTCCCAAGCTGATCATTTCCTTGTGTAATCCGATTAAAAAACCTTTTTTGGGTCTCAAATCGTCTTGTATTCTTGAACTTAGCCTTGATAAGTATTGCGTACTCGAATTGTATTGATAATCTTTTGTTAGATTACAAGTGCGATATGATCCACATCAGCATTTTAATTTCGAGTCATGTTTCATTTGGTTGGAGTTTGTTTCGATAACTCTCCTGGTTGGGGCAGCTAAAAGAAGGTTCTTTTTGCTGTTTAGACTTGTCTATTTTTTGACGTCTGAGGTCTGAGATCATATATTTCTGTGGCCATGATCATCACTTAAGCATAATGAACCGAGTCAAGTGTTTGTGCCTCTGTATTATGCTTAGTTTTCAGTGTGATGATCCGATATTTAGAGTTTGTAACCTGTATTTGTGTGTAATTTATAAGTGAATTGCCTGTCTAGGTAGTTCTTGCTTAAATGTGGATGAAGTGGGTCAAGTTAACTTGTTTATTAAATTAAAACAACTGTAAAATAGTTTATTTTGTTACTTACAATTATGATTACATAATAATTACTTGAAGGATGGTAATATAATCATGTCCCTTTAGATGTCATTTTGTATTGAATAGAATTCCCTGATTTCTTTGTGGATGCTACTTGTGCTATCATATATGAAGTGGTGACCTTGGCTTATCTCCCTGAAAGTAAAACTTGAGTCACTTAGCACACTATACTTATGGGAGTGAAACAAAAGCTCAACTACTTATATCTGAAGAACAGATATATAAGGGGTTGGAGCTCAAAATATTTTTCTTGCTTGGTATTAGATGCCGTGGAAGCATGAAATGTTCTCTTAAATGGTGTGCCCTTTTGTAGACAGTGAGAAGTGGTAAACAAATAAATAAATTAGACTATGTTTCGTACCCTCATGTAGCTCCACACAGCAGTTGATAATTTACAAGTTTGGATGTTTCATGTCTCTGTTCTATTAGTTGGTACATTTGTGATTTTTCTGATTCTCCAGACAAATTTTTACCTCTCTTGCTTTCTCTCTAAAAGCATCAGTACAGCCTACCTGGTTTACTCCACCAGCCCTCACACTTCAATTTGTATACCATCTGGTTCTGTAGTTGCACTCCATTCTTGCTAGGACTCCTTTATGCAATTGTATGGTTATAAACCTCTTATATGGTCTCTACCTCTGTCATCCCTTTTGTATACCTCCTTTCTAGCCCCATTGCATGAGCCTCATCATATGCTCCATTTGTCCATGGTTTTATTATTCTTCCCCCAAAAGATAAAAAAAAATGATCCTCATGCATGGCATTAATGTGATTTATTTTCCTTGTTGCTATGTCTATTTGCTTGCATATGTATGATCACCTGCACCAAACTCCACATTCTTCGTCTTTTATATTCATTCACTCTTTGAAAATCTTTTTCTTCTTGCTCTTCTATAGATTTTCAATTTCTTGTATTGAGCCTTCATTTTGTTGACTGCATATCGGGCTTCTAGATACCAGGACCAAGTATCTAAGGGCATTTCATTTTTAACCTGTTGGTTTTCTAAGCACATCATATATTTTGCCCTGTCACATCATATTTTCCAATTAATTTAGATGTTACTTCACATTCCATTACTTGTATTTTCGTTCCAAGTCTCGTTGTCTTTAGCTCTCTGCACTTTGAATGAATTTAAATTTGCCTTAGTTTTCTGTTCACTTGATTTGTTCTATTAATTAGTAAAATCCATTTGGGCCAGTACATTGTACGTGTTTCTTGAGACATGCCTTTTATTGTTGAATGTCTTGATCCATCTTTATGCAATTTTTATGTTTTGAGACATTGTTAATATATACCTTGTCATATGACCTGTTCTTGTTGCCTATTTGTTTGTTAGGCTGTGAAAGGAAATAGGAATGTGATTTTTGACATCTTGTAGTTACCAAATCACATATATGGGAAATGCAAGATCACCATATTATTCTAGAATTCTAGGATCTTTTGAGGCAAAGCAATCCATATTGGGCAGGGCAAGCTTTGTATAATTTCTTCTAGAAATATATATTACAAAAAAAACATTATGGAAAGATTTACAGATTCCCATTCTATGCAACATCTGTTCTCGTTTCATTTTAGGAATCTTGGATTTCAGAGAAGTTAACAAGGAAATACTCTTTTATCATTGATTAGCTATCTTTTTAGAATGTTCTTGTCATATTTATTTATAGGTGCTCCGTTTTCTAATGTTAAAACAATTTTTGAACCACCACTACTACATGTATATTAAATTGTTTGAAAATAGTATATATCTTATATCTATATATCTGTCATCGAAACTAGTACTGATTTGTCATTGCTAACTAGTTCTGATTTGACATTTCTATCCATTCTTTTTTGTTTAATTTTTCATCTTTAATTCTAAATTTTTATGATTCTTATGGTCACTGTCCATGAACAGCCACTTTTGTTTCTGACTTCTTGATAGATGATGCATTGGATGGAAAGGAGAGGTATGGAAACGCCAAATGGCTACCATGCAATACGCTTAGACCTTATATCAAAAGTCAGGGGAATAAGATCTGCAGAGGAATATTTTTCAAACCTCCCAGAACCTGCCAAGAACCAGCGAACCTATGGAGCTCTGTTCAACTGTTACTGTTCAGGAAGAATGATGGACAGGGCCATTGCCCTCTTGGAGAAAATGAAGGAACTGAAGTTTGCTTCTAATGTTCTCATCTATAACAACCTAATGAGCGTTTATGTGAAGTTAGGCCAGCTGGAAAAGGTCCCAATCTTATTCCAGGAAATGAAGGCAAGTAATGTCCTGCCAGATAGTTGCACATATAGGATCATTATGAAAAGCTATGTCTCAATGAGTGACATAGTCTCTGTTGAGAGAGTTACACAGGAAATGGAAAGTCAAGGTGCCTCAGATTGTCTTACATATTGTCATCTAGCTTCGCTCTATAACTCAGCTGGCCTTTTTGAGAAAGCTGAGACTGCCCTCAAGAAGGCTGAATTAGTCATGGGCAGCCATGAGCTGTCATCATTCCGTTTGCTTATAAGCTCATATGCTGCAGCTGGTAATCTATCAGAGGTCAAAAGGGTCTGGAATTTGTTTAAAGCCAGGGTTCCAAGGCCTACTAACACGAACTATCTCATCATGCTTGAGGCTCTTAGGAAACTGGATGATATGGATGGACTGAAGCAATGCTTTGAGGAGTGGGAATCTGGCTGCATGAACTATGATATAAGGCTGGTGAACACCGTTATAGGTGCATGCTTAAGATGGGGTATGGTGGATGAAGCCAAATTGCTCCAGGAAAAGGCTGACCAAAAGGGTGGATGGTCTGATGAGCACACTTTTGTGCTGTTTATAGATCATTATTTGAAGAGCCGTGAACTAGAGTTGGCTAAAAAATGTTCGAAGCTTGCAACTTCTATTGTGAAGAAAGGGCGGTTGAAAACTGAGGAAACAGATGATGTTTCCTGAATTGTAGGAAAGCATGTGGCTCAGAAATGTTTTCTTTTTTCTTTTTTTTTCTTTTAATATGAGGTATCCAAAATATTCAAGGTAATTCCAATCCTATTTCAAATAAAAAGGATCTGTATTATTGAATTCTTTTTTCCTGCGTAAGAGATAGGGAGATACCTATATCCCGATTGGGGATGTAGCTTACAAGGCTTGAATCTAGAATGTTTGATTGCTAGTCAAAGTGACCCCCAACTCATAATAAGCACGAAAGGTTATCAATGGAGCTTGGCTATGATTGATATTGAAGATTGGCTTTGTTTGGTAATGTTGGAGGTGGTACAGTTTTTATTTGCAGAGCTTTTGCTATATATATATATATATATATATATATTACTACATGTTTGAGATGATGCGGAACTTGACATTTGCTTGATGTTTATGGTATTAAAATATAAATAATAAAGAATATTATATAGTACTTTTAATTATTTAATTATTTTTATTATTTGTTGTCGTCTAGATCGTCGTGGTCTGCAATTCTTACGTGGTCTAGGTGAATGGATTTTCAGCTAGCGTCATCGGATTCGTCGATCGGAAGCGATCAAGGGAACAGGCCATTCTTTACAGAACTTGGTGGAGACATCGTGTTCGGAGGGGGGTTGTAAGAGTGAGAGGGGCTTGGAGCTATGCTGGTCATCCTGTAGGCCTCCCTAATGGGAGGAATCCTTCTTCCCCGTCGCTCCTCATGAACAGAGACCTGCAAAAAGTCCTGGCCGGGGGCATCGGCGGGGACACTATAATGCTCAAGTCAGTTGGGAGAACAACTGGAACTGTGTAGGAGAATAATGGCTCGGGATCCGGTTAATGAGCGTGTGGTTGTTTTTTTTACCTGGGTCGGAGGTTCCTCTTACCTATCATGAGATTGCTCCTGTCATTTAGAGAGGTGTGCTCTCCTTGACGTAGGCCTGTGAGGCTAGGATAGGCCTGTGAGGCTATGATGGGTTGGTAAACTTTCTCTTCTGGGAGGTTCAGAAGGTTGGTGAAGAAGTGCAGTGCCTCGAGTGGGGCACTCCTTCCTGATTAGTGTAAACAGTAGTCTGGGAGGTTTTTGATGTAGTCCTTCTTTGCAGGCGGCGCGCTACAGGATCCACGTGGATGGGGCTCCTTAGAAAGCATGCCGGGCCCAGTGGATGGGGCCAAACTGTGTCATGCTCCCAATGGTCGAATCGGGCTGAGATGCCGAAGTGCCGAACTGATCGGGATGCTGCTCTTGTGCAACACACGGGCTGAGAAGAGTGTGCCCGAAGTGAACAAAAGTGAGCCGAGGGTGGAGCCATCTTGGGGCACAGTTGATGCACTAGACTTTACATGCTAGGCTGCCATACAGACGCGCGGACCAAGAGAAGGCCCGTAGAGGCTTCCCATGCATGCTAATCGAGGCAAGGCCTGTAGAGGCTCCATGCATGTGGATCGAGGTGCATGGTGCGAACTCATGCATTGCTCCCGGCGATTATCGAGGTGCTGAACCGCGGAGGTGCGCTGCTCCCCAGTGGCTGAGATGGAATTGGGCGCTGGCGGACGCGTGCGACTGAGGTGGCATGGAGGCATGTTTGCCGAGGTGCCAGTTCTGGGCGGAGGCGACCATGGAGCCAGACTAGAGCGGAACGCCGGGCTAACCCTAGGTTCGCCGTCACGTGGGCTGAGGTGGAGGGGCCAGAGAGCCTCGTCCTGGTCACTGTGGCTGAGATCAGGAGGAGCTGGAAAACTCCATCCCAGCGCATGCTGCTCCCCGACGGTTAGGCCGGACTGGGCGCTGCCGGACGCGTGCGGTGGCGGGCTGGCTGAGGTGAGCCTCCGCACCGGGGAGGACGCCGGCCTGGAAGTGCACCGTCGCAGGGGGCGAGGCGGCCACGGAGCCGTCGGAGGGGGACTCCGAGTGCACCATTCCCAATTGGAGCCAAGCTAGTGAGGTGCCGGACCAAGGCGCGTAGCTTCGTCTTGAAGCATGCTGAGGCATGCTGGCTGGAGCGGGACCCCAGGCGGGTAGTGCTGAACTGACGCAGGGTGTGCGCCCGGCTATTACAAGCCATGGAGATGGACTCCATGCTAGGGAGAGCACCGCACCGAACCCCGCCGAGGTGGGCGGAGTAATGCAACCCGAGGCAGGACTCCGCGCTGGTGAGGGCTGTGGGGCCAGAGCGGGCCACTCCTCATTGATGTCGGTGCGCGGGCCAAGATGGCTGGAGGCAGACCGCGGCATGCGGAGGTGTGCTAGCTAGAGCGGGACTCCAGGCGGGCGGCGCTGGACTGACGCAGGGTGCGTGCCGGGCTGTTACAGGCCATGGAGCTGGACTCCATGCTAGGGAGAGCACCGAACCCCACCGAGGTGGGTGGAGCAATGTAGGCCGAGGCGGGACTCCGTGCTAGTGAGGGTCGTGGGGCCAGAGCGGGCCGCTCCTCATTGACGTTGGTGCGCGGGCCAAGATTGCTGGAGCCAGACCGTGGCATGCGGAGGTGTGCTGGTTGGAGCAAGACTCCAGGCTAGGGAAATGTCGTGCCAGACATGCGCTCCACGGGGCACGTCCGTGGGTTTGGGTGCAGGTGGTGCCCTCGGATGGTTCACCTGGCCTAGGATAGGTGCTCGCGCAACTATCGGAGTCAGCCGCATGCTGTTATGGAGCTAGGCTCCATTTATGGCCGAAGTGGGCTCTCCGAGGTGCCAACCTGGCCACTGTAGGGTATGAGCCCACGGACCCACCATCCTGTTTTGATGCGAGGCTTGGGATGCTGCACGAAACATGTGGCCACGTTAGCTAACAGGGATGATGCTGCGTCAGGGCCGAATGGATTCGTTACCACTATAACATATGCCCCCACTCCTTGAGTCCAAAGCATTACTCCCATCGTTTTGGATGAAGAGAGTAGCTTTATCCATCCTTGTACTGG
Source organism: Areca catechu (assembly GCA_021397845.1). Classification (NCBI taxonomy): domain Eukaryota; kingdom Viridiplantae; phylum Streptophyta; class Magnoliopsida; order Arecales; family Arecaceae; genus Areca; species Areca catechu. The sequence continues at coordinate 152,285,130 of CM038052.1, forward strand.
TTGCAAGAAGTCACTAGACAAAACTAAACTTGTCAGAGTTTAATCGTTGGTCTTTAAGAGCCTAAATGAAGTCATCGAGTCGTGGCTGTCCTCTTCATGAACAGGGGGTGGCCTGCAAATCAAAGTAGAAAGTAGTGTTGCTAAAACTCACTTGCCTGTAGGTACTTCGATCGAAGGTTAGTTGGTGTTGCATGGTGATGGTGCTAGTGCTTCAATCTAACTCCTCTTTGACCGGATATAAGGTGGTGCCGAGGAGGAAGAGGTTGGTGAGGCGCATAACTTGGGTGCATGACTTGATGCTGATGCCTTTGTTCTTTTCCTGATGCTTCCAAGGATCGGGCTCGACTTTGGCCAAGGTGGGCTCGACCCTCGAGGAGCCACCCGATGAAGGAGCAGAGAGGGCTTGACTTCGGTCAAGATGGGCTCGACCCTCGAGGAGCCACCTGGTGAAGGAGCAGAGAGGGCTCGACTTCGATCAACGTGGGCTCGACCCTCAGGGACCCGCTTGGCGAAGGAGCAGAGAGGGCTCAACTTCGATCGAGGTGGGCTCAACCCTTGGGGAGCCACCTGGCGAAGGAGCAGAGAGGGCTCGACTTCGGTCGAGGTGGGCTCGACCCTTGGGGAGCCTCCTGGCGAATGAGCAAAGAGGGCTCAACTTCGGCTGAGATGGGCTCAACCCTTGGGGAGCCACTTGGAAAAAGGGCAGAGAGGGCTCGACTTCGGCCGAGGTGGGCTCGACCCTTGGAAAGCCACCTGGCGAAGGAGCTCAAGGAGCAGTACAGTGCATGCACTTGTGAGCTTTGTACCATCCGGCACCTACGTTGCATGGAGTAGATGGATCACTATTTGCGTCATGTTTGCATGGAGCGGAGATAGTCTTGCATGGTGTGCATGAGGTGACGGGATCTTCCTGCTTCACTGCTTCCATTTTTTGGGAATCGGACCTCATTCGCTGCCTTCCCCAGCCATGGTGGGGGTTGGTGTTCTTTATTTCAAATGGAAGTTTAACCTCAGCAGGGAGCTTGGTCTCAGTGAGGAGCTTAGCTTCAGTGAGGCGCTTGGTCTTGGTGAGAAACTTGACTTCAGCTCGACTTCATCAAGGAGCTTGACTTCAGCTCGGCTTCATCAAGGAGCTTGACTTCAGCTCGGCTCTGGTGCGGGGCACTGAGGCTCTCGACTTGAGTGCGGGGCTTCAGGAGTTTCCCAGCTTGAGTGTAGGGCTTCGGAAGTTTTCGGCTTGAGTGCGGGGCTTCAAGAGTTTCTCGGCTTGAGTGCGAGCTTCGAAAGTTTCCCAGCTTAAGTGCAGGGCTTTGAAAGTTTCCCGGCTTGAGTGCAGGGCTTCAAAAGTTTCCCGGCTTGAGTGCGGGGCTTCGAAAGTTTCCCGGCTTGAGTGCGGGGCTTCAGGAGTTTCTCGGCTTAAGTGCGGGGCTTCGAAAGTTTCCTGGCTTGAGTGCGGGGCTTCAGGAGTTTCCCGGCTTGAGTACGGGGCTTAAGAAGTTTCCTGGCTTTGAGATGGGACGGACAAGTCCATCGTTCACCATGCCGGGAGGCGAGCTATAGATGACGGGACCTCCGGAGCTTCCCACGGACATCCCTGGACTTTGAGTATAGCAAATGCCAAACTGTGAGTTTCTCGATAGATGGCGGGACTTCTTGAAGTCTCCTGCGGACATCTCCGGACTGTGAGTAAGGCAAGAGCTGTGAGAGGCAAGAGCTCAAGAACTTGCAGGCAGTGACAGGCTCTCGTAGTGCTTGCCCTTGATGGTAGTACAGGAGATTTTCCTATAGAATTGAAACACAGTTTTTCATATTGCAAATATAGTGGAAAAAGAGTTACCTATTAAGCTCCGGTCATATGAATAATAAAAATATATTTGTTCTTTGAGAAGGCTAGAATCAAATTCGCTGACCACCATCTTAGGAGAGAATGGGACTCTGCTGTATGGGAGAATGAAGCTCTGTTGCGTAGGAGGATGAGGCTCCGTTGCATGGGAGAGGTGAGACCCCGTTGCATGGGAGTGTGAGACTCCATTGCATGGGAGAGGTGAAACCCTGTTGCATGAATATATTTGTTCTTTGAGAAGGCTAGAATCAAATTCACCGACCACCATCTTAGGAGAGAATGGGACTCTGCTGCATGGGAGAATGAAGCTCTGTTGCATAGGAGGATGAGGCTCCGTTGCATGGGAGAGGTGAGACCCCGTTGCATGGGAGTGTGAGACTCTATTGCATGGAAGAGGTGAAACCCTGTTGCATGGAAGTGTGAGACCCCGTTGCATGGGAGTGTGAGACTCTGTTGCATGGGAGAGGTGAAACCCTGTTGCATGGGAGGAAAGAACTCTATTGCATGGAAGAGATGAGACCCTCTTGCATGGGAGTGTGAGATTCTGTTGCATGGGAGTGTGAGACTTCGTTGCATGGGAGAGGTGAAACCTTGTTGCATGGGAGGAAAGAACTCTGTTGCATGGGAGAGATGAGATCCTGTTGCATGGGAGTGTGAGACTCTGTTGCATGGAGAGGCGAAACCCTGTTGCATGGGAGGAGAGGACTCCGTTGCATAGGAGAGATGAAACCCTGTTGCATGGGAGGAAAGAACTCCATTGCATGGAGAGATGAGACTTGTTGCATGGGAGAGATGAGACCCTGTTGCATGGGAGGAGATGACTCCGTTGCATAGGAGAGATGAAACCCTGTTGCATGGGAGGAAAGAACTCCGTTGCATGGAAGAGATGAGACCCTGTTGCATGGGAGAGATGAGACCCTGTTGCATGGGAGTGTGAGACTCCGTTGCATGGGAGAGGCGAAACCCTGTTGCATGGGAGGAAAGAACTTCGTTGCATGGGAGAGATGAGACCCTGTTACATGGGAGGAGAGGAACCCGTTGCATGGAAGCATAAGGCTCCGTTGCATGGGAGCATGAGGCTCCGTTGCATGGGAGCATGAGGCTCCATTGCATGGGACAATAGAACTCTTGAGAAGTGACAGGTGTTTGAAAAGACTACGAGCGTGAACCTCTTCCTCTCTTCCTCTCTTCTTCTCTTCTTTTCTTGTTGAATAGGACTCATGGAAGGTGGCACCGCCCAGAGGTGGCTCCATCTTTGGCTTGCTGCCTGCTGCCCTGTCAAGGGTGACGATGCACCTTCACAGCTCGGGATCTTTTCTCGAGGCCACTCCTTTGAGCCTCAAGAGAGAGGGGAGCTCTCGTGCCTCCACCCCTGTGCCCCCAGTTTGCCCCCCGGGGACCAAGGACAAAGGTGGCTACTATTGTCCCACCCTGTTGAGGAGCATTGATCTGCTCCCTACCTCGGTGCGCCAATCTGTTGCCACCTAGATCGCCATGACCTGTAGCTCTTACGTGGCCTAGGTGAGTGAACTTCCCGCCAGCGTCATCAGGTTCGCTGATCAGAGGCGATCAAGGGGAACAGGCCCTCCTCTACGGGACTTGGTGGAGACACCGTGTTCAGAGGGGTTGTTGTAAGAGTGAGAGGGGCTTGGAGCTGTGCTAGTCATCCTGTAGGCCTCCTCGATGGGAGAATCCTTCTCCCCCGTCGCTCCTCATGAACGGAGACCTGCAAAAAGTCTCGGCCAGGGGCACCGGTGGGGATACTACGACACTCAAGTCAGTTGGGAGAACAGTCGGAGCTACTAGGAGAATAATGGCCCGGGAGCCAGTTAATGAGCGTGTGGTTGCTTTTCTTACCTGGGTCGGAGGTCCCTCTTACCTATCATGAGATTGCTCTTGTCATTTGGGGAGGCGTGCTCTCCTTGATGTAGGCATGTGAGGCTAGGATAGGCCTATGAGGCTATGATGGGTTAGTGAACTTTCCTCTTCTGGGAGGTTCAGAAGGTTGGTGAAGAAGTGCAGTGCCTCGGGTGGGGCACTCCTTCCTGATTAGTGTAAACAGTGGTCTGGGAGGTTTTTGATGTAGTCCTTCTTTGCAAGGCGGTGCGCTATAGGATCCACGTGGATGGGGCTCCTTGGAAAGCATGCCAGGCCCAGTGGATGGGGCCAAACTGTGTGATGCTCCCAGTGGTCGAATCGGGCTGAGATGCCGAAGTGCCAAACTGATCGGGATGCTGCTCCTGTGCAGCACATGGGCTGAGAAGAGTGTGCCCGAAGTGAACGAAAGTGAGCTGGGGGTGGAGCTGTTTTGGGGCACAGTTGATGCATTAGACTTTACGTGCTAGGCTGCCATACAGACGTGCGGACCGAGAGAAGGCCCGTAGAGGCTTCCCATGCATGATGATCGAGAAGGCCTTAGAGGCTCCTTGCATGTGGATCGAGGTGCATGGTACGAATCCACGCGCTGCTCCCGCCATTATCGAGGTGCTGAACCATGGAGGCATGCTACTCCACAGCGACTGAGACAGAACTGGGTGCTGGCGGATGCGTGCGACTAAGCTGGCATGGAGGCATGTTTGCCGAGGTGTCGGTTCTGGGCGGAGGCGACCATGGAGCCAGACTGGAGCGGAATGTCGAGCTACCCCTAGGTTCGCCATCACGTGGGCTGAGGTGGACGGGGTCGGAGAGCCTCATCCTGGTCACTGTGGCTGAGATTAGGAGGAGCCGGAAAACTCCACCCAGCGCGCGCTGCTCCCCGACGGTTAGGCCGGACTGCGCCCTGCCGGACGTGTGCAGAGCCGGGCTGGCCGAGGTGAGCCTCCACACCGGGGAGGATGCCGGCCTGGAAGTGGACCGTCGCAGGGGGTCAAGGTGGCCATGGAGCTGGCCGGAGGGGGACTCTGAGTGCACCGTTCCCGATCGAAGTCGGCATGGTCAGGTGCCAGACGAAGGCACGTAGCTTCGTCTTGAAGCGTGCTGAGGCATGCTGGCTGGAGCAGGACCCCAAGTGAGCGGTGCTGGACTGACGCAGGGTGCGCATCAGGCTGTTACAGGCCATGGAGCTGGACTCCATGCTAGGGAGAGCACCGCACCGAACCTGGCCGAGGTGGGCGGAGCGATGCAGCCTAAGGCGGGACTTCGCACTGGTGAGGGTTGTGGGGCCGGAGTGGGCCGCTCCTCATTGATGTTGGTGCATGGGCCAAGATGGCTGGAGCCAAACCATGGCATGTGGAGGTGTGCTGGCTGGAGGGGACTCCAGGTGGGCGGCATTGGACTGATGCAGGGTGCGCGCCTGGCTGTTACAGGCCATGGAGCTGGACTCCATGCTAGGGAGAGCACCGCACTGAACCCCACCGAGGTGGGCGGAGCGATGTAGGCCGAGGCAGGACTCCGCGCTGGTGTAGGCCATCAGGCCGGAGCAGGCCGCTCCTCATTGACGTCGGTGCGCGGCCAAGATTGCTGGAGCCAGACCGCGGCATGCGAAGGTGTGTTGGTTGGAGCAGGACTCCAGGCTGGGGAAATGTCATGCCAGGCGTGTGCTCCACGGGGCACGTCCGTGGGTTTGGGTGCAAGCGGTGCCCTCGGATGGTTCACCTAGCCCAGGATAGGTGCTCGTGCAACTATCGGAGTCAGCCGCATGCTGTTATGGAGTCGAGCTCCATGCTTTGCTGAAGTGGGCTCTCCTAGGTGCTGACCTGGCCGCCGTAGGGGTTCAGCCCACAGACCCACCATCCTCTTTTGATGCAAGGCTTGGGATGCTGCGCGAAGCACGTGGCCACGTCAGCTAACATGGATGATGCTGCGTCTGGGTCAAATGGATTCGTCACTACTATAACACTATCAATATTATTATTATAAAATATTTTTAGTTTACAAAGTATTAATTTTGATATTTTAGTCTACAAAATATAATAAATAATATATTTGCATACTAATATAAAGTATAATAATAGTTTTATAATATTATTATATTATTATAAAAATTATATTATTATAATGTGGTTTTTGAAATATAATAGTGATAATTTTATAATTTTGCTATAATATAGTATAATGTACTTATATTCTGCTATATTATATTGTTATTATTATTTTGTGATATGGGTGGTGTTGCTGCGCTAACCCCTGGAACGGACTAGCTTCGCTGTGGCGGAAATCTCCCTAGTCGGACAACCTGCAAAAGGTCCCCTGGGCACCGGAGGTGCTCCAGCGGGGGACATTCCGATGCTTAAGTTAGCGAGGGGTCTGGAGAAACGGACTAGAGAGAATCAAAGAGAAGCATAGAGTGGAAGAGAAAGAACCTCTCTCCCTTTCATGGAGGTCCCCTGAGTACCTTTTATAGGTATGAGATGCTGCCAAAATTCATTAGAGTGCAGAGACGAAGTTCGGATCTGCCCCTGGGAGGATCAAAAGAGATGGCCAGGTGGCACAGGGTTGTGGCCACGTCGAAGAATCCGTTGCAACAGAATTCTGGCACCAGCTGGAAGGAATCTTCCGAAACCCTCAGGCATTCTCCCGAACGTAAATCAAGTTGGTCGGCCCTTAGGTGGTCAGCTTCCCTTAGGTCAGCTTCCCTGGGACAATAGTCCAATGGCCAATCAGCTCGTGGGCCCTCAGTAGGGATGCATCAAGGCCTCCGTGGGAGTCGACCGGCGAGGGCTTCAATCCACCTCAACCGGCCGAATGCCTTGTCCGGCTCAATCTCGGGTCCGACCGGGCGTATATAATAGTTGCCCGCTGCTGTTGAGCTTTGAGGAGGTATGAGACCTCGAAGTGCAGCAGCATAATTCTCGGTGCAGATTGCGCCCGTACGAGCCTGATCCGAAATCATCGCGATGGGTCATTTCAAATCTTCCCACGATCAGCCTCCTGGACAGATGTCGGCCCCTCATTGGGGGGCCGAGAGTTGTAATTAATTGGGGGAAAGACATCATTATGAGTGTCAGGCGTGCAGAGGCGTTGGTGAAAATGAGGGGACGCGCCATGCTAGGTAGCGGCATCCGGGCGATCGGCTTCAACTTCCAGACGGCTTCCTCACCGTTGGTTCGGCTTTCACATGAATCGCCGTCTGCCATCAACCTGTCACTTCAGTTTCGGGGAATGTGGATGGACGTGTCTCCTGATGGGACGGTTGAAACGCCTGCTAGGAGTGAAGCGATGCTTCCCAGAAACTATAAGAGGGGCGGCGTGCCCCACGAAGGTTTGCTGGCTGTGTCTATACTCTGCAAGAGAGCTCCTCCTTCTTCCCTCGCGAGACCCGGTTCTTAGAAGGTCGTCTTCAGGTTAGCCCCTAAGTCCTCCTCCTTCTCCATTATTAATGGCGACCACTAGTAGGGGCCCAGTCCGTCGACCTAGACAGCCAGGGCCGAGCGAGATCCCATCGTCCATGACCCAAGAGCGGGTCGAGAACCTTAGGATAGTTTACAGGATCCCCACCACTCTGCACCTCACGTTGCTGGGCCGAGAGGGTAGAGTGAACAACCCATTAGGACCGAAACTTTACCGATGTACGAGTCCCACCTCAAGGCCGGCCTGAGGTTCCCGCTGCATCCTTTCTTTGTAGAGGTCTTTCGGCACTATAGGGTAACCCTGGCACAGTTGACTCCGAATAGTATTCGGATCATCTACTGCTTTGTAGTATTGTGTCATAGGGCCGGAGTTGAACTTAGGTTACCCCTTTTTGGCAATTTCTTTCTCTTGAAAAAGGACTTTAGGAGCCAGGAATGGTGGATGTTCACTCCCCGTCCTAGCCAAAAACTCCTAAAGTGTCTTCCGTCGGCCATCCACGGGTGGAAGGCCCGATTTTTCTTCATGAGTAGTCTTCAGCCTTGGGGGTTCGAGCCCTTGTGGAGGGAACCATGGGCGAGACTCCGAGAGGGGAGGCCGATCCTGATGGCCGACCAAGCCAGTTACAATGAACTCAATGGAGCCGGTCTGACCACGGCATTTGAACTGCTGGGCAAAGACCGCCTTCATAGGGCAGGGATCAGCCCGCAGAGATTTTTAGGCGAGGGCCGAACACCTTTCTTATAGTCCGCCCCCCATTTTTGCCATTTTTCTTACTTCGACTAACTCCGATTTTCTTTGCAACAGGAAAAGGGATGAGGAAGATAGACAAGGCTAAAGTGTTCAGCGGGCGATGAGAAAAAGGCCCACCCCAGAGTCAGCTCCAATGCAGATGGCCGAAAGACAAAAGAAGAAGCGGGAGGAGAGACCGCCGCACTGGTTGTGAAAGTGGAGTCCGACCAGGACGACACCCCTCTCACGGAGGTACTAGCCAGGAAGGCGTATAGGATGTCCAGGGTTCCACCCGCCGCCTGGGAGTCAGCCACTCCACAGGAACAGGAGTGGTTCGGACCTACCCGGTGTGCCGGATGCGCCGACTCCTGCACCCGTTGGCTCGGACACAACAGGGCCCTCGGGGGGCAAGGAAAAGGAGTGGCGATGGAAGAGGCCGACGAGGAGGGGGCCGAAGAAGGATCAGACGACGAAATTCGCCAAGAGGGGTTCCAACACTGGAATGCTCTGGATCACCCCCGGAGAGCGCGGAGCCTGCTCAGAGGGGCGATGACCGACTTTGATTGGGAGTGGTCAATCCAAAGGAACCTGAGTGATGTGGCGGTAGGGTCCTACCGCAATCTCATGAGGGTAAGGCACTTTACTTAATCCTTTGCAACTTATTCGGTTCTTTGCCCCCCTTTCCTTCTTCTTTTGGCTCTAACTTGATCTTGTGCCCGCAGCTCCTCCATGACATTTCCCTGATGGACGACGGTATAGGCTGAGTGATTCACTTAATCAAAACCTTTGCCAAAAGGGTGCAGGAGCTGGAGGCCACGCAGGCTGGTATGGAGGCAACTCGGGCCACCCTGGAGGCGTCCTTGAGATCGGCGGAGGAGAGATTGTCGACCGCTCAAGTAGAGGCCGAATCATCAAAGGAGGCTTTGAAGGAGGCAGAGGGCCGACTAACCGACCGGGAGGCCAGACTGAAGAAGAGAAAGGCGAAAGTAGCCTCCCTCACACGCAGGTTGCAGGAGGAGGAGGGCCGATTTTCCGAGGCCGATAAGAGAGCGCAGGCCAAAAAGGCCATGGTGGTGCAGTTGGCGGCCAACTTGAGGAGGTCAAGGAGCAAGCCGCAAGGCAGGTCCGAGAGGCGATGGTAGCATATAAGGCCTCCTCCGACTTCGATGAGGAGGTCGAAGAGGCGGCGTAGGACTTCTACCGGGAGGGCTACGACGACTACATGAAGAAGGTGGCCCTCCTTTTTCCGGAGCTGGACCTGTTGGGTGCGGAGTTAAAAGGGCCCGTTGAAGAGGGGGAGCCCCAAGGCGAAGGGGAAGTGGAGGAGGCCAAGGCCGAAGTAGAGATAGCAGACATCCCGGTCGAGTCTTCTACTGCTGTAGTCCCAGCTGTCCTTCCAGTTTTAGCGGACGGGGCCGAAGTTGAGGCCCCCGATGCGCCTTCTGTGGGTCCGACCTAAAGGGTTTGTAAAGGTCCGACCCATCTTTTGTAAGTGCCCATTTTTGAATGCAATGAAAAATCTTACCTTTGTTATATGTGTGTATGTGTTGGACCGGATATTCATTCCAAATTCTTCTAAGTCTTGTTAGTCAGCTTCTCTGTGCCATAAGTTACTTTCCTTTTCTTCCAAAACTTTTTCCAAGTGATTCCGGTCGACATTTTGAAATCCGAAACAAGAATGTAGGCACCTTCTTAGTTCGAGCTCATAAACCAGGAAACTTGCTCCCGGTTTGCTTCGTCGGGTGTCTTAGGTTTGCCATCTGTTCCCCACGTGGTCCCACATGGGCCATGTGCGGCGATTGCCAATCGGAGTCGGACTTTCGGAATAGGCTACCTTAGAGCCTCTGTCGACCAGAGATGGACTTTCGGAGTGGGCTGCCCTAGAGCCTCTGCCGACCGGAGTCGGACTTTCAGAGTGGGCTACCCTAGAGCCTCTGTTGATCGGAGTCGGACTTTCGGAGTGGGCTGTCCTAGAGCCTCTGCCGACCGGAGTTGGACTTTTGGAGTGGGCTGCCCTAGAGCCTCTACCAACCAGAGTCGGACTTTCGGAGTGGGCTGCCCTAGAGCCTCTACCGACCGGAGTCGGACTTTCAGAGTGGGCTGCCCTAGAGCCTCTGCCGACCGGAGTCGGACTTTTGGAGTGGGCTGCCCTAGAGCCTCTGCCGATCGGAGTCAGACTTTCGAAGTGGGCTATCCTAGAGCCTCTGCCGACCGGAGTCGGACTTTCGGAATGGGCTGCCCTAGAGCCTATGCCGACCGGAGTCGGACTTTCGGAGTGGGCTGCCCTAGAGCCTCTGCCGATCGGAGTCAGACTTTCGGAGTGGGCTGCCCTAGAGCCTCTACCGACAGGAGTCGGACTTGGAGTGGGCTGCCCTAGAGCCTCTGCCAACCGGAGTCAGACTTTCAGAGTGGGCTACCCTAGAGCCTCTGCCGACCGGAGTCGGACTTTCGGAGTGGGCATGAAAGAAACTATAGACTTTATTGATAGTACTTGCAAAGATTGTCTATATTCCACGGACGCGATATTTGTTGCCCGTCCAACTGCTCAAGCCGGTAAGTCCCGGGCCGAATTACTTCACTGACTCGATAGGGACCCTCCCAATTAGGAGAAAGCTTTCCCTTCTCGGTCGGTCTTAAAATCTCCGTCTTCCGCAAGAACAAGTCTCCAACCTGGAAGGTCCGTGCCTTAACTCTCGAGTTATAATATCGAGCCATCTTATGTCGGTAAGCTGCCATCTTCATGCCCGCTCGTAGCCTGGTCTCCTCCAGCAAATCCAGGTCGGCTTTTCGTTGCTTCGAGTTGGTCGGCTCGGTGAGGTGGTCGATCCGTAGGGATTGCAGAGAGATTTCTACGGGAATGACCGCCTCACTCCCATAAGTTAGGTTGAACAGAGTTTTCCCGGTTGCCGTCCGAGCAGAGGTCCGATATGCCCACAAGACGGAATAGAGTTCTTCCGCCCAAAGTCCTTTGGCTTTATTCAGTCGAGTCTTCAACCCATGCAAGATTGTCCAGTTGGTGACTTCAGCTTCTCCGTTGGATTGTGGGTGGCCGACCGAGGTGAGCCGATGAGAGATATGGTATTGCTGGCAAAAATCTCGAAACCTTGAATTATCAAATTGCCTCCCATTATCTGTGATGATTGTTCGTGGGATGCCAAATCTGAAGATAATACAGTTTCGGACGAAGTTTTCCACCTTGGCTTCCATTATCTGGGCCACTGCTTCAGCCTCCACCCACTTAGTAAAATAATCAATGGCCACAAGGAGGAGTTTTCGTTGGCCGGATGCTGGGGGGAAAGGTCCCAGGATGTCCATGCCCCACTGGGCAAATATCCACGGTGCTACAAGCGGGGTCAGCTGACTGGCAGGCCTCCTCTAGATCCCCGTGTACCTTTGACACGCATCACACTTCTGCACGAAGTCTGACACGTCTTTCTGAATTGTGGGCCAGTAATATCCCTGCCAGACAATTTTGTAGGCCAGGGATCTTCCTCCAAGGTGGTCACCGCAAATGCCTTCATGGACCTCCCTAAGTGCATAGTCTGCCTCGGTCGGCCCCAAGCACTTCAACAATGGCTGTGAGAATGACCGCTTGTAGAGAGTTCCATCAAGAACGATGTATTTGGAGGCCGTCGAGCGTACGCGCTTGGCTTCAACTGGTTCGTTCGGAAGGGTGGCCTGGGCCAAGTAAGTACGAATCGGGTCCATCCACGATGCCCCCTGGCTAACTTAATGGATGTTAGTCGTCTCTTCCGCAATGCTTGGATGTTGTAAATGTTCCACAAAAGTCCGGTCGGAGGTGCCGACCACAGCCGTGGCTAGTCGTGACAGAGCGTCCGCTCGGGAGTTCTACTACCGAGGGATGTGGAGAATCTCAAAAAACTTGAGCAAAGATGCAAAGCCTCGTACCTTGTCTAAGTATTTAGCCAAGGTCGGGTCCCTTGCTTCAAACTCGCCTTTCACCTGGTTGACTACCAACTGGGAGTCAGAAAATGCCCGGATCCTACTGATGCCCAACTCATCAGCTATCTTTAGCCCTGCAAGTAAAGCTTCGTACTCCGCCTGGTTGTTGGAGGCTTGAAATGCAAAGTGTATGGCATACTCCAGACACTGTCCATCAGGGTTGGCTAAGATTAGGCCCGCCCCACATCCAGCGAGGTTGGAGGCTCCGTCTACATGAAGGGTCCAGGTGGACTCACACTCTCCCGCGGGATCAGCCATGGGTACTTCGGCAATCATAGGGGCGGCCTCCGGCCCCCATGTGCATTCTGTAATAAAATCAGCAATTACCTGGACCTTCAAGGCCGACCGGGATTGAAAGGAGATGTCAAACTCGCCCAGCCTGATGGCCCACTTAGCGAGCCGTCCAGAGGTGTCAGGACTCCGGAGGATCGCCTTGAGAGGTTGGTTAGTCAGCACGACAATCGGGTGCGCCTGGAAATAGGACCGGAGGCGCTTCGCCGCCGTGACCAACGAATAAACTAGTTTTTGGACTTTAGGGTACCTCATCTCGGCATCGTGGAAGACTTTACTGATGTAATAGACAGGTTTTTGTTGGTTGTCTTCCCCCATCCGCACAAGAACAGCACTGACGGCTTCGTCAGAGGCCACCAGATATAGGTACAACACTTCCCCTTCCACGGGCTTGGCCAACAGTGGAGGGTTCTTCAAGTAATCCTTCAAGGCTTCGAAAGCTAACCGACACTCGTCGGTCCACTGAAAATGGTCCGACCGGTGCAGGGTTTTGAAGAAGGGTAAGGACTTCTCTGCTGACCAGGAGATGAAGCGACTGAGAGAGGCAATACGGCCTGTAAGTTCTTGCACCTGCTTCTTGTTGGTCGGATGTGCCATGTCCATGATGGCCTTGATCTTCTCAGGGTTAAATTCAATCCCCCTTTGGGTGACCAGGAAACCGAGGAATTTCCTAGAGGTCACCTCAAAGATGCACTTTGCAGGGTTTAACTTCATCCGATGATGTCTAAGCGTGTCAAAGGATTCCTGCAAGTCTTTGATGTGGTCAGCCCTTCGGAGGCTCTTAACAATCATGTCATCAACGTAAGCCTCCATATTCCTTCCAAGTTGCGCTTTGAAGACTCGATTGATCAACCGTTGGAAGGTAGCGCTCGTATTCTTCAGGCCGAAAGGCATCATCCTGTAACAATACAACCCCTTATCCGTGATGAAGGCCGTCTTCTCTTCATCTTCAGGGTGCATCCTGATCTGGTTGTACCCCGAGAACGCATCCATGAAGCTCAATAGCTGGTGACCAGCTGTGGCATCCACCAGCTGGTCAATCTTTGGTAGGGGGAAGCTGTCCTTCTTACAAGCTTTGTTTAGGTCCGTATAGTCCACACAGATCCTCCACTTCCCACTGGCCTTCTTTACCATAACAACATTGGCAACCCACTCCGGATAGTGGGATTCCCTAACAAACCCAGCGTCAAGGAGTTTTTTCACCTCTTCTTCAATGGCCCTTTGCCTTTCGATGGCAAAGCTTTTTTTCTTTTGCCGAACGGGCCTATACATCGGATCGACTTTGAGTTGGTGAGTAATGACATCCGACGGGATGCCTGGCATGTCCGAGGCCGACCAGGCGAAGACATCAGCGTTGCTTCTTAAGAACCCTATCAGCTCCTGCTGGGCTTCTTCGCTTAATGTACTCCCAATTTGAAGCACTTTAGTAGGATCATCCTCTCTGAGTGGAACAAACACCACCTTTTTGACCGGCTGATCGCAGTCATCAGCCTCGTCCCTGGGATCCAGTTGTTCGAGTGTGGGGCTCCCTTCCAGATGTCTGTCATGAATGGCCAAACATTGCCTGGCCATCCTGCGGTCTCCCCTCAGTTTTCCAACCCGTTACGAGTTGGGAACTTTGCTAATAAGTGGTAGGTGGATACGATGGCACGGAACTTGTTAAGGGCTGGCCGGCCCAGGATGGCATTGTACACCGAGGTCGTGCAGACAACCACAAAGTTGATGGGAAAGGTCCATTGGCGAGGTTCTGTCCCAAGGGTTACGGGTAAGATGATTTCTCCTTCTACCCTAACAGAGTTTCCCCCAAAGCTAGTGAGTGGCATCAAGGAGTCCTGCAGCCTTGACCTAGACAAGTTCATCCGAATAAAGGCATCATACAGCAAAACTTCCGCACAGCTTCCATTGTCAATAAGGACACGTTTTACATCATAATTGGCAATGATTGCTAACACAACAACAGGGTCGTCCCCTGGGAGATGTGGTTCAAACAGATCTTCATCAGAAAAACTGATTATATTAGAGCCCCTGGGCCTCTTCACAATATCTTGGCCCCATCCATAGCCTTGGTCGGACCTTCGGTGCAACATACCTACACCTCCGCCCGTCAGACGTTGATTGGGAAGCTCGCCCTCTTCAGGTGGGTTCCTGACAATGGAGGCTTCAGCCTGATTCCGGCGGGGGTGGACATATTTGCTCAGGTACCCTCTCCTTATGAGGTCTTCGATTGCGTCCTTCAGTTGGAGGCACTCCTCAGTATCGTGTCCATGGTCTCTATGGAACCGACAATACTTGTTCCTATTCCTAGCGGCAGGGGGACCCCTCATTGGACGAGGCCTTTGGAAGTAAGCCTCATTCTCGATTTTCATGAGGATCTTCTCCCTCGGAAGGGAAAGGGGCGCATAGGTCTCAAACTTCTTAAAGAGGTCTCTCGGCTTCGGGCTTCAGCCCCAAGTAGGTTAGCTATCATGCCAGGAGGTTGGACTGCGGGAGCTTTGTCGCTCCGCTTTTTAGTGGCTGACCTCCCCTCCGCTTGGCAGCGGCTTGCAGATTGCTCCTCTGCTAGGGCATACTTGTGGGCCTTGGCCAACAGCTTGGTGTAGTCCTTTCAAAACTTTTTGTCCAGGGAGAATGTAAGCCTGGACGACCGGAGGCCTCTCTTGAAAGCGGACATTGCTACCGCCTCATTCAAGTCTGGGACTTCCATGGTCATTGCATTGAAGCGGGCCATGTAGTCCCAGAGAGTCTCCCCCTCCTTCTGGAGTATGAGGAAGAGGCAGTCGGTGTTCTTCGGGGCTCGACTGCATGTCCTGAAATGTGAAAGAAAAAGAGTCTCGAGTTGGAAAAATGACCGGATCGTACCTGGTCAGATGGCCGCGAACCACATCCGGGCGGCCTTCTTCAGAGTGGCTGGAAAAGCGATATAGTGGAGGGCGTCAGAAGCGCCCTGTACCATCATAAAGGCCTTGTAAGTGCCCAAATGATCTAGTGGGTCGATGGTACCATCATAGGGGTCCACCTGGAGAATCTTGAAGTGTCAGGGAATGGACTCTCCCAAGATCTCGGTAGAAAAAGGTGGGCGGGTGTCATAGGCCTGCCCCCCGTCGGCCCTCTGCCGTTTGATAATCTCTGCCATGCACTCCTCCATGCGCATGATTTTACTACCGTAGTCATGCGGGTCTTCAGCAGGGCACCGACCATCGAGGGGAGCAGAGTCGGCAAAAGATAGGGAAGCCAACCTCGCCCTCTTCCCACTAGCATGAGCCCCCAAAGATCTCTGGGGCTCTGAAGCGGCATGGGAAAGAGGGGGCGGCTCCTCCGGTTGCTGACTCCCCCTGGGAGCTCGTTGATGGTTGATGCAGGACGCCGCAGGCGGCTGCCATCGGTCCTCAGCCACTTACTGAAAATGGTAGACCGCTGAGGTAAGTGTTTCGATGCGGTTTACCAGCATTTAGAATTGCTGTAGCCCAAGAGTGATGGTGGGCTCGGCAGCGGCGACCATGGCATCTTGCTCGCAGAGTACTTCAGGTCTGTGAAGGGAGTGCCTCCCTCTAGCAGAGACACCTGCATTCTTCCTCTCACCATGTGTAGCTTCCTTCAGTTGATCTCTCCTTTTAGAACGGGGAGCAGAATGAAGGTTCAGGGGGCCCTTCCTCTAGCGCTAATCTATTGCTGCGCTAATCCCTGGACCGGACTGGCTTCGCTGCGGTGGAAATCTCCCTGGTCGGACAACCTGCAAAAGGTACCCTAGGTGCCGGAGGTGCTCCGGCAGGGGACACTCCGATTTTTAAGTTAGCGAGGGGTCTGGAGCAACGGACTGGAGAGAATCAAAGAGAAGCATAGAGTGGAAGAGAAAGAACCTCTCTCCCTTTCGTGGAGGTCCCATGAGTACCTTTTATAGGCATGAGATGCTGCCAAAATTTGTTAGAGTGCAGAGACGAAGTTCCGGATCTGCCCCTGGGAGGATCAAAAGAGATGGCTAGGTGGCACAGGGTCATGGCCAGGTGGCACAGGGTCATGGCCACGTCGAAGAATCCGTTGCAACGGAATTCTGGCACCACCTGGAGGGAATCTTCCGGAACCCTCAAGCATTCTCCCGAACGTAGATCAAGTTGGTCGGCCCTTAGGTGGTCGGCTTCCCTTAGGTCGGCTTCCCTGGGATAATAGTCCAATGGCCAATCAGCTCATGGGCCCTCAGTAGGGATGCATCAAGGCCTCCGTGGGAGCCAACCGACGGGGGCTTCAATCCGCCTCAACCGGCCGAATGCCTTATCCGGCTCAATCTCGGGTCCGACCGGGTGTATATAACAGGTGGGATTCTTTTCATATTACTTGATGGTGGTTGATTCCCATCTTAATTAAGGGATGGCCAAGGCCAAAGATATCGAACCTAAGTTTAGAGATAGGTAGCCCTCCTTTTCTCAGACCATCTAATGGAGGTTGATCTTCGTCCCTCGGATTGTTCAATGGAGCTTAACCCTCATCCTAACCAGAGAAATGTTAGAGCCAAGACAGTAACATATACTTTGAAGGACATTCGATCTCCTCGTGAGCAAAACAAAACATCATTCAATCAACTTAGGAGATTCACTGGCAATTGAGACAACATTGACTTTCAAATCCATATTCTTATAAAGATCCTGTGATTCTTGGGAACAATTGATTCTGTTGACGTCGAACCCCCGTGGACCGGACGGAATGGTAGGATCGTCAGTGCGCTTGACCCCTGCAAAATAGGTTCCTTACCGAAATTTTCCAGTGGGAGACACTCTGATGCCTAAGTTAGTGAGGATTCTAGTAATAGAATGGAGAGTTCTCAGGGAAAAGAGAGTGAAAGTTGCTCAAAGAATCGACAGCCTTAGCTTCTCAGGCGTTTTCTTAACTTGGCTTACCGTGAGTGTCTCTTCTTACCAGTATTTATAGTGGTGGCCATGTCTAACTGCAGTCGACTCCACTTGCCCTTGGTTAAGCGGGGTTAGTTAACTTAACCCCCCTAACCAAAAGTGGTTGCTGCCTGAGGTGGCCACTTTAATGCTGTTGCAGATGGAGTTCATGGCCATGTTGTTGGTTACAACAGCAGTATCCACGTTTGGAGATTCGAAGCCAGCGGGAGATTTGCTTTAGAGCCACTCCTTTAGAATGGGCCGAAGTCGAGCTTGTTAAATATCTTGTGCCTAACCTCTTCGGAGTAGGTCGAAGACATCTTGACCACGCGCGTCGGAGATACCTTCTTCGGAGTTGGCCGGATTGCTTACTTTGTGCTTGCCTTCTTTGGAACAAATGGAGAAATAAAGTAATCATCTTCTTTGGACTAACCTTCTTTAGGTTAGTCTTCTTCGGATCAGTCTTCTTCGGACTGATGTGAAGAAGACGACCGGTCACTCGATGGTGAATAGCTGAAAAATAGGCTTCGAGACAGTATCTTCGGCTCAGGCTGAAGACTAGCCCTAAAGTGGTGCTGCAGCATCGTTGGGTCATCTTCGATTCTTCTAGTGCAGACGACTGGTTCGAAAGAGACCCGACCGGACCTTTGAACCAGGGATTAGCTTTAGTTGAGCCGACGTATCCCAACAGTTGCCCCCCTACTCCTAGTTAAGGAAGCAATTATATGCTTCGAAAAGTGGGAGTGCTGATGATTTGGAAGCAATTATCTGCTTCGAAAAGTGGGAGTGCTGATGATTTGTAATTTGCTGGCGAAAAAGGCATAACCAATGATGGCAAATCTTTGATTTAATCATCCACCATAACTGCCCCCCTGATTCGATAGTCGTGCGGAGGACATGTGTCACCCTGTTATTGGTGCCTAGGAGGAAGACGGCGAGTCGTCGTGCGTGCGCCTTTTATTATCAATGCCGAACGTGCTGGCATTCAGGCAGCCATGCTTCCATGCCATCTGGATGCCGCCAAGTCTTCTTTTCTCGAAAATGGTTATTAATGCCATATTGGCTTCAAGGAAGTTTCTCCAAGTTCAAAGCGCCGCTTCGGTATGTGGCATTTCCCAGTTGGCTTGGCGTGAGGTGTGGTACACGTTCTCCATGGGCACGAAGCGACAAGGCTCCGGGTTGTTAAATAAGATTCATCTTCCTAGTCTCTAGAGGTTCTTCAAGCAGTAGAAAAGCGGGTCCTTCTCTCCAGAGTTACTCTTCTCCTCTTTCTTCTTCATATCATAAAGATGAAGTTTAGCCTTAAGGACCTCCGGGAGATGTCTCGAAAAAGCGGCGCCGTCACGGAGCTGAAAGGGGCGCCGTCACGGAGCTGAAAGGGGGACCTAGTGCAAAGGTTCGTGGGGTTGATGATGACTCTTTGTGGGCTAAGGAGGTGGCCTGCTTGGAAAGGAGGGTGCAAACCCTCCAGACCCAGCTGGAGGAGGCAAATGCTCGGGCCGCAGTGGTGGTCGTGGCGGTGGAGTTAGCCAGGAAGGAGGCGGCGGAGGCCGTCCCTAAGTTCCTGGCATCACAGGCCTTTAAAGATGAGGTAGCTGAGGCTATCCTGGACTCTTACCATCGGGGATTCCAAGAGCACAAGTGCAAGGCCTTCCACTTCTATGACTTAAAGGGGCTGGACAATATCAGACCTTATGTTCCATACCCCGAGGAAGAGGATGAGTCTGACTTCAAGGAGTCAGAGTCAGAGGAGGCGGATGTGAAACCCGAAGCCTCCCCAAGCGCCACACAGGAGCCTGGTGTCGTCTGTCGGTCTAGGAAGGGGTCGGGGACTGATTTTTAGATCTTCCTTTCCCATTACTGATGTGGGCATCAGGGTTTGACTTGAGCCCTTCAAACTTTGGGGGATCTCTGATTAGGGTTCTGTGTTTATCGAGTCCTGTAATAAGGCTGTCAGCCTCTAGTTTATTTGCTTAAATGGAGTCAATACCTCGACCCATCGGATCGAGCTGAGTCTTGTAATAAGTTGGGCCGAGTCTAAGCCCATGAAGTCTTTAGTGGTTCAAAAGTTAAGTCTCTTTTAAGCCTAACAAAGGCAAGGAGACATGTCAGCTCAGGGCCCACCTTATCTGTTTATGTGGTGCACTGAGGTGATGACATGTGGTTTGTTTTGGGCACCCAAGAAAGGGGACCACTCACATGATCCATGCCCCCTTCCCCTCCCCTCTTCAAGCTCTCTTCCAATCTAGGATGGGCGGTCATGGAAAGAAGTTTCAAATCCCTTGATGCATGCCTCCACTCAAGACTCCTTCCATAAAGAAGTCAAGCAAGAAAGGCATCCTCCATTCTCCAAGTGGAAAGAAGTTTCAAATCCCTTGATGCATGCCTCCACTCAAGCCTTCTTCCATAAAGAAGTTAAGCAAGAAAGGCATGATCCCTTGATGAAGTTAAGCAAGAAAGGCATGGTGAAGACATCAAGCCTCAATCCAAGCCTTCTACCAAAATAAGCCATGCAAGGAAGGAAGGTCAAAGACCAATCCCCCTCTCCAAGCCTCCAATCATGCCACGCCTAGGATTATTCCCATTTGGTCGGCCTTGAATCAAGCCAAGAAAAGTCAAAGTGGGACAAATCCCTCCAAGCTAGCCACACTTCATGTTTTCTACCAAAACCAAGCAAGCAAAGAAAAAAGTCCAAGGAGCAACTCCTCCACTCCAAGCCAAGCATCATGCCATACCAAGCTGGTCGGCCAAGAAGAAAGCTCTCCAAAGCTTGGGCGCCACTTTCAAATTGAGTTGTATTTTTGGTTCAAATTTTGAATGGGTTTTCTTTTGAATTTTGAATGTATCTTTGGGTACCTATTTAAAGGACCCAAACCCCTCTTTGTAACAGTTAGTGAATGAATACAAAAAAAAAAATCAAGTGTTTTCTTCTCCAATCCTCTATCTCCCAAGACTAGGTTGTGAGTGAGTGAAACTCTTCCTTCATCCCCAGGGATGTCGAGTGGTGTGAGGCCACGTTCCTTCGCCTGAGGGCGTCGAGTGGTATGAGGCCACGTTCCTTCGCCTGAGAGCGTCGAGTGGTGGGAGGCCACAATTCCTTCATCCTCCGGGACGTCGCAGGGTGCGAGGCCCCAAGTTATCAACTTCAATTTCGGACTCCAGTCGGATACCGGGCTCGAAGCCCTGTTTCTCTACCCTAACCCTATTTCAACTTCAACACTTCTCATATCTTCGCTAACCGTTCTTTCTCTTGCTGCCTACAGGTCTTCCTCGGTGCTACGGACATCGGAGATGGGTCGTCTTGCCATTACGGCCACATGATCGAGAACCGGCACATCCACGGGCGCGATTGCTCGAACATTCAAGCTGCATCCATCGAGTGGAGCGATCTCTACACCAGGCGCTTCAGAATTTGAAAGGTTTGCATCCCCATCTCCTAGATAGGTATTGGGTGTATCGAGCTAGTCCTAATCCCGGGGTTCCTTAATCTCGGGGTCCTGGTCTATCATTTCTTAGGGATTGATCTGCTAGCATAGACCTCTTTTCTTTCAGTTTTCCTAGGTTCTCTTTGCTTGCAATCGAGAACCAAAGATAAAACCCTAAAAAGAAAACAAGATATAACCACTTTTGCATCATCCGTGCTAGCATCTTCATCTTCATCCTTTTTTTTTTCCCGCATCAATTACCCTTTCTTTTCTTTTCTTCTCTTTTTTTTTGTAATCCCGTTGGTTGTACAGTTCCTCTGTTAATGAATGAAGATACTCTTTGGTTGGATAGATGCATTCCAAAATAATGTTAAGTGTGAACTTTTCGGCATAGCAGATAGTAGAAAAGCCTATCCGTTCAATTGGATTGGATTTGCCACTAGGATAGGCCGATAAAGCCATCCTCGGGGCATCTGTAGATAACAGAGTGAGTTGTTTGGACCCACCTCGGCACGTCTGCGGATTTACCGTAGGGTAGGTCCCTTAGACCATCCATGTGCCTTTGACTGATGTTAAGGCAGGCTGATTAGGCCCACCTCAGTGCATCTGCGGATTTACCATAGGTTAGGTTACGTGAACCATCCCTGTGCTTTTAATTATCATTAAGGTAGACTGATTGTGCCCACCTCGGGTCTGCAGATTTATCACAGGATAGGTTTTGTAAACCATCCCTATGCCTTTGACTATTGATCATAAGGTGGCCTGGTTGGGCCCTCTTTTGCACTCATCAGACATACCAATAAGGCAAGTGGATTAGACCCACCTTTGTAATTTTTGTTGTTGATTATAAGGTGACCTGATTAGGCTCTCCTTTGTGCTCGTCGGACATACCGATAAGGCGAGTGAATCAGACCCACCTTTACGCTTTTTGTTGGTTTCATCGGGCGGGTCACTGAAACCATCCTTATGTCTTTGATTGACAATAAGACAGGCTGACCAGCCCCATCTTCAAATAGACTTTTATTGAAGTCTTCCCTTGTAGGAACTTTCATTGATAGTACTCGCGGAGATTTTCTACATTCCAAGGTCGAGGTAACCAGCCAAAGTTTCGAGTCGATACGTCCCTAGACATATGACTTCTTTGATTCAGTAGAGGCCTTCCCAGTTAAGAAAGAGCTTATCCTGTTCCGTTGGCCTGGACACTTTAGATTTTCGTAGTACTAGATCTTCGGGTCAGAAAGTTCGTTCCTTTATCTTGGAGTTGTAATATTTGGCGACTCTCTGTTGATAAGCCACTATCTTCATCTGCATAGAAAGTATGGTACCTTGTAGCAAGTCCAGATCCATCCTTCGATGCTCCGAGTTCTCGGGTTCCTTGTACTGGTCGATCCTTAAGGATTGCAGGGTAACCTCCATAGGAAGAACTATTTCTGTTCCATAAGCCAAATGGAATGGAGATTCGCCAGTTATCGTTCTAGGGTTCGTCTGATATGCTTAGAGGACTGAATTCAGCTCTTCGGCCCAGAGCCCTTTGGCATCGTTCAGTCAGGTTTTCAGACCATGGAAGATGGTCCGATTTGTGACTTTGGCTTCTCCGTTGGCTTGGGGATGACCGACAGATGTTTATTTATGGAGTATGTGATACTGGGCACAGAAGTCCTTAAACTTGGGATTGTCGAATTGTCTCCCATTGTAAGTGATTATGGCGTACGGGATTTCAAATCAGAAAATGATGAAGTTCCTGACAAAACTTCTGATTTTCCCTTAAGTGATATGCACCAGGGGTTCAGCCTCGACCCACTTGGTGAAGTAGTCGATAACTACGACAAGGAATTTCTGTTATTCGGATGCTGGTGAAAACGGGCCAAGGATACCCATGCCCCATTGAGCGAAGGGCCATGGTGCCGTTAACTGGGTGAGTTGGCTCGTGGGCCATCTTTGAATGTTGGCGTACCTTTGGCACTGATCATAACTTGGGACGAAATCAGCGGAATCCTTCTAAATTGTCGACCAATAATATCTTTGATGTATAATCTTATATGCCAGGGATCTTCCTCCCAAGTGATCTCCACATATGCCCTCGTGCACTTCTCTTAGGGTGTAGTCAGCATCTGTGGGCCCCAAGCACTTCAGCAGAGGTTGGGTGAAGGATCTCTAATACAACGTTTCATTCAGGACAACATATTGGGATGCCATCCAACGGACTTGCTTGGCATCGGTCTTGTCCTCAAGTAGTGTGCCCTCTTTCAGGAATTTAAGAATAGGATCCATCCAACTTAGCTCGCGCTCAACCTGATGCACCTCTTGCACTTCTTTCGTTATACTTAGAGTTTCAAGATACTTCGTGAAGGTATGACCAAGAGAATCTGGGATGGTGGTGGCAAGTCTGGATAGGGCGTCGGCTCCGGAGTTCTCCATTCGTGGGACATGGGCAATTTCGAAGAAATCGAGCTATGACACCAAGCCCCGGACTTTCTCTAAGTAATGGATCATGGTAGGATCTCATGCCTCAAACTCGCCTTTTACTTGGTTTACCACCAGCTGAGAATCTAAAAAAATTTGGATCTTTCAAATCCCCAAATTCTTGGCGATTCGAAGTCCAACCAGGAGGGCTTCATATTCAGCCTGGTTATTGGAATCAAGGAAGGAAAAGCATAATGGGCCCTTTTGGGCTGGCTAGTATGAGGCCTGCTCCGCATCCTGTCGAGTTTGAAGCCCCGTCTATATGGAGTAACCACATAGATTCCGAATCCTTTTGGATGGCCTCATCTTCTTCGGCTTGTTACAAGTCACCTTTTGGGCTACATGTACATTCAGCTATAAAATCAGCCAGCACTTGTGCTTTCATCGCCATTCTGGGCTGGAAGCTGATGTCGAACTCTCCAAGTTTTACAGGCCACTTACCTATCCTTCCAGAAGTGTCTGAACTCTGTAGGACAACTTTCAAAGGCTGGTCTATTAGGACGATGACAGAGTGAGATTGAAAGTACGGTTGCAATCATTTTGTTGCAACCACCAATGAGTACACAAGCTTTTGTATTCTGGGATACCTCACTTTTGCATCGTGCAGGACCTTACTAATGTAGTAGATCAGCCTTTGGAGGTCATTGGCTCCCTTTTGAATAAGAACCGAACTGATCGCTTCGTATGAAGCAAAAAGATACAGGTAAAGAGTTTCCCCCTCTTGAGGCTTTGAAAGTAAAGGAGGGCTCTCTAAGTACCTCTTCAGTTCTTTGAAGGTGAGATGACAGTCTTCAGACCATTCAAAGTTTTGCGATTGGCGGAGAACTTTAAAGAAAGGGAGACACCTTTCGGTCGACGGGGAGATGAATTGGCTAAAAGAAGCGATTCTTCCGGTCAACTGCTGCACCTCCTTATAAGAGGGATGTCTTATGCTTTGAAGTGCATATATCTTTTCGGGATTGGCTTCTATTCATCGTTTGGTAACAAGGAATCCCAGGAATTTGCTAAAGGTCATCCCGAAGATGCACTTAGCTAGGTTCAACTTCATCCGGTGGCATCGTAAGGCATCGAATAATTCCTCTAAGTCTTTGATGTGATCTTCTTTGAGGAGACTCTTCACGATCATGTCATCAACATACGCCTCCATATTCTTTCCCAGTTATTTTTCAAATACCTTATTGATCAGCCTTTGAAATGTTGCCCCGTCATTCTTCAAACCAAATGGCATCATCCTGAGCAATATAACCCCTTTTCCGTTATGAAGGAGGTCTTCTCTTTATCCTCAAGATCCATTTGTATTTGGTTGTAATCAGAAAAGGCATCCATGAAGCTCAATAGCTGGTGGACGGCGGTGGTGTCAACCAATTGGTCTATCTTTGGCAGGGAAATGCTATCCTTCGGACAAGCATTGTTGAGGTATGTATAGTCGATACAGATCCTCTACTTGTCGTTGGCTTTCCTTACCATCACAACATTAGCTAGCCATTCAGGATAACACACCTCCCTGATGAATCTGGCTTTAAGGAGCTTATCTACCTCTTTGATGCAGGATGACTCCACTCGCGGACGTGCACAGAGGAAAGGAAATCATCTCCGGTGACAACCGAAGGATGGGCGGTGATCGGGAAGCGGGCGGCGGACGAGGCCGACGGACGGCGAGCGGTGGATGGCCTGCGGCGAGCTGCAGGCGGGGTGGCAGCACAGGATGGCACGGCATGCCCATGGCATGTTGTTTGGTCTCCCACGGGCGTGGGAGCCCCGGGCGCGGGCGAGGACCTCCGGCGGCTGGGCCTTGGCTAGCGGATGGCGGGATGGCAGGATGGCGGCAGGCGGGCGGTGGCGGCGGTGTCAAGCGGCGAGCGGCAGCGTCACATGGACGAACGCGTCCGTTGGTCTTACGCACGGTCGTGGGGTCCTGGGTGCCGGCGAGGGACCCCGGCGACCGAGCGAGAGCGACGGGCGGTGGGACGGGTGGCCGGTAGCAGGCTGACGGTGGTGGCCGTGGGCAGGTGACAGACGAATGCCTCTGCATCCGTTCGTCTTCCCATGGCGTGGGCAATGGGTGGCTGGATTTTCCGGCGTGGGTGGGGCCGGCGAGCACCGACGGTGGGTCAGCGATGGCGGTCGGGGGTCGGGCAGCCCGGATCTGGGGGCAACGGGGCGGCAGCTAGGGTTTGGGAAGTTTTTTTTAAAATCACGGGAAGGAGATGGAATAAGGCAGGAATAAGGTGGGGATAAATTTGGGATGAAGCTAGAATAGTGGGAATAGGTAGAATAGCGAGAATAGCCAAAAATAAAAAAATATGAGAAAATTAAGAAAAATGAAAAAAGAACCTGGACCTGCCATGGATCCCCATCATTCTCCTTGATCGCAAAGAACTCGACTCCGTCGAGTTCAAAAAATGGAGCACACCCTAATCCACAACTCGCTCTGATATCAAGCTGATGCGGGATGACTCTACTCGCGGACATGCACAGAGGAAAGGAAATCATCTCCAACGGCAACCGGCGAACGAGCGGTGACCGGGAAGCGGGAGGCGGACGAGGCCGGCGGATCGGCGACGATGGCCGAGGGTCGGGCTGCCCGGATCTGGGGGCATCGAGGCGGTGGCTAGGGTTTGGGAAGTTTTTTTAAAATAACGGGAAGGAGATGGAATAAGGTAGGAATAAGGTGTGGATAAATTTGGGATAAAACTGGAATAGTGGAAATAGGTGGAATAGCGGGAATAGCCAAAAATAAAAAAAATATGAGAAAATCAAGAAAAATGGAAAAAGAACCTAGACATGCCCTGGATCCCCATCACTCTTCGTCTATCGCCCTTTGCCTTTCCAGGATGAAGTTTCTCTTCTTTTATCGAATTGGCCTGTAGCTAGAAGCAACTTCCAGCCATGAGTAATTACTTCGGCGGGAATTCCTGACATGTCGGAAGCCGACCAGGCAAAGACATCGACGTTGTTTCATAAGAATTGATTCAGCACTGCCTTTGTTCCTTCATTAAGTAGGCTTCCAATCTGCACCATTCTGGTGGGATCGTCTTCAGTCAAAGGCACCGAGATAGTCTTCTCCAATGGTTTCTCCAAATTTGCAGTCGGATCTCTTGGGTCTAGTTGATCCAAGCTTATAAGATCAACTGACTACTTGTCTTGTATCATCAGGCATTGCTAGGTGGCCCTTTGGTCTCCTCTTGCTTCTCCGACCCCATTTCTAGTCGGGAAGCATACCAGAAGGAGATACGTGGAGACTGCGGCCTTGAACTTGTTCAAGGAAGGCCATCCCAAGATTGCATTATAGGCTGATGGGATTCGGACCACCACAAAGTTAATGGGGAACGTCTTCTGATTGGGCTCCGTGCCAAGGGTTACTAGCAGCATTATTTCTCCTTCAACTCTGACTTGGTTTCCTTCGAACCCAGTCAGAGGTACAGGAGATCTCTGTAGCTTGTTTCTAGACAAACTCATTCTGGAGAACGCACCATACATTAAAACATCCGTGGAGCTCCCATTATCTATTAAAATTCTTCTTACATCATAGTTGGCCACAACGGCCGAGATTACAATGGGATCGTCATGGGGGAACTAAACTCCCTCGAGGTCGTCATCAGAGAAGTAGACGAAGTTGTTACTCTTGAGCCTTTTAGAAGCATCTTCTTCGGCTATTCTCTAATTGGTTGGTCAATGTAGCATGCCCACTCTCCCATCAATGGGCCTCTGGTGGGCAGTTTAGTTTCCTCAATGGCCCATTGAGGGGTGGCGGCTTCAAGCCGAGGTTCTAGATGTCTGACATACTTTTCCAAGTACCCCCTCTTAATGAGGTCCTCTATCGCATCCTTTAGTTGGATGCAGTCTTCAGTATTGTGGCCATGATCCCTATGGAACCGGTAGTACTTGCTTCTATTCCTTGCAAAAGAGGATGATTTCATAGGATGTGGTCGTTAGAGATAGTTCTCTTTTTCTATCTCTATCAAGATCCTCTTCCTTGGGAGGTTGAGGGGGTGTATGAATCAAATTTTTTGCCCAGTGTTTTGGGCCTGGGGCTACGTCGTCGGGTAGAATCACCATTGCTGGGGGGAGCAGAGGGGTTTGGCTCTTTGCCATTCTTCTTCTTAGGGACAGGTTTTCCTTCAATCAGATATCGATTAGCTGTTTGTTCTTTGACATCGACATATTTTTGAGCCCTTGTTAGAAGCTCAGTGTAGCTTGTCGAGAACCTTTTATCCAGAGAGAACATAAGCCTCGACGACCGGAGCCCCTTCTTCAGAGCGGACATGGCCACATGCTCGTTGAGATATGGGATCTCGAGAGTGGCCAAGTTGATTCTTGTAATGTAGTCCTTGAGGCTCTCTCCCTCATTTTGGTGAAGGAGGAATAAGCTGTCCATATTCTGGGACGTCTTATAGCAAGTCCTGAAATATAAGATTAATAGTTTCTCTAATTCAAAGAAGGAGTCGATTGTACCTGGACGGATGCTTGAGTACCACATTCGAACTGCCTTCTTTAGGGTGGCGAGAAAAGCCAGGCAATACAATGCATTGGAGGCTCCTTGGATCATCATATGGGCTTTGAAACTACCGAGATGATCCAGGGGGTCAATAGTCCCATCATAAGGTTCCATCTGAGGGACCTTAAAATGCCAAGGGATGACATCCTCCATTATCCTGGAGGTGAATGGAGGCCACGAGTCATAGGTCATGTGCTCGTGATGGGGACATCAGATCAGATATAGACTTCAAGCTTCATTTTGTTCTCTAAGTCATGTGTTAGTCAATTTTGAGTTATGTAATAGAATTTAATTTTGAGTCCTGTAATAAAGTTAGTCCAACAATTGAGTACTGTAATAAGTTGAGGCAAGAAGTCCAGTTGAGTTGTCTCAACCTCATGAGTCCTTAAGTGTATTTGAGTCCTGTAAGTTTAGTTCTAGTCATGTTTTGTATATGAGGAGGATTACCAAACTAGAACATTTACTAGGCCACTCCACCAGAACTGAGTTCAAGTACCTGGACCTTTGCCAAGCCCCTCCTAGCTATGCCGCCCAGGAGGTGGGCCTTCATGCCGCCAAGCCCAGGTGGAGCACCCTCCTAGATTGGTACCCTACCCAGTATCAGCATCCAGGCCTTGGCGCCCTGCCCTAGCCCACTAAATATGGCACCCCAGCCAAGCCCCTTTCATGAGAGGCACCCCATCTAGCCCAAGCCTAGGTCCAAGCCCTCAAGCCCATGGCACCCTCCCCTTCTAGGCCCACTACAATTGGCGCCCAAGCCTTTAACCTAGTCCAAGATGTCCAGCCTTTGACCCAGTCAAAGAAGATTTCACCAAGCCCACCAGAGAGTAGAAAAATCAAAGTAGCCCAAGAGGATTTCATCCCAGCCCAAGTCCATGGAGAAAAGTCAAAGCTTCCAAGTTCTACAAGGAGTCCAATGTCCAAGTCCTACTAGAATTTAGGCCTCCTAATTTCAATCAAACTTTGTACTGCTAATTCTAGTTAAACCTTGTACTCCTTGTTCCATACAAACTTGTAATCCAATTTTGACAGGGAAAGGGCCCTGGATGAATCTATAAATACCCCACCCCTCCCCCTCTAATAAAATAATCTCTTATTATGAATTAAAACTCTGATGAATTTTCTTATGACAATTGTGTTCTTTGGAAGTGTGTGTGAGACTTGTTCTTTTTCCTTCTTACTAAACCCTAACCATTTCCCATCCAAGCAAGAGCCCTAGACACCCACCATCAACTCTCTCCAAGATCTAGATGCCCAAAGCTTCCTCCAAGGCTGCCAACCCCCTACAACTCCATCTTCCAATCATCCTTCAGCCCGATCTCCAGTTTCTTATTTTTTCCTTCTTGTTTGCCTCTAACCTTTGACATTTGCAGGATCCCTCCAGTGAAACCATCCTCGGATGAAGTTTTCTTTGCCTCCGAATGAAGCTGATAAAAAGATGGCGGATCCGTGGAAATGTGACCAGATCATCCATGCGCAGATCTGAGCAGAGCGATCTCTTCCACAGCAACTATAAATCATTTCCTGGTATGTTAATCCTAATTTCCATCTCTTTTTGTCTAATTTCTTGAAGTTGAACATGCTCCTAATAGGCATTCTTAGACCTAGGATCCTGGTTTTTTTTTTCTTTTTGATTGATCTAGCTTGTGGGTAGGATGCTAAATGATACAGGATAACCCTAACCAAATCTAGGCTAGTTTCGAGAATCACAACCATAAAAAAATCCAAAAGTATTTGCTTGTTTTAATCTGATTTTCTTCATATTCATCCCTTCCATATCATCCTGCATCATATTAGAATCCTGTCCCTCATCAATTTTGGTATCAGAGCACAAATTAGGGCATGTTCTAGCATCTTAGTTTAGATTTCTGCATAACCCCTCAAAACATAGGATTGTTTCCCCTATCAAACATTTTTATTTTTTTTTTGATTTTCACGGAGAATATACTCTGTTTTGTTCTCTATTTTCTTGTTATTTTTGTGGAATTTCTTAGGTCCAAAAATATACAAAAGAAATAGTAAAAAATAAAATCCTAACAAAAATCTGCATCCTGTCATCTGCATTAGGGGTCTGAGTTTCAGTCTGGTTCACTATCTTAGGTATTTTATTTTTCTCTAAAATCTGTATCACATCATCTCTATTGAGTCCTCTATTTTACTGATATTTTTCTTAGATTTTACAGAACCGCAAATTATAAAAAAAATCAGCATCCTAGAAACCCTAACTAGAATTATGTGTTTTCCTGCACCCAGTTAGAAACCCTAGGTTTTGCATCATCATTCCTTTTTTTTTTGCATGAAATTTAATAGGAATCATCCTTACACGTCATTCTCTATTCTTTAAATTTTTTAGAATTTTTATACTTTGAATTCCTTGCGAACTTCTATATCAAACAAACCCTAATTTCAGTTTCTGCATATCTGACTAAACCAAACCTAATCAACTATCAAACCCCTCCAACCCAACCCAAATTTTGTTTGATAACTTAACCAACTTAAATTTAATTTACCACCTCATAAAAAGACAAAAAAAAATTATTTTCTGTTTTGTTTTTAGATTGCATCAGGTTCATCGATTGTGCATCATATCATTAAACTAATCTTAAGGACAATTTTACTCTGTCAAATCAAGGCAGGATTTCATCACCTGTCCTGGGCCCAAAACAACCACCCAGCATCAGAACCCAAGCCTTAATTAAAATTAACTGGCAACCTAATAGCGTAGGGACACCAACAAGTCGGGTCCGAGTCTAGTGAGGGAATTAGTGCACCCAATCCATTACTTATTACTGAAAGCTGGTGTCTAAGGCTAGAGGTCCAATGGCAAACGCCCTAAGTGGACTGGTGGTTCTTTAATTAGGACCCTGTCATAGGCAGAGGGAGCCTCCTACCACCCCATCTCTTACCTGGCCAGTGGAAGGATTAGGTGCTGTATTGAGTGTAAGTTGAGTTAACTCATTAGGTTTTGGCTCTAGGTCTAGCAAACCCTAGTATGATTAACTCGTGTGTGCTTAGTTGCATCATAACCTTTGTGTGTTAGATTGCATGACCATTAGATTAGAGGCCTAATATCAATAGTCTCAACCCAACCCAACCTAGTGTGACCATGGAGCCCAACCCTAGAAGAGCCCAATACTCTGACCCATACTGGGAGTCCAACCCTAGGAGAGCCCAACACTCTGACCCATACTGGGAGCCCAACCCTAGCAGAACCCCATACCATGACCCATACTTGAAGCCCAACCCTAGGAGAACCCAATACTCTAACCCATACCAGAAGTCCAATCATAGGAGACCCGATTATGATTTCATAGACCTAAATGAGAGAGCCATTAAGTACATTGGGATACATACACCTAACTTTGGTGGTGAAGTTGATTTTTAGGATTATCTTGCTTGGGAAGGCGACATGGATCTGTATTTTGAGCAGAAAAAAATATATGGGAGATGTCAGTTCGAATTTGCTAAACGTAAGTTAGTTTGCCAGGCTAAGGTAGATTGGGATATGTTTGAGGAAATATCTAAACTAAAAGAAGAAATGCCCATAACGACCTGGAGCGGTATGAAACTTGAACTTAGAGAGAAGTACCTACCCAGATCCCATGAACCTAGCTCCTATGCACCCAGATCCTATGCACCCACATCCAATAAGCCTAGTAAACCCAAGACCCATAGAGCTGAACCCTTGTCCTATGAGCATAAACCTTTAGAACAATGGTACAAATTGAGACAGGGTAATAAAATTGTGTCTGAATACATTGACCAACTTAATGAGTTTATTAGGAGATGTAATACAGTTGAACCTGAGTCTAAGATCATATCGAGATTTCGAGCTGGCCTACATAGGGACATCCAGTGAAAACTATTTCAATGGCAGATTCAGGACCTAGAGGAAGCCTATTACATAGCTAGGGAATTCGAGTCAAATCAAAGGAAACTCATGATCAGTCAATCTAAGTCCAACAAGAGTAACCCTCTTGAACCCAAGCCCAGACCTAGCCGACTTTCTTTAGACCAGCCCAGTCCCATTACCCCTAGCCAGACCCTAGCACCTAGTCAAGTATGTTCAAGCCAATCCAGCCGAGCCAAGTCAACCCTAGTCAACTTGAACCCCATAGGATTAGTACCCTTAGATATGAGCCCAGTATTAGTCCACTTTCTCTTAGTCAACCCATCCTTACCCCAGCCACTAGTCAATTTTTCCTTAGCCAAACCCCTCCTACCACCCCATTGGTTCACCAGAATGATCTTGAAGAGGAGATATATGAAGCTGATGTGAGCTTAGTGGATGAGTATGAGGAAGAGGAAGAAGAGATACCTATAGAAGACCTAGAATTAGTTTATCCAGCAGATATCCAGACTAAAGCCAACCCAGAGTTAGTTGACCCTAACCATACCTAGATAGAAGCCAACCCAAAGTTAGTTGACCCTGACCATACTCAAACTGAACCTGTAGTGGAAGACCAGTTGAAGGAAGAGGACCATGAGGAACCTAACCCTACTGTTAGAATTATACCTGAGGAGACTTTAGAAAAGAGCCCAATTATAGAGTCTAGTCCTAAAATTCAAGAACCAGAAGAATTTATTAAGGACCCGATCTCTTTAAACTAGTACCCTCAGAAAGAATCCCCTCCTGTAGTTCCTATTGAAGATTTCTTTCCTAAAATTAGTGACCCATTCTTCCGTTATACAAACCTTGTAGGTAAACCTCAATCCCATAAGGTCAACCTCATTAGTCAAGGACTAATCCCTGACACTCCTTGTATTCTATTCTATCCAATCAACCCCAAATCATTTTCTTACTTTCTACCCTACCAAGCTAACCCTGAACCTACCTCTTATTTTCTACCCTTTTTTGAAGCTTCTCATGTTTCTCTAACCGCTAGATTGTATTTTGTAGAAGTTTGTATACTATATTCATTCATTAAGCATGTCATGTTTACATCTTACTTTTGGAGGACCCTATGGTACCTAGTAGGAGTCTATACATCATTTTCATCTACATGTCACCCTCCTAACAAAGGATTAAACCCACAGTTGTAGTTTAGGATTAATCGAGTCTACATATCAATAAGTGTTGGCATGAGTTATTTGCCCGTATTAGGTATTTTGTCTGCATGTCATTAGGTGTTGTTATGAGTTTTTGCACTGCATGATTAGAGATTTGCATAAGGAATTAATCATAAGATTACTATAAGCAATGATCTTTATAAGAACATGGTTAATTCCTGAAAAGAGTCTAAGAGTTTGCTAGAAAAATCTTGTGATGATTAGGCTACATTCCCATGAGCTAGATCCATCAAAGTAATAAAGAAAGTTGGACCTAGTGCCTGAGTTACCTAATTAGGCATTAAGCTCAACCTTCAATATCTCAGACTTAGTAGAGTATAGGAAGCTAGCAATGATACCCAGTGAGATTGAGCCTGACCCTTTCTTTGAGAGCGAACCCAACCCTGAGTGTCCATATCAAATTAACTTGTGAGGGAAAATGATTGAGCGTATCCTAGATGACCAAACCATTAGTACCCGGATCAAA
Organism: Areca catechu; assembly: GCA_021397845.1. Lineage (NCBI taxonomy): Eukaryota > Viridiplantae > Streptophyta > Magnoliopsida > Arecales > Arecaceae > Areca > Areca catechu. The sequence continues at coordinate 152,318,047 of CM038052.1, forward strand.
GGCTTCCATGTCACTTGGTTCATTGGCAAGGTCGACCGAGATTTGAGGATTCGTGGATCACTCGAGAGGATCCGCAACACCTCAACCCAGACCCATCAGAGCAGTACCTAAGCCAGATCTTCTTACTTGACTGGATCGAGTTCCTCCCATCCCGGAAGAATTGATGGGGACATCATATCAGACATAGACTTAAAGCTTCATTTTGTTCTCTAAGTCATGTATTGGTCAATTTTGAGTACTATAATGGAATTTAATTTTGAGTCTTGTAATAAAGTTAGTCCAATAATTGAGTCCTGTAACAAGTTGAGGCGAGAAGTCCAGTTGAGTTGTCTCAACCTCATGAGTCCTTAAGTGTATTTGAGTCCTGTAAGTTTGCTTCTAGTCATGTTTTGTACAAGAGGAGGATTACCAAACCAGAACATTTACCAGGCCACTCCACCAGAACTGAGTTCAAGTACCTGGACCTTTGCCAGGCCCCACCTAACTATGCTGCCCAGGAGGTGGGCCTTCATGCCTCCAAGCCCAGCTGGAGCACCCTCCCAGATTGGCGCCCTACCCAGTATCAACATCTAGGCCTTAGCGCCCTACCCTGGCCCACTAAATATGGCACCCCAGCCCAAGCCCCTTTCATGAGAGGCACCCCATCTAGCCCAAGCCCAGGTCCAAGCCCTCAAGCCTATGGCACCCTCCCCTTCCGAGCCCACTGCAATTGGCACCCAAGCCTTTGACCTAGTCCAAGATGCCCAGGCTTTGACCCAGTCAAAGAAGATTTCATCCAAGCCCACCATGGAGTGAAAAAGTCAAAGCAGCCCAAAAGGATTTCATCCCAGCCCAAGCCCATGGAAAAAAGTCAAAGCTTCCAAGTTCTACAAGGAGTCCAATATCCAAGTCCTACTAGAATTTAGGCCTCCTAATTTCAATCAAACTTTGTACTCCTAATTCTAGTTAAACCTTGTACTCCTTGTCCCAAACAAACTTGTAATCTAATTTTGACAGGAAAAGGTCCCTGGGTGAATCTATAAATACCCCACCCCTCCTCCTCTTGTAAAATAATCTCTTATTCATGAATTAAAACTCTGGTGAATTTTCTTGTGATAATTGTGTTCTTTGGAAGTGTGTGTGAGACTTGTTCTTTTTCCTTCTTACTAAACCCTAGCCATTGCCCATCCAAGCAAGAGCCCTAAGACGCCCACCATCAGCCCTCTCCAAGATCCAGATGCCCAAAGCTTCCTCCAAGGCCACCAACCCCCTGCAACTTCATCTTCCAATCATCCTTCAACTTGATCTCCAATTTCTTATTTTTCCCTTCTTGTTTGCTTCTAATATTTGACGTTTGCAGGATCCTTCCAGTAAAACCATCCTCGGATGAAGTTTTCTTAGCCTCCGAATGAAGCTGATAAAAAGCTAGTGGATCCGTGAGAATGTGACTGGATCATCCAGGCACAAATCTTAGCAGAGCGATCTCTTCTACAACAACTAGAAATCATTGCCTGATATGTTAAACCTAATTTCCATCTCTTTTTGTCTGATTTCTTGAAGTTGAACATGCTCCTAATAGGCTTTCTTAGACCTAGATCCTGATTTTCTTTTCTTTTTGATTGATCTAGCATGTGGGTAGGATGCTAATTGATACAGGATAACCCTAACCTAATCTAGGCTAGTTTCGGGAATCACAACCATAAAAAAATCTAAAAGTATTTGCTTGATTTAATATGATTTTCTTCATCTTCTTCCCTTGCATATTATCCTGCATCATATTAGAATCATGTCCCTCATCAGCTCACCATCTCTCTTCAGATTGTGGAGCCTCGCGATCTGCACCTCCAGTGTCTTAAATTTTTCTTCATAATCATAATGGGCATCTCTCGGCCTGACATCTTTGGGAGTAGAGTCTTCGAAGGAGTTAGAGGGAGATCACCTGGATCTCTTCCTCATTCGTCGGCTATTAGTCTGCTTTGGATGCCGAGAGCTTTGGCCTTCATGGGAAGGTCGATCCCGGAGGGAGTGTCGGGTAGAACCATGGTGTGGCCTCCCTTCTCCCCAGATTGATGGCTGTGTCGTGAGACGGCCGGTGGGTTCCTCGCTTAGAGAGCAGCCTCTTGAAAATTTTCAACCAAGGTTGTGAGAGCATCAACCCGATTCAGAAGGGCTTCGAACTAGTGCTGTACCATGACCAAGGTTGGAGGTGGGACATTGTTCTCCGCTGCGGGGTCATTCCTCTGAGAGGGAGGATGTCCCCTGCTTGTCGAAGCATTTTGAGCTTTACCTTTCACCATTGCAATTTTTCAGAACTCTTCTTTGCAAGAGAGAGTTTGGTAGCTTTAATCTCGTGTCCCCCTTCCTGGCACACCAATCTACTGACGTTGAACCCCCGCGGACTGGACAAAATGGCAAGATCGTCGGTGCGCTTCCCTTGACCCCTGCAAAACAGGTCCCTGACCAGAATTTTTCCGGTGGGGAACACTTCGATGCCTAAGTCAGTGAGGATTCTAGCAACAGAATGGAGAGTTCTCAGGGAGAAAAGAGTGAAAGTAGCTCAAAGAATCGATAGCCTTAGCTTCTCTAGCTTTTTCTTAACTTGGCTTACCGTGAGTGTCCCCTCTTACCAGTATTTATAGTTGTGGCCATGTCTAACTGCAATCGACTCCACTTGCCTTTGGTTAAGCGGGGTTAGTTAACCCCCTAACCAAAAGTGGTTGCTGCTTGAGATGGCCACTTTAATGCTGTTGGAGATGGAGTTTGTGGCCACATTATTGGTTACAACAGCCGTATCCACGTCTGGAGATTCAAAGCCAGCTGGAGATTTGCTTTAAAGACACTCCCTTAGAATGGGCCAAAGTCGAGCTGGTTAAACATCTTGTGCCTATCCTCTTCGGAGTAGGTCGAAGACATCTTGACCACGCGCATCGGAGCTGTCTTCTTTGGAGTGGGCCGGATTGCTTACTTTATACTTGCCTTCTTTGGAACAATTGGAGAAATAAAGTAATCATCTTCTTTAGACTAACCTTCTTCGGGTTAGTCTTCTTCGGATCGGTCTTCTTTGGACTGATGTGAAGAAGACCGACCGATCACTCGATGGTGAATAGTTGAAAGATAGGCTTTGGAGCCAGTGTCTTCAGCTCAAGCTGAAGACTGGCCCTGAAGTGGTGCTGCGGCATCGTTGGGTCATCTTCGATTCTTCTGATATGGACGACCGGTTCAAAAGAAACCTGACTGGACCTTTGAACTGGGGGTTAGCCTTAGTTGAGCCGGCATATCCCAACAGGTCCTAATATAGATGAGGCAAGAACATAATCATAGAATCTCGCCAAAAAAGATAAATTACCGCTAGCAAATCATGCTCTATCAAGCTCCTATAATGACCTACCTCTTTAACTCCTATAAATAGGAGTCCAAGGAGACTTCTAGGTATGATACTTCTCTTCACTACATCTCATGCCTCTTCTGTTCCCAATTATTGACTTCAGTGTTGGAGGATCTTTGCTGGAGCTAACTCCGGCCAGGAATTTTGCTTGTAGGTATTTCTCTACATGGAGACCACTATCCACTCCAGCACCTTCAACCTCAATCGAAAATATGTAGCAACACTATCAAAAACTATTATTATTAATTTAAAAATTATTTTTATATTTTAATTTAAATAATATAATTGTTATGGTAGTAACCAACCCATTCAGCCCTGACACAACGGTGATCGGCCCCTGTGGCAGCTAGGTTGGCATCTCGGTCAGCCCACTTCAACCATCCCTGGAGCCCAGCTCGGTCGAGCTGGCACCTCGACCAGGTGGGCAGCTTGGCCAGCCCGCTTCAGGCGTATATAAAGCCTGGCCAGGCATGAAGGGTAGCCAACTTCGGCCTACGAAGCTCTCCGGATCAACCCGGTTCCGCTCCGCCTGGCCCAAGCATCGCCAAGAAGTAGCCGTGCCCAGATCATTGCCTCTGCATGCTCCTGCCTAGTGCAGCACGCCCGCGCCAAGGTACCGCGCACGTGCCAGGGTACTGCGCCAAGATACCGCACGGAATCCCTCCGAACGTGGAGTCCACATCTCGGCTCTGCCCGACTTCGCCCGCATGGCATGCCCCCATGGCAAATCGACGATCCCGTGCCTAGTCTGACTCCTCCTGGCGGGACTCCGACGAATGAACCCCACCTCTGACTCCGACCTAGCTTGGCGCGCCCATGGGGCCCCAGCTCGGTCCGCACCTGCATCGCCCGTGAAGCACCCGCGTGGGGTTCTTCCGCTCATGGCAACCCAGTCTCCGTGCCCGTGCCCCACTCCGGCTCCGCGTGTTCCCGTCCGACACCCAGCTCGCCCACGGGAGGCATCTGCCTCACCCCAGTCCGGTTCCGCCCGATGTGGGGAGCAGTCTGGCATGCCCGCAAGCAAGGTAGCACTCCGCGTGGCTCAGGCTCGGTGATGCCGTGCTCCGGGTCCGACTCTGCCCGACCTTACCCATGGCGCAGCTCGTCTCCGCCCACTCTGGCACCCCAGACTCACGCCTGCTCGGCTCCGCTCGGTGTGGGGAGCAATCCGGCACGCCCGCAGGCAAGGGAGCATTCCGCACAGCTCTGGCTCGGTAACGCCGCGCTCCAGGTCCGGTTCCGCCAACTTTGCCCGACCTCGTCGGGTCCGGCTTAACCCGTCTGGCACCCCGGCAGCGCGGCATAGATTCGCCTACGTGGGATGTCGAGCCTGGCCGAGCTTCACCCCAGCTTGGCTTCGCCCGCAGGGGAGCAATCCGGCTTCGCTGGCTCTGCCCGACCTCGCCCGGTCTGGCTCGGCACATCTGGCACCCCGGCAGTGCCCCGCGCGGCTCCACCGGACCTCGCCAATGCCCCGGGCTCTTGCCCGCAGCACGACCCTGCAGCACACCTTAGCCCGGCGGGACCCCAGCTCGGTGCCCCCATGTCCAGGGCAGCAGGATCTCGCTCCGGCTCCGGTCCGGTGCCCCGGTCTGGCCCTTCCACCCGCAGCAGCACCGGCACATGCGGCATGCATGGCGAAAAATTCGGCATGCCCACGCGCCCGTGTGCCCAATTCGAATGCCCGCATGATGCCAGTTCTATCCACACCTACTCCACGCCTCAGCATGGCCATGGTTCGGCACTCCTGCGCCCTAGGCCCACGACCATCGCATGCCCCCGCGCTTTTGCCCCCTCCGACTCAGCCCGGCTGGACCCCGGCTCGACGACGTCGCATTCCGGGACCGGCTCCTCTGGCTCCGGCCCGCACGGCTCCGGTTCCATGATCGCCACTGGCGCCCAGTTCAGCCACTGCACACTCATCCATGCATGGGTTCATGCATAGAGCCCTGCGCCATGCACATGTCGGTCCACGTGCATGGAAGGGATCCGGGGGCCTTCTCCCGGTCCGTGTGCCCATATGGTGATCTGGAGTAGTGTCCCAGCCAACTCGGCACTTCGGCATCCCACCTAGCTCGGCCACCGAGAGCATCGTATGATTCTATCTCATCCATGTGGGCCCGGCACTCTTTCCAAGGATCCCCCTTCACGTGGGTCCTATGGCACGCCGCCTGACAAGCCGTCTGCAAGGAAGGTTTGCATTTAAGTTTCCTAAGCCACTCTTTACACTAACTAGTGAATAGTGCCCTGTCCAAGGTACTGCACCCTTGCACCAACTACCTGAGCCATCCAAAAGAAGAAGGTTCACCAGCCCATCATGGCCTCGCAGGCTGACAAGTCTACATCAAGACCAGCACGCCTCCCCGAATGACAGGAGCCATTCGTCTACATAAAGACCGGTATGAAGAGGTAAAAGGGGGTAAGAGTCAACACACTCTCTTGATCCTTACATTATATTCCATTTACTATCATCCTCTGGCAGCGAAGAGTCCCCCAAGCTCTCCGCCTCAGAGGTCTCTTAATTCCTTCGATCATCCCACTGACTTGATCATCGGAGTGTCTTTGTCGGAATCCCCGATGCAGGTCTTCCCTGTTTTGCAGGTTCGCTCGATAGAGGGACGATACAGAGGAGATTTCTCCCACCGTAGAGAACCTCAGCACAGTATCAAGCCCCTTCATCCCTACAACGACCCCTCCGAGCACGGCAGTTCCACCAAGCCCCGTGGCGGAGGGTATGTTCCCCTTGATCGTCTCCGACCGATAAGCCCGGTGATGCTGACGGGGAGTCTACTCACCCTGGCCATGTAAGAAGCTGCAGGCCACGGCGATCCGGGCGGCAACAGTTGGCGCGCCAGGAAAGGGGGCAAATCCGCACTCCTCAATAAGATGGGACAACGGTTTCCACCTTTGTCCTTAGTCCCCGGGAGGCAGACCAGGGGCACGGGGATGGGGGCACGAGAATTTCTCTCTCTTTCTCGAGGCTCCAAGGAGTGGCCTCAACCGAAAAACCTTGAGCTATGAAGGTGCATTGCCACCCTTAACGGGGCAACGGGCATCAAGCCAAGGAATGAGCCACCTCCCGGTGGTACCACCATCCAGGAGCCCCACTAAAAAAAAAAGAAAGAGGAAAGAGAGAAGAAGGGAAAAAGAAGAGAGGGAGGAAGGGTATGGCCATCGTGAAGAAAAAAGAAATCAATGCAACGGGACCTCCTCCCATGCAAGGAAGTTTGCTCCCATGCAACGGGGCTTGCTCCCATCCAATGGAGCTTCCCCCCATCCAACGAAGCCATTTTCCTCATGCAACAGGGAGTCTCTTCCCCTCCCATACAACATGCACCAGGAGCCTTATGCTCTCAGGCAACGGAGCTTCTCCCCAAGCCACGAAGCTCCCCATGCAATGGGAGCCTCTCTCCTCCCAAGCAGTAGAGCTTCCTCTCGAACAACAGGACTCCCATGCAATAGAGCCGTCTCCCTCATGCAGCGGAAGCCTCTTTCCTCCCTCGTGATGGAGTTCCAACTCTCCCATGCAGCAACGGGAGTCTCATTCCTTCCATACAACGGAGTGTCTTTTCCCCCCATGCAACGGAGCTTACTCCCTCATGCTACAGGAGTCTCATTTTCTCCCATGCAGCAGGATCTCATCTCTCTTGAGCGACGGAGTTCCATCTCCTCCATGCAATGGAGGTTCCTCCCATGCAATGGAGTCATCCCCCTCATGCAGCAGGAGTCTCCACTCCTCCCGTACAACATGCAACAGGAGCTTTATGCTCCCATGCAATGAAGCTCTCCCACCATGCAACGGAATCTCATGCTCCCATGCAGAGGAGGTCTGTCTTTCCATGCAACAGAGCCTTGCTCCCTCATGCGACCGAATTTTATTCTTCAGTGCAAAGGAGTCCCATTCTCTCCTAAGAGGGCGGCCAACGAATTTGATCTCGGCCTGCTCAAGGAAGAAACATGTTTTTATCTATTCACATGACCGGAGCTCAACAGGTAACTCCTTCTCCACTACATTTATAAAATAAAAAACTTTGTTTCAGTTTTACAGGAAAGGCTCTTGTACCATTATCAAGGGCAAGCACTACGACTTGCTAGAGCTGGTCACAGCCCGGCGCAAGAATTCTTAACCAAAGCCCGGATCCCACGCTCTCTGGCACAAAAGCCCGGATCCCACGCTCTCCGGCACCTATGACCGGACACCCCGGCACCTAAGACCGGACACCCCGGCACCAAAGACCGGACACCCCGGCACCAAAGACCGGACACCCCAGCACCAAAGAGTTGATCCCCACATCTACCGCATGACTCTCAGTTCAGTTCTTGCCTTACTCACAGTCCGAAGATGTCCGCGGAGACTCCAAGAAGTCTCGCCATCTACCGAGAAAACTCACAGTTTGGCATTTGCTGTACTTAAAGTCCGGAGATGTCCATGGGAAGCTATAGAGCTCCAACCATTCATGACTCGCCTCCTAGCATGGCGAACCAGTAGTTCTACCATCCCATGAAGAAGGTAAGAATCCCTCCTCAGTCATTAAAGTTCCTCTCTGGTGCAACTTTGTCCATGACCAACACAGGAACTCATCCATCCGACTCCAAGTCCGGCAAGGTTAAGAGCTGAAGTCAAGCTCCTCAGTTCATTCGAGCTGAGCTCAAATAAAGCCGAGTTAAAGTCATGCCCCTTGATTCAGCCGAGCTAAAGTTAAACTCCTCAGTTCAGCCGAGCTGAGCTCAAAAAAGGCCAAGCTGAAGTCACGCCCCTTGGTTTAGCCGAGCTGAGCTCAAATTAAGCCGAGCTGAATTCATGCCCCTTGATCCAGCTAAGCTAAAGCTAGGCTCTTCACCGAGCCCCGCGTTTACCACCTAAATCTCATCCGGAGATATCCACGGGTAGCTCTGGAGGTCCAACCATTTGCGGCTCACCTCCTAGCATCCCAAACGAGCATCTCTGCCACCTCATAAAGGGTGTAAGAATCCCTCCCCAATAATTAAAGTTACTCTTTGGTGCAACTTTGCTCTTCGTCATTGCAGGAGCTCGTCTGTCCGGCTCCAAGCCTAGCGATGAAAGCCCGGAACCCAGTTCTGGCATAACGGAACCCAGTTTCGGTATAAAAGACCTGAAACCCTGGTACCTAAAGACCGAAAATCCCGGCACTCCAAGATTGAAATTCTTGGCACCTCAAAATAGGAAATGCCAAAGGTCCCATACCAAAAGCCTCATCAAAAGCTTTGAAGAATGCTCTGAGCCCAACTATGTGCCCAGTCATGCATGTGTGCACCCAAGTTGTGCACCTCACCAACCTCTTCCTTCATGGCACTGCCTTTTATCCGATCCAAGAGGAGTCAGACTAAAGTGCTAGCACCATCAAAATGCAACTAAGTAACGCCTACGAGCAAGTAAGTTTCAAAAAACACCACCTCCTATTTTTGTTTTTGCAAGCATGCTACGACATAGAGCCGAATGGGTAAACAACTACTGCCTTCGTCCAAAATGAAGAGAAGTAATGCCTTGGACTCAGGGAGTGGGGGCATCTATTACAGCAGTAACCAACCCATTCAGCCCTGACACAACAGTGATTGGCCCCTGTGGCAGCCAGGTCGGCACCTCGGTCGGCCCACCTCGACCATTCCTGGAGCCCAGCTCAGTCAGGCTGGCACCTCGACCAGGTCGGCAGCTCGGCCAGCCTGCTTCAGGTGTATATAAAGCCCGGCCAGGCATGAAGGGTAGCCAACTTCAGCCTACAAAGCTCTCCAGATCAGCCCGGTTCCACTCCACCAGGCCCAAGCATCGCCAGGAAGCAGCCGCGCCCAAATCAGTGCATTCGCATGCTCCTACCCAGCGCAGCATGCCCGCGCCAAGGTATCGTGCACGTGCCAGGGTACCGCGCCAAGGTACCACACGGAATCCCTCCGAACGTGGCATCCCCACCTCGGCTCAGCCCGACTTCGCCCGCATGGCATGCCCCCGCAGCAGATCGACGATCCCATGCCCGATCCAGCTCCTCCTGGCGGGACTCCGGCGAATGAACCCCACCTCCAGCTCTGGCCCAGCTTGGCGCGCCCGCGGGGCCCCAGCTCGGTCCGCACCTGCACCACCCACGAAGCACCAGCATGGGGTTCTTCCGCCCATGGCAGCCCAGTCTCCGGCTCCCGCACCCCACTCCGGCTCCACGTGTTCCCGTCCGGTGCCCAGCTTGCCCACAGGAGGCCTCTGCCTCACCCCAGTCCGGTTTCGCCCGGTGTGGGGAGCAGTCCGGCATGCCTGCAGGCAAGGCAGAACTCTGCGCGGCTCCGGCTCAGTGATGCCGTGCTCCGGGTTCGGCTCTGCCCAACCTTGCTCATGGTGCAGCTCGCCTCCGCCCACTCCGGTGCCCCAGACTCACGCCCGCTCGGCTCCGCCCGGTGTGGGGAGCAGTCCGGCACGCTCGTAGGCAAGGGAGCGTTCCGCACGGCTTCGGCTCGGCAATGCTGCGCTCCGAGTCCGGTTTCGCCGACTCCGACCGACCTCGTCCGGTCCGGCTCAGCCTGTCCGGCACCCCAGCAGCGCGGCATAGATCCACCCGCGTGGGACGTCGAGCCCGGCCGAGCTTCACCCCAACTCGGCTTCGCCCATAGGGGAGCAATCTGGCTTCGCCGGCTCTGCCCAACCTTGCCCGATCCGGCTCGGCCCATCCGGCACCCCGACAGTGCCCCGCGCGGCTCCGCCCGACCTTGCCAATGCCCCGGGCTCATGCCCACAGCACGACCCTGCAGCACACCTTAGCCCCGCGGGATCCCAGCTCGGCGCCCCCACGTCCAGGGCAGCAGGATCCCGCTCCGGATCTGGTCCGGTGCCCCGGTCTGGCCCTTCCACCCACAGCAGCACCGGCACACGCGGCATGCATGGCGCCCAGTTTGCATGCCCACACGCCCGTATGCCCAATTCGACATGCCCGCATGACGCCAGTTCCGTCCACACCTACTCCACACCTCAGCACGGCCATTGTCCAGCACTCCTGCGCCCTAGGCCCGCAACCATGGCACGCCCCCGCGCTTTTGCCCCCTTTGGCTCAGCCCGGCGGGACCCTGGCTCGACGACGTCGCGCTCCGGGACCAGCTCCTCTGGCCCGCACGGCTCCGGTTCCATGATCGCCACTGGCGCCCAGTTCAGCCACTGCATACTCATCCACGCATGGGTTCATGCACGGAGCCCTGTGCCATGCACATGTCAGTCCACGTGCATGGAAGGGGTCCAGGGGCCTTCTCCCAATCCGCGTGCCCGTATGGCGATCTGGAGTAGTGTCCCGGCCAACTCGGCACTTCGGCGTCCCACCCAGCTCGGCCACCGAGAGCATCGTACGATTCTGTCTCGTCCACGTGGGCCCGGTACTCTTTCCAAGGATCCCCTTCACGTGGGTCCTATGGCACACTGCCTAACACGCCGTCTGCAAGGAAGGTTTGCATTTAAGTTTCCTAAGCCACTCTTTACACTAACTAGTGAATAGTGCCCTGTCCAAGGTACTGTACCCTTACACCAACTTCCTGAACCACCCAGAAGAAGAAGATTCACCAGCCCATCATGGCCTCATAGGCTGACAAGTCTACATCAAGACCAGCACGCCTCCCCAAACGACAGGAGCCATTCGTCTACACAAAGATCGGTATGAAGAGGCAAGAGGGGGTAAGAGTCAACACACTCTCTTGATCCTTACATTATATTCCATTTACTATCACCCTCTGGCAGTGGAGAGTCCCCCCAAGCTCTCCGCCTCAGATGTCTCGTATTTCCTTCGATCGTCCCACTAACTTGATCGTCGGAGTATCTTTGCCGAAATTCTCGGTGCAGGCCTTCCCTGTTTTGCAGGTTCGCCTAACAGAGGGACGATACAGAGGAGATTTCTTTCACCAGAGAGGACCACAGCACAGTATCAAGCCCCTTCATCCCTACAACGACCCCTCCGAGTACGGCGGTTCCACCAAGCCCCATGGCGGAGGGTATGTTCCCCTTGATCTCTCCGACCGACGAGCCCGATGACATTGGCGGGAAGTCTACTCACCCGGGCCATGTAAGAAGCTGCAGGCCATGGCGATCCGGGCGGCAACAATAATAAATATCATGATATTAACAAAATGATAATATTTGCAATCATAATAGCAGTATAAATGTTTACCGGTATTTTTCAATATATATGATACCAGCACAATGTCTTAAATAAACAAATTAATAAATTATAACAACAATCACAACCCTAGAACAATAACTAGAGAATAGATCCTCATTATTATAAAGTTGAAATTCAACATCTTTACTTATATGATTATAGCAATAAGAAGATACCAATTTAAATGATTATGGTACTAAAATTATTTTAAATTAATTTTTAATAAAACTTTTACTGTGGGGGCTCAGACTCAAGTATGTTGGTGAGCTTTTATGGCCATTTCAGGAAAAAGAAGAAAAAGGACTTCCCAATACATGTCAAGTAAAGTTTGTCTTAAAGTTCAAAATTTGAGCTTCTCTCCGGTAGATTTTTTTCGGAGGTAGAAGGTTATTTCTAAATTTTTAACAAACATCTCAATCATCCCCCCGAAGAAAAGATTTTGGCCCTCCAAGAAGTGCTTTTTGACCCTCTACAAGCAATGCTAAATAGAGCCATTCTGTCTTACCGAATGGAGTCAGTTGATCTATCGATATGTGGTTATATTATACGTCTATCGGAATTTTTCTATTGTGTAAAAGATACATTTATTTTGTTGAAGGACGCAAGAAAGAAATGTATGCAAATTTTAAACAATATAAGACTTGGGAAGAAATCCTAGATATGCTAAGTGGTGTAATGAAAAAATCAAGGAAAAAATCAGAGCTACAACTGAAAGATTAAGAAATAAATTAATCAAGTTTAGAAAATAAGGATTTAAGGTTATGCAGATCTATTTATTGATACAGGTATTAACATGAGGAGTCCCTTTTTTTTCATCAATAGCTCTTATATTATGTAGCAACCAGAATCTCTTTTGTGATGAATAGATTAAATTTTTAACATGAACTCTGGACTCGAGGAAAACATGCATAGTAAACCAACCAAATCAAGCAAAGCTATGCTCAGATCATGCTAAAGAACTCACAAACTCAAGAGGATCGACCCCTGAATCAAAACCAAGGTTTTCAATAACACCATTGTTCTTTGAAAAATATAAAGATCGAATTTTTTCAATTAAAAATACTAATCATTTAAATAGTTTATTTCTATCATTATAAAAAAATAATGTTAGTAAGAAAAAAAATGTCATCATTTGCCTAAATCATTATTAATCGCATAATATATTTTTCACTGTTGACCAAATAACATTATTGTTTATACTTGCCATAAAATTCACAGTAAGAAAGTATATTTTTCACAGTATGAAAGTATATTTTTCACTGTTGACCAAATAAGATTATTCTTTACACTTGCCATAAAATTCACAGTAAGAAAGTATATTTTATTAAGTCAGCAATTCAAATATTGAAATAAGAAAAAAAAAAGCTCTTGTTATTGATATATTGTAATAATATTAATTATTAAAGACAGTCATAATGGCTGTTATTTTGGACCGTGATTGAAAAATCCTAGTCCCTTTCTCCACCACTCCTATGCTACCCTTGTGAGGAGCCTCTTTCTCTGTCGAGATCTCCATGGTGCCTTCAACCTATGGCCTCCGCCTTTGATCTCCATTCTTCTCTATAAGTTTGGCCTTCTCTCTTTCTCGCTGAAAATAGCTTATAATGACTTTATAAATCTTTTGCTATTCTTAAAGGAACTATTGATTTTCTATTTAGGTAAAGTAATAACTCATTCATATTTATTGTTTATATAGTTTATTCCAAAGTCAAAGTAATGCTGGTGATACTCTTAGTTTTTATGGGAATTTAATTGCCGATCCCCATTTTGACTTTACTATAACAAACAATCTCCGATGACTAAATCTCTAACTCTTGGTCCCTCATTTAAGATTTACCATAATAGGATATCTTTTATGGCTATATCATTCCTTAAAAAACATCCAACATACCCTTTATCACTGATTCCTCTATTGCAATCATTCCCTATTCTATGGTTTGCAGATTTTTCTATATGCTATATAGGAATCACATTTTACACCATATAGGAATCATATTTCATGGTTTGCTGATTTTTCTGTAGTTTTCATATTTGTTTGAATCCTCTTCCATGCCATATTTATAGAACTTTCTAGATTTGCTGATATTTTCTTCTTTCATATTTTATTTTATGCCATTTACTGATTTCTGTATGTCAATCTCATTTCATATCATATAGGAATCCAATTTCATGATTTGCTGATTTTTTTGTAGTTCTCCATTTCAGGCCATGTAGGAATCCCATTTCATGCCATATAGGAATCTCATTTCATAGTTTGTTGATTTTTCTGTAGTTTTTAGTTTTGTTTGAATCTTCTTCCATGCCATATTCACTGAACTTTTCAGATTTGCTGATTTTTCTAGTTTCTCATTTTATTTTATGCTATTTGCTAATTTTTGCATGCCATATTGATCAGGAGTTTCCTATTCTCTAGTTTCTATATTTGTAGACTTCATGTTCTTCTAAAACTAGTTGTTGCCGGCTGATCGTCGTGGCCTGTAGCTGAGGTCGAGGTTGAAACGCACTCCTATCACGAGGGTTCCTAATCGGATGGCCGGACCTGCAAAACAAAGTCAGTGACCCGGGTCGGGGATTCTGGTGGGGACACTCCGACGGTCAAGTCAGTAACGACTCAGGAGAACAGATCCTCCTGGTCAAGCCCCAAATATGGACTCCACTCTAGGAGGAGAAGTCGTGAAATGGAAAAGTGCGAGCGGGCTGAGCACAGATCGTGAGAGTGATAGCAAAGGAAAGCTCGAACTGGGGGCTGTGTCCATCTAGACCCCTCCTGGGGGTTTCACGGTAGCCTCGAGCATTGTCTTCCTATGTGCTGCTCCCTTCTTGCCCGTTGAACCTCACTCGACTGGAAAACTTAGCTTGAATGTGTGCTTGTTTGTGTGTATTACCTCATTTGAAACTGGGAGACACCTTTTTGCTGGGACATTGATCGTTGCTTACCTCGGGATCTCTCCCATGCCAATAGATGCGTGCGGCGATGTTTCGTGCCATGGAAGAGTTGCCTTTCTATTACGGTGGTATGGAAGCTACCGTTCATGCTAACATTCCTTCTGGTCGCTCTTTTTTGGGCAACTTTATAGGATCTCGATTGGCGAGCCGCCGCCTCCTGGATTCGAATCTGTTGGTTGACTTCCAATTTTAGAGGGCGTAGGTGGTTGGCGAAGAATGCAGAGCCTCGATTTGAGGATTCCTTCCATTTTGGTATAAGTGGCAACTTAGACCATTATCATGGTTTGGCAGGCATCTTTTCACAGTCCTTGGGTATCGGGCCGTCATCCAGGGAGAGCGGCGACCTCTTTCGGCTACAGACCTCTTCGTCCGAGGTGGAGCCGATCTGGAGCGGTGGAGCTCAACTTCGTCCTCGGCGTCTCGACCCGGAGGGAGCGCGGTCGGGCGAAGGAGCGGAGGAGCTCGACTTCCGGGCGAAGGAGCAAAGGAGCTCGACTTCGGTCTCGGTGTCTCGACTCGGAGGTAGCGCGGCTGAGCGAAGGAGCGGAGGAGCTCGACTTCAACCTCGGTGTCTCGACCCGGAGGGAGCACGACCGAGCGAAGGAGCGGATGAGCTCGACTTCCGGGCGAAGGAGTGGAGGAGCTCGACTTCGGCCTTGGCATCTCGACTGGGAGGGAGTGCGGCCGGGCGAAGGAGTGGATGTGCTCGGCTTCGACCTCCGCATCTTGACCCGAAGAGAGCGCAGCTGGGCAAAGTAGTCCGGAGACGTCTCACATGATGGCTTTTTTCACCATGGCATCCGATAGGGGTCCCAACTCAGCGATCCTGCCACATCATTTACCCCCCACTCCAGAAGCCCGTTGGCGCGCGGCGCTCGGGACAAAGGGAGTAATTACGGTGCTGACATGGAAAGGCAAAGATTGACGTAATAATGTCCGCGATCGCTGGTGCTTTGTGAGGTGGTTTCTTTAAGCCAGTGCGGAGAAGCCACGTGGCCACGTCCGAGGAGCAGTTATTGCTAGCATGGAATTCAGAGCGGCCGCGATCGATGCAGGGCATCCCTTTCATCGATGGTCGACACGTGGCACAAATCTGTCGGTGGAGATGCTGTAACGATACGGTTAGCATCGGGTCACTTCGAAATGAAAGGTAGATTTTTCCAAAATATCTGCTCTTTCGAATCTCGCCTGCCCACCAATGTACCCAAGTCTTCTCTTCTCCCCTGGCCACCTTAGACTCTCCCAGTAACCAGGTTCGTCTCTTTCTTCCTCCATCTTACAGCATAGTAGGATCTCCCCTTGAGTTTAGGGCCTTTCCGAAAGTCGTCCATCTCCTTCTTCTTCCTCAGGCTTCATCTTCCCCATCTCTGTAGATGTCTCGCTTTGATCCTGACTTCCATCCCTCAACCAACCAAGGTGAGGCGGGGCCTTCTAGACCGAGGCCACCTTCTTCTTCCTCTGGTGAGGAGGGGGAAGAAGCGTGCTTCGAGTTTAGTAGAAGATGTCCCCCTGGCGGGATAGTTATTAGGGAGCCCAGATCTAGCCCCCCTTTTCCTCCTCCGACTTAACCCGTCCTCGAACCTGTTCGGTCAACAGGTCCCGGCGGGATTGCTTCGATAATCTCTACTGAGAAATTGGGGACCATCCGGGATGTCTATGGCATCCCTCACTCCATCTGACTCTTGATCCCTCGACCAGGGGACCGGATTATCTCTAGTAGCCCGGGTCGGGTCGCCTTCTATGAGGAGACTTTTTCAGGGAGACTTTGGTTTCCCTTCCACCCTTTCTTCCTTTCAGTATTGAGCAATTATCGACTCGTTCCTACTCAACTCGTCCCGAATGCTATAAGGACCATTTTTTGCTTCATCGTGCTCTGCCATTTTCATGGGATTGTAGCCTTTTTCTTGTTCATGGCCTTTTTCAACCTAAAGTGCCACCCTTCCGAGGATGGGTGGTGGTCTCTCTCTTCTCACCCGAAGGGCATCTATATTTGAACTTCCCTCTTTCATTAAAGGATGGAAGAGCAAATATTTTTTTTCAACGGTCAAGGGGATCAACTGGGTTTGGAGCGACCTAGATCGGTCCCCTAACCAGAACTCCGCGATCGAAGCAGCTGACTGAGAGGTCTACGAGCAGCTCCGCACTGCTCAGATTCCATCCCTGGAGGTTCTGCTGTCAGAGCATAACCTTTTCGAGGCCGGGGTCGACCTAACGAGAGAGTTGGATGAGTTCGGCTCGAGCCTTTCTTTTCGTGACTCTTACTTTGCCTCTCTGAACTCGAAACTAACCTCCCTTCTTCTGCATGTAGGTATGAAGTTCTCAGTGAACGACCTACTCTCGATCACCAGGAAGAGGCCTCCGTCAGTGGTGGTTGACGAGTCCCCTTCGAAGAGGGCCCGTAACGAGAGCGGCACTGTGACTGCTCCCATTGTGCCAGCTGGGCCAGGCAGGAGGGAAGCTGAGCCCGCCTCTGAGCATGAAAGGAAGGCGATTGAGTTGAGGCCTGAGTTGAGCTAGAGGGCTGCTAGGCCCGTGCCAGAGTGGCCGAGGCGACAAGAGCGGGCCTTTGCCCCGAAACCTGAGGTGGTCATCCAGGCCAGGGTCGCCGCCGCAGTCGTCGTCATAATGTATCCTCCTCCCTCGGAGGTCATTGTTGCCAAGGAGGAGGAGGTGCAAGGAGGAATAGAGCCGGCGCCAAGGGCACCGTCCGAGGGGGCGTCGAGCTCCCACCATGCCCCCGAAGCCTCTTCTATTGGCGGAGCAGGTGACTCCACTTCTGGGGCAACCAAGATGATGGGGGACTAACTAGATGCTAGGATGATGCAGGTAATTTTTAGGATTTTAAATTAGGTTGAGGATTCCTGAAGACAGGAGAGAGTAATTCTAGGGATTCAATAATAATAAGAACTATCAAGCAAGCAAGTAGTCCCTAAGCAATGATAAAGAGAGGACCCCGGGATTGAGAAACCCCGTAGGACTTAGCTCTTCGATCAATACCTACTTAGGAGTCAGGGGGCAAACCTCAAAGATCTAAGGCACCCGATGCCAAGGTCACTCACTCTGACGGATGTGGCCTGGATGATCGAGCCGTCAACCCTGCGGGTGCGTCGACTGACTGTTCGAAGATCTCGATGGCAAGGACAACCGACTTTGTACTCGTGTCACCTGGAGGACCTGCGAGCATTCAAAGAAGGGTTAGGTTTCAATCGGAAGAAAGCAATAGAAGAAGGAAAGAGAGTTGTTGTAGTGATGGCGGAGTTCTTCTTGATTCGGAGTCGAATGATGAAGTTATGGAAGTGACGGTAACTTGAGGCCTCACACCTCTCGATGCCCGAAGGCGAAGGCGCTCCCTCACAGAGATCGATGTTCCTAGTGAACGAAGGCAACTAAAGAGAAATTGGAACTCAAGAAATTTGGTTTTTCATTCATCAAAGATTAGCTTTACAAAGGAGGGGTTAGGTCCTTTAAATAGGAACCTTAGGACCCCATTTGAAATTCAAATGAAAAATTACAAGTCTTCTTGAATGAGCACCCAAAAATTCTGATTTTCTTCTCTCCTTGGCCGACTAAGAGCTGGACTTGATTGGGCATGGCATGATGTAAGGCTTGGAGGAGAGATCTCGGCGCCTTGAACTTGGAAAGTAGCTCCTTTGTTTTGGAAGAAAACATGAAGTGAGGCTTGGAGCAAGGCATGTGTTCTTCTTCCTTGCTTGGTTGTGCATCCCTTTTTGGTACAAAGCATGACATGGGGAGTGGGAAGTGGAGGCGCCCATGGATCTTGCCCCTTCCTTCCAAAGAGGTTCAAATACTTTGGAAAGAAAACTTGATTGGAGGGCTTGAAGCAAGGGATTTGAATTCCAAACTTCAACTCCCCTTTGACCTTCCCTTGGCCGACCACCTTTACTTGGAAAAGAGCTTGATAGGGGGAGGAAAAAAGGGCTAGTGTCAAGTGATGTTGTCTTCCTTTATTCCTCCAAAATTCAAATTTTGTGCCACCCACATGGCAAAGTGAAGTGGCGCCACATAGGATGATGATGTGGTGTCCCAAGGTTGATTTGGCATCCATTATGTCTTGGCCCAAAAGAGACTTGGTTTTATGACCAATCTAGCTTGGGCCCATACTTCCAACAGACTCAGATTGGACTCAATTTATGACTGGACTCAGTACAGGACACAATTTGATCCAATTGGTCAAAGTACAGACTAGTCATGATACTTAATTCAAAGCAAAAAAAAATTACAAGGTTGAGGCTAGGCTTGAAGCCTTATTACAATACCCAAAAAGTTAGAACCCTAATTGGATATCCACAGAGGATTGAGGAGCCTCTGTTGAATTCTGGTGCCCACACCAATTCTCCTGGGGTAGGAGGAACTCGACCCTGTCGAGTAAGAGTTGAGTTGGCTTAGGTACTCCTCTAGAAGGTCAGGATCGAGATGTTGCAAGTCCTCCCGGGTAATCCACGAGTCATCGGACTCAGGTCGGCCTTGCCATCGTACTAAGAAACGTTAATAACCTTTGCCCCGGGTAGTGATAGCTTGGTCATCCAGGATATGCTCGATCCGCTCTCCTCTCTCAGGTATAATTGGAGGTGGACACTTAGGTTTGGGTTCACTCTCAAAAGAAAGGTCAGGTCCAAATGGCTCGCTAGGTATGTTTGCTAGTTCCCTGTACTCAACTAAGTCTGAGATATTGAAAGTTGAGCTAATGCCATAATTCGGGGGTAGCTCAAGAACGTAGGCATTAGGGCCGACTCTCTTTATCACTCTAAAGGGGCCAGCTCCACGAGCATGAAGTTTCTTAATGGTTCCTGGTAGAAACCATTCAGGCCTAAGCCTAATCATTATAGAATCCCTTTGATCAACTCTTCGGCTCTCATTCGAGAATCAACCAAATTATTTAAAAACTTATACTTAATGCATAATGCAAAATGCAGACTTAACAATGCATTCCTATAGAGCAGAATTTTATTGGACTTTCTAGGGCCTAAACCTAATAGATTATTAACTCTCTAGGTTTGATCCTGGTTTGGTATACACATGAGAAGTTATCATGGATCCCTAGCAAATGTCGTAAGGTATACCAGAAGTAGGTAGCAAATGGGATGGGCTCTAGGGATTCATGCAACCTAGAAATCTCAGCAAAATATAACCCCATGGCTCTAGAAACATGAGAAGGCTTAGGGAAGGGTAGGAAATAAGAATCAGAGTCTTGGGGTGGCTTATAAGAAACATGAAACATACCTTGGTTATTCAGGATGACCTTAAATTTGGACATTGTTCTATAGGTGTCATATGGTCCACTTGTTCCAGTAGATCTTGGGGCTCGCTAGGGTCAATCCCACAGTGAGGAAGGTATGTTAAAGAGGATCCTAGGACCAAGTCTATAGTATGCTGGATGTCTCTCAACGATAGAAGTTGATCAGGTAACTCATCGGGAAGTACATCCTCAAATCCCTTCAGAGCTTCAACTATCTCTTGAGGATGTTCTCTTTGGGTCGGTTCATTAAGGGTTTGTTCCTAAACTCCTTCCGTGGACAAGACTAGAGAACTCTCATGTTCATTTACTAAATGTGATCCTGGCTCGGTCATTTCTTCTTCAAATTCTTTAGTGGGTTCAGGATCTTTTTTCTTTGATTCCTCAATGATTTCAACTTTGGGCCCATCTTCACCAAACTCTTCTACTAAACTTGGCTCATACATGTTTTCGTTGGATTCTTTGATGGGCTCCGGAGTTTCTTTCTCTATATTTTCAATGGGTTCAAGCCTTTCATACTTAAAGACTTCAATGGGCTCAGGGGTTTTCTCATTTAAATTCTCAGAATGTTCAACCTTTTCTCCCTGAAATTCGTTAAAGGGTTCTTCCTCAATAACTTATTTCTCTAACTCCTTAGACTTGATCAGGGTGACTCCAGGCTTCTCTTCCTTAAGGCTACTTGATTATCTTTTAACCTGGTCCTTAGGTTGAATTGGTTTGATTACAAATTTCTTCCCATGGTGACTAAAGGCATAAGTATTGGTCCGACCATAAAGGGTGGCGTCATGATCCTAAAGCCAGGGTTGACCTAGGATAATGATACTGACTCCCATGGGAAGGACATCACACCAAATCTCTTCCTTATATGATTGCAATTTGATCAAAACTTGGCACCTAGACTTTATGGGTATGGAAGTTGAATCGATCCAAGAGACCTTGTAAGGGTTGGGGTGATGGACTGGGGTCAATCCTAAAGCTTTGATAGTACTTGAAGAGATAGCATTGACACAGCTCCCATTATCAACTATGATTTTACACACCTTATTCCCTAGTCTAGCAAAGGTTTGTAGGATGTTAGTCCTACGCCAATCTTCTTGCACTATGTCTTGGGTAAGGATGCACCTAATTACTCCTAACAGGTTATCAGACTCATGCAGTTCTTCCTGATCCAGGAACTCCTGATTGGATCTCCTAGGGTGAATCGCTTGGGCTGAGTTAAAATGGGGAATTCTCCTGGGTTCAGCCTCTATGGATGGTTCATGATGAGGGTAATCCCTAGGGGGAAAGGGTGACTCGGACTCAAGTTCAACAGATGGCCTAGGACTATTCTTCTCTATGGTTCCAACTCTATCATCAAGCTTGTCTAGCCTACTGTTTATCCTAGCCAATTGCTCAAGAATAACCTTGAGTTGATCTTCTCTTTCATTCTGCATAGGCTCACTTGATTGGGAATGGTGGGGATGATAAGGGACTCCTGATCTAGTTGACATGAGTCAAGTACGCAAAAATCGTCTATGATCTACTAGACCTAGAATCTTAACCAGTTACCTAAGTCAGGGTGGCAAACCAGTCTATAGTAACTCTTTGCTTGGCCAGGTAGGTGTAGGGGAGTGGAGGTCCCTGAACGCCAACCTTAGACACCAATCTAGGATTGGCCAGGTAGGCAGACCAACTCACAAGCCCTGCATCACCAAGCCTAGACACCAAGAGCAGCAGCACACACAGAATGGGCTGACGCCATGAATAGACACTTAGTCTTGACTCGACCAGTTGGTGTCCCTAAGCTCTCTAGAGCAAATTAAGTGTCTATTTGATTTTAGTTAGAGCTTGGGTTCGATATGTCGGGTGGTGATTTTTGGACTAGGGGCAGGTAATGAAATCCTGACCCTATGTCAAATTGCCGCCCTTAAAGTGATTCATACAAATGATGGCAAACAAATGCTCTAATGAGATGGGTCTAAATTATATTTTTATTTTTATTTTTTTGATGTATGATAACAGAGATAAGATGATGGAAATAAAATGATATGACCCTAAATGCAAGATTAAACTATATGACAAATGAAAACGTAAGAAAATGCACTTGCAGAAATTCTCTTAATAGAATTTCTTCTTAGATAGTATTCCGGCTTGTAGAAATTCTACAAACTGAAATAAAATCTAAGGAAATTAAAAAAAATACATTGAATTATATGTGATCTAATAAAATAAAAATCATGAGATTCAGAGATTCTTACAGGTAGTACAACTTAAAACAACAGACCATGTACGGAAAGAAAAACTACAGAAATTCAAAGATGAAATCTAAGATGCAAAATGTTTTTGTTCTTTTAAACCTATTCTTCTTGTATTCTCCTTCAAATGCCTATCACAATGGCATCCCTACATGCCTTAGGAGATCCCCGTGGAATGGAAGAGAGGGTCTTGAAATCCTACTTTTTTCCTAAGACCGGACGGCCTGGTGAAGCACCTAATTCAGGTACTTTAGAAGAGCTAAAGTCCTAACCATGCTCTGATACCAGAAATGATGGAGGACTAACTAGATGCTAGGATGATGTAAGTGATTTTTAGGGTTTTAAATTAGGTTAAGGATTCCTGAATACAAGAGAGAGTAATTCTAGGAAAAATAATAATAAGAACTATCAAGCGAGCAAGTAGTCCCTAAGCAATGATAAAGAGAGGACCCCGGGATTGAGAAACCCCGTAGGACTTAGCTCTCCAATCAATATCTACTTAGGAGTCAGGGGGCAAACCTCAAAGATCTGAGGCACCCGATGCCGAGGTCACTCACTCTGGCGGATGCGGCCTGGATGATCGAGCCGTCAACCCTGCGAGTGCACCAGCTGACTGTCCGAAGATCTCGATGGCAAGGACAACCGACTCCGTACTCGTGTCATCTGAAGGACCTGCGAGCATTCAAAGAAGGGTTAGCTTTCAATTAGAAGAAAGTAATAGAAGAAGGAAAAAGAGTTGTTGTAGTGATGGCGGAGTCCTTCTTGATTCGGAGTCGGATGATGAAGTTGCGGAAGTGACGGTAACTTGAGGCCTCACACCTCTTGACACCTGAAGGCGAAAGCGCTCCCTCACGGAGATCGACGTTCCTAATGAACGAAGGCAACTAAAAAGAAATTGGAACTCAAGAAATTTGGTTTTTCATTCATCAAAGATTAGCTTTACAAAGGAGGGGTTAGGTCCTTTAAATAGGCACCTTAGGACCCCATTTGAAATTCAAATAAAAAATTACAAGTCTTCTTGAATGGGTGCCCAAAAATTCTGATTTTCTTCTCTCCTTGGTCGACCAAGAGCTGGACTTGATTGGGCATGGCATGATGTAAGGCTTGGAGGAGAGATCTTGGCACCTTGAACTTGGAAAGTAGCTCCTTTGTTTTGGAAGAAAACATGAAGTAAGGCTTGGAGCAAGGCATGTGTTCTTCTTCCTTCCTTGGTTGTGCATCCCTTTTCGGTACAAAGCATGACATGGGGAGTGGGAAGTGGAGGCACCCATGGATCTTGCCCCTTCCTTCCAAAGAGGTTCAAATACTTTGGGAAGAAAACTTGATTGGAGGGCTTGAAGCAAGGGATTTGAATTCCAAACTTCAACTCCCCTTTGACCTTCCCTTGGCCGACCACCTTTACTTGGAAAAGAGCTTGATAGGGGGAGGGAAAAAGGGCTAGTGTCAAGTGATGTTGTCTTCCTTTATGCCTCCAAAATTCAGATTTTGTGCCACCCACATGGCAAAGTGAAGTGGTACCACATAGGATGATGATGTGGCATCCCAGGGTTGATTTGGCATCCATCATGTCTTGGCCCAGAAGTGACTTGGTTTCAAGACCAATCTAGCTTGGGCCCATACTTCCAACAGACTCAGACTGGACTCAATTTATGACTGGACTCAGTACATGACATAATTTGATCCAATTGGTCAAAGTACAGACTAGTCATGAGACTTAATTCAAAGCAAAAGAAAATTACAAGGTTGAGGCTAGGCTTGAAGCCTTATTATAAGACCCGAAAAGTTGGAACCCTAATTGGACATCCATAGAGGGTTGAGGAGCCTCTGTCGAATTCTGGTGCCCACACCACAAGAGAGATAGGGATTACCACCAAGTCCCATTTAAACTTGTGCCGAATGTCTCCCTGGTCCGACACCAAGGGCTGGCAGAGTGCATGATGGATTTTGCAATCCAATCATGTGACCGGTGGGAAAAGGCTAGAAGGCTACTGGGGGACGTGATTCGCAGCACATTCCCCAGCTCTTCTTGGTAAGTAACTTCGTCCTCTTAACTTCTTCCTTCATTCTTGCATTGGTTACTGATGCTTTTGTCTGGTGCAGCTCGGTACCGAGCTTCTTCTAATAAGAGACTGCTACAAGAATTGGTTGAAGAATGACCGGCAACGGGTAGCGGAGCTCGAGTCTTTGAAGACCGAGCTAAGAGAGAAGAACAACGTCTCCTAGGAGCTCAGTTTAAAGAACAAGGAGCTCCAAAAAGAACTCACAAGTGCCGAGAGGTACTCGAAAGAGCTTCAGGAAAGTCTGGACCAGGAGCGGAGCCGGTCAAAGAGCAAGGCAGAGGAACCTAAGGCCACGGAGTCGAGGTTGATTGAGTTCAACATCAAAGCCGTCCGGCAGAAGGGGCATTCCCCGTCTCTCCAGGTCAAGTTGGACACGGCCAAGGAGAGGTTAATCTCCGCCAAAAAGAGGGTTATCACTGCTGAGAAGAAGGCAACAGCAGCGGCCGAGTCGGCAGGCGGCAAAGAAGAAAGCCGTCGAGGCAAAGAAGGGAGCTGAGGAGGCCGTGACGAAGTACAAGGCCTCAGAGGAGTTTGCCGCCAAGTTCCATGAGACGGCGTCGAACTCCTTCTTCAAAGGCTTCATGTATCTCCGTTCCAGGGTGGATGGCTTTGTCTCAGACAAGGGTCGAAGCTTCCTCCGCTACCCCACAACCGTGGAACCAGCCCCCAGATTCGAGCACTGCTAAGGAGCCAGCTATAGAGTCCGAACCTGCTTCACCAGTAGTGGCCGCCGAAGCCGAAGCTGCACATCCTGAGGCCTCGAAAGACAACGTCCCGCTTGAGCACCATCATGGGAAGGGGCCGCATGAGTAGGATAGGAAGCCTTTGTCTTTTTTCTTTTTTCCTTGTTTTGGACCTGGGCTACCCGGCATGTCGGGGCCCAGAAACAGTTGTATTAAATGGTCAATTCCTAATGAAGTAGACCCTTTCGGTTACTTTGGCTCGGAACTCCTTTCTTTTCTCCTCTCTTCTTCTCCTTTTTTTTTGACATGTGATGAAGTTAGAAAGGAGTCCTTCAACCTGTCGAGTTGCTTCCACCTTGCTTCTGAATGTTTCAGAAGTGGGTGGATGTTTCTGGGTGCCTGAGAGTCAGGCTTCAAGCTTCAATGCCGGGGAGCTGGGCTTCGGGCTTTAGCGCCTAAGAGCTGAGCTTGGAGCTTCAATGCTGGAGAGCCGAGAGCCGAGCTCAAAGCTTCAGGTCTGAGTGCCGGAGGTCATGGGATCCAGGCTTTGGTGCCGGAGAGCATGGGATCTGAGCTTTGGTGCCTAGGAGCTGGGCTCCAGGTCTGAGTGCCGGAGTTCATGGGATCCGGGATTTGGTGCCGGAGAGCGTGGGATCTGGGCTTTGGTGCCCGGGAGCTAGGCTCCAAGTCTGAGTGCTGGAGGTCGTGGGATCCTGGCTTTGATAACAGAGAGCGTGGAATCCGGGCTTTGGTGGCTGGGAGCTGGGCTTCAGGCTTCTAATGCCGAAGGGCTAAGTGCAGGAGGTCGTGGGATCCGGGCTTTGATGCCAGAGAGCTGGGCTCCGAACTTCTGTGCCGGAAAGCTGGGCTCCGGGCTTCTGATGTCGAAGGGCTGAGTGCCGGAGGTCGTGCGATCCAGGCTTTGATACTGGAGAGCTGGGCTCTAAACTTCTGTGCAAGAGAGCTGGGCTCTGGGCTTCTGATGCCGAAGGGCTGAGTGTCGGAGGTCATGGGATCTGGGCTTTAATGCCGGAGAGTTGGGCTCCGAACTTCTGTGCCAAAGAGTTGCACTCCGGGCTTCTATATCCCTACAAGGCAAGAGCAGTTTGCACAAAAAGAGATCTTTATTATTATTAGGGAAAGGCCTTACATTACTGATAGTATATTCTCAGGTTGCAGGCATTCCACGTCCACGGGAACCTGGAGCCATCCAAATCCATGAGGTAATAGGCTCCATGTGAAAGAGCTTCGACCACCTTGTAGGGGCCTTCCCAGTTCGGGAAGAGCTTGCCGCATTCCCGGGTTGAGAGGCTTTAGCTCGACACAACACTAGGTCGCCTGGACAGAAGACCTTCGGCTTCACTCGCGCGTTGTAGTACCGAGCTACACGCTGACGGTAAGCCACCATCCGGAGTCGGGCCTTGTCCTTGGTTTCTTCGAGGAGATCCAGCTTGAGAAGAAGGCACGCCGAATTCTCTGCCTCATCGTACTGTTGTATCTGTAGAGTGGGCACACCGAGTTCGACCAAAACAACGGCGTCCGCGTCGAAGGTGAGGTTGAAAGGCATTTCGTCCATGGCCATCCTAGGCATTGTGTGGTAGGTCTAGAGAATACTGGAGAGTTCTTCTGCCCACCTGCCCTTGGCTTGGTCTAGTCGGATTCTGAGCCCTTGGAGAATGATCCGGTTGGTCACCTTGGCTTCCCTATTGGTCTGGGGGTGAACCACCGAGGTAAAACGGTGCTGGATGCCGAGCTCGGCACAAAATTCTTCAAACTCCCGGTTGTCGAACTGCCGGCTGTTATCGGTGATGATGCTGTGGGGAAGCCCAAAGCGGTAGATGATCGACTTCCAGAAGAACTAGCAGACCTTGGCTTCCATAATCCGTGCCAACGGCTCCGCTTCTACCCACTTGGTGAAGTAGTCGATGGCCACTATCAAAAACTTTTGCTGCCCAGATGCTGGAGGAAATGGACCCAGGATGTCCATTCCCCATTGGGCGAACGGCCACGGGGCGAAGAGCTGGGAGAGCGACGCCGTCAGTTGATGCTGTACGTGGGCGTTGCACTGGCATAGGTCACACCTCTTCACGAAGTCGGCGGCGTCCTCCCTCATAGTCTCCTAGTAGTATCCCTGTCGAAGGGCCTTGTACGCGAGAGTCCTCCCTCCGAAGTGGTTTCCACAAAGGCCTTCGTGTATCTCTTGGAGCACGAAGGTTGCCTCTGCGGGTCTCGGACACTTCAAGAGCAGATAGGAATAGGATCGGCGGTAGAGCTGTCCTTTCATGAGGATGAACTGCGAGGCCTTCTTCTTGATAAGGCCAGCCTCTACTCGGTCTTCCAGCAGGGTGCCATCGGTGATGTATCTGATGTACTCATCCATCCAGCTCAGCTCCGGGATGACTTACTGCACCTTCACTGGAGCTTCGTAGCTTGGATTTTTGAGGTGTTCGATGCCAGTGTGCCCTAGTGATGAGTCTGACAAGGTCATGAGTCTTGATAGTGTATCGATGTGAGCATTCTCACCTTGGGGGCTGTGAGAGATGCTAAAGCACCGAAAACCCGTCGTGCTCAAGCGGACCTGCTCCAAGTACTTCATCATCTGGGGATCTCTGGCCTCATATTCTCTGGAAACCTATTCGGCCACTAGTTGGGAGTCGGTGAAGACCTTCAGGCTCCATACACCCAGCTCGCGGAGACCCTGAGGCCCACGAGGAGTGTCTTATACTCTGCCTGGTTGTTTGTCGCGACGAATTTGAAACAAGTGTGCATTCAGCTACAACTCCATCGCTGTTGGTGAGGATTAGGCCTGCATCGCTTTCGCCCACATTGGACGTACCATCAATGTGGAGGACCCAGGTTCCTTCTCAGCTCCACCTGGTGCTCCGAGGCAGTCTGCTCTGGCTCTTCGACAAGTCCTACGCACTCGACCAGGAAGTCGGCCAATACTTGGGCCTTCTAGGATGACCTTGGTCGGTACGCGATATCAAACTTACTGAGCTTTAGTGCCCACTTGGCCAAACATCCGTATGTGTCAGGGCGACTGAGCACAGCCCTCAGGGGCTAGTCTGTCAGGACCACGATCAGATGTGCTTGGAAGTATGACCTGAGGCATTGAGCAGACATGATAAGTGCAAATTTGAGTTTTTTGGATTGGGTGTCCTGAGCTTGGCATCCCGGAGGAGCTTGCTAGTATAGTACACCAACTTTTCCATGATCCATTCGAACGAGGACCGAGCTGACAGCTCCAGGGGTGATCGCCAGATACAGCAAGAGCTCTCCTCCCGTCTCTAGTCTGGAGAGCAGTGGCGATGACGCTAGGAAGTCCTTGAGCTCCTCGAAGGCTATCTCGCATTTCTCTGTTCAGGTGAAGTCGTTCATCTTGCACAGCACCTTGAACAAGGGCTGGCAACGGTCCATCGACCTCGAGATGAAACGGCTTAGTGCGGCGATCCGACCCGTCAGGCACTGGACCTATTTCTTCAAGGTCGAGTACTCCATGTCAATGATCGCCTGGACCTTCTCTGGATTCACCTTAATTCCTCTTTGGGTCACCATGAAGCCGAGGAACTTCCCAACTGCTACCCCGAAAGTACACTTCATCGGGTTTAGTTTCATTTTGTGCTCCTGGAGATTTTGAAAGGCTTCCACGAGGTCGATTACATGGTCCGAACTCGGCTTGCTCATCATGAGCATGTCATCCACATAGACTTGCATGTTCCTATTGATCTAGTCTTTGAAGACCCGATTGACCAGGCGCTGGTATGTGGCTCCAGTATTTTTCAAGCCGAATGGTATCATCCGATAGCAATACGTCCCTCGATCGATGACGAAGACGGTGTGCTCCTCATCCTCTGGATGCATCTAGATCTAGTTGTATCCGAAGAATGCATCCATAAAGGAGAGCAAGTGGTGCCCCGAGATGGCATCCACTAACTGGTCGATCTTCGATAGAGGGAAGCTATCATTTGGACAGGCTCGATTGAGATTGGTGTAGTCTACACAGATCCTCCACTTTCCATTATTCTTCATCACCATAACCATATTTGCCAGCCAGCTCGGATATTATACTTTCCAAATGAAGCTGGCTGCAAGGAGTTTGTCTACCTCCTCGTTGATCGCCTTTGCCTCTCCGGGGCAAAACTCCTTTTCTTTTACCGTACAAGGCGATACTTTGGGTCGATGCTCAGCTTATGAGTGATGATCTCAGGTGAGATCCCAGGCATGTTGGCGGCTGTCCAGGCGAACATGTCAGCATTGGCCCAGAGAAACTTCAGTAGGCGAGTTCGTTCATTATCCTGTAGCTGCGCCCCAATCTACACCATCTTCACCGGGTCGATTCTGAGGGGTATGATAGCAGGCGCTCGATCGGGCCACCTCTTGGATCCTGCGCCCTTTGGTCGAGGTCGTCTGTGCTAGGGTCATCCTCGACAGCCTTGGCCCCAGGGACAATTTGGAGGCAATGTTGGATTGGTTGAGGTGCCCCCCTTATCTCTCCGACACCGAAAGGAGTTGGGAACTGCACCAATAGCCACTTAGTAGAAATGACTGCGTCGAGTAGATTGAGCCCGAGTCGGCCAAGGATCACGTTGTAGGCTAAGGGGATCCTAACAATCGTGAAGGTCATCATGACGGTATTCTATCGAGGTGGCATCTTGGTAGTTATGGGGAGAGTGATCTTACCTTCAACTCCTACGGAGTCGCCCATGAAACCAACGAGGGGTATATGCACGAGTCTGAGCTGAGCAGAAGATAGATTCATCCTAGAGAAAGCATCATAGAAAAGTACATCCGTGGAGCTTCCACTATCAACCATGATGTATTTTACAGGATGTTTTGCGATCGTCATCTCGAATACCACGGCATCATTATTTATATTTTTATTTTCATCCCCCCTTTCCTTGCAAAGGGAAGTACATTCTCAAAATTTCTCCCACCGTAGGCCTTCTTGGAAGCGCGCACGACTCCCCAGCATATCATCCTCACTGGCTTCTCGATAGGGTGGTTGTCGATGGCAGGGACTGGGGGGAGTGCGGCGAGTGCCTGAGGTTCCATTAGGGGTCTGCCACCCACGAACCTTCCGAGGTAGCCCCTCTTTATGAGTTCTTCAATTTCCCTCTTGAGGTTGCGACACTCCTCGGTGTCGTGGCTGTGGTCACGGTGAAACTGCCAGAATTTCATCTTATCGCGACCATAGGACTGCTTCAGCGGAGGTGGGTGCCTCAGGTAGCACTCACCCTCGATCTCCATGAGGATTTTCATCCTCAGGGAGAGGAGAGGAGTGAAGCTCTCTTCCGGGATGGGGTCTCTCCTTAGCTTCAACCCCTGGAGGAAGTTTGTTGCGGCTGGTCTAGGCTTCTGCATTCCGGAGTCCTCCCCGGAGTCAACTTCCTCAGGGGCCTTCCATCTAGCTCCCTCCTCATGTGATCCACCTCCTCGGTGTGGATGTACTTTTGAGCATAGAGGAAAAGCTCAGAATAGGTCTTGGAGGGCTTCTTGTCGAGAGAGTAGGTTAGGTGGGAAGTCCTGAGCCCTCTCTTCAATGCCAGCATAGTGACTGGCTCATCAAGGTTATAGATCTCCAGCACGACAGCCTTGAAGCGGGCCACATAGTCCCGTAGGAGCTCATGGTCCTACTGCCTGATGGATAAGAGGTTGTCCGCCTCTCGTGGCACCTTTCAGTAGGTGTCAAAGTGGGCCATGAACTTCCACTCCAGCTGAGCGAATGAACTAATGCTCTCCGGCTCCAGGTAGGTAACCACACCCGGGCTGCTTTCCAAAGAGTAGCAGGGAAGGCAACGCAGAGAAGAGCATCGGTTGCTCCCTGGACTCTCATGAGATCCTTGTAGCTCTCAAGATGATCCAGGGAGTCGGTGGTCCTGTCGTAGGGATCCATCTATGGCATGCAGAACTGACTCAGAATCGGCTCCTCTTGGACTTCTCGGGAGAGAGAGGGACGGGCATCATAGCCCGCTTGCTCGCTGGTGAAGCCTTGTAGATTTGCAAACCATTGGGATAGTCCCGCCAGCTTGCGCTCATGCTCCTCCAGGCGCTTCTCCACCATGCATCTGATGGCCTCGTCAGTAGAACCCTCGCGGAGGCTGAAGGAGCTGGAGAAGGTGACATGAGACGGTGTCTATGATGGGGGGTTTTGCCTTTTTGACCTTGGCGAGCTCTAGCCATTACCCTCTCGAGGGTCGGGGACCGACTCTCCTGATCGATAGATCCGGCCCGTTACCTCTTCGCCGGTGTCTGGTGGCTTCTCCGGTAGTCGGTGGTGGCCCACGGCTATGAAGGCCTTTCTTGGAAGGAACGCAAGCTATCGCAGGGTGCTGCGACATGGGTCGCGGGAGTCCTTGGCTGTTGGTGGGTAGCCAAGGACCGGTGTTGGTGCTGGAGCACTGTTGCAGTAAGAATATGCATCTGCTGGGTGAGTGCGGCCAGCTGGATTTCCACCGGAGGTGGTTGAGCTGGAGCGGGGATCTCCCCTTCTAGGCTGTGCGGGTCCCCACGGGAAGGGGGATCTCCCGCACTGCTGGTGGAGACTTCTCTCGCTCGCATCATCACCATCCTCCCAGTGGGCTGCTTGCAAAGAGGATCTTTTACCCTTACCTAGCTTGGCAATCTGTTGTCCTGGATCGTCGTGGCCTATAGCTGAGGTCGAGATTGAAATGCACTCCTATCACGAGGGTTCCTGCTCGAACGGTCGGAGCTACAAAACAAAGTCAGTGACCCGGGTCGGGATTCTGGTAGGGGCACTCTAACGGTCAAGTTAGTAACGACTCAGGGGAACAGATCTTCCTGGTCGAGTCCCATGCTTGGACTCCACTCTAGGAGAAGTCGTGAAATGGAAAAGTGCGAGCGGGCCGAGCACAGATCCGAAAGTGATATCAGAGGAAAGCTTGAATTGGGGGCTGTGACCATCTAGACCCCTCCTGGGGGTTTCACGGTAGCCTCGAGCATTGTCTTCCTGTGCGCTGCTCCCTTCTTGCCCGTTGGACCTCACTCAACTGGAAAACATAGCTTGAATGTGTGCTTGTTTGTGTGTGTTACCTCATTTGAACCTAGGAGACCTCTTTTTGCTGGGGCGTTACTCGTTGCTTACCTCGAGATCTCCCCCATGCCTATGGGCACGTGCAGTAATGTTTCGTGCCATGGAAGGGTTGCCTTTCCATTCCGGTGGTATGGAAGTTACCGTTCGTGCTGACATTCCTTCTGGTCGCTCTCTTTTGGGCAACTTTTCAGGGCCTCGATTAGTGGGCCGCCACCTCCTGGATTCGGATCTGCTGGTTGACTTCCAATTTTAGAGGGCGCAGGTGGTTGCCGAAGAATGTAGAGCCTCAATCTGAGAATTCCTTCCATTCTGGCATAAGTGGCAACTTGGACCATCATCAAGGTCTAGCAGGCAAGTTTTAGCGATCCTTGGGTGTCGGGCCGTCGTCCAAGGAGAGCGGCGACCTCTTTTGGCTGCAGACCTCTTCGTCCGAGGTGGAGCCGATATGGAGCGGTAAAGCTCAACTTCGGCCTCGGCATCTCAACCCGGAGGGAGCACACCGGGCGAAGGAGTGGAGGAGCTCGACTTCCGGGCAAAGGAGCAGAGGAGCTCGACTTTGGCCTCGGCATCTCAACCCGGAGGGAGCACGGCCGAGCGAAGGAGCAAAGGAGCTCGACTTCAGCCTCGGTGTCTCGACCCGGAGGGAGCACGGCCGGGCGAAGGAGTGGAGGAGCTCGACTTTCAGGCGGAGGAGCTCGACTTTGGGGCGAAGGAGCGGAGGAGCTTGACTTCGGCCTCGGCGTCTCGACCCGGAGGGAGCGCGGCCGGACGAAGGAGCGGATGAGCTCAGCTTCGACCTCGACATCTCGACCCGAAGGGAGCGCGGCCATGTGAAGGAGTCCGGAGACGTCTCATATGGCGGCTTTGTCCATCGTGGCATCCGATAGGGGTCCCACATCAGCGATCCTGCCACATCGCTAGTCATTTGCTGCACTCCATTTAGATATTCTTCCTAGCCTTGCCTATCCTCTTCCTGCTTCTCATCTAGATTTCTTACAGTCATAGATCCTAAGGACATTGAAAATTTAATTTTTATAGCTATATGCTCTTATGGTAATGAAGCCCATATCATTTCAACTTTGAAAGACAACTCTCAATTATATTTTTAATAAAATAGTAGAGAAATGGTAGCATTTATCCCTTATAATGATTATTATAAAATTTTATATTCTTAACAATTCAAGAATACTCATTACACTCATAATAAATAAGGATGTTAGGAATATATATGAAATACATCTAAAGTTAAAAGTTGCAATAATTAAAATGGTTGTATACCATGCAACGTCGATGACTGAATTACCTATTATGATAATTAAGTTGAGATAATTCAAAATCTATTTATAATTTATTATAGTATATATTTTTTTATAATTAATCTGAATCATATAATATGATGTTTAACATGAGATAATATGTTGAAGAACCAATCTTTTGTACTTGCAGGGATGGTATCCCTTCTAAAAATGCTGAATATGTAAATTGTTCTAAGAACTGCCAGAAGAGTAGTTCATCTTGTTTTTTTTCATTTGGTAACTCGAGTAATTTTTTTTCAAATATTCAAAAAAGTAAGGAGTATCATTGAAAATAAACCAAATCCAAGGAATACTATGGATACTTGAAAAAATTCTATAGAGGATGTAGGTCAAGAATTCAAGGATATCAAAATCCTTCATGATACAATTCATAATTTTTGTATTACAAATTGTAGAGATCTTGTATTTATAAGAATGATCGTTAGTGTGTTATTATTCAATATGCATATAAAGTATGTGGATGGTACATTTATGCTTTTGCATTGGGAATCAAGATAAACTTATAATTAAAACAATGAGTAATCATTATACATGCAAAGCAATGTTACAAGTTCGATCTCATCCTAAGACTTTGTTGCCCAACTAAAGTAATCTAAGAGGGGGGGTGAATTGGGTTTCTAAAAACTTTTTGAATAAATTAGAAAATTAGGTGCTAGTATGTTTTCAATATATTTGTATACTCAATAATAATATGCAGCAGAAGTAAAAAAATAAATGCAGAAAGAATAATAAGCAATTACAAATACATAAATTTATAGTGGTTCGGTGTATCTCTAAACATCTACGTCCACTTCCAAGCTTCCTTTGAAAATTTTACTATAATCCAATCTTGATTACAGTAGATTAGTTTTCCGGGCTCACTAATCAAAATCCCTTAGTTTTTGCTCAAGGCTAACCAAAAACCTAGTTGGTTTTTCACTCTAGGCTCACCAACAACCTTGTTGGTTTTCACACAGGGTTAACCAACAATCTCGGTACTAATTTCAATCCCCTTGAAACTAGCAACAATAAAATAGCAACAATAAAATAACTCAAGTACAATATAAGAATACAATAAGCTTTCTCAAAAAGCAAATAAAACTTGATGAATCTCTTGAATGTGGTTGAAAAGCTTTGTCTTTAAGTTGTTGAAGCCTCAATCAATGCTTGAAGATGTGGACTTAAAAGCTTTTTCTGGATTCAGTGTGCTTGAAGTCTCAAATCTCTCAAAGTATTGAATGCTTGAAGGTTTTCAATGAATGCTCTCGATTATTTTTTTTTCAAGAATCATCCCTCTTGTATTTTGTGGTGTTTTAATACCTTTTCAATTCCTAAAAATCTGATTATAGCCATTGGAGAGGAGAAACTAGCCATTAGACAAAAAAAGAAAAAGTTCTATACTTCAAA
Organism: Areca catechu; assembly: GCA_021397845.1. Classification (NCBI taxonomy): domain Eukaryota; kingdom Viridiplantae; phylum Streptophyta; class Magnoliopsida; order Arecales; family Arecaceae; genus Areca; species Areca catechu. The sequence continues at coordinate 152,352,479 of CM038052.1, forward strand.
AACTAGCATTACTGTGCTGTCCAATCCGCAAGTATCGATACTTCAGATCATGAGTCGACACTAGGTCAAGTATGTCTTCTGAGGCTCTTTGGAATGCACTGATGCATCGACACTTCTTCTGGCGAGTCAACACCTGAGTCAATACTTCATCTTCATGAGTCGACACTTGACCAAACTCCAGAAATCAACATGTTCTGTATCCTGTTTGGTCTCAGGCCTTGAGTCAACACATGAGTCGACACTTGACTATTCATGAGTCGACACTTGGCTATTCATGAGTCGACACTTCTGTGTGCGAGCTAAAACTTTTTCTGTGTATCAGCTCAAGCCTCTGTGAGTCGACACTTGACTGAAACAGTATTGAAACTTGTCCAAACTAAAATCTTAAGCTCTTCAAAATCTTTCTCATATCCCAAAGTCCATGTAACTTGAAAATTCTTTAACTTAAGTGACTTCTTCAACTGACTGACAAGCATTTCAATTTTACAATACACTCTAACTTTGATGAGTACCTAAATCTGATAAATATACTTTTAACACATAATTAGTACTCAAATATATTTAAGTATTTTGTTATTCATCAAAATCAAGATATGAGTCAACAATCTTCTCCTTTTTAATGATGACAAAATCTTTAAGTATATAAAGTTATAAACATAGTAAGCTCAAAAGATTTGTAATAAGTATCAGAGCAATTGGCTATAAGTATTAGAGCAAAGTTGTAATGACTATTATAGAGCAAATAACTTGAATGAATTCAATTCACATAACTATAATATGTCAAAACATATGCATATATGAGAATGAAATGATCATTAACTTCAATCTGAGCAAACAGAATAGAAATAATGCATAGTTAAAGCAAATGCAATGATGCATCAAGATTTTTACATAAACAAAGTTGATTAAACATTAGTTCCACTCAGAGCAAGATAGATAATAATCATGCATAATCAAAATAAATTGGTTTTGAGAAAAGCATATATCAAAGCTGAAACAGATTTGAAAGAATGAATATCAAGCCAAAATTATGTTTGAAAAGAAATGTAAGTGTCAGAAAAAAATCTTTAAGGAATAAGAGTATCAGAGCAAATAAGATAAAGATATGCTCCCCTCAACACATGATCTGAAAATATTTTTCAAATTTTCAAATATGTATTAGCATTTTTCAAAGATATCTCCAAAAAATTTAGTACCTTCTCCCCTTTACTTATTCTTCCTTCTATGTTTATTACTTATTACTTTCTTCTCCCCCTATTTTGTACTTTCTTCCATCGATACTATCTCCCCCTTTTTGTCATCATGAAAAAAAGGTAAAAATCAATACAGAGTAGAGAAATAAGTGACAAAGCTCTCCCTCAATGTAGGGATAAAGTAGAAAGAATAGTAAGAAGAATATTAAAAGCAAATACAAGTAAAGCATGAACACACAAGAAATACTGAAAGTATCATATATATATATACTTCCAAACATTTTGTGATACAAGAGAGATGTATATAGTAATATATTGATACAAACAACATACAAAATTTGATACAAATATAACATACATCTAACTGATACACTGACCGATCCTAGTGGGCGCTGTCCTTATCAAATGAAGACCCAATATCTAATATAATAGGTCCAGTAGTGCTAGAAGGACGAGGTCATGGCCACATGGATCGAATATTTGCTAGTCTATTACAGATTACTCTAGGAGTGTCTCCATATCCTTGGCCTCTATCTCTGGCTCGTGCTCTCCCTATGGCTCGTGCTGGAGGGGAAACAGTGTCAGGAACAGAGTCAGGAAATGGGACAGGATCAGGAACTGGGTCGGAGTCAGCTGGTGTATGATCAAAAATGGGTCTAGATGAAGTGAAAGAATATGAAATCCCAGAGTATAGAAACCTAACTCCCTGGATAAGAAAGAAAAGGGTAATGAAGTACAATGTACTAAAGGTGTCCTATCAGAAAAGGTAGGGGGAACAAAAATAGATGGTGTAGGTAAGGCAATGGAAGTATCAGATGGATTTGAAGATAGAATGAGTGTGGATGAAGTGCTCAGAATGGATGTGCCTAAGGGAATAGAATCAGAATGGCTAGAGATGACAGGAGTACTGGATAAGATAGAGCTCAGAAGGGTTGGACTCGATGGAACTGAAACAGCCTCAGGTGCCAGCATGTCATCAATAGCAGTAGGCTCAGTCGAATCCATGTCCTAATCAGCTCCCATCTCTGGCTTAGGCTCTACTATAAGATCATCAATATCAAAATGTCCTGTTGAATCATCTCGATATGCTCCATCCCTGGATCATCTACTATTGGTGCTGGTGGAGAATCTGGCGATGGTGGAAGGGAAGATGGTCTACCAGGTGCTAGTCTTTATAGAGCAGCCATCACGATAGCAAACCCCTCTCTCATCTCCTGAAATTCAGAACTCATCTTCACATGGATCTGATCAACTCGCTATCTCAGGGTCTGCATGTTTGTCTCCAAGCGAGTGATCCTATCCTCAAAAACATCTGTTGGAGGTGGCTTCTTAGTGTATGCCGAGATAGAAGGCTCGGGCTACAACTCAGATGTATCTCGAGGTGGCTCAGATGGCCCAGCCTCGTCTCCCTATGTCATTACCTCCTCAGCAGCAGCATCCTCATCCGAGTCAGGCATTTGTCCAGAAACTCTGCACCTCCAGTGACCTCGGTATCTCTGATATCCCATCCGATGCAAGGACCTCTCATCATAAGTGTCATTTTGTAGAAGCTCTTTGTACTGCTTACGACAAGATCAACTCCATAAGCTCGAAATAGTCCGGTGAGTCCCATGTCGTAAGAGCTCTGGCAGGCAGATGGGCAACATCTAGTGAATCATTAGCACTGGCAAGCAAACGGGTGACCTCCAAATCAGCAACACCATGACAAGAGCTCGCTCTCTATGATAAAGTTGAATCGCTCGATCTTCGACAACAATCCAGGCCACAATATGATGGAGTCTCATCTCTGCAGACAGCTATGATGCGACGATAGTAGCTCCCTCACCCATGTCGTCTTTCTCCATTATACATTTGAAGCCATCGATCCGGTCTCCAAGTGAATCAGCTACAGTGCCTCTCATGGGTATCTTCTAGACGTGACTCAGAATCTCAGCAGACAATGGAATGGAGATGCCTCTGACCTCTCCAATCCATCCATCACCACCCCTAGCCAAAGTCCCATAGAACTATCTTATCAAGGTCGAGTAGAACCTCTCTCAGAGAGTGCAGAACTGAACCAATCCAGCATCCCTCAACCAATCTCCGATCCAAAAATGCTACTAATCAACAAAGTTGAAGTCCAACCTGTATCCACCTACAATGGCCTTGCAGGCCATGCGATCTATTCCTGAGATAGGTGATGGTCAAGCGAGATCATCATGCTGCACTGGAGCATTTGCTAACTAAGGAGTATCAAGCCTAGCCTTGGTGCGGCGCTCTGCACCCTAAGAACCAGAACGTGGTCTCCTCACAAGCTATTTCATGGGCCCCATTGTCCAGAAAACAAAGAAATACCAAAATAAAGAGGAAAACAAACACTGGAATCACGATCAAACCATGAGAAACAAAGAAATGCGAGAGAATGGACTCAAGCTCAAAAAGGAAATGTTAGAACCCTAAACGGGGACTAACGGAAGCTAGGGCATAAAGGGGGTAGGTGTCGGCTCAAAGAAAATGCCAAGAAAAAAAGACCATTGGCCCTATTTGAAATAGTTCATGCGGATCAAGTGTCAATACTTCTGTAAGTATCAAGTGTCGATACTTCAGTAAGTCGACACTTCTAAGTGTCGATACTTAAAAAAATCAAAGAAAAACAAAAAAAAATCATAGAAAAATCAGGAGAGATGATAGTCGATTATAGCACTGCCCAAGGTCCACTCGGGAATTCACTATAATCTCCACCGATTACAACCGATAGTTTTCCGGGCTCACTAATCAAATTTCTTTTGATTTTTATAAGGCTTACCAAAAGAAACCTCTTGGTTTTCAAAGGCTAACCAATAACCTCCTTAGTTTTTAACTAGGCTTACCAAAAATCTCCTTTGTTTTCCAATAGACTAACCAAAAACCTTCACAACAAAGATAGAGTTAAAGTAAAGCAACAAGAAAAGCTTTCTTAATAAAAGCATATATCTCTTTGATGCTTTAAGGAATTGTTATCTTCAACTTGATGAAGCCTCAATCAATGCTCAAGAATGTTGGACTTGAATGCTCTTGAAGGCTTTGAATGCTTTGAGACTTCTTTTTGCTTGAAGGTGGTTGCTCTCAATGAATGAGAGTGAATGCACTTGCTTTTCTTTTTCTATTGTTGATCCTCTTATGTTCCAATTCAATTTAAATCACTTAAATACCATCCCAAGGTCTTAAAGTCAGTTTATGACCATTAGACACGAAAAACTAGCCATTGAGAGCTAAGAGGGCCAAGTTCTGCGTTTGAAAAACTAGACAATACTGTTCCCAGAACTCTAAGTGTCGATACTTTAAGCTGTGAGTCGATACTTAGGGTCGACACTAAGTTCAGATTTCTTCATTGAAGCTCTCTGGAATTCTCAGATGAGTCGACACTTCTTCTGGTGAGTCGACACTTGATATCTATGAGTCAACACTTCAGGCAAGTCTTCAATTTCAGCAAATTCTGTATCAAAATTTTCTCAGCCTTGAGTCGATCCTTGAGTCAACATATTGAGTCAACACTTAACTGGCATGAGTTGACACTTGACTGGCATGAGTCGACACTTCAGCTGTATCATCTGAAACTCTTTCTGCATACCTGTTTGAGTCGACACTTGAGTTATGAGTCGACACTTTAAGTTGACACTTGTTGAGATTTCTTTAAAAATCATTGAAACTCTGCTGAAATCAATATGTGCTGCACTATCAAGTCCTTTCAAGCAATCTTCAAGTACTTAAGTCCATTTAAAACTAATCTTTCGTTCATGAAAGGGACTTCTTCATTTTTGACAAGCAATCAAATATTGTTGAGTTGATGAGTATATTTTTCTATAAAAACATACTTTAAAGAAATAGTTAGTACTCAACTTATACTTAAGTATTTTGTTTATCATCAAAATCAATAACGGAGTCAACAATCTCCCCCTTTTTGATGATGACAAAATATTTAAGTATAAATCACATAATAAGTTCTTAAAAAAAAAATTTAATAGACATAAAGCTTATTGCAATATGTATTCAAATAAAGAAAGGTAAGAGATGAAGTTTAAAAGCTCATTAGAATCAAATTTGAACTAAGAGTATCAGAGCAAAAAAAAATAGGAATTGATGTATCATGATACTCTAAAGAGAACATGCTCAAGAATAATAAATTCAGCGATGAAACAAGGTGAAAGTAATCAAAGAAGAATTTTTTGAATAATAGATTGAAGAGTATAAATACTCCCCCTCAAGAGGTGATACGAAAAATTGATTTTCAAAGATCTTTTAAAGATAAAAAGCTAAAATTAAATATCTGAAATTAAGGGTTTTGATACGAAATTTTAGCAAAACAGATTTTATAATTCAAAGGAGGGATTACTCCCCCTCACTCAATGCTCAAAACATTTTTCTCAAGCATAAATAGATTTTTCATTTTTATCTTCATTGCAAAACTTATCTTCATTGCAAAAGAAATATATATATATTTCATGTCTCTTATCTCACCTTCATCTTTTATACTTACCTCTCCCCCTTTTTGTCAACATTAAAAAGGAATAGAGAAAATAAGAAAATAAAACACTGAAATTAAGTAATACAATCCATTCATTCAAAGGAGATAGCAACCAAGGACATAGCATGAAGTAGAACATTTTAATCATTCATAATGTTTTATTCATTGATACAAGTTTGATACATAAGAGTAAATAAACATAAAAGCATACTGGGAGTACAGAAATATAAACTAGCTAAACATAAGATTATCTTAAGCATTGTCCTCGTCATCCGAGTTTCCAATCTCGATTGGTCCTGTACCAGTAAAAGCACGGGATCGAGGCCACATAGATCAAAGATCATGAAGACGGTTCCTGGTCGGTCTCGATGGAACACGATGGCCTCATCCTCTGCGTCTAACATAAATCCTGCCTCTAGCTGGTGCAGAAGAGGTAGAAGCTATGTCAGCAGCAGGAATAGCACTGACAGGAATGACAGTATCAAAATCAGTATGAAATGATATATGATCAAAGATAGGTCCCGAATCAAGATGGTGGAAACCAGGGGTATAAAATCCTAGTTCCCTGATAAGGAAGATGTATGCAATGAGGGAGAATGAATAATAGGTGTATCAAAAGCAGAAGGTATGATAGGAGTAGGTGCAGAAATGAGAGTATGATCAGCAGGTCTGGAGAGAGGAGTGGGTATAATAGGAGTCTGGAAAGATGAACTAGATGGATCATGAATGGAACTCTAAGAAGGTCAGTTGCAGTCTCCAGAACTGGCTCTGTCATCAGATCTGCCATGTCAAACTCATCAAAGTCAATCACATCATCATCCAAATCTGGTCCAGGGGCAGGTGGTGCTGGAGCTGAATCAGCTAGAGCCGAAGTATCAGAAGCTTTACCGGAAGAGGGTCTACCCAAGGCAGACATAATGGCATAGATCCCATCTCTCGATCCTCGATGGCTCTCTCTCATCTCCATGTGAAACTTGTCGACTCGCTAACGAATAATCATCACCTCAATCTCAATGCGAGCAACCCTATCCTTTAGACTCTCTGAAACTCCAAGGATATATGACCGTGCTAGCTCAGGCTGATGAGCTGGCTCTGGCTGCACTAAAGGCTCAGGCAATGTCTCAGATGTCTCTTTATGAACCTCAGATGGCCCTACTTGTCCAGAAAAGATGCACTCCTCCTCTACTATATCCTCATCTTTGTCAGTGGCCTGACCAGATATGCATCGTCTTCATTGGCCTCTGACAAGCTGATACCCCATCCGGTGCAATGATCTCATGTCATAGACATAAGTTTGCAGTAGCTGCCGGTAGGCCTCATCATCCATAACTACTTCATAAGCTCTAAATAGTAGAGTGTGCCCCATCCCATAAGGCAGACACAATCTTTGGCTGATCGATGCCTCAGTTAGCTGATGTACCATGAGTATCGGGAGGCATACTGGCATGTGCTGTACTAGAGAAACCATCACAAACGGCTCCCGCTCTATGATGAAGTCAAAATGGCTAGTCTTCGGTAGAAGAATCCGGGCTACTATATGATGCAGCAACCTTATCTCAGGCCTCAGCCTCGAAGCTACTACAGTGGCCCCCTCAGGTAAGTCATCTGTCTCAAAAATGCAACAAAGACCATTGACTCTATCCACTAAGCAGTCCATAACTGATCCTCTCATGGGTATGTCCCATACTCTGCTCAAAATCTCTGCGAACACTAGGACATCTCTGCCTCGAACCTGAGCAATCCATCCATCACTACCTTAGGCAAGCAAACCATAGAACTCTTGAATCAAACTCGGGTAGAATCTCTCTGTCAAGGAGCAAAATGGCACCAATCCTGCATCCCTGAGCCACTGACCTATCCTAAACTGTTGCTGATCAATGAAATCAAAGTCCACACAACATCCTCTGACGATGGTCTTCGATCCCATGTGATTCACTGCAGGAAAGAGAGGTAGGACCGGAATCTCAGGATCCATAGCTGCTATAGCCTCATTTCTTGCCTTTGTTCTCCTTTCTTCTTCTTAATTGGATTGTCTTGGATGCCGGACAACTTGTTTCCTAGGCCCCATTCCAAAGATACAAGATGGAAATGCAAGAGGGGAACAGATCTAGGGTTTCTATGTTGCTAAATCAAAGAGGAAGGGGGAAAATAGTAGAACCTGAAGGAAAATCCATCCCAAACGAGGATTTGAGAGGTTTGGAGTTGAAATATGGAGGGAAGAAGTCATTGGAACAGTGTTAGGGATGAGTCAGCTCGATTTGGAAAGGAGAAAACAATGAAAACACTTCATTTTCTTATTTTTATCTTGATCTGTCACCGCTCAAGTGTCGACTCACGACACAGAGTCAAGTGTCGACACTTCCAGGTGTCGTAGAAGTATCAACACTTCAACGTAAAACTGAAAGAAAAATAAAAAAAAGAGCATTGATCAAAATGAATAGAATTTCAATGGAATTCAAGAAGATTAAACATAATTAAGAGCAAATTTAATCATTCAAGGATCAAAGAATATGAAGAGATGGAATTTTTCAATCAAAAGGGTTGATGACCCCAAGTTCTCTTCTAATCATACTGAACCAATCTTCTTGGAGAGGTTTAGTCAATATATCAGCTAATTGCATTTTAGTATTAACAAATTCAAGCACAACATCATTGTTTTCAACATTATTTTTAATAAAATGATGCCTAATTTTAATATGTTTACTTCTTGAGTGCTGAACAGGATTTTTAGTCAAGCTTATTGCACTAGTATTATCACATTTTATGGGTGTCTTAGTTAGTTTGATTTCAAAATCTTAAAGTTATTGCTTAATCCGTAAGATTTAAGCACAACAACTTCCTGCTGCAATATACTCAACCTCAGCTATGGATAGTGCAACTGAAGTTTGTTTCTTGCTAAGCCAAGAGATTAAGTTAACTCCAAGAAATTGGCAAGTTCCACTAAACTTTTTCTATTAAGTTTACACCCAACAAAATCAGCATCAGAAAATCCAATTAAATCAATAGATGAATCTCAAGAATACCATAAACCAATATCAATTATACCAGATAAGTATCTAAATATGCGCTTAACAGTCAACAGATGAGATTCTTTAGGATCAGACTGATATCTAGCATACATACAACACTAAACATGATATCTGGTCTACTAGAAGTCAAATATAATAAAAAGCCAATCATTCCTCTATATAGATTTTGATCAATGGGTTTACCATGTTCATCTTTATCAAGTTTACAAAAGAGGCTCATAGGTGTTCCTATTGACTTAGTAGTCTCCATCCCAAACTCTTTAAGGTTTCTCTTGTATACTTAGCTTGGTTGATGAAGATTCCATCCTTAGTTTACTTGATTTGGAGTCCGAGAAAGAAATTGAGTTTTCTATCATGCTTATTTCAAACTCTCCCTACATAAGCTTGGTAAACTCTTGACAAAAGATTTCATTAGTAGCACTGAATATAATAACATCAACATAAATTTGTGCTACAAATAAATATTCATTTTTCTTCTTCAGAAATAAAGTTGTGTCAACATGGCCTCTAAAAAAATCATTTTCAATCAAAAACTTGCTGAGTCTTTCATACCATGCTCAGGGTGCTTGCTTTAAACTATAAAGAGCTTTGTATAGTTTAAAAACATGATCAGGATGTGCATTATTTTCAAAACAGGTGATTGTTCAACAAATACTTCTTCTACTATATAACCATTAAGAAAAGCACTTTTAACATCCATTTGAAAAAGCTTGAAGTTCACAAACCATGCGAATGCTAAAAGTAATCTGATGGCTTCAAGTCTAATAATAGATGCAAAGGTTTCATCAAAATCAATGCCTTCCTCTTGATTATAACCTTTAGCAACCAGTCTAGCCTTGTTCCTAATAACAATATCATTTTCATCCAATTTATTCCTAAATACCTATTTTATGCCAATGATTGAAACATTAGATGGTCTTTCTATTAAAGTCCAAACATTATTTCTTTCAAACTGATTTAATTCTTCTTGCATTGCATTAATCCAATCAGGATCTTTTTCAGCATCTTCAAAATATTTTGGTTCAATTTACGAAATAAAAGCAATATAATCATATTCATTTCTAATTGAAGATCTTGTTATTACCCTTTTTGATGGATCACCTAGGATTAACTCCTTAAGATGTCCATAGGCATACCTCCACTCCTTGGATAGATCTTGATGCTTTGATGTGGATTGTATGACTTCTTCTCTTTCATTTTGTCTTGATCTTCTTTATTTTGTTGAGAAGGATGATCATCTAATGTCAGCTTCTTTAACTTTTCAGCACCTGCATATACATCAAAGTATCCTCTTCTCTAGAGGATTTGTTAGCGACTCTTCAAAGACTACATGTATAGACTCCTCTACTACTAAGGTTCTTTTATTAAAAACTCTGTATGCCCTGCTTTATGTAGAGTATCCTAAGAAGATACCTTCATCAGACTTGACATCAAATTTTTTAAATTATCTTTACTATTATTCATGATAAAATATTTACAACCAAAAATATGAAAATATTTTAAGGTTGGTTTTTCTTTGTTTCCAAAGCTCATATGGAGTTTTCTTTAAAATAGGACAAATAAAACACGATTCAAAATATAACAAGCACTATTAATTGTTTCAGCCCAAAAATATCTCGGCAAATCATTTTCACAAAGCATAATGCATGCCATTTCTTCTAAAGTACGATTTTTTTTCTACAATCCCATTCTATTAAGGTATCCTAGATGCAGAAAAATTGTGTTCAATCCCTTTTTTATTACAAAAATTTTCAAAATCCTGATTTTCAAATTCAAAACCATGACACTATAAATACAAACTACTGAAGTACCTTTTTTATTTAAAATTTTTTGGTAAAACTTCATGAATGCTGAAAATGATTCGTCTTTGTGAGCAAGAAATAAAACCCATGTAAACTGTGAAAAATCATCCACTATAACTAATCCATATCTCTTACCTCCTACACTAGATATTCTAGTTGGTCCAAAGAGATCCATATGGAGTAGTTCTAATAGCCTAGTAGTTGTAACAAAATCTTTAGGTTTAAAAGATATTTTTACTTATTTTCAAATTGGCATGCTTCACAAACTTTATCCTTTTCAAAACTAAGTTTTGGCAAATCTCTTAATAAATCATTTTTGATAAGTTTTGAAAGTAAATATATGCTAGTATGACCTAGTCTACGATGCCAAAATCAACTAGTCTCATTTATAGTAGAATTCATTGCAACTAGGCATCCTCTATTAGGCAAAGATAGATTATCCAAATCTACTAGATAGATATTACCATGCCTTTTTTCAATGAATTTTACTCCAATTTTATTAGGACTAGCAATCATGGAAAAAGATGATTCGAAAATAACTTGAAAACCCTTATCGCAAAATTGACTAATACTTAAAAGATTATGCTTTAAACCTTCAACCAAAAGTACATTATTAATACAAGTACAAGGGGAGATGTGAACCTTACTAGTACCAATGATTTTTTCTTTACCATTATCTCCGAAGGTCACACTCCCTCCATTTATCGCCTCAAAAAAGGTGAATTGCTTCACATCTTCTGTCATGTATCTTGAACAACCACTATCAAGATACCATAGCCTACTATTTTCTTGGTTACAAGACACATCTGTAAAACAAATTAAGTTTTGTTTTTAGGTACCCAAGCCAACTTGGATCATTTAGGATTAGTGCTTAAATTGGTTCCTTTTGGAATCTAAATCTTTTCAAAATTATTAATTTTTCTTAAATTACATTGAAAAGCTTTATGGTCTAATTTTTTGCATGAAAAATATGTAATGCTTGATGATGTAGGTACAAAGAAATTTTTGAAATACCTTTGCTATTTTTAAGGTTCATATCCTAATCCTGCTTTATTAAAAATAGCTATTTGATTATTTAAAAGAAGATTTAATTTTTCAGAACTATAAGTAAACTTTTCAACAAAGGATTTTATTTTATCAAGTTCATCTTTATAATTTTTGTTTTCTATCTCTAGATCTTTATTTTTCTTTAAAAGGTCATGGTGTGGACACCAGAAGCAGAAAGAAACTTCACTCCAACAAGGTTAGCCTTATTCCAATTTGGATAGAAGATAATTAGGTTACCCTGAGTCCTATAATTAATTTTGAGTTTTAATTCCTGATCAAGAGTGTTTTAATTTTGAGTCACCACAACGAGATTTTGATCGCCACCTCGAGTGTATGGGATTAAGATTTAAAGGCGATTGGCTTTAGTGCAAATGGGAGATTGAAAGGGATATGCCCTACAAGCCAATCTATGTTGTATCTCCCAAACCATTGTAATTGACAATTTTCTAAATAAAGGCATTATTTTTCATCATACGCTGTGTTTATATTATATGATGAACCCCATAGATTAGGGCTATGATTTTAGGGTTATGATGAGATCATACCAGTGAGACCTAAAATCTTAAAACCTTAATCTAAAGTATTCCTAGTCAAAGGAACCCTGAGTAGGGGATCAGGGTTTTCCGGTAAGACTAGCACATCGCATGTATACTGGAAAGGGTGACTGCTCTCACAGTCACTTGTGTATGACACTAATACTGGGATGTGGGTGCTCATTGGAGAATGAGTTCACTGATATGATCCAACTTGAGAACATCTAATGGAGTCTTAGCTACATGTCAATAGAAGGTTCTCATAGTGGGAGTGGTACAAGTAATCTTTGACCTGAGACTGCCATAAGTACCTTATGTACATGAACCCATTCTTTGGTTCAATCCTAATCATGACACTGAGTCATGCACAGGATTGATATTGGGAATGGTGAATTGGATATGAAGGTAATGAGTAGGTCAACAAGGAATCGATCACTCTTAGTAAGAGGAGATTGCATCCAGCTGGTTAACAATCGGATGATGATTCAGGGAATCTTTGATCAAAGTAAAGATATTAGAGATGGTTTCTAATATCAAGATAATTGAATCATCGATATAAGATTGAGCTAGAAATAAATATAATATTGGATTTGACATATATCCATATCCATAGTTATATTTTGGGTGTAGCTGATCGAAAGATTTAATTGTACGGTAACTCTCTACTGAAGGATAATTTTGGTATTTCACCAGAATTTTCATATCTTCCGGGTAGACATGACACGTTGCTAGACGTCAATCTTGTCTTGTGGATTGATCAAACTCAAGGATCATTTATTAGGAAGAGTCCTAAATGATCGAGTCGGGTAAGTCCGATTTGACCTAAATCGATTAGAAAGAGTTCTAATCAAATTAGGTCAACTTGTATTCGAACCTATTGCTAGCTAGATGTGGAACCCAATGGGTCACACACTTAAGAGGATTGATCAAGAGTTTAATTTGGAATTAAATCATCTTTGCAGGATAACACTCTAGCAGGTGTTGCAAACCCTAGCTTCTATTCGAATCGGATTCGAATTAGGGTTCCGGATTGGTTCAAATTGGGTTCTAATTGGACCTAATTAGACCCTAATTATGAAAATAGGATTATGGCTAATCCTATTGGCTAGCCATGTAACTAGGCTAGCCTCCCCACCCGCCCCCTTTGCTTTTCCATGCCAAATGCCAAGAGTCCATGCGCTTATGGACTCTTGGCGCGCCATTTGGAAGAGTCCATGGCGCATGGACTCTTGTGCCTTGCTTAATTCTCCGATGAATTAAGATGGGGCGGCCTCCTTTCTTAATGATTAGCGCACCATCTCTCCCCCTTGGATGGGAATCCAATGGCTGATGGGATTTTAAGAAAGAAGGAATGCGCTAACTCTTCCCGGGCGCGCGAAATAACATCTCTTCGGAGATGAAAAGTCGCGGCCCCTTTCCTTTTAAAACACCATGGTTTTTCCTTTAAGAAAAGCCGTGGGATTTAATCTGGAAGGCCGTGAGATGGGAGGATGGGGCGTGTGAAATAGGGAAGGGGCGTGAGACAAAGTGGAATGGTGTTTACAGAGAGTTGTATTCTTTTGAGAAGACATCTCTCTGTAATCTATTTAAACAACAGAGGTCTCGGGTGTTTGACTAATAACGACAAAGTTTATTTTTATTGTCTTTTCTTTCCAAGAAACTGATTCCTCCTTAGCTTGTTTAGGACACAGAGAGTTTCCCTCTTACAGAGTTCTCTTCTCTGTTGAAACTCAAGTCCAAAACAAGAGATAGGAAGAATCTCTTGATCGGTAAAAGAAAAGAACTCCTACTCTGTTTCTATTTCCTTTACTTTAAGACATTAGTGTCTTAAATCCTTCTCCTCCTTCAAGACAAGAGTTTTATTCTTAGGACAAGGTCTTAAGAAAGGGAGAGGAAGAAGAAAGAAAGTAAGGAGCCCCTACCCTGAAGTTTTAAAGCCATAGTCCTCTTGAGTTCTAGGATAAGAATTCAAGTGAAGGAATTTCAAAAGAAGCTTGTATCTTGATCAATCATCTTGTGGATCACCATTGGAGGGTGGACATTTGGACGCCTGGTGAATTCAATCAGCCCCTTCAACATCAAACTTTGTTGGAATTAGCGATTACAGGTTGGTACCCTAATTCTAACAATGTAAGTTTATATGTTTTAATCCTGAATAAGGAGATCTTGGCTAAGGGATTATGGTGCAAATTTCATCATTTTGAAATTACACTTCCGCTGCGGTGCACCGGATTCCAACAGTGGTATCAGAGCCATCCTTATTACAGTTAAAACATATGAAAATTATTTATATGTGTTTTTGTTGTAGTATCGCAATTAGGGTTTTAAACCCTTGAATGCTGATACACTTAGCATAATTTATGGGATGCATATATGATAATTAATGTTTTGATGTATGCCACTAGTTAGGTTTTTTACTCAAACCCTAATTATTATTGAGATATGATTAGTTTTGAAGTCATCATACTGAAATAAGGTTGCCCTGGCATAATGGTGGATCCATTATGTGGTAAATGGTTGTCCTAGTATGATGACACACTTAGCACATATATGTTTATCAGAGTGATATGATTGTGATATGTTCTATAAGAATGTGCTGGCAATTCTATAAAGCCCTCTTCTTAAAATTATATTAAGTCATAGTATATTTAACTAATAAGCATCACTAGTCATGATGAATAATTGATCATTCGGTGTCTAGAAAGGTGGTTCTGGGAAGGTAAAGAGAATCGTGGTTTTTAATTGGTTCCGTTGACTAACCTGGCCAATTTTTATTGGTGTCTAGGAAAGTAACGAGGGGACTCCCACATCTCTTCCACTTGCCTGGCCGATTTGATTATATTTAAATCTTGACTTAAATGCTTAGTGTTAAAAATACTATATATTGGCCTTCCTTCATGCTGGATCATTATTGTGTTATGAACCACATTAGGTTTGTTGTGTTATCTGCAAGACCTAATACGGTGATTGACATAATATTGGTCTAGTGCATAGATATGCTTACAGTATATTCAGTATAATGCCTTGTTGTGTTATCTGCAAGGACATTATATTTGAATACTGACTGTATAGAAATGAAAGGGTCTTGACTTAACTAGAACATTATGGTTTGTTATGTTTTCTGCAAGACTTATAATGTTCTAGAGGCCAAGTTATTTTTTGAGAATTATATGAGATATAATTGGAAGAGTTTCCTACCTTTAAGCTTATAAAAGATTTATTGTGTTATCTGCAAGATCTTTTATAAGTTATTAGGATCTCAATCTCACTAAGAAAAATCGATCAGGGTTCTTCTCGATTATCATAGTGAGGGCTATGATTTTTGATAAAATAGTGGGAGACATAATTAAATTGAAGACCTAATTTAATTATGTAAGTCATTTCATGGTTGTTTGCTTATGTATTATTCTTTATTAAATGTAGATAAATGGCATCTTCATTATCACTGCGAAGCATCTTAGATACCAACAAACTGACTGGTCCAAACTATATGGACTGGTTGAGAAACTTAAAGATTGTACTGAGTTCAGAAAAACTTTCTTATATTCTTGATACCCCTAGTCTTAATCCACTAGGGGATGATGCCATACAGGAAGATATGGCCACATACAAAATGTGGCAGAATGACTCCCTCACTGTCAAGTGTATCATACTGGCCTCTATGACCAATGAGTTACAGAGGCAGCATGAAAGCATGGATACTCAATCCATAATGCTCAATTTAAAAGAGCTTTATGGAGAACAAAGCAGAACTGCTAGATACAAAATATCTAAGCAGTTATTCCGTGCTAGGATGACAGAGGGTACATCCGTTCAGGATCATGTCCTGAAGGTAATTAACTTAATCACCAGATTGGGTCAATTAGGGTTTATTATGGATGGGGAGCTGAATCAGGATTTAATCCTGCAATCACTCCCGGAGTCATTTTCTCAGTTTGTCTTGAATTATCACATGAACAAACTGAACACTTCCTTGCCTGAGCTGTTAAATATGTTAAAAACAGCAGAGAGCCACGTTAAGAAAGAAAAGGCTCCACTTCTTCTTGTTGATAAGACCAATAAGAAGAAATCAGGCAAAAAGGGTTTTAG
Source organism: Areca catechu (assembly GCA_021397845.1). Classification (NCBI taxonomy): domain Eukaryota; kingdom Viridiplantae; phylum Streptophyta; class Magnoliopsida; order Arecales; family Arecaceae; genus Areca; species Areca catechu. The sequence goes on from CM038052.1 coordinate 152,368,655, forward strand.
TAAGAGGCTAAACCCTAAGGGTGGCATCAATAAGAACAAGAAAGGAAAGAAGGCCTCAAAATAGTCAACCTGTTTCTTTTGCGGCAAAGCGGGACATTGGAAAAGGAATTGCAAGGCTTACCTTGCAACTGTGAAGCCTGGTGCGTCAGATGCACCAAAAGGTATGTATGAGATACATACTATATTGACATTAAATTCGTCTATATCAAATACTTGGGTATTGGATACCGCTTGTGGTTACCATATATGCAAATCTTTGCAGGACCTCCACAAGCTTAAAGTATTGAAGGAAGCGACTTCAATCTCTACGGTGCTGGTGGTGATATCATCCAAGCAGAAGCTGTAGGGACCTATATTCTGAAGTTGCCTTCAGGGAAGATCTTGGAGTTAGAAAATTGTTACTATATGCCAAAGATTATTAGGAACATTATATTTATTCCTTTGTTATTAAAACAAGGATATGTAATGGATGTAACGAGCACTGGTTGCTTGATAATGTTATCTAATAAAATTATTTGTTCTGGCATATTTAGCAATGGGCTCTTAACTCTTTCTTCCAATGATAGTGTTTTTCATATCAATAATAAAAGGAAAAGAAAAGACTTTAATGATACTTTACTTTGGCATCATCGACTTGGTCATGTTAATGAGTCTAGGATAAGCAAGTTATACAAAAAAATTCCTTGATCCTTATGAGTATGAATCATTAGGAACTTGCGAATCATGTCTCATGGGTAAGATGACCAAGACTCCATTCACTGGACATGGAAAAGGTCAACTGAGTTATTAGGACTTATACATACTGATGTATGTGGTCCAATGATAACTCAGGCCAGAGGAGGATACTCATATTTTATCACTTTTACAGATGATTTATCTAGGTTCGGATATGTGTATCTTATGAAACATAAATCTGAAGCCTTTGATAAATTTAAGGAGTATCAAAGTATGGTCGAAAAACAAACCGGGAAAAGTATTAAAGTTCTTCGTTCTGATCGAGGAGGAGAATACTTATCCACGGAGTTTTTAGACTATCTTAAAGTTAATGGAATTCTTTCTGAATGGACCCCTCCTTATACACCACAGCTAAATGGTATAGCTGAAAGGAGGAATCGTACCTTATTAGATATGGTACGATCCATGATGTGCTTCACAAATTTACCCATTTCCTTCTGGGGTCATGCCCTAGAAACTGCTGTTTACATTCTGAACAAGGTACCTTCTAAATTCGTTGTTAGTACTCCATATGAAATTTGGAGTGGAAAGAAACCATATCTTAAATATTTCAAGGTATGGGGATGTCCAGCTTATGTTAAAAGAAATTTTGGACATAAGTTGGAACCTAGAGCGGATAAATGTCTATTTATAGGATATCCTAGAGAAGGTAGAGGATATCTATTCTACCATCCTACTGAACAAAAGATTTTTGTCAGCAGGCATGCCACTTTTCTAGAAAATGAGTTCATTTTAGAAAAGGGCAATGGTAGAACTATTGAACTTGGAGAAGTACAAGAAACACAGATAGACAATTCTCAACCATTAGAACATATAGTTAGGACAGAACCAGAACACAAAACTCCTCCTCGTAGGTCTGATAGAGTGCCACGGGCACCTGAGAGGTATGGGTTTATTATTGAAAATAATGAAGCCCAAGTCATTCAAAATGATGAACCTCTGACCTATACAGAAGCTATCTTGAGTACTGATTCAGATAGATGGCAAGAAGCCATGGAATCCAAAATAACTCTATGTATGTAAACCAAGTATGGTCTTTGGTTGATGCACCAGAGGGTATTAATCCTATTGGGAGCAAATGGGTCTATAAGAAAAAGATTGGGGCTGATGGCCAAGTTGAAACCTATAAAGCCAGATTAGTGGCTAAAGGTTTTAGACAAAAATAAGGAATTGATTATGATGAAACATTCTCACCTGTTGCCATGCTCAAATCAATACGGATTTTACTTGCTATAGCAGCATATCATGATTATGAGATCTGGCAGATGGATGTGAAGACTGCATTCCTCAATGGCTTCCTTGAGAAAGAAGTCTACATGTCACAGCCAGAAGGTTTTATTTCAAAAAATAAACCTAATCAAGTATGCAAGCTAAAGAAATCCATTTATGGATTAAAGCAAGCTTCAAGGAGTTGGAACATCCGCTTTGATGAAACTATTAAAAGGTTTGGTTTTATCAAAAATACGGATGAACCTGTGTTTATAAGAAGACTAGTGGGAGTGCCATAATCTTCTTGGTTCTGTATGTAGATGACATACTCCTCATTGGGAATGATATCCCAATGTTGCAATCAGTCAAGGTTTGGCTATCAAACCAGTTTTTCATGAAAGATTTGGGAGAAGCATCCTATATACTAGGTATTAAGATCTATAGAGATAGATCTAAGAGGATGCTAGGTTTATCCCAATCTAGGTATATTGACTTAGTGCTGAAAAGATTCAGCATGGATGGAAGTAAAAGAGGTTATCTTCCTATGAGTCAAGGCATACATCTTTCTAAAAGGATGTCTCCTAAGACACCTGAAGAAAGAAATAGAATGAATTCTATACCCTATGCTTCGGTAATATGGTCCATAATGTATGCCATGTTATGTACTAGGCCTAATGTGGCATATGCTTTAGGCATTGTCAGTAGGTTTCAGGCTGATCCAGGAGAGGATCATTGGAAAGCAGTTAAAAATATTCTTAAGTACCTAAGAAGGACTAAGGATATTTTTCTGGTTTATGGTGGTTCTGATCTTAAACTAGAAGCTTATTCTGATTCTAGTTTTCAATCAGACCCTGATGATAGCAAATCCATTTCGGGATATGTTTTTATCCTAAATGGTGGAGCAGTGAGTTGGAAGAGTACCAAGCAGCAGACTGTAGCTGACTCAACCACAGAGGCAGAATACATAGCTGTTAGTGAAGCCGCCAAGGAAGCAGTCAGGATGAAGAAGTTCATCACAGAGTTGGGTGTTGTTCCTGAAATTGAAAACCCAGTGCCACTTTACTGTGACAACACTGGGGCTGTTGCTCAAGCTAAGGAACCAAGAGCTCATCATAAGTCCAAGCACATTCTGAGACGCTTCCATCTCGTCCGAGAAATAGTAGAGAGACAAGATGTCTATATAAATAGAGTTGATACAAAGAACAATGTAGCAGACCCGTTCACTAAGGCTCTACCACAGCGAGATTTTGATCGCCACCTCGAGTGTATGGGATTAAGATTTAAAGGCGATTGGCTTTAGTGCAAGTGGGAGATTGAAAGGGATATGCCCTACAAGCCAATCTATGTTGTATCTCCCAAACCATTGTAATTGACAATTTTCTAAATAAAGGCATTATTTTTCATCATACGCTGTGTTTATATTATATGATGAACCCCATAGATTAGGGCTATGATTTTAGGGTTATGATGAGATCATACCAGTGAGACCTAAAATCTTAAAACCTTAATCTAAAGTATTCCTAGTCAAAGGAACCCTGAGTAGGGGATCAGGGTTTTCGGTAAGACTAGCACATCCCATGTATACTAGAAAGGGTGACTGCTCTCACAGTCACTTGTGTATGACACTAATACTGGGATGTGGGTGCTCATTGGAGAATGAGTTCACTGATATGATCCAACTTGAGAACATCTAATGGAGTCTTAGCTACATGTCAATAGAAGGTTCTCATAGTGGGAGTGGTACAAGTAATCTTTTGACCTGAGACTGCCATAAGTACCTTATGTACATGAACCCATTCTTTGGTTCAATCCTAATCATGACACTGAGTCATGCACAGGATTGATACTGGGAATGGTGAATTGGATATGAAGGTAATGAGTAGGTCAACAAGGAATCGATCACTCTTAGTAAGAGGAGATTGCATCCAGCTGGTTAACAATCGGATGATGATTCAGGGAATCTTTGATCAAAGTAAAGATATTAGAGATGGTTTCTAATATCAAGATAATTGAATCATCAATATAAGATTGAGCTAGAAATAAATATAATATTGGATTTGACATATATCCATATCCATAGTTATATTTTGGGTGCATGCTGATCGAAAGATTTAATTGTACGGTAACTCTCTACTGAAGGGTAATTTTGGTATTTCACCAGAATTTCCATATCTTCCGGGTAGACATGACACGTTGCTAGACGTCAATCTTGTCTTGTGGGTTGATCAAATTCAAGGATCATTTATTAGGAAGAGTCCTAAATGATCGAGTCGGGTAAGTCCGGTTTGACCTAAATCGATTAGAAAGAGTTCTAATCAAATTAGGTCAACTTGTATTCGAACCCACTGCTGGCTAGATGTGGAACCCAATGGGTCACACACTTAAGAGGATTGATCAAGAGTTTAATTTGGAATTAAATCATCTTTGCAGGATAACACTCTAGCAGGTGTTGCAAACCCTAGCTTCTATTCGAATCGATTCGAATTAGGGTTCCGGATTGGTTCAAATTGGATTCTAATTGGACCTAATTAGACCCTAATTGTGAAAATAGGATTATGGCTAACCCTATTGGCTAGCCATGTAACTAGGCTAGCCTCCCCACCCGCCCCCTTTGCTTTTCCATGCCAAATGCCAAGAGTCCATGCGCTTATGGACTCTTGGCGCGCCATTTGGAAGAGTCCATGGCGCATGGACTCTTGGCGCGCCCCGCTTAATTCTTCGATGAATTAAGATGGGGCGGCCTCCTTTCTTAATGATTAGTGCACCATCTCTCCCCCCTTGGATGGGAATCCAATGGCTAATGGGATTTTAAGAAAGAAGGAATGCGCTAACTCTTCCCGGGCGCGCGAAATAACATCTCTTCGAGATGAAAAGTCGTGACCCCTTTCCTTTTAAAACACCGCGGTTTTTCCTTTAAGAAAAGTCATGGGATTTAATCTGGAAGGCCTGAGATGGGAGGATGAGGCGTGTGAAATAGGGAAGGGGCATGAGACAAAGTGGAATGGTGTTTACGGAGAGTTGTGTTCTTTTGAGAAGACATCTCTCTGTAATCTATTTAAACAACAGAGGTCTCGGGTGTTTGACTAATGAACGACAGAGTTTATTTTTATTGTCTTTTCTTTCCAGGAAACTGATTCCTCCTTAGCTTGTTTAGGACACAGAGAGTTTCCCTCTTACAGAGTTCTCTTCTCTGTTGAAACTCAAGTCCAAAACAAGAGATAGGAAGAATCTCTTGATCGGTAAAAGAAAAGAACTCCTACTCTGTTTCTATTTCATTTACTTTAAGACATTAGTGTCTTAAATCCTTCTCCTCCTTCTAGACAAGAGTTTTATTCTTAGGACAAGGTCTTAAGAAAGGAGAGGAAGAAGAAAGAAAGGAAGTAAGGAGCCCCTACCCTGAAGTTTTAAAGCCATAGTCCTCTTGAGTTATAGGATAAGAATTCAAGTGAAGGAATTTCAAAAGAAGCTTGCATCTTGATCAATCATCTTGTGGATCACCATTGGAGGGTGGACATTTGGACGCCTGGTGAATTCAATCAGCCCCTTCAACATCAAACTTTGTTGGAATTAGCGATTACAGGTTGGTACCCTAATTCTAACAATGTAAGTTTATATGTTTTAATCCTGAATAAGGAGATCTTGGCTAAGGGATTATGGTGCAAATTTTATCATTTTGAAATTACACTTCCGCTGCGGTGCACCGGATTCCCAACATCCACCAAATCCTCCAACCCCCCCTTCTAATCCTCCTTAATCTATGGGTTTCAAATTTCCAATGAGTTGTAAGGCTTTTTTTTAAGCCCTTGGACATCCCATTGAAAAATTATTGATGGAGATGAATGAAAAATGAAGTTGAAGTTGAAGTTGTAGTCTTATGTTATTTCTTTGAGTGATTGTCCTAAGCCCCCCCCCACACTCGAATATACTTTCTTCTCCAAGCCATCCAATGCCAAGTTAAGAAGGAGACATTGGAGCCGTCCAAACCATCTCAAACTTCCTTCCTTGCTCATAAATTATTCCATCCCTTCCATATGCTTGCTTTCTTCTTTCTTAACTTTTGATCTTCATTGCAGGGTCCTTCGAAGTCTTTGAGCTGTGAACAGGGTTCCCCTTGACAATGAACCAACAAGCTGAAGCCCAAGCCCAGCGTTCTGATCTCTGTTATCCAAGTTCTCCAGTCCAGAGCATCGGTAGTTTCAAGGTTTGAAATCATTAGAAAGTTGGAAAGCTCAACAAGGTAAGTCCTCAATCATTAGCCCCTATTGTCTAGATCTTCTTCCTTCTTAGTTTTAGGATTGTGTCTAATCATGTAATAGTTCCTTTCATGTAATCCTTAAGACTTATTATGATGAGTACAATGCTAGTGTAGTTAGGTTTCATTGCTCTACAAACCATATTCAAAACATTAATCATATGCTTGCCGCATCAGGTCACCATTTGAAACAACAGCTTTAGATCTTTTTAAAACTTCATTTTTCATTGTTGAAGCTTTGTTTTTCTTTTCTAAAACATCAAGTTTACTTTTCAATTCATTAACTTCATTCAAAAAAGAATTATTTTCATGTGAAAAACTATTTGCATACTTTTTCAATTTTCTATTTTCAAAAGACTCAATTTATAATTATGCATCAATTCATCAAATATATTTTTTAATTCATCAAAAGTAAAATCCACTTCAAAGTCAGAAATTACCTCTTTTTGTTCTTGTTGTGCCATGAAACATAGATTGGCAACTTCAGTGGTTTTTCATCTGAGCTGGAGTCCTTGCTGTCACTCCAGGTCGCCATCATAGCTTTCTTTCTAAGCTTCTCACTTCAGTTGGTTCTTCATCTGAGCTGGAGTTCTCTTTTCTATTCGGCCTACTCTATATTTTGACTATCGTACTTAGAATGTTGTGGCATTTGTTAGTTATACAATCAACCATCACAAGCACAGTCATATAATGTAAAAGAGTAAGGAAAGGCAAATATATCTTCATTGATATCGGGAATAGTCATTATAAAATTGGGCCTAAGCCCAATTATGAAAGGAAGAAGAGAAGAGCGATATAGCCACTCTTCAGGGACATTGGCCTGTGTTACTCCAGAATCATCAACCACCTCGGCAACCATAGCCTCGGCATCAACCATAGCCTTAGTAATGGCCTCCTCTGCAGCTATTTCTTCTTCAACAATTACCCCTAGGGCCATCTCTTCGGTACTGATTGTTTAGGCCCCATCTTCAACTACTCCCTTAGCTTCTTCTTCTTCCTCACCTTCTTAACTCTCATCATCAAACTAGATGACATCTTTCAAATCTAGACCTAGGAAGAGTTGGGCAACTTTAATTTTACATTCCAGAAACCCGAGGTGGAGGGATTCTATGCAACCTTTGGCAACCTCCTCCTTGAAGTCTTTGGATTTCTTATACTTATCGATGGCTCCATTTACAGCAAGCCAAGCAGCTTTGATTTCGACCTTAAGTTTCCTAATTTGGGCTTCTATAGCTGCTCTTCTTGAATTGACTTTAGTTAGCTTTGTCTTTAAATCATAAATAGAAGCCCTCTAATCTACCAACTTTTCATCCTTATCCTTTAACTGAGTTTCTAGCTTCCAGACGAGTTCTCTAGAGGCTTGCAGGTCTTCTTTTAGTTTGGCCTCCTAGCCTTTGCTTGCTTTCCTTAACTTTTCAGCAACTTCAGCATCGACTCTCATGTTCTCTGCTTGATCTTTCAATTTTTGAGTAAAATCGGCGAAGCCTTTAACCCCTTCTTGAATCAGAGTGATGTCATGGGAAAACTATCAGAAAAGAAAATTCTGCTAAGTAACCTACTCTGAATTTAGAATTTAGAAAAGTTATTCTAAGAAGGATACTCACCTTGATCAAGCTCGGGTAGAAACACCTAATGTTCTCCTCTAGCGGACGATTTTTCCTATCCTCTCGATCTTGAGGTAGGAGAATCATCTTCAACATCTTCTCGACTAAACTTTTACTCTTTATAGCCAAGGCAGTCTTCAGAATGCTTGCAGTAATCTAGAGATATATCTTATCCTAAGGAGTCTCTTCTGGCTCCCTAAGGGTCATTAGAGCCTTGCCCTTTCTCTCAACCTCCGCTCAAACTTAGGTACTCAGCTTCCTTGGAATGGCAACCGGTATTGTCAACGTCGAAGAAGAAATTGGTACAAATTGAGGTAAGATTGGGATGACTTCCACCTCATCATCATCTTCCTTGATGGTGAGAGCACTCAACTAATGTGTCACCGATGCCTTGGCCGAAGTTGAAGGGCTCCTAAGAGCACTCAGGGCTTCTTTAGGATCGCCTTTTTTGGCTAAGAAGCTCCCCCCTCAGTGGCAACCCTTTTCTTGGCCTTAGCCTTCTTCACATCGGCTAAAGAAACCCTCATGCTTGCAAAAATACTGAGTAGAGGACTTAGCAAAAATCTGTAGAAGAAAATAAAGAATTAATTTTGAATACTTAGAGAAGTAACAGGACTGAGCTCTGCTTCGAACAGGCTCTGCCCTGCCAACAACTCCTTTTATTAAGGAACCACCATATTCATTAATTTCAAGAAGTCCTTGTTAGTAGTGAGGGCCTCATCATTCTTATTTGGTTTGGTATAAGGCTCGCCCCAGACCGAGTTGATTCTAAGAAGAGGATTCAAACAAACAAAGAAAAACCTATTTTTTCAATGGTGGATAGTTTAAGGGAGGTCAAGAATGATAGCTCGGCGAGGATAAGAGTTGAAGAACCACCCCCCTACTTTTGGATGTCTTTTCAAAGCAAAGAGCACTCGAAACAAAGAGGTTCTTGGCTAGGTTCTAATTATGTGACAAAGGATAATGAAAGAAATTATGATCCAGATTGAATTCAGGACAAGCTAAGTCAGTACCAATTGGTAAAAGCTGAGTATAGTTCTGACGAAGGGATGAATAGGAAAGCAGAGACCTGTATGAAGGAATTCTTCATACAGAGCAACACAACCCGAAAGACCTAAAGTTACCCGATCTTCAGGATAGGGAATAATTACACAAACTTCACTAGGAAAGCAATACTGCTTTCGTAGCTTCTTGATCTCTTTTGGGGTCATTGTCGAAACAGTACTTGATGGGCTTGGTGGGAACATAGTAGCAGTTGGATCGGCCAATTGACCAACCTGAATAGCTTCTTGAAAGGAAGTACCAACTTCCCCTAAGTCTAGGAAAGTGGCTCTAACTTCTCCTAAGTCTAGAGAAGAGGCCTCCCATGTAGACGACTGCCCAGAACCTTGCAGTTCGGAAATGTAACTCACTGAGTGACTTTCATCCCCAAATGAGGACATCCCGACTATAAGAAGAAAACTAAAAAGAAAAGAAAACTTAACCAAGGATAGAAAGAGGAGAAAAAACATAAAAGGATGGGAAGTTCCTAAACAATAGTGGAGACTGCTAATGACAATCCTATCGGGAAGAACTCTAGAAGGGCTTAAAAAGCCCAGAGAAGCCTTAAAGAAGTCTAAAAGGATGATGGAGAACAAAAGAAGAAAGCTAAAGGGAGAGCTCTAACATAGAAAGCCTATAAAAGCTAACCTGGAGCAAGCCTTTTCCTTCCTCCTTTCTCTTTTCCTTTTTCTTCTCCATTGCTCTACGAAGGAAGCAATTTCTAAAATGATGGTAGGGATTCAATATTTATACCCAACTTCGATAGTTGAGTTTGGAACCCTTGAACCGGCTAAAATCACTAGATCTCGTCATGTAGCACACTTTCTATGGGTGATGCTTCGGAAAAGCAACCGACCAATTAACCCACGATACTATGTTTCGTGCAAATCATTAATGGGCCATGGTTGTCAGGCCATGTGACACATCCCTGTTTGCTAGAGGAGATAGAATGAATCGCCAATCCATTTTCAGGAAGTTATGGTGTAGTCCTTTCGGGCATAGAATCATGATTCCTTCCTCCATTACTGTCAATATAGCTAGGTGACTCCCGAGAAGGCATTTAATGACCAGATTACAAAAAAATCTACTCCAACCGCAAGGCCAAGTGAATTGACTAGTCCCTTCATTCAGAAACAACAAAGTAGTCTATTTAGCTGCGTTCTGAACTCGAGAGTGAAGGGCAACTATTATGGGTGTTACCTATGTAGATCCGAGAACGAGTTGGACTCTCAACTACTCACCAAAATGTTGACTACATCAATCAGAGAATACCTCATCTGCTTAGCTATTCAGTGCTGATTACTTCTTCAACTAGAGAGTGTTTCGACTATAAAGCAGTGCCGACTACTCCAGCCCCAAGGCTAAGTGAAGTGACTACTCCCTTCATTCAGAAACAACAAAGTAGTCTATTTAGCTGCATTCTGAACTCAGGAGTAAGGTGTAACTGTTATGGGTGTTACCTACTTAGTTTTGAGAACGAATTGGACTCCTGACTACTTACCACAATGTTGACTACAACAATCAGAGAATACCCCATCTACTTAGCTATTCAATGCTGATTTCTTCTTCAACTAGAGAGTGTTTTGACTGTACAACAGTGCCGACTACTTAGTACAATCCAAAGTAGATAGCCATGCTATGAAGGCTACTACTTTGTGCTGACTTCCACTTGGTGCCGATTACCTCTCTACACCAAGTAGAGCTATCAATTAAACCGAGTACTCACTCGGTACTGAATACCCCCTACATCATGTATCTATGACTGTCTACTCAAGTAAATCCAGTCTGACTTATTTATATGCAATACCATGTTCTATCAACTCCTAGCAGTCTACCTACTTAGACCAATGATGTGCTATATCTACTCGAATCTAAGTAGCCAACTAACAACTTTCAACTGCTCCAACTAGAAACTGTAATGGATAAATGGTATTCAATTACCAATGGACTTCTCAATGGAATACAGTTATTCCAACATCCTTAACTGCCTAATGGTATTCTATTATTCGTAATGCATTCAATTATTCCATCCTGAATAAATAGGTAAGAGGGACATTTGACCAGGTATGCCAATCCTATCCGGTGCTCAGTCTTCTTTTTTCTTATTTGTACTCAATTTTAGCTGTTGTTGCCCATTTTGTTCATCTTATTGACTTGAATATCTGAGTGTCTCGCTAGAATCATGATCTAAGAATCTTTTTTCAGGTTTCCATCCAAGAGGAGCATTTGCAAGCAAGACTTCCCTTCCATCAAAGAAGGTAGTGGGATCGTTCAGTGTCACCGCAATCTACCAGGGGATAACCTGATGGCAACACCCCTACACAATAGGTTAGGGCATTTAGGTTCCCATTTTTATCTCTTTACAACAGATATGGAGCTTGCAAGCAAAAGAAAACTACTTACTAGCTTTACAGTATGGTCTGCTCCAACTTTTCCAACTACAAATTTAGTATATAGTATGTTGCTACCGAATCTCCCGGATCGGGTTCTCTCGGCCTGGCTAGAGCACTCCTCTCCCGGTTCCTACAAAGAAGTCCCACGGGCTGGTGGTGTTCTGGCAAGGGCACTTCGATGTCTAAGTCAATTGGAGGCTTAAGGCAACATAATGGAGGAAATCCAAAGAGATGAGCTCGTGGAGAAAGAAAAAAGCTCTCTTACCATTTGGGGTCCCCCTTTACCTTATATAGGCATGGAATTTCACCAGAATCTGTTAGGGGCCAACTGGGAATGACCAAACTGCCCCTAGAAGAATCTTGGACATGGCCAGGTGGCACCAGATCATGGGACCTGGAAAGTAACGGTGCCAGGATTGTGGGACTTGCAAAGTAATGGCACCAAGATGTCAGGATTCTATCGTAATGGAATCCTGGCACCAATTGGAAGAAGCCTTTGGGGCTTTCAGGCTATCCTTGGAGTGACCTGTCTTGGGCCAATACGGACCTTGCTGAAGTGGGTCGGTTGAACCTTCGATTGGAGTGGGTCGTTCGGACCACTGATGAAGTGGGTCAGTTGGAACTCCACTGGAGTGGGTCGTTCGGATGATTGATGAAGTGGGTTCGGTCGAACTTCCGTTGGAGTGAGTCGTTCGGACCACTGATGAAGTGGGTCGGTCGGACCTCTACTGGAGTGGATCGTTCGGACCACTGATGAAGTGGGTCGGTTGGACCTTCGCTGGAGTGGGTCGTTTGGACCTCCGATGAAGTGGGTCATTTGGACCACTGCTGGAGCGATTCGTTCGGACTTCCAGTTGACTAGACCGAAGGATCATCGATGCCGGACTGATTTGAGGGTAAGTCGGTTAGATATAACAGTTGCCCCTTGCTCTCGGCCTTCGAGGGGGCCCATAGCTTCGAAGGATGAGAGCATCATTTTCGTATTTAATGCATCTATCCTTGGGATGATTGTGGATCTGATCAGGCATACTACATCTAGTCGCTTCCCACTCCAGATCCTACACTCGGGACAAGTGTCAGCCCTGCGTTGGAGGCGGGGGAAGGCAGTTAATGCAGATGGGGTGCAATGATGAGCGGCCAGCCTGGCCCACCCGACCGTCGGGCTTCGGATGCGACTTGAGTGACGTGGCAACATCTGGATGGTTGGCACCGCGTTCGAGATGAGCTCTCCGCCACTTATCTGGCGATCATGAGGATTACGGCTTGAACTTGCTTCCTTCCATCGCATTGACTTCCGCTACGTAGGGAGTCACACCGCCTGATGGCTGAGTTATGGTGCTCGAGGGATGGTGGGAACCGTTCCTTCCAAGGGCTATAAAAGGAGGCATTGAGAGCCCAAAGGGAGCTTCCTACTGCATTCGTGCTCGAAGAGAGAAAGAGCATCTCCTTCCTACTGCCTTCATCTTCTTAGAAACCCAGTTTCTAGGTTAGTCTTCCCCCCTTCTTCAAACTTTATTACAATGGCCTCCGGCAACCATAGTTCCATCCGTAGGATAAAGAAACAGGCCCTAACGATATCCAGTCTGACATGACCCGGGAATGAGTAAGAGCCATTAAGGTTAGGTATAACATACCTTCTACCCTGCACCTTACCATCCCGGACCAGGAGGGGAGGGTGATCAGATCGCTGAGGCTAGGAGCCCTCCCGATGTATGAAGACCACTTTAAGGATGGCCTCAGATTCTCACTGTGTGACTTCTTCATCGAAGTCTTTAATTTGTATAAGATAACCCTTGCATAGTTGACCCCAAACAGTATTCGGGCGATCAGTTGCTTCATGGTTCTGTGCCAGAGGGCCGGAGCCGAACCCAAGACCTCCCTTTTCGCCAATTCCTTCATCTTGAAGAGGGACTTTAAGAACCAGGAGTGGTGGATGTTCAGTCCCCGTCCTGGATGAAGGATAATAGGAGGTCTCCTGTCAGCTATCCATGGGTGGAAGTCCAAATTCTTCTACGTGGATAGCCTCCAGCCTTGGGGCTTCGAACCATCATGGAGGGAACCAAGGCCGAAGGCTAGCGACGAGAGAGCAGTGCTGATGGCCGACCAGGCCAACTTCAGTGAGATGGAGGGGGTCGGCCCCACCATGGTGCTAGAGCTACTTCGGGAGGATAGCCTCCAGCTAGCCAGAGTCAGTCACCGTGGACATCTAGGTAGGATAGGAGCCGTTGTTATCGATTCTTCTTTCCGTTCCACAAGCTTCCTTTACTTATTCTGGCTTTCCCTTGTAACAGGAGGAAAAATGAAGCTTGACAAAGCCAAAGTGGCCCAGCAGGCAATAAGAAAGAGGGCCACCCAGTCCACGGAGGTGACCGCAGAAAGGTCGAAGAAGCAGCGGGTAGAGGAACGGCCCGCGACCGTCGTGACGATGGACTCCGACGAGGACAACATACCTCTATCGGAGTGACTGGCGGCAAGGGCATCAGGACCTTCATCCTCCATCGGGCAGTCGGTCGCCCAATCAGAGCAAGAGTTGTCAGAGCCAACCGATGTGGCGACGGCCCCAGCCTCACCACCAACTGAGCCGACCGAAGAAGTTCCCCCCATGAACAAAGGGAAGGGAGCGGCCGAAGGAGAGGAGACCGATGATGTCCGCTACGAGACATATCGGTATTGGCATGCCCTCCATAATGCGAGGCATGCCAGAGAGCTGCTCAGAGGGTCGATGGCAAAAGCCGACTGGGAGGAGTCCAAATGGCGGAAGCTGAATGAAGTGGTGAAGGACACCTACCGCGACATGATATGGGTAGGTCATCATTCTTTTACCTTCTTCTTTCCATTCTTCTTTCTTTGTACACGACTAACTCAAATTTTTGCTTGTAGCTCGTCCACGGGATCTCATTGATGGATGATGGTCTTGGCGAGATGCTCTATGCGGCAAAGGTCATGGCCAAGAAGGCTGAGGAGTTGGAGGCATCCAGAAGGGTGGCAGAGGAGAGGCTATTGGCCTGTCAGGCCAAAGCCGAATCTTCGAAGAAGCAGGCAGAGGACCTGCAAACTCAACTAGCCAAGCGGGAGGCTAAGTTGAAGAAGAAAAAGGTGAAGGTCAGCTCCTTAGTCTGTCGGCTGAACGAGGAGGAGGAGCGATCTACCGAAGCCAAAAGGAGCGCTCGGGCTTTTTAGGTGGCATCGGTGAACTGTGTGGCCCAGTTGAGGAAGGCCAAAGAACTGGCGGTGGAGCAGATCCATGATGCCATGAAGGAGTACAAGGCCTCTGCAAGCTTTCTTGACAAGATGGAGGAAGCTGGATCGGAGAGGTATGCGAACGGCTATGATGACTATCTGAAGAAGGTAGCCACGACTTTCTCGGAGCTTGATCTCTCCGCCGTACAACTAGGTCAACAAGCCGAAGAAGAAGGGGGCCCAATCGATCCTGGGGCCAATGCCCATGTGGCTACTGATGCAAGGCCATCAGAGGCTTTGGTAGGGACTTCGGACACCGCACGGGAGGCTGAAGCCGAAGACCTTCCAGTTAATTTTTTCTTGTATCCGCCGGGCAAGGATTAAAATTGGTTGTAAAAGCCTGCCCCGCTTTTGGTATGAAAATTCTTATCAATGAATAAAATATTCTCATCCTTTGATATGTATCTCGATCATTTACTTTCTTCTGAATGTGGCATGGTTGACTTCATTCGAGTTCTTTTCTTTGGAAATATATCTAAGTGCTGAACAGTTGGTTCAGTCCGAACCCAACTTCTTAAAAATATTTCTAAGTGTTGAAGGGTTGGTTTAGTCCGAACCCTCAAACTAGCTGTTTATAGGAAAATCCCTCAAATGTGTAAGGATCCCAAGTAGTGTTTTTCGAGCGAGGTCGAACTTTTGAGTGGGCTGCCATATAGCCTTTGCCGAGCGAGGTTGGACTTTGGATGTGAGCTGCCATAGAGCCTTTTGCCGAGCGAGGTCAGACTTTGGATGTGGGCTACCCTATAGCCTTTGCCGATCGGGATCGGACTTTCGGTGTGGACTGCCCTAGAGCCTTTGCCGATCGGGATCGAACTTTGGATGTGGGCTACCCTAGAGCCTTCGCCGACCGAGGTCGAACTTTGGATGTAGGCTGCCCTAAAGCCTTTGCCGACCGGGGTCAAACTTTCGGTTTGGGCTGCCCTAAGGCCTTTACCGAGTGGGGTCGGACTTTCGGTGTGGGCTGCCCTAGAGCCTTTGTCGACCAGGGTTGGACTTTGGATGTGGGCTGCCCTATAGCCTTTGCCGATCGGGGTTGGATTTTTAATGTAGGCTGCCCTAGAGCCTTTGCCAACTGGGGTTGGACTTTGGATGTGGGTTGCCCTAGAGCCTTTGCCGACCGGGATCAGACTTTGGATATGGGCTGCCCTAGAGCCTTTGCCAAGCGGGATCGGACTTTCGGTGTGGGCTGCCCTAGAGCCTTTGCCGACCGGGGTCGGACTTTGGATGTGGGCTGCCCTAGAGTCTTTGCCGAGTGGGGTCAGACTTTATGGGCTGCCTTGGAGTCTTTGCCGACCAGGGTCGGACATTGAATGTGGGCTGCCCTTAGAGCCTTTGCCGAGCGAGGTCGGACTTTGGTGGGCTGCCTTAGAGCCTTTGCCGACTGGGGTCGGACTTTGGATATGGGCTACCCTAGACCTTTGCCGATCGAGGTCAAACTTTGGATATGGACTGACCTAGAGCCTTTGCCGAGTGGGGTCGGACTTTTGGTAGGCTACCTTGGAGCCCTTGCCGACCAGGGTCAGATTTTTCCATAGATTGAACTATGGCCTTCATTGATAATACTTACGAATGTTGTCTACATTCCAAGGACATGCCACTTGAATCCGTCCAGGTGCTCGAGTTGGTAAGTTCTGGCTCGGATCACTTTAATTACTCGATAGGGGCCTTCCCAGTTGGGGAAGAGTTTTCCTTGTCCGGTCGACCTGGATCTCTATCCTCCGTAATACCAAGTCTCCGACCTGAAAGCTTCGAGCTTTGACTCGAGAGTTATAATAGCCATCCTTTTGCGATAAGTCACCATCTTCAAGTCAGCTTGGAGTAGGGTTTCTTTGAGCAAGTTTAGATCGGCCCTTCTCCATTCTGAATTGGATGGTTTAGAAAAATGATCAATCCAAAAGGATTGCAAGGAGACTTCCACAGGTATGACTGCCTCACTCCCGTAGGTCAGATTGAATGAAGTTTCTCCAGTCACCATCCGGGAGGTAGTCCGATAGGCCCAGAGCACCGAAGGAAGCTCTTCTGCCCAAAGTCCCTTGGTATCGTTCAGTCAGGTCTTCAAATCGTGCAAGATCGTCCGATTGGTGATTTTGGCTTCTTAGTTGGATTGAGGATGTCCGACTGAAGTTAGCCGATGGGAAATATGGTATTGCTGGCAGAATTCCAAATTTTGGATTGTCGAACTGTCTTCCATTATTGGTGATGATTGCCTGTGGTGTGCCGAATCGAAAGATAATGTAGTTTCGGATGAAATTTTCCACTTTTATTTCTGTGATTTGTGCCAGCAGTTCAGCTTCCACCCATTTGGTGAAGTAGTCGATGGCTATAATTAAGAACTTTCATTGTCCAAAAGCTGGCAGGAACGGCCCAAGAATGTCCATCCCCCACTACACGAATGGCCAAGGAGTGGTCAGCGGGGTTAGCTAGCTGGCCAGTCATCTCTGAATGTTGGAGTACCTTTAGCACGCATCACGTGATGAAGTCCGATGCGTCCCTCTGGATGGTTGGCCAATAATAGCCTTGTCGGATAATTTTGTAGGCCAAGGATCTTCTCCAGGTGGTCACCGCAGATACCTTCATGCACTTCTCTGAGTGTGTAGTTGGCGTCCGATGGCCCCAGGCACTTTAGAAAAGGTTGCATGAATGATCGCTTGTAAAGAGTTCCGTCGAAGACTATGTACTTTGAGGTAGTCCAGTGCACACACTTGGCTATTATCTTCCGGTAAGGTTCCTTTGATGAGGAATGCAAGGATGGGATCCATCCAAGAGGCTTCTCGCTCCACTTGATAGATTTCAGCCGTCTCTTCAGCAATGCTTGGACGTTGCAGGTACTCCACAAAGGTTCAGTCGGAGGAGTTGGTGACAGTAGTGGCTAATCGTGACAAGGCATATGCCTAAGAATTTTGCATTCGAGGTATATAAAAAATCTTGAAAAATTTAAGTCGAGCTACAAGGCTTTGTACCTTGCCCAAGTATTTGGCCAGGATCGAATCTCTCGTCTTAAAATCACCCCTCACTTGGTTCACCACCAGTTAGGAATCGAAGAAGACCCTGATCCGACCGATGCCCAGCTCGTCGACTATCCTCAGTCCTGCAAGGAGGGCATCATATTCCGCCTGGTTGTATGATACCTGAAATGCGAAGTGTAGGGCATATTCCAGGCTTTGTCCATCGGGGTTAGCCAGGATTAAGCCTGCTCTGCAACCAGTAAGGTTAGATGCCCTGTCCATATGTAGTGTCCAGGCGGGTTCTACTTCTTCAACAATGTCTTCCTCAGGTGTGTCGACTATTTGTGGAGCTGCTTCCAGTCTCCAGGTACACTCTGCTATGAAGTCGACGATCACCTGAGCCTTCATGGCTGACCGAGGTTGGAAAGAGATGTCAAATTCACCAAGCTTGACGGCCCACTTGGCAAGTCGACCGGAGGTGTCGGGGCTTCTGAGGATCGTCTTGAGAGGTTGATCAGTCAGGACAATGATCGGATGCACTTGAAAATTAGGCCATAGTCACTTGGCTGCTGTGATCAGGGAGTAAACAAGCTTCTGCATCTTGGGGTACCTTGTTTCGGTATCATGGAGAACTTTGCTGATATAGTAGACCGGCCTTTGCTGGTTGTTCTCCCCTATCCGAATGAGGACAGAGCTCACTGCCTCGTCTAACGCCGACAGATACAAGTATAGGAGCTCTCCCTCCACCAGCTTAGAAAGCAAGAGAGAGTCATTAGATACTCCTTCAATTCTTCGAAGGTTAACCAACACTCATCGGTCCATTGGAAGCGATCCGACTGCCGTAGAGTTTTGAAGAATGGAAGGCATTTTTTGGCTGACTTGGAAATAAAGCGGCTGAAAGAGGCTATTCAGTCTGTAAGTTCTTGCACTTGCTTCTTGCTAGTCGGATGCCCCATATCGATGATGGCCTTGATTTTGTCAGGGTTGACCTCAATTCTTCTCTGCATGACCAGAAAGCCAAGAAACTTTTCGGAAGTCATCCCAAAAGTGCATTTGGCTGGGTTCAGCTTCATCCGATGATGCCTCAAGGCATCGAAAGATTCTTGCAGGTCTTTGATGTGGTCAGCTCTTCGGAGGCTCTTGACTATCATATCATCAACATGCGCCTCCATGTTTCTTCCAAGCTGCCTTTCGAAAACCCGGTTGATCAGTCTTTGAAAAGTGGCTTAAGCGTTCTTCAGGCCTAAGGACATCATTTCATAGCAATACAGCCATTTATCAGTGATAAAGTTTGTCTTCTCCTCATCCTCTGGGTGCATTCTGATTTGGTTGTACCTGAAAAAGGCATCGATGAAACTCAGAAGCTGGTGACTGGCAGTGACATCCACTAGTTGATCGATCTTTGGTAAGGAAAAGCTATCCTTCGGACAAGCTTTGTTGAGGTCGGTTTAGTCCATACATATCCTCCACTTTCCATTGGCTTTCCTCACCATTACAACATTTGCCAGCCAGTCGAGATAATGGACCTCTCTAATGAAGCCAACATCGAAGAGCTTCTTAACCTCCTCATCAATCACCCTCTGTCTCTCAGGGACGAAGCTCCTCTTCTTTTGTTTGACAGACTTGTGAACTGGGTCCATCTTAAGCTGGTGGGTTATGACCTCCGATAGGATGCCTAGCATGTCCGACACCGACCAGGCGAAGACATCGGCATTGTCTCGTAAAAAGATGACCAACTCCAACTTGGCCTCTTCGCTAAGTGTGCTTTCAATCTGCAAAACCCTAATAGGTCGTCTTCTCGAAGGGGTACGAATAGGATCCTCTTGATCGGTTGTCCGCAGCAGTCGGCTTCAGCCCTGGGATCAATCTGTTCCAAGATGGAACGGTCTTCTGATTGCCTGTCCTGGATGGTCAAACACTGCCTGGCCATCCTGTGATCCCCCCTTATTACTTCGACCCCATTCTGGGTCAAAAATTTTACCAGCAAGTGGTAGGTAAACACGATGGCCCGGAATTTGTTAAGGACCAGCCATCCCAAGATGGCATTGTAGGCCGAGGTCATGCGTACGACCACAAAATTGATGGGGAGGGTCTTTTGACAAGGCTCTGATCCGATTGTAATGGGCAGAGTTATTTCTCCTTCCATGCCGATGGAGTTCCCCCCGAACCCTGTCAATGGCATTGGGGATTCTTGGAGCCTGGCTCTAAGCAGGTTCATTCTGACAAAAGAATCATACAATAAAACTTCCGTAGAGCTTCCACTATCTATGAGGATCCTCCTTACATTATAGTTGGTAATCACTGCTGATACAACCACAAGGTCATTCCCAAGGATCTGGGCCTCTAAGAGGTCTTCGTCGGAGAAACTAATTACATTAAAACTCTGGGGTCTCTTCATAATATCTTGATCTTCTTCATTCCTCCAGTTAGACCAACGATGGAGCATACCCACATTTTTGTCGGTGGGGCACTGGTTGGGTAGCTTTATTTCCTCCGGGGGGTTCCTGGAAGTAGAAGTTTTAGCCCGATTCCTCTAGGGTCGGATATACTTGTGGAGGTACCCCTGCCTGATCAGATCTTCAATCACGTCCTTCAACTGGAGGCAGTCTTCAGTACTATGTCCATGGTCACAATGGAACCGACAGTACTTGTCCCTGCTCCTTGATATGGAGGGGCTCCTCATCGGGCGAGGCCTTTGCGAGAAGGTCTCGTTCTCTATTTTCATAAGGACTTTCTTTCTCGGAAGGGAAAGAGGTGCATAAGTCTCGAACCTCTTGGGAAAGTCCTTCAGCTTAGGGCTGCAGCGTTGGGCCGAGTTGATGCCATCGCTAGGAGGTCGGGCTTCGGGAGCCTTATCGCTCTGCTTCTTGGGGGCCGACCTCCCTTCAGCCTGGTATCGGCTCACCGCTTGTTCTTCTGCTATGACATATTTCTATGCTCGAGCCAGCAGTTCGGAGTAGCTTATCGGGAATTTTTTGTCCAGGGAGAAGGTAAGCCTGGATGATCGCAACCCCTTCTTGAAGGCCAACATAGCTACGTCTTCATTGAGGTCTGAGACCTCCATGGCCACTGAATTGAATCGGGCCATGTAGTCCTGGAGGGTTTCTCCTTCCTTCTGTTGCACAAGGAAGAGGCACTCCGTGTTCCTCGATGCTCGATTGCAAGTCCTGAAATAGAACATAAAGAGTTTTTCCAACTGGAAGAAAGAGTGGATCGTACCTAGTCAGATGGTGGAGAACCACATTCGAGCCCCCTTCTTAAGTGTCGCAGGAAAGGCGATGTAGTGGAGGGCGTCGGAGGTGTCTGTACCATCATATGGGCCTTGTAAGTGCCCAAATGATCCAGTGGATCGGTGGTGCCATCGTAGGCATCCACCTAAGGAATCTTGAAGTGGCCGGGGATGGCTTCCCTCGTGATTCTGGCGGAGAAAGGCGGGCGAGAGTCGTACGCCTGCACCCTATCGCCTTTTACCGATCGACCAGCTCAGCGATCTACTTCTCCATGCGCTGGAGCTTGCTGGTGTAGTCTCTCGGGTCCTCGCTGCGGTGCTGATCATCGTCAGGGGCCAAGTTTATGAAGGAGGGTGAGGCGGACCTCACTCTCTTTCCATCGGCATGAGCCTCCTGAGACCTTCGGGGCTCCAAGGCCACGTGGGAGCGGGGCTGAGGGACTCCTTGCTGTCGACTTCCCTCAGCAGCAAATTGATGGTTGGTTTAGGATGCCGCGAGCGGTTGCTGCCTGTCATTGGTCGCATCTTGGAGGTTTTGAACCGTGATGCAAGAGTGTCAATGCACTTCAGAAGGGCCTGGAACTGCTGTTGTCCCAGAGTGATGGTAGGTTGGGCATCGTCATTCTCCCTGAGAGGATCTTCCGATCTTGACTGTGAGTGACCTCTCTTGATGGAGGTATTCTGGGCTCTTCCTTCCATCATTGCTTTACTTAGTAGTGGATTCCTCCTTTTAGAGAAGGAAAACTAGGATGAAAGTTCAGGCCCCTTCCTTTAGCGCCCATCTGTTGCTGCTGAATCTCTCGGACCGGGTTCTCTTGGCCTGGCTGGAGCGCTCCTCTCCCGGTTCCTGCAAAGAAGTCCTACGGGCTAGTGGTGTTCCGGTGGGGGACACTCCGATGGGTAAGTCAGTGGGAGGCTTAGGGCAACAGAATAAAGGAAATCCAAAGAGATGAGCTCGTGGAGAAAGGGAAAAGCTCTCTTACCGTTCAGGATCTCCCTTTACCTTATATAGGCATGGAATTTCACCATAATCTGTTAGGGGCCAGCTGAGAATGACCAAATTACCCTTAGGAGAATCTTGGACGTGGCCAGGTGGCACAAGATCGTGGGACCTGGAAAGTAACAGTGTCGGGATCATGGGATCCGCAGAGTAATGGCACCGAGATGTCAGGATTCTGTCATAACAAAATCTTGGCACCAGCTGGAAGAAGCCTTTAGGGCTTTCAGGCCATCCTTGGAGTGACCTGTCTTAGGCCAATACGTACCTTGCTGAAGTGGGTCAGTCGGACCTTCTATTGGAGTGGGTCGTTCGGACCACCGATGAAGTGAATCGGTCGGACCTCCACTGGAATGGGTCGTTCGGACCACTGACGAAGTGGGTCGGTCGGACCTCTGCTGGAGTGAGTCGTTCGGACCACTGACGAAGTAGATTGGTCGGACCTCCACTTGAATGGGTCGTTGGGACCACTGATGAAGTGGGTCGTTCGGCCCTCCGCTGGAGTGGGTCGTTCGGACCTCCCGATAAAGTGGATCGTTCGGACCACTGCTAGAGCGGATCGTTCAGATCTCCAGTTCGACTAGGCCGAAGGACCATCGGTGCCGGTCTAATTTGAGGGTAAGCCGGTTGGATATAACATAGTACATTAATTAAACTATAAGCCACATGATTTAATATTAGCATTTGTCAAGGCATGCATAATCATTGGTCTTCTCAATTTATTTACGATCCACATTTGTGCTTGTTGCATGTCAGTTACACAGGTCAGTACTATTATTATAATTACTTCGAACTGCTAGTCAAATAGCAGGAGTAGACAAGGGCCCAAAATCCTGCAAACTTTGCAACATTTACTCTATCAAAATCATTCATGGCCCTGGAAGGTCTAAAATCTAATTTTCCTTTTGGACGGGGCCTACGAGCTTCTGTTTTACAAAAACCACAAGCTAATGATGGACATTTAGGCAATGTTCCAACATGATTACTTGATGCTTGCATACACTCGTGCCAACCCAATGATATCTTCCAACCACACTTTAAACAGGAGGTTTTTTAATAACATATTTTTTTATTTCTCAAAGTACCCTCGTTCCGAATTTATTTCACAAAGTTCGGCACTTCGGCTAAGGCGACTGCCAATTGGGAACTTGAACCTCCGAGTTCCTTTTAAAATATTTTAATTAAAAAGAGAAACAAAAAATTTAAAATTTAAAAATTTAAAAATATATTAATAATAACATAATATTTTACAATAACATGATATATTATAATAAATATTTTATATTCTAAAATATAATAAATATAATATATTATAATATACTATATTTTTATTTTAATATAAATAATCTATGATAAGCTAATATATTATAATATAATAATATTATACATTATAATATAGTATATTTTTTGATTTACGTATCGATCGTGGTGATGGTGACATCGCATCAAGTACCGTCAATGCGGTACGACAGGATGAGACACTCATCGAGCAATGGGATCAGAGATGACCGGGCTCGAGCACGGCGGTGCCGGTACAAGCCCAAGACGTGATGAGCACTCGTGCGCCTGTGGCCATCAAAATCTGATCGAGCCGCACGACGGGTCTAGTTGCCTAGGCGGCGCGTGGCTCCACTACACGTGGCATTCGTCGGTGTGGCAAGATTGACGGAGGCCATCAGAATGGCAATCGATAATAATATTATATATTATAATATAGTATATTTATTATAAAAATAATAATATATTATATATTATAATATATAAGTGATAATATATATTATATATTATAATATATAAGTAATAATATATATTATTATTTGTTGATGGATGTATATGAACAATGGCTACCTAATTGACAAGACCGAGTCTAGAGTTACACTCTATGTCCTTAAGATAATTTTGTCCAGCAATGGTGCTTACGGTTTTATGACGATTGTCTTCCAGGATACAACGGTCTCCTTCTAGTAAAAGCAGCACTACAATTCACCAGAAATTCAAACCATGAATGCTTTTCTCTCTTTGTATGCACTATAGCTATACTCTGTTTTCATAGTATGTAAATGTCTAAGAGACTTACGATGCACTATAGCTATTATTGCCTAAGTGGCTTCCCAAGATGGGGTGAATTGGGATTATAAAAACTTTTTACAATTATGTGCACTTTGAAATTCTTTTAGTGTTGTGGTGCAATATGCAATGCGGAAGTAATTAAGTAAATACAATAAGCTAAAGTAAGCACAAACACAAATACAAGGAAATTTAGAGTGGTTCGGAGCAACCGGCTCCTACGTCCACTACCCAAGGACCACTTGGGATTTCCACTATATCCCCCAACCGGAATACAGTCGGATTGTTTTACCAGGCTCACAATCCAAACCTATACACTTTGATTTTACCGGGATCACCAAAGAAACCCAAACTCCCTTTGATTTTGAACGGGATCACCAAAGAAACCCTAACACTTGGCTTTATACCGGGATCACCAAGAACCCAACTTAGATTTTCACAAGGCTCGCCTAAAAACCTTTAACCTCTCTTAAGACTCAGCCCCTTGCTGTTCTTAGAGAGAAAACAAAGATAAGAGATAAAAAGCAACTACACAACAAACCGAGTTTGTTAAAATGTTACCGATGTAGATCAAGATGAAGCCTAGCTTTGAATGCTCATTAATACTCTTCAAGCTGCTTCTTTGCTTCTTCAATGAGTGGATTCAATGATGAAGAGAAGTTGGTGAAGCTTTGAATCCTAACTTGAAAGCTCTTAAAGTAGGTTGGTGAAAGTCTTGAAAGCTTTTCAAATTTCCAAGATAAATCAATAATATTCTTCAAAAAATTATTTAATCCATCAAAAGTAATCCCTTTTATAGTTTTCCATGAGATATGGCCGTTGTAGGGCCTAGGGATTCGTAAAAGAGCTGTTGAAGATGAATTAGAATTCAAAAATAACTTTCAGTAACTAGCCGTTAGAGTGCAGAAAATGACTACTCGAGTCAGCCCGAGGTCCACGAGTCGGCTCGAAGTCTCAGACAGTCCAAAATGAATTTCTGTGCAAGTCGGCTCTTCAAGCTGGAGTTGGCTCGTGTTTTCAATCAATTCAAATTAGCAAATTACTCGAGTCGGCTTTTCAAGACAGAGTCGGCTCGAGGTCTCAGTTCACCAAAAATCATAACTCTGGACGAGTCGGCTCGAGATCTTAGATTTCAGAAATTGTATTCTTCCACGAGTCGGCTCTTGGGATACGAGTCGGCTCGAGATACTGAAACTCTAAAATTTCTTCGTGCTGTGCCACAAGGAGTCGACTCTTGATCCATGAGTCAGCTCTTGCCAAAACTTCAATTAATGCTTCAAACTTCTCCAAAACTCTTCAACACTTGAATCAAACAAGAGCTAATCTACATATACTCAATTTTATAATTTTACAGCCCATTTACAAGATTACATAGTTGAAAAAAATTAGGGCTTTTACGAGTTAAAGTTCATAAGAGTCTATACATAATTGAATTACCTCTCAATTAATTTGAAAACCAATTTAAACTAAAGGTAACCAATTTTCTGCAAAAACTTCTCAAGTAATTAAAAAATTAGTAACATGTACATACTCCAATATTTTGTGATCATCAAAATCATTACAGGGGTCAACAGTTATACTCTGTTATTCAGAGTATGCAAATGCCTAAGAGAAGGAAGGAAAAAAATGGATTGAATAGATGAAATGAATGAGGAATGGGGATCTATTTATAGCCTTAAAGTGCCCCTTGGAAGTAACCTTTTGATTTCATCGAAGGGAGTTTCCGAGGTCTTTTTGTAGTGAGATATGCTTTTACGCAATCAATACATTTCTTCAATCATGATCGGACGCCATGATATGCTAATTCATATCGTGATCTCTAGATCACGCGATCAGCATGTTTTTCAATGCATCGTTTCATGATTTGATGGCATCCATGATCTCAGAAGAAACGTTGATCCATGAACGAATGCATGATCCATTGTTTCACGATTTTGAAATCCCATCATCCGAGTCGGTTCGAACCACTCGAGTCGACTCCTTGCTACAGAGAGCACCCTGATCGAGTCAGCTCGATTTCCTCGAGTCGACTAGTCTAGACCGCATGATACTATTCTATGGATCCGAGCCAGCTCAAACCACTCGAGTCGACTCGGCCAGACCGTGTATTACCGTTCTATGGATCCGAGTCAACTCGAACCACTCAAATCGACTCGGCATGACCGTATATTACCGTTCTGTGGATCCGAGTCGACTCGCCTTAGAACCGAGTCGGCTCGAACCATCGAGTCGACTCTCCTCCCTGCAACCCTGATATAGTGCCAATCAATCTCAACCATCTGATTTGTTTGATCAAGAAAAATTTAAAGGCTCCTCAAGACGATGCATACGTGCAAAGTATAAAGTGCACCTACAAAGCGCCCATTGCATCCTTGTCGCCCGTCGCACACGCGCATTCGCGTGCGGGTGATGCTACGCATCACCCTCAAGCTCTCCACCTATGATGAGCCTCAAAGCAAGAGCATGGGAAAAGGTTTTCTTATAAAGAGCCTTCTCTTTTTCCAATCTTTCCATATGGGACTAAAAGTTTCCATCCCACAGGATAGTTTTCATCTACATGATAGTTTCCCATCCCACAGGATAGTTTAGGAATAAAAAATTCCTATTCACTTTTTCCAACAATCTTCCACATGAATGAGATTTTAGACTAAGATCAAAGATCAGTAAAGGCGATCCCCATAAACATAGATTTTTTAGATGCAAATGAATAGCAGACACTTAAAGAGAGTAAATGGAATAAAGTTGTATCAGAAAAGGTAGCTTGTGGCTTTGAACCTTCCTTTGTGTTTTGTTATCGAGTTTACTTGCTAAAAGTGAACGTGATGTTTTGAACTTTTAGCGTTTGATGTAAACTAAGACAATAATAATCACACAACTTCTTTCCGAGCATTCCTTTGGTTCTTAGGTTGTGTTCATTTTGGCCCTGAACAATTCCTGGTTTCATGAGTGCTTTAGAGAATTAAAGCCTTTAAAATTCTCATAGAATTGGCCTAGTTCACACTCACATAAGTGATTCTTATTAAGAGTATCCTACTATACCCCACATGATATTCATGTCATAAGAATCATTAAAAGCTATGCTTATCCTGGTACCTTTAGCAAGCAGCACTGATTATCATAGGAATGAGTAAGAATTTACATCCTTAGTGCTTCGTTAACTTCTTCATAATTTAGTTGTCCCTTTTGAACCTAGATCTTGGGATCTCCAGTCAACTAGGTTGGGTATCCACTATGAAGATTTATTTGTTATAGGCTTTAAACCCATTCCCCTCGATAAACAATTTACTTGATCTCTTGGTAAACCTTTCGTCAGTGGATCCACAAGGTTTTTATTTGATTGAATGTAGTTGATAGAGATTATTCCATTTTCAAGTAATTGCTTAATGATATTATGTCTGCGACCTATATGTCTAGACTTACCATTATTCATTTTATTCTGTACTCTGTAAATAGCTGATTGATTATCACAATGGATACATATTGTAGACACAGGTTTAGCTAACATGGAATATCCTCCAAAAAATTTCGAAGCCATTATGCTTCTTCTCCAGCTTTATCTAAAGCTATAAACTTTGATTCCATAGTGGATCGAGCCATACAAGTTTGTTTTGAAGATTTCCATGATACTGCACCTCCTCCTAAGGTGAACACATATCTACTATTAGATTTAGTGTCTTCTAAAGAAGATATCTAGTTAGCATCACTATATCCTTCTAGTACAGCTGGATATGTTGTATAATATAATCCAAATTTAGGATATATCGTAGATATCGTAATACCCTTACTAGTGTTATCTAATAATTTGGACCTGGATTACTAGTAAATCTACTTAACTTATTAACAGCATATGCTATGTCAGGACGGGTACAATTCATGACATACATTAAACTGCCAATTATACGTGAATATTCCAATTATGATATGGGTTGTCCAGTATGCTTAGCAAGATGTAGATTAACATCTACAGGTGTTTAAAGCGGGCTGGTATTATACTCATTGAACTTATTTAATATTTTCTCAATATAATGAGATTAAGATAATATTATTCCATCAGACGTTCTAGTAATTTTAATCTCTAGTATAACGTCTGCGATACCCATATCTTTCATATCAAAATATTTGATCAACATTTTCTTTGTTTGTTTAATCATATCAGTATCACTTCCCATGATTAACAAATCATCCACGTATAAGCAAACTAACACATACCTTGTAGGTATGGTTTTGGCATATACACATTTATCACATTCATTGATTTTGAATCCACCGGACAACATGGCATTGTCAAGTTTTATATGCCATTGTTTAGGTACTTGTTTTAATCCATATAAGGATTTCACAAGTCTGCACACCTTCTTTTCTTTGCCTGAAACTACAAACCCTTCAGGTTATTCTATATAAATTTCTTTCTCTAATTTACCATTAAGGAAAGCTGTTTTAACATTCATTTGATGTATTTCAAGATTATTAATGGCTGCAATAGCGATTAACATTCTCATGGATGTTATCCTTGTTACAGGTGAATAAGTATCAAAGAAGTCTGGACCTTCTTTTTGTTTAAAGCCTTTAGCTACTAATCTGGCTTTATACTTATCAATTAATCCATCAGCCTTTAACTTCTTCTTGAAAATCCATTTACACCCCAAAGGCTTCATACCTGATGGTAAATCTACCAATTTCCAAGTATGATTATACATGATGGACTCAATTTCGCTATTAATAGCTTCTTTCCAAAATGGTGCTTCTAGTATAGACATTGCCTCTTTGAATGTCCGAGGTACATTTTCTATTATGTACGTAACGTAGTCAGGACCAAAAATTTTATAACTTTAGGTCTCTTACTACGTCTAAGTTCATCTTTAGGATATTTTTCCTGATGACTACTACTTGCCAAATTATCATAAGTTCTTTTATTTGAACTTGTACCAGATATCCCTTTATAAGGAATATCTCTTCAAAAAATGATGCATTTCTTGATTCCATAATTATATTTTTCTATATATCAGATATATCTGATTTATATACAAGAAAACGATATGCACTACTGTTTTGTGCATAATCAATAAAAATACAATCAACAGTTTTAGGTCCTATTTTCACCTTTTTGGAATCTGGAATAGCTACTTTAGCTAGACACCCCCATACTTTTAGGTAATTATAAGAAAGCTCTTTCCTTTTCCATAACTCATATGGAGTGATGTCCTTCTTCTTAAAGGTATTATGTTAAGAATATGATTAGTCGAGAGAATTGCTTCTCTCCATAAATTCTGTGGTGTACCAGAATTTATCAACATGGCATTCATCATTTTTTTTAATGTTCAATTTTTGCGTTCAGCAATTCCATTAGATTGAGGTGAATAAGGAGCTGTAGTTTGATGAATAATGCCATGTTCTTGACAAAAGTCATTAAACGGTACATCGTATTCACCACCTCTATCACTCCTTATAGCCTTGATCTTTTTACCAAGCTGATTTTCAACCTCATTCTTATAATATTTAAACATATCTAAAATCTCATCTTTAGACTTTAGTAAATACACATAATAGTATCTTATTGAATCATCAATAAATATTATAAAATACTTTTTATCTCTTCTAGATTGTACTGACTTCAAGTCACATAGATCACTGTGGATCAAATCTAGAGGTTCAGTATTTCTTTCTACTGAATAGAATGGTGTTTTGACTAGTTTAGCTTCAACACATATCTCACATTTGTAATGTGGATCGATTTCATGATTAGGTAACAATTCTAAATTCATTAATTTCTGTAATAAATTAAAATTCACATGACCTAATCATCATGCCATAAATAAGAGGAATCAACCATATAAACAAAAGAAACACCTTTATTCTTTTCAAGGTTGTGATGTACAGTTATTACATTCATCTTGAATAATCCATTATTCAAGTAAACTCTACCCAGATAGATCCTCCCTTTAGTAAGTATAAATTTATCAGACTCAAACACCATCCTAAATCCATGTGTGCTTAG
The DNA here is from genome assembly GCA_021397845.1 of Areca catechu. Classification (NCBI taxonomy): domain Eukaryota; kingdom Viridiplantae; phylum Streptophyta; class Magnoliopsida; order Arecales; family Arecaceae; genus Areca; species Areca catechu. The sequence continues at coordinate 152,398,362 of CM038052.1, forward strand.
GAGGGAGCCTGATACCAAGTTCTTACAGATGTCAGAAACATGCAGTACATCATTCAGTAGAAGCTCTTTGCCAGATGTCATCTTTAGAATAATACGGCCAATTCCTTCTATCTTCGATGTAGCGGAGTTACCCATCAGCAGATTTCTATCTCTGATAGGAGTATATGATGAGAACATACTCTTATCAGAGAAGACATGTCGAGTAGCTCCAGTGTCAACATACCATTCATTTGGTTTATCAACAATGTTTGCTTTAAACACAACTGCTGACAACATCATCCCTGACACTTCATGAGATATAGGGTATCTTCAATAGTATTGACTTCCTTCTTTTCTTTTTCCTTGAAATGACAATTCTTAGATTTGTGGCCTATTTTACCACAAATGAAGCATTTGCCTTTGAACTTCTTAGGATTGTCTTCTGTTTATAGCCTTTACTAGGAAAATTGTGTTTCTTCTTGTTGACCTTTCCTTCCATGAGGTTGGCCTTAGGCTCAGTATGATGTCCTCCTGTCTTCTTATCATGTCTCTTGTTGTCTTTCTCGATCCTCAGGCGGACAACTAGATCTTCAAGTCCCATCTCCTTCTGCTTATGCTTCAGGTAGTTCTTGAAGTCTTTCCATGATGGAGGTAGCTTCTCAATTATAGCGGCTACCTGGAATGACTTACTCAGAGACATCATTTCTGCATGTATCTCATGCAGTATGATTTGCAGTTCTTGAACTTGCTCCATGACGGTCTTGTAATCTACCATCTTGTAGTCAAGAAACCTGCTGACCACAAATTTCTTATGGCCTGCATCCTTGGTCTTGTACTTCTTATCCAATGATGCCTACAGCTCTTTTGCTGTGCTTATACTACTATACATATTATACAGAGTATTCTCTAATCCATTAAGGATGTAGTTTTTGCATAGGAAGTCCAAATGCTTCCATGCATCTACAGCAGCGACAATTTGCTTATTATTCTCTCCTTCCTTCAGGACTGGTGGATCTTCGTTGAGAACTCTTACCGGATTCAGAGTTGTCAGATAGAACATCATCTTCTGTTGCAATCTCTTGAAGTCGGTGCCAGCAAACTTCTCCGGCTTCTCGACCTAAACTAGTGCAGCCATTGTTGCCATCACTTGAGCAGCACTTCAGTACGGAAAAATGTCTTAAGATTGTTGGTGGATGTATATGAACAATGGCTACCTAATTGACAAGACCGAGTCTAGAGTTACACTCTATGTCCTTAAGACAATTTCAACCCGCAATGGTGCTTACAGTTTTATGACGATTATCTTCCAGGATACAACGGTCTTCTTCTGGTAAAAGCAGCAATACAATTCACCAGAAATTCAAACCAAGAATGCTTTTCTCTCTTTGTATGTACTATAGCTATACTCTGTTTTCAAAGTATGCAAATGCCTAAGAGACTTACGATGCACTATAGCTATACTCTGTTATTCAGAGTATGCAATTGCCTAAGAGAAGGAAGGAAAAAACTGGATTAAATTGATGAAATGAATAAGAAATTGGGACCTATTTATAGCCTTAAGGTGCCCCTTGGAAGCAACCTTTTGATTTCATCGGAGGGAGTTTTCGATGTCTTTTCGTAGTGAGATATGCCTTTACGCAATCAATATATTTCTTCAATCGTAATTGGACGTCATGATAAGCTGATTCGTATCGTGATCTCTAGATTAGGCAATCAGTGCGCTTCTCAATGCATCGTTTCATGATCCGATGGCATCCCTGATCTCAGAAGAAACTGATCCATAAAGGGATGCGTGACCTCCATGCGTGTTTCGCGATTCTGAAATCCCGTCATCCGAGTCGGCTCAAACCACTTGAGTCGACTCTTTGCTGCAGAGAGCACCCTGGTTGAGTCAGCTCGATTCCCTCGAGTCGACTCGTCCAGACCGCATGATACCGTTCTATGGATTCGAGCCAGCTCAAACCACTTGAGTCGACTTGGCCAGACCGTGTATTACCGTTCTATGGATCCGAGTCAGCTCGAATCACTCGAGTTGACTCGGTCAGGCCGTGTATTACCATTCTGTGGATCCAAGTCGACTCACCTCAGAACCGAGTCGGCTCAAACCACTCGAGTCGACTCTTCTCCCTACAACCCTGATGTGGTGCCAATCAATCTCGACCATCTGATCTATTTGATTAGGAAAATTTAAAGGCTCCTCAAGACGATGCGTAAGTGCGAAGTGCACCTACAAAACGCCCATTGCGTCCTTGTCGCACATGCGAGTCACCCTCAAGCTCTCCACCTATGGTGAGCCTCAAAGCAAGAGCATGGAAAAGGTTTTCTTATAAAGAGCCATCTCTTTTTTCAATCTTTCCATGTGGGACTAAAAGTTCCCATCCCACATGATAGTTTCCATCTACAGGATAGTTTCCCATCCCATAGGATAGTTTAGAATAAAAAATTCCTATTCATTTTTTCCAACATTATTAATTATATTATAGTATAGTATTTTAATATCAAGTATTCCCGCCAGTCATGCCGTACCAACGGGTGTTGCATGCGGTGGAGCCAACACCACTATGACAGCCGAGCCCGTCGCACAACGCGACAGGTGAGAATACCTTCATTGCGTGATCGGATGGCTATACATGTGCAAGGCCGGATACCATCGATGTATCGGATGACACCTACCGTCTTGATGGCCTTCATCAGTTTTGCTGCATTGATGGACACCGCGCATGATGGAGTTGCGTGCCACCCAAACGATCAGACCCGTCTTGTGGTACAACTAGTAGGAACGTCTCCATGGTGTGATCGGGCAGCTACTTGTGCACATGACTAGATACCACCGATACATCGTGCAGCGGTTACTGTCTTGGTGGCCTCCATTAGTCTTGCCACACCAATTGATGCCACGTGTGGTGAAGCCATACACTGCCCTAGCGGTCGGATCCGTCGCACAACACAATTAGGTATCAGGGGGCATGGGCAAGCGGGCACTCATCGGCCCCAAGCTTGCACTAACATCGTTGCGCTCGTACTTCGTCATCTCCAGCCCAACTGCTCGACGAACTTCCATCCAATCGTGCCATACTGATTATACTTGATGTGATACCATCATCACCGCGATCAATACACGTGCAATAACAAATATACTATATTATAATATATAAAATTATTATATTATAATATATTAATTTATCATAGATTATTTATGTTAAAATAATAATATGGTATATTATATATTTAATATATAAATAATATACTATTATATTATATTTTCAAAACATGATTATATGAACAACAAAATCATATATTCAATATATTAAAATATAATATTATAATTGTTGCGCCTAGATTATCGTGGCTTGCAGCTCTCAACTTGGTCTAGGTGAGTGGACTCCCTGCCAACATCGCCGGGTTCGTCGATCGGAGGCGATCAAGGGGAACAAACCCTCCGCCACGGGGCTTGATGAAGTCACCGTGTTCGGAGGGGTCGTTGTAAGAATTTGGAGGGCTTGGAGCTGTGCTGGTCATCCTGTGGGCCTCTTTGATGGGGAGGAATCCTCTTCCTCGTCGCTCCTAGTGGATGAAGACCTGCAAAAAGTCCCAGCTGGGGGTACTGGCACAGACACTCCGACGCACAAGTCAGTTGGGAGAACAACCGGAGTTGTGTAAGAAAAATAATGGCCTGAGAGCCAGAATGAGCATGTGCTTGTTTTTATTACTTGGGTCAGAGGTCCCTCTTACCTACTTATGAGATGGCTCCTATCATTTAGGGAGGCGTGCTCTCATTGACCTAGGCCTGTGAGGCTAGGATAGGCCTGTGAGGCTATGATGGGTTGGTGAGCTTTCCTCTTTTGGAAGGTTCAGAGAGTTGGTGAAGGAGTGCATGCCTCGAATGGGGCACTCTTTCCTGATTAGTGTAAACGATGGCCTGGAAGGCTTTAACATACCTCCTTTGCAGGCGGTGTGCTACAGGACCCACATGGATGGGGTTCCTTGGGAAGCATACCTGGTCCATGTGGATGGGACCGAACTGTGCGATGCTCCCAGTGGTTGAGTTGGGCTGAGATGCCGAAGTGCCGAACTGGCCGGGACGCTACTCTTGTGCAGCACACGGGCTGAGGAGAGTGTGCCCGAAGTGGGCGAAAGCGTGCCATGGGCGGAGCCGTCTTGGGGCATAGTCAATGTACTAGACTTTACGTGCCAAGTTGCCATGCAGATGCTCGGACTGAGAGAAGCCCGTGGAGGCTTCCCATGCACGTGAACCGAGGTGCGTGGTGCGAACCCACGCATGCACGGGCGTGCAGGACCGCAGAGGCGTGCCACTCCCCAGTGGCAGAGACGGAGCTGCGCGCTGCCGAGGTGCCGGCCTGGGCGGCGGCGACCATGGAGCCAGACTGGAGCGGAATGCTAGGCTACCCCCAGGTTTACCGTCGTGTGGGCTGAGGTGGACGGGGCCTTGCTGCCCCCCACATCGGGTGGAGCCCTGCGGGGCGGAGCCGGAGAAGCCGGACTGGGCGCGCCGCGGAGCCTTGCTACCACCCATCAGGCAAAGCCGGACTGAGGTGGGCGGAGCCGGATTGAGTGCGTCGCGGAGCCTTGCTGCCCCCCATCGGGCGGAGCTGAAGAAGCCGGACTGGGCACCACGCGTGCCGGGTGTGCCGGACCGGACGGAGGCGCAGGCATGCCGGGCTGGGAGCGACCGTGGCCGTGCGGGCGAGGTCACGCCAGACTGGAGCCGGAGCAGGGTGCGGGCGCTGGAGACGGGGGCGCCGCAGGCAGAAGAACTCCACGCGGGTGCGCCGCAGGCGGAAGAACTCCACGCGGGCGCACCGCGGGCAGAAAACTCCACGCGGGTGCGCCACAGGCGGTGCAGGTGCGGACGGAGATGGGGCTGCCGCGGGTGTGCCGAGCTGGGCTAGAGCCGGAGCCGGGGTGCGCTCATCAAAGACGGGGCTGCCGCGGGCGTGCCTGGCTGGGCTCCGGGTATGGCTGAAGCGGGCTAGCCGAGGTGCTGACCTAGCCGAGGTGCCAACCTGGTCAAGCTAGGCTCTAGGCATGGCCGAAGCGGGTCGGCCGAGGTACCGACCTGGCCGCCGCAAGGATCAATTCCCCTCAGAACAAGCAGACTCACCGTCTTCTTTTGATGGGAGACTTGGGGGTACCCATGACGCGCGTGGCCATGTCAGCCGCCAAGGAGGATGCTGTGCCAGGGCCGAATGAATTGATTAATATTGTAACAATAATATTTATGATAATATATTACAATATAATTTTATAATATAATATAATATATTTATTATATATTTTGGAATATAAAATGTTTATTATAATATATCATGTTATTATAAATATATTTTTAAAATTTTTATTTTTAAATTTTTTAATTAAAATATTTTAAGAGGACTCGCATGTTCGACCAGCGAGTTCTCAATTGGCAGCCGCCTCAGCGGAAGTGCCGTAATTTTAAAAATATATTTGGAACGACGGTTCTTAGAAAAAAAAAAAAAACAACTCCTTTAAACAGCCTTGTAAACCCGGGCATAGTTGTACCCAGAAGCCTGGCCTTATGGACCAGAATGGTAAAGGATAGCTTGTCCTGGATTAATGACAACAAGTTGGGTTCATTGGCCTGCGTCCCAGCTGCCGGAGTGCTGGGCTTTGGAATGGAGTGAGGTCTTTGGGTGGGGACGAGACTGACGTCCCAACGGAGCAGTGGTCACGCCGAGGACAAACAAGAGAGCAGGAATTTTAAGCTGTATAAGGATTTTGTCCATTTTTGAAATCTTCAGCCCTGAGTCTTTCCTGTAATTAGTAAGATGGATTCCATGGCCCCGCTAGCAACCAAAATCTGCCCAAAGGAGTCAGGATAGTCAACTATTTTCCATGTGATGCCCGCATGCCATATGGAATATTGGATTTTTGGATTCAGAGATAGCCATGTATGTTGAAAGGTACCAAACGTGTAAGAGAACTATATCCAGGTTTTAAAGCAAACCCTGTGTGCTCAGAAGGTCAGTGTCTGAATGAAAACTTGGGCATCATTTGCCATCACTTTTGTTTTCTTTTTCCCAGTTTTTAAGAATTGAAATTAAAATTTTGTTTTCTTTTCTGTAAATTGAAAAGCTAAAATTAGAATGATAGCTGATTGGATTGCATGGTGGTAGCTACGACGACACTCGTGGTGGCAGTGGTAGCCACGGTGATGGGAGCAATAGAGACAAAGGATCGTGTTCATTGGGCTTAGGATTTTCAAAATTTTAAAAATCAATTTTCCCGCTTCTATAATTTATAGTTGATGATGGCATTTAAATAAATAAATAAATAAATAAATAATTTTATATAGAGAGAGAGAAAGAGAAAGGATTAGGATTGATCAAATTTGACTCCAAATTCTCCACCATCCGATCTATTCAATTCGCACGGATGTTCATACAATAAAACAAAAATTACAGCTACTTTTTTTTCTTCACATGGATTTAAGACTTTTTTTTAAAAAATAGATCATTCAAGCAAATGAAATAGGTCATGGAAGTCCATGCATACCAAGGGATGGAATCGAGTTTGTGTATTTTTTGTTTATCACCATAGAATTTATATTTAGTTTAAGCCCTTTTATTTATTTTATTTTTATTTATTTTAAACTTGTTTGCATTTATTCTAAAAATATATATTTATTTTTAAAAAAATTATGTTTATTCAATCCGAAATTTGTGTTTATTTTTCATTGTTTTTATTTATTATATGGGAGATATAAAGTGATAATGATCACAACTTTTAGATAAAATAAATATAAATATGTTGCTGCAACTTCTCCCGGACCGGGCTTGGCCGGCTGTGGCTGGAGCGCTCCTCTCTCGGTTCTTGCAAGAAGTTCCTAAAGGCCGGTGGTGTTCCGGCGGGAGACACTCCGATGCTTAAGTTAGCAGGAGCTTGAGGGCAACAGAATGGAGGAATCAATGGAGATGAGCCTGTGAAGCAGGGAGAGAGTTCTTGCGGAGAGTGAAAGATAGCTTACCTCCAAGAGTCCCCCGGTTTATCTTATATAGGTACGGAACGTTACCAAAATCTGTTAGGGGCTAGGCACAGAATGACTGATCTGCCCTTAGGAGAATCCAGGAGAGGCCACGTGATACCAGGATAAGACATCATCATGGAGCTAGTGGAGTAGTAGCGCTGATGTGTCAGGGTTCTGTTGTAACAGAATTCTAGTACCAGTTGGAGATAGGGCTGAAAATGGGCCGGCCCAAAAGCCCATTGTCTGGAACTAGGCTGGGCTAGCTCAATAAACTTCGGGCCAGCCTGAAATTGGTTCAGGCTTCGGACCAAATTTTAAGCATATCGGACTAGTCTTCGGGCTGTAAAATAGAGTCCATTTAATTTTTGGTTCAAAGGGATGCCCAGATTCGGTCCAAAAATTTTTAAAATATAGTATTTGGGCCGACCCAATGGGCTTTGGGCCGGTCCATTTCCAGCCCTAGCTGGAGGAGGCTTTTGGAGTTCCCCAGGGCGATCTTTGGATCAATACAAGCCCTTCTGAAGAGGGTCGATCGGGCCTCAGTAGGAGTGGGCCGATTGGACCTCAGCAGGAGTGGGTCGGTCGGATCTCAGCAGGAGTGGTCGGTCGGACCTCAGCAGGAGTCAGTCGATCAGGCCTCAGCAGGAGTGGGCTAGTCGGACCTTAGCAGGAGTGGGCCGGTCGGACCTTAGTAGGAGTGGGTCGGTCGGACCTCAGCAGGAGTGAGCCGATCGGGCCTCAGCAGGAGTGGACCGGTCGGACCTCAGCAGGAGTGGGTCGGTCGAGCCTCAGCAGGAGTGGGTCGGTCGGACCTCAGCAGGGGTGGGCCGGTAGGGCCTCAGCAGGAGTGGGTCGATCGGGCCTCATCAGGAGTGGGCCAGTCGGACCTCAGCAGGAGTGGGTCAGATGGACCTCTACGCCGGTCTGGTTCGAAGGAGAGCCGATTGGGTATAATAGTTGCCCCCTTGCTCTTGGCCTTCGAAGGGACCTGTGGCTCCGAAGGACGAGAGCATCATTTGAGATTTAATGCATCTGTCCTTGGGATGATTGCGAATCTGGTCAGGTGTATTATGACCGATCGTTCCCTGTTTCGAAATTCTATACCCAGGACAGGTGTCGGCACCGCGTTGGAGGCGGTGGGAGAAGCAGTTAATGCAAATGGGGCGTAGTGATGAGTGGCCAGCCTGGCTTGCTAGGTCGTCGGGCCTTAGATGTGATACAAGAAATGTGGCAAGATCCAGACGGCCGACGCAGCACTCGAGGCGAGCGATCCATCACTGGTTTGGCGATCACGCGGATCGTGGCTGGATATGCTTCATTGCATCTCATAGGCTTCTCCGTTGGATTGGGAAGTCGCATCGTCTGGCGGTTGATTGCAGCGCTTGAGGGATGCTGGGAAGTGGCCCCTCAGTAGCTATAAAAGGACGGGGTGAAGGTTTGAGAGGAGTCTTCTGCTGCATCTGCACTTGAAGAGAAAGAGCATCCCTTCCCTGCTGCTCTCACCCCCTTAGGAACCCTAATCACCAGGTTAGTCTCCCGTCCGCCCCTTTCACCTCAGGTAGAATGGCTTCCGGCAGTCGTAGCTCTGCCCATGGGGATAGGAAACTGGGTCCTGGTAGTATCCCGTCGAAAATGACCCAGGAGAGGGTAAAGGGCCTTAGGGTGAGGTACAATATACCGTTCACTTTTCATTTGACCGTCCCAAGCTGGGAGGGGAGGGTGACTAGTCTATTGAATTTAGGAGCCCTTCCAGTGTATGAGGATCATCTCAAGGCCGGCCTTAGGTTTCCACTTCCCGATTTTTTCGTCCAGATTTTTAATTCTTATAGAGTGACTCCCACGTAGCTGACCCCGAATAGCATTCAGGTGATCAGCTGCTTCATGATCCTCTGCCAGAGGGTCGAAGCCGAATCGAGAGTTTCCCTCTTTGCCAACTTTTTTCTCTTGAAAAGGAATTTTCGAAGCCAGGAGTGGTGGATGTTCAGTCCCCGCCCTGGTCGGAGGATCTTAGGGGGTCTCCCATCAACCATTCATGGGTAGAAGTCCCGTTTCTTTTACGTAGATAGCCTACAGCCTTGGCGCTTCGAGCCGATGTGGAGGGAGCCAAGGTAGAAGGCTGTAGACGGTACAAAGGTGCTGCGGGCCAATGAGGCCGACTTTAATAGGATGGAGGAGGACGGCCCGACATTTATAAATGACCTGCTTTGGGAGGATAGCCTCCACGTGGCTGGAATCAGCCAACACCGATACTTGGATAGGGTAGAGGCCACCATCGTAGGTCTTTTGTTTCTTCTGTCGGTCTTGTCTTTCTGCCACTGACTTTGAACTTGTTTCATGGCAGGTGGAAAAATGAAATCGGATCGAGCAACGATCATAGCACGGGCTACCAAGAAGAGAGGCGTCTGGGTCATGGAGCTGACAGCCGAAAGGCAAAAGAAGCAGCGGACGGAGGAGCTGGCTGCTACTGTCATGTTAGTGGACTCCGACGATGACGTACCTCTATCGGAGCGTCGGGTTGTGAGGGCACTGGAGCGCTCATCTTTAATTGGGCAGTCGGCCACCTAGACAGGAGAAGAGCCGTTAGGGCCGACCGATGTGGAAATGGCCCCAACTTCGCCGGTCATTGAATTAGCACAAGAGGATCCCTCGATGGTCGGAGGGAAAAGGTGATCGAAGGAGGGGAAGCCGGCAGGGTGGAGGCCGGCGGAGTTGGTTGTGAGGCGCACTAGTGTTGGCGCACCCTACACAACCCTGAGCAAGCCAAAGACCTCCTCAAGAGGGCCATCACGGATGCCGACTGGGACGAGTCGAGTCGGTGAACTTTGAACGAGGGTGCGAGGAGCGCATACCGTAATCTGATGGGGGTAAGTCACCTACTCCCGAGGCTTCGTCCTTTCCTTCGTTTCCTGCACGTGACTAACGTTATCCCGTTACTTGCAGCTCCTCCATGATATCTCACTGATGGATGATGGCCTTGGCGAGATGCTCTTTGTGAGAGAGCACTTGATCAGGAAGGCCGAGGGGCGGAGGCGGCTAGAGCCATGGTGGAGGCAGCACGGAAGGCTGCCGAAGAAGAGTTTATGCCTGTCGGGCCGAGGCAGAGGCTCATAAAAAGCAGCAGAAGACCTGCAGGCCCAGCTGGCTTATCGGGAGGCCAGTCTAAAGAAAAGGAAGAAGAAACTGAAGTCCCCAAGGAGGAGGTGCGGTTGATCGAGTTCGAGCGGCACTCGTGAGGCCACCGAGACATGTCGGAGAAGTACATGGGCCTGCTGAAGGAGGCCCAGGAGCAGATGGCACAGGTGGCCGACAACGCTGTGAAGGAGTACAAAGCCTCCTTCAATTTTAAAGAAGAGATGGATAAGGCCGGAGTGGTCAACTTCGATGTCGACTATGAGGAGTGCCTGGCAAAGGTCAGTAGTGCCTTTCCTAAGTTGGAGCTTTCCTTCCTGCAGCTGCCAAGGTAGGCGGAGGAGGGACCAGAAGAAGGAGCGGATTCGATCGACGGTGGGGCTGGACCTCAAGCTGCAATCGACACAGGGGAGGCACAGGGCCCCTCATAGTCCAGAGCCGACATCGAGGTCATCGTTGAGGCTGGACCGGTGAATGCCCCCATCGGAGCTTTGGTCGCGGTGGAAGGGGCCGAAGCCGAAGTCTCACTTGTATAGTTGGAGGGTCAGACTTAGGTTGTTTGTAAAAGTCTGACCCGCCCCTTGTAAATAAAACTTTTTGTTATGAAATAGAAATCTTTCTTTCTTTGATACATCCATTGTATATATCTATGAATGTGGGGTCGGTCGGATTGACCGAAACCTTTTTCTTTCAAAAATACTTCTAAGTGTTGGACAGTCGGCCCAATTTGGACATAAGTCCTCCGTAGTGGCTACTAAATAGTGGCTCAGTCCGAACCCAATCTCTTAGAATTTTTTTTAAGTGTTGGTCTGTTGGCTCGCATGAACACGAGTTCGGATCTTCAAGTGGGCTATTTTAAAGCCTCTGCTGACTAGAGTCAGACTTTTGGAAGTGGGCTACCCTAGAGCCTTTGCTGATCGGAGCCGGACTTTCGGAAGTGGGCTACCCTAGAGCCTCTACCGATTAGAGCCAGACTTTTGGAAGTGGGTTGCCCTAGAGCCTCTGCCGATCGAAACCGGACTTTCGGAAGTGGGCTTCCCTAGAGCCTCTGCTGACCGGAGCCGGACTTTCAGAAGTGGACTGCCTTGAGCCTCTGCTGGCCGGAGCCAGACTTTTGGAAGTGGGCTGCCCTAGAGCCTCTACTGACCGGAGCCGGACTTTTGGGAGTGGGCTGCCTAGAGCCTCTACCGACCAGAGTCGGACTTTCGAAAGTGGTTCATAAAAGAAGTTGTGGCCTTTATTGATAGTATTTATGAAGGTTGTCTACATTCTACGGACACGCCACTTGCCATCCATCCAAATGCTCGAGTCGGTAAGTTCCAGCTCGGATCACTTTAATCACTCGATAAGGGCCCTCCTAGTTGGGGGAGAGTTTTCCTTGCTCGGTCAGTCTTGAGACTTCCACCCTTCGCAAGACCAGGTCCCCGACCCGGAAGGTTCGAGCCTTGACTCGAGAGTTGTAGTACTTGGCCATTTTCTGATGGTATGTCGCCATCTTCAAACTTGCCTGGAGTCTGGTTCCTTCAGGTAAATCTAGGTCAGCCTTCTTTTGTTCTGAGTTGGTCGGTTTGGCAAAATGATCGATCTGTAGGGATTGCAAGGAAACTTCCACTGGTATGATTGCTTCACTCCCATAGGTCAGACTAAATGGAGTCTGTCCAGTCGTCATTTGGGAAGTTGTCTGATAAGCCCAGAGCACTGAGTGAAGCTCTTCCATCCAAAGTCCCTTGGCGTCGTTCAGTCGGGTCTTCAGTCCATGCAGGATAGTCCGATTGGTGACTTCGACTTCTTCATTGGATTGAGGATGGCCGACTGATGTTAGCCGATGAGAAATGTGGTATTGCTGGCAGAATTCCCAAAACTTGGGATTATCAAATTGCCTTCCATTGTCTGTGATGATCGTTTGTGGTATGCCGAACCGGAAGATGATGCAATTCTGGACGAAATTCTCCACTTTGGCTTCTATAATCTGTGCTAGTGGCTCAGCTTCCATCCATTTGGTGAAGTAATCAATGGCCATAATCAAAAAATCTTGCTGGCCAGATGCTGGGGGAATGGCCCCAGAATGTCCATCCCCCACCGCGCGAATGGCCAAGGTGCGGCGAGTGGGATCAGCTGATTGGCCGGCCTTCTTTGAATGTTGGAGAATCTTTGACATGCATCGCACTTTTTGACAAAGTATGAAGCATCTTTCTGGATGGTCGGCCAGTAATATCCCTCTTGGATGATTTTATAAGATAGGGATCTTCCTCCCAGATGGTCGCCGTAGATGCCTTCGTGCACTTCTCTAAGTGCGTAGTCGGTGTCAGTCGGCCCCAAGCACTTCAGTAAGGATTGCAAAAATGACCGTTTATAAAAGGTGCCATTGAGGACGACGTACTTTGAGACCGTCCAGCGTATATGCTTGGCTTCGATCGTATCTTTTGATAGGGTCCCTTTAACAATGAATGCAATAATAGGGTCCATCCAAGAAGCTTTTGGTCCCACTTGATGGACTTCTGTCATCTCTTCAGCAATGCTTGGGCACTGCAGATACTCCACGAAGGTCCGGTCGGAGGTGTTGGTAACAGCCATAGCCAACCGCGACAAAGCATCCGCCCGGGAGTTCTGTAATCAAGGTATATGAAGAATTTTGAAAAACTTAAGCCAAGTCACGAGGCTTTGTACCTTGCTCAAGTACTTGGCCAGGGTCGGATCTCTCATCTCGAATTCGCCCTTCACCTGGTTCACCACCAGCAGAGAGTCGGCAAAGGCCCTGATCTAACTGATGCTTAGCTCATTGGCTATTTTCAATCTCGCAAGGAGGGCTTCATATTCTGCTTGGTTATTTGATACCTGAAATGAAAAGTGTAAAGCATACTCCAAGCTCTATTCATTGGGGTCGGCTAGAATTAGGCCTGCTCGGTTGGACGCTCCATCCACATGGAGGGTCCAGGTGGGCTCCGCTTCTTCAATGTTGTCATCCCCAGTTGCGTCGGTTGTTTGTGAGGGTGCCTCCTGTCTCCAGGTACACTCTGCTATAAAGTCAACGATTATCTGAGCTTTCATGGCCGACCGGAGTTGGAAAGAGATGTTGAATTCACCAAGCTTGACGGCCCACTTGGCAAGCCAACCGGATGTGTTTGGACTCTTGAGGATCACCTTGAGAGGTTGATCAAACAGGATGACAATCGGATGCGCTTGGAAGTAGGGCCGCAATCGCTTGGCTGCTATGATCAAGGAAAAGACTAATTTCTGCATCTTGGGGTATCTTATCTCGGTGTCATGGAGGACTTTGCTGATATAATAAACATGTCTTTGTTGATTGTTCTCCCCTATCCGAACAAGGACGGAGCTCACTGCCTCGTTGGACGCCGATAGATTCAAATATAAGAGCTCTCCCTCCGTCAGCTTGGCCAACAAAGGAGGGTTTTTCAGGTAATCTTTCAAAGCTTCAAAAGCTGACTGACGCTCGTCGGTCCACTGAAAATGATCTGACTACTGCAATGTCTTGAAGAAAGGAAGGGATTTCTCAGCCGACTAGAAAATGAAGCGGTTGAGAGAGGCTATGCGGCCTGTAAGTTCTTGTACTTGCTTCTTGTTGGTCGGATGTCCCATGTCGATGACGGCTTTGATCTTGTCAGGGTTGACCTCGATTCCTCTCTGCATGACCAGAAAGCCAAGGAATTTTCTAAAGGTTATCCCAAAAGTGCACTTGGTTAGATTCAGCTTCATCCGATGACGTCTCAAGGCATCACAGGATTCCTGCAAGTCTCTGATGTGGTCGGCTCTGTGGAGGCTTTTGACTATCATATTATTAACATATGCCTCCATATTTTTTTCAAGTTGTCCTTCGAAGACCCGTTGATTAGCCTTTGGAAAGTGGCACTGGCATTCTTCATGCCGAAGGGCATCATCTTGTAGCAATACAGTTTCTTATCGATGATAAAGGCTATCTTCTCTTTATCCTCCGAGTGCATCCTAATTTGGTTGTAGCCGGAGAAGGCATCCATGAAGCTTAAAAGCTGATGACCGGCCGTGGCGTCCACCAATTAGTCAATCTTTGGCAGGGGAAGCTATCCTTCGGACAAACCTTGTTGAGGTCGGTGTAGTCCACGCATATCCTCCATTTTTTATTGGCCTTTCTTACCATTATAACATTCGCCAGCCAGTCAGGGTAGTGGGCCTCTCTGATGAAGCCAGCATCGGAGAGCTTCTTGACCTCCTCGTCAATTATCCTTTGTCTCTTAGGAGTGAAGCTCCTCTTCTTTTGTCTAATAAGCTTGTAGGTTGGATATTCTTTAAGCTGGTGAGTTATGACCTTCGACGGGATATATGGCATATCTAACACCGTCCAAGCGAAGACATCGGCTTTATCCCTTGAGAAGCTGACCAGCTCCAACTTGACCTCTTCACTAAGTGTGCTTCCAATTTGGAATACCCTTGTGGGATCGTCCTCCTGGAGGGGGACGAATTGGATCCTCTCGACTGGCTGGCCGTGGCTGTCGGCTTTAGTCCTGGGGTCAAGCTATTCCAAAGTGAAACGATCATCTGATTGCCTGTCTTGAATAGTTAAGTATTGCCTAGCCATCCTGCGGTCTCCCCTCATAACTCCGACCCCGTTCTGAGTCGGGAATTTCGCCAGTAGGTGGTAGGTAGAAATGATAGCCCGGAACTTGTTGAGGGCCGGTCAGTCTAATATGGCATTGTAAGCCGAGGTCGTACGTACGACCACAAAGTTGATGGAGAGAGTCTTCTGATAAGGCTCTGTCCCGATTATCACGAGCAGAGTTATCTCTCCTTTCACTCCGACAAAGTTTCCTCCGAAGCTCGTCAACGACATAGGAGATTCTTATAGCCTTGATCTGGATAGTTCATTCTGACAAAAGCATCACACAGTAAAACTTCCGTGGAGCTTCTATTATCAATAAGGATCCGCTTTACATCATAATTGGCAATTACTGCCGGCACAACTATAGGATCATTCCCAGAGATATGGGCTTCTAGGAGGTCTTCGTTGGAGAAGCTAATTACATTAGAACCCATAGACCTCTTCATAATGTCCTGGTCTTCCTCATACCTCCAATCGGATCGACGGTGTAGCATGCCAACATTCTCGTCGGTCGAACGCTGGTTTGGAAGCTCTACCTCCTCTAGGGGATCTTTGGCAGTCGAAGTTTCAGCCCGATTCCTCTGGGATCAAACGTACTTATGCAGGTATCCCCTCCTGATGAGGTCTTCAATTGCATCCTTTAGCTGGAGGCAGTCTTCAGTGTTGTGTCCATGGTCCTGGTGGAACCGACAGTACTTGTCTCTATTCCTGGATGCAGAGGGGCCCCTCATTAGACGAGGCCTTTACAGAAAGGTCTCGTTTTCGATTTCCATGAGAATCTTCTCCCTCGAAAGGGAGAGGGGTGCATAAAATTCGAACCTCCTGGGGAAGTCCTTCAGCTTTGGGCTGCGGTGTCGAACCAAGTTGTTGCCATCGTTGGGAGGTCAGACTTCGGGAGCCTTATCGCTCCGCTTCTTAGGAGCCGGTCTCCCTTCAGCCTGGCATCGGCTCGCCGCTTGCTCTTCTGCCAAGGCGTATTTCTGTGCCCAGGCCAGCAGCTCGGAATAGCTTGTCGAGAACTTCTTATCCAGGGAGAACGTGAGCCTGGATGAGCGCAGCCCTCTCTTGAAGGTCGACATAGCTACGTCTTCATTTAGATCCGGGATCTCCATGGTCGCTGAGTTGAATTAGACCATGTAGTCCCGGAGAGTCTATCCTTCTTTTTGCAGCACGAGGAAGAGGCAGTCGGTGTTCCTCGGCATTCGACTGCAAGTCCTGAAATGGGAGAGAAAGTATTTTTCAAGCGGGGGAAAGGAATAGATCGTACGTGGTCAGATGGCGGAGATCACATCCGAACCGCCTTCTTGAGCATTGCGGGGAAGGCAATGCAATGGAGGGCATCGGATGTGTCCTATACCATCATGTGGGCCTTGTAGGTGCCCAGATGGTTCATTGGGTCAGTGGTGCTATCATAGACGTCCACCTAAAAAATCTTAAAGTGATGGGAGATAGATTCCCCTATGATTTCGGTAGAAAAAGACGGGCGGGAGTCATACGCCTGCCCTCCGTCGGCATTTTGCCAATCGACCAGCACAGCAATCTGTTCCTCAATGCACTGGAGTTTGCTGGTGTAGTCTCTTGGGACCTCACTGCTGTACTGGTCTCTGTCGGGGACTGAGTCAGCGGAGGAGGATGAGGCGGACCTCACTCTCTTCCCATCAACATGAGCCCTCTGGGACCTTCGGGGCTTAGGAACAACGTAGGAATGGGACTGAGGGACTTCTCACTGTCGGCTTCCCTCAGTAGCATGTCGATGACTGGTTTGGGACGCAGCATGTGGCATTGATCTGGCATTAGCAGCATCCTGGAGGTTCTGGACCGTGGCAACGAGGTGTCGATGTCGTTCAGAAGAGTCTGGAACTGCTGCTATCCCAGGGTGACTGTGGGCTAGGCGATGTCATTCTCCCTGAGAGGTACTTCTGACCTGGATGGGGAGTGACCTCTCCTGGCGGAGGTGTTCTGGGCTCTTCCCTTTACCATTGTTCTTCCTGGTAGGTGGAATCCTCCTTTTAGAGAAGGGTGTGAGCCCTCCTTCTAATGCTAATCTATTGCTGCAACTTCTCTCGGACCGGGCTTGGCCGGCTGTGGCTGGAGCGCTCCTCTCTCGGTTCCTGCAAGAAGTCCCCAAAGGCTGGTGGTGTTCTGATGAGGACTCCGATGCTTAAGTTAGCGGGAGCTTGAGGGCAACATAATGGAGGAATCAATGGAGATGAGCCTGTGAAGGAGAGAGAGAGTCCTTATGGAGAGTGAAAGAGAGCTTACCACCCAGAGTCCCTCGGTTTACCTTATATAGGTGCGGAACGTTACTAGAATCTGTTAGGGGCTAGACACGGAATGACTGATCTACCCCTAGGAGAATCCTAGAGAGGCCACGTGGTGCTAGGATAAGGCAGCATCGTGGAGCTAGAGGAGTAGTGGCGCTGATGCATCAGGGTTCTGTTGCAACATAATTCTAGTACTAGCTAGAGGAGGCTTCTGGAGTCCCCCAGGGCGATCTTTGGATCAATACAAGCCCTTCTGAAGAGGGTCGATCGGGCCTCAGCAGGAGTGGGCCGATCGGACCACAACAGGAGTGGGTCGGTCGGATCTCAGCAGGAGTGGGCCGGTCGGGACCTCAGCAGGAGTGGACCGGTCGGGACCTCAGCAGGAGTGGGCCGGTCGGGACCTCAGCAGAGTGGATCAAACGGACCTCTACACCGGTCTGGTTCGAAGGAGAGCCGATTAGGTATAACAAAATCCTTTAAAAAAAAATATAAATATTTCTAAAATAAATATAAATATATCAAAAATAAATAAAAATATTAGCAACTTTTAAATAAATATAAATTATAGGGAATAACTATAAATGTTTTGGAATACATACAAACTCGATTCCAACTTTTAACATGTTTGGACTTTCATCTCATCCATATTAATGATATATTGACATCCACCCCATCCACATTAATGGTTTAGTTTTTATTTTTTAAAATCCAATCAAATGGAAAAAATGACAGTTAATTTTTTTATTTTCTTAAATGGTGATCCATACACATTGGACAATAGGGAACCAAATTTGAAGCCTAGCACGATGGTGGGAAATTGGAGCCATACGTGAGGGTTGGTGGTGTGAGTTAAGGCCTACCAGTCGCTTAGCTAATTATTGGCTTCCTCATCGCCCCGTGAATTCAGCCGGTGATCGTAAAGGGTGATCTCTAACTTTTTTTTTAATTTTTTTAATTGTTATTTCTTTCTTTCGACAAACTGGTCTCGCACAATGTGGAAGGAACCCTCGATGTTGCGCCAAACTTGGTACCAGTATCTTTCCCGAAGAAAAGGAATCGCTCGCGAAACGTGAATAAGTTTCCTGACAAGGCCACAGGCTTTCCAGGGGAAACAATGTAATTTTATCCTATTCCGGCTTCATTTATTCCACCAAGACCCCCATCCTAAATAAGAAGGACCAACGTGTCCTAATTACAAACCCGTTACAAAATAACAAGGGCATGCTCGACATTCCGGCGCCTATAAAGGGCAAATTAGTCTTTTTGACTAGGTGCCCCCACTTCCGGCTCGCATTCAAATTGCTTCCCACTCCGCCTCCTCCGTTCACCAGAGACTCCGCCGCGCTTTCTCCTCTCCGGTGGCGTCACCGTTTCCCCGTTCCCCTTCTACGCCTCCGACCCTCATATAACCCCGGGATCCGGCCGCTTCCCTCGCCGAACAAGTGGAGGGCCGAGGGGACCGGTGTCGACCAGACCCTACGCGGTCTCCTTTCTCTCTCCCGGACTGTAAGAGGTCTCGAAGGTGCCATGGACGACGACGACGAGATGGAGGAGACGTTCGGAGAAGGGGTCTTTCTTGGCTGCGAGATCGATCTCGACTACGAATTCGACGCCCCGCGATACTTCGACTTCGGCCGCGAGGAGACCCCGGCGGAGGCCCGCGCCGCCGAGCTCTGGTTCGACACAGCCGGCAGCTACCCTCCATCTCGTATGTATCGAAACCACCTTAAGACTTGGATGCTGTTTTGAATATTTGGATTCTTGATGTGTTCTTGATTTTATTTCATGATTTTGTTGTATTTTGATTCGATTTGGATTCCTAATTTAGAGAATGACACCGCTTGTTTATTCCATTTGAATGCGTATCTGGTTTTCTTTGTGGAGTGGGAGCAAATTAAATGATTTTAAGCATCAGGACAAATTTTCAACTTTAAAATGCGAAGCTTTTTCTTAAATCTTAAAATTTCATAATAACTATTATGCCAAGAAAATGCTAAAATCCTGAAGTCAAGTAGAAAAGTCTGTCTCTAAAGCATATCATCTATTTCAGTCCTATTATACGCTTAGGGCACGGACAGAAGGTTCATATTTCAATCTTACACCCATCTATGTACAAGAGGGCTATTGCAAGGTAGTCTCTCCAAACACCATTTTCTTATACATTCCATCCTTGCAGCCAATTCTAAATCCTAGTAGAAAAAGGGAGAGATCTTCTCCTTAACAACCTTTTGTCCTCCATGATGCCAAAATAGTGACATGCACTTGCATAATTTGTGTATTTTGTGCTTGGCCCTCACACCATCCTTAAGTGACCAATTTAACCTATAGACTTGTCCTAGATCTAGTGTTAATAACACTAGTGCTACTCATCTCTTATCCCTTGGATCTACTTCCTCATCTCTTACATGATCCTAACCTTTTATTCCTCTTCCACATCACCAATCTAAAAGAGAAGTCTACCCATCCCTCTTCATACACTTTAGCACCTTTCTTGGCCTTTAGATCCTAGTCTCCCTCTATATTTTAGCAAATCATCCTATTTCTTCATCATAGCAATATCTCTTCACACTAGCCATTAAATCGAACCCGCATAATGAAACACACATCTAGGTCATCTCAACCCTTCATTCCCTCATTCCTTTCTAACCCTCTCTTTCATCTTCTCCCATGTCACCCAAACCCTAACCATCACACCCCAAGATCCCTTTGTCTCTACCATGCAACCTAAATCTATCATCCTAGCCATTTGTTGCTTCTCTTTCCATCAGAACAGGATGGGATGTAGGTTTGGAGCTAGGTCGAATAGATGCATGGGTGTGCTACTGGCATCTGAACCGAAACAAAGTACGAATAGTAGTGGGTCCTACAACCTTGAGCCTCAAGGACTTTTACTATTAAGGTGCGGACTTTTTAGAAAAGGTGTAGTTGGAGCTATGAACTATGAGTTATAAACTAAGGTTGCATTCTATCTAGATTGCCAGCAATTTAAAGGGCCCCACCATATTACTATGTTTAGTATGATTTTTTTGATGATAATTTAGATTTTCTTTGAAAAGGATGGCAATCCAGATTATCACTTTTCAGGTAATCTTTTGAATAATATGACCCTCCCCTTCTCTCTTCCTTTTATATTATAAAATAACATGATATGATATTATATCATATTATAATTTTAATATAATATTATTATAATAATATAATATATAATATTATATTATAATAATATAATATATAATTTTATATAATATAATATATATTTATATATAATATAAATATATAATATTATATTTAATAATATGATGTATATAAATTTAATATATTATTTAATATATTTAAATAATATATTAAATATTATCTATTTAATATATAAATTTTATATTAAACTTATTTAATATAAATTATTTTTATTTTTATATAAAAATATAAAATATTTTATATATTTTATAATATAAAATATAAAAAAATATTTTTATAAATAAAATATAGATTTAATTTAGGGATATTCTGAAAATTTGATTTTATATTATGCAATATTTCTTGCAATTTATATTGCTGGCAGTCTATATTACTGGTAATCTACATTATCTTTCAAGATTATCTGGCAATACACCAAACACAACCTAAGAAAAAATTAAAATAGACTAGATCCATTGAAGATAAAGATAGATTAAAAGAATTGAAAAGTATTTGATTGGCGAAGGACCTATTAGTAGAGTACTATCCTAATATTTATACTAGCCCTTTGTAATTGCTAGACAACTATTCTCTCCCCACATGAACATCTATTTCTTAACTGATAATTGCTCTCTCATCCACTTTTTCCTAATGGTTACCATAAAAGGCTTCATTTATTCATCCAATTTCTTGTGATTAGTCACATCAGTAATTGCTCCACATCTCTCCAACATGTCATTGCTGCATGCTTGCTATGTACTTTGCTATTAGACTCAATTTACCCTCAATTCTCCAAATTAGTCACCTCATGTCTCAGCCTATCTTGCGAGTTACTTGGCCTATGTATAATATAACCATTTGGCATCTCTCATACAATTATCTTCTAGCTAGATTTACATATTTCCGCTTGCTATCTTGGTTGGCCTTATTCCATTGGTTGATTATGAATCCTTATCATATCCTATGGTTATTCTACGAATCTCTCTCTCTCTCTCTCTCGCTTGGCTTACTTTCCATTGTTGAGATATCTCATCATTCTTTGATTTCTATCTGTAGCATGTGTTTGTCGCTCAAGTGGCCTTTCATTTTCTACCGTATGTTAGGATGTAGTGCAAACATCATCAAAGAAACATGATCAGAGAAACTCCCTTAATCATAGCCATACACCTCCTCAATCTCTATATTCCCTCTAGCCAATGAGAGCCCTACACCTTTTTCACTCTCCACCATTAGACCTAGGAAATCATCTAAAGACTTGATCCTAACCCTTGGTCCAAGCTCTTTCATTCTAGCATTTAAAACTCAAGAAAACATAACAAATGGACTCATAAATAAGCTCCACCATCCAAACCAAGACACCTTAGCAATCCTCTTCATTACAACCTAGCCAATAAGATTGAACCACCTAGCAATCTAATCCTAACCCTTAGATTTAGAACATCTGTACACTTTTACAATCATAGCCATGCACCTCCTCAATCTTTATCTTCCCTCCAGCCAATAAGAACCCTAAACCTTACCTCGCTCTCCACCACTAGACCTAGAGAATTACCTAGAGGCTTAACCCTGACCGTTGGACAAGGCCCTCTCACTTTGGCCTTTAACCCTCTGTTTGGTATGGACGGATTGTAGAAAGGATGGATATAGGAGGATGGATGAGGGAGAGGATAGATGGATGTTCCATCCACCATCTCATGTGTTTGATGAAACATGGAAAGATAGATGAGAATGATTCCTTTTTCTATTTGGTTTAAGAGGAATGAAAGGATTTTAGGATGATATTTGTATAACATTTTTACTAAACTACTATTTGATAAAAAAATATTATTATTATCAATTTATAACACTTATTTATGCTAAAGAAGTAGAGAGATGTATCAAATTATAATCTTTATAATTTATAATTATATAAAAAATTATGTATTAAAATAAAATAATCGATAATAAAATTTAATAGTATAGGATCAAAACCATAGATAAAATAAAATATATAATAAAATGAATGAAAAAAATGAAGAAGTGTTATAGTTTTATCAAAAAAAAGATAAAATGAAGAAGTGTTATGGTTTTGTCAAAAAAATTAATGAGAGATAATGTTGTTAATGCAGAACTCATTTCTCACATGCTCCATTCATCCTTCCTTGCACCCTCTCAATTTAGAAGGATGCAAATTGGTAGGCCAGATGGATAAGCAATTTCTCTTTTTCATCCATCTTTCCTAAAACTTTTTGAACCAACTAGTGGATAAAGGCCATCCATCCTTCCAGCCCCATCCATCCTTCCTCTCATGGCCCCAACTAAACACATGATAAAACTTAAGAAAACAAAACAAATGGACTCATAAGTCATCTCCACCATCCAAACCAAGACACCTCCGCAATCCTCTTCCTTACACCTTAGCTAATAAGGTCGAACTACCAAGCAATCTAATCCTAACCCTTCAATTTAGGGCATTCCTACACTTTTTCAATCCTATCCATCAACAACCCTTTTCTTTAAATACTTTCTCATCCTAGCTTAAACCATGGTAGGAACTAGGAAGAAATTAGCAAGCCTAAGATAAACTCTAGCCAATTTCATCACTCCAAAAAAACCCTGCTTCCTTCTTCTCCTTCATGCCATCTACCTCTAAGCCCCAAAACTTTGACTCCACCATACTAGCCTAGCTCTTACAACCAAGCTAAGGTGGAAGAGCTCCTTTACTCTCCTTGGTGAGGGGCCTTTTCAAGTGTAGGATATCAAAGGGGATAGGAGAGGTAGCAGTGATTTTAAGCAAGCATCAAAACACTGCACTCGTCCGCCCCTTCTCTTCCCTTCTTTTCTTTTTATTTTTCTCTTCTTAAGCTTTCTCTCACCTCCCCCAAATCCCTTTCCTTACTGGAAGTAGGTATGTTATTCTTGATATAGGACCTGTTCTCTTGGAGGGATGGTGGGGCATGCATTTGGGCCCTTCCCCACCATTAACCTAGATTTGGATCCTTCAAACCTTTTCTAACCATTAGGTTCCCTAACTTACCTCATAAGGCTACTTCCTTGCCTCCATGGGATAGCCTATACCTCCAAGGACAAGGGAATATTTTTTTTAGTTAATAAATATTAACCTTTTAATGGTGGTTGGTAAATCCTAGTGTTCATGATGCTGATGTCATTGTATGGAATATATATATTGCAGCTTGGATGGTGACCAAATGGTGGAGTTTATTGGTATTGATATTATTATTTAAGCTCATATAAGGTGATCGTTGCCCCTTAGCCTTTTATGAGAGTCATGCACCTCTCTTGCACATGTTTTCAAAAGTTTTACTATTAATTTTTTTTTTATATAAAGGGATCTACTTCCTCACAAGTCACAATAACATGCAAACCTACTATATATTTCTTACTTTAGGTAACTAAGGTACCCTATAAATTTTTCATAAACTATCATTACCCAAAACTTGACTTTGCCCGGTCCAAATGCGATTACGATTAACAATCAATGATTGTACATTAATTGTCGGTTGCAAAATCAAGTAACTCGTAAACTTGTCTCCAAATCATTTAATCATAAGATAAGTGACAAACTAAATACACAACCAAAGTTTCTCCATATAAAATTCTCTCATAATTACACCCAAGTATATTTACAACTCAAAACGCAGAACTATAGGAGGTTTATCATGTTCCATTATTTTAAACTACATAAAATGACTCCTTAGAACTATAACTATATCTTTCCTTATTATTGCATTCCAACACACTATCTCTCCTCATACAACAACTATCCAATGATACACACATTACCTCATGATGCACCAAAAATAGCCATGTTCCACTCTTGAAATAGTAGTGTCTCCATATGCTATAAGTTTGTGGTTGAGTTATATAGCTTAGTAAGCAGCCAAACATATAGGTTTGGTATGCTACTGGTACATATCATGGTGAGCCGAGAAGTACTGAACATGGGAAAGGAGAGGGAGGAAGAGAGAGAGAGAGGAGGGCGGGAGGGAGAGACCGGGGGGGGGGGAGAGGGATCATAGTTCACCATATTTCATGATTCGAAGCATATTGAGCAAAACCAAGGGGGAACCGAGACAATCTCCCATTTTGATCCAAAACAGGGTTTGAATGCTTTGAATCAAATGGTTCAAAGATGTACCAAGGCAAACTGGGCAGTATGTCTCGGCTCGGCCTCATTTTGCCCCTCCCACCTTAAATGATTGAGGTGGGAGGCTTAGAAGGCCTCCCACACCTTGTCAAACTCTTCCTTTTTTTAAAAATATTGTAGAAAGGTGTCGGAATTTTGCAAATCTTAGCCACATTAAACGTAGAAACAAGTAATGCCACTTTCCTCCCTCCTTCCTCTCTTTTTTTTTTGTGTTTTGAGGTTGAAAATCAGCAAGAAAATGAGAAAGTAAGAGAAGAGTATGCCAAAATTTCTGATTTGACACGATTTCATCGATGCAATACCACCAAAATCATATTTTTTCATTAACTTTATATTTTTAAATTAAAAATATATTTTCAGATTAAAAAATAATAATAATAAGATAATAATAAAAAAAAACTATAAAATTAGTAGCATGTTTAGGGTGTGCGTGCTACGCTTTATCAAAATTTAGTACTAGCTTATTTAAGTTTGGGCATGATCATGAATGTAGAGGTACATATCCAAAATTGAATAAATTTGAAAAATAAGTGGCCTTTTGTGAATATCCATGAGTTGAGAAAAACACAAATTCAAACTCAAATTAATTTTTTGAATATGTTATACTTAAAATTTTAAATTAAAAATTATTTTAAAATATTTAAATAACATTAAAAAATGAAAAATCAGTATCATGTATGGATAATTTAAAAGTATTTTCTGAAGAAGAAAGCTAATTCTTTTTGTTATAGTAAAATTTCACTATTTTTTAAATAATTAATTAAATATTGATAAACTAAAATAAAAATATATCTAGCATCTTTAGTAGGGTTCTACATTATTTTGGATTAACATAAATTTTGTACATATTTTCTAGTTAAAAATCAAATTATTATATAAAAATTAATAAAAAATTAACAATTTCTAAAATTACTAAAAATTTATATTACATATAGATAATGTAACTATTTTCTCGATTAATTTGGTAATTTTTTTAATTACATTGTGATTCCACTAATTTTCAAATGATCAATTTGGTAATTAGCAATTGATGTAAAAATGTTTTACATGTGTTTGCCTATTAAATAGCTGTGTATTAGTTGTCAAGATATACCTAGCTAGCTTTTCTTATTAATGTATAGAATATTAGGAAGTATATTATCTAGAATATTCTTAGACATGATCTTTGGGATTGGGAAGATCTTGTGATTACCTGCTTGATTTTCTCTTCTTCATCTTTATATTAGGATACATATATATCATAGTGAAAGACATGGAAGAAATCTTTCTCACTTGCTTTTGATTTTCTCTTCACTTTAGTTCTCTTATCATAGTATCGGAGCCTTTAAGGCTTAAGCCCTAAATCTTAACTATGTTGCCACGCCGCCTCATCCTGGGCCATTTTATTCTGTCCTAGCCATGGCTTCTAGTTCTACTACTATGGCTCTTTCGGTCGTCAACATTAAGAGTCTTGTCACCATCAAGTTGACTGAGAACAACTTCTTACTTTGGAAGAAGTTTTTTTCTAATATTTTTCCTACCTTTAAGGTGTTAGGATATGTGAATGCTACCAGCCTCTCACCTCCTGTATTTATTGAAGATGATTCAAAAAATCATCTTTCTAATCTGACATTTAAGACTTGGCAGGATAAAGACAACACTGTTCAATTGTGGCTCACTGCCACCATGTCCTCTACTATGCTTCAACACATTCTTTCTAGTATTGAAAACACTGCTAGGGATATTTGGCTTGCCATTGAAAAGTACTTTGGTGACAAAACCATTGCTATGGAGTTTCAATTGAAGGTGAGCTTCGTCTTTTGAAAAAGGGCACTATGTCTGTCTCTGACTATATCCTAACATTAAGGATATTGGTCAAAGTCTTCGCTCCATTGGTAGTCATGGCACAGATCGTGAATTTGTGATGGCTACTCTTCATAGTCTCCCTGAGGAGTACAAGAGTTTCATTGCCATTGTTACTATGCATGGTAATCTTCTTGATCCTGAGAAACTTCGCCTACTACTTCAGCAGGATCAACGCTTTAGTGCTCTTCACAGTTCTGCTCCTCCCACTGGCGATTCTACTGCCTTTGTTGCTGCATGTGGTGGTGGCTTGCTAGGTAATCAGGGTAACTGCGGAGATCGATCTCGTGAAAGCAAAGGCAATCATGGAGGACGATGCTAGGGACCAGGACAGATGACAACTATCAATATGGTGCTCAACCCAACTACTACCAGCAGCAACATCCACACTATCGAGCCCCACCGCCTCCTAAACCTTCTTTTAACCCTTCCCTTTTTTAGAAGCAATCTGGTCCCATATGCTAGATATATGGTAAATTTAATCACACAGCACTTCAGTGTAGACAATGCTTTAATCATAATTATATATCCTATGTCATAATCCTTTGCTACCATGAGTATTTCATTGGATGAGTCTAACCTGGAGGTATGGTTACCCTGACATGGGGGCATCGAACTACATGACTGCTAAATCAGGTATACTTTCGTACTCTTAACCTTATCATGGTAATGATCATATTCTAGTAGAAAATAGAGAACAAATTGCTATTCATACTGTTGGTGAATCTAGGCTACATACATCTCATACTATGTTTTGCATAATATTTTAGTCATTCCATCCATTAACAAAAATTGTTATCTATTCGACAATTTTCTCGTTATAATAATTGTTCTATGGAATTTGATTCATTTGATTTTTCTGTAAAGGATCTGAGAACAAGGAAGGAGCTTTTTCAGTGCAATAGTCCTGGCTCGTCACTTTATCCTATTACTTCTCAAGTTTCTATTGTCGGTGTTAGGAATAAGACAGTATTAGCAGCTATCCAGCTGAGTCCTGAACTTTGGCATAGAAGATT
The DNA here is from genome assembly GCA_021397845.1 of Areca catechu. NCBI lineage: Eukaryota > Viridiplantae > Streptophyta > Magnoliopsida > Arecales > Arecaceae > Areca > Areca catechu. The sequence continues at coordinate 152,425,510 of CM038052.1, forward strand.
AGGTCATCCCAGTAATGATGTTTTGTTTCGTTTTTTGAAAGATATTAAAATGTTACACATGCATATGTTAAATCTGTTTGATTCAATAATTGTAATGTTTGTCACGTGGAAAGCATGTCAAAATACCTTTTAATGTTTCTCAATCAAAATTTTCTTATCCATTTGAACAAATTTACTCTGATGTTTAGCAATCACCTATTCTTTCTCCCTTTGGTTATCGGTATTATGTGTTGTTTATTGATGATTTTTCTCGATATTTTTGGATATATACTCTTAGATTTAAACATAAAGTTTGTGATAAATTTATGGAATTTCATGCCATAGTAAAAAATATTTACAAAGCAAATATTTGTTACTTTCATTCTGATAGGAAAAAGGAGTTTGTTAATAAGGCTTTTACTGATTTTTTGAGTGCCAATGATATTTTTTATCGATTATCATGTTCTTATATGCCTCAGCAGAATGGCATTGTTGAGCACAAAAATAGATATATAGCAAATGTTATTCGCACTCTTTTATTTCAATCTTCCATGCCAGTACGGTTTTGGATTGAAGCCTCACACTATGCTATATTTTTTTTGAACGCACTCCATCATTAATTGTTCTGAATGGCTCAACTGTTTATTAAAAATTACATGGATATTCTCCTCTCGATGTGAATGTTATCAGAGTTTTTGGGTATCTTTGTTATCCGAGCATTCAGGATATTGCATTGCATAAGCTCCAACCATGGTCTCTGCTTTGTATTTTCTTAGCCCTTCTGAGTGTTACAAGGGGTTTTGCTATTTATATCCTTCCTTTGGTAAAGTTTTCATTTCCTATCATGTTGTGCTTGTTGAGTCTTTCTATACTTGTTTACAGTCATTTTCAAAATAATCACATGACATACTTATTGCTGGTGACTTAAATAAATTGAATTTGTTAGTCTCACATCCACAACATGATTTAGATCCCTCTACTACTTGCTCCATTTTTGAGTAACTATTTCACATATCACAGTTTGATATCAATGATAACATCACTGCAACTGCATATGCATCTGGTCTAGCCCTAGATTCACCCAGTGTTATTGCTACTTGTTCTCCTGCCGGCTGCTCCTACTATGGATACTAATAGTTCTGCAGAGATTTCTGTTGGTAGTCATATGGATCAGCCATCGGCTTAGATTGTGTATCAATGCACTCAGGCACAAACTCATTCTAAATCTACTCTGGCTCCCACACCCTTCCAAGTAACTTTTATCCAATCCAATGTTGTCGTTGCTCCCAAATCTCCTAGACAATCTCATTCTATCCTATAATGGTTGCACCATATGATTCTTAGACATCAGTCCTCTTCTTCAGCAGATCCCTCTGCATTGCTTGTCTCTTCTAGTTCTGGCTTTTTGCAGGAACCATCGATGTTTAAGGAGGCCTCTCAACACCCTGGTTGGGTCACTGTTATGCAGGAAGAATATGATACTTTGATATCAAACTGTACCTAGAATCTTGTTCCTCCATCCCATGCTAACATTATTGGATGCAAATGGATTTATAAAGTCAAAACTCATGCTAATGGTTCACTTGAGTACCTTAAAGCTCGTCTTGTGGTATAGGGATATAGGCAGCAACAAGGTATTGACTTTAAGAAAACCTTCTCTCCTGTTATTAAGGCCACTACTATTCGTACTGTTGTCGCTGTGGTGCTATCACAAGGTTGGTCCCTTGTCAAGAACGCCTTCATGGCGTTCTTCAAGAGGTCTATATGAGACAACCTCTAGGATTTGTGGATGCCGCTAATCCGCATTATCTTTGTAGATTCAAGAAAGTCTTATATAGTTTCAAGCAGGCTCCTCGTGCTTGGTTTAAGAGGTTTACCTCATTTCTTGTTGAGTTTGGCTTTCGTTCTAATGCTATAGATGCATCTCTGTTTGTTCATTCCAGTACTCATGGCACCTTAATACTGCTCTTGTATATGGATGATATTATAGTCACAGGCAGTTTTGGCCCTCTTTTGGACTCTCTTATTGCCCCACTTCAATTTGAGTTTGCTATGAAGGATCTTGGGTCACTTCAATACTTTGAAATTGAGGTTAAGTCTGGTTCTTCATGTCTTTATCTCTCACAAGGCAAGTATGCTATGGAGTTACTTTCTCCCAATAGTATGAAGGATTGCAAACTTGTCAACATACCACTCTCTTGTAGCATACATCTCTCCATTCATGAAGGATAGCCTCTCTTAGACCCATATGAATATTGTTAAATTGTTGGAGCTTTACAGTACCTTACCTTCACTTGGCCTGACTCATCTTATGCTGTGAATCTAGTAGCTTAGTTTATTCATGCACCATGTGAACTACATCTTCGAGCTATGAAACGGATCCTTCATTATGTTGGTGTTACACTCAGCTGTGGATTGCATTTCTCTCGTTGCTAAAATCCATTGCTTACTAATTCAAATACCGATTGGGCTGGGTGTCCTGATACCCGACATTCTACTATTGGATTTTGCCTCTTTCTCGGGTCCAATCTCATTTCTTGGTCTACAAGAAGCAACCCACTATTTTTAAATCAGTTTTGAGACTGAATATCATGCCATGGCTTTGGCACTTGCTGAAATAGTTTGGGTCCATTGTCTTCTTCGTGATTTGGATGCTTCTTGCCACATCCAATCTAGTTATATTGTGACAACCTTAGTGCTACCTACCTTGTCGCCAACCTTGTTCTCCATGCTCGTATTGAACATGTTGAACTTGATCATCATTTTTTTTTGGGAGAAACTGCAATATAGCGAGCTATCCATGCTTCATATTTTCTCTGAAACATAATTGGCTGATATCTTCACTAAATCACTATATACATCGCGCTTTCCTACTCTCTGCACCAATCTTCATTTCATCCACCGGATGCTCAGCTTGCGGGAAAATATTAGATAGCTGTGTATTAGTTGTCAAAATACACCTAACTCGCTTTCCTTATTAATGTATAGAATATTAGAAAATATATTGTCTAGAATATTCTTAAACATGATCTTTAGTATTGCTAGAATATTTTACATGATCTTTGAAATTGGGAGAATCTTATGATTTCCTGCCTGATTTTCTCTTCTTCACCTTTGTATAATGATGTACATATTATAGTGAAACACATGGAAGAAATCTTTCCCACTTCTAATTTTCTCTTCTTCACTTCTCCTATCATTGGCAAACTTGCAAGAATGGATTCAATATGAAAGGAGTCAAATCATGATATTGGTTAGGATTATGGGGTCATGCTCTTAATCCTATAGCAGTAGATGTGCAAATGGTAGAACACAGAGTTCAAGGAAGGAAGGGTAACCAAGTTGAAGTAGCATCTAGCCAATAGTTACATTGATATGTTTGCCCACTAAAAATGCTCGCAGGAGGTTTGCTAGTTTACGAAGCACTTTAGTTTCAAGGCAATCAACCAGAGAGTAGCCAAGAAGAGGGTAAAGGTGGAGCATCAAGTAGCATAGCCTTCATCATGCCACTCTAGGGATTCGAAGAGCTATGAGGAGTTTGTAATGGATAAAAAGGAGGCACAGATTTAGGCTACCATCCAGGCAAGCTTGTATGACTAGTGGTAGATTGATGAGATTGGCAAGCCTAGGGCTTAGTTTGGACCCTCTTAGTACAAGTTAAGCTCTAATTTTAGGATTGGCAAAGCTGACCTAGGCTTCTGGAGGACCTCTTCGATCAGAGAGGTTGTTGACATAGGTGGCAACCATATAACCTCTATATAGGGGCTTTGGCAACAAGAAAGGGAGAAAGTCCATAGAGATACCAGCAGAGGCTACTATTCATGATGTGGATCCATGGCCTTTCTAAGTAGAGATTTGAAGTGTTAATCCTCTACTGGTCAAGGATAAGGAGAAAGACATGTGGAGGACCATTACATCTTGGTTCCACTTCAAGGCTTAAGAATATATGTAGATCCTGCAGGGTTGAAGGATAAATATATTGAGCTTCTATGTGACAATAAGGAGTTGGAGAAGTAGATAACCTCCTACCAGAGCAAGTGGGACATTTATGATTTGATTATTATACATGATGGTTGGATAGGTCCCAACAAACGGAACATTATCAAATTTTTGACATATTGTGACATGAAGATATTTTTTTTACAAGTCAATAAATGCTTTGGATCAAGTGCACAACACTCATTACATTCTTAGATTGATGGTGCTTATAAATTAGGTAGGAGAGGATAATGTCATGTAGGTGGTTACAAACAAGTCATAGTATAAGGCCACCAAGGAAATTCTGATGCAATGGTAGTAGAGGTGGCCATTGGATCAGATTGGGTCAGGTACATGTTGGATTGGATGCAGATTAGGTCAAAAATTCATCAACTCAAACCCAACTTGTTTATTAAATGGGTTAAGTTGATTTAAATGGGTTAAATAGGTTAAGCTGGTCAAGTTAAACATGAAAAAAAAGAGTTAAGCAAGTTTTAAATGGGTTAAAATAGGTTAAACGGGTTTAAATAGATTAAACAGGTTAAGCGGGTTGGGTTAAACAAGACAAAAAAGAGTTAAGTTTGTTTTAAATGGGTCAAAGTAGATTAAATGGATCAAAAGTCAACCTAAATCTGGCCCATTTAATAAACATGTCTAGATGGGTTCAAGGTCTTACGTCATAGTGGCATGAGGGGTGTCCTAGCTATCTCGTCCCATTCTTATGAGAAAACAGTACCAGGATAGGCTCAGGACTTCGAAACCCATCCACGCAGGGAAAGAATAAGAAAGAGGATAGAAGGAACTGAAGGAAAGATGAAGAAAAAAATAATGAAAGGAAAGAAGAAAATGAAAAAAGAAAGGAATGAAGAAGAAAAGAAAAGAAAAAGAAAATGAAAGAAAGGAAGGTAAAGAAAAAGAAAGAAGAGAGAAGAAAGAAATGAAGGTAAAGGAAAAGAAAGAAGAGAAAGAAGAAAGAAAAAAAGAAAGTAAAGAATAGACATGGGCATCGGGCTGGGCCGTCAATGACATAGCCCGGCCCGGCACGACTTGGGCATGCCAGGCATGGCCTGCTTATTACATTAACGGGCCATGCCTGGTACAGCCCATATAAGGAAGATGGGCTGGGCTAGGGGCTTGCGGCCAATGGCCTAGGCCTAGCACGGTCCATAAGGGCTAGGCTGGCATGACATGCATGCTAGCCCAGCCCCTTTAAGATAGGCCATGCCTGGCATGGCTCAACCATTTTCTTGAATTTATAAAAAAATATTTTTTTTATAAATTTAAAAAAGGTTAGGAACTAAAGAGTACATATAAAGTCAATTTTGTAATGAGGGGGTTTTGGTGTGGACCCCTACTGGTTTTTTAATAAAAATTAAAATGGCATAAGAAGGGAAGGGGCTAGGCCTGACCTCCATAATACAATGAGGGAAAGAAGAAATAGAGGTGACTCACCTCAACAATTAAGAAATAAAAATATACAATTATAAGAAATTAAGAATTTAAAATAAATGATAAAAATCTTACTAATCATCAGTAGTATTTATGTCTTCCTCAGAGGTTATTGTATCATGCCCACCTTTATCTTGAAGTCTGACCTCGGCATCCAACCAATCTTTGAAGTAGAGAAACATCTGAATTATATTGCTAGTCATCCTACTTTTTTCATCAAGAATACATCGACCTATACTAAAAGTAGATTTTGATGTTACGCAGATGTCGGCACAACTAAAATATTGCGTGCAATGGCAAACATAACAGGATATTGGTTTTTAACATTTTCACCAGGATAGCACATCAAGGCTCTCTGTTTGATTTTCATCATATGTAGATTTAAGGTCATTTCGTAAATAAAATTCAAGTTTGCTACTTAAAGATGAAGATGTAAATGAACTTGAAGCATGTGCATGTTTTTTATGTGCAATGAATGAGAAAATAGATGATAAACGAGAACTACCAAAAGAAGAGATAGAGTTTTGTGTAGATGATATGGATAATTTAAATCCATGATTTTTTTCATCATATAAAGTATAAATATCATCAAGAAGTTGGGTTACCTCAGCTTTAGCAGGTTTAGGATCTTGAAGCATGTTTTTATTATATGCATCAAGTAAAATCAGCACACCACTCAATTTAACTCATGGATCAAATACAATAGTTAAGTCATACATAGGACATACCTTGTCCCAATACTCATCTATTTAAATTCCATTTATTCAATAATAGGCATTAAAACATCATCAAATATATGTTCCGTAAATTTTTGGCTAATAATATATACTTGTTGTAAATATTAACATGAAATTGGATAATAAATACCAGAAAGAACGTTAGTGGCATTATAAAAATTAAACAAAAAATCTTCCAAACTTTATCTTTATTCCAAGAATTTTCAATCAATGTAAAGCCTAATCCATGGTCATTAATATATGCACTTAATAAGTTTTTATATAGATATGCATCCTGTATTATGTTATATATTGAGTTCCATTGAGTAATTATATCAAGTTTAATTTTTTTAAAAATATTTATCATGATCTACACTTGAAGTCTTTTCTTAAAGTATGAATAAAATAAACTATGTTTTTAATTTTTATAATTATATCTTGAACCATATCCATGCCAGCTTGAATAAAGAGATTTAAGATACGACATGCACATCTAATATGCAACAAATTTTTATTCAGAATGGGATGCAATAAGTCCTTCAACAATCTGATAGTAGAATTATTATTAGATGCATTGTCAAAAGTAATAGACATAATTTTATCATTAATGTTATATGAATATGCAGTTTGGTTAATAGCATTTGAGATTTGTTGCCCAGAATATGGAAAATCAAAAATACGAAAAGCAAGAATACATTTATTTAATTGCTAATCATTATTAATGTAATGAGTAGTAATAGCAATAAAACTATTGCCATCAGGTTGTCCTCCGACAAATTGTGGTGGTGTTAGACGATCCCGCCACCTCTTTTGGTGGAATGAAGTCTCGCTTGTGAATGTTCCTCTCGGGTGGAAACTTGCAACAAAGGTCCTTGGGCTAGGATTTCGGTGGGGGACACTCCGATGCTTAAGTCAGTAAGGAGAACAAAGTGGGCATAATAGTTGGAGTTGAGTGCAAGTAAGAAAAGAAGACTAAGCGCTTAGAGGTATTAGAAGTGGCATACTTGGTCAAAGGTCTCTCTTATATATTTATAGAATTACTCGAAGTGGAATAATTGAATACCATTACGAATATCGTTAAGAATAACTAAATACCATTTGGTAGCTGAGGATATTAGGATAACTGTATTCCGTTGGGAAGTCCATTGGTAACTGAATACCGTTTGTTCGTTATGAGTTCCAGTTGGAAAAGTTGGAGGCCATTGGCCTTTGATGGTTACTTGGATGTTGTTGATTTCGAGTAGGTGAGATGATATGTTGCAGATCTAAGTAGGTGGACTACTCTTGGTTGAAGGAGTTTGATGTTGCATATGAGCAAGTCTGACTAGATCTACCAAGTAGTTGGTCAGTTTTGTATAGATATCGGATGCAAAGAAATCGTTACCGATCATGTACTCGATACAGAGGAAGCACATGATCTTGCCAGCAATGCCATTTGGTGAAAGTAAGTGGTCGGCACTGAGTAGATAAGTACCTGGAGCGTTCTCTGGTTGGTGAAGTAATCAACATTCTGGTGAGTAGTCGGGATCTAACTTGTTCTCGGGATTGAGTAGGTAACGCTCATAAAGTTGCCCCCCATTTCCGAGTTTAGAATGTTGTTGAGTAGACTACTTTGTGGTTTCTGGACAAAGGGTGTAGTCATTTCTCTTGGTCTTGGGGTTGGAGTGGTATCTTTACGATTTGGCCATGAAATGCCTCTTCAGAAGTTATTTGACTGACTTGATAGTAGTGGAGGAAGGAATCATGAACTCTGCACTTTTAAAGACTGTGCCATAATTTCTGAAACGGCCAGTGATTCACTCCCCCTCTTCTAGCAAACAGGGATGTGCCACGTGGCCTGACAACTGTAGCACATAAATGATATACGCATGGAACCCAACATTATGGGTTCATCAACTAGTCCTCTTTTTGAAGCGACACCAGTAGAAGGTGTGCCATGCGTTGAGATCTTATGATTTTGGCCAGTTTGAGGATTCGAATCTTGGCTATTGAAGCGGTATATAACTACTGGATCCTTGTCATTGTTACAAGGATTGCCTTCCTTCCAGAGCGATGGAGAGGAAAGAGGAAGAGAAGGAAAGGTGAAGGCTTGCCCCAGACCAGCTTCTTGCAGGCGAATCTCTCTCATTTTTAGGTTAGAGTCCTTCCTTTAGTTTTCTTCTTTCATTCTTCATTTTCCTTTAGGGTTTCTTAGGACTCTATAAGTCCTTTTAGGGTTCTTCTTGATGGGGACTGCTACTAGCAGCTTCTGTCATCATTTAGGAATTTCCAATCCCTTTTTGTTTCTTTTCCTTTTTCTATCATCTATTAGGCTTTCTTTTCTTCTCTCTATCTTCCTGTAGCTAGGATGTCTGTCCTAGGACGAAAGTCACTTAGTGAGCCACGTTTCCAAACTATAGGGTTCTTGAGAGTCATCTCTTTAGGAGGCTGCTTCCGTAAACTTGGGAGATATAGGAACTTCATTCTAGGAAGCTCTTCGAGCTGGTCAACCAGCCAGCCTGAGAACTCCTACTCTATTTCCATTGGATTTGGTAAGCACCATCTCAATGATGACCCTAAAGGAAATTGAGAATCTCTGGAGAGTTTATTGCTTTTCCATTGAATTCCATGTGGTCGCTCCCACTCATAGAGACCGAGTAACATCATGTCATCTCGGTTGTGTCACATTGTATGAAGAGTTCTTTCGTGCAGGTCTTGGTTTCCCGTTCATCCCTTCATAAGGAATGTACTTAGTTTTTATCAACCAGTGCCAACTCAGCTCGTTCCGAATTCAATTAAGATTATAGTTCCTTTCATTGTTCTTTGTCACATGATTAAAACTTAGCCCAGGATTTCTTTGTTCCAAGCATTGAATACTTTGAAAAGGCACCCAAGAGTGAAGGGCTGGTGGTTCTTTGTATCTCATCCAGGTCGTCCTCTCATTTCCCATCTTCCTTCTGCTATTTATAATTAGAAGAATAGATTCTTCTTTGTTCATTCTAATCTTCCTTTAAGCATCAACTCGATCTAGGATGAGCCTTACACCAAATCGAACAGGAATGAAGTCCTCGCCTACCGACAAAGAGGACTTCTTGAAATTAACCAATATGGAGGTTCCTCGGTAGAGAGACCTGTTGGCAAAGTAGAGCATGTACGAATCAGAGCTCAACCCTGGTACTTCTCTGAGTAAGTTTTCAGAATTGAATTTTCTATTTTTCTTTTGTTATTTTTTGCTAAGTCTCGTACTCCGCATCTTGCAGATATGAAGGTCTCTTTAGTTGACTTGAAGAAAGCTAAGGCGAAGAAGAGGATCGCCGGCGAGGGGGGAGATTCTAAGCCTAAGAAGGCAGTCCCAAAGAGGCCCAGAGTAGCTCTCAGGGGTACATCAGCTTCGGCTAGGGCCCCAGCAGCACATCCAAGTGTTCCCACCAGAAGTAAGATGACAATGAGGTCAAAGTTGTCCCAGCTCCGATTCCTGCTGTACCATTTTCTTTCTTAGCACCAACACCATCTGTCATAGTCCCAAAGAAACCGGGTACCTCGGCCCGAGCAGAGGCCGAGAGAAGAGGCAAGGCTTCGATGACCTCCACAAAGCTAGAGGAGACTCCTCAGGATGAGGAGTATCTACAGATCTCGATGAGTGTCTTGAAGACCGCTTCTGCCATAAAGAGCAAGGGTCTTGTTAAGAAGATGCTAAAGATGATCCTCTTACCTTAGGACTGGGAGGACAAAAAAGCTCATTCGCTAGAGGAGACCATTAGATCTTTCTTTCCAACTCTGATTAAGTGAGTGTCCTTTTTGATATAATTTGTCCGAATTCATATTTCAAGTAGATTACTTAGAAAAATATTTTTTTTGCAGTTTGCTCATGATATCACCCTGATCCAAGAAGGGTTGATGGTTTTTTGGAGTTCAGATAGGCTCTGAAGGATCAAGTAGAGACCGCCATGGTAGAGGTCAAGGTGGTTGAAGAATTGAGAAGAGCAGGCGAAGTCCGGGAGGCTAAACTAAAAGAAGACTTTCAAGCTTCCTGAGAACTTAATTGCAAGCTGGAAGCTCAAATGAAAGATAAGGAGAAGTTGGCTACTGAAAGGGCCTCGTTCTCTGAATTAAGGTTGCGTTTGGTGCATTGCTAAGTGATCTTGAAAGGTAATGTGAATTGCTAGTAATGTGGATTGCTAGCAATGCAGATTATTGTAGTTGGTACATGTAGGTAATGTTACATAATATAAAATCAAATTTCCAAATAATCTTAAATTATATTTATATTTTATCCATTTGTTAAAAATATATATTTTTATATTTTATATTAAAAATATAAAAATATATTTTATATTTTATATAAAAATTAAAAAATATTGTTATATTAAATAAATTTAAATAAAAAATTATATATTAAATAGATGATATATTTAATATATTACTTAAATATATTAAATAATATATTAAATTTATATATTATATTATAAAATATAAGATAATATATTTTATATTATAAAATATAAAATAATGTTATATTAATACAATATTATATTATATAATAATATATTTATCATATTATATTATAAAATATAATGTATATTATATTATTATAAAATATTAAATATATTATATTATATTGAATGGAAGAGGAAGTGAGAAGGGAAGGATAATTTGATAATCTAGATTATTTGGAAGGTGGCAATCTAGATTACCACCCCTCAGAGGTAATCCAGATTGCCTCTTGGGAGGCAATCCAAATTATCATATAGGATAGATTGCCATCCAAAAAACATGCCAAACACAGTAATATGGTGGGGCCCATTAAATTGCTGGTAATCTATATGGATTGCCTGCTACCAAATGCAACCTAAGGCAAAGCTGGCTGACACCGATCCAAGAAGGGTACTAGCAAAAGCACGAGTCGAGAAACTTGAGATTGAGGTCCAAGCTGCTCGGCTTGTTGTGAATCGTGCAATTGCTGAATACAAGGAATACAAAGACTTCAAAGGAGAGGAGCTAAAGGCTGCCTAGAATCCTTCCATCTCGGGTTTCTTGAATGTAAAAAGGTTGCCCAGGCCTTCTCGGGTCTGGATCTGAGTACCATTGTCGAATTTGACAATGAGGGTGTGGGAGAGGAAGAATAAGAAGCTAAAGAAGTTGCTGAGGTCGGGACTGTTGCCCAGATATGGTGCCCAAGAGGGGGGGTGAATTGGGTATTTAAAAATTTAAGGCAATATATGTGCTATCAAGTTTTAAGGTGAAGAGTGATAGTGCTTTAAGAATTGTGCAACGGAAGCAACGAGATAAAATGGCAATTAAAGAGCTAAAGAAGTTAAAGAGAAAGGCAATCCAAAACACACAAGAAATATAGTGGTTCGGTGCACCTAGCACCTACATCCACTCCCCAAGCTCCACTTGGGAAATTCACTATAATCTTTAGATTACAGCCGACTTGTTTTACCAGGCTCACAAGTCAAAACCTTACACACTTGTTTTGGCTTCGGGCTAACAAGCAACCCTAGTTGGTTTTATCAATTGGATCACCAACAAACCTTACTCACTTGTTTTGGCTTCGGGCTAACAAGCAACCCTAGTTGGTTTTATCAATTGGATCACCAACAAACCTTACTCACTTGTTTTGGCTTCGGGCTAACAAGCAACCCTAGTTGGTTTTATCAATTGGATCACCAACAAACCTTACTCTAGTTTCAAATTCCCTTGAAACTAGCCAAAGACAAAAGAGTATGAATACAATGAATTAAAACTAAACAAACTCCTTTTGAGCAATAATAAATTCGTTGAAGCTCTTGATGGAGACTCTTCAAGCCTTTTCCCTTGGAATCTTTGGACCTCACTAAAATGCCAAACACTTGAATGTTGGATTCCTAAAGATGGAAGACTTTTTGGCTAGGGAATCTCTTGGTTTTCTCACTCTTTTTGCTTGGAAGTGATTGAAGGCTTTGTACTTTGAATCAACACTTTTCACTTTTTCTCCTTTTCTTTTTTGAAGTTTGGTGGAGGTTAAATACCTCATTCATGCTGAAACAACTCCACAAGACCGTTAGATTCAAAAATATGGCCGTTTATGGCCGTTAGAAATCAAATCAGAAGTTCAGAAAAACTAGCCGTTATGCCATGAGTCGACCTCATGAGTCGACCTCTGGATCAAGTGTCGACCTCATGAGTCGACCTCCAGTAAAGTTTAGGCAAAAGTTCAGAATACCATAGTTCTGCCCATTTGAATTCTCAGGCTATGAGTCGACCTCTGGTGTCGACCTCTGGACAGGTGTTGACCTCTGGTGGTCGACCTCTGAAGCGTGCCACTGAGACTTTGCCGTGCCGGCCATGCTGAACTTTCCTTTTCTTCATGAGTCGACCTCTGGTGGTCGACCTTTGACAAGGTGTCGACCTCTGGTGGTCGACCTCTGATCTGAATTTTTCTGAAACTCTTTGAGATGTGCGTGCCATGCTTGAGTTTCTTTAAGCCTTTGTTTCTTTTGTCAAATATTTCTTAACAAGAAGGTCCATTATGAGAATTTTGATCTTGTTCAAGGTAGAAGAGCTCATTTCCAAATCAGGTAAACTTAGTTTCATCATTGTCCTTATGATACTCTTTTTGAATAACCTAAGTCCTGAAACTTTATCTTGAGATTAAATATTAGTCCAAACATATACTCAACCTTTTGTTAATCATCAAAACTAAGGAGTCAAAGCCAACAATCTCCCCCTTTTTGATGATGACAAAACCTTGAGTATATATGCAATTAAGTCCAAGAGCAAAATATAGCAATAATAAAAATTTTCAAAGTATCCTTTCATGCAAGAGTGTATCATAAAAATTTTGTGAAAATATTCTCAAGAGTCAAAAAGATTTTACTTTTCATTTATTTCTTTCTTTTTGTGAAAACATTCTCATAAGTCAAGAAAGATAAGAATCATATAAACTTTATTACTCATAAGATGGAGTCTCATAAATACATATATACTACTTCTACTTTTCTACTCCCCCTTTTTGTCAAGAATCAAAAAGTTTATTGTTGTAGTGAAAGATATACTAATGAGACTTATGTTCAATTATAATGAAGTATTTAGGTGCATAGAATACATGCTCCCCCTCAATTGGTGCATTCAATATAATAAAGCATTTTAAACTTGAGGGTTTTTTAAATATTGAGAGCTGGTATCAGATAAAATGTCACAAAATGGATAAAAGCAAATGTATTCAGTTACAGAATTGCTTACTAAATAGGCACAAAACACTGATACATCAGATCATACAAAAGCAAACTATGAGGCTACTCCTCATCAGAAGGTATGTCAAAAGATACAGGAGCCATGATCCTAGATGAGGATTTTGGAGTCCTATGAGAGGAACTCCGAGTCCTCAGAGAGGGACCAGACCTAGGGGTAGTCCTACGAGATCTATAAGTCCTAGGTAAGGGCTCCACAGAAGTCGAGACAGAGGCAGTAGCTGAAGGAGTGGACGGATCAGCATGCTGAGTAGACTGAGCTGGAGTCTGCCTGCTGACTAGCTCATAAGCTGTGGGATCATCGATGTCTGTCTCTGTATGCTCATCTATGTCATCCGGAATCCCAGTGATAGTCTCAAATAGTGACTCTCTAGGCTCAACATCAACTGGCACAGCTGTGGCTGGAGGATCTGAACTCTGAAAATCAGTGGAAGGAAGATCAGCTGAAGGGGGAATCTCTGGAATCGGCTCTGCAGGTGGAACATCAGATCTACCTGCTCCAGGCTGATCTCCATCACTGTCACTGTATCCACTAGAGTCATCAGCATCATCATCACCATCATCATCATCATCATCATCATCATGTGGAGGAGATACTGTCGGATCTGCAGTCCCTGATGGCAGTGCTAATCTCAATAAGCTGAGGATCTGTCTGAATCCTGTATCCATACTAGCTGAGAGAGCACTAATGCGTGTGTCTGTGTGTATCCGCAGATCATGAATCTCCTGCCGTACACCAGTGATCTCTGTCCGGACCTCTGAAATCTGATCAGTCACTCGCTGCTCGAAGTCCGATATCCTCACTGAAGTCCTCCGTGGTGTCGCAGTGATAGTAGGTGCCGGAGCTGATGAAGGTGGTGGCGTGAATGGCTCAGGCTCCGCAGTCTCTGTCTCCGGTGCTGGGCGAGGAGGTGTACCATGATCAGTAGGCCCTGAAGGCCCTGCCTCAGCAGCTCGGATCTCATCCTCCTCATCTGGCTCCTGGCCAGACTCTCGTCGTACCCATCGATCACTGATCAGTCGAAATCCCATCCTATGTAGGGATTTCTCTCCATAAGTATCTGTGTGCTGTAGCTGACTGAAGGGTATGCCGTCGAATGAGACACCATGCTCTCTGAATATCTGAGTCAGTCCCATACCGTACGGCTGAACGAGTCTCCTGTGAGAAGCTGCCTCACCCATCTGCTGAAGCATGATCCTGGGGAGGTTGATGGGAGTCCGCTGGCTCAGGGACACCATCAACACCAGCTCACGCTCAGTGATAAAATCAAATCTCCCGCTCTTCGGAATCAAGATACGGGCGATGATGTGATGCAGCACTCTCATCTCCAGTGAAAGCTGGTTAGCGGACACTGTGGAAATGCCGCTAACATCCTCACGCTCTAGGATACACCTGAAGGCGTGCTCTCTGTCGCTGATCGTAGTGGCAGCAGTGCCATGAAGTGGAATCCTCCAGATGCGACTGATGACCTCAGGTGTCACTGGAATCTCAATCCCTCGAACTGTAGCGGACCATCCAATGCCATCAGTGGCCATGGATCCATAAAACTCTCTGATGAGGTCTGGGTAGTATCTCTCGGACATGGTACAAAAATGAACCAGACCTGCATCTCTCAGTACATCTCCAATGAAGAAGTGATGCTGATCCCAGAATGGAATATCTACGCGCCTCCCATAAGCAATGTTCTTCCGGACTAGGCTGGCTGGCACTGGTGCAGGTGCCTCTGGGGTCTGCTCACGCTCATGTCTGACTTTCCTTCGCCGCTCAGTACTACCCTGCCCCTGTTCCAATCTCCTTTTCCTTACTGCCTGGTGTTTTCTCGGACCCATGTGTAGGGATGAGGGGTAACTTAGGGAGAAATGCAAAGAGGTAAGGCAGAGAGATATTCACTAATTGGAAAAGAGAAGGAGAATGTGAAATAGTGAGATAGGGTTTGAGAGATTGGTGAAAATCGAGAGTAAATGAGAAAAAGGTAAGAAACGGACGAAAGAAATATGTGTTTTCAATTGAAAAACAACCGAGATTTGAGGGTTGAAGGATTCGAGGGCTTTCGGTTGTCCAAAATCAAGAAAACGGTCAGAAAGAGAGTTGATTCCAAGAAAAGTAAGAGAGGAGGTGAGGATTTCCCAAAAAGATCGAGGAGAGGGGTGGAAATCCACTATTTTGAGGTTTAGGGAAGTTTTAGGGGGACCACACGAAGGAGAGGAGAAAAAAAATGGGAGAAAAGGGCTTGCGGACGGGTTTTAAAAACGCAGATTTTCGTTCAAGTGTCGACCTCTGAGAATTTTCAGGGGTCGACCTCAAGTGTCGACCTCCAAAGCTTAAGTGTCGACCTCAAGTGTCGACCTCCGAAAATCTCAAGTGTCGACCTCCAACAATAAATCTTCCCAAAATAAAATTCTGTAAAATTTAAAAAAAATTGACAAAATTTAGAAAAATGACCTTTAAACATATTTGAGAATTTATAAATCATTTTTGAGGAATTTTGATGAAAAATGAGGAGTTTCAAGCAAAAGGATCAATGACTCCCAGTTCTCTTCTAATCATACAAAATCTATCTTCATTCAATGGTTTTGTGAATACATCAGCCAATTGATAATCAGTACATATAAACTCTAACAACACATTACAGTTTTGAACGTGATCTCTTATGAAGTGATGTCTTATTTCAATATGTTTGCTTCTTGAATGTTGAACAGGATTTTTCGTTAAATTGATTGCACTAGTATTATCACATCTTATGGGTGTCTTAGTTAGTTTGATGCCAAAGTCCTCGAGTTGTTGTTTGATCCATAAAATCTGAGCACAACAGCTTCCAGCTGCTATATATTCGGCTTCCGCCGTAGATAGAGCAACCGAATTCTGTTTCTTACTGCTCCATGAAATCAAATTAACTCCTAGGAATTGACAAGTTCCACTAGTACTTTTTCGATCAAGTTTACACCCAGCAAAATCAGCATCAGAATATGCAATTAATTCATATGATGACTCCCTAGAGTACCAAAGACCAATTTCGATAGACCCAGATAAGTATCTAAGTATACGTTTTACAGCTAAGAGATGTGATTCTTTAGGAGCAGACTGAAAACGTGCACACATACAAACACTAAACATTATATCTGGTCTACTGGCAGTTAAATATAGCAATGAACCAATCATGCCTCTATATAATTTTTGGTCTACTGATTTACCACATTCATCTTTGTCTAATTTACATGAAGAGCTCATAGGGGTACCTATTGGTTTTGTGGTCTCCATCCCAAACTTTTTCAAGATTTCCCTTGTGTACTTGGCTTGATTGATGGAGATCCCCTCTTTGGTTTGCTTAATTTGGAGTCCGAGGAAGAAGTTGAGTTCTCCCATCATGCTCATCTCGAACTCACTCTGCATTAACTTCGCAAATTCTTGACAAAGACATTCGTTAGTAGCACCAAAAATAATATCATCTACATATATTTGTACTACTAAGAGATCATCATTTTTCTTTTTCAAAAACAATGTATTATCTACATTACCTCTAGAAAAATCATTTTTCATCAAAAATGAACTTAATCTATCATACCAAGCTCTAGGAGCTTGCTTTAAACCATACAATGCTTTATGCAATTTAAAGACATGATTAGGAAATTCATGATTTTCAAAACCAGGAGGTTGTTCAACATAAACTTCCTCTTCAATAAATCCATTTAAAAAGGCACTCTTTACATCCATTTGAAATAACTTGAAATCCATAAAACAAGCAAAAGCAAGTAAAAGTCTAATTGCTTCTAGCCTAGCAACAGGAGCAAAGGTTTCATCGAAGTCGATTCCTTCTTCCTGGTTGTAGCCTTTAGCAACAAGTCTAGCTTTGTTCCTAATTACAATACCATGTTCATCAAGTTTATTTCTAAAAACCCATTTTGTGCCAATTACAGAAACATTAAGGGGTCTTTCAGTTAAAGTCCAAACATTATTTCTTTTAAATTGATTTAATTCATCTTGCATAGCATTAATCCAATTACAATCTTTTTCAGCTTCTTCTATTGACTTAGGCTCTATCTGAGATACAAAAGCTAAATAATCACAACATTTCTAATAGAAGAGCGTGTACTTACCCCCTTTGATGGATCACCTATTATTAGCTCTTTAGGGTGTCCATGTGCATACCTCCATTCTTTAGGTAAAGGTTTTGGTGAAGTTGCATTGATTTCTTGAATTTGATCTTGACTTTCTTGATCATCATCTCCTTTGGGCTCATCTTCATTGATTGTCAATTGTTCAAGTTTCTTTGTACCTGTTTCAACATCAATAGAATCTTCTTTTCTAGAAGATTTTTCGTTAGATTCATCAAACACTACATGAATTGATTCTTCAACCAGAAGTGTTCTTCTGTTGAAGACCCTGTATGCCTTGCTAGAAGTAGAGTATCCTAAAAAGATACCTTCATCTGACTTGGCATCAAATTTACTGATATTGTCTTTGCCATTGTTTAATATGAAACAGCGGCAACCAAACACACGAAAATACTTGAGATTAGGTTTTCGATTTTTCCAAAGCTCATATGGTGTTTTCTTCAAAATAGGTCGAATTAAAACACGATTTAAAATGTAACAGGAAGTATTAATGGCTTCTGCCCAAAAATATCTAGGTAAATCGTTTTCGCAAAGCATTGTGCGTGCCATTTCTTCAAGTGTCCTATTCTTTCTTTCTACCACCCCATTTTGTTGAGGTGTCCTAGGTGCAGAGAAATTATGACTAATACCATTTTCATTACAAAAAGTTTCAAAATCATGATTTTCAAATTCAGTTCCATGATCACTACGCAAAGAAACAATAGTGAGATCTTTTTCGTTTGAAACCCTTTTATGAAATTTAACAAAAGCTGAAAAAGTTTCATCTTTATGAGCTAAGAACATTACCCAAGTAAATCGTGAGTAATCATCTACAATTACTAACCCATATTTTTTACCTCCCAAACTAGTTGTTCTGGTTGGTCCAAAGAGGTCCATATGCAATAATTCAAGGGGTCTAGTAGTAGATACTACTCCTTTAGGTTTGAAAGTAGATTTAGTTTGTTTTCCAAATTGACATGCAGCACAAATTTTATCTTTTTCAAAAGTGAGTTTTGGCAATTCTTTTACAAGATTCTTTTTGCTTAATTTTGAAATCAACTGCATACTAGCATGCCCTAGCCTACGATGCCAAAGCCAACTAGTTTCACTTGCCTTGGCTTCCTTAGCCACTAGGCATTGACCACTTTCCATGGCTAGATCATCAAGGTCAACCATGTAAATGTTTCCATGCCTAAGACCAGTGAACTTGATGCCATCAACATCTAGACTAGATACCATGCACAAAGATGATTCAAAAATTACTTTAAAACCTTTATCACAAAACTGACTAATGCTAAAAAGATTATGCTTCAAGCCATCAACAAATAATACATTATCTACATAAGCATTATGGGTGATATGGATTTTACCAATTCCGACGATTTTGCCTTTTCCATTATCACCAAAAGTGACATTTCCACCATCAATTGCAGCTAGTGATGAGAATTGCTTCACATCCCCAGTCATGTGCCTTGAGCAACCACTATCCAGATACCACATTCTTCTTTTATTTTTGGTTGCAAGGCACACCTGCAAAAAATGATCAAGTTGAAACTTTAGGTACCCAAGTCATCTTGGGTCCTTTAGGGTTAGTCAGGTTGGTTCCTTTTGGAACCCAAATCTTTCTAAAGGTATTTGATTTTCTTCTGTTGCAAACATATGATTTATGACCTACTTTACCACATGCATAGCAGGTAATATTAGAAGATGCAGGTATGAAAAAGTTTTTGTAAAGTTTTTGCTGATTGTGTGGTTTAAATCCAAGTCCAGCTTTATTAAACACTGCATGTTGGCTATTTAAAAGCATATTTAGTTTTTCTGAGCTAAAGGTAAACTTTTCTACAAAAGGTTTTACTCTTTCTAACTCTTCCTTGTAATTCTTATTTTGAAGCAATAGTTCTTTGTTTTGTTTTTCAATGTTCTCATTAGTTTTAAGACTTCTATTATTTTTCAAAGAATTATTTTCTTTAACAAGATTATCTTTGTCATTTGTCAAAGTCTTTACATGTTCTTTTAATTTCTTGTTTTCTTGAGTTAAATTTTCAATTTCACTTGAAAACTTTTCTGAATCTTTTGTAAGTTCAAAGTTTTGCTTTCTTAATTTCTTATTTTTAATTTTAATTTTTCATATTCCATTACTAAGTCATCAAAAGCATCATGCAATTCATTGAAAGTAAATTCAGTTTCAGGTTCAGAATTTACCTCATTATCTTCATTGGCCATGAAACATAGGTTGGCGACTACCTGCTGCTCTTCTTCACTGCTGGAGTCCTCACTCTCACTCCAGGTAGCCATCATGGCCTTCTTTCTCAACATCCTTCTACTTTTTTTAAGCAAAGGGCAATCCGTTTTGTAATGTCCAGACTTCTTGCACTCGAAGCAGATGGGTGGATCCCTTTCTTTCTCTTTCTCCTTCTCCTTGTTGTGATCACCTTTTTGTGGCCTTTTCTTGTAGAAGCCCTTCTTCTTTCTCATGAATCTTTTAAATTTTCTTGTAATTAGGGCTGTCTCATCATCATCAGCTTCTTCTTCAGATTCATCACTTGACTCTTCTTTTGTAGTGGACTTGAAGGCTATGGCTTTCTTTTTCTTGTCATTGTCCACTGTTTTCTGCTTTAGTGAAAGCTCGTAGGTCATCAGTGATCCAAGAAGCTGCTCGAGAGGCAGAGTGTTGACATCCTTGGCTTCTTCTATGGCTGTAACTTTCGCATCCCATGAAGCCGGAAGAGACCTGAGAAGTTTGTTAACCAGTTCACCATTAGATATAATTTTTCCCAAACTCCTCATACCATTTACTATATTTGTAAATCTAGTATACATTTCACTTATGCTTTCAGTTGGTTCCATCCTGAACATCTCATACGTATGAATGAGCATGTTCACCTTAGTGGTCTTCACTTGATGTGTACCCTCATGGGTAACCTCAAGTGTATCCCAAATTTCTTTGGCGGAAATACAATTTGATATTCTGTTGAATTCACTAGGATCAAGTGCACAGAATAACAAATTCATCGCCTTAGCATTTAACTCAGCTTGTTTGATGTCATTGTCATCCCATTCTTCTTCAGATTTTGGGGTGATAATGCCATTAACCAAGTGAGTGGGCTGATGAGGCCCTTTAGTGATTACTCTCCAAATATGATAATCTACAGCTTGTAAATAAATACGCATACGAGTTTTCCAATAAGTGTAGTTTGTGCCATTAAAGAAAGGAGGACGATTTGATGCTTGTCCTTCAACTATACCCATTCCAATTGGAGCGGCCATGATCTTTCACTCAAGATCGTTGGACCTACAAGAGAGTACCGGTGCTCTGATACCACTTGTTGCCCAGATATGGTGCCCAAGAGGGGGGGTGAATTGGGTATTTAAAATTTAAGGCAATATATGTGCTATCAAGTTTTAAGGTGAAGAGTGATAGTGCTTTAAGAATTGTGCAACGGAAGCAACGAGATAAAATGGCAATTAAAGAGCTAAAGAAGTTAAAGAGAAAGGCAATCCAAAACACACAAGAAATATAGTGGTTCGGTGCACCTAGCACCTACATCCACTCCCCAAGCTCCACTTGGGAAATTCACTATAATCTTTAGATTACAGCCGACTTGTTTTACCAGGCTCACAAGTCAAAACCTTACACACTTGTTTTGGCTTCGGGCTAACAAGCAACCCTAGTTGGTTTTATCAATTGGATCACCAACAAACCTTACTCACTTGTTTTGGCTTCGGGCTAACAAGCAACCCTAGTTGGTTTTATCAATTGGATCACCAACAAACCTTACTCACTTGTTTTGGCTTCGGGCTAACAAGCAACCCTAGTTGGTTTTATCAATTGGATCACCAACAAACCTTACTCTAGTTTCAAATTCCCTTGAAACTAGCCAAAGACAAAAGAGTATGAATACAATGAATTAAAAACTAAACAAACTCCTTTTGAGCAATAATAAATTCGTTGAAGCTCTTGATGGAGACTCTTCAAGCCTTTTCCCTTGGAATCTTTGGACCTCACTAAAATGCCAAACACTTGAATGTTGGATTCCTTAAAGATGGAAGACTTTTTGGCTAGGGAATCTCTTGGTTTTCTCACTCTTTTTGCTTGGAAGTGATTGAAGGCTTTGTACTTTGAATCAACACTTTTCACTTTTTCTCCTTTTCTTTTTTGAAGTTTGGTGGAGGTTAAATACCTCATTCATGCTGAAACAACTCCACAAGACCGTTAGATTCAAAAATATGGCCGTTTATGGCCGTTAGAAATCAAATCAGAAGTTCAGAAAAACTAGCCGTTATGCCATGAGTCGACCTCATGAGTCGACCTCTGGATCAAGTGTCGACCTCATGAGTCGACCTCCAGTAAAGTTTAGGCAAAAGTTCAGAATACCATAGTTCTGCCCATTTGAATTCTCAGGCTATGAGTCGACCTCTGGTGTCGACCTCTGGACAGGTGTTGACCTCTGGTGGTCGACCTCTGAAGCGTGCCACTGAGACTTTGCCGTGCCGGCCATGCTGAACTTTCCTTTTCTTCATGAGTCGACCTCTGGTGGTCGACCTTTGACAAGGTGTCGACCTCTGGTGGTCGACCTCTGATCTGAATTTTTCTGAAACTCTTTGAGATGTGCGTGCCATGCTTGAGTTTCTTTAAGCCTTTGTTTCTTTTGTCAAATATTTCTTAACAAGAAGGTCCATTATGAGAATTTTGATCTTGTTCAAGGTAGAAGAGCTCATTTCCAAATCAGGTAAACTTAGTTTCATCATTGTCCTTATGATACTCTTTTTGAATAACCTAAGTCCTGAAACTTTATCTTGAGATTAAACATTAGTCCAAACATATACTCAACCTTTTGTTAATCATCAAAACTAAGGAGTCAAAGCCAACAGGGACCAAACTGGTCGGTGTCGAAGAAGTGGCCCGAGAGGCAATTGCTAAAGAGATAGCTATAGTTGAGGAGGAGACTGCTATGTAGGAAGTCGTCACTAGAGCGATAGTTGATATTGAAGCCATGGTAATTGAAGCAGTTGAGGACTCCAATGCAGTTCAGACTAGTGCCCTTGGGGAGTGACTATTTTTCGCTTCTTTTTGTATCCGAGCTCGGTCCCCATTTTGTTATGACTTTTCAGCATCAATGAAGATATTTGCTTTCCTTTATACTCTTGCATGGAATGTGTAGAATGATTTGATCATGATAACTGACTTGATAACTAACAAGCACCAAAATATTCAAAGTAGTTGGGACTTGTAGTAACTTGACCAAATAGGTGACCCATCAGTTGAATAGGCAACTTGGGAATAGAACTTTCAACTGTAAGCACTCAAGATACTCGACTACCATCTTTCAGCAAAATATGCTAAGTCTTGTAGTTGGGAAGAAGATATGAGTTAAGTACTTGCAAAATACTTGGTAGATTTCTTTTCAATGGCTGGGAGCTAGCCATTATTGGAAGTCCGACTAGATGAAATCGGTTGCTAGTGTGCTGAAGTCTGAGTAGATGTAGTCGGTTGCATGATGCGCTAATGTCCAATTAGATGAAGTCGGTTGCCTCACGCATTACCTAGGTAATTTTGATCATCTTCACGACATTCAAAGTTGTGTTGGAAGGCGGATCATCCTTGAAAATCCGTATATTTATTCCTTCAACGACTGTGGCTTTTGACTAGTCGAAAGGTGCTGTGTGGTAGATAAGGTTGGACCTGTAACTACCGGTGTGGACTTTGAAGATAGAAATAAATGAAGTAGGATCTCCAAGCAACTGTGTTATTCAGCCATCCCAGCGATGCACATGCTGGCATTTGAGAGGCCATGTCAGGTATAAATAGGGGCTTCCATTCTGCATTTCTCCCGCAATTTTTTCTTTGCATTCTTCCCCCAATTTCATTTTGCCAAAAGAGCTCTCAAGTGAAACAGTCCTGCTAGAGATAAGGATGTTGCCAGTTGCTGGAGGTTTTGGAGAAAAGACGAAATCTAGAGAAGATGAAACAGATGGCACAGGGAAGACCGGAAGAGGCTAAAGGTGTTCTTAGAGATAGAAGACAAGGGCACCAATGGTATCCTTGGAGATAGTCCAACTTGGAACAACCACCCTGTCGGCAGTTCCTAGTCGGGCATTCTCTTTAAAAATCCTTTGTGGACAAATCAACCTTCCCAATTGTCCATGTTGGAGTGTCGAGCTCGTTCTCACAAGTCAGCTTCAAGCTTAATGAGTGATGCAAAGCTTTCGGCTGTGAGGAGCAGGTCTTGGAGTTAGGAAGTCATTAGTGATGAAGAAAATGATTGTAATTTGTTTTTATTTCTTCGAACTCGATCCGACTTTGTAATAAGATATTTGGACTTGATCCAACTTTATAATGAACTTTCCAAATTAATGAAAAGTTAACTTCCTTTGATAACTCTGTACTGAATAGGCACCTCCAATCTTGAGTGGATGTCTCCAATCTCGAATGAAAATTCGCTAAGTATTCTAGTTGGTAGGATAGGATTTTAGAGAATTTTAGTTGAGCAAACAATCACTAAGGGGTTCGAAAATCCAAGTTAGGCTATGGATCATTGAGTAGCGGGTTCGGAAACCCAAGTTGGGCAATACGTCACCAAGTAGTTGGTTCGGAAATCCGAGTTGGGTGATGGATCACCGAGTAGTGGGTTCGATAACCCGAGTTGGATAATGGTTCACCGAGTAGTGGGTTCAGAAACCCGAGTTAGGCGACGGGTCGCTAAGTAGTGGGTTCGAAAATCCGAGTTGATGGATCGCCAAGTAGTGGGTTCGGAAACCTGAATTGGGCGACGGATCGTCGAGTTGGACTCTGGTGGACCTTGTGCTCTTTGGATAATAAGATAAGATCTTTCAAGAGCTTTGCTAGAAAACATGCTTGATTGTGTTATGAGTGAATGCCATTAAATCATCGATGGTACATCCAAAGGTTATCAGCCTTCCAAGTTCAAGGGATCGACTTCCCATCCAAGTCTTCAAGTTTGTAAGCTCCTCGATGAAGGGCTTTAGTTACTCGATAAGGTCCTTCCTAATTCGATGAGAGTTTTTCTTTCTCTATTGGTTTTGAAACCTCTGCTCGTTGCAAGACGAAGCCCCTGGACGGAAAGTCTTTGGCTTTACATGGGAGTTGTAGTATGGGGCAACTCGTTGTTGATATGCTTCCATTCGGAGATGAGCCTGATTTCGAGTTTTCTCGAATAAGTCCAGGTTGGCTCGAAGTCGGGTTGAATTGCTTAACTTGTCGAAGTGCTCGATTCTCATAGTCGGAACTTTGATTTTAATCGGGATCACTATTTCAGTGCCAAATGCAAGATTGAAGCGAGTCTCGTTAGTTGATGTTCAAGAAGTTGTACGGTATGTCCATAGTACCCCGGTAGCTCATCAGCCCATCTATCTTTAGATTCATACAGCTTAGTCATGAGTCCTTGTAAGATTATCTGATTTATGGCCTTTGCCTCCCCATTTGACCAAGGATGTCTGACAAACGTGAACCAATGCTGAATATGAAGATCAAATAGAATTGCTTGATGGCTTGGTTGTCAAACTGTAAGCCATTATCGGTGGTGAAGGTATGAGAGAGTCCGAATCGGCAAATGATAGACTTCCAAAAGAAGTTCTTGACCTTGCTTTTGGTGATGTGCGCTAAGGCTTCAGCCTCCACCCATTTAGTGAAGTAATCGATGGCGACTAGGAGGAACTTCCGCTGACCTGTTACTGAAGAAAATGGGCCGAGTATATCCATTTCCCTTTTGGTGAAAGACTAGGGAGCAAAGAGTTATGCCAGCTGACTACTAGGTTGCTGCTGGATGTTCGCATAGCATTGGCATTGATCGCACATTAGAACAAGCCCCATGGTGTCTTCTTGCATTATGATCCAGTGGTATCCCTACCTTAAGATTTTGTAGGCTAGGGACCTGCCCCTAGATGTTCTCTGTAAATTCCTTCATGAATCTCTCGAAGCACGTAATTGGTTTCGGTTGGGCATAGGTATTTGAGCAGTGGGATGGAGAAAGACTTATAGAGTTGTCCATCTAGCAGCACAAATTAGGAAGCTTTCTTCTTGAATCTTCCGATCTTCAATGGAGACTTATCGAGAAGGATACCCTTAGTCAGGTATTTGACAAAATGGTCCATCCAACTCGGTTCATGGTCAACTTGTTGGACTTGGTTTTATTGATGCTGAGATTCCAGGTACTTAATATAAATTCATTTGGGAAGGTTGTCGATCGAGGTAGCTAGTTGGGAAAGAGTGTCTACTCGAACATTTTCTTATCTAGGAATGTAGAAGATGCCAAAGTACTCAAAAACTGAAGTGAAACTTCGTACCTTGTCAAGATATTTAGCTATTATAGGATCACAGGCTTCATATTCTTTAGTTACTTAGACGGCTATGAGTTGGGAGTCGGTGAAGATCGGAGGCTCTTCGCTCCGAGCTCTTTGGAGAGCTTTAGTCTGGCCAACAGGGCTTCGTACTCTGCTTGATTGTTAGTTGCCTTGAACGAGAAGCGAAGCACGTACTCGGCAACGATCCCTTCTGAGTTTGTAAGGATTAGTCTAGCCCTGCTTTCTTGAGAATTCGAAGCTCCGTCTACATGAAGTATCCAAACTAACTTTGAATCAACTTGCTCGGCAGGTTGCTCCTCAGGCCTGTCGTTTGACTAGGTGCACTTGACTAAGAAATCCGTGAGAACTTGAGCTTTCATTGCTGATCTGGGTTGGTAAGAAATATCAAACTTGTTGAGTTTGATTACCCATTTACCCATCCTCCTAGAGGTATCTGGGCATTACAGTATGGCTATAAGTGGCTGGTTGGTTAAGATGACATCGAATGTGCTTGAAAATATGGCCTAAATCACTTTACGGAGATGATTAATGCTAAACAATTTTTTGGTTTAGAGTACCAGGCCTCTGCATCATGAAGCACTCGACTAGTATAGTAGATAGGTTTCTGAAATCCCTTATCATCCAGTCGAATGAGCACAGAACTAATCACTTTTGGTGAAGCAGCAAGGTACAGGTACAATGTCTCCAACTTTAGATTTGGAGAGTAAAGGTGGAGATCCGAAAACTTTTTCAGCTCTTCGAAGGCTTGTTGGCAATCTTTGGTCCAAGTGAAGTCATTCATCAAGTGCAAAATCTTGAAAAAAGGCAAGCAATGCTTGGCTGACTTAGAAATAAATCAACTAAGTATTGCGACATGGTTGGTTAATTGTTGCACTTCTTTCTTAGAATTTGGATGCCGCATGTAGAGAATAGATCAGATTTTTTAAGGATTTGCTTTAATGCTCCTCTTTGTGACAAAATCCAAGAAATTTTTTGGCAGTAACCCCAAAGGCATACTTGTTGGATTTAGCTTTATCTGGTTTCAACGAAGGGCATCGAAAGCCTCTTCCAAGTCTTTTACATGGTTGGCCTCTTCGGAGCTCTTGATGAGCATGTCGTCAGCATAAACTTCTATGTTCTAGCTGATTTGATCCTTAAAGACTTTGTTGACTAGCCTTTGATAGGTGGTTCTTGCATTTTTAAGTCCCAAAGGCATTACTTAATAATAATAAATACATTTCTCATTAACAAAGGTAGTGTTTTTCTCTTCGGAAGTCATTCTTTTTTTATTGTAGCTAGAGAAAGCATCGTTGACTAGTTTGTATTCATAAGTGTCGTCGACCAACTGGTCAATCTTTGGTGGTGGAAAACTATCCTTTGAATATGCTTTATTGAGGTCTGTATAGTCAATATAGATCCGTCACTTTTTGTTAGCCTTCTTCACCATGACTACATTAGCCAACCAGTCAGGATAGGGGCTTTTTGGATGAAATCAATAGCTAGGAGCTTGTCGACCTCTTCATCAATGGCCTTCTACCTTTCGGGGGTAAGGTTTCTTTTCTTTTGCCAGACTAGTTTTGTTGACTTTGGTTTTGATTATGACAAAACACTTAAGTATATTTGATTACTAATTGTACATTAAGTGTGTAAATCAGATATAAGTACTCAAGATTTGAATTTAGAGAAGTTTCAGCACTGGTGCAGCCAAGTATCGACTCACGAAACTAAAGTGTCGACTCACCAGATGAAGTGTCGACTCGCCAGTGCAGAGTAGAAAACTTCAGGAGATATTTTTGGTCAAGTGTCAATTCAAGTAAATGAAGTGTCGACTCAAGGTGTCGACCTACGAAGATCAAGTGTCGACACTTGCTATAACGGCTAGTTTTTCTGAAGTGCAAACTTTCCCAACTTCGCTTCAACGGCTAGTTTTTCCTTCCTAACGGCTACAAACGGTTATTTAAGTGTTGGGAGGTTATTTAAACACTTGGGGAAGCAATTCTAAAGTAGAGAGGAAGAGGATCCATGATCTGAAAGATAAATTCTTTGGTTTTCAAGTGAACATATGTGAAGGATATTTTAAGGATCCATTTGTTGGATGTTGAACCTCCAAGGATTCAAAGAGGAGAGGGAGCTTCCAAGAGCAACATCTTCAAGCATTCATTGAAGCTTCTACAACATGGAGACAAGCTCAACATCAACAATCAATGTGCCTCAACGAAATATTTGCTTTGTAAGAAAGCTTTTTATTTTCATTCTTACATTATTGTATTTAGGTTGATGGTGAGCCTTAGGAAAACCATCAACGTTATTGGTGAGCCTATGTGATAAAAACCAACAAGAGTTTTGACTTGTTAGCCTGCAAAACAAGTTGGATTGTTGGTTAGCCCGGAAAACCATCTAGGTTGTTGGTCATCCCGTAAAACCAATTAGGTTGTTGGTGAGCCCGTAAAACCAACTAGGTTCTTGGTTAGCTCGCAAAACCAAGAGGTTTTTGGTCAGCCCGTAAAAACCAAGGGATTTTTGGTGAGCCCGTGAAAACCAAAGGGTTCTGACTTGTGAGCCCGGAAAATAAGTTGGCCGTAATCTTGGTGATTATAGTGAATTCCCAAGAAAAACTTAGGGAGTCGATGTAAGTGCCTTGGAGTGCACCAAACTACTACAAATCTTTATGTGTTTGTGTTTGTTTTTATTCTTGCATTTATTTCTTTATTTCTATTGCATATTATTATCTTGCTCACAAACACTTGCTTTGAATTGGTACATTATTTGAAGTATTGCGAAAAAGTTTTAAAGTCCAATTCACCCCCCCTCTTGGGTTGCATCATCTTCTTCACTGGGCAACAAGTGGTATCAGAGCCTGGTACTCTTTTTGAAAATCTAACGGTTTTGAGTTAAAGATCATAGCAGCCCAAATTTGAAAATTTGAAAGTTTAAATTTTTTGAAAAACTTTGAAAAGAATTTATAAAACATATGTTGAGGGAAAGCTTTTGAAAAATCATTTTTAGATCATATTTTGAGGGGGAGCTCAATGTTTTTCATTGCTACATTGCTCTATGCTTAGTGTTAATCTTTCGGAGCATGTTATATTTATTTTTGAGCTTACCTTGTTTATATACTTAAAGGTTCTGTCATTATCAAAAGGGGGTGATTGTTGACTCTGGTTTTGATTATGACAAAACACTTAAGTATATTTAAGTACTAATTGTGCATTAAGTGTGTAAATCAGATATAGGAACTCAAGATTTGAATTTAGAGAAGTTTCAGTACTGGTGCAGCCAAGTATTGACTCACGGAACTAAAGTGTCGATTCAAGGTGTCGACTCACCAGATGAAGTGTCGACTCACCAGTGCAGAGCAGAAGACTTCAGAAGATATTTTTGGTCAAGTGTCGACTCAAGGTGTCGACTCACGAAGATCAAGTATCGACACTTGCTATAACGGCTAGTTTTTCTGAAGTGCAAACTTTCCCAACTTCGCTTCAACGGCTAGTTTTTCCTCCCTAACGGCTACAAACGGTTATTTAAGTGTTGGGAGGTTATTTAAACACTTGGGGAAGCAATTCTAAAGTAGAGGGAAGAGGATCCATGATTTGAAAGATAAATTCTTTGGTTTTCAAGTGAACATATGTGAAGGATATTTTAAGGATCCATTTGTTGGATGTTGAACCTCCAAGGATTCAAAGAGGAGAGGGAGCTTCCAAGAGCAACATCTCAAGCATCCATTGAAGCTTCTACAACATGGAGACGAGCTCAACATCAACAATTAATGTGCTTCAACGAAATATTTGCTTTGTAAGAAAGCTTTTTATTTTCATTCTTATATTATTATATTTAGGTTGATGGTGAGCCTTGGGAAAACCATCAAGGTTGTTGGTGAGCCTATGTGATAAAAACCAACAAGGGTTTTGACTTGTTAGCCCGCAAAACAAGTTGGGTTGTTGGTTAGCCCAGAAAACCATCCAGGTTGGTCATCCCGTAAAACCAACTAGGTTGTTGGTGAGCCCGTAAAACTAACTAGATTCTTGGTTAGCCCGTAAAACCAAGGGATTTTTGATGAGCCCGTGAAAATCAAGGGATTTTTGGTGAGCCCGTGAAAACCAAAGGGTTCTGACTTGTGAGCCCGGAAAATAAGTTGGCCGTAATCTTGGTGATTATAGTGAATTCCCAAGAAAAACTTAGGGAGTCGATGTAAGTGCCTTGGAGTGCACCAAACTACTACAAATCTTTATGTGTTTGTGTTTGTTTTTATTCTTGCATTTATTTCTTTATTTCTATTGCATATTATTATCTTGCTCACAAACACTTGCTTTGAATTGGTACATTATTTGAAGTATTGCGAAAAAGTTTTAAAGTCCAATTCACCCCCCCTCTTGGGTTGCATCATCTTCTTCACTGGGCAACAAGTGGTATCAGAGCCTGGTACTCTTTTTGAAAATCTAACGGTTTTGAGTTAAAGATCATAGCAGCCCAAATTTGAAAATTTGAAAGTTTAAATTTTTTGAAAAACTTTGAAAAGAATTTATAAAACATATGTTGAGGGAAAGCTTTTGAAAAATCATTTTTAGATCATATTTTGAGGGGGAGCTCAATGTTTTTCATTGCTACATTGCTCTATGCTTAGTGTTAATCTTTCGGAGCATGTTATATTTATTTTTGAGCTTACCTTGTTTATATACTTAAAGGTTCTGTCATTATCAAAAAGGGGGTGATTGTTGACTCTGGTTTTGATTATGACAAAACACTTAAGTATATTTAAGTACTAATTGTGCATTAAGTGTGTAAATCAGATATAGGAACTCAAGATTTGAATTTAGAGAAGTTTCAGTACTGGTGCAGCCAAGTATTGACTCACGGAACTAAAGTGTCGATTCAAGGTGTCGACTCACCAGATGAAGTGTCGACTCACCAGTGCAGAGCAGAAGACTTCAGAAGATATTTTTGGTCAAGTGTCGACTCAAGGTGTCGACTCACGAAGATCAAGTATCGACACTTGCTATAACGGCTAGTTTTTCTGAAGTGCAAACTTTCCCAACTTCGCTTCAACGGCTAGTTTTTCCTCCCTAACGGCTACAAACGGTTATTTAAGTGTTGGGAGGTTATTTAAACACTTGGGGAAGCAATTCTAAAGTAGAGGGAAGAGGATCCATGATTTGAAAGATAAATTCTTTGGTTTTCAAGTGAACATATGTGAAGGATATTTTAAGGATCCATTTGTTGGATGTTGAACCTCCAAGGATTCAAAGAGGAGAGGGAGCTTCCAAGAGCAACATCTCAAGCATCCATTGAAGCTTCTACAACATGGAGACGAGCTCAACATCAACAATTAATGTGCTTCAACGAAATATTTGCTTTGTAAGAAAGCTTTTTATTTTCATTCTTATATTATTATATTTAGGTTGATGGTGAGCCTTGGGAAAACCATCAAGGTTGTTGGTGAGCCTATGTGATAAAAACCAACAAGGGTTTTGACTTGTTAGCCCGCAAAACAAGTTGGGTTGTTGGTTAGCCCAGAAAACCATCCAGGTTGGTCATCCCGTAAAACCAACTAGGTTGTTGGTGAGCCCGTAAAACTAACTAGATTCTTGGTTAGCCCGTAAAACCAAGGGATTTTTGATGAGCCCGTGAAAATCAAGGGGTTTTTGGTGAGCCCGTGAAAACCAAGGGATTTTTGGTTAGCCCGTGAAAACCAAGGGATTTTTGGTTAGCCCGTGAAAACCAAGGGTTTTAACTTATGAGGCCGGAAAACAAGTTGGTTGTAATCTTGGTGATTATAGTGAATTTCCAAGAAAAACTTGGGGAGTAGATGTAGGTGCCTTGGAGTGCACCGAACCATTATAAATCTTTATGTGTTTGTGATTGTTTTTATTCTTGCATTTATTTCTTTATTTCCGCTGCACATTATTATCTTGCTCATAAACACTTGCTTTGAATTGGCACATTATTTGAAGTATTGTGAAAAAGTTTTAAAGTCCAATTTACCCTCCTCTTGGGTTGCATCATCACCCTAGCCTATAAGTTTGAACTTGGAGTCAATATTGAACTTGTGAATGATGACCCTAGGAGGAATCCTGGGCATGTCAAAAGCTGACCAGGCTAAGATGTCCACATTATGATGGAGAAAATCTAGTAATTGGCCCTTCTCTTCCTCGGATAGAAGAGATCCAATCTGCACACATTTGGCAGGGTCATCCCTTAATAGAAAGGATAATAGCTGCTCGATGGGTTCTGCCCTCTTTTCTAGCTCCCTTTGGTTTAGCTGCTCGGCAATTGGCACCTCAATAGCCTTTTGTACTTTTATCGA
The DNA here is from genome assembly GCA_021397845.1 of Areca catechu. Classification (NCBI taxonomy): domain Eukaryota; kingdom Viridiplantae; phylum Streptophyta; class Magnoliopsida; order Arecales; family Arecaceae; genus Areca; species Areca catechu. The sequence goes on from CM038052.1 coordinate 152,457,537, forward strand.
CATCATAAAGCGTTGTCGAGCCAGTTGTTGGTCTTCAAGCATTTTGTTGACTCCATATCTAATTGGAACATGGACAAGTAGTTTGGTGGAGATAACAGCATCTAGGCAGTTAAGTCGTGGTCGTCCGAGTGTAACATTGTATATCGAAGGTATTTGGACAACTATGAAGGCGATGAAGACAGTGCTTAGTTGGGGTGGAGTTCTAGCGATGATTGGGAGTGTAATTTCACCTTTGATTCTACTAGAGTCACTAGAAAAGCCAACTAGCAATATGGAAACTCATCTCAACTGAATTTCAGGTAAGTTCATCCAAACAAATGCATCGTAGAACAATATGTCAGAAAAAGAGATTACATTCATTTCATGTTCCTCCCTCCTTTGTCGCTTTGAATAGCATTTTGGCTCTTGAAGATTATGCTAATTGGCTTCTCGGTGGGCCGGTTGTCGACTTCAACCTGAGTCAGTGGTTGGGCAGTGTCTTGTTCACTAAATCGAGTTCTTTCTTTCCGGACAAACTTGCTGACATAGTGGCGTTGAAGGTCTTCAATCTCATTTTTTAAGGCAAAACAGTTCTCGGTATCATGATCGTGATTGTGGTGGAAGTTGCAATATTTACTCTTGTGACAAGAGGCAGGTGGAGCTCTCATCGAAGGAGGTTGTCGAAGGTACCTCTCCCCTTCAATTTCCATGAGGATCTTTGTCCGAGAAGCGAGGGGGGGAGTGTAGTCAGTGTACTTGCCGACTAGTTTCTTTGATGTTGGGCTTTGTTGATGGGAGGAATTGAACTTCTTAGTCTAGCCACTACTTGAATCTTCTTAGGCATTTTTCTTCTTCGGCTTTCCATCAGTTTCTTGCCGAACAGTAGCGGCTTCTTCCATGCGGTTGTACTTCTGGGTGCGGATAAGGAGTTCTGCATAAGATTTCAGGAAAGTATTATCCAGCGAATATGTGAACCTGGAGGAACGGAGTCCTCTCTTCATGGCTAGCATGGCCACGAACTCGTCCAGGTTATAGATTTCCAACATGGCCGACTTCAATCATGCCACATAGTCTTTAAGGGATTCTCCATCTTGTTGGATGGAGAAGAGGCTCTCAGGTTCTTTTGGCATCCTCTTGTTGGCATTGAAATATGCAATGAATAGCCTCTCCAGTTGCCTAAAGGAGTAGATACTTCTTGGCTCGAGTCCAGAATACCACACTCGGGCTACCTTACAAAAGATAGCATGGAAGGCGATGTAGAGTAAGGCATTGGTGGCACCTTGGATCATCATGAGAGCTTTGTTACTTTCAAGGCAGTCAAGTGGATTTGATGTGCCTCGTACGAATCGATTTGGGGTATCTTGAATTGACTCAGAATCAATTTCTCCATGATTCTTTGGGAGAGGTGGATAGCCATTGAAGTCGGTCGAATCCTGACTTCCTGCAAATCAGTAAGTCGGTGACTGACTTCGCCTAACTTGTGTTCGTACTCGTCGAGGTGCTATTGTTCGGCGCTGAATGGCCTCTTTAGAAGACCCCTCCTGGGAAGATTCGAATAAGGAGAGGGGGCAGTTGTCTTGGCTTGGCTCTCTCTCCCATCATTGCTCCTCGTACCGGGTGCTTTCTCGCTGCGAAATCGAGGACCGTGGTCGATAGGGACCTAGACGGTAGGAAGACCTCTAGGGGCATTGCCAGCTAGCTCGTCTTGGCGACTAAGACTATGAATGGCAAGTAGATTGCCGGTGAGAAGACCTCCCCCGGAGGGATCGATGAAGGGGAAGAGTAGTAGCAACAATGGGAATGGGGCCTTCTAGCTTCGCCACCACTTTTGTTGTTGCTATAGCCCTTGCACTGCTATTATCAGGGCTTGAACCTGCTATGCTAGGATGGTAAGAACCTCTGGCTAGGTTGCAGGACGTTAAGGTGGTGGCGGAGCAAAGGCCTCTACCGCCAGATTGGACGGTTCTCGACAGTGTGATCCAGTGTAGCTAGTAAAGGTATCCTACATCTGGATCTTTATTTTCATCATCGCCACAGCTCCAAGATCTTTGGGATCACTTTTCCTTACCTGGCATGCCAATTTATTGCTGTCAAGTTGTCCTCCGACGGACTATGGTGGTGCCGGACGATCTCGCTGCCTCCTCTGGTGGGATGAAGTCTCGCTTGTAAATGTTCCTCTTGGGTAAAAACCTGCAAAAAAGGTCCCTGGGTCGGGATTCCAACGGGGGACATCGACGATCAAGTCAGCAAGGAGAATAAAGTGGGCAACAGTTGCTGAAGCTGAGTGCAAGTGAGAAAAGAATACTGAGTGCTTAGAGGTTTTAGGAGTGGTGTACCTGGTCAGAGGTCCCCTCTTACCTATTTTTAGAGTTATTTGAAGTGGAATAATTGAATATCGTTAGGAATAACTGAATACCGTTAGGCAGTTGAGGACGTTAGGATAACTGTTTTTCATTGGGAAGTCCATTGGTAACTGAATACATTTTGTTTGTTATAGGTTCCAACTGGAACAGATGGAGGCTGTTGGCCTTTGGTGGCTACTCGAATGTTGCTGACTTTGAGTAGGTGAGATGATATGTTGCAAGTCCAAGTAGGCGGACTACTCCAGGTTGAAGTTTGATGTTGCATACGAGCAAGTCCAACTAGATCTACCTAAGTAGCTGGTCGATTTTGTATAGATATTGATGTGAAGAAATTGGTACCAACTGTGTACTCAGTACAGAGTAAGCACATGATCCTGCTAGCAATGTCATTTGGTGAAAGCAAGTAGTCGGACATCGATAAGTAGCTGGAGCATTCTCTGATTGGTGAAGTAATCAACATTATGGTAAGTAATTGGGAGTCCAACTTGTTCTCAGGACTGAGTAGATAACACCCATAACAAAAATAATTACTACCAATAGATGCTGACCAGTAATCAAAAGTTAATGAAACTTTTGTATTTAGGATAGAGAGTGCTAATTAAACTTTATTTTATTGCTAAAAAATTAGTCATAGCTACTTTTCTAAATATATGTCTACTAGTTCTTTTGTAAGTAGATTGTAGGGTTATTTGAACATATTCTTCAAAATTAAAAGATTCATATAAGCTAAAAGGCAATTTATCTTTAACTATCCATTGTACAAGTGATTTTCTTTGATTTGCATGGTTATATGCAAAATTACCTACAAGGTTGCCCCCTTATAACTTAAGGGTACTTTGAAGACGAGAATCATTCATCTTATGACTCTCTTAACATCTCTTTAAATGACCAGTTCCCCCATTACTAGCACAACTATATAATTTGGCATATTTTTTATATTTTGCTTTTAAAACTCCATCAACCATAATTCTATCAAAATATTCCCATAGACATTAGTTTTTTTAAAGGAAGAGGTTTGATCTTCATTGGTTCCAGAGAGATGAGGAATATTAGTTTCTTCTCTCTTAGAAACAGGAAAAATGCCAAAATGACTCTCATCAAAAGATGCCATATCGAAATATGATATATGCAAATAATAAAAACTAACCATATGGAAAAATTGAGTAAAGGTAGAGCCGAGATTTGTGAGCTTCTTCTTATGCTCCTCAACAAGGATCTCCTCTTGTCTAGCTCCTAAAACCTTGCTAAATACAAACTAATAATTAAATTGCTAATTGTTAAATATTGAACACTTGCTAAATATTGCTAGAAGAGAGAAATGGTAGTAGTAAAGAGGGAGAGGAGAATTGGTTTAATGTGGTAAGAATAGAAGAGGGGGGTATTTATAGGAATCCAAATATTTTCACTTTTCCAAATTACCCCTAAAACTAGCCATTTTATGGCTATTATGGGGGCTAAAATAGTAAAAACTAGAAAAATAGCCATTTATGGCTGTTATGGGCCAAACAGGCCATGCCAGGCATGGCCCATAATAGCCCTAAATAGGGCATACTTGTCACGACTCGTAACAATGGCAAATGGGCCAGGCCATGCTTATCAATTTTAAAAAAAGCCCATGGGCCTATCGAGCCAACAAGCCATGCCTAGCATGGTTGACCACCCCTAGGCCTAGGGTTGTGCTGGGCCAGGGGTTCAACTTAAACGGGCTGTGCCTGGCATGACTTGTTTAAACTAAGGCCTGGTGGGCCTGGGTGGCCCGGCCCGATACCCATGTTTAGTTGATGGGTTGGGTCATAAATTGCCACTCCTGGGTGACAACCATGTATTTTCTAGACTACATATATTGTGCACTTCATTGATCTTATGTTGATGGACATCGAAAATATTTGTAGAGTGAGCATGTCATAAAGATAGCCCGAGCCACTAGATTCTATACAACTACACATGGGTGTTAGCTATGACGAGGAAGCACATAAGGTATGAGAGTTAGATTGGACCTTTATCACAATATACATGATCATCCCTAAACTTAAATAAATTGATACCAAATTTTGGCAGAGAGTAGTATGCAAACCCCTAATCATGCTACTAATTTTACAGATTTTTTTTGACAAGTTTTTTTAAAATTTTTATTTGAAAAAATATTTTTAATTTAAAAATTATAGAGTTAATTAAAAATTATTATTTTGATGTCATTCTATAGATATGCAACATATCATGAGATCATGCCAAAATCAAAAATTTTGGCATGACCTCCCCCTATTTTCCCATTTTATTGCCAATTTTCTGTCTCTTCACAAAAAAATCTTGAAATGAGAGAGGAGTGGCTCATTACCTGATTTTAGCTTCGATCAAGTTCAAACAGTGTGAGATCCAGTGTTTTCCTCTTTTTAAAATTTTTTAAAAAAAAGTGTGAGAGAGAAGGGCTAAGAAGGCATGAGAGGCCTTCTCAGTCTCCCTTTATTACTGATGTGTAGGGGGGCATGGAGCCCGAACTAGCGCAAAGTGGATGGTTCATGCTCATACCACTTTGAACCATCTAGTTTGGAGTAGTTTGCATGGTGTTTTGAGCCGAAGGGGGGAACCGGGACAGCTCGCACTCAGTATGTCAAACTTGATGATAAAAATATGTAAGGATGTTTACCATACACACTTGTGGCTTAAAGCTTCACGCCAAAATTCTTCTCCTTTTGTTATAGCTGATTATCGATTCTCTACATGCTCGTATAGCTGATTGTCGATTCTGTACATGCTCTCATCATTATTAGTTGTCTACATTGTTGAATTTTTCTGGAGTTGCAAAATGATAGAAGGTTCGAGGCCTCCATACATGGATGGTTAATTTTTGGTGATGTGTTCAGCAACCATGAAGTGGTAGCTAGGTGGCACTGTTGCAAACTTGTTAGCTATTTCACAAGCATGAGGTGGCTGCTTAAAGATAACCAGCATGAGGTGACAGCTTATAAAGACCAGCATGAGGTGCCAAATCCTAAAAAGCATGAGGTGACAGTTCAAGCATGACTTGACTACCAAACAAGTAAGAATTAGGTGGCTGTTAACCTGAAAATCATAAGGTGGCATAACTGCGGTATTTGTGACATAGTTCCATAACATTTTTAATTTATACTTAAGGTTTTAGGATCAGTTGCATTTTAGTCCTAGTGTCTCCTACACAATTGTAAGATAATGCTGCACAAATAAATTTACTCGATCCTATGTGCACATTTTGCTAATAATATTTTTTTTTTTCTAGCTCAACTATACAAGACTACAAGTAATTATAAATAAGAAGTTAAAACAAACTTGAGGTGTTACATGAACAATATGATGATGAACCAAATGTCAGATACTTATAGAATTGGTTAAGCAACCAAGTTTGAACATAACAATCATGCCATTTTCTTTGCAATTTCATATGATATAACCCATGAAGCATTTTCAATTGTAAATGCAGTAGCACATAATTATTTTGTTTTAATTTTCTTGTGCATATAGCCTTAGGCTTTGTGCCTCAATAATATAGGCAATTCCTATACAAACTTTGGAATTAGTCCTTCATCTAAAGTCTTAAAATTTAGGGAACCTTGGCCTAAATTACACTTCCAGGAATGTAGGTCTCTTGACTCACCAATTGACCTTTTAGATTTCATGGCAAACCCTATCTTGTTCAAAGATGCCCTGGCTAGATTCTACAAGTTCTGATGGTTGAGATTTATACAAACACACACAGACAACACATGGTACTCATGCATAACATGTTGTCATGTTATTATTCTTATAATGTTTTTGTCTATGTTCATACATGGATCCTGTAATGGTGCTTAAGATCTAGGCACCAGAATTGGGTGGGAGTGACAATGAGATTAGAAAGGGAATATTAGAACTTTTTATTGCTTACATTTTAAACTGTTGCTGGATGTTGGATTAACAATGCCTCGTAGGAACAAATTTGACATGGTAATTAAGCTACCCACATTATAAGACATTCAGCGAATATGCTGCATCTTTGTTGTGGTGCCCTTCTGGTTGCATTTGTCACCTTATAATTATTTACAATTCCCTTCCCAATGTGGCATGTGGCATTTACCCACTCATGTTTCATTACCAAATATGAAAACTAAAACTAGTCAAAAGCCTGTAAACGTTGAATGCTATTCTTGCCACTTTATTTTGAGTAACCCAATCCAGTTCCTGCTTTATCCATGGTTTTCCTTGCTGTATAAATATCAATAACGATGTAAAATTTTAATGAAATGGAACATCTTAACTAAAATAAAATATTTTTTTGTTTCTTTTATTATTTATATACATAAATAGATAAACTATGTCACTTGATTTATTTATTTATATATTTTTGGTACAGTGTCAGTTGATTTATTAAAAAGTTAAGAGAGCTGCTTGTTTCGAGAGAATGAAGTGGGCCATTTGGTCATAGAACAATGATTAATATGAATTGTGATTGAATTGCCTTATACTGATAGCATGGGGCTACTTTTGGATCATTAATAATCAGACATATGTGCTCACTGTTTAATTGAAAGTAGTTCTTGAAATCTGTTTTTCCCCTTGTCTATTTAACCCATCGTACTGTTTGTTAGGGACAAAGCACTTTTTAAATCATATGATTTTCTTTAAGTAAATTTGCAGACAATGGTAATGCATTTTCTATGTTTGTTGTTCAAGGTATTCGAGGTTTTGTAATATTTATATTCTCTTTGTTTGAGGAGTGTATTAGCAAACAAATTTGAGAAAAAGTGGGTCAAAATAGTAATGTTTCTTTTTCTTCCTTATATGTTTTTCACCTTTAATCTTGCAGGGTTGGTGCTTTGCTGTATGCTTCATGGTGTTTCCAAAGTTAGTGGAAAATCTGTTACCAAGGGCCCTTTCTCAAAAGGTTCAACTTTGATGAAGCCCACTGCAAGTCAATTGGCCAAGCAAAACCAACCACATGAAGTGAAGAATGCCTGCTGGTGTGTTCCCAGATGATATTTATGCTTCATGTTTATTGTGGTTACTCTCTTTACATAATTCAAAACCAATTGTAATCATGTTTTTTGTGCTGCTTCGTAACCCAAATTTCTATGATAACTTCTGTTGATTTATTTTAGTTATTTAAAGATTTTGGTGTTTTCCCCATAGGTTCAATTATCTTCTCACTTTTTCTCACATTCATTGAATGTTGTCTGATCAATTTTCTTCAACCGTTCTTATATTGGTTGTTTTTGTGGACTGTAATTTGATGTATATGATCTTCTTTCCCTGTCTATTTATCGTAGCCATTTTATTATTTGTTGAAAGAAATTGTTGACTTAGGTTCCTTTTCTCTTATCAGGTCTCGTAAACCAGCAGCAGTCAAAAGTAACAGAAATTTTGAAGATTCAAGAAGTTACCTGCATCAAGCTGCCAAAAGGCAAAGACTAGAGAGAGGTCATTTATGCAAGGTGTTGCATTTATTTATGATGCATATATGCATGTGTGCACTTGTTTTGAATCAGATTATAAGATACTGTTATGCCATGATGTCAATTTCTTGCTTATGCTGTACTATGTATTAGTGTTATCATTGTTGTAAGTATATGATATGATTGGATCTTTTATAATGTACAAGGATATACGAGCAAGTCTTACATTCAATTAGATTATCTACTACAGTATCTAATCACAATATCAACTTTTGAAGGCCATAAATCTGTGACCTTTGCTTGTGATTTCATTTGTGTAATGTATGATATTTGAATTTCTTGATGACAAGAAAGATCCAGTCTGATTTTTAGATCAAGTGAAATAAAATTGTTGAATGGTGTGTTCCAAAAAAAGATTGTGATCAAACAATGGAAAATTGTTAAGTGCTAAAATTGTAATCAATGGACAGACACAGAGATCCACAATGCTAAAAAGAAATAAAAATAGAGATGGACCTCCTAAGAAAACTAAAAGTCTAAAACCATAATAGCATAGGCCTCATGGATATTCTTGTGGTCAAATGTATTAATCCTGGTGCTTTATGTGTGCTAAATGAAACTAAAAGATACCTAGGTATCTCCAATTACATCAACATAACTTGCATGGCGTACATTTTTTAAAATAAAGGACCTGGGAAACTCAACCTTAGAAGGGTGGCTTATTAAGAGTAAAGAGTTCCACATAGATATTGCTGAGTACATGTCCTTTCTTTTTTACTTCAAACTTTTCTCGTTTTCAATCTTTTCTTCCCCTACTATCCCCCCTTTTCATTCCTCCCATTTCATTTTCATCTCTCTTCCTTTCCCTCTCTTCTCACCATCTTTCTCTCATAGAAAATCGGTGTGCACCTATTCTTAATCATGCTTCTTCTGTTGTTTTCCTCTTACATTATATGAGATAGTCTGTTTTTATTATTTGTGCTGAGAAAGTTCTATTCTTCACCAGATATTTATTTGCTACAGGAAATCAAATAACGAGGGAAGTAAAAACACTTTAATAAGCTCCTTACAAATAATTTACCCTGTATAAAATATTGTGGTACATCAACAATGTGCGGGATAGTTTTCCCTATTGTATTGCAATTTATGTTGTTGGTGAAAAGTTTCTTTTTTCTTTTCAGTTGTTTATCTATCTTCTTTTGCTTTGGTTATCTGACTTCCATATTTAATGTTATGCTGCAATGAAAGTGGAGAGACTGCCTAGAGACATTAAGAAGTTAGATGGAAGTTGAGCAAGAGGAACTGGAATTACACCCAAAAAAGGAAAATAGCTGCACTGACCAAGGATGATGCAATTATCGATAATCAATGGTGAAAAACATTTTTTAAATCTCCCATGTATGTTTTTTAGCATTAATGGTTTTGGCCAAGGATCACGAACTGGTATCGGGACCCATACCGGTCAGCAACCAGTACGGCACGGTATGGTACCATACCGTACCGTATCAATACATATATCGGTCTTGGTTATTTGAGGAAAAACTATCTTTTTTCCCTTTTCAAGCAAGGATCGCTAAACCGAACTTGAACCGGACCCGAACCAAGTCGAACTGACCTGAACCAGACTGAATCGGGCCATACCAGTCCGAACCGATCCATACCATACCGAACTGATACGTACCGGTCTGATTGAAGCCAATTTTTATGGTTTGGATCCCGAACCATTTTTTAGAACTGAACCGTACCGATTCTTGACCGGTATGGTACGGTACCGTAAATCTTGGTTTTGGCTGTTAGTTCATATATTATACATCATAAAATAATGGCAACCACCTCATTTTTATCAACCACAAAATAACAAGTACCAACCTAACATGCACAACAGCACAAGTACTTCATACACATTGTATGACCAACATAGCACTTAAATATCAATGTTTTACTTGCTTGAGATTGCAAAAGGTTATATTCTGAAGTACTAGCGAAGAACAAGCTCGTATGGTCCTACAACTCACCAGCCACACCTTACCCTTAACTGCTCCTCTCTCTATCTATTTTTGTGTGCATGGGCACTCATGTAGTGGGGAAAGGGGCAAGGTTTTTAAATCATGAGACATCTACCATTCAGTAGGTGACTAATACTGAGATGAACTAAGAATAAAATACATTAATTGAAGAAAACTAATTTAAGGAAATAAAAAAGGTGATCGAAAAATATCAGCAGGTATATATATACCATATCAGCTATTATCTTGTAATTTATCATTTTATATTGGTTGAGAGAACGGGTCCAGAATTTGTCCATACATGTCTTGGGGTTGGCCAACATTGATATATATGGAGGTGTTGGTTGGTATGATAGTCTTATTTACTTTTGCGTAACCTACTTGTGCCTTTTGATGACCTTTAAATTGCATGTGTTTGAGAATAAGAGCTAAAACCATCCCAAGCAAGGTTTTCGATACTGATACCTGATCTCATACCGACAGCTAGCTAGTATGGTACCAGTACCGTACCATATCGTGTGTTGATACGGTAAGGCATGCCAAACTGAATTGGCATATCAATTTTTTTTTATTTTTTAAAGATTTATTAAATATTTTTAGGTTTAAATAGATGTTTGTTGATGCTAATTGATATTTGTATCACTTCAAAATATTACAAAATGATATCTAGCCTCCAGCCATGATATATTATTTTTTTAAAAATTCTTATAAAGTAAGATTACCAATAATTAATTGAAGTGAAAAGTGAAATATAAACATAATTATATACCGATATTTAGAATCGGATCGAATGTCAATTTTCATAAATATCTGGATCATAGTGTACTCAGTAGGTAGATTGGTAAATCCCTCTAACTAGGCAGCATGATAATTCTATAAGCTCATCATAGGAGGTATGCATGATGGATTGTAACTTGTCGCAGATCCTTCATTGAGATCTCAACTCTGAGAGATATCCAGAAACTGGTAATATGGCTATGAAGGAGCCCATCCAAATATATCGATAGCAAAATCAGATCTGTAAGATGCTTCGAGTTACACGGATAATAATCACTAGAAGATGATATCTTGGATGCACCATATCCATATCAATATGGATCACAAGCTGTCGGTGCGTAAGAGAATCCATAATACGAGGATGACCCTGATATATCCATGGATCTACTCCACTGCAAGATCTGCAGCTACATCGTGTGCTGAACGATCTCGCGAAGCCTGTCGCCTATATGCAATCATATCATCGCGGGCTCTATCAACTGGTGCACCATTGTCTGTATCTTATGTGGCGTGAGTAAACTACGACTCACCAGTGAATTGAAAATGAATAGCCAGCTGCGTCTCTTGTCCTCCGATCCTTTTCTGATCACTAAATCCTCGATTATTTAAAAAAGTACTAGCTTTACTCTCTCTAGTATCTGAATTTGAATGAACTAAATGCTCTAGTAGAGATGCAAGTGCCTGTCCATTTTTGTCTCTGGATCGAATAGATGGCGAGAAGGGATGATGTGATGTATCTGCTAGAGTCTTGTAAGGAATATTGCTTCTTGCCCATTATTCAGTTCCCCCTAGTCTCGCTAGCTACAAAATTGGCTAGTCGAGAAGGCAATCCTAGCTCATCAAACTCTAGCTCCTGCTGCTGATTCACAACCCATCCAATCATTGGATCGTCATCTTCATCAACATAATTACTTGCAGTAGGATCGGAGTATTTCAGCTCAACTTTTTCCTTAATATACTTTAGCCTCAACCTTAAATTATAATATACATATACAAGATCATTAAGGCATTTCTATTTTAAATAGTTTCTTTGCTTGAAGTGGAGTGGATAAGGCCGTAGGTAGATTTGTTGCGCTCACATCCACTAGATGATACCATCTAAAAGAGGATCTTGATAGCAAGATTTTTAAATATTTTGCTGATCCACCAAAATGCACCCATCATTCAGCTGCAAAAGATATTAAATCATTTAAAATTTCAAATTCAGCAAAATTAAAAAATCATTTTGAATCTAATATTAGACTTATTAATACTTACCGTGATTCATCTTTGATTTATTTTTGATGGCTACATTGAATCTAAAAAGAATTCGTGCCCTCCCTAAAAAATTGTTTGAAAAAAAATTGTTGTTATCATGTCTTACATGTTGAAGTTACTGCTAATAAAAGTTACTCGACAATTTCAACTTAACTTATTTTAGGCACAGCTACGACATCTAGATTGGGCTCCATCTTATATATAACATTGCATAGGGTAAACATTAGCTGCTCATCTATGGTAAGGTCTGGTATAGAGTACTGGAATCTCGGATTCAGATAGTATGTTGCACATATATTTTTAGAATTAATCAAGTGTACTTGTACAAATATAATTGAATTTAAAATTTTAGAGTATTCATGATTTGCTGGTTACCTGCTTGATGCAAACTGAACTCATTTGATAACTCTACCATCCATCAATGATTTGGATATATTTATTGGCATGTGCTGGATCTGCCTCTTGGATCTTTTTCTTTGCTTTTTTCATCATGTAATAAAAGAAGCCCATCTGAGTATATCGCTCAGAGTTCACTGCCCAAAGTACCTCATATCGAGGTTCGGCGTATCGGTACCGAACCGTACCGTGCCGATACACGGTACGGCGGGGCGTACCAGTTCAAACCGGTACGCCCAATTTTTTTTTTTTTGATTTTTTTTTGTTTTTTTGTAATTTTAAGGTTTTTATTTTAACTTTTAAGGGTTTAGGGTTTTTTTTTTTAAGGGTTTAGGATTTAGGGTTTAGGCCGGTTTAGGATTTAGGATTTAGGATGGCGTACCGCTTTAGGGTTTAGGACTAAATATTAATATTTAGGATTATTTTCAATTGAAATAAAAAAAATGATAATTAAACTAAGATTATCAGCAATTAATGAAAGTAAAATGTGGCATAAACATATAATTACATACCAATGTCTAGAATCGGGTAGAGTGACGATGTCCATAAATATAGAGATCATGTATGTACTCTATAGGAAATTCGGCATGTCCCTCCTGCCAGGCAGCATGATACTCCTCCAAGCTCATCCCAGGAGGTATGCGTGATGGGTCATAACTAATCGCAGATCCCTCTCTGATGTCCCGACTCTGAGAGTTGTCCAGAGACTGACGATATGGCAGTGCAGTTGCAGGGGGAAATCTAAATATACCAGCAACAAAATCAGATGCATAAGATGTTCCGGGATAATAACCACTGGATGCTGACGTTTCGGATGCATCATATGGATCATATGGACCAGAAGCTGCCGGTAGCTGCGGATAAGAGGATCCTGAATATGAGGATGATCCAGATACATCCATGGATCCTACTCCACATACAAGATCTGCAGCTGTATCGTGTCCCGAATGACCACGCGGAGCCCGTCGCCTATATGGAATCGTATCACCACAAGGTCTATTAGATGGTGCTCCATGATCTATATCCTGCGTGGCATGGAAAAACTGCGACTCCCTAGTGAATCGAATAGGATTAGGTGGCTGCGACTCCTGTCCTCTTGCCCCTCCCTGATCACTAGATCCTTCACTATCTGAAGCACTATCATCATTGTCTCTGGTATCTGAATCTGAGTGCTCCGATGGAGGTGCAACTACCTTTCCTTTTCCTGTCTCCAGGTCTACCAGATGGTGGGGACGGACAATGTGCTGTATCTGCTGGAGCCTTGTGAGGAATATGACTTGTTGCCCATTGTCCAGCATCCACCCCAGCCTCACTAGCTACAAAACTGGCTGGTCGAGGAGGCGATCCTGGCTCATCAAGCTCTGTCTGCTGCTGCTGCTAACCCATGACCCACCCAATCATTGGATCTTCATCCTTATCAACATATGAACTTGCAGTGGGATCGGGATATTTCAATTCTACTTCTTCCTGAATACATTTTAGCCTCAACCTTAAATTATAGTGTACATACACAAGATCGTTGAGGCATTTCTGTTTCAGACGGTTCTTTGCTTTGAGTGGATAAGACCAAATGTAGACCAGTTGCGCTCACATCCACTAGATGACACCATCTGGGAGAGGATCTTCACTACAAGAACCTTCAAATTTTTAGCAGATCCACCAAAATGCACCCACCATTCAGCTGCAAAAGACATTACATCATTTAGAATTTTAGATTTGGCAAAATAAAAAATTTAATTCTGATATAATAATAGACTTACTCCTTAGTAGTACCTACCAGGATTCATTTTTGATTTACTTCTGATCGCTATAGTGGATCCAAATGAATCTGTGCCCTCTCTAAAAAATTTCGTTTGCCAGAAAAAAACTTGTTAGCTTGTTGAAATTAATGCTCTTAAAAATCATTTAATAATTTTAACCTAACTTACTTCTTCAAGGCACATAGCAGCGATATCTGGATCGGGCTCCATCTTATATATAACATTGCGTAGGGTAGACATAAGATCCTCATCCATGGCAATGTCCGGTATGGAGTACTAAAATCTCGGATTTAGATAGTAAGTTGCACATATGTTCTAAGAATCAGTCAAGCGTACTTGTATGAACCTAATTGAAACTTAATTTTTAGGGACTTCATAAAATACTACATACCTGCTAGATGCAAATCCGAACTCATTTGATAACTCCACCGTCCATCAATGATCCGGATATACTTATATGCATGTGATGGATCTGCCTCCTGGATCTTTTCCTTTGCCCTTTGCATCATGAAATATAAGAAGCCCATCTAAGTATACCTCTCGGAGTCCACGGCACAAAGTACCTCATATAGAGGCTTAATAGCCTCCACTACCCTCTCAGCCCGCTGCTAGAAAGTCTGTCTCATCACTAAATTCTCCACATTGCTTCCCTCAGTATTTGCCCTGGCATATCAGCTCTCCTGCCAGTCCTGACTGACAAACATCTGACGCAGCTCTGCTTTCTTGCCAAGAAGACTATCAAGTGCAATGTAATTAGTTGCAACCCGTGTGACCCCCGGTCTCAATATTTCCTCTCCTGTAAAACTCCTCATCAATGATAAGACCCATGTATGGTTATATATAAATCTGGTGATAGATTGTGCTAGCTCAACAATCTTCTGCACCCTACAAATTTTACTAATATCCATCAACATGAGGTCTATACAATGTGCAACACAAAGGGTCCAGAAAATATGCGGCCGCCGCTCCATCAAGATTTGCCCTGCGGCCCTGTACTGTGGTCCATTATCCGTGATGACCTGCACGACATTATGCTCTCCCACCTGATCAATCACCTCCTCCATCAATCTGAGGATATAACTGGCATCGTGCACATGATCTGAAGCATCAATAGACTTCTGAAAAAAGTCTTTCCATCATAATAAGTCAAGAAATTGATGATGCTTCGTCTAGTAGGACCAGTCTAACCATCACATATCATCGTCAATCCATATACAGGCCACTTGCTCTGATATGAGGATATCCATCCTTCTAACTTCTTTTTATTGCTGTCCAGAAGATGACCATAGATATCCCTCGATGCTGAAGGTCTACACCTGCACCTAGGGCTGGAAATGGGCCGGCCCAAAGCCCATTGGGCTGGCCCAAAGACTATATTTTAAAAATTTTTGGACCGAATCTGGGCATCCCTTTGGCCCAAAAATTAAATGGACTCTATTTTACAGCCCTAAGACTAATCGAATATGCTTAAAATTTCGTCCGCAGCCTGAACCAATTTCAGGCCGGCCTGAAGTTTATTGAGCTGGCCCAGTCCAGTTCCAAACAATGGGCTTTTGGGCCGGCCCAATTCCAGCCCTACCTGCACCAGCAACCTGTATAGATGAAATAGCAGAGCGATAATATGGATTGTCTGCTGCATGGGCTGGGATATGACTAAAATGAAACCAGGAGGAGATGGCCCATCATATATCCTTCTTATCCTTTTTCAGCATTGTGTCAATCCTTTGTTGCTTGTAATCTCTACTGGAAAATGCATGTGGATCGACATCATGGATAGTGGCTCCCTCTGGAATGTTCCTGGGCCTGGTAGACTTCCTCCTATTGCCAAATGCTCCCAACATGGATGCAATACTGCCAGTGCCTCTCCTGACGGGCTCTCTGACTGAGGAGGTCCTTCTAAATTATATCTCAAACTCTCCTGGAGCACTAGCAGAAGCGGATCCCGATCCTGACTCAAAAGCTGATGGCCCGAATTGCTGTCTATGCCTGGCTGCCTCCTCCTGCTGCTTCTGCTCATACAAGCTCGCCTGAATAGTAGTCTCCATCTGTGCCTCCTCATCAGAAGGAATAGATGTTTCCTCTGACTCCCTAGAGTGATAAGAAGGTGGTTCTGCGACTCTGCGCTCCACCTCTGTCTTCTTCTTTGCTACTCTTTCCTTCACAGCTTTAAATTCAGCAAAGTGTTTCTTCATCAACTGATGGACCTCCTGTGGACACTGTCAGCATGCAGATACATCAGGATAGCCACCAGCCAAGTGCTGCTTCAACCTTGTTATCCCCATCTTTGAATTCGGTATTGCACCACTTACACCTCCAGTGATGCCGACCCGAGAACATCTCTCCATGTGACCAGTCAATGTCCCGTTCCGGATCCTTCTTCCTCCTTGATGGATCCATACCTAAATATTTAAATTACATATAAGGTCAATAATAATCTTTATTAATTAACACTTTATTAACCTAATTTTTAAAATTCATTTTATTTTTTTAATTTTTTTATTTAAAAAATTCAAAAAATAAAGAAAAATAAAAAAATTTTAAATTTTAGATTCATGTAGGATTCCATCATACATGCTACATATATTTTTTTAAGATCCTAGAAATGCATTAAAAGTCAATTTTTTTTCAATTTAAGACCTATGGGCATTACTCGTGAGATGCACAAAACTTGAATAAATCGACATGAAATTTATAATGAGAGTAGCTTACAAATCCTAGATTAATAATTTATAATTACAGGTTTTTTTTTCTAATTATTTTTTTAATTAATTTATTAATCTGAAATTAATTTTTAATTTAAAAAATTATATACTTAACAAAAAATTAAGATTTTAGTATCATTGTGTAGATCTATCCTAGATCTACCACATACTCTAAAATCATTATCAACAAATAAATCTTGACAGCATTTCTTCTTAATTTTTTAATTTATATGGATTTTAACAAAATTTAATGCTACAAAAGATGAAAATACAGAAAAAGAAAGGTATACGTACCTTGATTCTACCTATTTCTTCGATTTTTGCAGGTTGAATTTGGTTGAAATTGATCCACGAATTTTTTTTTTCTGCATTTTTCCTTCCACGGTGCGCTGCAGCAGAGGACACAGAGAGCTCGTAAGAGCTCTCTGTGCCTTTCCTTAATTAAAAGGAAAGGCAACTCCCCCCCGACAAAACGTCACATGGCTACAATAGCCATGTGACAATGCCAAAAAAATTTGCCCCCTTCCCAAACCGTATCGGTCCGAACTGGGCCGAATCGGCCGGTTCGGGTCCGTTTCGACCGGTTCGGGTACGATTCGCACCGGTTCGGGCCGGTTAGGGCCCAGTTCGGTGCGGTAAGGTATTTTTTTGTAAAATGGGGCTGTGCTGTTTTTTAAAGCCGAATAGTGCCGGCCGCCGGTCCGGTTCGGTACGCCCCGAACCGGCCGGTTCGGCACAGTTCGGAAAACCCTACCTCATATAGAGACTTGATAACCTCTACTATCCTCTCAGCTTACTACCAGAATGTCTCTCTTCATTAAATTGTTTACAATGCTCTTTTCAGTATTTGTCCTGGCATATCTGCTCTGCTGCCACTCTTGACTAACAAACATCTAATGTAGCTCTACCTTCTTGCCAAGAAATCTATCAGGTGCTATATAATTTATAGCAAATCATGTGATCCTTGCTTTCAATATTTCTCTTCCAATAATGCTTCTCATTAATAATAAGATCTATGTATAGTTATAGATGAATCTGGTAATAGTCTATACTAGTTCAACTATCTTCTGCACCTTACGGATCTTTTCAATATCCATTAACATGAGGGCAATACAATGTGTAGCACAAGAAATCCAGAAAATATGCGATCGCTGTTGATTAAGAGCTACCTTGCGGACCTATACTGTGATCCATTATCTGTGATGACCTGTACGACATTCTACTCTCTCACCGATCAATTACCTTCTCCATCAATCTGAGGATATAGTTGCTGTCGTACACCTAATCTGAAATATCAATAGATTTATAAAAGAAAGTTTTTTCATCATAATAAGTCAAGAAATTGATGATGCTTCGTATAGTAAGATCAGTTCAACTATCATACATCACTGTCAATCCATAAACGGGCCACTTACTCTGATAACAGGAAATCTAATTTTATAGCTCCTTATTACTGTCCAGAAGCTGACTGTAAATAATTCTAGATTCTGGAAGATCTATACCTATACCAGCAACTTGTCTATAGATGCAATAGCTGAGCGATAATATGGGTTGTCTGCTACGTGCACTGGGATATGACTGAAATAAAATCAAGATCTGATAGCCCACCACATATCATTCTTCTTATTCTTTTTTAGCATACTATCAATTCTCTGTTGCTTGGAATCTCAGCTAGGAAAGGTATATGGATCGACATCAAGGATAGCGTCTCTTGTTGGAATGTTCCTGAAAGACTTCTTTCTACTGCCAAATGCTCCCAACATGAATGCAATATGGCTGGTGCCTCTCCTGATGGGCTCTCTGACTGAGGAGGTCCTCCTAAACTGTCTCAAACTCTCCTACAATATTCCCAGAATCCAGCTTCGATCTCGACTCAAAAGTTGATAGCCCAAATTGCTCTCAATGCCTGGTCATCTTCTCTAGTTACCTCTGCTCATATAAGTTTACCTGAATGGCAGTCTCGATCTGTGCCTCATCGAAAGGAATAGATACTTCTTTTAACTCTCTAGAGTGATAAGAAGGTGATTCTGCAGCTCTACGATCTACCTTTATATTTTTTAATATTTTTTCTTTCCTATCTTGAAATCAGTAAAATACTTTTTTATTAACTGACGGATCTCTTGTGGACACTATCGGCATGCAGATATATCAAAGTAGCCACCAGACAAGTATTGCTTCAATCTCATTATCTCATCACCTTTGAATTCTACATTGCACTATTTATATCTCCAATGATGCCGATTCGAGAGCATTTCTCTATGCATCCAATCAATATCACACTTCAAATCCTTTTTCCTTCTCGATGGATCCATTCTTGAATATTTAAAAAGTACATAAGCTCAATAACTACATAAATTAATTAGCATTTTATTTATCTTATATTTTTTATTAATTATATATTTTTATTTTTTAGATTTAAAAAATATAAAAAATTATAATATTATAAAAAAATAATTTGATATTAGATTCATGTAAGATCCTATCATAAAGACTATATATATTTTTTTAAGACAATGAGCACGCATAAAAGGCCACTTTTTTTTCAATATTAAACCTAGAACACTATTCATAAGATGCATTAAAACTTAGGTAAATCGACACGAAATTTATAGTGAAAGTAGCTTACAAGCCCTAGAAGAATAATATATTATTATAATTTTTTAATTTTTTAATTATTTTTATTAATTTTTTAATCCTAAAATATTTTTTAATTTTAAAAATTATATATTTAATAAAAAATCATGATCTTAGCATCATTTTATAGATCTTTCATAGATCTACAACGTTCTCTAAAATCATGCCAAAATAAAAAAAATTTGACAGCATTTTCCCTTTTTTTTATTTTTCATGAATTTTAAAAAAAAAGAGAGGGGAGAGGGAGAAAGAGAGAAGGGATGGTTTTGTTATCTTGAATCCACTTTTTTCTTGCTATTTCGGTGTTTGATTGGCTTGAAATAATGAAAAAATGAGTTTGGAAGCCCTCTTTTCCTCTTTCTGTCAAAACTAAGAGCCCGAGAAGCTTTCAGTTGCTTAATAACAACCCTCCCATCCACGTTACTGTAGTTATAAAAAAATAAACCGGACCGGACCGGTCTGATCATGCCTGAACCGGCCGTACCGGCAGGTTCGGGCCCAGTTCATTATTTTTTTAAAATTTTGGAATGGAAAAAACCGGTTTTAATAATCAAACCGTGCTGATTAGGCGCTGGTCTGGTTCGGTTCAACCCGAACCAACCAGTTCAGTGAACCCTGATTCCAAGACTAGTGAAGCCCATTTGGTTCGACCATGTCCTGCACAAATGCAACATGAAGTCCATGATTAATCTTTTCTTCCATTGTCTATGAATTTGTAACATCTGATAGTGGGTGCTTTAGGAGATATCTCTAGGGTCTTAGTAAATTGACTAAATTCCTTTTTCTTCTTTCATCTGAAGTACAGTATAATTTTATTTCATTCTTGCTCACTTTTCTTTTATAGAAAGTGCAAGATATGCTTTCTGCTGATTATGTTCTTGACCAAATTTTCATATTTCATTGAAAATTTGTTCCTCCATGTGATTTTGACTTTATTCCATGCTCCATATAAGAATTAGTGAATATTGATTGAGACTGTAATGTATATAATTAATTTGCTAGCTACCACTAAAATTATGTTTTTTTCATCTTGTGCAATGCAGATAGTTGGTGCAAGGCCACAACTTGATTTGATTCACAAAGTTCCAAAAAAGGTAATCCTTGTTGTCAGCACAAATCTCTACTCCTTGGAGTAAACAGTAATCTCCTGCAATATATATCTGAAATTTTATCCAAAGTTCTTTTTGGAGTTTATATGAATATACATAGAATACTGAATGAATAATAAATAACCTT
Source organism: Areca catechu (assembly GCA_021397845.1). Taxonomy (NCBI): domain Eukaryota; kingdom Viridiplantae; phylum Streptophyta; class Magnoliopsida; order Arecales; family Arecaceae; genus Areca; species Areca catechu. The sequence goes on from CM038052.1 coordinate 152,478,049, forward strand.
TTCATTTGAAGTAAGTTTTCTTGATTTCATATTCACTTCAAGGAGGAATAGTCCTTCTTCCTGAGGTCATGCCCTTAGATTTTGCCTAGTTTTGTCTTATTGATATCTGAACTCAAAATTATTTCAATATTTTTATATGAAGCTTGATTGCTATGATTTTTTTTTTAGCTAATCATGGGGCTTTTGTAAGCAATGCAGAAAAGTGGGCCTGCCATTTGCAATACTGGGCTTCCTAGGTTGAAACTCACAATTCCAAAAGAACCTGAACTAGAAACTGCACGAAGGGCTCTTAATTTTAGGTCTCAAAGAGTAAGGTGAACCTGCTTAACTTTAACATGAATCCATATACTCACCAATGATGGTGCAGAATTTTGTCTCGAAAACCACAAAATCATCACTTCCTGTCGAGAATACAGGTCAAGCAATGTTAAACATTTACAAGAAGGGATGGCGCCAACCACATCTGCATTCAAAGCACGCCCTTTAAACCAAAACGTTGGTAGCATAAATCCTTAATCACTTTGATAATAATGTGATTTAGATTCTCTGAACATGTTGGTCATGGTTATTCCTTTGGGTATGCAGATTCTTGAGGCTCCTTCAGTTCCCCTTGCTCAGAAGAGCACTCCACAGTTACCCAGTTTTAAAGTAGGTCCATAAATTCTCTCATTCTCGCTAATGGATACAAGTCTACTGCATGTCTCAGAGCTCCTCAAGGAATGAGGGAATATTCAAGTTTCCAACAGCTGATTTTTATGTTCCTTTCTTGCTCCATTGCCATTTTTAGGAGTTCAACCTGAAAACCCGCAACAAGACTATTCAACATTGCTCAGCTACATTATCATCAGTGGTACAATGCAGCAACACCAATCATGCATCTCTAATGCATTATTATGCCCTTACAAATTTCAGTCTTAAAAAACATTTTTCCCATTCTAGTATTGAAGCTGCTATTCAGTTAATGAATTTGTTTATACAATTATATAGCTTGTAAAATCTATTCTTTAATCTCAATATGTGATGCTTGATGTATAACACAGATTTCAGACAGTCATATTCCCTCTACAGTGAAGGGTGATGTGACAGAACCCAAAAGGACAGAGCTTCAGGATTCTGGTTCCCCAAAGCTACAAAAGTAAGTCAAAAGTGTAGTTGTGCCAATGTGCTTGAGCCTGTGAGCATTCGGATATTTTTTGTGTTGTGTAGAATCACCATAATGGTTTCACTTCCTGCTTTTGATCTAGGAACCCTTCCTCTTGTACTATCAATTCTGCTTGCTGTAATCTTAAACAGATCTACACCTAAACATAAACCATAAAATTGATTCTTATTCCATTTATTCGTTGTTGGTTGCCAAATTATTTACTTTATGCTTCACACTGAATGGGAGGGGAGAAAGGTGGAGACAATGAGTTTGCATGATCATCAGGAAGTCTTCGAGGGAGGTTGATACCTTGAGAGTTAGATGAGAAAACACACTTGAACTTCTCTGAGTAAATGAAGGGCAAGAGCAGTCTATACTCCGTATCAAACTCTCTTTTGCTAGCATCAGAACACAAGCATATATCTAAAGTGAGCATGACTAGTATGATTGGATAATAACAGATTAGTAGTCTTTAATGTGCCTATACAGATCTAATGCAAGTATTGTTCACCCTTCTATCAACAAATTTGTTTACTGTTCTAGGGTCAGTGGCCTATCATCTGCCAGTGAATGAACCTCAAATCATTCAGTGCACATGCAGCATGTTATCAAGGGAAAAAACTGTCAGATGATGTTAATTTATATCATATTTAATAAGTATCCATTTTGATATCCACTAACATGTTGATGGTTTGACCCTTAACCAGATTAATGGTTACTAAAAGACAAACAGAAAACAACCAAAAAAAACCCTTCAATAAATTGTTTAAAAAGATTGGATAAAACATAAAATTTCAGATGCAATCTTTAAATCGCAACACTTTCCCCTAAGATGATTCTTTTTGTTTTCCTCTTATTATGTTACTAGGGTAAATGCGTTGTCATTCAAGTAAGTGTATCTCATATGTTTGTTCATTTGAAAAGGAAACAGAAAAAGTTTTCACCTCATTCGGAAATTGTTGATTGATCAAAGATTTGTCTAAAAAAGTACTTTTTTGGTTATGCTCCTGGTTTTTTTTGGTTCCATTAGTGATGATAAGAAGGCAAAGGACAGCAGAAACATGTCTTGCATATTCAAAGCTAGACCACTCAATAAGAAGGTAACTTTGGTAATTACTGTTTAAAACCATTACTTATTTTCTGCTTCAAGTTCATTTGGAAATTTAAGCAACGTTGAGTGTTTTTAGTGGCATGATGTTGTAGTATCCATCCATTAAAATTTTATTTCTCTATGAGCTAACAAGAAGGTTCTAGGCTTCTGCTATGTTCATGCCTTTATGCCTACATGGATAAGAAAAATTCGGGGCAAAACAGGTTTCTCTGGTCATGTGAAGGCTCTTATGCAGTGTCTTCGTTGTGTATCTAAGATCACATCTTTAACTAGTTGGATTGGTTTTGAATTGATTTTTGCTTGCAAAGGAGGTTTTGGCATCTTCCAAAATACTAAGCAGGAAATAACAGTACCTGAGGTTTTAAACATTTTGACATTAAATTGTCTAATGAACAACTGTAATTTCTGTTTGTTTGGACATTCATTTATTCATTTTTAATCCTTTGTAGGAATTCAACTTGTCAACCACCGAAAGGTGTCAGCAGACTACATTGACAGAACTTTTCAACATGGTAGGTCCAAACACCATAATTTATGATTTTGCCGTAAAAAATTTTGGGTCACAATGAAGTCACTTGTCATCCTTGAATGTAATTATCGACAATTCAGAACTTTTTTATGGCACAATCATGTTATTGTATATTTAAATCTTGTGGTAGAACGATTTTTTGTGTATGTATCCTTTTGCTTATTTTGTTCCAATGCTAGCTCTCTTTAGCTTCTGAAGAACAGCAGACTACTGCTTCTCAGACAAGGTTTCAACTGTCCACTCATGGGGCTGCCAAGGTTTCCTTTTTTTTCTTGAACTCCTTCGGTTAATATATTTTTTTCACTTCGTTCAAGTGTACTCACTAGTGCTTGCAATGTCGCAAGGATTTGAAAGAGAATTCAAGCGCTCTACAAAAATAAAAATGGTAAGCTACTTTAAAAGAGGAAACTAGTGCACTCTTTATCACTGGTGATTGCCTTAACATTTTTTAACATTTTTTAACATTTTTTGAAAGTGAACGCATTTCTTAACATTTTTTGCATCATATGTTCCTGGGAACTTAAAAGGCCCATAGATATTATAACTCTCATTTGCAGAAGATTCATGTGGCCAAGTAAAAACTGCAAATGCTTGGAGAAGGTAGATTACATTTGAATATGACAATGATATGACTTTAAATCATAGTCATATGTGTTCAGGTAAATAGCCATCTAATGTAACCTGTCCTCATATGTCTTCCTTGCAGCTCCAACCTTTTTCACTATACTCTAGTTCTTTTTAATTGTTATATTTTTTTTATGCTCATGAGTGTTAGCATTTATTTGAGAATCCTAGACTGCTGAGTGTATATACTTTGCTTGTTTCCCCATTCTCACAGGAGTCATTTTGTTCATGTTCGAGTAATTTCCTTTATGTTTCAAGTAAAACCCTTGCTTCTCATCTTTCAATGCACCATATAGGGGGTAGTACTGCAAGGGTTTACTTAAAACATTTACTTGTATTATTTTCTTGTGTGCTCGGACATAGTTGTTCAGTTCATATGTCAGCCATGTCAGCTTTTTCTAGATATTTTTGATCTTTAAGGTTCCAGCTTTGTACTTGGGACAGTTTTGAACTGTGCAATTCCAAGCTGAATTGTATGCCTCAACTAAGGCGATACACAGCTGCAAAAAAATGTGTTTCGCTTGTTACCTTATTATTTGTAGACTTCTATTAGCTAGCTACTGCAAGCTTGTTACATTCACAAAATCTTAGTATTTCCTTTTATTTGTTTTCATAAGCAGCTGTGAATTACCACTGTAGTAGATAGCCAAAAATTAATTTCCCTGGTTGTAAATTGCTGCAGGTTCCTATTTATGTTGATTGGGAGAGATTTTATTTTTGAATGGTACAGTATCATTTTTTTGGCCATCTTGCATGATGATCGGGTGACAGTAATTGATCAGGAAGATGTAGATCATTTTTTCCCTTCTAAGCAGGTGGTATATGGCAAGTTGGATTCATGGAGCAAACAGTTTGCATTACTGGTATGCTGTAGATCTTGGCTTAGGCTGTCTCATCTGTTCTCTGTAAGTCGAGGCATTGCTGCTAGGAAGCGAAAATTACAGTCCAGCAATTAAAGGTGCTGGAAATTATCGGAGGCCTTTGTTACTGTAAAGCTGAGCTGTAAGCAATTAATGGCTCAATAAAAATGACAGTCCAGAATTGTACAGCCTTACACATGGGAATAAGTTTTTTTTTTTAAAAAAAAAATCTAAGCATGCCTAAATCATTTACATGAAAAAAAAAAGAACTATGCATAGATCATACAACAAAATATCTTATGTTACAATTGTACACTGTTGGAATCGTAAGGTATGTATATGTTACTCAAAGTTGTACCAAGATGTGATTTTGATATATTATAAAATTGGCTATACGATTTCATCTGTGATTTCTTAGCTGCTGCTGAAGTTTTGAGTAAGCAAGCTTTCTATTCAGAAGGTTTATTATGATTAAAAAATTAAATTAATGGTTCAAAGGGCAATGGCCAACTAGGCACCAATCTGGTACTTTCTCCCCTCCAAATGAAAATGGTTCTGGATTTAAAGTTCGGAAAGTGTTTCCAGAGTTTTTGAACTTGGACGATTTCTGGATCCGATGGGTACGTAGGGCTCTCTCTCCCCTCCAAATGGAGGTGGTTTTGGGTTCAAAATTTGGGAAGTGTTTCCAAAGTTTTTGGATCAGGATGATTTCTAGATTTGGTGCCACCGCTAAGATTATCCTTGCTTGTAGACTTGGTAGGTTTCTGTGTCATGTCAGTTGCTCCGGAAGAGATCGGGTCTGGTGTGGACACCAGAAGCCGAAAGAAACTTCACTCCAACAGGTTAGCCTTATCCCAATTTGGATCGAAGATAGGATCTGTGTGATCCTAAGGTATCTGTATGATCCCTTCTCCATCTTCTCAGGGTTTCTGTGTGATCCCTGATTTTGGGTATCTGTGTGAGCCCAGGGCATCTATGTGAGCCTCTTTGCTATGTGCTTGTTCTTCTTGGGGAATCTATGTGAACCCCAGTATTTTTTTTTTCTTAACCCTGCACCCTCTTCTTCCCTCCTTCTTTGCAAATCCTAATCTCTGGTGACTTTCATGCTCACCAGCGATCCAGTCCAATCTCTGTCCCGCATCAAATGGTATCAGAGCTAAAGGATTAGGATTCTTCTGTTTCATCACCGGCCCACTATTCTCTTTCTTCCCTGTTTCAAATCTCATCTACGGATCCTTCCTCAACATCGACGTCGGACCACCCTCCCCCCAGCCGGTCACCCACCACCATTCCTCCCTTCCAGCCCTCACCCCTGTTTTCTGCTTCGTCTATGCCAAGCTCTCCAAGAACTGCCTGCGGCCCATTTTCAAAGCACAGATTTCAAAGCACACCGATCTCAAAGCCACACCATTTTCAAAGCAAAGTTGATTAAAAAAAAATCATGGTTATGTCAAGCTAAAAGTTTGGAGTTCCCGGAGCTGAAGTCAAGCTGAAGCTGGAGCCTGACCCACACTCGACAGAGTCGAGTTTTTTTCCCCACCGTAGGAGAATGATGGGGACATCTCAAGCACGGATCTTGGAGCAAGCATAATTCTTAGAGTGGCACAGATCTTGAAGCATTTTTGGAATAAATTTATTTAGGATTTATCTTTTGTTTAAAATTTGAATTAGGATTTGGTTGGTTAGGATTGATATATGGATAGGCTTATCTTATCCTATCTTATATTTGAATTTGATTTAGGATTTGGTTGGTTAGGATTGATATATGGATAGGCTTATCTTATCCTATCTTATATTTGAATTTGATTCGTTCTTATCTTTTTATCTTGTATTCAAATTCAAATGAGGGTTGGAAAATCTAAATACCACCCTCAGCCTTTTGTAACGGGAGGATGGATGAATAAAATTTCTATTGTTCTATGTAAAGGATCTGTGTGATCCTAAGGTATCTGTATGATCCCTTCTCCATCTTCCCAGGGTTTCTGTGTGATCCCTGATTTTGGGTATCTGTGTGAGCCCAGGGCATCTATGTGAGCCCCTTTGCTATGTGCTTGTTCTTCTTGGGGAATCTATGTGAACCCCAGTATTTTTTTTTTCTTAACCCTGCACCCTCTTCTTCCCTCCTTCTTTGCAAATCCTAATCTCTGGTGACTTTCATGCTCACCAGCGATCCAGTCCAATCTCTGTCCCGCATCAGGGTCCCTCATTTCTGGACGCTCCTGGTCGCTAAACGATCCTACAAGAAAGAGAACTCAAGTTGGGGTTATCAGCAAGGACATTTCGACAGTCAAGTTAGTTTGACAATCAAAAATAACAATTTTTCAATCGCAGAGGCTTAGATGACCATGGTGAAAAGGGTGAATAATATATTTGTTTTTCTCCCTCTAAATAGTGAGGGTTGTTTGCCATTTACCTTGACCGGAGGTCTCTCTAATCTATATATAGAAGGCGATACTGTTGAACAAGATCTAGTGTCCTGGTGGTGTACTCTCTTGAGAGGGATGCAGGCTTCACAAAATTTTGTGAAATAGAAATTGGAGTCTTGGCAGTCCACTCTCTTGAGAGGAGTGCAGGCTTCACAGAACTCCGTGGGACAGAAATTGGAGTCCTGGTGGAGTACTCATTTGCAAGGGATGTAGGTAGCATGCTACAGGACTTGCGGTCCCGACAAAGCATCCCTCTATAAGAGATGCAAGTGGTGTGCTACAGGACCTGTGGCCCTAGCAGAGCTCTCCTATGTAAGGAGCACAGATTCGACGAAGTATCTTCTCCCCTTTGCATGGTGTTCCTTTCCAAGCATCATGATAAGTTTGGTGGAGATGTCGACACCATACCCCCCCATCACCATCTGGGTGCTCTGTCGTGATGTTGGAACTAGATGCCTACCGGGGGTTGTGATTTTTTGCCACATCCTCAATCTATTTTCCTGCTTCGGACTGTGGAGGGGATGATCCTCTCATAGCCAGGAGCTCTACTCGGCTAGGAGCTCTACTCGACCGGGAGCTCTACTCGGTCAGGAGCTCTACTTGACTAGGAGCTATACTCGTCCAGGAACTCTACTCGGCCAGCGGCTATACTTGTTCAGGAGCTCTACTCGGCCCGGGGCTCTACTCAGCCAGGAGCTCTACTCTGTCGGGAGCTCTACTTGACCGGAAGCTCTATTTGGCTAGGAGCTCTACTTGACTAGGAGCTCTACTCAACTATAAGCTCTACTCAGTCGGGAGATCCACTCAATCAGAATGCGGCCCGCAGGTGCCATGTCATTAGTTAGCCATGTCAGACATGGGTGCCATGTCAGCGATCAGCCATGTTAGATGAGGTCATTATGTTAACTTCCAGCCATGTCGAATGCGGGTGCCACATCAGCATCAGCCATGTCAAACGCAGTCACCATGTCAGCAATCAGCCACATCAGATATCCCCATTCTTGAGCTCAGAATATGCTATGACTTTTTGGATTTGGGATGAAGAGAGTAATTTGATGCTACTGATGTAGAGGGCCCTAGGCCCGTCATTAATTGTCACGACCTTTGACAATTCGTAGATCATGTATTCACCAACCGGGAGCTGCCACGTCAATGGGGGTGGCGATCTAAAATGATGCCTTCGTGCCTCCCAGCACGGCGGTTCGTGAACTGAAGCATGCTAACATGCATCCTAATCCCAGTGGAGGGAAGGGTCGCATCTAACCACTAGACATGGCTTCAAGAGGGGTTTCGCTGTTTCTTTCAGATAGATATCCCACCCCATCACATCCTTTCAAAGCCATCGAGGGGAGGAGGAACAAAGGAGAAAAAAGGGAGGCCCTCACCCATATTTGGAAACCTTGACCCAAAGCTTTATGCAAGTTAGTCCCTTCTCTCCATTCTCCCCATTCCTTCCGGGCCATATCGAGGGAGTGTTACTTGTCCGTAGCTTTAGGCCTTTTTTTCTTCTTCCTGTTCTTCGATTGCCCATGAGTTCCTCTGGAGGTGGATGCCACTCCTTGGAGCATTCCCTAGGTCGCTCGAGTGTGGCTGAGTCATCTCGGTCTAGGCCTCCTTCCTTGGATAGCGAGAAGGAAGATGTCCCCTTTTGGGTCCCCACTAGATGGTGGACCAATATCTTTGTCTTGCCTCCTCCCCTATCATCCTTGAGCTAGGACCTAGCGGATCCGTCAGGCACCACTTCGACGATGATCAGGGCATATGCTTTTCACCTCCGGAGAGTATACAAGATTCTAGAATCCATCCGATTCACGATCTCGGGCTTGAATGAGCGGGTTACCTTAGGCGAGCCAGGCAGGATTATCCTATACGAAGACTTTTTCCTTGCTAGCTTTCAACTCCCTCAATCCTTTCATCCTGTCTTTTTTAGATAACTATAGGTTAGTTCCAGCCTAACTCATCTCGAACTCCTTCAGGGTCATTAGCTCTTTCATTATCCTATGCTATTTCCATGGTTTTCCCTCTTCAGTTCCCTCTTCATCCTGAAGTGCCACCTATGGATAAAGGGTGGTGGTTTGTTGCGCCGCGTCCTAGGACCCTTCGACTTGACTTGCCTACTTTCATCAAGGAATAAAAGAACCGGTACCTTCTCGCTTTGGTCAAGTGAGTCAATTGGATTTGAGGCAACCCCGACATGTCTCCCAATCACAATGCCATGCCTGCTGATCAGGAGGTGTATAACCAGCTTGTCACCTCGAGGGTTCCCCATGGATGAGACCTCCTCTTTGAGCAGAACCTTTTGATATTGGGATCAGCCCGATCTGATCTTTGGGTAAGGTCCGAGATCTATTTCTTTTACAGCTTTTGATAATTAATTGAGCTTTCCCCATCGATGTAGATATGAAGTTCTTCATTGATAGGATCCGGTAGATGTCCCGTAAGTGGGCATCATTGACAAAGCCTCAGGAGGAGCCATCGAAGAAGCCTCGTGAGGAGCCGGAGGAGAGGTCTCGTGGGGAGTCATCAGAGGGGCCCCAAGAGAGAGGGGCTTAAGAAGCTCTAGCTATAGTTGCAAAGGCAGTTGGGGGTGCGGTCCAAGGACCCAGCAGGACTGCTGAGCCCAGGGAGAGACCCCCTCATCCCCTCCGGCTACTCCTAAGACCATATGGATCCCACCATCTCTCGAGGTAGGCATCGCTGCTGAGCCAGAGAGGGTGCTGACTCTGCCCACGACCTCTACTATGTCAGGAGTCCAGTTGTTAAGCCTAGCATCGACCAGCCCCTCCTCGTCTGTGGCTCCAACCCCCAAAGTGGCCAGAGTCTCCACAATAGTGCTGCCTAACACATTAGTCACTCTCGACGCTGGCATGGTGGAGAGGTTGTTGGGCTTTATCCTACAGCCTCGGGACCGTAGGGAGAGGAGTGGTCGCACGTGGGTGAGACTATCTCTGGTATCTTTTTCCAGTTGCTCATGGTAAGTCCTTTGTACTCCCACCAAGCTTTGAATTTGGGGAACAAAAAGATTAGCTTAATTGTTTTTCCTTGACTCTTGTCCCTAGGTCATCCAGGATGCCTTCCTTATCAAGGATACATGCCGGGCGCTGGCTCGATGAGATGTGGAGTCTCACATCAGGGCCGACATCGCCGAGATGAAAGCCAAGTCCTTGGTGGACCAAGTTCCGAGCCTGGTGGCCCAAGTGAAGGAGCTGGAGGCCGAGATTGAGAGTTCCTAGGACTTCATCATCGATCTCGATGAGTGGTTGGGGGGTCGCGAAGCGAGATTATGAACAAGGCGAAGTATATTGCCCTCCTAGAGGAGCATCTTGCCGAGTCCATAGCCATCATGCTCTGCCAGGAGGGGCAGTTGCGCGCCCTCTGGATGCAGCTGGGCCTGGTGAAGGATCAAGTCATGGTGGTCAAGAAGGCCACCACCATGGAGGAGGTGGTCGGGGTGGCGAAGGAAGAGGCGGCCCAGGTGATCGTGCGGTACAAGGCCTCGACGGAGTTTGAGGACAAGTTAAGTAAAGCAATTTGAGACACCTTCTACAAGGGCTTCGAGAAGTGCAAGAAGAAGATGACGCGAGTCTTCAACATCTTGGACCGGCATGACATAGTCACCGACAAACCCAAGGGAGCGAGGGGCAAGGTAGATCCCCCAGTCATTGAGGCTAACCTGGCTCCACCCCAAGCACCCTCGGTCATTGAGGCTGTTGCACAGTTAGCCCAACCAGGCTTGATATGGGAGATCTTAGCATGGGTGATGGTTGAGATGGGGGCGATGATCGATGCTGTGTTGCCCAGATATGGTGCCCAAGAGGGGGGGTGAATTGGGTCTTTTTTAAAAAATAAAGCAATATATGTGCTATCAATTTCAAATGTGAAGAGTGATAGTGCTCAAGTAATTATGCAACGGAAGCAATGAAAGATAACAACAATTAAAGAGCGATAGAGAGTAAAGCAATGCAAACACACAAAACGTATAGTGGTTCGGTGCACCTAGCACCTACATCCACTCCCCAAGCTCCACTTGGGAATTTTCACTATAATCTTCTCTAGATTACAGTCGACTTGTTTTACAAGGCTCACAAGTCAAAACCTAAGTTGGTTTTGTTACCTAGGCTCACCATCAAACCTTACACACTTGTTTTGGCTTCGGGCTTACAAGCAACCCTAGTTGGTTTTATCAATTGGCTCACCAACAAACCTCACTCTAGTTTCAAATTCCCTTGAAACTAGGCTAGCACAAATAGAGTATGAATATAATGAATAAAACAAGATAAACTCCTTTTTGAGCAAAAAACAATTCGATGTAGCTCTTGTTGGAGACTCTTCAAGTCTTCCTCTTGGAATCTTGGACCTCACTAAATGCCAAAGACTTGAAAGCTGGATTCCTCAAAAATGGAAAGCTTTTGGCTAAGGAATCTCTTGGATTTTCTCTCTTTTTGGCTTAGGATTGATTGAAAGCTTTGTACTTTTACTCTCTTCTTTTTCACTTTGTCTCCTTTTCTTTGTTGAAGTTAGGTGGAGGTTAAATACTTCATTCAAGCTGAAACAACTCCACAAGATCGTTAGAATCAAAAATATGGCCGTTAGAAATCAAATCAAAAGTTCAGAAAAACTAGCCGTTATGCCATGAGTCGACCTCTGGATCAAGTGTCGACCTCATGAGTCGACCTCCAGTTTATCTTAGGCAAAAATCCAGAAAACCATAGTTCTGCCCAGTTTGAATTCTCAGGCGATGAGTCGACCTCTGGATAGGTGTCAACCTCAGGTGGTAACCTTTGAAGCGTGCCACTGAAATTTTGCCGTGCCGGCCTTGCTGAACTTTTCTTTTCTTCATGAGTCGACCTCTGGTGGTCGACCTTTGGCAAGGTGTCGACCTCTGGAGGTCGACCTCTGGTCTGAAATTTTCTGAAACTCTGGAGAGGTGCGTGCCATGCTTGAGTTTCTCTAGGCCTTTGTTTCTTTTGTCAATTACTTCTTAATATGAAGGTCCAATATGAGAAATTTGATCTTGTTTAAGGTAGAAGAGCTCTTTCCCAAATCAAGCAAGCTTGGTTTCATCATTGTACTCTTGATACTCTTTTTGAATAACCTAAGGCCTGAAACTTTATCTTGAAATGAAATATTAGTCCAAACATATACTCAACCTTTTGTTAATTATCAAAACTAAGGAGCCAAAGCCAACATGCTGTCATGGAGGCCTTCAAGTCTGGTGGAGTCCCAGCCCCGAACTCGGGGCCATGAGTAGTTATAGGGCTTTCTCTTTCTCCCTTCTCTTTTGTATATGGAACATTTTATTGAGTTCCTTGGCCTGTCGGGGGGCTCTTTTTCTTGTAAATTCTCTTAGTAATGAATTGAAGCATTTTGCTAAATCGACTCTTCTTCCTTCATTTTCCCTCCTCTCCTTTTTCTTTTCTTCTCTTCTTTTTTGATGCCCATCATTCGGCCTGATGTTCGGGTGGCGGGGTAGTAGAATAGTCCGTTCTAAGGGGACAATATTGCAGGGCATCCCGCTAGGCTTTGTCTGCCACCAAGTCAATGGGGCAGGCCCAGGCACCATGGTGTAGACCAACATTGTGAGGTGTCTCGTCGAACTTCACCCGGCCAGGGGGTTGGACGAAAGCGCATGGGTGCTCTGAAGCAGGTCGTCCAGGAGGACAGTACTGTAAAACATTCCATCGAACTTCACCATACCTGGGGCCTGACAGATGGGCGCGAGTGCTATGGAGCAGGCCATCTGGGAGGACGGTGTTGTAGAGCATCCTGTCGAACTTTGCCGGACCTGGGGTCTAACGGATGGATGCGAGCACTGTAAAGTAGGTCGTCTAGGAGGACGGTAATGTAGAGCATCCCATTGAATTTTGCTAGACCTGGGGCCTGACGGATGGGCACGGGTGTTATGGAGTAGGCCATTCGAGAGGATGGTGTTGTACAGCATCCCATCGAACTTCACCAAACTTGGGGTCTAATGGATGGGCACAGGTGCTGTGGAGTAAGCCATCTAGAAGGATGGTACTGTAAAGCATCCTATCGAACTGTGCCAGACATGGGGTCTGACGGATGGTCATGGATGCTGCGGAGCAGGCCGTTCGGGAGGACGGTGCTGCAGAGCATCTCGTCGAACTTCACTAGACCTGGTGTCTGATGGATGGGCGTGAGTGCTGTGGAGCAAGCCATCTTGGAGGATGGTGCTGTAGAGTATCCGATCGAACTTTGCTAGACTTGGGATCTGACGGATGGACATTCTCCAGAAAGATGAGGTCGAGCAGTTTCATCGAAGAGCTTTTTCATTCCATCCCCGAACGTGGGATATACATTATTGATATACATCCTCAAGTTCCTGGCATTCCATATTTGTAGGATCTAGGTGCCATCAAGCTCGGCATTCTGATAGGCTCCTTGGTGCAATGCTTCGATCACCCTGTAGGGGCCCTCCCAATTTGGTATAGCTTACCGCATTCACCAGGATAGGATACCTTTGCCTGTTTCAAGATGAGGTCTCCCGAGCAAAGGCCTTAAGCTTTATACGCAAGTTGTAATAGCGAGCCACTCACTACTGATACATGGCCATGCGGAGTCGGGCTTTATTCCTTGTCTTGCCCAACAAATCAAGATTAAGGAGGCAAGTCGGGTTGCTTGACTCGTCGAACTATTCCACTTGCAGCATCGGCAGGCCAATCTCTATCGATATTACTGCTTTAGTGCCAAAGACCAAATTGAATGATGTCTGATCCATCACGATTCAAGGCCTGGTTTGGTAGGTCCATAGCATCTTGGGAAGCTCTTCCACCCACTAGCCTTTCGCTTTATCTAATATGGTGCGAAGCCCTTAAAGAATGATCCAGTTCGTTACCTTGGCCTCCCCGTTTGTTTGCGGGTGGCCTATTGATGTGAAGCGATGGTGGATGTTCCGGTCAACATAGAACTTCCTGAATGCTTGGTTGTCGAATTGCTATCCATTATCGATAATGACGGTATAAGAGAGACCAAAAGGGTAAATGATTGACTTCCAAGAAAGGATCTCGCCTTGCCCTTAGTAATCTGCACTAGGGGTTTTGCTTCCACCCACTTGATGAAGTAGTCAATGGCGACAATCAAATACTTCTACTGGCTGGATGCCAGTGGAAACGGCCCTAGTATATCCATCCCCTATTAAATGAATGGCCAGGGGGAGGAAAGCTGGGACAATGGAGAAGCCAGTTGTCGTTGGATGTGGGCATGCCGTTGGCAGCGGTTGCACTTTCACATGAACTCGACTGTGTCCTCTCACATAGTATCCCAATAGTAACCTTGCTTAGGGCTTTATAAGCCAACATTCTACCCCCTACATGATTCCCGCAAATGCCTTCATGGATCTCTTAGAAGACATAGACGGCCTCCGAAGGTCTCAGGCACTTTAGCTAGGATAAGAATAGGACCTCTGATAGAGCTGCCCATCCATTAGCGTGAATCGGGCAACCTTCCACTTTAGGAGGTCGGCCTCCATGTGGTTTTTAGGCAGAATACCTTTGGCTATGTATTTGATATAGGGATCCATCCAACTCGGCTCATGGGTGACCTGCTGAACCACGCCTGCCTTCCTGAAGTTGGGGGTCTCTAGTTACTCAACAAATGTCCATCCCATTGAGCTGTTAGACAAGGTTGTGAGCCTAGAGGGAGTGTCGGCATGGGCATTTTCTCCCTAGGAAATGTGGGAGATGCCAAAGTGCTGAAAGCTTATTGTGTAGGAGTGCACTTCCTCTAGGTATTTCATCATGAGGGGATCCCGAGCCTCAAACTCTCCTGTGACTTATCCAATCACGTGTTACGAATCAGTAAAGACCCTTAGGCTTATTATTCCCAGCTCGCGCGAAACCCTTAGCCCTGCCAAGAGCGCCTCGTATTCAGCTTGATTGTTCCTCACTTTAAAAAGGAAGCGTAATGCATACTCGACTACCACTCCATCTGAGTTGACAAGGATGAGGCCAACTCCACTTCCCCCTGAGTTTGATGCATCGATGATGTGGAGGATCCGCATCGTTGACGTGGAGGTTCCACGTCGTTGACGTGGAGGTTCCATGTCGTCCCCTCATCGGGTGGCCATTGCACCGGCTCAAAGGGGGCTTCCTCCGGGTCATGGTCTGCCCAGGCACATTCCATTAAGAAGTTGGCCAAGACTTAGGCTTTTAGGGATGGTCGCGGATGGTACGAGATGTCAACTCACTAAGCTTCATCGTTCACTTGGCCAGACACCCTAAAGTGTCCGGCTGACTCAAGATGGCCCTCAAAGGTTGGCTAGTAAGGATTGCAATCAGATGAGCTTGAAAGTAGAGCCTGAAATGCTGAGAGCAGATACAAAAATACAAAATTATAAAAATATTTTTTTGAATTTGGTGTACCTAGTTTTCGCATCGTGCAGCTCCTTGCTAGTGTAGTAGATAGGCTTCTGGGCACCGTCCCTATTAGTCCAGACTAGCACTAAGCTAACCGTGCCCGGGGATACTGCTAGATAGAGGAGGAGCTCATCCCTTGCCTCCGGTCTAGAGAGCAAGGGAGGTGAAGCGAGGAATTCTTTCAGCCCCTCAAAAGCCTTCCTGCACTCCTCTGACCAAATGAAGCCATGCATTTTGCATAGCACCTTGAAAAATGGCAGACAGTGCTCAGTGGAGCACGAGATGAACCAGCTGAGGGCGACGATGCAGCCAGTCAAGCGCTAGACCTTCTTTTTCGAGGTCGGATGCCTCATATCTGTGATTGCCTATTTCTTCTCTGCATTTGCTTCGATCTCATACTGGATGACCATGAAGTCTAGAAATTCCCTACCGTGATGCCGAATGCATGCATTTCACTGTGTTTGCTTCATCCAGTGGAGGTGGAGGTTGTCTAAGGCTTCCTTCAGGTCTGTAATATGGTCTGACTCTTGGCCACTCATGATAAGCATGTCATCCACATAGACTTGCATGTTGCAACCTATTTAGTCCTTAAAGATCTTGCTGATCAAATGCTGGTAAGTTGCTCCCACATTTTTTAGGCCAAACTGTTGACTCCACTAATTGATTTTGATGATAAGCAAAACAGTTAAGTATAATTTGAGGACTAATGATTTGCATTAAGTGTGTTTTCAAATGAAATGATGCTCACAAAATTTGAAGAAGCCCAATTAAATTGTAGAAGCAAGTTTGAATGGAATGATTGCACAAAACTAGACTTGGACACTCAAAGAGTTGGTTGAATGGATGACCAAGGTAAATGAAGACATGTTCCAGCTCAAGTTCAGCAAATTCTGCATCTTTTGATGATGTGTCGACTAAAGGTGTCGACACATGACTTGATGTGTCGACACATGAAGATGGTGTGTCGACTCAGACCGGCATGCAGCGAAATTTCAAATGGCATAGATGATGTATCGACACATGGACCTTATGTGTCGACTCAAAGTGTCAACACATAAATCAACACATCGCCTGAGAATTTCAAGCCACAGAACTTGCAGAAGTTGAAGGAACAGTTGATGTGTCGACACACGGACCTAATGTGTCGACTCCACTGAGAATGTGTCGACTTAGCTAATTTTTCCAGAGAATCTGAATGGAATATTTTAAACTTGTGTCGACTCAAGAAGAACATATGTCGACTAGATGTGTCGACACATGAAGAGGAAGTGTCGATACATGGAGCTCTAACAACAGTAACGGCTAGTTTTTTCAAGTGCAGAACTCTCCCAAATGCCCTCCAACGGCTAGTTTTTCAAGTATAACGACTAGATTTCGGTTTTGGGGGCTTGGAAAGGTATATAAAGGCTTCAAATCAAATCAAGACAACAACTATTCATTGTATTAAATATTTTTGAAGAGTTTAAAGAGAAAAGAAGAGAGAAGAGCCTTAACTCCCATTCATTTAAAGCTTAACCACTCTCAAGCAAGAAGGAAGCCTTCTAAGCATTCAAAACTATCAAGTGCATTAAAGATCTATCATTCTTGGGCATTCAAAAGGCTTCAACAAGAGCAAAGCAACACTACTTCGAGCTACATCGACTTATTTGCTTTTTATTGAAAGCTTACATTGGTTTTTTATTTTCCTATCTTTTATCTTGTAAAGGTTATTGGTTAGCCTATTGGAAAACCAAGTGAGGTTGTTGGTAAGCCTTGAAAATCAATTAGGTTTGTGGTTAGCCAGCAAACCACTAAGGTTCTTGGTTAGCCCGAAAAACCAAGTGAGGTTTTTGGTTAGCCTTGTGAAAACCAATTAGGTTGGTGGTTAGCCCGTAAAATCACTAAGGTTCTTGGTTAGCCCGTAAAACCAAGTGAGGTTATGACTTGTGAGCCTTGTAAAAACAAGTCGGGTTTTGATTAGTGAGCCCAGAAAACTAATCGGCTGTAATCTTTGGATTATAGTGAATTCCCAAGGAGATCTTGGGAGTGAATGTAGGTGCATTGTTGGCATCGAACCACTATAGATTGTTGTGTTTGTGATTGCTTGTTTTTCCTTCCTTGCTCATCTCCTTATTGCCTATTGCTTTCAATTTTCACTGCACCTTTATATTAGAGCATTACACTTTAAATTCTAGTACCTTGTTGAATTGCAAATCTTGTCTTGTAAAGTTTGTTATTTGTTTAATTCAAGCTTAGCTTAAATTGTTAGAAACCCAATTCACCCCCCCCCCCCTCTTGGGTTGCTCACTGGGCAACAAGTGGTATCAGAGCTTCGTTCTCAGTATATAGGCTTTACCACCTTGAGTAAAGATCTATGGCAACCCCAATTGGTACTAGTGTAGTTGAGGGACAAGCCTTAAACAGACCTCCATTTTTCAATGGTGCAAATTACACTTATTGGAAAACTATGATGAGAATTTATATGCATTCTATAGATTACAATTTGTGGAAAGTAGTTGATAAGGGTTCTCATGTTCCTTCGATGGTGGTTAATGGTGTTTCCATCCCAAAACTTGAAGAGGATTGGGATGAAAATGACATTAAACAATCCGAGATCAATGCTAAGGCAATGAATCTCTTGTATTGTGCATCAGATCCTAGTGAATTCAATAGGATATCTACATGCATGTCCACCAAAGAAATATGGGACACACTTAAGGTTACCCATGAGGGTACCGATCAAGTGAAGAACACCAAGATAAACATGTTAATGCACACATATGAGATGTTCCGGATGGAACCAAATGAATCCATTACTGATATGTATACACATTTTACAAATATTGTAAATGCTATGAGGAGTCTTGGAAAAGTCATATCTAATGCTGATCTTGTGAACAAAATTCTTAGGTCACTACCGATGTCATGGGATCCAAAGGTGACCGCAATTCAAGAGGCAAAAGATGTAGACAAGCTTCCACTTGAGCAGCTAGTAGGATCGCTCATGACCTATGAGCTTAACTTAAAACAGAAATCAATGGACTTGGATAAAAAGAAGAAGGGGATTGCTTTTAAATCAAATGTTCAAGAAGAATCCTCGAATGATGAGTCCGATGATGATGAAGAAGAAGAAGGTGAAGAAGCCCTCCTTGCCCGAAAGTTTAGAAGATTCATGAAGAGGAGGAAATTTTTCTACAAGAAGAAGTTTCAATCTAAGAAAAGGGAAAGGAAAAAGAAAAAGATAAAGATAAGGAAAAGGAGAAGGAAGTACCTACATACTTTGAGTGCAAGAAACCCGGGCACTACAAATTTGATTGTCCTCTCCTCAAGAAGTCAAGGAAGAAACTAAGGAAGAAAGTAATGATGGCCACGTGGAGTGATAGCGAAGACTCCAGTTCAGAGGATGAGCAGACTGAAATTGCAAATCTCTGATTAATGGCACATCAGGACAATGAAGAGGTATGTTCCGACTCTGAAGTTGATTTTACTTTTGATGAGCTTAGAAGTACTTTTGCAGAATTGATGCATGATTATAAGTTAGTATTATCTAAAAATAAGAAATTAAAAAAGCATGCTAATAGCTTCTCATTAGAAAATAATTCTTTACTTAATGATGTTAGTTCTTTGAAAATTAAGCTAGATGTTTTGGAAAAGAAGAATAATGCTCTAGCTATGAAAAATGAAGTTCTAAAAAGACCTAAACATGTTGTTTCTAACAATGATCTTTTAAAGAAAAATAAAGATTTGGAACTTGAAAATGAAAAATACAAAAATGAACTTGAAAAAATCAAACTTTTTATTGATAAATTCACCTTTAGTTCAAAAAAGCTGAATTTACTTTTAAATAATCAAAGAGCAGTTTTCAACAAGGCAGGTTTAGGATATAAACCTCAAAAGCAACAAAAATATTTCAAAAACTTTTTTGTACCTGCATCATCCAGTATCACTTGTTTTACATGTAAAAAATTAGATCATAAATCATATCAATGCAATTTTAGAAAAATTATATTTTTTGGTAAAATGTGGGTTCCAAAAGGAACCATTTTGAATGCTAACTCGAAAGGACCCAAGTTAGCTTGGATACCCAAAAACAAAGCTTGATCTTATTGCAAGTGTGTCTTGCAACCAAGAAAAACAAACGAATTTGGTATCTTGAAAGTGTTGCTCAAGGTACATGACTGGAGATGTGAATCAATTCACCTCTCTTGAAGCTTTGAATGGAGGAAGTGTGACCTTTGGTGATAATGATAAAGGTAAAATCATTGAATTGGTAAGGTTCACATAACTCCTTCTAATAGTATTAGTAATATACTTCTAGTAGATGGTTTAAAGCATAATCTCTTAAGTATTAGTCAGTTTTGCGATAAAGGTTTTCAAGTAGTTTTCAAATCATCATCTTGCATGATTTTTAGTCCAGATTTAAATGGAATACAATTTATTGAAAAAAGGCATGAAAATATCTATCTTGTAGATCTTAATGATCTATCTTTACCAAATGGAGAATGCCTTGTTGCAATGAATTCTACCAAAGAAGAGACTAGTTGGTTATGGCATAGAAGGTTAGGGCATGCTAGTATGTACCTTATTTCAAAACTTTGCAAAAAGAATTTAGTTAGAGATTTACCTGAAATCAGTTTTGAAAAAGATAGAATTTGCTAAGCATGTCAATTTGGAAAACAAGTCAAAACCTCTTTCAAACCAAAAGGATTTGTAACTACTAGTAGACCACTTGAACTACTCCATATGGATCTCTTTATACCAACTAGAACATCAAGTCTAGGAGGCAAGAGATATGGATTAGTTATTGTGGATGACTTTTTGAGATTTACTTGGATTTTCTTCTTAGCACAAAAAGATGAATCTTTTTCTGTATTCATAAGTTTTATAGAAAGGTCTCAAACGAAAAAGGTGTTTCAGTTGTTTGTATCCGTAGTGATCATGGAATCGAATTTGAAAATCAAGATTTCGAAAACTTTTATAATGAAAAAGGAATATAACACAATTTTTCTGCACCTAGGACACCTCAGCAGAATGGGATAGTAGAAAGAAAAAATCATACTTTAGAAGAAATGGCATGCACTATGCTTTGTGAAAATGATTTGCCAAGGTATTTTTGGGCTGGAGCTATAAATACAGCTTGTTATGTTTTGAATCGAGTTTTAATATATCCTATTTTAAAGAAAACTCCATATGAGCTTTGGAACCAAAGAAAATCAACCCTGAAATATTTTCGAGTTTTTGGTTGTAAATATTTTATTTTGAACAATGAAAAATATCATCTAGGAAAGTTCGATGCCAAGTCTGATGAAGGTATCTTCTTAGGATACTCTACATCAAGCAAGGCATACAGAGTATTTAACAAACGAACTTTAGTTGTAGAAGAATCTGTACATGTCGTATTTGAAGAATGTTCTAACAAGTCCTCGAGAAAAGAGGATACAATTAATGAATGTGCAAGTGCTGACAAACTTCAGAAGCTGACATTGGATGATCAGGCTCAACCAAATGAAGAGAATCAGGACAAAGATGAGAAAGAAGATGACACTCTAGTGCATCATGATCTACCTAAGGAGGGGACGTATGCTCATGGACACCCTAAGAAATTAATCCTAGGTGATCCATCTAAAGGGGTAAGAACTAGAGCTTCTATTAGAAATGAATGTGATTACATAGCTTTTGTATCTCAAATAGAACCTAAATGTTTTGAAGAAGCTGAAAAAGACTCTAATTGGATCAATGCTATGCAAGAAGAACTAATACAATTTGACAGAAATAATGTTTGGACTCTTGTAGAAAGACCACCTAATATTTCTATAATTGGCACTAAATGGGTATTTAGGAATAAATTAGATGAAAATAGTGTTGTAATTAGAAATAAAGCTAGGCTAGTTGCTAAAGGCTACAATCAGGAGGAAGGGATTGACTTTGATGAAACTTTTGCTCTTGTTGCTAGACTTGAAGCAATTAGACTATTGTTAGCTTTTGCATATTTCATGAACTTCAAATTATTTCAAATGGATGTTAAAAGTGCTTTTTTAAATGGTTTTATAAATGAAAAAGTTTTTGTTGAACAACCACCCGGTTTTGAAAATCATGCACATCCTGATCATGTTTTCAAATTGTACAAAACACTTTATGGATTAAAGCAAGCACCTAGAGCATGGTATGAAAGGTTAAGCAAATTCTTTATTAAAAATGAATTTCCTAGAGGAGATGTTGATAAAACACTATTTTTGAAAAGGAAAGATACTGATTTATTAGTAGTACAAATATATATTGATGACATTATTTTCGGTGCTACTAATAAAATTCTTTGTCAAGAGTTTGCTAAGTTAATGCAGGGTGAGTTCGAGATGAGCATGATGGGAGAACTCAACTTCTTCCTCGGACTCCAGATCAAGCAAACTTCAGATGGTATCTTCATCAACCAAGCTAAGTACACAAGAGAAATTATCAAAAAGTTTGGGATGGAGACTACTAAGCCAATAGGTATGCCTATGAGCCCCTCATGTAAATTAGATAAAGATGAAAATGATAAATCTGTAAATCAGAAATTATATAGAGACATGATAGGCTCTTTACTGTATCTTACTGCTAGTAGACCAGATATTATGTTCAGTGTTTGCATGTGTGCTAGATATTAGTCAGAACCTAAGGAATCACATCTTATGGCTGTTAAGCGCATTATTAGATATCTGTCTGGTACTATTAGCATTGGTTTGTGGTACGCTAGAAATTCTTTTGCTGAATTAATTGGATATTCTGATGCAGACTTTACTGGTTGTAGATTAGATAGAAAGAGTACTAGTGGAACTTGCCAATTTCTTGGGATTAACTTAATCTCATGGTTTAGCAAGAAACAAACTTCAGTTGCACTATCCATAGCAAGGCTGAGTATATTGCAGCAGGGAGTTGTTGTACTCAAATCTTGTGGATTAAGCAACAACTTGAAGACTTTGGAATCAAGTTGGCTAGAACTCCTATCAAATGTGATAATACAAGTGCTATTTGCTTGACAAAAAATCCTGTTCAACACTCTAGGAGCAAGCACATTGAAATTAGGCATCACTTTATTAGAGATCACGTTGAGAACAATGATATTTTGCTTGAATTTATATGTACTGAATTTCAATTAGCTGATATTTTAACTAAACCTCTCTTGGAAGATCGATTCTGTATGATTAGAAGAGAGCTCGGGATCATCAATCCCT
The DNA here is from genome assembly GCA_021397845.1 of Areca catechu. NCBI lineage: Eukaryota > Viridiplantae > Streptophyta > Magnoliopsida > Arecales > Arecaceae > Areca > Areca catechu. The sequence goes on from CM038052.1 coordinate 152,500,308, forward strand.
TTGATTAAATTTTTTCTCCAAATGTGACTTGAATTAGATCCATTCAGTCTTACTTTTGATAAATCATGATTAATCATTGATGATTTGACTCCAAATATCTGTTGCTTAAATTGATTTTGATCTTTTTGTGAAATTCTAAATTTTTCAGTTTTTAAGTCGATGTGTCGACACATCATGTATCGACCCCTTTATGTGTCGACACATGCGTGAGTCGACACATACCCAACGGGAAACTGAGATTTTAAGGGTTTCGATCATTTTTTCCCCAAAATTCAATTTCCTCCGAGCCGACACTTCAACTCCAGGTATCCATCTTGTTAATCCTCTCATTTCCGTGCTTTACCCGCCATTCTCTCAGATTTGAAGGTTTTGTGTTCGTTTTTGATTGGAATCCCTTCTAGGTTTTAGCTCTTAAACCCTAGAAACCCCTTATTTCCTCCAAAAACCTTGCCCAAACCTTGATTGTTGATAATGGGTCCTCGCAAATAAGTTGTTCGCCGACCGCGTCAGTCACAGCGTGAAGAAGAGCAGAGAACGAAGGCACGACACGAGTCTAGGCTCTAGATCCACCTGTACGATAGTTGTTTGTACCTTCTAGTCGGATAAGCTCCAAGATAGTGGTTGGAGGACGCCGAGTGGACTTCTCTTTCTTGGACCAGTAGCATTTTTGGATAGGAGAGTTGATCCAACATGCTGGTTTGGCATCTTTCTGTTCGCTCAGCGAGAGATATTATCCCGGGCTGATGAGGGAGTTCTATGGATCACTTGCCCGTGGATCAGATGGCTGGATTGCTCAGGTCAGGGGACAGGATATTCCCATTTCAGCTGAGATTCTGAGCAGGGTATGGGATATACCCATGACTGGATTAGTTATGGACAGATTATTGGACAAAGTTAGTGGGCTCCGGTGCATTTTTGAGTCTGATACCTTACCAGAGGAGCCACTATTCCTGCTTCGAGACTGTCAGTGGAGATGAGACTACTACATCACATTGTTGCCCGGATTCTTTTGCTGAAGACTAGTCGATTTGACTACATTGCCGAGCGAGAGCTGCTCGTGATGGTCTCTTGATTCAGCGGACACCGGTTTGTCTTCCTGTTTTGATGATCCATCAGATTACTGAGGCGGCGTCTAGCCAGCGGCTCTGCTTGCCGTATGGCATGGGTTTGACAGTACTATTCAGAGAGTATGGAGTAAGCTTCTTGGATGAGTCCTATCGTACCTTGATCCATACCGATGTATATGACATCAGGTCACTACATCGCATGGGTTATCATTTAGTTCGAGGCCAGTGACACGCAGGATATCAGGACAGGCCGAGGATGCAGCTGACATTGATGAGGACACAGCAGAGGAGGAGCGGATTCTATCAGGTGAGGCTGGACCGAGCGAGACACAGCCTGAGACAGCAGCACAGCCAGCTCAGTCAGATCCTTCTACATCTGCCCAGCCACAGCCATAGCCAGAGCAGACGGAGACTCCCGATATTTCAGATACTCTAGAAGATAGAGTCAGATGCATAGAGATCGATGTTTTCATCATGAGACAGCGTCTAGACATTTTTATTAGTAAGACGAGAGAGAGCCACAGAAGTCTCAGTGATGGTATTTCGGCTATTCTCTCAGCACTGTCCAGATCTTCTACGAGTGCTCCTACTGCAGACAGCTCCCATTGTTGATGTTCCTGCTCCAGTACCGGCTGATGACATTGGTGATATTGATATTGGTGCTGAGACTACTATTGGAGATGGAGTTGGAGATACTATTGTTGGAGATGTTGATGGAGATGAGGTGACTGACTCCGATCATTTGATATTGATGATCTTATGTCAGAGCCAGTTGTAGAGGTGACGGATGACATAGCTGCGAGACCTGTTGACCAATCCTTCTCACCTGCCCCGATACCTGATCCATCCTCTCCTTTCAGATTGATTGATCAGGCTCCAGTTCCTATTCCTATTCCTATTCTTAGTCCTGTTGTTGACCTACCTGTTACTGATTTATCTTCTATTGATTCTCCTGACACTCATACACCTATCATTCAGACACCCACACTTGATACATCTATTGTACATACACCGATACCTTCCACAGCTGATACTGTTATTCTTGATACGCCTGTATCATCAGCTGTTACACCTACTTTTGATAGTCCTACCCTTCATACTTCATCAGTCACTCGAGAGCTTGGGTTTTACACACCCGGCTTTCAGTATCTTGATTCTGGACCTACTTTTGATCGTACTCCTGTCCAGCTGTTGCTAAGATGATTCGCCTAATCAGTTCAGTTCCTGCGGAGGACGTAGCTTCTACCTCTACTACTTCAGCTAGAGGTCGGATCTATATTCGTCGCAGAGGACGTGGACGCCGTACCCCTCGTCAGCCGACCAGGACCAGACTTCGAGATCTTCGACCTCGTTGGCCGCAAGTTCGATCTTCTTCTGATACCAGACCGATCGAGATTGGTTTATCTTCTGATGACTCGATGGATGAGGATTAGGACATTGATATATTTCTTGATAGTTTTATATTTTCAGATAGTTTACTTTCAGGTTTACATATACTTTTATCCTTGTTATGTACTTGTGTACTTGATGTACAAGTTCCTGACAATATGAAAAAACTTTGTGTTTTCACACTTCTATATCTTTGGTAAACATGAATGATGTCTTGAATTGCTTTTATATGTTCAGTGACTGTGCTTTGTCTGTTTATTCATTTCATTTCTTCCTACCTTTTTAATGATAACAAAAAGGGGGAGTAATTTATGATGTTATTTAAAGTATATATGTATGTCTACCTCTCTAAATTAAAGGGGAGTAACTTTACTTTTTGAAAATCTGAATTTATGAAAGGGGGAGCTTTACCTTTTGTCAAAGTAAATATGATTCTCAAAATCCCTCTTTCAATGTTTTTGAAACGATTCTTTCAATTTTGTTATGAATCATTAATTCAGGGGGAGCTTTGTCAATTGCTGAAACTTTCATTGTAAAGAGTATCATGATACATGTTCTTATTGCATTTAAATGAATATCAAAGTTCTAGCTAAGTTCTGATACTCTCTATCCTTGAAACAAGCTCAAATTCTATCACCTATATTTTGAATGTTTATAATTTTAAGTAATGATTGACACTTAATGCTTTCAATATTGTGCATCTTGATATATTCTCTTAAAGCTTTCTTTTAAAGCAATTTATACTTAAGGTTTTGTCATCATCAAAAAGGGGGAGATTGTTAACTCCACTAATTGATTTTGATGATAAGCAAAACAGTTAAGTATACTTTGAGGACTAATGATTTGCTTTAAATATGTTTTCAAATGAAAAGATGCTCACAAAATTTGAAGAAGCCCAATTATGTTATAGAAGCAAGTTTGAATGGAATGATTGCACAAAACTAGACTTGGACACTCAAAGAGTTGGTTGAATGGATGACCAAGGTAAATGAAGGCATGTTCCAGCTCAAGTTCAGCAAATTCTGCATCTTTTTGATGATGTGTTGACTAAAGGTGTCGCACATGACTTGATATGTCGACACATGAAGATGGTGTGTCAACTCAGACCGGCACGCAGCGAAATTTCAAATGACACAGATGATGTGTCGACATATGAACCTTATGTGTCGACTCAAAGTGTCAACACATGGATCAACACATCGCCTGAGAATTTTAAGCCACATAATTTGCAGAAGTTGAAGGAACAGTTGATGTGTCGACACACGGACCTAATGTATCGACTCTATATGTCGACTCTAATGAGAATGTGTCGACTCAGCTGATTTTTTCAAAGAATCTGAATGAATATTTTGAACTTGTGTCGACTCAAGAAGAACATGTGTCGACTGGATGTGTCGACACATGAAGAGGAAGTGTCGACACACGGAGTTCTGACAACAATAATGGCTAGTTTTTTCAAGCGCAGAACTCTCCCAAATGCCCTCCAACGGCTAGTTTTTCAAGTATAACGACTAGATTTCGGTTTTGGAGGCTTGAGAAGGTATATAAAGGCTTCAAATCAAATCAAGACAACAACTATTCATTATATTAAATATCCTTGAAGAGTTTAAAGAGAAAAGAAGAGAGAAGAGCCTTAACTCCCATTTATTCAAAGCTCAACCACTCTCAAGCAAGAAGGAAGCCTTCCAAGCATTCAAAGCTATCAAGTGCATTAAAGATCATTCATTCTTGGGCATTCAAAAGGCTTCAACAAGAGCAAAGCAACACTACTTCGAGCTACATCGACTTATTTGCTTTTTATTGAAAGCTTACATTGGTTCTTTATTTATCTATCTTTTATCTTGTAAAGGTTATTGGTTAGCCTATTGGAAAACCAAGTGAGGTTGTTGGTAAGCCTTGAAAATCAATTAGGTTGGTGGTTAGCCAGCAAAACCACTAAGGTTCTTGGTTAGCCCGGAAAACCAAGGGAGGTTTTTGGTTAGCCTTGTGAAAACCAATTAGGTTGGTGGTTAGCCCGCAAAACCACTAAGGTTCTTGGTTAGCCTGTAAAACCAGGTGAGGTTATGACTTGTGAGCCTTGTAAAAACAAGTCGGATTTTGATTAGTGAGCCCAGAAAACTAATCGGCTGTAATCTTTGGATTATAGTGAATTTCCAAGGAGATCTTGGAGAGTGGATGTGAGTACATTGTTGGCACCGAACCACTATAGATTGTTGTGTTTGTGATTGCTTGTTTCTCCTTCCTTGCTCATCTCCTTAGTGCCTATTGCTTTCAATTTCCGCTGCACCTTTATATTAGAGCATTACACTTTAAATTCTAGTACCTTGTTGAATTACAAATCTTGTCTTGTAAAGTTTGTTATTTGTTTAATTCAAGCTTAGCTTAAATTGTTAGAAACCCAATTCACCCCCCCCTCTTGGGTTGCTTACTGGGCAACACAAACAATATCATTTTGTAGTAGAATGTCTCCCTACCCATCATGAACGGGTGTGCTTGTCATTCTTCAAGTCCATGTAGATATGGTTATACCCCAAAATGCATCCATAAAGTTGAGCAGCCTGTGCCCCGATATCGTGTGTATGAGCTAGTCGATCTTGGACAGTGAGAAGCTATCCTTTGAACACACTCAATTGAGGTTGGTTTAGTCTACACAAATTCTTTATTTTTTACGAGCCTTCTTGACCATGACTACATTTGCTAGGCAACGAGGGTAATGCACCTCCCGGATAAAGTCTGTGGCAAGAAATTTTTTGACCTCCTCATCTATAGTCCTCTGTCTTTTTGGTACGAAACTCCTTTTCTTTTGTTGGACCGATCGGCTCTTAGGATCGATATTCAACTTGTGTGTGATTATTTCAAGAGGAATCCCGGGCATGTTCGATGCAGTCCAAGCAAAGATATCTACATTCACTTGTACGAAGCCGAGTAGCCATGCTCTTTCCTCTTAAACCAGAAGTGCTCCCACCTGCACCATCTTCGAGGGATCTTCTCCAAGGGAGAATGATAGTAGGTGCTTGACTGGCCCCCCTTTGCCTCCTACTCTCTCTGATCCAGTTAATCTACTACAAGACTCTCCTCGACTCCCTTGATGCCAGGGATGGTTTGCAGACAGTGCCAGGCCACGTACCGGCTTCCTCTCATCTTCTCGATTCCATACGGGGTCGAGAATCGGACGAGGAGCCACTTGGTCGAGATAATCGCATCAAGTAGGTTCACCTTGGGCTATCTTAGGATCATATTGTAAGTCGAGGGGAGTCTAACAACGATGAAAGTCTTCAAGATCGTGCTTTGCCGAGGCGGTGATCCAATTATAATTAGGAGAGTAATTTCTCCCTCAACCTTGACAGAATCTCCGGTGAAGTCGACCAAGGATGTAAAGACCGGTATCAGTAAGTTAGGGAACAAATTCATCCTCACAAAGGCATCATAAAAAAGGATATCCATAGAGCTTCCATTATCAACCATAACCCTTTTGTACAGGATGTTTTGCTATTGTCATATCTACGATAACAGCCTCATTATTTGAGTTTTTTGCCCCTGCTAGATCTCCCTTCATGAAGGAAATTACAGCGTTGGCTCTCTCCTCCCCCTAGCCCTCTTCGACCCTCACCCTGCCTCCAAGTGATCATCCTTACAGGCTTCTTTGAGGGTTGGTTGTCGATGGTGGCATGGTGGGCCTCAACGCCTCTGGTTTCGGATGGAGATCTTCCTCCAACAAACTTTCCGAGGTAGCCCCATCGAATCAGCTCCTCGATCTCCTTCAGGTGGTGGCATTTCTTGATATCATGGCCATGATCTTGATGGAACTGACAATATTTGGACTTGTCGGAGCCATCGGATGGCTTTAGCGGGGGAGGATAGTGCAAAAGTGCTCGTCCTCGATCTCCATTAGGATTTTAGCTCTCGGAACGAGAAGAGGGGTGTACCCCCTGTCCTTGATAGGGGCATCTTTTGGCTTAGGGCCTACTCGGGGGGTTGAAATGACCTTCTACCCTCGGGGGTCACTTGACTCCTTATGGGCCTGCCTCTTTAGTGGCCTTCCATTAGCTCCCTTCAATATGATCAACCTCCTTCGTGCGGATGTACTTTTAAGCACAGTGCAGGAACTTCGAGTAGGACTTGGTAGGCTTTTTGTTGAGGGAGTAGATGAAACGAGAGGTCCTAAGCCCTCTCTTTATGACTAGCATGGCAATAGGCCCATCCATGTTATAGATCTCCAGGGTGGCCAACTTGAAGCGTGTCACATAATCCTTGAGGGACTCATGATCTTGCTAGTAAACCAAGAAGAGAATGTCGGCTTCCTGTCGTATCTTGTGGCAAGCATCAAAGTATGCCATGAACTTCTTTTTCAGCTACTCAAAGGAGTCAATGTTCCTTGGCTCGAGGCAAGAATACCAGACTCGAGCCACCTTACGAAGCATAGCTGGGAAGGCAGTACAAAGGAGGGTGTCCGTCACTCCTTGGACCTGCATAAGGGCTTTGTAGCTCTCAAGATGGTCAAGGGGATCCATGGTCCCATCATAGGGATCCAACTGGGACATGCAGAACCGATTGAGGATTGGTTCCTCTTGAATCCAGTGGGAGAGAGGAGGGCAAGCATCACAGTCTGCAGGCTCACAGGAAGAGCCCTGGAGGTCGGTGAATTGGCGGGCAAGGTTGGCAGCCTGTGCTCATGTTTTTCCAAGCATTCCTCAGCCTGCCGCTGGATGGCTTCGTTGGTCAACCCTTCAGCTGAGGCCATCGAAAGGAAGGCAAAGATCAGGGGAGCTCATGCTTCAGCCCCCTATCGCGTGGCACCGTTGGTGCGAGGGACCACCACAGTTTGAGATTGGAGAGTGGCTCTCCTGATTGGCCAAACTGTCCTAGTGCCCCTCCCTCGATGCACGCTGGCCTTTTCATGGATGACATGGGGAGTGCGGGTATGATGCTACCCGTGCACATGACAGCCCCTCTTGGAAGGATCAAAGGCTGGTGTGAGCGGCGGTAGCAATGATTGCGGGGGTCCCTGGCTACTGTTGTGTCGCCATGAATCGATGCTGGTGTTATAGCCGATGCACTGTCATGGTCAGCATCTGAACTTGCTGCGTGAGTGTAGCGAATTGTACATATTGGTCTACCGACGATAGAGGTGTGGAATCGGGGGCTCCACCTCCTAATTGCGCCTATCGTCGTAGTGGGATCGGTTCCCAACACGGTTGGAGGAAGCTTCATGTGCGCGTGTTACAACCATGGGATCGTTGTAACAGGGCAACAATTTCAAGTTAGATGATTGCTAGTGTCATCCTCCCCCCTACCCGATGTTCCCATCTATTACTGCCATGATCGCCCCTACTTGTAGACTTGGTGGGTCCCGGTGCCATGTCAATCGCTCCGAGAGAGGTTGGGTCTCTCCCCTTTGGATGCTCCTGGCCGCCGAACAATCTTGCAAGAAAGAGAACCCGAGTCAAGGTACTGGCGGGGACACTTCGACAATCAAGTTAGTTTGGCAATCAACGGTAACATATCTTCAGTCATGGAGGCCTAGATGACCACTGCGAAGAGGGTGAATAAGAGATTTATTTTTCTCCCTCTAAGCAGTGGGGGTTGCTTGCCACTTACCTTGGCTAGAGATCCCTCTTACCTATATATAGAAGGCGACACCATTGAACAGATTCTGGTGTCCTAGCTGTGCACTCCCCTGAGAGAGATGCAGGCTTTGTAGACCTTTACGGGACAGAAACTAAAATCCTGGCAGCACATCCCCTTGAGAGGGGTATAGGCTTTGCAGAACTCCGTTGGATAGAAACTGGAGTCCTAGCAGAGCACTCCTTTGCAAGGGATGCAAGCGTGTGCTACAGGACCCGCGGTCCCGATGGAGCACCCCTCTGCAAGGGATGCAGGCGGCATGTTATAAGACTTGTGGTCCCGGCAGAGCTTTCCTTTTCAAGGGACACAGGTTTGGCGAAGCATCTCCTCTGCTTTGTAGGGTGTTCCTTCCTGAGTGTCGCAATAGGTTCGACGGAGATGTTGAGATCGCACCCCCCATCACCATCTGGGCGCTTTACCGTGGCATTGGAACCAAACGAGCTGCACATGCCCACTGAGTGTTGTGTCTTTTTGTCGCATCCTTGATCCATTTTTTTGCTTTGGATTATGGAGGGAATAATCCTCCCATAGCTAGGAGCTCTACTCGACCGGGAGCTCTCCTCGGCCGGGGGCTCTACTCAGCCAAGAGCTCTACTCGATCGGAACACGGCCCGCGGGCACCACATCAGCAATTAGCCATGTCAAATGCGGGTGCTATATAGCGGTTAGCCATGTCGGATGTGGTCGCCACGTCAGTTGGCCATGAGCTCTACTCGACTAGGACGTAGCTTGCGAGAGCCACATCAGCAGTTAGCCATGTCAGATGCGGGTGCCATGTCAGTGGTCAGCCATGTCGGATGCGGTCGCCATGTCAACAATCAGCCATGTCGGACGTGATCGCCATGTCAGCAATCAACCACATTAGGTGGGTATGTAGGGCACTCTATCTCTCTCATTCACAAACAGCAAAGTGGGAGGAGCTAGTGGTTCAATTGTTCATGTAGTACAATTGGAGGGATCGATAATGTGGCAGGCCTTATGGTGCTAAACAGAAGCTTTGGCATAGGCAGTTAGTACATGATGGTAGTTGAGACAGCTTGTTGGTTGGAAGGATACCTAGAGCTGGTCTAGTTCATTAATGGAGGTTGAGGATGACATGGAGAAAGGGATCAAGGTCTAGGATTTTTGGGTGGATTTTGGTAATCTTTCCTAGGTTGTCTAATTTTCCTTAATTTCTACCATGTTTTAAGGTTAGAATGAGGGGAGAAATCTCTAAATTTAAAGGTTGATATTAGGTGCTAGATGATTTGAGAGAGGATTGGTGAGGTGCCTAGGTTCAAGGGCAAGGATTGAGCAAAAGTATGTTTTTCCGTAGTTTTTAGGAATTCAAGGCCTATGATAGAAGATCTTAGTTTAGCAGCTAGGACTAAGTTTCTTTGAATCTAGTAGTTAAGATAAGAAAGGGGTTTTCATTTACTAACAGGACAGAAGGGGATTGAGAAAGTGTAGGCTAGGATTTAAGGAGGATATATTTTCTAGATTATGTTTGTTTGGATAGTCAAGATGAAGCGAAAGGATAAAGAGAAGAGAAGAAAAGAGTAATTAATGTCCGAGGATGAAAAGGAGTGCTAAATTTAAAATGAGGTCAAGTTAATTCCTTCCTCTTGGATTCATGATATGGAGGAGGCATGGAAGGATAGGCTTTTATGAGAAGATAAAAAAGAGATCTAGTGATGAGGACGAAGTGGCATAGATATGATTTAGACTATATCTAAATATGGTCTTAAGTGTTAAAATGGTCAACCAAGAGAAGTGTGAGGGTGAAACAGAGACATTAAAATCAAATCAATGCTTGTCCTGGATTTGGTATAAATGGGGAAGTTTGTAATGGAGAAGATATCTCCATTGGCCTTATTTGAAGTTGGGATCAAGTGCAAGAGTGGGTTGCATGGGAGAGTGATACTTAAGGGAACACCGGTCTTATGGAGGAGGGTGAGGGACCAAGTTAGTTATCGAAAATTATGACAAAAAATGCATGATGGAGGGAACTAGGGTGTCTCTTGACACGTTTAAAGACGAGTGGTCTCAAGAGAGATGTTGATGGAGGCTAAAAGGGTAGTTCCAGCAAGATGAATACCCCAATGTGTTGGATATCTTTATCCTGTGCACCTATGCTAAAAGAAAGGGGGGGAGGAAATCAAGGGTGCTTTTGGTGCAGCTATGAAAATTAGTTTTAGCATAAGTCTATATTACGTTGGATCCAATTTAAATGCAAATGTAGGTTTGTATGCGTTTTATGATCATGTATTGTGTTTGACATTGACGTTAGATTATTTGGACTAAGACTTGGATTAGGCTAGGGTCTACAAGATAGGAGTAGGATTAGATTGAATTAGGTTTGATCAAGTAAGATTGGGTGGGACGGTATCTAGGCTTAGGCTGGATTGAGTAGGATTGACAATGGAAGGATTAGGTAGGATTGGGTCAGATCATTAGGCATGATCGAGTAGGATTGCGTTGCAAGGTTTAGGTTGGATTGGGTAACAATAAAGTAGCAGGATGAAACCAAGCATGGAGGTTATTTTACCTTGCTACGTTTAGAGTATGCTCCTTGATAGAGTTCCGGGGTGGGTGAAAAAAACGAAAGTCATCAAGTGGTTGAATGCCTGAGCGGAGAATGACAGCGCCCAGCTGAAGAGGTTGAGGAAGCACCGATCACTTGAGTTGGGTTGTCTTGTTTGTCATGTTTTGAGAAATACATGGTAACATTAATTGTGCGAATCTTGATACAAATATTGTGTCCGAAGTTATCTGTATTTCCTTGTATGACAACCACGCTCTACTAAATTGCACCAAGAATATTTTGAAAACTAGTAGTTTGTCCGCGTTAGCATAGAGCTTGACTCGAGGGATGAGAGGCTTGTTGGCAATTACCGTATAGACTTTCCCAACGGGATGCTCATTGATATGTTTGCAAGGGTCCCCTATGACTTTGAGCTCATATCGCATAACTGCGTTACAGTATGTGGCTTCAATCATTTGACATGGAGCTTCCTCCTCGAGTGTAGACCATCATAGCTTTTACTCTATAATGCATGGTGGGTTTCAAATCAATTGAAACACAGACTTCAAAATATTGATGGACTATAATACGGAAACCTCTTGTTTAAAACGATTTTTTCAGTATAGAAGTTTTCCTATACGTGATGCAGCCCTGCATGTTCCCCGCTCTACGTGGGCTGGTGTTGGTTTATGTACCACCTTGATAGCCATGTTATATAGAACAAGAGTAGCTTGCATTCAGTAGCTTCTGGGATATGCATGAATTATATTAAACTCAGTCCTGATAAACACTAGATCCTGCTAAGTACCACCACATTGAGTAATTCCAGCTACTCCAACAACCACTCCTTGTCTTCTGCATTGTATTAACTACACATACGAGTTCTCCATTCATCCAAGCACTTGCCACCCCCCCATCCCATCCAGTTCACAACATTACATAAATGTTGGGCTCAGGACCACCTCGTAGAGCCTAGTGGACCCACAGGAAGCCATCCCAGAGGCATGGGAAGAAACTCAACTGCTTTAATGTTATTCATGGGGAGGTATTCAAGGCACTCACGAGATAGTACACACCCATTCAAACACCATACACCTAACATCACACAAACAGATGCCAAATAACTGCTTTTCAAGTTTCCCAGACTATCCATCTGAGATCTAAACAAGTTCAAACCCCATCCTCGTGAAGGATGTGTTTCCACGGTTACCATAAAAAACAACAGAAATACACTGGGACCATCCTTTTTTTTTTTTTCCCCTTCAGTAAGACAAAAAACTTTCATCCACTCTCAAAGAGTATCCTTCGATATGACTTCGCCAAATCTCACAAACCACTGCCCATCTGATGAGCTATTGTCATCCCGGTTCCCTTTAATCTTTACATCCGGACCAGCAGCTAGATAGTGCGAGTAGTCCATTGCCTTTGGCGGCCCCAAGCCAGGCTTCAAGCTCGCCACAGGCAGCAAAGAAACCAGCACTCGGGCGACCTCGTGCATCGTAGGCCTATCGGATGGATGCCTCTTCGTGCACAGCAATGCAAGCTGGAATGCTTTTCGGACAAGCCCCATATCCATGCAGGTGACCGACACTTCCGAGTCCACAGCCTCCATCACCGTGTTGTCATCTGCCTTTGAGAGTATCTGAATGTTAAAAACAGCAAATTAATGAGTTTGACTTATTAGATCAATGGCACTGTTATCTGATCAAAACAACATGAAGATGGTTCGGAAGGTGTAAATTTGGATAATTGACCAGTTGGTGCAAGTTAGAATCATTGTCCACAGCCTTCTTCCCGGTGAGTAGCTCCAAAAGAACAATGCCGAAGCTATAAACATCAGATTTCTCGTTCAGCCTGGAGGTGCGAGCATACTCCGGATCAATGTAGCCAATAGTGCCCAGCACATATGTTGATGCATGAGTTTTGGCAGCTGGGATGCATTTGGCTATGCCAAAATCTGAGAGATGTGCCTCGAAGTTCTCATCAAGGAGGATGTTGGAGGACTTCACATCTCGATGAATGATTCTGGGGTTACAGTCATGGTGAAGATAGGCTAGGCCCTGGGCAGCACCAACAGATATTTTAAGACGTGTGTCCCAGTCGAGCTTCACTTTTTTCGATGGGCCTGAGATAAACAAAAGTAATTAATGATGTATCAAGCATGAAATGAAAGCAGATGAGAATAAGAAGGAAACTAGTATGTCCAAACCATGGAGAAGATCCCATAATGAGCCATTTTCCATGTAATCATAGAACAGAAGGTTTCCATGCGGGGAAAGTGAGTAGCCATGCAAGCTGACCAGATTTCTATGTCTAATGCTTCCAATGGTTTCCAGCTCAGTCTCAAATTCTCGAAGATTATGAGGATAATGACTGTAAAGCCGCTTAATGGCAATAGGCTTAGAATTCTTGAGTACGCACTTGTAGACCGTGCTTGAAGCACCATAGCCAATAATATATTTCTCGCTCAAATTTTCTGTGATCCTCATAATATCTTCATACGTATGAATTGCCATGTCCATTCTGAGGACTATAAGTTTTGGAGGACCTGAACAAAGAATGCTATGGTAAATGATGAACACTGTATAAAAGATCGGCGTAAACTGACAACACCCACAAACAAAAGAGAGATGGAAGATACATGCCTTGCACAGTTCGGTTTGATCCCTTAATGAACTGCTTTGGTTGACTAGACTTGTATATTGCCACCAACATCATCGATAGCAGTGTAACACAGCCTAGTGTAATGCAGACAACAGCAGCTCGAGAAATGTTGACTGCAGAAAAACATTGAGTTAAATTAAATAATCAATGGGAAATGATGCAAAAGATGATAATCTTAGATTGAGTTGAGCATACCTTTCGATCCATGAAGATCTTGTCCACAAGAGGATCCCAACCAATTTCCACACAACAATGGATTTCCTAGGAAACTGAACGCAGATAGATTAATATTCTGGAATATCATAATTGTGATGAGAAGAGAGACTTTGATTTTGTTCTTCTCTCTTTTTTTTTTGTTATAGAGAAAAAGCACTAAATTATTTGGATACCTTTCTTGAGGAAACCTTGAAAAGTTCTTGGAGAGAGGAACATCTCCAGAGAAGTTATTAAATGAAAGGTTCCTGAATACAGATCAAATGCTCAATCATCCAAGTAAATTCTTTTCAGAGTCTTTGTAGCAAAGAGAACAAGGATGCTAAACTTACAAGGAAGATAGGCTGAAGCAATTGGTCAACTGAACAGGTATCTCTCCATAAAGATCATTGTTGTTTAAAATCCTGAAGGCACCTCAACAGGGCATAAACATTTGACTGGAGAACAGTTCTTCACAGAAATAAAAAATAAAAAAGACAAAAATGGATTTGGACTTACAGAGTATCAATTGTCTGCAACTGTCCCAGTTCTTCAGGAATTGGACCAGACAGTTTGTTGTAAGATATATCACTACAGAAGTTTGAATTCATTTAAGCAACTAAGAAACGACATTTCACATATCCTGTTCTTAAAGAATAATCAGAAGATAACCATTAATAACAGTGAGAAGACATGACTTCGTACTTACATGGTTTGAACACTACGCAGATTCCCAAATTCAGCCGGGAGGAGCCCACCGAGATTATTTCTACTCAGGTTCCTGCAATTTTGAGGTAGTAATAAGAAGAATAAGAGTGGGTGCAACATGGACTATTTCAAGAACACTATTAAGCTAAAATCTGAAACCACATAGAAAACATCTTACAAATTGGAGAAAAAGTCTAATCTGACTTACAGCTCAAGAAGGTGCTCCAGATCACCAATAGAATCAGGAATGGGACCGGAAAAATGATTGTTGGAGAGATCCCTATAGTAAGAAGAGGAAAGAAGAGGGGAAAATGAACATACTTAAGATGGCTAATTTTAACAAACACTTCAGACATCAGAAAAGCAGTAATCCCTCACAGGGTATCAAGATTGATAATTCGGCCTAATTCCCAGGGAACTTTGCCCTTAAAGTTGTTTGATGAGAAGTTCCTGCAATTTTGACAGAATGAAGATCATAAAAAAACTGCCAAGCATTTGAAGCTTCATAAAGGAGGTGGTGGGCTGTACATAGTGGTTCATAAATCAGCTCAGGAGTCAGGATATTATGTCTCAAATATACTAATACCAAATGCTTGTGTGTTTGAGCTTATTGTAGAAACAGTAGCTCTATTAATGTTCATTCTGATTAAGTTTAAAGAGTATTTTTCTTTGATTGGGAAGTTTCATAGATGGAACTCACAGATAGGTCAGGCTCTCTAACTTTTGGAACTGCAACGGGATAGAACCATTCAACCTATTACCATGCACATTACTGAAAAACACCACAAATATCCAACATTACAAATATCCAAAAAAATAATTCAAGCCACAAATATCCAATACTCCAACATTACAAAAAAGATTAAAAAAAAAATCATGCTGCAAAGAAAACTCACAATTTATTCAATGCAGTGCAGGAGCTGATATTCTGAGGAATTGGACCCTCAAGGTTGTTATTGGCAAGATTCCTGTCACAGAGATACTGAAATTGGTAAATATCTGACCATGTACAGAAATCATTTCCAAGAGCAATTAAAGGATTTTAAATGAGCTATAAGGCCGCAAATACTCACAATTCAAACAGCTCTTCAAGTTTTCCAAGCTCAGCTGGAATAGTACCTACTAGCTTGTTGTCATTTAGTTGCCTGTACAATTGACAAGATTAGCAAGTATGCACAAAGTTAATACAGAATTCATTGTAACACAGAAAAAAGTTCGTTACAGATAGCTAAGTTTTGTCATGTTTCCCAACTCGGGAGGGATTGGTCCAGTGAGCTTGTTTCCATGCAAGTATCTGGGATACATCATGAAAAGGAGTTTACAAGACAGCACGGTAAGCTTTGTATACATAAATCACGAGCAACTGGTCAAAACTCACAGCTTGCCCGTGTAGGACAGATTGCCAAGTATCGGTGGAATGGTTCCAACCAGTTCATTTTCGCTTAAATCCCTGAAAATAAAAGCAGATAGCACACATCATGGTGGCTGAACTCAAAAACAAACCTGCAACACAAAAACTTGCATATGAAGCATATCAGCAACCATTAAGTTGCTAAATGCAATGTATGATCTTAACATAGCTCATAACAAGTCACCAACAAGGATTAAGTACTAGAAATCTCGTAAAGCATAGGGGAAGAGAGTCTGGAACTTGTAACATGACAAATACTTTGCCAATGGTTACGCAACATACCAACCATAATGAAACTGTTGTTTATTGATTAGAATGTAACTGATTCTATTCTACAAGAGCAACTAATATAACAGCTTCCACCTAACATGTATCTGCTTATACACTGTCAAGAAGAACTAGTTGAGATTCTTTTCTTACAGGCTAGGCTTTTTCGACTACCTATATTAACAGACTACTGATGAAGAAAGGAAAATTCAGTTGGTATCAAACATCAGCAATCAAATGAATAGTTATGATGATGGTACTGTTATTAAGGTGGTTAAGAACACCTGTAGGAAATTTATAGGGTGTACAACATTTATGATGATGGTGATGTGAGATTTCTTTCCAGAATGCTCGAAGGAATTCTTCAGGAAAAAACTGATATATTTCATGAAGTTGTTTAGGAATTTACATGGGCAGACCTACAATTTCAACCCCACCTACATGGCATAGACGTGTATGCATGAATGCCAACTTACAGTTTATATGAATATTCTATAGTTAGTAGTGCCCCCGTTGTACCTGTTATATACAGTGTTTGTGGGTGCATGGGTGTGCTTTTGTATGCATGCATCAGGAAATTAAGATATTAATTTATTAAGTTTAAGCTCCAGCTAAGTGGTACTGACATGTCAGATGATTAGAATTAAAGAAACTGTTATAATGATTTATTTGTTAACATTTTAGTAATGTGCAGGAGGATTTAGAGATATGTTGGTCAGTAATGTCACAAGCTATATGGTACAGAAAGACTCATTAAGGCAGCAAAAGAAACATAACATGGAAAATGAATTAGGAAAGAAAAAGTAATGCATGCTTACAATACAGCAAGAGCTTGCATGAGGCCGATCACCTCTGGAATCTTCCCCGTGAGTCTATTTCCTTGAAGGGACCTGTGATCAGAATATAGACAATGAATTGACAAGTGATTAGTGCCAAAATTATCACAACTCATAAGAAAATGAGTACAATGACAATAGACTCGGAATCATTGAAAATTTTCAATTTATATAGCTTTTTTTCCTGCATCAAATATTTAACCCCCAAAATATTATAGGAAAATCAAATTGATCAAGAATTTTTCACTCGTTCACATTTTTCATTTCATTTATTCATGATTCATTCACAAATATTTCAAGAATCACTTAAAAATCACTACCCAATGGTGTTTTGTACTGCCAATGATTGTGGTGCATTTGCTATGTTTACCTTTTGTCATCGATATCACTTCCATGCTTGTTTTCGGATGAATAAAAATACAGATGTAAATTTTATGGTATTCTTTAGTTCTGTTAATATTTCTAGTATTGATGTATTACACATCCAATTTCTATCCAGACTCCCGGTGAGTTCTTTGGATACTTAAGAATTTTGGATCCTTGTTTTCAGCCAAATTGCTCCCAAAAACTGGGCTTGTGACTGTAGATAAAAGAACAAATTAATCAGGTATCTGTTGGATACGGCAAAATTTCTCATCCATTGCAGTGTAAGAAACTGTGCCACGAGAAGTAGATAAATAATACAATTTTATTACACATAATTATGCACTCAATAGAAGGGGGGAATCAACATCCACAGCTTTAGCAGCTATTGACACGATTTTCCATGCAAGAAGTCATATATTAATCCTATAGCACCTTTCACGTGAATAGAACCAGTGCAGTGAAGGAGCATTTAAAGCTCATTCTATAAAACGAAAATGCCAACAAGGAACAGCCAGTTCTCTTTTTTATCTGACTAATAAAAGTGCATCCAAAATGGTAGGAGAATACTTACAGTGTAGCTACTTGCAGGAAACCAATATTATAAGGAATCTCTCCCGTGATTTGATTGTATGATATATCCCTGCTATTCAGGATCAAGGTTAAAGAACCAGTTCCATTCTTTTTACAATAAGAAGCAAACTTAGAGCAGGATTAGCATACAAGATCTCAAAACTGGTGCAGTTTCCTATGCTATCTGGAATGGTCCCTGTGAGGTTATTGCCCCTTACATCACTGCATTAAAGACACGGATACGAATCAATACGACCAGCAGGTTAACAAATCGAGGAATCACAACCAGCAACAAGAATAAATGCATCGAGGGAACGAATCACATACAAATACCACAGGCCGGTCAATTGGCACATGTCGGGCGATAAAGTTCCAGATAGCAAATTACCACGCAAGCCTCTACAAAGAACACCAGCATCTTAATTAGTACCAGAAAATGGTTTCTTATGAAACCGTTTATAGCTATAGAGGATTGTAAATTCTCACAGGTACTGCAGCACTTCATTCCAATAAATAAGCCGAGGAATGTCTCCGGTAAGCTCGTTCTGGGCTAAGTCCCTGTCCAGAAGAAGAATCACCAATCACATTAGCAACTAAGTCCAATAACTTCATTTCTAAAGATTATGTCAAAGAAACAGAATATATAAATCATACAAGCGCGCGCACACAAAAAAAAGAGAGAGAGAAGAAAATGAAATCACCAAGACAGTTTGAAAAAATAAAAGAAATACTCACAGAGTCTTCAGGCTTGGGATTTGGGATAATGTTGAAGGAATGGGGCCTGTCAGCTGGTTGTTCTTCAGGTTCCTGCATTCCATTATCCATTAGCTAAATAAAGGATTCTTATTTTCTTCAAAAACACAGCAAACAGAGATAAAATTATTCCCAGCGGTCAGCTTACAATTCCTCGAGCTGCTTCAGCTTGGATATCGAAAAGGGAATATCCCCATAGAGTGCATTCCCAGATAAATCCCTACAAATTTTGCCACACAATATTTACAACAACCAACAAACAATAGTTAAGCATAGAACAACAAACGAAAGGACTAGTTTGTAGTAGTACAGGTGTTTTAGAGAAACACAGTCCCCAATCTCGTCCGGGATTTGTCCTGTGAGCTTATTTCCCTTCAAATCTCTGCACCCCACCAACAAATAAAATAAGATTTAGGTACATATTAATGAGAAAACTCGGTTCGAGAAGGGGAGAAGCCACGGGGTCAACTAATATTAAAATAGAAAGAAGGGGTCTAAAGTGAATATATAAAAGAAGACACACATGGATTGCAAGCTCTTCAGCTCCCCTACCGCGGGCGAGATCTCTCCTCCCAGGTTTAGATTCGATAAGTTCCTTCAACCCAAACACCAGAACGAAAAAAAAATTATTGACAAAAAAGGACAACAGAAGAAATAAAATTAACCCACGGCGAAGAGTATGAGAGAGAAGCGGGAAGGGTACAGGGAAACGACGGCGGAGGTGAGGTTGTCGCAGACGACGCCTCTCCATGCGCAGTGGTCGTCGCTGCTGCGGTTGGCGTCGCCGCCGGCTGCGACGGGGTTCCAATCCAGCAGCACGTTGGCCACGTTGCTGAACGACGCCTTCAGCCCCATCAAAGCCCTCCCTGAAGCCACCACCAAAACTAGCCGTCAAGATTTTTTTCCCATTAAAAAAAAAAAGAAGCAAAAAAAAAAAAAAAAAAAAAAAAAAGAGAGCTAACGATGACCTTCATCTGAGAACGACGAAACGGCCACCAGAAATGCCATTGAAACCACGAAACGTAGCATCTCCTTCGCCCTCTCTTCCATTGTCATTCCAAGCTCAAGACAGCACCAGAGATCACGGACAGAGAAGCAGCACTGTAGTGTTCTACATTCTCAACTCGACGAGGAGGAAAAGAAGGGGAGGGGACATAAAGGTAGGGGGATGTGAAATTGCCGAAACGGGAAAGGCGCCGCGAGGCGAAGGCCGTACTCGAGGAGGGGAGCACCAAAATGGCGGTGGCGACAGCGACGTGACCGTTCGTTTCGCAGTGGGGGAGGTCACTACACAGTCTACACCCTCTCTCCCTCTCTCTCTCTCTCTAGCTCTGGGCCAAGGCCACGGTACGGCTGGTCCCAGACGGCCTCCGTTATATCTTTGCTGTGCCTACCAACCTACTACGCTAGTATTAGCGTCCATACTTTTCATTTGTATCTGTTGCTCATAAAGTTTTTTTTTTTTTTTTTCTCATAAGGAACTTTTTTTAGCGCCACAAATCCTTTGTAAAAATAAAAGTTCAGTAGTTTCGGGTGTTCGAGTATCCGTTGAAGATAACCATGATTCGGAGGCTTCGATGCAGGGAAGCACAGTGTCCACGAAAAAAAAGCAACAAACCGGAAAGGCTTTTTATTTGAAACTGCTGTGCGGAAGAGCATCGCACATAGTAGGTACATATAATGTGCCACTGTGGAGTGACCACCCAAATGTACACTGGTCTGTTTTGGTGGAAGGATCTCCCGGGTAAAATGAGTACTTGGGTCAATGGACAGAATTAGGCTGCTGCCGACTGCACGGAGAGGCAGGGAGGGACTCGTTCAGGGCTGGAATTGGATCGGTCCAAAATTTATTGGACCGGTCCGATTAAAATCAAATCAAATTTTATATTATATTTTAAAAATTTTTAGATTAAATTTGGATATCTTTTTATCCAAAAATTAAATAGATTCTATTTTATAACTTGAAGTCTACTCTGCTATGCTTAAAATTTGATCCGAAATTCGAATCGATCGATTCAAAATTTATTGAGTTGGTCCAGTCCAACTCCAAGTAATAGGTTTTGGACCGGTCCAGTTCCAATTCTAAACTTATCGAGACCATCATGGGTAACATGTCAATAATGTTGAGCATTTCACGTGATTTGCTAATGACTAGTTTGATTCTTTTTTTAAAAAAGTTTAACATCTAACACCATTTGTAGCCTAATATGATAAGGATTTGTCTTTTTCTATAATGTTGTAGACCATGAATGGCTATTATTACTTATCATCCGGATATAAATGATCCTCGCGTAGCTCATTAACTGCTTGAACTCAATTCGGAACCAACTCCACCTCCACTTTATTGTTAAGTAGCCCAAATAATTTTCCAAATCAAATTTAAATAACAAAATACTTAATTCAAAAACTTACAAGTTTACTAGAATATATATATAATTATTATTTTAATTCCTTAAATATACTATTATGTTATATATTATTTTATTTATATTTTTAATCATGATCAAGATTTAAATTTAAGCTCGGATTCAAATTCAAGCATAACTCCTTTGCCAAGTTGAGTCGGGCCGATCTTGAATATTTTTTTTTAACAAATCAAGTACGAGCTTAAATATTAAGACTAGGTCATTTTTAAATTATATTTTCAATTTAAATATTTTTAATTGAATCGGGTTTAAATTATTAATTATTTGATTTAACTTAATTTGATTGCATTCCTACGATTATCCAATCAGGTTAATTTTAATTAAATAATATTTAATAAGATACGTTGGCATGTCAAAGAGCAACAAGGTCACTCACTACTCTGCTTTCAGGTCTTGGCATCGTAGGAAGGATTTCAGACTTTCCTTTCATGACAAGAGGAAGAAGTTATAGAAAAGCATGAAGGAAGGTCATTGCTTAATTTTTTTATTAATTTACATGATTACCTTACTTCAAAATAACAATAATAATAATCTAAACAGGAGATCTTCTTTTGTGCTACTAATGTGACGATTATTTATCACATTTTTTGGAAGGTAAACAATGCGATTAACTGAATTAAATCTTTTGATATTGAGAACTCTAATAATTGGACTCGATGCCAAAGAAAGCCATTCCATGAATCATATAGAACTTTTTATTTCTTAATTTTTGGGACTACACTTGTATCAAAATTATATAATCATCCAGCTTGTACCGAAAAGAATAAAAAAATTTGATCGGTGACATAACAATAAGATTGGAACTGGACTGGCCTAAAGAATTGGATCAGATTTCGAATCATATTTTAAAATTTTTTTGACCGAATTCGGGCATCCTTTTGGCTCAAAAATTAAATGGTCTCTATTTTACAGTCTGAAGTATAGCCCGATATGCTTAAAATTTGATCCGAAATCCGAATCGATTTCAGACCAGCTCGAAATTTATTGAACTAATTCAGCACAGTTTCAGGTAATGGACTTTGGACCGATCCAGTTCCAGCCCTACATAATAACGGACGATTCTTGGAATAACTTTCGCAAACTTTTGGTTCATAGCAATAAACAGAAATTTTTTCTCCAATTACATGACCCTTCACAACAATGAGCAGAAATTCTTTTGTATTGGCAGGCCATGGAGCACCATCATTTGGAAGGGCAAGAGGACGCAACTGCACAAGTTATGGTGAAGGTAATATCAGAATGCAAAAACTATTTCCTGCATTTTTATTTAGATCCTAGATTAATTATATTTATAATAACACAAACAACTTAAAATCAATAATCTATACAAAAATAAATACATTATTATTATTATTATTATTATTATTATTATTATTATTATTATTATTATTATTATTTTGGTAAGGATACATTATTTAAACATACAAAATTATGGAAGTTACAAGTTAATGATATAAAATGACAAATGTTCCTAGATATAACTTATGCCGGGGTATAATGATGAGATAAATTCTTTTTAGCCATAAGATAAGATTCGTAAGGATATTTAAGTATGTTTAAGTATTTAAGTAATTTATTATTTTAAAAAAAAGTTAAAAATATCTTCTGGGTCTCCGTTCCACAAACAGTGGCCTGGTCATCTATTCGGGGTCAAGGGCTTTGGTCCAAGCGGGTTTGGATGGCAGATTGGCGTGGGGGAATAGTCCTTTCTTGTACCCCAAAAAAAAAAAAAAAAAAAAACCCAAACAAATATAACAGGCATGAAAAATAATATAAAAAAAAATGAGAAAAAAAAATAAAAGAATGGAAATACATAATATTTATATGGTTCATTCTATTTATCTAAGATCTTGAGTAGAGACGATGCAAAAGTATTACGATAAAACATTGAAAATTATATACAAGTTTTATAATATATTTTTTTTCAAACTTATCCCTTCACTGTACTCGGATGCCCAATCAAAAGAGCATTTAATTATTTTTTTTAAAATTGTCCAAGATAAAATAGAATAAATCGATTTGGACTTGAATTGGTATTCTGCCGTGATCTAATTAGTTTATCCATCGCACTTTGGAACGGCATTCTTGATTAACCATTCATGCAGTCCAAATAAAATAAATATAGTAGTGGGAGGAGTTTTTCTCTCCCCTCTGCTTTATTCGCTCCATTTTAATTTTTTTAATTTTTTTTTAATAGTTGTAAACTCAAGACGTTCTTGATATAAATTATTTATGAGAAATACAATAATTTTATTACAACCGTTTTTAAACTTAATTTGCATTGTCCCTTAGCTTAAACATGAAGCTAGTTTAGCATCCCTATTTTTTATTATTATTATTTTTTAATATTTTTGGTGGAACATCCCTCCCTCAACGTTCAAACAGCTAGCTGAACCGTGCTCAGAGAAGGCTGGTTGATGGTCTGAGAAGAGGCAGGATCAGATAAGCTCCAGTCCGACAAGTCGCGTGATCCCTAGCTTTCCCGGTGCCCTATTAGCCTCCAAAGATTAAAAGATGCCGGCTCACTTACGTGCCCGGTGAGTAAAGCGAAGACGGACTCTCCCTTTCACCACCTTTTGGAAGCACCCTGCGGACCGTCCTCCCGAGAGTCTCCTCCTACCATGATACACCATCCCACACACTGAGAAAGTGCCACTGCCTTTATTGGGATCTTGGTAAGCCCACTTCACCTTTCCAACAAGTCCACTCCATTCATGCTTTTTTTATACCCACCAAAGTTGCATGCTGGAGAGTGTATGCATGGCTCCAAAGCCACCAATGGGTTGGATAATATGAACCAGAAAATATGAGAATTATGGGTGCGTGAGTGCATGATGGGATCGATGCCAACCATGAAGATGGTCAGATGGATTGATTGAACCCATCATAGAATCCGTGACGGCTTTTCCGTTGCCTCTAGAAATGAAGACATGATGGACGAGGTGCGGGGGTCGAGCAAGATCCTCTCCCGAGGTGGGTCCATTAGAACATTATTACTACGTGTGCCAGTGCCGAGGTAAAAGGAAAAAAAAAAAAAAAGCAGGATGATACGAAGGAAATGGGGATTATGAGGTACGTGGAGACGGGATCCAAAGCAAAGCCCTTACTTTGCATTTGGGGCATTATGAGGTACTCTTCAAAATAATATAGATTATTACTAATATATATCTATATGTTAAATATCATGGGGATACTCATGCTTAAATTAGCATAAAAAAAAAAAATTGAAGTGGGCAATAGCTATTGGAGTTCAGAGCTCTAATAACTGTGCAAGCATAATAGTAAGGAGCATGCACAAGCATATCTCGTCAGGTATTACTTTTATTTATTTATAGTATTGTGCAAGACGATAAAAGATCATGAGAGAAGTGGTTTTAACAAGAATGATAGGCATTGACAAGTTATTAGGATTATGTCCTCTAAGATCCCTTCCTTCGATATCTTTTCTATTAGGGTTATCATTTTTGCTAGGATGCTATCCCTCACGAACTCGCCTACCTTGACTATCACCGATATAGCTGGAGCAGCAGGTGCTGGGTGGAGGCAATCCTCGCTGCATGGCTAGGCACCTTTCGCTGTGGATAAGGCAGCAAGTCGGATGCCAAAGAATAGAGCTAAGCACTAAGAAGTGTGTTGCCCAGAAATGGAGCCCAAGAGGGGGGGTGAATTGGGTCTTTTAAAAATTTAAGACAATAATATGAGGGACAAGTGGTACTTGTGAATAATGAAAAATTCAATGCAAGATATTAGCAATAATTAAAGAGCAAGAGAGGAAGAGAGTAATCACACACAAACACAAGGTTTATAGTGGTTCGGTGCAAACCTAGCACCTACATCCACTCCCCAAGCCATCCTTGGGAATTGCACTATAATCCACACTAGATTACAGTCGACTTGTTTTTCACAAGGCTCACAAGTCAAAACCTAAGTTAGTTTTGTCACTTAGGCTTACCAACAAACCTTAATACTTGTTTTATCTTCGGGCTCACAAGTTAACCCTAGTTGGTTTTATCCTTTTGGCTCACCAACAAACCATAATAACCTTCTTTCAAGACACCCTTGAAAGCAAGGTCAAATCACAATAAAAACAGATATACAAATTAAAACTACAACAAACTCTCTTCAAGAGTAGATTGGAATCTTTGAAGCTCAAGAGGATGCTTTGTCTTCACTCTTCCTTGTAATCTCCTTCAATGTGCCTTTTTTTGGAATGAAGTAAGGATGAGCCTGTAGGCTTTTCAATGGAATCAAGCTAGAAGAGGCTTTTGATATGAAGTATGGAGAGAATATTGGCTTTTTGGCTTTTGAGTAGACTTCAATGCACTTGAATACACTTCTCTTCACTTCTCTTGCTTTAAAATGAGGTTGGTGGAGCTTAAATACACCAAAAACCTTTCAAAAAATGGTTTGTGACCGTTAGTACCTCGGTGTTGCCGATCTCGCCGCCGCGCCCGTGCCTCGGAATCGCCGATCCTACCAGACCGCCTTGCTCATGGGGCCTCCTAGCTGGAGCGAACCTGCAAGGCAAGGTCAGAAGACCCTGGCCGGGGATCCCGGCGAGGGAGCTCCGACGATCAAGTTCGTAGACGGCGAGAGGGAACAGATTCTTCGGGACGGGCCCCCGAAGGAGTCCCAGACTCAGAGAATTTACTAGCAAGAAAGGTGCTGGAGGGACCAGAAACCCAGCTGGGTCCCCTTGCCGAGCTCACGCCAAGCGATCCCCTTCCGGGGCCCTGGATCTTACTCTCGGAGCGGGGCCTTCAGCCTCTATTTCTTACTCATCCCACCTTACCTGGTCGTCTCCTCTCTCATTCCTTTTATCTCCTCCCGCTGCCTGCCTGCTTTCCGCTCTTGGGAGGCTTCCCTTGTCGCTCTCGTCGCCCCCTCTCCATCCTTTTCTCTTTCCCCTTTTGGTTTTGAGGGCCAGGCGGCTTTCTGACCTCGTTTGCCGAGCCCAGCGGGGAAAGGGTAAAGGAGGGGGGGCGCCGGCAGGGCGGCCGGTCAGACCTCGGGCCCAGTGTGGGCGCTCCCATTTTCAGGTGCCGGCGTTGTCCATTGACGGGCTTTGTTTTGCCAGAACCGCGTCTCTCGACTGCGGGACCTGTCGGGCCGACGTAAGTGATGTTTCGCGTGCCACCGCCATCTGTACGGGGCGCCGTCTGTGGTGCGCACGGCTCGAGGGCCAACCTCAAAACCTGTGCCTTCGCTCTTTGGGACCTTCTCTGTACGGGCGGCCTGACCTCGGCCGAGGTGGACCCCTCCCGGGTGGACACCTGGCGGAGCGGCAGAAGTGCGCTCAGCTTCGGTCGAGGTGGTCCCATCTCCGGGGGCCACCTGGCGAAGGAGCGAAGGGGCCCGGCTCGACCTCGGCCTTGGTGGGACCGTCTCTGGGCGCCACCTGGCGAGGGAGCGGGGGAGTAGCCGACCTCGGCCAAGGTGGACCCCTCCTGGGTGACACCTGGCGGAGCAACAGAAGGGCGCTCGGCTTCGGTCGAGGTGGTCCCGTCTCCGGGGGCCACCTAGCGAAGGAGCGAAGGGGCCCGGCTCGACCTCGGCCTTGGTGGGACCGTCTATGGGCACCACTTGGCGAGGGAGCGGGGGAGCAGCCGACCTTGGCCGAGGTGGACCCCTCCTGGGTGGACACCTGGCGAGGTGGCAGAAGGGCGCTCGGCTTCGGTCGAGGTGGTCCCGTCTCCGGGGGCCACCTGGCGAAGGAGCGAAGGGGCCCGGCTCGACCTCGGCCTTGGTGGGACCGTCTATGGGCGCCACCTGGCGAGGGAGCGGGGGAGCAGCCGACCTCGGTCGAGGTGGACCCCTCCTGGGTGGACACCTGGCGAGGTGGCAGAAGGGCGCTCGGCTTCGATCGAGGTGGTCCCATCTCCGGGGGCCACCTGGTGAAGGAGCGAAGGGGCCCGGCTCGACCTCGGCCCTGGTGGGACCGTCTCGGGATATCACCTGGCGAGGTAGCCGCGGGGGCAAGGGCCGAGCTCGACCTCGGTAGCGTGGGAGCCGCAGCTGACTCGGCCGAAGAAACGTCCACGCGGCTCGATCATACCTGACGGAATCTAAGATCGGCCACGTCATCATTACGACCGTAACACTCGAAAATAGCCGTTTGGAGCTTGAAAAGCAAGTTTTGCAAGCCAGAAAAATAGATCCGTTAGAGCTGTCAGGCTGCAAGTGTCGACACTTGGCTGTCAGGTGTCGACACTTGATCTCTGGGTGTCGACACTAGAACATTCAAGTGTCGACACTTGATGCACAGGTGTCGACACTTGACACAAAAATCTCAATAATACAAAGTTCTGTATTTTCAAAAATCTCAGGCCTTGAGTCGACACTTGGAACCTAAGTGTCGATACTTGGTGTCGACACTTGAATATAAGTGTTACGGCTGATGCGTGTCGTAATGCACCGATTTAGAACCTTAATTCCACTACTCTAAAGGGTAGAATAGCAGGAGTAAGGGTCGATCCCACAGAGACTTTGGGGTTATCTTGAAAAAGATTTTCTTTTGATTTAAAATAAACTAAAACTAATGCAAGAAATAGATGCAAATAATAAATTTGTGAAAATAATTCAGATATGACCTATCTCAAGAGTACGGCCCGTACCCGTGGATCACGGCCCGTACCCGTGAATCACGGCCCATCCCTTAGGTATAGGTCAGTCAAAATTAATTCACTACGACTTACCTTAAACGCTAATCCAACATGACTCCATCATTACTAAAAGTAAAATAAACAAACATGGATTAATATAAAGCAAATAAATATTTATTCCATAAAAGATTGGGGTACAGAGAAAATAAAAGAAAAGTAAGGGAACAAGGGTCCCTTTCTCCCTTTTTATCCGACTCTGACTCTATGTCACAGCAATAGGTGGAACTACGGACAGCAGGTGGAACCTCCCCAAAAATTTTCTTCTCCTGCAGAAGAGAATCACCGAGGTATTTATAGATGAAAAATACCGTGTCGGGTCCGTGTGGAAAGCGCGGTGATTTCCTCATCTCAATCCGATCTCCTTATATGATTTTTTTACGATCATCCCCATCTCAAAAATCAAACTCAAAAATTCTATCGCACAATCCCGCGTCCATCCAGCGTCGTCCGACATCTCTTCTCGTTCCGATGCTTTCTTGTTTTCGGACATCCCGGTCTGAACGACGGTGACAAGCAGCTGGGCAGACGGCGCTGCGGATGCGGCTGCGGGTTGCTCGCGAATGGCGATGGAGAGGAGGCAGCAGCGGACAGCGTAGCTTCGGACGGGCAGACGGGCAGCTGCTTACGGCTGCATGGCCATGGGCTTGGACTCGCAGACGGACACGCGGACAGTGGCGTGGCTCGCGAACGGTGGCGTGGATGGCTGGGCGGCTTCACGGTGATGGGGGCGGACAGATGGACACGGCGGCATGGACGTGGGCACTCGCGGCGGCGGAGCCGACGGAGGCGGGTGGCGTGGCTCGCGGACTTGGGCGGCGTGGACGGCTGGGCAGACGCGGCTCGCGGACTTGGGCGGCGCCGGCAGAGGGGGCTCTGGCTGGCGGCGTGGCTCGCGGACGGCGTGGCTCGTGGTGGCAGAGAGCAGCTGCAGGCGTGGCGCTGACGATGAAGGCGGCTTCGGAGGCGGACGTGGCGCAGGGGCTGGATGCGGCGGAGACGGGCGGCATGCGGACGGACGCGGCGGAGACGGGCGGCAGCTTCGGACGCGTTCCGGCCATTTTTTCCGGCCGAACGGAAGCTCTCTGGCCGGCGGGAAAGTTGCCGGCGGCTTCGGCGGTGCCGGGGGAAGCTCTCCGGCGAGTTTCGGCGTGATCGGAGCACGGTGGTCCACGGCTCTGCCCGTGGACCGGCAGCAATGGCTGCCGTGGACCAAGCGGTCGTGCGGTGGACCATTGAGCCGGTCCACCGTGAGCCATTAAAAATTTTAAGGCAATGCTCCAAAAATCATATGGCTCTGAAATCCGTGCTAAAATCTTCTAAAATCCATTTAAGGCCCGTTTGAAGTCCGAATTACATTCCGTTTGCGTCGTTGGACTCCTAAAATCAAGATCTACACGTTTATGGAGTCAATTCCTATAAAGTATTACAAAAAGTATCAATTTTAATCAAATAAAATTGGGTTAATTTTCATTATTCTAATGTCTAACACACCCCCCAACTTAAACTTTGCTCGTCCTCGAGTAAAGGAAATGAATGAGTCTTGTGTACTAAGATGGTCCATGAAATGAAAATTATCGTACTAATCCTAAAATCAAAGGATACATGATTAGACTATTAAAAAGGTACTTCATTGGATTACCAATTCCACCCATTTAGTAGTAGAATAAAGTCCATAGAAGTTTTAAGAGTTTTTTCTTTCCCAACTTTCTATCTCACTATCTAAATCTTCCAACTTAATTTGGTTTTGGTGCAATATTTATTTAGTCCCCACTTTTTCTTTTCTTTTTTTCTTCCTTTCCTTCTCTCTCTTTTTTTTTTTTAATGTAAAGTCAGTGCAATGTCCTGACACCTTGCTTTCTAATTAACCCTTGTAGCGAGCTTTAAAGCCAATGACTCCCAAACCAGTTGGCTTTAGGGCATTAGGTGTAAAACACCCCTCGGGCTTACTGACTCGAGTTAAAAAGGCTAAGTCAAGACTAACTCTATGAAAGATTTCGTTACATCCCCACCTTTTGACGCGAACAACAACGCTTACTTAGGCGAAGAGGCCCGGTTACTCAGTGAGAGATGCTAAAAATCTTTATTAACTTTAGGAATTTTTTTTAACTGGGGACTTTTTATAATGCCTATACCAAAATAAGTAAGATTCATTATTAAGATCAATAGGCCGAAGGATCTGAAATTACTCTTCTAAAATTTTCTGGACTATAATCTACCACTTATAGGGTTTTCTTGATAATCATCCCTCAGTATCTTTAACATTTTCTAAACCATTAATCACTCCTCATTTAGTGAGCTTGATTATTTTTAATTCGAGACAAATTTTTGTACACAAAAACTGATTAAAATTTACACAAAAACTGATTAAAAATTTACTCGAGGATTTGATTTAATTAAATTAATTAGATTACCTCACCCCCAACTTAATTTCCATTGTCCCTAATGGAAGAGAATATTAAAAATGAAATGGCATGGAAGGATACAACCTGGTAGGGTATGGAATTGGACGTCCTTCTATCACCATGTTCCCGCAATCTTCTTTTATTACTCCATTTATTCTAAAAACAAAGAACTAGAAGTTAAAATATGAACTAAGGAAAGAGCTGGGCTGCCTCCCAGGAGCGCTAAGTTTATAGTCTTCAGCCAGACTAAGTTGATCATCACAGCAACACTGGGTGTTCAAGATCAAGAGTTTCAACAACTTCTCCATCACTGATTCCTTCAATATACGGTTTCAAACGCTAGCCATTCACCTTAAAAATATTCCCTTGCTTAGGATCCTTAAGTTCAACAGCTCCATGGAAAAATACTTGAGTTACTACAAAAGGTCCATCCCATCGTGAGCGGAGTTTTCCGGGAAAAAGAGGTAACCTAGAGTTGTAGAGCCACACTTTTTGATTAGGCTCAAATGATTTTCTATTAATGAATTTGTCATGATAAGCCTTTGTTCGAGCCTTATAAATTTTCGAACTCTCATACGCCTCATTTCCTAACTCTTCCAACTCACTTAACTGAAGTTTTCTATGGAACTTGCATTCTTCATGTCAAAATTAAATTGCTTGATAGCCCAAAATGCACGGTGTTCCAATTCAACAGGTAGGTGACAAGCCTTTCCAAACACTAACCGGTACGGAGACATTCCTAGAGGGGTCTTGAAAGCAGTTCGGTAAGCCCATAAAGCATCATCCAAACGTTCGGACCAATTTTTTCTATCAGGTCTTACCGTTTTCTCAAGAATGTGCTTGATCTCTCTATTCAAAACTTCAACCTGACCACTAGTCTGGGGATGATATGACGTGGCTACTTTATGGGTAATTCCATACTTTTTCATTAGTCCGTCAAAGTGTCTATTTGTGAAATGCGCACCCCCATCACTAATAATGGCCCTTGGGCACCCAAACCGACTAAATATGTTATGCTGAATGAACTTGATTACAACTTTGTGATCATTAGTTCGAGTTGCCACAGCTTCAATCCATTTCAAAACATAATCCACTGCTACCAAAATGTACTCAAATCCAAAGAAAATAGGAAATGGTCCCATAAAATCAATACCCCAAACATCAAAAATTTCAACAACTAAAATGGGGTTTAGGGGCATCATATTTTTTCGTGAAATATTCCCCCTTTGTTGACACTTGAGACAATTACGGCCAAATTCATGTGCATCTTTAAAGAGAGTTGGCCAATAAAATCCACTTTGCAGCACCTTTGCTGCAGTTTTTCTCCCACTAAAGTGTCCCCCACATGCAAGAGAATGACAAAAATTGAGTATACTCTTGAATTCACTCTCAGGGATACATCGCCTGATCACTTGATCTGAACAGTGTTTAAACAATTCAGGTTCCTCCCAAAAGTATTATTTGATTTGCGAAAAGAACCTATCTTTTTCTTATTGTGACCAGTATGGAGGAACTTGCCCTGTTACCAGATAATTCACAATATGGGCAAACCAGGGGAGATTGCTGGTAGAAAAAATTGAGAATAGCTGCTCATCAGGAAACCTATCTCCAATAATTTCCTTGTTGTATTCTACTAAGATCCTAGAAATGTGATCTGCTACCATATTTTCGGAACCTTTCTTATCCAAAATTTCTAAGTCAAATTCCTGTAACAAAAGGATCCATCGAATCAGTCTAGGCTTGGTATCCTTTTTGGATAGCAGATGTCTTAATGCAGCATGATCAGAGTAAACTAGGACCTTAGACCCTAATAAATATGATCGAAATTTTTCTAGGGCGAATACAACTGCTAGTAACTCTTTTTCAGTAGTGATATAGTTCATTTGTGCATTTGAAAGAGTTTTACTAGCATAGTAAATTACATGGGGTTCCCTATTGAGCTTCTGTCCTAAAACAGCTCCTACAACATAATCAGAAGCATCACACATGATTTCAAATGGCAGAGTCCAATCTGGAGGCTTGATGATAGGTGCAGTGGTCAAAGCAGTTCGAAGAATGTCAAAAGCGGTCAAACATTCTTTACTAAAATCAAAGGACTTGTCTTTGGCAAGTAAATCACACAATGGTCGAGAGATTTTGCTGAAATCCTTGATGAATCGTCTATAAAAACCAGCATGGCCAAGGAAGGATCGTACTTGTCTAACCGAGGTCGGGGGAGGCAATTTCGAGATTAATTCAACCTTAGCCTTGTCAACCTCAATCCCTCGCTCAGAAACAATGTGTCCGAGTACAATTCCCTCACGAACCATAAAATGGCTCTTCTCCCAACTTAAGACTAAGTTGGTTTCTATACAGCGTTTCAATACCTTAGCCAAATTATGGAGACAGTCCTCGAATGAAGATCCAAAGACAGAAAAATCATCCATAAACACTTCAAGGAAATGACCAACCATATCGGAGAATAAGGCCAACATACATCGTTGAAAGGTGGCTGGTGCATTACAGAGACCAAAAGGCATACGCCTGAATGCAAACGTTCCAAAAGGGCAAGTAAAGGTGGTCTTTTCTTGGTCTGCAGGAAATGCTGGAACCTGGTTGTATCCTGAATATCCATCCAGGAAACAAAAGAAACTCTGTCCTGCTAGTCGTTCTAGAATTTGATCAATAAAAGGCAGAGAAAAATGATCTTTCCTAGTAACAGCATTCAGTTTCCGGTAATCTATACACACTCTCCAACTAGTGGTTGCTCGGGTAGAAATTGGCTCACCCTTTTCATTTTGAATGACAGTAATTCCTAACTTTTTAGGTACTACCTGAGTTGGACTGACCCATTGGCTATTCGAAATTGGGTAAATAATGTCGGCATCCAACCATTTAACCACTTCTTTTTTAACAATTTCCCGCATGTTTGGATTTAGCCTCCGTTGCATGTCCCTATGTGGTTTAGCTTCTGCTTCACAGTGAATGTGGTGCATGCAAACAGAAGGGTCAATTCCCTTAAGATCAGCTATTGTCCATCCTATTGCCTCTTTATGTTCCCTGAGTACATCCATCAATTTTTGTTCCTGATCAGAGGTCAAAGTAGATGCAATGATTACCGGAAGGGTATCATTGGATCCAAGAAAAGAATACTTTAACTTGTCAGGAAGAGGCTTCAATTCCAGATTGGGTGGTGCTTCTAAGGATGGCACTAAAGGGCTTGATTGAGTCAGTAATGATTCATATTTCACAGTCCAAGGAGGAATGGTGCTAAACTTGGGTGGCTCTAACAAAGCATTCACTTCATTTGCATATTCATCAACATCAAAATCGTCAGTTCCAAAATGTGTCAAACATGCTTGCAAGGGATCCGAATCAAGCAACACAGGAAGATTCCTATTTACTACTTCTTCTATCATATTTATTTCGTTATGATCATAAGAGGGCGGTCCTTGGCATGCATTAAAAATATTCAACCGCATTTTTTTATTCCCAAAAGAGATATCCATAACCCATGTTCTGCAATTTATGCAAGCATTAGCGGTAGCTAGGAAAGGTCTTCCAAGAATGATAGGTATCTGACTAGGGTTACCGCTAGATTCCATGTCCAAAATAAGAAAATCAACCGGGAAGTAGAACTCATCTACTTTTACCAACACATCCTCGAGCATTCCACGGGATGCCTTGACGGATCGATCAGCTAACTGTAAGGTCACCGTCGTGGGTTTTAATTCTCCAAATTTAAACAGATCATACACTGAGCCTGGGAGAAGGTTTACACTCGCACCTAAATCTAACAAGGCTTTCTTAATTGTAAGGTCCCCTATGACACAAGAGATAATTGGGGTACCTGGGTCTTTGAGTTTGGGTGGAGCTATTTGCTGAAAAACTGAGCTGGCTTGCTCAGTTAAGAGGATTTTCTTAGGGATATGTGCCTTAGATTTCCGTTTTTGAGTGCACAAATCCTTAAGAAATTTGGCATAAGCCGGTACTTGCTTGATGGCATCGAGGAGAGGTAAATTGATTTGGACTTGCTTGAATAATTCAAGCATCTCATTCATTTTCAAATTTTTCTTATCCAATGGTAAAGGTGACTCCAAAGCACTAGGGAATGGAGCCTTAGGAACAGGTGCTTGACCAATGGATTCCTTCTCCCCTTCATTCTTTTTCTCTGGCTTAGCCAGCTCTACTTCTTGGGTCGGGTCAGGTTGATCTAATGTTTTTCCACTTCTTAAGGTGATAATAGATTTAGCGTGTTCAGGAAAATTTTCAGGTCCAGTGGAACTCTCAGCCATGTATTGACCCTTGGGATTGATAATGGGCTGGCTAGGAAACTTACCTTCTTCTCTCCGATTAAAAGCTGTAGCTAGCTGACCTATCTGAGTCTCTAGCTTGGCAATGGATTGGGTATGGGAGTGAAGGATTTGGGTATCCATGTTCAGCCTCTCCTTCAAAGTTTGAAGGATTTTCTCTTGAAAGGAAGGATCAAGATTGCTTGGCGGAGGTTGTGGAGGCTGTGGGGCATTTTGATATTGTGGAAATGGCATGCTTTGACATTTGGTCTCCTGATAGTTGGGCCTAACGGAAGAATTGATTCCGAGTTGGGGTTTCCAAGAAAAATTCGGGTGATTGCGCCAGCCTGGATTGTATGTGTTCGAATAAGGATCGTTTCCTGGTCTATGAGCCATTCGGGTTTGAGCTTGATGAGCTTGCTCCTGAAGAAGCTCAGGAAATTGGTAAGCTGATGGACAATCACCTAAGGTATGGGTGGAACTCGAGCAGATAATACAGACTTCATGAGTAGGATGAGATGAGGAGGAATTATTTCCAGCTTGCAAAAGTTGGTCGAGCTTCTGAGATAGCTCATCAACCTTGCTGTATATGTCTACAGCACGACCAACTTCATACATACCTCCTCTCTTGGATTCTACAGGTCCTGTGGGAGGATCTCTACGGGCAGCTGACATATGATGTAGAGAATTTTCACTTAACGTTTCAAACAACTGCCATGCCTCATGTTCATTTTTAAGCATGAACGTTCCTCCACATGAGGCATCCACCATTTGCCGGTGCCTTTCTGACAAACCGTCATAGAAGCACTGGACTAATTGCCATTTGGGTATGGCATGGTGAGGACATTTTCTAATTAGCTCTTTCAATCTCTCCCAGGTTTCATGAAACATTTCTCCATCTAATTGGAAAAAACTAGTAATAGCTTTTCTAATTTGATTCGTCTTTCCTATGGGAAAATATTTCTTAAGGAACTCCCTCTGAAGTTGATCCCAAGTTGAAATTGTCACGGTGTCTAGGGAATTCAACCAATATTTGGCTTTATCTTTCAGGGAAAAAGGGAATAATCTAAGCCTTAAAGCATCGTCGGAGAAATTTTGGATCTTAATAGTGGAACAGATTTCTAGAAATTCATCTAGATGTTTATATGGGTCTTTAGTCACAAGTCCGTAAAAAGAGGGTAACATCTGAATCACATTGGACTTGATTTCGTACTGGATGGCATCTACAGGGGGTACTTGGATACAAGGTGAATAAGTGTATTTTGAAGGAGTGAAGTACTCCTTCAGCGGAGGGTCAATTCCTTGATTAGGATCCATAGTACCTGGGCTGGTTGCTCTACTAGAGCCCTCAATTTTCGGATCTAAGGATATATGTTTAGGTTCTCGAAGTCGGCGCCTAGAATATACTAACATACACCCTCCCTCTTAAAGCAAACAGGAATCAAAGATTTTTTAAATTTTTTTTAATTGGAAAGTGGAAGAATGAGAAGAGGTCTAAAGAGAAGTTCCTAAGAGAGTCCTAAACTAGAGAGAAGAAAGTTAATTAATTATTTTTTTTTTAATCAAACAAGTGAAACAAATCAAAATCACTATCCTAGGGTTAACCTAGATCTAGATAGCTCCTAACTGATCAAGGTTACCTTCGAGCACTCCAAGCACAAGATCAATTAACTGACTTGGCCAGGTAAGTGTAAGGTTGGTGAAGGTTCCCTTATCGCTTGCCTTAGACACCAATTAAAAATTGGTCAGGTAAGCGGAACCAACTCACTTCCCTTCGGGCTCTAGTCCCTGAACCACTTTCCTTAGACACCAAGGAATTAAATGATCTGAACCCGGTCCAACTCTAGGGTTTCCTTGTCCTATTGAGCTCGAAATCCTTAGGGTTGACGTCTAATTAATTTTAAAATTAGAGGCTTGGGTCAATGCAGATGCTGGATTGATGATTTGTGGGCTAAGGAAGGGTATTGATCTCCCCACCTTATCTGATTAATGGGTTGTGCCCTTAAGATATATTATGAAATTATAAAATGCAACAGCTAAGGTGTCTAAAAAGTTATAAACAAACAAAATTAAACTTATTTTTTTTAAAATTTTGATGATTAAGTATCTGATCCTAATAAATTATGAAATGTCTGGGTAATATTTTTTTGGTTTTGCAAAAAAAATAAATTTACCTAAGTGAATCTAAAAAATTTTGTGTGTTCAACCTTTTTGTACCCTAGGACAACCATTCAACATAACCTCCCAGTTATGCCAGGGCAACCTTATGTCAGGGCACTCAAGATCGAAAATTGAATTTTTTTTTTAATTTGAATGTAAAATTTTGAAAATTGAAATTTTTTTTGGATTTTTAGATTGTTGATTTTTTTTTTTTTCAGAATAATGCCGAAAGTCCCCGGCAACGGCGCCAAAAATCTGATGCATGTCGTAATGCACCGATTTAGAACCTTAATTCCACTACTCTAAAGGGTAGAATAGCGGGAGTAAGGGTCGATCCCACAGAGACTTTGGGATTATCTTGAAAAAGGATTTTCTTTTGATTTAAAATAAACTAAAACTAATGCAAGAAATAGATGCAAATAATAAATTTGTAAAAATAATTCAGATATGACCTATCTCAAGAGTACGGCCCGTACCCATGGATCACGGCCCGTCCCTTAGGTATAGGTCAGTCAAAATTAATTCACTACGACTTACCTTAAACGCTAATCCAACATGACTCCAGCATTACTAAAATAAAAATAAACAAACATGGATTAATATAAAGCAAATAAATATTTATTCCATAAAAGATTGGGGTACAGAGAAAATAAAAGAAAAGTAAGGGAACAAGGGTCCCTTTCTCCCTTTTTATCTGACTCTGACTCTCTATCACAGCAACAGGTGGAACTACGGACAGCAGGTGGAACCTCCCCAAAATTCTTCTTCTCCTGCAGAAGAGAATCACCAAGGTATTTATAGATGAAAAATATCGTGTCGAGTCCGTGTGGAAAGCGCGGTGATTTCCTCATCTCAATTCGATCTCTTTATCTGATTTTTTTACGATCATCCCCATCTCAAAAATCAAACTCAAAAATTTTATCGCACAATCCCGCGTCCATCCAGCGTCGTCCGACATCTCTTCTCGTTCCGATGCTTCCTTGTTTTCGGACATCCCGGTTTGAACGACGGTGACAAGCAGCTGGGTAGAAGGCGCTGCGGACGCGGCTGCGGGTTGCTCGCGAACGGCGACGGAGAGGAGGCAGCAACGGACAGCGTGGCTTCGGACGGGCAGACGGGCGGCTGCTCACGGCTGCATGGCCGTGGGCTTGGACTCGTAGACGGACACGCGGACGGTGGCGTGGCTCGCGGACGGTGGCGTGGATGGCTGGGCGGCTTCACGGTGATGGGGGCGGACAGACGGACACGGCGGCATGGCCGTGGGCGCTCGCGGCGGCGGAGCCGGCGGAGGCGGGTGGCGTGGCTCGCAGACTTGGGCGGCGCCGGCAGAGGGGGCTCCGACTAGCGGCGTGGCTTGCGGACGGCATGGCTGGCGGCGGTGGAGAGCAGCTGCAGGCGTGGCGCTGACGGCGGAGGTGGCTTCGGGGGCGGACGTGGTGCAGGGGCTGGATGCGGCGGAGACGGGCAGCGTGCTGACGTACGCTGCGGAGATAGGCGACGACTTCTGACGCGTTCGGCCATTTTTTCTGGCCGAACGGAAGCTCTCCGGCCGGCGGGAATGTTGCCGACGGCTTCGGCGATGCCGGGGGAAGCTCTCCGGCGAGTTTCGACGTGATCGGAGCACGGTGGTCCACGGCTCTGCCCGTGGACCGGCAGCAATGGCTGCCGTGGACCAAGCGGTCGTGCGGTGGACCATTGAGCCGGTCCACCATGAGCCATTAAAAATTTTAAGGCAATGCTCCAAAAACCATGCAGCTCTGAAATCCGTGCTAAAATCATCTAAAATCTATTTCAGGCCCGTTTGAAGTCTGAATTACATTCCGTTTGCGTCATTGGACTTCTAAAATCAAGATCTACATGTTTATGGAGTCAATTCCTACAAAGTATTACAAAAAGTATTAATTTTAATCAAATAAAGTTGGGTTAATTTTCATTATTCTAATGTCTAACTACGGCCGTAACGATGATGTGGCATGTCTCAGATCTCGCTGGGCGTGATTCGAGCCACGTAAAGTTTTTCGGCAAAATCAGGCGCGACTACGCCTCGGCCAAAGTCGAGGTCGGTCCAGGCCTTCCTGCCGCTCCGCCGCGTGTCCACCCAAGAGGGGTCCACCTCGACTAAAGCCGGTGGCCTCCCCGCTCCCTCGCCAGGTGGCCCCCTGAGACGATCCCACTGAGGCTGAGGTCGAGCCAGGCCCCTCGCTCCTTCGCCAGGTGTCGCCCGGAGACGGGACCACCTCGACCGAAGTCGAGCGCCCCTCTGCCGCTCCGCCGGGTGTCCACCTAGGAGGGGTCCACCTCGGCCGAAGCCGGCGGCCTCCTCGCTCCCTCGCCAGGTGGCACCCTGAGACGGTCCCACCGAGGCCGAGGTCGAGCTGGGCCCCTCGCTCCTTTGCCAGGTGTCGCCCGGAGACGGGACCTCCTCGACCGAAGTCGAGTGCCCCTCTGCCGCTCCGCCGGGTGTCCACCATGGAGGGGTCCACCTCGGCCGAAGCCGGCGGCCTCCGTGCTCCCTCACCAGGTGGCACCCTGAGACGGTCTCACCGAGGCCGAGGTCGAGCAGGGCCCCTCTCTCCTTCGCTAGGTGTCGCCCGGAGACGGGACCACCTCGGCCGAAGTCGAGCACCCCTCTGCCGCTCCGCCAGGTGTCCACCCAGGAGGGGTCCACCTCGGCCGAAGCCGGCGGCCTCCCTGCTCCCTCACCAGGTGGCACCCTGAGATGGTCCCACCGAGGCCGAGGTCAAGCCGGGCCCCTCGCTCCTTCGCCAGGTGTCGCCCGGAGACGGGACCACCTCGGCCGAAGTCGAGCGCCCCTCTGCCGCTCCGCCAGGTGTTCACCCAGGAGGGGTCTACCTCGGCCGAAGCCGGCGGCCTCCCTGCTCCCTCGCTAGGTGGCACCCTGAGATGGTCCCGCCTCGGCCGAGGCAGGCCAACATGCGCGGAGAAGCTTCCAAGGAGCAATAGCACGAGCTCCAAGATTGCCCCTCGAGCAGCGCGCGCCGCACCCCGAAGACAGCATCCGTACGGTTGGCGGTGACACGCGGAACATCGCTTACATCGGCCCGACAGGCTCCGTAGTCGAGAAGCGAGGCCCTGACTAGACAGGGACCAATAACGGACAGCGTCGGCGCCTGGGAAAGAGAGCGCTCACGCTCGACCCGAGGTCTGGTCTGCGGTCTGACCAGCTTCCCCCTCCCCTACTCTTTCCTCGCTGGGCTCGGCAAGCAAGGTCGGGAAGTCGCCTGGCTCTTTGATCCAGAAGGGGAAAGGGAAAGAAACGGAGGGGAGGAGGCAAAAGAGACAACGGAGCCTCCCGGGGGCGAAAAACGAGAAGGTAACAGGAGGAGATAAAAGAAAGGAGAGAATAGATGACAAGGTAAGCAAGAAATAAAGGCCGGAGACTCGAGTCCAAGAGCAAGATCCGAGATCCCGGGAGGGGACCTTGGGCATGAGCTCGGTGAAGGGACCCGGCCGGGTTTCTATTCTTTCTGGGACCTTTCTTGCTAGCATGATCTCTAAGTCTAGGACTCCTTCGGGGGCTCGTCTCAGAGACTCAGTTCCCTCTCACCGTCTACTAACTTGACCGTCGGAGCTCCCTCGCCGGGATCCCCGACCAGGGTTTCTGACCTTGCCTTGCAGGTTCGATCGAGCCAGGAGACCCTAGGGGCGAGACGGTCTAGTCGGATCGGCGGCTCCGAAGCCACAGGCGCGGCGGCGAGATCGGCAACAGATTGGCGCGCCAGGTAGGGGGGCTGGACAACACCCCCGAGGGGAGCTAGCTTTATGTGAACGAAGCGCGCTCTGACTATGGTGTTCACTCGTGGACGCGAAGCATCCACCAGCCGAGTAGGAAAGATTCCCTTTCCTCAGGGGCCCCCCAGCCCGGAGAGGGAGCTTCCTGCTCCCCCTCCTCTTCCACCACAGCCGACCTCGGCGGACGGACCTCTCACGACCGTCATCCAGCAACTGCAGACCTTGACTACGGCAGTTCGGTAGCTACAACATCAGCAGCGCTCCCTGGCCATGCACCCTCAGCCAGGGACCCCCGCAGCTCGGGCTACGGGGCCGCGCGGGAGCCTGCGCTCCATCCAAGGCAGGCCGTCCCAACCACGAGCAGTCTCCAATCCCCACGGGAGCCATCAAACTCCCGCAAAAAGAAACTTCTCCGGTTCGACGGATCACGAGAGTCGATCCCCGACCGATGAAGTCGAGACAGTGCGTCGCAGCAAGCGACGCCGAGGCAAGACCCTGCACCGAGACTGATCCGCGCCCCCTTCATCAGCAGCCTCGGTGGAAGATTCCACCGACGAGGCCATCAGGCGCCAGGCCGAGAGGTGTCTGGAGGAGCACGAGCGTAAATTGGCGGAGTTCGCCCGCCGATTTACCGATCTACAGAACTCCTCGGTGGACCCGGCGGGCTACGACTCCCGTCCACCCTTTTCTGAAGAAATCCAGGCGGAGCCGATTTCGAGCCGGTTCTGCATGCCACAGGTGGACCCCTACGACGGAACCACCGACCCTCTGGACAATCTGGAGAGCTACAAGGCCCTCACAAGGATCCAGGGGGCCACGGACGCTCTTTTGTGCATTGCCTTCCCCGCTACCCTCCGGAAGGCCGCTCGAGTCTGGTTTACCCGCCTTGAGCCCGGATCTATTTGCTCCTTCCATCAGTTGGAAGGAAAGTTTGTGGCGTATTTCGACGCTTGTTGGAAGATGCCGAGAGAGGTGGATAGCCTCTTCTCTATCTGCCAGCAGGACCAGGAGCTGCTTCGGGACTACATCACCCGGTTCAAGACTGCTGCCCTGGAGATCTATAGCCTGGACGAGCCCTGTTGCCATGCTGGCTTTAAAGTGCGGGCTCAAGACGTCCCGCCTGACCTATTCCCTGGACAAAAAACCCCCCAGGACGTACTCCGAGCTCCTCCTCCGTGCCCACAAGTATATCCGAGCGGAGGAGGCCGACCACACCCGCCGAGAGCTAGACGGGAAGACTTTGAAGAAGCCGGCCCCGAGGGACATTCCAGGAGCCCGGAGGCCCGGGCCATCTGCCGACCCTCGCCCGAATCCAAGGTTAAAGGGCGAGGCCACCCCGGAGCGAAGGTTCACCCCTCTCCTCGCTCCCCGAACGAAGATCCTCATGGAAATTGAGGGCGAGCACTACCTCTGCCGACCTCCTCCTCAGAACCCAAGAGGCACCCGAGACAAGTCGAAGTACTGCCAGTTCCACCGCGAGCACGGCCATGACACGGAGGAGTGTCGCAACCTGAAGTGGGAAATCGAGGAGCTGATCAAAAGAGGCTACCTCAGGAAGTTCATCAGGAACGAGGTCCCGGCGGAGGGACAGCCGCTCGCGGCCTTACCCCCGGTTCCATAATCGACAACCATCCGACGGAGAAGCCAGTGGGCATGATCTCTTGTGGAATCGGGCGGACGACGAAGAGAGCTCGGGAGGTTGGGAACTCGGAGGATGTACCCCCTTCTGAGAAGGGGAGTGGAAACAAAAGTGTAAATAACGATGCTGTGGTGGTCGAGATGACCATCGCGAAGCATCCTGTACATCGAATTATGGTAGATAGTGGAAGCTCCGCTAACGTGATTTTTTTTTATGCTTTCTCCCGAATGAATCTGTCCCATGATCGGCTAAGGCCGGTGCACACCCCCCTGGTAGGCTTTACCGGGGACTCGGTGGGGGTCGAAGGGGAGATCACTCTCCCGGTCACCGCTGGATCCCCACCTCGGTAGACTACAGTCATGATGACGTTTACCGTCGTCAAGCTTCCTTCGCCTTACAACGCGATCCTCGGACGTCCGGGGCTCAACCAACTGGATGCCATGATTTCTACGAAGCGGTTGCTAGTGCAATTCCCCACAGCCTCCGGACTTGGGGTGACGAGGGGGACGACCCAGCCAGTCCCGCATTGCCTTCAGACAGTCCCAGGTGCCCGGGGCGCCGAGCTTGCCCCCGACGTCGACGACCTCGCCTAAGGGAGAAGGAACCCAGGGGAGGGCCCATAGAGCGCTTGTTGACTTATCCCCTCGGTTCGGACCCTCTGAAGACGGTGTAGGTGGGGGCCCAACTCCCAGAGGAGGAACGGACCCGCCTGCTGGAATTCCTCCGATCGAACGTGGACGTGTTTGCCTGGTCCGCTGCCGACATGCCGGGCATTCCCCCCGAGGTCATTACGCACAGGCTGAACGTGGACCGGAGGTGCCGCCCAGTCTGCCAGAAGAAGAGGAGCTTCGTCGCGGAGAGGCAGAGGGCCATCAACGAAGAGGTGGAGAAACTCCTCGTCGCCGGCTTCGTGCGGGAAGTTCAGTATTCCAGCTAGCTGGCGAATGTGGTCATGGTGAAGAAGAGCAGTGGTAAGTGGAAGATCTGTGTGGACTACATCGACCTCAACCGAGCCTGCCCAAAGGACAGCTTCCCTCTTCCAAAGATTGACCAGTTGGTCGACACCACCTCGGGGCATCGACTCCTGTCTTTCATGGATGCTTTCTCCGGGTACAACCAGATCCGAATGAACCCGGAGGACGAAGAGCACACTGCCTTCGTCACCGATCGTGGAACTTTCTGTTACAGGATGATGCCGTTTGGCCTCAAGAACGCCGGGGCCATGTACCAGCGACTGGTCAACAAAGTCTTTAAGGACCAGATCGGCCGCAACATGCAGGTGTACGTGGACGACATGTTGGTAATGAGCAAGCCCCACTCGGATCACGTTGCCGACCTGGCGGAGACCTT
The DNA here is from genome assembly GCA_021397845.1 of Areca catechu. NCBI lineage: Eukaryota > Viridiplantae > Streptophyta > Magnoliopsida > Arecales > Arecaceae > Areca > Areca catechu. Next base: position 152,543,322 of record CM038052.1, read on the forward strand.
CGGCAACCTCCGACTTCATCAGATGAAGCTGAACTCGGTGAAGTACGCTTTCGGTGTCTCCACCAGGAAGTTCCTGGGGTTCATGGTAACCCAAAGAGGGATTGAAGCCAACCCGGAGAAGGTCCAGGCCATCCTGGACATGGAGCAGCCCGCCTCCAAGAAGCAGGTGCAACGACTCACCGGCCAGATAGCCGCCCTGAGTCGGTTCATCTCCAGGTCGGTCGACCGCTGCCGACCCTTTTTCAAAGTGCTGAGGAAGATAAATGATTTCGCCTGGACCGAGAGTGCCAGGAGGCCTTTAAAAAGCTGAAGAAGACGCTTGCATCGCCCCCACTACTTTCTAGGCCCGAGGAGGTAGAGGAACTCACCCTCTACCTGGCGGTCACCCCGGAGGCCGTCAGCTCGGTCCTAGTTCAGACCGATGACCAGGGAGTCTAGCGGCCGGTGTACTACACCAGCAAACTTCTCCGCGATGCGGAGCTCAGGTATTCCCGGCTCGAAAAGCTCGTTTTTGCGTTAATAGTGTCTGCTCAGCATCTCAGGCCCTATTTCCAAGCGCATCCCATTGCCGTCCTGACGGATCAGCTGTTGAAAGCGATCCTCAGCCGACCCGACACGTCGGGGCGATTGGCGAATTGGGCACTCAAGCTCAGCGAATTCGACATCTCTTACAGGCCGAGGTCGGCCATGAAAGCGCAAGTACTGGCCGACTTCCTGGTCGAGTGTGCGGGCCTAGGTAAGGAGTCCGAGGAGGACTCCCCGCACCAGCAGTTGAAACCGGGCCCCGAGGAGCCCGGAGAGGATGCGTGGATCCTTCATGTAGATGGAGCCTCGAACTCCAGCGGGAGTGGAGCCGGACTCATTCTCGCCAACGGCAGTGGGGTCATCGCCGAATGTGCACTCCATTTCCAGTTTGCCGCAACCAACAACCAGGCAGAATACGAGGCGCTCCTCGTCGGGCTAAGAGTCTCCCACGAGCTGGGCGTAGCCAACCTCAAAGCCTTCACTGACTCTCAGCTGGTGGCCGGACAGATCCGGAGAGTATGCTGCACACGATCCTCAAATGTTGAAGTATTTGGAGCTTGTCAAAACGAGTGCAGCCGGATTCCGGTGCTTCAGCATCTTCCATATCCCTCGCGGGGAAAATGCCCGTGCGGACACTCTCTCCCGGCTGGCGACCCTACCGGACTCGATGCTGGGTCGCGCTCATGTAGAGCGCCTCAAGGCCCCGAGCTACGAGATCCCGGTGGAGGTCCAACAGGTCAGTCGTGAGCCCCGCTAGATGGACAAGTACGTCGAGTACATAACCGGCGGTACCTTGCCAGAGGATCGTGCAGCGGCCCACCTTATTAAAAAGAAGGCCACACAGTTCGTCCTGATGGATGGGCAACTGTATCGGAGGTCTTACTCCTATCCCCTCCTCAAGTTCCTGAGACCCGCGGAGGCCGCACTCGTGCTCCAGAAGATTCATGAGGGCATCTGCGGGAACCACGTGGGGGGCAAAATGCTAGCTTACAAGGCTCTCCGTCAAGGCTATTTCTGGGAGATGATGAAGGAGGACGCCGCCAATTTCGTGAAGAAGTGTGATCGGTGCCAACAGCACGCCGTGGTGCAACGGCAGCCCTCTACTCAAATCTCCTAGCTCTCAGCTCCGTGGCCGTTCACCCAATGGGGAATGGACCTCCTAGGACCATTTTCGCCGGTATCCGGACAGCGGAAGTTCCTGATCGTGGCCATCGACTACTTCACGAAGTGGGTTGAGGCCGAACCCTTGGCATGGATCACCGAGGCAAACGTCGCCAGTTTCTTTTGGAAGTTGATCATCTGTCGTTTTGGCCTCCCCCACACCGTGATCACCGATAACGGGCATCAGTTCGACTGCCGGGAGTTCGAAGAATTCTGCAGCGACCTCGGCATCCACCATCGCTTCACCTTGGTGGCTCACCCACAGACGAATGGAGAAGCCGAGGTCACGAATAGGACCATTCTGCATAGCCTTCGAATGATGCTGGATTAGGCCAAGGGCAGGTGGGTAGAAGAGCTCCCAAGCATCCTGTGGGCATACCACACCACCTCGAGAACGGCCACCGACGAGACCCCCTTCAATCTCGTCTTCAGAGCCGAAGCAGTTATCCCGATTGAGCTTAGTCTACCCACCTTACGTGTGGAGCAGTACGACGAAGCAGAGAATCCCGCCAGGATGATGCTCAACCTGGACCTTCTTGAAGAGACGAGGGACAAGGCTAGAGTCCGGATGGTGGCGTACAGGCAGCAAGTGGCCAGATACTACAATTCCCGGGTGCGACCAAAGTCTTTTCGCCCCGGAGATCTGGTGCTCTGGCACGCTGAAGCTTCTCAGCCACGGGAGTGCGAGAAACTCTCCCCGAACTGGGAAGGCCCGTATAGGGTGGTAAAAGTCCTCCCTCAAGGGGCCTATTACCTGGAGGAGTTAGGAGGCTCTAGATTCCCTCGAACTTGGAACACCTCAAACTTAAGGATGTATTATCAGTAATGTAAGGTTCCTCCAACCCTTGTAATAAAATTCCTTTACTTCAAACACTTTTTCTCGCCTCATAGGGAAATCGACGCCTGGCTCTGAGTTCGGCATGCAAGGCTGTGACCGGAGACCCAAGAAAGCGAGAAGCCCCGGACTTCGGTCTGGAAGGCGGGGCAGAGCCCAGCTCGCTCACACGATCACGGAGAACAGCTCAGCAAGCCGCGCAAGGCTTGAACAAAGCCTGCGGCCCCGGGGTTCAGTCCGGAAGTCCCAGACTTTGGTCTGGAAGGCGGGGCGGAACCTAGCTCGCCCACGTGATCATGGAGAACAGCTTGGCAAGCCGCGCAAGGCTTGAACAAAGCTTGCGGCCCCGGGGTTCAGTCCGGAAGTCCCGGACTTCGGTATGGAAGGTGGGGTAGAGCCCAGCTCACCCACACGATCACGGAGAACAGCTCGGCAAGCCGCGCAAGGCTTGAACAAAGCCTACAGCCCCGGGGTTCAGTTCGGAAGTCCCGGACTTCGGTTTGGAAGGCAGGGCAGAGCCCAGCTCGCCCACGCGATCACGGAGAATAGCTCGGCAAGCCGCGTAAGGCTTGAACAAAGCCTGTGGCCCTGGGGTTCAGTCCGGAAGTCCCGGACTTTGGTCTGGAAGGCGGGGCAGAACCTAGCTCGCCCGCGTGATCACGAAGGACGGCCCGGCAAGCCCGAAGGGCACACGCGAGGCCTACTCTATTGTCGCCTAATCCGGAAGCTCCGAACTTTGATCTGAACGCTGGATGGGAGCCAGTCCACCCTCGGACTCAGTCCAAATCGAACCGCAGGACCTCATCTCGATACTCGACAACAACACTTCGACAAGGCACAAAAAAAAAAAAGATGAGGTCGGTACTTAGCAAAATTAAGGCTTTCATTGCTTTGAAAAGATTCTACAACAAAGGAGTCCCGACAGACCGGGAGTCGTTAGAAAAAAAAAAGAAGGAAAAGAGAATACAACTGAAGGCCTAGTTCGGCGCGGTGGCGGGATCTTCAGGTTGGCGCGCGCTCTCTCCCTCCTCGCCATCGGTGACTGGTTGCCCGGAGGGCCTCTCTGGAGCTGCAGCCTCATCGCCCGCCGCAGCTGGAACCTCGCTGGTGGGCTCCTGCCTTCTACCCCCGAGCACCACCCGACTGAGGTCGGGCCCGGGGTAGAAGGAGCCCACCTTCTCCCGGCACACCTTGAACCCCTTCAGAAAGGAGTCCACGACGGCCTCCCGGACCTCCGAGACGTACTCGTTGGAAGCCCGGAATCTCGGGACGGCCTCCTGTGCCTCCCACTTCGAGGCCTCCAGGAGCCCGTTGATGTAGGCGCTCTGTTCCTTGGCCGCACTCGCCTCCCGCCGGGCCTCCTCCAGCTGGCGCTCCAGCGTCTGGGAATGAGCTCGGAGGCGAGCCCTCTCCGCCGCATCCTCCTCTGTGCACCGCTGGTTGGAGATCCTCTCCTCAGACAGAGAGGACTCCCGGTCCTTGATGCGCCCCTCGGTGCATGCCAGGTCCAATTGAAGGGCCTGGTTGCTCCACCACAGCTCGACCCCCTTCTCCATGAGGTCCTTCACGTCGGCCGCGAGCTTGCCGAGCTTCTCCTCCTTCTCGGCGTCCTTCTTGGCGTACCCTGCGAGAAAATTCCTCAATAGGAGCACGTCGGTCCCGATCTGCACGAAAAGGAGAACGGGTTAGCAAAGAATTGACTGAAATCGAAAAGGAGAGGGATCCGAGCTCGGACTTACCGTGAAGAGTTGCGGGAGGATCCCGAGCAGAGCATCGGCATAGTCCCGGCCGCCCCGAAATCGACGGTCCCGGGAGGTGCAGGCGAACTCCATCACCTTCTCCGCAAGCCCTTGGTCGTGGATCACGGAGCACCGGTTGGTAATTATCGACGGCGGGGCTGTCAGATCGACGGCGGGGCTGTCAGATCGACGGCAGGGGCGACCGACGCCCCGGGTGGAATTGCCGTCGGCGGGGCAGCTGGAGTCGCGGGCGGCGCCGTCGGGCTGCAGTGATGATGGGGCCTGCCTGGAGGGGAACCACTACCGATGGGCCTCCCTCCCCGATAGCCCCGTCAGGGCGGACGACTGGGGCATCGGTGGCCCGGGCCCGAGGCGGCTTGGGTAGGGGAGCTGCAACTGATGGACCAGGCGCGGGCACCGGCACGACCTCCTAGCTCGCCTCGGTACGGGCCCTCTTCATCGCAGGCTCGTCTACCTTGGCGGCGTCCCTCTGAGCCGCGCCCTCCAAAAGGTTCTCCAGAGAAAACTTCATGCCTGCGATAGAAAGAAAGTCGGTCAGCCCGGTTAAAAAAAGAAGAAAAGAAGGGCGGAAAGGCGGAGTAAGAGAAAAGCTGAGCCTCACCCAGCTCCCGGATGGGACTGACCCCCGCCTCGAACAAGTTCTGCTCCGAGAGCAGAACATCGAGTGAGGGGACCACATCGCTCAGTAGCTAGGAGTAAGCCTCCTGGTCCGCCGGTTCGACCTGGGAGTTCCAGTTCGGAGATCGATCCGGTTCGCTCCAGGCCCAGTCGACGTCCTCGACTGAGGCAAAGAAGAACCGATTCTTCCAACCCTTGATGGAAGAAGGGAGGTCGAATCGGAGACACCCGGGCCGGGGCGAGATGTACCACCAGCCATCATCAGTGGAGTACCGCTTCAGGGTGAACAGAGCCCTAAAGAGGGAGAAACGGGCAACAAACCCATGAAAGTGACAAAAAACGATGAAGGAGAAGATGACCCGGATGGCATTGGGAGCCAACTGGGTCGGGACCAGATGGAAATGGCTGAGGAAAGAAAGGAATAAGGGATGTAGAGGAAACCGAAGACCCCCAAGGAGGAAGTCCTCGTAGAGAGCTATGCGGCCGGGGCCACTTGAGGTGATGCGATCCCCAGGTCGCGGAAGAGAAAGACGGATTGACCCCGGGATGCCATAGACCTCCCGGAGCAAGGAAAGGTCACCTTCAGTCATTGTCGAAACGTGATCGGAGGGACCGACAGAAGGAAGGGCCGGAGGAGGAAGAGAAGAAATAGGGAGGGCAGACACTACGGGGGGGGGACCTACGACCCCTAGGGATGCCTATGGTAATGCCCCCAGGCTGGAGTCGCCTGCGGGTCTCCTTCGGGATCACTTCCTCTTCCGAAGAGGAAGACGATGGAGTCCTCGGCCGGGACAGACCGACCTCGTCCGGGTTAGACGAAGCATGGCGGCGGCGCACCATGGAAAAGAAGATGGTGAGGAAAGGACACTAGAGGAAAGGGATGGAGCGAGGAAGGAAACAGAAGCACTCACCGAAATGCACTGTGCAATGCGGGGGAGTGGGAGATAGTCTGCTGCAAACCGCCGACGGAGCAAGGGAAAGGGTCTCATTCCGGAAAGTCCCCTCCTTTTCAAACTCAATCGACAGCAGCCGTACCCGTTATTCCGCTCTGGGCCATCGGATGGATGCCGTGTGGACCCACGCCCGACACCGACGCCTCGTTTGCAGGAAAACAGCCTCTGTTTCGAAGCGACGCATTAATTACGGCCGAGTAGGTGACACATGGCAGCCCCTTATAGGGCTTTTGGCGCTTCGAGGAATGGCGACGAGGATCGTGGAAATTATGATGCAAGATCTTCGCCTCCCCACGTCATCTCCGCATTAAATCCCCACGTCCCGTTCCATGACACCTTAATGGAACGGGGGGATGGGGGGCAACTGTTACGGCCGTAACGATGACGTGGCATGTCTCAGATTTCGCTGGGCATGATTCGAGCCATGTGGAGTTTTTCGGCAAAATCAGGTGCGACTCCGCCTCGGCCGAAGTTGAGGTCAGTCCGGGCCTTCCTGCCGCTCCGCCGGGTGTCCACCCAGGAGGGGTCCACCTCGGCCGAAGCCGGCGGCCTCCCCGCTCCCTCGCCAAGTGGCACCCTGAGACGGTCCCACCAAGGCCGAGGTCGAGCCGGGCCCCTCGCTCCTTCGCCAGGTGTCGCCCGGAGACGGGACCACCTCGGTCGAAGTCGAGCGCCCCTCTGCCGCTCCGCCGGGTGTCCACCCAGGAGGGATCCACCTCGGCCGAAGCCGGCAGCCTCCCCGCTCCCTCGCAAGGTGGCACCCTGAGACGGTCCCACCGAGGTCGAGGTCGAGTCGGGCCCCTCGCTCCTTTGCCAGGTATCGCCCGGAGACGGGACTACCTCGGCCGAAGTCGAGCGCCCCTCTGCCGCTCCGCCGGGTGTCCACCCAGGAGGGGTCCACCTCAACTGAAGCCGGCGGCCTCCCCGCTCCCTCGCCAGGTGGCACCCTGAGACGGTCCCACCGAGGCCGAGGTCGAGCCGGGCCCCTCGCTCCTTCGCCAGGTGTCGCCCGGAGACGGGACCACCTCGACCGAAGTCGAGCGCCCCTCTGCCGCTCCGCCAGGTGTCCACCCAGGAGGGGTCCACCTCGGCCAAAGCCGGCGGCCTCCCCGCTCCCTCGCCAGGTGGCACCCTGAGACGGTCCAACCTCGGCAGAGGTCGAGTCGAGCCCCTCGCTCCTTCGCCAGGTGTCGCCCGGAGACGGCACCACCTCAGCCGAAGTCGAGCGCCCCTCGGCCGAAGGGGGTTTTGATGTATCCTCATTAGAATACAATATGCACTCAATGTTTTGTTATTCATCAAAATCACTGGGTGGAGCCAACAATCTCCCCCTTTTTGATGATGACAAAACCTTGAGTAAAAAGGTAACATATTTCAAACTTTAACCATTTAATTTTTGAATATGAATTTAAGTCTATTAGAGAATCAATCTCCCCCTTAATTAGATACTTCTTATTAAGGTAAACTTCAAAGATTCTTACAAGGTGAAAAATCAACACAATCAATACAATTTCTCAACAAATTTATGAATTAACACCTTTTTCTCATCAAATTTATATATCAATAAAATCAATACTCTTTCTCTCCTTTTTGTCAATCATTAGAAAGGTGAATTTTTCCTCCCCCTCACAATGAGCATGGAGACAAAAAGATAGTAGAGAAACACATATCATAGATATCAGAGTCAAAATTATGCTAATATCAAAGAGTATCATAGCTAAAATATACCAAGATAAAAGAGTATTAGAGCCAAAAAATAGTAAATTGATTCATTGAAGCACAAATAAAGAGTACTGAACAGAAATATATATATATATAAGATAAGTTTTCAGTACAAAATTTGCTGAGTCATCAGCAAGAGCTGAAACATACATATATCATCAGAGTCAAATAAGTATCAAACATATAACATAAGAGCTAAAACAGACATCTGTGAGGCTAATCCTCATCAGATGGAACATCAAGATTGAAAGGAGCACCGATCCTAGATCTGGTGGCTAATGTCCTAGGAGGTGCTAAAGCTCTACGACTCTTAGTGCGGCCGGAAGGACCAAAGGCGGGTACAACCCTAGATGATCTAGTGGAAGGTAGTGAAAGACGATCAGCTGGCGCAATAAGGTCCGGTGTGGAATCAACCAAGGTGGTAGTAGGAGCTGGTGTAGTAAGAGGATCTCGACTGACCACCTCATAAGCATCGGCACCGCCAACACTGTCGCTGTCACTGCCCACTACCTCTGTAGCTCGATCAATATCCTGATCACCACCCTCAGCAGAATCAGCATGGTCGCTCTGGTGATCGCCCCCATCATCATCATCATCATCATCAGATCGTGTAAGTGCAGGGGCTGCCGGAGGTATAAGGGATCTCAACAGACTCTCAATGCGAGAGAATCCCTCCATGGATCTGCGAATCTCAGCATGCTCCGAGGTAGTATGTGCTCGTAGAAGCTCGACCTCGCTACGTAGCTGAGTCACCTCACCTCTGATCTCTGTGAACTGTGCTCTGGCATGCTCCTCAAAAGATAGTCCTGTAGATGGTGGTGGAGGAGCTGAAGTGTCAGGAGGCAAGTGCTCTATCTTTGTCAATGGGATATCGACTGGAGAAAAAACTGCTGGCTCAGATGGTCCAGCCTCAGCCTCTCAAATCTCGTCCTCCTCATCTGGCTCCTAACCAGACTCTCTGCGAACCCATCGACCTCCAACTAACCTGTATCCCATCCGGTGCAATGACCTCTCGTCGTACACATCGGTGTGTAGTATCTCCTTGGGGATCTCCCCCTCCAATGATACTCCACATGCTCTGAAAAGTCGGGTCAGTGCCATGCCGTATGGTAAACAGTGTCGGTGCTGAGTAGCAGCATCATACATCTGAGTGAGCATCATGGATGGAATATCTATCTGCCTCCTCTCGATCAGACTCGTCATCACCATCAACTCCCTCTCGGTGATGATGTCAAATCTCCCAGACTTTGGTAGTAGGATCCGTGCAGTGATATGGTGCAAAATGCGCATCTCCAATGATAATTGGTTCGTGGTAACTACTGATATACCGCGAGCATCCTCTCTCTCAAGGATGCACCTAAATACCGCCTCTCTATCATCCATTGAAAAGGCACAGACTCCTCTCCGGGGTATCTCCCATACACGGCTCAGAAGCTCATCAGTCAATGAAATCTGAATACCCTTGACTGATGTCGTCCACAGTAGTCGTCGACAGTCCAGTGCACCATAAAACTCCCTCACTAGGTAAGGATAGTACCTCTCCTACATGGTACAGAATGGTACTAGTCCTGCATCAGTGAGTACCTGTCGAATGCTGAAGTGGTGCCTGTCGAAACACTGCAAGTCGACTCTCCTCCCTGAAGCTACTAACTTCCCTGCCATCCTCTCTGCAGGGGGGGAGCTCGGTGTGGCTGTACTGCTCGGCTGTGCTGTATCAAATCTGGCCTTCGACCTCCTCTCAACACCACGACTGGGCCTCTCCCTAACTGCAAGTCTTTTCCTAGGACCCATTAAAGCCAACTGACCAGGGAAAAAGGGAGAAAGGCTTAGAACAGGGGTCTGGCTACAGGTTTGAGATTAGAAAAATGTTCAGATAGGTTTTGAAAACCAGAAAAAGTTGTAAATCGGTTTAAAGTGAGATTTTTACAACTTATACTTTGATTGAAAGACAAATTCCGAACAATATTTATAGAAAATATTTTTATTCGTTAGAGCACTTTTGAATCTTTGAAAAAAATAATTTTTGTAAGGTCTAAAAATCAGAAAAAAAATGGGATTTGGGTATAAATACTTAGGGTTTTAGCTAATAGACGAAAATGTTGCAAATGTATCACGAGAAACCTTTCTAAATTGGAAATAAAGGGATTTAGCATACTTAATTGAGATGAAAACCCAAATTACTGTGGTCAAAAATCAATAGAACAGTGTTTTTTGCGAAAAGTGGGTGAAAAGGGCGTGAAAACGACCAAAAGATGAGGGAAATTCGAGAAAAATACGTTTAAATCACTATTCCCTCAAATGGAGTTTTAGAAATTCACTAAAACACGCAAAAATCCGGTTAGATTCATGAAAAATATTTGAAAAACCCCAATCACAGTTGTTTGGTTCGAAAACAACAAAACCAAAAATAAGGAAAAATAAAATGAAAATGCAAGAGAGAAATACTTGATTTGTGATGGATTAAAGGGTAAATGGACGGATTTGGACAGAGGGGACCACTGTTGCAAGAAATCAAGGGGGGAAGAAAATTTCAAAAACCCTCGTTCGGTCCTTTTAAAAATAATTTCAGATTCGCAAGTGTCGACACTTCGGATGTGTCAAGTGTCGACACTTGGTCAGGTGTCGACACTTGACATTTTCCAAGTGTCGACACTTGGCCAAAAAAATCAAGAAAAATTCGGAAATTTTTTTAAAAAAATAAAAAAAATTTTGATAAAATTTGGGGCTTTAATCAATAGGTTTTGAGCTCTAGGATTTAGGTAAAATTGATACTAAGAGAGTTCTAGGAGAATGGATCAATGACACCTATCTCTCTTCTAATCAGACAGAACCTATCCTCACTCAAAGGCTTGGTAAACACATCTGCTAACTGATCATCAATACAAACAAAATCAAGAATTACATTAGAGTTTTGTACATGATCTCTTATGAAATGATGTCTTATTTCAATATGTTTACTTCTTGAATGTTGCACAGGATTTTTAGATAGGTTGATTGCACTAGTATTGTCATATCTTATGGGTGTCTTAGTTAGTTTAATGCCAAAATCTTCGAGTTGCTGTTTGATCCAGAGGATTTGAGCACAACAGCTTCCAGCTGCTATATATTTGGCTTCCGCCATAGATAGAGCAACTGAGTTCTGTTTCTTGCTACTCCAAGAGATTAAATTCACTCCAAGAAACTGACAGGTTCCACTAGTACTTTTACGATCAAGTTTACACCCAGCAAAGTCAGCATCAGAATAAGCAATTAATTCAAATGAAGAATCTCTAGAGTACCATAAACCAATTTCAATTGAGCCAGATAGATATCTAAGTATGCGTTTAACAGCCAAAAGATGAGACTCTTTAGGATTAGACTGATATCTAGCACACATACAGACACTAAACATGATATCTGGCCTACTAGCAGTAAGATATAACAATGAACCAATCATGCCACGATATAATTTTTGGTCTATAGACTTACTTGATTCATCCTTGTCAAGTCTACATGTAAAGCTCATAGGGGTACCTAAAGGCTTAGTGTTCTCCATCCCAAACTTCTTGAGTATTTCTTTTGTGTATTTTGTTTGGTTGATGAAGATCCCCTCTTTGGTTTGCCTTATTTGGAGTCCGAGGAAGAAATTCAGTTCTCCCATCATGCTCATCTCGAACTCACCCTGCATTAATCTTGCAAAATCTTGACAAAGAGATTCATTAGTAGCACCAAATATTATATCATCTACATAGATTTGTACTACTAAGAGATCATCATTCTTTTTCTTTAAAAACAGAGTTTTATCTACATTACCTCTTGTAAAATCATTTTTCAGCAAAAAAGAGCTTAAACGATCATACCAAGCTCTTGGAGCTTGTTTCAATCCATATAAAGCTTTATGAAGTTTATAGACATGATTTGGAAATTCAGAATTTTCAAAACTAGGGGGTTGCTCAACATAAACTTCTTCTTCAATTAATCCATTTAAAAAGGCACTTTTAACATCCATTTGATATAGTTTAAAATTCATGAAGCAAGCAAAAGCCAACAATAGCCTAATTGCCTCAAGTCTAGCCACAGGAGCAAAGGTTTCATCAAAATCTATCCCTTCCTCCTGATTGTATCCTTTGGCAACTAGTCTAGCTTTATTTCTAATTACTATTCTATTTTCATCAAGTTTATTTCGAAAAATATATTTTGTACCAATAATTGATGTGTTTGAAGGCCTATCCACTAGTGTCCAAACATTATTCCTTTTAAATTGATTAAGTTCGTCTTGCATAGCATTTATCCAATTACTATCACATTTAGCTTCCTCAATAGTTTTAGGTTCAATTTGAGACACAAAAGCTAAGTAATCAAAAATATTTCTAAGAGATGATCGAGTACTTACACCTTTAGATGGATCACCTATAATTAGTTCTTTTGGGTGTCCATGAGCATACCTCCATTCTTTTGGTAATGGATCAACAGTTGATGTATTTTCATCACCTTGTTCTTGATCTCTTTCAGTGTTTTGATCATCGTTCTGTTCCTTGGTAAGCCCTTCATTGTTGTTTATTTCTTCAGTTTTCTTGCTACATGTTTCATCAAAAAGTACATCTTCTTTTCTTGAAGAATTTTGGTTAGTTTCATCAAATACCACATGTATGGATTCTTCAACAACAAGTGTTCTTCTGTTGAAGACCCTGTATGCCTTACTAGATGTGGAGTAGTCTAGAAAGACTCACTCATCTGATTTGGCATCAAATTTACTCAAATTATCTTTACCATTGTTTAAGATGAAACAACGGCAACCAAAAATATGAAAATAATGAATTGAGGGTTTTCTACCCTTCCAAAGCTCATAAGGTATTTTCTTTAAAATCGGTCGAATTAAAACTTGATTTAAAATATAGCATGCAGTATTTATGGCTTCCGTCCAAAAATATCTAGGTAAATCATTTTCACAAAGCATGGTGCGTGCCATTTCTTCAAGAGTTCTATTTTTTCTTTCTACTACCCTATTTTGTTGAGGTGTCCTAGGTGCAGAAAAATTATGATAAATTTCATTTTCAATACAGAATTTATCAAAATCGGTATTTTCAAATTCGATTCCATGATCACTTCTTAAAGATACTACTGAAACACCTTTTTCATTCAAAACTCTTTTGTGAAATCTAATAAATTCAGAAAACATTTCATCTTTATGTGCTAAAAACATGACCCATGTAAATCGTGAGAAATCATCTAAAATGACTAGACCATACTTCTTACCTCCCAAACTAGATGTTCTAGTAGGCCCAAAGAGGTCCATGTGAAGCAATTCCAAAGGTCTAGATGTAGAGTCACTCCTTTTGGTTTGAAAGATGATTTTGTTTGTTTTCCAAGTTGACATGCACTGTAAATTTTATCTTTTTCAAAATTGAGTTTAGGCAAATCTTTTACCAAATTCTTTTTGCTAAGTTTTGAAATTAAATGCATGCTTGCATGTCCTAGCCTACGATGCCAAAACCAACAAGTTTCATCGATCTTGGCTTCCATTGCCACTAGACATTGACCTTTCTGAATAGGGAGATCATCAAGATCAACCATATAAATATTGCCATGCCTATGACCAATGAACTTAATGCCATTGTCATCTAGACTAGAAACAATGCACAAAGAATATTCAAAAATAACTTTAAAATTTTTGTCACAAAATTGACTAATGCTAAGCAAGTTATGTTTTAAACCATCAACATATAAAACATTATCAATATAAGAGGTAGGGGTGATATGGATTTTACCAATACCGATAATTTTGCCCTTTCCATTATCACCAAAAGTTACATTGCCACCATTTTGATATGTGAGTGATGAAAACTGCTCCACATCTCCTGTCATATGCCTTGAGCAACCGCTATCAAGGTACCACATCCTTTTCTTGTTGGTTGCAAGGCATACCTGCAATAAAGATCAAGTGGAGACTTTAGGTACCCAAGCCATCTTGGATCCTTTTTGGTTAGTGGCATTGGTTCCTTTTGGAACCCAAACTTTCTTAGTGTTATTTAATTTTCTTTTGTTGCACATATAAGATTTATGTCCTTTGATACCACAAGTATAGCAAGTAATGGATGAAGATGCAGGCACAAAAAAATTTTAAAGAGTTTCTGTTTCTTATGAGTTCTGAATCCTAAGCCAGCTTTGTCAAATACTGCTCTTTGGTTATTTAAGAGTAAATTTAATTTTTCAGAACTGTAAGTAAATTTTTCAACAAAAGGTTTTAGTTTTTGATTTCTTCTTTATATTTTTTGTTTTCAATTAAAATTTCTTTGCTTTGTTTTGACAAATTTTCATTTGAAAGTAAGTCACTTTTCTTTTTAAAGATATCCTTTTCTTTTTCAAGTACCATAATCTTATCATTTAATTTTTCACTTTGTATAAGAAGGCATTCATTTTCATTTGAAAGGTTGTTATTTGTTTTGGCTAGATCCAAGTTTTGCTTCTTTAAATCTTTATGTTTTGATTTTAACTTTTGAAATTCTATGACCAGTTCATCAAAAACCTCATGAAGCTCATCAAAAGTAAATTCATTTTCGATTTCAGAACATACATCTTCTTGATCGGCCATCAGATAGAAGTTTGCTACCTCCTGCTATTCTTTCTCAGAACTGGAGTCTTCACTTTCACTCCAGGTTGCCATCATGGCTTTCTTTCTTAGCTTTCTTCTACTTTTCTTTAACAAGGGGCAGTCTACCTTGAAATGCCCGGGTTTTTTACACTCAAAACACGTAGGCTGCTCCTTCTCCTTTTCTTTGTCCTTTTCCTTACTCGGCTCATCTTTCAGAGGTTTTTTTGTAATTGAACTTTTTCTTCCTCATGAACCTTCTGAATTTTCTTGCTAATAGAGCCGTTTCATCTTCTTCGTCATCCTCTTCAGAGTCTTCACTTGATTCCTCTCTAGCAATAGATTTGAACGCGATCGCCTTCTTCTTTTTGTCTACCTCTCCATTCTTTTATTTGAGGGAGAGCTCATAAGTCATTAAGGAACCCAACAGTTGTTCCAGCGGGAGAGTGTTGACATCTTTAGCTTCTTCAATCGTAGTGACCTTTGCATCCCATGAAGCTAGTAGAGACCTGAGAAGTTTATTCACAAGTTCACCATTAGAAATAATTTTTTCTAGGATTCTCATGCCATTCACAATATTTGTGAACCTAGTATACATCTCACTGATAGACTCAGTAGGTTCCATTTTAAACATTTCATATGTGTAAATTAGCATGTTGACTTTAGTGGTTTTCACTTGGTGTGTACCCTCATGGATAACCTCAAGTGTATCCCAAATCTCCTTGGTGGAGAGACAATTTGATATTCTATTAAATTCACTAGGATCAAGAGAACAAAATAAAAGGTTCATTGCCTTAGCATTAAGCTCAATTTGCTTAATGTCATCCTCATCCCAATCATCTTCCATTTTTGGAGTGAGAATGCTATTAATCATCATTGTAGGCTGATGAGGATCTTTTACAATAGTTCTCCATAAATTATAATCAAGTGCTTGAATAAATATGCGCATGCGTGTCTTCCAGTATGTGTAGTTTGTGCCATTAAAAATTGGGGGTCGGTTTGAAGCTTGACCTTCTACAATACCCATTCCTATTGGGGCTGCCGTGATCTTTTACTCAAGATCCTTGGACCTACAAGAGAGTACCGGTGCTCTGATACCACTTGTTGCCTAGAAATGGAGCCCAAGAGGGGGGTGAATTGGGTCTTTTAAAAATTTAAGACAATAATGTGAGGGACAAGTGGTGCTTATGAATAATGAAAAATTCAATGCAAGATATTAGCAATAATTAAAGAGCAAGAGAGGAAGAGAGTAATCACACACAAACACAAGGTTTATAGTGGTTCGGTGCAAACCTAGCACCTACATCCACTCTCCAAGCCATCCTTGGGAATTGCACTATAATCCACACTAGATTACAGTCGACTTGTTTTTCACAAGGCTCACAAGTCAAAACCTAAGTTGGTTTTGTCACTTAGGCTTACCAACAAACCTTAATACTTATTTTATCTTCGGGCTCACAAGTTAACCCTAGTTGGTTTTATCCCTTTGGTTCACCAACAAACCATAATAACCTTCTTTCAAGACACCCTTGAAAGCAAGGTCAAATTACAATAAAAATAGATATACAAATTAAAACTACAATAAACTCTCTTCAAGAGTAGATTGGAATCTTTGAAGCTCAAGAGGATGCTTTGTCTTCACTCTTCCTTGGAATCTCCTTCAATGTGCCTCTTTTTGGAATGAAGTAAGGATGAGCCTGTAGGCTTTTCAATGGAATCAAGCTAGAAGAGGCTTTTGATGTGAAGTATGGAAAGAATATTGGCTTTTTGGCTTTTGAGTAGACTTCAATGCACTTGAATACACTTCTCTTCACTTCTCTTCACTTCTCTTGCTTTAAAATGAGGTTGGTGGAACTTAAATACTCCAAAAACCTTCTAAAAAATGGTTTGTGACCGTTGGTACCTCGGAAATAGCCGTTTGGAGCTTGAAAAGCAAGTTCTGCAAGCCAGAAAAATAGATCCGTTAGAGCTGTCAGGCTGCAAGTGTCGATACTTAGCTGTCAGGTGTCGACACTTGATCTCTGGGTGTCGACACTTGAACATTCAAGTGTCGACACTCGATGCACAGGTGTTAACACTTGACACAAAAATTCTCAATAATACCAAGTTCTGTATTTTCAAAAATCTCAGGCCTTGAGTCGACACTTGGAACCTAAGTGTCAACACTTGGTGTCGACACTTGAATATAGGTGTCGACACTTGGCGTGCCAAATTATTTTTGTCTGTGCCAAATGCTGAAGTGTCGACACTTGACTGTCTAGGTGTCAACACTTGAGACTGAAAACTTTCAGATTCAAGTGTAAATGCCTCGAAAACATAAATAAAATTCTTGAATACATAAACACATAATATTTAAACATTTAGAAGCCCTTTTTCAATGAAGAGGATGCCCGGATTTGTGAGAATTGCTCCGTGCCATTACGTGCCATACACCATAAGTTTTTGGGATTTTGAGGTGCTTTCTTCCTGAAAACTCATAACTTGAAATCCTCATTAGAATACAATATGCACTCAATATTTTGTTATTCATCAAAATCACTGGGTGGAGCCAACAAAGTGGTTCATCCAAAAGTGCCCCATGATTGAGAGACGACATAGCCAAGAGGGGGGCATAAGCACGATTATGAGTTGTGCCCGGGTGAGAGATCGGGAGATGCAATGTCGGGACCGATTGTTGAAATATTTCTCTGTGCATGCATGCAATAATTGATGAGGTCATGCTCTGGGTTATTCCATGACCAACCATCAGAGGAGTCAGGGATGTACATCGGTCAATGCCAAGTCGCTTCTAAATCTTCTAGGGGATTCTCTTACAATGGTCGGCTATTCGATGAACATCTCAAAGCCGAGCAGGTAGTTGATACAATAGATGCCCCCCAATTTCGAGTACAAAATGATACCGAGTTGGTCTGTCAGTGTGTTGGTCCCAGGCTTGATTTTGATGAAAAGCAAAATATTTGAGTATATAAGGGATACTAATGATTTGTTTAAGTATGTTTTTAAGCAACTCAGGTAACAAGTTGAAGGGATCAAAGAGTATGTTGAGACCATCAAAAAGAGAAGTAAAGTTTCAATAGTCTTGGTTGTCTTCAAGAAGCAAAAGAATCATGAAGATTGATGAACAAGTGAAAAATTAAGAGATAAAGTGGAAGAAATTCATTTTAAGTTATAAAGATCAAGTTTGGAATACATTTCTTGAGTGGAACACCTCAAGTCTCGACACATGGAACTCAAGTGTCGACACCTGGCTGATTATAAAAAATTTTAGAAGCTTGGCACATAGAATATTTTAGCTAGTATGCCAGGTGTCGACCTAAGTGTCGACTCAAGACTACCAAGTATCGACTCAAGGAGATCAAGTGTCAACTCAGAGATCAGCACATGGCCTGAGAACAAAAAGTACAGAATGATGTGGCGAAATGCTGACGTGTAATCCCTGTCAGATGCCATCTCAGAGAAAGCTGCCATGATGGACACTCCTCCTCGAGCTCCTTTGCCAGGCCGAGCTCCTTCAGAATATCAGGGCGGCTTGTCGAAGCCAAGTTCCGTCCTTCCGCCAGGTTGGCTCTCGCAAGATCGGGACACCTACGCCGGAGCCGAGCAATCTCCTCTGCCATATTGAGTCCCTCCGAGGCCGAGCCCCCTCAAGGTTGAGCCCCTCTGAGGTCGAGCCCTCTAGGCTGGAGTCGCGCCCAGCCCTCCTCCACTAGGTCAAGCCCCTTGATTCGAAGTCGAGCCCAGCCCTCCTCCGCCAAGTGGAGCCCCTTCGAGGTTGAGCCCAGCCCTCCTTCGCTAGGTCGGGCCCCCTCGAGGTCGAGCCCCTTGGTCCGGAGTCGAGCCCAGCAACCATCTGCTGGCACAGGAGAGATCCCGAGGCAGACGTTCAGCAACCACTTGGACTTAAATGAGCCATCGACAGCCCCAACAGGAAGGTAAGGGGTGAAAAATCCTCAAGCAAGCAAGAGGGAAGAGGCCACACAGGAGAACCGCCAAGGAGACTGAGAATTCAAGGCTACCGGAGATCCGTGGGAAGGATCGCCCGGACACAGCCATCCAGCTCCAGTTTACCTCGGCCCCCACTTTTTCCAACTTACTTGCACCCTACTCACACATTATTCACTCCTCCTAGCATGGAATCCATCTCAAGGGCTCGATCAGGAGGATCTGTTCTCCTGGATCATTACTGACTTGACCGTCAGAGTGCCCCCGCCGGAATTCCCATTCTGGGTCTCTAACTCTATTTTACAGGTCCTGAAGAGCAGGCTAGTCCTGAAGAGACGAGGGGCGACCCGACGCCAACAGCAGCTAAGGGCCACGGTGATCTTGGTGGCAACAGATTGGCACGCCAGGAAGGGACAATGGTAGGTCCTTTGTTCCAAAAGCCAGTCTCTCTGCAAGCAGGTCCACCGGGAGGATGGTGATGACGCGAGCGAGAGAAGTCTCCACCAGTCATGCGGGAGACCCCACTTCCTATGGGGACTCGCACAGTCTAGAAGGGAGTTCCCCGCTCCAGCTCAACCACCTCCGACGGGTCCTCAGCTAGTCGCATTCACCCAGCAGGTGCAGCTTCTTACTATCGCAGTGCACCAACACTAGCACCGGTCCTTGGCTACTCACAGCAGCTGGGGACCCCCGCGGCCCATGCCGCAGTGCCCCGTGACAGCCTGCACTCCTTCCAAGGAGGGCCCTTGCAGCCGCAGGCCACTGCCAACCGCCGGGGAAGCCACCAGATGCCGGCGAAAAGGCAATGGGCCGAATCTACCGATCGAGAGAGCTGGTCCCCGATGCTCGAGCAGGTAACGGCCAAACCCTGCCGAGGTCAAAAAGGCAAGTCCCTCTATCATGAACACCACCCCATGTCACCTTCTCCGTCTCCTTCGACCTCAGCAGAAGGTTCAACTGATGAGGCCATCAGGCGCATAGCCGAGAAGCGCTTGGAGGAGCAGGAGTGCAAGCTGGCGGAGCTATCTCATCGGTTTGCAAATATGCAGGGCTCCACTGACGAGCCAACGGGCTATGATGCCTGTCCCCCTTTCTCCTGAGAAATCCAAGAGGAACCGATTCCCAACCATTCCGTATGCCACAAGTGGATCCCTATGATGGGACCACCGACCCCTTGGACTACCTGGAAAGCTACAAGGCCCTCATGAGGGTCCAGGGGGCCACCGACGCCCTCTTTTGCATCGCCTTCCCGGCAACCCTTCATAAGGTGGCTTGGGTCTGGTTCACCCGTCTCGAGCCCAAAAGCATCGGCTCTTTCGCTCAGCTGGAGCGAAAGTTCATGGCCCACTTCGATATCTGTCGGAAGGTACCACGGGAAGCAGACAGTCTCTTCTCCATCCAGCAACAGGACCACGAGCCCCTACGGGACTACGTGGCCCGCTTCAAGGTTGCCGTATTGGAGATATACAATCTTGATGAGCCAGCTGCCATGCTGGCACTGAAGCGAGGGCTTAGGACCTCATGCCTGACCTACTCACTTGACAAGAAACCTCCCAAGACCTACTTCGAGCTCCTCCTCCGAGTCCAAAAGTATATCTGCGCCGAGGAGGTGGACCGTACAAGAAGGGAGCTGGACGGGAAGCCGCTGAAGAAGCCAACTCCCGCAGAGGTGCCCGGGACGCGGAAGCCAGGACTCCCAACTCTGAACTTCCACCAAGGGTCAAGACTGAGGAGCGACCTCATTCCGGAGGAGAGGTTCACACCCCTCCTCGCCCCGAGGATGAAGATCCTCATGGAGATTGAAGGTGAGACTTACCTGAAGAACCCACCTTCGATGAAGCCGTCCACTAGCCGCAACAAGATGAAGTATTATCGTTTCTATCGTGACCACGGCCACGACACCAAGGAATGCCGCAACCTCAAGAGGAAAATCGAAGAACTCATAAGGAGGGGCTACCTCAGGAGGTACATGGGGGGCAAGGGTCTGGCTGAGCCTTAGGTGCTCGCCGCTCTCCCGCCAGTCCCTGCAGTCGACAACCGTCCTACCGAGAAGCCAGTGGGGATGATATGCTGGGGAGCTGAGCATGCTTCCAAGAAGGCCCAGGGGGCAGAGTTTCCAAAAATGTACTCCCCTTTATGAGGGAAGGAGGAAATGGTGGAGAGAATGTAAATAATGATGATATGGTCATTGAGATAACGATCGCGAAGCATCCTATAAAATAGATTATGTTCAATAGTAGAAGTTCGACTGATATCCTTTTTTATGATGCCTTCTCTAGAATGAACTTGTCCTCCGCTCAGCTCAGACCTATGCATGCTCCCCTTGTCGATTTCATGGGGGACTCTATAAGGGTTGAAAGAGAAATCACTCTTCCAATCACTACCGGGACCCCATCTTGGCAAAGTACTGTTATGGTGACCTTCACGGTTGTTAGGCTTTCCTCAGTCTACAACATGATTCTTGGCTGACCTGGGCTCAACCTGCTCGACACCATCATTTTCACAAAGCATCTGTTGGTACAATTCCCCACCCCTTACGATGTCCGAGAAATGAGGGGGGCACCTCAGTTGGTACAACATTGTCTCCAGACTTTCCATGGAGCCAAAATTCTCGAGGACGACCCCAGCACGGATGATCTCGACCAAAGGGTGCAGGACCCCAGGGGTGGCACCCTTTGATCAGAGTCGACCAGGAGAAGACGGTGCAGATTGGGGCCTAGCTACAAGATGAAGAGAGGGCCCGCCTATTGGAGTTCCTACGGGTGAATGCAGATGTGTTCGCCTGGA
Organism: Areca catechu; assembly: GCA_021397845.1. Lineage (NCBI taxonomy): Eukaryota > Viridiplantae > Streptophyta > Magnoliopsida > Arecales > Arecaceae > Areca > Areca catechu. Next base: position 152,564,193 of record CM038052.1, read on the forward strand.
CGGCAGTAGACATGCCAGGTATTCCCCTTGACATCATCACCCACAAGCTAAGTATTGACCCAAAGCACCGGCCAGTTTGATAGAAGAAGAGAAGCTTCGTCCCGGAGAGGCAGGCGGCGATTAATGAAAAAGTGGACAAACTTCTCACTGTCGGCTTCATTCGGGAGGTACAATACCCGAGCTGGCTAACAAATATAGTGATGGTAAAGAAGAGTAATGGCAAATGGAGGATCTGTATGGACTACACCGACCTCAACAAGGCATGCCCAAAGGATAGCTTCCCTTTACTGAAGATTGACCAGTTGGTGGACGCCACCTCGAGACACCGGCTACTTTCCTTCATGGATGCATTCTCTGGATACAATCAGATCTAGATGCATCCAGAAGACGAGGAGCACACCGTCTTCATCAGTGACTGAGGGATGTACTGCTACAGGAGATGTCCTTCGGCCTGAAGAATGCTGGGGCCATATACCAGCGTTTGGTCAATAGGGTCTTCAAAGACCAAATTGACCGGAACATGTAGGTATACGTGGATGATATGCTTGTCATGAGCAAGCCAAGCTCAGACCACATTGTCGACCTCGTCGAAGCCTTTCAAAACCTCTGGGAACACCAGATGAAGCTGAATCCAGTAAAGTATGCTTTCGGAGTGGCGGCAAGAAAGTTTTTTGGCTTCATGGTCACCTAGAGGGGCATTAAAGCAAACTCGGAGAAGGTCCAGGCGATCGTCGATATGGAGCACCCGACATCCAAGAAGCAGGTCCAGCGCCTGATGGGCTGGATCGCAGCTTTGAGTCGGTTCATCTCGAGATCACCTGATCGCTGCCTTCCCTTCTTCAAGCTATTGCATAAGATGCACGACTTCACCTGGACAGAGGAGTGCATGACAGTCTTCAAAGAATTGAAGGAGTTCCTGACGTCTCCGTCGCTACTCTCCAAACCGGAGAAAGGAGAGGAGCTCCTACTCTACCTGGTGGTCATACTTGGGGCTATCAGCTCAGTCCTCGTCCGCGTAGACAAGGGTGGATCCCAGAAGTCGGTATACTACACCAGCAAAGTCCTCCGCGATGCGGAGATCAGGTATACTCGCTCCGAAAAACTCATTTTTGCTTTAATAATGTCTGCTAAGCGCCTTAGGCCATACTTCCAAACACACCCCATCGCGGTCGTGACAGATCAGCCACTGAGGACCATACTTAGCCACCCCAAAATCTCTAAGTGGCTGGCTAAGTGGTCCCTGACACTGAACGAGTTTGACATTGTATATCAACAGAGGTCATCACAGAAGGCCCAGGTCCTAGCTGACTTCCTAGTCGAGTGCACTGGACTCGCTGACGAGTCAAAGCAGATGACCCCGGAGCATCAAGTCGAGCCTGGAGCAAAGGAGGAGCCTTGGATCCTACACGTTGATGGTACGTCCAACACCGGCGGGAGTGAAGTAGGCCTCATCCTCGCCAATAGCAACGTGATCGTGGTAGAATGTGCTCTCCGCTTCAAATTCATCGTGACGAATAACAAGGTGAAGTATGAAGCGTTCCTCGCAGGCCTAAGGGTCTCCCGCGAGCTGGGCGTGCAAAGCCTAAAAGTCTTTACCGACTCCCAATTGGTGGCTGGACAAGTCTCCAGAGAATATGAAACCAGAGATCCCCAGATAATGAAGTACTTGGAGCGAGTCTGCTCAAGCACGGCAGGTTTTCGATGCTTCAGCATCTCCCATATCCCCCACAGAGAGAATGCTCACCGGATACACTATCGAGACTCGCGACCTTGTCGGACTCGTCACTAGGGCGTGCCCACATTGAGTACCTCGAGAATCCAAGCTACGAAGCCCTGGAGGAGGTGTAGCAAGTCACCCCGGAGTCGAGTTGGATGGATAGGTACATCAGATACATCATTGATGGCACCTTACCAGAGAACCGCACGGAAGCCGACCTCATCAAGAAGAAAGCCTCCCAGTTTGTCCTAATGGAAGGGCAGCTCTACCACCGATCCTACTCCTACCCGCTCCTGAAGTGCCTGAGGCCCGTAGAGACAGCCTTCATACTCTAAGAGATACATGAAGGCCTCTGCGGGAACCATGTGGAAGAAAGGATGCTGGCATACAAAGCTCTCCACCATGGGTACTTTTGGGAGACCATGAGGGAGGACGCCGCCAACTTCATGAAGAAGTGCGACAGATGCCAGCGCCATGCTTACATACAGCATCAACCGACAGCACCGCTCTCCCAGCTCTCCGCCCCTTGGCCTTTTGCCACGTGGGGAATGGACATCTTAGGACCATTTCCCTTGCACCGGGGCAGCGGAGATTTCTGCTGGTGGCTATCGACTACTTCACCAAGTAGGTGGAAGCAGAGCCACTAGCGCTGATCACAGAAGCCAAGGTCCACTAGATCTTCTAGAAATCAATCATTTGCCGCTTCGGACTTCCCCACTATATCATTATCGACAATGGATGACAGTTCGACAACCGGGAGTTCAAAGGGTTTTGCATCGAGCATGGTATCCAACACTATTTCACCTTGGTAGCTCACCCCCAAATAAATGGAGAAGCCAAGGTGACCAATCAGACCATCCTTCAGGGACTCAGGACCAGGCTAGACCGGGCCAAGGATAGATGGGCAAAGGAACTCCCAAGTGTTCTGTGGGCCTACCATACAACGTTCAGAATGGCCACGAACGAAACACCTTTCAACCTTGTTTTTGGCACCGAGACCGTCGTCCCAATTGAGCTCAGCAAACCCACACTATGGGTGCAGTAGTATGATGAAGCGAAGAATTCCGCATGCCTTCTACTCAACTTAGACCTCCTTGAAAAAACCAGGGACAAAGCATGGCTCCAGATGGCAGCATACCGACAACGAGTGGCCCGATACTATAATGCACGGGTAAGGCCAAAGGTCTTCCGACCTGGCGACCTGGTGCTACACCGAGCCGAGACGTCTCAACCCTGGGAGTACGGCAAGCTCTCGCTAAACTGGGAGGGCCCCTATAAGGTGGTCGAAGCTCTTTCGCATGTAGCCTACTATCTTGAGGATCTGGATGGTGCAGATTCCCACGAACATGGAATGCCTGCAACCTAAGTGTTGACCCCTAAAGTGATTTTGATGATAACAAAATATTGGAGCATACATTTGGTTATCTAACAACTCTTCAAATGATTGACAAGTTTTTGTAGGACAACTACATTGACATACTTTCTAATCCTACAATCTTTATTATTTTGTGTTGAGTTGTAAAGTATTTAGAATCTTGTAAAGAAGAACCCTACAAAAATTTCCTACTTAAATCAAGATAAAGGGTTACTTCTAGTTATTTTCAAGCTTCAATTTTTCTTAATTTTATTGAAAGAAGACCTTGAAGATGTCTTTAAAGCTTGGCACAAGAAGTTCTGGAAGATTGAATTTGATCTGGCTGAAGAACAAATTTTGAGCCGACTGGATGGAGGAACCAGCCGACTCTGGCACTGGCACAGGAAAGAAGTTCTCTGGCACACATATCCAGTCGACTGGCATCAAGGCCCATCCGACTCGTCCAGACATGGTTGAGAATGTTCTGAGATTCTCAGAGATCCGAGCCGATTGCATTTTTGCCTAGTCGGCTTGTCCAGAACTTGATTGAGAATGCTCTGAGAGCCTCTAAGATCCAAGCCGACTGGAATTCAGTCTAGCCGACTCATCCAGAGTGACCCATTTTCTCAACTGTGGAACCTTGCCGACTGGCGTTCAGCCCAGCCGACCTGAACTTGATCCGAGTTGACTCGAAGATTGTCCGAGCCGACTATAATGACGGGGTCACCTCCAACGGCTAGTTCCAGTTTTCAGTTTTTGAATTCCAAAAGTGCTCTAATGGTAACCTGTCACCTTCCAACGGTCTACAACGTTCAAAATCAAGGGAAGGCAGTTGAAGTCTCTATAAATAAGGTATGAGAACATCTTTGGAGAGACTAATGAGTTAATGGATATTTATTGAACACTTATTAAAGTTAGAAGAGATAGAGCACTTGAGCTTTAAAGTCAGCCTTCCAGCCTTCACCAACTCTTACCAGAAGCTTAAAGCACCTTTTGAGAAAAGCAAGGAAGCCATTGAAGTGCATTGAAGAGCATTCAATAGAGCTTCATTCGAGCTGCATTGGCAACCACCCGATAACAGAGTTTGTCATTTTTGTTGCTTCTTTATTCTACTCTTAGAATATTTGGATTATTGGTGAGCCCGGTTGTAAAAACCAAATAGGTTTCTTTTGTGAGCCTTTTCAAAACCAAAGTGTAGAGATTCTAGGTGAGCTTGTAAAAATCTAGTGTGGGTTTCTTTGATGAGCTCGGGTTTAAAAACCAAAGTGTAGAGGTTGGGATTGTGAGCTTATAAAACAATCCGACTGTATTTCGATTTGGGGGATATAGTGAAAATCCCGAGTGATGAACTTGGATAGTGGACGTAGGAGCTGGGTTGCTCCGAACCACTATAAACCTGCCTTGTTTGTGTTGTGCTTGATTTACCTTTTTGCTTCTGCATTTATTCTTTGACTAACACAGCACCTAACCACTAAAAGGAATTACTTGTGCACATACTTGCGAAAATTTTGTAATTCCTAATTCACCCCCTATTGGGAAAAGCCACCTGGGCAACAGCTTGTATCAGAGCAGTGTCTCTGATTACTTGAGTAAAGATTGATGGCTCATCCTATGAGTACATCCTTGGCCGAAGGCCAGTCAACAAATAGACCTCCACTATTCACAGGCACTAATTATTCATATTGGAAAGCACGAATGAAAATTTACATACAAGCTGTAGATTTTCAATTATGAAAGGTCATCTTGAAAGGGCCACACATTCCCATAATTAAAGTTGATGGCGTGGACATCCCTAAGCCTGAAGAGGACTGGGACGATCATGACAGGAAGATAGGGAATTAAACGCCAAAGCAATGAATTTATTATATTGTGCTTTGGATGCTAACGAGTTCAACCGAATTTTCACTTGCTCTTCAGCAAAGGAAATCTGGGACAAACTCGAAGTGACCCATGAGGGTACTTCCCAAGTGAAAACCTCGAAGATAAATCTTTTAGTTCATAATTATGAATTATTTAAAATGGAACCTTCTGAAATAATTTCTACCATGTTCTCTAGATTTACAGATATTATTAACAATTTGAAGAGTCTTGGCAGGGTATACTCCAATGCAGATCTAGTTCAGAAGATACTCCGATCTTTACTTGACAAATGGGATCCTAAAGTAACTGCAATCCAGGAAGCTAAAGATCTTAACACACTTCTACTGGATGAACTGCTAGGATCACTCATCATCCACGAGCTGACGATGCAGCATAGAACGGAAGACGAACAAAAGAAAAAGAAGACAATAGCCTTCAAAGCTGCTTCTGAATCAAAAAGGGATGATGAAGAATCTGAAGAAGAAAGCACCTCCTCCAATGACGACCTAGAAGACGATGACATTGCTATGGTTATGAGGAGATTTAGAAAATTTATGGAAAGAAAGAAAGGAAAATACAACCGAATATTTCATAGGAAGGATTATGGAAAGGAAAAGGAGGACAAAGAAAAAGATAAAGAAGTAGTCCCCACATGCTACGAATGCAAGAAGCTGGGGCACATACGTCTGGACTGTCCACTATTAAAGAAATCCTTCAGGCAGAAGAAGAAAAAGAAAGTCATGGTTGCCACATGGTCTGACAGTGAAGACTCATCTTCATTTGAAGAAGAAGAGACCACCAAGACTGTAAATCTATGCTTAATGGGTCTTGAAGATGAGGAATGTCTTGTAGCCCAAAAATTGAAGAAAATGTGGTACTTAGACAGTGGCTGCTCAAGACATATGACGGGTGACAAGGACCAATTTATCACCCTTGAAATGAAAGAAGGAGGCTTGGTCACCTTTGGAGACAATGGCAAAGGGAGAAAAATCGGTATTGGTAAGATCAAAATAACTCCCTTCACTTTTATTGAAAATGTTTTGCTAGTAGACAAATTGAAGCATAATCTCTTAAGTATAAGTCAATTGTGTGATAAAGGCTTCAAGGTTGTCTTTGAATCTTCTATGTGTATAGTAACTAACTCTTTAGATTCTAGCAATAAGTTCATTGGATATAGACTTAGGAATATCTATGTGGTAGATCTTAATGATCTTGCCATGTCAAGTAGCCCTAGTCTAGTTGCAATGAATGCTAAGACCAAAGAGTCGGGCTTACTATGGCATAGACGATTAGGTCATGCTAGCATGCATACTATTGCCAAATTAATTTCTAAAGATCTTGTTAGAGGCATGCCTAAGTTTAAAGTTGATTTAAATCATGTTTGTGATGATGCTAAATGGGTAAACAAACTAGGAAGAGTTTTAAATCAAAGAATATAGTTTCAACAACAAGACCACTTGAACTACTTCACATGGATCTTTTCGGATCTACTAGGACCACAAGCCTAAGAGGTATGAAATATGCTCTTATGATAGTAGATGATTTTTCAAGATTTACTTAGATTTTGTTTATTGCTTCAAAAGATGAAACTTTTCATGTTTTCAGAAAATTTCATAAAAAGGTTTCAAATCAAAAGAACTTATCTTTGATTTCAATTAGAAGTGATCATGGAACCGAATTTGAAAATCAATTTTTTGAAGATTATTGTACTGAATTTGGCATTGATCACAACTTCTCCGCTCCTAGAACACCTCAACAAAATGGTGTTGTAGAGAGAAAAAATTGGACATTGGAAAAAATGGCTCGCACAATGTTGTGTGAAGGCAATTTTCCAAAGTACTTTTGGGCAGAAGCGATGAACACTGCATGTTATATTTTAAACCACGTTTTGATCCATCCTATTTTAAAGAAAATCCCCTATGAGCTTTGGAATGATAGAAAACCCAATATTAGTTATTTTCATATGTTTGGATGCAAATACTTTGTGCATAATAATAGAAAAGATAATTTAGAAAAATTTGATTCTAAAGCTGATGATGCAATTTTCCTAGGTTATTCATTACATAGCAAAGCATATCGAGTTTTTAATAAAAGGACTCTTACTGTTGAAGAGTCAATTCATGTTGTATTTATTGAAACTAACCCTATACCTTCTAGACAAGAAGAGTGCATAGACAATGATGCAGGTACATTGTAAAAAGGAATGGATGACTTAAGCATTCAAGACAAAGACATTCAAGATGGAGAAGAAACGGTAAGTAAGGATCACACCGATCTACCAAGGGACTGGAGGTATGTCACATCTCATCCTAAAGAATTAATCATAGGAGATCCTTCACATGGTATTAGGACTAGGGCTGCACATAAGGATGCACATGATTACCTAGCCTTTGTGTCATAAATAGAACCCCATAGCTTAGAAGAGGCTGAGATTGACCCAAACTGGATGATGGCAGTGCATGAAGAATTAAACCAGTTTAAAAGGAATAAGGTATGGACACTTGTAGATAGACCTACTGACCATCCAATAGTAGGAACCAAATGGGTCTATAGGAATAAATTGGATGAGCAAGGAAACATTATAAGAAACAAAGCTAGATTAGTGGCTAAGGGATATAACCAAAAAAGAAGGTATTGATTTTGATGAAACTTATGCACCCATAGCAAGACTAGAAGTCATTAGATTACTACTTGCATTTGCTTGCTACATGAACTTTAAACTTTTTCAAATGGATGTAAAAAGTGCATTTCTTAATGATTTTATCTCAGAACAAGTTTTTGTAAAACAACCACCAGGTTTTAAAAATCACACTTTTCCAAACCATGTATTTAAATTAAACAAAGCATTGTATGGTTTGAAACAAGTACCTATAGCCTGGTATGATAGACTTAGTACTTTCTTAATTGAAAATGATTTTTCAAGAGGTAATGTAGACAAAACCTTATTTATCAAAAAGAAGAATAATGACATCTTAGTTGTACAAATATATGTTGATGATATAATTTTTGGTGCAACTAACGAATCTCTATGTAAAGAATTTGCTAAGCTTATGCAGGGAGAATTTGAAATGAGCTTAATGGATGAGCTGAACTACTTCCTTGGACTCCAAGTAAAACAAACAAAGGAAGGCATCTTCATTAACCAAGCCAAATACATCAAGAAAATCATCAAAAAGTTTGGTATGGAGAGTAGCAAATCAATGAGCACACCCATGAGCCCAGCTTTCAGATTGGACAAAGATGATAATGGATCTAATTATGACTAAAAGCTATATAGAGGTATGATCGGATCCTTGTTGTATTTGACTACAAGTAGACCTGACATATTATATAGTGTATGTGTATGTGCTAGATTTCAGTCATCACCAAAAGTAACATATATGCATGCTGTTAAAAAAATAATTAAATATTTGAAAGGAACAAGTAATTTAGGAATTTGGTATTCTAAATATTCTACTCTGAATTTAATTGAATTCTCTGATGCTGATTATGCTGGTTGTAAAATAGATAGAAAAAGCACTAGCGGTACATGCCAATTTTTAGGATTAAATTTAATTTCATGGCACTGTAAGAAGCAAAACTCCGTAGCCTTGTCCACAGCTGAGGTTGAGTACGTGGCTGCTGGTAGTTGTTGTGCTCAAGTGTTATGGATTAAACAACTAGAAAACTTTGGTGTATCACAATCTAAAATTCCAATTAAATGTGATAACACAAGTGCTATCAATTTGACAAAGAATTCAATTCAACACTCTAGAACCAAGTACATTGAAATTAGACATCATTTTATTAGAGATCATGTTTCAAATAGTAATATTGTGCTTGATTTTGTTCCTACTGAAGATCAATTAGCTGACATATTCACTAAGCCACTCAATCAAGATAGATTTGAGCTAATTAAAAATGAATTAAGACTTTGCGATCCTTTTTAAATTCTCTAACCTAATTCCTTCAAATTTAAGGAAATATTATCTAGAGAACCTCCTGAGTTTATGCTATTTCATTGAGCCCTAATATCCTTTAAAATTCTCCTCAAAATCTTTCTGATTTATGATGAAATTCTCCAAAACTCTAATTTCTCTGTTCGAGTCGACTGGATCTTAATCCGAGTCGACTGGATTTTCTGAGAGTTTTGAGCTTGTTCTAGCCTAGCCGACTCGAGTAGTTTCGAGTCGACTAAATCTTCTGTTGGTTTTGAGAGAGCTTTGGACGAGCCGACTCGAACCTTTCTAGGGCTATTCGAGTCGACTGGAATTTCGCACCGAAGTGTTTTGCCCTGGGTTATAAACCCTTCTCCGAACCATTTAGCCCCTATGTTGTCTTCTCTAACGGTTCGTTCCTCTCCAAAACCTGCTCCAAAGAGTTCATCTCCCTTCCAAACACTCCAATCTCCCAATTTTCCATCTTTCCTAGCAATGGCACCCAAGCGTGCAACGGGTAAATGCTCTGTTAGGGCTGCTCCATCTGTTGAAAAGGAAAGAAGGTCAAAAAGATGTCAAGAAGAGCCAAGTAGCACCGTTCACAGTGAGGAACCTGTAAAAGAGGTCGCAAGGGATGCTCTAACCATTCCTAGTCAAGTGCCCTCGATGTCTACACGTCCGGTAACCTTTGGTCGATGCATTAACTTTGAGTTTATTAAGGGGATTGGATTAAAAATAGGAGACTTAATTGAAGATCAAGGATGGAGGAAGTTTTGTTCTTTGAATGAAAAGTCTTATCCCACTCTTGTTAGAAGTTTTTATGAAAATCTGAGATTGGAAACAAATCATGTGGAGTCCACTGTTAAAGGAAAGAAGATTATTGTCAATGAGGAATTTCTTCAAGGTGTATTGGACTTATCTTCAGAGGGAGTGAAATTTCTAGTAATTGACAATAGAGAAAAGACCTTAAGAACAATATTGAACAAAGAAGATGTTGGAAGAATTGGTACAGTGTTTGCTAACACCCTGTCACTAGAAATGAGGTTGCTTCACAATTTTATTTGTAGAATATTCTTGCAAAGAACCGGAAGATTCGATTGGGTTAGCGAAAAAGATTTATGCCTTATAGAACACATTTTAGAGAAAACTCCTGTCAATCTATCCTACATTATAATTATGCAAATGAAGGAAACAGTTAGAAAGGCTAAATCATGTCTACCCTATGGAATGATGCTTACCTTACTGTTTAAATCTCATAGAGTAAGTTTGGAGGGTGAAGATGGATTAGAATTGCACCATACAGATGTCTACACTTCCAAAACTCTAGAGAGGATGGGGTATTTCCAAGTGGAAGGAGTGTGGAGGAAGAAAGGTACAAATGTCAGGGCTATAGGCAGCTCTAGTATTGAAGAGGAAGAAGAAGAAGAGAATATAGAAGCAGCTGGAACTTCTTCTACACCAGTACCTAAGCCGGAGCCTCATATTTCTGAGCCTGCTACTACTATTGAGGAGACTAGAGCACCTTCTCCTATGTTTGATATGTCTGCAGTGGAGTTTGATTTGCATGCACCCGAGTTTGACTTACCTGCAGCTGATATTCCTCTACCTGACTACCTTTCTGCAGCACCATAACCTCCAATCATTCAAGTTCAAATTGAAGAATAGATGAGAAGCTTGACAGATTCACTGACAGGTACAATAACTTCTTTATTTAGTGATCTAAAAAAGTCAGTGGACAGCAGATTGGATAGATTGGAAGAGCATGTTTCAAATCTACAAGGAATTGTTGAAGCTATGGAAGCTTCAAGATCAACACCTCAGATAGAACTTCAACCAATCCTGAATTGTATCTCTTCAAGTTCTGAAGCAATTTTGAAGTCTGTGGATACTACATTGAATGAATACAGAACTGAGTTGAGGGAGCTCAGATGCAAGATGGGTACTATTGCAGAGACAAAAAGCATGGCAGATGATTACACTAGAGGCATTGGGATCATCAGGTCAGAGCTTGGAAGACTTCGAGGATCAGCTGAGGCATTCGCCAATGTCCAAGCTTCTGAGCTTATATCAATGCAAAAAGAAATTGGTGACATGAAGGAGGCAGTGAACAAAGTTCCAGCAAGCCTCAAGGATATGGAGCAACAGCTTGGAGCAATCTGGATGGAGATGGTGCCTATCTGTGGCACTGTCGGATCCTTGGAGGTCACTGCTAGGACCAGACCCTTATATGATCCACCTCCTATTTCCACTAGGGCTCCTAGTACTTCTCATCACCCTAGGGCACCTCCTCCTCATGCTTCCTCTAGCAGACATCCTAGACCTACTTCTTGGCATGGTACCATGTACCTAGGGATGATTCTGAGTAGATCTTTTGTAGTTTCAGTATTTTTTTTGAAAGCTTTTTGAAACTTTTGTAATGGTTGATGTACTGAAATGAACATCTTTTTGATAGAAATGAAATGAACATCTTTTGAACACTATTGTGTATTTGTATCATCCTGTTTACTCTCTATTTTTTTAATAGAATTCTCTTTCTATGTTTGAGAAAGTAAAATTATCTCAAACAAATCTTGAAACTTTCTTAATCTATTTAAAATTCTGAGCTTATTTGTTTATTCTTTTGATTTGATGACAAAAAGGGGGAGAACCATAGAGTGCATGAAAGAAGAAGCTCAATGAACTGCAATAGACAGGGGGAGCTTAATTAGTTTTGAATGATTTTTTTTGCATACTTTTCTGTTAAAATGTTCAAATGAATGATAAAGGAGGAGAAATTTAAAGAAATTTCATATTGTTTAGAAAGTTTATAAAAAAGGGGAGATATACATGTTTAATTTACATGCTTCAATAATTATTGATGCTCTCTACTTATTATATCTATCTATCAATACTTAATGCTGCTTGATACATACAAGCAATCATTCTCTGATACTTACAGTTTATAGATTTGACCTTGTGTATAACTGTATAGCATATATTGATACACATTTGAGAATACAATTGATTTTATGATATACATCCATACTTGTGGATAGAATAGATTATTTTTATGCCCAGTGTTTTGTCATCATCAAAAAGGGGAAGATTATTAACCCCTAAAGTGATTTTGATGATAACAAAATATTGGAGCATACATTTGGTTATCTAACAACTCTTCAAATGATTGACAAGTTTTTGTAGGATAACTACATTGACATACTTTCTAATCCTACAATCTTTATTATTTTGTGTTGAGTTGAAAGTGTTTAGAATCTTGTAAAAAAGAACCCTACAAAAATTTCCTACTTAAATCAAGATAAAAGGGTTACTTCTAGTTATTTTCAAGCTTCAATTTTTCTTAATTTTATTGAAAGAAAACCTTGAAGATGTCTTTAAAGCTTGGCACAAGAAGTTCTAGAAGATTGAATTTGATCTAGCTGAAGAACAAATTTCGAGTCGACTGGATGGAGGAACCAGCCGACTCTGGCACTGGCACAGGAAAGAAGTTCTCTAGCACACAGATCCAGTCGACTGACATCAAGGCCCAACCGACTCATCCGGAACATGATTGAGAACATTCTGAGATTCTCAGAGATCAAAGCCGACTGCATTTTTGCCTAGTCGACTCGTCCAGAACTTGGTTGAGAATGCTTTGAGAGCCTTTGAGATCCGAGTCGACTGGAATTCAGTCTAGCCGACTCATCTAGAGTGACCCATTTTCTCTACTGTGGAACCCAGCCGATTGGCGTTCAGCCCAGCCGACCCAAACTTGATCCGAGCCGACTCAAAGATTGTCCGAGCTGACTGGAATGATGGGGTCACCTCCAACGGCTAGTTCCAGTTTTTAGTTTTTGAATTCCAAAAGTGCTCTAACGGTAACCTGTCACCTTCCAACGGTCTACAACGTTCAAAATCAAGGAAAGGTAGTTGAAGTCTCTATAAATAAGGTATGAGAACATCTTTGGAGAGACTAATGAGTTAATGGACATTTATTGAATACTTATTGAAGTTAGAAGAGAGAGAGCATGATAGGGGACCCGAAACCCATCTAGATTTTCTTTTAATTTTTTCTAGTTTTTCTTATTTTTCTTATCCCTGCTATTCCAACTATCCCTTTTATTCCCGTTTTATTCCAGGTTTATCCCCATTTTATTCCCAGCTTATTCCATCATCAACCTCCTCCCACCCGTTCGTATTCTTTTCTAAAACCTCGCAGCCACCCCCTTCCCCCCCCCATCCGGGTTGTTCGACCCCCAGCCGCCCCCGCCTGTCCGCCGCCGACACCCGCAGGCCCCCGCCCTCACCGGAGAAACTGCCGTCGCCGCCCACACCCGTGGGAAGACGAACGGACGGAGGAGGCGTCCGTCCGCCAACCTGCGGCCGTGCAGCCCTGCACCACCACCGGCTTGCTGCCCGCCGCCATCCCCGCCGGCCCCCGCCCGGCCGCCGGCCCGGTCCATCGCCGCCCACGCCCGTGGGAAGACGAACGGATGCGGGTGGCGTCCGTCCATCCCATGCACCGCGTGACGCCACCGCCGTGCCGCCCTGCACCGCCACCGGCCTGCTGCCCGCCGCCTCCCCGTCGCCCGCCGGCCCTCGCCCGGCTGCCGGCCCGGTCCGTCGCCGCCCACGCCCGTGGGAAGATGAACGGATGCGGGAGGCGTCCGTCTGCCCCGGTCGCCCGCGTGACGCCACCACCGTGCCGCCCTACACCGCCACCGGCCTGCTGCCTGCCGCCGTCCCCGTCGGCCCCCGCCCGGCCCGGTCCATTGCCGCCCACGCCCGTGGGAAGACGAACGGACGCGGAAGGCGTCCGTCCGTCCCGTGCGCCCGCTTGACGCCACCGCCGTGCCGCCCTGCATCACCACCGGCCTGCTGCCTGCCGTCGTCCCCGCCGCCCGCCGGCCCCCACCCGGCCGTCGGTAGGGTCCGTCGCCGCCCACGCCCGTGGGAAGATGAACGGACGCTCGTGCATGCCGTGCGGCCGTCCCACTCCTGCGGCGCCGTCCGCACCTGGCCGCCGCCTCGCCGCCACCGCCCGCCGGTCGTGCTGCCGCCCGTCGCCACCCCTCGATCGACCGGAGTTCGGTTTTTTTTCCCTCCCTATTGCTCGGCCGAGAAGGACCTGCACGCCTCTCAAAGCATCCCAAGAAGCCTCTGCATGCTTCTCAAAGCAGCTGGAAGGAGGCTGTACGATTTTTGGAGTGGCATGACTTTCAGAGCGGGGAGGGATTTCAAATTTCGAATAAATGGGATATATTTGGTAATTTTTTAATGAATGTAATTTGGGAAATTTGGGATTTTTGATTTTGAATTTGAATTCAAAATCAAGAGAGGATTTCAAGGGATTTTATTTTTGAATTTCAAAAGGGATTTGGGCATCTATAAATACTCATACTCCTCTTGTAATAAAGCAGTTGATGAAAATGAATTTTTAGAGTATTTTTTCCACTTGTGTGTGGTTTTGGGCTGAGGCCCGTTTGCCTTCGTCCTTCGGGACGTCGAGGGGTGTGAGGCCCCAACTTGCCTTCGTCCTTCGGGACGTCGAGGGGTGTGAGGCCCCAACTTGCCTTCGTCCTTCGGGACGTCGAGGGGTGTGAGGCCCCAACTTGCCTTCGTCCTTCGGGACGTCGAGGGGTGTGAGGCCCCAGGTATCCCATTCTTTTCTCCCATCTTCATGTCTCTTCCTGTTCCCCTCGTGACCTTGAGATTCATCCTAGCGCCTCCAAGTATCGAGGAGGGCGTAATGCCTTAGAGGAGAGAGGTCTCTTCGTTAGGATGAGCCCCAAGGTCCATGAGTTTCAGTCCCCTATCTCCCATCCCCATCCTTCCTTCGCCACCTCCGCCAAGAAAACTGAAAATCAAAAGAGTCTAACTATTTTAGGATTTTCGGGGTCATCCTATCCTAGTCCCGGGAGGCTTCTTAGCCCTCCCACGATCCTTGGTATGCTTTAGGTTTTCCCATTTCCAAATAACCCCAGGTTTCTTCGTGTCCGCCATCGCCACATCAGAGCACTTGAGCTTTAAAGTCAGCCTTCAAGCCTTCACCAACTCTTACCAGAAGCTTGAAGCACCTTTTGAGGAAAGCAAGGAAGCCATTAATGTGCATTGAAGAGCATTCAATAGAGCTTCACTCGAGCTGCATTGGCAACCACCCGATAACAGAGTTTGTCATTTTTTTTGCTTCTTTATTCTACTCTTAGAATATTTGGGTTATTGGTGAGCCCGGTTATAAAAACCAAATAGGTTTCTTTGGTGAGCCTTTTCAAAACCAAAGTGTAGAGGTTCTAGGTGAGCCTATAAAAACCTAGTGTGGGTTTCTTTGGTGAGCCCAAGTTTAAAAAACAAAGTGTAGAGGTTGGGATTATGAGCCTGTAAAACAATCCGATTGTATTCCGGTTTGGAGGATATAGTGAAAATCTTGAGTGGTGAACTTGGATAGTGGACGTAGGAGCTGGGTTGCTCCGAACCACTATAAACCTGCCTTGTTTGTGTTGTGCTTGATTTACCTTTTTGCTTCTGTATTTATTCTCTGACTAGCACTTCACCTAACCACTAAAAGGAATTACTTGTGCACATACTTGCAAAAATTTTGTAATTCCCAATTTACCCCCTTCTTGGAAAAAGCCACCTGGGCAACACTAAGAATATACTATCAATAGTGTAAGGCTTCCTCCTAATAATAATAAAGATTTTCTTTTGCACAAATCACTCTCTGCCTTGCAGGGATGTCGCTGCCTGGCCCAAGGTCTGGCATGCTCAATCTCGGAGCCCAGCTCTTCGGCACCAAAGCCCGGAGCCCAGCTCTCCAGCACCAAAGTGCAAAGCCCAGCTCTCTAGCACTCAAGCCCGAAGTCTAGCTTTCCGACACTCAAGCCTGGAGCCCAGCTCTCCGCCATCGGTAACGTAAGGTCTTTCCTTATTAATAATAAAGATTCTCCTTGTGCAAATCCTTTTTGCCTTGCAGGGGAATCATCGCCCGACCCCAGGTTCGGCACATGAAAGCCCAGATCTCATGCCCCTCCGGTACCAAAGATCGTACCCTGCTCCGGCACCAGGAGCCTAGCTTCCTGGCACTCAAAGCCCGGATCTCACGCCCCTCCGGCACCAAAGACCGAACCCTGCTCTGGCACCAGGAGCCTAGCTTCCTGGCATTCAGAGCCCGTATCTCACACCCCTCTAACACCAAAGACTGGACCCTGCTCTGGCACCAGGAGCCTAGCTTCCTGTTATTCAAAGCCCGGATCTCACACCTTTCCAGCACCAAAGACTAGACCCTGCTCCGGTACTAGGAGCCTAGCTTCTTGGCATTCAAAGCCAGGATCTCATGCCCCTCCGGCACCAAAGATCGGACTCTGCTCCGGCACTAGGAGCCTAGCTTCCTGGCATTCAAAACTCGGATCTCATGACCCTCCGGCACAAGAGACTGGACCCTGCTTTGACACCAGGATCCAAGCTTCCTGATGTCGAGCAGAGCGGAGGAATCTTCCCAGTCACTTCGCCCCCGAGCTGGGCATGACCAAGCAAGTCAAGAACTTCTCCCTCACCTTTTCACTTATTCAGGGATCCATGAGAAGGGTCACCCAGGCACTTGGTACTTCTGGGCTGTGCGCCCATACAGGTACATGCATCTAGACGAACGAGAGAAGTGGAAAGGAGGTACTTGCAATACAAAGATACAGGTAAGTCAAGTTGGGTGAAAAATATTTTCATTACTACTTGGTGAAGTGATACATTGTTCCTAGGCCCCGACATGCCGGATATCCCAGGTTAAAAATAAAAAAAGAAAGAGAAAGGGGCTACAGTTGCTATGGGCCCCTACTCTACTCGGTCGGTGCCTTTCCCGGATGGTGCCCAGGTGAGGTCTCACCCTCTCCGGCCTCCAGGGTCGGGGCCTCTCCTTCAATCGCCACCACCGACGGAGTCGGTTCTGTAGCGGCTGCACACTCCTCTGCCTTTGCCGGTATGGGAGTCGAAGATATTCTTCCCATGGTGCCCGGAAGGCGGAGGCCGGCCATCTGCTTGTCTGAGATCATACCACGCAGCTGGGTCCGACAGTACGCGAACCCCTTGAGAAAGGAGTCCATCGTCGCCTCTTTAAAATCGAGCTTGAACTTCGGGGAAGCCTTATAACTGGCCACCACCTCGGCAGCTTCCTTCCTGGCATCCTTTGCCCGACAGATCGCCTCGGCCACCTCCTTTCCGGTAGCCTTAGCCTGGCAGACTGCCTCGGCTGCCTCCTTCGCAGCTTTCACTGAGCTGACTGTCGCGGAGACCTTCCCCTTCACTTTGGCAGCGGTTTGCTCGGCAGCTACGGCCTTCTTCTAGGCGGAGGCAGCCTGCTCCTTCGCCGCCTCTGACTCGGCTCCGAGCTCCTTCAACCGATACCTCTTGGCCCTGAGCTCCTTCTCAAGCTCCTTCAAAAATTGCTCAGTACTTGGCCCCGGAGCCTCTTGATCCTCATGTTGGCCTCCCAGGCCTCATCATTTACCTGCCTCTGGTCGGCCTTCAAGGAGTTGAGCTTTGCCTTTCGCTACCCATCCCTCTTGGCCCGAGTGCGGCAGTAGTCCTTGATGAGCAAAAGCTCTGTGCCTTGCTGCATCGAAGAAGGTGTTAGTCATGAAGACGAGAAAAGGAGAAGGGGGCGAGGCAAGGTAGGGAAGTACTTATGGTGAAGAGGTAGGAAAAAGTTGCATTGATGGCATCGCCTAGGAGCTTCTCGGCCTTCTCCTGCCGGTCGCACAATTGGACAGCAAAGTCTATCATGAGCTCGGTAAGGGCCGGGTCCTTGATTAGGGAGACGTTGGGTGCCAGCTTGAAGGGCACCCGACAGTAGTCCCTGTCCTTCTTGCTCGTCACCAGTGCGAGGTCACCGCCCCATCGGTAGGAGAAGCTTTCAGTGCAAGCTGAGGGCTCAGCATCGCTTCAGATGGCACCACCGATGTCGACCCCACCCTTTCTGGCTCTCTGTCCTCCTCGACCTCGACGATCTCTAGAGGGGGAGATGCCACCGCAGCGACGCAGTAGCGGATCTGGCCTGGGTGACCACCTCGATATCTAGTGCCAGAACTGGATCACGCTACCTCGGAGGCTTAGGGACGGGCTTGACGACCCTCCTGCTCAGCTCGAGAGTAGGCTCAACTGGCACGACAGGTACTACCCTCGCACCACTCTCTGTATGAGCCCGCTTCGAAGGGGACTCGCCGACTTTTTCTGCTTGGCCCCTCTCCTCGGAGAACGAAAGGAGCTCGTCCATGGAGAATTTCATGCCTGCACCAAGAAAGAAGACATCGATTCTGAGTAAAAAAAAGAAAAGAAATAAGAAAAGAGAGAGAAAAAATGAAAGGAAATGAGGTTCGAGCCGAACTCACCCAATGCTTGTATTGGGCTGACTCTGGCCTCGAACAGATTCTGCTTTGACAGCAGAACCTCAAGTGAAGGGATCTGAGTGGAGCGGAGCTGGTCATACACCTCCCGGTCGGCCGCCTTGACTACAGAGTTCCAGTTAGGGGTCCGATCTGGATCGCTCCAAGCCCAGTCAACCTCCTCAACCGAGGCAAAAAGATATATACTCTTCCATCTTTTGATGGAAAAGGGGAGCTCGAACTTAATGCCCTTTGGGCGGAAAGAAAGAGACTACCACCCCTCCTTGGTGGGGTGGTGTTTCAGGATAAAAAAGGCCCTGAACAAGAAAAAATGGGCAACTATCTCGTGAAAGTGACAAAAAATAATAAAACAAAAAATTGTCTTGACAACATTTAGGACGAGTTGGGCAAGAACAAGATGGTAGTTGTTCAAGACCGAAAGAAAAAATGGATGGAATGGAAACCGAAGGCCCCCCATGAGAGTTTCCTTGTAGAGGGCTATCCAGTGTGGGCCACTGGAGGTGACCCGCTCCCTCGGTCGAGGGACCGAGAGCCGGACAGAGTCTAGGATCATAGGTCTCTCGGATGGTCGCAAGCTCTATGGCAATGATCACTGAAGCAATCCCGTCAGGACCCGTCGATCGAGGAGGTTCAGGAGCAAGTCCAGGTAGAAGAAGAGGACGAGGTGGAGCAAAAGATGCAGGTTCCTTAATCACTATCCCTCTAAGTACGAGTCTTCTGCTAAACTCGAAGCATGCCAGATCCTCCTCCTCATCGAAAGAAGAAGGCAGCCTTAGCCTAGAAGGCCCGGCCTTACCCTGGTTGGTTGTGGGGCGGAAGTTCGGGCCGAAGTGGGACATTAGGAAGAAGATGAAGGCAGAGGACAGAGAAAGAAGGAAGCAAGAAAAGATGGACAAGAGTCCATGGAAGAACCTAGCCCTAGAAGGAAGTCTCTACTCGATCGGGACGGGGAGGAAGGAGACTAACCTGGTGAACCTGGGAAGACAAAGATAGCCGGGGAAGCGAAGGAAGAACTTCGATATGATGGCGGGCATGCAAGATTTGAAAGAAAATATGTTTTGGGAAATATTGCCTTTCCTTTCAAAGTGACCAGTGCCCAACCGTACCGTTATAGTTCCCCCACCGATGGATCCGTGTCATGTGTCATCAATCGACAAGGCTCGCATTTTGTTTCGACTGTGGATGCTCTAAATTCTGCACCCGTAATAACTACTCCTTGGACGTGTCCACGTGGCTCCCCCAAATAGGCTGGAGAAATAGCTTCACGAAGCGTCGACGATCGTGGTCATCATTATGCCGGATTCTCACCTTTCCACATCAACATTGTATTTACTCCCTTCGTCCCGAGCACCCCATGCCAACGAGACTCAAGAGTGGGGGGCAAATGATGTGGCAAAATGCTAACATGTAATTCCTGTCAGATGCCATATCAGAGAAAGCTGTCATGATGGACACTCCTTCTCGGGCTCCTTTGCCGGGCCGAGCTCCTTCAAAATATCGGGGCAGCCTATCGAAGCCGAGTTCCATCCTCCGTCAGGTCGACTTCTGCAAGATTGGGATACCTAAGCCGGAGCCGAGCGATCTCCTTCGCCAGATTGAGCCCCTCCGAGGCGAGCCCCCTCGAGGTCTAGCCCCCTCGAGATCAAGCCCCTTGGTCCAGAGTTGAGCCTAGCCCTCCTCCACTAGGTCGAGCCCCCTTGAGGTCGAGCCTCTTGGTCCGGAGTCGAGCCCAGCCCTCCTCCGCCAAGTGGAGCTCCTTCAAGGTCGAGCCCCGCCTCTCCAGTTCGGCCTCCACCTTGGACGGAGGCGCTAGCAACCAAAGTGGTGACGCCGCCCTCCTTGGAAGCGACGAGCCACCCGAGGACTGCAGGGAAGCACCCACCAGGCCGTAATGATCATCCCCAACTGCCACTTACACCAGAAAAAAAGAAGCCCCCTGATCGAGGCGCTGCGCTTTCCACCGACCGTCTGTGCCACCTGAAAGAGGAAGTCAACTAGGAGATTCAAATCTCGGGGGTGGCTGTTCCCCAATCGAGGCCCTGCCAAGTTTCCTGGAATGGAGTGACCGAAAGGAAAGTCAGAGCGCATGGTAGGTTCCTTTATCACGAACCAGGAAAGATGTCCCGTCCATGGCACGGAACACCACCACACGTGTCTGCTGGCACAGGGGAGATCTCGAGATAAACGTTCAGCAACCACCTGGATTTAAAAGAGCCATCGACAGTCCCAATAGGGAGGTAAGGGGTGAAAAATCCTCAAGCAAGCAAGATGGAAGAGGCCACACAAGAGAATCGCCAGGAGACTGAGAATTCAAGGCTACCGAAGATCTGCGGGAAGGATCGCCCGGACATAGCCATCCAGCTCCAGTTCACCTTGGCCCCCACTTTTCCCAGCTCACTTGTACCCTACTCATACATTATTCACTCCTCCTAGCGTGGAGTCCATCTCAGGGGCTCCTAGAAGGATCTGTTCTCCTGGATCGTCACTGACTTGACCATTGGAGTGCCCTCGTCGGAATCCCCAGCCCAGGTCTCTAACTCTATTTTGCAGGTCCCGAAGAGCAGGTTAGTCCTGAAGAGACGAGGGATGACCTGATGCCGACAGCAGCTATAGGCCACGGCGATCTTGGCGGCAACATAGAACATTAGTTTCAAGGCTCAAATCAAGTGTCGACTCACACATCTCAAGTGCTGACCTAAGTGTCGATTCAAGAAAGTCAGGTGTTGACTCACAAATCAGCTCAAGGCCTGAGACAGTAAAGATATAGAATAATGGTATATTAGGCTACTTCAAGTGTCAACTCACCAGAAGCAAGTGTCGACCTAAGTGTCGACTCAAGTAACCCTGACAGTACAGTAACAGCTATATTTTCAAAGCTGCAGAATTTGTTTGTAAGATTTCAAATAGCTCGTTTCTCATCTCCAATGGCCATAAATGATTTTTTCAGAAGTTTGAGAGGATTTATTCCTCAGAGAACATATTGAATTGACAAGAGAGGGAAAAAGAACAAGTATATTGACTTTGTACTCAAGAGAATCTTCAAAAAGTTAGCATACAAAAGTGAAAAGAAGCATTAAGTGATAGCTTTCAATTCTCAACAACCATCAATCCTTTAAGGCTTTTCACCAAGAAGATAACTCAAGAAGAATCTTCCAAGAGCTTTAATGGCCACTTTTCAGCTTTTTGAGAGAGCATTTTGGTTTTACTTACTCTTATTCTTTTGTGTTTGAGTTGAAACTAGTTTCAAGGGTGTTGAAACTAGTGAGAGGCCATTCCAAGCCTGAAATTAGAAGTGTTTAGCCAAGAGTGGCTTGTGTAAAGGTTGTTGGTGAGCCTAAGTGACAAAACCAATAAGGGTTTGACTTGTGAGCTCGGTTAAAACAAGTTGTTGTAATCTTTGAGGATTATAGTGAAATTCCCAAGGGATACTTGGGGAGTGGACATACATGCTTGGAGTGTACCGAACCACTATAAAATCTTGTATTTTTGTGCTTGCTCTTCTTTATTATTTGCTCTTATTCATTCACTACATTTGTTTGATATAGTTATATTGCACAAAACACCTTCACTGCTTTTGAATTGGAACATTCTTGTAAAAAGTTTTTGAAACCCAATTCACCCCCCCACCCCCCCCCCTCTTAGGTTGCTTTGCTAGGCAACAAGTGGTATCAGAGCTTAATACTCAGCAAAGAGGCCCAACGATCTTGAGTAAAAGATCATGGCAACCCAATATGGTGCTTGTATTACCGAAGGTCAAGCTTCAAACCGACCACCATTGTTTAATGGCATAAATTATACTTATTGAAAAACATGCATGCAAATTTACATTGAATCTATAGATTGTAATATTTGGAGAGTAATCATTAAAGGTCCTCACACATCCATCATTATGGTTAATGGCATTCCCACACCCAAACTTGAAGAAGATTGGGATGAGAATGACATTAAACAAGTAGAATTAAATGCTAAGGCTATGAATTTGATATTTTGTGCTTTAGATCCTAGCAAATTCAATAGAATCTCAGCATATAATTCAACTAAGAAGATATGAGATACACTTGAAGTTATCCATGAGGGTACAAATCAAGTGAAGAATTCTAAGATTAATATGCTTGTACATATGAAATCTTTAGGATAGAACCTACTGAATCTATCTCTGAAATATATACTAGGTTCACTAACATAATCAATAGCTTGAAAAGACTAGGCAAAGTTTATTCTAATGCTGAACTTGTGAATAAAATCCTCATGTCCCTTCCAACATCATGGGATGTGAAAGTGACGGCGATCCAAGAAGCCAAGGATCTAGATGTGCTACCCTTGGATTAGCTTTTGGGATCTCTCATGACTTATGAGCTATCCCTAAAGCAAAAGATGGCTAAAAATGACAAAAAGAAGAAGACTATAGCCTTTGCATCCACAATTCCCAAAGAGAGCACAAGTGATGAGTCCGAAGAAAATGAAGATGAAGATAAGACCGTACTTGTGGCTTGTAAATTTTGAAAATTCTTGAGAAAGAAGAAGCAAGGATTTAAAAAAAAGAAACATGTAAAAGGAGAGCCAAGCAAGGAAAAGGAGAAGGAGAAGAAGAAAGAAGGCCCGATTTGCTTTGAATGCAAGAAGTCGGGCAACTACAAGATGGACTGCCTTCTTCTCAAAAAGGATAAGAAAAAACTCAAGAAGAAGACCATGATGGTCACTTGGAGTGAAAGCGAAGACTTTAGTTCGGAGGAAGAGTAGCAAGAAGTTGCTCACCTTTGCCTCATGGTAAATGAAGAAGAGGTGTGTCTTGCAACCAAGAAGAAAAGAAGAATATGGTACCTTGATAGTGGTTGCTCAAGATACATGACGGGAGATATGAAGTAATTCACCTCTCTTGAAGCTTTAAATGGGAAAAATGTGACCTTTGGAGACAATAAAAAAGGTAAAATCATTGGTATTGGTAAAGTTCACATTTTTCTATCTACTTTTATTGATAATGTGTTACTAGTAGAAGGTTTAAAGCATAATTTACTAAGCATTAGCCAATTTTGTGATAGAGGTTTTAAAGTTATTTTTGAATCATCACTTTGCATGGTGTCTAGTTATAATAATAATGGGCTAAAATTCATTAGACATAGGCATGGTAACATCTATCTAGTTGATCTTGAAATCTTCTTATACAAAATGGTGAATGCCTAGAAGCAATGGATGCCAAAATCAATGAGACTAGCTAGTTATGGCATTGTAGATTAGGACATCCAAGCATGCATTTACTTTTCAAATTATACAAAAAGGATTTAGTCAAAGATTTGCCAAAACTTATATTTGAAAAAGATAAGATTTGTGATGCTTGCCAATATGGCAAACAAATAAGAATTTCTTTCAAATCTAAGAAAATTGTTTCAACTACTAGGCCATTTGAACTACTCCATATGGATCTTTTTAGGCCAACTAGGATCACAAGCTTAGGAGGCAAGAGATATGGTTTAGTTATAGTTGATGATTTCTCATGTTTTACTTGGATTTTATTTTTAGCTCATAGAGATGAATATTTTTCTGCTTTTATAAAGTTCTATAGAAAAGTTTCAAATGTAAAAGGTACGTCTATTGTTTGCATTCAAGTGATCATGAAACCGAATTTGAAAATTAAGATTTTGAAGAATTTTGAAATGAAAAAGGTATTGAACATAATTTTTCTAAACCTAGAATATCTCAACAAAATGGGATACTAGAAAAAAAAATAGAATTTTAAAAAAAGTGGTATGCACTATGCTTTGTGAAAATGACCTCCCTAGATATTTTTGAGCTGAAGCAATCAACACTGTATGTTACATTTTAAACCAAATTTTAATCTAACCGATTTTAAAGAAAACTCCCTATAAACTTTGAAAGGGAAGAAAACCTACCATTAAGTATTTTCGTGTATTTGGATGCCGGTGTTTCATATTAATATGATGGGATCGCTGATGTGGAACCCATGCTAGACCTAATCAGACGCCATGTCAGATGAAGCTGCCACGTCCGGACTCCTTTGCCAGGCTGGCTCCCTTTGGGTCGAGATGCCTTGGTCGAAGTCGAGCTCCGCCTCTACCCGAACTCCTTTGCCAGATTGGCTCCCTTCGGGTCGAGATGCCTTGGCCGAAGTTGAGCTCCGCCTCTACCCGGACTCCTTCGCCAGGCTGGCTCCCTTGGGGTCGAGACGCCGTGGCTGAAGTCGAGCTCCGCCTCTACCCGGACTCCTTCACCAGGCTGGCTCCCTTTGAGTTGAGATGCCTTGGCCGAAGTCGAGCTCCGCCTTTATCTGGACTCCTTCGTCAGGCTGGCTCCCCTCGAGGTCGAAACACCGTGGCTAAAGTCAAGCTCCGCCTTCCTGAGCTCGCCCCACCTCAAACGAAGAGACCTAAAGCCGGAGGACATCACCGCTTCCTTAGATGGCGGTGAGCCACCCAAGGACCACAGAGGGGCGCCCGCCAGGTCGTAATAACTACCCCAACTACCACTTCCACCAAAAGGAAAGGGGTCCCCCAATCGAGATGCTGTACTCTCGACCAACCGTCTGCGCCATCCGAAAGAGGAAGTCAACCCGAAGGATTGGAATCCGGGGGGCGGCTGCCCATCGATCGAAGCTCTACCATGCTTTCCAAAATGGAGCGACTAGAAGGAATGTTAGAGTGCACGGTGCTGTTCCCTATCATGGATGGGGAAAGGCACCTCGTGTACAGCACCTGACATCACTGCACATGCCTGCAAGTGAGGGAAAGATCACGAGGTAAGCGGCGCGCAACAATCCTAGCTAAAAGGAGTTCTCCAAGGTTCAAACAAGGTAAGTCAAGTCACAAACGAGCAAACACACGGGCAAGAGAGGGGTAGCACACAGAAGAACCACCGCTCCAGGCTACCGGAGATCCATCGGAAGGGCCTTGATGGACATAGCCATTCAGCTCGAGTCCTCCTCCGTTGCCATTTCCCATGCTTTGCTCTCGACCCACTCACACCCTCTCATTTCACAAGTTTCTTCTCCTAGCATGGAGTCCAACTACGGGGCTCGATCGAGAGGATCTGTTCTCCTGGATCATCATTGACTTGAGCGTCGGAGTGCCCCCGCTGGGATCACCGGCCTGGGTCTCCTCTATTTTGCAGGTCCAAGCATCCGAGCACGATCCTGAGTGATAGGGGAGCGGTCTGAGGTCATCTTCAGCTATAGGCTATGACAATCTTGGTGACAACAAATTGGCGCACCAGGTTGCGGGGCAGGATATATTCTGATCCAAGCATGTCCCCTTGCAAGTAACCCATCAGGAGCATGGTGGTAACGTGAGCGAGAGAAGTCTCCACCAATCGTGCAGGTGATCCCCCTTCCCATGGGGACCCGCATAGTCCAGAGAGGGAGCTCCCCGCTCCACCGCAACCACCTCCAGCAGACACTCAACTGGCCGCACTCGTCTAGCAGATGCAACTTCTCACTGTAGTAGTGCACCAGCTGTAGTATCAGCACCGGTCCCTGGCCACCCACCAGTAGCCAGGGCCTCCTGCGGCCCAAGCCGCCGCACCCCACGACAGCCTACGGTCTTTCCAAGGAAGGCCTTCACTACCGCAAGCCACCACAGACCACCGGGGAAGCCACAGGACCCCGGTGAAGAGACACTAGACTGGGTCAGCTGATCGGGAAAGCCGATCTCTGACCTACGAGCGGGTTGCTGTCCAGCACCATCGAGGCGGCAGGGGCAAGGCCTCCCATCACGACCCCCCTTAGCTGCCATCTTCACCTCCTCCGTCGACCTCAGTGGAGGGTTCAACTGATGAGGCCATCAAAAGCATGGTAGAAAAGCACTAGGAGGAATAGGAGCGTGAGCTGGTGGAGCTATTCCGCCAATTTGCCAATCTGCATGGCTCCACTAATGAGCCAGCGGGCTATGACTCCCGTCCCCCTTTCTCCCGAGAAATCCAAGAGGAACCGATCCCGGGTCTGTTCCGTATGCTGCAGGTGGATCCTTACGACGGGACCACCGACCCCCAGGACCACCTCGAGAGCTACAGGCCCTTATGAAAGTCCAGTATGCTACCGATGCTCTCCTCTGCATCGCCTTTCTTGACACTCTCCAGAAGGCAGCTCGGGTATGGTTTACTCGCCTTGAGCCAGAGAGCATCAGCTCTTTCACTCAGTTGGAGTAGAAGTTTGTGGCCTACTTCGACGCCTGTCGGAAGGTGCCATAAGAGGCAGACAACCTCTTCTCCATCAGGCAATAGGACCATGAGCTCCTGTGGGACTACGTGGCCCGCTTCAAAGTTATCATGCTGGAGATATACAATTTGGATGAGCCAGTTGCCATGCTGGTGCTGAAGAGAGGCCTCAAGACTTCCCACCTAACCTACTCGCTCGATAAGAAGCCCCCGAAGATGTACTCTGAACTCCTCCTCTGTGTTCACAAGTACATATACGTCGAGGAGGCAGATCGCATGAGGAGGGAGCTGGATGGGAAGCTACTGAAGAAGCCAGCTCCTGGGGAGATGTCCGGGATGTGAAAGCCCAGACCAGCCACACCGAACTTCCGTCAGAGGTCGAAGCTGAAGAGCGATCCCATCCTAGAAGAAAGATACACACCTCTCCTTGCTCCAAGGACGAAGATCCTCATGAAGATTAAGGGCGAGCGCTACTTGAAGTGCCCACCTCCACTGAAGCTATCTGATGGTTGCAACAAGATGAAATACTACCAGTTTCACCGCGATCATGGCCACGACACTGAGGAATGCCGGCACCTCAAGAGGGAGATTGAAGACCTCATAAGGAGGGGCTACCTCGAAAGGTTTATAGGGGGATGATCTGCTGGGAAATCGAGCACGCCCCTAAGAGGGCCCGGGGAGGAGAGGGGTCTAAAAATGTACTCCCCTTTATAAAGGAGAGGGAATATGGGGTTGAAAATATAAACAATGATACCATGGTCGTCGAGATGACAATCGCAAAGCATCCAGTAAAATGGATTATGGTCGATAATGGAAGTTCGATTGATGTCCTTTTTTACGATGCTTTCTCCTGGATAAATCTATCCTCTGCTCAGCTCAGACATATGCACACACCCCTCGTCGGTTTCACTAGGGACTCCATAGGAGTCGAGGGGGAAAGCACTCACCTTGTCACTGCCAGGACGCCACCTCGGTAGAGCACCGTCATGATTACCTTCATGATTGTTAGGCTCCCCTCAGCCTACAACATGATTTTTAGCCAACCCGGGCTTAACCTGCTCGATGTGGTCATTTCTACAAATCAGCTTTTGGAGCAGTTCCCTACTCTTTATGGTGTCGGAGAAATGAGGGGGCATCTCAGCCAATCCAACATTGTCTCCAAGCTATTCCTGGAGCCAAAGCCTCCGAGGATGACCCCAGCTCGGATGACCTCGACCAAAGGGTGCAGGACCCCAGGGATGGCCCGGTCGAGCACCTACTATTGTATCCGCTCGGAGTCGACTTGGCGAAGATGGTGCAAATTGGGGCCCAGCTACCCGAAGATGAGCAGGCCCACCTGTTGGAGTTTCTTCGAATGAATGCAGATGTGTTCGCTTGGACGGTGGCCGATATGCCCGAAATTTCTCCTGAAGTCATCACCCACAAGCTGAGCATCGACCCAAAGTATCATCCTATTCGATAAAAGAAAAGAAGTTTCGCCCCGGAGAGGCAATGTGTGATCAATGAGGAGGTGGATAAACTCCTCGTAGCCAGCTTCGTTTGAGAAGTACATTATCCGAGCTTGCTGGCAAATGTAGTTATGGTGAAGAAAAAATAATGGAATGTGGAGGATCTGTGTGGACTACACCGATCTCAATCGAGCCTGTCCAAAGGATAGCTTCCCTCTGCTGAAGATCGACCAGTTGGTGGACACCACCTCGGGGCACCGCTTGCTCTCCTTCATGGATGCATTCTCCAGATACAACCAGATCCGGATGCATCTGAAGGATGAGGAGCACACTGCCTTTATCACTGACCAAGGGACGTATTGCTAATGGATGATGCCATTCAGCTTGAAGAATGCTGGCATCACGTTCCAGCGGTCGGTCAATCGAGTCTTCAAGGACCAGTTGGTAGAAACATGCAAGTGTATGTGGACGACATGCTCGTCATGAGCAAGCTGAGGACAGACCACGTCGCCGACCTCGTGGAAGCCTTCCACAACTTCCAAGAGCACAAGATGAAGTTAAACTCGACGAAGTGCACCTTTGATGTAGCAGCAGGTAAGTTCCTTGGCTTCATGATGACCTAGAGGGGAATCGAGGCGAACCCGAAGAAGGTCCAGGCAATTGTCGACATGGAGCATCCGACCTTGAAGAAGTAGGTCCAGTGCCTGACGGGCCGGGTTGTAGCACTAAGCCGGTTCATCTCGAGATCGGCCGACTGCTGTCTACCTTTCTTCAAGGCGCTGTGCAAAATGCACGACTTCGTCTGGATCGAAGAATGTAGAGCATCCTTCGAGGATCTGAAGGATTTCTTGGCATCACCATCACTACTCTCTAGGCTGGAGCAGGGAGAAGAACTCTTGCTGTACCTGGCGGTCATCCCGGGGGCCGTCAGCTCGGTTCTTGTCCGTAAATATCAGGAAGGATCCCAGAAGTCGATATACTATGCTAGCAAAATCCTCCGAGATGCAGAGATCAGGTACACCCGATTTGAAAAGCTAATTTTTGCTCTTATCATGTCTGCTCAACATCTCAGGCCATACTTTCAAGCGCATCCGATCGTGGTCCTGATGGACCAACCCCTGAGGGCTGTGCTCAGTTGCCCAAACACATCCGGATGTTTGGCCAAGTGGGCATTGAAGCTTAGCGAGTTCGACATCGCGTACCGGTTAAGGTCGTCTCATAAGGCCTAGGTGCTGGCCAACTTCCTGGTTGAGTGTGTGGGACTTGTCGAAGAGCCAGAGTAGACAATCCCGGAGCATCAAATTGATCCCAGAGCCGAGGAGGAGTCTTGGATCCTCCACGTCGATGGTGTGTCCAACGCAGGCAGAAGCGGAGCATGCCTCATCCTCACTAACAGCGATGGGATTGTAGCTGAATGTGCACTCCGCTTCAAGTTCACCGCTACAAACAACCAGGTGGAGTACGAGGCACTCCTCGCGGGCCTGAGGGTATCCCACGAGCTGGGTGTATCTAGCCTGAAAGTCTTCACCAACTCCGAGTTGGTGGTCGGACAGGTCTTCAGAGAATATGAAGCCAGAGATCCCCAAATGATGAAGTACCTAGAGCGGGTCCGCTCGAGCACGACAGGTTTCCGACACTTCAGCATCTTTCATATTTTTCATGGAGAGAATGCTCGCGCCGACACGCTGTCAAGACTCATGACCTTGCCGGACTTATCACTAGGGCGTGCCCACATTGAGTACCTGGAAAGTTCGAGTTACGAAGCTCCCCGGAAAGTCCAGCAAGTCACCCCGGAGCCTAGCTGGATGGACCAGTATATCAGATACATCACCGACGGCACCCTACCGAAGATCACATTGGAGGAAATCACGTTCCTGAAGTGCTTGAGACCTGCAGAGACAGCCTTCGTACTCCAAGAGATACACGAAGGTCTCTGCGGGAATCATGTTGGAGGAAGGATACTAGCATACAAGGCCCTCCATCAAGGAAACTACTGGAAAACCATGAGGGAGGACATCGCCGACTTCGTGAGGAAGTGTGACCGGTGCCAGCTTCATGCCTACATACAGTGTCAACCAGCGACGCCGCTCTCCCAACTCTTCGCATCTTGGCCATTCGCCCAGTGGGGGATGGACATCCTAGGTCCATTCCCTCCTGCATCAGGGCAACAAAAATTCCTGATAGTGGCTAATGACTACTTCACCAAGTAGGTAGAAGCAGAGGCACTAGCATGGATAACAGAAGCCAAGGTCCACCAGTTCTTCTGGAAGTCGATCATCTATCGCTTCGGGCTCCCCCACAGCATCATCACCGACAACGGACGGTAGTTTGATAATCGAGAGTTCGAAGAGTCATGTGCCGAGCTCGGCATTCAACACAGCTTCACCTCGATGGCTCACCCTCAGACCAACGGTGAAGCTGAGGTGACCAACTGGACTATCCTCCATGGACTCAAAACCAGACTAGACCGGGTAAAGGGTAGGTGGGTAGAACTTCCCAGCGTTCTTTGGGCCTACCACATAATACCCAGGACGGCCACGGGTGAGGCGCCTTTCAGCCTCATTTTCAGCACAAAGGCCGTTATCCCAGTTGAACTCAGTGTGCCCACACTGTAGGTACAGTAGTATGATGAAGCAGAGAATCCGGCCTGCCTTCTTCTCAACTTGGACCTCCTCGAGGAAACCAAAGACAAGGCTTGACTCTGGATGGTGGCTTATCGACAGGAGTAGCTCGGTACTACAATGCATGGATAAATCCAAAGATCTTTCTCCCAGGTGACCTGGTGCTGCGCCGAGTTGAAGCATCTCAGTCTCGGGAATGCAGCAAGCTCTCACCAAACTAGGAGGGCCCCTATAAGGTGGTCGAAGCTCTTCCTCATGGGACCTACTACCTATCGAAGCTAGACGGTGCTAGATTCCCGCAGACATGGAATGCCAGCAAGCTGAGAATGTACTATCAGTAATGTAAGGCTTTCCTCCATTAATAATAAAGATCCTCTTTGCGCAAATCACTTTTGCCTTGCAGGGACATCGGTGCCCGGCCCCAGGTCTGGCATGCTCAAGCCCGGAAACTCCTGAAGCCCAGCACTCAAGCCTAGAAACTCCTTAAGCCTGGTACTCAAGCTCAGAAACTCCTGAAACCTTGCACTTAGTAATTGAGTTGTAATTGATCAGAGCCTCAATAGTCATTTTAATGATCCGTATAAAGGCATTCAAATGCCATAGCTCCAAGTGATCGAGTCACAATCGGTTAAAGCCCTAATGGTCCTTTCAACAGCCTGAATAGAGGGATTCAAATTCCATGGCTCCAAGTGATTGAGTTATGATTGGTCAGAGTCTCAACGGCCCTTTCAATAGTCCATATTGAGGTGTTCAAACATCATGGCTCTAAGTGACTGAGTCATGATTAGTTAGAGCTTCAACGACCCATTCAATAGCTTATATAAAGATGTTCAAATGTTAAGGCTCCAGTGACTGAGTCACGATCAGTCAGAGCCTCAACGACCCTCCCAATGATCTATATAAAGACATTCAAATGCCACTACTCCAAGTGACCAAATCATGATCGGTTAGAGCTTCAATGATCCTTTTAATGCCCTATCTATAGGTGTTCAGATGCTATGGCTCCAAGTGACCGAGTCACGGCTCTTCAGAGCCTTAATGGCCCCTCCTAATAGCCCATATAAAGGTATTCAATGCCACTGCTCCAAGCGACCAAGTCATGATCAGTTAAAGTCTTGATGGCCCATGTAAAGGCATTCAGATGTCATGGCTCCAAGCGACTGAGTCATGATTGGTCAGAGCTTTAACGATTCAATGGCCCATACAAAGGTATTCAAATACCATGGTTCCAAGTAATCAAGTCACGATCGGTCAGAGTCCCAATGGTCCTCTCACAATCTATATAAAGGCATTCAAATGCTATGGCTCCAAGTGACCAAGTTACAATCGATTAGAGCCCCAACGATCTTTTTAATGGTCTGTATAAAGGTATTCAGTGTCCATAGCTTCAAACGATCAATTGATTAGTCAAAGACTAAGAGGTGATCGATGCCCCCGGCTCCAAGTAACCATTTTGTAATTGGTTAGAGCCCCAAAAAGCGGTCGATGATCAAGAGCCTATCTATCCCTAAATGACCCAAGCCCAGGAATTTCTGGTTAGGCGAAAACTTGAAAACCTTTGATTGGTCCAAAAAGATAAGTTGTTACCTAATTATTCAAACTTGAGTCGGAAAACATAAGTCTCATTGCTTCAACAAGAAATGTCCAAGGGCTACATAAGGGAAGTTGCAAGATACAAAAAGGAATAATTTTAGGTGGCTACTGGTCATTGAAGCCAATCCAGGATCCTATCTTGAATGACTGGACTCCTTCATTATCCAGTTCTACAGGCTTCTCATGACAAGTTGGGGATCCTTTGCAGTTCTTGAACCCCTTAGAAAATCCTTCGCCTGAGATGCCACTCTGCAGGGGATGTCGTGCTTGGATCCGTCACAAGTTGCATGATGAACTTTGCCATGTTTGTGCAAGAAGAAGGCAATCAACTGAGATCAAGTTTCGGATAAAGGACCCGCACCAAAGCCTGACAATTGAAAGATACCACCTGGCGACCTTAGTCGAACATCAGCCCTCTGGTATATCCGCTTTCCCATGTTTCTTGAACCTCTTTAGATTGATGGTGCCCTCTCGAGTGGGATCATTAGCATGAATGAACATGGCTCTACGAGCAAGACCATCGGCTTAACTGATGGCGGCTCCATGACTTGGACCGATGGGCAGACCTCTGCACGGCTACTAGTCATTGCCTCGGCCTAGTGTCAGAGCTAGCTGCAGCACTTATATATGGTGTGCAACATATATCTTGCTGAGGGAATTGACCTAATCGATAGGATACCATGGTGAGTGGCCCAGAACTTACTACTAGAGAAACCATTAGTGACTAACTGCCTGATAATGTTTGTGGGCTCATTTGGGGTGGTCTACTTGATAGAGGGGCAATGGCCAGTGGTGGTCCCTCGACTTTTGGATTCAGAATTGTCTCCTTACCTCTCGCTGACCACTCAAGCTTAGCAATCTTATTTTGGGCTAGGCATAGCTCATCTTGAAATTCAGCTGATCGAGCAGTGATTTCCTACCGCGCTTCCCTAGAAGCAAGTAATGACTCTAAACCAAAAATCTCTCCATGGGTGGATGAAAGCTAGCTCCACACTTGAGCCACCCAGATTGTGACATCCCAGGATACCTGAGAAATCTTCTTCGATAACTTCCCTATCTCTTTCTTAAACTCGATCTTTTAAAAAATATGCGCAACACATTTCACACAAAAATGCTTAATTTTCTCAAGCACTCTTTTAAGTGCCCCTTGCACCTTGAGCAACCTCTTCTTACGATTGGTGGCCTCCCTTTTTATAGTTTTGGCTTTAACTCCTACTCTAGTATATAGGCCCTAATATCGATGGCCTTGCAAAGGCATTTATCAGGCATAGGTGCTCCAATGGCAATTCAACATCTTGAGTCAGGTTACGATTAAAATAAATGGTGCAAGATAAAAAGGAATTTTATTCCACTAAATCTAAAGGTTCTCTAAGAAAGATAGTCTAAAGCCTAGAATGGTTTGAGAAAAGAAAAATAAAAATTATAGAGATTTAGTTCTCAACCTCTTTGGGATCAGCAGCCATAGAAGGCTTGGCCATGGTGGTGGGGTTAGACAGAGTAGCTTCACTCATAGTTGAGGTTCAATGGTAACGGGCTTGGTAGGGGTAGCTTCGAGTGCTGGGGCTAGTGCAACCTTAACTGGGGTGGGTAGAGTAGCAACCCCATCAGAAGGTTCCTCTTCAAACTCTCCTTCATCCAAGAATGAGAGGTCCATCCCTTGATGATGCTTAGTGACCTAGTTTCTGGACTTGAGCATCCCTAGTTCATGGCCTTTTGCAATGGCTTTGTGGCTAAAAGTGATGCAAGCATTAAAAAATTTCTTCAATGCTTGGAAAGCTGCTACTGCACAGGCCTTGTTTGCCATGAAGTCTGTGAAGGCCTTGTATCTCTCTATGGTATCCTCCACCTTTTACTTCAACTTCTCCTTGGCTGCCACCACTTCTGCCTCCCTTTTTTGCTTCTCTAGCTCTGGGTCGGCCCTTACCAAGATCATGTTGGCTTTGGTCTTTGCCAAGTTGCTTCTTACTGTGGTTAGATTGGATTCAGATTTAGCAAACACCTTCCTTAGGTGCTCGGCCGCAGCCTCAGATGCCTTAACCTTTTGATTGGCCTCAGTGGCATCTTTTTTTATCTCTTTTTATGATCATGGGCCTTCTGGACTTCTAAGACCAAGTTCAGCAAATCAACTATAAAATGAGTCATATGCAAAATTGAATGTTAGAAAGTAGGACAAGATGGTGAAATAAATGAAAATTGATGTAGTACTTGTTGAAGAGCCATTACACATTGGTGCCTCAGGTCGTGAATGGACTTGTTCCACTCCCCGTGGTATCAAAATACTCTTAAAAACTTCTTGAATACCTTTTCAATATAAAGGAAAGATGTTTCCCTGATCACTAACCGAGAGCTTGGAACAGGGCGCAGCTTCTTCGGTGCCCTGGGTTGGGATGTTGGAAGGAAACAACCGAGGGATCGAGATAATTGGAGGTAGGGTAGGCTAAGGTGGGGTGATGGTGGTTTCAGGAGTAGCTTCGGCCACCATGGGAGCAAGCTCAGGTGGGGCCTTAACTGATTCAGGCTTAGCAAGTTTGATCCTATTCAAAGTAGACGAAGAGGCCTTCCTATTTCTCTTCTTTTTCTAAGCCAAACTCTCTCTCAGCACCTCTAGCTATTCAGGCATCATACCTATAAATTAAATAATTTAGTTAGGAACATGGGTTGTAGAGAAAAAGAACTAAAGCTGAAACTCACCCTTTGGGAGCCTACTAAGCCCTTCCTTACAAAGGAGTTGTTCTGATAAGAGAAGCTTCAGTTGAGGGGCTTTGTAGGCCTCGAGAATTGCAAAAAGACTCTCATTCTCATCACATAGTGTGGGAAAATCTAAGGCAGATGCTTTTAGCAGACCCTAGCTCGGCAGTCCTGAATCCTTTATAGAGGGACAAGAAACAAAAAAGAAGTACTCTATCTACCCCTTAATGGCAGAAGGAGCACCCTCGATCAGTGGTTCTACCCCCTTCTGGGTAGTAAAATACTGCCATGCCTTAGAGTAGGGATGTACTTAGGCTGTAAAGAATGCACAAAACAAGAAAAAGGTGGGCTGAATCTCGATCAAAAGCAAAGAACTTGAAACCCTATAATGTGTCTAACCGAATTTAGGGTCAAGATGCATAGAGGGATCCCATAGGAATGGAGAGGTTTGAGAATGAAAGGGGAAAAAGAAAACCTTAGCTTGGCCTCCAACACCTTCTCATATACTCGTAGACAACCAAGAGGAGGGCTATTAATTCGGGCATTTGGACCTAATAATTCTAGTTCAAAATTATCCAGTACATAGTATGCTAATCAGATGAGGGATAGGTCATCTTTATCCATTGTAGATGAATACATCTCCAGACCAGAGGCTGTCGGTGTAACATACCCTTTTCATGGGGTGTGGGGGTCTTCTGACCCCTTCCTAATGCCCCGTTATCGTTCCCCCTTCCAAAGGTCCTTAGGGCTCAACATCTATTTTAGGTTCTCAAAAGAAAACAAAACATCTATAAGGAAGAAAAAGAAAGCCAACCTGGAAGTTAGGCAAAGTAGAAGACCAGAGGAAGAAGATCCTCCAAAGAAAATCATGAATGGTGGAAAGAAAACTGATACGTATGATTGAAGATGACAACCGAAGGCCCTAGGATGATAAGTTCCAAACTAAGAACATGTAAAAAACTATGAAGAGAGGCGAGGTCATCCTTTCAAATAAGGCGAGCTGCCCTAATGGCTTCAAAGGATTTGCCTGCTGCTGCATGGCAGGTTCTCATTGCACCAAGCTATCATAAGTCACCTGGAGTAAATGCAGTATGCCCCACGAAGCACCATCGAGAAATATATGGTGAGACACATTATTACTGTATCCATTCAAATCTTCCTCGAAGATGGTGTGCCTCTAAATTAAGGGTTCCCATTTCCCCAATCCTCCTCTTTTCAAGGTACTTCCATGATCTGGTTGAATCTAGGATTAGAAAATAGGTTTAGAATTCGAACTCTTCTTTGTCCCATCTGGAACTTTCTACTGTTGGATAATGACCAGCAGGCCCAAAACCCACCGCAAGTAGAGCTTAGATGAATTCAAATTCTTTTGTAGCCATCTGATTGTGTCACTGGGTCATTCTCGGCCACCAGATCATGCATCTATTTCTCCCAATCATTTTCTTCCTCACACCACTCGCATCTCCCGCATCGAGCAATTTGTCGACCTCTTTAATTATCACCTTCTAAAACTCTAGCATGAAGTTTTGCATTTTTTGTTTGAAGGATCGATGCTTTGGATCCACTTCAATTGGTGCACTATTATCGAGGAATTGACACTTGGCACATCTACTTGTGTCTAGGCAAAGATGTCGATATTTTCCTGTAAAAATGAAAGCAATTGATTTTTGGTTACCTGATCTAAATTGGATTCAATCCAGACCTGAGCTCCTGTCTACCAAAGGTATGGAGATGAGGTCCTCGGCTTATTTTTCTTGCTACTTATCTAGGTCATCATGGGTGTCCAGCCCTTTGACCTGATAGGCATCACTAGTTTTGGTTCCTTGGAGTGCAATATAATAACAGTGGCACGCCAAGCCTTGATTTTCATAAACTTCTTCAACCACATGTATCATTGAAAACTTTTTCTTCAAATAATAAGTTCATATAATTGCTCGAAAGATGTTGATGTTCTGTCATCCAAGATTGGTGTTGTAGGTCAAAGGTGTTCAGACGACAAGAAAATCAATGTGGATGATGGATCGGTGATGATAATGTCCCATCCTTATAGATAAGGTGACCACTCCTTTTATTTGGATTGCATCCCTAGTAAAGCTGGACAGGGGGAGTCTATTCTTCCCAGTTGATCAAGAAATATTTCCATCTTGACAAAAGCATCTATAAGGATGTTTTGAATATTTAAAGTTACAATCACCATATCATTATGTAGAAACTTAACCACTTGATTATCTTTCTCGATAAAAATTATTGGTTCTCTAGCTCACCTCTTAGTCGTCCATCCTTCACCGCTGAAGTGTCTATGGTAGCACCCCTAGTGATGGTGCCCACCTCCCTGATGGAGGTGGGTCACCCTTTTCTTAGGACTTGGGCTGCTATGGCTGTTCAACTAGTTTATGCCACGTCGATTGATTCCCCTGCTCCCTTCGACATTGGATGAATCAGTCAAGTTGGCCTCGTCTGATGAATTCCTTAGTTTTGTCTCAAAGCTGGACACATTCTTTAGTGTCTGACTATGGTTGTGATGATACAAATAAAATTTATTTAGATTTCTGTGAGCATGTAAGGCCTACAGCTTTCGAGTTTCTGGGAGTTGCCCTTTGATCTCCATCAGCACTTTCATCCTTGGTGTGTTTAGTGCAGTATAGGTATTAAACTTTCTTAGTGGTAATGCTTGTCGGCCATCTCCATGAGGGCTCCTAAATTAGCTATCTCAGAGGATCGCACTTTTCCACTACTAAGGCGAGGATCGAGTGCATGGCCGAATTCCTTCTTCTAGTCTTGGGAAGTGTTTTTGGTCTTCTTGTAGCTTTCCACTATCTCCCATTAAGGAAGTGGTAGGAATTTCTTCCTGTGTGATGGCATCCTTTGTTCGTGCATATTTCTCTACTTGGGTTAGCATATCAGCAAAGTCTTAAGAATAGGTCTTGATTAGTGACTTCTCAAGGTCATTCTTTTGTAATTTGC
This sequence comes from Areca catechu, assembly GCA_021397845.1. Classification (NCBI taxonomy): domain Eukaryota; kingdom Viridiplantae; phylum Streptophyta; class Magnoliopsida; order Arecales; family Arecaceae; genus Areca; species Areca catechu. The sequence continues at coordinate 152,601,883 of CM038052.1, forward strand.
TCATTAGAATAAACATGGTGACTGATTAATCCAAGTTGTAGACCTCCAGGGTAGCCATATCGAAGCGACTGATGAAGGCTCAAATTGACTCTCCATCTTTTTATTTAAGGGTATAGAGATAGATTGACTGCTTTTGCTATTACCGATTGCTGACAAAATGTTTAGTGAAGGACTGGCTTAGTTGCTCAAAAAAATGCATTGATCCTAACTTCAGACTTAAATACTAGTATTGAGCCGCTCCCTTCAGCATGGATGGGAAGGCTTGCTAGAGAATAGCATCGATAGCCCCATGGAAAAGCAACATGGCCCTGAAGCTTTCCAAATGATTGACTAGGTTGGTCAACCCATATAACTCTCTAGTTGAGGGACCTTGAAGTGTCAGAAAATCAGTGCTTGTATGATTTTGGCATCAAAAGATGGGTCATTATAAAACCCATCATGCGATGTCAATGAGAGATTGCAAATTGCCTTAATCCGCTGATCCAGTTTCCTAAGCTTTCGCTTGACCTCAGGGTCTTAGATGGTAATGGCCTTCGATCATTGAGGAGATCATTGGCCCAGGATTGAGTCATGTCTCAAGGGGGGCTTTGAGATCATTATCTCCTTGACTTCAGGCTTCTGGGTGATAGTGGTGGATAGACCTCCTTTCTAGATCCCTAGGAGGGATCTACCACTACTCTGGTGGTGAAGGTATTGTTTATGGCATCAGATAAGGATGCAGTGTCATGGGAGGCAGTGCGGGAGCCTGTTGCATTGCAAGTTGAGAGGTTGCAAGTAGTGCCACCGATGGAGGCTGCACCACAGGGAGTAGCTTGGGGATAGCTTAGACAGCCACCACCAAGTTTTGGACCTGCAAAAAGAGTAGGTTGAACTACTTCGCACAAACCATTGCCATCTATAGAGATGGAGAGGTTCTTACTGGTTCTGGCAGGGGTTGGTTATTAGCTTAGCTCTCCACTGACCATAGGCGATGGTACTAATGCGACGGGATGTAGCTTTCTTAGGTAGCATTATTAATTTTCCTTCATGCCACGCTTCTTAAAGTTGTGTCATGCCCTTCATCTCTTGTATTGGTGCTGAAATCCATAAAGGCACCAGAGATGTTAGAGCTGATGGTGCAGGTAGATCTCTAGGAGGTGAAACCTATAGAAAAATCCTAGTCGAAAGGTATTTTAGTGTGGACCCTCCAATACATAGTTTTTCGGTACAATAATAGTATGAAGAGCGTGGTGGAGAAATTTTGCGTACCTTAGGAGTTCTCAGGGGATCTCATTTTATAAATGAAGGACAAGGGCATTTTTGAAATGCAAAGAATCTTGGTAGATTCGGTGAGAAGTGACAAGACTTATCAGCAGGCTATCAAAGGATTTTCCGTTTGCAAAGGATTTCTATTCCATTTTAATTGAAACCTTATCCTTTGTATGGAATCTATCATATTTTTTTAATGGTGATGTGGACTACTGCATGGGTCCAAGCATGCTTCCCTTAATTATGAAGATATGATGGTGATTAGGAATCATTAGATGTGATGTGACCTTTTGGCCACATGGTTGGGAGCATGAGAGTAAGCATCAGAGTATCGGCCTTTTGGAAGATCCGAGTGGGAATATAGCCGAAGGCCACTAGGACTAGAGGTTTTTTCGAGAGCCTCTATTAGAGCTGAGGAGGGTTCGACAAAGAGATTCACAATTGAATTGCCCTCGTTAGGCCAGTATATTCCAATGGCTTTCTAAGGACCAACTAACGAGGGATTGGTCACTGCTGATGCTAATTGGATGGAGGTGATCGGCAAGCGGTACTTGACTAGGTTCGGTTAGTCAAGATGTCATTTTTCTAGTGAGATTATGGACAGACAAAGGGATTGCTTACGTGTCAAGCATGTGGTTGAGCTATGTTCAAGTGTACTAAGATGAAGAATTACCAGCTGACCAAGGATCAGATTTGATGAACGATCGACGAATGCATGTTGATAGCTTTTGGAGGCTAGTTGATAAGGATACCGGTTACTACCAAGATTTGCTCGGATGAGAGTACTTAGTGGTTTAGCACTTAACTAGATTCAGTTGGCTAGGAAAGGCACCAACTTCTTCAATGAAGGCTCAGCTGAGTATGGGATCGATCATGCACTAACCATGTTATCCTGTCTAATAACATTGGGGCCAAGAGGAAGTCCTCTTTCGATCGAGATCTCTATCCGATGAATGGTCAATGACATGCACTAAGGTTGTCCGACCAGTATGTTGCTTTATCCAGTAATGCTGGAGTTGAAAGATAATCTCCTACCGATCAAGGCTTCGATAATTTTCTACCGATCAAGGCTTCGATTTAATATGTGGTCGGAAGGTATGCATTGGACCGAGCAACCATATTTAACAACTTGGATTTTACATTCCTAGGCCCAAGCACAATTTTCTCTACAATTATAATTATTTAAAAATGCACAAACAACCGAACAAATAATCATCCTATATTATAAAAAAATATTATCAAAATTATTGACCAGGCATCATTGATTATAATAGTTAAAAGTCAGTACAAAATGTATTGAAACAGTATAAATATAAAATGGATAGCTAAGGCTACATTTAGCATTCTCATCATTTTTCTCTTTTTATAAAATAAATCTAGATACAGAAATTCCATTTCATTTTTTTTTTTGATTTCTAACAATAAAAGCATGTTTGGCTGTCACTTTTTTTTTTTTTCTTTCTTTTTTTCTAACAATAAAATTAAGAAAACATGTTTGGTAAATATGACTATATGTGGATGGGGTGGAGGAAGAGGGATTTGAGAATGCGCTTGGCTTTGGTGAATTTAGTAACCATTGCAAGGGGTGAACATAGAAGGTGTGGATATTGATAGAGGAGTAGGAGAGGGAGCAAAGGATGCAAGTGATGAAGGTCTCAATGGAGGTTTTAAAGGATGGTGAGTATGGAGAACAAAGAGGCTGACAATGACAACAGGGAAAGTGCAAGTAAGAAGGTTGGTGATGAGGATATACGGAGGAAGGAATAGGATGGTGCCAGAGGAGTAGAGGATGGTGTGTGGCGGGTTAGTGGGTTTCTAGAGACATTGCAAAGAGATGGGAAGAAAGCCCAATAGACAAGGAGCTTGAGAGGGAGTTGGGACGTTGGGAGGAGCCGAGATACTGGAAGAAGTTGGAACGTACTAGGAAAAGTCTAAAAAAATATTTTTAAAATAGTTGAAATGAAAATTTTTACTTTCTTTTATTTTCAAAAATAATATATGTTATTTTTTAAAAAAATTAAAAAAATGACGACCAAATTTTTTTTTTTTTTATATTGGATTGCATGCTTGTACTAATAAATATATAAAAAAATGATAGCAAACTAGCCCCGGGTATAGCCTAAATTCTTTTAAAAACTTTTCTTTGATTGGACTTCCGACCGCATAGCCTTTTTAGTATCCTCCTTATTTGTCAAAATAAAGTCAAAAAATAACAAAACTTAAATTTTTTAAATTTAACCTAGATAAAAATGACTCGGTAACAATGGGACAGAGTTTTTGGGTTGAATTGGGTTCGAGCCTAGTTTACTTGATCCGGCCCAATTCCAGCCCTTGCAACTCCAAAGAGGGACTGGTGGCAGCCCTGAGCTTCCCCTCCGCGGTCTCGCTGTCAGGGTTTTCCTCTTCCAGCTCGTTTCCTTTTCGATACCTTCCAGGCCAAACCCTACTCCTTTTTGCTCACCCGTCTCCACAATATCTCGGACTAGTACACGGATACTAGTGTGCGAAACGATCAGCTTCTCTCTATCTCGTTAAGAGATTAAGGATTTCGAGTTGAGGCGGGAAGGAAATGGAACAGCGATCAGCGAATACTTGGCGGATGACCGTCAATGAGAAGAAGTTCATAGAGACCGCTCTCCTATCCGACCTCAGAGTCGACGGCCGCCGGCCTTTTGATTACCGCAAACTCACCATCAAGTTCGGGAGGCACGTATTACTTTTCCCCTTTTTGTTTGATATTTCCTTCTAGGGAATTTTGTGCATCTTCTTCTTTTTATCGTTATATGATCGTTATTGTTGTTGTTATTGCTATTGTTATTGTTGTTGTCGGCGGTGGTGTTGTTGAGATCTCGCATTGTTAGGGGTAAGAGTTCAGTAGTTGAGTACTTTTCAAGCAATTTATGCGAGTGAGTCTAGATCCATATTTTCTTCACCGGATCATACTCGGTCTTGATTGATTTTTATACGTCTGAATGCATTTTGAGTGGGGAAGAAGACTGATTTTGTTTTGCATATCCTTAAATAATATGTGGAAAGCAAATTAAAAATTTGAGAATTGCGGAATGCTATGGTTGTTGTGAATTTGCTCTGTCTGCAGAGAGGATGGTTCATCAGAGGTGCAGCTTGGTGAGACGCATGTCATGGGCTATGTGACTTCTCAACTGGTGCAACCTTATCGAGATAGGCCAAATGAAGGAACACTTTCCATATTTACCGAATTTTCGCCCATGGCCGATCCTTTATTTGAGGCAGGGCGTCCAGGGGAGTCTGCAATAGAACTAGGGCGTGTTATAGATCGTGGTCTGAGGTGGGCTTTTTATTCATATTTTGTTACATCCGTTATTGTGTTACCATCAACAATTTCCATGTATTGAAATTCTTTGAAGTAATGGGCATGCTGCCAAGGCATGATAAATTGCTTAGGATGCCTAGGCACATCTGAAAAAAAAAAAATTAAATATCTTCACAGGGAAAGCAGAGCTGTGGATATGGAATCCTTATGTGTTGTTGCGGGGAAATCTGTATGGGCCATCCGTGTGGACCTTCACATTCTTGACAATGGAGGGTATGTTAGAGTATTTTAGTGAAAGGTCAATTTTTTTCTTTTTTAAACTGATATATACTGGACAATGCTTAATGTTCTTTTTCAAATGATTCAGCAATCTCATTGATGCTGCTAATATTGCTGCTTTGGCTGCTCTCTTGACATTTCAAAGGCCTGAATGTACACTAGGAGGAGAAAATGGTCAGGATGTTATCATTCATGATCCTGAGGTTGGTTGTCACTTCCATTTTTTTTTTCCAACTAATTGTTGGTAAATGCTTTAAATGAGATGAGTTTATAACCTGCTTTCTTATTGCAACGTAATATTGGTCAATACTAGTATATTATCAACAAAAGGCTCTTCATGCATCCATGCATATTATTTTTGACCATGCACTTATGTTGTTCTATGTTGGATCTTCAAATCATATACTAATTTTAGTGTTTTGGTAATTTTTTCCCTCTCCCCATTTTCTTCTCATGTTATGTACAGGTCAGGGAACCACTCCCTTTGATAGTCCATCATCTCCCTGTGGCAGTAACTTTTGCAATCTTTGGTGAAGGTAACATCATGGTATGTTGACATTATTTTTTATCGTCTTTTTCCATCACCACTAAGTTATTTGCCTGCATAGTTAATTCAGTTTCTTCTGCTTTTGTTTTCCTTGGTGGTTGATCTGAAATGCAATGTTTTGTAGGTGATAGATCCAACTTACAAGGAAGAGGCTGTTATGGGAGGAAGGATGACTGCTACATTGAATTCAAATGGCGATGTTTGTGCCGTTCAAAAGGCTGGAGGAGAGGGTGTCATGTCAAGTGTAATCATGCAGTGTTTGCGGATAGCCTCTGTTAAAGCTGCTGACATCACAAGCAAAATTAAGAATGCAGTGAGTCTGAGAGCATCAATTTTGCAGTGTCAATTCATCCTATATATATATATATGTATGTATGTATATATGTATGTATGTATGTATGTATGTATGTATGTATGCGTGCAAGGTTTGCTGTACTAGAAGCAGATCCTGTGCTGGTTAGCCGGTAGTATGATTCGGAACGTGCCGAAGTGTTTCATATGGGATCCGAACTGAAATGGCAAAGCGAGGGAAAGGGAGAACCGAAGAGAGAGAGAGAGGAGCAGAGGGAGGAGTGGACAGGGATATTGGTGGTGGCTGTTGGAGGGCTGCGGAGGTACCCGGAGGGTGGGATCTTCCTCTTTACCCTCTATTGGGTCAAAACAGGGGTGACCATCCCTGTTTTGATCTGTTAAGTGCTTTTTAAAATCTGATCCATAGTGAAGTCGATAAATCTATTGGAGTTAAAAAATATGTAATAGATAAAAATAAGGTTGGTCGCCCTTATTTTGGCCTGACGGAAGGTGGGGAGGAAGATCTTGCCCTCTGAGGGCCTTCGCGGCCCTCTAGGGGCCACTATCGGCATCCTCGACCACTCCCTCTGCCTTTGTTTCTCTCTCCCTCCCTCTCCTTATCTCTCTGTCTCTCTCCATCCTCCTTTATGGAGGGGGTGAAGTTCTAAAAGTCTCTTGGGTCCTTTCTCTTTCCCTCCTCCCTCCTCTCTTTCTCTCTCCTTTTCTCTTCTCATTGGTGTGCCATTTTTTATGTTCGCTGTATGTATGCATGCACGTATGTATGTATGTATATATGTATTTATATGTTTATACATACATACACACACACACACACATATATATATATATATATACATATAACATTTGCTGAACCATCATGAACCAACCAGTTCAGGGCATGTTGAATCATACCAACAAACAGCCAGTCAACACGGTCTTGCATAAAAACAGGACATTGCTGAGGAGGGAGAAGAAAAGAGGAAAAGAGAGAGAATGGGGGAGGGAAAGAGACGAAGGGCCAGATAGATCGTTGGGGACCTACCAAGACCCTTGGAGGGCTGCTAAGGCTTTCGGAACTCCACCCTTATCCATAGAGAGAAGAATGGAAAGAGACAGAGATAGAGAGAGAGGGAGTGAGAGAAACGAGGGAGGGGAGTGGTGGAGGATGCCGATAGTGACCGGGGAGAGCGGGATCTTTCTCCTCACCCTCTATCAAGTCATATATATATATAAGTTAATGTCCACAAGCTAATCTCTACAATGTGATCTGAAATATTAGGAAATGTGGATGCGATAACTACCCATGAAGGGTATAATAATTGACCAGGACAGCTTATTGTAGGTACAATAATCACCCAATACAACCTTTATTGGTCTAGTAACCCCCATGTTCTAGGTCCATAGATGCCAAAATATGTGGAGTAACGGTTGAAAAACCCCCTTACTCTATATAAAGGAGGAAAGGGGACCAGGGGGTAAGTTCTTTTTGGAGAAAAGAAGACATACATTCTCCTCTCTCTTTGGTTTTCCTTTCAACTGTTTCCTGAACTTTGGCTAATTTAAGCATTGGAGGGTCTACCGCCAGACACTCTCTAGCAAGTGGACACTTTCTTGTAGGTTTTGATGCCTCTGCAACTCCTCGCTAGACTTCGGCAACCCATCGAGCACTACCTTGGCCTTCTATCAGAGATTAGCGATAATAGATTAGCATGCCAAGTAAGGAAAAGTCCAAACTCCCTTGAATCATTTTGTCAGAAATCTACCAACGACTTTTAGATGTCGAGGTTGCTCCAATGATGTCAGACTCGAGAATTAGTCAACCTACCTACGATTGTGCCCACAACCTAATCTCTACAATGGGATATGGAATATTAGGAAATGTGGGTGTGATGACCCCCTATGAAGGGTATAGTAACTGATCAGGATAGCTTATCATGGGTGCAATAACCACCCACTACAGCCTTTATTGATTTGGTAACCCCCACGTTCCAAGTCCATAGATGTCGAAATACGTGGAGTAATGGTTGAAGAACCCCCCTACTCTATATAAAGAAGAGGGTAAGGGGAGCAGGGGTAAGTTCTTTTTGGAGCAAAAAGATACAAATACTTTTTGCTTCTCTCTTTGGTTTTCTCTTTCAATTGTTCCCTAAACTTCAGTTAACTTAGGCATTGGAGGGTCTCTCTCCGAACACTCTTTGGCAAGTGGACTCTTTCTCGCATGTTTTGAGGCCTCTGCAGTTCGAGGGATCGGCGAGTGTATATATATGTGCATATATATATATATATGTATGTATGTATGTATGTATACATATACACATATATTTATTTCAGGTCTTCTTTGATTTGATTCAGATTATAATCCATTTGTGGCTGGTGGCCTGGTGCATGGAGCTATCTATGGATTCCATCCTTGTGTAGCTGTTGATCTCCCACTTCCATCTAAACATTGGATAATTGCACTTTATCAGTGACTCAGACATTTTAACTTCATTGATCCATGATAAAAAATAACGGAAAAGTAGATAAGCAAGGTTAAATACATGTACAGTGGCCACATTGGCTAAGTTATTGCAAAATATGGTGGCTTGCATATGAAGGAATATACAGTCTTGTCAATGTTAATTGTGAAAATTCACAAAAATACTCTTATGGATAGAGTATTGTTGATAGCTTTGCACAAGTTGTTTTGGAGGATTTTATTTTTCCCAAAATGTTTCAGACAAGCCAAAAACATAGTTAATCACTAGAAACATCATAACCTGCTTTGGAGTATGACCTTGCAGAATAACACTATGATAATGAATTACCAGTGGATGCAAACAAACTGTTAGTCTCTCGTGTCTAGATTCAATGTATTTTCTTGTGTTTCTAAATAAATTATTTTGTACTTGTTCAGGTAGATGCTTACAACACTGAAAGAGCATTGCGAAAAGTAAAGCGTCATCCTCCATCAGTTGCACTTGAAGTCAGTGTGCCAGATGTTATAATGAAGAACCAAGTTGATGACTTAAGTAGACATGAAGTGCTAAATTTAAAAGATGAGCTAGAGAGAAGCTGTAGTAATGATGGTACTAGCATTGGAGTTGAAACTAGTACTTCTAGAGGGAAAAGTAATGCATTCATTGGTGGGCCTGCAAGCTGGTAACTTGCTGGGTAGCTGCACTTCATTTGTGTTGCATAGTATTTTCACCTTTACAAATTTGATTTGGAACAGCACCTTAGTTATCTGGGGTGAGTTTTTGCTTGACATAATTGTTTTCCCTTTATACCTGCAGGGATCCGTACTCAAAGGGTATTTCATCATGTTTTATTAGAAGTTCTCAAGATCTACCTGGTAATCACTTCAATTATTTTAGGCACCCACTCAACCTTTTCATTCGAGAAAAACCAATATGTGCATGTTTTGGGGTGCGTTTGTATTTGTCAAAAGTGATTCCAGATCTAAAAATGGAATTTTTTATGTTTGGCTACAACTCGAAATTAATTTTGAATTGCATTGAAGATCTCCAAAATGTGGTTGATGTAAAGCTAACCCCTCTTGCTTCCATGGATATAACACCGCAAGCTAAATATCATGTTTGCAGGAAGTTATTTTTTTAGAAAATAATGCATTGCCATCTCGATATATATATATATATATTTTACTTGTGTATCAGATTATTAATCTTCTCTCATCTTCATTCATGTCCCCCATTAATCTTCTCTCATCTCCATCAACGTTCTTGTTCCTTTTTCTCGATTTTTTTCTTTCTTGAGATTAATCTTCTTTCATATCTATTGTCCCTTTTGTCCGATATCCTTGTGTATCAAGACTTTCGATTAATCTCCTCTAATCTCCATCCACATTCCCTTTTTCTAACTTTCTTGTTTATCAAGATCCTTTTTATCTTCAGATTTATCTCTGTCATGACTCTTTCTTCTTCAGATTGATCTCCTCTCATCCCGACTTCTTTCAGATTAATCTCTTCTCATTTATGATATTTGTCCTTTTTAGTTATTTTGTCATTTAAAAGGGATTTTTGGGTTTGTTGACCAAATATATAAAAAAACTATTTCTACAGTTTTTAGAATTTTAATAGCCAAACAAAAAACTGCCTTGTTCCAAAACAACTTTTGACATGAAAACACAGCTTTTATCAAAAATTGCTTTTTGGCCAAAAACTACGGCATCCCTACAATATCATGTTAAAGTAAATTTTGCTACTAACTAGGTACTACTGTCCAGATCTGTTTTCTAATTTAAATTTCTGAACTTGAAATATTGTATTTAATTCGGAAGAGAAGTTCTAGTTTATTCTCTTAGGTTGGATGCGGTGTCCATTGTGGGAATAAAATTTGATTTGTTTCTTGGCTATTGTTCAAATCAGATTTAATCAGTCTGATATTTTGCCATAGATTTTTGGATTTCTGAGTAGTATCCCAGAATTGATTCATAAATGTTACTAGTTGGTTCTTCATTGTCAAATTAAGCAGCCTAATTGTAGTTCTTAATGGGTCTTAGTTTAGAAGACACTACCATCTAGCCTTGCAGAGAATTCCAGAGTTTTATGTCTTTGTGCATATGTTATAGGATAAAGACATTGGGGTTTTAGTCAATTTAGTTCATACAATGGTCAATTTCACCATGGTAAAATGATCCAAGGATCATTCCAAAAATAGTATCAACAAGTTTTGACATTTACCACTGAAGTATGTTTGTTTTATTTTGAGCAATAAAAAAATTCTTTTGAGGATGCCTATTTTTTTTTCTATTTCACATGACTAAAATTTGTACTGTGCTGTTCTATTTTCATAATTTGTATCCAATACTTGTGTGTTGGAACCAAGGATTCAGGTTCTAGCGGGACATCCCACGGGATGCCGGGATGGGGTATTATCCCATGTGTCGGGACAGGACATCCCGCCAGCATCCTAGTGTCCCAATCGAGACACCTTGGGACATCTCCGGTCCTGAGTATCGGGATGGGACGGGACGCCGATGCATCCCATTCTAGGAAAAAACCGGGACAGTCCTGTCCCACGGGATTTAAAACCTTGGTTGGAACTCAAACAACTACCTGTTATCCCAAGTCAACATTATTCATGCTATGGTGAGGGCTTTTTGTGACCGAGCAAAATCATTGTTTATATTCTTAATTACAGTAAGCTATGGAATTTTTGTGTTACTAAACAGGAAATATTGGTGATCATTTGGAAAGGGCAATAAAGTAAGATTTTTTGGTGTAATATCTTGTTATCTTTGTTCAAGTGAATACATGGGTGACCTATAAAATTCTTTTGGTGATGAACAACTCTGCAGAGCATGGACAACCTATTCAAACATAAACATGTCCTTAAAGAATTAAACAAATATTGTATTAGTTTTGGTCTTTTGACTGTCTTCATCTCCCTAAACATCAGCTAGAATTTGAGCTCCCACGGCAGTCTCCCCACCTGCCCAAAACTGCCATGAACAGGGATTTGGCTTCGATTAATGGAGAGTTGACATCATGTGTCGGTCGTGTCAGAGTCTTAAACTTTTGAATTCAGCTTAATTTGGAAATCATACTCTTTATAGGTGGAGATAAGCTGGTTGGTTAAGATATACATCAGTTGCCCATATTGAACCTGCACACTACAATTGAAATCTAAGATTATTTTTTGACCAACCCAAAGGCAATTCAATGGACTCTAATAGTTGTTCATGGAAGAAGCTTCCTTTTAAATTTTGCAACTATTGCCAGATCTTAAGTCCTTTGTTTCAGCAAATGCAGATAAAGCATATTCATTCATGATGGGGGCTGAGGGTTGCAGCATGAGTAGGGTTCCTTGTTTATTTGTCATTCAATCTATATTTAAAGATGTACTTTCATCCTAAATGATCAGATCGTTATTGAAGTTCTGCAATAGTTGCTAAGAGTTCACATTGTGGAAAATGCAGGGCCTTCAAACTTGGCTAAGGAACAAGAGGAAGCAAAAATCAGTCAAACTTCCATAGAATCCTGTCCCGAGGCAACAAATACTTCAAGTTCTGGTCCTGTGGGAACCTTGGTTGCGAGCCAGCAAGCTAACCCTCCAAAGAGTCTGAAAGATGCTGTGAAGCCCCGATACAAGAAGAAAAAAAATGCATCCTCACCTAGTGACTTGAGCTAGATCTATCAAGAGTTGCCACTAAGCATAGCACTATCAGGTAGTTGCATTTAATTCCCACAATGTAATTAAGAATCTGTTGTTGCTTCCTATTTTTTCTTAAATTGTGTAGCCTTTCACTTGCCTTTTTCTTTTACTGACAATTTAGGACCCTGTGGCAAAAACTTTCAAAGGGTGTTACTAGTATACTTTTTGGATAAGTCCAAAATTTTACAGAAAGTTGATGAAGTTTGGATCAGTCAGAACCATTGAGTTTTTGTTTGCGATTGAATAACCTATTAATTTCAAGTTTTAAGATTGGACCTTTGGAGGGAAGCATTTATGCTGAACCTTGTAGAACCCGTTCCTGTTACTCCAGTTTTATGACACGAACTTATGCATTTAGTAACAATGGAGATGGGGTTTCCAAAATGAGATAAAATAACATTCTCTTACTTTGACCAGCTTATATTCTTCTTCTTGTACACATTGGTCCAGTATGTGGTATTTTCATAATCAGATGAATTTGGTATTAGGTTTTGTTAGTTGGAGAGCATATCACATGATAGTATTGTCATAATTTTTGTTAGTTGGAATTTATTCCGTTGTCCTATCTTGATGTGAGCTCAAGTCTCCCTTCTAAGATGTCTCTACCTACTGGAAAACTCTGTTGTTCGATGCATACTGAAGGTCATTTCCCTCAAATGTTTTCTGACTGCTGTCCTCTTCAATCTTCAGATTCTGTACTTGAAATTCATGTTGGTCTAGATCCGTGGTTTAATTTCGGTGTTTGAGCTTTTTATATTTAGCGATTCTGCTGTGCTGATATGATACAAAATCATCGTTTCTTTTCTGGGTAATAATTTAACAGGTTCTATGCTGCTGTCAGACTCTGCTGCTTGGCATTGTGCTGGTGATGCCTGTCAGTATCTTGGAAGCATATTATCATTGGAAGTGCCTGCATTCTGAACTTATGGACTTGTACGCTTCTTAGTGAAGGTTTCATCCTTAAATTCTTGCAGACACATTTCAGGGGTTTGGAACGTGAGCTTAGACCACTTGGTGACCAAGTAACCCCATCAGCTCTGATGAATTATCAGCACTAATGGTTGCAGACTCATTTGTAGGAGTTGAGCCAAAACTGAGATGGCTCTAGGAACTAGCCTTGACAGCTGTCTTCAGGAATTTTTTTGGCATCATGACAGTTATATTTTTTCGTTAAAAGAAACTACTTAGTTGGGAATCAAAAACTAGTTGCTGAGTGCGACATTTTTGGTTACTTTGGATGAGAATGGGCTACTAATGGTTAAATTTAAGCTGATTGTGTATATTTAAGGGCACATAGAAGATTTTGAACATGCTTGTGCCAGAATTGTGCCATTTGCATTCCTCAAAGAGTATGTCAAAGAGAGTTGCCACGAGAATTTAGCATGGGCCTCTTCATATTTGTTTAATCAGAATGCTTGAATTTAAAATGCCTGCACGCACGCGCGCACACAGAGAGATGCATACCGGAGAAGCTTTAATTTGTCGAAATTCTGAAATTTATTGGGGCGAGTATAGTCAAGGTTTGTGTGTCAAAGTTGTTTTAGCGTTTTGCAGTTATTACTTTTATACTCATTAGATAATTAACTAGGGATTTAATTGACATGTAGATATTTTGCTCATTTCTATCAAGAGCCACGCTGTGTTTCACTTGCTTGCAGTTATCTCCCATCAAGGGTGGTTTCTCTTATCAAGAGCTAAGCTTCTTGTTTTTTATTTCTGTAAAAAATTTTTTTATTAATGAAATAAAATTTTTGATTTATTTTGTTTTGAGGTACTATTTGTTCATTTGGTTGTATAATTGCAGTCAGGATGATGAATTTTTGTGGGACGCACATCTCATTGTTGATCCTCTTCGAGGGTCATAGAAATTAGGATTCATGTTGATAGCTTAGAAATCAAAAATTGAGGTGGCGAACAAGAATGCCATCGATGGGAAAAAAATTGTTGAAAGCATGGAAGGTGTTTAAAAGGGCAAATATGGAAATTGAATGTTTTGGCTGATAATCTAACAGAGGGATAAAGTATATCTAAAGTATATCTCGTTGAAAAAGTCAAGTTTATCAGGAATCAGAGAGGCTATCTGAGAAAGTTGAGAGGGTAATTTGGGTTGCGGCTATCAAGTGGTTCATGTACATGGTTAGCTTCGTTTGGCTCGAGACATCTCCATCCTAGAATTGTTGTTCATGTTTGGAGAGATGGGATGTGGGCGGTTGCTCAAATAATGCATTTTCAAAGCAAGTTCCACTAAGCTCGGGAGAAGATTTCTAATCTCGAGCGATTGTTGAAGGGTAAAGGCATGGCAACCAATTTTGATGCCGAGTCGAGATAGCTTGTCATAGTTGCCTTTCAATCGAGCGAGCAGCTTCGGGTGGAGATGCACCATGTGATGGGAGCTCGAAGGGCATGGAAAATTTCCAGGTTAAACGATAATTTGACAGGGAGAATACATGAGATGTTCAAGCTCGATCGCATCGTTGGTCATTTTATCTGTAGAGATAAGGTTCGGATCCTTTATCTAAGCCTCGACCTTTCTCACCTTCCATTCCCAGAGAGGATGTAAATGAACTCCTTGCAGAAATCGATGAGGTGGGCTAGGAGATCCATAAATAGTTTCTTGTAATTTTTTTTTCTTTTGCATATCACTCAATTTTTGTGATCACCTTCTTGTAGCCTCCAAGCACTCTCATTATGATGCAAGAAAACTCTACTTCTACATCGCTTTTTGTTTTTCCTATGATATGAACATTTTTATTACTTTGAATAATTAGATGATCATTCTTTGTTTTGGATCGATTGAAAGCCACTAAATTGACCATAGATTGTTGTAGCATCGAGTGATAGTGCTTGAGAGTTAAACCCTTTTTGTGGATCGATCAAGGGTCCTCAAGACTTTAGTTAATCAAACATCATTGAAAAGCCTTAAGGCTCTGATTGATTAAAAGCTATTTGGGGATATGGGAATGGAATCGCCTTGGGGCTCAAACAATCAAAGATTGTTTGGAGCCATGGGTATTGAATGGCCTTGGGGCTTTGATTAACAAAGGTCATTCAGAGCCGTGGGCATTGAATGGTCTTGGAGCTCTAACCGATCAAAGGTTATTCAGAACCATGGACATTGAATGACCTTGGAGCTATGACCGATCAAAGGTCATTTAGAGTCGTAGATGTTGAATGGCCTTGGAGCTCTAATCAATCAAAGATCATTTGGAGCAATGGGTGTTAATGGTCTTGGGGCTCTAATTGATCAAAAGTTATTTAGAGGCATGGATGCTGAATGGCCTTGGATCTCTAACCGATCAAATGTCATTTGGAACCATGGGAATTGAATGGCCTTTGCAAACACTTGATGGTTGATACTTGAAGTTTAAATCTATAATGGGATCTCCTATCCTATGTTTTTCTTTTGAGTGCACTCAATGTGTTGTCGCTCAGTGGATGCCTTGGTGTTGTTCCTTCAAGTCATGAGATGCAACATGGTCAAGAGCACCACTTGTCGTAAACTTGGTTCCTGGGAAAGTTTTGACTAAATATAACTCCTGCATATTAGGTGCCTTTATGGTGCCACTTTGGTGAGAACATTAGGACATTAATGTGCCATTCCCAAGGGGATTAGGATCTTGATCGAGATGCTTGTTGCTTCGACTTCCCTTCTTGAAGATATTTAATTGCTAGCAGGACACATGCCCCATGATGGTTGGGCATGGGCATGGCTAGTGCCCACCTAGCTCTTTTATAAATAGAGGGCTGGTGACATGAATCTCTGCTAAATCCTCCTATCAAGGCTTGTGGAAAGATGTTGTAGCCGATTTTCGGTGTGGGTGTCAGGGGCGTAGGATTTCCTTTCTTGAGAGATGGGTTCTTCCCGGGAAGATTGTCCAAATTATTTTAAGGGCATAATGATGTACGCTCACCTTGGTATGGAAGGTAATAGAAATGGCGGGTGCTCTAGCTGCATCGCTGCAACTGTTGTCGTTCGAAGGATGGAGTTGGAGGGGGACTCAAGCTATATGCCTCATCACCCATCACCACCTTAAGCAGGATTTGGGATTGGGTAGAGAGGCGGTGGGCACATCTCTATGGCCTTTGTTATAAGCAGTAGCTAGCTAAGGCCCCTAGGATGTTCTCTCTCTTCTTGCGGGCGGAACCCTCGGGTTGTATAGGGGGTAGTCTCCCAGCATTCTTTAACACTGTTCCCGATCAACGACTTTTTCTACTCCATCTGCTTGTGGGTTGGGGTATGCTTTTCATCATATCAATCCCATATAAAGGGGGTATGCGCTACCTCAGCTTCACGATGCACTTCCTCCCTTTCCCAGTGGCATCCTTGCACATTATGAGGTGTTTCAGCTACTTTTCGATCCTAGAGGGGATATTTTATGATTTTTCGGAGGGAAACTTTGTCGCTCATGGGAGCTCGAATTTGGTCCTAATTCTTCTCTTGCTGGTATGGAGCTTAGGATTCTTTGGAGGTCAAGTCTTAGCCCTTCGAAGTTTGTCTTTCATCTGTACTTCGCAAAGCATCTTTGGAATAATATAATCTAGCAGAGGCCAAAAACAAGTGTAATCCAGAATTTATTAATAAAATAACCATTTCTTTATATTTTTTGTTTGTGTTTGTTTGTTATTTGCCAAATTTTGAACCACATGGCCATATTTTGTCTTTGGGCATCTTTCACATTCTTACGGAGGATTTTTACTAGAAGCTTTAAGGATATCCGATGAGCTTTAGCAAAGACTTTCTCAGCTCAAGAAACTTGGCTCGACACCTTCATTATCGAAGCTTTCTTGATTTCTTGCTAGTTAGGATATGCATAATCCAAAAAAGATTTTTATTTAACAAGTGGGAGACTACATTACTGATAATACATTCGAAGATTAGCTGAGTGCCATGGTTGGAGTAGAGAGGTTCCATCTAGTTGCTTCAGTCGGTAAGTCCTTGGCTTTACGACTTTCTCCACTTGATAGGGTCCTTCCCACTTTGGTGAAAGTTTGCCTCTTGGGCCAGGTTGGGAGACCTCTACTCGGTATAGTACCAAGTCACCGACCTTGAAAGTTTTGCCTCGAAGTCTAGAGTTAAAATATCAGGCGACTTTATATTGGTACACCACCATTTTGATGCATGCTCTTTCCTAGGCTTCATCTAGCAAGTTCAAGTCTGCTAGTTGTCTTTTCGAGTTAGTTTGCTCGTCGAAATTTCTAATCCATGCTGATGGAACTCTGAGCTCAACGAGTATTACGGCTTCAATTATGAAAGATAGGCTAAAAGGCATATCTCTTGTCAGGACTCTCGATGTCGTTCGATATGCCCAAAGTATGTGGTGAACCTCGTCAGCCCACAAACCCTTAGCTTTGCCCAATCTCTTTTTGATGCCTTAAAGAAGAGTTCAGTTTGTAACATTTGCCTCTCTATTAGCTTGGGGGTGAGCCACTGAGATGAGGTGATGTGAGATTCCATGATCTTCATAGAACTCCTCGAATTTGGTTCCAGCAATTTGTCGTCCATCATTAATGATTAATAACAGGGGGCCCTCCATATAAAGTCTATCACCTTCGCCTCGGTAATGTGGGCAAATGGCTCGGTCTCCACCTACTTTGTAAAGTAATATATGGTGACTAATAAGAACTTCTGCTATCTCAAGGCAAGCTGAAATAGATCAAGGATATCCATTCCCTACTATGCAAAAGGCTAAGGGGTGCATATAGGGGTGATCAGCGCAGCAGGTAGGTGCTGGATATTTGAATTCCTTTGGCAAGTGTTGCATCACAAGACAAAGTTCTCTACATCCTTTTGCATCTTGGGCCAGCAGTAACCTTGTCAAAGAAGTTTGTATGCCAATGACTTCTTTCCGATGTGGCTTCCGCATATTTCTTCGTGAACCTCCCTCAGTGCATAATCAGCATTAAATGGGTGTAAGCACCTAAGGAGGGGTAGAGAAAATGATTTCTTGTAGAGCTTCCCTTCATGCAAGAGGCACTGGGAGGCTTGGTATTTTACTTTGCGGACTTCTTTCTGATCTGCAAGGAGTGTACCATCCTTCAAAAAGTTGATCAGTGGGTCAATCTAAGATGGCACATGTCCTATTACACTTTTGTCGATTACTTAATGGTCGATCTCTTAATTAGCTCATGATAGGCTACTTTGGGCAATGCCATTAGTGTAATGGTCACCGATTTGGCCAAACGGTTAGCTTGGGAGTTATCCTCCCTTGATATTTGCTGGATCTCAAAGCTATAGAAGATGGAAGCCAGATCCTTGACTTTGGAAAGGTACTTGGTTATGTTTTCTTCCTGAGCTTCATAGTCACCTTTAATATATCCGACAACTAGCTATGAGTCACTGTAGGCCTTTGAGTTCTACACCCCTACTTTTTTAGCTACTCAAAGTCTTGCAATCAAGGCTCATATTTAGCTTCATTGTTCGTCACAAAGAACTTAAAGTATAGGGCATGCTCAGCTATGACTCCTTTTGGGCTTATGATGACCAATCTGGCACTCGACCCTTCAAAGTTGGAAGAGCCGTCACCTCCTAGGTGCTAGTGGGCTCTAGGATGGGTCCTTGTGTTGACATTAAGGGCTCCACATCATTCAGTATGGCTTGTTCATCAGGGATGGTATATTTAACTAGAAAGTCGACCAAATATATGAGCTTTAATCGATGCTCGAGGTTCAAATTTGATATCAAATTTAGAAAGTTTGATTACCCACTTGGCGATATGCCTTGACTTATGCTCTTCATAGGCTTGTCGGTTATGAGGGTGATGATATGGGCTTGGAAATATGGTCAGAGCCTTTGGGTAGCGATAAGAAGCACGTAGACCAGCTTCTCCAATTTGGAATACCGGGCCTCCGTATCCCTCAAGATCTGGTTGGTATAGTAGATTGGCTTCTAGATCTTGTTCCACTCTTGGATCAGCACCACACCCATTATTAGGGATGAAGTTGCTAGGTACAGGAATAGTTTCTCATCTGAGTCTGGCTTGCCCAATAGCGGGGGGGAACTAAGGTAGTTTTTAAGCTCTTCAAAAATTTTGCGACATTTCTCAGTCCACTAAAAATTCTTGGCTGCTTAAGATTCGGAAGAAGGAGAAGCATCACTCAACTGACTTGGAGACCAACTGATAGAGGGTTGCGATCCTTCCTATGAGGTGCTGGACATCTTTGATCATCCTCAAGGGGCCCATTTCCTAGATGCTTTAATTTTCTTAGGGTTGACCTCCACCCCTTGATTGGAGACCATGAAATCGAGGAACTTCCTGGAGGCCTCCCCATAGGTATACTTTGTGGGGTTTAGCTTCATCTAGTACTTTCATAAGATGACAAAAGCTTCCCAGAGGCCATCGATGTGGGTCCCGGTAACTTTACTCTTGACAAGCATATTATCCATGTACACTCCATGTTTCTTCTGATCTGGTTTTTGAAGTTTTGTTCATGAGGTGCTGGTAAGTTATGCCTATATTTTTTAGGCCAAATGACATGATCCTATAATAAAAATGACATCGATCGTAATAAAAATAGTTTTTTTCTCATCTTTAGGGGTCATCCAGATTTAGTTATAGCCAGAGAAGGCATCCATGAAGCTAAGAAGATCATAGCCTGATGTGGCACCCACCATCTAGTCAATCCTCGATAGTAGGTAGCTATCCTTTGGACAAACCCTATTTAGGTTGGTGAAGTCGATAAAAATTTGTACTTCCCATTCACCTTCTTTACCATGACCACATTGGAGACTCACTCTGGATAGGAGGTTTCTTTGATGAAACCTGCATTGAGAAATTTATCGACCTCTTCGGGTATTACCTTCTAGTGTTCGGGTACAAAGTTCCACTTCTTTTATTTGAAGGCCCGATACTTTGAGTCCACATTCAATTGGTGCACCATATCAAGGGATTGATGCTTGGCATATTAGCTGGTATCTAAGCGAAGATGTCGATGTTTTCTTGCAAAAATGAAACTAGTTGATTTTTGGTTACCTGATGTGATTGGAGCCAATTCGGAATGTGTGCTTTAGGTCCTTGTCTGCTAGAGGTATGAAGATGAGGTCATCAACTAGTTCTCCTCGCTGCTTGGCCAGGTCATCACAGATGTCCAACCCTTTGATTGGATAGGTGTTGGAGATTTGGTTCCTTAGGGTAGTGGTGTGCCAAGCCCTGATCTCCATGAACCTCTATGACCTCATGCATCATCGGGAACTTTATCTTCAAGTAATATGTTAATATAACCATTCAAAAGGCATTGAGGCCCGGCCACTTGAGGATGGTGTTGTATGCTGAAGGTACTTAACAATAAGAAAATCGACCTAGGCAATGGATCGGTGAGGATAATGTCCCATCCTTATAGGTAAGGTAACCACTCCCTTAACCTAGATTGCATCTCCAATAAAGTCGACCAGGGCGAAGTCTACTCTTCCTAACCAATTAGGCGATATTCCCATTTTGATAAAAGTATCATAATATAAGACATTGGTTGAACTTTCATTATCTATGAGGATGCAGCATGCATCATAGTTTTCAATATTTAAGGTTATAACTACCATATCGTTATGCGGGAATTGGATCCTTTGATTATCTTCCTCGATAAAAATTATTGGTTCTCCAGCCCGTCTCTTAGTCGGCCATCCTTCATCACCGAAGTTACTATGGTGGCATCCCCTAATGATGGTTCCCACTGTCCTAGATGGAAGTGGATCACCATTTTCTTAGGGCTTGGGCTGCTGTGGATGTTTAGCTAGTCGGGGTGACCTTGACCGATCCCCCTCCCTTTGGCATTGGATGAATTGGTCGAGCTGGCCTTGTCTGTTGAGCTCCTCAATCTCATCTCGGAGCTAGATGCATTCTTCAGTGCCGTGACCATGGTCACAGTGATATAGGTATAATTTGCTTGGAAATGAGATAGTGGAGTCCATAGTATTGCCCAGAAATAGAGCCCAAGATGGGGGTGAATTGGATCTTTCAAAAATTAAAGCAATTATGTGTCGGTCTTTGAAGTGTTTGTGAGCAATGTGAATAACTCAATGATATGCAGCGGATAATAGTAAATTAATTACAGAAAATAAAGAACAAGAAATAAGAAGAAGAATCATACACAAACACCAAGTTTTATTGTGGTTCGGTGCAAACCAAGCACCTACATCCACTCCCCAAGCCACCCTTGGAAAAACTACTATAATCTTTCCAAGATTATAGCCGACTTGTTTTACAAGGCTCACAAGTCAAAACCTAAGTTGGTTTTATCACCTAGACTCACTAACAACCTTTACAACTTGTTTTGTCTTCGGGCTCATAAGTCAAATTCTAGTTGGTTTTGTACCTTTAGCTCACCAACAACCACAACAACCTACTTTCAAGAAATCCTTGAAAGCTAGGTTAACAAAGTATAGAGATAAAGATACAATATAAAAGCATAATCAAACTCTCTTCTAGAATGAAAAATGGAAGCTTTGAGGCTTTTGAAGATTCTTGTCTTGTCTTCTCTTTGGAATCTTCTTCAAGCTCACTTTTGGAAGGATGAAATGATGGGCTTGTAAGCTTTTTCAGGGAATTTCTCCTTTTATGGATTTTGGAAGTGAAGTTCTTGAGGGAATATTGACTTTTGAGTATTTAATGGAGTTCAATGCTTCGTGAATAAGTTTGGTGAAGCTTAAATACTTCAAAAACTTTAAAAAAATGATTTGAGACCGTTGGAGGATCAAAACTAGCCATTGGGAGCTTGAAAAGACCAAATCTATAACTCAAAAAATAGATCTGTTGAAGCTATCAGAACCCGTGAGTTGACACTTGACTTCCAGGTGTCAACACTTGGTTTCTAGGTATCGATACTTGGTCCTGCAGGTGTCGATACTTAAATTTCAGGTGTCGACACTTGACACAAAAATCCTCCAAAATGACAAGTTATGTATTTTCAAAAAATCTCAGGCCTTGAGTCAACACTTGGATTCTAAGTGTCGACACTTGTATCTTAGGTGTCGACACTTGGCATGCCAGTCAGGAATTTTTGCATGCCAATCACTGAAGTGTCGACACTTGGCAATCTTGAGTCAACTCTTGGTTCTAAAATTTGCCAAAAAGAGTGCCAAAACTCCAAAAACATAAAGATATACAATCAAACTTTAAATATACTTACGTAAGCCATAATTGAATATTTTTAGGCCTTTTTCATGGTGAGAAGACTTCTTAAAACATAAATTTTGCTTAGCTTCAAGATACTTTCTTTTTGAGAATTTGAGGTGTCTGTATCCCGTAACTCATAGCCATAATTGAAACATTAGAACAAAATATGTACTGAACATTTTGTTAATCATCAAAATCAAAGGCAAACCCAACAATCTCTCCCTTTTTGATGATGACAAAATCTTGAGTATATAAGCATCCAATTTTCAATTTTGAATATGATATCTTATAAACATGAACTTAAAAACATATGCACACCCATACATATAGTTTTGACAAGGAAGAGATATAAATTAAGTATGAAGTTAAGTTTTCTCTCCCCCTGAGTGAGTTAAGATATGAAACATTTCACAATTGAAATAAAATTTGAATTTGAATCTTATATATCTTACTCTTATATCTTACTCCCCTTTTTGTCAACATTAAACAATAAAGGGAATAAACTCCCCCTGAGTTGATGCAATAGGGTCGAGAGACATTCAGTATCAGAGTAAAGTTCAAACATTATAAATTTAATCATTATTAGAGTAAATGAATAAGCTAGCAACTGAACCAAGAAAGAAACCGAAATGCTAGTCTGCATATATAAAAGGAGTTTCCAGTACAAAATTTGCTGATACAATCAGCATACACTGAAACATAACAAGTACAACATATAGATAAACACTAAAACATAAACAATAATCATCAGAACAATCATCTGTGAGGCTACTCCTTATTAGATGGAATCTCAAAGGAAATAGGACATGTAATCCTAGACCTAGGAACTAGAGCTCTAGGGGTCTTCAGAATACTGACTCCTAGTCCTGGTCGAAGGTCCTAAATGGGGTTGTTGCCCAGGTGGCTTTTCAAGAGGGGGATGAATTGGGATTAAAAACTTTTGCAAGTATGTGCATTTTGAAATTCTTTTAGTGTAGAAGTGAAGTGTGCAAAGCGGAAGTAAATAAATTAAAGCAATCAAGCAATGAAAGCACAATCACAAACACCAAGAAATAGAGTGGTTCGGAGCAACTGGCTCCTACATCCACTACCCAAGGACCACTTGGGATTTCCACTATATCCCCTAACTAGAATACAGTCGGATTGTTTTACTAGGCTCACAATCCAAACCTATACACTTTGGTTTTATCGGGATCATCAAAGAAACCCTAACTCCATTTGGTTTTACATGGGATCACCAAAGAAAACCCAAACACTTGGTTTCAAACCGGGAAAACCAAGAACCCAAACTTAGGTTTTACAAGGTTCACCTAAAACCTTCAACTCTCTCTCTAGATACAGCCCCTTGCTGTTCTAAGAGAGAAAACCAAGATAAAGAATATATAATAAGCAAATACAACAAACCAATTTTGTTTTGATGTTGCCGATGAAGATCAAAATGAAGTCAAGCCTTAAGTGCTCTTCAATGCTGCTTCTTCCCTTCTTCAATGTGTAGATTCAATGATAGAGTAGAGTTGGTGAAGCTTTGAATCTCACTTGAATGCTCTTTGAGGTAGGTAGAGGAATAACTTGGAAGCTCTTTGTTCTTTCAAGAATATTCAGCAATAAATCTCCATTGATTGATTAATCCTTCAAAAAATATTTCTTTTTATAGTTTTCCATGTGATATGGTCGCTGTAGGGCCTTGGGATTCATGAAATGGCCGTTGGAGGTGATTTGGAATTCAAATTTCAATTTCTACAGCTAGTTGTTGAAGTGCAGACAACGGCTCTACGAGCCGGCTCGAGCTCCAGGAGTCGGCTCGAAGTCTCAGTCAGGCCAAAAACAAACTTCTGTGGGAGCCGGCTCTTGGACTAGGAGTCGGCTCTTGCAATCAAGCTTTCAATTTACACAAACATACATACCTAGAGTCTGCTCTTGATCTGGGAGTCGGCTCTAGTTCTCATAACTTCAAAAACTATATTTCTGGAAGAATCGGCTCTTGAACTGGGAGTCGGCTCTAGTGGGGACACCGGAGGTACCAGAATAAGACAGAGGCTTTTCAACCCTCTATGGATTGATCAATAATTTATGAGTCCATCTGTAATAAGGGCTTAGCCCATTTGAGTCCATTTTAGTTGTTATTTGAGTCTTTTGAGTTGTTATTTTAGTTCTGTACTAGTCAGCTCATGTTGAGCTATTTCAGTCCAATGTTAGTCAGCTCATGTCGAGCTAATTTTATTTTTTTTGAGTCCTGTCCAAGCAAATTGAAGACTCAAGACCACATTATACAAGTGAAGACCAAGTCCAACCATATTGAAGACATGAAAGTTTAGCCCAAGTCCAACCCAGCTCGAAGATTTGAAGACCCCAGGAGGAAAATCAGAAACCCTGATTCCTTGCAGATGCCCTCCAGATACCAAGATTCCCTTCCAGATGACAAAATATATTCATAGACCAAGGCATCCATGATTTTAGAGGTCCATCTGCATCCTATCCCAAAGAAATCAAGCCCAGGCGCCAAGCCCAAGCCCCTAAGAAGCAAGATACCAGGGAATATTCCTGCTATCTGGCTACAAGGCCACCCCAGCTTCCAAAGGCCCAAACCCATGCGCCCGAGCCCCTTTGGGCAGGCCTCTTGCTGCTCCTAGAAGCCCAACACGCCCCCCTAGGCGTCCTTGGAGTGTTGACCAAGTCAAGAGAAATTTTAGAGATTTTTTCTACCTAATGTTTCCTTATTTTCTAGCTAGGGTTTGAGTAGGAGTAGGATTCTTATGTAAAGACTAATGTATCCTTACTTGGAGCCCAAGACTAAGGGTCTATTTAAAGGACCCTAGTCTCTTGTATGAGGATTGATTTTTGATATGAAATAAACCTTGAGTTCTTATATTATTTTGTGTGATTACCCTGCTGTGTGCATAAAGGGGTTTGAGAGTTCTCTTCCTGGTGTTTGCAACCATCTTCCTGCCGCCAACCATCCTTCCAGCTCCCTCCAAAACTTTCTTCCCTTTGCTGTTTTCCTTTGTTTTCTTGATTTCCTCTAAGTTTTCTAACCCCTGACAGGCATTTGCAGGTTCCCGAGTTCCTACGAATCCAACGACTCTAGCCAAGCCTCAATCGGACCACTGAGCAGAAAGCCGGGTATCAGCGGGTCTTTGGCTCGGTATTCCAGGTCGCATCCATCGAGGAACGAGAGATCCCTTCACTGCGATCTTCACCAGGCGCTTCAGACGTTGTCAGGTACACCCCCTCTACCTCCAGTCTTTATATTATAGGAGAACTTGCCCTAACCGAGGCTTCTCAGCCCTGGCGATCCTTCTTTAGTACTTTTCTAGGTTCTAATCTGCATGCTTTGTTTCAAAAACTCATACATAATTCCCTACAACTAATTTTGATCTGAAATTCAGGAATTAATCACCTAACCCCACATATAAAACATACAAAAATAATTGCAGGCATATTAGTCCCGCATCATTTGGTATCAAAGCTTAGATAAGGACTTGTTTTCTGCAATTTTTTAGTCCGTATATGCTTTATTATTTAAATTATTTCTCCCTGATCAAAACTCCAAAAATCCTGAAATTTATTTTTCTGGACTCATCATAATTCACAGTAATTTTCAAAATTTTTGCAGATTTTATTTCAGCCTGTGAATTTTCTGCAAGCCGAAATACAGCCTGCAAATTTTCGGCTCTGTTTTTTTCAGTAAGACAAGTTTGGAAGTTTTAGGATTTTGTTTAGCATCTTTTGCATATCTTTTAATTTTAATATATTTCCTGCATATTAGGCTATAATTTGCAAGTTTTATTCTATTTAAGAAAATACCAAAATATATAAAAAAAATTATTATATATTCTCCAAAAATACCAAAAAAAAATGTCAAAATCCTAATTTGCATCCTCATATGCTTGCCATCATTGCATAATTTACTTTTAAGGGCACTCTTGCTATATCAGATAGGGGGAGGATTTGATCACCTCTCCTTAGCCCAAAACCACATCCCTTGCATTCGGTCTTAAGCCTTAACTTAAAATTAACTAGACTTAATTTGTCCTAGTGGGCTAGGGACACCAACTGGTCGGGTCTGGGCTAAGTATCAGATCATTATGTCAAGCTAACCTGTGTGTGCCTTGTGCTCAGTGTCTAGAATGGTGGTTTAGGGATTCAATCCCGAAGGGCTTGTGTGCTGGTCTGCCTACCTGGCCAATCTCTGATTGGTGTCTAGGATTGGCAATCAGGAACCTAACACTCCCCTTACACCTGCCTGACTGAGTACAGGGTTACTACAGGCTAGTTTGCCACCCTGATTGAGCCCTTAGTTTTGGACTCTAAGTCTAGTTAGCTGTAGTAGGTTTGATCGAGTCTTGCATGAGCACTAGATCAGGGATTTCATATCATCCACCATCTCCACTTTTGTCTGAATCCATGGATAAGCTAGAAGCCCAGATGAAAGCCTTTGCTGAGCAGCTAACCCAATCCATGGCCCAGATAACTACCCAGTTAACTACCCAGATGACTCAATTGAATCAGTCTACTACCCAAACCAATAATAGACTTGAACCCTTAGCCAATAAGTTTGACCAGACAGAGAATAGGATAGGGACCCTAGAGAAAACCCATAGGACCCCAAACCCTGACCTCTATCGTGAGGTTGAACCTAGGAGAGCCCATCGTCATGACCCATACTATGATACTGAACCTAGGAGGACCCCAAACCCTGATCCCTACCGTGAGGTTGAACCTAGGAGAGCCCATTGTCATGACCCATACTATGATACTTAATCTAGGAGGACCCCAAACCCTGATCCCTACCGTGAGGTTGAACCTAGGAGAACCCATCGTCATGACCCATACTATGATATTGAACCTAGGAGGACCCCAAACCCTGATCCATACCTTGAGGCTGAACTTAGGAGAGCCCATCGTCATGACCCAATCCCTAAGGTTAGTCCTAGAAGGACCAATCAGTATTTTGTAGACCAGGAAGATGGATCCTATTTACCCACATCCTATAAGCCTAGTATACCCACAACCTATAGATCTTATGACTCCAAATCCTATGAAACTAGAACCTATGAACCTAGATCCTATGACTCTAGATCCCATGATCATAGATCCTATGCACCCACATCCTATAAGCCCAGTGGACCCAAGACCCATAGAGCTGAACCTAAATCCTATGAGCTCAGAGAGCCCATAACCCCTAGGTATCAGCCTAGTACTAGTCATGCTTCCCCTAGTCAACTTGAACCCCATAGGATTAGTATCCCTAAATATGAACCCAGTAGTGAGCCCCTACTCCTTAGACAACCTGAACCTACTAGGAGTAGTACCCATAATCAGAGACCAGAACCTAACCAATTTCCCGCTAGCCGACCTTCTCCAACCATTCCTGAGATTCACAAGGCTTACATTAACGCGGAAGTGTATGAAGCTAATATGAGTCTAGTGGATGAGTATGAGGGAGAAGAGGAGACACCTTTAGTAGACCTAGAATTAGCTAACCCAGTAGATACCCAGGTAGAAACCAACCCAGAGCTAGTTGACCTTGACCACATCCAACCTAAAGCTATAGTGGAAGAACAATTAGAGGAAGAGAACTATGATACTAGGATTTTACCTGAGGAAACACTAGAAAAGGATCTAATTGTAGAGCCTATTCCTAAATTCCATGAACAAGAAGACTTTATTCAGAATTTGGCTTACTTAACCCATTGCCCTCAGGATGAATCCCTTCCTGCCATTCCTATTGAAGATCTCTTCCCAGAAATTGTTGACCCATCCTTCCATAGCATGGACCTTTTCTTGCCCATAGATATACCGCAACCCCGTAAGGATAGCCTCATTAGTATAGGATTAGTTCCTGACACCCCTTCTTCTATCCTACTGTATCCAACTAATCCTGAACCTTTTTCCCTATCTTATCAGACTAATTCTGAAACCACTTCCTATTTTCTGCCCTTCCCAGACACCTCCAGCATTTTTAGGATCATTAGATTGCATTTAATTGAGATTAGCATACTGCATGCATTTATTACGCATGTTAGGTTTGCATTATACTTCTGGCATACCCTTTGGAATTTGCTAGGAGCCCATTGTAAATTTTCATGTGCATGTCAAGCTAGGATCAAACCTAGAGAACCTATAATCTCTTAGGTTTAGGCCCATAAAAGTCCAATAAATTTTCCTTCCATAGGAATACAAAGTCGAGACTGTTAGGTGTTAGTATGAGTCCTTTGAATCATTTGTTAGGAGTCTGCATGTGCCCAGCATGTTCACCACCTGCACTAATTTTGAAACAACTGGCTAATTCCCGAAGATGGATCAAAGATTTTGATGTAGTGGATTCTATCTTGGTTAGGCTTAGGCCTAAAAGAAGCTTCATGCTCGCAGAGCCAGACCTTTTAAAGTGATAGAGAAGGATTGGATCAAATGCCTATGTGTTAGACTTGCCTTCGGATATGGGCATTAGTTCTACCTTCAATATTACAGACCTGGTTGAGTATAGGGAACCGGCAGCGATACCTAGTAAGGCCTTTGGACATATTCTTTTTCATTGTGAGTGACCCTAACCTAGGGTGTCCACTAACAAATTGTCCTGAGAGAGGAGAACAGATGAGCGTATCCTAGACGATCAAGCCATCACGACCCGGGCCATGACTATCAACGCTTCCTGGTCCGATGGCAAGGCCGGCCAGAGTCGGACGATTCGTGGATTTCTCGAGAGGACTTGCAACGCCTCAACCCAACCTTCTCGAGAGATATGTGAGCCAGTCTGATCTTTACTTGACAGGGTCGAGTTCCTCCCACCCCGGGAGAATTGGTGGGGACACCGGAGGTACCAGAATAAGACAGAGGCTTTTCAACCCTCTATGGATTGATCAATAATTTATGAGTCCATCTGTAAAAAGGGCTTAGTCCATTTGAATCCATTTTAGTTGTTATTTGAGTCTTTTGAGTTGTTATTTTAGTTCTGTACTAGTCAGCTCATGTTGAGCTATTTCAGTCCAATATTAGTCAGCTCATGTCGAGCTAATTTTATTTTTTTGAGTCATGTCCAAGCAAATTGAAGACTCAAGACCTCATCATACAAGTGAAGACCAAGTCCAACCAGATTGAAGACATGGAAGTTTAGCCCAAGTCCAACCCAGCGTGAAGATTTGAAGACCCCAGGAGGAAAATCAGAAACCCTGATTCCTTGCAAAGCCCTCTAGATATCCAGATTCCCTTCCAGATGCCAAAATATATTCATAGACCGAGGCATCCATGATTTTAGAGGTCCATCTGCATCCTAACCCAAAGAAATCAAGCCCAGGTGCCAAGCCCAAGCCCCTAAGAAGCAAGATACTATGAAATATTCCTGCTATCTGGCTACAAGGCCACCCCAGCTTCCAGAGGCCCAAACCCATGCACTCGAGCCCCTTTGGGCAAGCCTCTTGCTGCTCCTAGAAGCCCAACACGCCCCCTAGGCATCCTTGGAGTGTTGACCAAGTCAAGAGAAATTTTAGGGATTTTTTCTACTAATGTTTCCTTATTTTCTAACTAGGGTTTGAGTAGGAGTAGGATTTTATATAAAGACTAATGTATCCTTACTTGGAGCCCAAGACTAAGGGTCTATTTAAAGGACCCTAGTCTCTTGTATGAGGATTGATTTTTGATATGAAATAAACCTTGAGTTCTTATATTGTTTTGTGTGATTACCCTGCTGTGTGCATAAAGGGGTTTGAGAGTTCTTCTTTCCAGTGTTTGCAACCATCTTCCTGCCACCAACCATCCTTCTAGCTCCCTCCAAAACTTTCTTCCCTTTGTTATTTTCCTTTGTTTTTTTGATTTCCTCTGAGTTTTCTAACCCCTGACAGGTCATTTCCAGGTCCCCGAGTTCCTACGAATCCAACGACTCCAACCAAGCTTCAATCGGACCACCGGGCAGAAAGCCGAGTATCCGCGGGTCTTTGGCTCGATTTTTCAGGCCGCATCCATCGAGAAACGAGAGAACCCTTCACTGCGATCTTCACCGGGTACTTCAGACATTGTCAGGTACACCCCCTCTACCTCCAGTCTTTATATTGTAGGAGAACTTGCCATAACCGAGGCTTCTCAGCCCCGGCGACCCTTCTTTAGTACTTTTCTAGGTTCTAATCTGCATGCTTGGTTTCAAAAATTCATACATAATTCCCTACAACTAATTTTGATCTGAAATTCGGGAATTAATCACCTAACCCCACATATAAAACATACAAAAAAATTACATGCATATTAGTCCCGCATCAGGCTCTTGGTTCTGAAACTTTGAATCTTCCTCCGTGCCGTGCCACTTTGAGTTGGCTCTTACAAGTCTTTTAAAAATTTGCTTCAAGCCTTCCAAAAACTTCATCATTGAATCAACTAGAAGCTAATTTACATATATTATCAAAATATTTACAATTTTACGCCCATTTTTCATGATTACAACATTCATAACTTAGGGCTTTTACAAACTCAATTGAATTTCCCTTAAGTGAATTTGAATACCATTTTAAACCAAGGTAATCAATTCCTGCAAAACTTCTTGAACATTTGTAAAGAGTTAGTATCAAATACATGCTCCAATATTTTGTGATCATCAAAATCATTCCAGGGGTCAACAATCTCCCCTTTTTGATGATGACAAAACACTGGGCATGATAAAAAAAATTGAAATCACTTTACAATTGCAGTATTTTCAAGTCTATGCATATCATATAGATTAGGTATCAGTGTATCAATACAATGTGCCATAATGTATCAAATGTATATAACTGAATACCAAGTATTATGTGTATCAAGTGTATCGAAATATGAAATTTCATATGTATCATGACATGATGTATCGATAAATGATGTATCAAAGATATTAACTATACAAAGCGTATCAAAACTTATAGAATTTTCAAACTTTTGAAGTAAACTTAAGTTTCATTAACTTTCTATGAATCAAACATTCATTTTATCAAAATTTCATAACATTCAATTATCCATATAGCTTTTGTAAACAATTCTTGAGTAATTTTCATGAATCAACATAGATTTTCAAAAAATTTCCAAGAAATTTGCATGAAACAACAGCTTTTGTACTTTTTACTTTTTCATGCCCACACACAGTCTCCATTCTCCCCCTTTTTGTCATCAACAAAAAGTAAATGAGAAATGGACAATCATTCACAACAATCACATAACATATGAGATATGGACATTGATTCAATCATAACAGTAATTTAGTAACAAGTGAAGTATATATATATATGAGAAATAAGTCAATACATACTAATATGTGATACTTTATAAATGTGCCACGGCATAACAAAATAGTATCACATAACCAAAATACAATAATAAAAAGTCTCCAAAGATAAAACCTAAACATCATAAAGAGGTGCTAGGATCACTATCAGGTTCTTCCTATCAGAGGAGGAACCAACCTCTAGAATACCTGGACTAGGTTTGAACTTGGGGAACCTAGGACGGAGATCCCTAATCCTAGTCCTAGTAGGTGTAGAAGTCCAGTTACTTTAGATTTAGGTTTAGGTTTGGTTTTTGATTTAGATGAAATAAAGATGGGTGTTGATCTGGCAGTAGGTGGATCAAGAGACAGGGCCAATGTGCTGGTGGATGAAAGTATCTGAGTGGCAGGAATCACTCCAACATCAGCAGATCCAGCAGCCTCCATAGTATCCGAGGCTCACCAACAGTAGGTGTGGCATGATATGGTGCATTAGTATAATATGTCTCCTGTCCCTGCTCAGCATATGAGCCAGTACCAGTCTCAGTGCCCGTGCCAGTCGCTGTGCGAGTAGCTGCCAGTAGAAGATGCATGCTGGCTGGCCGCGGATAACTGTCTCAATATAACCATGATATCATGAAAGTCCTGCTACATCTCGGACTGTAGAGAAGTAATCCTCCTGTCAATGCCAGTCCTGAACAAGAAATCTCCTCTAAAACTTTGTGGAGTCTATCATCAATATCAGCTCTAACAGCAGTAGGAGTCCTGACTGGTGAATGTGGTGAAGCAGGAGCTGGCTCGGATGGTCCAGCCTCATCAGTATGTCCCTCAGTCTGCTCACCATGACCTGTGTAGCCTGTATGTCATCATCTGAGTCCTCTGAGTATTCAACAGGAACTCCTGAAGTCTTTTTGATCCAGTTTCCATCAACCTTGATAAATCCCATCCTAGTTAGGGATTTCACTGTATACTTGTCGGTGTGCATCAACAACCGACAGTCCTCTCCAGTAAGATCTATGTCAGCATCCTCGAATAACAAAGTGAACACCATCCCATAGGGCAAACAGGCTCGTGCCCTACATACAGCCTCTCTCATCTGAGAAATCATAATGAATGGAAGGTTGAGGGGCTCCCCCTCAATCAGTCGCCTCATGAATATGAGATCTCTCTTACTAACCCAGTCTAATCTGCCCATCCTGGATAGAAAAATCTGGCTAATAATGTTGTGCAACAGTCTCATATCTAATGAGAGCTGATTTGCACGTACATGAATGACTCCTTTCACATTGGATCTTCCCAAGATGAGCTTGAGAGTCTTCACTCTTTCCTTCATAACCAAATAGCAGTCCCCTTCTTTAGGTATATTCAATAAATTTGATAATTTTTGCTCATTTATTTCAATCAATTTCCCTTTTACTGTTCCTTCAATGTGAAAAGCTCCTAGAGACATGTCCTCAAAGAATTGTCGCACCAAATTTGGGTAAGTCGGAACATTTAATTGACAAAACTCCTTCCAACTCTATCTTTTAAGCCACATGCCAATATTCAATTGTTCTTGTTCAATAAAATTGAAATCGATGCACCTACTAGGGGTCACTTGTCGATTTTCCTTTGGAATGATCTGCCGGGGTGCTGGAACGACTTCTTCTTGCTCAGGTTGCTGCTCTTCTTGCGGAATTGAAGTATCCAAACACCTCTTGCTCCTTCCTTAGCCGTAGTCTGAACAACCCTTGTTGCCTTCTTTGCCACCACCTTGCGAGGCCCCATTCTCCAAAGATTAAGGATTTGAATAGGTAGAAAGGGTTTTTGGAGTGGTTTCTAGTGAGGAGTGAAGAGTCGACTAGAGAGAAACGGTCGAAATCTAGAGAGTGTGATGAATAGGAAAAGTGGAAACCCTATTTAAAAAGTTTCGGTCCGACCTGCGAGTTGGCTCGCCTAGAGTACTGAGAGTTCGAGTCGGCTCGAGCTAAAATCTATTCTAAAAATCAAAATGGGTCAAACTCAGTTTCTAAGGATCTCTAGAGTCTAAACTAGGTTGCCTTATTCTCTAAAGAGAAGTTTGAGATTTCTAGATAATTTTTTCTTAATTTTCAAAAATTAGGTCAGATAGGTTTAAAATGGGTCACATAACCCTAATTCTCCTTTAATTTTCTCAAATCTATCTTGATTTAATGGTTTAGTGAAAATGTCTGCTAATTGGTTTTCAGTAGGTACAAACTCAAGTTCCACAACATTGTTTAAAACATGATCACGAATAAAATGATGTCGAATTTCAATGTGCTTAGTTCATGAGTGCTGAATTGTATTTTTTGATAAATTAATAGCACTAGTGTTGTCACATTTGATAGGAATTTTAGATTGGACAACACCATAATCTTCTAGTTGTTGCTTGATCCATAACACTTGAGCACAATAGCTCCCAGCAGCTATATATTCTACCTCAGTAATAGATAAAGCTATAGAGTTCTGTTTGCGACAGTGCCAATAGATCAGGTTAACACCTAGAAATTGACAGGTGCCACTTGTGCTCTTTCTATCTAATTTACATCCTCCATAATCAGCATCAAAATAATTAATTAGTTTTAGTGATGTGTGCTTAGAATACCATATACCTACATTACAAGTGCCTTTCAGGTATTTAATAATTCTTTTAACAGCTATGATGTGTGATTCTTTAGGATTAGATTGAAAACGTACATACATATAAACACTAAATAATATATCAGGTCAACTAGCTGTTAAATAAAGTAATGATCCAATCATACCTAGGTACAGCTTTTGATCAACATTTGTGCCATCTCATCTTTGTCAAGTCTACATGCAGGACTCATTGTGTTCCAATTACCTTGCTTGATTCCATGCCAAATTTCTTGATTATTTTTTAATGTACTTGGCTTGGTTGATCAGAATACCTTCTCTAGTTTGTTTAATTTGTAGTCCAAAAAAGTAACTTAATTCGCCCATCAAGCTCATTTCGAATTCTTCCTGCATTAGCTTAGCAAAGTCTTGATACAAAGATTCATCAGTAGATCCAAAGATAATGTCATCAACATAAATTTGAACAACCAAAATATCATTTTTCTTTCTTTGAATAAACAGAGTGGTGTCAACACTACCTCTAACAAATTTATTTATAATTAAAAATTTGCTTAGTCTATCATACCAGGCTCTAGGTGCCTGTTTCAGACCATATAAAGCTTTATTCAGTTTAAAAACATGATTTGAAAAAATATGATCGATAAAACTGGGAGGTTGCTCAACAAAAACTTCTTCAGATAAAAGACCATTTAAAAATGCACTCTTTACATCCATTTGAAATAATTTGAAATTCATAAAACATGCATAAGCTAGTAGCAGTCTAATGGCTCTAATATAGCTACTGGTGCATAGGTTTCATCAAAATCTATTCATTCTTCTTGATTATATCCTTGTGCAACCAATCTAGCTTTATTTCTAATTACATTTCCATTTTCATCTAGTTTTTCCTGTAAACCCACTTAGTGCCTATAACAGGATGATCATTGGGTCTTTCAACTAAGGTCCAAACATTATTTCTCCTAAATTGGTTTAAGTCATCATGCATTGCTAACATCCAATTAGGATCAGTTTTGGCTTCTTCTATATTATGAGGTTCTACATGAGAAACAAAAGCAATTAAATCATGTGCATCTCTATATGTAGATCTAGTTTTAATACCTTGAAATGGGTCTCCTATAATTAATTCTTTAGGGTGTGAATGTACATACCTCCATTCTTTAGGTATATCATCATGCTTTTTACTCTCCTCTTCTTCATGTGGTTTACTTGATTGTTTGTCTTTAAGAGTCAAGTCTTTCATTCCATGCTCTAATGTACCTGCCTCATCATCAGCAAAATCTTCCTTTCTCGAAGATGTAATGTTAGATTCATTGAAAACAACATACACAGATTCTTCAACAGTCAAAGTTCTTTTATTAAAAACTCGATAGGCTTTACTATTTAAAGAATATCCAAGAAAAATAGTCTCATCGGATTTTGCATCAAATTTACCAAGATTATCTTTTCCATTGTTGAGAACAAAACATTTACATCCGAAAACATGAAAATATTTGATATTTGGTTTTCTATTATTCCAAAGCTCATAGGGGATTTTTCTGATAATAGGTCTAATTAAAACTCTATTTAAAATATAGCATGCGGTATTAACAGCTTCTGCCCAAAAGTATTTTGGAAGATTTCCTTCACAAAGCATTGTTCTGGATATTTCTTCCAAAGTACGATTCTTTCTTTCTACAACACCATTTTGTTATGGTGTTCTAGGTGCAGAAAAGTTATGATCAACCATGCTTTGTGCAAAAACGATCAAAATATTGGTTTTCAAATTCGGTGCCATGATCACTATGAATTGAAATAACAGATAAGTTTTTCAAATTTGTAACTCTTTTGTAAAACTTTTTGAATACATTAAAAGTATCATCCTTATGTGCAATAAATAAAATCCATGTGTATCTTGAAAAATCATCTACAATCACAAGTCCATATTTTATACCACCTAGGCTGGTAGTCCTAGTAGGTCCAAATAGGTCCATGTGAAGTAGCTCTAAAGGTCTAGAAGTTGAAACTATGTTTTTAGATTTAAAACTCCCCCTCACTTGTTTTCCTAACTGACATGCATCACAAACATAATCAAAATTAACTTTAAACTTTGGCAAACCTTTGACTAAATCCTTTAAAATCAATTTAACTATTGTGTCCATACTAGCATGACCAAGTCACCTATGCCATAGTAAACTTGATTCCTTGCTCTTGTTATTCATTGCTACAAGACTTGTATTACTTGACATTGCTAGATCATTAAGATCTACCACATAAATATTACCAAGTCTGTGTCCAATGAACTTAGTACTAGAGCCAAGTAGATCAACTACTATACACATTGATGACTTGAAGAATACATTATAACCAATATCACATAGTTGACTAATACTCAAAAGATTATGCTTTATTTTTTTTACAAGTAATACATTTTTAATAAATGTAGAAAGAGTAATTTTGATTTTACCAATTCCGATTATCCTTCCTTTTCTATTGTCACCAAATGTTACCATTCCACCATCCTTCTGTTCTAGGGTGAAGAATTGATCAGCATCACCCGTCATGTGTCTTGAACAATCGCTATCCAAATACCATTTTTTCTTTATGCTTGTGGCTGCAAGACATCCCTGCAAAATAATCATTTAATAGATTTAGGTACCCAAGCTCTCTTGGATCCTTGCAAGTTAGTGGAAATGGTTCCTTTTGGAACCTAAACTTTCTTAATTTTTCTTTTGTCATTGTATTTCAAA
Organism: Areca catechu; assembly: GCA_021397845.1. Classification (NCBI taxonomy): domain Eukaryota; kingdom Viridiplantae; phylum Streptophyta; class Magnoliopsida; order Arecales; family Arecaceae; genus Areca; species Areca catechu. Next base: position 152,638,343 of record CM038052.1, read on the forward strand.
TGACATTCAAAAGCTTTATGACCAATGTTATTACATGCATAGCATACAATCCTTGAATTTGAATAATAACTATGAGATGATGCAAATTTAGATCTAACATGTTTAGAACTAATGAATTTTGGAGCATATGAAGTAGAAGCAGAAAATGTGTTTGAAAAAGAGCCTTTATAACCAATTCCAAATCTATTATTTGTTTCTTTTTGATCTTTTAAAATTAACTCAAGTTTGTTAGAACTTAGGATTAAATTTTCAACTAATGGTTTTAATTTTTGAACTTCTTTCTTTAGATCATCATTTTCATTTTTCAAATTCTTATTTTTCTCAAAAAGCTCTTCTTTTTCAATTTGAACAATCTTAAGTCTTTCACAAACCAGATTTAGTTTTCTTTGTAAGATTTTGTTTCTTTCACAAGATTCATTTTTGTCATTTTCAAATACATCACATTTATTTTTTAAATCTCTTAATTTCAAACCAACTTTTTTATATTCTATCAATAGTTCACAAAAAGCATTATGTAATTCATCATAAGTGAATTCTAAATTAGGTTCAGAAGTACTCACCTCATCCTCCAAACCCATAAGATAGATTTGCGCTATTTTTGTTATCTCTTCATCCTCTTCAGTAGACGTAGTATCATCGCTATCACTCCAAGCAGCTAGCATTGCCTTCTTCTTCTTTCTAGGGAATATCTTTTTCTTTCCTTCAGGGCAATCAGGGCGGATGTGTCCTTGTTTCTTGTATCCATAGCAGATAGGTACTTGATATTTATCTTTCTCTTTATCTTTTTCTTTATCTCTTTCCTTTTCTTTTCCAAAGTCACCTTTTCTGTAATGCTTTCTCCATCTATTCGTTTTTCTTCTGCCCATAAACTTTTTGAATTTCCTCATGACTAGGGCAATTTCGTCACTCCCAAGATCATCATCATCTGATGAATCAGATTCTTCATTCTTATCTTCCTCGGTTGCTTTAAATGCAATGGCTTTCTTCCTTTTTGTATCTTCTTCAGTCCTTTGTTACATAGCTAATTCATGAGTGATTAAGGATCTAAGCAGTTCATCCAGTGGCAGTGTATTCAGGTCTTTTGCTTCTTGAATTGCTGTTACTTTGGCTTCCCACTTATCTGGCAAAGATCTTAATACTTTTTGGACAAGATCAGCATTAGAATAAGTTCTACCCAGACTCTTGAGACCATTTATGATATCAGTAAAATGAGTATACATAGCATATATAGTCTTACTAGGATCCATCTTAAACAACTCATAATTATGTATAAGCAAATTGATTTTTGATGTCTTAACTTGAGAAGTGCCTTCATGTATGATTTCTAATTTGTCCCAAATTTCTTTAGCAGAATTGCAAGTTGAAATTCTGTTAAACTCATTTGGATTCAAAGCACAGTACAATAGATTCATCGCTTTGGCATTTAATTCAGCTAATTTCATATCATTCTCGTCCCAATCCTATTCTGGCTTGGGAACCTCTACATCATTGACTTTAATTGTGGGTGTGTGAGGTCCTTTCATGATAATTTTTCATAGGTGAAAGTCTACGACTTGAATGTATATCTTCATTCTTGCCTTCCAATAAGTGTAATTAATTCCGGTGAAAAGTGGTGGTCTATTTATGGATTGACCTTCGGCCAATGAAGTGCTCATGGGATGTGCCATATGTCTTTACTCTAAGTAACTTTCAGAGACTCTGCTCTGATATCACTTGTTACCCAGGTGGCTTCCCAAGAGGGGGGTGAATTGGGATTAAAAACTTTTGCAAGTATGTGCCTTTGAAATTCTTTTAGTGTAGAAGTGAAGTGTGCAAAGCGGAAGTAAATAAATTAAAGCAATCAAGCAATGAAAGCACAATCACAAATACCAAGAAATAGAGTGGTTCAGAGCAACCGACTCCTACATCCACTACCCAAGGACCACTTGGGATTTTCACTATATCCCCCAACCGGAATACAGTCAGATTGTTTTATTAGGCTCACAATCCAAACCTATATACTTTGGTTTTACCGGGATCACCAAAGAAACCCTAACTCCCTTTGGTTTTATATGGGATCACCAAAGAAAACTCAAACACTTGGTTTCAAACTGGAAAAACCAAGAACCCAAACTTAGGTTTTACAAGGTTCACCTAAAACCTTCAACTCTCTCTCTAGATACATCCCCTTGCTGTTCTAAGAGAGCAAACCAAGATAAAGAATGTATAATAAGCAACTACGACAAACCAAGTTTGTTTTGATGTTGCCGATGAAGATCAAAATGAAGTCAAGCCTTAAGTGCTCTTCAATGCTGCTTCTTCCCTTCTTCAATGAGTGGATTCAATGATAGAGTGGAGTTGGTGAAGCTTTGAATCTCACTTGAATGCTCTTTGAGGTAGGTAGAGGAATAACTTGGAAGCTCTTTGTTCTTTCAAGAATATTCAGCAATAAATCTCCATTGATTGATTAATCCTTCAAAAAATATTTCCTTTTATAGTTTTCCATGTGATATGGCCGCTGTAGGGCCTTGGGATTCATGAAATGGCCGTTGGAGGTGATTTGGAATTCAAATTTCAATTTCTACAGCTAGTTGTTGAAGTGCAGACAACGGCTCTACGAGCCGGCTCGAGGTCCAGGAGTTGGCTCGAAGTCTCAGTCAGGCCAAAAACAAACTTCTGTGGGAGCCAGCTCTTGGACTAGGAGTCGACTCTTGCCATCAAGCTTTCAGTTTATACAAACATACATACCTAGAGTCTGCTCTTGATCTGGGAGTCGGCTCTAGTTCTCAGAACTTCAAAAACTATATTTCTGGAAGAGTCGGCTCTTGAACTGGGAGTCGGCTCTTGGTTCTGAAACTTTGAATCTTCCTCCGTGCCGTGCCACTTTGAGTCGGCTCTTACAAGTCTTTTAAAAATTTGCTTCAAGCCTCCCAAAAACTTCATCATTGAATCTACAAGAAGCTAATTTACATATGTTATCAACATATTTGCAATTTTAAGCCCATTTTTCATGATTACAATATTCATAACTTAGGGCTTTTACAAACTCAATTGAATTTTCCTTAAGTGAATTTGAATACCATTTTAAACCAAGGTAATCAATTCCTGCAAAACTTCTTGAACATTTGTAAAGAGTTAGTATCAAATACATGCTCCAATATTTTGTGATCATCAAAATCATTCCAGGGGTTAACAGGGGTACAACCCTAGAAGAACGAGTGGATGGCGGTGGAAGAGTCTCAGCAGGTGTCATGAAAACTAGAGCAGTCGATGATGGAGTGTCGCAAGGATCATCAAGCTGAACAGCAGGAGTCTGGGCCTCACGACTGACCATCTCGAAATCATATGCACGGTCATCGCTGTCACTACCACTATCAATATCATCTGCCTCTCTGTCATCGCCACCACCATCAGCTCGGTCACCACCATTAAGTGTGTGATCATGTCCCTCAGGGTGGTCACCATTGTCATCATCATCCGCAGGAGGGGGTGGATTTGCAAGCGCTGCTGGAGGTAGGAGTGATCTTAATAAGTCCTCAATGCGAGCAAATCCTGCTTCCATGGTCCGACGCATCTCAGTATGCTGCTCAGCTGTATGGGCTCTAAGACACTCAATCTCTATGCGTAGCTGAGTGGTACAGACTTCCAAGCCGATCATCTCACTCTTGATATCTGCAAACTCCTATCTGACCATCTCCTCAAAAGATGAACCAACTATAGTGGAAGGAGCAGGTGAAGCTACGGGTGCTGGAGCTGGAGTGATAGGCTCTGGCTTGCTGGCTGCTGCTCGTGCTGATCGAGGAGGTATATCTGAAGGCCTTAATGGCCTTACCTCTGCCTCACAGAGCTCATCCTCCTCATCTGGCTCCTGGCCAGACTCACGATGCACCCAACGACCAGAAATCATCCTGTACCCCATGCGGTGAAGAGACTGCTCATCGTATACGTCTGTATGAAGAATGTCCTTGGAGGTCTCCTCCTCCAAAGGAACACTGTAAGCTCTGAACAGTCGTGTAAGCGCCATCCTATAAGGCAGACAATGACGATGCTGAGTCGAGGGATCTCTTATCTGTATGAGCATCAGAGCTGGAAGGTCCATTGTAGTCCTCTGCGTCAAACATAACATAAGCATCAGCTCCCGCTCTGTAATGAAGTCAAATCTCCCGATCTTTGACAGTAGAATCTAGGCAATGATGTGGTGCAGGAGGCGCATCTCCACAGAAAGCTGGTTCGTATGACCGTAGCCATACCGCGAATGACCTCTCGCTCAAGGATGCACCTGAAGGCCTCCTCACAATCCATTTATAGAAGGAATAATGATCCCACGGTATGGGATCTCCCATACATGGCTGAGGACCTCCTCTGAGACAAGAATGCGGATACCTCTAACAGTAGCACTCCAAAGCATCCTACTGCAGTCCAGGCTCCCGTAGAACTCGCGAATCAAGTGAGGGTAGAACTTCTCCTTCATAGTGCAGAAGGAGACCAACTCAGCTTCCTGGAGAACTTGTCCAAGTCGGAAACTCTGTCGATCAAAGAAATCTAGATCTACTCATCGACCGACAGCTATCACCTTCCCTGACACTCTCTCAACTGAAGGTGAAGAAGGAGCTGCACTCTCAGTCTGCTAGCCCCCGTCATTTCTGGCTTTTGTTCTTCTCTCTGCTGATGCCTGACCTGGTTTTCTCTTAAATGCCAACTGCTTTCTAGGTCCCATGACAACCACTGAAGGAGTGAATGGAAATAGTAAAAATATGGAACAAGGAATAATCAAAAAAAATGGAATCGAGAAGAATGAGGAGAAATGGGGAAAAGAGAGCCAAAAATCAAGGGGCGGCCAAGAAAATGGAGAGGGTGATCTCACGGTCGAGAGAGATCATAGGCAATCCAATAAGAATTGGTCCAAAAAGAGGGAAATGCAAACGGGGAAGAGTGTGGTTCAAAATTAACAAAAAAATAGTGAAAAACTAGTGTGGAATAGTGAAAAATCGAACGGGAACCATGAAAATGGACTAAACTAAAGTAAGAACCGAATCCGCATAGTAAAAGATCGGTCCAAAAGAGGGAAAAGCAAATGAGCCCGAGCACGACCCAAGAACAATAGTCAAAATAGTGATTTATGGTGTAAAAAGGAACAAATCACGGGAAAACGGGTGAAGAACAGTGAAAAACCATGAATCAAATGACAAACGTGAAGAAATGAGATGGGATTTACCAAATATTGGAGGGCACAAAGGGAAGAGCACTGTTCCACGGGCTAAGGACTGTTGGGGGACCACTAGGGCATGGGAGGAAAGAAGAAAAGACAAAACAAAAGGTTCAGATGATGCCCTAAAAAATAGAATTTTCGCCTGAGTGTTGACACTTGGAATTTGTCAAGTATCGACACTTGGTCAGGTGTCGACAGTTCACCAAAAATCAAGTGTCGACACTTGGCCAAGAAAATTCCAAGAGAAAATAGTAAATTTTTTTAAAAAATCGGGGGGACTCTAGTGAATAGTTTAGGACTTAAAGAATATGAATTTGAGCACTAAGAATTGGTCAAGAACAAGATTTGAGAGAGTTCTAAGAAAAGGGGTCTATGATTCCTAACTCTCTTCTAATCATGCAAAACCTTTCTCCACTCAAGGGTTTGGTAAAAACATTAGCTAATTGAACATCAGTACCAACAAATTCAAGCATCACATTATAGTTTTGCACATGATCTCTTATGAAGTGATGTCTTATTTCAATGTGTTTACTTCTTGAATGTTGTACAGGATTTTTAGTTAAATTGATTGCACTAGTATTGTCACATCTTATGGGTGTCTTAGTTAGTTTGATGCCAAAATCTTCGAGTTGTTGTTTGATCCATAGAATTTGAGCACAAAAGCTTCCAGCTGCTATATATTCGGCTTCCACTATAGATAAAGCAACTGAATTCTGTTTCTTGCTACTCCATGAAATCAAATTACTCCAAAAAACTAACAAGTTCTATTAGTACTTTTTCTGTCAAGTTTACACCTAGCAAAATCAGCATCAGAATAAGTAATCAATTCAAATGATGAATCTCTAGAGTACCAAAGACCAATATCAATAGAGCCAGACAGATATCTAAGTATGCGTTTAACAGCTAAAAGATGAGATTCTTTAGGGCAGACTGATATCTTGCACACATACAGGCACTAAACATAATATCTGGCCTACTAGCAGTTAGATATAATAATGAACCAATCATTCCTCTATATAACTTTTGATCAACAGGTTTACCTGATTCATCTTTGTCAAGTCTAAAAGAGGAGCTCATAGGTGTACCTAATGGCTTGGTGTTCTCCATCCCAAACTTCTTTAATATTTCTTTCGTGTACTTGGTTTGGTTGATGAAGATCCCCTCTTTTGTTTGCTTTATCTAGAGTCCGAGAAAAAAGTTAAGTTCTCCCATCATGCTCATCTCGAACTCACCCTGCATTAACTTTGCAAATTCTTGACAATGACATTTATTAGTAGCACCGAATATAATATCATCCACATAAACTTGTATTACTAAGAGATCATCAATCTTCTTTTTTAAAAATAAAGTAGTATCTACATTACCTCTAGAAAAATCATTTTTAAGCAAGAATGAACTCAATCTATCATACCAAGCTTTTGGAGCTTGTTTCAAACCATACAAAGCTTTATGAAGTTTAAAAACATGGTTTGGAAACTCATGATTTTCAAAACCGGGAGGTTGTTCAACATAAACCTCTTCTTCGATAAAATCATTTAAAAAGATATTTTTGACATCCATTTGATATAATTTAAAATTCATAAAATATTAAAATGCCAATAATAGCCTAATTGCTTCAAGTCTAGCAACAGGAGCAAAGGTTTTATTAATATCAATCCCTTTCTCCTGATTGTATCCTTTGACAACTAGTCTAGCTTTATTTCTAGTAACTATACCATTTTCATCAAGTTTATTTTTAAAAACCCATTTTGTGCCAATTATTGAAATATTAGTAGGTCTATCAACCAAAGTCCAAACATTATTTCTTTTAAATTGATTTAGTTTATCTTGCATATCATTAATCCAATTGCAATCATTTTCAGCTTCTTTAATAGTTTAGGTTCTACTCGAGAGACAAAAGCTAAATAATCACATACATTCCTAAGAGATGAACGAGTACTTACTCCTTTTGATGGATCATCAATGATAAGTTCTTTGCGGTGTCCATGAGCATACCTCCATTCTTTAGGTAGAGGATTAAGTGTAGATGTGTTTTCATCTCCTTGTACATGATCTTTTTCATTGTTTTGATTATCATCTTGCTCCTTGGTGGGTTCTTCATTATTGTTCACTTCTTCATTTCTTTGGATACCTGTATCATCATCAAGAATATCTTCTTTTCTAGAAGATTTTTGGTTAGTCTCATCAAACACAACATGCATGGATTCTTTAACAACAAGTGTCCTTCTATTGAAGACCATGTATGTCTTGCTAGATGTAGAGTAGCCTAAAAAGATATCCTCATCTGACTTGGCATCAAATTTGCTTAGATTATCCTTGCCCTTATTTAAGATGAAGCAACGGCATCCAAAAACACAAAAATATGTAATTTAAGGTTTTTACCTTTCCAAAGTTCATAAGATATTTTCTTTAAAATAGGTCGGATCAAAACAGATTTAAAACATAACATGCAGTGTTTATGGCTTCCGTCCAAAAATATCTAGGTAAATTATTTTTACAAAGCATGGTGCGTGCCATTTCTTCAAGAGTTATATTTTTTCTTTCTACCACCCCATTTTGTTGAGGTATCCTAGATGCAGAAAAATTATGATGAATGCCATTTTCACTATAAAATTTTTTAAAGTCATGGTTTTCAAATTCCGCACCATGATCACTTCTTAAAGAAATAATTGAAATACCTTTTTCATTGGAAACTCTTTTATGAAATCTAATGAATGCAGAAAATGTTTCATCTTTATGAGCTAAAAATATTACCCATGTAAAACGAGAGAAATCATCTACAATGACTAGACCATACTTCTTACCTCCTAAACTAGATGTTCTAGTCGGTCCAAAGAGGTCCATATGAAGTAATTCTAAGGGTCTAGATGTAGAGACTACTCCTTTAGGTTTAAAAGATGATTTTGTTTGTTTTCCAAGCTGACATGCAGTGCAAATCTTATTTTTTTTCAAAACTAAGTTTTGGCAAATCTTTTATCAAATCCTTTTTACAAAGTTTTGAAATTAAATGCATGTTAGCATGTCCTAGTCTATGATGCCAAAGCTAACTAGTTTCATTGATCTTGGCTTCCATTGCCACTAGGCATTACCATTTTGAACATGTAGATCATCAAGATCTACCATATAAGTATTGCCATGCCTATGACCAATAAACTTGATGCCATTGTCATCAAGACTAGAAACAATGTACATGGAGGATTCGAAAATAACTTTGAAATCTTTATCACAAAACTAGTTAATGCTAAGTAAATTATACTTTAAACCATCAACATATAAAACATTATCTATATAAGTAGAGGGGGTGATATGGACTTTACCAATTCCGACAATCTTGCCCTTTCCATTATCACCAAAAGTAATATTACCACCACTTTGATATTCAAGTGAGGAGAACTGCTCCACATCTCCAATCATGTGCCTTGAGCAACCACTATCGATGTACCACAATCTTCTTTTGTTGGTTGCAAGGCACACCTACAATAAAAAATCAAGTGGAGACTTTAGGTACCCAAGTCATCTTGGGTCCTTTAAGGTTAGTGGTGATGGTTCCGTTTGGAACCCAGACTTTTCTAACTTTGCTTAATTTCCTTTTATTGCATAAATAAGATTTATGTCCTACTTTACCATAAGAATAACAAGTAATTGAAGATAAAGCAGGCACAAATAAATTCTTGAAAAACTTTTATTGCTTTTGTATTTTGAAACCCAAACCAGTCTTGTTAAAAATAGCTCTTTGATTATTTAAAAGCATATTGAGTTTTTCAGAACTGTAAGTAAATTTTTCAACAAATGGTTTTAATTTTTCAAGTTCATCTTTGTATTTCTTGTTTTCTTGCAAAATCTCTTTGTTTTGTTTTGTAAAATTTTCAGTTGATGCAAGAGAATTTTTTTTTTCAAATCTTCCATTTCTTTTGCAAGAAAAATAATTTTATCGTTTAACTTGTTTTGTTGGAGCAAGCAATCATTTTCAATAAAAAACTTATCATTTGATTTAACTAAATCCAAATTTTGCTTCTTTAGTTCTTTATGTTTCAGTTTAAGTTTTTGAAATTCAATAACAAGTTCATCAAAAACTTCATGCAGTTCATCAAAAGTAAATTCTTCTTTAAGTTCAAATATTACCTCATCATTATTAGCTATTAGATAAAAATTTGCAACCTCTTGCTGTTCTTCGGAGCTTGAATCCTCGCTGTCGTATCAGGTTGCCATTATAGCTTTCTTTCTTAATCTTCTTCTACTTTCTTGAGTAAGGGGCAATCCATCTTGAAGTGGCCAGGTTTTTTGCATTCAAAATATGTGGGCTGCTCATTTTCTTTCTCTTTGTCATTCTCTTTGTTAGGCTCTCCCCTTTGAGGTTTCTTCTTGAAGTTATACTTCTTCTTTCTCATAAACCTCCTAAACTTTCTAGCAATGAGAACTGTCTCATCTTCTTCATCTTCTTCTTCGGACTCATTACTTGACTCTTCTTTTGTGGTGGACTTGAAGGCTATCACTTTCTTTTTCTTATCAATGTCCACATTCTTTTATTTCAAGGAGAGCTCATAGGTCATCAATGAGCCCAAGAGTTACTCAAGAGGAAGAGTGTTGACATCCTTGGCTTCTTCTATAGTAGTGACCTTAGCATCCCAAGAAGTCGGAAGAGACCTGAGGAGTTTATTGACAAGTTCACCATTAGAAATAATCTTTCCTAAACTTCTCATGCCATTCACAATATTAGTGAACCTAGTATACATTTCACTAATAGATTCAGTAGGTTCAATCTTAAATATTTTATATGTGTGAATGAGCATGTTAACTTTAGTAGTTTTTACTTGATGTGTACCCTCATGGATAACTTCAAGTGTGTCTCATATTTTCTTTGTAGAGAAACAATTTAAGATTATATTAAATTCGCTTGGATATAAAACGCAAAACAATAGATTCATAGATTTTGTATTAAGCTCTATTTGCTTAATGTCATTCTCATCCCAATCATCTTCTATTTTGGGAGTGGGAATGCCATTAATCAATATAGTAGGCTGATGAGGACCCTTAACAATTGTCCTCCAAATATCATAATCAAGAGCTTGAATGAATATGCGCATGCGTGTCTTCCAATACATGTAGTTGGTGCCATTAAATAGTGGGGGACGGTTAAAGGCTTGACCTTCTACAACACCCATACCTATTGGGGTTGCCATGATCTTTCACTCAAAATCGTTGGACCTACAAGTAGAGTACCAGAGCTCTGATACCACTTGTTGTCCATAAATGGAGCCCAAGAGGGGGGTGAATTGGGTTTTTCAAAAATTAAAGCAATTATGTGTCGATCTTTGAAGTGTTTGTGAGCAATATGAATAACTCAATGATATGCGGTGGATAACGGTAAATTAATTACAAAAAATAAAGAGCAAAAAATAAGAAGAGGAATCACACACAAACATCAAGTTTTATAGTGGTTCGGTGAAAACCAAGCACCTACATCCACTCCCCAAGACACCCTTGGAAAAACCACTATAATCTTTCTATGATTACAGCCGACTTGTTTTACAAGGCTCACAAGTCAAAATCTAAGTTGGTTTTGTCACCTAAGCTTACTAACAACCTTTACAACTTATTTTGTCTTCGGGCTCACAAGTCAAATCCTAGTTGGTTTTGTACCTTTGGCTCACCAACAACCATAACAACCTACTTTCAAGAAATCATTGAAAGCTAGGTTAACAAAGTATAGAGATAAAGATATAATATAAAAGCACAATCAAACTCTCTTCAAGAGTGGAAAGTGGAAGCTTTGAAGCTTTTGAAGATTCTTGTCTTGTCTTCTCTTAGGAATCTTCTTCAAGCTCACTTTTGGAAGAATGAAATGATAGGCTTGTAAGCTTTTTCAGGGAATCTCTCCTTTTATGGATTTTGGAAGTGAAGTTTTTGAGAGAATATTGACTTTTGAGTGTTCAATGGAGTTCAATGCTTCATGAAAAGTTTGGTGAAGCTTAAATCTTCAAAAACTTTCAAAAAATGGTTTGAGACCGTTGGAGGATCAAAACTAGCCGTTGGGAGCTTGAAAAGACCAAAACTGCAACTCAGAAAATAGATCCGTTGAAGCTGTCAGAACCCGTGAGTCGACACTTGGTTTCCAGGTGTCGACACTTGGTCCTGCAGGTGTTGACACTTGAATTTCAGGTGTCGACACTTGAAGCTCATGTGTCGACACTTGACACAAAAATTCTCCAAAATAGCAAGTTCTGTATTTTCAAAAAATCTCAGGCCTTGAGTCGATATTTGGGTTCTAGGTATCGACACTTGTATCTCAGGTATCGACACTTCAATCTCAGGTGTCGACACTTGGCATGCCAGTCAGGAATTTTTGCATGCCAATCACTGAAGTGTCAATACTTGGCAATCTTGAGTCGACGCTTGGTTCTGAAATTTGCCAAAAAGAATGCCAAAACTCCCAAAAATATAAAGATATATAATCAAACTTTAAATATACTTATGTAAGCCTTAATTGAACATTTTTAAGGCCTTTTTCATGGTGAGAAGACTTCTTAAAACATGAACATTTGCTCAGCTTCAAGATACTTTCTTTTGAGAATTTGAGGTGCTTGTATCATGTAACTCATAACCATAATTAAAATATTAGTACAAAATATGTACTCAACATTTTGTTAATCATCAAAATCAAGGGCAAACCCAATACGTAGTTTCCAGGCTTCTAAGAGTTGCTCTTTGATCTTTATCAGTACTTTCTCCTTGGGAACATTTAGTGAGTGTAGATATTGAACTTTTTTAATGATGATGCTAGACATCCTTCTCCATGAGGGCTCCTTGGTCAGTGATCCCAGAGGACCCCACTTTTTTGCTACTGAGGTAAAGATTTGGAGCATGGTCGAATTCTTTCCTCTAGTCTTGGAAAGTGTTTCTAGTCGACTCGCAACTTTCCACCACCCCCTAGTATGGAAGTGATAGGAACTTCTTGCATGAAGGCATCCTCCATTTGTATAAATCTCTTTGCTCGAGTCAGCATATCAGCAAAGTCTTGGGGATAGGTCTTGATTAATGATTTTTTGAGATTATTCTTCTGTAAGCCATTCATCAGAGCCGACATTGCAACCGATTGATCTAAATCATGGACTTCTAGGGTGGCCATATGGAAGTGGCTGATGAAGGCTTAGATTGATCCCCATCCTTTTGCTTGGGGGTGTAAAGGTAGTTTGACTACTTTTGTTATGGTCTGCTGCTTACAAAGTGATTAGCGAATGACCAACTTATTTGTTCAAAAGAGTGGATTGTTTCTGACTTCAAACTTGAGTACTAATATCAAGCCGCTCCCTTCAAGATATACGGGAATGCTCGATAGAGGATAGGATCGGAGGCCCCATAAAGGAGCATCTTGCTTTGAAACTCTCTAAATGGTCAACAGGATCAATAGTCCCATTTTAACTTTCTAGCTATGGGATCTTGAACTGTCAGGGAAGTGATGCCTGAATTATCTTGGCATCAAAAGGTGAATCGTTGTTGAATCCATCATATGGTGTTGAGGAGAGGTTGGGGATAGCCTCAATCCACTGATCCAACTCTTTAAGTTTTTGTTTGAGTTTAGGATCCCAGATGGTGGAGGTCTCTGATCACTGAGGGGATCATAGGCCCAGGATTGAGTCATGTCCTGAGCGGGGGCTTTGTGATGTCGTCTCTTTGGCTCTAGGCTCCTAGGGCAACGATGGTAGACAATCCTCCTTTTTGGATCTCTAGGAGGGACCTGCGACTACTCTAGCGATGGTGGTACTGTTTATGGCATCGGATAAGGATGTGGCATCATGGGAGATAGTGTAGAAGCCGGTTGCTCCATAGGTTGAGAAGCCATTAGTGGTGCCATCGGAGGAGGCTGCACTACAGGGAATAGTATGGGAGAGGCTTGAATAGCTTGAACGACTGTCATCAAGTTCTGAACATGCAGAAAGAGCATGTTAAACTACTCTGCACTAATCATCACTATCTACAGAGATAGAGAGGCCCCTGTCGGTATCGGTAGGGGTTGGTTATTGGCCTAGCTCTCCACCAGCTAGGAGGCAGTATGTTAGTACGACAGATGCAGCTTTCTTGGGTGGCATTGTTAATCTATCTTCAGACTATGCTCTTTAAAGTTGTATCAGGTCCTTCCTTTCTTATATTGGTGCCAAAATCTGTCAAGCAACGAAGATCCTGGAGCCGGTGGTGTAGGCAGGTCTCTGAAAGGTGATACCTACAAAAAAACCTTGGCCAGAAGGTATTTTAATATGGGCCCTCTGATGTTCAAATCTGTTTCTGGCACGACAACAATATAAGGATATGGTGGAGAGATTTTTTGTGTACCTGGGAGTCCCCGGGGGGTTTCATCTTATAGGCGGAGGGCAAGAGCATTTTCAGAATAAGGAGAATCTTAGCAGATTTAGTAAGAAGTGATAGGGCTTATCAACAGGCTATCAGAGAATTTTTTATTTACAAGGACGTCTTTCTATTTTAATTGATGCCTTACCCTTATATGGAGTTTTGTCACATTTCTTTAATGGTGATGTGGACTATTTCATAAGCCCAAATATGCTCGTATTAAATATGGAGATATGGTGGAGATTGGTGATCATTAGGTATGATATGATCTTTTGACCATGCGATCTAGTACTTGGGGACAAGCATCGGTAGTTTGGCCTTTAAAGGATTTGAGTGGGTGTCTTGCCTAAGGACCCGTTCGTCATGAGACTTACAAACGAGACTTGGTCCAAACATTTCTATTGAGTTCGAGGAATGGTCGGTCGAGAGATGCTTGATTGGATAATCCTAGTTGGAGATGAGATGCTTGATGGCCTTTGGATCGTTCGACTAATAAAAGGTCACTGTTGAGGCTTGGTCCGGGTGACCGAGATGTCATTTTTTCTTAATGAGATAATAGATGGTCAAACAAGGGACCATTCATACACCAAGCACAATCAAGCCATATTCAAGCATATTGGAGTGAAATTATCAAACGACCAGGGATCAGGTCTGATGAGCAATTGACAAGTGCATGTTGATAGCTTTTAGGAACCAATCGATAAGCGCTAATCGCTACGAGACTTGCTTCGATGAGGGGCACTCGACGATTTGGCATTTGGCTGGATCCGGTCGATCAGAAGAGGTATCGATTGTATGGCTGGACCATGCTCGGAAGCATAATTGACACTAAGGCTTGCTTGAGCATAGGGACTTGGTAGTTTGATACTTAGCCAGGCTTGACCAATTAGGAAAAACCCCAACCTCTCCAACAAGGGATTGGTCGAGTGGTGAGACCGACTAAGCACTGATCATGTTATCCTGCCCGATAGCATTGGAACTAAGATGAGTCTTCTTCCAATAGAGACCCTGCTTTGATGAATAATTGGTGGGTGCGTTGTAGGGCCATCCGACAAGCATGTCCAATCGCTTGTTGATGATTTAGGCTAGAACTTTTCCAATCAAGGATCCTGGTGTGGGCACCAGGATCCGACAGAGGCTCCTCAACCCTCTGTGGATCTCAGATTAGGATTCCACTTCTGTGTCTTGTAATAAGGCTTCAAGCCTCAAATTTGTAATTGTCTTTTGCTTTGAATTGAGTCTGTACCTTGACCAATTAGGTCAAATTGAGTCCTGTACTAAGTCGAGTCGCAAATCGAGTCCAGTCGGAGTCTCTTAGAAGTATGGATCCATTGCAAGAGTGGGTCTTAAAATTTAGTCTCCTTGGAAGCAAGTAAGGAAAGAAGCCAAGTCAACTCAGGGCCCACTTATGCATCCTACATGGCACCATAACATCTCGCCATGTGAGCAGCACACTTGGCATGCAAGAACGCCCAATGGGGAGGACCACTTCACTTGGTTCAAGCCTTTGTCCCTTCCCCCCATCAAGCTCATTTCCATGTAAGGGTGGTCGGCCAAGGAAGAATTCAATGAAAGATAATGGAGGGAATTCAAATCCCTTACTTCAAGCTCTCCAATCAAGCCTTCTTCCCAATTTGCTTCAACCTCTTTGGAAGGGAAAGACAAGAGCCTTGGACGCCTCCACCTAACACTCCCCTTGTCAAGCCTTGTACCAAAGAAAGAACACCAACAAAGGAAGGAGGAAGAACACATGCCTTGCTCCAAGCCCCTCTTCATGCCTTCTTCCAAAACCAAGAAGATTCTTACCAAGTTCAAGGTGCCAAGAACCTCACTCCAAGCCATGCATCATGCCACGCCCAATCCAAGCTACCTTTGGTCGGCCAAAGAGAGGAGAAGGTCGATGCTTTTGGCGCCCACCTAAGAAAATTTGTAATTTTGTTTCATTTGAAATTCGAATGGGCCTTGGGTGCCTATTTAAAGGACCCAATCCCTCCATTGTAAGGAAATTGAATGATGAATGAAAAAAAGAGTTTGAGTTTTCTATCCTCCAACCATTGTCTCCTAGACTAGGTTTGAGTGAAGTTGCCTTCGTCCCCAGGGATGTCGGGTGGTGTGAGGCCACCTGTCCGTCGCTCCAGGGTGTCGCAAGTCCTTCGTCCTCTTGGACGTCGAGTGGTGTGAGGCCACAATCCTTCGTCCTCCGGGACGTCGCGGGGTGCGAGGCCCCAAGTTATCTCCTTCTTCGACTTCGGAATCTAGCCGGACACCGGGCTCGAAGCCCCTTCTCAACCCTATCTTAGTCTCTTTCAGTACATCTCTCCTTTTCGCTAATCCCTCTTTTGTTTGCCTACAGGTCCTCCCTGGCATCTCGGGCACCAGAGACAGTCGGCTTTGCCATCATGACCTTCTAGCCGAAAGTCAGTACTTCCACGGGTTCGACTGCTCGGACATCCAGGCCGCATCCGTCGAGTTGAGCGATCTCTGCATCAGGCACTTCAGACGTGTGAGGTTTGCTCTCTCCATCTCCTAAGTAGGTATTGAGTTTCGAGCTTAGTCCTACCGGGGTTTCTTAATCCCGGGATCCTGTTTTTGTTTTCACTATTTAGGGATTTGAACTGCTAGTGTAAGCTTCCGTTATGCATTTCTCTTATTTCTCATCTTTGCTTGTGATCGGGAATCAAAAACCCTAAGAAAAAAAAAAATCTAAAACCCTTCAACCTTAAAAAAATTCCTTTGCATCATAAGCATCCATCACTAGCATCCCTAGGCCCCCTTACTTCCACACCAGATCCAATATGAGAAGTGGTCGTTGGGCAAGCGACTAGGCCATCCGACTATGCTTACCCATAGGTGGCTCAACCTATACATTAGCTAGCAGCACTGGGGTCGAGATGTAGCTTCTTGCCAACCAGGGCTCCCATCCGATGGATGGTTAGAAAATATACTATTGGGCCTCCCATGGTGGCTTATTGATTTGGGCTTCATGTTCTTGGTATAAACAAATTTTTTTCCAACATAAGGAATAGTGTGATGTCTTAGAACTTGATCCTTCCCATCAACTATCCATATTGGATGCTCAAAACAAGTCAAATCTTCTCTAAGCTGCAAAGGAGCATAATCTTAATATGGCAAGATTCGAAACACATTTCCTTAGTATTAATATATGGAATACATTATAAATTCTAGTTAAGATAGGTGGTAATGCAACTCTATAAGCTATATATTCAACTTTCTCCAATATTCTAAAAGGGCCCACAAATTGATGGCTCAGTTTACCTTGAATAAGAAATCTCATAATACCCTTAATAGGTGATACTTTTAAGAACACATGTTCACCTACTTAAAAAATCTAACTCCACCTCCTAATATCAACATAACTCTTCTACCTATTTTAAGTTGTACAAAGCTACTATCTAATCGATCATACTTTTTTCACAATCTACTGAATAATCTTTTAGGTCTCAACAATTTTCTTTCACAGACATCATCCCACTAAATAGGTGATCTACATTTTTAACTATACAATGATTTATATAGGGACATTTGAATACTAGCTTAATAATAATTATTATAAGTAAATTCTACTAAAAATAAATGTTTCTCCCAAGAGCCACCTAGATCAAGAAAACAAACCCTGAGCATATCCTCTAAGATTTGAATAGTTCTTTTAGACTGTTCATATGTTTGAGGTTGAAAGGCCATACTAAAGTGTAATTTAGTCCCCAATGCCTTATACAAATTATTCCAAAATCATGACAAATCTAGTATCTCTATATGATACAATGGTCATTTAGACTCGATGCAATCATTCAATATCCTTAATGTATAGCCTTGCCAATTTATTGAGTGAACGGCCGTCTTTAAAAGCCAAAAAGTGTGTTAACTTCATCAATCAATCCACGATCACCAAATAGCATCATTATGACTACGGGTTGGTTCCAGGTAAACCTATCATAAAGTCGGTAACTTGTTTCCACTTCCACTCATAAATAAAAAGACATTGTAGCTGTCTTACTAATTCATGTGTTCATGTTTCACTTGTTGCACATCAAACACCACACAATCTATTGGGCAATCTTTCTCTGCATATTGTTCTACTAGAAATTCTGTTTTAAATCCCTATACATCTTAATACTCCTAGAATGTCTTGTGTGAGCAGTATCATGGGCCTCTTTCAAAGTCTCCCTCTTCAGCGCTACATCATTAGGCTAATAGTCTAGTACCAACATTCAAAGGAGCATCCTTATGAATACAAAAGTCGGTCGAGCACATGCTTCCACTTCATCTCTTATTTTTTGTAGTTGGGAGTCATTGCCCTAAGCTTCCTTAATCCTTTTAATCAATGTAGGATAAACTTTTAGATAAGCTGCAAGCTCACCGGAATTAAACATTAGCACCTCAATTTCTAACATTTTTAAAATCTTCCAAGATCAGCTTTTGGATAGTGATCAAAGTAGCCAAACATCTTGAAGAATTTTCACTTAAGGCATATGCCACCACATTAGCTCTTCTTCGATGGTAATTAATGGACAAGTCATAGTCCTTGAGAAGTTCTAACCATCTCTTTTATCTTATATTTAGCTCATTTTGAGCAAAAATGTATTTTAAACTTTTATGGTTAGCATATATCTCACATCATTCACCATAGAGAGATAATGTGTTCAACTTGTAAGAGCAAAAATAACACATGCCAATTCTAAGTCATGGATAGGATGATTTGCTCATATGGCTGTAATTGCTTAGGGGTATAAACTACTACTACTTTACCATGTCGCATCAAAATAGATCCTAAACTTTTCTTTAATGCTTCACTATAGATAAGAAAGCCTTCATTCCAAGAAGGTAATGTTAGAATAGGAGATGATATTATTCTCTTCTTCGACTCTTCAAAACTCCATTCGTGTTCTTTAGTCTACTAATGACCCCCTTTTGAGTTAAATGGGTCAAAGGCACAACTATGCAGGAGAACCGATCAACAAAGCTTCTGTAATATCAGCTAATACTAAGAAGCCGTGATCTTAGCAACATTTGTTGCCTATCTCCACTTAACAATTGCTTCCACCTTATTTGGATCTATTGAAATAATATCCTTTGATATCGCATGCCCCCAAAATACCGTATTATCTTGTCAAAATTTATAGTACTTTAATTTTGCATATAATTGCTTTTCTCTTATGACTTGAAGTGCACACCTTAAATGTTTTTTACGCTCCACTTTAGTTTTAGAATAAACCAAGATGACATCAATAAAAACTACCATAAATTGATCTAACAATGATTTGAACACCCTATTCATTAGATCCATTAATACAGCTGGTGTATTAGTTAATTCAAATGACAATGCCAAAAATTCAAAATGTTCATATCTCCTCCTAAAAGCTATTTTGGGAATATCTTTTGCCTTGACTTTCAATTGATAGTATCCTGACCGAAGGTCAATCTTGGAGAAAACTTCGGCGGTTAATCAAATAGGTCATCAATCCAAGATAAAGGATATCTATTCTAATAGTCATCTTATTCAACTCTCTGTAATTGGTACAAAGTCTTATATTTCCATTTTTCTTTTTCATAAATAATATGGGAGCTCTCCAAGATAATACACTAGGTCTAATAAAAGCTTTATTTAATAATTCTTGAAATTGTTCCTTCAATTCGATTGAAGCCATTTGATATGGGACCTTAGAAATTGGAGTGGTGCCTGCTACTAACTCAATTGAGAATTCAATCTCCCTCTTTGGGAGAAGTCCTGTCAAGTCTGTGGGGGAAATATTAGAAAACTCATTAACAATAGGGATGTCCTCCAATAACATGTCTTGTTGTTAAGTGTCCCTCATGATAACTAGATGGGCCTTGCATCCTTTCTTTGCCTTTGCAAAGGCTACAATGTTGATACCGCTCGTGGAGGGGCAGTGCATAACTAGTATTGTCAGATCTGTCAATAATTCCATGTCCCTATTTTGACAATGCAACGCTAAAAAATATAAGCAGAAATTAAAATACTTCTAACCAAGGTGTTGGCATGCAATTCAATATCAAAAGGCTCATGTGATAATTTATACCTTTTAACATAGGTAACAAATACGAAAGAATGAGCAGCACCCAAATCAAATAATACAAATGCATAAGTTGACTAGGATGGTACCTATCACAACCATGTTAGAAGCTCGCACGTGTTACTAAATTATTCCATAGACCCTCCCTTGTGGGCTAGCCTTTTGTGTTGCATTTGTGTGTGTGTGTGTGCGTGCGTGTGTGTGGGAGAGAGTGATGGGAGGGAGAAAAGGCTTGGATGGTGCAGTCGGAGGGACAAATGGGCAAGTGGAAGGCTCGGTTGGAGGTATCAGAAGGAACAAGGGATCCCTTATTTCGATCATGGGATAAATATAGGCACCGCCTTAACGCGCGGGCTCTTGGTTGATTAGGCTGGTTGCACCATGCATGACCAGGTTGGGCTAGAATCTCACTGTCCAAATTTAGAGTCTTACCCGTATGCATGGACAGGCTATTTCAGTGTTTCAAAACTGTAACATCCAAGTTTTGATGAAGCAACCTTGGCATGCCAAGGCCTGCCCCACTCCTCGAATTGAGTAGTCGCCGCATCAATTTGGTAACGTGCAGCTTTGGCGCACATACCATTGCTCACAATCTGCTAATATACCGGTTTTCAATTGCTCATAACCTGCTTATCCTTCATGTCATATTCCATTAAGCAAATTATTCTTGAAACTTGGGTACAAATCATTAGCAAGAATGACCGGTGAAAAATGATTCACAAGATCAGTCCGTACCGAGCAGTGACCACGCACCACAAAAATCTTACATAGTGCATTATGCATCCATGGCATATCTGATACGCATTACCAACAATTAGCACTGCATAGGCTGCTAGACTGAGAAATAAAAGGGTAACATATCTGCTACTTTTATTTTTCTACTTTAGATTCCAGTGTTTCTAAATCACTTCTCATCCATTATAATTGAGACATGGCTTATCGGTCACGGTTGCGATTGGCATAGAGCCTATGAACAATTCAAATCAAATGAAAAGCAAAAATGTGCTAACCTTAGCTGACCTTCTGGTTGATTCCAATGTTGCCAGCATTCCAAGTAGAGAAGGTGCCTCGTTCACAACCCATGGGGGTTTTTTTCCTGGGCGTAGGTTAAACATGGTAGGTAGAACAGTTTGATTCTAGCTGACACAAAACAGTTCGATTCAAGTAAGTGCAGAAAAAAAACACTACGATTCAATTGGGTGCTGGTTGGCATGGTTCGGGTTCAAGCTGGCATAGTTAACATGAATCACAAAGTTTGCTACTTACACAATAATTTAGGGTAGCATGAATCACGTAGTTAGCGAGTTGCTGAAGTTTGACATTGTCCGGCCACGTATGACCATTGTTAGTTCCATGTAATTAGATCCTAGGATTGTATAGATGCTTCAGTACAATCAGAACAAACAATAACAAACAAAATAAACCAAGTTAAAAGCAACAAATTGTCCTCAAGCTTAGAGAATACTCTTTGCTCCAATATCATTGGTCTCAGTTAACCATATTCTGAAAAAAAATTTCCACGAAGAAATTAATTTATCGCTGACATGAGCATTCTGGCTCTCTAGAAAACCAAGAGATGGAAAGATGATACATAATGATGTCACAGCTGCATGCGACTAGAGCTGCTAATGGCACCAATTACCCGAAGATTTCATCAGTATTTGTAAATAGTATTTGGAATATTTTTTCTTGAAAACACTCCGAGCAAATATGGGTAATTAAAAACAGACATGAGGAGGAATCAGCTTCCCTGGGTTCATAATATTGTTGGGATCTAATGCAGCCTTTATTCTTTTCATGGTTATCAATGCTCCGATTCCAAGCTCTTCTTCGAGGTACTGGGGAAAACAAGAATATACGAGTCTCACGAAAATATCAAGCCTTTTGGAGCAATAACTAAAATTAAACAATTGATGCCCAATGCCCATAAAAGAAATAATAAAGGAAAGTAGGAAACAATATTAGAGATCCTAAATTTATTTAGACTTTATACAATAGTTAACTAAAAATCCTGGTATTCCTTTAACCAGAAAAAATAAGAAACATGTGCAACATTGATGGTACTTGACATATACCATAAAACATATAACAAATTAAAAAAAAAAATCTCACATGGGTAAATATGAAACATATATGGTACTAATGCCAATGGTAGCGTTGGAAGCATGAATACTTTAGATTGCATACCGTGTTAATATGGGAGTGAATGCTGGCATTCTGTTAGCACCAATTGCATTTCCAAACCAGATCGACTGTATTCTATTGCAAGGTTTGCTAGAAATATCCCTGACGTCGATCACTGTACCCTAGCTTTTCACTCAATGGAGGATGGATATTCTCGTGCCTTGTCACAATTGTGTAAAGAAAGTGTTTGCTTGTTGTAATTGACTACTCAATAAAGTGGGTCGAAGCAGAGCTATTGACATGCATCACTGAAGCCAAGGTCTGCAACATCATCTGGAAGGCCATCATCTATTAGTTCAAACTGCCATGGGCCATCATTATAGACAACAGTCACCAGTTTGATAATGTGAAGTTTGCGGAGTTTTGCAAGAAGCTTGGGATTGCCCATTGCTTGATCAAACTTTGCTGCAAGGGGTGAAGACAAAGTTGGACCGAGTCAAGGTCCTATAGGCAGAGGAGCTCTATAATGTACCATGAACCTATTGGATGATGTAGTGAACTCTAACTAGGGAAATACCATTCAACATTGCCTTTGGGATCAAAGTCATTATCCCGCTCAAGATTGGCCTCCCATGGCTAGAAAATCTCAACAAAGAAGACAATTCGAAGGATCTTTGCATGAACCTATATTGTTTGCAGAGATGTGGGACGTGCTCAACTCCGAATGGCGACTTACTAGTAGAAGGTGGCTTGGTACTATAACTCGAAAGTCAAAGGAAAAATTTTCTAAGCAAGAGACCTTGTCCTGTAAAGAGTAGAAGTATCCTGGCCTGGAGCACAAGGGAAGCTGTTGTGGAACTAGGAAGGCCCTTACCAGATCGACGAAGTGGTGAGACTAGGAACTTACCGACTTTGCTGCTTGGACGGAACTTCGATTCCTCGAATTTGAAACTCAAAGAACTTGCAAATTTACAATCAATAATGCAATTCCTGGCTATAATAAATAAAACTCCTTTTGGCAGCCCAGAAATACCTTCGTAGCATGGTGAGCAAAGAACATGCACGAGTCAAGCCATTCTTGACCTCCGCTAACCGATGCTCCTCGTCCATGTATGAATTGAGTGGAGGCCAACCTCGACTAGATGGAGAGGATAATCCCACAAGAACCCCTATGCTCCTCACCTAAGTACGAGTCGAGCCATTCTTGATCTCAGCCAATCGATGCTTGCATCTGCCTACAAGATGGCAGAGGCTAGCATCAACCACATAGAGAGGATAACCCCAAGAGGACCCTTATGCTCCTTGTTCAAGCATAAGTCGAGCCATTCTTGACCTCAGCCAACTGGTACTCCTCGTCCACATATGACCTAAGTAGAGGCCGACCTTGACCACATGGAGGGGATAACCCCATAGGAACCACTACTCCTTGCCCGAGCACAAGTCAAGCCATTTTGACTTCAGTGAGTCGACGCTCCTTGTCCGTGCATGAGTTGAACGAAGGTTGACCTTAACCAGATAGAGGGGATGACCCCATGAGGATCCCTATGCTCCTCACCAAACACAACTCAAGCCATTCATGATCTCGACCAATGGGCACTTCTTGTCCATGTACAAGTTGAGTAAAGACTGACCTCGACTAGTTGAATCGATAATCCCAAGGGGACCTCTATGCTCCTCACCCAAGTATAAGTCAAGTTGAAGATGGGAGAACCTTGTTCGCATACAAGGAGAATGGTAGCTGACTCCATTTGGAGTACAAGCCCGATGCAGGTCGGCCCGTGCAAAATGAGGTCAAACTCGATTGAAGACTGACCTCGGCCATTACAAGCCAACCCCATCACTTTGACCTTGGATCGGTTAAATGATAGAACATTACAAATAAAAAATGATGCTAAACTACTCGAGGATGAACCTAGACACTAGAGCATGAGTGCAGCAAAGATAAGAACATAAAGCTAGAAACTTTTTTATTGATTGAAAAAAGTAATTACTTTAGGTCATATCGTTTGACCACAAAATCTCCTTAGTCTTAGCTGAGCAAGGATACAAAAGGAAGAAATGAAAAATGCCTCTAAGGCCTAATTGTCAGCAGGTGGAGTGGACTCCTCGATTGGTGTGATGGCGGTGGACTTGGCTGGTGCAGCAACGACTGCTGTTGGGGGGCATCTTTAATGACTTTGACTGCCTCAGCTAGAACAGCCTTGGCTTCGCTATTCCCCCTCGACTGCTAGGGCCTCGTTATCACCATCAAGGTGACCAAGGTCAACGTAGAGGAATAAGCCTTGTATATTGGCTCGGCAATCTGCCATCCCCTCCAAGTATGAGTCAGTGGCAAATTCTACCAAAGCCTCCCAATACTTCCATGAGTGGAAGGTCTCAACCGCCCTCTTCTTCGCTGCCTGGAGCTCCTCCTATTGACCTTCTACAGTGCTTAGGGCCTCGGTCACCTTGGCCTCAGCTTGGATAGCTTTCTCCTTGGCCAAGGTGACCTTAGTTTTGAGAGATCTGACCTCCCGACTGGCCTCGACCAAGGTGGCCTTAGTTTTGAGAGAGCTTTCTCCTCGACCAAGGCATTTTGGGCTTTGTCCTCGACCTCCACCACTCCGGTAGCCTTCTGCTTGGTAGCTTGAGCCTTGGCCTCAATCTCGTTCATGACCAGCTTGGAACCTTCAATAACTTAATGAAATACTCCAAATGCTAAACGAGTTGAAGAGAGATGATGTCAGAACTCGAAGCAAAAAATAAAAGATAAAAAATAAAGTTGAGTTCGGGCTTACTCGAATGAGCGAGTCGTACGAATCCTTCATGTGAACCCAAGGCACTCGGCCTTCAAAACTTCCACATCGGCTAGGAGGATTGCCACCCGAAGTAGCTCTCGGGTGATCTTGTAATTCTTAAGGCCTGATTTCGAGCCCTGAGCCCCTTGCCCAGACTCAACAAGGGTCAGTTGATGAGCCGAGGCTAACGAATCAGCCCGGCGAGGAGAGCGGTGAGACAAATTTTGAGATCATGCTTCACCTCAAAGGTATGAAGAAGAGGCCATCAGTGTCGGGGTCAAGTCCCTGGAGCGGCTACCTAGAGGGCTCTGATCACCTGAGTCTCTAATCGCTTGGAGGGCACCACACTTTGATTTGAAGTACAAGGAGAATCAGGGGCTAGCTATTCTAAGACTGCCTTGGTTTGGCTCCACTTAGGCATGGAGGGTCTGCTTGAGGTCTTTTTTCTCTTCTACAAGGCACAACGCACTAACTAGAGTTCTTTGGACTTCATCTTTGAGAACAACAAATCCAAACTAAAGGTCAGAACCTATCATACATGATTGGACCAAGGTAAACTACATTACGAACTTACCAATGAGATCGGCAAGACTTAAGCCGACCTTGAAAAGCATCTACTCAGAGAAAAGCTCATGCAGAACTAGAGTAGCGCTCTTGAAGACGAGTTCCAAAGACTTCTCAACATTGGATTAGCTTGGGGCCTTATTCAACAACTGCCGAGACCGACCCCATAAGGAATCAAACCCCCATAGCTATTCGGTCAATACAAGAAGCACTCCTTTCACCCAAAAATGGAGCTCCTTGGATGAGGCGGCAGCATATCGCCACCCAACCTTGATGGGGTGCTCCTTGAAGGTGAAGCACACCCGAAAGAGGCATATGGTGGGTTCGATGCCGAGGAAAAATTCAGAGAGAAAGAAAAGCAATTATTAAATGCCATGAGCAAGGATTCAGGTCCCGGCAGGACATCCCGTGGGACACCGAAACGGGATACCATCCCATGTGTTGGGACAGGACGTCCCGCCAGTGTCCCAGCATCCCAATCAGGATGCCTTGGGACATCCCCTGTCTCGAGTGTCGGGACGGGATGGGATGCTGGCACGTCCCGTTTCACGAAAAAATCGAGACATTCTCGTCCCACGGGATTTAAAACCTTGGCCATGAGTTCGGCGCCATGGAACATGGGAGAATTTGGAAGAGCCTAAGGAGTTTAACAACAAAAGAATGGAAGGGAAACCTCAAGCCGACCCTAAAGGACTCTTCGTAGAGTCCAATCTGACCTAGAGAAGGCTCAAATATTTGCATATTGGGACCGGCAAGCTCCAATTGGAATTTAGGTGGGACTTGATATTGGAGGTGCATGACCTGATATTGGAGGTGCATGACCTCTAAGTCCTCATGGGTGAGGATAGAGGCTACTCGGAAAGGGCCAAAGGTCGGTGTCTTTGCACCACAGAGCCATCCAAGGAAAGATCGTGGCCTAGAGATAGAAAACTTTGATTGCCCAATAGATTATAATCTGTAGACTAATTTTCCACCAAAGAACTAGATCGGTTCATCTTAAATAGATGAGCCCCGAGAAAGAGGGACAAAAAGGAAAAAAAAGGCCAAAAACAAAGTTAACCTATAATGAAGAAAGCCAAGGAAAAAAGACTTGACTGAATAGCTTGGAATGACTGGCCTCGATATGCGATCTCATCGAGGTCTGGATAGAGGACCGGCTAAAATGATCGATGGTGACCATTGAAGACTCACCGGAACTCACCAAGGATGGGGCCTCTCCACAATGAAACAGTGAAAGTGAAATGTGAGGGACGGCTATTTATAGGAGCTCGGACTGCTTAGATCTAGCAACAGTTCACCTAGCCATTGTGGATGAACACCAAGTGGTAACCTAAGATTGGGGAGGGCCGACCTCCCAAGGATCATTTTTGATGGCCAAATTAAGAGACAATGAAATCGGAAGCGCAAGATTGAGACACGTGGCTATTCATGGCTGCACCTTAGGCTGAAATGTCGAGGTGCATTTTTTGTGAAGAGCATGGATCCAAAACTACGTGCCTCGATCCTTGATTTCTACTTCCTTCACCCAACCTCTACTTGAGTTCAGGCTCGAGAGTGGGAGGCAAACAATACGGGTGTTCACCCTAACCTTGGCTGCCTCCAACCTTGACCTAAGCTGAGAACATTAAGGTCGGCAAAGTACCAACTTGACCTCCTTAGTTGGAGACGAGGGTATAACCCAAGCATGGTAAGTCACCTACTTTGGAAGCTAATCACATTCCCCCGATCAATCGGAGAGGGGTAAGGCATCTATAATCGCATCAGATACGATTGACATTGTTGGGTAATAGCCAATCGGCTTCACATCTCGAATGCATGGCATGATCTCCACCAGTATGATTCATGCGCACCTTTCAATAACGGCCACCATCCTTGGCGGAAAAGGCCACAACTCGCTCTATATAAATAGGATGGAGAAGGGAATCCCAAGTAAGTCTGGAGTCCACTTGAAAAAACCCTCTCTTTTACTCTCTTTCTATTCTCCAATCACTTGCTGACTTGAGTGTTGGAGGATAACTATCAGAAATACTTCTGGTCAGGGACTTCCTTTTGCAAGATTGGTCTTTGCCTACCTGAAGTCTGCTACTTCACCTTGACTCGCCACTTCCAAGCTGACCTCTACTCCAGCTCGAAGATTGGCAGCAACAGGATATATATTAGATATGAATACTTGTTGGATACTTCTAGTATAAATGTCGGATACTTCTTTAAGCTATCATATTTTTCAAAATTTGGAAAAGACTTTGGACACATCTCAGATAAGCCCAAGATACTTCCATGCTACCTCTGTCCTCAAGATACTTCCATGCTACCTCTGTCCTCTAAGGATGTTGGTGCAGGCTTCCTTTCTTACTCTTAATTTTTTAATGACTTTAACCTTTTAATGATAAATGATCAATTTTAGGATTTGTGATGTTGATATTACCACTTGGAGTGTGGTTATGGTCTTCTAATTTGGATGATGACTAAATGGTGGTTTGCATGTTAATGTAATTGTATAAAGCATGGACAATATTGTTTGGATAACCTATAAATGCTCTAAAAAACATTCATTCATCACTCTAGAGTACCATATCCTAGTTTTTCAAGATTTATGTGATCTGCATCATATCATATCTATATACTATATCCTTATCCTTATCCGTGCTACATAGATGGTGGCCATGTGCATGGGAATGTGAGGATAAGGTACATTATACCACCAACCATTAGTACCAAATCTTTAATCATAATTGTTGTTCTCTGTATTACACTAATAGTGGCACTGGTAAACTACATGAGAACTAGAATTTGAACTTATTCTCAAGTATTCATCAATAACTATGTGAACATCACTTAATGCTTTATGGCCACAAATATACTAACAACATTTCAAATTTGCAAAACATGTCTACTTCTTTCTTGGCAACATTCTTCCATGCATTCCTTGATTCCTAGTTTTAACAACGTTCATGAATTCTAAATTCCACACCCTAAGTTATGCACTTGTTCTGCCAAATAATGCTATATTAAATGCTGGAATATTATTTGGCTCATAATACTATCCAATGGTAATATGGCATTTAATGCAAATCAAGCAACCTTAACAAAGCTAGGAACCTGTACCTTCATTTTGCTAGTACCAACGCCATGCTCTCCTGTACATGTTCCTGTTCACAAAAGGACATTTTAAAATAAAAGCAAGCTACAATTACTACATGCACTGCAGCATTATGCCATATCCTTACTATAGTTATTGAAAATTCTTAAACCATTGGTTAGTCAACATATTGGCAGAATTTCAAATTGAAAACCAATAAAGAAAAATATATCATAGGAAATAGAACCTATTCATCGAGATCACCTAAGATATCTTATATGGTACAGAGTAGGGTATTTGAAGTAGATTGTGGATGCTGAGTAAGGATTCAAAACCCAAGGATCAATATTGTATGGGTGGCCATCCGGCATGTTATGATCCTAGATACAGGGTAATATAGGGTTAGTATGCCTCAATATGTCAGTATAAATGAGCAAAAAGAAAAAAAAGAAAGGAAAAAGAAAAAAGAGGGTTTACCAAGCATTATGGGATCAGTTTGAGGTCTACATGCTTTGATATACCTTGATACAGTATAACATGGGCCTGGTTCATCTAATATCAATGCATACCATCCCATTTTATTCTGGCCCATGGCTGGTTGATAGCCGGTGCATGAGATTTCAAAACTTGATGTTGACATTAGTCAAAGATTTTAAATAGTAGTAGGATGGCTGGGCATTGCACCTCCTAGAGTGTCGGAATGGTGTAATGTCCTAAGTGTCAGCACAACACGAGCAGGGACGGACCACACCAATTTTTCCAGAAGGCCAAAAAAATATATAATTAAAAAATATTAAAAAATATTTATAATTAATTTAAATATTTTTTTATAAATATTATTTGAATTGAATTCGACGTTTTATACAACTAAATTCACCAATAATAGAATCTACTGTAAAATCTTCAGCTATCTTCTCAATATAAGTAACTAAATAATCGGCAAGAAAGTCGTCTTCCATCTTGTTACGTAATCTGGTTTTGACAATCTTCATTGCCGAAAATGCTTTCTGTAGTAGAAGTTGAAACTGGAAGAGTCAATACAAGACGAATCAATCTATCAATGAGCGGATAAATATCTGATTTTCTTGTTCTCACCAATCCTTGACACAATTATGAAATTGTAGACACATTCTGGAACTCGGGATTCTTTAGAACATCAATATGATAATGTTATAATTGATTTCTCAAAAATCTTCTTTCATTCTTATTGAAGTTTTTTGGATAGAATTTCTCTGCAAACTGATATATACTCTCTAAATTGAATAACCTGTAACCATCTCTACGATCCAAAGCACTGCTAAAAATTAATTGAATAACCTGTAACCATCTCTAGGATCCAAAGCACTGCTAAAAATTAATAACTAACTGTATCATCACTGAATCTACTATGTAATTCATGCAATTGAGTATTAATAGCAGCATTAAATATATCAACCTGAAAATCATGTTCATTTGTAATATTACTTTGTCGACGACCTCGACCACCATGCTTATAAGTAGCGGTCATATCTGGAACATCAATCTCATATTTCTCACAAAACATTATCACATTGTCTAATAAACTCGTCCATCCATCTTCTCTTAATTGTTGAAGATCTTTGTAGTTTTTACCAAATGCATTGCATTGAGAATGTTTTGGGACTTTGTAAAACTTGACAAAGATTATCAGTTATCTTTAAAATTTATATCATCAAATGCAATATAAAAATAAATTAAAATGATATCAAGCAATGTAATGCACCATCGGCATCTCCACGTTGAACATAACCAACTCCATCACGAGTAATATCCTCAAGAACATAACAAGTAACTGAGAAAAGCTTTTTCAAGCTACGAATAGAATTCAAATATGAACTGCATCTAGTCCCACCAGGTCTTTGTAAACTGCTAATCTGATTTTGCCCGCTTCCAGATTCAAGCTCATCAATGGCTAATGAATTTGCAATATCGGCTACTTGTCTTGCTCTTAATTCATCATGACGTTTTGTAGATGCATTTACAATATTAACAATATTCAGCAAATCATTGAAAAATTGATGAACAATAATAACCTCTCTTGATGCAACCACCAATGCTAATTGAAGTCTATGAGCCAAGCAGTGGATATAATAAGTATATGGACAATCATTATTAATCAAAGCTTCCAAACCATTCCATTCACCACGCATATTGCTAGCCCCATCATAATCTTGACCTTTGATATGTTTAATGCTTAAATTATTTCTTGAGAGATCATTATAAATAGCATCTCTAAGAGATGAAGAAGCTGTATCTAAGACATGGACAATATCAAAGAATCGCTCTCTTATGAATCCATACTTGTCAACAAATTTTAAAACAATAGTCATTTATTCTTTTCTTGATTCATCCCGAGCTTCATCAAAATTATACAATATTTGGCATCACCAATTTCATCCCTTATGGCTCTTCTCACTTTTCTTGAAAAAATTTGTAGAATTTCCTTTTGTATCTTTGGTGAAGTATACGAAGCATAACTAGGAGCATTTCCAAAACAACTTTTCCAACATCCTCATTGTAACATGCTAAAATCTTTAATTCAAGAAAATTACCTCGATTTTTTGAATTTGGACATTCATCATGTCCTCGAAAAGCACAAGCCTAAAAAGTAAGCCATCTAATTGCATCCACAGAGGTCTTGAGCTGTAAACGATTTCGAGCAATTTGTTCAGAGATTTGCTTGTCAATTACTTTTTGAATATGTTGCCTCTCATTTATCAGATCATGATAGCTCTTCATGGTAATATTATGTGAAGAATTCAGATTTTTTTCCACGTCCAAGAAATGCACAATTGTCTCCATCATTTACTTTTTTTTCCAATTTTGAAATCCACCTACAAATTTGCTTTTTCTTATACCTGGCTTTGAAAAGAGATAGCAAACAAAACAATAAGCAGCATTTGTAGTTGAAGAATATTCGAGCCAACTAGGATGCTGATTGAACCAATTAACCAATATGATTGAAAATGTCTACGATGATTTTCTGAATCAATAGGATCATACTTGTCCAATATTGATTGATAAGGACCAAAACTAATATAGACACGTCGAATTTCATCACGTTGATTCACAGGATATTTTCAAATTTGTTTGTGCATTCCAGGATCTCTTTCCAATTCATGGATATCAATATAATTGGTTCCAACATTTATTTTTTTAGATGGCCTTTCTTCTATAGGAATAGTGTCTATTCTTGAAGTTGGTTGATCAAGTTCATTCTCAGCCTCAATCTTAGATACAGGCAGCGTAGCTCCACCATCAATTTTTTCTACTATTTTTTTCTTGAAAAAATCACTAATTTTTCGACTCATAATGAACCTATAATATGAATAAAATTATAAGAAAAAAATTGACAATATAATTAATTTTTAGATATGCATGAATATTTATGCTAAACTTGACTCCAATACAGAGGTCATGAAATCATTTATAATTTAGCTGTCTTTTATTCCGTAATACTGATAAAATATAGCTTCAAGTGCAGGTCGATGGGAAAAGAATAATAGTTGACTCTTAGCCACGTTCTCCAATAACGGAGATCAAACAATAGACAGCAAAGTTTTTTTGTTGTATATTTTAAGCTACTTATAAAATCTAAAATATAAGGTATATATTTAAAACTGGCGATAATGTTCAGAAATCCTTATCTCCCTAAAGCCAATCCAAATGTACCCAAATCAGTCTGTACACGGAGCTCGCTCAACACCCTTCTGCTCGCTCAACGCCCTTCTGCTTAGAAGGCTGTTCCACTACAATAATAATTTTTAATATAAATAAATAGTCCTAGGACAATTGTAAACCAAAATCTCTTATCCAAATTTCATCAGTAACCCACCCGTTGATACCCTTCATGAATTTCCAGAGAAAGGCTTTTCGACCTCCCCTTTTTTATATTTATTATTTTTTTCTTTCTCTCTCTTCTTTCTCTCTCTCCTCTCTCCTCTTCTCTCTTCTCCATTTTTTCTTTTTTTCTTTTTCTTTTTTCTTTTTTCTTTTCTTTTCTTTTTCCTTTCTTTTCTTTTTCTTTTTTCTTTTCCTTCTCTTCCCCCTTCTTCTCCACCGAACCGATATCTGAACCCTTTCTCCTTTTTTTTTCCTTTCTTTTCCTTTCCCTTTCTTTCTTCTTCTCTTCTCCTCCTCTCCCTCTCCTTCCCTCTTCTTCCTCTCCTTCCCCTCTCATCTTCCTTTGCTCGGCCGAATGACCGGTGGGCAGTGGCGTTCCACGGTAGGGGTAGGCGGTAGCTCAGCCTCCATCGGCTGAAATCCCATGGCAGTGGCAGCCATCCGAAAGAAAGGGACAGAGGTCAGAGGCGCTTACCTTGGTTCTGGCGAAGTCCCCGTCGCCGATGCCGCCAATCGTTAGTCTCCTGCCAAGCCGTAGCTGGCTACCTGCAATCTGAGGCTCTCTCTTTGCCGCCGGTAAGGGTTTGGCCAGTCTTCCTTCCGCCCCTTCTTTCCCTTTTTTTTTTTTCCGGATATTACACCGCAATGGCTAGGGACCTGGGGTCAGCCATCTCCTTCGCCGACGGCGGGTGGGATGGCGCTGCGATGGCTGGGATTGGCCATCTCCTTCGCCGACGATGGCTGTCGGGAGAAATGGGCAAATGGCTTGGGATGGGGTTTGCCGGTTTGGGCGTCGCCGCTTCGAGATTTTGGAGGAGATCAGGAGGAGACAGGGACGGCGATGCCTCTCAGGTAAGTTGTTCAACAGTTTTTTTTTTTGCTGAAAAATTGTTTTTTATAAGACCCTTTGAAAAATTGTTCACCAGTTTTTTTTAATAAGATTCTTTAAAAAATTATTTTTTACGGATTTTTTTATAAGAATCGGTTTTGAATTTTTTTTTTGGAATTTTGTTACGATTTTTTTGGGATTATTTTGGACTGATTTCAAGAATTTGAGGGAGGGGGGGCAAATACCTATTATATAGTTGTTTACCTTAAATAAACCTAGCTAAGAGAGTAGATTATGAAAAAATTAGGGGGGCCAAGGCCCCCCTACCCCCCGGTGGTCCGCCTCTGAGCACAAGGCAGGAAATGGAAAGCAATGGAATTGGACATCTACTGTCCCCAGGTTGTGACACCCATGTTCAGTTGCTTCGAAAAACTTGGACTGCTCCATCCTGTAGTAATTAAAACCTCGTCCTAGTTTACATGACAATCAGTTAAAATACTGGGTCAAAGTTATGGTACTAGGCATGCAAAGACGGTGACCTAAAATAGGTATCTAATGCTTTTAAAAGCAATGCAACTAGTTTCAGTTACACCACCAGGTATCAGAGGTGCATGAGATGGACTGATTGATAGCGAATGATGCAGAGCCATTAGGGGGAGCTCCGCCTAGCTGCATGGGTGCACTGAGGGAAGGGATTCACCTGGGGTTATGATCCCTCCAGGTGCTTGCTGTCTGGCTGCCACAAAAAGATTAAAACAAAAGAGTCGTATCAGATATTGTAGGAAAATAAGGGGCCTAGCAGGTTTGCCCCAGGGCAGGGTAGGTATGGATACTATGAATGCTAATTCACAAGTTTTAGGGCATGGAATGAAGGTTGGTTGGTTGGACTGAAATCAGATATCAGGTTTTAGTGAACAGATTTTTGCAATAATGCAACAATTTCATAAAATCAGGTGAAGGTATAAGGCAGAGACAAGAATATAGGGGTTCTTTGTTAGTTTGTTTAACAACAATTGATAGTAATTTGCAAGGCTTCTAGAGACTAAAAGAAATTAAAATAGTGAGGAACAGAACTAAGAACAAATGTAAAACAACAGTGAAGAATAAAGAGTGGAAGAGGAAGATAATAGTACATGGAGAAATGCTGGAGGAAAGCATAAATGAAGAGAGAATAGAGAAGGGAAGACGTAAACAGCCAAAAAATATTTCTTCCTTTTTCTCCCTGAAGCACGATTACCAAGTTCTTCAAACTTTGTCACCTTACATGGATTTTGGTACCTAAATCTTGAGAAACGCAATTACAAACCATGTTTCCTTCTTAAAAGAACCATCTTTTTTCCCTGATATTATCCCAGGATTCTGTCAACATGGTCTGACCTTAAAAATCCTAATCAACAAAAATTCCATCTACAAGGCCACCAAAAAAAGTAGGAATAGACACAATGAGCGAGGAGTTGAAAGGCCCTAGATAACACTTCTAAAGTCTCTCTAAGACCACAAAACTTTTTTTAAAACCTCTTCATCCTTTTTTCATCACACAGTTATCTATCCCTTTTATCTATCAAGGTGGACTACCATGTTAAGATTTTTTGTTTTTTTTCAGTTACAATCCTTTTATAGATGTTTGGATCAACATCAAAGGAGGTAAATACTGATCCCTCACCTCTTTATATTTTTCCCAAAGGAGAAAACATTAAAATGTTGAAAATCATGCCAAAATATTATATTTGGCATGATCTCATGATATGTTGTACTCCTAAGTCCAAACTGAATCTACATGATGCCACATTTTTTTTCATTTGTCAATATATTTTCATGTTTTCTGAAAATATGAATTTTCTGAAAGAAAATAATTTAAGCTATGTGTTGACTTCATTATAGCACTTCAAATAGACACTCCAGAGAACTTGCAATCACCTCTTGTAACTGCAAACACAACTAAGCAACATTTGCACTAATCCATGGCAAGCAGAGGAGTTGCCTTACATGAGAAAGATTGGAACACTTGTTTTACATCCACTATAATCTATGCCTATGGTTGAGGATAAACTTTATTAAGCAGGAGAAAGAGAAGAAATATGAAGATCCATTGCATAAAAACTTTGTTCATCAAGAAAAGGATCTTATGATAGGCTATAGCTTGAGGCCTAAAATAGCTAGTGGAGTTGGATGAGCCAAGTAGTCCTAGACTAGCTATTTTCCTAGTAGAGCTAGCAGGTGTACATGTTGATCGGTGGGCAAAATGGAACATGCTATCTTCATAAGTTAACCAGCAAAGCAATGGGAGGCAAGTAAGAATAGAGGGGAAGAAAATGATGATCAATTGGAGGATTTTGAATGAGTGCTATGATTAAGAGATGCTGGGAAGAGATGGTCACCATGGCTCCAAATCGTGGTAGACATCCGGCCATCGTCCTAGCATCCTGGTTGGGGGGTCCTAGAACATCCCTTATCCTGAGTGTTGGGATGGGCAGGACAATGGTGCATTCCATTCCACAGAAAAACTAGGATGGCCCTGTTCCATGGGATTTAAGACCTTGGTAGTCACCATGACACTATTATGTATGCCCTAGAAACTAATTTAGCTGACACATTTTCATTCTAGAACATGATTTTATATTTAATATTTTTAATTGGGCTGTTTTAATCCATACATGTTGTGTCCATGTATTGTCTAAAGCAGGGTTTTCCGAACCGGGCTGGTTCGGCACGGTTCGGGGCGTACCGAACCGGACCGATGGCCGGCCGCACGGTTTGGCCATATAAATCGAAACGGCCCAATAATTTTTTTAAAAAAATTCTTTACCGTACCGAACCAGACCCGAACCGGGTCGAACCGATGCTAAACTGGTCGAAACGAGACCGAACCGCCTGATTCGGCCCGGTTCGGTTCGGTACGGATGGGTGGGGGCTGTTTTTTTTGTTTTTGTCACATGGCTACTGTAGCCACGTGACTTGCTTTGGGAGGGAGGGCTGCCTTTGGTTTTAAGGAATGAAAGGGCTGCAGATCTGCGGAAACAAAAACGACGGAAAAAAAAATTGCCTTAATCCTTTTCAACCCAATCAAACCTATAGAAGTCGAAGAGGAAGGTAGAATCAAGCTACATTAATTCAACATTTTAACTGACTGAAACTTTATGGTATTTACATTATAACTTCAATGTCTTTGTTATCCACCTTTAGATGGATTCAGAGATGGACACCCCGATATTGGTCAAAGGTGCACAGGTTTATTTGATTGTGTGAACTTCAGAATTGCTGAGTTGAATTAGTTTATTCTTTTTCCTCTATTCAGAATTGCTAGTCTTGGAATCATGATTTCCTGGCTCCTTGTTCACTGTCTTGGTTGATATGGGCAGCCTTGTTCACTTTTACTGCAGCAAACGGATCTACGAAGAAATATGGGCAGCCTTGTTCACTTGTTCACTGTCTTGGAATCATGAGTTCCTGGCTTCTTTCTTTCCATAAGGTATATATTATTTGTGTGGCTATGATGAAAGGCAGCCTATTGATTGAGCATTGCTTGGAAGCAGGAGTGGAAAGGCGACATTTGTTGTTTTCCTCTTGTTGCCGTGGTGCTCAAGTGAGATTACATTCGCTGTCCTGAGCCATTTTAATAAAATATATGTTTGTATTAGTTTACATTTTAGCAACTATTGTGTGCTATGCTTATATTCTTGGCAGCCCTTAATGGCCCTTAACCAAGACTGTTATGTTGCCATGTCAAATTTCAGGTTACTTTTATCGATTGTCATAATGAAATTTTATTGCACAGGTTTGGTATTTCATATATATCAATTCAGGTAGGGTATGTGAATTATATATTTTGTACTACTGACAAGTATTTATTGTTAAAGGTAACTGTTTATCTTTTGTTACAGGGGATATAATACTTCAAAATGGTCCGTAGAGCAGTTTGCACAACAACAGTTGATTATTGGTTGGTGCTGATAATTATGGATTGAAGTGCAGAGCGTGACTGTTTTGCTAGTTAATTGTATCATTTTTTTTTTTGGACTTGTGGGAACTCAGGTTCATTTGTGTATTGTCTGGGCATTTATATTATATTCGTGTTCTTGTAAAACGTATTCATTAATTATACATTTATTATGATAATTCAGATTAATAATAAAATACATACTTTTGATATGGATATTACATAGTTTGCTCGTGTCACAGGATATTTTCTACTTGTATTATAAGATATCTGAATTGTAAAAATTCAGAAGTCAAAAAATTGCTGCTTGTATTGCACGTAGTGTTGAATAATTGCTGTTTATGTTGTAAAATATATTTGTTATGGTAGGAGTTTATTAGATCATTTATTTGTGCAATAATTGATGAACATGTTTTTTAACAATGTCCACTACGAAGTTGTCTAATTAATCTGAAGAGGGACTCGATCAGTGGGCCTTACCCTTTTCTGGTGTAACCGAGTGCGGGTCCGGACCAGAT
Source organism: Areca catechu (assembly GCA_021397845.1). NCBI lineage: Eukaryota > Viridiplantae > Streptophyta > Magnoliopsida > Arecales > Arecaceae > Areca > Areca catechu. The sequence continues at coordinate 152,675,616 of CM038052.1, forward strand.
GGCTCGACCTCGAAGAGGGGCTCGATCTGGAGGACACCACTCGGCTTCGACCTAGGCGTCCCGGGTTCGCGGGTTTGACCTGGCGGAGGACGGAGCTCGGCTTCGACATACGGTCCCGTTGTCCTGGGGGAGCTCAGCCTGGCGAAGGAGTCCGAGCAGGAAAATTGACGCGGCATCTGACACGGCGGCTTTCTTTGACGTGGCGCCTGTCAGCTGCCCCACGTCAGCGGTCTTGCCACATCAGTTGTAATAATCAATTAATTTGTATAACATTATTTTAATACATCATAATTTGAATTTAATATTAATAAATTTATTTTTAATTTTATATTTACATACAACAAATTAATAAATTATTTGATATAACATGTTTTTAATACATCCTATTAAAAATTATTATTAATATAATAATATATTTACTTAAATATAAAATTAAAAAATAATTTTATAACTCATTTTATTTATATATATAACTAGGGGTATTTTTGGGATTTCAGAAAATTCCTTCCCTATTCTTGGTGGAATACAGGCTTATTCCCATCTCATCCAAACACCATTTAGAATAACACCGTATTAATTGCACTGGAATAAAGTGGAATACCAATTTTCATCCAAACAGAAATTGAGAATAACAACGAGAATAAGCTATTCTTTGAGAATACCTATTCCTATTCTCAGAATACCTATTCACCAACCAAACACTACCTTAAGGACATGTTGATTTTATGATCAGGGATAGTTACCCATTTAGGGGTTATCTTTGTATACCTAGAACTTCTTTACAGGATTTTTCTTATTTTGGAGCTTCATGCAGGAGGCTTAGATGGCCACTTTGAATGTAATAAGACAATAATTATGGCTGAAGATAGGTTCTATTGGCCATCTCTTAAAAGGGACATGGCTAGAATCCTTGCACAATGTTGCACCTACTAATTAGCCAAGGCTAAGAAGCAAAACACTAGTCTGTATACTCTTCTTCTAATTCCGCATTCCCCATGGAAAGACCTTAGCATGGATTTTATTCTCGGATTGCCTAGAACTACTAGAAGATACGATTCAATTTTAGTTATTATTGATAGGTTTTCTAAAATGGCATATTTTATCCCATGTCAAAAGATTTCTATTGCCTCTTTTGTTACTAAATTATTCTTTAGGAAATAGTTTGACTTCACGGTTTGCCCTCTTCCATAATATCTGACCATGATGTCAAATTTATAAGTTATTTTTGAAAGATCTTTAGAAACTATGGGACCACTTTAAAGTTTTCTTCAGCCTTTCATCTCTAAATATATGGTCAAACAGAGATTATGAATCATAGTCCTGGTGATTTACTTTGGTGTCTAGTTAATGATAGATCTGATCTATAGGATTGTCATTGCCTACAACGGAATCGGCTTATAATAGCTCAGTGAATCGTTAAACTAGCAAAAGTCTCTTTGAAATTGTTCATGGCTTTAACTGTCGCCAATCTATTGATCTTGCTTCCCTACCTACGAATAATCATACTTTTGAGCCTGCCACTTCTTTTGCCAAATACATTCATGACATTCACAATATATTAGGCAAAAAATTATCGAGTACTAAGAAATATAAGCTCATTGCTGATGCTCACGATAAAAATATAGAGTTTAATAAGGGTGACTATGTGATGGTTTGTATCCACCCATAATGTTATCTCCGACATTCATTCAAAAGGTTGTATGCTTGAGCCACTGGTCCATTTCGCATCCTTCATAAATTTGGACCTAATGTTTATTATACAGAAATACTCTTTGATTTGAAATTTAGTTCAGTTTTCAATATTGAAGATTTGCCATCTTATCGGAGCATATTCGAGCCTCCTACATGCATGCAGGTGATCTCAAGGAATATACTCAATCTCCTCCAATGCCAGTTCTAGTGCTTCACTTTCGTCATCTTTGCTAGATCGTATTGAAAGCATTATCAGTGATAAAGTTGTCTCTTGGTGATGAAGGATTTCAAAATTTTTTTATTTAGTAGGGCTATCTAGATTCAAGTGCTACTTAGATTTATGAGGAAGAGTTATGCCCTATTGCTCCAAATTTATTAGAAGCCTAATTCAATTCCTCGCTAGAGTCCAGTTCTTTCTAACCAGGAGGGAATGATAAGAATCGAAAAATTTGCACATATTTTAGAAAAAAAATGCCATGTACTTTAAGGAATCCTAATCTTAATTCTATTCTAGGAGAGTTTGTTTAGAATTTCCTTTCTTTCATTAGATTTTCTTTATTAAGACTTTTAATTTTATTAGAACTCGATAATTTGACTTGCATTAGGTTATGATTTGTTACTCTATTTAAAAACTCTAATTGTATGGAGAAAGATAGCTTTGAATGATTGAATTGAATCCTAGAATTATTTGATTTTTTATTTCTTTAAATTTATTTTATTTTTCTTTCATTCGTGTTCCTCATCAAGTGGTATAGCAAACATTTTCCTTTCTAAATAAACCCTTCTTTCTTAGGCTCCATCTTTTGCTTTGTTGCTGCAAAATCTGGCTCGAAGTCGGAGTAGCTGACAGATGATAATGGTTGCTAGGTGTAGTGGTAGAACCTGCAAAATAAGTCCCTGACTAGAGTTGGCTTTGATGAGGACCCTCCGATGCTCAAGTCAAAATTCTGGAACAGATGGAAAGGAGTGAGCATGAGAAAGAAGTGATTGCAAACCTGGGGTCCCCTGCTAGCCTCTATTTATTGAGAGAGGCTGAAGCGACACAATAAGGAAGGATTACTAAGTAGTTATCCAAGCCTTATCGGAGAGATATGCCTAATTTCCCATTTTCATAAGACAAGGTGGCTGCTATCTACCTTATCTACTCTCAATAGGATGTTTTCGAAGATCGTGGGATCTCTATCCCATCTACAAGTCGATGGCAAAGTTACTTGGAATATTAGCTAACATCAGCTACAAAAATTCTTCGGATCGGCAAGTGAATAAAGTCAACTAGCCAAGACATGCATACCACATTGAAAGATCTAAAACAAAATTTACCTCCATATCAATTGCCCCACTCTCAAATCCGAGCTAGTGCTAGAGTAGATGAAGAGCATAGACAAGTTTTCTAGACTCATTGGAAGTTATGTCAATCATAGTTTGTCCAAGTGAAGCATCATGTCTTGTTTATGGCCATTGATGTGAAAGTAGATCAAATAACCAGATGGCGCCATGTGTTGACCATCTAATGGGGCTAATTAATACGTTGTATCATTTATACCATTGATTTCAGAGTCTTTATAAATAGGGGGATCTTGACTTTTTTCAATGCGTGTTTCTCATATCGTCCTTTCTTACCCTATTTCTATGAAGTGCCCTCTAGTTGGAAAGGCAATTTTTGGCAGCTTTTTCCAATTAAAGGGTGATTTCCGGCAATTTTCTGGAAAGCTCAAGCTTGTTTTTGGAGGGTGAAAAGATGAAGGCAGAGGACATAGCAAAGTTGTGGAAGGCTGCACAAGAGAAGAGAAAGGCATTAGGCGGTATCTTGGCCTGGCCAAAGTGTTTTCAAATTGAGGCCCCGAGGGATCGTCCTTCAATTCCAACTTTTTCAAAAGGTCGGCCTTCCAGACTATCAATTCACACCAAAGTAACTAGCTCAGAATCAGCCATCTCCTTGCTTGAGGCGCAGTGCGTTTAGATCCCCTTGGTTCAACCTACTAATTCTGCCTTGGATGATGCAAGCATTGCCTAAGACCTTGTGCACAGATTTCTCCAACCCATCAATGCAAAAATGTTGGCACCTAACATTCTTCATTTGGACGTGCTATTCTTGTATATTCGAGTAAGCTTATCCCTCTAGCTCATCCTTATTTATCACAATTTTCATTCAACTAATCATGTTTTTATGATTTCAAAGCTCAAACATCACCTAGCCAATTTACACGAGTCGACGGAATCTACAGAGCAAAAGATTAGTGATAGCACTTGCAAGGCAAAGGTAGCAATGAAGACGACCTTCGAAGTGGAAAGAAGAGCCTTGAAGGCAGAGAGGAAAACTTTTGAGGCTAAGTGGGCCCGTGCCGAAGCAGTCATAGAAGCAATGAGATTGAAATCAGCATTAAGAGAGGCCAAAGGTAGACTTGTTTGAGAGAAAGCTCGGGTTACCAATATTCGGGCTGGGGCTAATAGAGAATAGAAGAGGCAAAAATGGCAAACCGAAGAGATAATATATAATGCCAATAAAGAGATCACTAGATTTCAGAGCGAGCTATACATTATTAAGAAAAGTCTTTTGGAGTATTTAGTTAGCCAAGAAAGATTAGTGGTGGTGGAGCTTACAAGAGAATTGGATGCAGGCTAGGGAAAACTTAAGAATAACGAAGTGTAAATCAAGTGACTAGAAGCAAGGATTCTAGGAGGAGATGAGAATGCCTTGATAGAGACTATGGTCAAAGTTGAGCATTTGAAAGGGGTGCCAAAAATGGCTAAGAAAAAATATACTTCGAAGAGCTCGGGTGGTCGACATCCAAGAATGGGCTATCCATGAAATGAATCTATTCAACGTTATGCTCTAAGCCATCGAAAAGAAAGCTAAATTCCTAAAGGATTGAATCAGCAAAAAGAGATTGACTGTAGGAGATCTCATGACTAAGCTAACCCTGAGTGAAGCAAAGACTCGAGCCACCGAGGGAAAGGTTAAACAGACGAAGAAAAAAGCCACCATCCATCTCATGAAGGTTGCCCAGACAACTCATGAAGCTAGCTTTGAGAAATGCAAAGCTCTGGTTAAGGAGTTATTTTCTAAGATAAATGCCATCTCATAAATGATGAGGATATCCTAGCACAGATCTTGATGCACACCGGTATTCCTTCAAGCAAACTATATTTTTATTTTTTATTTTTTTACTTGTATATAGGGATTGGGCATATTATTTTATTTTTTTATTCTTGTATCTAGCTCATGCACGAATCTCAAAGCATGAACACTGGATTAGCTTAAAATTTATTTTAAATTTGTTTGATGGTTTTAGATTAGTTTGAAGTCTGTTTAGATTACAGTTCTGGTTAAGTTGGTTTTCAACTAACCAGAGACGGTTTATTTAAAGGTCTTTGTTTTTGGAATAAAAATATAGAAGAGATTGTTGAAAAAAATTTGGATGTGTTCCGACTCCTTCCCCCCTCCTCTCCTCTTCCTGGTTCTCCTTCCTCTCTTTTTCTTATTCTCTCTCTATTCTTCTTATTCTCTTCCCCTATCCTCTTCTTATTCCTCCCTTTCTTATTCCCTTCTTATTCCTCTCTTCCTTATCCTCCCTGAACCTTCTTCCTTTAGTTTGGATCATGAAATACCTGGACACCAAAACCATCTATTATTCCACCGAACGACTGCCGACCCTTCGCCCGCGATCCAACCACTGCTGCCAATCCGGAAAAAAGATCCACGCGCCACTTCGGCATGTGATTTCCTTAAGACTGCCAGACTAGTGCCAGCGACTGCTCCTTACCCACAGTGATCTCCCGCTTCCTCCTATCCGTGCCCCCTGCCCCAAAATCTTTTTTCCCTTCCTACCGGAGAACAACCTCACCGGAGTGCCCACCACCCTTCCTCCGCTCTCCACCGCCCTCACCAGCGAGCACCACCGGGCCGCCTTCCGGTCTGCCGATCTCATCGGAGACCACCGCCACCACCACCACCCTTCCGTCCGTGCGGAAAATCTCCACCGATTGCCGCCTTCTCCCTCATCGGATCCAAGGGAAGACCCATCGCAGCCGGCGATCGTCTCCACCGTCGCTGATCACCACCGACCGAATCACCCATCCTCCCTCTCGACGACGCCCCTGCCGTCAAATTTGCCGATTCCATTGTCTCTCTTCCGTCCGGAGAGATTCATTGCTAAGCCATTGCCACGCCCTCTCCCTTATTGGAAGATCCACACCGGTCATCTTCAACGCCGGCTCCCCTTCCATTGCCGCCAATTGTCAGAACCAACGGCTTCGCAACCACCTTCATGCGAGCTACCTCCACCCGTCGACCTCACCATCACAAACAACCGTGTCGGCCTTCGGCCTTTTCTCTGTCGTGCCACCGTCAATCGCCGGATTAGAGTCATGCCTACCATCTCCCCGTGCCGCCGTCCTCGTTCCCAGCATCGTCACCGGTGGAAGCTAGCCGGATCTGCCCCTCCGAAGCCGTTTCCCTGTTCCGCACGCCCATCAAAGCACAGAGACCCTTTGCACAATCGTGAAAGCAAGAAAGGAACTACATGCCTCTCAAAGCAGTTGCCCGCCCTATTGCCGACTTTGGAATAAAGCAGGAATAGAGAAAAAAAGAGAAGAAAAAGAAAAGAAAATATAAAGAAAAAAAAAGAAAAAAGAACTTGGATTTGTTTGACCTAGCCTAGCGGTCGTTTCTTGACGACCGACGATCCAACCACCTAAAAAAATTTCGATCGAGTCATCTTGCATCAATAAAACTCCATGTCCCAGCTACTTCTGACCTTGCCATGCTATGTGCCGCTGTTCTGCTTGCTGAAGATTCTTCCTGCTAGGTTGTAAACAATCCTGCCACCGAGGCTTAAAAATGCGTATTTCTTTTTTTTGGTGTAAAAACTGATTCAGCTCTTCGAAAAGCCATACTTTGTAGCCAATTCAAGCTTATTAATGAAATATGTTATTTTTTAAAACTTTTTTCGATTTACACATTATTCCTTGAGAAACCAATCTATCAACTTCTACTGACAAGACATTTCCAAGTTTAAAATTCCAGTACCTCAAAACCTGCATTTAAAATCAGATCGATAAGAATGGTAGGTCAGTTCATTGAAGCATCAACATCTTAGTTTAGCATCTCTTCCGGCAATTCCTGCTTCGAGGCACAATTATCGTTACTTGGCTGCTGAAACAGCATGACTATTTATTGGTGACCAAAAAAAATCCACGCGTTAACAATCGAATGGGTCAATTTGAACAATCATATTATCAACCCTGCCCCTGAGATTCTCCATTAATATTTTGACTGCACAGAGTGAGCTGAGCCAGTAAGAGATTGCCATGTGTTGATGATCCAAAGGCCCTGGCCAAACCAATGCTTCATCTATCCTGCCTTTGACTCCTATAAAAGGGGGAATGGTCACTTTTAGCTTGATTCTAACTGATTTTTCTGGGCTCCTGTGGTACTAAACATGTGCATACTCTTCAGCAAGCAACAAATTTCCAACTATTTCTCCGACGAGCTCCTTCGAGTTTTTTTTCGTTTGTCAGTCTCCTCAATTTCCGATTTTTTTTGCTCTAATCCTATTTTCTTCTTTTCTTCTTTTGTCTGTTATCTCCTCATCGAATTTCTATTTTACTCTCCTCTCTTCTTCCGGTTCTTGAAAATGAGTAAGTCGCAAGATATGGCAAGGAGTTGGTCTTCCGACCACAATCCCTTAAGGAGCAGAGATCATGAGTCCAAGGACCCTTTTGCTCCTCGACATTTCCGGTTGAAAATAGGTGAGTCAAACTTGGAGTTGATCCGATTCCAGTTTCAAGTCCCCTTCGAGTTCTGGAGTCAAGGGATCAGATCTATGATCCCCCAACGGGTTGGCTCAACCTCTATGAGAAGAGCTTTCATGCCAGTCTGAGACTTCCTTTCCATCCCATCTTTATCCATCTTTTTTGTTTTCTTGACATATCACCGAGTTCAATTGTACCAAACTCTTGGCATTTTATTTGCGGCTTTACGACCATTTGCTTTTTAGCTAGGGTCAAGTTAACCATCACCTTATTCAGGACTTTTTTTTACTTTTAAGAGGTATTCCTATACTGATAGGTAGTGGTACATCTTCCTCCCTGAAAAGCAAAAGGCTGGTCCACTCATCAAAGGCGCTCCTTCCTCGGTCCATGGTTAGAAGGAGCATTTTTTTTTTGTTTCTAAATTGCCTAGAAAAGGCTGGGACTTTGCCTCATGGGGCGAACCCAGGCCACCGGTTCTCAAAGAGTCATTCCTGGATGGCACAGAGTGCCGGAGGTATAGGACCTTTGCCACTTCAAGGTCTTTGAGTTGAAAGGACTTTTGTCCTAACATATACTCTTTAGCATTGGGATCAATCAGGTTGAACCTCGAGGTAAGCACTGGTCTTCTCTGTCCTCTCCTATTGTCTCTTTTTTTAACTTGCCCTGAATTGAGGCCTGAAGACATCAAGCAATTGAAAATGGCAACCCAAAATGCCACTAGAGAGCCTTTGGGTCAGCAAAAGCATGTCCATACCAAGGCTCCTAGCTCACCTTAGATTCATCTAGGTGCCAACATTTCATCTACTTATGTTGAGGTGGTCATTGCCACCCTGGTTCAGACCGCCTTACCAAGAATGACAGTCCAACACCAATCTACACTTCCCTCGCGTAACAAAGAGGGGACAGTCAAATCTCCTCGAGCAGGGTGCCTAGTTCGGGAGCCATTCCCTTCCGTGGCCAAGCAGGGATTAGTAATCTTTACGGTCCACCTATCGATTCAGCCTTAGATTGGAAGGTTGCCCATGACATGTTCTATGAGTTTCTCCTCCCAACCGATATCAAGAAAGTGGGAGAGCTAGGATTTGCCTCCCAACAGAGACCTAATAAATTCCTTCACCCAGGAAAATGCCTATCCAGATTTTTCTTGGTCCATTTATTCTTGTACTTGCATCGGACTCACCAATCATTTTGTACATTGGGCACTATTTGAGTGCCTTGATGGACCTTGCGAAGGAGGTGAGGTCTAAACAAGTTGAAATGACCTAGAGGGCTGAAGGTCTTGGAGTCAACCATAGAGGCTCAGGAAAATGAAAGATCCTATGTTGAAACGGCTGCTGAAATAGAGTGTCTAAGGGTGGCACTCGATGGGAATGAAATAAGAATTTTTGTGGAGAAGAAAAAAAAAGAGACCAAGGATAAACCAGCTGAGGTTGAAAAGAACACTAAACTAACTAAAGGGCAAGCCAAGGTTCCCGGTACCGGTACTAGGAGCCGTACCGGTACCGTACTGTATCGTGCCGATACATGGTACGGCGTGGCGTACCGATTCAAACTGGTACATCCATTTTTTTTTTTTTTTGATTTTTTTTGATATTTTTTGTAATTTTAAGATTTTTATTTTACTTTTTAAGGGTTTAGGGTTTAGAGAGAATTTAGTGTTTAAGGTTTAGGGTTTAGGCTTTAGGGTTTAGGATGGCGTACCGGTTTAAGATTTAGGATTAAATACTAATATTTAGAATTATTTTTAATTAAAATAAAATAAAAAATGATAATTAAATTAAGATTATCAACAATTAATGAAAGTGAAATGTGGCATAAACATATAATTACATACCAATGTGGTGCGGACACCAAAGGCACCAGAATAAGGCAGAGGCTTCTCAACCCTCTGTGAATTGATCAATAATTTTTGAGTCCATCTGTAATAAGGGCTTAGCCCATCTGAGTCCTTTTTTAGTTGTTGTTTGAGTCTTTTGAGTTGTTATTTCAATTCTGTACTAGTCAGCTTATGTTGAGCTAGTTCAGTCCAATGCTAGTCAGCTCATGTTGAGCTTATTTTATTTTTTTGAGTCCTGTCCAAGCATACTAAAGACTCAAGACTATATCATACAAGTGAAGACCAAGTCCAACTAGATTGAAGACATGGAAGTATAGCACAAGTCCAACCCAGCTTGAAGATTTGAAAACCCCAGGAGAAAAATTCAGAAAACCCTGATTTCTTGCAGATGCCCTCCAGATGCCCAGATTCCCTTCCAGATGCCAAAGTATATTTATAGATAAGGTCATCCATGATTCCAGAGGTCCATCTGCATCCTAGCCCAAAGAAATCAAGCCCAGGTGCCAAGCCCAAGCCCCTAAGAAGCAAGATACCAGGGAATATTCCTGCTACCTGGCTACCAGGCCACCCCAGCTTCCAGAGGCCCAAACCCATGCACCCAAGCCCCTTTGGGCCGGCCTTTTGCTGCTCCTAGAAGCCCAACACGCCCCCCTAGACGTCCTTGGAGTCTTGACCAAGTCAAGAAAATTTTTAGGAATTTTTCTACCTAATATTTCCTTATTTTCTAGCTAGGGTTTGAGAGGGAAAAGGATTCTTATGTAAAGACTTATGTACCCTTACTTGGAGCCCAAGGTTAAGGGTCTATTTAAGGGACCCTAGCCTCTTGTATGAGGAGAAATTTTTGATGAATGAAAACCTTGAGTTCTTCTATTGAGTTGTGTGATACCCTGCTGTGTGCATAAAGGGGTTTGCGAGAGTTCTTCTTCCCAGTGCTGCAATCATCTTCCTGCTACCAACAAGCATCTCAGATCCCTGGACGCCCACTCCAAAAGAAGACTTCCCTTGCTGTTTTTCCTTTGTTTTCTTGTTCCTTTGTGAGTTTTCTAACCCCTGACAGGTCGTTTGCAGGTCCCCGAGTTCCTACGAATCCAACGACTCCAGCCAAGCCTCAATCGGATCACCGAGCAGAAAGCCGAGTATCCGCGGGTCTTTGGCTCGATTTTCCAGGCCGCATTCGTCGAGGAACGAGAGACCCTTTTGCTGCGATCTTCACAGACGTTGTCAGGTACACCCCTCTACCTCCAGTAGTTTTATTGTAGAACTTGCCCTAACCGAGGCTTCTCAGCCCCGGCGATCCTTCTTTTCTACTTTTCTAGGTCCTAATCTGCATGCTGATCTTCTAAAATTCATATAAAATTCCCTACAACTTATTTTAATCTGAAATTCGGGAATTAATCACTCAACCCCACATATAAAACATATAAAAAAATTGCATGCAAATTAGTCCCCCGTCATTTGGTATCAGAGCTTAGATTAGGGCTTGTTTTCTGCAATTTTTCAGTCCGTATATACTCTGTTATTTTAATTATTTCTCTCTGTTAAAAACTCCAAAAATTTTAAAATTTGTTTTGCTGGATTTATCATAATTCAAAGTAATTTTCAAAGTTTTTACAGATTTTATTTCGGACTTTGAATTTTCTTCAAGCTGAAATACATCCTGCAAATTTTGACTCTGTTTTTTTTTTCAGCAAGACAAGTTTGGAAGTTTTAGGTTTTTGTTTAGCAATTTTTGCATATCTTTTAATTTTAGTATATTTCATGCATATTAGGCCATAATTTGCAAGTTTTCTTCTATTTAATAAAATACCAAAAAAAAAATTACATATTCTCCAAAAATACCAAAAACATCTAAACCCTAATTTGCATCCTCATCTGCCTGCCATCATTGCATAATTTACTTTTAAGGGCACTTCTGCTATATCAGATAAGGGGAGGAGTTGATAACCTCTCCTCAGCCCAAAACCACATCCCTTGCATCCGGTCCCAAGCCTTAACCTAAAATTAATTAGACTTAATTTGCCCTAGTGGGCTAGGGACACCAACTGGTCGGGTCCGGGCTAGTGTTAGATCACTGTGTCAAGTTAACCTGTGTGTGCCTTGTGCTCAGTGTCTAGAACGGTGGTTTAGGAATTCAATCCCAAAGGGCTTGTGTGCTGGTCCGCCTACCTGGCCAATCTCTGATTGGTGTCTAGGATTGGCAATCAGGGACCTAACACTCCCCTTACACCTGCCTGGCTGAGTACAGGGTTACTATAGGTTAGTTTGCCACCCTGATTGAGCATCTAGTTTGGACTCCAGGTCTAGTTAGCTATAGTCGGTCTGATCGAGTCTTGAATGAGCACTAGATCAGGAGTTTCATATCACCCACCTCCTTCACAAATGTCTGAATCCATAGAAAATTTACAATCTCAAATAAAAGCCCTAGCTGATCAAATGGCCCAAATGGCTACCCACATAACTACCCAGATGACCCAGTTAACTCAGTCTCGTATTCAAACCAATGATAGAATTGACCATCTTGCCAATAGGTTTGATCAGTTAAAAGTCCGGGTAGGGACCCCAGAAAAAAACCATGGGTCACAGTCTGAGCCAGATCCTGATTTCCCTCAACCTAGGAGGACCCCAAACCCTGATCCATACCTTGAGGCTGAACCTAGGAGAGCCTATCATCCTGACCCAATCCCTAAGGTTAGTCCTAGAAGACCCAATCAGGATTTTGTAGACCAGGAAGATAGATCCTATTTACCCACATCCTCTAAGCCTAGTATACCCACAACCTATAGATCTTATGACTCCAAATCCTATGAACCTAGAACCTATGAATCCAGAACCTATGAACCTAGATCCTATGACTCTAGATCCCATGATCATAAATCCTATGCACCCACACCCTATAAGCCTAGTAGACCCAACACCCAATATTCTGACCTATATAGGGAGTCCAACCCTAGGAGAACCCAATATTCTGACCCATATAAGGAGTCCAACCCTAGGAGAACCCAGTATTCTGACCCATATAGGGAGTCTAACCCTAGGAGGACCCAATATCCTAACCCATATAGGGAGCCCAACCTCAGGAGGACCCCATACCATGATCCATCCTTAGAACCTGATCATAGAGCTGACCCAAAATGCTATGACCCCAGATCCTATAATCCCATGACCCATAGATCTGCACCCTTGTCCTATGAGCCTAGAGAACCCATAACCCCTAAGTATCAACCTAGTACTAGTCATGCTTCCCCTAGTCAACTTGAACCCCATAGGATTAGTATCCCTAAATACGAACCCAGTAGTGAGCCACTACCCCTTATACAACCTGAACCTACTAGTAGTACCCATAATCAGAGACCAGAACCTAACCAATTTCCTGCTAGCCGACCTTCTCCAACCATTCCTGAGATTCACAAGGCTTACATTAACGCGGAAGTGTATGAAGCTGATGTGAGCCTAGTGGATGAGTATGAGGGAGAAGAGGAGACACCTTTAGTAGACCTAGAATTAGCTGACCCAGTAGATGCCCAGGTAGAAACCAACCCAGAGCTAGTTGACCTTGACCATATCCAACCTAAAGCTATAATGGAAGAACAAATAGAGGAAGAGAACCTAGGTAATGCTACTAGAGCCCTACCTGAGGAAACCATAGAGGAGAGCCAAATTATAGAGTCTAGTCCTAAAATACAAGAACCAGAAGAATTTATTAAGGACCTGATCTCTTTGAATCAGTACCCTCAGGATGAGTCTCCTCCTATAGTTCTCATTAAGGACCTCTTTCCTAAGATTAATAACCCATCCTTCCATTATACAAACCCCGTAGATATATCGCAACCCCATAAGGTTAACCTCATTAGTCTAGGATTAGTCCCTGACATGCCTTCTTTGATTCTACTTTATCCAACTAACCCAGAACCTTTTTCTCCACCCTACCAGAGTAATTCTGAACCCACTTCCTATTTTCTACCCTTTCCTGAGTTTTCTCATGTGTCTAGAACTATTAGGTTACATTTTGTTGAGGTTACTAGGTTGCAAGGATCCATAGAGCCCATCCCATTTGCTACCTACTTTTGGCAGACCCTCTGGCACTTATTAGGAGTTACTAGAAAATTTTCTTCTGCATGTCATCCATCAACCACGACTCATGCCCCCATGCCCAAGTGGTAGTTAAGACCTAATAAACCTCTTCAGTCGAGTCTGTTAGGTGTAGGTTTGAGTCCTTTGCATCATCTTGTTAGGAGTCTGCATGTGCCTAGCATGTTCACCACCCGCACTAATGTTAAAACAACTGGCTAATTCCCGAAGATGGATCAAAAAATTTGATGTAGTGGATTTTATCTTGGTTAGGCTTAGACCTAAAAGAAGCTTCATGCTCGCAGAGCCGGACCTTTTAAAGTGATAGAGAAGGATTGGATCAAATGCCTAAGTGTTAGACTTGCCTTCGGATTTGGGCATTAGTTCTACCTTCAATATTACAGACCTGGTTGAGTATAGGGAACCGACAGCGATACCTAGTAAGGCCTTTGGACCTATTCCTTTTCATTGTGAGTGACCCTAACCCAGAGTGTCCACTAACAAATTGGCCTGAGAGAGGAGAACGGATCGAGCGTATCCTGGACGATCAAGCCATGACGACCCGGGGCCATGACTATCAATGCTTCCTGATCCGATGGCAAGGCCAGCCAGAGTCGGACGATTCGTAGATTTCTCGAGAGGACTTGCAACGCCTCAACCCAGACCTTCTCGAGAGATATGTGAGCCAGTCTGATCTTCAATCGACAGGGTCGAGTTCCTCCCACCCCGGGAGAATTGGTGCAGACACCAAAGGCACCAGAATAAGGCAGAGGCTTCTCAACCCTCTGTGAATTGATCAATAATTTTTGAGTCCATCTGTAATAAGGGCTTAGCCCATCTGAGTCCTTTTTTTAGTTGTTGTTTGAGTCTTTTGAGTTGTTATTTCAGTTCTGTACTAGTCAGCTTATGTTGAGCTAGTTCAGTCCAATGCTAGTCAGCTCATGTTGAGCTTATTTTATTTTTTTGAGTCCTGTCCAAGCATACTGAAGACTCAAGACTATATCATACAAGTGAAGACCAAGTCCAACTAGATTGAAGACATGGAAGTATAGCACAAGTCCAACCCAGCTTGAAGATTTAAAGACCCCAGGAGGAAAATTCAGAAAATCCTGATTTCTTGCAGATGCCCTCCAGATGCCCAGATCCCTTCCAGATGCCAAAGTATATTTATAGATAAGGTCATCCATGATTCCAGAGGTCCATCTGCATCCTAGCCCAAAGAAATCAAGCCCAGGTGCCAAGCCCAAGCCCCTAAGAAGCAAGATACCAGGGAATATTCCTGCTACCTGGCTACCAGGCCACCCCAGCTTCCAGAGGCCCAAACCCATGCACCCAAGCCCCTTTGGGCCGGCCTTTTGCTGCTCCTAGAAGCCCAACACGCCCCCCTAGGCATCCTTGGAGTCTTGACCAAGTCAAGAAAATTTTTAGGGATTTTTCTACCTAATATTTCCTTATTTTCTAGCTAGGGTTTGAGAGGGAAAAGGATTCTTATGTAAAGACTTATGTACCCTTACTTGGAGCCCAAGGTTAAGGGTCTATTTAAGGGACCCTAGCCTCTTGTATGAGGAGAAATTTTTGATGAATGAAAACCTTGAGTTCTTCTATTGAGTTGTGTGATACCCTGCTGTGTGCATAAAGGGGTTTGCGAGAGTTCTTCTTCCCAGTGCTGCAATCATCTTCCTGCTACCAACAAGCATCTCAGATCCCTGGACGCCCACTCCAAAAGAAGACTTCCCTTGCTGTTTTTCCTTTGTTTTCTTGTTCCTTTGTGAGTTTTCTAACCCCTGACAGGTCGTTTGCAGGTCCCCGAGTTCCTACGAATCCAACGACTCCAGCCAAGCCTCAATCGGATCACCGAGCAGAAAGCTGGGTATCCGCGGGTCTTTGGCTCGATTTTCCAGGCCACATCCGTCGAGGAACGAGAGACCCTTTTGCTGTGATCTTCACAGACGTTGTCAGGTACACCCCTCTACCTCCAGTAGTTTTATTGTAGGAGAACTTGCCCTAACCGAGGCTTCTCAGCCCCGGCGATCCTTCTTTTCTACTTTTCTAGGTCCTAATCTGCATGCTGATCTTCTAAAATTCATATAAAATTCCCTATAACTTATTTTAATCTGAAATTCGGGAATTAATCACTCAACCCCACATATAAAACATATAAAAAAAATTGCATGCAAATTAGTCCCCCATCACAATGTTTAGAATCGGGTAGAGTGACGATGTCCATAAATATAGGGATCATATATGTACTCTGTAGGAAATTCGGCATGTCCCTCCTGCCAGGCAGCATGATACTCCTCTAAGCTCATCCCAGGAGGTATGCGTGATGGATCATAACTAATTGTAGATCCCTCTCTGATGTCTCGACTCTGAGAGCTGTTCAGAGAGTGATGATATGGCAGTGCAGGAGCCTATCCAAATAAACTAGCAACAAAATCAGATCCATAAGATGCTCCGAGCTGCATGGGATAATAACCACTGGATGCTGACATCTCAGATGTACCATATGGATCATATGGACCAGAAGCTGCCGGTAGCTACAGATAAGAGGATCCTGAATATGAGGATGATCCAGATACACAAGATCCTTAAGACGTTTCTGTTTCAGATGGTTTCTCTACTTGGAGTGGATAAGACCAAATGTAGACCAGTTGCGCTCACATCCACTGGAGGACACCGTCTGGAAGAGGATCTTCACTGCAAGAACCTTCAAATATTTAGCAGATCCACCAAAAATGCACCCACCATTCAGCTGCAAAAGACATTACATCATTTAGAATTTTAGATTTGGCAAAATAAAAAATTTAATCCTGATATAATATTAGACTTACTCCTTAGTAGTACCTACCATGATTCATCTTTGATTTACTTTTGATCGCTACAGTGGATCCAAATGAATCTGTGTCCTCCCTAAAAAATTTCGTCTGCTAGAAATTTTTTTTGTTAGCTTGTTGAAATTAATGCTCTTAAAAATCATTCAATAATTTCAACCTAACTTACCTCTTCAAGGCATATAGCAGCGATATCTAGATCGGGCTCCATCTTATATATAACATTGCGTAGGGCAGACATAAGATCCTCATCCATGGCAATGTCCGGTACGGAGTACTGAAATCTCGGATTTAGATAGTAAGCTGCACATATATTCTAAGAATCAGTCAAGCGTACTTGTATGAATCTAATTGAAACTTAATTTTTAGGGACTTTACAAAATACTACGTACCTGCTAGATCCAAATCCGAACTCATTTGATAACTCCACCGTCCATCAATGATCCAGATATACTCATATGCAAGTGATGGATCTGCCTCATGGATCCTTTCCTTTGCCCTTTGCATCATGAAATATAAGAAGCCCATCTGAACATACCTCTCGGAGTCCACGGCACGAAGTACCTCATATAGAGGCTTGATAGCCTCCACTACCCTCAGCCCGCTGCCAGAATATCTGTCTCGTCACTAAATTCTCCACATTGCTTCCCTCAGTATTTGCCCTGGCATATCTGCTCTCCTGCCAGTCCTGACTGACAAACATTTGACGCAGCTCTGCTTTCTTGCCAAGAAGACTATCAAGTGCAATGTAATTAGTAGCAAACCGTGTGACCCCCGGTCTCAATATGTCTCCCTGTAAAGCTCCTCATCAATGATAAGATCCATATATGGTTATATATAAATTTGGTGATAGACTTTGCTAGCTCAACAATATTCTGTACCTTGCAAATTTTACCAATATCCATCAACATGAGGTCTATACAATATGCAGCACAAGGGATCCAGAAAATATGCGGCCGCCGCTCTATCAAGATCTGCCCTACGACCTTGTACTGTGGTCCATTATCAGTGATGACCTGCACGACATTATGCTCTCCCACCTGATCAATCATCTTCTCCATCAATCTGAGGATATAACTGGCGTCGTGCACCTGATCTGAAGCATCAATAGACTTCTGAACAAAAATCTTCCCATCACAATAAGTCAAGAAATTGATGATGCTTCGTCTAGTAGGACCAGTCCAACCATCACACATCATCGTCAATCCACACACGGACCACTTGCTCTGCTATGAGGATATCCATCCTGCTAGCTCCTTATTGCTGTCCAGAAGATGACCATAGATATCCCTCGATGATGGAGGATCTACACCTGCACCAGCAGCCTATATAGATGAAATAGCAGAGCAATAATATGGATTGTCTGCTGCATGGGCTGGGATATGATTGAAATGAAACCAGGAGGAGATGGCCCGCCACATATCCTTCTTATCCTTTTTCAGCATTGTGTCAATCCTTTGTTGCTTGGAATCTCTACTAGAAAATGCATGTGGATCGACATCATGGATAGTGGCTCCCTCTGGAATGTCCCTGAGCCTGGAAGACTTCCTCCTACTGCCAAATGCTCCCAACATGGATGCAATACGGCCGGTGCCTCTCCTGATGGACTCTCTGACTGAGGTCCTCCTAAATTGTCTCTCTCCTGGAGCACTAGCAGAAGCGGATCCCGATCCTGACTCAAAACTGATGGCCCGAATCGCTGTCTATGCCTGGCTGCCTCCTCCTGCTGCCTCTGCTCATACAAGCTCGCCTAAATAGAAGCCTCCATCTGTGCCTCCTCATCAGAAAGAATAGATACTTCCTCTGACTTCCTGGAGTGATAAGAAGGTGGTTCTGCGGCTCTGCGGTTCACCTCTGCCTTCTTCTTTACTGTTCTTTCCTTTCTAGCTTTAAAATCAGCAAAGTATTTTTTCATTAACTGACGGACCTCCTATGGACACTGTCGGCATGCAGATACATCAGGATAGCCACCAGCCAAGTGCTGCTTCAACCTTGTTACCCCTCACCTTTGAATTCGGTGTTGCACCATTTACACCTCCAGTGATGCCGACCCGAGAACATCTCTCCATGTGACCAGCCAATATCCCGCTCTGGATCCTTCTTCCTCCTTGATGAATCCATACCTGAATATTTAAATTATATATAAGGTCAATAATAATGTTTATTAATTAACACTTTATTAACCTAATTTTTAAAATTTAATTTATTTTTTTAATTTTTTTATTTAAAAAATTCAAAAAACAAAAAAAATAAAAAAAAAATTAAATTTAGATTCATGTAGGATTTCATCATACATGCTACATATATTTTTTTAAGATCCTAGAAATGCATAAAAAGTCAATTTTTTTCAATTTAAGACCTACGGGTACTATTTATGAGTTGCACAAAACTTGAATAAATTGACATGAAATTTATAGTGAGAGTAGCTTACAAGCCCTAAATTAATAATTTATAATCACAATTTTTTTATAATTATTATTTTTAATTAATTTATTAATCCAAAATTAATTTTTAATTTAAAAAATTATATACTTAACAAAAAATTAAGATTTTAGTATCATTGTGTAGATCTATCCTAGATCTACCACATATTCTAAAATCATAGCTGATAAATTTTGATAGCATTTCTTCTTAATTTTCTATTTTGCATGGATTTTAACAAAATTTAACGCTACGAAAGATGAAAATATGGAAAAAGAAAGGTATATGGACCTTGATTCTAGCTTTTCCTTTGATTTTTGCATGTTGGATTGGCTTTAAATTGATCCACGAATTTTTTTGATCTTCTTTCCTTCCACGATGCTGCAGTAGAGAGCTAAGAGCTCTCTATGCCTTTTCCCTTCTTAAAACCCAAGCAAACCCCCCCTCTCAAAGCAGTTACATGGCTACAGTGCCATGTGACAAAAACAAAAAAAAAAGCCCAACATGCTCCCTCCCACCGTACCGACCCGAACCGGGCCGAACCGCCCGGTTCGGGCCCATTTCGGCCGGTTCAGCACCGGTTCGGGTCCGGTTCGGTGCGATACCTTTTTTTTTTTATTTTTAGGGTGGCTGTGCCATTTTTTAAAGCCGAACCGTGCCAGCCGACCGCCGGTCCGATTTGGTACGCCCCGAACCAGCCGGTTCGACACGGTTCGGAAAACCCTGGTATGTGCAATATATTATGGTATTATATTATTTTGAAATATGATTTGCAACTTGAATTAACTTCTGAATATGACACACTACATTTTGTATGTCATTTACTGCCTATAGAGTATTGACCATTGTTTGTCATTGTAATAGTAAAAGATATTTTGAATGATTTTTCACAATTTTTTTTTATGACACTATTTCCCTATCAAAGGTTTTCACCAAGGAATGCCCCCATACCAAACTAAACTAATGCCAACCCAAAATTGACCATTTGGATCGATTCTGTTATAAACACTCCCCACCCAAGCTTCAAGAGCTCAACACCTCTCGCTTGTGCTCTCACCCCTCATTAACTGGCACCTCTCCCCTCACCCCTGTTAGACATCGACCATGCCTCTCTCCCCTTTTCAATATTATCAAGTCATCCTTTCCATCTCTCTTGAGAGGGTCCCAATGCTGATCAGTTCCTTAACTCTCTCTCTCTCGGTTTCCGATGCCGACTAGTTGCACCACTATCTCTTAACAAGTGTTCCATAGCCGAGCTCCTCCTCCCTCTACCCCTTCGTTGTAAGTGTCTCTCTCTCCCACCCTTTATCCCCCTCCTCTCTCTCTTCCTCCTCTCCTTATCCCACTTCCCTGCTCCCTCTTCCTCTCCCAATTTCAGTATGCCCTAGCATGGTAAAGCAGGGGGGCTCATACCGTACCTAATCGATCACCAATTGGCATGAGCCTCAGTATTGGTCCAGTAAACCTTGGTTTTCATGCTATGATTTCATCCCTTATATGTTGTGTTATACTGTTTATTATCTATCTAGCTCACCACTTCTACCATTACAAATTGATCAGCTATACAGAGCTTCTCAACAAATCAAGGGAATCAAGCATTGTTGCTAGTTGGTGAGCTTTAGTTAGAGTGTTTTTTAGATTGTTTCATGGAATTGTTAAATTTTGTTAAGGATTTATTATTTATTAGTCTTGGAGAAAAACACTTCTTTAGTTGGAAGTTTTATAGTTGATGTTTATCTTTGTTTAGGAAATGTTATGAAATTAATATAAATTACTATGTTGGAAGCTTTTATAATTATCAATTTACAGAGTATGGTAAGATGGTCTTATTTAGTTTGTGGTTGTAGCTAACTTCTTTGATATAATAATTATGGCGGGGTTTTCGAAATCATCCCGAACTGGGATGTACCGCACTGTACCGGCCAAGAACCGGTACGGTTCAGTCCTAAAAAATGGTTCGAGACCCGAACCATAAAAAATGACCTGAACTGGACCAGTACAGGTTGGTTCGGACTGGTAGGGTCCGGTTCAGTCCGGTTCAGACTCAGTTTGGGTCCGGTTCAGATCTAGTTTAGTGATCCTTGCTTGAGCGGGGGGAGGAAGATAGTTTTTTCTCAATTCACCAAGACTGGTACATGTACCGGCTGGTACGGTAAGGTATCATACCATACCATAGCGGTCGCTAACCAGTACGGGTCCCGGTACTTGTTCAATGATCCTTAAATCATGGATTATGATTTTGCTTATAGTTTTGAGAAAATTTTGGATGGTCATACCTGAATCCTGGAAGCTAGCATGGGTCATGATACTAGGTCTAATAATTGAGATCTAGGATATCATTTAACCAATTCATTGCTAACCAAAGACTAGGCAAAGGGTATCAATCACCAAATAACCTAATCAGAACCCAACACAATCTCATGTCAGGTCTAGGTGCAATAAGCTGAGCAGAATGCAACACAATCTCATGTCAGGTCTTGGTGCAGGCTTATCCACATCTGATAACTAGAAAACATTCACAAGATATCCTTGATTTCTTCAGCACATTCCAAACCTAATTTGAGTGCTGTGCCTCATCCCATCCTCTCTCTCTCTCTCTCTATGATCATGAAAGAGCTCAATGAATATGAAGCAAAAACTTGATACCAGACCTAACACCCAAATATTATCCGGTATGGGGTTTGTTAAGGGGTTCAAGATCAGTTTAGTACATATAGTTCAGGTTCACATGTCAGTATAATTGAACTCAACCAGAATATGGCCAACATAAAATTCCTGATCGAAAACAGTCGTATTGAGGACAATCAACAGCAGTCCTCATTACATAAGTAACAATATGTCATGGTTGCTTCTGTAACATGATGCAGTGAGAACAAGTTGATTCAAGGATTACTATGTTAAGAGCACTTATATCTTTTTATTTAGTGCTGACATTTCAAACAAAAAACAGGCCACAAATGGTAAATATCACAACTACTTATTCCAAGTCTACATGGTATAACTTCATGATGCAATATATAAATAAGATATTATCTCTTTCTAGTTTATATTAGATACTAATTTATTGAAATATGACATTTTAAAGCTTTTCAAGAAGTACCTTCCATTGATAGGGCAAGATGAACTATGACATGGTTCAGTCTCTCTGCTTCTTGCTGTTGTTCCTCCCGGTCTGGATCAAACAGAATACATGTGTGGAAATTTCCATCACCAGCATGAGCAATAACCATGCTAGTCACAAACACACAATATTTAAACAATGTAAGAAATTTGTGCCTGTATATCAACCAACTTCTTCAAGCTTCATCATTAAAGAACATGACAGCTGACATATATTTAATCCAATTTGGTAGAGCAGGTAGGTGAAGCAATATACCACAACAATGGTGATGCATTGAGCTCTTGTTTAGATTTTGAAATGCACTCTGCAAGCCTTGATAAAGGAACACATACATCCTTCAGAAAAAAAACATTAGTGAGTAGTAATAGCAGAAAGTCTCGCCTACCTCATGTTCAGAAGTTATCTGGAACAGTGGATCTGTTTCCTATAATATGTCTTTTCCAAGTGAGAATAATATGCAAGAAGTCAGGGAAGTTTTGGTTTTAATGCCCTTTCATAATTTTATTCCCCATTTTATACTTCTCAATGCTTGCAAGTTCTAAAACAACTTCCATCAAGTCCCCTTGAATCCATGACTGTTCAATTCAATCAAAAACATAAAAAGTTTCCAATATCACAATGATAAGGGGCCCCTTAATGAACCTTTAGTAAACTTTTATTCTAAACAACTGCCATGCCCACTAGTGCACATGTTTTCAAATTTATTTTCAGTACATCAATCACTGCTATTTAGGTCTTTTATAATCAATTAATTATTGTTTGCTGAACCATTTCCATATAATTTCTCGAATAAAACCAACAAGTCAACAACACATTCTTTTACATTCTGCTTTCTCAATACATGGATCCATGTTGGCACTAAAACTACTTGGGAAAACAAATGTAACAAGGATTTTGCAGATGAACATAAAATAGATGCATCTCTATCAAATTCACTTAACAATATAGTGTTTTTGGTTTTTGCGTTGTCCATTGTTTTAACCATATACTCTTGCCAAGCCACCTATCAAACTAGAGAATATATTTCAATTTTAGGTGAATTGAAAACTATCTTTTCAGACTTTGTTCCCTTTGCTTGGGTTAAAGGAGCAAGAATTTATTCTAATTTTTCTACTTAAGCAGATAATTTGTAAAAGAAAAGGTGGATTCACAATGACATCCAATTTAAGAAACAAGTGATTCAAAAAGAGCATCCATCTGGAGACAAACCGTAGTTAATGCTTCAAAATTAGGAGCCATTGCTAAGCAAGCCCAAAGTGCCTCTTTCCTTATCTGCAAGCAAAGAATGGCTTCATAAGACTATTTAGATACCAAAAGAAGGATGCCACTCCAGTTTCACCTTATAAGTTTCTACCATGTATATCATTGGACCAAGGTAAGAAATCATAATACTATGACACATCCGAAAAGGTCTCAATCTCCTAGTAACAGGAATAAAGTTTGAACTTGACTCAGCTGTTTTTTTTAGAATATTGTCTGAACCACAGACAACCTCACAAACATAACTGATGCACCTAGCAAAATAGACTTAGGTAACCAACTTATTTAAGCAAGATAAACTAGCGGGCCCTACAAAACTAAACAACTATTCATGACTACAAATAGTGGCTAGGGGGTGGTAAGCCATGAGGAAAAGAAGAAAGACAAGGATTTTAGGGTTTTATTATCTTCATTTGGTAGGTAAATCTTTCTTCATGCCTTTGAATTTCAGATTTGTTTGGTTTTTAGTCAAATAATCTATGCATCATTTTGAATTTCTAAAGTTCATCATCTTTTCCAAAATCTACAATTTCAGCTTTAAGAAACCTTTTTGCATCTCTTGGATTTAATTTTTCTTTTGGACTTTTGAAGCTGTACTTCCTTTGAATAGTCATGTGATAAATTTGAAAATTTGAACTTACATGATAAACCTCGGTAAATTTTCAATTAGGGTCTTTTACTTTTCAACTCTATGGGTCTTTTTTAGTTTAAAGTTGTTCAATATTTTGAATTGATTGTTCATCGTACAACAGGATTTGCCGAACTGGACCGAACTGCCTGGTTTAGCCTGTACTATATCGTACCGGCGCTAAACTAGGATGGTTCGGCCATAGAAAATGGTCTGGACCTCGGACCATCCGAAAAAGTACCAAACCAGACTGAAATGGTACAGTTCAGCCCTGAACCATGCATTTTAGCCTGGTTCAGTCCAGTTCAGGCCTGGTTTGTGTTTAGTTCGGGTGCCATATGGGGGGACTAAGAGCTTGAGAGGCTCTCAGTTTCACAGAGACCGGTATATATCCCAGTACGATATCATACGGTATCATACTGTACTGTACCAGCTAATGACCGGTATGAATCCTGGTATCGGTTTAGTGATCCTTGTTGTGCAGATATTGAGTTTCTTGATTTGAAAGTGTATTGATATATTAGTTGGCATCTATACTTTCTATTTTTAAAGTGGAAATTATGAAAGCACATTAACTTTTGAATAATTGAATAGATATTAAGGACATATATTTGTTACGACCTAACATTCTGTTCATAATAGAATCTTTTCAACAGTAGCATCTATGAAATTCTCCCAAATCTGAAAACAATATTGTACTTCAAAGATATAATGGACCTCTACCTGGTGGTATACTTGGCAAAACATATAGATTATCAATGAATTGTTTGGACTTTGGAGCTTGGCACAATTGTATATGTGGCCTATGTGGCCTCATTCAACTTTCCAATAAGGATTTATTTTGGACCCTTGGCCAAGCAGTATATGTGGATCCAAGGACTTATGTAACCTTATCCCATTTTACATGTGAAAATATTTGTGGCCACATTTGCTTTAATGATTAGGATTTATGTGGCCTCATCAAATTTACCAATGAGGATTACAAGTGGCTATTTATAACCCGACCTACAAACCTGATTGGCGACCAAACTGAGATATGACAGCCTGAGTTTGGCATAAACAGATCCTGGTCATAAACTACTGAACTTAATCCATTTTTTAAATGGGGTAGGGTTCAAGTTTAGAATCCTGATCAATCTAACCAGTTTCAACACGTTAAATAAATGGGGCAAATCAACACAGTTACATCCCGACCCCTTTAAGATTTGTTTAGCTCTTTTAAAATCTTCAATACCAGTTATGAAGGCCTGTGCAAGCATATATTTAGTTTCACATAGTTATTCACTGAAAAGATCTTGGATACTTATACAGGACTGAGGAACTTAAATAATACATTTCGGCTAGCCTTTTTGGATAAGGACCTAGATCATTACAAATGGTATCATAGTAGACCCGGTCCATAATCTATGTGGACCAGAGAATACTACAGCATAAGTTTAAAGGATTGACCATGGGCCGATCGTGGTATTTATGAATGGATGAATGGATTTGGATCCTTAGCCTGTTGAGAGTGCTAGGGCTTAAATGGGAGTATATAAGGAACCATGAGGGCATGTATTTAGTCCGAAATCGATTATTCGCAGGAAAGATCTTGGATACTTATACAAGACCGAAGAATCCAAATAATACCTTCCAACTAGCTTTTTTGGATGACGTTCTGGGTCGTTACACCTGTTTAATCCATTTAAGACCTATTTAACTTGTTATCATATGCTTGACCTAATCCCACCTATTTATTAAAGAGGTTAGGTGGGTTAGGTCATGTTCAGGTTGCTTGGTTTTCCCTAGGCCCACATCTCAACCCGATTGGAACCTGAATTGACTTGACTGACCATTGCTAGCCCTAATGAGGATTTATCATATATGTGGCTTCTTCTGCATCAGTTGCAAGGATTTATCTAGCCTCAAGGGTACAAGTGAACTTTTGTAGAAAAATATGAATATGTATAAAAAATAAGAATTATCTGACAATCAAATTATGCTTTTGTCATTTTATTCCAAACAAGCATTTGACTTGATATTTCATATTAATTATTTAACTCTTTTTTGAACTTGTGTTCTAATACTTTTAGAGCATCTTATTTAATGGAAAAACTTAGATTTTGAGATTACACTATAAAATATTTTACCAAACCCATACTTGGATTTTTCAATTAAAATCTGATTTATATTACTTTTCGAAGGTCAATTTTTTGGTGAACATTTAAAATTCTTTGAACACGATAGAGGTTTATTCGCTTAGCTATGTAGCTCATATCATTTATATACTATTTTTTAGAGAGATAAATAAGAGGTTTTAATGGACCCTTTTGAAGTACTTGATTTATTGACTTTATCCTTTGGATCTGGTAACTATTGAAGTAACATCAAAAATATTATAGGTGTCTTTTGCTGTTGTATCATAAAGGTAGAGTATTATGTGCAAGTTTTGTAGCTGGTAGCAGAATAAACCAATCTGAACTTTTTGGTTCGGGCAGCTCAACCCAGTTCACCCATCAATCAATTATTTGAGTGATGGTAGATGCCTTCACAACTCTCTCAAGCCTTCTCAACTCTCCCAAGCCTTCTCAATCCATTTTCCCTGGTTTTCCACATCCCCCTCCCCCCAAAAAAAGTCCAAAATATGAGAAAAAATCAGATTGAAGGTACACAACCTTCTCCCCCATGTCCCCTCGTTTTTTTAGAGCTCAGGTATTCCCCGAAATTGGAAAAATAAGATCACACCAAAATTTTAATTTTAACATCATTTTATTATATGTTAGAGATCTATGGATGATTTACACAATGATGATAAAATCGTTAATTATCATTAGATGTATAATTTTTAAATTTAAAAAATATGATTAAAAATTTCAAAAATAAAATTCAAAAAATAAGTGTAAAATCAGAATATTATTTAGGGGCATGCAAACTACTCTCAATGTAAATTTGGTATCCGTCTATAAAAATCTGTACTCATCATACGTATAATAGTATAGACCTAAATTTGAATAAAAAAATAAAGTAGCCTTTCATGCATGCCCAGGGGCTTAGAAAAATATATGTAAAATATGTGATAGGGTTCTAAATGGATCTATGCTCAAATTAATTTTCTGAATTTTTTAAATTTAAAATATTTTTAATTCAAATAATTAATAAAAATATGAAATTAATTCAAAATATATGTAAAATTAGTACTACATATTAGATAATTTAGAAATATTTTATGAATTACAAAACAAATTTCAAACTCTATGATATTTAAAATTATTTTTAATTAAAAAATTAATTAAAAATTAAAAATAATTATGAAAAATTATAATTATGTATTACATAATTTAGAAGCATTTTCTAAAGTAGAAAATATATTTTTCTTAAGATAGTGAAATTTTATTATATTCACAAAATTATTAAACTAACATGCTTCTTAATCTTATAGGAATGCACCCATAGAGGAAAGATCTAGAGCGTAACATTGATTGGGACCATGGGCAAATGCTCTTGGATCAGCATTATTAGAAATGCGATTGGTGCAATACAGAATTTAAGGGAGGAAAGGTAACCAGATTTTTTTTAAAAGTAGCACTTGGCTGTGGTTATCCCAATATAGTTGTGCCAAAAATGCCCACAAGAGACCCAACATTTGATGAAGAAGCACTTCATTTCAGAGTAGCAAAGGAGAGGACTTTGAAGGTGGACCATCAAGCTGCATAGCCATCTTCCTATTATTCCAGGAAATTAGAGGACATCGCTCCAGATGACGAGGCATGGATCTAGGCTATCATTGATGTGAGCTTGGAAGATTAATGGCAGCTTGAAGAGTTGGCCAGGTTTAGGGCTCGATTTGGATCGTCGCACTACACTTGGCATTGGAATCTACAACCACCGAGAATTAAAGTTAGTTCAGGATGACTTCCTTTGTTAGGGAGAGCATCAGTAGAGGCTATAGCCATTATGCATATATACTGCGAGCTTTTAGTAGAAAGAAGTCCACCAGAGATTCCACTAGGAGCCAGTATCCATGACTTGAATACACATACCTTCCCCAGCAAGGATTTAAAGCATCAAAGCAAGGTTCACCAAACCGTGCCGAACCGGCCGGTTTGGGGCGTACCGAACCGGCCGGTTTGGGGCGTACCGAACCGGCGACTAGCCGGCACGGTTCGACTTTAAAAAACGGCACAGCCGCTTTAAAAAACCAAAAAAAAAACCCTTACCTCACCGAACCGGGCCCGAACCGGTGCGAGCCGGACCCGAACCGGTGCGAACCGGTCGAAACGGGCCCGAACCGGCCTGTTCGGGCCGGTTCGGCTCAGTATGGTTTGAAGAGGGTGGGGGCAATTTTTTTTTTTGGTGTCACATGGCTACACTGTAGCCATGTGACGTTGTCCAAAGAGGG
This sequence comes from Areca catechu, assembly GCA_021397845.1. Classification (NCBI taxonomy): domain Eukaryota; kingdom Viridiplantae; phylum Streptophyta; class Magnoliopsida; order Arecales; family Arecaceae; genus Areca; species Areca catechu. The sequence goes on from CM038052.1 coordinate 152,703,606, forward strand.
GGAGAATGATGCCTTTCCTTATACTTAAGGAAAGGCACACAGAGAGCTCGTAAGAGCTCTCTGTGTTTTCTGCAGCAGCGCATGGAGGAAGGAAAACCAAAAAAAAAATTTGCTCGGTCAATTTCAACCCAATTCAACCTGCAAAAATTGAAGGGGTAGGTAGAATCAAGGTCCGTATATCTTTCTTTTTCCATATTTTATCTTTCGTAACGTTAAATTTTGTTAAAATCCGTGCAAATTATAAAATTAAGAAGAAATCCTGTCAAAATTTATTTGTTGGCAATGATTTTAGAGTATGTGGTAGATCTAGGATAGATCTACACAATGATACTAAAATCTTAATTTTTTGTTAAGTATATAATTTTTTAAATTAAAATTAATTTCGGATTAATAAATTAATTAAAAAAATAATTAAAAAAAAACTGTAATTATAAATTATTAATCTAGGGCTTGTAAGCTACTCTCACTATAAATTTCATGTCGATTTATTCAAGTTTTGTGCATCTCATGAATACTGCCCGTAGGTCTTAAATTGAAAAAAAATAGACTTTTAATGCATTTCTAGGATCTTAAAAAACTATCTGTAGCATGTATGATAGAATCCTACATGAATCTAAAATTTAAATTTTTTTTATTTTTCTTTATTTTTTTGAATTTTTAAATAAAAAAATTAAAAAAATTAAATTTTAAAAATTAGGTTAATAAACTGTTAATTAATAAAATTATTATTGATCTTATATGTAATTTAAATATTCAGGTATGGATCCATCAAGGAGGAAGAAGGATCCGGAACGGGATATTGGCCGGTTACATGGAGAGATGCTCTCGGGTCGGCATCACTGGAGGTGTAAATGGTGCAATACCGAATTCAAAGATAGGGGGGTAATAAGGTTGAAGCAGCACTTGGCTGACGGCTATCCTGATGTATCTGCATGCCGACAGTGTTCACGGGAGGTTCGTCAGTTGATGAAGAAACACTTTGCTAGTTTAAAGCTGGAAAGGAAAGAGCAGCAAAGAAGAAGGCAGAGGTGGACCGCAGAGCCGCAGAACCACCTTCTTATCACTCCAGGGAGTCAGAGGAAGCATCTATTCCTTCTGATGAGGAGGCACAGATGGAGGCTGCTATTCAAGCGAGCTTGTATGAGCAAAGGTAGCAGGAGGCAGCCAGGCAGAGACAGCGATTCGGGCCATCAGCTTTTGAGTCAGGATCGGGATCCGCTTCTGCTAGTGCTCCAGGAGAGTCTGAGACAGTTTAGGAGGACTTCTCAGTCAGAGAGCCCGTCAGGAGAGGCACCGGCCGTATTGCATCCATGTTGGGAGCATTTGGCAGTAGGAGGAAGTCTTCCAGGCCCAAGGACATTCCAGAGGGAGTCACTATCCATGATGTCGATCCACATGCATTTTCAATAGAGATTCCAAGCAACAGAGGATTGACACAATGCTGAAAAAGGATAAGAAGGATATGTGGCAGGCCATCTCCTCCTGGTTTCATTTCAATCATATCCTATCCCATGCAGCAGACAATCCTTATTATCGCTCTGCTATTCCATCTATACAGGCTGCTGGTGCAGGTGTAGATCCCCCAGCATCGAGAGATATCTATGGTCATCTTCTGGACAGCAATAAGGAGGAGCTAGAAGGATGGATATCCTCATATCAGAGCAAGTGGCCTGTGTATGGATTGACGGTGATGTGTGATGGTTGGACTGGTCCTACTAGACGGAGCATCATCAAATTTTTGACTTATTGTGATGGGAAGACTTTTTTTCAGAAGTCTATTGATGCTTCAGATCAGGTGCACGACACCTGTTATATCCTCAGATTGATGGAGGTGATTGATCAGGTGGGAGAGCATAATGTCTGCAGGTAATCACTGATAATGGACCACAGTACAGGGCCGCAGGGCAGATCTTGATGGAGCGGTGGCCATATATTTTCTGGACCCCTTGTGCTGCACATTGTATAGACCTCATGTTGATGGATATTGATAAAATTCGCAGGGTGCAGAAGATTGTTGAACTAGCACAGTCTATCACCAGATTTATATATAACCATACATGGGTCTTATCATTGATGAGGAGCTTTACAGGGAGAAAATATTGAGACCGGAGGTCACACGTTTGCAACTAATTACATTGCACTTGATAGTCTTCTTAACAAGAAAGCAAAGCTGCGTCAGATGTTTGTCAGTCAGGACTGGCAGGAGAGCAGATATGCCAGGGCAAATACTGAAGGAAGCAATGTGGAGAATTTAGTGACGAGACAGACATTCTGGCAGCGGGCTGAGAGGGTAGTGGAGGCTATCAAGCCTCTATATGAGGTACTTCGTGCCGTGGACTCCGAGAGGTATGCTCAGATGGGCTTCTTATATTTTATGATGCAAAGGGCCGGCAAAGGAAAAGATCCAGGAGGCAAATCCATCACAAGCACATAAGTATATCCGGACAATTGATGGACGGTGGAGTTATCAAATGAGTTCGGATTTGCATCTAGCAGGTACGTAGTATTTTATGAAGTCCCTAAAAATTAAGTTTCAATTAGATTCATACAAGTACGCTTGACTGATTCTTAAAATATATGTGCAGCTTACTATCTAAATCCGAGATTTCAGTACTCCGTACCGGACATTGCCATGGACGAGGATCTTATGTCTGCCCTGTGCAATGTTATATATAAGATGGAGCCCGATCCAGATATCGCTGCTATGTGCCTTGAAGAAATAAGTTAGGTTGAAATTATTGAATGATTTTTAATAGCATTAATTTCAACAAGCTAACAAATTTTTTTCTGACAGACGAAATTTTTTAAGGAGGGCACAGATTCATTTGGATCCACTGTAGCGGTCAGAAGTAAATTAAAGATGAATCCTAGTAGGTACTACTAAGGAGTAAGTCTAATATTATATCAGGATTAAATTTTTTATTTTGCCAAATCTAAAATTCCAAATGATGTAATGTCTTTTGCAGCTGAATGGTGGGTGCATTTTGGTGGATCTGCTAAAAATTTGAAGGTTCTTGCAGTGAAGATCCTCTCCCAGACGGTGTCCTCCAGTGGATGTGAGCGCAACTGGTCTATATTTGGTCTTATCCACTCCAAATAGAGGAACCGTCTGAAACAGAAATGCCTCAACGATCTTGTGTATGTACACTATAATTTAAGATTGAGGCTAAAATGTATTCAGGAAGAAGTAAAATTGAAATATCCTGATCCCACTGCAAGTTCATATATTGATAAGAATGAAGATCCAATGATTGAGTGGGCCATGGTCAGCAGCAACAGCCAGAGCTTGATGAGCCAGGATCGCCTCCTCGACCAGCCAGTTTTGTAGCTAGTGAGGCTGGGGTGGATGCTGGACAATGGGCAACAAGTCATATTCCTCGCAAGGCTCCAGCAGATACAGCACATCGTTCGTCTCCACCATCTAGTAGACCTGGAGACAGAAGAAAAGGAAAGACAGTTGCACCTCCATCGGAGTACTCAGTCTACTCATATTCAGATACCAGAGACAGTGATGATAGTGCTTCAGATAGTGGAGGATCTAGTGATCAGGGAGAGGCAGGAGGACAGGAGTCGCAGCCACCTAGTCCTATTCGATTCACTGGGGAGTTGCAGTTTTTCCATGCCATGCAAGATACAGATCATGGAACACCATCTGATAGGCCTCGTAATACGATTCCATATAGGCGACGGGCTCCGCGTGGTCGTTCGGGACACGATACAGCTGCAGATCTTGCACGTGGAGTAGGATCCTTGGATGTATCTGGATCATCCTCATATTCAGGATCCTCTTATCTGCAGCTACCGACAGTTTATGGTCCATATGATCCATATGGTGCATCCGAGACGTCAGCATCCAGTGGTTATTATCCCGGAGCATCTTATGCATCTGATTTTGTCGCTGGTATATTTGGATTCCCCCCTGCACCTGCACTGCCATATCATCAGTCTCTGGACAGCTCTCAGAGTCGGGACATCAGAGAGGGATCTGCGATTAGTTATGACCTATCACGCATATCTCTTGGGATGAGCTTAGAGGAGTATCATGCTGCCTGGCAAGAGGGACATGCCGAATTTCCTAGAGTACATACATGATCCCTATATTTATGGACATCGTCACTCTACCCGATTCTAGATATTAGTATGTAATTATATGTTTATGCCACATTTTACTTTCATTAATTGCTGATAATCTTAGTTTAATTATCATTTTTTTAATTTCAATTGAAAATAGTCCTAAATATTAGTATTTAGTCCTAAACCCTAAAGCGGTACACCATCCTAAACCCTAAATCCTAAACCGGCCTAAACCCTAAATCCTAAATGACTAAACCCTTAAAAAATAAACCTTAAACCCTAAACCCTAAACCCTTAAAAATTAAAATAAAAACCTTAAAATTACAAAAAAACAAAAAAAAAATAATATAAAAAAATTTTGGGCGTACCGGTTTGGACCGGCACGCCCTGCCATACCGTGTCGGCACGGTACGGTTCGGTACGAATCGGTACCGGCCGGCCACCGTTACGACACCCGGTACCGGTACCGGGAACCTTGCATCAAAGGATAGCGAACTATTGGATCCTGGTTTTACTTCGGCCATGTCTCAGCGAGTGCAGTAGGTAGCACATAATATTGCTATGCCATTGCATCCATACAAGCTGCCAACTCAGGATAGATCCTATAGGACCGAAGGATATTTACGATGAGCTTCTTGATAATGAAATAGAAAACTGGATTGCATCCTATTAAAACAAGTGGACCATATATAGAGTGATGGTGGTGTGTGATGCTTAGACTGATCCTACCAGACGAAGCATCAACTTTCTAATATACTGTGATAGAAAAACATTTTTGCAAATTAATTGATGCTTTTGATCAAGTGCACGATGCTATGTATATCCTGAGATTGATGGAGGTGATTGAGCAAAATGTCATACAAGTTGGCATTGATAATGGCCTACAATACAAGGCCGTAAAGGAGATCTTAATGGAGCATCAACCATAGATTTACTGGATCCCATTTGTTGCACATTGTATTGATCTCATATTAATGGATATTGGGAACCTTCATAAAGTGCAACAGATAGTTGAGTTAGCACAAAGGATCACTAGATTCATCTACAACCACATAGATCCTGTTATTGATGCGGAGATACATAGGGAGAGATTTTGAGATCAGATGTGACAGTTCGCTACAAACTACAGCACACATGATAGCCTTCTTGACAAGAAAATAGGCCTGCACTAGATGTTTGTCTATGCTAAGTGGCAATAGAGTAGATATAAGAAGGTTAGCATTAAAGGGAGTCATGTCAAGAACTTATTGATAAGGCAAATATTTTGGAGAGGGCTGAGAGAATGATGAAGGCTATCAAGCCCAGGGTTTTCGAAACCATCCTGAATTGCCTGATTCGGGGCATATTGTACCATACTAGCCAAGAAAGATTTAGCCCTAGAAAACAATTTGGGACCCGCACAATCAAAATGACCTGAACCGAACCGGTACGGGTTGGTTCGGTACAGTACGGGTCGGTTCAGTACGGTATGGTCAAGTTCAGTTTAGTTTGGGCTCGGTTCAATCCGGGGTCGGATCTAGTTCAACAATTTTTGCTTGAAAGGGGAAAGGTAGGTTTTTCTCAATTTTACCAAGACTGGTACATGTACCGGTATGATACCATACATTACCATACCGGTCGCTGACAAATACGGGTCCCAGTATCGATTTAGCATTCTTGATCATGTCTTTATATGAGGTGCTTTAGGCTATGGACGGTGAGCGATTCCCAAATGGGCTTTTTATATCACATGATGGAGAGCACAAACAATCAAATCAAGTGGTAGATTCGAAACATTCATAGGAGTACAGCATCATTGAGTGATGGTGGGACTATCAAATGCAGGGTTCCCGGTACCGGGACCCGTACCAGTCGATAACCGGTACGGTACGGTATCGAGACTGTACCATACCGACAAGATACGGGTGGGCACGTCCAATTTTTTTTTGTTTTTTGGTTGATGGATTTTGGCCTTTTTAGATTTTTATTTTGTTTTTTTAGGGTTTAGGGTTTAGGATTTAGTGTTTAGGGCCTTTAAGATTTGAAATTTAAAGTTTATGATTTAAGACTTCAAGGTTTAGGATTTAGGATTTAAAAAATGCTAATACATTAATTCTAATTAAAATAAGATATAAATGATAATTAAACTAAAATTATCAGCAATTAATGAAAGTGAAAGGTAACATATAAATATAATTACATACCAATATCTAGAATCGGGTAGTGTCGATGTCCATAAATATAGGGATTATTTATATACTGTATAGGAAGATCAGTAAATCCCTCCAGCCATGCAGCATGATACTCCTTTAAGGTCATCCCAAGAGGTATGCATGATGAATCGTAACTCATCGCAAATCCCTCGCTGAGGTCCCGACTCTGAGAGCTATCCAGAAACTGATATGGCAGTGCAAGGGCCTATCCAAATATACCAGCAACAAAATCAGATCCATAAGATGCTCCGGACTACATGGAAAAATAACTACTGGAAGATGACGTCTCAGATGCACCATATGGACCATATGGACTAGAAGCTGCCGGTAGCTGCGGATAAGAGGATCTTGAATATGAGGATGATCTTGATACATCTATGGATCCTACTCCACGTGCAAGAGCTGCAGCTGCATCGTGTTCCAAACGATCTCGTAGAGCCCGTTACCTATATGGAATCGTATCACCACGGGGTCCACCAGACGGTAGTCCATGGTCTCTATCATGTGTGGCATGGCTAAACTACGACTCCCCGGTGAATCGAAAATGAATAGACGACTACGACTCCTATCCTCCGACCCCTCCCTGATCACTAGATCCTTCACTATCTGAAGAAGCACTATCACCACTCTCTTTGGTATCTAAATCTGAATGGACTGAGTGCTCCGATGGAGGTGCAACTACCTTTCCTTTTTCTATCTTCGGGCCGAATAGATGGCGGGAAGGGACAATTACTGTATCTGCTGCAGCTCTGTGAGAAATTTTGCTTGTTGCCCATTGTCCAGCATCCACTCCAGCCTCACTAGCTACAAAACTGGCTGGTCGAGGAGACGATCCTGGCTCATCAAGCTCTGGCTCCTGCTGCTAACTCATGACCCATCCAATCATTGGATCATCATCATCAACATATGAACTTGTAGGATTGAGATATTTCAATTCAACTTTCTCCTAATGCACTTTAACCTCAACCTTCAATTATAGTATACATACACAAGATCGTTGAGGCATTTCTGTTTCAAACGATTCCTCTGCTTGGAATGGATAAGGCCAAATGTAGACCAGTTGCGCTCACATCCACTGGATGACACCGTCTGGGAGAGGATCTTGACTGCAAGAACCTTCAATTTTTTGCAGATTTACCAAAATGACCCACCATTCAGCTATAAAAGACATTACATCATTTAGAATTTTAGATTCGACAAAATAAAAAATTCAATGTAAATATAATATTACACTCACTGCTTAGTAGTACCTACCAGAATTCATCTTTGATTTACTTCTAATTGCTACAGTGGATCCAAATGAATCTGTGCCTTTCATAAAAAATTGTCTGCCAGAAAAAAGTTTTGTTATCGTGTGCTACTTGTTAAAATTAATGCTAATAAAAATCACTCAATAATTTCAACCTAACTTACTTCTTCTAGGCACATAGCAGCGACATCTGGATCGGATTTCGTAGATAACATTGTGTAGGGCAGACATAAACTCTTCATCCATGACAATGTCCGGTATGAAGTATTGAAATCTCGAATTCAGATGTAAGCTGCACATATATTTTAAGAATTAGTCAAGCTTACTTGTACAAATCTAATTGAATTTAAATTTTTAGGGACTTCGTAAATTACTGTGTACCTGCTAAATGCAAATACGAACTCATTTGATAACCCATCATCCATCGATGATCCGGATATACTCAGTAACATATGATGGATCTACCTCTTGGATCTTTTTCTTTATCTTTTGCATCATGTAATACAAGAAGCCCATCTGAACATACCTCTTAGAGTCCACGGCGTGAAGTACTTCATATAGAGGCTCGATAGCCTTTACTATCCTCTCAGCCCGTTGCCAGAATGTCTGTCTCGTCAGTAAATTCTCCATATTGCTTTTCTCGTTATTTGTCCTAGCATATCTGCTCTGCTGCTACTCCTAACTGACAAATATTTGACGCAGCTCTACTTTCTTGCCAAGAAGACTATCAAGTGCTATGTAATTAGTAGCAAATCATGTGACCCCTAGTCTCAATATTTTTCTCTATAAAGCTCTTCATCAATGATAAGGCCCATATATGGTTATATTTGAATCTGGTGATCGACTGTGATAGTTTAACTATCTTCTGCACCATGCGAATTTTTTTAATATCCATCAACACGAGGTCTATACAATGTGCAGCACAAGGGATCCAGAAAATATGCGGTCACCGCTACATCAAGATCTGCCCTGTGGCCCTGTACTATGGTCTATTATCTGAGATGACCTGCACAACATTATGTTCTCCCACCTGATCAATCACCTTCATCAATCTAAGGATATAACTAGCATCGTGTACCTCATTTAAAGCATCAACAGACTTCTAAAAAAAATTTTCCATCACAATAAGTCAAGAAATTGACGATGCTCCGTCTAGTAGGACCAGTCCAACCATAACACATCACTATCAACCCATACACATGCCACTTGCTCTGATAGAAGGCTATCCATCCTTTTAGCTCCTCTTTATTATTGTCCAGAAGCTGACCATAGATATCCCTCGATCCTGAAGGATCTATACCTGTACCAGCAGCCTGTAAAGATAAAATAGCAAAGCGATAATATGGATTGTCTGTTGCGTGTACTGGGATATGACTGAAATAAAACCAGGAGCAGATGGCCCGCCACATATCCTTTTTTTATTCTTTTTCAGCATAGTATCAATCCTCTGTTGCTTAGAATCTCTGCTGGGAAGGGCATGTGGATCGACATCATAGATAGTGGCTCCTACTGGAATGTCCCGGGAAGACTTTTTTTTACTACCAAATACTTCCAATATGGATGCAATACGGCTGGTGCCTCTCCTGACGGGCTCTCTGACTGAGGAGGTCCTTCTAGACTGTCTCAGACTCTCCTGCAATACTAGCAGAACCGGATCCCGATCCCGACTCAAAAGCTGATGGCTCAAATCGCTGTCTATGCCAGCCTGTCTTCTCTAGCAACCTCTGCTCATACAAGCTCACTTGAATAGCAGCCTCCATCTATGCCTCCTCATCAGAAGGAATAGATGCTCCCTTTAACTTTTTAGAATAATAAGAAGGTGATTCTACGGCTCTGCGATCCATCTCTACCTTCTTCTTTGATGTTCTTTCCTTTTAGCTTTGAAATCAGCAAAATATTTCTTCATCAACTGACAAACCTTCTGTGGACACTATCGACATGCAGATATATCAGGATAGCCACCAGCCAAGTACTGCTTCAACCTTGTTACCCCCACCTTTAAATTCGATATTGTACCATTTACATCTCCAGTGATGCCGGTCCGAGAGCATCTCTCCATGCAACCAACCAATATCGCGCTTCGGATCCTTCTTCCTCAATGGATCCATACTGAATATTTAAATTGCACATAAGGTCAATAATAATATATATTAATTAATACTTTATTAACCTAATTTTTTTATTTTTTAAATTTAAATTATTTTTAAAATTTTTTTAATTTAAAAAATTTTAAAAATAAAAATATTATAAAAAAATTTGATCTTAGATTCATGTAAGATTCTATTATATATGCTATATATATTTTTTTAAGACTCTCGAAATGTATTAAAAGCTATTTTTTTTTCAATTTAAGGCCTAGAGCACTATTCATAAGATACATAAAAACTTAGATAAACCAACATGAAATTTATAGTGAAAATAGCTTATGAGCCCCAGATTAATAATTTATAATTATAATTTTTTACCAATTATTTTTTAATTAATTTTTTAATCCAAAATTAATTTTTAATTTAAAATTTTAAATACTTAAAAAAAATCAAGATCTTAATATTATTGTATAGATCTATCCTAGATTTACCACATACTCTAAAATTATGGCTAACAATAAAATTTGACAGCATTTTTTCTTAATTTTCTATTTTACATGAACTTCAACCAAAAAAGAAAGAGAAGAGAGAAAAGGGAAAATGAAAGCTATACATACCTTGATTCTACCTTCCTTCTCAATTTATGGACGTCGGATTGCCTTGAAATAGAAGGAAAATGGCCAAATAATCGTTTGTTGAGTCGAACGATAAAAAACACAAAGCTCTCTTAGAGAGCTTTCTGAGAGAGCTCTCTGTTGGTTTTCTTAAAAAGCCAACACGATCCCCGCCCCACCCCCCACATGGCTACAATAGCCAACAGGGAAAAACCAAAAAAAAATGGTTCGAACCGGACCGAACCGATCATGAACAGGCCGAACGGACTAGTTCGGTATGGTTCCGACCGGTTCAGGTCCGGTTCAATCCAGTTCTAGACTGGTTCGGACCAGTACAATTTTTTTAAAAAATTTTTAAATGGCTGAAATCGATTTATAAGGCCGAACTGTGCCGGCCGGCCACCGATCCGGTTCGGTATGCCCTGAACCGACCGGTTCAGCACGGTTCGGCGGTCCTTGATCAAATGGGTAAGGACTTGCATCTAGCAAGTAAGAAAAAATCAACAATGCTATAAAGAAATACTGCTTTGTACTTGAACAATTTTCCTTAAATAATCACAATCTATCTACAATGTGCTACTTGAATCCGAGATTCTAGTACACCATACTTAAGATAGCATGGATGAAGGGCTTTTGACTATCCTACATAATGTGATATACACAATGGAGGTTTATCTAGAAACTATAGCTACCTGGAAAAGGTAAGTTAGGTTAAGTAGTATGTTTTTGTTAACTTAACTCTATCTTTAAATAGTAATATATTATAACAAGTATGTTTTTCATAAACAAAAATATTTGAGGGCACTGAAAGTTTTGGAGGTAAATCAACTATTGTTATCAAACACAAAATGAATCGAGATAGATTAGACATCAATGATAACAACTCTTACTTGATGTTGCATTGCTACTAATATGATACATTATGGCATGGTCTTATACATAATTTTGCTTAATACTTTTGCAATTGAATGGTGGATTCAATTTGGTTTATCAGTAAGAAATCTACAGTGACTTGCCACCCAAATCCTCTCCCAGATGGTCTTTTCGAGTGGCTATGGGCGCATTTGGTCAACCTTCATCCTCATCCATGGCAAGCAAAGGGACCATCTGATATAGAGATGTCTTAATAACCATGTTTATGTTCCCTATAATCTGAGATTGAAACTCAAATATGTTCAGGAGGAAGTTGAGCTGAAGTACTTGGATCCGACTATAGATATATTTGTTCGTGATGATAAAGATCCGATGATCGGATGGCTTATGGACAAGCAGCAGGAGCCGGAGCTTGCTGAGCCAAGATCGCCTCCATGACTAACCAATTTTGTAGCTAGCAAGGTTAGGATGGATGCTGAATGATGTGCCATCGACAACATTCCATAGGCTTCCAGCTAATTAGCACAAGTAGAGGGGTCATTCGGGAGTCATTCATCACGTGACTCCATGTTTGAGACATTCTCACAAAGATTTGATCGAGAGATGCTTAGATGAGGTAGACATGCTACCCCATCATCTTAAAGAGCAGGATAACATCTATCCTCCCAGCATAGCTAGCCAAAGTAAGGCAGTAGAGGAGGGTAGATAGCTGTTCAACACAGAGACAAATGAAAAGGAAAGGCATTTGCAACCCTAATGAAGAGAGTCGAGGAGTTAGTTCACTCAGTTCAGATATCAAGGCAAGCAGTGATGGCAGTTCTAAATCTTCTGATGGTATTGGATCTAGTGGTCAGGGAGTGGAGGATAGAATACCACATATATGAGACACAGCAATAGGGTGGTCCTCAATTCATCGATGAGTCTCAACAAAAATATGGATCACGGTGCACAAGCTGGTAGGACCCGCGAGGATGCGATTGCCTATGATCTAGGCAATAGGTCCCTTGAGGTTGTTCAAGAATCAAGACACAATATAGTTACAGATAACCTTACATGTGTAAGATCCACGGACATATCAAGCTCATTATCATATTCTGGATCCTATTGCTTGTAGCTATAGACAGCTTATGATGCATACGAATAAGGGTAAGGTGCGAGGTATCATCTTTTAGTGGCTACTACCTTATGAAGCCTAGAGCACCTTCTTATGAGTCAGATTTTATTGATGGCATATTCAGATAGGCCCCTTCATAGCCATATTATTAGGCCGAGGACACCTTTCAAAGTTAGAGCTTCAACGAGAGATCCAAGACCTGTTACAATCCAGCAAACATACCTTATGGGATGAGCATAAAGGACTATAATACCACTTGGATGGAGGGATGGGCTGAAATTCCTCCTGATTATACAAATGATCCAGATATTTATGAATGACATTGGCACTCGAAGAGATTCTAGTTCTTGGAATGTATATTTTAAATACATGCAATCGACTATATCATTTTAGAAGTATATATTATTAATTGATTTGAGTATATTAAGGTTCAATAATACCTAGTCCTTGTAAGGTTGTCCCTAAAAATCAGTATCATGCATGATTAAGGATGTATCGGAGTGATAAAAACACCAAATAGCATCAACAAATATTAATTTGAGCTTAAAATCATAAAAGACCAAAAGAAATTGATTAAAGACCTTAAAAAACAAAAAAAATGCTATGCCAATTTCAAATCAGCATACCAACACCCCCAACTGGCACGGTATCGACCCAGTTGCCGACCCATACCGATATAGGTTCAAATGCCAGTTTGGCAATCCTTTGTTTTCACCATATGGCACTAATAGGCCATAACTGAACATGTATATGCCTTCTTTCCTAATGTTTTAGATCTTAAGGTTGCCCTCCCAACCACCTCTAATTGATCAAATATTCCCAGTCAAAGTGATACACAAACTAGTATTAAATGGAGCTTCAATTGAATCTTCATATAGTTGATAGTGTGTCCATTTTGGATCTGATTCAGTCATAATTATCATGATCTTATCTAGTAATATCTGTTCGTTAGGTAGTTCTTTTCTTAAAAAGACTAATGTCACCACAAATTTCTATACACCGGGCAAATTCTCAGTTCATATACAAGTAGCGTGAAGAAGTTGGATTGATGGAGTATAAAGCACTGGGTGTATATGGCACTATTTCAAGCATATGCTAGTTAATAAACATCCTTGGCACCTATGTTCCCAAAGCATAACTAGTGTACTTACATCAAGGTGCCAAAGTGCGCATTGAACCATGTAAACATCCATTCCAAAGATTACATCTTTCACTATGACTTGCATCACCCAAATTTTTTTCTAAAATGTTTTGGGTACTTTATTATGTCAATCATTTACTTGCATGACTTTTCAAAGGCTTAAATATTCTAGGTTATAAACATTCTCCATATTGGTACCGGACCACATAATGGTATGCTAAATATGAGATTGTTCTGGTGTACCGAGACTTGGTATGCCCCCTATAGTGGGTCTCGGTTTGGTACCGGTAAGGTACAATACACCCAGTATAGGGCGGTACACACTAGTATGGTGAACCTTGGTTATAACTAATAATCATGCCTATCAAAATGCAAATTTGACTATCCGAGTTGATCCATATTCCAAGTTATCTTGTGTTCATCTTAAAATATCCATGGCCCAAAATTTAGGTGGTTTGGATAGTTTCTAACAGTCAATTAGAAAATAGTCCCAATGATTGAAAAATAATTCATGTTGAGAATTGATGTGTTGCTAAGAAATCTCCAAAATTTAATTTCAGTGTGTGTTTATATATACTGTGACCTTGGCATTAAGCAAAATTTAATTTCAGTGTGTGTTTATATATACTGTGACCTTGGCATTAAGCGGGTTAGGCTGTCATCTCCTAGGATTGTCCTACAGTATCTAGTCACTTGCCCTTGCAATTAATAGAAAGAGAGGTAGAAGAGGAAGCAGGGATTAGGAATAGATCTTGAGCTAGTGGTGAGCACCTAGGTGCCGATGGTGTTAGTGGTGGGGAAGGATGGCTGGCACCAAAAGAGTGAAGGTATGTCTGCAGTAGTGGTAATAGAACAGCGGTAACAAGCATGGTGGTAGGGGTGGAGGTAGGGAAGGGCCAGAGGTGGTGACTGTGCACAGCTAAGGAAGCAATATGGAATTGCCATGTAACAATTAAGAGAGAGAAAGAGACAAGGGAACATACCTTAATATGGAGAAATTGGGGTGATGAATGATTTTTAGGAGTTAAAGCTAGTGGAGCACACACGAATATACACTTATATAACTTATCTTTTAACATTTTATTTATCATCAGATTGGCCAACCCAAGTTGTCTAATTCAAGACAGTCTTGGCCAGAATTTGATTGGGACCTTATATTAGGACTTGAACCAGTTCAAAGGGCCAAAAATGTACTGAGGCCTGTTTATGAATAGGACACGCCTGGATCTAGCTATATAACAAATGGTGAAGAGCAGGGATTTAAATGTCACACCATGCACTTTCATACAATACTTGCACAAAGATGTGGGAAAAACAAGCTATGTACAGTTCTGCATATGGTGTGATTTATTGATTTCAATATTATTCAATATAAAATTGTTATTTAAGTTGAATATTTATAAAGAAAAGACTTTAATAATCACAGAAAAAAATACATAACAGGAGTTCGACATATTTATTATTTAAAAAATTCAAAGCATGGTAATTAATCTAATAATAAGATAAAATATAGAATAACCCTATATAGCTATAGATTCTGATAGTAATTCACCATCTTACCCTCCATAGCTCCTTTTTAGCATCAGCATCTTCCACAAATGCAAAATCCGAACCATTGTGTTCAGAAACTATCTTATGAACCAACAAAGTTTGTTCCCGTGAATATGCTTCTGATAAATTGCAAATGAATAGAGGAAAAGGTTTCAATAACGCCAGAAACTAAGAACAGTAAAAATTTAATATATTACTTAATGCATGATGCCTTTGGATTACAAGACAAAGCTCTGTGACATGAAACAAATGAAAAAGTACTGATTACATTAATAAATGGGGTACTTTTAAAACAAAATTAACCAGAAATACCCCCAAAGAATTTATTTTACTAAATGGCAAAACTATGATTAGCATCAGCAAGGACTTTGACACTGCAAGTTCACATGTTTGTGCAGCACCAATCATTGCCACATGCAAGCCACAATTTTCACTATGTAAACTTAAATCAAGTGAAGATGCATGAAGATTAAAATGAATCACTCAGACTAGAAAGGAATCACATATATAATCTTTTATTCCACAAAAGCAGAAGCACAAAGCACATAAAAGTTACTGACATTTCATTCATGATGCTATTCATCAAGGTTTTAAGAACCGATGGTCATGGGACAGGGGCATCCTGGTCATCCCCATCTTGTTCTTATGACAAAATAGAACTACAACAAGGAGGGAATCGAAAACCCATCCAAGCAAGGAAAGAAGAAGAAAAAGGAAAGAAAGAAGGGAAGGGAGAAGAAAAAGAGTGAAAGGGAGGGAAGATGAAAGAAAGGAAAGAGAAATAAGAAAAAAACAAACAAAGAAGCAAAGGAAGGGATAAGAAAAGGAAAGAAGAATAAAAAGGAATAAAAGCATGGTAAGCAAAAAAGGAAAGAAGGAAAAAAAAAGGAAGAGAGGAAGGAGGAAGGAGGAAGGAAGGAAAGGAAAGGAAAGGAAAGGAAAGAAGAAAGGAAGAGAGATGGAGGGTACGTACAGACTCTAAACTAGGACTACCATCGTCCATCGGGATGGAGCAAGATAGTGGGTATTCCAGTTCCATGGAGAAACCAGGACACCCTTATCCCACAAGATTTAAAACCTTGGCTTTCATAACCATGAAGTTTATGAATTTATGATGCTATATATGAATTCAGAAGATCAGTTAGGTAATCTTTTTACCAAATCATCTGGGTGACAAATTTCAGATCTTGTGTCAATCTAAGAATAAATAACATCTATTCTCCAGCTTGAGGGAGTGTTAAATACCTATTTATGGATATATGGCTGTGGTTAGTGCAAACCAGTTATATGTTTAAACTAAACTGCAAGTTTAGTCAATGCCACAAGGCATTTCATCCATTTTAAAATACCTTATGGATGCCAAATACTTGATAATATATTGACAAGGATGTTCGCTGAAGTTAAAAGACTGAACATAGCTATCTCACTTCTTTCCTCCAGTTCTCTTTTCTTCATTATTTTTCCTTTCTTATTCTTCCAATACAGGAATATCTAGATTTCATCTACGGTATAGTCAAAAAGACTTTGGAAACCTCTAGAGTTGGTGATCTCGATGATTAGAACTATATCGCTACAAGTATTCAGATCTAGATCGAGGTTTTAAAAGCCAATATTTAGCTAGGCACTGGTTTTTGGCTGTACCAATACAATATTGGCCCATCCCATACCGACACACGTATAGGGCTTTGTATTGGTATGCAGGGTCTGCAATCTCGAAACTAGGTATCATATTGCTACCTTACTGGTACGGTTTGATTAGTATGGTACGGCAGACACTTAGTACTGAAATAGCTCTTTAATGATTTTTCTCAATTTTGTCTCGATATGCCTCGATATAAGTCAGTATGCTTCCATATGGACTGGTATACAACTCGGTATACCTTAGTATGCCTTGGCACAGGGTGGTATGCCTTAGTACAGGTTGGTATAGGGCTTGTACTAACTCAAAATTGGGTTTTGTACCGGTTTCCTCCTGGTACAATATGGTATGCCACTACACCCCATATTGGATAGTATGACATGGTACAATAGACCATGTTGGTACCATATCGAGATGTCCAAAAAAACTTCTTTTTTTTTTGTTTCATTACTTTTTGGGGTAATTTCATGTAGAATGTTGATGCCTTTCATATGTATTCGAGCAAAGTTTGCTGAACCAATAACAAAGGTCATAGCAGTTGGTGACTGGTTTAGTACTATACAGATCTGTACCATAGCATCCTAGGGCACACAAAAACCGAGGAGAGAGAAAAGGTCAAAGGAAGAGAGAGGGAGGGGGGGTGAGGGTCGAGGGTTGAAACCAAACCCTAACCCTAGCAAAGTGAGAGAGAGAGAGGGGGGAGGGAGAGGGATAAAGGAAAGGGGAGGATTAAGGGAAATTGTAACCCTCAAGGAGTGGGAGAAAGAGAGAGAAAGGAAAAGGGATACTTACCGATGATGCAAGGGGGAGGGGGAGCAATCGTGAGGGGGGGCTTATAAACTAACTAGGAGCCAAGAGGTTTACAATCGAACTAGTGGGAGTTTCAGCCTACTTTCCAAACCAATAAGATGAACCATCCCAGTTTCCAATCAATTCAATTTAGTATGCCCCAAACCAAGCAATGCAACCAACCATGCATTCGGGTCTTCCTGGTAGTTCAGACTTGGAACATTATACCACCCTGGATATTGTCCCCATCCCTGCTAGTCTTAAAATGTCAAATGATGAATGTTTATACTTTATACATACATATGGTGCTTGTTGGAGCCTAGACATTCCTGCTTAGGGTAGTAGGAACTAGGAAGCAATGCTATACCATGATCCTTGGCTATATTCATATCCATTAGGGATAATGTGCGAAGTTGAATCTCTCGAGATATGATGAATCAAAGAAACAAAATGAATCATACATGGATGGAGCATAATATTCAAGCTAATCACCTAGAAAGTGAGTGAAACAAAAAGACAAAGAGGAAGGCTTTCAAAGATCTTTTAATTCTCACATTCCCACATTCACTCAGTCTAAGTGAGAAGATTTGTGCAATCAATAGAGCCAACAATCACCTGATCAAAGCATTCAAGTCTTCAATCATTCCTCTCCAAGAATTCAAGGAAAAAGACAAAGCATTCATGAGCTCAACCACTCTGGCCTCTTCATAAGCTTAAAGATTGTCTTTTATATCTCATTTGTATCTGATTATGACAAGTTTCTTTGAAAAGAAACTTGGTACTCGAGGATTGGTCCAAGGCTCCAAGCTATAAATTGGATGTTATAAGGTTCTTGTTGGGTAAGCCTGTGAAAACCAACTGATTGTAAGGTTTTGGTTGGTAAGCCAGGAAAAACCAACTGGGTTGGATTGTGAACCCAAGAAAATAATCAGATTGTAACCTTGAGAGATTGTAGGAAATTCCCGAGTAAGTTTACTTAGAAAGTAGATGTAGATGCTAAGTTTAGTACCAGTGTTCTCGGTACTGTCCCGAACCACCTGGTTCGGAGCATACCATACCGGCCAAGAGCCGATACGGTTCAACCATAAAAAACATTCCGGTACTGTATGGTACGATACCGTACTGGTGCATATCGCCCGGTTCGAGTCTGGTTCAGGTCTGATTCAGATTAAACAATTTTGCCACGAAAAAGAGACATTTTTTTAAAAATTTCATAGATCCAATACCGGGCCCGATACAGTACGGTATGGTACAGTACTGTACCATACTATATCGGTCGGTAACCGGTACGAGACCCGGTATCGGTTTAGTATTCCTTGTTTAGTACCAAATCATTATAAATTGAATGTGTTTGTGATTGTATGCATGTCTTTACTCTTAGCTTTCCACTACCTATTTAATTTCTGCATGGCACTATACAATTACTTTTGAATTTGTTTTTGGACACAAGCTTCTTCTTAAAAAGTTTTTAGAAATCTAATTCATCCCCCCTCCTTGGGTTGCTATCTCTGGGCATCACACTATCTTCATCATCCCTACCAAATTGATCATCGACCTCAATTGCCCTACAATTTTGCTGGACCTGCTCTTATCTAGCCACTTCTTTTACTTTCTTTAGACTTCACAAATGGTCCCTAATTAACCATCTCACCTCCCCAGGCACCTTAGTACACTTCCGAACATCACAATTGCCACCTACTAGATGTAGCTTCCCATGACTCCACCTCCTTTGTTGTCCATGCCACAAGAAATTGCATACTGATGTCTCTCCTAGCCCATCCTTCTCTGCACCACTTGATATCAGGCTCTTTCTAAACTCCACCTCCTTTGTTGTCCATGCCACAGAAATTGCATACTGATGTCTCTCCTAGCCCATCCTTCTCTGCACCACCTGATATCAGGCTCTTTCTAACCAAGGTCCGCTGAACCGGTACCGAGATCCGTACCGGTCAGCGGGCGGTACGATACGGTACGGTCCGTACCATACTGTAAGGTGTACCGGCGTGCTAAATTAAATAAAAAAACAATCTTTCTCCCCCCCTCTCACTGAACCGACCCGAACCGGGCCGAACCGAGCTGAACCGAGCCTGAACTGACCCGAACCGGATGGTTTCGAACCGTACCGGTACCGTACCGTACCGTTTCGGTATGAAATTTTTCTTTTTTGTTTTTGTCAACGGTCCAGTGTCCGGACCGTTTTTCGGTGGCGAACCGTACCGGCTCTTGGCCCGTACGGTACGGTACGCCCCGTACCGGGCGGTACGGTGCACCCCGTACCGGGCGGTACGGGATGGTTCCGGGAACCCTGTTTCTAACCCTTCTTACTAAAAGCCATCTACCAACCTAAAAATCCATTCTCCCTATATATTATGCATTAAAATTAAGAATGAAAAACATTAATTGATGTAAATTTTTCAACATTCCTTAATATTTTTAATTTTTTCATTTACAAATAATTGAAAAAATATGTTGTTTTAACCTATGAACAAAATGCAAGATAATTAGTTCAAAATTGTTCTTAGTAATTATCAAATGCATGTTCCATGTTTTTAACAATCATTTTCAATTACTAGTAAGTTTCCTTAAAAATATATTGAAAATAAGAAAATTATATGTTAACCAAAAAAATACAAGATGAAAATTTCACAACTTATCTTGTTAAATTATCAATGCATGTTCCATATTAACATTAGCTAACATTTTTAACAATTAAATCATTTTTAATTTTTAGTAATTTTCCTTAAAAACAGATTAAAAATCAGAAAATTATATGTTAACCAAAAAAATACAAGATGAAATTTCAGAACTTATCTTGTAAATTATCAATGCATGTCATGTTCCATATTTACATTAGCTAACATTTTTCAAAATTTTATTTATTTTTACATTAAAAATAATCTAAAAACAGGAAAAACTTCATTAATTGCTGAAATGCATGATAACAAAATTTAAAATTGCCTTTACATCTTAGCACACCTACTGATAATTTTTTAGACTTCTTAAGGAAGTTGTGAATTTTTAAGTTATTTTCATGATTATAAATATTTTCAAAATATTCCAAGTTCCAACCATAAAAATTGGTGCATGTGCATACTATTAATGCAAGCATGTTGCAATTTTTTGAACTAAATTCCTATATATTTGGTTTTACAAATATTTAAATATAGAAACATATGTTTCCTAAAAATAAGATATTGGTTGAAAAACAAAAATCATGATGTCTGTACCAGGTGGTATTATCCTGTTCTGGCCAAGATGGCCCGTTTGGATCTAGTTTGGGTGACCGGGGCCTTGTTCTGATGTTGAAATGCCAAAGGAGCAGAACCGTACAACAGGGAACATCCTGTTCTACTGGTATTTCAAACCTTGATCTAGATCTCCAGTAATTTGACACTTGAAAATCTTATTTGCATTCATCACATCTAGATAAATAATGAACATAATATTACATTCAATTGGTCTGGTGAACAAGAAGAAATAAAACAAGTCAACTATACTTTTAAGAAAATTCATTATGATAACCTTCATTATCATATTTTAATTATATTTCGACAAACAAATTGATCAACGTTACTTCATCATTTCAATGAAAGTTTACTTTATTACTGGAAAAATGCATGTAATATACATCAATTTTTTTATACTGTTTTCTTTCTTATATAACCAGAGATACATTTAAAAACAAGGAAATATACAACCAACAAGCTTGTAATGTAGTCAGCATATCTACCTGTACCAATAAATTCAAACATCAAGGTGGGAAGCTCAGGTAATTTTTTTTCATTTGCCATATTGATAGCCTTTACTTGAACCTCATCTAGAAGTTCCACCCTTGAGACCTAAACAAGGACAAAATATGTGTGACAGAAGTTGTATCATCATTAATTATTGCAAATATTAGAATCTTTTTTTTTTTTGAAACAAACACCCATTACTTTTGTGTATATTTCAAGTTTTGTTATTCTTGAATAATTCTGGAATGGCATCATATCCATAAGAAAGTCGCAAAAGAATTTTTACTAACAATGCAGTTTTTGGAACCAAGTCTTTTGCATATAAAAGGGCACTAATTTAGCAAAACCCTAGTTATTATGCCTTCATTATTTAACCACTTTTTAACCATCTATTAACTTGCTGTCAGGCCTCCAATCATTTACTTTGCAAGCATAGGACCAACATCAACAGCCCTAGGTAAGGTCTACAATCTCAATACTAGGTACTGTACAAGTTATTGGTTTGGGTATGGTTGGTATGTCCAATACAAATCCCTTACCAAGATAGCTCCCAATCCCTTTTTCTTACTTTTTTATCATGAATAAAAACTAGGCACTATGATACAGTATGGTGTACATCCCATTTTAGGACAATGCAGGGCAATTCCACTTGAGTCAAACTAGTTTGACTCATATTTTGAATTAAACCTTAGTACCGTACCAATACCTTACCGACAGTGAATGGTACAATCAGTACAGGTTGCTATAGCAAATTTTTGGTCTCCCGAGTTTTGATTAATAGTACTGGACAATCAAGAATTATATATCAACCAGTATAAAAACATGTCAAGATTGGCCACCCAACTAAGATGCACAGGATATGAAACTAGACACTACTTGAACGTATTCACTAAAAGCATGTGATAGTAAAAAGCAACAGAAAAAAGCAAACCAATCACCCAAGCCAATGAAAAAATGTAAGATATTCTCTTATAGTGATGTACATAAATCTAGGGCCAAACTGAGACACATGATTAAAACACACAGTCTGATCTATCTCCACATATCCATGGATACACAAGGCATGAATTCTTGTAGAGTAGCTACAGTAGATTCGAGATTCCAATTCATAAGGCATAGGTAGAGACGTAGAGACGGTAGAGTAGCTCTGTCTCGAGTGTCGGGATGGGGCGGGATGCCGGCATGTCCCGTTCCATGAAAAAACCGAGACATTCCCGTCTCACGGGATTTAAAACCTTGGACCAAACCAGCCTATAGCGAGTGGAACTAACCAGTTCAGCTTAGTTTCATGTTGTACAAACCCAGACCACCTGATTTTGGGTGGCACCATGGCTGGATGTGAGAGGTCTCCCTTTCCCATGTCAATATGGGGAATGTACCATACCGTAGTAAGCATTTCTTACCACCAACAAGGTACCTGTACCAGTAAAGTTGACCTTGGTGTAGAGGCTGCTTCAATTAACTGATTGTGCTTTCAATTTGCTGGATTCTACTGGTATTGGTGTGGTGGGATTATTAACTATAGCCATTTTAATTGCTTGGCTTAGATTATTAGTATGTGAATAGCATGCATTGTTTTGAGTGGCTGGAGATCTTTCCCCCTGTTTCAGTGGTTTAGCATGAATTATAGATCTGGCATGGTGGTTTTTTTCTAGATCTTTTAAAGTTAAGATTACTTCAGTTAAGCTTAGTAGGAGGAATTTTGTTCCTTGCACCAAATCATTTGAGGAATTTCTTACTGCTAAAGGCAAGGCTAGATACATGGATGAGGATCCACTTAATTCTGATGCTACAAATTTTTGATAAAGGACTCAAGAGAAGGCACTTGCTATGACATGGTCGTGGAACATCATACCCCGAAACAGTGCTAATATTATGTTACTAAATACAGCCAAGGCAACAAGATTGTGAAAGCTGTTAGGAGAAGGTATCCAGGAGAAAACAATATGTTAAAATTTATAATTTGTTTCAAGACTATTTTGGGTTACAAGTACAACAAGGAAATAAAATTATTGAGGATTGGAATTGCTCTTCCAGAACATTCGGAATGAACTAGATGTGTCTCATCTTCTTGCTGCTGATATTAGAGTACAGTATGGATAGCAAGGGAAGTTGGATGTTGCTTAGTTTCCCTTTGGATGTCGCTTAGTTTTCCACTGGTCCAAACCTGAACTTGTCTTGATTAGCTTTTAAATTTTAGCCAGACAATAGCTTCCTTATCTTGAAAAAGTGTTTGCTTGTATACAGAGAGCTTGCATTTCTGATTCTTACATAACATGTTAGTTTAATCAAATGCATAAATACTAAAAAAGAAAGGGAACAAAAAATTATTAATGTTGTACTTCAATAGAATTAGCAATCATGGATATAAAGCATTGTAGGAAGAACATAAGTCTGGCAAAAATACAGAGAGATAGAGGGAAAGAAATTTATTATCCATATTTCTACCTGTATACCAGAATGCATTGTGGCAATCGCAACATCAGCAGCATCTTTAATTGTTTGAAAATTGCACATTGCAACCTGGCATGCCAAAGTTCAATACAGAAAACTAGATTATCAACAAAAAATTGGATGTAGGAGAAAGTAACAAACATAATTATATGGAAGCAGACATAAACGTATAGACAGGAAATATTATTTAACTTTTGTTTCTCTTTAGGAGCCATTTCCAAACTAGCAACTATTCTGTGAAACTAGACAAAGTAAGATTTGCTGGATCCGTATCAGTCAACGGGTGGTACGGTATGAGCATGTGTTGTACCATTCTGAGATGTACTGGTTATCTTTTTTGCCAATTTTGAATAGGAGTTGGCAAATGGTTTGCCAATTTCACTTAAGAAATTGGCAAACCATTTGTCAATTTCATTTTTTCGCCAACTTAAACTAAAGTCAGCAAAAGGCTTTGCCAATCTAAGTGAAGTCAGCAGACCATGTGCTCAATTCAGTTTGAAATTGCCAAAAAAAGCGGGGCATGCCCTATTTCAAAACGAAATAGGGGAACCCCTTATCAACAAGATGTGGGCTTTCGAGGCCACACTCTAAGCCTCTCTCCTCTCCCTCACTCCTCCGTCTCTCTCTCCCTCCCTTCCTCCCTCTCCCTCTCCCTCTCCCTCTCCCTCCATTTCATACTAATGGACTAAATCGAGCTAATAGCAAACTGATCAGAGTTAGTACTTAGTATGCACCAAACCGACTGGTTTAGCATGCCTCGAACCAGCTGGTTCAGCATGGTTCAGCCTTCCATGAGACAAACTACACCCACGGGTAACATATTATCCGGATAAAGAAAGCATAATAGGAACATGGTTGAATAAATGAAAAATATGATAGAGATAGAGAGATATTAATTTCTTCTCATATGTACATAAAAGAGGAAATTATTCAAATTCCCAAGAAAGCTACCTAGTGCTAATCCTTGAATTTTTTTCCTCCTCTTTGAAAGATAAGTTCAGATGCACTTGACCAGAAAAGTCATCAGCTTGGCCCAATGGACCAGAAGCTAGTGCAAGTAAAAGCCACATGCCACCAAGGGTCACGTTACAGATAAGTGACAGAAACACCACAAAGGACATCATACTATAGCAGTTTATACCCACAAATTTTGGTGAATAAGTTAGCTCGATGTGAGATCAGCCTTGCAAGAGAACCTCAAGCTGCACCATGAATGATATAATGGTAAAACAACTACTGCTTGGTGTCAAGATTAATTAACTTAATCTTTACCCTAGCATCTACTGCTATCCTACAAAATACTTACTGAAATATGGGCTAGCAATTTCTGGAACCACCGTTATGTAGCTGTCCCTCATACATGATTGGGTCATGTTCGTAGTCAGAGCCTATAATATTATGCCTGTCCAGGACCCTGGTAGCATGCCAATACTGGATAGCCATGTTGATACTACTACTCTATCAGCTACAGAGACAAAAAATCTAAAAAATAACTGAGCAAGGCAAGATCCATGGTTTGACCAAGGTGGCGATAATAACCACCCAAATATAAAGATTCAGAGGGAGTGTATCCATATGGATCAATACCTAGCAAGGTTGGATATGATCTAGTATAGGATGATGATCTTGTGTACTAGGACATCCTGATACATCCAGGAATCTCACTTGACACACCACCTCATCAACTAGATTGGTACCGCTTCCACCACCTCTAGCTCCCACCCTCTTCTATGCTACGGTGTCCTCCCTTATCAAGGTTCACCAGATTAGTATTAGGGGTCATACTGCAACAAATTTGGTATGGTACTGGTCAAGGATTGCTGAACTGGTACGGAAACCCATATCAATCAACAACCGGTACGATACAGTACGGTATTGGTATGGGTACCGTTATCTTCCTCTCCCCTCTCAACTAACAATAAAAAAAAAAAGGAAAACCGGTTCAAACCGGTCCGAATCGGACCGAATCGGTCCCAAACCGGCCAAACCGACGGTTTGGCACGGTTCGAGCTGGTTCAGGACCGGTTCAGACCGGTTCTTCATTTTTTTATTTTCCAAATCGGACAACTGGTTTTTGGTACTGAACCGTGCTGGTTGGCCGCCGGTCCAGTTCGGTATGAGCTGAACCGACCAGTATGGCATGGTTCGACAATCCCTGGTACTACTGGTACATACCATACCAATTTGAAGCATGATAAAGCAGGATGAGAGAGAGGGAGAGGAAGAGGGGGAGAAGAGAGAGAGGGAGAGGAAGAGGGGGGAGAGAAGAGAGAAAGGGAGGGAGAGGGATGGAGAGAGGGCCTACAAAGAGGGAGGAAGAAAGACAGGGAGGCAAGGAGGGGAAGAGAGGGAGGACGGAGGGATGAGGGGACGAGAGAGAGGAGAGAGAAAGAGAGGGAGGGGGAAGATCCGGGGCTTATAGAGAGGAGAGGGAGGAGAGGGAACAAGAGAGAAGAGGGAGGTCGATGGAGGACTTATGGAGATGGGAGAGAGGGATAAGAGCATGGTTTGTCGTACCACCCCATACCATCTAGTACATGGCATACCATACTGGTATGTCAT
The DNA here is from genome assembly GCA_021397845.1 of Areca catechu. Lineage (NCBI taxonomy): Eukaryota > Viridiplantae > Streptophyta > Magnoliopsida > Arecales > Arecaceae > Areca > Areca catechu. The sequence goes on from CM038052.1 coordinate 152,729,679, forward strand.
ACCATACCGTACCATATATCGATACCATAATAGGATGATACCAGTGCAGGGTCCAATATTGAGATGGCGAATCTTGGATAAGAGAGAAGAAGAGAGGAAGAAAGAGAGGAGAGAGAGGGGGGGGGGACTTACCTTGTTGGCAACAGCAATCAAAAGCCCCAAATGGCATCGATCAATGTCAAAGAGAGAAAATGAGTAAGCAAGTGCAGTCAAGCGAGTTAGAGAATTCATCAAGTCATTTTTATAAGTCGAACCAACATGAATGGTTCCCAATTTCATGTCAGCCCATTCCTATACTAGTCAAACCTCCATCTAATCGGGACTTCACGATAGAAAAACTGTATCACATGATAAGAAAATGAAATCTTATACATGCTTTTGGATTAAAATAGTTTTAATCTGCTTTTATTTTCACTGCATATAAATTTTAAAATCTGCATGCATGAAAACATCAGCTTTTCTAATGCCTCACTAGTATTATAACTATGGGCTATGTACCTCAATTTATAGGGATGGAGAATCAATGAAAGAAAAGAGGACTTAAGCCCTACTTTCAAAATTCTTCCATTTCTTTTAGTTTTCTTTTGCAGATATTCAGGTTGAGCAATTAAGAAAAGTCTTCCTTCTCCTCGATTGGATCAAAAAACACATGTAACTCAAAAAATTTAAAAAAATCATGACCAAAAAACATAAGGAAATAAATTAAGTCATTGCACTCCTTACTTTCCCCTATTCCTAAAGAAGTTCAGCCTGATGAAATATTTTATTATTTTCACATAAATGAAAATCAAAGATTATGAATTTTATAAACGAGTTCCCAAACATTTCTATTAGTAGCAAAATGCAGCATGTTGGATCCCTAGGTTGACTCTTGTCTTGAGAATTGAGAGATCAAATTTTGCCAATGAATCTCATGATTCACCACAAGGTCGGTGGAAAAAATCCTAAACTCATGACCTCCAAACATCATAAAGAGCTGCTCTTTTATCTTTGCTAATTCAAGGAATGAAATTTGATGGATGAAAGTAGGAAAAAGCTACAGCAAGCTCTAGAGACCAAAAGGCTTCGATATAAGTAGCCTCATTCTTCCCATACCAATCTACATAAATTTCAAGAGTCATAACAAGATTATCAAAATACATGTGTTTCCGAGATCATGATCTTATAATTAGCTTGTTAACCTCATAAAAATAATGCATGTCTAAAGTCGAATTACTAGATCCCACATGAAAAGTATGGACCATTTATAACTAATCATAAAGCAAGGATTTTTAAGTCTTGGCCAATACAAGTCCGTACCAAGTGTCTCGGAGTGTCACAGACCAAATTGATGCATAACAAGCAAGGTTCGCTAGATCGATACTGGTGCCCATGCCAACCAGCTGGCAATATGAGTCAGTATGTCTCGTACCAAACTGTACCGGCCCAAACCAACATGGAAACGAGTGAACTAGGGAGGAAAAGAGAGAAAAGGAGGAGGGAGGGAGGGGGAGGGGGAGGGAGAGGGAGGCTAGCAGAGATGCCAATGGTGGCACCAAAGGGCTGCCGAGGCCTTCGAGCCTCTGCTTCCTCCACGAGGGACCGGCTTAGAGAGAGAGGGGGAGGGAAAGAAAAAGAAGGATAAGAAGGTAGAGAGGCTACCATAGGGCCACCAGCTGGCTGCCGAACAACAGAAATGCAGCCCGCAACTCTATGGGCTTAAAACATGGGCAAGGTCCCCTATTTCATGTTTTTTTCTAAAAAAACATGATGCACAGTGAAGCCAGCTTTATGGCAGGGTAGTAGATTAATTAGCAATCAAAGTCCAATATGAAGGCCTATAAGATAGCCAGTTTGCTTACACAAGGTCACATAAGTGTGATGGTCTAGTGCTAGTCTAAGAGATAAATGGATAGCAATGATCTTGTGTTGCATAATTGAATGTATCTAACCCATGAGAGACTTGTTTTTAGTGCATTTTCTAGATCAATTCAATGCACCGACTTGTTGGATTGACTTGATGCATTGATTATTGCACAAGAATGATATTAAAGGAGAAGAAGTCATCAATTCCCTCTAATAAAAGTATAACATGATAATGTTAGTGATGTTGTGTCCAAGATGACTATATCCATAAACAAAGCTGCAATACATGTGTTATTGAATTACCTTGCAATTAAATGTTCTAATTGTAAGATGCCTGTACTTCAAGGTGGGTTGTAGAACAAATATATCTAGCAAGATAGTCATAAGAAGTAGGTCGTTCAGGATATGATTTAACCGCAAATCTAGCACGAGTAGGATCCATGGATGTATCAGGCTCATCCTCGTATTCTGGATTATCTTACCCGCAGGCACCGGCAGCTTATGATCAATATGGATATAGATATGGTGCGTCCGATAATCATCTTCTAGTTGCTATTATCCCACACAACCCGGAGCATCTTACAGATCTAATTTTGATATCGGTATATTCGGATGGGCCCCTCCACAACTATATCATCAGTTTTAGATACCTCTCAAAGTCACGATCTCACCACGGAATCTGTGACAAGTTACAATCCATCATGCATACTTCCTGAGATAAGCATACAAGATTACTATAGTGCCTGGCTAGAGGGATTTACTGATTTTTCTACTAGGTACATTAATAATCCTGATATTTATGGATATTGACACTCGATCCGATTCTAAATATCAGTATGTAACTATATTTATATTTCTTCTTTTTCTTTAATTAATTGTTGGTAATCTTTCTTTGTAGAAATTTCTAGTGTAATGAAGGCTAGACAACATTTCATAATGGTTTTTAATGAATTAGTCTTGAGGATATATCTATTTGAATATCAAAACATTCAATAAATCAAAAAAATTGATTTGATTTCCACAAAAGAACACAGCCACTAAGGAATCATCATCCATAATAAAGGACAACATTGCTGAACTGCGTATTACTAATTTAGGAGATGCTAATGTTAAAAGGGATATGCCAATGATTGGATCTTTCAAGAGTATGAGCAATCCGGAGCCAAGTGTTGAGAAATTAGGAGAAGCTAATGTTAAAAATGATATGCCAATTATTGGATCATCGAAGAATTTAAATGCAAGCTTCAGGAAGCTATATAGATCAATAAATATCTCAATTTCTCAACCACTTCCATCATTGATTGAACTAATGCAAGCATCTAAACAAGTGAAGATCTGCTCCAATTCCAGTAATAAGAGTATGAATTATTGCTAGAATTTATTTGACTTATTGTCTTTAAGAAAAAAGAAATATATGATGAAGAAGCCAATCCTAGAAAGATATTTTTGACTATGTTAGTGTTCATGATCCTATTCTTACCATTCCTTTTCTAAAATTCAATTTAATTCATTACTTGACTTCCTTTTCTAGGAAATCAAATTCACATTTCACATGATTAAAAGTGTTTTGAAGTGATGCAAACATTAATTAGAATCAACAAACACCTATTTAGACCTAAAAATATTTAATAAATCCTAAAAACTGATTTAAGATCAAAAGAAATCAAAAACCAAAAAAAATTATATTGTACCGATACCATACCATACCGGCTGGTAACCAGTACGGATCCAAGTACAGGGAACCTTGACAGTTAGAATTATGCTTTATTCAACAAATCCTTATATAGGAAGGATATATTTAGTCTCTCTAAATATAGTATATACCTATATTCTCCGGTCATAGCTCTATACTCACCAACCAGAGATTCTGAGCATAAACCTGGACATGAAATCCCAAGTAAAATAATAATAATAATAATGATCAATTCAACCAAAGAAAACACCAAGAATTTTTTTTTTGTTTTTGACAAAAACAAGTTAAGATAATGTTGCTGCAACTTCTCCCGGACCGGGTTCGACCTGGCTGGAGTGCTCCTCTCCGGGTTCCTGCAAAAAAGTCCCTGAGGGCCGGTGGTGTTCCGGTGGGGGACACTCCGATGCTTAAGTTAGCAGGTATCCCCATCTATTTAGGGAGATGGGATCTCATTAACAAAGAATATTATTATTAAGTTTCACGTTTTACAACTTCAATATGGTATCAGAGTGCTAAGTTCCATAATCCTAGCCACCACTCATCTTCTTCTATACTATAAGTATAACCCTAGCCACCACCCATCTTCACCACCTCAAACCATTGTTGCCGCCTCCTCCCTCACAACTTGCCATCTCTCTTCTTGATATTTCTTGATCTTCTTCCTATTTCTTGATCTTCTTTCTTTCATCTTTTTCTATATGGCATAGGTATCTTTCTTATATCGTGTAAAGCTTATCTGGCTACCTTTCTGACTATAACTAATCTAGAAAGTGGTACACTGCCTGTGATTTCTCTGTTTGGCTTTCTGATTATTCGTCCTCTTCTCTAGCTGCTATGGCATCATCAAATAATGATAATAAATAACTCGACACTTTTAACCAGGATTCCCGGAACCGTCCCGTACCGGCCAAGAGCCGGTACGGTTCGCCACCTAAAAATGGTCCGGACACCGGACCGTTGACAAAAACAAAAAAAAAAATTCATACCGAAACGGTACGGTATGGTACGAAACCGCCCGGTTCGGGTCGGTTTAGGCTCGGTTCAGCCCGGTTCGGGTCGGTTCAGGATCAGTTCAAGGAGAGGGGGAAGAAAGATTTTTTTTTATTTAATTTGGCATGCCGGTACACCATACAGTACGGTATGGTACGGACCATACCGTACCGTACCGCCCGCTGACCGGTACAAGTCCAGGTACCGGTTCAGCGGACCTTGCTTTTAACTCTTGGTTTTGACACTACGATAAAAAATCTAATAACTACAATGAAACTTAATAGCACCAAATACCTTTTGTGGGTTTAATCGTTCAAACTGTTTATTAGTGCCCAATGGAAGGCACAGCATTTGACTGATGATCTCCAAATTTCAAAGATCTTACCTATGAAGACTGACTCGCTAGTGATTGTTGTGTTATGTCATGCTTATTGAATAGCATGGAGAAGTTTAGTACTAGTATCATATTCTTAAAGACGGCTAAGCAAATTTGGGACATCTTCAAAGAGATATATGGGCATGAGAAGAATATATCAAGGGTATTTAAACTCTATAAGCAACTCTTCATACTGCAGCAAGGTGATAAATCTATAGCTGATTACTATGCCTCTTTAAAAGGTATTCTTGATGAGTTAGATTCACATCAACCTCTAGTCCTGGATCCACAGAAGTTAAAGGACTATCTGAAGGTCCGATGGTTGCTAAATTTGTCTAGGTTGAATCCATCTTTAGTTCATTAGATTCGTGGTTAGATTCTTGATGGTGATGCAGTTCCTTCTTTGTCTATGACTTTTTCTAGAATTTTACGTGTCTCCATTAGAACTACATTAGCCTCCACCGCTACATATCAGATAAAGCACTCAACTATGGCTATTGGTGGCCGTGATCAAGGCCATGGTAGAGGACATGATAGAGATTCAAGGAGAGGGCATGCTGTTGGTAGTGGTCATCTGCTCACATCTAACAAGAGACCATGTCACTATTCATATTGTAAGCACAACAATCATGTATATAAAAAACTTTGGCTCAAGTTTAGCAAACCTGACCGAGTGCAGTTAGTTCCTACAGAGACTATGATTGATACTCTTATTTCAACATCATTGGCTCCTTTGGCATGATGCAGATCCCTCAGGTTGATATGAGAAATCTTTTTGGTTCCAATCTACTCAATATGTACAAACAGCTACTCATACCACCACATCAGGTACTGGTGCATTCATTGCTTCCTCTGCTAATTCCTTGATATTAGATTCAGGAGCATCATCTCATATGACAATTACAAAAACCAATTTCACTTGTCTACTTTTAGTCCCATTCCTTCTGTTACTGTGGTTGATGGCCTTCTTGTCCTATTATGGATAAGAGAGTTGTTTATAACTTCTAGTCACTTTTCTTAGATCATGTGCTTTATGTTCCAATTTTTTTTGTTAGTCTTTTGTCCATTAGTCAAATAACCAATTCTAAAAATTGCTCTTTCCTACATACTGTGTTTTTTAGGATCTACAAACTGGGACGAGAATTGGTTTGGAGTATGAGAAAGGTGGCCTCTATTACCTTGACAATGGTCCATCTTCCAATTTTTTAATTGTGGTTTCTTTGTCGTCTATCTCTCCTTTGTTGTGGCACTACCAATCAGGCCACCCTTCCTTACGAATCCAAGACAAGTTCCGCCTTTTGAGTCGTATGTGTCTTCTTTGCAGTGTGACTACTATCAATTGGGCAAGCACCATGGTACCTCCCTATCCAAGTCGAGTCAATAAATACAGTTCTGTCCCTTTTGAGTTCATTCTGATATCTAGGAATCGGGTCGTTTTACTTCCGTTGCCAGATTTAGATATTTTATTATGTTTGTCGATGATTATTCTAGAATAACTTGGATGTATATGTTGAAAGATAGAATACAAGCTCCTGATGTTCTCAAAATCTTTTATAATGAAATAAAAATCCAATTTCCCACTTCCATTCATATTCTTCGTGCCAATAATGCTTTTGCATTTTTGAAGCATGACATTTCTTAATTCTACTATTCCTATGATATTTTACATCAAATTACTTATGCTCACATGTCTTCACAAAATGGTATTGCTGAAAGAAAATATCTGCACTTACTAAATATCGCTCACTCTCATTATTCAAATACATGTACCTAAATATTTATGGGCAAATGCTATTTTGCCTACTTGTTATTTGATTAACTGAATACCATCATCAGTTCTCCACGAGGATATCCTTTATTCATATCTCTATCCTGATAAACCCGTTTTCTCCCTTACTCCACATGTTTTTAAGTGTGTTTATTTTGTACAGGATCTTTGAACCAGTCTTGATAAATTATCACCTAGGTTGGTCAAGCATGTCTTTATAGGATATTCTCGTACTCGAAAGGGTGTCTTAATCTTACCATTCAAAACAGCTTCTCAAATAAAATAGCATTCCACCTCTATATGCTTAGTCTACTCGTGAAAGACTAAATTACTAACAATATAAATCACTGCTTAATTAACGCAATGCATATCCATAAGCTTTGTACAAACAAACCCCAAATCCTTTACAAAAGACTTAAGCCTATCATCTCATAGGCAGTATGGGCTATTGCTCTATACACTGCCTCTACACTAGATCTGGTCATATATTTTGCTTCTTGTTTCTTCATGTGACAGTTTTCTCCCATAGTTTTCCGAACCAAGCTGTACCATCCAGTTCGAGGTGTACTGAACTGTACCAACCAAGAACCAGCACGGTTCGGCCATGAAAAACAGTCCAGGATCCGGACTATATGAAAAAGTCCAGTTCTGATCTGATTCGGGCCATACAAGATTGAAACGATATGGTCCGGACTGTACACGACCGAAACGGTACGGTTCAACATGGTTCAGATCCGGTTCAAGTCGGATACTATAGCCATGGGTTTTAATATAACTAATAGCCTGAAAGGCTCTCAATTTTACTAAGACCGGTACCATACTAGTATGGTACGGTATGGTATGGTACCGATATCGAGACCCATACTGGTGACCAACTGGTATGGTATGGTATGGTACCGGTACCATACAAAGTATTGATACACTGAGGCATGCTATCCAAACCGGCATGCCAAAAAAATTTTATTTTATTCTTTTATTTCTTTTGATGTTTTAGGATTTATTAAATATTTTTAAATTTAAATAGATATTTATTGATGCTAATTGATGTTTGCATCACTTCAAAATATTACGAAATGTTGTCTATCCTCTAATTATAATATATTATTTTTTAAGAAATTTTTATAAAATAAGATTATCAGTAATTAATTGAAGTGAAAGAAAAAATATAAACATAATTACATACCGATATCTAGACTTAGATCAGTATCGATGTTCATAAATATCAAGATCATTAATATACTTGGTAGGAAGATTAGTAAATTCCTTTAATCAGGCCAAATGGTACTCTGTAAGCTCATCCCAAGATATATACATGATGGATCGTAACTCATCACAGATCCCTCGATGAGGTTCCAACTCTGAGAGGTATCCAGAGACTGATAATATGGCTATGGAGGGATCCATCCAAATATACCGGCAGCAAAATCAAATCTATAAGATGCTCCGGGCTGCATGGAATAATAACCACTAGAAGATATCTCGGATATACCATATCCATATGAATCACAAGCTACCAATGCTTGCAGGTAAAACGATCCAGAATACGAGGATGATCCTGATACATCCATGAATCCTACTCCATATGTAAGATCTACGGTACATCATGTCCTAAATGACTTCGCGGAGCCCGTCACCTATATGGAATCATATCACTGCGGGCTCTATCAGCTACCGCCTCATGATCCGTATCCAATGTTGCATGAGTAAATTATAACTCACTAATGAATCGAAGACCACTGAATGACTACGTTTCTTGGCCTCCGACCCCTCTCTACTCACTAGATCCCTGACTATCAGAAGAAGCACTAGCACTGCTCCTCCTATTATCTGGATTTGAATGAATCGAGTGCTTTAGTGAAGATGTAACTGCCTTTCATTTTTCACTGTCTCTGAACTAAATAAATAGCAAAGAGAGATGATGTGATGCATCTGATGAAGCCCTATAAGGAATATTGCTTCTTGTCCATTATTCAGCATCCACCCTAGCCTTGCTAGCAGGATTTGCGGTACCATCCCGTACCACCCGGTATGGGACATACCATACCATATCAGCCAAGAGCCAGTACGGTTCACCTATAAAATCGATACAGAGTGTCGGAACGTTAAAAAAATAAAAAAATCTATATTCCATACCGATACGATACCGTACCAATGCGTACCGCCTAGGTCAGCCCGGTTTGGGCTCGGTTCAGCCCAGTTCGGATTCGGTTCGTACCCGATTTAGGTCAAACAATTTTTTCATGGATAGGGAAGGGATTTCTTTAAGATTTTATAGACCCAGTACGGGGTCTGGTATGATATGGTATCAAGGTCCGCTGAACCGATACCGGGACCGGTACCGGTTAGCAGACAGTACGGTACGGACCGTACCGTACCGATCAGCAGACGGTACGGTACGGACCGAGCCAAGCCGAGCCCGAACCAACCCGAACCGGGCCGAACCGAGCCAAGCCGAGCCCGAACCGGACCGTACCGTACCGGCATGCCAAATTAAAAAAAAAACAATCTTTCTCCCCCCTCACTGAACTGACCCCAAACCGACCCGAACCGGGCCGAACCGAGCCAAGCCGAGCCCGAACCAACCCGAACCGGGCGGTTCATACCGGTACCGTACCGTACCGGTATGGAAAAAAAAATTAATTTTTTTCAAAGTCCGGTGTCCGGACCGTTTTTTGGTGGCGAACCATACCGGCTCTTGGCCGATACGGTACGATACGCCCTGTACGGGCGGTACGGGACGATACCGCGAACCATATATGGTATGGTACCGTACCATACAGATCGGTGACCGGTACAGGACCTAATACAAGTTTGGTATTCCTTGCTCGCTAGCTACAAAACTGGCTGGTCGAGGAGGCGATCCTGGCTCATCAAGCTTTGGCTCCTGCTAACTCACAACCCATCCAATTATCGAATCTTTATCCTCATCAACATAATTATTTATAGTAAGATCGGAGTATTTCAGTTTAACTTCCTCCTAAATGCACTTTAATCTCAACCTTAAATTATAGAATATATATACAAGATCGTTGAGACCAAGATTTGCAGTACCGTCTCGTATCGGGACGGTACCGCTGGTACAGGGCATACTGCCTATAAAAACGGTTCAGCACCCCGGACTGTTAAAAAAATTTAAAAAAATTAAATTCCGTACAGTACGGTACTGTAGCATACCGTACCGCCCGGTTCAGCCCGGTTTGGGCTCGGTTTAGCTCGATTCGGGTTTAGTTCGGGTCTGGTTTAATAATCTTTGCTTGAGGGAGGAAGAATTTTTATCATTCTTTTAACCTTGGTACATGTACCGGTATGATACGGACATACCATACCGTATTGGCAGCCGACCGGTACGGGTCCCAGTACCGGTTCAGCGATCCTTGGTTTAGACATTTCTGTTTTAGATGGTTTCTTTGCTTGGAGTAGATAAGATCGAAGGTAAACCAGTTGTGCTCACATCCACTAAATGACACCGTCTGGAAAAGAATCTTGACAGCAAGATTTTTTAAATATTTTGCTAATCCATCAAAATACACACATCATTCAGTTGTAAAAGACATTAAATCATTTAGAATGTTAGATTCAGCAAAATTCAAAAAACACTAAATCTAATATGAGACTTATTAGCACCTACCAAGATTCATCCTTGATTTACATCTGATGGTTATATTGGATCCAAAAGAATCTGTACCCTCCCTAAAAAATTTCATCTAGAAAAAAAATATTATTACCATATGTTACTTGTTGAAATTACTACTAATAAAAATCACTAAATAATTTCAACCTAACTTATTTGATTTAGACACATAGCTGCGATATCTGGATAGAGCTCCATCTTATATAACATTGCATAGAGCAGACATAAGTTGTCATCCATGACAATGTTCGATATGGAGTACTAGATCTCGAATTCAGATAGCAAACTACACCTATATTTTTAGAATTAGTCAAATGTACTTGCAGAAATATAATTGAATTTAAAATTTTAGAGCGTTAATGATTTACTACCTACCGGCTAGATGCAAATCCAAACTCATTTGATAACTACACCATCTATCAATGATCTGGATGTACTCATTAACATGTGATGAATCTGTCTCTTGAATCTTTTTATTTGCCCTTTCTATCATGTAATAAAGAAAGCCCATCTGAGTAGATTGCTCTGAGTCCATGGCTTGAAGTATCTCATATAGAAACATGATAGCCTCCAATATTCTCTTGGCCTACTGCCAGAATGTCTATCTTATCACTAAATTCTCCACAATACTCTCCTCAATATTTGCCCTGGTATATCTGCTCTACTATCACTCTTGACAAACAAACATCTGATGCAGCTCTATTTTCTTGTCAAGAAGACTATCAAGTGCTATATAATTTATAGCAAACCATATGACCCCTGGTCTCAATATTTTTCCTCTAATAAAGTTTCTCATCAATGATAAGACCCATGTATGGTTATAGATGAATCTGGTGATAGTCTATGCTAATTTAACTATCTTCTGCATCCTACGAATCTTTCCAATATCCATCAATATGAGATCAATTCAATATAATGTGCAGTACAAGAGATCCAGAAAAAGTAGTCGTCGCTGCATCAAGAGCTGCCCTGCAAACCTATACCGTGATCCATTATCTATGATGACCTGGACGACATTCTGCTCTCCCACCTGATCATTCACCTCCATCAATCTGAGGATATAACTGCTATCGTGCACCTAATCTAAAGTATTAATAGATTTATAAGAAAATTTTTCCATCATAATAAGTCAAGAAGATGCTTCGTATGGTAGGACTGTTCAACCATTATACATCACGGTCAATTCATACACGGGCCACTTACTTTGATAAGAGACAATCCAATTTTCTAGCTCCTTATTGCTGTCCAAAAGCTAAACATAAATATCCCTCAATCTTAGAAGACCTACACCTGTACCAATAGCCTGTATAGATATAATAGCTAAGCGATAATATGGATTGTCTGTTGCATATGCTGGGATATAACTGAAGTGAAACCAGAAGCCAATAGTCAACCATATATCTTTCTTATCATTTTTTAGCATACTATCAATCCTTTTGTTGCTTGAAATCTCTGCTAGAAAAAGCATATGGATCGACATCGTAGATAGTGGCTCCTAGAATATTCCTGGAAGACTTCTTTTTACTGTCGAATACTCCTAACATGGATGAGATATGGCTTGTGCCTCTTGATGGATTCTCTAACTGAGAAGGTCCTAAACTGTCCAAAAATTTCCTGCAATTATCCCAGAGCCCGACCCCGATTCCAATTAAAAGCTGATGGTTCAAATCGCTCGCTATGCCTAGCCATCTTTTCTAGCTGCCTCTGCTCATACAAGCTCGTCTAATGATAATCTCGATCTATGCCTCCTCATCGAAAGGAATAGATGCTCCCTCTGGCTTTCTAGAGTAATAAAAATGTGGTTCCGTGGTTCTATGATTCACCTCTACCTTCTTCTTTAATGTTTTCCTTTCCTATTTGAAATCAACAAAATATTTTTTTATCAACTAACGGATCTCTTATGAACACTATCGACATATATATATCAAAATAGCTGCCAGCCAAATGCTGCTTCAACCCCATTACCCCACCATCCTTGAATTCTACGTTGCACTATTTACACCTCCAATGATGCCAAACCGAGAACATTTCTCCATACGCCCGATCAATATCATGCTCTGAATCCTTCTTCCTCGATGGATCCATTCCAGAATATTTAAAAAGCACATAAGCTCAATTATTATACAAAATTAATTAGTATTTAGTTTATCTATTTTTTTAATTAATTATATATATATTAATTTTTTAAAATTTAAAAAATATAAAAAATTATAATATTATAAAAAATTAATTTGATCTTAGATTCATGTAGGATCATGTCATAGAAAGTAGAAACTATATTTTTTTAAAAATAGTGGGCAGACATGAAAGGCCACTTTTTTTTGATATTAGACCTAAAGTACTATTCACAAGACGAATCAAAACTTAGATAAATCAATACGAGATTTATAATGAAAATAGCTTACAAGCCCTATAAGAATATCTATTATTACACTTTATTTAATTAATTATTTTATTTTTTTATTAATTTTTTAATTTAAAAATATTTTTAAATTTTAAAAATTATATACTTAATAAAAATCATGATCTTAGATCTACAACATATCTAAAATTATGTCAAAATAAAAATTTTAATAACATTTTTCCTTATTTTTTATTTTTCATGAATTTAAAAAAAGAGGGAAAAAGAGAGAAGGAAAGGTTTTGTAAACTTTGAATCTACATTTTTTTTTGCTATTTGGTGTTTGATTGGCTTGAAACGTTGAAAAAATTAGTTTGGAAGCCATCTTTTCCTCTTTCTATCAAAATTGAGAGCCCCTCGGGCTCTCAGTTGCTTAATAACAACCCCCCACCCCATATTACTGTAGCAATAAAAAAAACTTGAACTAGACCGAACCGATCCAAAATGTGCCTGAACCGACCATACTGGCCGGTTTGGTAAGGTTCAAGCCAGATTCATTATTTTTTTTCTTATTTTTGAATGGAGAGAACTAGTTTTTATAACCGAACCATGTCGATTGGGCACCGGTCCGATCTGGTTCGGTTTGGTCCGAACCGTGCCGAACCGGTCAGTTCGGGGCGTACCGAACCGGACCAGCGGCCGGCCGGCAAGGTTTGGCTTTAAAAAATGGCACAGTCCCTTTAAAAAACAAAAAAAAAATCTTACCGCACTGAACCGGGCCCGAACCCGCTCGAACCGGTGCGAACCGGACCCGAACCGGTCGAAACGGGACCGAACCGGCCGATTCGGCCCGGTTCGGCTCGGTATGGCTTGTGAAGAGGTGGGAGGCAAATTTTTTTTGTGTCACATGGCTACACTATAGCCATGTGACGTTTTGTCCAAGGAGGGAAGATGCCTTTCCTTAATTATAAGGCACAGAGAGCTCGTAAGAGCTCTCTGTGTTCTCTACTGCAGCGCACGATGGAAGGAAAAGCAGAAAAAAAAAAATTTGCAGGGTCAATTTTAATCCAATTCATCCTGCAAAAATCGAAGGGGTAGGTAGAATCAAGGTCCGTATACCTTTTTTTTCCGTATTTTCGTCTTTCTTAGCGTTAAATTTTATTAAAATCCATGCAAATTAGAAAATTAAGAAGAAATGCTGTCAAAGTTTATTTGTTGGCAATGATTTTAAAGTATGTGGTAGATCTAGGATAGATCTACACAATGATACTAAAATCTTAATTTTTTGTTAAGTATATAATTTTTTAAATTAAAAATTATTCTTGAATTAAAAAATAATAATTAGAAAAAAACTGTAATTATAAATTATTAATCTAGGACTTGTAAGCTATTCTAACTATAAATTTCATGTCAATTTATTCAAGTTTTGCATCTCATGAATAGTGCCCGTAGGTCTTAAATTGAAAAAAAATTGACTTTTAATGCATTTCTAGGATCTTAAAAAATATATGTAGCATGTATGATGGAATCCTATATATATCTAAAATTTAATTTTTTTTTATTTTTTTGAATTTTTAAATATAAAAAATTAAAAAAAATTAAATTTTAAAAATTAGGTTAATAAACTGTTAATTAATAAAGATTATTATTGACCTTATATGTAATTTAAATATTCAGGTATGGATCCATCAAGGAGGAAGGATCCAGAGCGAGACATTGGTTGGTTACATGAAGAGATGCTCTCAAGTCGGCATCACTGGAGGTGTAAATGGTGCAATACCGAATTCAAAAATGGGGGTAACAAGATTGAAGTAGCACTTGGCTGGCGGCTATCCTGATGTATCTGCATGCCGACAGTATCCACAGGAGGTCCGTCAGTTGATGAAGAAACACTTTGCTGATTTTAAAGCTGGAAAGGAAAGAGCAACAAAGAAGGCAGAGGTGGACCGCAGAGCCGCAGAACCACCTTCTTATCACTCCAGAAAGTCAGAAGAAGCATCCATTCCTTCTGATGAGGAAGCACCAAGAATATAAATAAGGCAAAATAATGGAAAGAGGTGCTAAAATGGTCCAAAGATATAATTAGCAATAGAGTGAATGGTACATATACCTTTACGCTTGCATAGAATAATAGAAAGATTAGGATCAAATATCTCAGGATTTAGATTGAAGCTAAGAAGGCAGATTAGGGTGAATATAAGTTATGGATTTCTGGCGGCACTGATAAACCTACAAAATAGGAATTGTTGGCAATGTCTGAAGGTTGCTCAGGATCCAAGGAACATCTTATAGTGACGAAGCCAGTGTAGGTAGAGGAAGTCCAAACAAGGGTATTGAGTCTCCAAAGGAGAAAAGAATGAGGAGGATTCAAAAAATGTAATATCAACAGAAACAAAGTTACGCCGGGCAATAGGATCATAACACCTATACTTCTTTTATATATGGGAGTAATCAAAAAAAATACACTTAACAAATCAAGGAGATAGTTAGTCAACTCCAGGGCCAAGCAAGTGAACAAAGCAGACAGCCAAATACCTAAGGATTTAGAGGAAACAAAGATTTGTCCAGGTAAAGACGAGAATGGTGTTTGATCATCAAGAACTAAATACGGAAGATGATTAACGAGATAGCAGATAGTAAGAATAGCATCTCCCCAATATTATTTAGGCACAAACATCTAAAACATTAGGGTATGAGCCATATTCAAGAGGGTACGATCAAGGATCACTGAACCGGTACTGGTATAGAAATATATTTTTTTTATTTTTTTAACAGTCCGGAGGCCGGACCGTTTTATAGGGGTGAACTGTACCAGCTCTTGGCCGGTACGGTATGGTACGCCCCGTACCGGATGGTACGGGACGGTACCGCAATCCTTGGTTATAATTCTTATGTTCAGCAATCCCATTCTGTTGAGAAGTATATGCATAGGAGTTCTGATGAATAATACCATTAGAAGCACAACATTTTAAACAAGAAAGCTTGCAAAGTCTAAGGCATTATTAGTGCGAAGAGTCTTAATAGATAGAATATTGAGTCCAGGGATTGCCGAACCATGCCGTGCCGGCCGATTCGGCCCATACCAAACCGGACCGACGGCCAGCCGGCACGATTCGATACCAAAAACCAATTCTCCGGTTTGAAAAATTAAAAGAAAATGAAGAACCAGTCTGAACCGGTCCTGAATCAGCCCGAACCATGCCAAACCAGTCGGTTTGGCTGGTTGGGGACCGATTCGGTCCAGTTCGGACCAGTTCAAACTGGTTTTCAATTTTTTTTAATTGTTAGTTGAGAGGGGGGAGGAAGATAATGGTACCCATACCGGTATGGTATAGGTCTTAATATCGGTTCAGTGATCCTTGATTGAGTCTTTATTTTCATATAGAATTCTTTGAATACACTAAAAACATTAGATTGACTCTAAAGAAGATAGATCCCAGTAACTCAAGAATAATCAATGAAAGCAATAAAGTAGCAAAACTCAAAACAGGACAACACATGACTGGGATCCCAGACATTCAAGTGAATAAGCTCAAAAGAAATATTACACCTACAATTGACACTAGAGGGAAAAGATACAAGATGATGCTTGCCAAACTAACAAGTTCTATTTGACCATAAGTTCTATTTGTGTCCAATTCCTCATCAACAGGAATTTAATAAAATATTTTTCACAATTTTGCTTATTTACTATCTCATGTTGTCCCACATGATTGTGATAATATGATCAGTTAAACATGAAAATAATAGATGAAGAAAATTATGGACTTAAATATCAAACAAACTAAAAGTTTTTCCAAACTATTGTCACCCTCCCAAATCCTTTAGAACCACTCAGACCTATTCTACTTCTCAAAAGCGATTTGGAATCAAGTGAGACAAAGGATTGAGGTATCGCATTCTAGTGACATGTTACTTAGCACTAGCATGGTATGTGCCGTGTCTTGTAATACCAATGTTTGGATAGCACGACACCATGAACTAGCATAAGCAAGGAATGATGTACTGCCCAGAATAGCCTAATTCAAGGCATACCAAGCTATATCAAGGGCGAATTGGCATGGTTCCACCCCTTGATTTGAGAAACTGAAAAGGGGGACTAAGAGGAAAAGATAGAGAGAGAAGGAGAGGAGGGAGAGAGAGGGTGGAAGGGGAGGGAGAGAGAGGGAGAGGGACGGGAAGGGAGAGAGAGGGGAGGATAGGGAAGAGAGAGAAAGGCTTTCGAGGTCCTATCTCCTCTCATGCACAAGAACAAAAGTAGAGCCCCTATTTCAAAATGAAATAGAGGCTTCAGCCCTAAGGTTCGCCGGACCAGAACCAGGCCCCATTCTGGGTGACCGGCAGTACAAGTCGGAATGTCCCATACCGGACTGTTCTGGCCTGAACCAATATGAAACTAGGGAATGGGAGAAGAAAAAAGAGGGGGGAGGGAGGGGGAGGAAGAAGGGGAGAGGGAGGGAAAGCGAGGCCGGTGGAGATGTTGGCGGTGGCTACTAGAGAGCACAGGGGCCATCGACGGGCCATTGAGGTCTCTGCTTCCTCCATGAGATTGTAGCTTAGCGAGAGAGACAGAGAGAAGAGGAGGGAAAGGTGGCGAAGAGGCCATCAGAGGGCCATCGTGTGGCCACTAGATGGCGAAAACATAGCTTGCGACTTAGCGGGCTTGAAATAAAGGCAAGTCCCCTATTTCACATATGTTTCAAAAAACACGATGCACAATGAAGCTGGTACTGGGTTTGCTAGCTTCACTAGTCACCATCATTTAAAAAAATGTAGTTGCGGAAGCCTTTTCTGCCATTTGGCAACCATGGAAGCCACCCAGCAGCCCTCTGGCAACCTCTCCACCACCTTCTCCTCCCTTTGGTTCCCTCTCTCCTCTCTCTATCTCTCTCGATTATAGGCCTAGTGGAGGATGTGGAGCCTCGAAGGCCTCCATGGCCTTCCAGCGACCTCGGTGGGCCACCATTGGCTCTCTAACAACGTCATCCCTCTCTCCCTTCCACTCTCAAATTTCCCTTTCTTTCCCTCTCCCTCATTTATTTGTTGCTGATACAACAATTTGCCATTTGTACAGCTTGAAACACCACGAACTGCCCAATTCAGGCCAGTTCAGCAAACACTGTTTGTCCCCTTTTTTGAGTTTTTCTTTACGAAATGAAATAGGGGCTTGACCCTTGTGCCTACATCACTTTTGAAAGAATCAAAAATAAAGCGGTCACAACCCCTGTTTTGTTTTAAAAGGGGGTGGAGCCCTTGTTATTTTTGTTGAATGAGATGGGGGCTCAAAAGCCCCTTCTCTCTCCCATCCCTCTCCCTCCCTCTCTTTTATTCCCTTCCTCTCCCTCTCCATCCTTCCTCTCTCTCTTTTCCTCTCTTTCCTTCTCCCTCTCCCTCCACCAGCTCTGTATGTTGATACAGGCCATGAACGGAATGGCATGGTAGCATGCCGCATGGTACCTTCAAGCAAGCAATACAAGGTCCAATGCCAGCATGGCAAACCTTAGACATGAAATATGCCAAGTTCTAGCATGTGGCCTTAAACATGCCAAAATTATGTTCCCCCAAGCACTAGCATAATATGTATCACGCCATGCTATGTGACAAGCACCTCAATTCATGCATGACACTAAGATAAAAATTCAAGAAAAAGAAAATCAATACCTTTTGTTTCCAATGACAAGTATTCAAATAAAATTGAGGGAAATGTACAAAGAATTTTCTGTTGCACAACAATATCAAGCAAGCGAAAGGTATTAAGTACCATTGAATGTTGAGGAAGCTTTTGAGTCGTAAAGTCACTTCAGTTATTACACCCAAGGTGCCTTCACTTCCAATTATCAATCGGTCAAATCATATCTAATATATAATAAAAATAAAAGGTCAATGGTCTGTCCTCAAGTCAAAAACAAGAAGTTCTTCTGTTTTCTAGTTTACAACTAATTGGTTTGTTTTTAGACATTTATGTAATAGAAATAAGATCTAGGGATGCTAGGAAAACAATTTTGTAACAAATTTAAATGTTTGAAAGCCTGGAAAATAGATAAAGAACAAAATCAAGGAAGCACTAACTAAAGCCATATAGCAGCAACTAAACATAATTTCATAACTCATCAACAATATGAAACAAATAGACATTTATTTATACACTAAAAAAGCTTCTGCATACCCTGCAGCACTTTTTCGCGCACGGGAACCTGTCTTGGTAACATCACCATTACCTAGAACAACCTGAAATTGGATAAAAAATCTAAAAAACATGCAAAAACAAGTTTGATAAAGATATGATAAAAGTTACAAGAATACCTGAAGATTAACGACATTATCCCGCATAGTCCCATACCTAACAGTTGATTATCGAATCTTCAAATTCAGTCAACAACACACCTGATTTTAAGGTGAGTAAAGCTAGAGAAAAGTACAAAATCAATATCAGAATACCTTACAGCTAAGGATCCAGAACAACGAGTAGCACACATACCCCCAATTGTAGCACCGGGCCCTGTAAGTAAATGAAACAGTTATGACAAAAAAAGCATATGAGAGATATGGTGCCCAGATGGAGATTTAGCAGAGAACATGATAAACAAAAGAGAATATCTGGACTGTCACAATCTATAAGATAAACAATGAACTGAATGAAGCAATAGTTCCACAAGTCTATGAATACTTGCACTTGTGGTTCTGCATAAATCCATTGACAAGATAAGAGCAAGGATAATGCTTGACTACTGCAATATCATAAGATATTATATAAATTTGTCAGTAAGTGCTTTCCTTGTCATTTTGAGCAAGTCAATTAAAAAGAAAGACATCTAAATTTCATATCAGCATCCTTGCCATGAAGATTTCTCATACTTTAATTTAAATATATTGATGGCTAAGTAGTTTACAGCATCATCTTATAAATTAACAATTGATTGGATTTTAGGGATTGTCTCTGTTTGTTGTTGAACATTGATTGTTGATATGTGTTTTTCACCTATTGGTAATTATTAGGGGTTCCAGGTCTTTTGTATTATCTGATATAAGTGCTGACTATCATTTGTCAGCTTTATTGCTCACCTGGTCATGGTTTTTATTTTGCTTTTAATGAAATGAAATGGTGGAGCTACCACCATTTTCAGAGGAAAAAATCTTGAACTGAATATTTCCTTAACTTCTTTTCCTTTCTTTTTTTTTTTTTTTTGACTTGAATCCCATTGTGATGAAGAGATTAATGGACTCCAAGCAGACTAGGTCAATGGAGTACTTGTTGCAATCAAGCAACAAGTACTTGAGGAAAACTTCATGTAACAGCTCCTGTGTAAGCAATGTGGTAGTCAAGTTGCCAGTCTATAACAAGGTCCACCAAGCAATCAGAAGACTATAAAGATTTACATGCTGGCAGACACACAAAGATAGATGGATATGAACCAGAAAGGTTGTAGTAAAGAAAAAAGCAAGAGAAATAGAGCAAGGAGAAAGGCCAGAATGGATTGACAACTTACACATATAGTAAATGCCACATTTTTTCTTTCCTCGATGAAATGAATGCTGTATTTAAACTCTAAAACATGTGCCTAATACATATAGTTAGCAGAGTCAACAACTGAGAGCCAGCATAAAGAGGACCATTAACTGGAAATACAGCATATGGCCGCAAATGGAAAAGTCAAATCAAGTAAATTATTGTATCTATATAAATAGAAAAACTCACTGTTGGTTCTGTGTCAAACAAAAACAGTTTCAATATTTACAATTCCCATGCCTGACAGATTTCAAAAAATAACATTACAAAGAGGAAACCAAGAGAAACTTTTACTAGCCTGGATCAAGTGGAAAGAAAAGACCCATAGGGCTCCAGATACTCATTAAGTTCAATCCACCCAACACCTGGTTCAACAACCACATCCATGTCCTCAACATGCAAGGATTTAATATTCTGCATTGCACATGACCAAGCACAACAAAATTGGGATTCAGTATTTTTTCTCTTATCCTTTCCTATAGATGAGATCAGTTGCGAATGAAATTTAAATTGTGTTTACCATGAAACCAAAACATGAAATAGGAAAAAACTAACAACAAACTTTAACATGCCAAAACTACCAAAAAAAAAAAAAAGCAATTAAAATAAAAGAGTCATGTAAGGAAACCTAGGAAGGAATCACCCATGTAAAATGCACATTTAGAAGCATGGGGTAATGAAAATCCATTTATAACTGAGTTTGGTTTGTTATGCATGCTAAGATGTCATGATCAAGAACCGGCTTTGCCAACTCTTAAGTGTGAGTGTTTGACTACAATTACATGAATCGATGACCTGAAATCAATTCAACTAATTGCTGCAGGAGCATATAATTCTCAAATTAAACTTCAGGTCATGTAATCATAACATGAATGGCCATTCAATTATACAAAGCAAACTAAAATCCCATCCAAATGGAACATTTAAAGCTCACAGCCCTGAATCAAATAGGGTCCAGTTACAGATCATTTACTTATAATACACATGTCCCTAGAACATACTTACATCTTCTAGTATGAGTACATTTGAACACTCTTCACACACCTTAACAACAACTATATATAAACACACCTTGTTGAAGTTACTGCTAATAAAAATACTCAACAATTTCAATCTAACTTGTTCGAGACATATAACTACAATATCTAGATCGAGCTCCATCTTATATATAATATTACGTAGGGCAGACATAAGCTATTCATCCATGATAATATCCGATATAGAGTACTGAAAATTCGGATTCAGATAGTAAGCTGCACATGCATTTTCAGAATTAATCAAGTACACTTGTACAAATATATTAAATTTAAAATTTTATAGCATTCATGATTTACTGCCTACTTACTAGATGCAAATCCGAACTCATTTGATAACTCCACCGTTCATCAATGATTTAGATATACTCATTGATATGTGCTGGATCTGCCTCTTGGATCTTTTCCTTTGTCCTTTCTATCATGTAATAAAGAAAGCCCATCTAGCATATCGCTCAGCATCCACGACCCGAAGTATCTCATGAAGAGATTTTATAGCCTCCACTATCCTCTTGGCCCGCTGCCAAAATATCTGTCTCGTCACTAAATTCTCCACAGTACTCCTTTCAGTATTTGTCCTCGCATATCTGCTCTGCTGCCACTCATGATTGACAAATATCTGACGCAACTTTACTTTCTTGCCAAGAAGACTATCAAGTGCTATATAATTTGTAGCAAACCATGTGACCCCTAGTCTCAATATTTCTCCTCAAGTAAAGTTCCTCATCAATGATAAGACCCATGTATAGTTATAGATGAATCTGGTAATAGTCTGTATTAATTCAACTATCTTTAGGACTTTACGAATTTTTCAATATCCATCAATATAAGGTCAATATAGTGTGCAGCACAAGGAATTCAAAATATGCGATCGTCGCTATATCAAGAGCTATCATGTAGATCTATACTATGGTCCATTATCTGTAATAACCTGCACGATATTCTACTCTCTCACTTGATCAATCATCTTCTCCATCAATTTGAGGATATAGCTGCTATCGTGCACTCGATCTAAAACATCAATAGATTTATGAAAAAAAATTTCATCACAATAAATCAAAAAGTTGATAATATTTCATCTAATAGGACTAGTCCAACCATCACACATGACTGTCAATCCGTATACGGACCACTTACTCTGATAAGAGATAATCTAATTTTCCAGCTCTTATTACTGTCCAAAAGCTGACCATAAATATTCCTCGATCCTGGAGAATCTATACCTGTACCAGCAAACTGTATAGATGCAATAGCTGCAAATAATATGGGTTATCTGCTGCATGCACTGGAAATGAATGAAATGAATGAATCAAGATCCGATAGCCCACCATATACCCTTCTTCTTATTCTTTTTCAAATACTATCAATCCTCTATTACTTGAAATTTTTGCTAAGAAAGGCATGTAGATCGATATTGTGAGTAGTGACTCCTGCTGAAATGTTCCTGGAAGACTTCTTTCTACTGTCAAATACTCACAACATGGATGCAATACGACTGGTGCCTCTCCTGACGGGCTTCTAATTGAGGAGGTCCTCCTAATGGTCTTAGATTCTCCTGCAATATTCCAAAATTCAATCCTGATCCTGACTCAAAAGCTAATGGCCCAAATCGTTTTCTATGCATGACCATCTCCTTTAACTATCTTTGCTCATACAAGCTTGTCTAAATGGCAACCTCGATCTGTACTCATCAGAAGGAATAGATGCTCCCTCTGACTTCCTAGAGTAATAAAAATATGGTTTGCAGCTCTATGATCCATCTCTACCTTCTTCTTTAATGCTTTTTCTTTCTTGCTTTGAAATTAGTAAAATACTTTTTCATCAACTGACAGATCTTTGTGAACATTATCGATACGCAAATATATCAGAATAGCCGCCAGCCAAGTGTTGCTTTAACCTCGTTATCCCATCACCTTGAATTCTATATTACACCATTTATACCTCCAATGATACCCCAAAAGCATTTCTCCATGCACCCAATCAATATCACGCTCCGAATCCTTCTTCCTCCTCGATAGATCCATTCTTAAATATTAAAAAGCACATAAGCTCCATAATTACATAAATTAATTAACAGTTTATTTATCTAATATTTTATTTTTAATTAATTATATATATATTTTTTAGATTTAAAAATATAAAAAATTAATTTAATCTTAGATTTATGTAGGATCCTATCATAAATGCTACATATATTTTTACGACAGTGGACATGTATGAAAGGCCACTTTTTTTTATATTAAACCTGAATCATTATTCATAAGATGTATCAAAACTTGGATAAATCAATACAAAATTATAGTGAAAGTAAACTACAAGCTCTAGAAGAACAATTTATTATTATATTTTTTTAATTATTATTTTATTTTTTTATTAATTTTTAATCCAAAAATACTTTTTAATTTTAAAAATCATATGTTAACAAAAAATATATTCTTAACATCATTGTGTAGATCTTTCATAGATCTACAATATACTCTAAAATCATGCCAAAATAAAAAATTTTAACAGTATTTTTCTTATTTTTTTATTTTTCATGAATTTTTTAAAAGAAGGGAAAGGGAGAGAAGAGGGAAGGTTTGTGTATCTTGAATCTACATTTTTTCTTGCTATTTTGATATTGGATTGGCTTAAAATACTAAAAAAATGAGTTTGGAAGCCCTCTTTCTCTATTTCTATCAAAATTGAGAGCTTGAGAGGCTCTCAGTTGCTTAATAACAACCCCCCACCTACGTTACTGTAGCAAATAAAATATAAACCAGACCGAACAGGTTAGAACTGGTCCGAACAGTGCCTAAACCAGCCATACCAGCCAGTTCAGCACGGTTCGGGCCCGGTTCATTGTTTTTTATTTGGCAATGGGGAGAACCGGTTTTAATAGCCGAATCGTACCGATTGGACATCGGTCCGGTTCGGTTCGGCCAAACTGGCCAATTCGGGCAAACTGGCTAGTTCAGTTTGGCCCGAACTGGCCAATTTGGCACGGTTCGGCAAATCGTGGTGATAAATTAATATATTAGATAAGACGTAGGACTTTCCAAATAAGCATAAAGTATTGAAAATAGATTGTCATGGTATCAAAACATACAACAAAGACCCAAGGGGCTTCAGTAAGAAGGATACTCTAATCTTTTTTTTATGCAAGAGAAGTTAGGGCAAGGCTTTATAGTTGTGCTAAAAGTATCACTATACATGTATACATATATAGAGAGGGGGGGGGGAGAGAGAGAGAGAGAGAGAGAGAGAGAGAGAGAGAGAGAGAGAGAGAGCAAGCACTTCAGACCCTCCATACAAATGTTTTAGAATATCAAGTTTTAAATGGTAGTGGCATAAGATGCATCCACAACTAGTCAACAAAGGACATGCTGCATGTCATGCCATGCAAAACATATGACACATCGTAGCTAGCCACCAGCAAAACATATTATTATAGCAGTAACAAAAATCTTTCCTGTCTTTTAGTTTTCCATTTTTAATGCTTTAATTAATGGTTTTGAATTAAGGATCAAGATTTAGTGTAGCTAGCATTTTGATTCCATAAATCTTGTAATCCTATCTTTGAAAAAACAATCATTGAGATGATTTGATTGAAAGAAAGAAGAAAGCCAAAGTTTTGTTGTTCTCTCCTAACCTATTGCCAATTGTTAACCTGCATTAGTACTCCATAATGTGGGACAACATCACCAGATACCAAGCGTTGGCCCAACTCATGGCACTAACCTATTGGCAAGTGTTAACTTGAATCAATATTTCTATTCATATGAGAGCGACACCAAATCAATGTGATGCCAAGCATAAAGTGTATATATATGGAATACATCAAACATCCCTAAAATGAGTAATTATTTAAATTGTTGTATAATGCAAACAATTTTTTCTGGAATTTAGAGGGTGTCAACCAAGGATCACTGTGCCAGTATTAAGGTTCATACCAATTGCCCGGCAGCAAGGTTTTGGTACACCCCTGTGCTATTCCATCCCAAACTCATACCAACATAGCAGAGTGTTAGATGTATGCCCTGAAAGCCATGTTGGCTTGACACATTTTAATTTAGGACATGAACTTTGTACTTATTTTTCTTATTAATTAAAAGGACATTAGTTTCATTTATATTGTTGTGTCTATGAATCGTCCATAGAGTTAATGGATAATGACACATATTCTCAAGAGTTGAGAATCTGAGGCATGTGTCTTTATAGATAACTCCTAAAGGTTCCCGATTGTTGGAATATCACGAGTACGGTGATTGATCCGTTAAAATCGGTGCACAGATCACTTCCCTTTCTGGGTAGATGAGTCTCTAACCTACGGTGGTGATACTAGAGTGAGAGTACAGGTAGTTGATAGAGATCTACGGAACTGGGCATGACCAAGTACAGGAAGTTATACGGATGACTACTCACTCGTCGATAACTTCCTGATGCTGTAGTTATGTGAATAGTTCCTTGACCTAAAGTGTCTCGGCTACTCACAATAAGGTTGCTGTAGTTTGACAGCACTATCACATGGTTCCCCCATACGGGACCTTGCGGTGTTCGTTGGCTGCAGTAATTTTATTGTAGGAGTAGGGTGTTCACTTGTAGGGATCTATCAACCTTAGTAGTAAGGTATAATCCTATGCAAGCTTAATGAGATTAAGTCAGAAGTCTATGGCCATAGCAGAGTGATAATGAAAAGGTGTTTTCATTAGTATCGCAATTGGACTTGAGTCGATTAGGTTAAGCAAATGACTAATGGGTTTGACGAGTATCCGTAACCAATATCATGTCGGGAGTTTGATAGAGAAAACGAATTACATGGTAACTACACTTAAGGGTTCCAATCTTATTCTGCTGGGTTGTCACTACATACTGCTAGGTGTCACTGGTAGATTATGAGAGCCCGTTAAGATCATTCTCGGATCGATGATCCTAATTAGGTTGAGCTGAAATTGTTTCAATCCATTGAAAGGAGTTTCGATGATGTATAATGAAGATTATAGCATGTCTCATTACCTAACAGGATAGGACCTGAGGGGTCACACACATTAGGAGCTCAAGTAACCAATCAGCAAATCAATTTGGACCTAATTATAAGTGTTACAATTAATATTTGACCTAATTATAAATGTTACAATTAATTGATTATGAATTAATTGTTAATTAATTTAAATTAGATTTAATTTAATTGAGTTAGACTCAAATTAATCCTAATTGATTCGGGTCAATGTCCGCTTCGAAATGGTTCGATCGGATTTAAAATCGGCTTCAGTTTGACTGTAAAATCATTACATTTGGACCAAGACCTAGAGTCCAGTTAGATTGGGATTCTCTCTCTTTGTCTCCCACTCCCTCCACATGCCAACCTAGTGGGCCCATGCTTTTGTGCGACAAAACATGATGGGGCGTGAATTAGGTGGGCGGTAATAGAGTTTAGACGTGGAAAAATTAAGAGATGGAAGAGTCCTCTTCCACTCCTCTTAAAATTCAAACCTAAACCAGATTAGACCAAACTCCTTTATTTATGGCATGTAGAATTGGAGAGATTTACCATGAAAGAAATAAAAGAATGAAGAAAGGGGTGGCCGAATACATGTTTTGTTTTTGGGGTGATTTCCTTATGGGCATCATTTCTCTTGGGCATCTTTTGTCCTGAGAGTCCCTCTCCTGGCGCATAGTATTCTTCTCCCTTCTAGTTTATTTTTTCGTGAGATCTTCAAAAGTGTTGAGAGGTCTTCTACATAAAAGAAAGAAGAGAGAAAAGGGTCCAAGGTCTTGCAGATCTAAGATTGCAAGATAGAAGCCGAAAGCCGGTCCGGATTCGGATAGGCATAGTTTTTAAAGCAGGCGATTTGCTGAAAGAGGAGAGGGCTGCAAGGATCTAGCAGTCCGGTGCCCTCTACGACTCGGTTGCAAGAGTTTCGTGTGGATACCAACAGAGGCCGGGCGATTGCACGGCTCCGATAGAATCCCAGATTTTCAGTAGCGGATCTGCATGTTTTTCAGAGCAGGCCGGATAGCGATCTAGGTAAGTATTTTATGCTTAAAATAATTTTTTATTTCAAATCTAATATTTTTCTCATGTTATTCAGCCTGTTAAGAATTTATGATAAATAAATTAGATTTATTTATGATTTGCATGATTAGATTTAAAATCATTTTTATATATGCTTCTGTTGGTCAGGCTTTTGATGCCTGATTTTATGCAACATACTTTCCTGTTCCTGGAAGAATTCCAACAGTGGTATCAGAGCCACGGTTCTCACTTTAACATGCATGCACGGTTCTCACTTTAACATGCATGCATGAGAATCTAATCTGAAAAATAATCAGATCAGATAGGTAATTATGATTGTATCAGATATATGTTGAACATGAGATTGTTCTAGCATAGAATTTATATTTTGAAAAATTATTTTCGAAATTAAAATCATAATTTTCAGATCTGAAATTAAATTAATAATCTGAAATTAATTGATCAAAGGTTGCTCAAAGTGACATAAGGTTGTCCTGCTATAGGGTTTACCCCTATAGTGCAAAGGTTGTCCTACTTTGATGTATACCGGTTTTGACAAAGGATTTTCAAAAGGATTTTGATCGGTTTATGATTATTGATATTGATGTATGCAATGCACCAATTTAGGATTTAGATCTTAAATGTGTTTCATGATCATAAGCCATTAAAATCATGCACTTGAACCTAATTTTAAAATTGATTTGATCTAGAAAATCAAATAAGGTGCATGAGGGTTTGGGTTGAACAAATTAGGTCTAGTGATTGGGCTGCATGAGTAGGGCTTGATTAGATCAACTAGTAACCCTAATCTGATTTTGAGCAAGTGACTTAACCTAATCGGATAATGATTAGGGTTAGGTCAAGTGTACTCAAAATTGTTTTTAGATGTAGTCTAGTTAGATCGATTCACGATAGTGAATCGATAAGTTAAGACCTAATTTGGCTCAGTGATGAGCCCAGATCATTAGATGACCTAATTAAACCTTATCAGTCAATTGGTGTCTAAGTAAGGTTTCGATCATGGTTTACTAATTGGGACTAACTCTTTCAACCAACTAGTTTGGCGGAAAGAGGGTATATTGGCAGAATCCTCCCATGGATCAAACTGACCTGGCCAATTTGGTTGATTAAGTTTTCAAAAAGGTTACTTTTGATTTGAGTTCACCCATGCTAACCATTTTTAGTCAAACATGAGATTGTGCTGACTGAATGTAATTAGTCAGACATGAAATTGTTCAGACTTAATGTAATTGGTTGGTCATGATTTGGCTAATCAATTTAGAAGAGACCTAAACCTAAGTTCCCAATAAATATTAAATCATAGGTCTTCCACCATTGTAGGTGTGCGGGTATCCTACTGGTGTTGATTATTCTCGACTGGTTACAGTGGTCTAGTAGTTGCATCAAGAAACACAACCACCCTATTAGGCATGAGATGTTGCTAGGCACTGATGGGGTTGGGCCCAATAAACGGGCACGTTGAGGGACTCAATGACAGCTTTGTCTAGCAGAAATGGTGAGTCTGACTTAACTAATGATTTGACCAATAAACGGGCGAGGTTCCATGATTTAGGGACCAAAAGCTAAAATTTGTATTAGATACATTGGACAAGAGTTGGCCACTTATTGGTATAGCGTGTTACCAATAATCCGATACGATGAGGGCCGCACATCGATGGGACCGTAGCACCCACTAGAAACCTAGAGTCGCAAGGTTTTCGCATCTCCACAGGGAGTGTGAGAGATTCGAGAAAATAGTGGGAGTTCTCAAATTATTTCTTAAAGATCCAAGAATAATTTTTATGATTAAGTATAAAGCATCTAATTTGAATTTTCTACTCTTGCAATTAACCATGTCTGCTTCAAATCTCTTAGTCCGTATTCTAGAGACAAACCGACTAGTAGGCCTCAATTTAAAGATTAGTTGAGAAACATCAAAATTGTTGAGTTATGAGAAGTTGAGCTATGTGCTTGACCAGGAACCCGTGTCTTACCTGACCATCCAAATGCTCGTCAAACGACTGCATATGAGAAATGGATGGAATATGATAATAAGGTTAAGTGTTATATGTTGACTTCAATGTCAAATGAATTGCAGAGCCAACATGAGAATATGCCAACTGCTAAATCGATTTTGATTCACCTACAAGAGTTATATGGTGCAACAAAGTCGGATTGCATGCTTCGAATGTCGAAAAGGCTTTTCAACAACAAGATGTGTAAAGGGCGGTCATGCACGATCATTGTTTGACAATGATCAAGGATATTGAACACTTGAAAAAGCTAGGCATTCCTATTCACAGGAGCTACAGATGGATTGATCCTCCAGTCCTTGACTAGTTCATATGCTCAGTTTGTAATGAACTATAATATGAACAAGTTAAATTATACTTGCCTGAATTATTGACATGCTGGTGAGTAATGAGGGGACCCTGAAGAGTTTAAAGATCACTATTTTCTCCGTGGAGTAGTCTTCCTCCAAAAGAAAGTCTACTTGAAGAAGAAAAAACCTGCGAAGAAGCAGAAAAACAAATAGAAGAAGAAGAACACTCCCAAGAAAGCCAAGGTTAGCAAAGGGAAATGTTTCCACTACAATACAGATGGCCACTGGAAAAGAATTGTCCTCTCTACCTGGAACCTAAAGAACAGAAGGAGGATGTGTCTTCTGAAGGTAAGCCTATACTCGTTATTCAATCTAACCCACGGTTCATCTACTTCCAGCTGGATTTTAGACTCTGGCTCTAGTGCTCATATATGCATCTCAATGCAGGGTTTGGAAAGAAGTGAAATGCTGAGAGAATGTGAGATGGTCCTACATGTCGGAAATGGAGCAAAAGTTGCTGCTCAAGCCGTTGGATCATATTCTCTGGTATTACTTTAGGATTTAGATTAGTTCTTAGTGACTGTTATTTTATACCTGGAGCTAGTAGAAATTTGATTTCTGTCTCTGTGCTAGCACAGGAAGGATTTGAATTATATTCAATAATGACTTTTGTAATATTATTTTAAAAATAAATTAGTTGCAAAAGCTATCTTAATAGACAATCTCTATCATTTGCATGCCGATGCATCTTTAAACATTAACGAGAAAATTAAAGTGAATGCCATAGGACATAAACGTCCTGAAGATCCTAAATGATAAATTATGTGCATCTAATGCTCAGTCATATAGGTGAGGACAGAATTAATAAACTAGAAAGGGATGGGATCCTAGATTCAGTTAAATCTGAATCATACCCACCTTGTGAGTCATGTCTTCAAGGCAAAATGACCAAGTTACCTTTGTAGGACATGGGAGAGAGCCACAGAATTACTTGCCCTGGTACACACTGATGTGTGTGGTACATTTGATGTACAGTCCAGGGTGGTTTTTACTACTTCATAACCTTTACTGATGATTGTTCACGGTATGGTCATGCATTTCTTATAGACACAAATATGAAGCTTTTGAAAAGTTCAAGGAATTCAGACATGAGGGGAAAAAACAAACAGGTAAAACCTTAAGGTTCTTCGATCAGATCGGGGAGGAGAATACCTAGTAAAAATTTTTAGGTTATCTTAAGGACAATGGCATAGTCTCACAATGGACTCCACCAGGTACATCTCAGCTTAACGGGGTATCTGAGAGGAAAAAACAGGACATTATTAGATATGGTCTGATCCATGATGAGCTTCACTGACTTGCCTTTATTTCGTTGGGAAGATGCCCTACAAATTTCAATTTATATTCTAAATGGGGTCCATCTAAATCTGTTCCTACCACACCATATGAGATTTAGCATTGTAAGAAACAAGTCTTGCTCATTTCAAGATTTGGAGATGTCTAGCTTATGTCAAAAGACTAATGGTGAACAAGTTGAAATCTTTCTATGAAAGCTCGGTTTTATAGGATATCCTAAAAAAACTTTAGGATATTACTTTTACCTTCCTGAAGATCAAAATGTGATTGTGAGCAGACATGCCACATTTCATGAAAAACAGTTTATTCAGGAAGGTGGTAGTGGGAGGTTAATTGAGCTCGATGAGAAAGTCTCTGAACAGCAGCCAGCTATAGAACAGATCGAACCTAATCAACCATTACACGTAAATGCTCTTCCACCTCGTAGGTCTATTAGAGTCTCCATACCTCTTGAAAGATACTTGGGTATGCTTACAGAGGATATAAAGGAAATGTTTCTTGTAGGGACAAGGATCAATAATTGATCATAAGACTTATGATGGGCGATGTCAGACATCGACTCCGAGAAATGGTTGAATGCCATGAAGTCAGAAATTGATTCAATGCATTCTAACCAAGTTTGGTCCTTAGTAGATCCACCAGAGGGTATTGTACCTATTAGTTGTAAATGGATATGCAAAGGAAATAGATGCAGATGGTAATGTAAAGACCTTTAAAGCTAGGTGGGTGGCGAAAGGGTATAGTCAACGTGAAGGCATTGACTATCATGATACATTTTCACCAGTAGCTATGTGAAATCCATCCGTACATTGCTTGCAATTGCAGCATATCACAATTATGAGATATGGCAGATGGATGTAAAACTGCATTCCTGAATGGATATCTTGCGGAAGATATCTATATAGAGCAACCTTTGGGTTTCACTTCCAATGATGAAGATCATAAAGTCTGCAAGCTGCATAGATCAATATACGGATTGAAGTAAGCTTATCGAAGTTGGAATACTCGTTTTAATGATGCAATCAAATCGTTTGATTTTATCAAGAAGAATGAGGATGAGCCATGTATTTACAGGAAGGCTAGTGGGAGGGCAGTGACATTCCTTGTACTGTACGTGGATGACATCCTCCTTATTGGGAATGATATTCCCATGTTGACTTCGGTCAAAAGTTGGTTATCTAAGGAATTCTCTATAAAAGACTTAGATGAAGCATCTTATATTTTGGGAATTAAGGTCTATAAAGTAGATCTAATCGGATGCTTGGCCTTTCACAAAATTTGTACATAGAGGAAGTGCTGAAAAGGTTCAGCATAGAGAACTCTAAAAAGGGATTGTTACCTCTTTGGCATGGCATTAATCTCTCCAAGAAAATGTGTCCTAACACACCTGAGAGATTCAATGCATGAACAAAATTCCATATGCTTCGGCAATTGGAAGCCTTATATATGTCATGTTGGGTACTCGACCTGATATAGCTCTTGCTGTGAGTGTCACGAGCAAATATTAGTCGAATCCAAGTGAAGAACACTGGATAGCTATGAAGAACATTCTTAAGTACTTGAGGACTAAAGATTTGTTCTTAGTCTTTGGAGGGAGTTCAAAATTAGGGATAAGGGTACACAGACTCAGACTTTATGTCTGATCCTGATGATAGAAAGTCTACATCAAGGTCTGTGTTTTTGTGCAATGGTGGGCAACTAGTTGGAAAAGTTCCAAGCGGCCTATCATAGCAGATTCAACAATGGAAGTAGAGTATATCGCTGCCTCTGAAGCTGCAAAATAAGCCTTCTGGTACAAAAGGTTCGTTGCGGAGCTTGGAGTGATGCCATCTGATATCATCCCCATATATTTGATAATAATGGTGCAATAGCTCTTGCTAAGAAGCCAAGGTCTCGCCAGAAGTCTAAGCATATTGAGCGGCGGTTTCATATCATACGCGACTACCTGAGAAGAAATATGTTGAAGTGCGAAGAGTAGACTCCACAGATAACGTGGCAAGCCCACTGACTAAAACTCTGAGCCAACAGAAGGCTGAAGTCCACTTTGAGAAAATGGAACTTAGATATATAACCAATTAGCTTTAATGCAAGTGGAAGATTGTTAGATGTATGCCCTGAAAGCTATGTTGGCTTGACACATTTTAATTTTAGGGCATGAACTTTGTACTTGATTTTTCTCATTAATTAAAAGGGCATTAGTTTCATTCATATGTTGTGTCTATGAACCGTCCATAGAGTTAATGGACAATGACATATTCTTAAGAGTTGAGAATCTGAGGCATGTGTCTTCATATATTAACTCTTAAAGGCTTCCGATTGTTGGAATATCACGAGGACGGTGATTGATCCGTTAAAATCGGTGCACATACCACTTCCCTTTCTGGGTAGATGAGTCTCTGACCTACACTATGGTAACACTGGAGTAGAGTGCAGGTAGTTGATAGAGATCAACGGTACTGAGCATGACCAAGTACGGGAAGTTATATGGATGACTACTCATCGTCGATAACTTCCTGATGCTGTAGTGTGTGAATAGTTCCTTGACCTAGAGTGTCTTGGCTACTCACAATAAGGTTGCTGTAATTTGACAGCACAATCACATGGTTCCTATCCATACAGGACCTTGCGGTGTTCGTGGCTGCAGTAATTTTATTATAGGAGTAGGGTGTTCACTTGTAGGGATCTCTCAGCCTAGTAATAAGGTATAATCCTATGCAAGCTTAATGAGACTAAGTTCAGAAGTCTATGGCCATAGCAGGGTGATAATGAAAAGGTGTTTTCATTAATATCACAATTGGATTTGAATCGATTAGGTTAAGCATATGACTGATGGGTTTGATGAGTGGATATCTGTAACCAACATCATGTCGAGATTTTAATAGAGGAACCGAATCACATAGTAACTCACCTAGGGGTTCCAATCTTATTCTGCTGGGTTGCTACTACATACTACTAGGTGTCACTGGTGGATTATGAGAGCCCGTTATCATTCTCGGATCGATGATCCTAATTAGAGTTGAGCTGAAATTGTTTCGTCCATCGAAAGGAGTTTCGATGATGTATAATGGAGATTATAGCATGTCTCATTACCAGATAGGATAGGACCTGAGGGGTCACACACATTAGGAGCTCAAATACCAATCAGCAAATCAATTTGGACCTAATTATAAGTGTTACAATTAATATTTGACCTAATTGTAAATGTTACAATTAATTGATAATGTATTAATTGTCAATTAATTTAAATTAGATTTAACTTAATTAAGTTAGACTCAATTAATTAATCCTAATTGATTCGGGTCAATGTCCGCTTCGAAATGGTTCGATCGAATTTAAAAATCGCTTCAGTTTGACTGTAAAATCGTTACATTTGGACCAAGACCTAGAGTCCAGTTAGACTAAGACTCTCTCTCTGTCTCCCCCTCCCTCCACATGCCAACCTAGTGGGCCCATGCTTTTGTGCGACAAAACATGATGGGGCGTGAATTAGGTGGGCGGTAATAGAGTTTAAGCATGGAGAAATTAAGAGAGGGAAGAGTCCTCTTCCACTCTTCTTAAAATTCAAACCTAAATCAGATTAGACCAAACTCCTTTATTTATGGCGTGTAGAAATGGAAAGATTACCGTGAAAGAAATAAATAATGGAGAAAGGGGTGGTCGAATACATGTTTTTGTTTTTGGCATGATTTCCTTTTGGCGTCATTTCTCTTGGGCATCTTCTCCTGAGAGTCTCTCTCCTGGCGCATAGTATTCTTCTCCCTCTAGTTTGTTTCTTTCTTGAATCTTCAAGAGTGTTGAGAGATCTTCTACATAAAAGAAAGAAGAGGGAAAAGGGTCCAAGGTCTTGCAGATCTAACATTGCAAGACAGAAGCCAAAAACCGGTCCGAATTCAGATCGGCACAGTTTTTAAAGCGAATGATTTGCTGAAAGAGGAGAGGATCAAGGATCTAGCAGTCCGTACCCTCTACGACTCGGTTGCGAGAGCTTCGTGTGGATACCAGCAGAGGCCGTGGGCGATTGCACGACTCCGACAGAATCCCGACTTTTCAGTAACAGATCTACACGCTTTTCAGAGCAGGCTCGGATGGCGATCCAGGTAAGTATTTTATGCTTAAAATAATTTTTTATTTCAGATCTAATATTTCTCATGTTACTCAGCATGTTAGGAATTTATGATAAATAAATTATATTTATTATGATTTACATGATTAGATATAAAATCATTTTTATATCTGCTTCCGTTGGTCAGGCTTTTGATGCCTGATTTTATGCAACATACTTTCCTGTTCCTGGGAGAATCCAACACAGAGAGCATTAGGAAGAGGGAGAATAGAAGAGAGGAAAATAAGAGAAGGAAAGGGAGAGAGAGAGGAGAGGGAGAGAGTGGGAGGTAGATGGCCATGAATGGGTAGAGGAAGGGCTCCGCCTCCGATTCCCCTATTTCATTCGAAAAAGCCTTTTTATAATTTTTAAAAAATTAAATGAAGTCAGCAGGGGGCTGTCGATTGCACTTAATTTCTTCAAATAAAAATGGGGTCCCCTCCAAGATGCCTGTTTTGAACGAACTAAGAGAATCGGAGAGCGGAGCCCTTCCTCCGCCACTCCACCCCTCTTCAACCCTTCACAGCAATCTACCGGAATCCTCCTGCCATTTACTTCCCTCTCCTCTCTCCCTCTCGCCTCCTCTTCCCCTTTCTCTCTTTTCCTCTCTCCTATTCTCCCTCTCGCTTGTCATCGCCTGCATCACAAAAAGGGCTGAACCATGCTAGTCCACCCTTAGTATGTCTCAATACACCCCAAACTGGATAATTCGGGACAATATAATGAACTCTCCTATCATCACTTTTGGATAGCCACAGATGACATGACATGGCACGTTGCTCCATGACACTCAGAAATAATGTTGCTATCATACAATATTAACTCTGTCTGGGCAACTTTTTTTGGAAGTGGATCTCTTTTCCCTTGATTAGATCACTATTTCCAAGAAAACCATGCATTAAGAGGGCACTTTATAAAAGTTTTAAATGATATGGGACATTAATTCATTCAATTAAGTTAGTTCTTCCAAGGAGAACCATGCATTAAAGGAGCACTTCAAGTAGACTTCATGAGGGAAAGCAAGAGAGAGTTGGCATGGCGCGGAGCTATCATAATATCTATGGGATGAGATGCCACATATAGTCAAATACAAAACAGCTAGCCGCTCTCAAGCAAAAGGTGGATGACAAAAGTGGGTTAGGGGCCATTATATCTGAAGAAGGAACCTCTTTTGGTGGTCTTTCATGAGATCAGGAGAGCTATGCCCATCATGTGCTTTGCCTCTATAAGAACATCTTTATCTAATATAATCCAGCATTCCGTTTACATAGAAAAATATAACAGGAATTAAAGTTGGCAACATTATCTTCAAAAACTGAAGTGTGCCATCAAAAAAACAAAAATGCATGCATAGAACATGATTTATAATATTTATCAAAGCAGAAACAGAATATAAAGCATCAATTGTATTTTTAAAGCCACAAATTCATATAATAGTTCATATTTAATAATGGCTATGATGCGTACTTTCATCAATGACATGTCAATGCATACACCTCCATTAGGAGCTAAAGTTGGACCCTCTAGTGAGGTAGCTCCACCATATGGTACAATAGGAACCTGCTTTCAAAGAGAAAAAACAATCCATAAGCACTTAATCGAGACAACCTTACATAACTGCAATTTCATGGTTCAAATCAGCAAGCCATTAAACCAGAGTTGATCAGTTCCATAGTGGGATTAGAGCATTAGCCCTTTATTAAGGATAGCAAATGATACCTTGTATTTATTGCAAGATATAACAATCTTTTGTACATCATCATGCGACCTGCAATTCCATTTAAAGAAAGTATAACTTTATTCTTTAAAAGAATGAAAATTAGATTTTGGTTCTGCATATGTCTAAACACAAACTATGAATCACCAAACTCTAATGTTGACAAGTTGGCAGACTAGATTCATAATCCATACCAAATGCATACTTCACTAAATGGCAAACTGGATAGTTAGATCCATAATCGATATAAATTAAAAACAATGAAATGTTAAGAATCTCTAAATTAATATCAGCAGCTCATCAAATATTTGAAACACTTTTAAGATCTCAAGAAACCTAGTAAGCACAAGAATTTCCCTAAACAGTCATCTATATTGGAAACATATCAGATACCAATACACCTTAGATATGACTTTATCTATGCTAGGTGCTTTCCTCAAGTATCCATTTGCTATTAAAAGAAAGATTATTAGCTATGATGAAGACACATTTGAATACTTTCAACATTTTCTAAGTATTATTGGGCTTCTTTGTTTACTAGTTTAGTATGGTCATGAATGTTCAACTCCCAAATCCACAATCTTTAAGGTAATATATCCCCTTTAGTGCCAACATTATCTGTCCCAACCAAGAGAGAAAGAGAGACAACAAAAGACATGAAGAAGCCTCCAAAACATTGAAATATAATTAAAACTAAAAAAAATAATGATTTTCACATAATATGCATATTAAAAAAAAAATTATCAACATATTCATGCCATATTCATGTTCCATCTATGTAGGAATTTTCATATCAGCATGTCTATCATATCCACGTCACATAATTGTATCCATGCTTCATAATAAATCAAGAATTGCTATGTGGTGATGTATAATTAACTACTATCAAGGAAAGTTACTGCTAGAACAACTACCCAAAAAGTGGAGGAGTTCTTCATTAAGACTCTCTACACACTGTCTCCATGGATATTTGGACATGAAGCAAGGCTCCCTTAGCTTTTTATCTTAGGCATAGAATGTAATATTAGATTCTTCTTTAGGGTGGAGAACTGCCTTACTGCATGGTTTATATTTTCTTGTATTTCTCATCTAGAGTGGAAGCCCAGCTTGCTCTAGAATTCATCTTGGTTATTTTCAATCATCTTATGTATTAAAGGTATATGATTTTTTAAAATTGAATGTTAGTTAATTTGCTTTCTTCCATCCGAGTGTCCTCTCTACAATATATTTTACTTTGCTTTTATTAAATCACCTGGCATTTCTAGAAGCTCTCTTCTTTAAGGCAACAAAGAACATTCTGTCTCATCGAACATCTGACATTGGCCAAAATTTGGTCAACAAAGTAAGTTTTAAATGTGCAAACAACTATATCATGTTTTGCTCACTTTGTTATTATATATTTTTTTCTTTTGTTATTATTCATTATTGATATGAAGCAAGTAACCACACTTTTACTATATAGTGCAAGCAACTTCACCTCACTCCCATTGTATTTGTTTGTTTACATAATTGCACTGCCATATACATGGGTACATTATATGGACTTCCATACATATACATATTCTGTATGTCTGAACTAATATATACAGACATATTAATATGCGTGTGGATGTGTATTATGCACGTGTATAACCGTATATGAAAATGTAAAAGCTTATGTATCTACATGTGTAGACTTGTAGAGAGAGAGAGAAACAATTTATCAAGTTTTCAATTATACCAAGTACCAACATTCCCAAATAAGTTATGGTGTCAAAACCAAGGTTCTCGGTATCGTCTCGAACCGCCCAGTTTGGAGCGCACCATACCGAATCGGCCAAGAGTTGGTACGATTCAGCCATGAAAAATAGTCCAGAATCCCGAACCATTCAAAAATTCTATATCAGACTGGTATGGTACCATATCGTACCAGTGCATTTTGCCCGGTTCGGCCTGATTCAGATCCGGTTCGAATCCAATTCAGGTCAAACAATCAAGGAATACTGATTTTTTTTAATTTCATGGACCCAGTAAGGTACCATATTGTACCAGTCGGTGACCGGTATGGGACCCATATCGGTTCAGTATTCCTTGGTCAAAACCATTTTTTATTGCATAATAGATATGGTTCAGGGCATACCGAATCATGCTAGTAGAAAACTAGGATGGCTCCAGCCTTCAAATCAAGAAATAGCAGAGGGAGAAAGAGAAGGTAAGAGAGGAAATGAGATGGGAGGAGGGAGGGAGGGGGTGGCGAACGGCCTGCAAAGGGGCACAGAGGAGCAAAGCTCTAGTTCCCTTGTTTCATTTGAAACAAAGGTCTTAAAGAAGGGTCCTTTTTATATTTTGAAGAATTTAAGTGAAGTCGGCAACCCATTACTGGCTTCACTTATTTTTTCAAAATAAATAAGTTTTTTAAAAAAAATAATAAGTGAAGCCGGCAAGGGGGTGGACAACTTCACTTAAATTCTTCAAAGTTTTTTTAAAAAAAGGCTCCCTTACAAGACTACTATTTGGAATGAAACAAAAAAATTGAGGGTAGGGCCCCTTTGCAACCCCCACTGTCACTAGCTTCCGCCAATCGTATGCCACCTTCCCTCTCTCTCTCCTTCCCCTCCTTCCCCACCCTCTCCTCTCTCACTTCCTCTTTTCTTTTCTCTCGTTCTCCCTCTCCCTGGTGCTTTTTCCCATGTTAGGCCATTCTCCACCGGCCTTCTCCCTCTCTCTCCTCCCTTCCTCTCCTTCCTCCTCTCTCTTTTCCTCTTTCCTATTCATCTGCTGTGTCAATACAGCCCTAGCATAGAATGGCACAAAGGCATACCAAATCTTGCCAATGGGCAACACAATGATCATTGGACATAATAGTCTTTATTTGCTTCTTCAACTCTTACTATTATTTGCTACTTTAGCTCTTAACTATTATTTTCTCAAGCCAATATCCACCATATAATTAATTGTTCCATGCCAGTAGAGAGATTTATATTTAAAAAAATATGTATAATTTTATTAAGAAAAAAGTGAAAATTCATATAATAACCATTATAGAAGAACCACAAGCTAATAGCCCCTTTGTTTATTTAACCTAATGAGAGGCCTCCATGCAAAGCCATTATAATGGATATTAAAACGTCTTTGTCTCCAATCAAGGACTTTTATATATGAACATTTTAACGTCATCATGTCAACAAACAGAAGTAACACTAAATTCATCATCCATCTAAAACAAAAAGGTATACATCCATGGTCTCAGGAGTGGAGTAATATAAGCCTTCCAATATGCTTGATTTTGACCTCCTATTTATCTTAGTAAATCATATTATCCATTACATGTGATGAACACTATTCAGGAAACACTTCCAACTAGCAATCAAACTGGAAAGAAAAAATTGCAAGTAATAGATTATATCTAGTTGTGGCATGATTAAATATGGGACAAAGGAAAAAAGGATTGTACCTTGGATAGACAATCACATCAGGAATATGTACAGCTCTATGGAAGCTGTTCTGAGGATTTCCATGGAAGTGCCTCTCATCATATTCCAATGTCATATTATCCTGCACAATCATCATTGCTGAGTAAAACTCTAAACTCTAACATCCAAAACTCAACAAAATTTAAAAGGGAAGAATGATGTGTTTACTTGCAAAATAGCTCTTAGCTCTTTAATGAACTCCTCTGGAAGCACCTTGTGAGATCCTTGAACTAATAGTCCAGTCCATTCTTTCCCTTCAATGCTACAGAAATCACAGTTAGGAAAGAATTTTATTCAAACCTCCTGGATTTTTTTTAAAAAAAAAAGGTCAGGATCCATTCAGGGAGAAGTGAAGATCCTAAACTTAGGGGGGAAAACAAAAAAGTGAAAGTTTTTTAAGAGTCCATTTGGTTAGGGATAATCTAGCATGGAAAAATAAATTCCATGTCAAATTAACATATTTGTTAGAAAAAGTGGAAGAGAGATGGTAAAAAAAAGTGATAGGCTCCATGCTTATTTTTCGAAGAAAGAAAGTAAAACAAATATTATTGGGATTTAGTATTTCGTAAATTCCTAAATGGTGGTAGTCTATACTTGACAAAAATATTTCTGATAAAGTACATTTATAATCATTAAATTTTTTTGATATCTTTTCAAATTATTCAATAATACATAATAATAACATATAAATGGTATTATACAAAGCAAGGAATGCAGTACCGTCCCGTACCGCCCGGTACGGGGCATACCGTAACCGTACTGGCAGCTAGCCGGTACGGTTCATCCCTATATAATGGTCCGGCCTCCGACTGTTAAAAAAATAAAAAAAATTAATTTCCATACGAAATAGTACCGTACCGGTACGTACCATCCGGTTCAGCCCGATACGAGCTCGGTTCAAGTCCATTTCATGTTTTAATAGCAATCCTTGCTTTGGGGGAGAGAAAGATTGTTTTTATATATAAAAAAAAAGAAAGCCCGGTATGCATGCCGGTATAGTATGGTACAGTCCATACCATACCGTACTGCCCTTCCGTCGATACGGATCCCGGTACTGGAAACCCTGATACAAAGGGTTATGTGATTATAATCATTATATAAAATTAATTAAAGATGATAATATTATCTTAATATTAAAAAATTATTTTTTATTGATGGGCATACTTATAAATTTGATTATATTTTTATATAAAATTATCTTTAATCATAATCTTTTTTCGGTATCATTTGCCACATAAATTTCTTCACCAACTAAATATGCTAAAAGTTATTTTTCTCCACAATCATTTTTCTAGATAAATAATTTTCAGAAATCATGACATATCTATTATACCCCAACCAAATGGACTCTAATAGATGAAAAGCATTCTGATAATTAAAACTTAGAAAAAACATAACAAACTAAAAATAAATAGAATATTTCTATATATTTGTTCACGAGAAAAGCACAGGAGATGGAAAAGCCATAAATGATAGCAATTTATTAAAGGGTATCAGTCGTAAATGCCCCATGTATAAATCAAAGAATCCCGCAATGGTAAATGAATAATCGAATAATTCCGGGCAAACTTCTTTATCGAGAATAATTAAGCAAATCAACGGACGATGAGAGGAAATATCGGGAACGTTTATAATCAACTCCAGGTGTACTCACGGCAGTTTCCCAGGCTATCCGTGTGATTACTCAAAAGCACCATTTCGACAAACAAAGAAAGAACCGATCGAGAATGAGGACGTGTGCTGACCTGTGATCGAGGGAAGAGGTCGGGCGGAGCTCGAGGGCGAGGACTCCTCCGGCGGAGGCCACAATCGCGAAGGGGACAATGGAGCGGGACCAGTAGAGGAGCCGCCCCTTGCCACCGGACGCCGGCGCTCCGGAGAAGCGAGGGCCTCCGAAGCGATGGGAGAGTTGCCGGGCTCTGCGGAGGAAGGACTCGGAGGAGTAAGAGGAGGCGAGGCGAGAGAGCCAGGTGGAAAGGAGCCTCATCGTATGGCGGCGGTGTTGAGAGAGAGCTGGCAGGAGGCAGCGACGGAGCTCCACTCGGACCGCGGAGAAATTATCAGGTAGACTCCTTCCACCACGTCAGACGTGGGCAAAGCCGATAAAGGGCCATTTGGAATTAAATAAATTATACCCCCAGTTGGTATAAATTTAAATCTTTCATTCATCGATCATGAATTTGAGATATGATTCTTGACTTAATTAATTTTGATATATACTATAATATATAATCGTGATGAAAAGAAAGTATATTATTTTATTAATTTAGCAAGATCAAGCTGACATATTCATTTATGATGAAGAGTGCATATAAAATATGTGACTCGAATCAAACATGATCTGACATGGAGAAAATCCAAATAGGATAACTATGACAGGATTTATCCTTTTTCTTTTTTTTATCAAAAAAAATAAATAAATTATCAAATACTAATCATGATCGATATATGATTTATTTATAAAAAATTCGGCATCTCTATGGACCCATAAAGGTATTTTTTTTTCCGCTTGGAAACCTGCACGAAACCATCTTCGAAAATTTAGCTTGCATTGTCCCGAAGCCACGGTCGGGATCCTTCGACCTTTCCCTTTATTTTTATTATTTTTATATTTTATTTTACTGTTTTTTTTTTTAATTTCCCTTTGCCTCTTCAATTTTTAGTAACCTTCTTCGTGGCATTGACATGAGCCATGAAGCAATTTTTATTTATATATATTGACACTGATCTTCGCAGACCGATGAATGCCTGGATCACTGGTTCTTCATCTTTTCGGATTCCTACAAAATAAATTCCTGACCAGATTTTCTTCGACTAAAATATTCCGATGTCTAAGTAAGTAGAGTTCAGGCCACGGAATGGAAATATCAAAAAAGAAAGTGAGATAAAATGAGTGGAGAATCAGGTGTCACAGTACAAGCTAGTCATGGACTAGGCTCGAACTTGCATGGCCTATAATTGCTTATCTTGGAGTCCCATATATTACCGCTTTTTATAGGTGTTGATGTAACGGAAAGCAGTTAAGCCTTCTTAATTTCTGTTAAAGTTAGTTAATCTAACTTCCCTTCAATTGATTGTGGTTACTGTTAAATATTAGTTACTTTAGTCTTACTGAAGCCGTAGTTGTCAGACATGTGATTAGTTGGTTATAACAACCAAGTTCGTTCTTGACGGCTTTAGCTTGAAGTAGATCGGTCATTCTCTTCGGAGTTGATCGATAGTTATTTCATTGATTGTAGACAACCGTTTACTTCAGAGTCATACTTTTCGGAGCGGGCCGACTGTAGATCAGCCATTCACTATAGAACTGTATGGATCGGCCATTTACTTCTGAGCCGTTTGCTTCGGAGCATATGTTATGAGTTGGCCATTTACTTTGGAGCAGTTTACTCTGGAGTGTACATGGTAAATCAGCCATGTGCTGAAGGCCGATCTTGAGTCATATGTCAGTGCTAGTCGAAGCATAGTATTGATCCGTTCTCCCGTCGGAGGTTGGGTGTGTCGACGTGTCAGTCCATCTGATCAACCGTTAGGGTAGGATCAATTGAATTTTTGAACTGCTGTTATAGTAGTGAAAAATCCATTCGACC
This sequence comes from Areca catechu, assembly GCA_021397845.1. Taxonomy (NCBI): domain Eukaryota; kingdom Viridiplantae; phylum Streptophyta; class Magnoliopsida; order Arecales; family Arecaceae; genus Areca; species Areca catechu. The sequence continues at coordinate 152,773,399 of CM038052.1, forward strand.
CCTGCCCTAACACACAGCATCGTCCCTGTTTGGCTGACTAGCCGCGTGCTTCGCATGGCATCTCCAATTCTCCCATCTAAAATATATATATACATATATATTATGGGACTGCTTGCTTCAGGAAGAGGACGTTCATTCTTGCTCTCCCTTTTTTCCCTAAGAAAGGCCCGATCCAAGCCTTCGCCCAAGCCACGCAACCTGCTTGGATCGAGCGAGCCAACCACGTGCACCATTTGCACCCAGACCTGCAGGCACGAATGCCAAGTGACCTTGACACCCCCGCTCGAGTCATAAGCTCTCGCAAGTGAGCTCGGTAGGAGGCGGGCAATGGCAAGTGCTCACAATGATCATGGATCTTTCCAGCCTGGCTCTGCCCTGCATCCACCCGCGGCATGCCCGCGCCTTAGTCCAGCATGACCTGGGGCAAGCCACTCCAGTCCAGCTCTGCCCACTAGGGAGTAGCCTGGTGTCCCGCTCCAATCTGACTCTACCCACTGGGGAGCAGCTCAGTGTCTCGCTCCAGTACAGCACCACTCACTTCAGTCCAGCCCCAAGACGAGCTTCGTGGCTAGTCCGGCACCTCGGCAAGGCACACCCTGTGTTCGCCCGTGGCATGCCCACACCTCGGTCCGGCATGACCTAGGGCAAGCCGCTCCAGTCTGGCTCTGTCCGCTAGGGAGCAACCCGATGTCCCACTCCAGTTCGGCTCTGCCCACTGGGGAGCAGCCCGGTGTCCCGCTTCAATCCAGCATTGCTCGCTGGGGAGCAGCCGGTGTCCCGCTCTAGTCCAGCACTGCCCACTTCAGTCCAGCCCCAAGATGAAGCTCCGCGGCCTTCAGTCCAGCCCCAAGACGAAGATCCACGGTTGGTCCGGCACCTCGGCAAGCCCGGCTCCGCCCTGCATCCGCCTACCTTGGCGTCTCGGTCCAGCACACCCCGCGAGCCTCCGGCACGGCGTTCTCCCCCGCATGAAGTCCAACTCCAGAGCAGCCTAGCTCAGCACGCTGGGGGGCAATCTTGGCTCTGCCCACATGGAGTCCGGCCCAACGTCTCGGTCCAGCTCCGCATGCCTCGGTCCGCATGCATGGGAGCCTCTGCCCACCTCGGCTTGTCCTCTCACATGGGAGCCTCTGCCCGCCTCACCTTGATCCGCGCACCTCGGTCCATCTAGCTCCGCTCGTTCCAACCACGTCCAGTGCGGGTCAGCCAAAGCAATTTGGCCAGGGCACGTCGCGCTCGACGCCCCAGGCACACCCGCATGAGCTCAGCTCCATCCGTCTCAGCCCAGTGCACTTCCCCAAGGGGCGGACATGAAGGTGTTCTAGGTGGCGACCCCCGCATGTAAAGACACCAACTCCGCCGGATTTGCTACAGCTCCTCGAAAAAGATGCCTTCTATGTGCAGTGCACTCTGCCGGGACCTTAGGTCCTATGTCACGCTGCCTGCACCCCCTACAAGGGAGGGCTACACTAAAACCTTCCAGGCCACTGTTTACACCAATTAGGGAGGAGTGCCCCACCCGAAGCACTGCACTCCTCGACCTACCATCCGTGCCACCCAGAAGAAGAAGGTCATGCCAGAGGATTTTGACCCTAGAGCGGTTACCCTCGGATCGATGCTCTACCAAGCTTCCCCAAACATGGCAACCAACCAGGGTGTCAAAGCTAACGACATAACTTCCTGCCATGAAGGGAGAGTGGGCTCGAGCACAAGGCTGGCAACAAACAGTACCTTCTCTCTATAAGAAATCCTACGATAGCCTTCGAACGAGGGGGAAAAAGGACTGGGAGAGACATCAAGAAGAGAAGCCAGAGGCCACTAAGGGAACTCATTGGAATAGTCCCAACGGACACGGCTACCATGGCTCAAGCTCTCCTCCTCAATGCAAACCCCCCACTCCATTATTCTTTTGATAAACCTCCAAGGCCTATCACAGCCTTACAAGTTTACTAGAGCCTCACATGCCAAGCAGTGCTCTATGGGGGTCAGGCGGAGTAACCTCATGAAGAAAGAGAAGGGGCCTTCGGTCAAGGTAAGTGGGAGAGAGCAAGAGACAAACCACAGGAGGCAACCATGGTGGCAACCACCATCACGTACTCTCTCCCTCTCCCAACGTTCATCCCATAATTCTTAAATCTTCCAAGAGTGGAGACCGCACAGGGATCCACCAAGGAGGATCTGTTCCCCTTGGTCATCTACTGACTTGACCATCAAAGTGCCCCCACCGGGATCCCTGGCCCGGGTCTCCCTTCTTTTGCAGGACTGGGTGTGTGCGGAGAAGGCCAGTTGAGTGAACCGCCAGCTGACGCCACGTGGGAGTGGCAGGCCAAAGTGAGCTACCAACGGGAAGCCACCACCCGATGCCACACGAGAGAGCTGCAGGCCACGACAATCTAGGCGGCAATACCGGTAATTACTTTTTTTGAATCAGTTTATCACAACAATTGTCCCCCGCTTCCAATTTCAAAGCTATTTATTGCTTTGAAAAATGAGAGTATTAATATTTTGTCATCTTTTGATAGAAGGACAGATAGTTGATGATGGTGAATCCTCAATCCAGCTGATCACAATAACTACTTTCTGTTTTAAGCATCGTGTCTTGGACAGGTGTCAAACTTTTATTGGTCCTTGAAGAAGTGCAGCAGGCTGGAGAGTCATGCCTATCTTTTTCATTATGAGGTTTTCAGTAGACTCTTTGTCTTCGATGAGGATCGAGTGACGTGGCATCATCACAGCCATCCAATATCTCATGGAAACCTCGTCCCGGTCATTGATTGTCTTGTCGCAGATCCCGTCTGATAGGTTGGTTTTCTTCCCGTCGAATCAGCTAACATCCCTTAGGACTTCATACCCATGACTAACGATGCTTATACGTGGCACGATCGAAGGCGTTTCCATTCTTTCAAGGAGATCATCTGAATCGCTGTTGTCTTCTATATAAAGGGTATTTGCCTTACGGAATGAATTTCTTTGCCTTCATCTAAATTTTTCTTCTCCTTCAATTATTCCAACCTTCTCCTTCTTCTCAAGTTTTCCTCTTCTTCTACAAGTAGAGATCCCTTTCTTTTCCTTTTTTTTATCATGGTTAGGTCTTTAAAGGTCCCTGCCACTGGTGGGATTCCGGCCAGTAGAGAGGGGGTGAATATTCTGGTGCTTCAGGTCCTTCTAGGAAGAGTAACACTTAGTCTAGACTGGAATCCATTCCTTGTTCTTTGTCCTTCTCCAAAATAGCTTATCTTAGGGAGTATTACCATATTCCTGAGAGTCTCCCTTTGATACTTCCTTAACCCGATGAAAGGGTGAACCATCCTCCTTCTTGTGCCATCTCAGTGTATGAAGACCACCTGAAGCCTAGTCTTCGATTTCCTTTATATCCTTTTTTCCCTAAAATTTCCAATATGTATCATGTAGTCCCTACGCAACTGACTTTGAATAACATACGGACCATCTGCAATTTTTTAGTTCTTTGTGATATCCTGAACATAGAACCTAGAACTTCTTTATTCACATCTCTCTTCATATTGAAGAAAGGTTTTCACGACCAGGGTGGTGGGTTATCAACCCTCGTCTTGGTCAAAGATTGATTAAGGGTATGCCCAGTACCATCCATGGATGGAAACCCTACTTCTTTTTCATCTTCTCTTCTCAGCCATGGGGCTTTAACACAGAGTGGAGGGAACCCCAATTGGATGCCAATGTGGGCAAGAAAGTTCTGAGGGTTGACCAAACAGACTACGATACATTGTCTGGGTCTGAAGTTCCTTTAATCAAGGAATTGCTAGAAGAGCAAAACCTTCACCTTGCTCACATTAGCAAGTTCCTGTCGTTAAGTATAGTTGATAGTCAGTCTCTGTTTTACTTTGTTTCCTATACATTCCGTTAGTTCATCTTCTGTAGTTTCTTCTATTTCTATTATAGTGGGAAGATGAAGCCAGACTTCAGGAAGCTTCGTCAGACCACCCGAAAGAGGTATGGGCCAACCCCTCAAGAGGGATCAGAGATTCAGAAAGGCTTGAGTGAAAGAGGCCTCGAGAAGTACCCCGACGGGACCCTTCGAAGGATGATGACATACATGCCTTTATTGGAGCTCCACCAAGGGGCTTGATTCCATCTTGAACTCCCGGGCATCCAGATTCTATGCCCGTTGCCGATGTACTGCCCAGCATGACCCCCCTCAAGATAAGGACGAGGCTCCTCAAGTCGAAGAGGGTTGGAAAGAGATACTCCCCCCGATAGAGAGTATGAAGTGGATTTCATAATTTTCTTAGATGCATGGGGTTTAAAGAATCCTGAACTGGCTAGAAAGTTGCTGAAGGCCACACTTCTTCCAAGAGACTGGAGGGTCACGAAGAATCACCGCCTTGGTGAGGTGGCTGATTCGATATACCAAACATATAGAGAGTAAGTATTCTTCTCCTTATTTATTTCTTTATGATTATAGCCAACATGACTAATTCTTTTCTTTTGTCGTTTGGTGCAGCTGATTCACGATGTGACCCTGATGGAGAAAGGTATATCAGAGTTTGCCAACCTCAGTCAGGGCATCTGAGAAGAACTCCAATCAGCGAAAGCCAAAAAGGAGGTGGTCAAAAAACTGAGAGCGGTCATGAAAAAGAAGCTGAACCAAAGCATTGCCGATGTTCAAGGTCTCAAGGTTGAGTTGAAGAAGGCTCAACTGAAGATATCTGAGTAGGAGACAAAGCTCAGGAAGAAGAAGAAAAGGATTCACTTCTTGGAGCATTCAGCCAAGGAGAGCCAGAAGAAGGCCGAAGAAGCGGCCAAGGAATCTAAAGCTCTGAGGGAGCAAGTTGTCAGGCTATTGAAGATTTTAAGAAGTCTTCAAAATTCTAGGATGAGCTGATGGAGTCTGGAGTGGTTAGCTACCAACTAGGCTTCAACGACGGTATCAAGGAGGTTCTCGAGCTCTACCTGGAGTTAGACCTCTCGAGTATTCACCTGTATGAGGTCTGTTACCGCCAAGATCTTGTGGCCTGTAGTTGCTACTGGCGTCGGAGTGCACTCCCCTCGTTGCCTGGTGGTCCTCTGGTCACGGACCTGCAAAACAGGGATTAGTGACCCGGGCCAGAATTTCCGGTGGGTGCACTCCGACGGTCAAGTCAATGACGATCCAGGGGAACAGATCCTCCTGGTCGGGCCCCTCTTGATGGACTTCGTACTAGGAGGAGTAAAGAATGTGTGTGTGGATGGAAACATTGTAGGGGAAGAATGATAGCAGGGATAGAGGGGTTCCCTGTTCCTCCGCCTCTCCTTGTTTTCCTTGTTTCCCGTCGACTGTGGTGGTGGTGATACTTCGCCCTCTTGGTCGAACTTGCACTTGTGTTGATGGTGCCATGCCCCTCTTCCTGGTGGGGGTTGCATCTCTCTCTCTTTTTTTTTTCTCTAGCTTGTGTCTTTTTTTTTCCTATGTGTTATGGTTGTTGTTGTGTTACCTCTGAGTTTGTACGACTAGGTTACTGTTGGGCGCTTGTCTCGGGATCCTCGCCGGGCTGTCAGGCACATGCGGCGGTGCCCCGAGGAGTCTTTCCTGATTCATGATAAAGGAAGTTGTCAGGCACTTCGACACTCCTCTTGGTCGCCTCATTCTGGAAAACCTGGTAGTGCCTTGAATGGTGGGCCACCGCCTACGGGATTCGAATCTCCTGGCTGGCTTCCTCTCTTGGGATCTGGATGGTTGGTGAGGAGTGTGGCACCTCGATCAGCATGCTTCTTTTCTTTCTGGTGTAACTGACGGTTGCAGGTAGTCAGTACGGCCTGGAAGGCGCTCCAGTGTAGTCCTCGGGCAGCTCCCAGCATTTTGGGCTGGTGAGGACCTCGTCCGATCTGGGGCTGAGCTAGAACGGCAGGGCTCGCTCTAACCTAGATGCTTCAAACTTGCAGGGGCATCTTGGTGGAGGAGGGCCGGAGGGCGCGCGCTCGGAGAGGCTCCACATTGGCGGGTGAGCGCTGAGCTCAACCTCGACCACAGGGCTCTAACCTCCGAAAGTCTCACTCCGGAGGGCAGAAGGCGGACCCGGTCCAGAGGGCGCATGCTCAGAGAGGCTCCACATTGGCGAGTTAGTGCTGTGCTCGACCTCGACCACAGGACACTAACCTCCAAGGGTCTCGCTATGGAGGGTAGAAGGCGGACCCGGTCTAGAGGGTGCGCGTTCGGAGAGGCTCCATATTGACGGGTGAGCGCTGAGCTTGACCTCGACCACAGGCACTAACCTTCGAGGGTCTCGCTCTGGAGGGTAGAAGGCGTCCCGATCTAGAGGGCGCGCGCTCGGAGAGGCTCCACATTGGCGGGTGAGCACTGAGCTCGACCTCGACCACAGACACTAACCTCCGAGGGTCTCGCTCTAGAGGGCAGAAGGCGGACCCGGTCTAGAGGGCGCGCGCTCGGAGAGGCTCCACGTTGGCAGGTGAGCGCTGAGCTCGACCTCGACCACAGGGCACTAACCTTCGAGGGTCTCGCTCTGGAGGGCAGGAGGCGGACCTGGTCTAGAGGGTGCATGCTCGGAGAGGCTCCACATTGGCGGGTGAGCGCTGAGCTCGACCTCGACCACATGGCACTAACCTCCGAGGATCTCGCTCTGGAGGGCTGAAGGCGGACCCGGTCTAGAGGGCGCGCGCTTGGAGAGGATCCACATTGGCAGTGAGCGTTGAGCTCGACCTCAACCACAGGGCACTAACCTCCGAGGGTCTCGCTCTGGGGGCAGGATACGGCTCCGACCTAGGTATCTCGAGCTCGCGGGCCCGACCTGATGGAGGACAGAGCTCGGCTCACTGTCTTGAGGGAGCTCAGCTTAGCTCGGTAGTGGAGTACGGGCTAGAGAGTTGAGGCAGCGTCCGACACGGTGTCTTTTCTTGACGTGGTACTTGCCGGTTCATCCATGTTAGAGATCCTGCCACATCATTTGCCCCCCACTCCCGAGGCTCATTAGTGCGCGGTGCTCGGGTCGAAGGGAGTAATTGTGGTGCTAACATAGAAGGGCGAAAATCTGGCGTGATGATGGCCATGATTGCTGGCGCTTCGGGGAATGGCCCTGCAGACCAATCCGGGGTGCCATATGGCCACGTCCGAGGAGCAGTTAATGTTGGCGCAGAATTCAGAATGGCCGGGATGCCGTTTTCACCGATGGGCGACATGTGGTGTGGATCCGTTGGCGGAGGGGTTGAATCGGTGTGAATCCGTCGGGTCATTTTGAAATGAAAAGAGGGCCTTACTCGAAACATCTATTCTTTTGAATTCTTCGTGCAAATTGCTGCTGCGCCCAAGCTTCCTTCTTCCTCCTAGTTGCCCCGAGTTTTCTAAGGAACCAGGTCAGTTTCTTCTTCCTTCTCCCCCTGCTAGAATAGGGTTTTTCCTCCATGTCTGCGGTCTTCTTCAGGTTGAGTCTCCTCTCCCGTCCCCCACTTCGAGTCCTTCATTCCCCTTGTTTTGAGGATGTCTCGTTTTGGTCCAGGCTTCCGCCCCTCCACTGATCAGGGCGAGGCCGGTCCTTCCGAGCGAAGGCCAGCGTCTTCTTCTTCTTCTTCTTATGAAGGGAAAAGATGCAACTCGCTTCGAGCTCAGTAGGAGGTGTCCTCCCGGTCTGGTACTAATCAGGGAACCAGAATCCGGTTCTTCTCTTTCTCCTCCTTCTTCTGTCCCCGCTTCTGAGTCTGTTCGGTCCACGGGTCCTAGTGGGGTTGCCTCGACGATCACCACCAAGGAACTAAGACCGTTCGGGATGTCTATGGCATCCCGCCTTCTATCCGGCTCATGATCTCTCGTCCAAAGGAATGGGTCACTTCCAGTGGCCCGGGCCATCTTGCTTTTTATGAGGGGACCTTCTCTGGGGGTCTCCGATTTCCTTTCCACCCTTTCTTTCCGTCCATCCTGGACAACACCGTTTGGTCCCTGCTCAGTTAGTGCCAAATGCCATTAGGGTTATTTTTCTTTCATTGTGCTCTGCCACCTCCACGGGTTCGTTGCTCGATTTTCCTTGTTCAGGGCCTTCTTTGTCTTGAAGCGTCACCCAACTGAGGATGGGTGGTTGTCCTTGTCCTCCCGCTCGAAGGGCATCAAGTTTGAGCTCCCCTCTTCCATCAGGGGATGGAAGAGTAAGTTTTTCTTTGTTGAGGTTGAGGGGGTCGACTGGGTCTGGAGCGATCCGGACAAGTCCCCCAACCGAAATTCTGTGGTCGATGCGGCTGACCGGGATGATTATGAGCAGCTCCGCACCATCCAGATTCCTTTCCTCAAGGTTTTGTTATCTGAGCAGAACCTCACCGACTCCGGGGTTGATCCAACGAATGGGTTGGATGAGTTCGACCTGAACTTTCCTCTTTCTTTTTATTTGCATTTCTTGCACTACTTCTCATGGACTCTAACTGTTGTGTGACTTGCATGCAAGAATGATTTTCTCCAAGAATCTGCTGGTGATCACCCGAAGAGGCCGTCGACCGGGTTGGCCGGGGAGCCTTCGTCGAGGCGAGCACGGGGTGAGAGCACTCCTGTGGCTGCCCCCACTGTGGTGATTGGTATGAGCTCGGCTGCTCCAGCTGGTCCAAGCTCAGAGCGACTTGCGCAGCTCCTGCATCGGTGGAGAGGGCAGCTTCTGTGGTGCCCAGACCAGTCCAGGAGGCCCCTGCTGCGGAGCCCGAAGTAGTGGTTCGGGCGAGGGCCGCAGCTGCTGCTGCGGCACCCCACCATCCTCCGAGTCCACATGTTGCCAATACCAGGGATAAGGAGGTCCAGGCCGCGACCAGGGTCACGACCGAGGTGCCGCCTACGCTGGCACCAGCTTCTCAGCCTGCCCCCTATGGCCCTACAGTTACCGGGACGAGGTCGTCCACTCCGACAGAAGGTCGAAGGGAGGAGGGACGACGCCATCTCCCCTTCAAGATGGGGCCAGAAAGCTCGTTCCTCTAGAGCCCGAGCTGGTCGAGCACATGATGGACTTCTCGATCTAGACATGCGACCAGCAGGACATGACCGGGATGCGGCTGGCTGACGTCATCAGCGCCATCTTCCCCCAGCTCTATTCGGTGAGCTGTTCCTTCCTCTCTTTTCTTTTCTCTTCTTTCTTCTCTTTTCTTCTTTTTTTTGGTCTGACCTCTTTTCTCGGTGCAGATCGGTGCCGAGGCCCTCTACATCAAGGGCTGCTATCAGTGCTGGCGTCTCGAGTGGCAACAGGCTATCAAGATCGAGTCCCTGAAAGCCGGCCTGAAGGAGAAGGTCGGGGCAAATGGGGCCCTCGAACTAAAGGTCAAGGACTTAAGGCACAGCTCGCCGACGTCGAGGGGCGAGCGAAGAGACTTCTGGAGGCCCACAACCTGGAGCGGGGCCATGCAAAGAAGGCCATCGACGATCTCTCCATTATCGAGAAAAAGTTGAATTGGTACAGTACCGAAGCTGATCGGCACAAGGAGGTATCCCGAGCTGCCCAGGCGGGCTGGCAACTGGGAGGGAGAAACTTGCCACAGCCGAGAAGGCGGTAGAGGAGGTGGCCAGGTCGGCGAAGGCTGCTAAGCTGGAGGCCGCCGAGTTGAGGAAGGTGGCTGCTGAGGCCAAGAAGGGCGCTGAGGACACCGTCGCAAAATTCAAGGCCTCGGAGGAGCTCATCGCCGAAATCCAGCAGATGGCGTTGGACTCCTTCTACAAGGGCTTCATGTTCTTGCACGGCCAGGTTGAGACACTTGTCCCCGAGAAGAACCGTGACCGCCTCCAATATCCTTCAACCTCAGATGCAGAGCCTGACGAGGAGGCCGCTACCGAAGTCGTGGCCTCAGAGCCTTCGACGTCAGCTGAGGCCGATCCATCCGAGGTTAGGGCAGCTCAGCCGGAAGCTCTTGAAGGCGGGAATTCTCAGCCTCCTAGCTCAGCAGGGAAACCAGCCGGCGTAGAGTAGGCCTTCCCTTTCTTGCCTCATTTTGCATTTTTGTTTCTTGTACTTAGTCAGGGTCACCTGGCATGTCGGGGGCCCGCAAGACACTTGTAATTTGTGTTAAATTAATGAAACTTGAGTTTCTTTAACATCTATTTTCTTTACCTGGTTCTTCCCTTCTTTTTCTCTTTCTCTCTCCCCTTTCTTCTTTTCTTTGTATATAAGTGGGGAGGTCAGAGAGAAGGGCCTCAGCTTGCTGGGGGTTGAGTTATTGGACTTCAACACCGGCAAGCTGAACGTAGGTTCATGACACTTGAGTGCTGCTGGGCTCGAAGGTGTTGTTGACTGAGAGCTGTTTGGCTCGAAGTTCTCTTGGCCGGAGATATGAGCTTCGATCTTGAGTATACGTCCTGGAGTTGGGCTCGGGGACGTTGTTGACTGAGAGCTACTTGGCTCGAAGTTTTCTGGGCTGGAGATATGAGCTCCGGTCTTGAGTAGGTGTCTTGGAGCTGGGCTCGGGGACATTGTTGACTGAGAGTTGCTTGGCTCGAAGTTTTCTGGGCGGAGATCTAAGCTCCGATCTTGAGTAGGTGTCTTGGAGCTGGGCTCGGGGACGTTGTTGACTGAGAGCTGCTTGGCTCGAAGGTCTTTTGGCTAGAGATCTGAGCTCCGATCTTGAGCAGGCATCCTGGAGCTGGGCTCGGGGATGTTGGTGACTGAGAGCTGCTTGGCTCGAAGGTCTATTGGCCGGAGATCTGAGCTCCGGTCTTGAGTAGGCATCCTGGAGCTGGGCTCGGGGATGTTGTTGACTAAGAGCTGCTTGGCTCGAAGGTCTCTTGGCTGGAGATCTGAGCTCCGGTCTTGAGGAGGCATCCTGGAGCTGGGCTCGGGGATGTTGTTGACTGAGAGCTACTTGGCTCGAAGGTCTCTTGGCCGGAGATCTGAGCTACGGTCTTGAGCAGGCATCCTGGAGCTGGGCTCAGGGACATTGTTGACTGAGAGCTGCTTGGCTTGAAGTTCTCTTGGCCGGAGATCTGAGCTCCGGTCTTGAGTAGGCATCCTGGAGCTGGGCTCGGGGATGTTGTTGACTGAGAGCTGCTTGGCTCGAAGTTCTCTTGGTCGGAGATCTGAGCTCCGATCTTGAGTAGGCATCCTGGAGTTGGGCTCGGGGACGTTGTTGGCTGAGAGCTGCTTGGCTCAAAGGTCTCTTGGCCGGAGATCTGAGCTCCGATCTTGAGTTGGCATCCTGGAGCTAGGCTCGGGGATGCTTCAGGTGGAGAGATGCATGGCTCGAAGATTCCTTGTCATCCTGGAGCTAGGCTCAGGGATGCTTGAGATTGAGCTCTGCGTGGCTCGAAGTTCCTTTGACGTCCTGGAGCTAGGCTCAGGGATGCCTGAGATTGAGAACCGCGTGGCTTGAAGTTCCTTTGACGTCCTAGAGTTAGGCTTGGGGATGCTTCAGGTGGAGAGCTGCATGGCTCGAAGATCCTTTGATGTCCTAGAGCTAGGCTCGGGGGCATCGTTGATTCTTCCCTGCAAGATGCATGGATACTCGTGCAAGGAAAAATCGTTATCATTATAATCGATAAGAAACCTTATCTTGTTGTTGGCGTCTTTGCAGGCTGCGAACCCTCCTCTTTCGGGGGAGCCTGACGCCGTCGGGATCTTTGAGATAACCGGCCCCTCGTGATGGAGCTTCGGCCACCTTATAGGGGCCTGCCCATGGTGGTTCGCGATCGTCATCCTGACGACCACGGGATCTTTATCTACCTTTCCCCTTCCAGCACAATAGGGAGTACATTTTCAGGGTCCCGTGCCTCCCAGGTCTTCTTGGACGAGCGCGCAACTCCCCCGGTGACCACGCCCACCGGCTTCATGGTGGGGTGGTGGCTGTTGATGGTTGGAGCTGGCGGAGAGCGGCAAACGCCTGGGACCCTGCTTGAGGTCTACCCCTCGCAAACCTTTGGAGGTAGCCTTTCTTGATGAGCTTCTCGACCTCCTGCTTGAGATTACGACATTCCCTGGTGTCATGGCTGTAATCGCAGTGCGGGCGACACTACTTCGTCTCGTCACGGCTGACGAACGGCTTCAAGGGTGGTGGGCGTCGTAGCCCGATGGCTCGCTGGTTGAGCCTTGCATACCGGCGAACCGGCAGGAAAGCTCCGCCAGCTTACGCTTATGCTTCCCTAGGCGCGCTTTTGCTGTGTGCCTGACGGCTTCGTCAGCGGATCCTTTCGCCGAAGGGGATGGAAAAGGACGTGGGTGCCCTTGATAAGGGGGAACCCCTTGCATGGCCGATAGAAGTCTTTCGAGCTCGCGTCGTCACCATTCTTCCATGGGGTGTCACTCTGTAAAGAGGTGAAGGACTTGATCACGCCTGTCCCCCCCTCCTAGCGTGCCAATCTGTTGCCACCAAGATCGCCGTGGCCTGTAGCTGCTGCCAGCGTCGGAGTGCACTCCCCTCGTTGCCTGGTAGTCCTCTTGTCCCGGACCTGCAAAACAGGGATTAGTGACCCGGCCAGGTTTTCCAGCGGGAGCACTCCGACGGTTAAGTCAGTGATGATCTAGGGAAACAATTCCTCCTGGTCGGGCCCCTCTTGATGGACTACGCACTAGGAGTAAAGAATGTGTGTGTGGACGGAAACGTTGCAGGGGGAGAATGATAGCAGGGATAGAGGGGTTCCCTATTCCTCCACCTCTCCTTATTTCCCTCGTTTCCTGTCGACTGTGGTGGTGGTGACGCTTCGCCCTCTTGGTCAAGCTTGCACTTGTATTGATGGTGCCATGCCCCTCTTCCTGGTGGGGGTTACACCTCTCTCTCTTTTTTTTTTGGTCTAGTTTGTGTTCTTTTTTTTTCCTGTGTTTTGTGGTTGTTGTTGTGTTACCTCTGAATTTGTTGCGACTAGGTTACCATTGGGCACTTGTCTCGGGATCCCCGTCAGGCTGTCAGGTGCATGCGGCGGTGTCCCGAGAGAGTCTTTCCTGATTCATGATAAGGAAAGTTGTCAAGCGCTCCGAAACTCCTCTTGGTCGTCTCATTCCGGGAAACCTGGCAGTGCCTTGAATGGTGGGCCACCGTCCACAGGATTTGAATATCCCGGCTGGCTTCCTCTCTTGGATGATTCAGATGGTTGGTGAGGAGTGTGGTGCCTCGATCAACGTGCTTTTTCCTTTCTGGTGTAACTGATGGTTGTAGGTGGTCAGTACGGACTGGAAGGCACTCCAGTGTAGTCCTCGGGTGGCTCGCCGGTGTTCTGGGCTGGTGAGGACCTCGTCCTAGCTGGGGCTAAGCTGGAACGGTAGGGCTCGCTCCGAGCTTGTTCGGGCATCTTGGTGGAGGAGGGCCGAAGGGCGTGTGCTCGGAGTGGCTCCACGTTGGCGGGTGAGCGCTGAGCTCGACCTCGACCATAAGGCTCTAACCTCTGAGGGTCTCACTCCGGAGGGCAGAAGGCGGACCCAGTCTAGAGGGCGCGCTCTCGGAGAGGCTCCATGTTGGCGGGTTAGTGCTATGCTCGACCTCGACCACAGAGCACTAACCTCCGAGGGTCTCGCTCTGGAGGGTAGAAGGCGGACCCAGTCTAGAGGGCACACGCTCGGAGAGGCTCCATATTGGCGGGTGAGCATTGAGCTTGACCTCGACTACAGGGCACTAACCTCTGAGGGTCTCGCTCTGGAGGGCAGAAGGCGATCCTGGTCTAGAGGGTGTGCGCTCGGAGAGGCTTCACATTGGCGGGTGAGCGCTGAGCTCAACCTCGACCACAGGGCACTAACCTCCGAGCATCCGATGCAGCGTCTTTTCTTGACGTGGCGCCTGCCAGTTCCTCCACGTCAGAGATCCCACCACACAGGTCGAAGAAGGACCCGAACCTCTAGTTGAAGCCGAAGGAGTTCCGAGATAGCCAGAAGAGGTCCTGGCCGTGGTCGAACAACTATCGAGACAACCAGAAGAGGTCCCAACTATGGCTGACCTAGAGGCTCCAAATCTGGCGAAGAGGTTCCTTTTGCGGCCAACCCGGATGTCGTCCCAATAGATGATTAACTCTTGGTAGCTTTTTCTTTTGTTTTTATAACAAAGCTAAACTGCAGATGTAACTTTTTGATATGAGAAAAGTACATTTTCCTTCTAAGTCGTGTCACTTTGTTGCTTTTTCTGAAAGATTTTTTTCAAGTATCAAGCAATCGGCCAATTAGTAACTCCCATTTTAAGAAAAATTTTTCCAAGTATGAAGTCATCGGACATATGATGATTCCCATCCAAGAGATTTTACTAAGTACAGAGTCATTGGATGCCTTTCAATAAGAATGTCAATCTAATAAGTGATCGGTCATTGTGTGTTAATCGACCTTAAAGCATTAATCGGCTCTTATATTGTGGTTGGCCTCCATGTAGTGATCGGCCTTCGATAGTAGCTCAGCTATATACTGAGAAATTGCTTCCTTTCACCTTTCTTTTCACCCCTTTCTTCCTTTTTTTTTAATTGGAAAAGGAAGGGCTTCTTTAATGAAAAGAGAGAAAGAGATATTTTTCAAAAATGACAAATCTCGACTTCTGTCAACGGTTTTGATCCATCATTAGTGGAGCATACCACCTTTGCCAGATGTTACATTTTCGTTGGCGGGGAAGTTATTATTCAGATCGTGGGTCGCCTCGATCGGAGTCGCTAAAGTCACGTGCCTCTGAAATCGGATCGGTCGTGGTCCTTTTATTTTTCCTAAATGCCTTTCCATGAACCGAAGTCATCACCTCTACTCCCATCGATTGAAGTGTATACCCATGGCATGATTAAGGGATGCTTAAGGCTGTCGGCGCCTTCTATATAAGAGGCCTTTGTCCTCGAGGGGTAAGTATTTTATACCATTAGCATCTTTGTCCCGCGAGCAACCTTTTACCTCAGTTCTCCACTCCTGTAGATTTTTTTTAATTCCTTTTTAACTTAACAAAGTTTGATTTTCTTTTCCTTTTGCGAACTCCAAGATAAAGCCAGACATTGGAAGGCTCCGGTAGGCCGTCAAGAGGAGGGTGGCTACAGAACCTTTAAGACGATCATAACGAAGGGCCATAAAGAGGACTCCTGCTTCTTCAAAGGTTCCTGTTGGGGATGATACTCCCATAGTCGTGGAGTCTACTTTGGATGATGATAACGTTCCTCCACAGGAACATTCTTCAAAGAAAGTGTTGGTGGATCTTTTGTCAGAGCATCCACACATTTCTGCTGAGAAACCAACGACACCGTCTGCCCCTGAGCCATCTAAGGAGCCCAGCCAGAAGGATAAGGGTAAGGCTCCTATGATTGAGACAGCATCCGAGCCACAAGCTGAACCTAAACCACCAATTGACAAGAAAAAGCTCCGAGAGTGTTACTATACATGCTGTTGACACTGACCTCGATAATCCTTAATTGGCCAAGATCCTGCTAAAGGCCAACATCCTTCGGAAGGATAGGGAGATGATGAAAAAGTGATAACTGGAGGACATTTTTACCTCCATTTATCCAAAAACACTGCAAGTATGCATCAGAATCTTCTTAGAGATTTTCTTTCACAAGTCTTCGTAGCTGCTAACTTTGTCACTATTTTTCTTAGCAGTTCATCCACGAATCTCTCTGATAGAGGAAGGGATGCACGTGAGGTATTATCCGTGCGTGGTCATACGTGGATTCTTGGGGCATGAGGCCTGCAAGAGAGAAGACATGCGTGATGGCGAGAAGCTTTTGGGTTTCAGAAGGGGTGCCGAGGTATTGTGTCTTGTCTTGTAATAAGGTTCTTCTCCAAAAGAATAGAGCAATCTCTCTTTTTTCCTATATACATCTCTTCTCTATCTCCTTTGTTTCATAATCTTGAATCCAAGAATAGGTTATTGCTGGTTCTTGATCAAGAATGTTGGTTCTTGATTTCTTCCAAGCTATTTCTGTGTGTATAGGTACTGATCTGGATCTCCCACCAAGTGGTATCAGTGCCTAAAAACTTCTACAATAATTATAGGATATATTTTTGTACTTGATTTATTTAAATTATAAAATAGATAATTTCTTTTTCATTTATATATTATGTGTTTATAATCATCCAATGAGTTATAGATAATGATACATATTCTCAAAAGTTAAGAATTGAGACATATATCATTATAGATTAACTCTTAAATTGCTTCCAGTTATTGGATCATCATAGGGATGGTGATGGATTCATTAAGATTGATGTATGGATTGCTTTCCTTTCAAGTAGACGAGTCTCAAGTCTATAGTGTAGAGATATTGGAGCGAGAGTGCAAGTGATTATTAAGAACAACGGTATTGAGCTTGATCAATAATAAGAAGTTACTTGGATATTTACTCAATTATCAGTAACTTTCTCGATATTATGTTATGAGTAATTCTTAGACTTATAGTGCCTTGACTACTCATAGTAGGATTGCTGTAGTTCGATAATACATAGATATGATTCCTAGTCATTTGGGGCCATAGCTCAAGTGAAGGAACCAAAGGCTCGCAGTGGACCAAGCATATTCTGCATCGCTTTCATCATGTTCGGGACATAGTAGATTGAGGTGACATTTATCTTGAGAAGATAGATGGAAAGGAGAATTTGGCTGACCCATTTATTAAAGCCCTCAAAATCAAAGAGTTTGATGATCATAAGTGGAAGATGGGTATTCGATACTATTTCGATTAGCTCTAGTCCAAGTAAAAGTTATTAGGAAATGTGTCCTATACCAATCGTCTAAGTTATAAACGGTTGAGCTTTTTATAATTTGTACATGAATCATTATGAAAATAAAAGTTATTTTTGATAGTTCATTTCTTTTTGTATCTTCCTTTGAACTCTTTTGAGATGAAATTCTTAGAACTACTGATGCGTGTCGTAATGCACCGATTTAGAACCTTAATTCTACTACTCTAAAGGATAGAATAGCGGGAGTAAGGGTCGATCCCACAGAGACTTTGGGGTTATCTTGAAAAAGGATTTTCTTTTGATTTAAAATAAACTAAAACTAATGCAAGAAATAGATGCAAATAATAAATTTGTGAAAATAATTCATATATGACCTATCTCAAGAGTACGGCCCGTACCCGTGGATCACGGCCCGTCCCTTAGGTATAGGTCAGTCAAAATTAATTCACTTCGACTTACCTTAAACGCTAATCCAACATGACTCCAGCATTACTTCAAAATAAATAAGCAATCTTGGATTAATATAAAGCAAATAAATATTTATTGAATAAAAATTGGGGTACAGAGATAATAAAAGAAAAGAAAGGGAACAAGGGTCCCTTCTCCCTTTTTTTCCGACTCTGACTCTCTGTGACAGCAACAGGAACTGGAACTACGGACAGCAAGTGGAACCTCCCCAAAATTCCTCTTTTTGCAGAAGAGAATCACTGAGGTATTTATAGATGAAAAATACCGTGTCGGGTCCGTGTGGAAGCGCGGTGATTTTCTCATCTCAATCTGATTTTCAAACTCTGCGCTATCTCCTTATCTGATTTTTTTACGATCATCCCCATCTCAAAAATCAAACTCAAAAATTCTATTGCACAATCCCTGTCCATCTAGCGTCGTCCGACATCTCTTCTCGTTCCGATGCTTCCTTTTTTTTCGGACATCCCGGTCTGAACAACAGAGGCGGTGTCAAGCAGCTCCAGGAGCTTGGGAATGGAGGTGACGACGGGGATGAGGCGGACACGGCGGCAGCAGGCGCTAGGCATCTTGCGACGACTTGGGCGGACAGCTGGAACAGCGGACGGTGGCTCCGTGGTGGCTCACGGCGAAGCTAGAACGGCAGCAGGCGGTGGGTGGACGGTGGCTGCAGCAGGGGCGCACGGCTGCGGCGGACGGCGCTGCGGGTGGACACGGCGCTACGGGCGGCGAGCTTGGGCAGACACGGCGGCATGGCCGTGAGCGGACACGGACGGCGGAGGCGGACGCGGCTGGGCGGCATGGCTTCGGACGGTGGAGGCGGACGGCGGAGGCGGACGGCGAAGGGGCGGACGGTGCTGCGGGCGTGTGGACGGCGGCTGCAGCAGGGGCGGATGGTGGAGAGGAGGGCAACAGTGGGTTGGGCGGAGTTCCGGCCGAACGGGGCTTCTCCGGCCGGCGGGGAGGTCTCCGGTGGCTTGGGCGGCGTTGGGGGAAGCTCTCCGGTGAATTTCGGAGCAAACGGCGCACGGTGGTCCACGGCTCTGCCCGTGGACCAGCAGCAATGGCTGCCGTGGACCGGCAGGTCGTGCGGTAGACCATTGAGCAGTCCACCATGAGCCAGCAAAGGTTTTAAGGTTCGCTCCAAAAATCGTGCAGCTTTGAAATCTGTGCTAAAATCTTCTAAATTCCATTTCGGGCCGTTCGAAGTCCGAATTACATTCTGTTTGCGTCGTTGGACTCCTAAAATCAAGATCTACACATTTATGGAGTCAATTCCTGCAAAATATCTTAAAAAATATCATTTTAATCAAATAAAGTTGGATTAATTTTTATTATTCTAATGTCTAACACACCCCCCAACTTAAACTTTGCTCGTCCTCGAGTAAAGAAATGAATGAGTCTTGTGTACTAAGATGGTCCATGAAATGAAAATTATCGTACTAACCCTAAAATCAAAGGATACATTGTTAGACTATTAAAAAGGTACTTCATGGATTACCAATTCCACCCATTTAGTAGAAGAATAAAGTCCATAGAAGGTTTAAGAGTTTTTTCTTTCCAACTTTCTATCTCACTATCTAAATCTTCCAACTTACTTTGGCTTTGGTGCAATATTTATTTAGTCCCCACTTTTTCTTTTCTTTTTCCTCCTTTCCTTTTTTTTTTTTTTTTTTTTCAAAATATAAAGTCAGTGCAATGTCCTGACACCTGCTTTCTAATTAACCCTTGTAGCGAGCTTTAAGCCAATGACTCCCAAACCAGTTGGCTTTAGGGCATTAGGTGTAAAACACCAATGGGCTTACTGACTTGAGTCAAAAAGGCTAAGTGAATACTAACTCTACGAAAGATTTCGTTACATCCCCACCTTTGATGCAAACAACAACGCTTACTTAGGCGAAGGGGTCCGGTTACTCAATGAGAGATGCTAAAATCTTTATTAACCTTAGGAATTTTTTAACTAGGGACTTTTTATAATGCCTATACCAAAATAAGTAAGATTCATTATTAAGATCAATAGGCCGAAGGGTCTGGAATTACTCTTCTAAAATTTTCTGGACTACACTCTACCACTTATAGGATTTTCTTGATAAATCATCCCTCAGTATCTCTAAAATTTTCTAAACCATAATCACCTCCTCATTTAGTGAGCTTGATTTTTTTCAATTCGAGACAAATTTTTGTACACAAAACTGATTAAAATTTTACTCGAGGATTTGATTTAATTAATTAGATTACCTCACCCCCAACTTAATTTTCATTGTCCCCAATGGAAGAGGATACTAAAACATAATGGCAAAGAAGGATACAACCTGGTAGGGTATGGAATTGGACGTCCTTCTATCACCATGTTCCCGCAATCTTCTTTTATTACTCCATTTATTCTAAAAACAAAGAACTAGAAGTTAAATATGAACTTAAAGCAAGAACTAAGGAAAGAGCTGGGCTGCCTCCTAGAGCGCTAAGTTTAACGTCTTCAGCCAGATACTAAGAGGGAGTATTACTGATATTGAATTTAGACACATCCCTCAAAAAATTTTAGAAGACAGGCCAATCAGGAGGCCTTGTCAACATGGCAGAAAAACATTCATAAAGTATCCTACGACGACGATTATCCTTGATCCAAAATATAGGAGGTAAGTGTACGAAACCAAGCTTGAAAAATCCTAGTCCAATTTGGTTGGAGATTAGAAAGGAATCGTGTGTACTGGACCGAGAGTGGAGGTGGGGCTTAAAAATTTTTCTATCTCTAGAAAGGTTTACCCTAATCCCTCGCTCAGAAATAATGTATCCGAGCACAATTCCCTCACGAACCATAAATGGCTCTTCTCCCAACTTAAGACTAAGTTGGTTTCTATACAGCGTTTCGATACCTTAGCCAAATTATGGAGACAGTCCTCGAATGAAGATCCAAAGACAGAAAAATCATTCATAAATACTTCAAGGAAGTGACCAACCATGTCATAAAATAAGGCCAACATACATCGTTGAAGGTGGCTGGTGCTTCTAAGGATGGCACTAAAGGGCTTGATTGAGTCGGTAATGATTCAAATTTCACAGTCCAAGGAGGAATGGTGCTAAACTTGGGTGGCTCTAACAAAGCATTCACTTCATTTGTATATTCATCAACATCAAAATCGTCAGTTCCAAAATGTGTCAAACATGCTTGCAAGGGATCCGAATCAAGCAACACAGGAAGATTCCTATTTACTACTTCTTCTATCATGTTTACTTCGTTATGATCATAAGAGGGTGGTCCTTGGCATGCATTAAAAATATTCAACTGCATTTTCTTATTCCTAAAAGAGACATCCATAACCCCTGTTCTGCAATTTATGCAAGCATTAGCGGTAGCTAGGAAAGGTCTTCCAAGGATGATGGGTATCTGCCTAGGGTTACCGCTAGATTCCATGTCCAAAACAAGAAAATCAACCGAGAAGTAGAACTCATCTACTTTTACCACACATCCTCGAGCATTCCACGGGGTGCCTTGATGGATTGATCAGCTAACTGTAAGGTCACCATCGTGGGTTTTAATTCTCCAAATTTAAACAGATCATACACTGAGCTTAGGAGAAGGTTTACACTCGCACCTAAATCTAACAAGGCTTTCTTGATTGTTACGTCTCCTATGACACAAGATAATTGGGTACCTGGGTCTTTTGTTTGGGTGGAGCTATCTGCTGAAAAACTGAGCTGGCTTGCTCAGTTAAGAGGATTTTCTTAGGGATATGTGCCTTAGATTTCTATTTTTGAGTACACAAATCCTTAAAAAATTTGGCATAAGCCGGACTTGCTTGATGGCATCGAGGAGAGGTAAATTAATTTAGACTTGCTTGAATAATTCAAGCATCTCATTCATTTTCAAATTTTTCTTATCCAATGATAAAGGTGACTCCAAAGCACTAGGGAATGGAGCCTTGGGTACAGGTACTTGACCAATGGATTCCTTCTCCTCTTCATTCTTTTTCTCTGGCTTAGCCACCTCTACTTCTTGGGTCAGGTCAGGTTGGTCCAATGTTTTTTCCACTTCTTAAGGTTATAACAGATTTAGTGTGTTCAGAAAAATTTTCAGGTCCAGTGGAACTCTCAGCCATATATTGACCCGGGATTGATAATGGGCTGACTAGGCAACTTACCTTCTTCTCTTTGATTGAAAGCTGTAGCTAGCTGACCTATCTGAGTCTCTAGCTTGGCAATGGATTGGGTATGGGAGTGAAGGATTTGGGTATTCATGTTCATCCCTCCTTCAAAGTTTGAAGGAGCTTCTCTTGAAAGGAAGGATCAAGATTGCTTGGCGGAGGTTGTGGAGGCTGTGGGGCATTTTGATACTGTGGAAATGGCATGCTTTGAAATTTGGTCTCCTGATAGTTGGGCCTAATTGATGAATTGATTCCGGGTTGGGGTTTCCAAGAAAAATTTGGGTGATTGCGCCAGCCAGGATTGTATGTGTTAGAATAAGGATCGTTTCCTGGTCTAGGAGCCATTCGGGTTTGAGCTTGATGAGCTTGCTCCTGAAGAAGCTTAGGAAATTGGTAAGCTGATGGACAATCACCTAAGGTGTGGGTGGAACTCGAGCAGATAATACATACATCATGAGTAGGATGAGATGAGGAGGAATTATTTCCAGCTTGCAAAAGTTGGTCGAGCTTTTGAGATAGCTCATCAACCTTGCTGTAGATGTCTACAGCACGACCAACTTCATACATTCCTCCTCTCTTGGGTTCTACAGGTCCTGTGGGAGGATCTCTACGGGCAGTTGACATATGATGTAGAGAATTTTCACTTAAAGTTTCAAACAACTGCCATGCCTTATGTTCATTTTTAAGCATGAACGTTCCTCCACATGAGGCATCCACCATTTGCCAGTGCCTTTCTGACAAACCGTCATAGAAGCACTGGACTAATTGCCATTTGGGTATGGCATGGTGAGGACATTTTCTAATCAGCTCTTTCAATCTCTCCCAGGTTTCATGAAACATTTCTCCATCGAATTGGGAAAAACTAGTAATGGCTTTTCTAATTTGATTCATCTTTCCTATGGAAAAATATTTCTTAAGGAACTCCCTCTGAAGTTGATCCCAAGTTGAAATTGTCACAGTGTCTAGGGAATTCAACCAATATTGGCTTTATCTTTCAGGGAAAAAGGAATAACCTAAGCCTTAAAGCATCGTCGGAGAAATTTTGTATCTTAATAGTGGAACAGATTTCTAGAAATTCATCTAAATGTTTATATGGATCTTCAGTTGCAAGTCCGTAAAAAGAGGGTAATATCTGAATCACACTGGATTGATTTCGTACTGGATGGCATCTATAGAGGGTACTTGGATACAGGTGAATAAGTGTATTTTGAAGGAGTGAAGTACTCCTTCAGCGGAGGGTCAATTCCTTGATTAGGATCCATAGTACCTGGGCTGGTTGCTCTACTGGAGCCTTCGATTTTCGGATCAAGATATATGTTTAGGTTCTCGAAGTCGGCGCCTAAAATACACCAACATACACCCTCCCTCCTAAAGGAAACAGCAATCAAAGATTTTTTTAATTTTTTAATTTTTTTAATTTTTAATTGGAAAGTGGAAGAATGAGAAGAGGTCTAAAGAAGAAGTTTTTAAGAGAGTCCTAAACTAGAGAGAAGAAAGTTAATTTAATTTATTTTTTTTTTTTTCAATCAAACAAGTGAAACAAATCAAAATCACTACCCTAGGGTTAACCTGGATTTAGACAGCTCCTAACTGATCCAGGTTACCTTCGAGCACTCCAAGCCCAAGATCAATTAACTGACTTGGTCAGGTAAGTGTAAGGTTGTGAAGGTTCCCTTATCGCTTGCCTTAGACACCAATTAAAAATTGGCCAGGTAAGCAGAACCAACTCACTTCCCTTCGAGCTCTAGTCCCTGAACCACTTTCCTTAGACACCAAGGAATTAAATGATCTAAACCCGGTTCAACTCTAGGGTTTCCTTGTCCTATTGAGCTCGAAATCCTTAGGGTTGACGTCTAATTAATTTTAAAATTAAAGGCTTGGGTCAATGCAGATACTGGATTGATGATTTGTGGGCTAAGGAAGAGTATTGATCTCCCCACCTTATCTGATTAATGGGTTGTGCCCTTAAGATATATTATGAAATTATGAAATGCAACAGCTAAGGTGTCCAAAATGTTATAAACAAACAAATTAAACTTAATTTTTTTTTTAATTTTGATGATTAAGTCTCTGATCCTAATAAATTATGAAATGTCTGGGTAATATTTTTTTTGGTTTTGCAAAAAAAAAAATTTACCTAAGTGAATCTAAAAAATTTTTTTGTTCAACCTTTTGTACCCTAGGACAACCATTCAACATAACCTCCCAGTTATGCCAGGGCAACCTAATGTCAGGGCACTCAAGATTGAAATTGAATTTTTTTTTTTAAATTTGAATGTAAATTTTGAAAATTAAATTTTTTTTTTTGGATTTTTAGATTGTTGATTATATTTTTTTTTTCAAATAACGCCAAAAATCCCCGGCAACGGTGCCAAAAATCTGATGCGTGTCGTAATGCACCAATTAGAACTTAATTCCACTACTCTAAAGGGTAGAATAGCGGGAGTAAGGGTCGATCCCACAGAGACTTTGGGTTATCTTGAAAAAGGATTTTCTTTTGATTTAAAATAAACTAAAACTAATGCAAGAAATAGATGCAAATAATAAATTTGTGAAAATAATTCAGATATGACCTATCTCAAGAGTACGGCTTGTACCCGTGGATCACGGCCCGTCCCTTAGGTATAGGTCAGTCAAAATTAATTCACTTTGACTTACCTTAAATGCTAATCCAACATGACTCCAGCATTACTTCAAATAAAATAAGCAATCATGGATTAATATAAAGCAAAAAATATTTATTGAATAAAAATTGGGGTACAGAGAAATAAAAGAAAAGAAAGGGAACAAGGGTCCCTTTCTCCCTTTTTATCCAACTTTGACTCTCTGTGACAGCAACAGGAACTGAAACTACGGACAGCAAGTGGAACCTCCCCAAAAATTCCTCTTTTTGCAGAAGAGAATCACTGAGATATATTATAGATGAAAAATACCGTGTCGGGTCCGTGTGAAGCGCAGTGATTTCCTCATCTCAATCTGATTTTCAAACTCTGCGCTATCTCCTTATCTGATTTTTTTACGATCATCCCCATCTCAAAAACCAAACTCAAAAATTCTATCGCACAATCTCGCATCCATCCAGCATCGTCCGACATCTCTTCTCGTTCCGATGCTTTCTTTTTTTTCGGACATCCCGGTCTGAACAACAGAGGCGTGACAAGCAGCTCCAGGAGCTTGGGAACGGAGGTGACGACGGGGATGAGGCAGACACGGCGGCAGTAGGCACGGCAGCAGGCGCTAGGCATCTTGCGTTGGACCATTGAGCCGGTCCACCGTGAGCCAGCAAAGGTTTTAAGGTTCGCTCCAAAAATCGTGCACCTTTGAAATCTGTGCTAAAATCTTCTAAATTCCATTTCGGCCCGTTCGAAGTCCGAATTACATTCCGTTTGCGTCGTTGGACTCCTAAAATCAAGATCTACTCGTTTATGGACTCAATTCATGCAAAGTATCATAAAAAATATCATTTTAATCAAATAAATTTGGGTTAATTTTCATTATTCTAATGTCTAACAACTACCTTAATTTGATAAAGGAGGATTTATCAAGTAGTTCTTAAATATATTCATAACCAAATAATATATTATTATCTAGGACAATAATATTTATCAAGCATAGATTATTGTATGTCATATGGGTTAGTTATTCTCATAACCAAGGAGTATGGAGACACTAGTTTGGCATATAGATAAGTGTAAGTGTATGATGCACTGAAGATTACTAACTTTGTTGAGTACTCTACTATCGATAGTATCTCATAGAAGATGGATATAAGTATCCCTTCGATCTAAGATCATCATGGTGACTTGCAAGCAACTCATTATATTTAGGTACCAGACTACCTGAATTTCTAATCTAGTGAAGAAAGGTTACTGGGTACAGTTAAGTACTTATTAAATCAGTGATGAGTCAAGATAGGATTGACCAAATAAGATGTCAAAGAAAATTCTCTACTATATTTCAATTTAGCAAGACTTTGCCACGGCAATCCTTGTAAGGAGTCATAGGATTTATTAGGTTGAGACACATCTTGATGTATTATTCAGAAGTTGGTAGTTGACTCTAAAATCATCCTGAGTATTTGATCAAAGGGATGAATTATACAAAACTATATGCTTGGATTCTTGAATGTTGCTTCACGAAAATTCGACCAATCTAAACATCGTGCACCATTACAGATGGTCGCATCGATTATTCAATAATTGGTTCCTAGGCTATCGGCTTAGTATTCAAATCTATGGGATCATATACATAAGATATTTTAACTGATCATGATGGTTGATTATTTATTAAGAATCGTTCAATAATAAAATATAAATATATAATTAATTAATTCTAATAAATATTATAAATTAATAATTAATTAATTATAAAAAATTAATTAGTAATTAATTACTAATTGACTTAATTTGATTGAGCAAAGAGGTTTAGGTCAAGCCTAATGAATATGGTTTAATTGGACTTCACCCGATTAGGTTATTCGATGACCTAATTGCTAAGCAATTCTAATTTGAGTTGATTCAGAATTGAACTCAATTAATTCTAGATTTAATTAGAATTTAATTAAACCTAAATGATATCTAATTGGACTAGGTTTAAGTTGGTTAAATTAGTTATTATTAAATTAGTTTTGATTAATAACAAATCTGGTCAAACCCTAATCTAGTCTAACTTATTTTCTTTCCTAAAAATTTTTTATGCCTTCCTAGAATTTTTTTCATGAATTTTTTTAACAAAAAATTAGTTTTCTTCATCCTACTTCATTCCAATTTAGATTAGTATTGGTTTTAATTAAGTCTAGATTTATTTAAATTTAGTTGGAGGTATTTTATTAGGAATAGAATGCCTAGTCCTATTCAAACAATATCACCTTATCCTACTCTAATCCCCCTTCTAATCAATGAAATTTTACTCTTGTTTTTTTTCATATATGCAACATTAAGAGAATAATTACATGAAAAATCTGAAGTAAAATTACCATGAAATAAAGAAAAAAAGGGTATGAATTCTAGATTGGCATGAGAGGTTCTTTTGGATGCTAGGGTTGAAGGGAAAGAAAAATGAAGAATAAAATACTGAAAAAGGATTTCTTGAATTTTGTTTTCTTTCTCCATGATATAGACCTCTTCATTCTCTTCTTGAATTTCTTGGAAGGCTCAGAAAATTCAAAAAATAATTTTTTTAGCCATCTAGTGGCCTTCAAAGGGATATGTAGTGCCAAAAAGTTGATCGCATCGGGACTTCATATGGATAATTCGTAGAGGCCAAACATCCTGTGTGGCTGCAAAATAACATAGAGAGCTCTTACCATGAGCCATCAATAATGATGATTATTGATCCATGATCAGGTATGAAAATAGATTTCATATTGTTTGTATATTAGATCTACAACATGCATGGGTAGATCAATATATGCTGATTTTATTTTTCTATACTTCATATCATGTTATGATCTTGATTAGATTTATTAGAATTGTTATAAATATATGTTTTATATTTAAAATAATTTAAAATAGATATACTTTTATTATAAATTATAAAAAAATTATGCATAAAATCTTAGGCTATTTTCAATATCTGAATCATTGCTGACCTGAATCCTAACCTTCTTGAAAAGATGACTAAGTCATCTTTACTAAAAAAGGTGAAAGAGCCACACCAAATTCTATGCCTAGTACATAGTGATATATGTGGACCAATGAACACAAGTACTAGAGATGGATATTACTACTTCATCACATTCACTGATGACCTATCGATGTATGAGTATATCTACCTAATGAAATATAAGACTAAATCATTTAAAATATTCAAATGATTCCTAATAAAGTAAAAAAATAATTGGGAAAGTATTAAAACTCTTTGATCTGATCGAGAAGGTGAATATCTCACTAGTGAGTTTTTGATATATTTAGAAGAGAATAGGATTTTCTCTCAATGGATACCTCCTGAGACACCTCAGTATAATGGAGTGTCTAAAAGGAGAAATCAAATCCTATTAGACATGGTTCGGTCCATGATAGGTTTGCACATTTGCCAATCTCTTTTTGAGATATGCACTTGAGTCATCTTGTTATTTTCTTAATAGAGTTCCCAGCAAGTTTGTAGATAAAACATCATATAAGATATGAATAGGGCATAAGTCTAGACTCTCACACCTTAAGAGCTAGGGATGTTTGGCTTATGTCAAATATTTGAAAACAGACAAGCTCAAATCTAGGTACGATAAGAGTATTTTATATGATACCTGAAAGAAACTAAGGGCTATTTCTTCTATCATGCTGATGAATAAAAAGTGTTCATTAGTAATAGGATAGTCTTTTTAAAAAGAGTTTCTTGAAGAAGGAACTAATGCCACTGAGGTTTAACTTGAAGAAGTTCAATAGGTAGAAGAACTGACACAAACAATTAACTTTCTGAACTGGATTTGATTAGATCAAACCTGGAACATATTATGAGGTACCCTTTAAGAGATCTGGTATAGTACCATACCAGCCAGATAGATACTATAGTTTCTTGGTCCAGGATGATGATCCTGTTGAACTTGATGAAAACAATAATGATCTGATTATCTATATGGATTCCATGTAGAGTTCCGACTCTAATAAATAGCTTGAAGCCATGAAGTTTGAAATGGAATCCATGAAGGCTAATGATGTATGGACACTCATTGATCCACCTGAAGGAATAAAATCCATATGGTGTAAGTAGATTTTCATAAAAAAGAAGCATAGACGGGAAGGTAGAACCTATAAAGCCTATCTAGTTACAAAGGGATATCATCAATGTTATGGTATTTACTATATGAGATATTTCTCCTGTAGCAATGCTTAAGTCAATTCAAATTATACTTACGATAGCGGCACATCTCGATTTTAAAATCAAGCAAATGGATATTAAAACCATTTTCCTAAATGGATAGCTGAAAGAAGAGGTATATATGATACAACTTAAAAAATTCATATTCGTAGATGAATCAAAGGTGTGCAAGCTTCAAAGATCCATTTATGAATTGAAGCAGGTATCTTGGACTTAGAATATGCATTTTGATAAGGTGATCAGAATGTACGGCTTCGTTCAAAATGAAGAACTCTACATATACAAATGGGCTAACAGTTCAGTGGTCATATTTCTTGTTTTGTATGTGGATGACATTCTCTTAATCGAGAATGACATTCTTGCATTATAAGAGATAAAAGTGTGGCTATCATCTTATTTCTCCATGAAAAACTTGAGAGAAGCATCCTACATTCTTAGGATGAAAATCTATAATGATAGATCTAAAAGGTTTCTAGGGTTATCATAGTTCATATACATTAAAATCGTATTGAAGTGGTTCAGCATGGTGAATTCTAAGAAATGCTATCTTTTGATAGGCTATGGAATTATTCTCTTTTAAAATGATTGTTTGACAACTCCTCAAAAGAGAGCACATGGATAGGATTTTATATACCTCGGTAGTGGGATCTATTATATATGCCATGACATATACAAGACTAGATATGGCATACTCGTTAGAGGTAGTGAGTAGATACCAATCTGATCTTAGTGAGAACCATTGGAAGGTTGTAAAACTACCTTTAAGTATTTGAAAATTACTAAAGATAGGTAGCTCATTTATAGAGATTCTGACTTAAAACTAGTAGGTTATATTGACTCTAGTTTTCAGTCATATAAGGATGATAGCAAGAGTGTGTCGAGATATATTTTGACCATGAATAAAAGAATAATCTATTGAAAAAGTACCAAGTAGCACACTATTGCTGATTCAATTTACGAGATGGACTACATTATAGTATCTGATGCTGTAAAGGAAACTGTTTGGTTATGGAAGTTCATTAGCTAGCTTGGAGTAGCACCCTTTATTAATGGTCCAGTCTTTCTATATTGTGATAGCATTGGAGCAATAGCTCAAGCGAAAGAACCAATGTCCTATCAGCAGACCAAGCATAATCTACATCGCTATCACCTTGTCTGAGAGATCATGGAATGAAATGATATTGACCTTCAAAAGATCAATGGAAAGAAAAACTTGGCCGACCCATTCATTAAAGTCTCGGAATCAAAAATTTCGATGATGACAAGTAAAAGATGGGTATTCGATATTATTTTGATTGGCTCTAATCCAAGTAAAAGTTATTAGGAAATATGTCCTAAACCTAATCATCTGAGTTGTAGACGGATAAGCTTATAGTAATTTGTATATGAATTATCAAAAAATAAAAATATTTTCATAGTTCATCATATTTTATATATCTTCTTGTGAAATCTTTTGTGATGAAATCCTTAGAACTACTTCTATTCATGAATGAAATTTATCATGTAGTTCTTAAACATGTTCATGACCAAATAATATGTTTTTACTAAGAATGACAATATTTATTGATTATAGATCATTATATGCCATATGGATTGGTTATTCTCATAACCAATGAGTGTAGAGATACTGGTATGGCATGTAGGTGAGTGTAGGTATATATTTCACTAAATGTGACCCAACTCTTAGAATACTCTATTACAAAGAGTATCTCACAAAAGGATATAAGTATAAGTATCCTTTCAACGTGAGATCATCATGGTGACTTATAAGTAACTCACTATACTTTGGTTCCAGACTACATGTATTTCTAATAAAGTGATAAAAGGTTTCTAGGTAGTATAGTCAAGTACTTGTAAGTAATGCATGATGTAAGTGGGATTGACTACTCAGCTATTGGAGATAATGCTTTACTGTATTTCAATTTAGTAAAACTTTGGCCAGAATAATTCTTGTAAAGGGTATGGATTTATTAGTTGAACAACTCTGGATGCACTATTTTAAGAGCTGGTAGTTGACCCTGAGTCATCTTGAGTAGTGGGTCAAAGGGATGAATTCTATGATAACCATATTACTTGGATTCTTGAATGTTGCTTTATAATCATTCAACTTATCAGGATGTTGGATATTATTACTAGATGGTCATATCAATTAATTCAAGAATTTATTTCTATGCTATTGGTTGTATTCGAATCTATGAGATCATATACAATAGATGTTCTAATTGATCATGATGCTGATTAATGGTTATGAATCATTCAAGAGTATATTATCAAAAAATAGTATTTAAAGAAATACTTATTAAATATTAATAAATTATAGGATGCTTAATTATTATTAGATTGATAATTGACTTAATTTGATTAAGAAAAAAGGTTTAGATCTAGTCTAATTGAGTTGGATTTAATAGGTCTAACCCAATTAGATTATATGATGACCTAATCGCCAAGAAATTTTAATCTTAGTTTGATCCAAACTTGGACTTGATTAATTTTTAATTTGATTAAAATTTAATTAAGCTAATTGAGACCTAATTATATTAGGTTCAATTATTTAATTAGGTCTAACCAAATTTAGTTTGGTTGTTAATTAATTTTGATCAATCAATTTGGAATTTTATTCTTAGCGCCACCCTAAAATTTCTCCTAAATTTTCTCCATGCCATTTCTGATTTCCTATGACTTTTTTCCATGCCAATCCTCTTGCTGCCCTCCCTTTCTCTTTTTTAGATAAGGATATAATTTGGTTTGAATTATAATTTGTTTTGAATATTTTGATAGAGTTTCAATGGAATTCAAACTCCTAGCCTTATCCTTATCTTAATCTATCTTATCTCCTCTTATCCTCATCCTTTCTCCATGCCTATTTTTTTTCTAGAGGTGTGCATAGATTAGAAAAGGATTACCATGGGTTTTGAAAAGAAAAACATCAGAAAAAATTAATTCAAAACAAGGTGGGCATGGGTAGTTCTTGGTGCTAAGGTTTTAGTGAGAAAGAGAAAAAATATAGAAGCATCTTATTTTTTATTTTATTTTTCTTCCACCTCTTTATCCTTTGAGTGCACCCTCTTTGGTCTACTTGGAGTGTCCAAGAAGTTCTGAAAAAGGAGAAATATCAGCCATCTAATGGCTTTTGCAAGGAGCTAGCAATTCTAGAAGGCTATCTACTTCAAGGCTTCATGTGGGCTTGTTGTAGAGGCCGAACACCCTGTACAGCTACAAGGTGACTTGAAGAACTCATTACTACATATATCAGCAGTAAAGATTAGCGACATGCGCTAAGGTATGAAATCTAAAGTATAAGATCTGATCTTATAGATTTTGTAGATTTGATTTTAAATTTCACACTATTTACTTCCTATGCATATCATATCTAGATCCTTGGTAGGTATTTTTAAATTAACTCTTATGCATAGTTTTATGATTAAAATATTTTAATTTGATATGCTTTGGCTAAACAATAAAATAATTATTATGCATGAAATCCTACCCCATTTCCAATGGCCAGAGTCCACTCTCATAGGACTCTCTCTTTTATTCTTCGACAATTAAGAAGAGGGGGCACTAAAATTTATGCCCCTTTCTTGGTGTACACAATGAATCAAAGAGATGGCGCACTAATAGTTGGCACCCCTCTTCTCTAAGAGTCTCTCTCCTCTTTTGGATAAATCTCATCCTGACTAATTCTAATTTGAATGGGACTTAGAATTAATTTTATCTAATTTGGGCTTTGGGCTTGTTTATTTTGTGCAACAAAATAAAGAGAGAGAAAGGTGGCCGATTATCATAATTTTTCATCAAAAAATTCTCCATGCCATCCCTTTCTACCTTCCATCTTCCTTATTTTGAGATTCACACACCCAAACAAAGAGAACAAAAAGAGAGAACAAGAGAGAAATAAGAGAAAAGAAAGAAATTCTTCCCTCTTGGTGTTCTATTCTATTTCCCTTGAATTAGCGTATAAGGTTCATGCAGGTTCTCGATCTTCTTCTAGTTTTAAAAGTTTAAATCTAATTTTTGAAGCAAGGCATGTAAGGTGCTAACACTCCAGTGGTCTTGGTGCTTCGATCAGGCCAACCCTATATAGATACCAGTAAATGCTAGGCATATGCATGGCTATGACAGAGCAGGACATTTGCCAAATCCGATCCATCTAAAAGAAGGAGAAGCATTCAGGTAGGTGATCTAATCACCACTTCTTCTATGGTTTCATATTTAGATTTGAAAGTTTTTTCCTTGCATGTATAAATTTGATCCTATATTTATAATGACTAGTTCTGCATGCTTGGTATGAAAAATGTTTTTATATCTGCTTTTTTGTGGTTAATGTAACCTTAAAAAATTGCATGCTATAATCCTGAACTCTAACATGAGGCCATGATGAGATTATGACAGTAAGACCTAAAAACCTAATAGCTTGGATTTTAATTATTTCCAATTGTAGGATCATTGAGTAGGGGATTGATGGTATCAGATAGATTAACATATCCTATGTATGCTCTTAATAAGAGGGTAACTAATCTCAAGTTACTTATGTAAAGACACTAATATAAGAATGTAGAAACTCATTAGAGAAGAGTTCACTGGACTGACCTGCAAGGAGAACATCTAATGGAGCCTTATGATAAATATAATTAATACCCAAATCGAAGCATCAAAACATATATTAATTTATCTTTTCATTAATAATTGATACTTTTTGTTACGTTTTGCAGAAAATATGCTCGCCAATATAAAGAGCCCGATCTACAGGCTTAAAGGACACAAATTGGAGCCAAATGAAACAAAACGGAAGTCCAAAACCCACCCAAAAGCCTAGCCCAATAGCCCAAAACTCATTCGGTTCATAATAGATTGGTTAATCGATCTATAGGGAAGTGTGGACCAGGAAGCATGGTCCAGGAAGAAACTCTTTGCGGTCTAGGGAACACTACACAAAAAATATAAAAACAACCCTTTTTTCTTGACATTATGCAAAAGCATCGGGATGTCCTGCATTCTCGCTAATGCTTGTTAAAAGCGTTGGCAAATAACGATGCTTATTAACGCCGGCAAAGATCACAGTTTCTAACAACGCTTTAAAGCGTTGAGGGGTGTTTTCTTAAACCCAGCTGATAGGACCTTCTTCTCTGCACGATTTTTTCTTCTCCTCAATGAAACCCTAGCTCTCCCTCCCTCCCTCCGTCATCTCCCTCTCCCTCCCTCCGTCCATTGTCAGCGCGTAGATTCCAGCTTTCCTTTGTTTCCATTGATCGACATATTCCGGTGGAGAAGAAAGCCCCTCCGATATCTATTAGGTACGCTCTTTCTCACATATCTCTAAACAAATAATTTTTTTTTCTTTGCTTTCTCCATTTTTTCTTCTATTTTTTCATCCTCATAGTCTCAATTGGGTGGGAGGAAGATGCTTTCATTTTTTTCCCCGATTTTTGCTCTATTTTTCCCTATTTTTTCGTCTGTTTTTTTCGTCCCCATTTTTTCCATCCCCATGATAATGGAACTAAAACTTAGATAAGAACAGGAAAGTAGCTGTAGCAGCAACATTTAAAAATGGTGTCCATGGAGTTGCCTATTGATGACAGGATCAAGTTGGGTGGATCTAGCCTTAGAGCTTGAGTTTAGAAATCTAATTATAACCCATGCAGCCATGCCAAGGATTACAAATCATGCCCTATTCCAACTTGACATGATTGCAATCACCAATATCATGCCTTTGATTGCTGGCATGTCTTTGTTATGATTCAGAGTTGTGAGAATGTACAAGCATATATTTAGTTCCATACGGATTATATACTAGATAGATATTGGATATTATATAAATCAAAATATAAATTATATTTTATAGTTAATTCTTTTAAATAAGATCTTAAATCAGTACAAATGATGCCAAAGTAGATTAGCCTATAGCCTACATGGGCTATGGATAGTGAAGCATGGGCCTTTTTGAGCCAACCATGAACTACTCATACAGTTTGGGATTGAATTTAATTAATCTGAACTCTTGACCTAACAAGGAAACTAGATAATAATTAGTATGGCTAGCTTCTGGTGTTTGATAAGTGAAAGGTATGATCTGGATTCAATATTCAAGTTGGAGTTATCCATATGGCATCAATTCATCAAATGCCTTTTTTGAGATAAAATGGGACTCAAATGCAAGTCATGGCGGTAGCAACTTCACTAAATGTACCAGTCTGCATCCACCATCAAAATGACAAATACCAATATCCATATGAGACTCAAATGCAGGACATGTTGGTAGCAACTTGACTCTATTGACTCTCTTCTCATGTGCCTCAGAAAACTCTAGCCAAGAAAAGAAGTGCATGGAAATGCCACCCTATAGCCTTATTCATGAGGTTGCCTTTACTTGCACATTATGAAGCATTACGTAATATACCATGTCGGGCACCACCATAGCTCTTTTTTTTTTAAAAAGTAAGCATTATCTTATCCAGATAAAATTACGACCCTTCCCAGTTCTATCATGTTGAACATCTATTTTAACAACCATATAAGTATTTTAACAAAACTCTAACAACATCTGGATTAATCCAAGTTAATCAGGTAAAATGCCTTGCTAAGTCCTAACCCAATGTCGACCTTGGCCTTTCAAAAATCAAAAGGGTTGTGAAAGCCGCTTTCATTCTATGGCAGAGTCATGGACTTAGTCATCACCAACTCTCTTGGTATCTGCGTTGGGAATGGTGAGAAATCTTATAAAGGAGGTGGCTGTCAAATCTCCAGTATATTTGGAGCTAGCCATTTTAATGGGTTTATCAAATTTGGATGATGCTTTACGTTGGCTAAAGCTCACATCATCGTTTCCTCTTTGCTTTTCTAGCTTTGTTATATTGTTAGGCGGAACAGGAAGTGTCAAACGGGAGCTTACCAAAAGCAAAGGAAAAAAAAAGTCTACGGGTGGGTGAGGGGTAGTGTTGGTTGGTAGGAATGAAGCCTTACTCTCCAAATTTATGATAAATTAGTTCTTATAGAAATGAGAATTTTGAAATATGATTATTGGATGGGATCCGAGCTATATAAATACAATACGCTTTGCTCGATTCAGAAACATGCATCACAATGATCGATGTTTGTATCTTCCATGCATGAGTAAGCTATAACAGATACTATTTTATATGCCTTGTACTCATGAAGGAATTGAGTTTCTTCATGCATGATGTTTTATGTGAAGAGGAGGTCCTTTCCTTAACAACAGTTAAAAGTTTTCACAAGGTTTTAGCTTTGTTGCGGTGTAATACCTAAATCTTTTAGCTATCCGGTTTATAGATTTTCAAAGAGGGTTTGTAATCATGCAACCTTCTTGATTCCAGAGTTCTAGCCTCACATTTGGATGTCAAAAAACTAAAAATAGTAAATATTATTATGGTTGTTCCTGTACTATGTGCATGTGCAAAGAGTATGTTTATCAAGTAATGGGATAATGCCATCATGGCTTTGTTAGTATGCGATGGCGTATCGTTAGTATGCAATCAGGTCTTGTTATTGGGCAGTTGTGCTTTCAAATGGCATTTATTTTGAGCATGTAACTACAATCTAGTTTTAGTAAATAAAGCTATAGAGATAACAAGTTTGTGATAAATTTATACAGTTGCTTGATGTATAAATTTGATTAATTTTTTTTATAATTATTTTATTTTATTTTATTTTTTGGCTTATTGAAAGTTCTTATTATTGAGAGGCATGTATTTTTTTGGATTAATAAACTTGCACATCATCATATACATGTTTCAAGAATATTAGGGCTCTTTGGTCTATATCTTCATCTTACTTAATATGTTCTGCTTTAAGATTTGTTAATTATTACAAATCTTTCATTTCAATTACCATATATACCTTTACTATGATCAATTATGATTTTTTAAATATTTTTAATAAAACTTTCGTTACATTAAATTTAGATCCATCATTAATTAATATACATATTCTATAGCATCTGTACAATAAAATTTTATTGTACGGGTAGGAGTATTATGTATAGTGGTCAATTGATTATCCAATTTGGATACTTTAAGAACTGTAAATAATTTTATAGGTAATATAGTAATCAAGCGATATGGGTAGAGTTTGAGATATATTTTGGATAGTATTTTTCTTTAGTTCTTCTCGTACATCTTTAGTCATATGGGAAGAACTAAAGAAAATATACTGCCAAATTTTTTTTAGAGCTCTTATTATATATCGTTTGATTACTGTAAATGACCTATATAATTAATACAATTCTTGAATGGGATAGGACCTATCTTTACCTATTAGTTGATGATAGAATACATTTATTAGTTAAGTTATATTATTTTTTATATAAATTTAAAGATTTTACTTATATGTTATTATTGACTGAAGAATTTTTTTTGCTTTTAGATAACTAGACAGTTCGATCATTTATCCTAATATGGATAAAGTTGGATAAATAATTAAGAAATATCAAAGAATATCTAGATGGAGTTCATGATTTCATTAAATTTGGTATGGATAAAGTAGTTTGAATAGAAAGATTTTTCATCCATGCCGATGATGTGTTAATTGCATCCACAAACCGTCGAAGAATATTTGGATATGGATGTTTTACAAGAGATTATACTGAGTAAATTTTTCATGGAGAATTTATATTGCCAATATCAAGTAATCAACCCTCATCTGATCTTGGATCAAGTAATATGCAAGAAAATCCTGTAGGAGATGATGATATAACAGGATTGATCACAGATACTTTTCGACATGGTGTTCAAAATTTTAGAGGTTTGAGTACTATATATAAAACAATATGATATGTAAGGGTTCTACATTCATGGAACGTACATATCGAGGAGCAGATGCAACCATCAACTACTGAGTCAGCTCGGTATCATAATTTAATAAAGATGCAGATGAACAACTATATCCGAGCTGTTTGAAATTTTCTAAGATCTCTTTTTTATATATTTATTTAATATAAAATATATGAATGAATGGTCTGGAAAGAGTTTTACTATCCTTTTCAATTTACTAAAGGATGCAGTTTCAAAAGGCACTAGTTTACCATCATCTTATTATGAAGCAAAGAAAGTTATCAACAAATTAGATCTTGGATATCAAAAGATTCATTATTGTCAAAAATGCTGTATGTCATGGTGGAAATGCTGATCGAGAGTCATGCAATGTATGTAGATCTTCACGATGGACAACTCATGAAGAAGATGAGGATGACATAATAAACGGAATAGATACATTGTGGTGTATAAAGACATTGACGAAGGTATTGCATTATTTTTCTTTATTCCCCGATTGAGGAGGCTATATTCATCATCGAAAATAACTTCATTGATGAGATGGCGTGATGAAGGACGTATGAAGGATGGAATGTTAAGACATCTAGCAGATAGTTTAGCATGGAAAATATTTAATGCCAGGCATTCTGATTTCACCTCTGATATTCGTAATGTTTGGTTGGGTTTAACTTCAGATGGCTTCAATCCTTTTCGGACTCTAAATTCTACTATAGTACTTGGCCAATTATTCTAATACCATACAATTTACCATCCTGACTGTGCATGAAACAATCATCACTTATCTTATTAATGATTATTTCAGGTGACAAGGGTCTAGGGAATGATATTGATATTTTTTTACAATCTTTAATAGAGGAATTGAAATAGTTGTGGAAAGGTGTCGATGTAATTGATGCTTCCGATAGTCAAACATTTAAACTATGGGTAGCTTTATTATGGACCATTAATAATTTTCCAGCATAAGCCAATTTATCTGATTGGAGTATAAAGAGATGGTTGCATGTTCTTGTTGTGCAGATTTGACATATTCAATTTAGTTAAAACATAAAAAAAAAAAAATATATGGGACATTGTCAATGGTTAGAACCAAATCATCTATTTCGGTTTCAGAAAGTTTTGTTTGATGGCACTATAGAATTTAGATGTGCACCTATTCTACCTTCTAGAACTAGTATTCATAGACAAATAGATTCTATCGGTACATATATGGTAAATTCTCAAAATCTTTTAAAAAAAGAGAAATGGATGATCATGAAGGAATGTCAGAAGAAGTGAATACTGGTAGGGTGGATGCATGGATATTTGAAGATCCTGATAATTATTTTAAAAATAAAATGAGGAAGATGAACAGATAGCATCTACAAATCAGTCTAGCAAATATTTATGGAAGAAAAGAAGTATCTTCTTTGACTTATCTTATTAGGAACATAATCTTATTTGGCATAATCTTGATGTCATGCACATAGAGAAAAAATGTTTGTGATAATCTACTTGAAATATTGTTGAATCTTGATGTGAAGACCAAAGACAATATGAAGGCATGACTGGATTTAAAAGATTTGGTATCTGATAGGAGCTTCATCCTAAAATACTTACTAATGATAGAATTTATTTGTCTCCTACATCTTATACAATGTCTGCTCAAGAAAAGATAATTTTCTGACAATATTGAAAATATAAAAGTACCTGATAGATATGCATCAAACAATTCAAGGCATGTGCATCTTAAAGATCAAAAAATACTAATCTCAAAGTTATGATGGTCGCATATTAATGCAAGATATCTTTGCAATTGCTTCAAGATCATCAGTGCCTAAACAAGTTCTTGTAGTTATAATTCAATTATCATCATTCTTTAAGGCATTATATTTAAAAGTTATTGATCTTGGAGAGCTTGATCAGTTGGAGTCTGATGTTACAATTACACTTTATCAAATGAAGAAGATTTTTCTACCTGAATTTTTTTACTATTATGGTATATTTACTCATTCACTTAGCTTCTAAAGTCAAGCTTACTGGACTGGTACACTATAGATGGATATATCCTATTGAGAGGTATTATTATCAATTTTTATTCTTTATATACTTTTGATAAAAGTAGCATCATAATGATGTATAGATTAATTTTTAATTCTTGTAGGTATCTTGTATGATTGAAAGATTATATTCAAAATAGAGTCTATCTAGAGGGTTCGATTGTAGAAAGATATATTGCTGAAAAGTACTTGATATTTTATTCAAAATACCTTCAAGATGTAGATACTGTTTTTAATAGACTACAACAGCATAATAATTTTGTAGATAATGTAGGATTGTATAAGTTTTCTACGGCTAGTAGAGTAATGGAAAAAACTAAAAGTATTGTATTGGATCAGAATCAATGGCATAAGCACATTGTTATGTGTTACTTCATAGTAAAATAATATATGATTATCATAGGTTAGTATATTTAATACATTTCAAGTTTAAATATCATATCTTATCTTTTGGTTTAAATTAATAATGTAATTTTATGTAGCGAATTTTTAATGTCCTAGCGACAAGCTAATCATAGCACTCGACCTAATCCAAGGATTGAGCACGATGGTTAGTCGAGTTATTTCCTACATGACTTTTATAATAGGTTTGAGATATATTTAAAGAATATATGGATAGATTTAATATAGAATAACTCGTTAACATTTCTTATTATTTTTAGGCATCAACAATGATGGAGCAAAATTATTCTGATAAATTAATAGTCCTAGCTCGAGGACCTAACAAAGTTATCAACATATATAGTGGTTTCATAATCAATGGTTTTAAATTCCATACTAAAATTATAAGAACTTAGGAAAACAGAGAATGACGGTGTTATGGTGAAAGTAGGTGGAAAAATATATTATGGTACACTTAAAGATATTTACGAGTTAGATTACTATGGAATCTTCAGTCATATTATTTAGATGTGATTGGGTAGACATAAACTCATCCAAGGATTTGAAATAAGATGCAAATGGATTTACACTTGTATGTTTTACAAGGTTCATACATACTGGTATATTATTGAAGGATAATCCATTCATTTTTTCTTTCTAAGCTCATCAAGTATTTTTTGTTCAAGATGCAAAAGATAAAGATTGGGCTACTATTATTAAAACAAACCTAGGAACTTATATGATATGAAAAGTAGCTGCAAGATGATGAAGATGATGATAATTATACACATTCCATGCCATTTAGTTTTGTACCAGTTGATGACGTACATTCTACAGTATCCTTGGTTAGGATGGAACTTGAAGGAAAACTAATACTTGATTCTTATTGGTATTAAATTTTATAATGTATATAATTTATAGTAATTATTATGTTAAATTCATATTTATGTACACTGATTCTGACCTGATGTAAATGATAGGTGATATTATGCCATGCTCACAATGATTTCATGGTGTACAGTTCCAGCACTCATAAATTGAGGCCGGCACTTCTTCAGCATAGCAGGCTAAGGCAGGTACTTCTTCGATGCAGCAGGTTCATGTCGATCCTTCTTCAGTAATGGAGGTGGTGGCCAGTTGTTCGGGACCACAGTCTACTGCAGGTCCATCATCGTCGGGGCAGTATGATCCTCTCGTCGATGTAGTAGATGATGAGCTACACATTCAGGGTATTTTATTTTTAATTTGGTTTGATAAAATGTTATTACATTTCTTACTATAGTTTACTTATATCTATATTTTTGCAGACAGATCTGGATGTGTTACATGCAGATGTGGGCCTACAGTAGTATGGGATGTCTAGTAGATGCGCGAGGGTGAGAAGAGAAGATAGTGGTTGAGTGCAATTAGTTAGGATAGCCAATTAAAAAAGTTGCCAGCTTATTGAGTTTATATTAAGGGATAGTTGCGCGGAGGCATCAGCTTTGTCTATTGAGTTATGCAAAGTGGAATGACATGCTTCCAACATATAAAGTTGAGATTTTATGGGTTATTCAGGTAAAAAATTGACTAAATAATTATTATTTTGAATGGTGGATATTATGTTATATTTTATATTCTTTCAATAATAATAATTTTTTATTTCATTATTTTTTCTTTTGGAATCTACA
The DNA here is from genome assembly GCA_021397845.1 of Areca catechu. Classification (NCBI taxonomy): domain Eukaryota; kingdom Viridiplantae; phylum Streptophyta; class Magnoliopsida; order Arecales; family Arecaceae; genus Areca; species Areca catechu. Next base: position 152,814,236 of record CM038052.1, read on the forward strand.
TAATTATTTCTAATATTTATTTGACTTAACATTTATTTTTTTTCAGTCCAAGTTTATAGTCCCTCCATTCGCTAATAATTTTGTACTGAAGTCTCTCAACCAGAAATAGATAGAATATAGAGCACAGTTGAAGATGAAGTACAAGTTGCCGGTATAATCGAGGAGCAGGTAGTTCGTCGTACTTATCCTCCTGATGTACCCCCTCATTAGTGGATGGAGTTGGTTCATTATTGGTTCTCCGAGAGGGAACATGTATCTTCTAATTCAATATATTAAGCAACTTTATTAAAATATTTGACTTATTTTGTATATTATACATATATATACTTTACTTTCAGTTTATAACAAGTTAGTTATTTGAAGTTGCAAATATATTCAGATATTGGTGGAGTAACATGAGCAGTTATATCTGTTTCCATACATCAGGATCCAAGAGTTATGCATGAGTCAGACAAGAGTTCGTGTATTCCTTAAACTATAAATTTATATTTTTTATATTAAATCATTTATAGATTTTAATGAAACTAATATTATGTATCGTTGATGATATATCATGATAGTTATACATATCACAATACGTATATTAGTATCATGATGATACTTATCAGTATCGCGATACTTATACGTATCGCGACGATACTCTATAAGTATCACGATACTTATACGTAATGTGACGATACTCTATAAGTATCGCGATACTTATACGTATCGTGGTACTTAAACAATTTTCAAATTTATTTGAATTGTTTGCTTAAAATTATAATTTCTCTTGTAGATGGGTGAGCATGGGAGGGAACCCGATGAGGTGGAGTTTTACCGGATGACTCATACTTATCGTGATGATATTTTTATCAGAGATAAGTTGAGAGACATATATGCAATCATTTATTATAATTTATTTAATGCATCGATTTTAATTTAATTTTTTAGTCATTCTAACTAATTTTTCTAAATTAATATAGGAAAGTGCTACAGCTCTTATTGTGGAGCGTGTCGATGAGTTTGTAGCATCTATATAGAGTAGTCGCATTGAGGCCAAGGTGTTTATGGAGCTGATGGTCCCGAAGCGCTATAGTCGAGTGAGGGATTATGGAGTTGGAGTCATCTCCACTCAGTTATCTACAGTTAGTAGATTTTCTCATGTATTGTAGAGGGTGCTCAGGATACACGTGTTCGCAGGCTTGAGAAAGAGATAGAGAAAATGTGACAGAGTCGTACCGTCAATAAAGCAGCGAGGAGTGCATGAGAGAGTACATTACCACTATAGAGTAGCGATAGAGAGCATGAGAGAGCACATTGAGTGGCTTACATCTATCGTGCAGATGTTTGTTCTACATCAGGTAAATATATATATTATTAAATATATATTGTTATATTAAATCAATGATGTATACAATATATTCTCATTAAAGGTTCGTAACTTAAATATTTTAAATATTTTTTATAAGCTTCTAGAGCATCAGATTCTCACAGATAGGATGACGACCTTCCTCCTGCAGATCATTGATCTCGACTTTTTTTATTTTATAACTTCTACTTTATGTATTTTTTAATTTTGTTAAACTTTAGATTATAACAAACTTCCTTATATTGTAATGTAATGAATTTTATATTTACAATTTAAATTTTGATGCGAAGAATGTTAATAATGTAATTGTATGTTTATTATGATATTAGTATACAAGTTCAAAAATATAGATTTTGTTTTTTAACAAATATTTATTTTATTTTTAAAAAATCTATTCTCAATGCATCGAGAATAACCTTATTAATGATTATTACTGATGCTTTAAAGCATCAGGAATAACCCTATTCTCGATGCTTTTAAGAAGCATCGAGAATAACCCTATTCTCGATGCAAAGCATCAAGAATAACTTATTCCTGAGTTATTTCTGATACTTTAAAGCATCAAGAATAACCCTATTCCCGATGCTTTTAAAAAGCATCGGGAATAACCCTATTTTCGATGCTTTTAAAAAGCATCGAGAATACTCAGGAATAAGGTTATTCCCGATGCTTCTTAAACGCATCGGGAATAGGATTATTCACGATACTTTAAAACATCGAGATTGTTGACCCCTAAAGTAATTTTGATGATAACAAAATATTAGAGTATACATTTAGTTATCTAACAACGCCTCAACTGATTGACAAGTTTTTGTAGGACAACTACATTGATACATCTTTTAACTCCTACAATCTTTAATGTTTTGTGTTGAGTTATAAATTATTTAGAATCTTGTAAAGAAGAACCCTACAAAAACTTCTATTAAAACAAGTTCAAGGATTACTTCTAGTAGTCTTTCAAGCTTCAAGTTTTCCTTTAATTTTTTGTAAAAAGTGCTTGAAGAAGATCTTTAAAGCTTGGGACAAGTGTTCTGGAAGTTTGAAGCTGATCTGGCTGAAGAACCACATTCGAGCCGACTGGATGAACAACCTAGTCGACTCTGGCACTGGCATTGAATACAAGTTCTCTGGCATGCAGATCCAGCCGACTGGCACCAAGGTCCAGCCGACTTGTCCAGAATAAGGTTAAGAACGTTCTGTGATTCTTAGGAATCCGAGCCAACTGGAATTAGATCTAGCTGACTCATCCAGAACTTAGTTGAAAATGGTCTGAGAAGTCTCTGAGACTCCAGCCGATTGGAATTCAGCCCAGCCGACTCGTCCAAAGTGAGGTATTTTCTCAACTATGGAAGCTAGCCGACTGGCACTCAACCTAGCCGACCCGAACTTCATCCGAGCCGACTCGAAGTTTGTCCGAGCCGATTGGAATGGCGGGGTCACCTCCAATGGCTAGTTCCAGTTCTCAGTTTTTGAATTCCAAAAGTGCTCCAACGGTAACCTGTCACCTCCCAACGGTCTACAAACGTTCAAAATCAAGGAAAGGCAGTTGAAGTCTCTATAAATAAGGTATGAGAACATCTTTGGAGAGACTATGAGCGAATAATGATTTATTGAGCATTTATTGAACACTTATTGAAGTGAAGTGTGAGAGCATAGAGCTTTAAAGTTTGCCTTCAAGCCTGCAACAACTCTTACCAGAAGCTTGAAGCACCTTTTGAGGAAAGCAAGGAAGCCATTGAAGAGCATTCAGTGGATCTTCACTCGAGCTACATTGGCAACCACCCAGACAACAGAGTTTGTCTTTATTGTTGCTTTTTTAATCTATCATTTAGAATATCTTGGTTATTGGTGAGCTCTGTTGCAAAAACCAAATAGATTACTTTAGTAAGCCTTTAAACCAAAGTGTAGAGGTTTCTTTGATGAGCCTAGCTAAAAACCAAAGTGTAGAGGTTTTAGGTGAACCTGTAAAAACCTAACTTGGGTTTCTTTGGTGAGCCCGGTTTCAAAAACCAAAGTGTAGAGGTTTGGATTGTGAGCCTATAAAACAATCCGACTGTATTCCGGTTTGAGGGATATAGTGAAAATCCCGAGTGGTTAACTTGGGTAGTGGACGTAGGAGCTGGGTTGCTCCGAACCACTATAAATATGCTTTGTTTGTGTTGTGTTTGTTCTATCTTTTTGCTTATGCTTTCTTTCTCTGATTAATACAGCACCTAACCACTAATTGGAATTACTTGTGCACATACTTGCAAAAATTTTGTTATTCCCAATTCACCCCCCTCTTGGAACTAAGCCACCTGGGCAACAGCTGGTATCAGAGCAGTGTCTCTGATTACTTGAGTTAAGATCGATGGCTCATCCATGAGTATATCCTTGGCCGAGGGCCAATCTACAAATAGACCTCCACTATTCACAGGCACCAATTATTCATATTGGAAAGCATGAATGAAAATTTACATACAAGCTATAGATTTTCAATTATGGAAGGTCATCTTGAAAGGGCCACACATTCCCATAATTAAAGTTGATGGCGTGGACATCCCTAAGCCTGAAGAGGACTGGGATGATCATGACATGAAGATGGGGGAATTGAACGCCAAAGTAATGAATTTGTTATATTGTGCTTTGGATGCTAACGAGTTCAGCCGAATTTCTACTTGCTCATCAGTAAAGGAAATCTGGGATAAACTCGAGGTGACCCATGAGGGAACTTCCCAAGTGAAAACCTCCAAGATAAATATTTTAGTTCATAATTATGAATTATTCAAAATGAAACCTTCTGAAACAATATCTGCCATGTTTTCTAGATTTACAGATATTATTAAAGGTTTAAAGAGTCTTGGCAGGGTATACTCCAATGCAAATCTAGTTCAGAAGATTCTTCATTCTTTGCCCGACAAATGGGATCCCAAGGTAACTACGATCCAGAAAGCCAAAGATCTCAACACTTTGATGCTGGATGAACTGTTGGAATCACTCATCACCCACGAGCTAACAATGCAACATAGAACGTAAGATGAACAAAAGAAATAGAAGACAATCGCCTTCAAAGCGGCTTCCGATTCAAAGAGGGATGATGAAGAATCTGAAGATGAAAGCACTTTCTCCAATGACAACCTAGAAGACGAAGACATCGCTATGGTTGTGAGGAGATTTAGAAAATTTATGTAAAGAAAGAAAGGAAGGTACAACCGAAAGTTTCACAGGAAGGATTATGAAAAGAAAAGGATAAGGACAGAGAGAATGACAAGGAAGTAGTCCCCACATGCTACGAATGCAAAAGCCGGGCACATACGTCCGGACTGTCCAATGTTGAAGAAATCCTTTATACCGAAGAAGAAAAAGAAAGCCATGGTTGCCACATGGTTCGATAGTGAAGACTCAACATTATCGAAAGAAGAAGAGACCACCAAATCGCGAATCTCTGCTTAATGGGTCTCGAAGATGAGGTAACATCCCCTAATAACTGCACTGAATTTACTTTTGAAGAATTAAATTCTAATTTTCATGATTTACTTTCTGAATTTAAGAAAGTTGGAGTAAAGATAAAATCATTGAAAAATATGAATGATTCTTTACTCAAACAAAAGATGAAATTTCAGAAAAGAACACTTTATTACAAAAGGAATTGCATGACTTTTCTGAAAAATTTGAAAAACTGAAAAATGAGAATTTATCATATGAAAAGAAAAATTGATTTACTTGCTGAAACAATGAATTAAAAAAGGAGGTTACAAAACTCAAGCCTTTGGTTGAAAACTCACTTTATCTTCAAATAAGCTTGAGCTAATTTTGAAAGAACAACGAATTTCTGGAAATAAAGCTGGAATTGGTTTCAACACTTCTTTTATAATTAGAATTTCAGCAACAACTTTTGTGAAATCCAAAACACCAGCTCAAAATATTTTATCTCAAAAAGTTTCAGCCACACCAAAAGCTGTTTCTACTTCAAAATCTTTATCATATGCTCCTAAGAATTGATAAAAAATGCATACATTTCAAAAAGTTTGAAATCTGCATCAAGTGCATCAACTTTTATAATGTCAAATTCTATTTCCAACAAAAATTCTAAAGTTGTTTGCTATGCTTGCAAAAGAATAGGACATAAAGCTTTTGAATGCAATAACCTTAGAAATATCCAGAAAAAGATTAAAAGATTCGGGTTTCCAAAGGAACCACCTCTGCTGACCTGCAAGGACCCAAGGTAGCTTGGGTACCTAAAAGAATTCATTGATTGTTTTGCAGGAATGTCTTGCAGCCCAAAAATTGAAGAAACGGTGGTACTTGGACAGCGGCTGCTCAAGACATATGACGGGTGACAAGGACCAATTCATCATCCTTGAAATGAAAGAAGGAGGTATGGTCACCTTTGGAGATAATGGCAAAGGGAGAATAATCAGTATCGATAAGATTAAAATAACTCCCTTCACTTTTATTGAAAATGTTTTGCTAGTAGACAAATTGAAGCATAATCTGTTAAGTATAAGTCAATTATGTGATAAAGGTTTCAAGGTTGTCTTTGAGCCTTCTATGTACATAGTAACTAACTCTTTAGATTCTAGCAATAAATTTATTGGACATAGACTCGGAAATATCTATGTGGTAGATCTTGATGATCTTGCCATGTCTAGTAGCCCTAATCTAGTTGCAATGAATGCTAAGACCAAAGAGTCATGCTTACTTTGGCACAGATGATTAGGTCATGCTAGCATGCATACAATTGCCAAATTAATTTCTAAAGATCTTGTTAGAGGCATGCCTAAGTTTAAAGTTGATTTAAATCATGTTTGTGATGCATGCCAAATGGGTAAACAAACTAGGGGAGTTTTAATCAAAGAATATAGTTTCTACAACAAGATCTCTTGTACTACTTCACATGGATTTTTTCGGACCTACTAGGACCACTAGCCTAGGAGGGATGAAATATGCTCTTGTGATAGTAGATTATTTTTCGAGATTTACATGGATTTTGTTTATTGCATCGAAAGATAAAACTTTTCATGTTTTCTGAAAATTTCATAAAATGTTTCAAATCAAAAGAACTTATCTTTGATTTCAATTAGAAGTGATCATGGAACTGAGTTTGAAAATCAATTTTTCGAAGATTATTGTACTGAATTTGGCATTGATCACAACTTCTCCTCTCGCTCCTAGAACACCTCAACAAAATGGTGTTGAAGAGAGAAAAAATAGGACATTGGAAGAAATGGATCGCACAATGTTGTGTGAAGGCAATCTTTAAAGTACTTTTGAACAGAAGCGATAAAGACTGCATGTTATTTTTAAACCGCATTTTGATTCGTCCTATTTTAAAAAAATTCCCTATGAACTTTGGAATGACAAAAAATCCAACATTAGTTATTTTCATATGTTTGGTTGTAAATGCTTTGTGCATAACAATGGAAAGTATAATTTAGGAAAATTTGATTCTAAAGCTGATGATGCAATTTTCCTAGGTTATTCATTACATAGCAAAGCATATAGGGTTTTTAATAAAAGGACTCTTACTGTTGAAGAGTCAATTCATATTGTATTTATTGAAACTAACCCTACACCTTCTAGACAAGAAGAGTGCATAGACAATGATGCAGGTACATTACAAAAATGAATGGATGACTTGAGCATTCAAGACAAAGACACTCAAGGTGGAGAAAAAATGGTAAGTAAGGATCACATCGATCTACCGAGGGACTAGAGGTATGTTACATCTCACCCTAAAGAATTAATAATAGGAGATCTTTCACATGGTGTTAGGACTAGGGCTGCACATAAGGATGCACATGACTATCTAGCCTTTGTGTCACAAGTAGAACCTCATAGCTTAGAAGAGGCTGAGACTGACCCAAACTGGATGATGGCAATGCATGAAGAATTAAACCAGTTTGAAAGAAATAAGGTATGAATTTTTGTGGATAGACCTACAGACCACCCAATTATTGAAACTAAATGGGTCTATAGTAATAAATTAGATGAATATGGAAATATTATAAGGAACAAAGCTAGATTAGTGGCTAAGGGATATAATCAAGAAGAAGGTATTGATTTTGATGAAACTTATGCACCCGTAGCAAGACTAGAAGCTATTAGATTATTACTTGCATTTGCTTACTACATGGACTTTAAACTCTTTCAAATGGATGTAAAAAGTGCATTTCTTAATGGTTTTATCTATGAACAAGTTTTTGTGGAACAACCACCAGGTTTTGAAAATCACGCTTTTCCAAACTATGTATTTAATTAAACAAAGCATTGTATGGTTTGAAACAAGCACCTAGAGCCTGGTATGATAGACTTAGCACTTTCTTAATTGAAAATAATTTTTAAGAGGAAATGTAGATAAATTATCAAAAAGTTTGGTATGGAGAGTAGCAAAACAATGAGCACACCCATGAGCCCAGCTTGCAGACTGGACAAAGATGAGAATGGATCAATGTTGACCAAAAGCTATATAGAGATATGATTGGATCCTTATTATATTTAACTGCAAATAGACTTGACATATTATATAGTGTATATGTATGTGCTAGATTTCAGTCTTCATCTAAAGAAACACATATGCTTGCTGTAAAAAGAATAATTAATATTTGAAAGGAACAAGTATTTAGGAATTTGGTATTCTAAACATTCTACTTTGAATTTGATTGGATTCTCTGATGCTGATTATGCTGGTTGTAAGATAGATAGAAAAAGCACTAGTGGTATATGTCAATTTCTAGGGTTGAATTTAATTTCATGGCACTGTAGGAAGTAAACTCCGTAGCCTTGTCCATAGCTGAGGCTGAGTACGTGGCTGCTGGTAGTTGTTGTGCTCAAGTGTTATGGATTAAACAACAACTAGAAGACTTTGGTGTATCACAATCCAAAATTCCAATTAAATGTGATAACACAAGTACTATCAATTTGACAAAGAATCCAATTCAATACTCTAGAACCAAGCATATTGAAATTAGACATCATTTTATTAGAGATCATGTTTCTAATGGTAATATTGTGCTTGACTTTGTGCCAACTGAAGATCAATTAGCTAACATATTCACCAAGCCACTAATCAAGATAGATTTAAGCTAATTAGAAGTGAATTAGGACTTTGTGATCCCTTCTAGACTCTTCAACCTAATTCCTTAAATTCTAAGAAACTTTATCTAGAAAACCTCCTCAATTTATTCTATTCTATTGAGCTTTAATTTGCTTCAAATTTTATTCAAAATCCTTCTGGATTGTGTTCAAACTTTTCAAAACTCTATTTTCTCTGTTTGAGTCGACTGGATCTTAATCCTAGTCGACTGGATTTTTCTGTGAGTTTTGAACTTGTTCTAGCCTAGCCGGCTCAAACAATTTCGAGTCGACTGGAATTTCTGATGATTTTAGAGAAGCTCTGGCCGAGTCGACTGGAAATCCTTTTAGGGCTGCTCGAGTTGACTGGATTGTCGCGCCGAAGCATTTCGCTCAAGGTTATAAACTCTTCTCCGAACCGTTTGGCTTCTATGTTGTCCTTTCTAACGGTTCACTCATCTCCAAAACCCACTCCAAAGACTTCCTACTCCCTACCAAGCACTCCATTCTCTTGCTCTTCCATTCTTCCTAGCTATGGCACCCAACGTGCGACAGGGAAATGGTCTGCTAGGGTTACTCCTTCGGCTGAAAAAGAAAGAAGGTCCAAGAGAAGGCAAGAAGAGCCAAGCAATGAAGAAATTGCAGAGGAAGCCACAAGGAAGCTCCATCAGCTCCCAGCCATGTACCCTCAATGTCTACTTGTCCGGTAAGCTCTGGGCGATGTATTAATTTTGAGTTTATTGAGGGCATTGGTTTAAAGATAGGAGACTTAATCGAAGAACAAGGGTGGAGGAAATTCTGTTCATTAAATGAGAAAACCTATCCCATGTTGGTTAGAAGTTTTTATGAGAACCTAAGGTTGGAAATTAACCATGTGGAATCTACTGTCAAAGGGAAGAGGGTTATTGTGAATGAAGAGTCCTTGCTTGAATTACTGGATATTCCTTCTGAGGGACTGAAATTTTTAGTAATTGAAAATAGAGAGAAGACCCTAAAAACTATCTTGAACAAAGAGGATGTAGGAGGAATTGGGACTGTTTTAGCTAACACCCTTTCATTGGAAATGAGACTACCTCACAACTTCATTTGTGGAATTTTCCAACAAAGAATTGGTAGGTTCAATTGGGTGAGCGAAAAAGATATATGTCTCATGGAGCACATCCTAAAAAGAACTCATGTCAATCTGTCATATATCATAATCATGCAGATGAAAGAAACAGTTAGAAAAGCTAAAGCCTGTTTGCCATATGGTATGATGCTTACATTGTTGTTTAAATCCCATAGAGTCAATTTGGATGGTGAAGATGGATTATAACTGCATCACATTGATATCTACACATCTAAGACTCTTGAAAGGATGGGATATTATCAAGTGGAAGGAGTTTGGAGAAAGAAGGACACAAATGTAAGAGCCATTGGCAGCTCCAGTAGTAGTGAAGAAGAGGAAGAGGAAGAAGCAGCTGGAACTTCTACACCTGTACCAGAGCCTGAGTCATTTGTACCTGTGCCTGCTGCTGTTACTAAGGAGATCAGACCACCGTCACCTATATTTGATTTGCCTGCAGCAGAGTTTGACTTGCCAGCACCAGAGTTTGACCTGCCTTCTGCTGATGTTCCATTGCATGACTATCTACTGCAGCTACACAGCCTCCAATTGTCCAAGTTCAGATTGAAGAACAATTGAAAAACTTGATATATTCACTGATTAGTTCTATAACTTCCTTATTTAGTGATTTGAAACAATCAGTGGACACCAGGTTGGACAAATTAGAAGAGAATGTATCAAATCTAAAAGAAAAGGTTGAAGCTATTGAAGCTTCAAGGACTGCACCTCAGATAGACCTTCAGCCTATTCTAAATTACATCTCTTCAAGTTCTGAGACAATTTTAAAGTTTGTGGATGCCACTTTGAATGAATATCAGACTGAATTGAAAGAGCATAGAGGCAGAGTGGGAACCATTGTAGATACAAGAGGTATGGCAAAGATTATACTAGGGGCATTGGAATCATAAGATCAGAGCTTGGCAGACTTCGAGGATCAGCAGAAGCCTTTGCGAATGTCCAAGCAGCTGAGCTTGTATCTATGCAGAAAGAGATAAGTGAAATGAAAGAGGCAGTAAATAAAGTACCAGTTAGCCTTAAGGACTTGGATCAGCAGTTGGGAGCAATGTGGGTGGAAATGGTTTCTCTCAATAGCACTATCAGTTCATTGGAAGTCATAGCTAGGACAAGACCATTATATGATCCGCCACCCATTTCCTCTAGGGCACTTAGTACCTCTGTTCACCCTAGGGCTCCTCCTCCACATGCTTCATCTAGTCGAGCACCTAGACCCACTTCCTAGCAAGGAGTCAATGTTCCCAGTGATGATTCTGATTAGACTTTTTGTAGTTTCAGTACCTTTTTGGATGTTTTTGAAACTTTTGTAATGACTGATGTACCGAACACTTTTTGACAGAAATGAAATGAACATCTTTTTGATTACTGTGTAATGTGTGTATTTATATTATCTTGATTACATCTCTATTTGTTTAAATAGAATTCTCTCTCTAAGTTGAGAAAGTGAAATTATCTCAAACAAATATTGAAATCTTCTCAATCTATTAAAATTCTGAGCTTACCTATTTAACCTTTTGAATTATTGACAAAAAGGGGGAGACCATAGAGTGCATGAAAGAATACATGAATTGTAATAGTAATACTAAAGTAAAGTAGATAGGGGAGTTTTTAAGGCATTTCTGAATGATCTCTTGTATATTATTCTGATAAAATGTTCAAGTGAATGTCAAAGGGGGAGAAACTTAAAAACAATTCATATTGTCTAGAAATCTTATAAACAGGGGAGATATACATGTTTACTTTACATACTTCAATGATTTTTATGATGCTCTGATGCTCTAAACTTATCATATCTATCAGTCGATACTTAATGTTGCTTGATACATACAAGCAATCAATCTCTGATATTTACAGCTTATGAATTTGATTTTGTGCATAACTGTATAGCACATACTGATATACATTAGAAATTACAGTTGATTTTTAATATAATGCTTACATATTTGTGAATAGAGTAGATTCTTTTCATGCCCAGTATTTTGTCATCATCAAAAAGGGGGAGATTGTTGACCCCTAAAGTGATTTTGATGATAACAAAACATTGGAGCATACATTTAGTTATCTAACAACTCCTCAAATGATTGACAAGTTTTTGTAGGACAACTACATTGATACATCTTTTAACTCCTACAATCTTTAATGTTTTGTGTTGAGTTGTAAATTATTTAGAATCTTGTAAAGAAGAACCCTACAAAAAATTTCTATTAAAAACAGTTCAAGGGTTACTTCTAGTAGTCTTTCAAGCTTCAAGTTTTCCTTTAATTTATTGTAAAAAGTGCTTGAAGAAGATCTTTAAAGCTTGGGACAAGTGTTCTGGAAGTTTGAAGCTGATCTGGCTGAAGAACCACATTTGAGCCGACTAAATGAACAACCCAGCCGACTCTGGCACTGGCACTGAAGACAAGTTCTCTGGCACGCAGATCCAGTTGACTGGCACCAAGGTCCAGCCGACTCATCCAGAACAAGGTTGAGAACGTTCTATGATTCTCAAGAATCCGAGCCGACTGGAATTAGATATAGCTGACTCATCCAGAACTCAGTTGAAAATGGTTTGAAAAGCCTCTGAGACTCCAGCCGACTGGAATTCAGCCCAGCCGACTCGTCTAAAGTGAGGTATTTTCTTAACTATGGAAGCTAGCCACTGGCACTCAACCCAGCCAACCCGAACTTCATCCGAGCCGACTCGAAGTTTGTCTGAGCCGACTGGAATGGCGGGGTCACCTCTAATGGCTAGTTCCAGTTCTCAGTTTTTGAATTCCAAAAGTGCTTCAATGGTAACCTATCACCTCCCAACGGTCTACAACATTCAAAATCAAGGGAAGGCAGTTGAAGTCTCTATAAATAAGGTATGAGAACATCTTTGGAGAGACTAATGAGCGAATAATGATTTGGAGCATTTATCGAACACTTATTGAAGTGAAGTGAGAGAGCACTAGAGCTTTAAAGTTTGCCTTCAAGCCTGCAACAACTCTTACCAGAAGCTTGAAGCACCTTTTTGAGGAAAGCAAGGAAGCCATTGAAGTGCATTGAAGAGCATTCAGTGGATCTTCACTCGAGCTGCATTGGCAACCACCCAGACAACAGAGTTTGTCTTTATTGTTGCTTTTTTAATCTATCATTTAGAATATCTGGGTTATTGGTGAGCCCTGTTGTAAAACCAAATAGGTTACTTTGGTGAGCCTTTAAAACCAAAGTGTAGAGGTTTCTTTGGTGAGCCTAGCTAAAACCAAAGTGTAGAGATTTTAGGTGACCTGTAAAATCCTAACTTGGATTTTTTTGGTGAGCCCAGTTTCAAAAACCAAAGTATAGAGGTTTGGATTATGAGCCTGTAAATAATCCGACTGTATTCCGGTTTGGGGGATATAGTGAAAATCCCGAGTGGTGAACTTGGATAGTGAACGTAGGAGCTGGGTTGCTCCGAACCACTATAAATCTGCTTTGTTTGTGTTGTGTTTGTTCTATCTTTTTGCTTTACTTTCTTTCTCTGATTAACACAGCACCTAACCACTAATTGGAATTACTTGTGCACATACTTGCAAAAATTTTGTTATTCCCAATTCACCCCCCTCTTGGGACTAAGCCACCTGGGCAACAGGGATTTTGTCTGATGCTTTTTAAAAGTGTCAGGAAAAATCGTCTCCATCCCTGTATTCTCGACACTTTTATGATAATTTTTAAAACATCGGGAGGATTTTTGCGATGCTTTAAAGCATCGGGAAAGGTCTTTATTAGCATTGCCTTTTTCCCTATTTTTTGTAGTGGAATGAGTCATGGTCTTTCATGTAGCTCATGGTTTTGAGACTATTTCATGCACTATCGAGTGGCTAGGGATGATCCAAGGTGTTGATCTGGTGGTGGGGGAGGAAGCTGACATGCTGAAGGACTTATACGCACGATTCTAGCCAGGAATTACATGATTTAAGGGTTACGAAGCTACAAAAATATATGATCAAATGATTGACATTAAAGCTAACCTATTCTAGGCTTTTAATAGTGGGATTTCGAGTGCTTTGATGGTGATCGGATGGTAGAGAGGGATTCACCTGAACTAGGTCCTGTTTTACATCATTTCTACTCCAAATTTTAGGGGAAATAACCTTCACCTAGTTCCATTTAAAGGGACAACAGGGAGCAATAGTAGTCAGTTAGTAGATGCTAGAAATTAGTTTTTATTATTTTATTTTAGTTTGTTGAGGGTTTGAGATAGAGAGGAAAAAGATGTTATCTACTCAACCCATGTGCAGCTAAGGCTACTCCATTTTGGAAATGGAATGAAGTTCTTCTTATAACAGATTTATTTTCTTTCCTTATTTTATATATTTTTTATGTATAATAATAAAATTCTTATTCCCTTTAATTATGCTTTTGTTATATTCTCTTGAATGATTGAACTTTTAAAAATTATTCTTCAAGGAGACGGGCTGTGATCTTAACAAGATGTGGTTCATACTCGAATAGGAGTTAGATTGTCTTGAAGTTAATTTCTCTTCTTTTATATGGATTGGGATAATCTATACTTATAAAGGGATAGGCCATAATCCGAGGGATATAGTTCATATTTAGATAGAGATAGGTTACACTCAGAAACCAGTTAATCACAAGTCCTTTAAATGAATGAATACTAAAATCTGTTAACAAGAAGAATGCATTTTTAATTCTTGAGATGTTCTAAGTTTAATCATGTTTGAATTAATTTAATCTACCAATTTGTTTCTAGAACTTTGTAATCAAAATATTTTAATTTTTTTATTTACTTCTTCATAAAATAATTATCCTAGTTCCCCGTGGATGCAATTCCAACTCATCCTATCTATATAGTTTGAGTTAGGAATTTACTTTGACTTAAAATTTTGGCATCATTGTTAGGGATCTTAGCACGATTATTTTTCAAAAAAATTTAAAAAAATTTTTTTGTTCTATTTATTACTTTTTTAAAGTTTATTACCTTCTTAGTTTATTGCTTTATTATTCTTGCTTTATTTTGTTGTCTTATTTCTAAATTATCTTTTATTCTTGCTAGCTAAAAGAGAAAGAAAAAAGGAAAAAGAATTGCATTCTTCTTATTTGCAAGATTGACTCCTATTTTCGCTCCTGAAGATTGATGCAGGATAAATAATTAAAGCCTAATTAACAAAGATTAGCAGAGAATAATATTTTTATATTTTTTAGATTTTAAGGAGACTCAAAGGAGACAATAAAGAAAACTAGTTTAGTTAACTACCCGTACAAGTAACCTACAAAGTAACTAGACAACAGGACTTGATGGTTGAAAAATCATTGTAACTAGGATTTATCTATCAACGAGTCCGAGAATAACGAGAAAGGAATAAGTTTCGATTTTATCAATGAAGAAATGCTCCTCCGAATCAGATCTGACAGAACTCTCAAGATCTTAATGGCAGGGTTTCAAGAACTTGATTCATAGCTTCGATCTTCCGTGCAAAGCTGGTTCTGAGGCAAGAACACCTGATTTTGACTCTTGATCACCTGTAACACTCAACAATGAAAATCACAAATTAAGAAGTAGCAAAGAAAAAGAAAGAATGAAAGGAACAAATGGTAATTTTTGGATTTTCTGGTCGGCTGATAGGTAGGATAACTAGGGCCTTGCACCCCACGATGTTCTGAAGAACAAAGAAAAAGGGCCTCATACCCCACGATGTTCCGAAGAAAAAGAAAAAGGGCCTCACACCCCTCAATGCACATAGCAAAGAAATTTGATAGCATGTCTTTATTGATGAATAATAATTGATTAATTACAGGGGGTTAGAGGGGTATTTATAGACCCCCAACCAATGGTGTAAGGGATACAATAACTAGTCTTTTTCTTTCTTAGACTATAACTCCTAGAATCCTGCTTTAGGTAGCATGGACTTTTGTTTACTGAGAAGATTTGGACTATTTTCAAAGTGGGCGACAACTTGAGGCTTCTCATCCAAAGTGGGTGCCCAAGTGGTGGATTGGTGAGTTGGCTTGATGTAGGGTCAAGATGCTTCATCACTTGGCTTTGCTTGTTGGACTCTAGAGTCTGGATGATGTGGTTTTCTGTAGGTGAGTGGACTCTTCAGTCTAAATAGAAGAGGACTCAAGAGTTTTGGTGAGACTCCTGAGTTTTGGAGATTTAAGCAGCTGGCAACCTATTTGATTGAAACTCTATGGTAGAGAACCTTTAAACTTCTTTCATTTGATAAGCAATAGTTTTGAACTCTCTTTGAAGTTGGACGTGGCGACAAGAAGAGGTGTGGAATGCTTGGCCGATTTCTTCTTAATTGGTGTGAAATAATTTGAGTGGGGATGCTAATATGGAGAACTCCTTCTACTTTACACTTCTTAAAAAGAAGGGGCGCCATTTGGAATTCATTTAAGACATGGCATGTGGGATGTCCAAACATAAGTGACATGGAAAGTGTGTTGTCCCAATGGCAAGTAAATTTTAGACATGTCATGTATTCTTATCCTGGTTGAAGTGCCAAGCAATGTTGTTTGATGTCCAAACATGACATGTGTTGATGTCCAAATCTTTGAAAAGGTGGTGCCAAGAAGAGGTTGTGACTTGGGCTAGCACATGGGTTGTCTTGAGCTAGCACATGGGGTCACATGGGTCTTCAATTGGGTGCACATGGGATGTTGTCTTGGGTCCCCTCTTGTAATACAGGACTCAATGACTCAACTAGTTACATGGACTCAATAAAAAATAAATCACATGACTCAACTAAATAACCAACCATACTTAATTAGGCTTACGAATAAAAATCCAATTAAAGTTGGTAAAAATGGCTAATTCAAACTGGACCATTTAAATTTCAATTGGGTAAATAGGGTTTGACTCAATTGGGGTTTCGACTCAATTTAGTAAAAAAGGTTTTATCCCAAACTAAATAAAATCCTAATAATATTGGTAAAAAGGGTTTACCCTAACTAGACCAAAATAACAGAATTTAAAATAAATATTTACATGATAAAAAGGGTTTGGATATTTGGATTTTACTCACGGGTGATCCATAGGGATATGGGTTTGACCTGTCGATTTCTTTTAGCCTTGGTGCCCACACCAGAGATGGTACTGACTCAGGCTCGACTAGGACATGACTGGAGTCGATGTGGCTGTCGACTTAAAGCTAGGTCTCACAGCATCATTTGCTGGGAGTCAATCCTGCAAGACAGAGGAGATCGGAATGTTCGATATACCAAGGGTGGGTTCCTAGTGGTGGACCCTCCAATGCCTAAGTCAATCTCTTGAAGAGGCAAACAAAGGAGGCTTGGGTCCCCTCTAGGTGTAGAGAGTGAAGCAGAGCTTAGAGGAGCAGGAGAAGAGGCAAAGGGACGAGAACGGAGTGCGATCTTCAAAAGAAGGGGTGCACGATTTGTATGAGGCCTACTTCTTGAGAGATGGTACGTTGGTGAGCGGATTTACAGAGATCGGGACATTCTATGGTTGATGGGAAGTGCATAAGGAAGCCTGCAAATGTCTTAATGAACTCTTTGTGGATTCTTACAGAATCATGATCTAGGGGTGTGTCTCTTAGGGTAGTAGTAGTGAGTGCTCGACTCCATGTGACCATACTTTCCTTTTGGGACCTCTTTTATTTTTTGGTCTTTTGTTTCCTCTTCTCTTCTTCTTACTTGGAGGGTCTCAGGGAACTAATTTATAGGCATATGCCTAATGCCTAAAGGTAGAGAATGATGGTTGACATATTTCACCTATTATAGGTATGTCTGGAGTAGGAGATTATGCCATGATAGGTGAGGCACGAGATACAAGGTAGGCCCAGTAGTGGTCAATGTCCATGTGGGAGTTGGTGAGCATGCATCTTAATATCCAGGTAGAGAAATGTTGGGAGGTCACCCCATTTGCTTGCATTGGCTAATACATGCCTAGAATGGTTTAGAGCCTAGGTGCCATGCTAGACCAACCAGACCCTAACATATCAAATGCCACCCACTTCCGAATCCAAGTGGCTTGGCTTCCGGAGCATTGGACAAAGGAATAGAGATCTAGTTGGTTTAGTAGGGCATAGGGGCATGCTATGCTAGGATGAAGCTAGCAAGATAAGCGCTATATGAGACTTGCAACAAGGCTATGCTAGGAGAGGTAGGTGAGGCCATGCTTGTGAGGCAGCTATCATGATGAGGCAAGCAAGGCATACTAGAAAGGCAGCTCACAGTGAGGTAGGTGAGGCAGTGCTAGGATAAGCAGCTTGTGGTGAGGTAGGCGAGGCTGCTTTCATCAAGATTCATGTCCAGATTGGGCATGGTCCTTCAGGAGGTGATGTCATCTGATGCGATGATAGTTTTTAAAAATTACTGTAGTGGTTTACAGTTCTAAGAATATTGATATGCCTCCCGGGATGGTGCCTTTAATGAAATCGATGTTGGATGCGTTGATCTACGAGATTGAAATTGATGTCCCTTCTTCAAGGAATGAACGGGTCTTTTTGATGAGTATATATATGCATACGAGGGTTGGTCAAGCCTCTTCCATCAGTAAGTTTGGGTGATCAAGAATGGTGAAGCTATAGGAAAGAGGAGAGGAGTTTTAGTCAGTTAGAGAGGCATACTAGCGCTATCCACCATGGGTTCCTCTATCTTTCCTTCCTCCGTGCTTTCTTTTTTCCTTTATATCTGATGTGTGACAGTCATGGGGGCAGAAGAGGGGGCCTAATACCTAAGATCATGGCCTCCATCTTGATAGAAGAGAAGGTCCACCAACTGGGAGGAAGTTTATCCTTATAGCAGCATTCATCTGGAGGTTCTAGGAAGGATGAGCACATCATCGAAGGGACAATGACAAGGATCACCCTTCATGAAGAATTATTAACTGTGGTCTCAAGACTCCCATGCTCCCAGGATGGCAAATATGCTAACCTATATCCAGTGTAGTTGGTCCTCAATGCCTGGAGGCACCATCATTGGCTTCTTTTAGCTTGATGGTCCACCACTACATAGAGCCCAGGGCAAAGGCAATTCACCATTTCTTCCCAAGATCGAGCAGAGAGACAAGTCGAGCATATCTTGGATGACAAGATTATTGCTACTCAAGGCAAAGACTATCAGCGATATCTGGTTCGTTGGCAAGGACGATCTGAAACTGACAATTCTTGGATCACCAGAGGAGGACTTACAAAGAATTGACCCAGATTTACTAGAGCACTATTACAGTAAGGTTGACCCATACTCGACAGAGTCAAGTTCCTCCCACCCAAAAGAATTGGTGCGGACACCAGGGCCAGAAGAAAATGATAGGTTGATCCCACATATCAGTGGATCACCTGTGAATGAAGCCCTAAGTCCAAACCACACTTGTAAATATTTATCTTGAATTTTGTTATTTTAGCTTAGTTAGGTTTAGCCCTAAACCTCAAATTGAGTTCCTGTAAAAAATCCCTGGACCCAAAATTGAGTTTGTAAAAAATCCCAATTTCAATGGATCATAAATGGTCCAAATGTTAGTTAGCCCTTTTTACCAATTAGGTTTGTATATAACTCTATTTATCAGGTTATGTCAAAACCTATTTTGAGCCAAACCCTATTTACCAGTTTAGTTAGTTGGTTATGCCTTTTGATCAATTTGATCAAGTTGGGCTTTAATTAATAGTTGTTTAGTCTTGTAATTATTAGTTGAGTCCTGTAATACAAGAGACCCAAGTCAAACCCATGTGACTCCATATGCTGGCTCAAGTCAAGCCATGTGACTCCATGTGCTAGCTCAAGTCACTTGCTACATGACAACCACTTCTCGGCGCCACCTTTTCAAGATTTTGGACAACATCACATGACATGTTCGGACAACATTTGCCACCTCATCGGGATAACACCATTACCACCTCATCGGGACAACACCACTTGTCACCTCACCTACCTTAGTCGGCCACATGGAGAGGGAGTTGATGCCACTTTAAGATGAGTAAATGAGAAGAAGTCCAAGCCATATTAGCGCCCCTTCCCCTCTCATTTTCTCACCAAATCCCAAGGAAAAGTTGGCCAAGAGTCCATCTCAAAGGGAGATGCCACCTAGCTTCTCAGCCCATCTCAATGTAATTCTGTCTCAAGGGGACATCAATCAAGGAGAGGACAAGAAAACTTCTTACTTTAGAGTTCAAGCTACTCAAGTTCTAAACTCAAGAATCCAACAAAAACTCTTGAGTTTTTCTATCCAAATTGGAGAGTCCATTTTCACACAGGAGCCCACATCATCCAAACTCCAGAGACCACTAATCATGGCCAATCAATGAACCAATCTTGGCCACTCATCATCACACATCACCTATCCTCATCTTGGCGCCCAAATGGGATTAGGATCTCTTATTGTCGCCCACTTTGAAGGAAGCTCTAGATTTGCCCAAAGACAGGAGTCCAAGACACCAGAAGTAAGGATTCAAGGGAGTTGTTCCCTAAGGAAACCAATACTAGTCTTTGTAACCCTTACACTTCTGGTTGATGGTCTATAAATACCGCATCAATCCCTTATATTATTCATTCAAGATATATGAAATAAAGCTGACATTCTATCAAAATTTTCTTTACTGTGTGCATCACGGGGTGTGAGGTCCTTCCTTTATTCTTCAGAGCATCATGGGGTATAAGGCCCTACATATCCAACAATCAGAAAATCCTAGCTGCCATTCCAGCTTCTTCTTCCCTTTTTCTATTCCATTGAATTTTTCTTTTCCATGCCTTCTTATATGTGATTGACTGATTACAGGTGATCGAGGTCAGACGTAATGGTATTTCTTGCTTGGAACCAATTGGATTGAAGATCGGAGCCCGAGGATCGAGATCTTGAAGCCCTGCCGCAAGATCCTTGAGAGTCCAATCAGATCTACAATCAAAGAATTATATTCACTGTTGGTAAAATAAAAACTCTTCCTCTTCTCTTAATTATGATTCGTTGAAGGTGTAACCCTAGTTTAAGGTGATTTCTTAATCACCAAGTCCTATTCCTAATTAGTGCTTGATTTACTTTGCGGGCTTTAGAACTAGTTGACTAGTTTGCTTTAATTATTTACTTTGAGTCTTTAAAACTGAAAATCCAGAAAAAATTAATTGCTATTAATATCAGATAATTAGCTTTAATAATAGTAAATTAATTTTGCATATTGTCCCGCATCACTTATAGACCACCCCAACTCCATATAAGGTCTCATGGGTGGATGCATCACATCCCTATTATACATAGATGCTTGGTCCCCATTTAGTTTAGTACATATGAAGACAAGGTATGGTGGATGTGCTATCAATGGAGGTTAGCAATATTATTTTAGGGAGACCATGGCTATTTGACCATGATGTGACTTATTTGGTAGGTCAAACTCATGTAGCTTTAAGGACAAGGATAAGAAGATTACCATTAAAGTTGTCTAACCAAAGACTACATCCAAAAGGCACCCAAAGGGCCCAAATAAAGTACTGAAAAGAAGAACTTACATCAAATTAATGCCTAAGACTTGGAAAGGAGATTGAGGATGGAACACTTGTTTAGGCCTTTACTTGCAAGGGTCCCTAAAGGACCTTTAGGGACCCTCAAATTGAATATCCACTAGAAGTAGAGACCCTTCTAGAAGAATTTAAGGATGTCTTTCCTAAAGAATTATCCAATCAACTACCACCTTGTTGCCCAGTAAGAAACCCAAAAAGGGGGTGAATTGGATTTCTAAAAAATTTAAATGCAAGTATAAGAATCAATATAAAATCAAACTAAGTATTGTAAATGCAAGTGCAAATTT
The DNA here is from genome assembly GCA_021397845.1 of Areca catechu. Classification (NCBI taxonomy): domain Eukaryota; kingdom Viridiplantae; phylum Streptophyta; class Magnoliopsida; order Arecales; family Arecaceae; genus Areca; species Areca catechu. Next base: position 152,835,480 of record CM038052.1, read on the forward strand.
GTTTTAATAAGTATGCAGCGGAAATATAAAAGCAATAAAATAAGAGCAAATGAAAGAGACAAGCAATCACAAAACACATACCAAATATAGCGGTTCGGTGCTATCTAATGCACCTACATCTACTCCCTAAGGCCCACTTAGGAATATACTATAATCTCAATGATTATAGCTGATCAATTTTCCAGGCTTACTAATCAAAACTTTTCTTGTTCAACAAAGCTTACAAGTCAAAACCTCACTTGATTTTCCGGGCTAGCTAAGAACCTAATTGGTTTTAAGGCTCAAAGCTCACCAATAACCTCTTTGGTTTTTCAATAGGCTAACCAAAAACCTTTACAACAAAAAAAATAGTTTGAAGTAAAGAAATAATGAAAGCTTTCTAATAAAAGTGGATATCTCTTTGAAGCTTTGTTGTAGTGCTGCTTCAACTTGATGAAGCCTCTTTTTAATGCTCAAGAAGGTTGATCTTGAAGGCTCTTGAATGCTTGGAGAATTCTTTTTGCTTGAAGGTGGTTGAACTCAATGAATAGGAGTGAATGCACTTCTTTTCTTTTCATTTATTTTTCTCTTTTCATTTTCTTATGTTTAGATTTGATTTGAATCACTTAAATACCTTTCCAAGGCCTCAACTCAGTTTATGGCCGTTAGATACAAAAAAACTAGCCGTTGGGAGCCAAGAGGAGCGAGTTTTGCGTTTGAAAAACTATCCGTTACTGTTCCCAGAACTCCAAGTGTCGATACTTCAAACTGTGAGTCGACACTTAGGGTCAACACTTGCACTCCATGAGTCGACACCTAGTTCAAATATCTTCAATGAAGCTTTCCGGAATTCTCAGGTGAGTCAACACTTCCACTAGTGAGTCGACACTGTGAGTCGACACTTGATATCCATATGTCGACACTTTAGGCAAGTCTTCAATTTCAGCAAGTTCTGTAACACAAAAATCTCAGACGATAAAGTTTTGGATGAGCCGAGCACTATTATTTGGCTAGTCTTATCCCTTCTTCTCCTTTCATATTTTATTTCCTCCCTAACATAATAATCTTAATTTTTGTAGAATGCAGTTGTTCAGATAGGAAATCATCTAGTGTGGGATCTACACTGAATCTTGGAATTGTGGTCTTGCACGATCTAACAATTGAGTGAAATATTTGGACTGTTTTAATCAAAATCTATAAGTACATCTTATTTTAGTATTTTTATCAGGCATATCATATGTTTTGTTAAAAAAAATTGATGTTATCTCCAGCTCTAATACATGCATTTGGGAAAAAAAAAAAGCCTAAATATTTAAACTAAACAATCAAATTTATGTGAATACCCCTTCTAAAATTAATATTTAAAAATATCTTTATAAAATACTCATTTTGCATGTATATCCTTTTATTTCCTTTTTATTTTCATATTTACCCATGCTATCTAACATCATTAAGAAATGTGCAGTTTTAAAATTGAATTGACTAAATTATCCTTGATAGCTAGATGTAAAAAAGAAAATTTATAAAGGTATACATGTAGATAGCAACTTTTCAAGGATATTCATGTAATTTCTTGTATTTAGAAGTGATATATGCAAAAAATCTTTTTAATATCTTTACCTATTTCCTATATATAATAGCTGATATCTTGAAATATTTTGGGCATTTAGTTTTTCTTTATTCCCACCTTGGATGCATTAATCAAGGTCTCAATTATCTTAGTTTTGTCCGGTCATTGAGGTTGGTTGGCAAGACTTTCAATTTTAAAAGCCTTTGCAGCATTGGTGACTAGTTTTTTTACTTAGTACCTTGACTTACACCATTGAGCCTTTTTTTCAACTATTAGAGTTCAGCTTTACAGATCCTTGTATTTCTATTAAGAACCATATCGAATGTTATTTATAGCTAATAGAAGATGCTTATTTTTTTTAATTTAGGCTAGTCATTTGTCTAGCTTTAACTATTTATCTTTCTCATCTGGACTTGAAACCAGGCATGGTGTTATCATAGTGTCCTGGATTTAGAGTTGTAATCTTATTAGAATATATTCATGGATGCAAAGAATGTCTCACTTTAGTTGGCTAACTCTTCTACAGACCATTGACTTTAAGAAGGCAAGGCAATCACAGGCAAGGATAACAATTTATGTCAACCCAACCCACAAAAGATCCATTATAAGCAGGTTTGGTTTTAATATAACTAGCATATAACTTGCATGATGTGCATAATATAATTTATATTTTCTTCTCTAATAATCCTTGAAGTCAATAATTATTATTATGCTAGTAAAATATACATACATAATCGATAGTTTCTCTTTTATTACTTTTCCGTATATCATTCATGGTATTAAAAATTTTAAAAAAGTATTATAAGAAGTCTTTATGTTATTGCATTAATTCTATAGTAATAAATACTTTATTAGAAAATATGTATTTAAAGAAAAAAAATTTCTAGGCATAAAACATGACCTAATCATCAATATCCCAAAAAGAAAAGTTAAGCAATAGGAGCAATTGTTAATTAGATCCTGAAATGTCATTACACATTTACGACAACAGCAAGGTGATGTTCTCTTATACTTTTCATTTCTTTTATTTATTAACTACATAAATTGATAAAATATAAATTACTAAAAATGTTATTATATCAACATATATCAGTAAACTAAACATCATGAAGGGCAATTTGGTAACTCGATACCATTTACTCATACTCAATTGCATTCCTATTCTTAAACTTGGTAACTTGATACCATTTTACTCGTAACTCCATATTTAAGCCCAGTCTTCATCCACTCCACAGTTCTATTTTCAATAATTTTTCATAAAATAAAAATATTATAAAATTTAAAAAGTAAAGTTTTATTAAATCATAGATGAGTGATCTTCTTTTCTTCTCATGAGCCAAATTTATGGAAAGAAAACTATTTTAAGATCTTTCATATGACAAAGGAATCAACTTTGAAGATTAAAATAGTAAAAAAAATGATCCAATAATAGTGGAAGAAAAAATTCTAATTCTCAAAAAAAAAAAAAAAAAAACAAAAGGAAAAGAGATCGTCTTGTTGTTGCACTATAATATTCAACATTTCTATCAAAACAAAAAATAGAACCTCGATTACCATTCCAATGAAATTTAAATAAAAAAAGATATTCATGTGATTTGATAAGAGGTAATAGATGATGGTCACTGGATGTGACATTTTTTAATTACCCTATCTAATCATGCTACACTAGAATACCAAAAGAAAAATTGTCATGATAATCTTATAAAATAATATAAGGCATGTTACGACAATAATCTATACAGTTTTTTAATGATGACTTTTCTTCGCATTAAGTAAAGAGAAAGATGGTGATTTAAGAGATTATGAAATGATCGTAACGCATCATTTTTGGCAAGAGGTTATAACACATCTAGTCATTTTATATTAAATTATCAAAAGAAAAACTATCATGATAACATGTCATTTTTGACAAGAGGTTGTAACACATTATTAAGGCATTGACATGGTTCAGGTATAAGATTAAATTTCTAAATAATGCTTTTCAATGGGTTCCAAATAAGCACGTGCCTTTTTTGAACATAATTATATATATATATATATATATATATATATATATCTATATATATATATATATATATGTATGTGTGTGTGAGAGAGAGATAAAAGCATAGCATGTACAAATGGTAAAAAGAAGAGCTTGCCTATGCAAAGCCTCTATTTTAATATAGTATATTAAATTTGTCGGGGGCATTAATGAATCAACCTATCTAATTTATTTATTAAATGAGTTGGATTTAGGTTTAGATCAATGACATGTTTAGCTTGTTTGATCCATTTAATATTAGGATGCTCATGATCTAACCCATTTAGCCCCTTTAAAATTTGGTTAACCCATTTAAACCTGATTAAGCCATTTTTGTCTAGTTTAACCCAACCTGCTTAGCTTGTTTTACCTGTTTAGATTCATTTAATTTGTTAAAAATCTACTTTACATGTTTAATCTATTTAAGCTGAGTTGGTCTATTTAAAAATAGGCCATACGGATCAAATCGAGTTATCTTTTTAATAAATAGATTTATTCATATAAAATTTTAACAATTCAGTAAATAGGTCAGTTTGGATTGATGAATTTTTGACTTGACCTACATCCAGCTCGAACTATATCCAACCCAACCAAACCATTTGCCACCTATAGCCATCAACTGATTGGGGTACAAAATGAGGCACCTATAGTATATGCCCCTGACCATTTGCTTTGCCAACCATAGAATTTAAACTGCTTGTACTCTACCAAGCTAACTCTCTTATTGACACACACTAGAAGAACAAGGTGTTTCAAATTTTTGGTAAGAACGTGTGTTTCACTAGGGTTCTTATATTAGTCAAATTGCAAAGGTTACAAAACAATCCTAGTGTCAATGTAATTCAGCTCTTTTGTCTCCCAATCCAATTAAACTAATTGAATTATTTGTCTTATGCTTATCTTTCTAATAAAATCAAACCATCATGAATTGCTTAGATCCTTCAAGGGTCGGGATAGGAGACCTGCGATGTATCGTCGTCAGAGCATAATTAGATCTTTGTATTCCTTTTGGGTAGTATTTTATTGCCGATATGTTTAAGAGATGTCAGTGAATGCCTAAAAAAACATTTGCGATGAGGATTGTCTCCTTTCATCACTACTAACATGTCAAATTTTTAATGATTAATTAACTAAATATCGATATATATACTCTTTTAGTCGTAATTTCTCTTAAAATCTCATCACCAAATTGTCCAAAGATCTTTCTATATCAACTCTCAACACAATCACGTACAGCATTTCTTCCTTTTTTTTAAAAAAAAAAAAAAAAGGTTTAGGGTTAAAAATCATTTCAGTAAAGTATAAATGAAAATTTATTAATTGTGAATATCAGTGAGTAGAAGTCTGAGTAATTTACATTACAAAATTCATATTATCACAGAAAGTTAAACTTGAGCTCCATCAAATATTGACATGTACTTAATGATAACAATGGGGCTCCCAACGGCGAGCCTTTTCAATGCCAAGAGCATTTGTCATGCACTATGGTCATCGAAGATTCGTTGGATCGAGGCGTCTGGCCTCACAATGCCCAGACAAGATGAGGGACATCTAGACCTTTTGGATCCGAGGCGCTAAAAAATATTACCGACGGCATTACAAGAGTAATGGCAGGCGATGCTCAAAAGATGTTCCATGCCTTCTACCGAGTTGTGGAAGGTATGGGAAGGACTGAAGTGTATAAAACGAAGGAGAAAAAGGAATAATACATAGGCGGTAGAAGGTAACTCGGCAATGGCTATTTCATTACTCAATCAAAGGCCATTGACATATAGATGGAACATTTCTCGGCAACGGCTTCTATTTCGTAGCTCAATAAAAGACCTGATCATAAATTCTATACATCTCGGTCATAGCTGCTTGCAGAAAGAAATTTACAAATTTTAAAGCACGACATGAAGGTAAATTGTACAGTCAATTATTTGGCTAATCTAACTGCAGCTTTAGATCAGTTACAAGTTTAGATCCATAAATATTATCTATATACATACCATGACTGATGGCTACAACATCGATTATACTTGAATAAAATGACTATTTTTAACAAAAGCAAAATACTGATCGAAAGCAACATGGTGAGGCCAAGGTTAACAGTGTCAGCTTTCGACCGATACTTCAACATCTTCATCCTAACACGTGGATAGGGTCGCTGGTGGATCTGACATGGTTTTTATTCAGGTTGATTTTTGGACCCGGACCACCCACTTGTTGATCATGAGGCTGGCTCTTGTTAGTCCCAGCTGGTCATTTGGGTTGGGTTGAAGCTGCCTAGCTTCTCTATAGCTCTTTATGTATATTTTTTTGGCGTTCTTTGTACCCGGATATTCTAGTTCTACTATACTTTCTTAATACTGTAAGTTGTCTTCCATTTTTTTTTTAAATTAGTTTACGGCCAATGAATTTTTGACTCCTTCCATGATGAAAATATCACTTGGAATATTAGAAGATTAGAATCATGAATACCAGTGATGTGGCAGGAAACAGATGTGTAATCTCTGTCGGATGCCGTGTCAGAGAAAACCGTCATGGTGGACACTCCATCTCGGACCTCTTTGCCTTGCCGAACTCCCTCAGAATGCAAAGGCGGCCACCAAAATCGAGTTCTGCCCTCCGCCAGGTCAGCACCCGAAAGCCCGTGGTGTCTAGGCCGGAGCCGAGCGACTTCCTTCGCCATATCAAGCCCCTCCGAGGTCGAGTTTCCTGGACCGGAGTCGAGCCCAACCCTCCTCCGCCAGGGTGAACCCCTCCGAGGCCGAGCCCTCTGTGCTGGAGTCACGCGCCGCCCTCCTCCACCAGATCGAGCCCCTCCGAGGTCGAGCCCCCCCCGGACCGGAGTCGAGCTCAGCCCTCCTCCGCTAGGTTGAACCCCTCCGAGGTCGAGCCCTCTAGGCAGAAGTCGAACCTTCCTCCACCGGTCGAGCCTCTGGACCGGAGTCGAGCCCAGCCCTCCTCTGCCAGGTGAGCCCCCACAGGCCGGAGCCGAGTCCTGGCTCTCCAGTTTGGCAACCACCTCGAACAGTACCGCCGGCCACCAGAGGGACGGAGCCACCTCCCGAGGCACCGGCGAGCCGCCCGACGATTGCGAGAAAGCACCCATCAAATCATAATAACCGTTCACAGAGCCACCACTTATACCAGAAAAGGAAGAAGCTCCCTGATTGAGGGTGCCATGCTCTCCACCAACTGCCTGCGCCAGAAGAAGAGGAAGTCAACCAGGGGATTTGAATCCCGGGAGGCGGCGACCCCTCAATCGAAGCCCTGCCAGGTTTCTCGGAGTGGAGCGACCGGGAGGAATGTTAGAGCGCATGGCAGCTTCCTTTATCATGAATCGGGAAAGACATCCCGTTCACGGCACGAAACACCATCGCATGCACCTGCCGGTGCGGGGGAGATCCCGAGATAGGCATCAATAGCCACCTGGGATTAAAAGAACCTTCGACACCCCAACAGGGAGGTACGCAAGCCAAACCATGAAATATCGAAGCAAAGGGGAGAGGAGGTCGATTCACCTCGGCCACCACACTCTTCAACACACTTGCACCCTCATTCTTAGACCACACACTCCTCCTAGCATGGAGTCCATCTCAGGGGCTTGACCAGGAGGATCTGTTCTCCTGGATCATCACCGACTTGACCGTCGGAGTGTCCCCACCAGAATTCCCGGCCGGGTCACTAACCCTGTTTTGCAGGGCCCAAGGAGCAGACCATCACCGAGAAGACGAAGGGCAGTCTTACTCTGACACCAGCTACGGGCCACGACGATCTTGGTGGCAATAGATTGGCGTACCAAGTAGGGGGCAGGACGATCTTTGATCCAACCTAAGCCCCTTGTAAGCGGCTCATCGGAAGGATGGAGACGACGCGAGTGAGAGAGGTTTCCACCAGATGTGTGGGATACTCCCCTTCCCGAGGGAACTCGAAAAACCCAGAGGTGGAACCGCTCGCTCCAGCTCAACCACCCCCGGTGGAATCTCAGCTGGCTACGCTCACCCAGCAGATGCAAATCCTTGCCACAGCAGTGCACCGGCTCCAGCACTAGCACCGGTCTTTGGCTACTCACCAGCAGCCAGGGACTCCCGCGGCTCATGCTGCAGCACTCCGCGATAGCCTGCGTTCCTTCCAAGGAAGGCCTTCACAGCCATAAATCATCATTGACAACCAGGATAATCACCAGACTCCGGCGAAGAGACAACGGGCCGGATCTGTCGATAGGGAGAGCCGCTTCTCAAACCTCGAGTGGTGACGTCCAAGCCCCGCTAAGGTAGGAAAAGAAAGGACCCCCGTCATGGACACCATGCACCCATGTCACTTTCTCCGTCTCCTTCGACGGAGGGGTCTACTGATGAGGCCATTAGGCTCATGACAGAGAAGCACCTGGAGGAGCATGACCACAAGCTGGCGGAGTTATCTCATCGGTTTGCCAATCTACAGGGCTCCACGAGCGAGCCAGTGGGCTACGACACCCGTATCCCATTCTCCCGAGAAGTCCAAGAGGAGCCGATCCCAAATCGGTTCCGCATGCCGCAGGTGGATCCCTACGATAGGACCACTGACCCCCTGGATCACCTTGAGAGCTATAAAGCCCTCATGAGGGTCCAGGGGGCAACCGATGCCCTCCTCTGCATCGCCTTCACTGCTACCCTCTGGAAGGTAGCCCGGGTGTGGTTCACCCGCCTTGAGCCGGAGAGCATCGGCTCTTTTGCTCAGCCGGGGTAGAAGTTCGTGGCCCACTTCGATGCTTGTCGGAAGGTGCCACGAGAGGCGTACAGCCTCTTCTCCATCAGGCAGCAGGATCGCATGTGGCTCGTTTAAGGCTGCTGCGTTGGAGATCTACACATCTTGATGAGCCAGTTGCCATGCTGGCACTGAAGCGAGGACTCAGGACCTCCTGCTTGACCTACTCGCTCAACAAAAAAACCTTCCAAGACTTACTCCGAGCTCCTCCTCTGAGCTCAGAAGTACATCCATTCCGAGGAGGCAGATCGTACGAGACGGGAGCTTGATGGGAAGCCGCAGAAGAAGCCAACTCCAGTCGAGACGTCCGGGATGCAGAAGCCGGACCCCTGTCTCCGAGCTTCCGGCAAGGGTCGAGACCTAGAAGCACTCCCGTTCCCGAGAGAGGTACAGCCCCCTCCTTGCCCCGAGGACGAAGATCCTCATGGAGATCAAAGATGAGTCCTACCTGAAGCATCCACCTCTGATGAGGCCGTCCATTGGCCGAGACAAAACAAAGTACTGTCGCTACCATCGCGACCACGGCCACGACACCGAGGAATGCCGCAACCTCAAGAAGGAGATCGAAGAACTCATCAAGAGGGGTTATCTCAGACGGTTCGTGGGGGGCAGACAACAAGCATAACCTCAGGCGCTCGTAGGTCTCCTACTAGTTCCGGTAGTTGATAATCGCCCTACCGAGAAGCTGGTGGGGATTATATGCTGGGGAGCCGAGCGAGCATCCAAGAAGGCCCAGGGGGCAGGGCATTTTGAAAATGTACTCCCCTTTATGAGGGAGCGAGAATATGAGGGAAAAATATAAATAATGATGCCGTGGTCATCGAGATGACGATCATGAAGCATCTTGTAAAATGCATCATGGTTGATAGTGGAAGCTCCACAGATGTGCTTTTCTATGATACTTTTTTCAGGATGAATCTTTTCCCTACTCAACTCAGACCTGTGTACACCCCCCTTATCGGTTTCACGGGTGATTCTGTTAGGGTCGAGGGAGAAATTACTCTCCCAGTTACTGCTGGGACCCACCTCGGTAGAGTACCGTTATGATGGCTTTCATAGTTGTCAGGCTTCCCTCAGCCTATAACGTGATCCTTGGTCGACCCGGGCTTAACCTGCTCGATGCCGTCGTCTCTACTAAAAGACTACTTGTGCAGTTCCCAACTCCCTACGATGTCGGGAAGATGAGGGGAGCACCCCAGTCAATGCAACACTGTTTCCAAACTCTTCCTGGGACCAAGACCCCCGAGGATGACCCCAGGGTGGACGATCTCGACCAAAGGGCTTAAGACCCCAGGGGTGGCCCAGTTGAATGTCTACTGACTTATCTGCTCGAAGCCGACCAGGAGAAGATGGTGCAGATCGGGGCCCAGCTACAAGATGAGGAGAGGGCCCACCTGTTGGAGTTCTTACGAGTGAATGCAGATATTTCGCCTGGACAGCGGTCGATATGCTAGGTATTCCCTCTGACATCATCATACACAAGCTGAGCATTGACCAAAAATACAGGCCATTTTGGCAGAAGAAGAGGAGCTTCGCCCTGGAGAGGCAGGCAACAATCAATGAGGAAGTCGACAAGCTCCTCGCTGCCGGCTTCATTCGGAAGGTACAATATCCAAGCTGGCTAGCGAATATGGTGATGGTGAAGAAGAGCAACAACAAATGGAGGATCTGTGTAGACTACACCGACCTTAACAGGGCATGCTCGAAGGATAGCTTCCTTCTACCTAAGATTGACCAACTGGTGGACGCCACCTCGGGTCACCGGCTCCGCTCCTTCATGGATGCATTCTCTGAATATAATCAGATCCGGATGTATCTAGAGGACGAGGAGCACATCGCCTTCATTATCAACCAGGGGATGTACTGCTACAAGATGATGCTCTTTGGTCTGAAGAATGCTGGAGCCACGTACCAACATCTGGTCAATTGGATCTTCAAAGACTAGATTGGCCGGAACATGCAGGTGTACGTGGATGACATGCTTGTCATGAGCAAGCCGAGCTCGGATCACATCGCCTACCTCGTCGAAGCCTTCAACAACCTCCGAAAGCACCAGATGATTCTGAACCCAGCGAAGTGCGCCTTCGGAGTGGCAGCAGAAAAGTTCCTCAGCTTCATGGTCACTCAGAGGGGCATTGAAGCGAACCCGTAGAAGGTCCAGGCGATCATCGACATGGAGCACCCGACATCCAAGAAGCAAGTCCAGTGCCTAACAGGGTGAATTATGGCTCTGAGCTGGTTCATCTTGAGATCGGTCGATCGCTTGTCTCCCTTTTCAAGGCGCTGCGCAAGATGCATGACTTCACTTGGATGAAGGAGTGCAATATGGCCTTCGAGGGATTGAAGGAATTCATGGCCTCATCTCCGCTGCTCTCCCAACCAGAGGAAGGAGAGGAGCTCCTGCTCTACCTGGCGGTCACACCCGGAGCCGTTAGCTCGGTCCTCATCTGTGCAGACGAGGACGGATCCCAGAAGCCGGTGTACTATACCAGCAAAGTCCTCCACGATGCGGAGATCAGGTATACCCACTCCGAGAAACTCATTTTTGTCCTAATAATGTCTATTAAGCACCTCAGGCCTTACTTACAAGCACATCCCATCGTGGTCGTGACGGATCAGCCATTGAGGACCATACTTAGCCACCCCGAAACTTTCGGGAGGCTAGCCAAGTGGTCTCTACTGCTGAGCGAGTTTGATATAGCGTATCGGCTGAGGTCGTCGCAGAAGGCCCAAGTCCTAGCCGACTTTGTGGTCGAATGCACAGGATTCGCCGTGCCAGAGCAGACAACGACGGAGCGTCAGACTGAGCCCGGACCATAGGAGGAGCCCTGGATCCTCCACGTGGATGGCGTGTCCAACTCCGACAGAAGCGGAGCAGGCTCATCCTCGCCAACAGTGATGGGGTGGTGACAGAATGTGCTCTCCACTTCAAGTTCGCCGTGACAAACAATCAGGCGGAGTACGAGACGCTCCTCATGGGCTTGAAGGTCTCATGCGAGCTAGGCGTATAGAACTTGAAAGTCTTCACCGACTCCCAACTTATGGCTGGACAAGTTTCTGGAGAATATGAAGCCAGTGACCCCTAGATGATGAAGTACCTGGAGCGAGTCCGCTAATGCATGATAGGCTTCCGATGTTTCAACATCTTCCATATCCCCTGCGAAGAGAATGCTCACACGGATGCACTGTCGAGACTCGCAACCCTACCGGACTCATCGCTGGGGCGTGTATACATTGAGCACCTCGAAAACCCCAGCTACGAAAGCCCAGAGGAGGTGCAGCAAGTCAACCTGGAGACGAGCTGGATGGACAGGTATGTCAGGTACATCACTGATGGTACCTTGCCTGAGGACTACGTGGAAGCCGGCCTCATCAAGAAGAAGGCCTCCCGGTTTGTTCTAATGGAAGGCCAACTCTACCGCCGATTTCACTCCTACCCGCTCTTGAAGTGCCTCAGGCCTACGGAGGCAGCCTTCGTACTCCAGGAGATACATGAAGGCCTCTGTGGGAATCATGTGGGAGGAAGGACATTAGCATACAAAGCTCTTCTCTAGGGATACTCTAGGAGACCATGAGGGAGGACACCACCGACTTCGTCAAGAGGTGTGACAAATGCCAGCACCATGCCTATATACAGAGCCAACCGGCGGTGCCGATCTCCTAGCTCTCATCCCCTTGGCCTTTGCCTAGTGGGGGATGGACATCCTGGGGCCATTTCCCCCGGCATCGGGGCAAGGAGGTTCCTGCTGGTGGCGATTGACTACTTCACCAAGTGGGTCGAGGCAGAGCTGCTAGCCGGATCATAAAGGCCAATGTCCGCCAATTCTTCTGGAAATCGATTATCTGTCGCTTCGGACTCCCCCGCTACATCATCACTGACAACGGACAGCATTTTGACAATCGGGAGTTTGAAGGGTTCTGCACCGAGCACGACATCCAAACACCACTTCACCTCGGTAGTTCATCCCCAAATAAACGGGGAGGCCGAGGTGCCTAATCGACCATTCTTCAAGGACTCAGAACCATGCTAGACCAAGCTAAGGGCAGATGGGCGGAAGAACTTCCAAGTATTCTGTGGACCTACCACACAATACCCAGAACGGCCATAAATGAAACACCTTTCAACCTTGTTTTCGATGCTGAGGCCGTCGTCCCAGTTGAGCTCGGCGTGTCCATGCTATGAGTGAAGCAATATGACGAAGTGCAGAACCGGCGTACCTTCTACTCAACTTGGACCTCCTCGAGGAAACCAGAGACAAAGCCTGGCTCCGGATGGTGGCATACCGGCAACGAGTGGCCCGGTACTACAACGCACGGGTAAGGCCCAAGGTTTTTCTGACCTGGCGACCTGGTGCTGCACCGAGTCGAAGCATCTCAACCTCGGGAGTGCGGCAAGCTCTTGTTGAACTGGAAAGGCCCCTACAAGGTAGTCGAAGCTCTTCCATAAGGAGCCTACTACCTTGAGAATCTGGACGGTGCCAGGTTTCCGCGAACATGGAATGCCTGCAATCTGAGAAGATATTATCAGTAGTATAAGGCTTCCCTCCAATAATAATAAATAAAGGTTTCATTTTGCACAAACCGCTCTCTGCTATGCAGGAATGATGATGCCATGCCAAAGGCCTGGCATGCTCAAAGCCGGAGCCATGCTCTCCAGCCACCAAGTCTTCGAGCCCAACTCCCAGACATCAAAGCCCGAAGCCAAGCTCTCGACCACCAAGTCTTCGAGCCCAGCTCTAAGACATCAAAGCTCGGAGCCAAGCTCTTTGGCCACCAAGTATTGAGCCCAGCTTTGAGACATTAAAGCCCAGAGCCAAGCTCTCTAGCCACCAAGTCTCAGAGCCTAGCACCGAGACACCAAAAGCCCAGAGTCAAGCTCTCCGGCCACCAAGTCTTCGAGCCCAGCTCCAAGACATCAAAACCCGGAGCCAAGCTCTCTGGCCACCAAGTCTTCGAGCCCAGCTCCAAGACATCAAAGCCCGGAGCCAGCTCTTCGTCCACCAAGTCTTCGAGCCCAGCTCCGAGACATCAAAGCCCGGAGCCCAGCTCTCCGGCCACCAAGTCTCAGAGCCCAGCACCGAGACACCAAAAGCCCGGAGCCAAGCTCTCCGGCCACCAAGTCTTTGAGCCTAGCTCCAAGACATCAAAGCCCAGAGCCAAGCTCTCCGACCACCAAGTCTTCGAGCCCAGCTCTAAGACATCAAAGCCCTGAGCCAAGCTCTCCGGCCACCAAGTCTCAGAGCCCAGCACAGAGACACCAAATGCCCGGAGCCAAGCTCTCTGGCCACCAAGTCTTCGAGCCCAACTCCAAGACATCAAAGCCCAGAGCCAAGCTCTCCAGCTACCAAGTCTTCAGCCCAGCTCCAAGATATCAAAGCCTGGAGACAAGCTCTCCGGATACCAAGTCTTCGAGCCCAGCTCCAAGACATCAAAGCCGGAGCCAAGCTCTCCAGCCACCAAGTCTTTGAGCCCAGCTCCGAGACATCAAAGCCGGGAGCCAAGCTCTCCGGCCACCAAGTCTCAGAGCCCAGCACGAGACACCAAAAGCCCGGAGCCAAGCTCTCCGACTACCAAGTCTTTCGAGCCCAGCTCCAAGACATCAAAGCTCGGAGCCAAGCTCTCCGGCCACCAAGTCTTCGAGCCCAGCTCCAAGACATCAAAGCCCTGAGCCAAGCTCTCTGGCCACCAAGTCTCAGAGCCCAGCACCGAGACACCAAATGCCCGAAGCCAAGCTCTCTGGCCACCAAGTCTTCGAGCCCAGCTCCAAGATATCAAAGCCCAGAGCCAAGCTCTCCAGCCACCAAGTCTTCAAGCCCAGCTCCAAGATATCAAAGCCCGGAGCCAAGCTCTCCGGACACCAAGTCTTCGAGCCCAGCTCCAAGACATCAAAGCCCGGAGCCAAGCTCTCCGGCCACTAAGTCTTCGAGCCCAGCTCCGAGACATTAAAGCCCGAAGCCAAGCTCTCCGGCCACCAAGTCTTCGAGCCTAGCTCCAAGACATCAAAGCCCGGAGCCAAGCTCTCCGGCCACCAAGTCTTAGAGCCCAGTGCTGAGATACCAAAAGCCTGGAGCCAAGCTCTCTGGCCACCAAGTCTTCGAGCCCAGCTCCAAGATATCAAAGCCCGGAGCCAAGCTCTCCGGCCACCAAGTCTTCGAGCCCAGCACCAAGACATCAAAGCTCGGAGCCAAGCTCTCTGGCCACCAAGTCTTCGAGCCCAGCTCCGAGACATCAAAGCTCGGAGCCAAGCTCTCAGGCCACCAAGTCTTCGAGCCCATCTCCGAGATATCAAAGCCTGGAACCAAGCTCTCCGGCCACCAAGTTTTCAAGCCATCTCCGAGATATCAAAGCCCGGAACCAAGCTCCGGCCACCAAGTTTTCAAGCCCATCTCCAAGACATCAAAGCCCGGAGCCAAGCTCTCCGGCCACAAGTCTTCGAGCCCAGCTCCAAGACATCAAAACCCGGAGCCAAGCTCTCTTGCCACCAAGTCTTCGAGCTCAGCTTCGAGACATCAAAGCCCGGGACCAAGCTCTCCGACCCCAAGTCTTCGAGCTTAGCTCTGAGACATCAGGCCCGGAGCCAAGCTCTCCAGCGTCGAGGCTTGGGACACCCAGAGGCAAAGGAGAAGCCTGCTCCCTGATCTCATCACATGTACAAAAAGATAAAGAAAAAGAAAGGAGAGAAATAGAGCATCCACAAGCCAAATAATGGAAATCTTCACTTCATTGGCAATTCCTTGGTCTATTACAAGTGCCCCTAGGCCCCCAACATGCTGGGCAGCTCAGGTCAGTAACAAAAGAAAAGATAGACAGAAAATAAATCTACCATACTTATGCGGCTCCCCGCCAGGACTCCGTGCCTGCGAGGCATCATCCAGGGGCCCCGAGCTGTCCGTCTCCAACCTCGGCATCCATCACCGATGGAAAAGATTCAGAAATAGCCTCCGACTCCTGGGCGTTGCCCAATTCCAGAGCCGGCTCCACATTAGAAGTGGTGGGGTATGTGAGGAAATGCTGACTATTATCAGAAACGTACCCCTGGACCTGGGAACACAGGTACATGAAACCTTTAAAAAAAGAGTCCGACATTGTCTGATGGAACTCGGCGACAAACTCCTCCAAGGCCTTGTACCTCGCCATGGCTTCTTCAGCTCCCTTCCTTGCTTTGGCAGCTTACTCCTTCGGTGCCGCTGTCCTTCTTAGTAGCCATGGCCTTCCCTCGATAGCGACTAGCTTATCCTTCACCGCATCTAGTTCGGCCTGGAGGGACACTGCACGCCCCTTCTGCCGGACAGCCTCGGCGTATAACTCTGTCAGCCTCTTCTCGGTCGCTGTGAGCTCCTCGGCTTTCTTCCTCGACCGGCTCCGCTCCCGGTCAAGGTCCTTCTGGAGCTCCTTCAAGCGCCTCTCGGCACTGGTGAGTTCTTTTTCGAGCTCCTCATTCTTCAGGCCGAGCTCTCGAGAGATGTCGGACTTCTCCTTTAGCTCGGTCCTCAAGGCCTCGACCTCCCCTACTCATTGCTGGTCATTCTTCATCCAGTTCGGCAACAGTCTCTGATTAGGAGGGTCTCGATGCTGATCTGCACCAAGCCAGACATCAGTAAAAAAAAAGAAGAGAAAAAAAAAAAAGAAGAAAAAGAGAGAAAGTAAAGCCACTTACCGTGAAAGGTAGGGGAAAGATACTACTAATTGCATCCCCTAGCACCTTCCCGGCCATATCCCGCCAGTCGCATGATTGGATTGAAAATCCATCATGCGCACGACCAGCTTCTGGTCCACGGAGCAACAAGATGTCGGGTCCCAATCTGAATGGGATCTGACAGTAGTTTCTTTCCTCCTACTTGCCCCCAAGGCAAATCACCCACTCCGCCACCAGAAGAGGCCTTAGGGGCTGGTTGGGAGCTCGGTGCATCCTCAAGTGGCACCCCCGGCGTCGGCTCCGCTCTTCCCCGCACCTCCTCCTCGATGACGATGAGCTCTGAGGAGGAGGAGGTGACATGATGGCAACGGCTGCAGCAGTAGCCCTGGCCCGGACGACCACCTTCAGCTCCGGGGCGGGGATCGGCTCTCGTCGCCTCAGCCGCTCCAGCACAGGCCGGGTGCCCTCTGCTCTGGCTCGGACACGGCAGCCACCACTCCCCTTTCTTGTGCGGAGGCAGCTTCGGACTCCCTCCCCCTCAGCTTGGTCGACTCGG
The DNA here is from genome assembly GCA_021397845.1 of Areca catechu. Taxonomy (NCBI): domain Eukaryota; kingdom Viridiplantae; phylum Streptophyta; class Magnoliopsida; order Arecales; family Arecaceae; genus Areca; species Areca catechu. The sequence continues at coordinate 152,851,978 of CM038052.1, forward strand.
TGGGAGCGGCCGCCAACGCACCCTCATCACGAGCCCTCTTCGGAGAGGACTCCTTAACTAATCCCGATGGAGGCCTCTTCCGGGTGATCGAAAACAAATTGTCCACCAAGAATCTCATGCCTACATATGGAAGATACAATGTCAGTTCCAGGTCAGAAGAAACAGATTAAGAGGAGTAGAAGGGACTCGAGCCGAACTCACCCAACTCTCCCATCGGGCCAACCCCGATCTCGGTGAGGTTCTGTTCTGACAACAGAACCTTGAGGGAAGGAATCTAGGCAGTGCAGAGCAGCTCGTAAACATCCTTGTCGGCTGCTTCGATCGTAGAATTTCGATTGATGGATCGATCTGGGTCGCTCCACACCCAGTCAACTCCCTCGATTGTGGTAAGGAAAACTTACTCTTCCATCCTTTGATGGAAGAGGGGAGTTCAAACTTGATCCCCTTCGCGGCGAGAAGAAAGAGACCACCACCTGTCCTCGGTAGGGTGGCACTTCAGAGTAAAGAAGGCTCTGAATAAGGAGAAACGGGCGACAATCCCATGGAAGTGACAAAAAACGATAAAGCAGAAGATGGTCCTTATGACGTTCGGAACGAGTTGAGCAGGGACCAACCAATAGCTACCCCAACATAGATAGAAAGAAAGGATGGAAAGGGAAGTGGAGCCCTCCTGAGATGGTCTCTCATAAAAGGCGATCCGACCCGGGCTACTGGAAGTAACCCGATCTCCTGATCGAGGGATCAAGAGCCGAATAGAATACGGGATGCCATAGACATCCTGAATGGTCCCCAGTTCCTCAATCAAGATTGTTGAAGCAATCCCACCGGGACCTGTGGACCGAGAAGGATCAAGAATGGGTTCAGAGGGGGAATGATGAAGAATGGGGATAGGTTCGGGTTCCCTAATGACTATGCCACCAGGGGGATGTCTCCTACTAAGCTCGAAGCACGCCCCATCTCACTCCTCATCGGAAGAAGAGGAAGATGGCGGTCTTGGCCTAGAGGGCCTGGCTTCATCCTGGTTAGTTGAAGGATGAAAATTTGGCCGAATCGAGACATGACAAAGAAGATCAAGGAAGGAAGGAGAAAGCAGACGAGAGACCGGAGGTGAACCTAGTCCTAAGAAGAAGATCCTACTCAACCAAGGCAGGGAGAAAGGAGACTGACCTGCTGTGAACTTTGGGAGACAAGAGTGGCCGGGTGAACGGAAGAAGAACCTCAGTACAATGGTGGGCACAAAGGATTTGAAAGATGGTGTGTTTTGGGAAAGGTTACCTTTTCTTTCGAAGCGACCGGTGCCCAACCGTACCGTTACAAATTCCCATCATCGGATCCGCACCATATGTCGATAATCGATAGGGCTGACATCTGGCTTCAACTGCGATCGCTCCGAATTCTGTGCCTACAATAACTACTCGGACGTGTCCACGTGGCTCCTTGAATAGGTTGAAGAAATCGTTTCTCGAAGCACCATCGATCATGGCCATTATTGCACCGGATTCTCACCTTTCCATGTCAGTGATGCATTTACTCCCTTCGCCCGGAGTGCTTCGCACCAACGGGACTCGGGAGTGGGGGGCAAATGATATGGCAGGAAGCTAACGTGCAATCTCTGTCGGATGCCGTGTTAGAGAAACCTGCCACGGTGGACACTCCATCTCGGACCTCTTTGCTAGGTCAAACTTTCTCAGAATGCCAAGGTAGCCCACCAAATCGAGTTCCGCCCTCTGCCAGGTCGGCACCCGCAAGCCCGTGGTGCCTAGGCCAGAGCCGAGCATCCTCCTTCACCAGATCGAGCCCCTCCAAGGTCGAGCCCCCTGGACTGAGTCGAGCCTAGCCCTCCTCCGCCAGGGTGAACCCCTCCGAGGCTAAGCCCTCTGGGCTGAAGTCGCGCACCGCCCTCCTCGCCAGATCGAGCCCCTCGAGGTCGAGCCCCCCTGGACTGGAGTCGAGCTCAGCCCTCCTCCGCCGGGTTGAGCCCCTTCGAGGTCGGGCCCTCTAGGCAGGAGTCGAGCCTTCCTCCATCGGGTTGAGCCCTAGACCGGAGTTGAGCCCAGCCCTCCTTCGCCAAGTCGAGCCCCTCGGTGGTCAGGCCCCTCGGGTCGGAGCCGAGTCCTGGCTCTCCAATTTGGCAACCATCTCAGATAGTGCCGCCGTCCACCAGAGGGATGGAGCCACCTCCCGAGGCACCGACAAGCCACCCGAGGACTGCGAGAAAGCACCCATCAAATCATAATAACCATCCACAGTCACCACTTACACCAGAAAAGGAAGAAGCTCCCTGACTGAGGTGCCATGCTCTCCACCAACCGCCTGCACCACCCAGAGAGGAAGTCAACCAGGGGATTCAAATCCGGGGGGCGGTGGCCTCCCAATCGAAGCCCTGCCAGGTTTCCTGGAGTGGAGCCATCGAGAGGAATGTTAGAGTGCGTGGCAGCTTCCTTTATCACGAATCGAGAAAGACGTCCCATCCACGGCACGGAACACCGCCGCACATGCCTGTCGATGCGGGAGAGATCCCGAAGTAGGCATTCAACAGCCACTTGGGTTTAAAAGAACCTTCGACACCCCAATAGGGGGTACGCAAGCCAAACCATGAAATATCCAAGCAAATAAGGAGAGGAGGTCCGATCCACCTCGGCCACCACACTCTTCAACACGCTTGCACCGTCATTCTTATACCACAAAAACTCTCCTAGCGTGGAGTCCATCTCAGGGGCTTGACCAAGAGGATCTGTTCCTCTGGATCATCACTGACTTGACCGTCAAAGTGCCCCCACCGGGATCCCCGGCCCGGGTCACTAACTCTTGTTTTGCAGGTCCCAAGTAGTAGACCGTCGCTGAGAGATGAAGGGCAGTCCGACTCCGACATCAGCTACGAGCCATGACGATCTTGGTGGCAACAACTATAAATCCAATCACAAGTACCATAAATCCTATCGAGAATCCTAACACAAGCCTGGCCTAAGATATCTCAATGCTATTGTTGGATGGAAAATTGATTCCTGGATCACTATTGATGTGGGATCATCAGGTCGCATTTGGTTAGGTTGATTGCATCCAAAATGGCCAACCATAAAATATTAGTTCGGTTCTTTAGCTTTGTATAAGTATCTAAGATGTATTAAGTGTATCACTGATTTAGAACCAAATACATTCTCATATGAGTTCTCACATACTCTTTATATTAATCCATGGTATTGTTGTTCGGCTAAGGGTCCAAATCTATTCAAATCCAATTACAAGTATCATAAATCTAATTATAAATATCACAAATCCTATAAAAAATACCATTATTAGCTCATGATCAAAGCAAATGAACCTGTGCTCTAATTTCCTCTAATCCATATGATTTACATTGATACTATTTATAACAATCTAAGATAACACCTAAATAATAAGCCCGAAGGTGTTATTTAGATTTTTTTTATCCTATATAAGTATCTAGTATCTACCTAATGCCTAACCGATATGCAATTAAACACACCCACATGTGGATCCCGCTTTTTTTTAAAAGGAAAATTATTTTAAGAGCAGTCTTTTAAGCATGGGGTAAAATATAATTTTCCTTTTTCCCCTTCCATTAGAAATTTGGTAGGTAATCCCTCCTTTAACACACCACCCCTATAAAGGAAAATAAGAGCATGGGATACACTCTTGATTGACACAGATTTTGGCATAGGATTTGATTCTTCAAAATGTATAGTTTGTAGGATGTAATAATCATGTAATCATTGAGCAAACTAAATTTGATTGACTTGAGTAGCTTAGCTCACTGATAAATCATTATTAGAAATTAGGACTTCATTGATAGAATTTTATTGATGAACATGATTTATCAGAAATTTCTAACGGATCATTGATAGATTTTAATTAGAAAAATAGTAACAAAATATATTTAACATATCCTATAATCTTTGATAAATTTTTGATGGATTATTTATCAGAACCAATTCCATCAAAAAATCTCTTAGAATCTTTTAAAAAAATGTTAAAAAACTTAAAAATATTTATAACGGATTTAGTAAAAATTATTATCATTAACACTTTTGATGGAATTTGCCATTAGAAATATAAATTTAATAATTTTTAAATTATTGGAATGGTTATTTTTAATAGAAAGATGGTCATAAATATTTTAATAAATAAAAAATAAATTTTTGACAGATTATCTATTAAGAAATTGGCATCAATAAATTTTAAATTATTAAAATGATTGTTTTTGAGAGAAATATATTTAGAAATATTTTAACAAATATAAAGTAAGTTTTTTGGCAAATTATATATTTCCTGGAAAGATATTAGAAACATTTTAATAATATAAAGTAAGTTTTCTATAGATATTTGAATATAGAACCATAAAAATATACTTTTAATTTTTATAAATAAGTAGATACAAAGACTTGAACTTCAATATATTGAATAGCCTACTAATCTTAACCACATGCCCAATTATATATTAACTATGTTTTAATTGAATTATTATACATTTATAGGCAATTTGATAATTGTGTGATGGCATGCTATCCTTGATAAGTGATGAAGAGGTGGAAAGGTCCCATGAAATAATTTCTTTATCCATATATGGATTATCTATTCATTAATATTTTCTTTGAATAGGCAAACACAATTGGAAATGGATTTGATGACATGCAGTGGATATAGCATAAGGTCCCTCATGGGTAGTGAAAAGCTGTAAAGGATACTTTATCATTGGATTCAAATTTCATATAATTGACTATGGTCAAGGTAGAAAAAATAATGAATAGTGGAGTTTGTATCAAAAGGAGCTATTATAATGATTATGAACATGACTAATACAAGATGTTACTTAAAATTATACTTATGGCATTATGGTACTGGAAATAAAGTTATACTATTCAAATATGATTGGTATGATACAGAGAAGGGGATTAAACTGATAAATATAGTCTTATTGAAGTCCGACACAATTTGCATTTCTCCACAAATGAGCCATTTGTTATGGCTTAGCAAGTGCAGCAAGTTTATTGCATTGCTTATCCATCAAGAAGGAGGGATAGATATGACAGATGGTCTATTTGCAAAATTAGAGCAATGAGCATATATGACATTCCAGTTACCACAATAATGAAAAAAATATGGCTACGATTGATGATATCTACCAGAGGATGAAATGCCCATTTCAACTCTAGTTGAAGTAACAAATGCACTTGATGGTGTTGATATTCTTATAGATTTTAGTATGTATCAAGAACTCGATGGAGGGGAGTTAAGATAATTGCAACAACAAATAATAGAATTAGAACACGAGTATGATGAAAAAGATAAAGGGGAGGAAGAGAAATTTGTTAAAGAAAATGAGACTGAAGAGGAAGAAAATGAGTTTGAATTATCTAATAGTGATGATGACTAATTTATTTAATTGATGTGTAATTTTAGATTTTTGTAAAATATATTGATCTAAATTATTATCTTTATTAGATAATTTTGCCCCCGATCCTTTCCTCTTCTAACCAAGTTCAAAGTCATGGATCCAATATTGCCTCCTATATCAAGTATTGTAAAATTATTTTAAAATATATTTTTTAAAATTTAGTTGAGATATTATCTTTGCCAACTAACATATTCTATTATGATATTTATTATTATTATTCAATTTCACCATATTTCAATTATATTTGGCTAACAATATTTTTTTCTAAATACCATGGTAGTATGAGATGGTGCAAGCAGCTCCTAGGGAGGGAGGAGAGGTGGTAGAGGATGAGGGGTGCACTATTGTCATACTACTTCTATTGTTGTGCTTGACAAGAGACCACCATTATATCCATAATGTATTCAGGATAGTCCTTTATCCCACACATAAAGCCAGCAGGATACCTCTCTTCATCACCTGGGATAGAATGATACTACTATTGTAGATGATTTTACTTATCCTATAGATGCTCTCGATGAATCCAGTATTAGATCATATACCAGAAACTAGTCCACCACTGTTGCATCCTCTAGGACAAGGGAGATAAATCAAGGGACTTCAGAGCCTACAGATTCATCAACAAGGCAATGTATCACTACAAAGAGTGGAAAGTATATGATGGTTAAATTACTTTTAGTTCATAAAAATTACAAGTATTATATTATGATATTACATAAATAATTATGTAGATTTCAAAAAACTTGATGTTTTCAGATTTAATTTTAAGTTTGGATATCATTGTTTCAGTTTATATAAGAATACTTTTTTTATTGGTTTAGTATTCTTGTTGATGGTTTGTATAAATTAAAACTTGATAATTTTTTTGTGGAATCCCTACTTACTATGCATTTAATTTTGGAATTAAGTGTAGTTTGCTAAATAAAAATTCTGCTTACTTATGGCATAAGTGTTGGGTTATATATCTAAAGAAAGATTAGAGAGATTAGTGAAGAATAAGATTCTTCCAAACCTAGATTTTACTGATCTTGGTACATGTACATATACATCAAAGGAAACCAAACTAGACATAACAAGAAACATGCCACAAGAAGTACTAGGCTTCTTGAAATTATACATACTAATGAATACAAACTTTTTGATGTTCCATCTTTTGGTGGGAGAAAAATATTTTATCACTTTTATTAATAATTTTTATACTAGGATTTTGTCCATTTGTTTAATAAAAATCTCAAGCAGTGGATGTCCTTGAGGTGTTTGTGATTGAGGTTGAAAGGTAACTAGATAAAAGAGTGAAAATTGTACGGTCTGATAGAGGTGGTGAATACTATGGAAAATATAATGAAACGGGATAATATCTAGATCCACTTACAAAGTTCCTTGAAAGATATGGCATATGTGCACACTATTATATGCTAGTTACATCTCAACAAAATGGTATAGTTGAAAGAAAAAATTGGATATTAATGGATATGGTTGGAAGTATGATGAGTAACTCCTTACTATCCAATCATTGTAGATGTATGCTCTCAAAACCACAATGTATTTACTAAACAGGGTTCCTAGTAAGGCAGTTTCAAAAAAATTTTAAATTGTGGATCAGAAGGAAACCTAGTTTTGGTATCTTCATGTTTTGGGTAGCCTAACGAAAGTAAGAATTTATAATCCATATAAAAGCAAATTAGATTCTTGAATAATTAGTGGTTACTTTATTAGTTACCTAGAGAAATCTAAAGGGTATAGGTTTTATTATCCAAATCATAGTAAGAGAATTGTTGAAACCGATAATATAAGATTTATTAAAAATTATGAAGTCAATAGGAGTGATAAACGACACAATGTGGAGATAAAGTTAGGGTAGACATTTCATTATCCATAAGCATTCCTTCATCGACAACTATAAAACATATTGTGCCAACCATTGAACAATGTTTAAACAGCACTAAAAAAAAATTTGAATGAGGAATCATCCCTTGAAAAAATTAATTCATAAATATTTGACATACTTGAACCACAAGAAATGCCTTTAAGAAGATCTGAAAGAGAGAAAATTGGCTATTCTGAATGATTATGTGGTTTACTTATAGGAGTTAGATTTTGATATTGGAATTAATAAAGATTCAATTTCATTTTCACAAGCCATAGAAAGTACTAAGTTCGATAAATGGATTGATGCCATGAAAGATGAATTGAAATCCATGGAATATAATAAAGTCTAGGATCTTATCGAATTGCCAGAAGGTTCTAAATAAGTCAGGTGTAAATTGGTTTTTAAGACCAAGCATAACTCAAATGGAAATGTCAAACGATATAAAGCTAGACTTGCTGCCAAGGGTTATCTCAAAAAAGAGTCATTAATTATAAAGAAACCTTTTCACTGGTCTCAAAGGAAGATTCATTAAGAATAATTATGGTATTGGTGGCTCACTATGATTTAGTGTTATACGAAATGGATGTGAAAACAACCTTCTTAATGAAGAGCTTAAGGAAGAAGTTTATATAGATCAACTTGAAGATTTCTTGATAAAAGGAAAAGGTCAGATAGTATGCAAATTAAAAAGATCAATATATGAACTAAAACAAGTTTCTAGATAATGGTACATCAAGTTCAATGATACCATAATATCTTTTGGATTTAAGAAACACCATTGATCAGTGTATGCACCAAAAGATTAGTGGGATCAAGTTTATATGTTGACGATATTTTGCTTACTACTAATAATTTAAGTATATTGCATGAGATGAAAGATTTTCTCTCAAAGAATTTTGAAATGAAAGATATGTGAGAGGCATCTTGTATGATAGGAATTGAAATATTCCATGACAAATTAAAAGATTTTTTAGGATTATCTCAAAAACTATATTGAAAGAATTCTAGAAAAATTAATATGGATAAATGTCCAACAGTAATTGTTTCGGTTCAAAAAGGAGACAAATTTAGTCTCATGCATTGTCCAAAGAACGATGTAGAATGAAAGAAATGGAATCAATTCCTTATGCTTTCATTGTGGGTAGTTTGATGTATGTGCAAACTCACACAAACTAGATATTAGTTTTATGGTCAGGGTGTTAGGTAGGTATCGAAGTAATCCTGGAAGAAAACATTATAAAGCTACAAATAAGGTTTTGAGGTACTACAAGGAATGAAGAATTACATGCTCATGTATAGGAAATGCAACCACTTGGAAGTTATCAGATACTTGGATTCAAATTTTGCTGGATGCGTTGATGGCAAAGAATCCACATATATTTATCTTTTTATGCTGGCTGAAGGAATAATATCATAGAAAAGTACCAAACAATCTGTCATTGCTTTATCCACTATAGAAGTAGAGTTTGTGGCATGTTTGGAAGCCATAATCTAGACATTATAGCTGTAGAATTTTATTTCAGGACTTTGAGATTGTCGATGCTATTACCGAGCTGCTAAAAATTTATTGCAATAATTCTGCAATGTTATCCTTCTCTAAAAACAACAAAATTCAAGAGGTGCCAAATATATGGAATTAAAGTATGTTACTGTTAAGATGGAGGTTCAAAAATGAAAGTGTCTATTGAACATATTGGAACTGATCTCATGATAGCAAATTTATTGACAAAAGGTTGCAATCAAAGAAATTTAAAGAATATGTAAATGGATCTTGGTTGTTACTACAGTAAAAAGGAGATTTACCGATGCTATTAAAGATATTGTTGACGCTTTTAAGTGTTGGCAAGAAATCTCTCGATGCTTTTAAAGCATCACAAAAGCGTCGAGTATGTAAGCATGGGGACGTAACCTGCCAATGCTTTTTAAAAGCATCGGCAGATGCTGACGCTTTAAAGCGTCGCTAGATTTAAACCTACCGACGCTTTAAAGCATCACCTCTCAATAGGGTACATCCATCTGTATTGTACCGGTCCACCAAGTTTAGCTTCTGAAGCTAGGTAAATGAGTAGATGAACCATAATCATAAAAATCTAGGAGGAAAAATCTTTTGCATCTGACATAATGTAAGTATGACTTAAGACTGCAACTGATCAAGCTCCTGAGAATCAAGAACCATAGAACATAATGTCTTAAAGAATGATGATAACTGAAAACAACCGTAACAACTTGTTTTGGCATTGACGACCTTAAAGCTAATGGAAGAATATCTTGCATTAGTATATGTCCATCATGACTTTTAAGATTTGAAATTTTTTGCTCTTTCAGATTCACACATCGTGAAATATTTGATGCATATCCATCAGGAACCTTGATATTCTTTAAAACTATTAGGAAAAGATCTTTTCTCGACTAGACATTGTATAATATGCATGAGGGATATAAGTTCTATCATTTGCAGGTACTTATGGATGAAGTTCATGTCAGATGCCCATTTCTTTTAAATTAAGATGTGCCTTCATGTTATCTTTAGTCTTTCCATCAAGATTTAATATTGTTCCAATCAATTATTACAAAAATTCTTTTCTATATGCATAACATCAAGATTATGCTGGAGTATATTATGCTCCCAATAAGGTAAGTCAAAGAATATGCTTCTTTTCTTTCATAATTGTTTAGTATGCTGATGGGTAGATGCTGTCATTATATCATCATCATTTCAACTTCAAAGAAGTTATCCAGATCTTTGAATAATACTGTATCTAAAGTGCAAACATTGACTTCCTCTGATACTTCTTTTTGCTGAAATCTAATATCATCTCTTCCTCGCTTTTTAGAGGACTTTGTCTTACCATAACTGTATCTGATACCAAGCATTTGTCTACAAATATCAGAACCAGAAGGTTGAATTAGAGCAGATCTCAAACTTATAGTACCATCAAATAAATCCTTCTGAAATCAAAATGGATGATTTGCTTCCAACCATCGACGATATCCCATATAACAAAACTTTTCACCATGTTTTAACCAAATTGAATGGGTTGATTCACTATAAGAAGGACATGCAATAGTCCCTTAGTGCTTCAGCTAGATAATTAGCATATGCATGAAAATCATTAACAGTCCATAATAGAGCTGCTCGTAGTTTGAATGTTTGGCCATTTAAAGCATTAGTTACACTGATACCCTCCCATAATTATTTCAATTTATCTATTAAAGGTTGTAAGAAAATATCAATATCATTACCTAGACCCTTATCACTAGGAATGACCATTGATAAAATAAGTGAAGATTGTTTCATGCATATCCATGGTGACAAATTATAAGGAATCAGAAAACTGGCCAAGTGCTATAGATAGAACTTAGATTCGAAATGGATTGAACCCACTGGATAAACCCAGCCTGACATTACGAGCATCAGAGGCAAAATCAGGATGTCTATCATCAAATGCTTCTATGCTAAACTATCCGCTGGGCGTCTTAGCATTCCATCTTTTGTACGTCCTTCATCATGCCATCTCATTGACGAAGCTGTCTTTGATGATGCATAGATCCTTTTTAATCTTGGTACAAGAGAGAAATAATGCAATACCTTGGCCAGTTTTTTGTTTAATTGTATTGCACCTAATTCATTTAATCCCTCACTCTCATTTTCTTTTTGCTTCATCCATCATGAACATCATACACATGGCATGACTCTTGATCGACATGTTCTCCCTGATATAATGTACAATCATTTGGACAGCTATAAATCTTTTCGTATCCAGATCTAATTCCTTTACTATTTTTTTGGCTTCATAACAAGATGTTGGTAAACTAGTACCTTTAGGAAATGCATCATTTAAAACTTGAGCAACATAGTAAAACTCTTGCCAGACCATCCATTCAAGTATTTTATATAAAATAAATGTACAAGAAATTTTTTTTTTGAAAAGTTCTTGCAAACCAGCATATAATTCTTGATATGTATCTCTTATCAACTTCTGATAACGATTTGTTCCAACATTAGTTTGGGGTATCGGCACCCATTATGTATAGATTCAGTAAATATAGGACCCTTAGGTAGCCCAACTACTACTTATCCTCCACTACAATCTTCAGGATTTGAGTACCATGTTCAAAAGCATCTCTGAGCAAACCCCTGATATCATCATCTCTTGCAAGATTTTTCTGTTGGTATTGGATCCAAAATCAGTATGTGTTCCATGTTAGAGGTTTGGTTTATGTAGATGGTAACCTTGACTCTCCATGAAAAACCATTTTGTATAACCTCATAAAAAACCATTCCATACCAAATGTTCTTCAACAGTATTTGGATATAGAAAACTGGAATTTATACATTTCGGCATGGACATAAAATCTTTCCATTGATGCTACTTTCTCCATACCAAATTTATTGAAATTTGAACTCCATCTAGATATTCTTTGCTATTCCTCGATTTAGTTATCCAACTCTTATCCATTGTAAGATAAAACTAACTGAAATAAATAAATATTTATAAGAACAAAATGCACCCATCATCAACTAATAGGTAAAGAGGTCCTATCCCATTCAAGAATTGCATTAATTATATAAGTCATTTACAGTAATCAAAAATATGGAATAGGAGCTCTAGAAAAATTTCGGCAGCATTTCTCTTTAGTTCTTCCCATACAAGTAAAAATGTATGAGGAGAACTAAAATGAAATGCTGTTCGAAATATATCTGGAACTATATCCATAATGCTTGATTACTGTAAGCACCTATAAAATTACTTGCAATTCTCAAACTGTCCAAACTGGACAATCAATTGACCACTGTACATATTCTCCCATCCATACAAAAATAAAATAAATATACGGATGATGTAGAATATGTACATTAATCAATTGACGGGTCTTATTTCTATGCAATGCAAGTTTTGTAAAAAATATTAAAAAGCCATAATTGAACATAACAAAGCTATAAATGTTATTTTAATGAAAGATTTGCAATATAAATAAATCTTAAAGCATAAGATGTTTAGTAACATGCAGGTGTATACCAAGAAATTTATAAAGAAACAAAAATAATCTACTATAAAAAAGAATAATAAATAATGAAAAATAAGGAGGAGGCTCAGTTCTACTATTTAATCACAACTAAATCAAAACGACTACAATCGGTTGCCTACAAAAGAAGGCCATCCAAGATTGCTGCCATTAGAAATAGTTGAATCAGCCAAACATACATCCAAAAATCATAATAGCCTCCATATACAAATCTAAACCAATTTTAAAATATTTTAGAAAGCTTCTTTACTCTCTGAGCAGTCAAGCACCTGATAATAAGAAGGTAACAAAACCGGTAGATTTAGACTTAAATTCAAATATAATGTAAGAACAGAATAACATAGTGAAGTACAACCTGTGAGGTGCTACTTGTTTGCATGGAATCTATTTTAGCTATAGATAGGGATAAACCTACATACTGTCTTAAAAACTAATACATGAAGTACGTACTATTTTGGATATTTTTATTTAATAATATTTTTAATTCTGTGGCTATAAAGTTTAGTTATTGACTTATATTCATATTTATATTAGTATTCTTGATATCCTACTTATTATATCTATATCCATTTAAAATAAATATAGATATAAATTTTTATATCTAACTTATATCTTACCTATATCTATATTTGTATTTATCAAATAAAATAAATATGAATATAAATATTTTGATATCAACCATATCCAATCCGATTTCAATCCTAAGATTAGTAGCCTTGGTAGCCCCATCTAATACTATGAGCATTTGCATGGGGTATTGATCCTTTCATTCACCGAGTTGGGAGGTACTGGTTGGTTAGATCGCTATACCTACGGCTCCTAACTTGGTGTATATGTGATCTTTCACCATTCATTCAAAGATCATTTATACCTAAATTCATTAATTAAATATAGAAGTGTCTACATAGATTAGATGTTGTAGCACTGTAGCTATTCTCGCCCTTGCACGACTTGGATTGGCTTACCAATACCGATAAGCATGTTGCATAACATGTTGAAGGATCTTTCATCCATACATAATCAATCATTCCAATCATGTTCATAATATTGATGGCTCTAGTAAGAAACCTATCATAAAGAGTTTCTTCATAGCCTTCCACTCCTTATCATCACCATCCCTTCTTGTCAGTCTTTGGTGTACCTAGAAGTTAGGTAATAGCCGGCTAATGTATGTGCATAGATGACAACAAATACCACATTGATATATATTATCAAAATTATAGCATAAAACTCGGTTTTTTAACTCACTAAAATATAAGAAATCACAAATATATTGAAAAAAACTCCTATATATTAAAGTAGGCAACAGAAACTAGAGAGGGGGGGGGGTAGAAATCATCGAACCAAAAGGATTATTCATTTCATTTTTATAGCTCAATCAATATCAACCGTGGTGCAAATGGAATAATAAAAAACAAAAGGATTCACTTCTGTGAGCTATCATTTTTAAAATGATAAAAATGCTTACAATCCTTACCAGCTGATGAGAAATAGTAAGAGGCAAGTGCTTACAACCACTTGGTCGACCGGTGGAGCAAGGCAGGGAGGTTGGCGGGGGCAGTGGATGGGAGGGCGGGGCTTCGGTCGATGGGCCGGTATGGAAGAGGGGCAATGCGACGGAGATGAAGGAGATGAAGGCACCGGCCGGAGAGCTTCGGCGGCGATGAAGGGACCCGAAGGCAACGTGCCAGAGATGAAGGACGAGGAGAGGGATCGAGGAGGAAACAGAGATCAGGAGAACAGGGGCGGCGTGAGCGAATGAAAAATTATGGCTCGGGACTGGGTATAAGAGGGTGAGATTTCCAATGCTTATAACCGTCGACATGTAGCGGAGCTTCCGACGCCGCGCTTAAAAATCTGGCGATGCTTAAAAGTGTCATAAAATAATTAAACTTAGTGATGCTTATAAGCATCGAAGGATAGTGATGCTTTTTAAAAGCGTCGACGGGTTTGCGGTACTCCTAATGCTCAATCAAAGTGTCGGGAGGAAAAGCATTGTGGTTTCTTATTTTTGCTGTAGTGTGTATTAATGAATAATATTAATGATGATTTTGATACTCTGAGCTTAATAATGTTTTTTTTGATTTATATCAATGAATTTTTTATTTTCATGATAGTGTGCACACATCTTGTATCTTTAACTAATTATAATGAGATTGTCTCTATGAACATTATTGTGGACCATATGAATATATATGTATTATGTACCTATATGTTGAGTTGCAAATGTTATGGTATATAGAAGGAAGTATGCTAAATAAATAGCATATGACTGCCATAACTCACATTTAATGATTTGCCATACTGAGGTAATTATGATAAACATTAAGAAAGTGATTTGTTCTTTATGCACGTCTAATGACTTTACTTTTAAAGCTTAATATTATTTAATTATCGGGCTAAGTGGAAGAATGTTGGATAATGTCCCGATGAAGTAGCCGGTTTATGAGGATAATAATTATTTGAATTCAGATAGTGATAATTTGAATTCAAATTTAATAGATAACAAATCTCATCCAGTTACTTGTTGGGAGTACCTATAAATATTTGTATATTTAGATCCTATCCTTGTCCATTACGTTGCAGTCCTAAACCATCCTTAATGTTGCGACCAAAAGAAAGGAGAAGGAAACCTATTTTTAAAAGGGCATTATAGGAAGATGTCTTCCTTCTTTTTTGCATAATTCTTTTATGGATCAGGTAGGCTTTCTAATGATTATGAAAATTTCTTTAAGATACTGGATTTATAATGTTTTTTTTTTTTTTTTTTTTTATGATGAAGCATGTATATAAATGATTAATTTTTGCTTACATCAAGTGCCAAACTCAAATTCAAAGAATAAAGCACAATGCAATGATCATAACATCACAAGTTTATTATTTCTTATTCAAAGAACAAAGCACAATGCAATGATCAAACATCACAGGTTTATTATTTGCTAATAAATCTATCCAAAGTGATACGCCCATTGCATATCGCAAAGCATATACTTGAACAATTTTGTTTTTGATAAGACAAAACGGAGTAAAGGGGGTAGCATGTCTATAAGAGCCTCTACTTCGCTGGAAAATGTACTTAAACAAATTTGAGAACTATGCTACCAAATAACCAGCAATGGCACGAGCAAGGTTGACCAAAAATGAGAAAGCATCGTTCTCTTTAGTGATTTCTGGCACCTTGCAACTGGCCGGCACCGCCAAGGCATTACGGAATACAGCTTCAGCACCACGGTTGAGCTTTGATGCCATAGAATTGGCTGCCCATCTTAGAGAAGGGATCAAGTCCGAGAAGAGCTGGTTGCAGGCCTCCAAGGCTTTATCAGCTTGTGGATTGGAAACTTTCTTTAAGAGTTCCTCAAGTTTGGACTTGATGGCTGTGGCTTTCGTGAGGGTGAGGTTGGCAGCGATGACCCCTAGCCTTGGACGTCAGCGGAGGTGCTACTAGGATCGGTCTTAAGGGTGTTGATGCAGTAGTCAGGCATGACATAATCGGCCCCAAGACTATGGCATAGTCGTTCGAGAGTAGTCATGGCAGAAATGGTGGAGCTTTGGAAGAAGAAGAGGAGCGCAAGAAGATAGAGAGATGCGGAGGGCCTCATTTCTACTGTAGCAATGCGATGAGATATTGTAATGGCTTGCTGCCAAGAAAAGATACAGGATTTTTCACAGTAATATTGAAAATGAGTAACATAATTATAGGCAGATATGACAAAAAATCTACTATAATTACAGATATTGGTCCACTGTACACTGATAAGGATCTATTTCCTTTTGCATCACTCTTTGTTTCCTTGAATTATATGCCATAATTCGATTCCTTATATGCCATTACTTGATATGATTTATTTTGGTATTATTAGTTTCTTCATCACAAGGGGATATATGCTATGATTTACTTTCTTGTATTGCATTATTTGTTTCCTACATCATAAGGAGATATATGCTGTGATTTGGCTTTTTGTATGCATTATTTATTCCATCATCAAAGGATACATATATATGTTTATTTTAGAGTAAAAGTAAATCTCTATGGGATTAGGATATGTGGTTGGTGAAGTAGATTTGGTATTATTAGCTAGTGATACGATGAATTTCATTTTGGATAGATTTAGAAACTTTTCTTTCCATATTTATAATAATCAACAATTAATGCATCAAGAATATTTGCATATATCAAGTAGTTGCTTGATAAGCCATTTTAGTTAAATAATAAATGGATAGTTCAAATTCAATGGATATTTCCATTCATAAACAAACAATAATATCTAAGAAAATGTGCCTATATATTAAAGAAGAAAAAAAAAATGCAGCATAAACTATATGCTCAAGCTGTTGATAGTATTATTTATAGTGCTTTGTATTAGATCATCTATATTGTTATGTTTTTTGCCTATGACGGGGCAATCCATAATAGTGTGATAAGTCTAAATATCTCTTACTCATCCATTTAACCAAATAAAATATAACTTTATCCTATGTTCTTTGCAAAAGTCAAAGAAATTGGTATCATGTTCCATGTAATAAAAAAATGTAGATATCTAACACACACACACAATAACGAATATAGATTTATATATTTATATCATCTATCTCACAATGAATGAAATTATCCCATGCAAAACCAAAGAAACCATCGATATATGATACATATTGATATGGCAAGACCGCTAACATGGAGTATCCAAACACCTCTTGCTCCTTTCCTTAGCCATAGTCTGAAAACCCTTGTTGCCTTCTTTGCCACCACCTTGCGAGGCCCCATTCTCCAAAGATTAAGGATTTGAATAGGTAGAAAGGGTTTTTGGAGTGGTTTTTAGTGAGGAGTGAAGAGTCGACTAGAGAGAAACGGTCGAAATCTAGAGAGTGTGATGAATAGGGAAAGTGGAAACCCTATTTAAAAATTTCGGTCCGACCTGCGAGTTGGCTCGCCTAGAGTACTGAGAGTTTGAGTCGGCGAGCTAAAATCTATTCTAAAAATCAAAATGGGTCAAACTCAGTTTCAAAGGATCTCTAGAGTCTAAACTAGGTTGCCTTATTCTCTAAAGAGAAGTTTGAGATTTCTAGATAATTTTTTCTTAATTTTCAAAAATTAGGTCAGATAGGTTTAAAATGGGTCATATAACCCTAATTCTCCTTTAATTTTCTCAAATCTATCTTGATTTAATGGTTTAGTGAAATGTCTACTAATTGGTTTTCAATAAGTACAAATTCAAGTTCCACAACATTGTTTAAAACATGATCACGAATAAAATGATGTCGAATTTCAATGTGCTTAGTTCATGAGTGCTGAATTGTATTTTTGATAAAATTAATAGCACTAGTGTTGTCACATTTGATAGGAATTTTAGATTGGACAACACCATAATCTTCTAGTTGTTGCTTGATCCATAACACTTGAGCACAATAGCTCCCAGCAGCTATATATTCTGCCTCAGCAATAGATAAAGCTATAGAGTTCTGTTTGCGACAGTGCCAAGAGATCAGGTTAACACCTAGAAATTGACAGGTACCACTTGTGCTCTTTCTATCTAATTTACATCCTCCATAATCAGCATCAGAATAATTAATTAGTTTTAGTGATGTGTGCTTAGAATACCATATACCTACATTACAAGTGCCTTTCAGGTATTTAATAATTCTCTTAACAGCTATGATGTATGATTCTTTAGGATTAGATTGAAAACATGCACACATACAAACACTAAATAATATATCAGGTCAACTAGCTGTTAAATAAAGTAATGATCCAATCATACCTAGGTACAGCTTTTGATCAACATTTGTGCCATCTCATCTTTGTCAAGTCTACATGCAGGACTCATTGTGTTCCAATTACCTTGCTTGATTCCATGCCAAATTTCTTGATTATTTCTTTAATGTACTTGGCTTGGTTGATCAGAATACCTTCTCTAGTTTGTTAATTTGTAGTCCAAAAAGTAACTTAATTCGCCCATCAAGCTCATTTCGAATTCTTCCTGCATTAGCTTAGCAAAGTCTTGATACAGAGATTCATCAGTAGATCCAAAGATAATGTCATCAACATAAATTTGAATAACCAAAATATCATTTTTCTTTCTTTGAATAAATAGAGTGGTGTCAACACTACCTCTAACAAATTTTTTATAATTAAAATTTGCTTAGTCTATCATACCAGGCTCTAGGTGCCTGTTTCAGACCATATAAAGCTTTATTCAGTTAAAAACATGATTTGGAAAAATATGATCGATAAAAATGGGAGGTTGCTCAACAAAAACTTCTTCAGATAAAAGACCATTTAAAAATGCACTCTTTACATCCATTTGAAATAATTTGAAATTCATAAAACATGCATAAGCTAGTAGCAGTCTAATGGCTCTAATATAGCTACTGGTGCATAGGTTTCATCAAAATCTATTCATTCTTCTTGATTATATCCTTGTGCAACCAATCTAGCTTAATTTTTAATTACATTTTCATTGGTCATCTAGTTTTTTCCTGTAACCCCCTAGTGCCTATAACAGGATGATCATTGGGTCTTTCAACTAAGGTCCAAACATTATTTCTCCTAAATTGGTTTAAAAGTCATCATGCATTGCTAACATCAATTAGGATCAGTTTTGGCTTCTTCTATATTATGAGGTTCTACATGAGAAACAAAAGCAATTAAATCCTTTGATCCTATATGTAGATCATTTAATACCTTGAAATGGGTCTCCTATAATTGCATTCTTTAGGTGTGAATGTACTACCTCCATTCTTTAGGTATACATCATGCTTTTTTACTCTCCTCTACTCTCCCTTCTTCATGTGGTTTACTTGATTGTTTGTCTTTAAGAGTCAAGTCTTTCATTCCATGCTCTAATGTACCTGCCTCATCATCAGCAAAATCTTCCTTTCTCGAAGATGTAATGTTAGATTCATTGAAAACAACATACACAGATTCTTCAACAGTCAAAGTTCTTTTATTAAAAACTCGATAGGCTTTACTATTTAAAGAATATCCAAGAAAATAGTCTCATCGGATTTTGCATCAAATTTACCAAGATTATCTTTTCCATTGTTGAGAACAAAACATTTACATCCGAAAACATGAAAATATTTGATATTTGGTTTTCTATTATTCCAAAGCTCATAGGGAATTTTCTGATAATAGGTCTAATTAAAACTCTATTTAAAATATAGCATGCGGTATTAACAGCTTCTGCCCAAAGTATTTGGAAGATTTCCTTCACAAAGCATTGTTCTGGATATTTCTTCCAAAGTACGATTCTTTCTTTCTACAACACCATTTTGTTATGGTGTTCTAGGTGCAGAAAAGTTATGATCAACCATGCTTTGTGCAAAAACGATCAAAATATTGGTTTTCAAATTCGGTGCCATGATCACTATGAATTGAAATAACAGATAAGTTTTTCAAATTTGTAACTCTTTTGTAAACTTTTTGAATATATTAAAAGTATCATCCTTATGTGCAATAAATAAAATCCATGTGTATCTTGAAAAATCATCTACAATCACAAGTCCATATTTTATACCACATAGGCTGGTAGTCCTAGTAGGTCCAATAGGTCCATGTGAAGTAGCTCTAAAGGTCTAAAAGTTGAAACTATGTTTTTAGATTTAAAACTCCCCTCACTTGTTTTCCTAACTGACATGCATCACAAACATAATCAAAATTAACTTTAAACTTTGGCAAACCTTTGACTAAATCCTTTAAAATCAATTTAACTATTGTGTCCATACTAGCATGACCAAGTCACCTATGCCATAGTAAACTTGATTCCTTGCTCTTGTTATTCATGCTACAAGACTTGTATTACTTGACATTGCTAGATCATTAAGATCTACCACATAAATATTACCAAGTCTGTGTCCAATGAACTTAGTACTAGAGCCAAGTAGATCAACTACTATACACATTGATGACTTGAAGAATACATTATAACCAATATCACATAGTTGACTAATACTCAAAAGATTATGCTTTATTTTTTTTACAAGTAATACATTTTTAATAAATGTAGAAGAGTAATTTTGATTTTACCAATTCCGATTATCCTTCCTTTTCTATTGTCACCAAATGTTACCATTCCACCATCCTTCTGTTCTAGGGTGAAGAATTGATCAGCATCACCCGTCATGTGTCTTGAACAATCGCTATCCAAATACCATTTTTTCTTTATGCTTGTGGCTGCAAGACATCCCTGCAAAATAATCATTTAATAGATTTAGGTACCCAAGCTCTCTTGGATCCTTGCAAGTTAGTGGAAATGGTTCCTTTTGGAACCTAAACTTTCTTAATTTTTCTTTTGTCATTGTATTTCAAATGACATTCAAAAGCTTTATGACCAATGTTATTACATGCATAGCATACAATCCTTGAATTTGAATAATAACTATGAGATGATGCAATTTAGATCTAACATGTTTAGAACTAATGAATTTGGAGCATATGAAGTAGAAGCAGAAAATGTGTTTGAAAAGAGCCTTTATAACCAATTCCAAATCTATTATTTGTTTCTTTTTGATCTTTTAAAATTAACTCAAGTTTGTTAGAACTTAGGATTAAATTTTCAACTAATGGTTTTAATTTTTGAACTTCTTTCTTTAGATCATCATTTTCATTTTTCAAATTCTTATTTTTCTCAAAAAGCTTCTTTTTCAATTTGAACAATCTTAAGTCTTTCACAAACCAGATTTAGTTTTCTTTGTAAGATTTTGTTTCTTTCACAAGATTCATTTTTTCATTTTCAAATACATCACATTTATTTTTTAATCTCTTAATTTCAAACCAACTTTTTATATTCTATCAATAGTTCACAAAACATTATGTAATTCATCATAAGTGAATTCTAAATTAGGTTCAGAAGTACTCACCTCATCCTCCAAACCCATAAGATAGATTTGCGCTATTTTTGTTATCTCTTCATCCTCTTCAGTAGACGTAGTATCATCGCTATCACTCCAAGCAGCTAGCATTGCCTTCTTCTTTTCTAGGGAATATCTTTTTCTTTCCTTCAGGGCAATCAGGGCGGATGTGTCCTTGTTTCTTGTATCCATAGCAGATAGGTACTTGATATTTATCTTTCTCTTTATCTTTTTCTTTATCTCTTTCCTTTTCTTTTCCAAAGTCACCTTTTCTGTAATGCTTTCTCCATCTATTCGTTTTTCTTCTGCCCATAAACTTTTTGAATTTCCTCATGACTAGGGCAATTTCGTCACTCCCAAGCATCATCATCTGATGAATCAGATCTTCATTCTTATCTTCCTCGGTTGCTTTAAATGCAATGGCTTTCTTCTTCCTTTTTGTATCTTCTTCAGTCCTTTGTTACATAGCTAATTCATGAGTGATTAAGGATCTAAGCAGTTCATCCAGTGGCAGTGTATTCAGGTCTTTTGCTTCTTGAATTGCTGTTACTTTGGCTTCCCACTTATCTGGCAAAGATTTAATACTTTTTGGACAAGATCAGCATTAGAATAAGTTCTACCCAGACTCTTGAGACCATTTATGATATCAGTAAAATGAGTATACATAGCATATATAGTCTTACTAGGATCCATCTTAAACAACTCATAATTATGTATAAGCAAATTGATTTTTGATGTCTTAACTTGAGAAGTGCCTTCATGTATGATTTCTAATTTGTCCCAAATTTCTTTAGCAGAATTGCAAGTTGAAATTCTGTTAAACTCATTTGGATTCAAAGCACAGTACAATAGATTCATCGCTTTGGCATTTAATTCAGCTAATTTCATATCATTCTCGTCCCAATCCTATTCTGGCTTGGGAACCTCTACATCATTGACTTTAATTGTGGGTGGTGAGGTCCTTTCATGATAATTTTTCATAGGTAAAAGTCTACGACTTGAATGTATATCTTCATTCTTGCCTTCCAATAAGTGTAATTAATTCCGGTGAAAAGTGGTGGTCTATTTATGGATTGACCTTCGGCCAATGAAGTGCTCATGGGATGTGCCATATGTCTTTACTCTAGTAACTTTCAGAGACTCTGCTCTGATATCACTTGTTACCCAGGTGGCTTCCCAAGAGGGGGGTGAATTGGGATTAAAAACTTTTGCAAGTATGTGCCTTTGAAATTCTTTTAGTGTAGAAGTGAAGTGTGCAAAGCGGAAGTAAATAAATTAAAGCAATCAAGCAATGAAAGCACAATCACAAATACCAAGAAATAGAGTGGTTCAGAGCAACCGACTCCTACATCCACTACCCAAGGACCACTTGGGATTTTCACTATATCCCCCAACCGGAATACAGTCAGATTGTTTTATTAGGCTCACAATCCAAACCTATATACTTTGGTTTTACCGGGATCACCAAAGAAACCCTAACTCCCTTTGGTTTTATATGGGATCACCAAAGAAAACTCAAACACTTGGTTTCAAACTGGAAAAACCAAGAACCCAAACTTAGGTTTTACAAGGTTCACCTAAAACCTTCACTCTCTCTCTAGATACATCCCTTGCTGTTCTAAGAGAGCAAACCAAGATAAAGAATGTATAATAAGCAACTACGACAAACCAAGTTTGTTTTGATGTTGCCGATGAAGATCAAAATGAAGTCAAGCCTTAAGTGCTCTTCAATGCTGCTTCTTCCCTTCTTCAATGAGTGGATTCAATGATAGAGTGGAGTTGTGAAGCTTTGAATCTCACTTGAATGCTCTTGAGGTAGGTAGAGGATAACTTGGAAGCTCTTTGTTCTTTCAAGAATATTCAGCAATAAAATCTCCATTGATTGATTAATCCTTCAAAAAATATTTCCTTTTATAGTTTTCCATGTGATATGGCCGCTGTAGGGCCTTGGGATTCATGAAATGGCCGTTGGAGGTGATTTGGAATTCAAATTTCAATTTCTACAGCTAGTTGTTGAAGTGCAGACAACGGCTCTACGAGCCGGCTCGAGGTCCAGGAGTTGGCTCGAAGTCTCAGTCAGGCCAAAAACAAACTTCTGTGGGAGCCAGCTCTTGGACTAGGAGTCGACTCTTGCCATCAAGCTTTCAGTTTATACAAACATACATACCTAGAGTCTGCTCTTGATCTGGGAGTCGGCTCTAGTTCTCAGAACTTCAAAAACTATCTTTCTGGAAGAGTCGGCTCTTGAACTGGGAGTCGGCTCTTGGTTCTGAAACTTTGAATCTTCCTCCGTGCCGTGCCACTTTGAGTCGGCTCTTACAAGTCTTTTAAAAATTTGCTTCAAGCCTCCCAAAAACTTCATCATTGAATCTACAAGAAGCTAATTTACATATGTTATCAACATATTTGCAATTTTAAGCCCATTTTTCATGATTACAATATTCATAACTTAGGGCTTTTACAAACTCAATTGAATTTTCCTTAAGTGAATTTGAATACCATTTTAACCAAGGTAATCAATTCCTGCAAAACTTCTTGAACATTTGTAAAGAGTTAGTATCAAATACATGCTCCAATATTTTGTGATCATCAAAATCATTCCAGGGGTTAACAGGGGTACAACCCTAGAAGAACGAGTGGATGGCGGTGGAAGAGTCTCAGCAGGTGTCATGAAAACTAGAGCAGTCGATGATGGAGTGTCGCAAGGATCATCAAGCTGAACAGCAGGAGTCTGGGCCTCACGACTGACCATCTCGAAATCATATGCATGTCATCGCTGTCACTACCACTATCAATATCATCTGCCTCTCTGTCATCGCCACCCACCATCAGCTCGGTCACCACCATTAAGTGTGTGATCATGTCCCTCAGGGTGGTCACCATTGTCATCATCATCCGCAGGAGGGGGTGGATTTGCAAGCGCTGCTGGAGGTAGGAGTGATCTTAATAAGTCCTCAATGCGAGCAAATCCTGCTTCCATGGTCCGACGCATCTCAGTATGCTGCTCAGCTGTATGGGCTCTAAGACACTCAATCTCTATGCGTAGCTGAGTGGTACAGACTTCCAAGCCGATCATCTCACTCTTGATATCTGCAAACTCCTATCTGACCATCTCCTCAAAAGATGAACCAACTATAGTGGAAGGAGCAGGTGAAGCTACGGGTGCTGGAGCTGGAGTGATAGGCTCTGGCTTGCTGGCTGCTGCTCGTGCTGATCGAGGAGGTATATCTGAAGGCCTTAATGGCCTTACCTCTGCCTCACAGAGCTCATCCTCCTCATCTGGCTCCTGGCCAGACTCACGATGCACCCAACGACCAGAAATCATCCTGTACCCCATGCGGTGAAGAGACTGCTCATCGTATACGTCTGTATGAAGAATGTCCTTGGAGGTCTCCTCCTCCAAAGGAACACTGTAAGCTCTGAACAGTCGTGTAAGCGCCATCCTATAAGGCAGACAATGACGATGCTGAGTCGAGGGATCTCTTATCTGTATGAGCATCAGAGCTGGAAGGTCCATTGTAGTCCTCTGCGTCAAACATAACATAAGCATCAGCTCCCGCTCTGTAATGAAGTCAAATCTCCCGATCTTTGACAGTAGAATCTAGGCAATGATGTGGTGCAGGAGGCGCATCTCCACAGAAAGCTGGTTCGTATGACCGTAGCCATACCGCGAATGACCTCTCGCTCAAGGATGCACCTGAAGGCCTCCTCACAATCCATTTATAGAAGGAATAATGATCCCACGGTATGGGATCTCCCATACATGGCTGAGGACCTCCTCTGAGACAAGAATGCGGATACCTCTAACAGTAGCACTCCAAAGCATCCTACTGCAGTCCAGGCTCCCGTAGAACTCGCGAATCAAGTGAGGGTAGAACTTCTCCTTCATAGTGCAGAAGGAGACCAACTCAGCTTCCTGGAGAACTTGTCCAAGTCGGAAACTCTGTCGATCAAAGAAATCTAGATCTACTCATCGACCGACAGCTATCACCTTCCCTGACACTCTCTCAACTGAAGGTGAAGAAGGAGCTGCACTCTCAGTCTGCTAGCCCCCGTCATTTCTGGCTTTTGTTCTTCTCTCTGCTGATGCCTGACCTGGTTTTCTCTTAAATGCCAACTGCTTTCTAGGTCCCATGACAACCACTGAAGGAGTGAATGGAAATAGTAAAAATATGGAACAAGGAATAATCAAAAAAAATGGAATCGAGAAGAATGAGGAGAAATGGGGAAAAGAGAGCCAAAAATCAAGGGGCGGCCAAGAAAATGGAGAGGGTGATCTCACGGTCGAGAGAGATCATAGGCAATCCAATAAGAATTGGTCCAAAAAGAGGGAAATGCAAACGGGGAAGAGTGTGGTTCAAAATTAACAAAAAAATAGTGAAAAACTAGTGTGGAATAGTGAAAAATCGAACGGAACCATGAAAATGGACTAAACTAAAGTAAGAACCGAATCCGCATAGTAAAAGATCGGTCCAAAAGAGGGAAAAGCAAATGAGCCCGAGCACGACCCAAGAACAATAGTCAAAATAGTGATTTATGGTGTAAAAAGGAACAAATCACGGGAAAACGGGTGAAGAACAGTGAAAAACCATGAATCAAATGACAAACGTGAAGAAATGAGATGGGATTTACCAAATATTGGAGGGCACAAAGGGAAGAGCACTGTTCCACGGGCTAAGGACTGTTGGGGGACCACTAGGGCATGGGAGGAAAGAAGAAAAGACAAAACAAAAGGTTCAGATGATGCCCTAAAAAATAGAATTTTCGCCTGAGTGTTGACACTTGGAATTTGTCAAGTATCGACACTTGGTCAGGTGTCGACAGTTCACCAAAAATCAAGTGTCGACACTTGGCCAAGAAAATTCCAAGAGAAATAGTAAATTTTTTTAAAAAATCGGGGGGACTCTAGTGAATAGTTTAGGACTTAAAGAATATGAATTTGAGCACTAAGAATTGGTCAAGAACAAGATTTGAGAGAGTTCTAAGAAAAGGGGTCTATGATTCCTAACTCTCTTCTAATCATGCAAAACCTTTCTCCACTCAAGGGTTTGGTAAAAACATTAGCTAATTGAACATCAGTACCAACAAATTCAAGCATCACATTATAGTTTTGCACATGATCTCTTATGAAGTGATGTCTTATTTCAATGTGTTTACTTCTTGAATGTTGTACAGGATTTTTAGTTAAATTGATTGCACTAGTATTGTCACATCTTATGGGTGTCTTAGTTAGTTTGATGCCAAAATCTTCGAGTTGTTGTTTGATCCATAGAATTTGAGCACAAAAGCTTCCAGCTGCTATATATTCGGCTTCCACTATAGATAAAGCAACTGAATTCTGTTTCTTGCTACTCCATGAAATCAAATTACTCCAAAAAACTAACAAGTTCTATTAGTACTTTTTCTGTCAAGTTTACACCTAGCAAAATCAGCATCAGAATAAGTAATTCAAATGATGAATCTCTAGAGTACCAAAGACCAATATCAATAGAGCCAGACAGATATCTAAGTATGCGTTTAACAGCTAAAAGATGAGATTCTTTAGGGCAGACTGATATCTTGCACACATACAGGCACTAAACATAATATCTGGCCTACTAGCAGTTAGATATAATAATGAACCAATCATTCCTCTATATAACTTTTGATCAACAGGTTTACCTGATTCATCTTTGTCAAGTCTAAAAGAGGAGCTCATAGGTGTACCTAATGGCTTGGTGTTCTCCATCCCAAACTTCTTTAATATTTCTTTCGTGTACTTGGTTTGGTTGATGAAGATCCCCTCTTTTGTTTGCTTTATCTAGAGTCCGAGAAAAAAGTTAAGTTCTCCCATCATGCTCATCTCGAACTCACCCTGCATTAACTTTGCAAATTCTTGACAATGACATTTATAGTAGCACCGAATATAATATCATCCACATAAACTTGTATTACTAAGAGATCATCAATCTTCTTTTTTAAAAATAAAGTAGTATCTACATTACCTCTAGAAAAATCATTTTTAAGCAAGAATGAACTCAATCTATCATACCAAGCTTTTGGAGCTTGTTTCAAACCATACAAAGCTTTATGAAGTTTAAAAACATGGTTTGGAAACTCATGATTTTCAAAACCGGGAGGTTGTTCAACATAAACCTCTTCTTCGATAAAATCATTTAAAAAGATATTTTGACATCCATTTGATATAATTTAAAATTCATAAAATAAAAATGCCAATAATAGCCTAATTGCTTCAAGTCTAGCAACAGGAGCAAAGGTTTTATTAATATCAATCCCTTTCTCCTGATTGTATCCTTTGACAACTAGTCTAGCTTTATTTCTAGTAACTATACCATTTTCATCAAGTTTATTTTTAAAACCCATTTTGTGCCAATTATTGAAATATTAGTAGGTCTATCAACCAAAGTCCAAACATTATTTCTTTTAAATTGATTTAGTTTATCTTGCATATCATTAATCCAATTGCAATCATTTTCAGCTTCTTTAATAGTTTAGGTTCTACTCGAGAGACAAAAGCTAAATAATCACATACATTCCTAAGAGATGAACGAGTACTTACTCCTTTTGATGGATCATCAATGATAAGTTCTTTGCGGTGTCCATGAGCATACCTCCATTCTTTAGGTAGAGGATTAAGTGTAGATGTGTTTTCATCTCCTTGTACATGATCTTTTTCATTGTTTTGATTATCATCTTGCTCCTTGGTGGGTTCTTCATTATTGTTCACTTCTTCATTTCTTTGGATACCTGTATCATCATCAAGAATATCTTCTTTTCTAGAAGATTTTTGGTTAGTCTCATCAAACACAACATGCATGGATTCTTTAACAACAAGTGTCCTTCTATTGAAGACCATGTATGTCTTGCTAGATGTAGAGTAGCCTAAAAAGATATCCTCATCTGACTTGGCATCAAATTTGCTTAGATTATCCTTGCCCTTATTTAAGATGAAGCAACGGCATCCAAAAACACAAAAATATAATTTAAGGTTTTTACCTTTCCAAAGTTCATAAGATATTTTCTTTAAAATAGGTCGGATCAAAACAGATTTAAAACATAACATGCAGTGTTTATGGCTTCCGTCCAAAAATATCTAGGTAAATTATTTTTACAAAGCATGGTGCGTGCCATTTCTTCAAGAGTTATATTTTTTCTTTCTACTACCACCCCATTTGTTGAGGTATCCTAGATGCAGAAAAATTATGATGAATGCCATTTTCACTATAAAATTTTTAAAGTCATGGTTTTCAAATTCCGCACCATGATCACTTCTTAAAGAAATAATTGAAATACCTTTTTCATTGGAAACTCTTTTATGAAATCTAATGAATGCAGAAAATGTTTCATCTTTATGAGCTAAAAATATTACCCATGTAAAACGAGAGAAATCATCTACAATGACTAGACCATACTTCTTACCTCCTAAACTAGATGTTCTAGTCGGTCCAAAGAGGTCCATATGAAGTAATTCTAAGGGTCTAGATGTAGAGACTACTCCTTTAGGTTTAAAAGATGATTTTGTTTGTTTTCCAAGCTGACATGCAGTGCAAATCTTATTTTTTTCAAAACTAAGTTTTGGCAAATCTTTTATCAAATCCTTTTTACAAAGTTTTGAAATTAAATGCATGTTAGCATGTCCTAGTCTATGATGCCAAAGCTAACTAGTTTCATTGATCTTGGCTTCCATTGCCACTAGGCATTACCATTTGAACATGTAGTCATCAAGATCTACCATATAAGTATTGCCATGCCTATGACCAATAAACTTGATGCCTTGTCATCAAGACTAGACATACACTGAGAAACATGATATGAAATAATTAATGCTTTATTCTTTAATAATTAATTTAATATGTATAATAATACTTAATATAATATATATATAACGGTGATATGGACTTTTATCCACCATCTATCACCCTTTCATATACCACCACAATTTACCACATTTTGATAGTGAGGAACTGCTCCACATCTCCAATCATGTGCCTTGAGCAACCACTATCGATGTACCACAATCTTCTTTTTGGTTGCAAGGCACACCTACAATAAAAAATCAAGTGGAGACTTTAGGTACCCAAGTCATCTTGGGTCCTTTAAGGTTAGTGGTGATGGTTCCGTTTGGAACCCAGACTTTTCTAACTTTGCTTAATTTCCTTTTATTGCATAAATAAGATTTATGTCCTACTTTACCATAAGAATAACAAGTAATTGAAGATAAAGCAGGCACAAATAAATTCTTGAAAAACTTTTATTGCTTTTGTATTTTGAAACCCAAACCAGTCTTGTTAAAAATAGCTCTTTGATTATTTAAAAGCATATTGAGTTTTTCAGAACTGTAAGTAAATTTTTCAACAAATGGTTTTAATTTTTCAAGTTCATCTTTGTATTTCTTGTTTTTCTTGCAAAATCTCTTTGTTTTGTTTTGTAAAATTTTCAGTTGATGCAAGAGAATTTTTTTTTTCAAATCTTCCATTTCTTTTGCAAGAAAAATAATTTTATCGTTTAACTTGTTTGTTGGAGCAAGCAATCATTTTCAATAAAAAACTTATCATTTGATTTAACTAAATCCAAATTTTGCTTCTTTAGTTCTTTATGTTTCAGTTTAAGTTTTTGAAATTCAATAACAAGTTCATCAAAAACTTCATGCAGTTCATCAAAAGTAAATTCTTCTTTAAGTTCAAATATTACCTCATCATTATAGCTATTAGATAAAAATTTGCAACCTCTTGCTGTTCTTCGGAGCTTGAATCCTCGCTGTCGTATCAGGTTGCCATTATAGCTTTCTTTCTTAATCTTCTTCTACTTTCTTGAGTAAGGGGCAATCCATCTTGAAGTGGCCAGGTTTTTTGCATTCAAAATATGTGGGCTGCTCATTTTCTTTTCTTTGTCATTCTCTTTGTTAGGCTCTCCCCTTTGAGGTTTCTTCTTGAAGTTATACTTCTTCTTTCTCATAAACCTCCTAAACTTTCTAGCAATGAGAACTGTCTCATCTTCTTCTTCTTCTTCGGACTCATTACTTGACTCTTCTTTTGTGGTGGACTTGAAGGCTATCACTTTCTTTTCTTATCAATGTCCACATTCTTTTATTTCAAGGAGAGCTCATAGGTCATCAATGAGCCCAAGAGTTACTCAAGAGGAAGAGTGTTGACATCCTTGGCTTCTTCTATAGTAGTGACCTTAGCATCCCAAGAAGTCGGAAGAGACCTGAGGAGTTTATTGACAAGTTCACCATTAGAAATAATCTTTCCTAAACTTCTCATGCCATTCACAATATTAGTGAACCTAGTATACATTTCACTAATAGATTCAGTAGGTTCAATCTTAAATATTTTTATGTGTGAATGAGCATGTTAACTTTAGTAGTTTTTACTTGATGTGTACCCTCATGGATAACTTCAAGTGTGTCTCATATTTTCTTTGTAGAGAAACAATTTAAGATTATATTAAATTCGCTTGGATATAAAACGCAAAACAATAGATTCATAGCTTTGTATTAAGCTCTATTTGCTTAATGTCATTCTCATCCCAATCATCTTCTATTTTGGGAGTGGGAATGCCATTAATCAATATAGTAGGCTGATGAGGACCCTTAACAATTGTCCTCCAAATATCATAATCAAGAGCTTGAATGAATATGCGCATGCGTGTCTTCCAATACATGTGTTGGTTGTGCCATTAAATAGTGGGGGACGGTTAAGGCTTGACCTTCTACAACACCCATACCTATTGGGGTTGCCATGATCTTTCACTCAAAATCGTTGGACCTACAAGTAGAGTACCAGAGCTCTGATACCACTTGTTGTCCATAAATGGAGCCCAAGAGGGGGGTGAATTGGGTTTTTCAAAAATTAAAGCAATTATGTGTCGATCTTTGAAGTGTTTTGTGAGCAATATGAATAACTCAATGATATGCAGTGGATAACGGTAAATTAATTACAAAAAATAAAGAGCAAAAAATAAGAAGAGGAATCACACACAAACATCAAGTTTTATAGTGGTTCGGTGAAAACCAAGCACCTACATCCACTCCCCAAGACACCCTTGGAAAAACCACTATAATCTTTCTATGATTACAGCCGACTTGTTTTACAAGGCTCACAAGTCAAAATCTAAGTTGGTTTTGTCACCTAAGCTTACTAACAACCTTTACAACTTATTTTGTCTTCGGGCTCACAAGTCAAATCCTAGTTGGTTTTGTACCTTTGGCTCACCAACAACCATAACAACCTACTTTCAAGAAATCATTGAAAGCTAGGTTAACAAAGTATAGAGATAAAGATATAATATAAAAGCACAATCAAACTCTCTTCAAGAGTGGAAAGTGGAAGCTTTGAAGCTTTTGAAGATTCTTGTCTTGTCTTCTCTTAGGAATCTTCTTCAAGCTCACTTTTGGAAGAATGAAATGATAGGCTTGTAAGCTTTTTCAGGGAATCTCTCCTTTTATGGATTTTGGAAGTGAAGTTTTTGAGAGAATATTGATTTTTGAGTGTTCAATGGAGTTCAATGCTTCATGAAAAGTTTGGTGAAGCTTAAATCTTCAAAAACTTTCAAAAAATGGTTTGAGACCGTTGGAGGATCAAAACTAGCCGTTGGGAGCTTGAAAAGACCAAAACTGCAACTCAGAAAATAGATCCGTTGAAGCTGTCAGAACCCGTGAGTCGACACTTGGTTCCAGGTGTCGACACTTGGTCCTGCAGGTGTTGACACTTGAATTTCAGGTGTCGACACTTGAAGCTCATGTGTCGACACTTGACACAAAAATTCTCCAAAATAGCAAGTTCTGTATTTTCAAAAAATCTCAGGCCTTGAGTCGATATTTGGGTTCTAGGTATCGACACTTGTATCTCAGGTATCGACACTTCAATCTCAGGTGTCGACACTTGGCATGCCAGTCAGGAATTTTTGCATGCCAATCACTGAAGTGTCAATACTTGGCAATCTTGAGTCGACGCTTGGTTCTGAAATTTGCCAAAAAGAATGCCAAAACTCCCAAAAATATAAAGATATATAATCAAACTTTAAATATACTTATGTAAGCCTTAATTGAACATTTTTAAGGCCTTTTTCATGGTGAGAAGACTTCTTAAAACATGAACATTTGCTCAGCTTCAACTTTCTTTTTGAGAATTTGAGGTGCTTGTATCATGTAACTCATAACCATAATTAAAATATTAGTACAAAATATGTACTCAACATTTTGTTAATCATCAAAATCAAGGGCAAACCCAATACGTAGTTTCCAGGCTTCTAAGAGTTGCTCTTTGATCTTTATCAGTACTTTCTCCTTGGGAACATTTAGTGAGTGTAGATATTGAACTTTTTTAATGATGATGCTAGACATCCTTCTCCATGAGGGCCCTTGGTCAGTGATCCCAGAGGACCCCACTTTTTTGCTACTGAGGTAAAGATTTGGAGCATGGTCGAATTCTTTCCTCTAGTCTTGGAAAGTGTTTCTAGTCGACTCGCAACTTTCCACCACCCCCTAGTATGGAAGTGATAGGAACTTCTTGCATGAAGGCATCCTCCATTTGTATAAATCTCTTTGCTCGAGTCAGCATATCAGCAAAGTCTTGGGGATAGGTCTTGATTAATGATTTTTGAGATTATTCTTCTGTAAGCCATTCATCAGAGCCGACATTGCAACCGATTGATCTAAATCATGGACTTCTAGGGTGGCCATATGGAAGTGGCTGATGAAGGCTTAGATTGATCCCCATCCTTTTGCTTGGGGTGTAAAGGTAGTTTGACTACTTTTGTTATGGTCTGCTGCTTACAAAGTGATTAGCGAATGACCAACTTATTTGTTCAAAAGAGTGGATTGTTTCTGACTTCAAACTTGAGTACTAATATCAAGCCGCTCCCTTCAAGATATACGGGAATGCTCGATAGAGGATAGGATCGGAGGCCCCATAAAGGAGCATCTTGCTTTGAAACTCTCTAAATGGTCAACAGGATCAATAGTCCCATTTTAACTTTCTAGCTATGGGATCTTGAACTGTCAGGGAAGTGATGCCTGAATTATCTTGGCATCAAAAGGGAATCGTTGTTGAATCCATCATATGGTGTTGAGGAGAGGTTGGGGATAGCCTCAATCCACTGATCCAACTCTTTAAGTTTTTGTTTGAGTTTAGGATCCCAGATGGTGGAGGTCTCTGATCACTGAGGGGATCATAGGCCCAGGATTGAGTCATGTCCTGAGCGGGGGCTTTGTGATGTCGTCTCTTTGGCTCTAGGCTCCTAGGGCAACGATGGTAGACAATCCTCCTTTTTGGATCTCTAGGAGGGACCTGCGACTACTCTAGCGATGGTGGTACTGTTTATGGCATCGGATAAGGATGTGGCATCATGGGAGATAGTGTAGAAGCCGGTTGCTCCATAGGTTGAGAAGCCATTAGTGGTGCCATCGGAGGAGGCTGCACTACAGGGAATAGTATGGGAGAGGCTTGAATAGCTTGAACGACTGTCATCAAGTTCTGAACATGCAGAAAGAGCATGTTAAACTACTCTGCACTAATCATCACTATCTACAGAGATAGAGAGGCCCCTGTCGGTATCGGTAGGGGTTGGTTATTGGCCTAGCTCTCCACCAGCTAGGAGGCAGTATGTTAGTACGACAGATGCAGCTTTCTTGGGTGGCATTGTTAATCTATCTTCAGACTATGCTCTTTAAAGTTGTATCAGGTCCTTCCTTTCTTATATTGGTGCCAAAATCTGTCAAGCAACGAAGATCCTGGAGCCGGTGGTGTAGGCAGGTCTCTGAAAGGTGATACCTACAAAAAAACCTTGGCCAGAAGGTATTTTAATATGGGCCCTCTGATGTTCAAATCTGTTTCTGGCACGACAACAATATAAGGATATGGGGAGAGATTTTTTGTGTACCTGGGAGTCCCCGGGGGGTTTCATCTTATAGGCGGAGGGCAAGAGCATTTTCAGAATAAGGAGAATCTTAGCAGATTTAGTAAGAAGTGATAGGGCTTATCAACAGGCTATCAGAGAATTTTTTATTTACAAGGACGTCTTTCTATTTTAATTGATGCCTTACCCTTATATGGAGTTTTGTCACATTTCTTTAATGGTGATGTGGACTATTTCATAAGCCCAATATGCTCGTATTAAATATGGAGATATGGTGGAGATTGGTGATCATTAGGTATGATATGATCTTTTGACCATGCGATCTAGTACTTGGGGACAAGCATCGGTAGTTTGGCCTTTAAAGGATTTGAGTGGGTGTCTTGCCTAAGGACCCGTTCGTCATGAGACTTACAAACGAGACTTGGTCCAAACATTTCTATTGAGTTCGAGGAATGGTCGGTCGAGAGATGCTTGATTGGATAATCCTAGTTGGAGATGAGATGCTTGATGGCCTTTGGATCGTTCGACTAATAAAGGTCACTGTTGAGGCTTGGTCCGGGTGACCGAGATGTCATTTTTCTTAATGAGATAATAGATGGTCAAACAAGGGACCATTCATACACCAAGCACAATCAAGCCATATTCAAGCATATTGGAGTGAAATTATCAAACGACAGGGATCAGGTCTGATGAGCAATTGACAAGTGCATGTTGATAGCTTTTAGAACCAATCGATAAGCGCAATCGCTACGAGACTTGCTTCGATGAGGGGCACTCGACGATTTGGCATTTGGCTGGATCCGGTCGATCAGAAGAGGTATCGATTGTATGGCTGGACCATGCTCGGAAGCATAATTGACACTAAGGCTTGCTTGAGCATAGGGACTTGGTAGTTTGATACTTAGCCAGGCTTGACCAATTAGGAAAAACCCCAACCTCTCCAACAAGGGATTGGTCGAGTGGTGAGACCGACTAAGCACTGATCATGTTATCCTGCCCGATAGCATTGGAACTAAGATGAGTCTTCTTCCAATAGAGACCCTGCTTTGATGAATAATTGGTGGGTGCGTTGTAGGGCCATCCGACAAGCATGTCCAATCGCTTGTTGATGATTTAGGCTAGAACTTTTCCAATCAAGGATCCTGGTGTGGGCACCAGGATCCGACAGAGGCTCCTCAACCCTCTGTGGATCTCAGATTAGGATTCCACTTCTGTGTCTTGTAATAAGGCTTCAAGCCTCAAATTTGTAATTGTCTTTTGCTTTGAATTGAGTCTGTACCTTGACCAATTAGGTCAAATTGAGTCCTGTACTAAGTCGAGTCGCAAATCGAGTCCAGTCGGAGTCTCTTAGAAGTATGGATCCATTGCAAGAGTGGGTCTTAAAATTTAGTCTCCTTGGAAGCAAGTAAGGAAAGAAGCCAAGTCAACTCAGGGCCCACTTATGCATCCTACATGGCACCATAACATCTCGCCATGTGAGCAGCACACTTGGCATGCAAGAACGCCCAATGGGGAGGACCACTTCACTTGGTTCAAGCCTTTGTCCCTTCCCCCCATCAAGCTCATTTCCATGTAAGGGTGGTCGGCCAAGGAAGAATTCAATGAAAGATAATGGAGGGAATTCAAATCCCTTACTTCAAGCTCTCCAATCAAGCCTTCTTCCCAATTTGCTTCAACCTCTTTGGAAGGGAAAGACAAGAGCCTTGGACGCCTCCACCTAACACTCCCCTTGTCAAGCCTTGTACCAAAGAAAGAACACCAACAAAGGAAGGAGGAAGAACACATGCCTTGCTCCAAGCCCCTCTTCATGCCTTCTTCCAAAACCAAGAAGATTCTTACCAAGTTCAAGGTGCCAAGAACCTCACTCCAAGCCATGCATCATGCCACGCCCAATCCAAGCTACCTTGGTCGGCCAAAGAGAGGAGAAGGTCGATGCTTTTGGCGCCCACCTAAGAAAATTTGTAATTTTGTTTCATTTGAAATTCGAATGGGCCTTGGGTGCCTATTTAAAGGACCCAATCCCTCCATTGTAAGGAAATTGAATGATGAATGAAAAAAAGAGTTTGAGTTTTCTATCCTCCAACCATTGTCTCCTAGACTAGGTTTGAGTGAAGTTGCCTTCGTCCCCAGGGATGTCGGGTGGTGTGAGGCCACCTGTCCGTCGCTCCAGGGTGTCGCAAGTCCTTCGTCCTCTTGGACGTCGAGTGGTGTGAGGCCACAATCCTTCGTCCTCCGGGACGTCGCGGGGTGCGAGGCCCCAAGTTATCTCCTTCTTCGACTTCGGAATCTAGCCGGACACCGGGCTCGAAGCCCCTTCTCACCCTATCTTAGTCTCTTTCAGTACATCTCTCCTTTTCGCTAATCCCTCTTTTGTTTGCCTACAGGTCCTCCCTGGCATCTCGGGCACCAGAGACAGTCGGCTTTGCCATCATGACCTTCTAGCCGAAAGTCAGTACTTCCACGGGTTCGAC
Organism: Areca catechu; assembly: GCA_021397845.1. Lineage (NCBI taxonomy): Eukaryota > Viridiplantae > Streptophyta > Magnoliopsida > Arecales > Arecaceae > Areca > Areca catechu. Next base: position 152,888,468 of record CM038052.1, read on the forward strand.
TGCTCGGACATCCAGGCCGCATCCGTCGAGTTGAGCGATCTCTGCATCAGGCACTTCAGACGTGTGAGGTTTGCTCTCTCCATCTCCTAAGTAGGTATTGAGTTTCGAGCTTAGTCCTACCGGGGTTTCTTAATCCCGGGATCCTGTTTTTGTTTTCACTATTTAGGGATTTGAACTGCTAGTGTAAGCTTCCGTTATGCATTTCTCTTATTTCTCATCTTTGCTTGTGATCGGGAATCAAAAACCCTAAGAAAAAAAAAAATCTAAAACCCTTCAACCTTAAAAAATTCCTTTGCATCATAAGCATCCATCACTAGCATCCCTAGGCCCCCTTACTTCCACACCAGATCCAATATGAGAAGTGGTCGTTGGGCAAGCGACTAGGCCATCCGACTATGCTTACCCATAGGTGGCTCAACCTATACATTAGCTAGCAGCACTGGGGTCGAGATGTAGCTTCTTGCCAACCAGGGCTCCCATCCGATGGATGGTTAGAAAATATACTATTGGGCCTCCCATGGTGGCTTATTGATTTGGGCTTCATGTTCTTGGTATAACAAAATTTTTTCCAACATAAGGAATAGTGTGATGTCTTAGAACTTGATCCTTCCCATCAACTATCCATATTGGATGCTCAAAACAAGTCAAATCTTCTCTAAGCTGCAAAGGAGCATAATCTTAATATGGCAAGATTCGAAACACATTTCCTTAGTATTAATATATGGAATACATTATAAATTCTAGTTAAGATAGGTGGTAATGCAACTCTATAAGCTATATATTCAACTTTCTCCAATATTCTAAAAGGGCCCACAAATTGATGGCTCAGTTTACCTTGAATAAGAAATCTCATAATACCCTTAATAGGTGATACTTTTAAGAACACATGTTCACCTACTTAAAAAATCTAACTCCACCTCCTAATATCAACATAACTCTTCTACCTATTTTAAGTTGTACAAAGCTACTATCTAATCGATCATACTTTTTTCACAATCTACTGAATAATCTTTTAGGTCTCAACAATTTTCTTTCACAGACATCATCCCACTAAATAGGTGATCTACATTTTAACTATACAATGATTTATATAGGGACATTTGAATACTAGCTTAATAATAATTATTATAAGTAAATTCTACTAAAAATAAATGTTTCTCCCAAGAGCCACCTAGATCAAGAAAACAAACCCTGAGCATATCCTCTAAGATTTGAATAGTTCTTTTAGACTGTTCATATGTTTGAGGTTGAAAGGCCATACTAAAGTGTAATTTAGTCCCCAATGCCTTATACAAATTATTCCAAAATCATGACAAATCTAGTATCTCTATATGATACAATGGTCATTTAGACTCGATGCAATCATTCAATATCCTTAATGTATAGCCTTGCCAATTTATTGAGTGAACGGCCGTCTTTAAAAGCCAAAAAGTGTGTTAACTTCATCAATCAATCCACGATCACCAAATAGCATCATTATGACTACGGGTTGGTTCCAGGTAAACCTATCATAAAGTCGGTAACTTGTTTCCACTTCCACTCATAAATAAAAAGACATTGTAGCTGTCTTACTAATTCATGTGTTCATGTTTCACTTGTTGCACATCAAACACCACACAATCTATTGGGCAATCTTTCTCTGCATATTGTTCTACTAGAAATTCTGTTTTAAATCCCTATACATCTTAATACTCCTAGAATGTCTTGTGTGAGCAGTATCATGGGCCTCTTTCAAAGTCTCCCTCTTCAGCGCTACATCATTAGGCTAATAGTCTAGTACCAACATTCAAAGGAGCATCCTTATGAATACAAAAGTCGGTCGAGCACATGCTTCCACTTCATCTCTTATTTTTTGTAGTTGGGAGTCATTGCCCTAAGCTTCCTTAATCCTTTTAATCAATGTAGGATAAACTTTTAGATAAGCTGCAAGCTCACCGGAATTAAACATTAGCACCTCAATTTCTAACATTTTTAAAATCTTCCAAGATCAGCTTTTGGATAGTGATCAAAGTAGCCAAATCTTGAAGAATTTTCACTTAAGGCATATGCCACCACATTAGCTCTTCTTCGATGGTAATTAATGGACAAGTCATAGTCCTTGAGAAGTTCTAACCATCTCTTTTATCTTATATTTAGCTCATTTTGAGCAAAAATGTATTTTAAACTTTTATGGTTAGCATATATCTCACATCATTCACCATAGAGAGATAATGTGTTCAACTTGTAAGAGCAAAAAATACACATGCCAATTCTAAGTCATGGATAGGATGATTTGCTCATATGGCTGTAATTGCTTAGGGGTATAAACTACTACTACTTTACCATGTCGCATCAAATAGATCCTAAACTTTTCTTTAATGCTTCACTATAGATAAGAAAGCCTTCATTCCAAGAAGGTAATGTTAGAATAGGAGATGATATTATTCTCTTCTTCGACTCTTCAAAACTCCATTCGTGTTCTTTAGTCTACTAATGACCCCCTTTTGAGTTAAATGGGTCAAAGGCACAACTATGCAGGAGAACCGATCAACAAAGCTTCTGTAATATCAGCTAATACTAAGAAGCCGTGATCTTAGCAACATTTGTTGCCTATCTCCACTTAACAATTGCTTCCACCTTATTTGGATCTATTGAAATAATATCCTTTGATATCGCATGCCCCCAAAATACCGTATTATCTTGTCAAAATTTATAGTACTTTAATTTTGCATATAATTGCTTTTCTCTTATGACTTGAAGTGCACACCTTAAATGTTTTTTACGCTCCACTTTAGTTTTAGAATAAACCAGATGACATCAATAAAAACTACCATAAATTGATCTAACAATGATTTGAACACCCTATTCATTAGATCCATTAATACAGCTGGTGTATTAGTTAATTCAAATGACAATGCCAAAAATTCAAAATGTTCATATCTCCTCCTAAAAGCTATTTTGGGAATATCTTTTGCCTTGACTTTCAATTGATAGTATCCTGACCGAAGGTCAATCTTGGAGAAAACTTCGGCGGTTAATCAAATAGGTCATCAATCCAAGATAAAGGATATCTATTCTAATAGTCATCTTATTCAACTCTCTGTAATTGGTACAAAGTCTTATATTTCCATTTTTCTTTTTCATAAATAATATGGGAGCTCTCCAAGATAATACACTAGGTCTAGTAAAAGCTTTATTTAATAATTCTTGAAATTGTTCCTTCAATTCGATTGAAGCCATTTGATATGGGACCTTAGAAATTGGAGTGGTGCCTGCTACTAACTCAATTGAGAATTCAATCTCCCTCTTTGGGAGAAGTCCTGTCAAGTCTGTGGGGGAAATATTAGAAAACTCATTAACAATAGGGATGTCCTCCAATAACATGTCTTGTTGTTAAGTGTCCCTCATGATAACTAGATGGGCCTTGCATCCTTTCTTTGCCTTTGCAAAGGCTACAATGTTGATACCGCTCGTGGAGGGGCAGTGCATAACTAGTATTGTCAGATCTGTCAATAATTCCATGTCCCTATTTTGACAATGCAACGCTAAAAAATATAAGCAGAAATTAAAATACTTCTAACCAAGGTGTTGGCATGCAATTCAATATCAAAAGGCTCATGTGATAATTTATACCTTTTAACATAGGTAACAAATACGAAAGATGAGCAGCACCCAAATCAAATAATACAAATGCATAAGTTGACTAGGATGGTACCTATCACAACCATGTTAGAAGCTCGCACGTGTTACTAAATTATTCCATAGACCCTCCCTTGTGGGCTAGCCTTTTGTGTTGCATTTGTGTGTGTGTGTGTGCGTGCGTGTGTGTGGGAGAGAGTGATGGGAGGGAGAAAAGGCTTGGATGGTGCAGTCGGAGGGACAAATGGGCAAGTGGAAGGCTCGGTTGGAGGTATCAGAAGGAACAAGGGATCCCTTATTTCGATCATGGGATAAATATAGGCACCGCCTTAACGCGCGGGCTCTTGGTTGATTAGCTGGTTGCACCATGCATGACCAGTTGGGCTAGAATCTCACTGTCCAAATTTAGAGTCTTACCCGTATGCATGGACAGGCTATTTCAGTGTTTCAAAACTGTAACATCCAAGTTTTGATGAAGCAACCTTGGCATGCCAAGGCCTGCCCCACTCCTCGAATTGAGTAGTCGCCGCATCAATTTGGTAACGTGCAGCTTTGGCGCACATACCATTGCTCACAATCTGCTAATATACCGGTTTTCAATTGCTCATAACCTGCTTATCCTTCATGTCATATTCCATTAAGCAAATTATTCTTGAAACTTGGGTACAAATCATTAGCAAGAATGACCGGTGAAAAATGATTCACAAGATCAGTCCGTACCGAGCAGTGACCACGCACCACAAAAATCTTACATAGTGCATTATGCATCCATGGCATATCTGATACGCATTACCAACAATTAGCACTGCATAGGCTGCTAGACTGAGAAATAAAAGGGTAACATATCTGCTACTTTTATTTTTCTACTTTAGATTCCAGTGTTTCTAAATCACTTCTCATCCATTATAATTGAGACATGGCTTATCGGTCACGGTTGCGATTGGCATAGAGCCTATGAACGATTCAAATCAAATGAAAAGCAAAAATGTGCTAACCTTAGCTGACCTTCTGGTTGATTCCAATGTTGCCAGCATTCCAAGTAGAGAAGGTGCCTCGTTCACAACCCATGGGGTTTTTTTCCTGGGCGTAGGTTAAACATGGTAGGTAGAACAGTTTGATTCTAGCTGACACAAAACAGTTCGATTCAAGTAAGTGCAGAAAAAAACACTACGATTCAATTGGGTGCTGGTTGGCATGGTTCGGGTTCAAGCTGGCATAGTTAACATGAATCACAAAGTTTGCTACTTACACAATAATTTAGGGTAGCATGAATCACGTAGTTAGCGAGTTGCTGAAGTTTGACATTGTCCGGCCACGTATGACCATTGTTAGTTCCATGTAATTAGATCCTAGGATTGTATAGATGCTTCAGTACAATCAGAACAAACAATAACAAACAAAATAAACCAAGTTAAAAGCAACAAATTGTCCTCAAGCTTAGAGAATACTCTTTGCTCCAATATCATTGGTCTCAGTTAACCATATTCTGAAAAAAATTTCCACGAAGAAATTAATTTATCGCTGACATGAGCATTCTGGCTCTCTAGAAAACCAAGAGATGGAAAGATGATACATAATGATGTCACAGCTGCATGCGACTAGAGCTGCTAATGGCACCAATTACCCGAAGATTTCATCAGTATTTGTAAATAGTATTTGGAATATTTTTTCTTGAAAACACTCCGAGCAAATATGGTAATTAAAAACAGACATGAGGAGGAATCAGCTTCCTGGGTTCATAATATTGTTGGGATCTAATGCAGCCTTTATTCTTTTCATGGTTATCAATGCTCCGATTCCAAGCTCTTCTTCGAGGTACTGGGGAAAACAAGAATATACGAGTCTCACGAAAATATCAAGCCTTTTGGAGCAATAACTAAAATTAAACAATTGATGCCCAATGCCCATAAAAAATAATAAAGGAAAGTAGGAAACAATATTAGAGATCCTAAATTTATTTAGACTTTATACAATAGTTAACTAAAATCCTGGTATTCCTTTAACCAGAAAAAATAAGAAACATGTGCAACATTGATGGTACTTGACATATACCATAAAACATATAACAAATTAAAAAAAAAAATCTCACATGGGTAAATATGAAACATATATGGTACTAATGCCAATGGTAGCGTTGGAAGCATGAATACTTTAGATTGCATACCGTGTTAATATGGGAGTGAATGCTGGCATTCTGTTAGCACCAATTGCATTTCCAAACCAGATCGACTGTATTCTATTGCAAGGTTTGCTAGAAATATCCCTGACGTCGATCACTGTACCCTAGCTTTTCACTCAATGGAGGATGGATATTCTCGTGCCTTGTCACAATTGTGTAAAGAAAGTGTTTGCTTGTTGTAATTGACTACTCAATAAAGTGGGTCGAAGCAGAGCTATTGACATGCATCACTGAAGCCAAGGTCTGCAACATCATCTGGAAGGCCATCATCTATTAGTTCAAACTGCCATGGGCCATCATTATAGACAACAGTCACCAGTTTGATAATGTGAAGTTTGCGGAGTTTTGCAAGAAGCTTGGGATTGCCCATTGCTTGATCAAACTTTGCTGCAAGGGGTGAAGACAAAGTTGGACCGAGTCAAGGTCCTATAGGCAGAGGAGCTCTATAATGTACCATGAACCTATTGGATGATGTAGTGAACTCTAACTAGGGAAATACCATTCAACATTGCCTTTGGGATCAAAGTCATTATCCCGCTCAAGATTGGCCTCCCATGGCTAGAAAATCTCAACAAAGAAGACAATTCGAAGGATCTTTGCATGAACCTATATTGTTTGCAGAGATGTGGGACGTGCTCAACTCCGAATGGCGACTTACTAGTAGAAGGTGGCTTGGTACTATAACTCGAAAGTCAAAGGAAAAATTTTCTAAGCAAGAGACCTTGTCCTGTAAAGAGTAGAAGTATCCTCCTGGCCTGGAGCACAAGGGAAGCTGTTGTGGAACTAGGAAGGCCCTTACCAGATCGACGAAGTGGTGAGACTAGGAACTTACCGACTTTGCTGCTTGGACGGAACTTCGATTCCTCGAATTTGAAACTCAAAGAACTTGCAAATTTACAATCAATAATGCAATTCCTGGCTATAATAAATAAAACTCCTTTTGGCAGCCCAGAAATACCTTCGTAGCATGGTGAGCAAAGAACATGCACGAGTCAAGCCATTCTTGACCTCCGCTAACCGATGCTCCTCGTCCATGTATAATTGAGTGGAGGCCAACCTCGACTAGATGGAGAGGATAATCCCACAAGAACCCTATGCTCCTCACCTAAGTACGAGTCGAGCCATTCTTGATCTCAGCCAATCGATGCTTGCATCTGCCTACAAGATGGCAGAGGCTAGCATCAACCACATAGAGAGGATAACCCCAGAGGACCCTTATGCTCCTTGTTCAAGCATAAGTCGAGCCATTCTTGACCTCAGCCAACTGGTACTCCTCGTCCACATATGACCTAAGTAGAGGCCGACCTTGACCACATGGAGGGGATAACCCCATAGGAACCACTACTCCTTGCCGAGCACAAGTCAAGCCATTTTGACTTCAGTGAGTCGACGCTCCTTGTCCGTGCATGAGTTGAACGAAGGTTGACCTTAACCAGATAGAGGGGATGACCCCATGAGGATCCCTATGCTCCTCACCAAACACAACTCAAGCCATTCATGATCTCGACCAATGGGCTTCTTGTCCATGTACAAGTTGAGTAAAGACTGACCTCGACTAGTTGAATCGATAATCCCAAGGGGACCTCTATGCTCCTCACCCAAGTATAAGTCAAGTTGAAGATGGGAGAACCTTGTTCGCATACAAGGAGAATGGTAGCTGACTCCATTTGGAGTACAAGCCCGATGCAGGTCGGCCCGTGCAAAATGAGGTCAAACTCGATTGAAGACTGACCTCGGCCATTACAAGCCAACCCCATCACTTTGACCTTGGATCGGTTAAATGATAGAACATTACAAATAAAAAATGATGCTAAACTACTCGAGGATGAACCTAGACACTAGAGCATGAGTGCAGCAAAGATAAGAACATAAAGCTAGAAACTTTTTTATTGATTGAAAAAAGTAATTACTTTAGGTCATATCGTTTGACCACAAAATCTCCTTAGTCTTAGCTGAGCAAGGATACAAAAGGAAGAAATGAAAAATGCCTCTAAGGCCTAATTGTCAGCAGGTGGAGTGGACTCCTCGATTGGTGTGATGGCGGTGGACTTGGCTGGTGCAGCAACGACTGCTGTTGGGGGGCATCTTTAATGACTTTGACTGCCTCAGCTAGAACAGCCTTGGCTTCGCTATTCCCCCTCGACTGCTAGGGCCTCGTTATCACCATCAAGGTGACCAAGGTCAACGTAGAGGAATAAGCCTTGTATATTGGCTCGGCAATCTGCCATCCCCTCCAAGTATGAGTCAGTGGCAAATTCTACCAAAGCCTCCCAATACTTCCATGAGTGGAAGGTCTCAACCGCCCTCTTCTTCGCTGCCTGGAGCTCCTCCTATTGACCTTCTACAGTGCTTAGGGCCTCGGTCACCTTGGCCTCAGCTTGGATAGCTTTCTCCTTGGCCAAGGTGACCTTAGTTTTGAGAGATCTGACCTCCCGACTGGCCTCGACCAAGGTGGCCTTAGTTTTGAGAGAGCTTTCTCCTCGACCAAGGCATTTTGGGCTTTGTCCTCGACCTCCACCACTCCGGTAGCCTTCTGCTTGGTAGCTTGAGCCTTGGCCTCAATCTCGTTCATGACCAGCTTGGAACCTTCAATAACTTAATGAAATACTCCAAATGCTAAACGAGTTGAAGAGAGATGATGTCAGAACTCGAAGCAAAAAATAAAAGATAAAAAATAAAGTTGAGTTCGGGCTTACTCGAATGAGCGAGTCGTACGAATCCTTCATGTGAACCCAAGGCACTCGGCCTTCAAAACTTCCACATCGGCTAGGAGGATTGCCACCCGAAGTAGCTCTCGGGTGATCTTGTAATTCTTAAGGCCTGATTTCGAGCCCTGAGCCCCTTGCCCAGACTCAACAAGGGTCAGTTGATGAGCCGAGGCTAACGAATCAGCCCGCGAGGAGAGCGGTGAGACAAATTTTGAGATCATGCTTCACCTCAAAGGTATGAAGAAGAGGCCATCAGTGTCGGGGTCAAGTCCCTGGAGCGGCTACCTAGAGGGCTCTGATCACCTGAGTCTCTAATCGCTTGGAGGGCACCACACTTTGATTTGAAGTACAAGGAGAATCAGGGGCTAGCTATTCTAAGACTGCCTTGGTTTGGCTCCACTTAGGCATGGAGGGTCTGCTTGAGGTCTTTTTTCTCTTCTACAAGGCACAACGCACTAACTAGAGTTCTTTGGACTTCATCTTTGAGAACAACAAATCCAAACTAAAGGTCAGAACCTATCATACATGATTGGACCAAGGTAAACTACATTACGAACTTACCAATGAGATCGGCAAGACTTAAGCCGACCTTGAAAAGCATCTACTCAGAGAAAAGCTCATGCAGAACTAGAGTAGCGCTCTTGAAGACGAGTTCCAAAGACTTCTCAACATTGGATTAGCTTGGGGCCTTATTCAACAACTGCCGAGACCGACCCCATAAGGAATCAAACCCCCATAGCTATTCGGTCAATACAAGAAGCACTCCTTTCACCCAAAATGGAGCTCCTTGGATGAGGCGGCAGCATATCGCCACCCAACCTTGATGGGGAGCTCCTTGAAGGTGAAGCACACCCGAAAGAGGCATATGGTGGGTTCGATGCCGAGGAAAATTCAGAGAGAAAGAAAAGCAATTATTAAATGCCATGAGCAAGGATTCAGGTCCCGGCAGGACATCCCGTGGGACACCGAAACGGGATACCATCCCATGTGTTGGGACAGGACGTCCCGCCAGTGTCCCAGCATCCAATCAGTGCCTTGGACATCCCCTGTCTGAGTGTCGGGACGGGATGGGATGCTGGCACGTCCCGTTTCACGAAAAAATCGAGACATTCTCGTCCCCGGGATTTAAAACCTTGGCCATGAGTTCGGCGCCATGGAACATGGGAGAATTTGGAAGAGCCTAAGGAGTTTAACAACAAAAGATGGAAGGGAAACCTCAAGCCGACCCTAAAGGACTCTTCGTAGAGTCCAATCTGACCTAGAGAAGGCTCAAATATTTGCATATTGGGACCGGCAAGCTCCAATTGGAATTTAGGTGGGACTTGATATTGGAGGTGCATGACCTGATATTGGAGGTGCATGACCTCTAAGTCCTCATGGGTGAGGATAGAGGCTACTCGGAAAGGGCCAAAGGTCGGTGTCTTTGCACCACAGAGCCATCCAAGGAAAGATCGTGGCCTAGAGATAGAAAACTTTGATTGCCCAATAGATTATAATCTGTAGACTAATTTTCCACCAAAGAACTAGATCGGTTCATCTTAAATAGATGAGCCCCGAGAAAGAGGGACAAAAAGGAAAAAAAAGGCCAAAAACAAAGTTAACCTATAATGAAGAAAGCCAAGGAAAAAAGACTTGACTGAATAGCTTGGAATGACTGGCCTCGATATGCGATCTCATCGAGGTCTGGATAGAGGACCGGCTAAAATGATCGATGGTGACCATTGAAGACTCACCGGAACTCACCAAGGATGGGGCCTCTCCACAATGAAACAGTGAAAGTGAAATGTGAGGGACGGCTATTTATAGGAGCTCGGACTGCTTAGATCTAGCAACAGTTCACCTAGCCATTGTGGATGAACACCAAGTGGTAACCTAAGATTGGGGAGGGCCGACCTCCCAAGGATCATTTTTGATGGCCAAATTAAGAGACAATGAAATCGGAAGCGCAAGATTGAGACACGTGGCTATTCATGGCTGCACCTTAGGCTGAAATGTCGAGGTGCATTTTTTGTGAAGAGCATGGATCCAAAACTACGTGCCTCGATCCTTGATTTCTACTTCCTTCACCCAACCTCTACTTGAGTTCAGGCTCGAGAGTGGGAGGCAAACAATACGGGTGTTCACCCTAACCTTGGCTGCCTCCAACCTTGACCTAAGCTGAGAACATTAAGGTCGGCAAAGTACCAACTTGACCTCCTTAGTTGGAGACGAGGGTATAACCCAAGCATGGTAAGTCACCTACTTTGGAAGCTAATCACATTCCCCCGATCAATCGGAGAGGGTAAGGCATCTATAATCGCATCAGATACGATTGACATTGTTGGGTAATAGCCAATCGGCTTCACATCTCGAATGCATGGCATGATCTCCACCAGTATGATTCATGCGCACCTTTCAATAACGGCCACCATCCTTGGCGGAAAAGGCCACAACTCGCTCTATATAAATAGGATGGAGAAGGGAATCCCAAGTAAGTCTGGAGTCCACTTGAAAAACCCTCTCTTTTACTCTCTTTCTATTCTCCAATCACTTGCTGACTTGAGTGTTGGAGGATAACTATCAGAAATACTTCTGGTCAGGGACTTCCTTTTGCAAGATTGGTCTTTGCCTACCTGAAGTCTGCTACTTCACCTTGACTCGCCACTTCCAAGCTGACCTCTACTCCAGCTCGAAGATTGGCAGCAACAGGATATATATTAGATATGAATACTTGTTGGATACTTCTAGTATAAATGTCGGATACTTCTTTAAGCTATCATATTTTTCAAAATTTGGAAAAGACTTTGGACACATCTAAGCCCAGATAAGCCCAAGATACTTCCATGCTACCTCTGTCCTCTAAGGATGTTGGTGCAGGCTTCCTTTCTTACTCTTAATTTTTTAATGACTTTAACCTTTAATGATAAATGATCAATTTTAGGATTTGTGATGTTGATATTACCACTTGGAGTGTGGTTATGGTCTTCTAATTTGGATGATGACTAAATGGTGGTTTGCATGTTAATGTAATTGTATAAAGCATGGACAATATTGTTTGGATAACCTATAAATGCTCTAAAAAACATTCATTCATCACTCTAGAGTACCATATCCTAGTTTTTCAAGATTTATGTGATCTGCATCATATCATATCTATATACTATATCCTTATCCTTATCCGTGCTACATAGATGGTGGCCATGTGCATGGGAATGTGAGGATAAGGTACATTATACCACCAACCATTAGTACCAAATCTTTAATCATAATTGTTGTTCTCTGTATTACACTAATAGTGGCACTGGTAAACTACATGAGAACTAGAATTTGAACTTATTCTCAAGTATTCATCAATAACTATGTGAACATCACTTAATGCTTTATGGCCACAAATACTACAACATTTCAAATTTGCAAAACATGTCTACTTCTTTCTTGGCAACATTCTTCCATGCATTCCTTGATTCCTAGTTTTAACAACGTTCATGAATTCTAAATTCCACACCCTAAGTTATGCACTTGTTCTGCCAAATAATGCTATATTAAATGCTGGAATATTATTTGGCTCATAATACTATCCAATGGTAATATGGCATTTAATGCAAATCAAGCAACCTTAACAAGCTAGGAACCTGTACCTTCATTTTGCTAGTACCAACGCCATGCTCTCCTGTACATGTTCCTGTTCACAAAAGGACATTTTAAAATAAAAGCAAGCTACAATTACTACATGCACTGCAGCATTATGCCATATCCTTACTATAGTTATTGAAAATTCTTAAACCATTGGTTAGTCAACATATTGGCAGAATTTCAAATTGAAAACCAATAAAGAAAAATATATCATAGGAAATAGAACCTATTCATCAAGATCACCTAAGATATCTTATATGGTACAGAGTAGGGTATTTGAAGTAGATTGTGGATGCTGAGTAAGGATTCAAAACCCAAGGATCAATATTGTATGGGTGGCCATCCGGCATGTTATGATCCTAGATACAGGGTAATATAGGGTTAGTATGCCTCAATATGTCAGTATAAATGAGCAAAAAGAAAAAAAAGAAAGGAAAAAGAAAAAGAGGGTTTACCAAGCATTATGGGATCAGTTTGAGGTCTACATGCTTTGATATACCTTGATACAGTATAACATGGGCCTGGTTCATCTAATATCAATGCATACCATCCCATTTTATTCTGGCCCATGGCTGGTTGATAGCCGGTGCATGAGATTTCAAAACTTGATGTTGACATTAGTCAAAGATTTTAAATAGTAGTAGGATGGCTGGGCATTGCACCTCCTAGAGTGTCGGAATGGTGTAATGTCCTAAGTGTCAGCACAACACGAGCAGGGACGGACCACACCAATTTTTCCAGAAGGCCAAAAAAATATATAATTAAAAATATTAAAAAATATTTATAATTAATTTAAATATTTTTTTATAAATATTATTTGAATTGAATTCGACGTTTTATACAACTAAATTCACCAATAATAGAATCTACTGTAAAATCTTCAGCTATCTTCTCAATATAAGTAACTAAATAATCGGCAAGAAAGTCGTCTTCCATCTTGTTACGTAATCTGGTTTTGACAATCTTCATTGCCGAAAATGCTTTCTGTGTAGTAGAAGTTGAAACTGGAAGAGTCAATACACAGACGAATCAATCTATCAATGAGCGGATAAATATCTGATTTTCTTGTTCTCACCAATCCTTGACACAATTATGAAATTGTAGACACATTCTGGAACTCGGGATTCTTTAGAACATCAATATGATAATGTTATAATTGATTTCTCAAAAATCTTCTTTCATTCTTATTGAAGTTTTTTGGATAGAATTTCTCTGCAAACTGAATATACTCTCTAAATTGAATAACCTGTAACCATCTCTACGATCCAAAGCACTGCTAAAAATAATTGAATAACCTGTAACCATCTCTAGGATCCAAAGCACTGCTAAAATTAATAACTAACTGTATCATCACTGAATCTACTATGTAATTCATGCAATTGAGTATTAATAGCAGCATTAAATATATCAACCTGAAAATCATGTTCATTTGTAATATTACTTTGTCGACGACCTCGACCACCATGCTTATAAGTAGCGGTCATATCTGGAACATCAATCTCATATTTCTCACAAAACATTATCACATTGTCTAATAAACTCGTCCATCCATCTTCTCTTAATTGTTGAAGATCTTTGTAGTTTTTACCAAATGCATTGCATTGAGAATGTTTTGGGACTTTGTAAAACTTGACAAAGATTATCAGTTATCTTTAAAATTTATATCATCAAATGCAATATAAAAATAAATTAAAATGATATCAAGCAATGTAATGCACCATCGGCATCTCCACGTTGAACATAACCAACTCCATCACGAGTAATATCCTCAAGAACATAACAAGTAACTGAGAAAAGCTTTTTCAAGCTACGAATAGAATTCAAATATGAACTGCATCTAGTCCCACCAGGTCTTTGTAAACTGCTAATCTGATTTTGCCCGCTTCCAGATTCAAGCTCATCAATGGCTAATGAATTTGCAATATCGGCTACTTGTCTTGCTCTTAATTCATCATGACGTTTTGTAGATGCATTTACAATATTAACAATATTCAGCAAATCATTGAAAAATTGATGAACAATAATAACCTCTCTTGATGCAACCACCAATATAATTGAAGTCTATGAGCCAAGCAGTGGATATAATAAGTATATGGACAATCATTATTAATCAAAGCTTCCAAACCATTCCATTACACCACGCATATTGCTAGCCCCATCATAATCTTGACCTTTGATATGTTTAATGCTTAAATTATTTCTTGAGAGATCATTATAAATAGCATCTCTAAGAGATGAAGAAGCTGTATCTAAGACATGGACAATATCAAAGAATCGCTCTCTTATGAATCCATACTTGTCAACAAATTTTAAAACAATAGTCATTTATTCTTTTCTATCCTTCTTGATTCATCCGAGCTCATCAATAATTATAACAATATTTGGCAGCACCAATTTCATCCCTTATGCTCTTCTCACTTTTCTTGAAAAATTTGTAGAATTTCCTTTGTATCTTTGGTGAAGTATACGAAGCATAACTAGGAGCATTTCCAAAACAACTTTCCCAACATCCTCATTGTAACATGCAAAATCTTTAATTCAAAAAATTACCTCGATTTTTTGAATTTGGACATTCATCATGTCCTCGAAAAGCACAAGCCTAAAAAGTAAGCCATCTAATTGCATCCACAGAGGTCTTGAGCTATAAACGATTTCGAGCATTTGTTCAGAGATTTGCTTGTCAATTACTTTTTGAATATGTTGCTCTCATTTATCAGATCATGATAGCTCTTCATGGTAATATTATGTGAAGAATTCAGATTTTTTCCACGTCCAAGAAATGCACAATTGTCTCCATCATTTACTTTTTTTCCAATTTTGAAATCCACCTACAAATTTGCTTTTTCTTATACCTGGCTTTGAAAAGAGATAGCAAACAAAAACAATAAGCAGCATTGTAGTTGAAGAATATTCGAGCCAACTAGGATGCTGATTGAACAATTAACCAATATGATTGAAATGTCTACGATGATTTCTGAATCATAGGATCATACTTGTCCAATATTGATTGATAAGGACAAAAACTAATATAGACACGTCGAATTTCATCACGTTGATTTACAGGATATTTTCAAATTTGTTTGTGCATTCCAGGATCTCTTTCCAATTCATGGATATCAATATATTGGTTCCAACATTTATTTTTTTAGATGGCCTTCTTCTATAGGAGTGTCTATTCTTGAAGTTGGTTGATCAAGTTCATTCTCAGCCTCAATCTTAGATACAGGCAGCGTAGCTCCACCATCAATTTTTTCTACTATTTTTTTCTTGAAAAAATCACTAATTTTTCGACTCATAATGAACCTATAATATGAATAAAATTATAAGAAAAAAATTGACAATATAATTAATTTTTAGATATGCATGAATATTTATGCTAAACTTGACTCCAATACAGAGGTCATGAAATCATTTATAATTTAGCTGTCTTTTATTCCGTAATACTGATAAAATATAGCTTCAAGTGCAGATCGATGGGAAAAGAATAATAGTTGACTCTTAGCCACGTTCTCCAATAACGGAGATCAAACAATAGACAGCAAAGTTTTTTTGTTGTATATTTTAAGCTACTTATAAAATCTAAAATATAAGGTATATATTTAAAACTGGCGATAATGTTCAGAAATCCTTATCTCCCTAAAGCCAATCCAAATGTACCAAATCAGTCTGTACACGGAGCTCGCTCAACACCCTTCTGCTCGCTCAATGCCCTTCTGCTTAGAAGGCTGTTCCACTACAATAATAAATTTAATATAAATAAATAGTCCTAGGACATTGTAAACCAAAATCTCTTATCCAAATTTCATCAGTAACCCACCCGTTGATACCCTTCATGAATTTCCAGAGAAAGGGCTTTTCGACCTCCCCTTTTTATATTATTATTTTTTTCTTTCTCTCTCTTCTTTCTCTCTCTCCTCTCTCCTCTTCTCTCTTCTCCATTTTTTTCTTTTTTTCTTTTTCTTTTTCTTTTTTCTTTCTTTTCTTTTCTTTTTCCTTTCTTTTCTTTTTCTTTTCCTTCTCTTCCCCCCTTCTTCTCCACCGAACCGATATCTGAACCTTTCTCCTTTTTTTTCCTTTCTTTTCCTTTCCTTTCTTTCTTCTCTTCTCCTCCTCTCCCTCTCCTTCCCTCTTCTTCCTCTCCTTCCCTCTCATCTTCCTTTGCTCGGCCGAATGACCGGTGGGCAGTGGCATTCCACGGTAGGGGTAGGCGGTAGCTCAGCCTCCATCGGCTGAAATCCCATGGCAGTGGCAGCCATCCAAAGAAGGGGACAGAGGTCAGAGGCGCTTACCTTGGTTATGGCGAAGTCCCCGTCGCCGATGCCGCCAATCGTTAGTCTCCTGCCAAGCCGTAGCTGGCTACCTGCAATCTGAGGCTCTCTCTTTGCCGCCGGTAAGGGTTTGGCCAGTCTTCCTTCCGCCCCTTCTTTCCCTTTTTTTTTTCCGGATATTACACCGCAATGGCTAGGGACTAGGGTCAGCCATCTCCTTGCCGACGGCGGGTGGGATGGCGCTGCGATGGCTGGGATGGCCATCTCCTTCGCGACGATGGCTGTCGGGAGAAATGGGCAAATGGCTTGGGATGGGGTTTGCGTTTGGGCGTCGCCGCTTCGAGATTTTGGAGGAGATCAGGAGGAGACAGGGACGGCGATGCCTCTCAGGTAAGTTGTTCAACAGTTTTTTTTTTTTGCTGAAAAATTGTTTTTTATAAGACCCTTTGAAAAATTGTTCACCAGTTTTTTTAATAAGATTCTTTAAAAAATTATTTTTACGGATTTTTTATAAGAATCGGTTTTGAATTTTTTTTTTGGAATTTTGTTACCGATTTTTTTGGGATTATTTTGGACTGATTTCAAGAATTTGAGGGAGGGGGGGCAAATACCTATTATATAGTTGTTTACCTTAAATAAACCTAGCTAAGAGAGTAGATTATGAAAAAATTAGGGGGGCCAAGGCCCCCCTACCCCCCGGTGGTCCGCCTCTGAGCACAAGGCAGGAAATGGAAAGCAATAGAATTGGACATCTACTGTCCCCAGGTTGTGACACCCATTTTCAGTTGCTTCGAAAAACTTGGACTGCTCCATCCTGTAGTAATTAAAACCTCGTCCTAGTTTACATGACAATCAGTTAAAATACTGGGTCAAAGTTATGGTACCAGGCATGCAAAGACGGTGACCTAAAATAGGTATCTAATGCTTTTAAAAGCAATGCAACTAGTTTCAGTTACACCACCAGGTATCAGAGGTGCATGAGATGGACTGATTGATAGCGAATGATGCAGAGCCATTAGGGGGAGCTCCGCCTAGCTGCATGGGTGCACTGAGGGAAGGGATTCACCTGGGGTTATGATCCCTCCAGGTGCTTGCTGTCTGGCTGCCACAAAAAGATTAAAACAAAAGAGTCGTATCAGATATTGTAGGAAAATAAGGGGCCTAGCAGGTTTGCCCCGGGCAGGGTAGGTATGGATACTATGAATGCTAATTCACAAGTTTTAGGGCATGGAATGAAGGTTGGTTGGTTGGACTGAAATCAGATATCAGGTTTTAGTGAACAGATTTTTGCAATAATGCAACAATTTCATAAAATCAGGTGAAGGTATAAGGCAGAGACAAGAATATAGGGGTTCTTTGTTAGTTGTTTAACAACAATTGATAGTAATTTGCAAGGCTTCTAGAGACTAAAGAAATTAAAATAGTGAGGAACAGAACTAAGAACAAATGTAAAACAACAGTGAAGAATAAAGAGTGGAAGAGGAAGATAATAGTACATGGAGAAATGCTGGAGGAAAGCATAAATGAAGAGAGAATAGAGAAGGGAAGACGTAAACAGCCAAAAAATATTTCTTCCTTTTTCTCCTGAAGCACGATTACCAAGTTCTTCAAACTTTGTCACCTTACATGGATTTTGGTACCTAAATCTTGAGAAACGCAATTACAAACCATGTTTCCTTCTTAAAAGAACCATTTTTTCCCTGATATTATCCCAGGATTCTGTCAACATGGTCTGACCTTAAAATCCTAATCAACAAAAATTCCATCTACAAGGCCACCAAAAAAAGTAGGAATAGACACAATGAGCGAGGAGTTGAAAGGCCCTAGATAACACTTCTAAAGTCTCTCTAAGACCACAAAACTTTTTTTAAAACCTCTTCATCCTTTTTTTCATCACACAGTATCTATCCCTTTTATCTATCAAGGTGGACTACCATGTTAACATTTTTTGTTTTTTTCAGTTACAATCCTTTTATAGATGTTTGGATCAACATCAAAGGAGGTAAATACTGATCCCTCACCTCTTTATATTTTTCCCAAAGGAGAAAACATTAAAATGTTGAAAATCATGCAAAATATTATATTTGGCATGATCTCATGATATGTTGTACTCCTAAGTCCAAACTGAATCTACATGATGCCACATTTTTTTCATTTGTCAATATATTTTCATGTTTTCTGAAAATATGAATTTTCTGAAAGGAAAAATAATTTAAGCTATGTGTTGACTTCATTATAGCACTTCAAATAGACACTCCAGAGAAGTTGCAATCACCTCTTGTAACTGCAAACACAACTAAGCAACATTTGCACTAATCCATGGCAAGCAGAGGAGTTGCCTTACATGAGAAAGATTGGAACACTTGTTTTACATCCACTATAATCTATGCCTATGGTGAGGATAAACTTTATTAAGCAGGAGAAAGAGAAGAAATATGAAGATCCATTGCATAA
Source organism: Areca catechu (assembly GCA_021397845.1). Classification (NCBI taxonomy): domain Eukaryota; kingdom Viridiplantae; phylum Streptophyta; class Magnoliopsida; order Arecales; family Arecaceae; genus Areca; species Areca catechu. The sequence goes on from CM038052.1 coordinate 152,907,307, forward strand.
AAACTTTGTTCATCAAGAAAAGGATCTTATGATAGGCTATAGCTTGAGGCCTAAAATAGCTAGTGGAGTTGGATGAGCCAAGTAGTCCTAGACTAGCTATTTTCCTAGTAGAGCTAGCAGGTGTACATGTTGATCGGTGGGCAAAATGGAACATGCTATCTTCATAAGTTAACCAGCAAAGCAATGGGAGGCAAGTAAGAATAGAGGGGAAGAAAATGATGATCAATTGGAGGATTTTGAATGAGTGCTATGATTAAGAGATGCTGGGAAGAGATGGTCACCATGGCTCCAAATCGTGGTAGACATCCGGCCATCGTCCTAGCATCCTGGTTGGGGGGTCCTAGAACATCCCTTATCCTGAGGTTGGGATGGGCAAGACAATGGTGCATTCCATTCCACAGAAAAAACTAGGATGGCCCTGTTCCATGGGGTTTAAGACCTTGGTAGTCACCATGACACTATTATGTATGCCCTAGAAACTAATTTAGCTGACACATTTTCATTCTAGAACATGATTTATATTTAATATTTTTAATTGGGCTGTTTTAATCCATACATGTTGTGTCCATGTATTGTCTAAAGCAGGGTTTTCCGAATCGGGCTGGTTCGGCACGGTTCGGGGCGTACCGAACCGAACCGATGGCCGGCCGCACGGTTTGGCCATATAAATCGAAACAGCCCAATAATTTTTTTTTTAAAAAAATTCTTTACCGTACCGAACCAGACCCGAACCGGGTCGAACCGATGCTAAACTGGTCGAAACGAGACCGAACCGCCTGATTCGGCCCGGTTCGGTTCGGTACGGATGGGTGGGGGCTGTTTTTTTGTTTTTGTCACATGGCTACTGTAGCCACGTGACTTGCTTTGGGAGGGAGGGCTGCCTTTGGTTTTAAGGAATGAAAGGGCTGCAGATCTGCGGAAACAAAAACGACGGAAAAAAAATTGCCTTAATCCTTTTCAACCCAATCAAACCTATAGAAGTCGAAGAGGAAGGTAGAATCAAGCTACATTAATTCAACATTTTAACTGACTGAAACTTTATGGTATTTACATTATAACTTCAATGTCTTTGTTATCCACCTTTCAGATGGATTCAGAGATGGACACCCCGATATTGGTCAAAGGTGCATAGGTTTATTTGATTGTGTGAACTTCAGAATTGCTGAGTTGAATTAGTTTATTCTTTTTCCTCTATTCAGAATTGCTAGTCTTGGAATCATGATTTCCTGGCTCCTTGTTCACTGTCTTGGTTGATATGGGCAGCCTTGTTCACTTTTACTGCAGCAAACGGATCTACGAAGAAATATGGGCAGCCTTGTTCACTTGTTCACTGTCTTGGAATCATGAGTTCCTGGCTTCTTTCTTTCCATAAGGTATATATTATTTGTGTGGCTATGATGAAAGGCAGCCTATTGATTGAGCATTGCTTGGAAGCAGGAGTGGAAAGGCGACATTTGTTGTTTTCCTCTTGTTGCCGTGGTGCTCAAGTGAGATTACATTCGCTGTCCTGAGCCATTTTAATAAAATATATGTTGTATTAGTTTACATTTTAGCAACTATTGTGTGCTATGCTTATATTCTTGGCAGCCCTTAATGGCCCTTAACCAAGACTGTTATGTTGCCATGTCAAATTTCAGGTTACTTTTATCGATTGTCATAATGAAATTTTATTGCACAGGTTTGGTATTTCATATATATCAATTCAGGTAGGGTATGTGAATTATATATTTGTACTACTGATAAGTATTTATTGTTAAAGGTAACTGTTTATCTTTTGTTACAGGGGATATAATACTTCAAAATGGTCCGTAGAGCAGTTTGCACAACAACAGTTGATTATTGGTTGGTGCTGATAATTAGGATTGAAGTGCAGAGCGTGACTGTTTTGCTAGTTAATTGTATCATTTTTTTTGGACTTGTGGGAACTCAGGTTCATTTGTGTATTGTCTGGGCATTTATATTATATTCGTGTTCTTGTAAAACGTATTCATTAATTATACATTTATTATGATAATTCAGATTAATAATAAAATACATACTTTTGATATGGATATTACATAGTTTGCTCGTGTCACAGGATATTTCTACTTGTATTATAAGATATCTGAATTGTAAAAATTCAGAAGTCAAAAAATTGCTGCTTGTATTGCACGTAGTGTTGAATAATTGCTGTTTATGTTGTAAAATATATTGTTATGGCAGGAGTTTATTAGGTCATTTATTTGTGCAATAATTGATGAACCTGTTTTTTAACAATGTCCACTACGAAGTTGTCTAATTAATCTGAAGAGGGACTCGATCAGTGGGACCTTACCCTTTTCTGGTGTAACCGAGTGCGGGTCCGGACCAGATGGCTCGACCTCGAAGAGGGGCTCGATCTGGAGGACACCACTCGGCTTCGACCTAGGCGTCCCGGGCTCGCGGGTTTGACCTGGCGGAGGACGGAGCTCGGCTTCGACATGCAGTCCCGTTGTCCTGGGGAGCTCAGCCTGGCGAAGGAGTCCGAGCAGGAAAATTGACGCGGCATCTGATACGGCGGCTTTCTTTGATATGGCGCCTGTCAGCTGCCCCACGTCAGCGGTCTTGCCACATTGTGTAATAATCAATTAATTTGTATAACATCATTTTAATACATCATAATTTGAATTTAATATTAATAAATTTATTTTAATTTTATATTTACATACAACAAATTAATAAATTATTGATATAACATGTTTTAATACATCCTATTAATAAATTATTATTAATATAATAATATATTTACTTAAAATAAAATTAAAAAATAATTTTATAACTCATTTTATTTATATATATAACTAGGGGTTTTTGGGATTTCAGAAAATTCCTTCCCTATTCTTGGTGGAATACAGGCTTATTCCCATCTCATCCAAACACCATTTAGAATAACACCGCATTAATTGCACTGGAATAAGGTGGAATACCAGATTTTCATCCAAACAGAAATTGAGAATAACAACGAGAATAAGCTATTCTTTGAGAATACCTATTCCTATTCTCAGAATACCTATTCACCAACCAAACACTACCTTAAGGACATGTTGATTTTATGATCAGGGATAGTTACCCATTTAGGGGTTGTCATCTTGTATACCTAGAACTTCTTTACAGGATTTTTCTTATTTTGGAGCTTCATGCAGGAGGCTTAGATGGCCACTTTGAATGTAATAAGACAATAATTATGGCTGAAGATAGTTCTATTGGCCATCTCTTAAAAGGGACATGGCTAGAATCCTTGCACAATGTTGCACTTACTAATTAGCCAAGGCTAAGAAGCAAAACACTAGTCTGTATACTCTTCTTCTAATTCCGCATTCCCCATGGAAAGACCTTAGTATGGATTTTATTCTCGGATTGCCTAGAACTACTAGAAGATACGATTCAATTTTAGTTATTATTGATAGTTTTCTAAAATGGCATATTTTATCCCATGTCAAAAGATTTCTATTGCCTCTTTTGTTACTAAATTATTCTTTAGGAAAGTCGTTTGACTTCACGGTTTGCCCTCTTCCATAATATCTGACCATGATGTCAAATTTATAAGTTATTTTTGAAAGATCCTTTAGAAACTATGGGACCACTTTAAAGTTTTCTTCAGCCTTTCATCTCTAAATATATGGTCAAACAGAGATTATGAATCATAGTCCTGGTGATTTACTTTGGTGTCTAGTTAATGATCTGATTTATAGGATTGTCATTGCCTACAACGGAATCGGCCTTATAATAGCTCAGTGAATCGTTAAACTGGCAAAAGTCTCTTTGAAATTGTTCATGGCTTTAACTGTCGCCAATCTATTGATCTTGCTTCCTACCTACAAATAATCATACTTTTGAGCCTGCCACTTCTTTTGCCAAATACATTCATGACATTCACAATATATTAGGCAAAAAATTATCGAGTACTAAGAAATATAAGCTCATTGCTGATGCTCACGATAAAAATATAGAGTTTAATAAGGGTGACTATGTGATAGTTTGTATCCACCCATAATGTTATCTCCGACATTCATTCAAAAAAGTTGTATGCTTGAGCCACTGGTCCATTTCGCATCCTTCATAAATTTGGACCTAATGTTTATTATACAGAATACTCTTTGATTTGAAATTTAGTTCAGTTTTCAATATTGAAGATTTGCCATCTTATCGGAGCACATTCGAGCCTCCTACTATGCATGCAGGTGATCTCAAGGAATATACTCAATCTCCTCCAATGCCAGTTCTAGTGCTTCACTTTCGTCATCTTTGCTAGATCGTATTGAAAGCATTATCACTGATAAAGTTGTCTCTTGGTGATGAAGGATTTCAAAATTTTTTTATTTAGTAGGGCTATCTAGATTCAAGTGCTACTTAGATTTATGAGGAAGAGTTATGCCCTATTGCTCCAAATTTATTAGAAGCCTAATTCAATTCCTCGCTAGAGTCCAGTTCTTTCCAACCAGGAGGGAATGATAAGAATCGAAAAATTTGCACATATTTTAGAAAAAAAATGCCATGTACTTTAAGGAATCCTAATCTTAATTCTATTCTAGGAGAGTTTGTGTAGAATTTCCTTTCTTTCATTAGATTTTCTTTATTAAGACTTTTAATTTATTAGAACTCGATAATTTGACTTGCATTAGGTTATGATTTGTTACTCTATTTAAAAACTCTAATTGTATGGAGAAAGATAGCTTTGAATGATTGAATTGAATCCTAGAATTATTTGATTTTTTATTTCTTTAAATTTATTTTATTTTCTTTCATTCGTGTTCCTCATCAAGTGGTATAGCAAACATTTCCTCTCTAAATAAACCCTTCTTTCTTAGGCTCCATCTTTTGCTTTGTTGCTGCAAAATCTGGCTCGAAGTCGGAGTAGTTGACAGATGATAATGGTTGCTAGGTGTAGTGGTAGAACCTGCAAAATAAGTCCCTGACTAGAGTTGGCTTTGATGAGGACCCTCCGATGCTCAAGTCAAAATTCTGGAACAGATGGAAAGGAGTGAGCATGAGAAAGAAGTGATTGCAAACCTGGGGTCCCCTGCTAGCCTCTATTTATTGAGAGAGGCTGAAGCGACACAATAAGGAAGGATTACTAAGTAGTTATCCAAGCCTTATCGGAGAGATATGCCTAATTTCCCATTTTCATAAGACAAGGTGGCTGCTATCTACCTTATCTACTCTCAATAGGATGTTTTCGAAGATCGTGGGATCTCTATCCCATCTACAAGTCGATGGCAAAGTTACTTGGAATATTAGCTAACATCAGCTACAAAAATTCTTCGGATCGGCAAGTGAATAAAGTCAACTAGCCAAGACATGCATACCACATTGAAAGATCTAAAACAAAATTTACCTCCATATCAATTGCCCCACTCTCAAATCCGAGCTAGTGCTAGAGTAGATGAAGAGCATAGACAAGTTTTCTAGACTCATTGGAAGTTATGTCAATCATAGTTTGTCCAAGTGAAGCATCATGTCTTGTTTATGGCCATTGATGTGAAAGTAGATCAAATAACAGATGGCGCCATGTGTTGACCATCTAATGGGGCTAATTAATACGTTGTATCATTTATACCATTGATTTCAGAGTCTTTATAAATAGGGGGATCTTGACTTTTTTCAATGCGTGTTTCTCATATCGTCCTTTCTTACCCTATTTCTATGAAGTGCCCTCTAGTTGGAAAGGCAATTTTTGGCAGCTTTTTCCAATTAAAGGGTGATTTCCGGCAATTTTCTGGAAAGCTCAAGCTTGTTTTTGGAGGGTGAAAAGATGAAGGCAGAGGACATAGCAAAGTTGTGGAAGGCTGCAAAGGAGAAGAGAAAGGCATTAGGCGGTATCTTGGCCTGGCCAAAGTGTTTTCAAATTGAGGCCCCGAGGATCGTCCTTCAATTCCAACTTTTTCAAAAGGTCGGCCTTCCAGACTATCAATTCACACCAAAGTAACTAGCTCAGAATCAGCCATCTCCTTGCTTGAGGCGCAGTGCGTTTAGATCCCCTTGGTTCAACCTACTAATTCTGCCTTGGATGATGCAAGCATTGCCTAAGACCTTGTGCATAGATTTCTCCAACCCATCGATGCAAAAATGTTGGCACCTAACATTCTTCATTTGGACGTGCTATTCTTGTATATTCGAGTAAGCTTATCCCTCTAGCTCATCCTTATTTATCACAATTTTCATTCAACTAATCATGTTTTTATGATTTCAAAGCCCAAACATCATCTAGCCAATTTACACGAGTCGACGGAATCTACAGAGCAAAAGATTAGTGATAGCACTTGCAAGGCAAAGGTAGCAATGAAGACGACCTTCGAAGTGGAAAGAAGAGCCTTGAAGGCAGAGAGGAAAACTTTTGAGGCTAAGTGGGCCCGTGCCGAAGCAATCATAGAAGCAATGAGATTGAAATCAGCATTAAGAGAGACCAAAGGTAGACTTGTTTGAGAGAAAGCTCGGGTTACCAATATTCGGGCTGGGGCTAATAGAGAATAGAAGAGGCAAAAATGGCAAACCGAAGAGATAATATATAATGCCAATAAAGAGATCACTAGATTTCAGAGCGAGCTATACATTATTAAGAAAAGTCTTTTGGAGTATTTAGTTAGCCAAGAAAGATTAGTGGTGGTGGAGCTTACAAGAGAATTGGATGCAGGCTAGGGAAAACTTAAGAATAACGATGTGTAAATCAAGTGACTAGAAGCAAGGATTCTAGGAGGAGATGAGAATGCCTTGATAGAGACTATGGTCAAAGTTGAGCATTTGAAAGGGGTGCTAAAAATGGCTAAGAAAAAATATACTTCGAAGAGCTCGGGTGGTCGACATCCAAGAATGGGCTATCCATGAAATGAATCTATTCAACATTATGCTCTAAGCCATCGAAAAGAAAGCTAAATTCCTAAAGGATTCAATCAGCAAACAGAGATTGACCGTAGGAGATCTCATGACTAAGCTAACCCTGAGTGAAGCAAAGACTCGAGCCACCGAGGGAAAGGTTAAACAGACGAAGAAAAAAGGCACCATCCATCTCATGAAGGTTGCCCAGACAACTCATGAAGCTAGCTTTGAGAAATGCAAAGCTCTGGTTAAGGAGTTATTTTCTAAGATAAATGCCATCTCATAAATGATGAGGATATCCTAGCACAGATCTTGATGCACACCGGTATTCCTTCAAGCAAACTATATTTTTATTTTTTACTTGTATATGGGGATTGGACATTATTTTATTTTTTTATTCTTGTATCTAGCTCATGCACGAATCTCAAAGCATGAACACTGGATTAGCTTAAAATTTATTTTAAATTTGTTTGATTGTTTTAGATTAGTTTGAAGTCTGTTTAGATTGTAGTTCTGGTTAAGTTGGTTTTCAACTAACCAGAGACAGTTTATTTAAAGGTCTTTGTTTTTGGAATAAAATATAGAAGAGATTGTTGAAAAAATTTGGATGTGTTCCGACTCTTCCCCCCTCCTCTCCTCTTCTCCTCTTCTGGTTCTCCTTCCTCTCTTTTTCTTATTCTCCCTCTATTCTTCTTATTCTCTTCCCCTATCCTCTTCTTATCCTCCCTTTCTTATTCCCTTCTTATTCCTCTCTTCCTTATCCTCCCTGAACCTTCTTCCTTTAGTTCGGATCATGAAAACCTGGACACCAAAACCATCTATTATTCCACCGAACGACTGCCGACCCTTCGCCCGCGATCCAACCACTGCTGCCAATCCGGAAAAAAGATCCACGCGCCACTTCGGCGTGTGATTTCCCTAAGACTGCCAGACTAGTGCCAGCGACTGCTCCTTACCCACAGTGATCTCCCGCTTCCTCCCATCCGTGCCCCTGCCCCAAAATCTTTTTTCCCTTCCTACCGGAGAACAACCTCACCGGAGTGCCCACCACCCTTCCTCCGCTCTCCACCGTCCTCACCAGCGAGCACCACCCGGCCGCCTTCCGGTCTGCCGATCTCATCGGAGACCACCGCCACCACCACCACCCTTCCGTCCGTGCGGAAAATCTCCACCGACTGCCGCCTTCTCCCTCATCGGATCCAAGGGAAGACCCATCGCAGCCGGCGACCGTCTCCACCGTCGCTGATCACCACCGACCGAATCACCCATCCTCCCTCTCGACGACGCCCCTGCCATCAAATTTGCCGATTCCATTGTCACTCTTCCGTCCGGAGAGATTCATTGCTAAGCCATTGCCACGCCTCTCCCTCATCGGAAGATCCACATCGGTCATCTTCAACGCCGGCTCCCCTTCCATTGCCGCCAATTGTCAGAACCAACGACTTCGCAACCACCTTCATGCGAGCTACCTCCACCGTCGACCTCACCATCACAAACAACCGTGTCGGCCTTCGGCCTTTTCTCTGCCGTGCCACCATCAATCGCCGGATTAGAGTCATGCCTACCATCTCCCCGTGCCGCCGTCCTCGTTCCCAGCATCGTCACCGGTGGAAGCTAGCCGGATCTGCCCCTCCGAAGCCGTTTCCCTGTTCCGCACGCCCATCAAAGCACAGAGACCCTTTGCACAATCGTGAAAGCAAGAAAGGAACTGCATGCCTCTCAAAGCAGTTGCCCGCCCTATTGCCGACTTTGGAATAAAGCAGGAATAGAGAAAAAAAGAGAAGAAAAAGAAAAGAAAATATAAAGAAAAAAAAAGAAAAAAGAACTTGGATTGTTTGACCTAGCCTAGCGGTCGTTTCTTAACGACCGACGATCCAACCACCTAAAAAATTTCGATCGAGTCATCTTGCATCAATAAAACTCCATGTCCCAGCTACTTCTGACCTTGCCATGCTATGTGCCGCTGTTCTGCTTGCTGAAGATTCTTCCTGCTAGGTTGTAAACAATCCTGCCACCGAGGCTTAAAAATGCGTATTTCTTTTTTTGGTGTAAAAACTGATTCAGCTCTTCGAAAAGCCATACTTTGTAGCCAATTCAAGCTTATTAATGAAATATGTTATTTTTTAAAACTTTTTTCGATTTACACATTATTCCTTGAGAAACCAATCTATCAACTTCTACTGACAAGACATTTCCAAGTTTAAAATTCCAGTACCTCAAAACCTGCATTTAAAATCAGATCGATAAGAATGGTAGGTCAGTTCATTGAAGCATCAACATCTTAGTTTAGCATCTCTTCCGGCAATTCCTGCTTCGAGGCACAATTATCGTTACTTGGCTGCTGAAAACAGCATGACTATTTATTGGTGACCAAAAAAATCCACGCGTTAACAATCGAATGGGTCAATTTGAACAATCATATTATCAACCCTGCCCCTGAGATTCTCCATTAATATTTGACTGCACAGAGTGAGCTGAGCCAGTAAGAGATTGCCATGTGTTGATGATCCAAAGGCCCTGGCCAAACCAATGCTTCATCTATCCTGCCTTTGACTCCTATAAAAAGGGGAAAGGTGACTTTCAGCTTGATTCTAACTGATTTTTCTGGGCTCCTGTGGTACTAAACATGTGCATACTCTTCAGCAAGCAACAAATTCCAACTATTTCTCCGACGAGCTCCTTCGAGTTTTTTTTCGTTTGTCAGTCTCCTCAATTTCCGATTTTTTTTGCTCTAATCCTATTTTCTTCTTTTGTCTGTTATCTCCTCATCCAATTTCTATTTTACTCTCCTCTCTTCTTCCGGTCTTGAAAATGAGTAAGTCGCAAGATATGGCAAGGAGTTGGTCTTCCAACCACAATCCCTTAAGGAGCAGAGATCATGAGTCCAAGGACCCTTTTGCTCCTCGACACTTTCGGTTGAAAATAGGTGAGTCAAACTTGGAGTTGATCCGATTCCAGTTTCAAGTCCCCTTCGAGTTCTGGAGTCAAGGGATCAGATCTATGATCCCCCAACGGGTTGGCTCAACCTCTATGAGAAGTGCTTTCATGCCGTCTGAGACTTCCTTTCCATCCCATCTTTATCCATCTTTTTGTTTTCTTGACATATCACCGAGTTCAATTGTACCAAACTCTTGGCATTTTATTTGCGGCTTTATGACCATTTGCTTTTTAGCTAGGGTCAAGTTAACCATCACCTTATTCAGGACTTTTTTTTACTTTTAAGAGGTATTCTTATACTGATAGGTAGTGGTACATCTTCCTCCCTGAAAAGCAAAAGGCTGGTCCACTCATCAAAGGCGCTCCTTCCTCGGTCCATGGTTAGAAGGAGCATTTTTTTTTTGTTTCTAAATTGCCTAGAAAAGGCTGGGACTTTGCCTCATGGGGCGAACCCAGGCCACCGGTTCTCAAAGAGTCATTCCTGGATGGCACAGAGTGCCGGAGGTATAGGACCTTTGCCACTTCAAGGTCTTTGAGTTGAAAGGACTTTTGTCCTAACATATACTCTTTAGCATTGGGATCAATCAGGTTGAACCTCGAGGTAAGCACTGGTCTTCTCTGTCCTCTCCTATTGTCTCTTTTTTTAACTTGCCCTGAATTGAGGCCTGAAGACATCAAGCAATTGAAAATGGCAACCAAAAGGCCACTAGAGAGCCTTCGGGTCAGCAAAAGCATGTCCATACCAAGGCTCCTAGCTCACCTTAGATTCATCTAGGTGCCAACATTTCATCTACTTATGTTGAGGTGGTCATTGCCACCCTGGTTCAGACCGCCTTACCAAGAATGACAGTCCAACACCAATCTACACTTCCCTCGCGTAACAAAGAGGGGACAGTCAAATCTCCTCGAGCAGGGTGCCTAGTTCGGGAGCCATTCCCTTCCGTGGCCAAGCAGGGATTAGTAATCTTTACGGTCCACCTATCGATTCAGCCTTAGATTGGAAGGTTGCCCATGACATGTTCTATGGGTTTCTCCTCCCAACCGATATCAAGAAAGTGGGAGAGCTAGGATTTGCCTCCAACAGAGACCTAATAAATTCCTTCACCCAGGAAAATGCCTATCCAGATTTTTCTTGGTCCATTTATTCTTGTACTTGCATCGGACTCACCAATCATTTTGTACATTGGGCACTATTTGAGTCCCTTGATGGACCTTGCGAAGGAGGTGAGGTCTAAACAAGTTGAAATGACCCGGAGGGCTGAAGGTCTTGGAGTCAACCATAGAGGCTCAGGAAAATGAAAGATCCTATGTTGAAGCGGCTGCTGAAATAGAGTGTCTAAGGGTGGCACTCGATGGGAATGAAATAAGAATTTTGTGGAGAAGAAAATAAAAAGAGACCAAGGATAAACCAGCTGAGGTTGAAAAGAACACTAAACTAACTAAAGGGCAAGCCAAGGTTCCCGGTACCGGTACTGGGAGCCGTACCGGTACCGTACCATACCGTGCCGATACATGGTACGGCGTGGCGTACCGATTCAAACTGGTACATCCATTATTTTTTGATGTTTTTTGTAATTTTAAGATTTTTATTTTTTTTTAAGGGTTTAGGGTTTAGAGAGAATTTAGTGTTTAAGGTTTAGGATTTAGGGTTTAGGGTGGCGTACCGGTTTAAAATTTAGGATTAAATACTAATATTTAGGATTATTTTTAATTAAAATAAAATAAAAAATGATAATTAAATTAAGATTATCAACAATTAATGAAAGTGAAATGTGGCATAAACATATAATTACATACCAATGTTTAGAATCGGGTGAGTGACGATGTCCATAAATATAGGATCATATATGTACTCTGTAGGAAATTCGGCATGTCCCTCCTGCCAGGCAGCATGATACTCCTCTAAGCTCATCCCAGGAGGTATGCGTGATGGATTATAACTAATTGTAGATCTCTCTCTGATGTCCCGACTCTGAGAGCTGTTCAGAGAGATGATATGGCAGTGCAGGAGCCTATCCAAATAAACTAGCAACAAAATCAGATCCATAAGATGCTCCGGGCTGCATGGGATAATAACCACTGGATGCTGACATCTCAGATGTACCATATTGATCATATGGACCAGAAGCTGCCGGTAGCTACGGATAAGAGGATCCTGAATATGAGGATGATCCAGATACAAAGATCCTTAAGGCGTTTCTGTTTCAGATGGTTTCTCTGCTTGGAGTGGATAAGACAAATGTAGACCAGTTGCGCTCACATCCACTGGAGGACACCGTTGGGAGAGGATCTTCACTGCAATAACCTTCAAAATTTAGCAGATCCACCAAAAATGCACCCACCATTCAGCTGCAAAAGACATTACATCATTTAGAATTTTAGATTTGGCAAAATAAAAAATTTAATCCTGATATAATATTAGACTTACTCCTTAGTAGTACCTACCATGATTCATCTTTGATTTACTTTTGATCGCTACAGTGGATCCAAATGAATCTGTGCCCTCCCTAAAAAATTTCGTCTGCTAGAAAAAATTTTTGTTAGCTTGTTGAAATTAATGCTCTTAAAAATCATTCAATAATTTCAACTAACTTACCTCTTCAAGGCATATAGCAGCGATATCTAGATTGGGCTCCATCTTATATATAACATTGCGTAGGGCAGACATAAGATCCTCATCCATGGCAATGTCCGGTACGGAGTACTGAAATCTTGATTTAGATAGTAAGCTGCACATATATTCTAAGAATCAGTCAAGCGTACTTGTATGAATCTAATTGAAACTTAATTTTAGGGACTTTATAAAATACTACGTACCTGCTAGATGCAAATCCGAACTCATTTGATAACTCCACCGTCCATCAATAATCCGGAGATACTCAAATGCATGTGATGGATCTGCCTCCTGGATCCTTTCCTTTGCCCTTTGCATCATGAAATATAAGAAGCCCATCTGAACATATCTCTCGGAGTCTACGGCACGAAGTACCTCGTATAGAGGCTTGATAGCCTCCACTACCCTCAGCCCGCTGCCAGAATATCTGTCTCGTCACTAAATTCTCCACATTGCTTCCTTCAGTATTTGCCTGGCATATCTGCTCTCCTGCAAGTCCTGACTGACAAACATTTGACACAGCTCTGCTTTCTTGCCAAGAAGACTATCAAGTGCAATGTAATTAGTAGCAAACCGTGTGACCCCCGGTCTCAATATTTCTCCCTGTAAAGCTCCACATCAATGATAAGATCCATATATGGTTATATATAAATCTGGTGATAGACTTTGCTAGCTCAACAATATTCTATACCTTGCAAATTTTATCAATATCCATCAACATGAGGTCTATACAATGTGCAGCACAAGGGATCCAGAAAATATGCGGCCGCCGCTCTATCAAGATCTGCCCTACGACCCTGTACTATGGTCCATTATCAGTGATGACCTGCACGACATTATGCTCTCCCACCTGATCAATCATCTTCTCCATCAATCTGAGGATATAACTGGCGTCGTGCACCTGATCTGAAGCATCAATAGACTTCTGAACAAAAATCTTCCTATCACAATAAGTCAAGAAATTGATGATGCTTCGTCTAGTAGGACCAGTCCAACCATCACACATCACCGTCAATCCACACACGGACCACTTGCTCTGCTATGAGGATATCCATCCTGCTAGCTCCTTATTGCTGTCCAGAAGATGACCATAGATATCCCTCGATGATGGAGGATCTACACCTGCACCAGCAGCCTATATAGATGAAATAGCAGAGCAATAATATGGATTGTCTGCTGCATGGGCTGGGATATGATTGAAATGAAACCAGGAGGAGATGGCCCGCCACATATCCTTCTTATCCTTTTTCAGCATTGTGTCAATCCTCTGTTGCTTGGAATCTCTACTAGAAAATGCATGTGGATCGACATCATGGATAGTGGCTCCCTCTAGAATGTCCCGAGCCTGGAAGACTTCCTCCTACTGCCAAATGCTCCTAACATGGATGCAATACGGCCGGTGCCTCTCCTGACGGACTCTCTGACTGAGGTCCTCCTAAATTGTCTCAAACTCTCCTGGAGCACTAACAGAAGCGGATTCCGATCCTGACTCAAAAGCTGATGGCCGAATTGCTGTCTATGCCTGGCTGCCTCCTCCTGCTGCCTCTGCTCATACAAGCTCGCCTAAATAGCAGCCTTCTGTGCCTCCTCATCAGAAAGAATAGATGCTTCCTCTGACTTCCTGGAGTGATAAGAAGGTGGTTCTGCGGCTCTACGGTCCACCTCTGCCTTCTTCTTTACTGTTCTTTCCTTTCTAGCTTTAAAATCAGCAAAGTATTTTTTCATTAACTGACGGACCTCCTATGGACACTGTCGGCATGCAGATACATCAGGATAGCCGCCAGTCAAGTGCTGCTTCAACTTGTTACCCCTCATCTTTGAATTCGGTGTTGCACCATTTACACCTCCAGTGATGCCGACCCGAGAACATCTCTCCATGTGACCAGCCAATATCTCGCTCTGGATCCTTCCTCCTTGATGAATCCATACCTGAATATTTAAATTACATATAAGGTCAATAATAATGTTTATTAATTAACATTTTATTAACCTAATTTTTAAAATTTAATTTATTTTTTAAATTTTTTATTTAAAAAATTCAAAAAACAAAAAAAATAAAAAAAATTTAAATTTAGATTCATGTAGGATTCCATCATACATGCTACATATATTTTTTAAGATCCTAGAAATGCATAAAAAAATCAATTTTTTTCAATTTAAGACCTACGGGCACTATTTATGAGTTGCACAAAACTTGAATAAATCGACATGAAATTTATAGTAAGAGTAGCTTACAAGCCCTAAATTAATAATTTATAATCACAACTTTTTTATAATTATTTTTTTTAATTAATTTATTAATCCGAAATTAATTTTTAATTTAAAAAATTATATACTTAACAAAAAATTAAGATTTTAGTATCATTGTGTAGATCTATCCTAGATCTACCACATACTCTAAAATCATAGCTGATAAATTTGATAGCATTTCTTCTTAAATTTTTATTTTGCATGGATTTTAACAAAATTTAACGCTACGAAAGATGAAAATATGGAAAAAGAAAGGTATACGGACCTTGATTCTAGCTTTTCCTTTGATTTTTGCATGTTGGATTGGCTTTAAATTGATCCACGAACTTTTTTTGATCTTCTTTCCTTCCACGATGCTGCAGTAGAGAGCTAAGAGCTCTCTATGCCTTTTCCCTTCTTAAAACCCAAGCAAACCCCCCTCTCAAAGCAGTTACATGGCTACAGTGCCATGTGACAAAACAAAAAAAAAAAAGCCCAACATGCTCCCTCCCACCGTACCGACCGAACCGGGCCGAACCGCCCGGTTCGGGCCCATTTCGATCGGTTCAGCACCGGTTCGGGTCTGGTTCGGTGCGATACCTTTTTTTTTTTATTTTTAGGGTGGCTGTGCCATTTTTTAAAGCCGAACGTGCCGGCCGACCGCCGGTCCGATTTGGTACGCCCCGAACCAGCCGGTTCGACACGGTTCGAAAAACCCTGGTATGTGCAATATATTATGGTATTATATTATTTTGAAATATGATTTGCAACTTGAATTAACTTCTGAATATGACACACTACATTTTGTATGTCATTTACTGCCTATAGAGTATTGACCATTGTTTGTCATTGTAATAGTAAAAGATATTTTGAATGATTTTTCACAATTTTTTTTATGACACTATTTCCCTATCAAAGGTTTTCACCAAGGAATGCCCCCATACCAAACTAAACTAATGCCAACCCAAAATTGACCATTTGGATCGATTCTGTTATAAACACTCCCCACCCAAGCTTCAAGAGCTCAACACCTCTCGCTTGTGCTCTCACCCCTCATTAACTGGCACCTCTCCCCTCACCCCTGTTAGACATCGACCATGCCTCTCTCCCCTTTTCAACATTATCAAGTCATCCTTTCCATCTCTCTTGAGAGGGTCCCAATGCTGATCAGTTCCTTAACTCTCTCTCTCGAGGTTTCCAATGCCGACTAGTTGCACCACTATCTCTTAACAAGTGTTCCATAGCCGAGCTCCTCCTCCCTCTACCCCTTCGTTGTAAGTGTCTCTCTCTCCCCACCTTTATCCCCCTCCTCTCTCTCTTCCTCCTCTCCTTATCCCACTTCCCTGCTCCCTCTTCCTCTCCCAATTTCAGTATGCCCTAGCATGGTAAAGCAGGGGGGCTCATACCGTACCTAATCGATCACCAATTGGCATGAGCCTCGTATTGGTCCAGTAAACCTTGGTTTTCATGCTATGATTTCATCCCTTATATGTTGTGTTATACTGTTTATTATCTATCTAGCTCACCACTTCTACCATTACAAATTGATCAGCTATACAGAGCTTCTCAACAAATCAAGGGAATCAAGCATTGTTGCTAGTTGGTGAGCTTTAGTTAGAGTGTTTTTAGATTGTTTCATGGAATTGTTAAATTTTGTTAAGGATTTATTATTATTAGTCTTGGAGAAAAACACTTCTTTAGTTGGAAGTTTTATAGTTGATGTTTATCTTTGTTTAGGAAATGTTATGAAATTAATATAAATTACTATGTTGGAAGCTTTTATAATTATCAATTTACAGAGTATGGTAAGATGGTCTTATTTAGTTTGTGGTTGTAGCTAACTCTTTGATATAATAATTATGGCGGGGTTTTCGAAATCATCCCGAACTGGGATGTACCGCACTGTACCGGCCAAGAACCGGTACGGTTCAGTCATAAAAAATGGTTCGAGACCCGAACCATAAAAATGACCTGAACTGGACCAATGCAGGTTGGTTCGGACTGGTACGGTCCGGTTCAGACTCAGTTTGGGTCCGGTTCAGATCTAGTTTAGTGATCCTTGCTTGAGCGGGGGGAGGAAGATAGTTTTTTCTCAATTCACCAAGACTGGTACATGTACCGGCTAGTACGGCAAGGTATCATACCATACCATAGCGGTCGCTAACCAGTACGGGTCCCGGTACTTGTTCAATGATCCTTAAATCATGGATTATGATTTTGCTTATAGTTTTGAGAAAATTTTGGATGGTCATACCTGAATCCTGGAAGCTAGCATGGGTCATGATACTAGGTCTAATAATTGAGATCTAGGATATCATTTAACCAATTCATTGCTAACCAAAGACTAGGCAAAGGGTATCAATCACCAAATAACCTAATCAGAATCCAACACAATCTCATGTCAGGTCTAGGTGCAATAAGCTGAGCAGAATGCAACACAATCTCATGTCAGGTCTTGGTGCAGGCTTATCCACATCTGATAACTAGAAAACATTCACAAGATATCCTTGATTTCTTCAGCACATTCCAAACCTAATTGAGTGCTATGCCTCATCCCATCCTCTCTCTCTCTCTCTATGATCATGAAAGAGCTCAATGAATATGAAGCAAAAACTTGATACCAGACCTAACACCCAAATATTATCCGGTATGGGGTTTGTTAAGGGGTTCAAGATCAGTTTAGTACATATAGTTCAGGTTCACATGTCAGTATAATTGAACTCAACCAGAATATGGCCAACATAAAATTCCTGATCGAAAACAGTCGTATTGAGGACAATCAACAGCAGTCCTCATTACATAAGTAACAATATGTCATGGTTGCTTCTGTAACATGATGCAGTGAGAACAAGTTGATTCAAGGATTACTATGTTAAGAGCACTTATATCTTTTTATTTAGTGCTGACATTTCAAACAAAAAACAGGCCACAAATGGTAAATATCACAACTACTTATTCCAAGTCTACATGGTATAACTTCATGATGCAATATATATAAGATATTATCTCTTTCTAGTTATATTAGATACTAATTTATTGAAATATGACATTTTAAAGCTTTTCAAGAAGTACCTTCCATTGATAGGGCAAGATGAACTATGACATGGTTCAGTCTCTCTGCTTCTTGCTGTTGTTCCTCCCGGTCTGGATCAAACAGAATACATGTGTGGAAATTTCCATCACCAGCATGAGCAATAACCATGCTAGTCACAAACACACAATATTTAAACAATGTAAGAAATTTGTGCCTGTATATCAACCAACTTCTTCAAGCTTCATCATTAAAGAACATGACAGCTGACATATATTTAATCCAATTTGGTAGAGCAGGTAGGTGAAGCAATATACCACAACAATGGTGATGCATTGAGCTCTGTTTAGATTTTGAAAGCACTCTGCAAGCCTTGATAAAGGAACACATACATCCTTCAGAAAAAAAACATTAGTGAGTAGTAATAGCAGAAAGTCTCGCCTACCTCATGTTCAGAAGTTATCTGGAACAGTGGATCTGTTTCCTATAATATGTCTTTTCCAAGTGAGAATAATATGCAAGAAGTCAGGGAAGTTTTGGTTTTAATGCCCTTTCATAATTTTATTCCCCATTTTATACTTCTCAATGCTTGCAAGTTCTAAAACAACTTCCATCAAGTCCCCTTGAATCCATGACTGTTCAATTCAATCAAAAACATAAAAAGTTTCCAATATCACAATGATAAGGGGCCCCTTAATGAACTTTAGTAAACTTTTATTCTAAACAACTGCCATGCCCACTAGTGCACATGTTTTCAAATTTATTTTCAGTACATCAATCACTGCTATTTAGGTCTTTTATAATCAATTAATTATTGTTTGCTGAACCATTTCCATATAATTTCTCGAATAAAACCAACAAGTCAACAACACATTCTTTTACATTCTGCTTTCTCAATACATGGATCCATGTTGGCACTAAAACTACTTGGGAAAACAAATGTAACAAGGATTTTGCAGATGAACATAAAATAGATGCATCTCTATCAAATTCACTTAACAATATAGTGTTTTTGGTTTTTGCGTTGTCCATTGTTTTAACCATATACTCTTGCCAAGCCACCTATCAAACTAGAAATATATTTCAATTTTAGGTGAATTGAAAACTATCTTTTCAGACTTTGTTCCCTTTGCTTGGGTTAAAGGAGCAAGAATTTATTCTAATTTTTCTACTTAAGCAGATAATTTGTAAAAGAAAAGGTGGATTCACAATGACATCCAATTTAAGAAACAAGTGATTCAAAAAGAGCATCCATCTGGAGACAAACCGTAGTTAATGCTTCAAAATTAGGAGCCATTGCTAAGCAAGCCCAAAGTGCCTCTTTCCTTATCTGCAAGCAAAGAATGGCTTCATAAGACTATTTAGATACCAAAAGAAGGATGCCACTCCAGTTTCACCTTATAAGTTTCTACCATGTATATCATTGGACCAAGGTAAGAAATCATAATACTATGACACATCCGAAAAGGTCTCAATCTCCTAGTAACAGGAATAAAGTTTGAACTTGACTCAGCTGTTTTTTTTAGAATATTGTCTGAACCACAGACAACCTCACAAACATAACTGATGCACCTAGCAAAATAGACTTATGTAACCAACTTATTTAAGCAAGATAAACTAGTGGGCCCTACAAAAAAACAACTATTCATGACTACAAATAGTGGCTAGGGGGTGGTAAGCCATGAGGAAAAGAAGAAAGACAAGGATTTTAGGGTTTTATTATCTTCATTTGGTAGGTAAATCTTTCTTCATGCCTTTGAATTTCAGATTTGTTTGGTTTTTAGTCAAATAATCTATGCATCATTTTGAATTTCTAAAGTTCATCATCTTTTCCAAAATCTACAATTTCAGCTTTAAGAAACCTTTTGCATCTCTTGGATTTAATTTTTCTTTTGGACTTTTGAAGCTGTACTTCCTTTGAATAGTCATGTGATAAATTTGAAAATTGAACTTACATGATAAACCTCGGTACATTTTCAATTAGGGTCTTTTACTTTTCAACTCTATGGGTCTTTTTTAGTTTAAAGTTGTTCAATATTTTGAATTGATTGTTCATCGTACAACAGGATTTGCCGAACTGAACCGAACTGCCTGGTTTAGCCTGTACTATATCGTACCGGCGCTAAACTAGGATGGTTCGGCCATAGAAAATGGTCTGGACCTCGGACCATCCAAAAAAGTACAAACCAGACTGAAATGGTACAGTTCAGCCTGAACCATGCATTTTAGCCTGGTTCAGTCCAGTTCAGGCCTGGTTTGTGTTTAGTTCGGGTGCCATATGGGGGGACTAAGAGCTTGAGAGGCTCTCAGTTTCACAGAGACCGGTATATATCCCAGTACGATATCATACGATATCATACTGTACTGTACCAGCTAATGACCGGTATGAATCCTGGTATCGGTTTAGTGATCCTTGTTGTGCAGATATTGAGTTTCTTGATTTGAAAGTGTATTGATATATTAGTTGGCATCTATACTTTCTATTTTTAAAGTGGAAATTATGAAAGCACATTAACTTTTGAATAATTGAATAGATATTAAGACATATATTGTTACGACCTAACATTCTGTTCATAATAGAATCTTTTCAACAGTAGCATCTATGAAATTCTCCCAAATCTGAAAACAATATTGTACTTCAAAGATATAATGGACCTCTACCTGGTGGTATACTTGGCAAAACATATAGATTATCAATGAATTGTTTGGACTTTGGAGCTTGGCACAATTGTATATGTGGCCTCATTCAACTTTCCAATAAGGATTTATTTTGGACCCTTGGCCAAGCAGTATATGTGGATCCAAGGACTTATGTAACCTTATCCCATTTTACATGTGAAAATATTTGTGGCCACATTTGCTTTAATGATTAGGATTTATGTGGCCTCATCAAATTTACCAATGAGGATTACAAGTGGCTATTTATAACCCGACCTACAAACCTGATTGGCGACCAAACTGAGATATGACAGCCTGAGTTTGGCATAAACAGATCCTGGTCATAAACTACTGAACTTAATCCATTTTTTAAATGGGGTAGGGTTCAAGTTTAGAATCCTGATCAATCTAACCAGTTTCAACATGTTAAATAAATGGGGCAAATCAACACAGTTACATCCCGACCCCTTTAAGATTTGTTTAGCTCTTTTAAAATCTTCAATACCAGTTATGAAGGCCTGTGCAAGCATATATTTAGTTCCACATCAGTTATTCACTGAAAAGATCTTGGATACTTATACAGGACCGAGGAACTTAAATAATACATTTCGGCTAGCCTTTTTGGATAAGGACCTAGATCATTACAAATGGTATCATAGTAGACCCGGTCCATAATCTATGTGGACCAGAGAATACTACAGCATAAGTTAAAGGATTGACCATGGGCCGATCGTGGTATTTATGAATGGATGAATGGATTTGGATCCTTAGCCTGTTGAGAATGCTAGGGCTTAAATGGGAGTATATAAGGAACCATGAGGGCATGTATTTAGTCCGAAATCGATTATTCGCAGGAAAGATCTTGGATACTTATACAAGACCGAAGAATCCAAATAATACCTTCCAACTAGCTTTTTGGATGACGTTCTGGGTCGTTACACCTGTTTAATCCATTTAAGACCTATTTAACTTGTATCATATGCTTGACCTAATCCCACCTATTTATTAAAGAGGTTAGGTGGGTTAGGTCATGTTCAGGTTACTTGGTTTTCCCTAGGCCCACATCTCAACCCGATTGGAACCTGAATTGACTTGACTGACCATTGCTAGCCTAATGAGGATTTATCATATATGTGGCTTCTTCTGCATCAGTTGCAAGGATTTATCTAGCCTCAAGGGTACAAGTGAACTTTTGTAGAAAAATATGAATATGTATAAAAATATAAGAATTATCTGAAATCAAATTATGCTTTTGTCATTTTATTCCAAACAAGCATTTGACTTGATATTTTATTATTATTTAACTCTTTTTTGAACTTGTGTTCTAATACTTTTAGAGCATCTTATTTAATGGAAAAACTTAGATTTTGAGATTACACTATAAAATATTTTACCAAACCCATACTTGGATTTTCAATTAAAATCTGATTTATGCATTACTTTTCAAAGGTCAATTTTTTGGTGAACATTTAAAATTCTTTGAACACGATAGAGGTTTATTCGCTTAGCTATGTAGCTCATATCATTTATATACTATTTTTTAGAGTGATAAATAAGAGGTTTTAATGGACCTTTTGAAGTACTTGATTTATTGACTTTATCCTTTGGATCTGGTAACTATTGAAGTAACATCAAAAATATTATAGGTGTCTTTTGCTGTTGTATCATAAAGGTAGAGTATTATGTGCAAGTTTTGTAGCTGGTAGCAGAATAAACCAATCTGAACTTTTTGGTTCGGGCAGCTCAACCCAGTTCACCCATCAATCAATTATTTGAGTGATGGTAGATGCCTTCACAACTCTCTCAAGCCTTCTCAACTCTCCCAGCCTTCTCAATCCATTTTCCCTGGTTTTCCACATCTCCCTCCCCCCAAAAAAAGTCCAAAATATGAGAAAAAATCAGATTGAAGGTACACAACCTTCTCCCCCATGTCCCCTCGTTTTTTTAGAGCTCAGGTATTCCCCGAAATTGGAAAAATAAGATCACACCAACATTTTAATTTTAACATCATTTTATTATATGTTAGAGATCTATGGATGATTTACACAATGATGATAAAATCGTTAATTATCATTAGATGTATAATTTTAAATTTAAAAAATAGATTAAAAAATATAGATTAAAAAATTCAAAAATAAAATTCAAAAAATAAGTGTAAAATCAGAATATTATTTAGGGGCATGCAAACTACTCTCAATGTAAATTTGGTATCCGTCTATAAAAATCTGCACTCATCATACGTATAATAGTATAGACCTAAATTTGAATAAAAAAATAAAGTAGCCTTTCATGCATGCCCAGGGGCTTAGAAAAATATATGTAAAATATGTGATAGGGTTCTAAATGGATCTATGCTCAAATTAATTTTCTGAATTTTTTAAATTTAAAATATTTTTAATTCAAATAATTAATAAAAATATGAAATTAATTCAAAACATATGTAAAATTAGTACTACATATTAGATAATTTAGAAATATTTTTATGAATTACAAAACAAATTTCAAACTCTATGATATTTAAAATTATTTTTAATTAAAAAATTAATTTAAAATTAAAAATAATTATGAAAAATTATAATTATGTATTACATAATTTAGAAGCATTTTCTAAAGTAGAAAATATATTTTTCTTAAGATAGTGAAATTTTATTATATTCACAAAATTATTAAACTAACATGCTTCTTAATCTTATAGGAATGCACCCATAGAGGAAAGATCTAGAGCGTAACATTGATTGGGACCATGGGCAAATGCTCTTGGATCAGCATTATTAGAAATGCGATTGGTGCAATACAGAATTTAAGGGAGGAAAGGTAACCAGATTTTTTTAAAAGTAGCACTTGGCTGTGGTTATCCAATATAGTTGTGCCAAAAATGCCCACAAGAGACCCAACATTTGATGAAGAAGCACTTCATTTCAGAGTAGCAAAGGAGAGGACTTTGAAGGTGGACCATCAAGCTGCATAGCCATCTTCCTATTATTCCAGGAAATTAGAGGACATCGCTCCAGATGACGAGGCATGGATCTAGGCTATCATTGATGTGAGCTTGGAAGATTAATGGCAGCTTGAAGAGTTGGCCAGGTTTAGGGCTCGATTTGGATCGTCGCACTACACTTGGCATTGGAATCTACAACCACCGAGAATTAAAGTTCAGGATGACTTCCTTTGTTAGGGAGAGCATCAGTAGAGGCTATAGCCATTATGCATATATACTGCGAGCTTTTAGTAGAAAGAAGTCCACCAGAGATTCCACTAGGAGCCAGTATCCATGACTTGAATACACATACCTTCCCCAGCAAGGATTTAAAGCATCAAAGCAAGGTTCAGCAAACCGTGCCGAACCGGCCGGTTTGGGGCGTACCGAACCGGCGACTAGCCGGCACGGTTCGACTTTAAAAAACGGCACAGCCGCTTTAAAAAACCAAAAAAAAAAACCCTTACCTCACCGAACCGGGCCCGAACCGGCCCGAACCGGTGCGAGCCGGACCCGAAACGGTGCGAACCGGTCGAAACGGGCCCGAACCGGCCTGTTCGGGCCGGTTCGGCTCATTACGGTTTGAAGAGGGTGGGGGCAATTTTTTTTTTGGTGTCACATGGCTACACTGTAGCCATGTGACGTTGTCCAAAGAGGGGGAGAATGATGCCTTTCCTTATACTTAAGGAAAGGCACACAGAGAGCTCGTAAGAGCTCTCTGTGTTTTCTGCAGCAGCGCATGGAGGAAGGAAAACCAAAAAAAAAATTCACTCGGTCAATTTCAACCCAATTCAACCTGCAAAAATTGAAGGGGTAGGTAGAATCAAGGTCCGTATACCTTTCTTTTTCCGTATTTTCATCTTTCGTAACGTTAAATTTTGTTAAAATCCGTGCAAATTATAAAATTAAGAAGAAATCCTGTCAAAATTTATTTGTTGGAAATGATTTTAGAGTATGTAGTAGATCTAGGATAGATCTACACAATGATACTAAAATCTTAATTTTTGTTAAGTATATAATTTTTTAAATTAAAAATTAATTTTGGATTAATAAATTAATTAAAAAATAAATTAAAAAAAAACTGTAATTATAAATTATTAATCTAGGGCTTGTAAGCTACTCTCACTATAAATTTCATGTCGATTTATTCAAGTTTTGTGCATCTCATGAATACTGCCCGTAGGTCTTAAATTGAAAAAAAATAGACTTTTAATGCATTTCTAGGATCTTAAAAAACTATATGTAGCATGTATGATAGAATCCTACATGAATCTAAAATTTAATTTTTTTTATTTTTCTTTATTTTTTTGAATTTTTAAATAAAAAAATTAAAAAAATTAAATTTTAAAAATTAGGTTAATAAACTGTTAATTAATAAAAATTATTATTGATCTTATATGTAATTTATATTCAGGTATGGATCCATCAAGGAGGAAGAAGGATCCGGAACGGGATATTGGCCAGTTACATGGGAGATGCTCTCGGGTCGGCATCACTGGAGGTGTAAATGATGCAATACCGAATTCAAAGGTAGGGGGTAATAAGGTGAAGCAGCACTTGGCTGACGGCTATCCTGATGTATCTGCATGCCAACAGTGTTCACGGGAGGTCCGTCAGTTGATGAAGAAACACTTTGCTAGTTTAAAGCTGGGAAGGAAAGAGCAGCAAAGAAGAAGGCAGAGGTGGACCGCAGAGCCGCAGAACCACCTTCTTATCACTCCAGGGAGTCAGAGGAAGCATCTATTCCTTCTGATGAGGAGGCACAGATGGAAGCTACTATTCAAGCGAGCTTGTATGAGCAAAGGTAGCAGGAGGCAGCCAGGCAGAGACAGCGATTCGGGCCATCAGCTTTTGAGTCAGGATCGGGATCCGCTTCTGCTAGTGCTCCAGGAGAGTCTGAGACAGTTTAGGAGGACTTCTTAGTCAGAGAGCCCGTCAGGAGAGGCACCGGCCGTATTGCATCCATGTTGGGAGCATTTGGCAGTAGGAGGAAGTCTTCCAGGCCCAAGGACATTCCAGAGGGAGTCACTATCCATGATGTCGATCCACATGCATTTTCCAATAGAGATTCTAAGCAACAGATGATTAACACAATGCTGAAAAAGGATAAGAAGAAGGATATGTGGCAGGCCATCTCCTCCTGGTTTCATTTCAATCATATCCTAGCCCATGCAGCAGACAATCCTTATTATCGCTCTGCTATTCCATCTATACAGGCTGTGGTGCAGGTGTAGATCCCCCAGCATCGAGAGATATCTATGGTCATCTTCTGGACAGCAATAAGGAGGAGCTAGAAGGATGGATATCCTCATATCAGAGCAAGTGGCCTGTGTATGGATTGACGGTGATGTGTGATGGTTGGACTGGTCCTACTAGACGGAGCATCATCAATTTTTTGACTTATTGTGATGGGAAGACTTTTTTTCAGAAGTCTATTGATGCTTTAGATCAGGTGCACGACACCTGTTATATCCTCAGATTGATGGAGGTGATTGATCAGGTGGGAGAGCATAATGTCTGCAGGTAATCACTGATAATGGACCACAGTACAGGGCCGCAGGGCAGATCTTGATGGAGCGGTGGCCATATATTTTCTGGACCCCTTGTGCTGCACATTGTATAGACCTCATGTTGATGGATATTGATAAAATTCGCAGGGTGCAGAAGATTGTTGAACTAGCACAGTCTATCACCAGATTTATATATAACCATACATGGGTCTTATCATTGATGAGAAGCTTTACAGGAAAAAAATATTGAGACCGGAGGTCACACGGTTTGCAACTAATTACATTGCACTTGATAGTCTTCTTAACAAGAAAGCAAAGCTGCGTCAGATGTTTGTCAGTCAGGACTGGCAGGAGAGCAGATATGCCAGGGCAAATACTGAAGGAAGCAATGTGGAGAATTTAGTGACGAGACAAACATTCTGGCAGCGGGCTGAGAGGGTAGTGGAGGCTATCAAGCCTCTATATGAGGTACTTCGTGCCGTGGACTCCGAGAGGTATGCTCAGATGGGCTTCTTATATTTTATGATGCAAAGGGCCAGCAAAGGAAAAGATCCAGGAGGCAAATCCATCACAAGCACATAAGTATATCCGGACAATTAGGACGGTGGAGTTATCAAATGAGTTCGAGATTTGCATCTAGCAGGTACGTAGTATTTTATGAAGTCCCTAAAAATTAAGTTTCAATTAGATTCATACAAGTACGCTTGACTGATTCTTAAAATATATGTGCAGCTTACTATCTAAATCCGAGATTTCAGTACTCCGTACCGGACATTGCCATGGACGAGGATCTTATGTCTGCCCTGTGCAATGTTATATATAAGATGGAGCCCGATCCAGATATCGCTGCTATGTGCCTTGAAGAAGTAAGTTAGGTTGAAATTATTGAATGATTTTTAATAGCATTAATTTTAACAAGCTAACAAATTTTTTTCTGACAGACGAAATTTTTAGGGAGGGCACAGATTCATTTGGATCCACTGTAGCGGTCAGAAGTAAATTAAAGATGAATCCTAGTAGGTACTACTAAGGAGTAAGTCTAATATTATATCAGGATTAAATTTTTTATTTTGCCAAATCTAAAATTCCAAATGATGTAATGTCTTTTGCAGCTGAATGGTGGTGCATTTTTGGTGGATCTGCTAAAAATTTGAAGGTTCTTGCAGTGAAGATCCTCTCCCAGACGGTGTCCTCCAGTGGATGTGAGCGCAACTGGTCTACATTTGGTCTTATCCACTCCAAATAGAGGAACCGTCTGAAACAGAAATGCCTCAACGATCTTGTGTATGTACACTATAATTTAAGGTTGAGGCTAAAATGTATTCAGGAAGAAGTAGAATTGAAATATCCTGATCCCACTGCAAGTTCATATATTGATAAGAATGAAGATCCAATGATTGAGTGGGCCATGGGTCAGCAGCAACAGCAGCCAGAGCTTGATGAGCCAGGATCGCCTCCTCGACCAGCCAGTTTTGTAGCTAGTGAGGCGGGTGGATGCTGGACAATGGGCAACAAGTCATATTCCTCGCAGGGCTCCAGCAGATACAGCACATCGTTCGTCTCCACCATCTAGTAGACCTGGAGACAGAAGAAAAGGAAAGACAGTTGCACCTCCATCGGAGTACTCAGTCTACTCAGATTCAGATACCAGAGACAGTGATGATAGTGCTTCAGATAGTGGAGGATCTAGTGATCAGGGAGGGGCAGGAGGACAGAAGTCGCAGCCACTAGTCCTATTCGATTCACTGGGGAGTTGCAGTTTTTCCATGCCATGCAAGTACAGATCATGAACACCATCTGATAGGCCTCGTAATACGATCCATATAGGCGACAGGCTCCGCGTGGTAGTTCGGACACGATACAGCTGCAGATCTTGCACGTGGAGTAGGATCCTTTGATGTAATTGGACCGGACCGCCCCACCAACCTGCAATACCGTGCGGCACGGTACGGTCGGTATCGAATCGGTACCGGCCAGCCACCGTTACGGCACCCGGTATCGGTACCGGGAACCTTGCATCAAAGGATAGCGAACTATTGGATCCTGGTTTTACTTCGGCCATGTCTCAGCGAGTGCAGTAGGTAGCACATAATATTGCTATGCCATTGCATCCATACAAGCTGCCAACTCAGGATAGATCCTATAGGACCGAAGGATATTTACGATGAGCTTCTTGATAATGAAATAGAAAACTGGATTGCATCCTATTAAAACAAGTGGACCATATATAGAGTGATGGTGGTGTGTGATGCTTAGACTGATCCTACCAGACGAAGCATCAACTTTCTAATATACTGTGATGGAAAAACATTTTTGCACAAGTTAATTGATGCTTTTGATCAAGTGCACGATGCTATGTATATCCTGAGATTGATGGAGGTGATTGAGCAAAATGTCATACAAGTTGGCATTGATAATGGCCTACAATACAAGGCCGTAAAGGAGATCTTAATGGAGCATCAACCATAGATTACTGGATCCCATTTGTTGCACATTGTATTGATCTCATATTAATGGATATTGGGAACCTTCATAAAGTGCAACAGATAGTTGAGTTAGCACAAAGGATCACTAGATTCATCTACAACCACATAGATCCTGTTATTGATGCGGAGATACATAGGGAGAGATTTTGAGATCAGATGTGACAGTTCGCTACAAACTACAGCACACATGATAGCCTTCTTGACAAGAAAATAGGCCTGCACTAGATGTTTGTCTATGCTAAGTGGCAATAGAGTAGATATAAGAAGGTTAGCATTAAAGGGAGTCATGTCAAGAACTTATTATTGATAAGGCAAATATTTGGAGAGGGCTGAGAGAATGATGAAGGCTATCAAGCCCAGGGTTTTCGAAACCATCCTGAATTGCCTGATTCGGGGCATATTGTACCATACTAGCCAAGAAAGATTTAGCCCTAGAAAACAATTTGGGACCCGCACAATCAAAAATGACCTGAACCGAACCGGTACGGGTGGTTCGGTACAGTATGGTCGGTTCCGTACGGTATGGTCAAGTTCAGTTTAGTTTGGGCTCGGTTCAATCCGGGGTCGGATCTAGTTCAACAATTTTGCTTGAAAGGGGAAAGGTAGGTTTTCTCAATTTTACCAAGACTGGTACATGTACCGGTATGATACCATACATAAACATACCGGTCGCTGACAAATACGGGTCCCAGTATCGATTTAGCATTCTTGATCATGTCTTTATATGAGGTGCTTTAGGCTATGGACGGTGAGCGATTCCAAATGGGCTTTTATATCACATGATGGAGAGCACAAACAATCAAATCAAGTGGTAGATTCGAAACATTCATAGGAGTACAGCATCATTGAGTGATGGTGGGACTATCAAATGCAGGGTTCCCGGTACGATACCGGGACCCGTACCAGTCGATAACCGGTACGGTACGGTATCGAGACTGTACCATACCGACAAGATACGGGTGGGCACGTCCAATTTTTTTTTGTTTTTTGGATGGATTTTGGCCTTTTTAGATTTTTATTTTGTTTTTTTAGGGTTAGGGTTTAGGATTTAGTGTTTAGGGCCTTTAAGATTTGGAATTTAAAGTTTATGATTTAAGACTTCAAGGTTTAGGATTTAGGATTTAAAAAATGCTAATACATTAATTCTAATTAAAATAAGATATAAATGATAATTAAACTAAAATTATCAGCAATTAATGAAAGTGAAAGGTAACATATAAATATAATTACATACCAATATCTAGAATCGGGTAGTGTCGATGTCCATAAATATAGGGATTATTTATATACTGTATAGGAAGATCAGTAAATCCCTCCAGCCATGCAGCATGATACTCCTTTAAGGTCATCCCAAGAGGTATGCATGATGAATCGTAACTCATCGCAAATCCCTCGCTGAGGTCCCGACTCTGAGAGCTATCCAGAAACTGATATGGCAGTGCAAGGGCCTATCCAAATATACCAGCAACAAAATCAGATCCATAAGATGCTCCGGACTACATGGAAAAATAACTACTGGAAGATGACGTCTCAGATGCACCATATGGACCATATGGACTAGAAGCTGCCGGTAGCTGCGGATAAGAGGATCTTGAATATGAGGATGATCTTGATACATCTATGGATCCTACTCCACGTGCAAGAGCTGCAGCTGCATCGTGTTCCAAACGATCTCGTAGAGCCCGTTACCTATATGGAATCGTATCACCACGGGGTCCACCAGACGGTAGTCCATGGTCTCTATCATGTGTGGCATGGCTAAACTACGACTCCCCGGTGAATCGAAAATGAATAGACGACTACGAATCCTATCCTCCGACCCCTCCCTGATCACTAGATCCTTCACTATCTGAAGAAGCACTATCACCACTCTCTTTGGTATCTAAATCTGAATGGACTGAGTGCTCCGATGGAGGTGCAACTACCTTTCCTTTTCTATCTTCGGGCCGAATAGATGGCGGGAAGGGACAATTACTGTATCTGCTGCAGCTCTGTGAGAAATTTTGCTTGTTGCCCATTGTCCAGCATCCACTCCAGCCTCACTAGCTACAAAACTGGCTGGTCGAGGAGACGATCCTGGCTCATCAAGCTCTGGCTCCTGCTGCTAAACTCATGACCCATCCAATCATTGGATCATCATCATCATCAACATATGAACTTGTAGGATTGAGATATTTCAATTCAACTTTCTCCTAATGCACTTTAACCTCAACCTTCAATTATAGTATACATACACAAGATCGTTGAGGCATTTCTGTTTCAAACGATTCCTCTGCTTGGAATGGATAAGGCCAAATGTAGACCAGTTGCGCTCACATCCACTGGATGACACCGTCTGGGAGAGGATCTTGACTGCAAGAACCTTCAGATTTTTTGCAGATTTACCAAAATGACCCACCATTCAGCTATAAAAGACATTACATCATTTAGAATTTTAGATTCGACAAAATAAAAAATTCAATGTAAATATAATATTACACTTACTGCTTAGTAGTACCTACCAGAATTCATCTTTGATTTACTTCTAATTGCTACAGTGGATCCAAATGAATCTGTGCCTTTCATAAAAAATTGTCTGCCAGAAAAAAGTTTTGTTATCGTGTGCTACTTGTTAAAATTAATGCTAATAAAAATCACTCAATAATTTCAACCTTACTTCTTCTAGCACATAGCAGCGACATCTGGATCGGATTTCGTAGATAACATTGTGTAGGGCAGACATAAACTCTTCATCCATGACAATGTCCGGTATGAAGTATTGAAATCTCGAATTCAGATGTAAGCTGCACATATATTTTAAGAATTAGTCAAGCTTACTTGTACAAATCTAATTGAATTTAAATTTTTAGGGACTTCGTAAATTACTGTGTACCTGCTAAATGCAAATACGAACTCATTTGATAACCCATCATCCATCGATGATCCGGATATTCTCAGTAACATATGATGGATCTACCTCTTGGATCTTTTTCTTTATCTTTTGCATCATGTAATACAAGAAGCCCATCTGAACATACCTCTTAGAGTCCACGGCGTGAAGTACTTCATATAGAGGCTCGATAGCTTTACTATCCTCTCAGCCCGTTGCCAGAATGTCTGTCTCGTCAGTAAATTCTCCATATTGCTTTTCTCGTTATTTGTCCTAGCATATCTGCTCTGCAGCTACTCCTAACTGACAAAATTTGACGCAGCTCTACTTTCTTTCCAAGAAGACTATCAAGTGCTATGTAATTAGTAGCAAATCATGTGACCCCTAGTCTCAATATTTTTCTCTATAAAGCTCTTCATCAATGATAAGGCCCATATATGGTTATATTTGAATCTGGTGATCGACTGTGATAGTTTAACTATCTTCTGCACCATGCGAATTTTTTTAATATCCATCAACACGAGATCTATACAATGTGCAGCACAAGGGATCCAGAAAATATGCGGTCACCGCTACATCAAGATCTGCCCTGTGGCCCTGTACTATGGTCTATTATCTGAGATGACCTGCACAACATTATGTTCTCCCACCTGATCAATCACCTTCATCAATCTAAGGATATAACTAGCATCGTGTACCTCATTTAAAGCATCAACATACTTCTAAAAAAAATTTTCCATCACAATAAGTCAAGAAATTGACGATGCTCCGTCTAGTAGGACCAGTCCAACCATAACACATCACTAACCCATACACATGCCACTTGCTCTGATAGAAGGCTATCCATCCTTTTAGCTCCTCTTTATTATTGTCCAGAAGCTGACCATAGATATCCCTCGATCCTGAAGGATCTATACCTGTACCAGCAGCCTGTAAAGATAAAATAGCAAAGCGATAATATGGATTGTCTGTTGCGTGTACTGGGATATGACTGAAATAAAACCAGGAGCAGATGGCCCGCCACATATCCTTTTTTTTATCCTTTTTCAGCATAGTATCAATCCTCTGTTGCTTAGAATCTCTGCTGGGAAGGGCATGTGGATCGACATCATAGATAGTGGCTCCTACTAGAATGTCCCGGAAGACTTTTTTTTACTACCAAAAACTTCCAATATAGATGCAATACGGCTGGTGCCTCTCCTGACGGGCTCTCTGACTGAGGAGGTCCTTCTAGACTGTCTCAGACTCTCCTGCAATACTAGCAGAACGGATCCCGATCCCGACTCAAAAGCTGATGGCTCAAATCGCTGTCTATGCCAGCCTGTCTTCTCTAGCAACCTCTGCTCATACAAGCTCACCTGAATAGCAGCCTCCATCTATGCCTCCTCATCAGAAGGAATAAATGCTCCCTTTAACTTTTTAGAATAATAAGAAGGTGATTCTACGGCTCTGCGATCCATCTCTACCTTCTTTTGATGTTCTTTCCTTTCTAGCTTTGAAATCAGCAAAATATTTCTTCATCAACTGACAAACCTTCTGTGGACACTATCGACATGCAGATATATCAGGATAGCCACCAGCCAAGTACTGCTTCAACCTTGTTACCCCCACCTTTAAATTCGATATTGTACCATTTACATCTCCAGTGATGCCGGCCCGAGAGCATCTCTCCATGCAACCAACCAATATCGCGCTTCGGATCCTTCTTCCTCAATGGATCCATACCTGAATATTAAATTGCACATAAGGTCAATAATAATATATATTAATTAATACTTTATTAACC
The DNA here is from genome assembly GCA_021397845.1 of Areca catechu. Lineage (NCBI taxonomy): Eukaryota > Viridiplantae > Streptophyta > Magnoliopsida > Arecales > Arecaceae > Areca > Areca catechu. The sequence continues at coordinate 152,940,235 of CM038052.1, forward strand.
TAATTTTTTTATTTTTAAATTTAAATTATTTTTTAAAAATTTTAATTTAAAAAATTTAAAAAATAAAAATATTATAAAAAAATTTGATCTTAGATTCATGTAAGATTCTATTATATATGCTATATATATTTTTTAAGACTCTCGAAATGTATTAAAAGCTATTTTTTTTCAATTTAAGGCCTAGAGCACTATTCATAAGATACATAAAAACTTAGATAAACCAACATGAAAATTATAGTGAAAATAGCTTATGAGCCCCAGATTAATAATTTATAATTATAATTTTTTACCAATTATTTTTTAATTAATTTTTTAATCCAAAATTAATTTTTAATTTAAAATTTTAAATACTTAAAAAAAATCAAGATCTTAATATTATTGTATAGATCTATCCTAGATTTACCACATACTCTAAAATTATGGCTAACAATAAAATTTGACAGCATTTTTTCTTAATTTTCTATTTTACATGAACTTCAACCAAAAAAAGAAAGAGGAGGGAAAGAGGGAAAATGAAAGCTATACATACCTTGATTCTACCTTCCTTCTCAATTTATGGATGTCGGATTGCCTTGAAATAGAAGGAAAATGGCCAATAATCGTTTGTTGAGTCGAACGATAAAAAACACAAAGCTCTCTTAGAGAGCTTTCTGAGAGAGCTCTCTGTTGGTTTTCTTAAAAAGCCAACACGATCCCCGCCCCACCCCCCACATGGCTACAATAGCCAACAGGGAAAAACCAAAAAAAAAACGGTTCGAACCGGACAGAACCGATCATGAACAGGTCGAACGGACTAGTTCGGTATGGTTCCGACCGGTTCAGGTCCGGTTCAATCCAGTTCTAGACTGGTTTGGACCAGTACAAATTTTTTAAAAAAATTTTTAAATGGCTGGAAAACGATTTATAAGGCCGAACTGTGCGGCCGGCCACCGATCCGGTTCGGTATGCCCTGAACCGACCGGTTCAGCACGGTTCGGCGGTCCTTGATCAAATAGGTAAGGACTTGCATCTAGCAAGTAAGAAAAAATCAACAATGCTATAAAGAAATACTGCTTTGTACTTGAACAATTTTCCTTAAATAATCACAATCTATCTACAATGTGCTACTTGAATCCGAGATTCTAGTACACCATACTTAAGATAGCATGGATGAAGGGCTTTTGACTATCCTACATAATGTGATATACACAATGGAGGTTTATCTAGAAACTATAGCTACCTGGAAAAGGTAAGTTAGGTTAAGTAGTATGTTTTTGTTAACTTAACTCTATCTTTAAATAGTAATATATTATAACAAGTATGTTTTTCATAAACAAAAATATTTGAGGGCACTGAAAGTTTTGGAGGTAAATCAACTATTGTTATCAAACACAAATGAATCGAGATAGATTAGACATCAATGATAACAACTCTTACTTGATGTTGCATTGCTACTAATATGATACATTATGGCATGGTCTTATACATAATTTTGCTTAATACTTTTGCAATTGAATGGTGGATTCAATTTGGTTTATCAGTAAGAAATCTACAGTGACTTGCCACCCGAATCCTCTCCCAGATGGTCTTTTCGAGTGGCTATGGGCGCATTTGGTCAACCTTCATCCTCATCCATGGCAAGCAAAGGGACCATCTGATATAGAGATGTCTTAATAACCATGTTTATGTTCCCTATAATCTGAGATTGAAACTCAAATATGTTCAGGAGGAAGTTGAGCTGAAGTACTTGGATCCGACTATAGATATATTTGTTCGTGATGATAAAGATCCGATGATCGGATGGCTTATGGACAAGCAGCAGGAGCTGGAGCTTGCTGAGCCAAGATCGCCTCCATGACTAACCAATTTTGTAGCTAGTAAGGTTAGGATGGATGCTGAATGATGTGCCATCGACAACATTCCATAGGCTTCCAGCTAATTAGCACAAGTAGAGGGGTCATTCGGGAGTCATTCATCACGTGACTCCATGTTTGAGACATTCTCACAAAGATTTGATCGAGAGATGCTTAGATGAGGTAAACATGCTACCCCATCATCTTAAAGAGCAGGATAACATCTATCCTCCCAGCATAGCTAGCCAAAGTAAGGCAGTAGAGGAGGGTAGATAGCTGTTCAACATAAGACAAATGAAAAGGAAAGGCATTTGCAACCCTAATGAAGAGAGTCGAGGAGTTAGTTCACTCAGTTCAGATATCAGGGCAGCAGCAGTGATGGCAGTTCTAAATCTTCTGATGGTATTGGATCTAGTGGTCAGGGAGTGGAGGATAGAATACCACATATATAAGACACAGCAATAGGGTGGTCCTCAATTCATCGATGAGTCTCAACACAAAAATATGGATCACGGTGCACAAGCTGGTAGGACTCGCGAGGATGCGATTGCCTATGATCTAGGCAATAGGTCCCTTGAGGTTGTTCAAGAATCAAGACACAATATAGTTACAGATAACCTTACATGTGTAAGATCCACGGACATATCAAGCTCATTATCATATTCTGGATCCTATTGCTTGTAGCTATAGACAGCTTATGATGCATACGAATAAGGGTAAGGTGCGAGGTATCATCTTTTAGTGGCTACTACCTTATGCAGCCTAGAGCACCTTCTTATGAGTCAGATTTTACTGATGGCATATTCAGATAGGCCCCTTCATAGCCATATTATTAGGCCGAGGACACCTTTCAAAGTTAGAGCTTCAACGAGAGATCCAAGACCTGTTACAATCCAGCAAACATACCTTATGGGATGAGCATAAAGACTATAATACCACTTGGATGGAGGGATGGGCTGAAATTCCTCCTGATTATACAAATGATCCAGATATTTATGAATGACATTGGCACTCGAAGAGATTCTAGTTCTTGGAATGTATATTTTAAATACATGCAATCGACTATATCATTTTAGAAGTATATATTATTAATTATTTGAGTATATTAAGGTTCAATAATACCTAGTTCTTGTAAGGTTGTCCCTAAAAATCAGTATCATGCATGATTAAGGATGTATCGGAGTGATAAAAACACCAAATAGCATCAACAAATATTAATTTGAGCTTAAAATCATAAAAGACCAAAAGAAATGATTAAAGACCTTAAAAAACAAAAAAAATGCTATGCCAATTTCAAATCAGCATACAAAACACCCCAACTGGCACGGTATCGACCCAGTTGCCGACCCATACCGATATAGGTTCAAATGCCAGTTTGGCAATCCTTTGTTTTCACCATATGGCACTAATAGGCCATAACTGAACATGTATATGCCTTCTTACCTAATGTTTAGATCTTAAGGTTGCCCTCCCAACCACCTCTAATTGATCAAATATTCCCAGTCAAAGTGATACACAAACTAGTATTAAATGGAGCTTCAATTGAATCTTCATATAGTTGATAGTGTGTCCATTTGGATCTGATTCAGTCATAATTATCATGATCTTATCTAGTAATATCTGTTCGTTAGTAGTTCTTTTCTTAAAAAGACTAATGTCACCACAAATTTCTATACACCGGGCAAATTCTCAGTTCATATACAAGTAGCGTGAAGAAGTTGGATTGATGGAGTATAAAGCACTGGGTGTATATGGCACTATTTCAAGCATATGCTAGTTAATAAACATCCTTGGCACCTATGTTCCCAAAGCATAACTAGTGTACTTACATCAAGGTGCCAAAGTGCGCATTGAACCATGTAAACATCCATTCCAAAGATTACATCTTTCACTATGACTTGCATCACCCAAATTTTTTTCTAAAATGTTTGGGTACTTTATTGTGTCAATCATTTACTTGCATGACTTTTCAAAGGCTTAAATATTCTAGGTTATAAACAACATTCTCCATATTGGTACCGGACCACATAATGGTATGCTAAATATGAGATTGTTCTGGTGTACCGAGACTTGGTATGCCCCCTACAGTGGGTCTCGGTTTGGTACCGGTAAGGTACAATACACCCAGTATAGGGCGGTACACACTAGTATGGTGAACCTTGGTTATAACTAATAATCATGCCTATCAAAATGCAAATTTGACTATCCGAGTTGATCCATATTCCAAGTTATCTTGTGTTCATCTTAAAATATCCATGGCCCAAAATTTAGGTGGTTGGATAGTTTCTAACAGTCAATTAGAAAATAGTTCCAATGATTGAAAAATAATTCATGTTGAGAATTGATGTGTTGCTAAGAAATCTCCAAAATTTAATTTCAGTGTGTGTTTATATATACTGTGACCTTGGCATTAAGCAAAATTTAATTTCAGTGTGTGTTATATATACTGTGACCTTGGCATTAAGCGGGTTAGGCTGTCATCTCCTAGGATTGTCCTACAGTATCTAGTCACTTGCCCTTGCAATTAATAGAAAGAGAGGTAGAAGAGGAAGCAGGGATTAGGAATAGATCTTGAGCTAGTGGTGAGCACCTAGGTGCCGATGGTGTTAGTGGTGGGGAAGGATGGCTGGCACCAAAAGAGTGAAGGTATGTCTGCAGTAGTGGTAATAGAACAGCGGTAACAAGCATGGTGGTAGGGGTGGAGGTAGGGAAGGGCCAGAGGTGGTGACTGTGCACAGCTAAGGAAGCAATATGGAATTGCCATGTAACAATTAAGAGAGAGAAAGAGACAAGGGAACATACCTTAATATGGAGAAATTGGGGTGATGAATGATTTTTAGGAGTTAAAGCTAGTGGAGCACACACGAATATACACTTATATAACTTATCTTTTAACATTTTATTTATCATCAGATTGGCCAACCCAAGTTGTCTAATTCAAGACAGTCTTGGCCAGAATTTGATTGGGACCTTATATTAGGACTTGACCCAGTTCAAAGGGCCAAAAATGTACTGAGGCCTGTTTATGAATAGGACACGCCTGGATCTAGCTATATAACAAATGGTGAAGAGCAGGGATTTAAATGTCACACCATGCACTTTCATACAATACTTGCACAAAGATGTGGGAAAAAACAAGCTATGTACAGTTCTGCATATGGTGTGATTTATTGATTTCAATATTATTCAATATAAAATTGTTATTTAAGTTGAATATTTATAAAGAAAAGACTTTAATAATCACAGAAAAAAATACATAACAGGAGTTCGACATATTATTATTTAAAAAATTCAAAGCATGGTAATTAATCTAATAATAAGATAAAATATAGAATAACCCTATATAGCTATAGATTCTGATAGTAATTCACCATCTTACCCTCCATAGCTCCTTTTTAGCATCAGCATCTTCCACAAATGCAAAATCCGAACCATTGTGTTCAGAAACTATCTTATGAACCAACAAAGTTTGTTCTCGTGAATATGCTTCTGATAAATTGCAAATGAATAGAGGAAAAGGTTTCAATAACGCCAGAAACTAAGAACAGTAAAAATTTAATATATACTTAATGCATGATGCCTTTGGATTACAAGACAAAGCTCTGTGACATGAAACAAATGAAAAAGTACTGATTACATTAATAAATGGGGTACTTTTAAAACAAAATTAAACCAGAAATACCCCCAAAGAATTTATTTTACTAAATGGCAAAACTATGATTAGCATCAGCAAGGACTTTGACACTGCAAGTTCACATGTTTGTGCAGCACCAATCATTGCCACATGCAAGCCACAATTTTCACTATGTAAACTTAAATCAAGTGAAGGTGCATGAAGATTAAATGAATCACTCAGACTAGAAAGGAATCACATATAATCTTTTATTCCACAAAAGCAGAAGCACAAAGCACATAAAAGTTACTGACATTTCATTCATGATGCTATTCATCAAGGTTTAAGAACCGATGGTCATGGGACAGGGGCATCCTGGTCATCCCCATCTTGTTCTTATGACAAAATAGAACTACAACAAGGAGGGAATCGAAAACCCATCCAAGCAAGGAAAGAAGAAGAAAAAGGAAAGAAAGAAGGGAAGGGAGAAGAAAAAGAGTGAAAGGGAGGGAAGATGAAAGAAAGGAAAGAGAAATAAGAAGAAAAACAAAACAAAGAAGCAAAGGAAGGGATAAGAAAAGGAAAGAAGAATAAAAAGGAATAAAAGCATGGTAAGCAAAAAAGGAAAGAAGGAAAAAAAAAAGGAAGAGAGGAAGGAGGAAGGAGGAAGGAAGGAAAGGAAAGGAAAGGAAAGGAAAGAAGAAAGGAAGAGAGATGGAGGGTACGTACAGACTCTAAACTAGGACTACCATCGTCCATCGGGATGGAGCAAGATAGTGGGTATTCCAGTTCCATTGAGAAACCAGGACACCCTTATCCCACAAGATTTAAAACCTTGGCTTTCATGACCATGAAGTTTATGAATTTATGATGCTATATATGAATTCAGAAGATCAGTTAGGTAATCTTTTTACCAAATCATTTGGGTGACAAATTTCAGATCTTGTGTCAATCTAAGAATAAATAACATCTATTCTCCAGCTTGAGGGAGAGTGTTAAATACTATTTATGGATATATGGCTGTGGTTAGTGCAAACCAGTTATATGTTTAAACTAAACTGCAAGTTTAGTCAATGCCACAAGGCATTTCATCCATTTTAAAATACCTTATGGATGCCAAATACTTGATAATATATTGACAAGGATGTTCGCTGAAGTTAAAAGACTGAACATAGCTATCTCACTTCTTTCCTCCAGTTCTCTTTTCTTCATTATTTTTCCTTTCTTCCTTCTTATTCTTCCAATACAGGAATATCTAGATTTCATCTACGGTATAGTCAAAAAGACTTTGGAAACCTCTAGAGTTGGTGATCTCGATGATTAGAACTATATCGCTACAAGTATTCAGATCTAGATCGAGGTTTTAAAAGCCAATATTTAGCTAGGCACTGGTTTTTGGCTGTACCAATACAATATTGGCCCATCCCATACCGACACACGTATAGGGCTTTGTATTGGTATGCAGGGTCTGCAATCTCGAAACTAGGTATCATATTGCTACCTTACTGGTACGGTTTGATTAGTATGGTATGGCAGACACTTAGTACTGAAATAGCTCTTTAATGATTTTTCTCATTTTGTCTCGATATGCCTCGATATAAGTCAGTATGCTTCCATATGGACTGGTATACAACTCGGTATACCTTAGTATGCCTTGGCACAGGGTGGTATGCCTTAGTACAGGTTGGTATAGGGCTTGTACTAACTCAAAATTGGGTTTTGTACCGGTTTCCTCCTGGTACAATATGGTATGCCACTACACCCCATATTGGATAGTATGACATGGTACAATAGACCATGTTGGTACCATATCGAGATGTCCAAAAAAACTTCTTTTTTTTTTGTTTCATTACTTTTTGGGGTAATTTCATGTAGAATGTTGATGCCTTTCATATGTATTCGAGCAAAGTTTGCTGAACCAATAACAAAGGTCATAGCAGTTGGTGACTGGTTTAGTACTATACAGATCTGTACCATAGCATCCTAGGGCACACAAAAACCGAGGAGAGAGAAAAGGTCAAAGGAAGAGAGAGGGAGGGGGGGTGAGGGTCGAGGGTTGAAACCAAACCCTAAACCTAGCAAAGTGAGAGAGAGAGAGGGGGGAGGGAGAGGGATAAAGGAAAGGGGAGGATTAAGGGAAATTGTAACCCTCAAGGAGTGGAGAAAGAGAGAGAAAGGAAAAGGGATACTTACCGATGATGCAAGGGGGAGGGGGAGCAATCGTGAGGGGGGGCTTATAAACTAACTAGGAGCCAAGAGGTTTACAATCGAACTAGTGGGAGTTTCAGCCTACTTTCCAAACCAATAAGATGAACCATCCCAGTTTCCAATCAATTCAATTTAGTATGCCCCAAACCAAGCAATGCAACCAACCATGCATTCGGGTCTTCCTGGTAGTTCAGACTTGGAACATTATACCACCCTGGATATTGTCCCCATCCCTGCTAGTCTTAAAATGTCAAATGATGAATGTTTATACTTTATACATACATATGGTGCTTGTTGGAGCCTAGACATTCCTGCTTAGGGTAGTAGGAACTAGGAAGCAATGCTATACCATGATCCTTGGCTATTTCATATCCATTAGGGATAATGTGCGAAGTTGAATCTCTCGAGATATGATGAATCAAAGAAACAAAATGAATCATACATGGATGGAGCATAATATTCAAGCTAATCACCTAGAAAGTGAGTGAAACAAAAAGACAAAGAGGAAGGCTTTCAAAGATCTTTAATTCTCACATTCCCACATTCACTCAGTCTAAGTGAGAAGATTTGTGCAATCAATAGAGCCAACAATCACCTGATCAAAGCATTCAAGTCTTCAATCATTCCTCTCCAAGAATTCAAGGAAAAAGACAAAGCATTCATGAGCTCAACCACTCTGGCCTCTTCATAAGCTTAAATATTGTCTTTTATATCTCATTTGTATCTGATTATGACAAGTTTCTTTGAAAAGAAACTTGGTACTCGAGGATTGGTCCAAGGCTCCAAGCTATAAATTGGATGTTATAAGGTTCTTGTTGGGTAAGCCTGTGAAAACCAACTGATTGTAAGGTTTTGGTTGGTAAGCCAGGAAAAAACCAACTGGGTTGGATTGTGAAACCAAGAAAATAATCAGATTGTAACCTTGAGAGATTGTAGGAAATTCCCGAGTAAGTTTACTTAGAAAGTAGATGTAGATGCTAAGTTTAGTACCAGTGTTCTCGGTACTGTCCCGAACCACCTGGTTCGGAGCATACCATACCGGCCAAGAGCCGATACGGTTCAACCATAAAAAACACCGGTACTGTATGGTACGATACCGTACTGGTGCATATCGCCCGGTTCGAGTCTGGTTCAGGTATGATTCAGATTAAACAATTTGCCACGAAAAAGAGACCTTTTTAAAAATTCATAGATCCAATACCGGGCCCGATACAGTACGGTATGGGTACCATACTATATCGGTCGGTAACCGGTACGAGACCCGGTATCGGTTTAGTATTCTTTGTTTAGTACCAAATCATTATAAATTGAATGTGTTGTGATTGTATGCATGTCTTTACTCTTAGCTTCCACTACCTATTTAATTTCTGCATGGCACTATACAATTACTTTGAATTTGTTTTTGGACACAAGCTTCTTCTAAAAAGTTTTAGAAATCTAATTCATCCCCCCTCGGGTTGCTATCTCCGGGCATCACACTATCTTCATCATCCTACCAAATTGATCATCGACCTCAATTGCCCTACAATTTTGCTGGACCTGCTCTTATCTAGCCACTTCTTTTACTTTCTTTAGACTTCACAAATGGTCCCTAATTAACCATCTCACCTCCCCAGGCACCTTAGTACACTTCCGAACATCACAATTGCCACCTACTAGATGTAGCTTCCCATGACTCCACCTCCTTTGTTGTCCATGCCACAGAAATTGCATACTGATGTCTCTCCTAGCCCATCCTTCTCTGCACCACTTGATATCAAGCTCTTTCTAAACTCCACCTCCTTTGTTGTCCATGCCACAGAAATTGATCTCTCCTAGCCCAAACTTCTCTGCACCACCTGATATCAGGCTCTTTCTAACCAAGGTCTGCTGAACCGTACCGAGACCCGTACCGATCAGCGGGCGGTACGATATGGTACGGTCCGTACCATACTGTAAGGTGTACCGGCGTGCTAAATTAAATAAAAAAACAATCTTTCTCCCCCCCTCTCACTGAACCGACCCGAACCGGGCCGAACCGAGCTGAACCGAGCCTGAACTGACCCGAACCGAATGGTTTCGTACCGTACCGGTACGTACCGTACCGTTTCGGTATGAAATTTTTCTTTTTTGTTTTGTCAACGGTCCGGTGTCCGGACCGTTTTTCGGTGGCGAACCGTACCAGCTCTTGGCCGTACGGTACGGTACGCCCCGTACCGGGCGGTACGCCCGTACCGGGCGGTACGCCCGTACCGGGCGGTACGGGATGGTCCGGGAACCCTGTTTCTAACCCTCTTACTAAAAGCCATCTACCAACCTAAAATCCATTCTCCCTATATATATGCATTAAAATTAAGAATGAAAAACATTAATTGATGTAAATTTTTCAACATTCCTTAATATTTTTAATTTTTCATTTACAAATAATTGAAAAAATATGTTGTTTTAACCTATGAACAAAATGCAAGATAATTAGTTCAAAATTGTTCTTAGTAATTATCAAATGCATGTTCCATGTTTTTAACAATCATTTTCAATTACTAGTAAGTTTCCTTAAAAATATATTGAAAAATAAGAAAATTATATGTTAACCAAAAAAATACAAGATGAAAATTTCACAACTTATCTTGTTAAATTATCAATGCATGTTCCATATTAACATTAGCTAATTTTTAACAATTAAATCATTTTTAATTTAGTAATTTTCCTTAAAAACAGATTAAAAATCAGAAAATTATATGTTAACCAAAAAAATACAAGATGAAATTTCAGAACTTATCTTGTAAATTATCAATGCATGTCATGTTCCATATTTACATTAGCTAACATTTTTCAAAATTTTATTTATTTTACATTAAAAATAATCTAAAAACAGGAAAAACTTCATTAATTGCTGAAATGCATGATAACAAAATTAAAATTGCCTTTACATCTTAGCACACCTACTGATAATTTTTTAGACTTCTTAAAGAAGTTGTGAATTTTTAAGTTATTTTCATGATTATAAATATTTTCAAAATATTCCAAGTTCCAACCATAAAAATTGGTGCATGTGCATACTATTAATGCAAGCATGTTGCAATTTTTTGAACTAAATTCCTATATATTGGTTTTACAAATATTTAAATATAGAAACATATGTTTCCTAAAAATAAGATATTGGTTGAAAAACAAAAATCATGATGTCTGTACCAGGTGGTATTATCCTGTTCTGGCCAAGATGGCCCGTTTGGATCTAGTTTGGGTGACCGGGGCCTTGTTCTGATGTTGAAATGCCAAAGGAGCAGAACCGTACAACAGGGAACATCCTGTTCTACTGGTATTTCAAACCTTGATCTAGATCTCCAGTAATTTGACACTTGAAAATCTTATTTGCATTCATCACATCTAGATAAATAATGAACATAATATTACATTCAATTGGTCTGGTGAACAAGAAGAAATAAAACAAGTCAACTATACTTTTAAGAAAATTCATTATGATAACCTTCATTATCATATTTTAATTATATTTTCGACAAACAAATTGATCAACGTTACTTCATCATTACAATGAAAGTTTACTTTATTACTGGAAAAATGCATGTAATATACATCAATTTTTTATACTGTTTTCTTCTTATATAACCAGAGATACATTTAAAAACAAGGAAATATACAACCAACAAGCTTGTAATGTAGTCAGCATATCTACCTGTACCAATAAATTCAAACATCAAGGTGGGAAGCTCGGGTAATTTTTTTCATTTGCCATATTGATAGCCTTTACTTGAACCTCATCTAGAAGTTCCACCCTTGAGACCTAAACAAGGACAAAATATGTGTGACAGAAGTTGTATCATCATTAATTATTGCAAATATTAGAATCTTTTTTTTTTTGAAACAAACACCCATTACTTTTGTGTATATTTCAAGTTTTGTTATTCTTGAATAATTCTGGAATGGCATCATATCCATAAGAAAGTCGCAAAAGAATTTTTACTAACAATGCAGTTTTTGGAACCAAGTCTTTTGCATATAAAAGGGCACTAATTTAGCAAAACCCTAGTTATTATGCCTTCATTATTTAACCACTTTTTAAACATCTATTAACTTGCTGTCAGGCCTCCAATCATTTACTTTGCAAGCATAGGACCAACATCAACAGCCCTAGGTAAGGTCTACAATCTCAATACTAGGTACTGTACAAGTTATTGGTTTGGGTATGGTTGGTATGTCCAATACAAATCCCTTACCAAGATAGCTCCCAATCCCTTTTTCTTACTTTTTTATCATGAATAAAAACTAGGCACTATGATACAGTATGGTGTACATCCCATTTTAGGACAATGCAGGGCAATTCCACTTGAGTCAAACTAGTTTGACTCATATTTTGAATTAAACCTTAGTACCGTACCAATACTTACCGACAGTGAATGGTACAATCAGTACAGGTTGCTATAGCAAATTTTTGGTCTCCCGAGTTTTGATTAATAGTACTGGACAATCAAGAATTATATATCAACCAGTATAAAAACATGTCAAGATTGGCCACCCAACTAAGATGCACAGGATATGAAACTAGACACTACTTGAACGTATTCACTAAAAGCATGTGATAGTAAAAAGCAACAGAAAAAAGCAAACCAATCACCCAAGCCAATGAAAAAATGTAAGATATTCTCTTATAGTGATGTACATAAATCTAGGGCCAAACTGAGACACATGATTAAAACACACAGTCTGATCTATCTCCACATATCCATGGATACACAAGGCATGAATTCTTGTAGAGTAGCTACAGTAGATTCGAGATTCCAATTCATAAGGCATAGGTAGAGACGTAGAGACGGTAGAGTAGCTCTGTCTCGAGTGTCGGGATGGGGCGGGATGCCGGCATGTCCCGTTCCATGAAAAAACCGAGACATTCCCGTCTCACGGGATTTAAAACCTTGGACCAAACCAGCCTATAGCGAGTGGAACTAACCAGTTCAGCTTAGTTTCATGTTGTACAAACCCAGACCACCTGATTTGGGTGGCACCATGGCTGGATGTGAGAGGTCTCCCTTTCCCATGTCAATATGGGGAATGTACCATACCGTAGTAAGCATTTCTTACCACCAACAAGGTACCTGTACCAGTAAAGTTGACTTGGTGTAGAGGCTGCTTCAATTAACTGATTGTGCTTTCAATTTGCTGGATTCTACTGGTATTGTGTGGGTGGGATTATTAACTATAGCCATTTTAATTGCTTGGCTTAGATTATTAGTATGTGAATAGCATGCATTGTTTTGAGTGGCTGGAGATCTTTCCCCCTGTTTCAGTGGTTTAGCATGAATTATAGATCTGGCATGGTGGTTTTTTCTAGATCTTTTAAAGTTAAGATTACTTCAGTTAAGCTTAGTAGGAGGAATTTGTTCCTTGCACCAAATCATTTGAGGAATTTCTTACTGCTAAAGGCAAGGCTAGATACATGGATGAGGATCCACTTAATTCTGATGCTACAAATTTTTGATAAAGGACTCAAGAGAATGCACTTGCTATGACATGGTCGTGGAACATCATACCCCGAAACAGTGCTAATATTATGTTACTAAATACAGCCAAGGCAACAAGATTGTGAAAGCTGTTAGGAGAAGGTATCCAGGAGAAAACAATATGTTAAATTTATAATTTGTTTCAAGACTATTTTGGGTTACAAGTACAACAAGGAAATAAAATTATGGAGGATTGGAATTGCTCTTCCAGAACATTCGGAATGAACTAGATGTGTCTCATCTTCTTGCTGCTGATATTAGAGTACAGTATGGATAGCAAGGGAAGTTGGATGTTGCTTAGTTTCCCTTTGGATGTCGTAGTTTTCCACTGGTCCAAACCTGAACTTGTCTTGATTAGCTTTTAAATTTTAGCCAGACAATAGCTTCCTTATCTTGAAAAAGTGTTTGCTTGTATACAGAGAGCTTGCATTTCTGATTCTTACATAACATGTTAGTTTAATCAAATGCATAAATACTAAAAAAGAAAGGGAACAAAAAATTATTAATGTTGTACTTCAATAGAATTAGCAATCATGGATATAAAGCATTGTAGGAAGAACATAAGTCTGGCAAAAATACAGAGAGATAGAGGGAAAGAAATTTATTATCCATGTTCTACCTGTATACCAGAATGCATTGTGGCAATCGCAACAGCAGCATCTTTAATTGTTTGAAAATTGCACATTGCAACCTGGCATGCCAAAGTTCAATACAGAAAACTAGATTATCAACAACAAAAATTGGATGTAGGAGAAAGTAACAAACATAATTATATGGAAGCAGACATAAACGTATAGACAGGAAATATTATTTAACTTGTTTCTCTTTAGGAGCCATTTCCAACTAGCAACTATTCTGTGAAACTAGACAAAGTAAGATTTGCTGGATCCATATCAGTCAACGGGTGGTACGGTATGAGCATGTGTGTACCATTCTGAGATGTACTGGTTATCTTTTTGCCAATTTTGAATAGGAGTTGGCAAATGGTTTGCCAATTTCACTTAAGAAATTGGCAAACCATTTGTCAATTTCATTTTTTCGCCAACTTAAACTAAAGTCAGCAAAAGGCTTTGCCAATCTAAGTGAAGTCAGCAGACCATGTGCTCAATTCAGTTTGAAATTGCCAAAAAAAGCGGGGCATGCCCTATTTCAAAACGAAAATAGGGGTTTTGAAATAGGGGAACCCCTTATCAACAAGATGTGGGCTTTCGAGGCCACACTCTAAGCCTCTCTCCTCTCCCTCACTCCTCCGTCTCTCTCCCTCCCTCCTCCCTCTCTCTCCCTCCCACTCCCTCTCCCTCCATTTCATACTAATGGACTAAATCGAGCTAATAGCAAAATGATCAGAGTTAGTACTTAGTATGCACCAAACCGACTGGTTTAGCATGCCTCGAACCAGCTGGTTCAGCATGGTTCAGCCTTCCATGAGACAAACTACACCCACGGGTAACATATTATCCGGATAAAGAAAGCATAATAGGAACATGGTTGAATAAATGAAAAATATGATAGAGATAGAGAGATATTAATTTCTTCTCATATGTACATAAAAGAGGAAATTATTCAAATTCCCAAGAAAGCTACCTAGTGCTAATCCTTGAATTTTTTTCCTCCTCTTTGAAAGATAAGTTCAGATGCACTAGACCAGAAAAGTCATCAGCTTGGCCCAATGGACCAGAAGCTAGTGCAAGTAAAAGCCACATGCCACCAAGGGTCACGTTACAGATAAGTGACAGAAACACCACAAAGGACATCATACTATAGCAGTATACCCACAATTTTGATGAATAAGTTAGCTCGATGTGAGATCAGCCTTGCAAGAGAACCTCAAGCTGCACCATGAATGAATAAATGGTAAAACAACAACTGCTTGGTGTCAAGATAATTAACTTAATCTTTACCCTAGCATCTACTGCTATCCTACAAAATACTTACTGAAATATGGGCTAGCAATTTCTGGAACCACCGTTATGTAGCTGTCCCTCATACATGATTGGGTCATGTTCGTAGTCAGAGCCTATAATATTATGCCTGTCCAGGACCCTGGTAGCATGCCAATACTGGATAGCCATGTTGATACTACTACTCTATCAGCTACAGAGACAAAAAATCTAAAAAATAACTGAGCAAGGCAAGATCCATGGTTGACCAAGGTGGCGATAATACCACCCAAATATAAAGATTCAGAGGGAGTGTATCCATATGGATCAATACCTAGCAAGGTTGGATATGATCTAGTATAGGATGATGATCTTGTGTACTAGGACATCCTGATACATCCAGGAATCTCACTTGACACACCACCTCATCAACTAGATTGGTACCGCTTCCACCACCTCTAGCTCCCACCAACTTCTATGCTACGGTGTCCTCCCTTATCAAGGTTCACCAGATTAGTATTAGGGGTCATACTGCAACAAATTTGGTATGGTACTGTCAAGGATTGCTGAACTGGTACGGAAACCCATATCAATCAACAACCGGTATGATACAGTACCGTACCGGTATGGGTACCGTTATCTTCCTCTCCCCTCTCAACTAACAATAAAAAAAAAGGAAAACCGGTTCAAACCGGTCCGAATCGGACCGAATCGGTCCCAAACCGGCCAAACCGACCGGTTTGACACGGTTCGAGCTGGTTCAGGACCGGTTCAGACCGGTTCTTCATTTTTTTATTTTCTAAATCGGACAACTGATTTTTGGTACTGAACCGTGCTGGTTGGCCGCCGGTCCAGTTCGGTATGAGCTGAACCGACCAGTATGGCATGGTTCGGCAATCCCTGGTACTACTGGTACATACCATACCAATTTGAAGCATGATAAAGCAGGATGAAAGAGAGGGAGAAGGAGAGGGGGAGAGAAGAGAGAAAGGGAGGGAGAGGGATGGAGAGAGGGCCTACAAAGAGGGAGGAAGAAAGACAGGGAGGCAAAAAGGGGAAGAGAGGGAGGACGGAGGGATGAGGGGACGAGAGAGAGGGAGAGAGAAAGAGAGGGAGGGGGAAGATCCGGGGCTTATAGAGAGGAGAGGGAGGAGAGGGAACAAGAGAGAAGAGGGAGGTCGATGGAGGACTTATGGAGATGGGAGAGAGGGATAAGAGCATGGTTTGTCGTACCACCCCATACCATCTAGTACATGGCATACCATACAGGTATGCCATACCATACCGGTATGCCATACCATACCGTACCATATATCGATACCATAATAGGATGATACCAGTGCAGGGTCCAATATTGAGATGGCGAATCTTGGATAAGAGAGAAGAAGAGAGGAAGAAAGAGAGGAGAGAGAGGGGGGGGGGACTTACCTTGTTGGCAACAGCAATCAAAAGCCCCAAATGGCATCGATCAATGTCAAAGAGAGAAAATGAGTAAGCAAGTGCAGTCAAGCGAGTTAGAGAATTCATCAAGTCGTTTTTATAAGCCGAACCAACATGAATGGTTCCCAATTTCATGTCAGCCCATTCCTATACTAGCCAAACCTCCATCTAATCGGGACTTCACGATAGAAAAACTGAATCACATGATAAGAAAATGAAATCTTATACATGCTTTTGGATTAAAATAGTTTTAATCTGCTTTTATTTTCACTGCATATAAATTTTAAAATCTGCATGCATGAAAACATCAGCTTTTCTAATGCCTCACTAGTATTATAACTATGGGCTATGTACCTCAATTTATAGGGATGGAGAATCAATGAAAGAAAAGAGGACTTAAGCCCTACTTTCAAAATTCTTCCATTTCTTTTAGTTTTCTTTTGCAGATATTCAGGTTGAGCAATTAAGAAAAGTCTTCCTTCTCCTCGATTGGATCAAAAAACACATGTAACTCAAAAAATTTAAAAAAATCATGACCAAAAACATAAGGAAATAAATTAAGTTATTGCACTCCTTACTTTCCCCTATTCCTAAAGTTCAGCCTGATGAAATATTTTATTATTTTCACATAAGATGAAAATCAAAGATTATGAATTTTATAAACGAGTTCCCAAACATTTCTATTAGTAGCAAAATGCAGCATGTTGGATCCCTAGGTTGACTCTTGTCTTGAGAATTGAGAGATCAAATTTTGCCAATGAATCTCATGATTCACCACAAGGTCGGTGGAAAAAATCCTAAACTCATGACCTCCAAACATCATAGAGAGCTGCTCTTTTATCTTTGCTAATTCAAGGAATGAAATTTGATGGATGAAAGTAGGAAAAAGCTACAGCAAGCTCTAGAGACCAAAAGGCTTCGATATAAGTAGCCTCATTCTTCCCATACCAATCTACATAAATTTCAAGAGTCATAACAAGATTATCAAAATACATGTGTTTCCGAGATCAAGATCTTATAATTAGCTTGTTAACCTCATAAAAATAATGCATGTCTAAAGTCGAATTACTAGATCCCACATGAAAAGTATGGACCATTTATAACAAATCATAAAGCATGGATTTTTAAGTCTTGGCCAATACAAGTCCGTACCAAGTGTCTCGGAGTGTCACAGACCAAATTATGCATAACAAGCAAGGTTCGCTAGATCGATACTGGTGCCCATGCCAACCAGCTGGCAATATGAGTCAGTATGTCTCGTACCAAACTGTACCGGCCCAAACCAACATGGAAACGAGTGAACTAGGGAGGAAAAGAGAGAAAAGGAGGAGGGAGGGAGGGGGAGGGGGAGGGGAGGGAGAGGGAGGCTAGCAGAGATGCCAATGGTGGCACCAAAGGGCTGCCGAGGCCTTCGAGCCTCTGCTTCCTCCACGAGGGACCGGCTTAGAGAGAGAGGGGGAGGAAAAGAAAAAGAAGGATAAGAAGGCAGAGGAGAGGCTACCATAGGGCCACCAGCTGGCTGCCGAACAACAGAAATGCAGCCCGCAACTCTATGGGCTTAAAACATGGGCAAGGTCCCCTATTTCATGTTTTTTTCTAAAAAAACATGATGCACAGTGAAGCCAGCTTTATGGCAGGGTAGTAGATTAATTAGCAATCAAAGTCCAATATGAAGGCCTATAAGATAGCCAGTTTGCTTACACAAGGTCACATAAGTGTGATGGTCTAGTGCTAGTCTAAGAGATAAATGGATAGCAATGATCTTGTGTTGCATAATTGAATGTATCTAACCCATTAGAGACTTGTTTTTAGTGCATTTTCTAGATCAATTCAATGCACCGACTTGTTGGATTGACTTGATGCATTGATTATTGCACAAGAATGATATTAAAGGAGAAGAAGTCATCAATTCCCTCTAATAAAAGTATAACATGATAATGTTAGTGATGTTGTGTCCAAGATGACTATATCCATAAACAAAGCTGCAATACATGTGTTATTGAATTACCTTGCAATTAAATGTTCTAATTGTAAGATGCCTGTACTTCAAGGTGGGTTGTAGAACAAATATATCTAGCAAGATAGTCATAAGAAGTAGGTCGTTCAGGATATGATTTAACCGCAAATCTAGCACGAGTAGGATCCATGGATGTATCAGGCTCATCCTCGTATTTTGGATTATCTTACCCGCAGGCACCGGCAGCTTATGATCCATATGGATATAGATATGGTGCGTCCGAGAATCATCTTCTAGTTGCTATTATCCCACACAACCCAGAGCATCTTACAGATCTAATTTTGATATCGGTATATTCGGATGGGCCCCTCCACAACTATATCATCAGTTTTAGATACCTCTCAAAGTCACGATCTCACCACGGAATTTGTGACGAGATACAATCATCATGCATACTTCCTGAGATAAGCATACAAGATTACTATAGTGCCTGGCTAGAGGGATTTACTGATCTTTCTACTAGGTACATTAATAATCCTGATATTTATGGATATTGACACTCGATCCGATTCTAAATATCAGTATGTAACTATATTTATATTTCTTCTTTTTTCTTTAATTAATTGTTGGTAATCTTTCTTTGTAGAAATTTCTAGTGTAATGAAGGCTAGACAACATTTCATAATGGTTTTTAATGAATTAGTCTTGAGATATATCTATTTGAATATCAAAACATTCAATAAATCAAAAAATTGATTTGATTTCCACAAAAGAACACAGCCACTAAGGAATCATCATCCATAATAAAGGACAACATTGCTGAACTGCGTATTACTAATTTAGGAGATGCTAATGTTAAAAGGGATATGCCAATGATTGGATCTTTCAAGAGTATGAGCAATCCGGAGCCAAGTGTTGAGAAATTAGGAGAAGCTAATGTTAAAAATGATATGCCAATTATTGGATCATCGAAGAATTTAAATGCAAGCTTCAGGAAGCTATATAGATCAATAAATATCTCAATTTCTCAACCACTTCCATCATTGATTGAACTAATGCAAGCATCTAAACAAGTGAAGATCTGCTCCGATTCCAGTAATAAGAGTATGAATTATTGCTAGAATTTATTTGACTTATTGTCTTTAAGAAAAAAGAAATATATGATGAAGAAGCCAATCCTAGAAAGATATTTTTGACTATGTTAGTGTTCATGATCCTATTCTTACCATTCCTTTTCTAAAATTCAATTTAATTCTTTACTTGACTTCCTTTTCTAGGAAATCAATTCATATTTCACATGATTAAAAGTGTTTTGAAGTGATGCAAATATTATTAGAATCAACAAACACCTATTTAGACCTAAAATATTTAATAAATCTTAAAAACTGATTTAAGATCAAAGAAATCAAAACCAAAAAAAATATATTGTACCGATACCATACCATACCGGCTGGTAACCAGTACGGATCCAAGTACAGGGAACCTTGATAGTTAGAATTATGCTTTATTCAACAAATCTTTATATAGGAAGGATATATTTAGTCTCTCTAAATATAGTATATACTTATATTCTCCGGTCATAGCTCTATACTCACCACCAGAGATTTTGAGCATAAACCTGGACATGAATTCCCAAGTAAAATAATAATAATAATGATCAATTCAACCAAAGAAAACACCAAGATTTTTTTTTTGTTTTTGACAAAACAAGTTAAGATAATGTTGCTGCAAAAGAATCAAAACACCAAAAAAATATATTGTACCGATACCATACCATACCGGCTGGTAACCAGTACGGATCCAAGTACAGGGAACCTTGACAGTTAGAATTATGCTTTATTCAACAAATCCTTATATAGGAAGGATATATTTAGTCTCTCTAAATATAGTATATACTTATATTCTCCGGTCATAGCTCTATACTCACCAACCAGAGATTCTGAGCATAAACCTGGACATGAATTCCCAAGTAAAATAATAATAATAATAATGATCAATTCAACCAAAGAAAACACCAAGAAATTTTTTTTTGTTTTTGACAAAAACAAGTTAAGATAATGTTGCTGCAACTTCTCCCGGACCGGGTTCGGCTTGGCTGGAGTGCTCCTCTCCGGGTTCCTGCAAAAAAGTCCCAAAGGGCCGGTGGTGTTCCGGCGGGGGACACTCCGATGCTTAAGTTAGTGGGTATCCCCATCTATTTAGGGAGATGGGATCTCATTAACAAAGAATATTATTATTAAGTTTCACTTTTTACAACTTCAATATGGTATCAGAGTGCTAAGTTCCATAATCCTAGCCACCACTCATCTTCTTCTATACTATAAGTATAACCCTAGCCACCACCCATCTTCTTCTATACTATAAGTATAACCCTAGCCACCACCCATCTTCACCACCTCAAACCATTGTTGCCGCCTCCTCCCTCACAACTTGCCATCTCTCTTCTTGATATTTCTTGATCTTCTTCCTATTTCTTGATCTTCTTTCTTTCATCTTTTTCTATATGGCATAGGTATCTTTCTTATATCGTGTAAAGCTTATCTGGCTACCTTTCTGACTATAACTAATCATGAAAGTGGTACACTGCCTGTGATTTCTCTGTTTGGCTTTCTGATTATTCGTCCTCTTCTCTAGCTGCTATGGCATCATCAAATAATGATAATAAATAACTCGACACTTTTAACCAGGATTCCCGGAACCGTCCGTACCGCCCAGTACGGGGCGTTCCGTACCGTACCGGCCAAGAGCCGGTATGGTTCGCCACCTAAAAATGGTCCGAACACCGGACCGTTGACAAAAACAAAAAAAAAAAATCATACCGAAACGGTACGGTATGGTACCGGTACGGTAAAACCGGTTCGGGTCGGTTCGGTTCAGCCCGGTTCGGGTCGGTTCAGGTCGGTTCAAGGAGAGGGGGAAGAAAGATTTTTTTTTATTTAATTTGGCATGCCGGTACACCATACAGTACGGTATGGTATGGACCATACCGTACCGTACCTCCCGCTGACCGGTACGGGTCCAGGTACCGGTTCAGCGGACCTTGCTTTTAACTCTTGGTTTTGACACTACGATAAAAAATCTAATAACTACAATGAAACTTAATAGCACCAAATACCTTTTGTGGGTTTAATCGTTCAAACTGTTTATTAGTGCCCAATGGAAGGCATAGCATTTGACTGATGATCCTCCAAATTTCAAAGATCTTACCTATGAAGACTGACTAGCTAGTGATTGTTGTGTTATGTCATGCTTATTGAATAGCATGGAAAAGTTTAGTACTAGTATCATATTCTTAAAGACGGCTAAGCAAATTTGGGACATCTTCAAAGAGATATATGGGCATGAGAAGAATATATCAAGGGTATTTAAACTCTATAAGCAACTCTTCATACTGCAGCAAGGTGATAAATCTATAGCTGATTACTATGCCTCTTTAAAAGGTATTCTTGATGAGTTAGATTCACATCAACCTCTAGTCCTGGATCCACAGAAGTTAAAGGACTATCTGAAGGTCTGATAGTTGCTAAATTTGTCTAGGTTGAATCCATCTTTAGTTCATTAGATTCGTGGTTAGATTCTTGATGGTGATGCAGTTCCTTCTTTGTCTATGACTTTTTCTAGAATTTTACATGTCTCCATTAGAACTACATTAGCCTCCACTGCTACATATCAGATAAAGCACTCAACTATGGCTGTTGGTGGCCGTGATCAAGGCCATGGTAGAGAACATGATAGAGATTCAAGGAGAGGGCATGCTGTTGGTAGTGGTCATCCGCTCACATCTAACAAGAGACCATGTCACTATTCATATTGTAAGCACAACAATCATGTATCTAAAAAACTTTGGCTCAAGTTTAGCAAACCTGACCGAGTGCAGTTAGTTCCTACAGAGACTATGATTGATACTCTTATTTCAACATCATTGGCTCCTTTGGCATGATGCAGATCCCTCATGTTGATATGAGAAATCTTTTTGGTTCCAATGTACTCAATATGTACAAACAGCTACTCATACCACCACATCAGGTACTGGTGCATTCATTGCTTCCTCTGCTAATTCCTTGATATTAGATTCAGGAGCATCATCTCATATGACAATTACAAAAACCAATTTCACTTGTCAACTTTTAGTCCCATTCCTTCTGTTATTGTGGTTGATGGCCTTCTTGTCCTATTATGGATAAGAGAGTTGTTTATAACTTCTAGTCACTTTTCTTAGATCATGTGCTTTACGTTCCAATTTTTTTTGTTAGTCTTTTGTCCATTAGTCAAATAACCAATTCTAAAAATTGCTCTTTCCTACATACTGTGTTTTTTAGGATCTACAAACTGGGACGAGAATTGGTTTGGAGCATGAGAAAGGTGGCCTCTATTACCTTGACAATGGTCCATCTTCCAATTTTTTAATTGTGGTTTCTTTGTCGTCTATCTCTCCTTTGTTGTGGCACTACCAATCAGGCCACCCTTCCTTACGAATCCAAGACAAGTTCCGCCTTTTGAGTCGTATGTGTCTTCTTTGCAGTGTGACTACTATCAATTGGGCAAGCACCATGGTACCTCCCTATCCAAGTCGAGTCAATAAATACAGTTCCGTCCCTTTTGAGTTCATTCTGATATCTAGGAATCGGGTCGTTTTAATTCCGTTGCCAGATTTAGATATTTTATTATGTTTGTCGATGATTATTCTAGAATAGCTTGGATGTATATGTTGAAAGATAGAATACAAGTTCCTGATGTTCTCAAAATCTTTTATAATGAAATAAAAATCCAATTTCCCACTTCCATTCATATTCTACGTGCCAATAATGCTCTTGCATTTTTGAAGCATGACATTTCTTAATTCTACTAGTCCTATGATATTTTACATCAAATTACTTATGCTCACATGTCTTCACAAAATGGTATTGCTGAAAGAAAATATCTGCACTTACTAAATATCGCTCACTCTCATTATTCAAATACATGTACCTAAATATTTATGGGCAAATGCTATTTTGCCTATTTGTTATTTGATTAACTGAATACCATCATCAGTTCTCCACAAGGATATCCTTTATTCATATCTCTATCCTGATAAACCCGTTTTCTCCCTTACTCCACATGTTTTTAAGTGTGTTTATTTTGTACAGGATCTTTGAACCGGTCTTGATAAATTATCACCTAGGTTGGTCAAGCATGTCTTTATAGGATATTCTCGTACTCGAAAGGGTGTCTTAATCTTACCATTCAAAACAGCTTCTCAAATAAAATAGCATTCCAACTCTATATGCTTAGTCTACTCGTGAAAGACTAAATTACTAACAATATAAATCACTGCTTAATTAACGCAATGCATATCCATAAGCTTTGTACAAACAAACCCCAAATCCTTTACAAAAGACTTAAGCCTATCATCTCATAGGCAGTATGGGCTATTGCTCTATACACTGCCTCTACACTAGATCTGGTCATATATTTTGCTTCTTGTTTCTTCATGTGACAGTTTTCTCCCATAGTTTTCCGAACCAAGCTGTACCATCCAGTTCGAGGTGTACCGAACTGTACCAACCAAGAACCAGCACGGTTCGGCCATGAAAAACAGTCCAGGATCCGGACTATATGAAAAAGTCCAGTTCTGATCTGATTCGGGCCATACCAGATTGAAACGATATGGTCCGGACTGTACACGACCGAAACAGTACGGTTCAACATGGTTCAGATCCAGTTCAAGTCGGATACTATAGCCATGGGTTTTAATATAACTAATAGCCTGAAAGGCTCTCAATTTTACTAAGACCGGTACCATACTAGTATGGTACGGTATGGTATGGTACCGATATCGAGATCCATACTGGTGACCAACTGGTATGGTATGGTATGGTACCGGTACCATACAAAGTATTGATACACTGAGGCATGCTATCCAAACCGGCATGCCAAAAAAATTTTATTTTATTCTTTTATTTCTTTTGATGTTTTAGGATTTATTAAATATTTTTAAATTTAAATAGATATTTATTGATGCTAATTGATGTTTGCATCACTTCAAAATATTACGAAATGTTGTCTATCCTCTAATTATAATATATTATTTTTTAAGAAATTTTTATAAAGTAAGATTATCAGTAATTAATTGAAGTGAAAGAAAAAATATAAACATAATTACATACCGATATCTAGAATTAGATCAGTATCGATGTTCATAAATATCAAGATCATTAATATACTTGGTAGGAAGATTAGTAAATTCCTTTAATCAGGCCAAATGGTACTCCTGTAAGCTCATCCCAAGAGATATACATGATGGATCGTAACTCATCACAGATCCCTCGATGAGGTTCCAACTCTGAGAGGTATCCAGAGACTGATAATATGGCTATGGAGGGATCCATCCAAATATACTGACAGCAAAATCAAATCTATAAGATGCTCCGGGCTACATGGAATAATAATCACTAGAAGATATCTCGGATATACCATATCCATATCCATATGAATCACAAGCTACCAATGCTTGCAGGTAAAACGATCCAGAATACGAGGATGATCCTGATACATCCATGAATCCTACTCCACATGTAAGATCTACGGTACATCATGTCCTAAATGACTTCGCGGAGCCCGTCACCTATATGGAATCATATCACTGCAGGCTCTACCAGCTGCCGCCTCATGATCCGTATCCTATGTTGCATGAGTAAATTATAACTCACTAATGAATCGAAGACCACTGAATGACTACGTTTCTTGGCCTCCGACCCCTCTCTACTCACTAGATCCCTGACTATCAGAAGAAGCACTAGCACTGCTCCTCCTATTATCTGGATTTGAATGAATCGAGTGCTTTAGTGAAGATGTAACCGCCTTTCATTTTTCACTGTCTCTGAACTAAATAAATAGCAAGGAGAGATGATGTGATGCATCTGATGAAGTCCTATAAGGAATATTGCTTCTTGTCCATTATTCAGCATCCACCCTAGCCTCGCTAGCAGGATTTGCGGTACCATTCCGTACCACCCGGTATGGGACATACCATACCATATCGACCAAGAGCCAGTACGGTTCACCTATAAAATCGATACAGAGTGTCGGAACGTTAAAAAAATAAAAAAATCTATATTCCATACCGATACGATACCGTACCAATGCGTACCGCCTAGGTCAGTCCGGTTTGGGCTCGGTTCAGCCCAGTTCGGATTCGGTTCGTACCCGATTTAGGTCAAACAATTTTTTCATGGATAGGGAAGGGATTTCTTTAAGATTTTATAGACCCAGTACGGGGTCTGGTATGGTATGGTATCAAGGTCCGCTGAACCGGTACCGGGACCCGTACCGGTTAGCAGACGGTACGGTACGGACCGTACCGTACCGATCAGCAGACGGTACGGTACGGACCGTACCGTGCCGGCATGCCAAATTAAAAAAAAAATAATCTTTCTCCCCCCTCACTGAACTGACCCCAAACCGACCCGAACCGGGCCGAACCGAGCCAAGCCGAGCCCGAACCAACCCGAACCGGGCGGTTCATACCGGTACCGTACCGTACCGATATGGAAAAAAAAAATTACTTTTTTTCAAAGTCCGATGTCCGGACCGTTTTTTGGTGGCGAACCATACCGGCTCTTGGCCGATACGGTACGATATGCCCCGTACCGGGCGGTACGGGACGGTACCGCGAACCATATATGGTATGGTACCGTACCATACAGATCGGTGACCGGTACAGGACCTAATACAAGTTTGGTATTCCTTGCTCGCTAGCTACAAAACTGGCTGGTCGAGGAGGCGATCCTGGCTCATCAAGCTTTGGCTCCTGCTAACTCACAACCCATCCAATTATCGAATCTTTATCCTCATCAACATAATTATTTATAGTAAGATCGGAGTATTTCAGTTTAACTTCCTCCTAAATGCACTTTAATCTCAACCTTAAATTATAGAATATATATACAAGATCGTTGAGACCAAGATTTGCAGTACCGTCCCGTATCGGGACGGTACCACCTGGTACAGGGCATACTGCCTATAAAAACGATTCAGCACCTCGGACTGTTAAAATAATTTAAAAAAATTAAATTCCGTACGGTACGGTACTGTAGCATACCGTACCGCCCGGTTCAGCCCGGTTTGGGCTCGATTTAGCTCGATTCGGGTTTAGTTCGGGTCTGGTTTAATAATCTTTGCTTGAGGGAGGAAGAATTTTTTATCATTCTTTTAACCTTGGTACATGTACCGGTATGATACGGACATACCATACCGTATTGGCAGCTGACCGATACGGGTCCCGGTACCGGTTCAGCGATCCTTGGTTTAGACATTTCTGTTTTAGATGGTTTCTTTGCTTTGAGTAGATAAGATCGAAGGTAAACCAGTTGTGCTCACATCCACTAAATGACACCGTCTGGAAAAGAATCTTGACAGCAAGATTTTTTAAATATTTTGCTAATCCATCAAAATACACACATCATTCAGTTGTAAAAGACATTAAATCATTTAGAATGTTAGATTCAGCAAAATTCAAAAAACACTAAATCTAATATGAGACTTATTAGCACCTACCAGGATTCATCCTTGATCTACATCTGATGGTTACATTGGATCCAAAAGAATCTGTACCCTCCCTAAAAAATTTCATCTAGAAAAAAAATATTATTACCATATGTTACTTGTTGAAATTACTACTAATAAAAATCACTAAATAATTTCAACCTAACTTATTTGATTTAGACACATAGCTGCGATATCTAGATAGAGCTCCATCTTATATAACATTGCATAGAGCAGACATAAGCTGTCATCCATGACAATGTTCGATATGGAGTACTAGAATCTCGAATTCAGATAGCAAACTACACCTATATTTTTAGAATTAATCAAGTGTACTTGCAGAAATATAATTGAATTTAAAATTTTAGAGCGTTAATAATTTACTACCTACCGGCTAGATACAAATCCAAACTCATTTGATAACTACACCATCTATCAATGATCTGGATGTACTCATTAACATGTGATGAATCTGTCTCTTGAATCTTTTTATTTGCCCTTTCTATCATGTAATAAAGAAAGCCCATCTGAGTAGATTGCTCTGAGTCCATGGCTTGAAGTATCTCATATAGAGACATGATAGCCTCCAATATTCTCTTGGCCTACTGCCAGAATGTCTATCTTATCACTAAATTCTCCACAATACTCTTCTCAATATTTGCCCTGGTATATCTGCTCTACTATCACTCTTGACAAACAAACATCTGATGCAGCTCTATTTTCTTGTCAAGAAGACTATCAAGTGCTATATAATTTATAGCAAACCATATAACCCCTGGTCTCAATATTTTTCCTCTAATAAAGTTTCTCATCAATGATAAGACCCATGTATGGTTATAGATGAATCTGGTGATAGTCTATGCTAATTTAACTATCTTCTGCATCCTACGAATCTTTCCAATATCCATCAATATGAGATCAATATAATGTGTAGAACAAGAGATCCAGAAAAAGTAGTCGTCGCTGCATCAAGAGCTGCCCTGCGAACCTATACCGTGATCCATTATCTATGATGACCTGGACGACATTCTGCTCTCCCACCTGATCATTTATCTCCATCAATCTGAGGATATAACTGCTATCGTGCACCTAATCTAAAGTATTAATAAATTTATAAGAAAATTTTTCCATCATAATAAGTCAAGAAGATGCTTCGTATGGTAGGACTGTTCAACCATTATACATCATGGTCAATTCATACACGGGCCACTTACTTTGATAAGAGGCAATCCAATTTTCTAGCTCCTTATTGCTGTCCAGAAGCTAAACATAAATATCCCTCATCTTAGAAGACCTACACCTGTACCAATAGCCTGTATAGATATAATAGCTAAGCGATAATATGGATTGTCTGTTGCATATGCTGGGATATAACTGAAGTGAAACCAGAAGCCAATAGTCAACCATATATCTTTCTTATCATTTTTTAGCATACTATCAAT
Organism: Areca catechu; assembly: GCA_021397845.1. Lineage (NCBI taxonomy): Eukaryota > Viridiplantae > Streptophyta > Magnoliopsida > Arecales > Arecaceae > Areca > Areca catechu. The sequence continues at coordinate 152,968,628 of CM038052.1, forward strand.
CCTTTTGTTGCTTGAAATCTCTGCTAGAAAAAGCATATGGATCGACATCGTAGATAGTGGCTCCTACTAGAATATTCCTGGAAGACTTCTTTTTACTGTCGAATACTCCTAACATGGATGTGATATGGCTTGTGCCTCTTGATGGATTCTCTAGCTGAGAAGGTCCTAAACTGTCCAAAAATTTCCTGCAACTGTCCCGGAGCCCGACCCCGATTCCAATTAAAAGCTGATGGTTCAAATCGCTCGCTATGCCTAACCATCTCTTCTAGCTGCCTCTGCTCATACAAGCTCGTCTAATGATAATCTCGATCTATGCCTCCTCATCAAAAGGAATAGATGCTCCCTCTGACTTTCTAGAGTAATAAAAATGTGGTTCCGTGGTTCTATGATTCACCTCTACCTTCTTCTTTAATGTTTTCCTTTCCTATTTTGAAATCAACAAAATATTTTTTATCAACTAACGGATCTCTTATGAACACTATCGACATATATATATCAAAATAGCTGCCAGCCAAATGCTGCTTCAACCTCATTACCCCACCATCCTTGAATTCTACGTTGCACTATTTACACCTCCAATGATGCTAAACCGAGAACATTTCTCCATACGCCCGATCAATATCATGCTCTGAATCCTTCTTCCTCGATGGATCCATTCCAGAATATTTAAAAAGCACATAAGCTCAATTATTATACAAAATTAATTAGTATTTAGTTTATCTATTTTTTTAATTAATTATATATATTTTTTAATTTTTTTAAATTTAAAAAATATAAAAAATTATAATATTATAAAAAATTAATTTGATCTTAGATTCATGTAGGATCATGTCATAGAAAGTAGAAACTATATTTTTTTAAAAATAGTGGGCAGACATGAAAGGCCACTTTTTTTTATATTAGACCTAAAGTACTATTCACAAGACGAATCAAAACTTAGATAAATCAATACGAGATTTATAATGAAAATAGCTTACAAGCCCTATAAGAATAATCTATTATTACACTTTATTTAATTAATTATTTTATTTTTTTATTAATTTTTTAATTTAAAAATATTTTTAAATTTTAAAAATTATATACTTAATAAAAATCATGATCTTAAATCTACAACATATCTAAAATTATGTCAAAATAAAAAATTTTAATAACATTTTTCCTTATTTTTTATTTTTCATGAATTTAAAAAAGAGGGAAAAAGAGAGAAGGAAAGGTTTTGTAAACTTTGAATCTACATTTTTTTTTGCTATTTGGTGTTTGATTGGCTTGAAACGTTGAAAAAATTAGTTTGGAAGCCATCTTTTCCTCTTTCTATCAAAACTGAGAGCCTCTCGGGCTCTCAGTTGCTTAATAACAACCCCCCACCCCATATTACTGTAGCAATAAAAAAACTTGAACTAGACCGAACCGATCCAAAATGTGCCTGAACCGGCCATACTGGCCGGTTTGGTAAGGTTCAAGCCAGATTCATTATTGTTTTCTTATTTTTGAATGGAGAGAACTAGTTTTTATAACCGAACCATGTCGATTGGGCACCGGTCCGATCTGGTTCGGTTTGGTCCGAACCAGGGTTCTCCGAACCGGTCCAGCGGCCGGCCGGCAAGGTTTGGCTTTAAAAAATGGCACAGTCCCTTTAAAAAACAAAAAAAAAATCTTACCGCACTGAACCGGGCCCGAACCCGCTCGAACCGGTGCGAACCGGACCCGAACCGGTCAAAACGGGACCGAATCGGCCGATTCGGCCCGGTTCGGCTCGGTATGGCTTGTGAAGAGGTGGGAGACAATTTTTTTTTGGTGTCACATGGCTACACTGTAACCATGTGACGTTTTGTCCGAGGGAAGATGCCTTTCCTTAATTATAAGGAAAGGCACAGAGAGCTCGTAAGAGCTCTCTATGTTCTCTACTGCAGCGCACGATGGAAGGAAAAGCAGAAAAAAAAAATTTGCAGGGTCAATTTTAATCCAATTCAACCTGCAAAAATCGAAGGGGTAGGTAGAATCAAGGTCCGTATACCTTTTTTTTTCGTATTTTCGTCTTTCTTAGCGTTAAATTTTATTAAAATCCATGCAAATTAGAAAATTAAGAAGAAATGTTGTCAAAGTTTATTTGTTGGCAATGATTTTAGAGTATATGGTAGATCTAGGATAGATCTACACAATGATACTAAAATCTTAATTTTTTGTTAAGTATATAATTTTTTAAATTAAAAATTATTCTTGAATTAAAAAATTAATTAAATAATAATAATTAGAAAAAAACTGTAATTATAAATTATTAATCTAGGGCTTGTAAGATACTCTAACTATAAATTTCATGTCAATTTATTCAAGTTTTGCATCTCATGAATAGTGCCCGTAGGTCTTAAATTGAAAAAAAATTGACTTTTAATGCATTTCTAGGATCTTAAAAAATATATGTAGCATGTATGATGGAATCCTACATGAATCTAAAATTTAAATTTTTTTTATTTTTTTGAATTTTTAAATATAAAAAATTAAAAAAAATTAAATTTTAAAAATTAGGTTAATAAACTGTTAATTAATAAAGATTATTATTGACCTTATATGTAATTTAAATATTCAGGTATGGATCCATCAAGGAGGAAGGATCCAGAGCGAGACATTGGCTGGTTACATGAAGAGATGCTCTCAGGTCGGCATCACTGGAGGTGTAAATGGTGCAATACCGAATTCAAAGGTGGGGATAACAAGATTGAAGTAGCACTTGGCTGGCGGCTATCTTGATGTATTTACATGCCGACAGTATCCACGGGAGGTCCGTCAGTTGATGAAGAAACACTTTGCTGATTTTAAAGCTGGAAAGGAAAGAGCAGCAAAGAAGGCAGAGGTGGACCGCAGAGCTGCAGAACCACCTTCTTATCACTCCAGAGAGTCAGAGGAAGCATCCATTCCTTCTGATGAGGAAGCACCAAGAATATAAATAAGGCAAAATAATGGAAAGAGGTGCTGAAATGGTCCAAAGATATAATTAGCAATAAAGTGAATGGTACATATACCTTTACGCTTGCATAGAATAATAGAAAGATTAGGATCAAATATCTCAGGATTTAGATTCGAAGCTAGAGAAGGCAGATTAGGGTGAATATAAGTTATGGATTTCTGGGTGCACTGATAAACCTACAAAATAGGAATTGTTGGCAATGTCTGAAGGTTGCTCAAGATCCAAGGAACATCTTATAGTGACGAAGCTAGTGTAGGTAGAGGAAGTCCAAACAAGGGTATTGAGTCTCCAAAGGAGAAAAGAATGAGGAGGATTCAAAGAATGTAATATCAGCAGAAACAAAGTTACGCCGGGCAATAGGATCATAACACCTATACTTCTTTTATATATGGGAGTAATCAAAAAAAATACACTTAACAAATCAAGGAGATAGTTAGTCAACTCCAGGGCCAAGCAAGTGAACAAAGCAGACAGCCAAATACCTAAGGATTTAGAGGAAACAAAGATTTGTCCAGGTAAAGACGAGAATGGTGTTTGATCATCAAGAACTAAATACGGAAGATGATTAACGAGATAGCAGATAGTAAGAATAGCATCTCCCCAATATTATTTAGGCACAAACATCTAAAACATTAGGGTATGAGCCATATTCAAGAGGGTACGATCAAGGATCACTGAACCGGTACTGGTATAGAAATATATTTTTTTTATTTTTTTAACAGTCCGGAGGCCGGACCGTTTTATAGGGGTGAACTGTACCGGCTCTTGGCCGGTACGGTACGGTACGCCCCGTACCGGTGGGTACGGGACGGTACCGCAATCCTTGGTTATAATTCTTATGTTCAGCAATCCCATTCTGTTGAGAAGTATATGCATAGGAGTTCTGATGAATAATACCATTAGAAGCACAACATTTTAAACAAGAAAGCTTGCAAAGTCTAAGGCATTATTAGTGCGAAGAGTCTTAATAGATAGAATATTGAGTCCAGGGATTGCCGAACCATGCCGTGCCGGTCGATTTGGCCCATACCAAACCGGACCGGCGGCCAGCCGGCACGGTTCGATACCAAAAACCAATTCTCTGGTTTGAAAAATTAAAAGAAAATGAAGAACCAGTCTGAACCGGTCCTGAATCAGCCCGAACCATGCCAAACCAGTCGGTTTGGCTGGTTGGGGACCGATTCGGTCCAGTTGGGACCAGTTCAAACCGGTTTTCAATTTTTTTTAATTGTTAGTTGAGAGGGGGGAGGAAGATAATGGTACCCATACCGATATGGTATAGGTCTCAATATCGGTTCAGTGATCCTTGATTGAGTCTTTATTTTCATATAGAATTCTTTGAATACACTAAAGACATTAGATTGACTCTAAAGAAGATAGATCCCAGTAACTCGAGAATAATCAATGAAAGCAATAAAGTAGCAAAACTCAAAACAGGACAACACATGACTGGGATCCCAGACATTCAAGTGAATAAGCTCAAAAGAAATATTACACCTACAATTGACACTAGAGGGAAAAGATACAAGATGATGCTTGCCAAACTAACAAGCAGCACATGACAAAGAGGACAACATACAGGGAACATACATAAATTGACTCGACAATGAGATACCAGGATGGCCAAGTCTGCAATGCCATAGAGAGAGAGATCTGAATACTAAGCAACAGGAAAAGCAGCAACAGCGATAGCAAGTTCCACGTCTAGATAGTAAAGATCCCGCAACTCATGCCCACCACCAATCTGCTTCCCGATTCAAAGACCCTAAGGACATAATAGGAATGAAAAAAACTAAACAATCCAAAATGCAGGTTAGGTGACTTATGGATAGAAGACTAACAAAAAAATTAAGAACATAAAAAACTCTATTAAGAGGTAAAGAAGAGGAGACAGCTACTGTCCCCTCCCGGAATGGGAGAAAAGGAGCCATCAGCAATTGATACAAGAGCATGAGTAGAAAAATGGACTAAAGTAGAAAATAGAGACCAATTACTTGTCATATGGATGGAGGTACTAGCATCTAGAAGCCAGGACTTACTATGGGCAGCAACTAAAGCAGACCCAGAAGATGGACATGCAAGGAATGAAGAGGTATGTGGCTGTAATAATCTATCATACTTCATCTTAGTAAGTGTAATAACATCGCTCATGAACTCATAAACAAGGACAACGCTAATAGGAGCAACAACAACCGATTTGGTGGTCTCTAGTTTACCAAACTTCCGCCAGCACCGCTCAAAGAGATGGTTGGTGCGAGTACAATGAAGACACGAAGAAAAACCGCAACCACATCCTTAGCCACATCCTCCAAAAGCAGCATGAGCAAATTGATCCACGGGTGTAGACGAAAATTCAGAAGTAGTGATCATCGATACTTGGAGCATATAAGCAACAGCACTAGTTAACAATGGGATAGCAGAGTCAGACAAGAGAGACTACCAGACATGACTGAGGATATCATTCAATCCAGAGAGAAACTTAGCTACAAAAAATTCTTCACGTTGTTGCTTCAAGATAGTTGCATCAATAGTAATGGAATGATAAACAGTCAGTTCATCGTACTGGTCTTTAAGTGCTGCAAAGTAGTCATTGACAGTGTCCATCTTGACGAAGATTAAAAATCTGCTCATATAGGGCATAAACATGGCTAATATTCTTCTTATACCTATACATCTTGAGAGCATCCCATATATCTTTTGTCATAAAGATAAACATAATATTAGTACTTACAGAGGGTTCACAACAATTCAAAAGCGAAGTAATAACTAAGTAGTCAACGTCTTGTCACTTATCCACAGTTTTAGTTGCTATCTCATCATCAGAATACTTGGATAAAGAGGAGGCATCAAGAGGGGCATCAGTGAGATATTTCAACTTATATTGAGAACCAACAAAAAAATGGAAGGTCTAAGCCTAGAGGACATAATTAGCACCAGATAGATCCGAGGATAACAATGGTAGCATACAAGGAAAAGAAGCCCTCATCACAACATAGATAAAAAGAAGATCAATGAATCTACACCCTCACTTGGGCATGGAAGCATGGAGAAGGCAGCAACATTGGGCTCCTAAGAGGGTTGGCGACAACACCTTTGTAGTGCCCAATACAATTCCTTGTCTTGCTAGGATTTGGATCAGCCCTTGGAGCTTCTTCCTAGGGAGTAGAGACCTTAGGCATCTTGGCCTTGGGCGGCAACCCTAGAAGCTAGGGTTTCTTCCTTGCTTGGAGGCATGTAAGAGGGAAAGAGAGAAAGAGAGGCAATAAGGGGCAGTGGCAAGATGGTAGAGAGGAGAATGAAGGAGAGGAAGCAGGTGGCGGCTAAGATTTTGGAGGGTGGAAGATGAAAGGGAAAAAGAAGAGGAAGGAGGATGGCTAGGGAGAGAGAAGAGAGGCGATGGCTAACGTTTTGGAGGGTGGTGGATGGAAGGGGAAAAGAAGAGGAAGGATGGCTAGAGAGAAGGGAGAGGCAGCAGCTAGGGTTTTGGAGGGTGGTGGATGGAAAGAAGAAAAAAGAGGGGAAAGACGACAACTAGAGAGGGGAGGGGGAGGCTGCAAAGCAAGAGAACCTTACTCTGATACCATATTGAAGGGGAAAGAAAAACAAAAGAACTAATCAAATTAGAGCTACAATAGTCCTTAAATAGACTTTAAAGAAATAAGTTGTTCCAGTGGAATAATGTATATTAAGCTACTACTATACTCTAATTCTAATAATAGAAAAAGTGCAAACATTAAATATTTAATAATTATGGGCCATTTAAGTAAAAATTTAAGAAGATTTTATACAATAGTAATTAAAAGGTCAATATAATGATATCCATAACCAACGATCGTTGAACCGGTACCAGGATCCATATCGATTAATGACCGATATGATACAGTACCATACCATACCATACAGGTACATGTACCGATCTTGGTGAAATTGAGAAAAAACTATATTTCTCCTCCCTTTTAAGCAAAAATCGCTAAACCAGACTAAGCCACATCCGAACCAGGCTAAACCGAGCCCGAACCATACCGAACGGCCCCATATCGGTCCAGTTCAGGTCATTTTTGATGGTCCGGGTCCCGAACCATTTTCTAGGACTAAACTATACTAGTTCTTGGCCGGTACATATGGTACACTCCGAATCGGATGGTTCGGGATAGTTTCGAAAATATTGTCCATAACCATCGACACTATTTGACCATAAGTTCTATTTGTGTCCAATTCCTCATCAACATGAGATTTAATAAAATATTTTTCACAATTTCGCTTATTTACTATCTCATGTTGTCCCACATGATTGTGATAATATGATCGGTTAAACATGAGAATAATAGATGAAGAAAATTATGGACTTAAATATCAAACAAACTAAAAGTTTTTCCAAACTATTGTCACCCTCCCAAATCCTTTAGAACCACTCAGACCTATTCTACTTCTCAAAAGCGATTTGGAATCAAGTGAGACAAAGGATTGAGGTATCGCATTCTAGTGACATGTTACTTAGCACTAGCATGGTATGTGCCGTGTCTTGTAATACCAATGTTTGGATAGCACGACACCATGAACTAGCATAAGCAAGGAATGATGTACTGCCCAGAATAGCCTAATTCAAGGCATACCAAGCTATATCAAGGGCGAATTGGCATGGTTCCACCCCTTGATTTGAGAAACTGAAAAGGGGGACTAAGAGGAAAAGATAGAGAGAGAAGGAGAGGAGGGAGAGAGAGGGTGGAAGGGGAGGGAGAGAGAGGGAGAGGGACGGGAAGGGAGAGAGGGAGAGGATAGGGAAGAGAGAGAAAGGCTTTCGAGGTCCTATCTCCTCTCATGCACAAGAACAAAAGTAGAGCCCCTATTTCAAAATGAAATAGAGGCTTCAGCCCTAAGGTTCGCCGGACCAGAACCAGGCCCCATTCTGGGTGACCGGCAGTACAAGTCGGAATGTCCCATACCGGACTGTTCTGGCCTGAACCAATATGAAAACTAGGGAATAGGAGAAGAAAAAAGAGGGGGGAGGGAGGGGGAGGAAGAAGGGGAGAGGGAGGGAAAGCGAGGCCGGTGGAGATGTTGGCGGTGGCTACTAGAGAGCACAGGGGCCATCGACGGGCCATTGAGGTCTCTGCTTCCTCCATGAGATTGTAGCTTAGCGAGAAAGACAGAGAGAAGAGGAGGGAAAGGTGGCGAAGAGGCCATCAGAGGGCCATCGTGTGGCCACTAGATGGCGAAAACACAGCTTGCGACTTAGCGGGCTTGAAATAAAGGCAAGGTCCCCTATTTCACATATGTTTCAAAAAACACGATGCACAATGAAGCTGGTACTGGGTTTGCTAGCTTCACTAGTCACCATCATTTAAAAAAAATGTAGTTGCGGAAGCCTTTTCTGCCATTTGGCAACCATGGCAGCCACCCAGCAGCCCTCTGGCAACCTCTCCACCACCTTCTCCTCCCTTTGGTTCCCTCTCTCCTCTCTCTATCTCTCTCGATTATAGGCCTAGTGGAGGATGTGGAGCCTCGAAGGCCTCCATGGCCTTCCAGCGACCTCGGTGGGCCACCATTGGCTCTCTAACAACGTCATCCTCTCTCTCCCTTCCACTCTCAAATTTCCCTTTCTTTCCCTCTCCCTCATTTGTTTGTTGCTGATACAACAATTTGCCATTTGTACAGCTTGAAACACCACGAACTGCCCAATTCAGGCCAGTTCAGCAAACACTGTTTGTCCCCTTTTTTGAGTTTTTCTTTACGAAATGAAATAGGGGCTTGACCCTTGTGCCTACATCACTTTTGAAAGAATCAAAAATAAAGCGGTCACAACCCCTGTTTTGTTTTAAAATGGGGGTGGAGCCCTTGTTATTTTTTGTTGAATGAGATGGGGGCTCAAAAGCCCCTTCTCTCTCCCATCCCTCTCCCTCCCTCTCTTTTATTCCCTTCCTCTCCCTCTCCCTCTCCCTCCTTCCCTCTCTCTCTTTTCCTCTCTTTCCTTCTCCCTCTCCCTCCACCAGCTCTGTTATGTTGATACAGGCCATGAACGGAATGGCATGGTAGCATGCCGCATGGTACCTTCAAGCAAGCAATACAAGGTCCAATGCCAGCATGGCAAACCTTAGACATGAAATATGCAAGTTCTAGCATGTGGCCTTTAACATGCCAAAATTATGTTCCCCCAAGGCACTAGCATAATATGTATCACGCCATGCTATGTGACAAGCACCTCAATTCATGCATGACACTAAGATAAAAATTCAAGAAAAAGAAAATCAATACCTTTTGTTTCCAATGAACAAGTATTCAAATAAAATTGAGGAGGGAAATGTACAAAGAATTTTCTGTTGCACAACAATATCAAGCAAGCGAAGGGTATTAAGTACCATTGAATGTTGAGGAAGCTTTTGAAGTCGTAAAGTCACTTCAGTTATTACACCCAAGGTGCCTTCACTTCCAATTATCAATCGTGTCAAATCATATCTAATATATAATAAAAATAAAAGGTCAATGGTCTGTCCTCAAGTCAAAAAACAAGAAGTTCTTCTGTTTTCTAGTTTACAACTTAATTGGTTTGTTTTTAGACATTTATGTAATAGAACATAAGATCTAGGGATGCTAGGAAAACAATTTGGTAACAAATTTAAATGTTTGAAAGCCTGGAAAATAGATAAAGAACAAAATCAAGGAAGCACTAACTAAAGCCATATAGCAGCAACTAAACATAATTTCATAAACTCATCAACAATATGAAACAAATATAGACATTTATTTATACACTAAAAAAAGCTTCTGCATACCCTGCAGCACTTTTTCGCGCACGGGAACCTGTCTTGGTAACATCACCATTACCTAGAACAACCTGAAATTGGATAAAAAATCTAAAAACATGCAAAAACAAGTTTGATAAAGATATGATAAAAGTTACAAGAATACCTGAAGATTAACGACATTATCCCGCATAGTCCCGTACCTAACAGTTGATTATCGAATCTTCAAATTCAGTCAACACACCTGATTTTAAGGTGATTAAAGCTAGAGAAAAGTACAAAATCAGATATCAGAACTACCTTACAGCTAAGGATCCAGAACAACGAGTAGCACACATACCCCCAATTGTAGCACCGGGCCCTGTAAGTAAATGAAACAGTTATGACAAAAAAAGCATATGAGAGATATGGTGCCCAGATGGAGATTTAGCAGAGAACATGATAAACAAAAGAGAATATCTGGACTGTCACAATCTATAAGATAAACAATGAACTGAATGAAGCAATAGTTCCACAAGTCTATGAATACTTGCACTTGTGGTTCTGCATAAATCCATTGACAAGATAAGAGCAAGGATAATGCTTGACTAATCTGCAATATCATAAGATATTATAAAATTATGTCAGTAAGTGCTTTCCTTGTCATATTCGAGCAAGTCAATTAAAAGAAAGACATCTAAATTTCATATCAGCATCCTTGCCATGAAGATATTCTCATACTTTAATTTAAATATATTGATGGCTAAGTAGTTTACAACATCATCTTATAAATTAACAATTGATTGGATTTTAGGGATTGTCTCTGTTTGTTGTTGAACATTGATTGTTGATATGTGTTTTTCACCTATTGGTAATTATTAGGGGTTTCCAGGTCTTTTGTATTATCTGATATAAGTGCTGACTATCATTTGTCAGCTTTATTGCTCACCTGGTCATGGTTTTTATTTTGCTTTTAATGAAATGAAATGGTGGAGCTACCACCATTTTCAGAGGAAAAAATCTTGAACTGAATATTTCCTTAACTTCTTTTCCTTTCTTTTTTTTTTTTTTTGACTTGAATGCCATTGTGATGAGAGAGATTAATGGACTCCAAGCAGACTAGGTCAATGGAGTACTTGTTGCGATCAAGCAACAAGTACTTGAGGAAAACTTCATGTAACAGCTCCTGTGTAAGCAATGTGGTAGTCAAGTTGCCAGTCTATAACAAGGTCCACCAAGCAATCAGAAGACTATAAAGATTTACATGCTGGCAGACACACAAAAGATAGATGGATTATGAACCAGAAAGGTTGTAGTAAAGAAAAAAGCAAGAGAAATAGAGCAAGGAAGAAAGGCCAGAATGGATTGACAACTTACACATATAGTAAATGCCACATTTTTTTCTTTCTCGATGAAATGAATGCTGTATTTAAACTCTAAAACATGTGCCTAATACATATAGTTAGCAGAGTCAACAACTGAGAGCCAGCATAAAGAGGACCATTAACTGGAAATACAGCATATGGCCGCAAATGGAAAAGTCAAATCAAGTAAATTATTGTATCTATATAAAATAGAAAAACTCACTGTTGGTTCTGTGTCAAACAAAAACAGTTTCAATATTTAACAATTCCCATGCCTGACAGAATTTCAAAAAATAACATTACAAAGAGGAAACCAAGAGAAACTTTTACTAGCCTGGATCAAGTGGAAAGAAAAGACCATAGGGCTCCAGATACTCATTAAGTTCAATCCACCCAACACCTGGTTCAACAACCACATCCATGTCCTCAACATGCAAGGATTTAATATTCTGCATTGCACATGACCAAGCACAACAAAATTGGGATTCAGTATGTTTTTCTCTTATCCTTTCCTATAGATGAGATCAGTTGCGAATGAAATTTTAAATTGTGTTTACCATGAAACCTAAAACATGAAATAGGAAAAAACTAACAACAAACTTTAACATGCCAAAACTACAAAAAAAAAAAAAAAGCAAATTAAAATAAAAGAGTCATGTTAAGGAAAAACCTAGGAAGGAATCACCCATGTAAAATGCACATTTAGAAGCATGGGGTAATGAAAATCCATTTATAACTGAGTTTGGTTTGTTATGCATGCTAAGAATGTCATGATCAAGAACCCGGCTTTGCCAACTCTTAAGTGTGAGTGTTTGACTACAATTACAATGAATCGATGACCTGAAATCAATTCAACTAATTGCTGCAGGAGCATATAATTCTCAAATTAAACTTCAGGTCATGTAATCATAACATGAATGGCCATTCAATTATACAAAGCAAACTAAAATCCCATCCAAATGGAACATTTAAAGCTCACAGCCCTGAATCAAATAGGGTCCAGTTACAGATCATTTACTTATAATACACGTCCCTAGAACATACTTACATCTTCTAGTATGAGTACATTTGAACACTCTTCACACACCTTAGACAACAACTATATATAAACACACCTTGTTGAAGTTACTGCTAATAAAAATCACTCAACAATTTCAATCTAACTTGTTCGAGACATATAGCTACAATATCTAGATCGAACTCCATCTTATATATAATATTAAGTAGGGCAGACATAAGCTATTCATCCATGATAATATCCGATATAGAGTACTGAAATCTCGGACTCAATAGTAAGCTGCACATGCATTTTCAGAATTATACACTTGTACAAATATAATTAAATTTAAAATTTTAAAGCGTTCATGATTTACTGCCTACTTACTAGATGCAAATCCGAACTCATTTGATAACTCCACCGTTCATCAATGATTTAGATATACTCATTGATATGTGCTGGATCTGCCTCTTGCCTCTTGGATCTTTTCCTTTGTCCTTTCTATCATGTAATAAAGAAGGCCCATCTAGCATATCGCTCAGCATCCACGACCCGAAGTATCTCATGAAGAGATTTTATAGCCTCCACTATCCTCTTGGCCCGCTGTCAAAATGTCTGTCTCGTCATTAAATTCTCCACAGTACTCCTTTCAGTATTTGTCCTCGCATATCTGCTCTGCTGTCACTCATGATTGACAAATATCTGACGCAACTTTACTTTCTTGCCAAGAAGACTATCAAGTGCTATATAATTTGTAGCAAACCATGTGACCCCTAGTCTCAATATTTCTCCTCAAGTAAAGTTCCTCATCAATGATAAGACCCATGTATAGTTATAGATGAATATGGTAATAGTCTGTACTAATTCAACTATCTTTAGGACTTTACGAATTTTTTCAATATCCATCAATATAAGGTCAATATAGTGTGCAGCACAAGGAATTCAGAAAATATGCGATCGCCGCTATATCAAGAGCTATCATATAGATCTATACTATGGTCCATTATCTGTAATAACCTGCACGATATTCTACTCTCTCACTTGATCAATCATCTTCTCCATCAATTTAAGGATATAGCTGCTATCGTGCACTCGATCTAAAACATCAATAGATTTATGAAAAAAATTTCATCACAATAAATCAAAAAGTTGATAATATTTCATCTAATAGGACTAGTCCAACCATCACACATGACTGTCAATCCGTATACGGACCACTTACTCTGATAAGAGATAATCTAATTTTCCAGCTCCTTATTACTGTCCAAAAGCTGACCATAAATATTCCTCGATCCTGGAGAATCTATACCTGTACCAGCAAACTGTATAGATGCAATAGCTGAGCAATAATATGGGTTATCTGTTGCGTGCACTGGAAAATAAATGAAATGAAATCAAGATCCGATAGCCCACCATATACCCTTCTTCTTATTCTTTTTCAACATACTATCAATCCTCTATTACTTGAAATTTTTGCTAAGAAAGGCATGTAGATCGATATTGTGAGTAGTGACTCCTGCTGAAATGTTCCTGGAAGACTTCTTTCTACTGTCAAATACTCACAACATGGATGCAATACGACTGGTGCCTCTCCTGACGGGCTCTCTAATTGAGGAGGTCCTCCTAATGGTCTTAGATTCTCCTGCAATATTCCAAAATTCAATCCTGATCCTGACTCAAAAGCTAATGGCCCAAATCGTTTTCTATGCATGACCATCTCCTTTAACTACCTCTGCTCATACAAGCTTGTCTAAATGGCAACCTCGATCTGTACATCATCAGAAGGAATAGATGCTCCCTCTGACTTCCTAGAGTGATAAAAATATGGTTTTGCGGCTCTATGATCCATCTCTACCTTCTTCTTTAATGCTTTTTCTTTCTTGCTTTGAAATTAGTAAAATACTTTTTCATCAACTGACAGATCTCTTGTGAACATTATCGATACGCAAATATATCAGAATAGCCACCAACCAAGTGTTGCTTTAACCTCGTTATCCCATCACCTTTGAATTCCATATTACACCATTTATACCTCCAATGATACCAACCCAGGAGCATTTCTCCATGCACCCAATCAATATCACGCTCTGAATCCTTCTTCCTCCTCGATAGATCCATTCTTAAATATTTAAAAAGCACAAAAGCTCCATAATTACATAAATTAATTAACATTTTATTTATCTAATATTTTTATTTTTAATTAATTATATATATATTATTTTTAGATTTAAAAATTATAAAAAATTAATTTAATCTTAGATTTATGTAGGATTCTATCATAGATGCTACATATATTTTTAAAGACAGTGGACATGTATGAAAGGCCACTTTTTTTTCAATATTAAACCTGAATCATTATTCATAAGACGTATCAAAACTTGGATAAATCGATACAAAATTTATAGTGAAAGTAACTTACAAGCCCTAGAAGAATAATTTATTATTATATTTTTTTAATTAATTATTTTTTTTTTTATTAATTTTTAATCCAAAAATACTTTTTAATTTTAAAAATCATATGTTTAACAAAAAATATATTCTTAACATCATTGTATAGATCTTTCATAGATCTACAATATACTCTAAAATCATGCCAAAATAAAAAATTTTAACAGTATTTTTTCTTATTTTTTTATTTTTCATGAATTTTTTAAAAAAGAAGGGAAAGGGAGAAAGAGAAGGGAAGGTTTGTATATCTTGAATCTACATTTTTTCTTGCTATTTTGATATTGGATTGGCTTAAAATACTGAAAAAATGAGTTTGGAAGCCCTCTTTCTCTATTTCTATCAAAATTGAGAGCCTGAGAGGCTTTCAGTTACTTAATAACAACCCCCCACCTACGTTACTGTAGCAAATAAAATATAAACCAGACCGAACCGGTTAGAACTGGTCCGAACAGTGCCTAAACCAGCCATACCAGCCAGTTCAGCACGGTTCGGGCCCGGTTCATTGTTTTTTTATTTGGCAATGGGGAGAACCGGTTTTAATAGCCGAATCGTGCCGATTGGACATCGGTCCGGTTCGGTTCGGCCTAAACTGGCCAATTCGGGCAAACTGGCTAGTTCAGTTTGGCCCGAACTGGCCAATTTGGCACGGTTCGGCAAATCGTGGTGATAAATTAATATATTAGATAAGACGTAGGACTTTCCAAATAAGCATAAAGTATTGAAAATAGATTGTCATGGTATCAAAACATACAACAAAGACCCAAGGGGGCTTCAATAATAAGGATACTCTAATCTTCTTTTTATGCAAGAGAAGTTAGGGCAAGGCTTTATAGTTGTGCTAAAAGTATCACTATACATGTATATACATATAATAGGGTGGGGGGAGGGGGGAGAGAGAGAGAGAGAGAGCAAGCACTTCAGACCCTCCATACAAATGTTTTAGAATATCAAGTTTTTAAATGGTAGTGGCATAAGATGCATCCACAACTAGTCAACAAAGGACATGCTGCATGTCATGCCATGCAAAACATATGACACATGGTAGCTAGCCACCAGCAAAACATATTATTATAGCAGTAACAAAAATCTTTCCTGTCTTTTAGTTTTCCATTTTTAATGCTTTAATTAATGGTTTTGAATTAAGGATCAAGATTTAGTGTAGCTAGCATTTTGATTCCATAAATCTTGTAATCCTATCTTTGAAAAAACAATCATTGAGATGATTTGATTGAAAGAAAGAAGAAAGCCAAAGTTTTGTTGTTCTCTCCTAACCTATTGCCAATTGTTAACCTGCATTAGTACTCCATAATGTGGGACAACATCACCAGATACCAAGCGTTGGCCCAACTCATGGCACTAACCTATTGGCAAGTGTTAACTTGAATCAATATTTCTATTCATATGAGAGCGACACCAAATCAATGTGATGCCAAGCATAAAGTGTATATATATGGAATACATCAAACATCCCTAAAATGAGTAATTATTTAAATTGTTGTATTATGCAAACAATTTTTTCTGGAATTTAGAGGGTGTCAACCAAGGATCACTGTGCCAGTATTAAGGTTCATACCAATTGCCCGGCAGCAAGGTTTTGGTACACCCCTGTGCTATTCCATCCCAAACTCATACCAACATAGCAGAGTGTTAGATGTATGCCCTGAAAGCCATGTTGGCTTGACACATTTTCA
Source organism: Areca catechu (assembly GCA_021397845.1). Classification (NCBI taxonomy): domain Eukaryota; kingdom Viridiplantae; phylum Streptophyta; class Magnoliopsida; order Arecales; family Arecaceae; genus Areca; species Areca catechu. The sequence goes on from CM038052.1 coordinate 152,984,809, forward strand.
TTTTAGGACATGAACTTTGTACTTAATTTTTCTTATTAATTAAAAGGACATTAGTTTCATTTATATTGTTGTGTCTATGAATCGTCCATGGAGTTAATGGATAATGACACATATTCTCAAGAGTTGAGAATCTGAGGCATGTGTCTTTATAGATTAACTCCTAAAGGTTCCCGATTGTTGGAATATCACGAGTACGGTGATTGATCCGTTAAAATCGGTGCACAGATCACTTCCCTTTCTGGGTAGATGAGTCTCTAACCTACAGTGTGGTGATACTGGAGTGAGAGTACAGGTAGTTGATAGAGATCTACGGTACTGGACGTGACCAAGTACAGGAAGTTATACGGATGACTACTCACTCGTCGATAACTTCCTGATGCTGTAGTTATGTGAATAGTTCCTTGACCTAAAGTGTCTCGGCTACTCACAATAAGGTTGCTATAGTTTGACAGCACAATTACATGGTTCCCCCATACGGGACCTTGCGGTGTTCGTTGGCTGCAGTAATTTTATTGTAGTAGGGTGTTCACTTGTAGGGATCTATCAACCTTAGTAGTAAGGTATAATCCTATGTAAGCTTAATGAGACTAAGTCCAGAAATCTATGGCCATAGCAGGATGATAATGAAAATGTGTTTTCATTAGTATCGCAATTGGACTTGAGTCGATTAGGTTAAGCATATGACTAATGGGTTTGACGAGTATCCGTAACCAATATCATGTCGGGAGTTTGATAGAGAAACCGAATTACATGGTAACTACACTTAAGGGTTCCAATCTTATTCTGCTGGGTTGCCACTACATACTGCTAGGTGTCACTGGTAGATTATGAGAGCCCGTTAAGATCATTCTCGGATCGATGATCCTAATTAGGGTTGAGCTGAAATTGTTTCAATCCATTGAAAGGAGTTTCGATGATGTATAATGGAGATTATAGCATGTCTCATTACCTGACAGGATAGGACCTGAGGGGTCACACACATTAGGAGCTCAAGTAACCAATCAGCAAATCAATTTGGACCTAATTGTAAGTGTTACAATTAATATTTGACCTAATTATAAATGTTACAATTAATTGATTATGAATTAATTGTTAATTAATTTAAATTAGATTTAATTTAATTGAGTTAGACTCAATTAATTAATCCTAATTGATTCGGGTCAATGTCCGCTTCGAAATGGTTCGATCGGATTTAAAATCGGCTTCAGTTTGACTGTAAAATCATTACATTTGGACCAAGACCTAGAGTCCAGTTAGATTGGGACTCTCTCTTTGTCTCCCACTCCCTCCACATGCCAACCTAGTGGGCCCATGCTTTTGTGCGACAAAACATAATGGGGCGTGAATTAGGTGGGCGGTAATAGAGTTTAGGCGTGGAAAAATTAAGAGATGGAAGAGTCCTCTTCCACTCCTCTTAAAATTCAAACCTAAACCAGATTAGACCGAACTCCTTTATTTATGGCATGTAGAATTGGAGAGATTTACCATGAAAGAAATAAAAGAATGAAGAAAGGGGTGGCCGAATACATGTTTTGTTTTTGGCGTGATTTCCTTATGGGCGTCATTTCTCTTGGGCATCTTTTGTCCTGAGAGTCCCTCTCCTGGCGCATAGTATTCTTCTCCCTTCTAGTTTATTTCTTTCGTGAGATCTTCAAGAGTGTTGAGAGGTCTTCTACATAAAAGAAAAAAGAGGGAAAAGGGTCCAAGGTCTTGCAGATCTAAGATTGCAAGACAGAAGCCGAAAGCCGGTCCGGATTCGGATAGGCACAGTTTTTAAAGCAGGCGATTTGCTGAAAGAGAAGAGGGCTGCGAGGATCTAGCAGTCCGGTGCCCTCTACGACTCGGTTGCAAGAGTTTCGTGTGGATACCAACAGAGGCCGGGCGATTGCGCGGCTCCGACAGAATCCCGGCTTTTCAGTAGCGGATCTGCATGTTTTTCAGAGCAGGCCCGGATAGCGATCTAGGTAAGTATTTTATGCTTAAAATAATTTTTTATTTCAAATCTAATAACTTTCTCATGTTATTCAGCCTGTTAAGAATTTATGATAAATAAATTAGATTTATTTATGATTTGCATGATTAGATTTAAAATCATTTTTATATATGCTTCTGCTGGTCAGGCTTTTGATGCCTGATTTTATGCAACATACTTTCCTATTCCTGGAAGAATTCCAACGTGGTATCAGAGCCACGGTTCTCACTTTAACATGCATGCATGAGAATCTGATCTGAAAAATAATCAGATCAGATAGGTAATTATGATTGTATCAGATATATGTTGAACATGAGATTGTTCTAGCATAGAATTTTATATTTTGAAAAATTATTTTCGAAATTAAAATCATAATTTTCAGAACTGAAATTAAATTTAATAATCTGAAATTAAATTGATCAAAGGTTGCACAAAGTGACATAAGGTTGTCCTGCTATAGGGTTTACCCCCTATAGTGCAAAGGTTGTCCTACTTTGATGTATACCAGTTTTGACAAAGGATTTTCAAAAGGATTTTGATCGGTTTATGATTATTGATATTGATGTATGCAATGCACCAATTTAGGATTTAGATCTTAAATGTGTTTCATGATCATAAGCCATTAAAATCATGCACTTGAACCTAATTTTAAAATTGATTTGATCTAGAAAATCAAATAAGGTGCATGAGGGTTTGGGTTGAACAAATTAGGTCTAGTGATTGGGCTGCGTGATTAGGGCTTGATTAGATCAACTAGTAACCCTAATCTGATTTTGAGCAAGTGACTTAACCTAATCGGATAATGATTAGGGTTAGGTCAAGTGTACTCAAAATTGTTTTTAGATGTAGTCTAGTTAGATCGATTCACGATAGTGAATCGATAAGTTAAGACCTAATTTGGCTCATGATGAGCCCAGATCATTAGATGACCTAATTAAACCTTATCAGTCAATTGGTGTCTAGTAAGGTTTCGATCATGGTTTACTAATTGGGACTAACTCTTTCAACCAACTGTTTGGCGGAAAGAGGGTATATTGGCAGAATCCTCCCATGGATCAAACTGACCTGGCCAATTTGGTTGATTAAGTTTTCAAAAAGGTTACTTTTGATTTGAGTTCACCCATGCTAACCATTTTTAGTCAAACATGAGATTGTGCTGACTGAATGTAATTAGTCAGACATGAAATTGTTCAGACTTAATGTAATTGGTTAGTCATGATTTGGCTAATCAATTTAGAAGAGACCTGAACCTAAGTTCCCAATAAATATTAAATCATAGGTCTTCCACCATTGTAGGTGTGCGGGTATCCTACTGGTGTTGATTATTCTCGGCTGGTTACAGTGGTCTAGTTGCATCAAGAAGACACAACCACCCTATTAGGCATGAGATGTTGCTAGGCACTGATGGGGTTGGGCCCAATAAACGGGCATGTTGAGGGACTCAATGACGGCTTTGTCTGGCAGAAATGGTGAGTCTGACTTAACTAATGATTTGACCAATAAACGGGCACATTGAGGTTCCATGATTTAGAGACCAAAAGCTAAAATTTGTATTAGATACATTGGACAAGAGTTGGCCACTTATTGGTATAGCGTGTTACCAATAATTCGATACGATGAGAGGCCGCACATCGATGGGACCGTAGCACCCACTAGAAACCTAGAGTCGCAAGGTTTTCGCATCTCCACGGAGAGTGTGAGAGATTCGAGAAAATAGTGGGAGTTCTCAAATTATTTCTTAAAGATCCAAGAATAATTTTTATGATTAAGTATAAAGCATCTAATTTGAATTTTCTACTCTTGCAATTAACCATGTCTGCTTCAAATCCCTTAGTCCGTATTCTAGAAACAAACCGACTAATAGGCCTCAATTTTAAAGATTAGTTGAGAAACATCAAAATTGTTTTGAGTTATGAGAAGTTGAGCTATGTGCTTGACCAGGAACCCGTGTCTTACCTGACCATCCAAATGCTCGTCAAACGACTGCATATGAGAAATGGATGGAAGATGATAATAAGGTTAAGTGTTATATGTTGACTTCAATGTCAAATGAATTGCAGAGCCAACATGAGAATATGCCAACTGCTAAATCGATTTTGATTCACCTACAAGAGTTATATGGTGAACAAAGTCGGATTGCATGCTTCGAAGTGTCGAAAAGGCTTTTCAACAACAAGATGTGTGAAGGGCAGTCAATGCACGATCATTGTTTGACAATGATCAAGGATATTGAACAGCTTGAAAAGCTAGGCATTCCTATTCACAAGGAGCTTCAGATGGATTTGATCCTCCAGTCCTTGACTAGTTCATATGCTCAGTTTGTAATGAACTATAATATGAACAAGTTAAATTATACTTTGCCTGAATTATTGAACATGCTGGTGAGTAATGAGGGGACCCTGAAGAGTTTAAGGATCACTATTTTCTCTGTGGAGTAGTCTTCCTCCAAAAGAAAGTCTACTTGGAAGAAGAAAAAACCTGCGAAGAAGCAGAAGAACAAATAGAAGAAGAAGAACACTCCCAAGAAAGCCAAGGTTAGCAAAGGGAAATGTTTCCACTACAATACAGATGGCCACTGGAAAAGGAATTGTCCTCTCTACCTGGAAAGCCTAAAGAAACAGAAGGAGGATGTGTCTTCTGAAGGTAAGCCTATACTCGTTATTCAATCTAACCCAACGGTTTCATCTACTTCCAGCTGGATTTTAGACTCTGGCTCTAGTGCTCATATATGCATCTCAATGCAGGGTTTGGAAAGAAGTGAAATGCTGAGAGAAGGTGAGATGGTCCTACGTGTCGGAAATGGAGCAAAAGTTGCTCAAGCCGTTGGATCATATTCTCTGGTATTACCTTTAGGATTTAGATTAGTTCTTAGTGACTGTTATTTTATACCTGGAGCTAGTAGAAATTTGATTTCTATCTCTGTGCTAGCACAGGAAGGATTTGAATTTATATTCAATAATGACTTTTGTAGTATTTATTTCAAAAATAAATTAGTTGCAAAAGCTATTTTAATAGACAATCTCTATCATTTGCATGCCGATGCATCTTTAAACATTAACGAGAAAATTAAAGTGAATGCCATAGGACATAAACGTCCTGAAGATGACCTAAATGATAAATTTATGTAGCATCTAAAGCTCAGTCATATAGGTGAGGACAGAATTAATAAACTGGAAAGGGATGGGATCCTAGATTCAGTTAAATCTGAATCATACCCACCTTGTGAGTCATGTCTTCAAGGCAAAATGACCAAGTTACCCTTTGTAGGACATGGGGAGAGAGCCACAGAATTACTTGCCCTGGTACACACTGATGTGTGTGGTACATTTGATGTACAGTCCAGGGTGGTTTTTACTACTTCATAACCTTTACTGATGATTGTTCACGATATGGTCATGCATTTCTTATGAGACACAAATATGAAGCTTTTGAAAAGTTCAAGGAATTCAGACATGAGGGAGAAAAACAAACAGGTAAAACCCTTAAGGTTCTTCGATCAGATCGGGGAGGAGAATACCTTAGTAGAAAATTTTTAGGTTATCTTAAGGACAATGGCATAGTCTCACAATGGACTCCACCAGGTACATCTCAACTTAACGGGGTATCTGAGAGGAAAAACAGGACATTATTAGATATGGTCCGATCCATGATGAGCTTCACTGACTTGCCTTTATTTCTTTGGGAAGATGCCCTACAAATTTCAATTTATATTCTAAATTGGGTTCCATCTAAATCTATTCCTACCACACCATATGAGATTTAGCATTGTAAGAAACCAAGTCTTGCTCATTTCAAGATTTGGAGATGTCTAGCTTATGTCAAAAGACTAATGGTGAACAAGTTGAAATCTAGATCTATGAAAGCTCGGTTTATAGGATATCCTAAAAAAACTTTAGGATATTACTTTTACCTTCCAGAAGATCATAATGTGATTGTGAGCAGACATGCCACATTTCATGAAAAACAGTTTATTCAGGAAGGTGGTGGTGGGAGGTTAATTGAGCTCGATGAGAAAGTCTCTGAACAGCAGCCAGCTGTAGAACAGATCGAACCTAATCAACCATTACACGTAAATGCTCTTCCACCTCGTAGGTCTATTAGAGTCTCCATACCTCCTGAAAGATACTTGGGTATGCTTACAGAGGATATAAAGGAAATGTTTCTTGTTGGGGACAAGGATCAATTAATTGATCATAAGCCTTATGATGAGGCGATGTCAGACATCGACTCCGAGAAATGGTTGAATGCCATGAAGTCAGAAATTGATTCAATGCATTCTAACCAAGTTTGGTCCTTAGTAGATCCACCAGAGGGTATTGTACCTATTAGTTGTAAATGGATCTACAGAAGGAAAATAGATGCAGATGGTAATGTAAAGACCTTTAAAGCTAGGTTGGTGGCGAAAGGGTATAGTCAACGTGAAGGCATTGACTATCATGATACATTTTCACCAGTAGCTATGTTGAAATCCATACGTACATTGCTTGCAATTGCAGCATATCACAATTATGAGATATGGCAGATGGATGTGAAAACTGCATTCCTGAATGGATATCTTGCGGAAGATATCTATATGGAGCAACCTTTGGGTTTCACTTCCAATGATGAAGATCATAAAGTCTGCAAGCTGCATAGATCAATCTACGGATTGAAGTAAGCTTCTCGAAGTTGGAATACTCGTTTTGATGATGCAATCAAATCGTTTGATTTTATCAAGAAGAATGAGGATGAGCCATGTATTTACAGGAAGGCCAGTGGGAGGGCAGTGACATTCCTCGTATTGTACGTGGATGACATCCTCCTTATTGGGAATGATATTCCCATGTTGACTTCGGTCAAAAGTTGGTTATCTAAGGAATTCTCTATGAAAGACTTAGGTGAAGCATCTTATATTTTGGGAATTAAGGTCTATAGAGTAAATCTAATCGGATGCTTGGCCTTTCACAAAATTTGTACATAGAGGAAGTGCTGAAAAGGTTCAGCATGGAGAACTCTAAAAAAGGATTGTTACCTCTTTGGCATGGCATTAATCTCTCCAAGAAAATGTGTCCTAACACACCTGAAGAGATTCAATGCATGAACAAAATTCCATAAGCTTCGGCAATTGGAAGCCTTATGTATGTCATGTTGTGTACTCGACCTGATATAGCTCTTGCTGTGAGTGTCACGAGCAAATATTAGTCGAATCCAAGTAAAGAACACTGGATAGCTATGAAGAACATTCTTAAGTACTTGAGGACTAAAGATTTGTTCTTAGTCTTTGGAGGGAGTTCAAAATTAGGGATAAAGGGATACACAGACTCAGACTTTATGTCTGATCCTGATGATAGAAAGTCTACATCAAGGTCTGTGTTTTTGTGCAATGATGGGCAACTAGTTGGAAAAGTTCCAAGCGGCCCATCATAGCAGATTCAACAATGGAAGTAGAGTATATCGCTGCCTCTGAAGCTGCAAAATAAGCCTTCTGGTACAAAAGGTTCGTTGCGGAGCTTGGAGTGATGACATCTGATATCATCCCCATATATTATGATAATAATGGTGCAATAGCTCTTGCTAAGAAGCCAAGGTCTCACCAGAAGTCTAAGCATATTGAGCGGCGATTTCATATCATACGCGACTACCTTGAGAAGAAATATGTTGAAGTGCGAAGAGTAGACTCCACAGATAACGTGGCAAACCTACTGACTAAAACTCTGAGCCAACAGAAGGCTGAAGTCCACTTTGAGAAAATGGAACTTAGATATATAACCAATTAGCTTTAATGCAAGTGGAAGATTGTTAGATGTATGCCCTGAAAGTTATGTTGGCTTGACACATTTTAATTTTAGGGTATGAACTTTGTACTTGATTTTTCTCATTAATTAAAAGGGCATTAGTTTCATTCATATTGTTGTGTCTATGAACCGTCCATGGAGTTAATGGACAATGACATATTCTTAAGAGTTGAGAATCTGAGGCATGTGTCTTCATATATTAACTCTTAAAGGCTCCCGATTGTTGGAATATCACGAGGACGGTGATTGATCCGTTAAAATCGGTGCACATACCACTTCCCTTTCTGGGTAGATGAGTCTCTGACCTACAATATGGTAACACTGGAGTGAGAGTGCAGGTAGTTGATAGAGATCAACGGTACTGAGCATGACTAAGTACAGGAAGTTATATGGATGACTACTCACTCGTCGATAACTTCCTGATGCTGTAGTTGTGTGAATAGTTCCTTGACCTAGAGTGTCTTGGCTACTCACAATAAAGTTGCTGTAATTTGACAGCACAATCACATGGTTCCTATCCATACAGGACCTTGCGGTGTTCGTTGGCTGCAGTAATTTTATTATAGGAGTAGGGTGTTCACTTGTAGGGATCTCTCAGCCATAGTAGTAAGGTATAATCCTATGCAAGCTTAATGAGACTAAGTTCAGAAGTCTATGGCCATAGCAGGGTGATAATGAAAAGGTGTTTTCATTAGTATCACAATTGGATTTGAATCGATTAGGTTAAGTATATGACTGATGGGTTTGATGAGTGGATATCTGTAACCAACATCATGTCGAGATTTTAATAGAGGAACCGAATCACATAGTAACTCACCTAGGGGTTCCAATCTTATTCTGCTGGGTTGCCACTACATACTACTAGGTGTCACTGGTGGATTATGAGAGCCCGTTATGATCATTCTCGGATCGATGATCCTAATTAGGGTTGAGCTGAAATTGTTTCAGTCCATCGAAAGGAGTTTCGATGATGTATAATGGAGATTATAGCATGTCTCATTACTAGACAGGATAGGACCTGAGGGGTCACACACATTAGGAGCTCAAATAACCAATCAGCAAATCAATTTGGACCTAATTATAAGTGTTACAATTAATATTTGACCTAATTGTAAATGTTACAATTAATTGATTATGTATTAATTATCAATTAATTTAAATTAGATTTAACTTAATTGAGTTAGACTCAATTAATTAATCCTAATTGATTCGGGTCAATGTCCGCTTCGAAATGGTTCGATCGAGTTTAAAATCAGCTTCAGTTTGACTGTAAAATCGTTACATTTGGACCAAGACCTAGAGTCCAGTTAGACTAAGACTCTCTCTCTTTGTCTCCCCCTCCCTCCACATGCCAACCTAGTGGGCCCATGCTTTTGTGCGACAAAACATGATGGGGCGTGAATTAGGTGGGTGGTAATAGAGTTTAAGCATGGAGAAATTAAGAGAGGGAAGAGTCCTCTTCCACTCTTCTTAAAATTCAAACCTAAATCAGATTAGACCAAACTCCTTTATTTATGGCGTGTAGAAATGGAAAGATTTACCGTGAAAGAAATAAATAATGGAGAAAGGGGTGGCCGAATACATGTTTTTGTTTTTGGCATGATTTCCTTTCGGGCGTCATTTCTCTTGGGCATCTTTTCTCCTGAGAGTCTCTCTCCTAGCGCATAGTATTCTTCTCCCTTCTAGTTTATTTCTTTCTTGAGATCTTCAAGAGTGTTGAGAGATCTTCTACATAAAAGAAAGAAGAGGGAAAAGGGTCCAAGGTCTTGCAAATCTAACATTGCAAGACAGAAGCCAAAAACCGGTCCGAATTCAAATCAGCACAGTTTTTAAAGCGAATGATTTGCTGAAAGAGAGGGATGCAAGGATCTAGCAGTCCGGTACCCTCTACGACTCGATTGCGAGAGCTTCGTGTGGATACCAGCAGAGGCGGGCGATTGCGCGACTCCGACAGAATCCCGACTTTTCAGTAACAGATCTACACGCTTTTCAGAGCAGGCTCGGATGGCGATACAGGTAAGTATTTTATGCTTAAAATAATTTTTTATTTCAGATCTAATATTTCTCATGTTACTCAGCATGTTAGGAATTTATGATAAATAAATTATATTTATTTATGATTTGCATGATTAGATATAAAATCATTTTTATATCTGCTTCCGTTGGTTAGGCTTTTGATGCCTGATTTTATGCAACATACTTTCCTGTTCCTGGGAGAATCCAACACAAAGAGCATTAGGAAGAGGGAGAATAGAAGAGAGGAAAATAAAGAGAAGGAAAGGGGGAGAGAGAGAGGAGAGAGAGAGTGTGGGAGGTAGATGGCCATGAATGGGTAGAGGAAGGGCTCCGCCTCCGATTCCCCTATTTCATTCGAAAAAGCCTTTTTATAATTTTTAAAAAATTAAATGAAGTCAGCAGGGAGGCTGTCGATTGCACTTAATTTCTTCAAATAAAAATGGGGTCCCCTCCAAGATGCCTGTTTTGAACGAACTAAGAGAATCGGAGAGCGGAGCCCTTCCTCCGCCACTCCACACCCCTCTTCAACCCTTCACAGCAATCTACCGGAATCCTCCTGCCATTTACTTCCCTCTCCTCTCTCCCTCTCGCCTCCTCTTCCCCTTTCTCTCTTTTCCTCTCTCCTATTCTCCCTCTCGCTTGTCATCGCCTGCATCACAAAAGAGGGCTGAACCATGCTAGTCCACCCTTAGTATGTCTCAATACACCCCAAACTGGATAATTCGGGACAATATAATGAACTCTTCTATCATCACTTTTGGATAGCCACAGATGACATGACATGGCACGTTGCTCCATGACACTCAGAAATAATGTTGCTATCATACAATATTAACTCTGTCTGGGCAACTTTTTTTGGAAGTGGATCTCTTTTCCCTTGATTAGATCACTATTTCCAAAGAAAACCATGCATTAAGAGGGCACTTTATAAAAGTTTTAAATGATATGGGACATTAATTCATTCAATTAAGTTAGTTCTTCCAAGGAGAACCATGCATTAAAGGAGCACTTCAAGTAGACTTCATGAGGGAAAGCAAGGAGAGAGTTGGCATGGGTTGCAGAGCTATCATAATATCTATGGGATGAGATGCCACATATAGTCAAATACAAAACAGCTAGCCGCTCTCAAGCAAAAGGTGGATGACAAAAGTGGGTTAGGGGCCATTATATCTGAAGAAGGAACCTCTTTTGGTGGTCTTTCATGAGATCAGGAGAGCTATGCCCATCATGTGCTTTGCCTCTATAAGAACATCTTTATCTAATATAATTCAGCATTCCGTTTACATAGAAAAATATAACAGGAATTTAAAGTTGGCAACATTATCTTCAAAAACTGAAGTGTGCCATCAAAAAACAAAAATGCATGCATAGAACATGATTTATAATATTTATCAAAGCAGAAACAGAATATAAAGCATCAATTGTATTTTTAAAGCCACAAATTCATATAATAGTTCATATTTAATAATGGCTATGATGCGTACTTTCATCAATGACATGTCAATGCATACACCTCCATTAGGAGCTAAAGTTTGACCCTCTAGTGAGGTAGCTCCACCATATGGTACAATAGGAACCTGCTTTCAAAGAGAAAAACAATCCATAAGCACTTAATCAAGACAACCTTACATAACTGCAATTTCATGGTTCAAATCAGTAAGCCATTAAACCAGAGTTGATCAAGTTCCATAGTGGGATTAGAGCATTAGCCCTTTATTAAGGATAGCAAATGATACCTTGTATTTATTGCAAGATATAACAATCTTTTGTACATCATCATGCGACCTGCAATTCCATTTAAAGAAAGTATAACTTTATTCTTTAAAAAGAATGAAAATTAGATTTTGGTTCTGCATATGTCTAAACACAAACTATGAATCACCAAACTCTAATGTTGACAAGTTGGCAGACTAGATTCATAATCCATACCAAATGCATACTTCACTAAATGGCAAACTGGATAGTTAGATCCATAATCAATATTAAATTAAAAACAATGAAAATGTTAAGAATCTCTAAATTAATATCAGCAGCTCATCAAATATTTGAAACACTTTTAAGATCTCAAGAAACCTAGCAAGCACAAGAATTTCCCTAAAACAGTCATCTATATTGGAAACATATCAGATACCAATACACCTTAGATATGACTTTATCTATGCTAGGTGCTTTCCTCAAGTATCCATTTGCTATTAAAAGAAAGATTATTAGCTATGATGAAGACACATTTGAATACTTTCAACATTTTCTAAGTATTATTGGGCTTTCTTTGTTTACTAGTTTAGTATGGTCATGAATGTTCAACTCCCAAATCCACAATCTTTAAGGTAAATATATCCCCTTTAGTGCCAACATTATCTGTCCCAACCAAGAGAGAAAGAGAGACAACAAAAGACATGAAGAAGCCTCCAAAACATTGAAATATAATTAAAAACTAAAAAAATAATGATTTTCACATAATATGCATATTAAAAAAAAAATTATCAACATATTCATGTCATATTCATGTTCCATCTATGTAGGAATTTTCATATCAGCATGTCTATCATATCCACGTCACATAATTGTATCCATGCTTCATAATAAAGAATCAAGAATTGCTATGTAGTGATGTATAATTAACTACTATCAAGGAAAGTTACTGCTAGAACAACTACCCAAAAAGTGGAGGAGTTCTTCATTAAGACTCTCTACACACTGTCTCCATGGATATTTGGACATGAAGCAAGGCTCCCTTAGCTTTTTATCTTAGGCATAGAATGTAATATTAGATTCTTCTTTAGGGTGGAGAACTGCCTTACTGCATGGTTTATATTTTCTTGTATTTCTCATCTAGAGTGGAAGCCCAGCTTGCTCTAGAATTCATCTTGGTTATTTTCAATCATCTTATGTATTAAAGGTATATGATTTTTTAAAATTGAATGTTAGTTAATTTGCTTTCTTCCATCCGAGTGTCCTCTCTACAATATATTTTACTTTGCTTTTATTAAATCACCTGGCATTTCTAGAAGCTCTCTTCTTTAAGGCAACAAAGAACATTTCTGTCTCATCGAACATCTGACATTGGCCAAAATTTGGTCAACAAAGTAAGTTTTAAATGTGCAAACAACTATATCATGTTTTGCTCACTTTGTTATTATATATTTTTCTTTTGTTATTATTCATTATTGATATGAAGCAAGTAACCACACTTTTACTATATAGTGCAAGCAACTTCACCTCACTCCCATTGTATTTGTTTGTTTACATAATTGCACTGCCATATACATGGGTACATTATATGGACTTCCATACATATACATATTCTGTATGTCTGAACTAATATATACAGACATGTTAATATGCGTGTGGATGAGTATTATGCACGTGTATAACCGTATATGAAAATGTAAAAGCTTATGTATCTACATGTGTAGACTTGTAGAGAGAGAGAGAGAGAGAGAGAACAAATTTATCAAGTTTTCAATTATACCAAGTACCAACATTCCCAAATAAGTTATGGTGTCAAAACCAAGGTTCTCGGTATCATCTCGAACCGCCCAGTTTGGGGCGCACCATACCGAATCGGCCAAGAGTTGGTACGATTCAGCCATGAAAAATAGTCCAGAATCCCGAACCATTCAAAAATTCTATATCAGACTGGTATGGTACCATATCGTACAGGTGCATTTTGCCCGGTTCAGCCTGATTCAGATCCGGTTCGAATCCAATTCAGGTCAAACAATCAAGGAATACTTATTTTTTTAATTTCATGGACCCAGTACGGTACCATATTGTACCAGTCGGTGACCGGTATGGGACCCAATATCGGTTCAGTATTCCTTGGTCAAAACCATTTTTATTGCATAATAGATATGGTTCAGGGCATACCGAATCATGCTAGTAGAAAACTAGGATGGCTCCAGCCTTCAAATCAAGAAATAGCAGAGGGAGAAAAGAAGGTAAGAGAGGAAATGAGATGGGAGGAGGGAGGGAGGGGGTGGCGAACGGCCTGCAAAGGGGCACAGAGGAGCAAAGCTCTAGTTCCTTGTTTCATTTGAAACAAAGGTCTTAAAGAAGGGTCCTTTTATATTTGAAGAATTAAGTTCGGCAATTTAAGTGAAGTCCATTACTGGCTTCACTTATTTTTTTCAAAATAAATAAGTTTTTTAAAAAAAATAATAAGTGAAGCCGGCAAGGGGGTGGACAACTTCACTTAAATTCTTCAAAGTTTTTTAAAAAAAAGGCCTATTCATCTGCTGTGTCAATACAGCCCTAGCATAGAATGGCACAAAGGCATACCAAATCTTGCCACTGGGCAACACAATGATCATTGGACATAATAGTCTTTATTTGCTACTTCAACTCTTACTATTATTTGCTACTTTAGCTCTTAACTATTATTTCTCAAGCATATCCACCATATAATTAATTGTTCCATGCCAGTAGAGAGATTTATATTTAAAAAAATATGTATAATTTTATTAAGAAGAAAGTGAAAATTCATATAATAACCATTATAGAAGAACCACAAGCTAATAGCCCCTTTTGTTTATTTAACCTAATGAGAGGCCTCCATGCAAAGCCATTATAATGGATATTAAACCTTTGTCTCCAATCAAGGACTTTTATATATGAACATTTTAACGTCATCATGTCAACAAACAGAAGTAACACTAAATTCATCATCCATCTAAAACAAAAAGGTATACATCCATGGTCTCAGGAGTGGAGTAATTAGCCTTCCAATATGCTTGATTTTGACCTCCTATTTATCTTAGTAAATCATATTATCCATTACATGTGATGAACACTATTCAGGAAACACTTCCAACTAGCAATCAAACTGGAAAGAAAAATTGCAAGTAATAGATTATATCTAGTTGTGGCATGATTAAATATGGGACAAAGGAAAAAGGATTGTACCTTGGATAGACAATCACATCAGGAATATGTACAGATCTATGGAAGCTGTTCTGAGGATTTCCATGGAAGTGCCTCTCATCATATTCCAATGTCATATTATCCTGCACAATCATCATTGCTGAGTAAAACTCTAAACTCTAACATCCAAAACTCAACAAAATTTAAAAAGGGAAGAATGATGTGTTACTTGCAAATAGCGTCATATTATCCTGCACAATCATCATTGCTGAGTAAAACTCTAAACTCTAACATCCAAAACTCAACAAAATTTAAAAAGGAAAGAATGATGTTTTACTTGCAAAATAGCTCTTAGCTCTTTAATGAACTCCTCTGGAAGCACCTTGTGAGATCCTTGAACTAATAGTCCAGTCCATTCTTTCCTTCAATGCTACAGAAATCACGTTAGGAAAGAATTTTATTCAAACCTCCTGGATTTTTTTTAGAAAAAAAGGTCAGGATCCATTCAGGGAGAAGTGAAGATCCTAAACTTAGGGGGGAAAACAAAAATGTGAAAGTTTTTAAGAGTCCATTTGGTTAGGGGTAATCTAGCATGGAAAAATAAATCCATGTCAAATTACCATATTTGGTAGAAAAAGTGGAAGAGAGATGGTAAAAAAAAGTGATAGGCTCCATGCTTATTTTTCGAAGAAAGAAAGTAAAACAAATATTATTGGGATTCAGTATTTCGTAAATTCCTAAATGGTAGTAGTCTATATTGACAAAAATATTTCGGATAAGTACATAACCACAGGAGGCAACCACGGTGGCAACCACCATCACATACTCTCTCCGCTCACCAACGGTCATCCCATAATCTCTTAAATCTTCCAAGAGTGGAGACCGCACAGGGATCCACCAAGGAGGATATGTTCCCCTTGGTCATCTACTGACATGACCGTCGAAGTGCCCCCACCGGGATCCCCGGCCCGGTCTCCCTTCTTTTACAGACTGGGTGTGCGCGGAGAAGCCAGTCGAGTGAACCGCCAGCTGACGCCACGTGGAGTGGCAGGCTAAAGTGAGCTACCACAGGAAAGCCACCACCCCCGATGCCACACAAGAGAGCTGCAGGCCACGACAATCTAGGCGGCAATACCGGTAATTACTTTTTTGAATCAGTTTATCACAACATTGTCCCCCGCTTCTAATTTCAAAGCTATTTATTGCTTTGAAAAATGAGAGTATTAATATTTTGTCATCTTTTGATAGAATGACAGATAGTTGATGATGGTGAATCCTCAATCCAGCTGATCACAATAACTACTTTCTGTTTTGAGCATCGTGTCTTGGACAGGTGTCAAACTTTTATTGGTCCTGAAGAAGTGCAGCAGGCTAGAAAGTCATGCCTATCTTTTTCATTATGAGGTTTTCAGTAGACTCTTTGTCTTCGATGAGGATCGAGTGACGTGGCATCATCACAGCCATCTAATATCTCATGGAAACCTCGTCCCGGTCATTGATTGTCTTGTCGCAGATCCCGTCTGATAGGTTGGTTTTCTTCCCGTCGAATCAGCTAACATCCCTTAGGACTTCATACCCATGACTGACGATGCTTATACGTGGCACGATCAAAGGCGTTTCCTTCTTTCAAGGAGATCATCTGAATCGCTGTTGTCTTCTATATAAAGGGTATTTGCCTTACGGAATGAATTTCTTTGCCTTCATCTAAATTTTTCTTCTCCTTCAATTATTCCAACCTTCTCCTTCTTCTCAAGTTTTCCTCTTCTTCTACTTGTAGAGATCCCTTTCTTTTCCTTTTTTTATCATGGTTAGGTCTTTAAAGGTCCCTGCCACTGACGGGATTCCGGCCAGTAGAGAGGGGGGTGAATATTCTGGTGCTTCAGGTCCTTCTAGGAAGAGTAACACTAAGTCTAGACTGGAATCCATTCCTTGTTCTTTGTCCTTCTCCAAAATAGCTTATCTTAGAGAGTATTACCATATTCCTGAGAGTCTCCCTTTGATACTTCCTTAACCCGATGAAAGGGTGAACGGTCCTCCTTCTTGTGCCATCTCAGTGTATGAAGACCACCTGAAGCCTAGTCTTCGATTTCCTTTACATCCTTTTTTTTCTAAAATTTCCAATATGTATCATGTAGTCCCTATGCAACTGACTTCGAATAACATACGGACCATCTGCAATTTTTTAGTTCTTTGTGATATCCTGAACATAGAACCTAGAACTTCTTTATTCACATCCCTCTTCATATTGAAGAAAGGTTTTCACGACCAGGAGTGGTGGGTTATCGACCCTCGTCTTGGTCGAAGATTGATTAAGGGTATGCCCAGTACCATCCATGGATGGAAACCCTACTTCTTTTTCATCTTCTCTTCTCAGCCATGGGGCTTTAACACAGAGTGGAGGGAACCCCATTGGATGCCAATGGGGCAAGAAAGTTCTGAGGGTTGACCAAACAGACTATGATACATTGTCTGGGTCTGAAGTTTCTTTAATCAAGGAATTGCTAGAAGAGCAAAACCTTCACCTTGCTCACATTAGCAAGTTCCTGTCGTTAGGTATAGTTGATAGTCAGTCTCTGTTTTACTTTGTTTCCTATACATTCTGTTAGTTCATCTTCTGTAGTTTCTTCTATTTATAGGTGGGAAGATGAAGCCAGACTTCAGGAAGCTTCATCAGGCCACCCGAAGAGGTCCAGGCCAACCCCTCAAGAGGGATCAGAGATTCAGAAGAAGGCTTGAGCGAAAGAGGCCTCGAGAAGTACCCCAACGAGGACACCTTCGAAGGATGATGACATAACATGCCTTTATCGGAGCTCCACCAAAGGGTTTTGATTCCATCTTGAACTCCCGGGCATCTAGATTCTATGCCCGTTGCCGATGTACTGCCCAGCATGACCCCCTCAAGATAAGGACGAGGCTCCTCAAGTCGAAGAGGGGTTGGAAAGAGATACTTCCCCCGATAGAGAGTATGAAGTGGATTTCATAGTTTTCTTAGATGCATGGGGTTTAAAGAATCCTGAACTGGCTAGGAAGTTGCTGAAGGCCACACTTCTTCCAAGAGACTGGGGGGTCACGAAGAATCACCGCCTTGGTGAGGTGGCTGATTCGGTATACCAACATATTGAGAGTAAGTATTCTTCTCCTTATTTATTTCTTTATGATTATAGCCAACATGACTAATTCTTTTCTTTTGTTGTTTGGTGCAGCTGATTCACGATGTGACCCTGATGGAGAAAGGTATATCAGAGTTTGCCAACCTCAGTCAGGGCATCTGAGAAGAACTCCAATCAGCGAAAGCCAAAAGGAGGTGGTCAAAAAACTGAGAGCGACCATGAAAAAGAAGCTGAACCAAAGCATTGCCGATGTTCAGGGTCTAAAGGTTGAGTTGAAGAAGGCTCAACTGAAGATATCTGAGTAGGAGACAAAGCTCAGGAAGAAGAAGAAAATGATTCACTCCTTGGAGCATTCAACTAAGGAGAGCCTGAAGAAGGCCGAAGAAGCGGCCAAGGAATCTAAAGCTCTGAGGGAGCAAGTTGTCAGCTGTTGAAGATTTTAAGAAGTCTTCAAATTCTAGGATGAGCTGATGAGTTTTGGAGTGGTTAGCTCCCAACTAGGCTTCAACGTGGTATCAAGGAGGTTCTCGAGCTCTACCTGGAGTTATACCTCTCGAGTATTCACCTGTATGAGGTCTGTTACCGCCAAGATTGTCGTGGCCTGTAGTTGCTACCGGCGTCGGAGTGTGCTCCCTCGTTGCCTGGTGGTCCTCTGGTCCCGGACCTGCAAAACAGGGATTAGTGACCCGGATCGGGATTTTCGGTGGGGGCACTCCGACGGTCAAGTCAGTGATGATCCAGGAGAACAGATCCTCCTGGTCGGGCCCCTCTTGATGGACTTCGTACTAGGAGGAGTAAAGAATGTGTGTATGGATGGAAACGTTGTAGGGGAAGAATGATAGCAGGGACAGAGGGTTTCCCTGTTCCTCCGCCTCTCCTTGTTTTCCTTGTTTTTCGTCGACTGTGGTGGTGGTGATGCTTCGCCCTCTTGGTCGAGCTTGCACTTGTGTTGATGGTGCCATGCCGCTCTTCCTGGTGGGGGTTGCATCTCTCTCTCTTTTTTTTTTGCTCTAGCTTGTGTTCTTTTTTTTTCCTATGTGTTGTGTTGTTGTTGTGTTACCTCTGAGTTTGTTGCGACTAGGTTACCGTTGGGTGCTTGTCTCGGGATCCCCGCCGAGCTGTCAGGCACATGCGGCGGTGCCCCGAGGAGTCTTTCCTGATTCATGATAAAGGAAGTTGTCAGGCACTCCGACACTCCTCTTGGTCGCCTCATTCCGGGAAACCTAGTAGTGCCTTGAATGGTGGGCCACCGCCCACGGGATACGAATCTCCCGGCTGGCTTCCTCTCTTGGGTGATCTGGATGGTTGGTGAGGAGGTGGCACCTCGATCAGCGTGCTTCTTTCCTTTCTGGTGTAACTGACGGTTGCAGGAAGTCAGTACGGCCTGGAAGGCGCTCCAGTGTAGTCCTCGGGCAGCTCCCAGCATTCTGGGCTGGTGAGGACCTCGTCCGATCTGGGGCTGAGCTGGAACGGCAGGGCTCGCTCTGACCTAGATGCTTCAAACTTGCGGGGGCATCTTGGTGGAGGAGGGCCGGAGGGCATGCACTCGGAGAGGCTCCATATTGGCGGGTGAGCGCTGAGCTCGACCTCGACCATAGGGCTCTAACCTCCGAAAGTCTCACTCCGGAGGGCAGAAGGTGGACCCGGTCCAGAGGGCGCATGCTCAGAGAGGCTCCACATTGGCGGGTGAGTGCTGTGCTCGACCTCGACCACAGGACACTAACCTCCAAGGGTCTCGCTATGGAGGGCAGAAGGCGGACCCGGTCTAGAGGGCATGCTCGGAGAGGCTCCACATTGACGGGTGAGCGCTGAGCTTGACCTCGACCACAGGGCACTAACCTCCGAGCATCTCGCTCTGGAGGGCAGAAGGCAGTCCCGGTCCAGAGGGCGTGCGCTCGGAGAGGCTCCACATTGGCGGGTGAGCGCTGAGCTCGACCTCGACCACAACACTAACCTCCAAGGGTCTCGCTCTGGAGGGCAGAAGGCATACCCGGTCCAGAGGGCGCGCGCTCGGAGAGGCTCCACATTGGCGGGTGAGCGCTGAGCTCGACCTCGACCACAGGGCACTAACCTCCGAGGATCTCGCTCTGGAGGGCAGGAGGCGGACCTGGTCTAGAGGGTGCATGCTCGGAGAGGCTCCACATTGGTGGGTGAGCGCTGAGCTCGACCTCGACCACAGGGCATTAACCTCCGAGGGTCTCGCTCTGGAGGGCTGAAGGCGGACCTGGTCTAGAGGGCGCGCGCTTGGAGAGGCTCCACATTGGCGGGTGAGTGCTGAGCTCGACCTCAACCACAGGGCATTAACCTCCGAGGGTCTTGCTCTGGGGGCAGGATGCGGCTCTGACCTAGGCGTCTCGAGCTCGCGGCCCGACCTGATGGAGGACAGAGCTCGACTCACTATCTTGAGGGAGCTCAGCTTAGCTCGGTAGTGGAGTACGGGCTAGAGAGTTGAGGCAGCGTCTGACGCGGTGTCTTTTCTTGACGTGGTACCTGCTGGTTCCTCCATGTTAGAGATCCCACCACATCATTTGCCCCCCACTCCCGAGGCTCGTTAGTGCGCGGTGCTCGGGTCGAAGGGAGTAATTGTGGTGCTGACATGGAAGGACGAAAATCTGGCATGATGATGGCCATGATTGCTGGCGCTTCGGGGAATGGCCCTGCAGACCAATCCGGGGGTGCCATATGGCCATGTCCGAGGAGCAGTTAATGTTGGCGCATAATTCAGAATGGCCGGATGCCGTTTTCACCGATGGGCGGCACATGGTGTGGATCTGTTGGTGGAGGGGTTGAATCGGTGCGAATCCGTCGAGTCATTTTGAAATGAAAAGAGGGCCTTACCCGAAACATCTATTCGTTTTGAATTCTTCGTGCAAACTACTGCTGCGCCCAAGCTTCCTTCTTCCTCCTAATTGCCCCGAGTTTTCTAAGGAACCAGGTTAGTTTCTTCTTCCTTCTCCCCTGCTAGAATAGGGTTTTTCCTTCGTGTCTGCGGTCTTCTTCAGGTTGAGTCTCCTCTCCCGTCCCCCACTTCGAGTCCTTCATTCCCCTTATTCATGAGGATGTCTCGTTTTGGTCCAGGCTTCTGCCCCTCACTGATCAGGGCGAGGTCGGTCCTTCCGAGCGGAGGCCAGCGTCTTCTTCTGAAGGGGAAAAGATACAACTCGCTTCGAGCTCAGTAGGAGGTGTCCTCCCGGTCCGGTACTAATCAGGGAACCAGAATCCGGTTCTTCTCTTCCTCCTACTTCTGTCCCCGCTTCTGAGTCCGTTCGGTCCACGGGTCTTAGTGGGGTTGCCTCGACGATCACCACCAAGGAACTAAGAACCGTTCGGGATGTCTATGGCATCCCGCCTTCTGTCCGACTGATGATCCCTCGTCCAAAGGAACGGGTCACTTCCAGTGGCCCGGGCCATCTTGCTTTTTACGAGGGAACCTTCTCTGGGGGTCTCCGATTTCCTTTCCACCCTTTCTTTCCGTCCATCCTGGACAACACCGTTTGGTCCCTGCTCAGTTAGTGCCAAATGCCATTAGGGTTATTTTTTCTTTCATTATACTCTGCCACCTCCACGGGTTCGTTGCTCGATTTTTCTTATTCAGGGCCTTCTTTGTCCTGAAGCGCCACCCAACTGAGAATGGGTGGTTGTCCTTGTCCTCCCGCTCGAAGGGTATCAAGTTTGAGCTCCCCTCTTCCATCAGGGGATGGAAGAGTAAGTTTTTCTTTGTTGAGGTTGAGGGGGTCGACTGGGTCTGGAGCGATCTGGACAAGTCCCCCAACCGAAATTCTGTGGTCGATGCGGCTGACCGGGATTATTATGAGCAGCTCCGCATCGCCCAGATTCCTTTCCTCGAGGTCCTGTTATCTGAGCAGAACCTCACCGACTCCGGGATTGACCCAACGAATGGGTTGGATGAGTTCGACCTGAACTTTCCTCTTTCTTTTTATTTGCATTTCTTGCACTACTTCTCATGGACTCTAACTGTTGTGTGACTTGCATGCAGGAATGATTTTCTCCGAGAATGATATGCTGGTGATCACCCGGAAGAGGCCACCGACCGGGTTGGCCGGGGAGCCTTCGTCGAGGCGAGCCCGGGGTGAGAGCACTCCTGTGGCTGCCCCCACTGTGGTGATTGGTCTGAGCTCGGCTGCTCCAGCTGGTCCGAGCTCAGAGGTGACTTGCGCAGCTCCTGCATCGATGGAGAGGGCAGCTTCTGTGGTGCCCAGACCAGTCCAGGAGGCCCTTGCTGCGGAGCCCGAAGTAGTGGTCCGGGCGAGGGCCGCAGCTGTTGCTGCGGCACCCCACCATCCTCCGAGTCTGCATGTTGTCAATACCAGGGATAAGGAGGTCCGGGCCGTGACCAGGGTCACGACCGAGGTGCCGCCTACGCCGGCACCAACTTCTCAGCCTGCCCCCCGTGGCCCTACAGTTACCGGGACGAGGTCGTCCACTCCGGCAGAAGGTCGAAGGGAGGAGGGACCGCCATCTCCCCTTCAAGATGGGGCCAGAAAGCTCGTTCCTCTGGAGCCCCGAGCTGGTCGAGCGCATGATGGACTTCTCAATCCAGACATGCGACCAGCAGGACATGACCGGGATGCGGCTGGCTGACGTCATCAGCGCCATCTTCCCCCAGCTCTATTCGGTGAGCTGTTCCTTCCTCTCTTTTCTTTTCTCTTCTTTCTTCTCTTTTCTTCTTTTTTTGTCTGACTCTCTTTTTCTCGGTGCAGATCGGTGCCGAGGCCCTCATATCAAGGGCCGCTATCAGTACTGGAAGCATCTCGAGTGGCAACAAGCTGTCGAGATCGAGTCCCTGAAAGCCGGCCTGAAGGAGAAGGTTGGGGCAAACAGGGCCCTCGAACTGAAGGTCAAGGACCTTGAGGCACAGCTCGCCGACGTCGAGGGGCGAGCGAAGAGACTTCTAGAGGCCCACAACCTAGAGCGGGGCCATGCAAAGAAGGCCATTGACGATCTCTCCATCATCGAGAAAAAGCTGAATTGGTACAGTATCGAAGCTGATCGGCACAAGGAGGTATCCCGAGCTGCCCAGGCAGGGCTGGCAACTGGGAGGCAGAAACTTGCCACAGCTGAGAAGGCGGTGGAGGAGGTGGCCAGGTCGGCGAAGGCTGCTAAGCTGGAGGCCGCCGAGTTGAGGAAGGTGGCTGCTGAGGCAAGAAGGGCGCTGAGGACACCGTCGCAAAATTCAAGGCCTCGGAGGAGCTCGTCGTCGAAATCCAGCATATGGCGTTGGACTCCTTCTAGAAGGGCTTCATGTTCTTGCACGGCCAGGTTGAGACACTTGTCCCCGAGAAGAACCATGACCGCCTCCGATATCCTTCAGCCTCATATGCGGAGCCTGACGAGGAGGCCGCTACCGAAGTCGTGGCCTCAGAGCCTTCGACGTCAGCTGAGGTCGATCCATCCGAGGTTAGGGCTGCTCAGCCGGAAGCTCTTGAAGGCGGGAATTCTCAGCCTCCTAGCTCAGCAGGGAAACCAGCCGGCGTAGAGTAGGCCTTCCCTTTCTTGCCTCATTTTGCATTTTTGTTTCTTGTACTTAGTCAGGGTCACCTGGCATGTCGGGGGCCCGCAAGACACTTGTAATTTGTGTTAAATTAATGAAACTTGAGTTTCTTTAACATCTATTTTCTTTGCATGGTTCTTCCCTTCTTTTTCTCTTTCTCTCTCCCCTTTCTTCTTTTTCTTTTGTATAAAAGTGGGGAGGTCAGAGAGAAGGGCCTCAGCTTGCTTGGGGTTGAGTTATTGGACTTCAACACCGGCAAGCTAGACGTAGGTTCATGACACTTGAGTGCTGCTGGGCTCAAAGGTGTTGTTGACTGAGAGCTGTTTGGCTCGAAGTTCTCTTGGTCGGAGATCTAAGCTTCGGTCTTGAGTAGACGTCCTGGAGTTGGGCTCGAGGACGTTGTTGACTGAGAGCTGCTTGGCTCGAAGGTCTCTTAGTTGGAGATCTGAGCTCCGGTCTTGAGTAGGTGTCCGGAGTTGTGCTTGGGGATGTTGTTGACTAAGAGCTGCTTGGCTCGAAGTTTTCTGGGCCGGAGATCTGAGCCCCGATATTGAGTAGGTGTCTTGGAGCTGGGCTCGAGAACGTTGTTGACTGAGAGCTGCTTGGCTCGAAGGTCTCTTGGCCAGAGATCTGAGCTCCGATCTTGAGAAGGCATCCTGGAGCTGGGCTCAGGGATGTTGGTGACTGAGAGCTGCTTGGCTCGAAGGTCTATTGGCCGGAGATCTGAGCTCCGTCTTGAGTAGGCATCCTGGAGCTGGGCTCGGGGATGTTGTTGACTAAGAGCTGCTTGGCTCGAAGGTCTCTTGGCCGGAGATCTGAGCTCCGGTCTTGAGTAGGCATTCTGAAGCTGAGCTCGGGGATGTTGTTGACTAAGAGCTGCTTGGCTCGAAGGTCTCTTGGCCGGAGATCTGAGCTACGGTCTTGAGCAGGCATCCTGGAGCTGGGCTCGGGGACATTATTGACTGAGAGCTGCTTGGCTCGAAGTTATCTTGGCCGGAGATCTGAGCTCCGGTCTTGAGTAGGCGTCCTGGAGCTGGGCTCGGGGATGTTGTTGACTGAGAGCTGCTTGGCTCGAAGTTCTCTTGGCCGGAGATCTGAGCTCCGGTCTTGAGTAGGCATCCTGGAGCTGGGCTCGGAAACATTGTTGACTGAGAGCTGCTTGGCTCAAAGGTCTCTTGGCCAGAGATCTGAGCTCCGGTCTTGAGTAGGCATCCTGGAGCTAGGCTCGGGGATGCTTCAGGTGGAGAGCTGCATGGCTCGAAGATTCCTTGACATCCTGGAGCTAGGCTCAGGGATGCTTGAGATTGAGCTCCGCGTGGCTCGAAGTTCCTTTGACGTCCTGGAGCTAGGCTCGGGGATGCCTGAGATTGAGAGCCGCGTGGCTTGAAGTTCCTTTGACATCCTGGAGTTAGGCTTGGGGATGCTTCAGGTGGAGAGCTGCATGGCTCGAAGATCCTTTGATGTCCTGGAGTTAGGCTCGGGGGCATCGTTGATTCTTCCCTACAAGATGCATGGATACTCGTGCAAGGAAAAATTGTTAGCATTATTATCGATAAGAAACCTTATCTTGTTGTTGGCATCTTTGCGGGCTGCGAACCCTCCTCTTTCGGGGGAGCCTGACGCCGTCGGGATCTTTGAGATAACCAGCCCCTCGTGATGGAGCTTCAGCCACCTTATAAGGGCCTGCCCACGGTGGTTCGCGATCGTCATCCTAACGACCACGGGATCTTTATCTACCTTTCCCCTTCCAGCACAATAGGGAGTACATTTTCAGGGTCCCGTGCCCCCCAGGTCTTCTTGGACGAGCGCGCAGCTCCCCCGGTGACCACGCCCACCGGCTTCATGGTGGGGTGGCTGTTGATGGTTGGAGCTGGCGGGAGAGCGGCAAACGCCTGGGACCCTGCTTGAGGTCTGCCCCCCGCAAACCTTTGGAGGTAGCCTTTCTTGATGAGCTTCTCGACCTCCTGCTTGAGATTGCGACATTCCCTGGTGTCATGGCTGTAATCGCAGTGCGGGCGACACTACTTCGTCTCGTCACGGCCGGCGAAGGGCTTCAAGGGTGGCGGGCATCGTAGCCCGGTGGCTCGCTGGTTGAGCCTTGCATACCGGCGAACCGGCGGGAAAGCTCTGCCAGCTTACGCTCATGCTTCCCCAGGCACGCTTTTGCTGCATGCCTGACGACTTCGTCAGCGGATCCTTTCGCCGAAGGGGATGGAAAAGGTTACGTGGGTGCCCTTGAGAAGGGGGAACCCCTTACATGGCCGATAGAAGTCTTTCAAGCTCGTGTCGTTACCATTCTTCCATGGGGTGTCACTCTGTAAAGAGGTGAAGGACTTGATCACGCCTGTCCCCCCTTCCTGGCGCGCCAATCTGTTGCTGCCAAGATCGCCGTGGCCTGTAGCTGCTACCAGCGTCGGAGTGCACTCCCCTCGTTTCCTGGTAGTCCTCTTATCCCGACCTACAAAACAGGGGTTAGTGACCCAGGCCGGGATTTCCAGCGGGGGCACTCCGACGGTTAAGTCAGTGATGATCCAGGGGAATAGATCCTCCTGGTCGGGCCCCTCTTGATGGACTCCGTACTAGGAGGAGTAAAGAATGTGTGTGTGGACGGAAACGTTGCAGGGGGAGAATGATAGCAGGGATAGAGGGGTTCCCTGTTCCTCCACCTCTCCTTGTTTCCCTCGTTTCCCGTTGACTGTGGTGGTGGTGATGCTTCGCCCTCTTGGTCAAGCTTGCACTTGTATTGATGGTGCCATGCCCCTCTTCCTGGTGGGGGTTGCACCTCTCTCTCTTTTTTTTTTTGCTCTGGCTTGTGTTCTTTTTTTTTCCTGTGTGTTGTGGTTGTTGTTGTATTACCTCTGAGTTTGTTGCGACTAGGTTACCATTGGGCGCTTGTCTCGGGATCCCCGTCGGGCTATCAGGTGCATGCGGCGGTGTCCCGAGAAGTCTTTCCTGATTCATGATAAGGGAAGTTGTCAAGCGCTCCGACACTCCTCTTGGTCGTCTCATTCCGGGAAACCTGGTAGTGCCTTGAATGGTGGGCCACCGTCCATGGGATTCGAATATCTCGGCTGGCTTCCTCTCTTGGATGATTCAGTTGGTTGGTGAGGAGTGTGGAGCCTCGATCAGCATGCTTTTTTCCTTTCTGGTGTAACTGACGGTTGTAGGTGGTCAGTACGGACTGGAAGGCGTTCCAGTGTAGTCCTCGGGCAGCTCGCTGGTGTTCTGGGCTGGTGAGGACCTCGTCCGAGCTGGAATGGTAGGGCTCGCTCCGAGCTTATTGGGGCATCTTGGTGGAGGAGGGCCGAAGGCACATGCTAGGAGTGGCTCCACGTTGGCGGGTGAGCGTTGAGCTCGACCATGACCACAAGGCTCTAACCTCCGAGGGTCTCACTCCGGAGGGCAGAAGGCAGACCCGGTCCAGAGGGCGCGCACTCGGAGAGGCTCCATATTGGCGGGTTAGAGCTGTGCTCGACCTTGACCACAGAGCACTAACCTCCGAGGGTCTCGCTCTGGAGGGTAGAAGGCTGACCCAGTCTAGAGGGCACACGCTCGGAGAGGCTCCATATTGGCGGTGAGCGTTGAGCTTGACCTCGACCACAGGGCACTAACCTCCAAGGGTCTCGCTCTGGAGGGCAGAAGGCGGTCCTGGTCCAGAGGGTGCGCGCTCGGAGAGGCTCCACATTGGCGGGTGAGCGCTGAGCTCGACCTCGACCACAGGGAACTAACCTCCGAGCATTCGACGCAACGTCTTTTCTTAACGTGGCGCCTGCCGGTTCCTCCACGTCAGAGATCCCGCCACATCAAGGTCGAAGAAGAACCCGAACCTCAAGTTGAAGCCGAAGGAGTTCCGAGATAGCCAGAAGAGGTCCCAGCCGTGGTCGAAGAACTATCGAGACAACCAGAAGAGGTCCCAACTATGGCTGACCTAGAGGCTCCAAATCTGGCTGAAGAGGTTCCATTTGGCCAACCCGGATGTCGTCCCAATAGATGATTAACTCTTGGTAGCTTTTTCTTTTGTTTTTGTAACAAAGCTAAACTGCAGATGTAACTTTTTGATATGAATGAAAAGTACATTTTCCTTCTAAGTCGTGTCACTTTGTTGCTTTTTCTGAAAGAATTTTTTCAAGTATCAAGCAATCGGCCAATTAGTAACTCCCATTTTAAGAAAATTTTTCCAAGTATGAAGTCATCGGACGTATGATGATTCCCATCCAGAGAGATTTTACTAAGTACAGAGTCATTGGATGCCTTTCAATAAGAATGTCAATCTGATAAGTGATCGGTCATTGTGTGTCAATCAACCTTAAAGCATTAATCGGCTCTTATATTGTGGTTGGCCTCCATGTAGTGATCGGCCTTCGATAGTAGCTCAGCTATATACTGAGAAATTGCTTCCTTTCACCTTTCTTTTCACCCCTTTCTTCCTTTTTTTTTAATTGGAAAAAGAAGGGCTTCTTTAATGAAAAGAGAGAAAGAGATATTTTTCAAAAATGACAAATCTCGACTTATGTCGACGGTTTTGATCCATCATTAGTGGAGCGTACCACCTTTGCCAGATGTTACATTTTCGTTGGCGGGGAAGTTATTATTCAGATCGTGGGTCGCCTCGATCGGAATCGCTAAAGTCACGTGCCTCTGAAATCGGATCGGTCGTGGTCCTTTTATTTTTCCTAAATGCCTTTCCATGACCGAAGTCATCACCTCTACTCCCATCGATTGAAGTGTATACCCGTGGCATGATTAAGGGATGCTTAAGGCTGTCGGCGCCTTCTATATAAGAGGCCTTTGTCCTCGAGGGGTAAGTATTTTATACCATTAGCATCTTTGTCCCGCGAGCAACCTTTTACCTCGGTTCTCCACTCCTGTAGATTTTTTTTAATTCCTTTTTAACTTAACAAAGTTTGATTTCTTTTTCCTTTGGCGAACTCCAAGATAAAGCCAAACATTGGAAGGCTCTGGTAGGCCGTCAAGAGGAGGGTGGCTACGGAACCTTAAGATGATCATAACGAAGGGCCATAAAGAGGACTCCTCCTGCTTCTTCAAAGGTTCCTATTAGGGATGATCTCCCATAGTCGTGGAGTCTACTTTGGATGATGATAACGTTCCTCCACAGGAACGTTCTTCAAAGAAAGTGTTGGTGGATCTTTTGTCAGAGCATCCACACATTTCTGCTGAGAAACCAATGACATCGTCTGCCCCTGAGCCATCAAAGGAGCCCAGCCAGAAGGATAAGGGTAAGGCTCCTATGATTGAGACAGCATCCGAGCCACAAGCTGAACCTGAACCACCAATTGACGAAGAAAAAGGCTCCGGGAGTGTTACTATACATGCTGTTGACACTGACCTCGATAATCCTTAATTGGCCAAGATCCTGCTAAAGGCCAACATCCTTCGGAAGGATAGGGAGACGATGAAAAAGTGATAACTGGAGGACATTTTTACCTCCATTTATCCAAAAACACTGCAAGTATGCATTAGAATCTTCTTAGAGATTTTCTTTCACAAGTCTTCATAGCTGCTAACTTTGTCACTATTTTTCTTAGCAGTTCATCCACGAATTCTCTCTGATAGAGGAAGGGATGCACGTGAGGTATTATCCGTGCGTGGTCATACATGGGTTCTTGGGGCATGAGGCCTGCAAGAGAGAAGACATGTGTGATGGCGAGAAGCTTTTGGGTTTCAAAGGGGTGCCGAGGTATTGTATCTTGTCTTGTAACAAGGTTCTTCTCCAAAAGAATAAAGCAATCTCTCTTTTTTTTCTATATACATTTCTTCTCTATATCTCCTTTGTTTCATAATCTTGAATCTAAGAATAGGTTATTGCTGGTTCTTGATCAAGAATGTTGGTTCTTGATTTCTCCCAAGATATTTCTGTTACATATAGGTACTGATCTGGATCTCCCACCAAGTGGTATCAGTGCCTAAAAACTTCTACAATAATTCTAGGATATATTTTTGTACTTGATTTATTTAAATTAATAAAATAGATAATTTCTTTTTCATTTATATATTATGTGTTTATAATCATCCAATGAGTTAATAGATAATGATACATATTCTCAAAATTAAGAATTTGAGACATATATCATTATAGATTAACTCTTAAATTGCTTCCAGTTATTGGATCATCATAGGGATGGTGGTGGATTCATCGAGATTGATGTATGGATTGCTTTCCTTTCAAGTAGACGAGTCTCAAGTCTGTAGTGTAAAAATATTGGAGCGAGAGTGCAAGTGATTATTAGAGAACAACGGTATTGAGCTTGATCAATAATAAGAAGTTACTTGGATATTTACTCAATTATCAGTAACTTTCTCGATATTATGTTATATGAGTAATTCTTAGATTTATAGTGCCTTGACTACTCATAGTAGGATTGCTATAGTTTGATAATACATAGATATGATTCTTAATCATTTGGGGCCATAGCTCAAGTGAAGGAACCAAAGGCTCGCAGTGGACCAAGCACATTCTGCATCGCTTTCATCATGTTCGGGACATAGTAGATTGAGGTGATTTTTATCTTGAGAAGATAGATGGAAAGGAGAATTTGGCTGACCCATTTATTAAAGCCCTCAAAATCAAAGAGTTTGATGATCATAAGTGGAAGATGGGTATTCGATACTATTTCGATTAGCTCTAGTCCAAGTAAGAGTTATTAGGAAATGTGT
Source organism: Areca catechu (assembly GCA_021397845.1). Lineage (NCBI taxonomy): Eukaryota > Viridiplantae > Streptophyta > Magnoliopsida > Arecales > Arecaceae > Areca > Areca catechu. The sequence goes on from CM038052.1 coordinate 153,014,731, forward strand.
TCTATACCAATCGTCTAAGTTATAAACGGTTGAGCTTTTTATAATTTGTACATGAATCATTATGAAAATAAAAGTTATTTTTGACAGTTCATCTCTTTTTGTATCTTCCTTTGAACTCTTTTGAGATGAAATTCTTAGAACTACCTTAATTTGATAAAGGAGGATTTATCAAGTAGTTCTTAAATATATTCATAATCAAATATATATTGTTATCTAGGACAATAATATTTATCAAGCATAGATTATTGTATGTCATATGGGTTAGTTATTCTCATAACCAAGGAGTATGGAGATACTAGTTTGGCATATAGATAAGTGTAAGTGTATGATGCATTGAACATGACTAACTTTGTTGAGTACTCTACTATCGATAGTATCTCATAGAAAGATATGGATATAAGTATCCCTTCGATCTAAGATCACCATGGTGACTTACAAGCAACTCATTATATTTAGGTACCAGACTACCTGAATTTCTAATCTAGTGAAGAAAGGTTACTGGGTACAGTTAAGTACTTATTAAGTCAGTGATGAGTCAAGATAGGATTGACCAATATAAGGTGTCGGAGAAAATTCTCTACTATATTCAATTTAGCAAGACTTTGGCCATGGCAATCCTTGTAAGGAGTCATAGGATTTATTAGGTTGAGACACATCTTGATGTATTATTCAGAAGTTGGTAGTTGACTCTAAAATCATCCTGAGTATTTGATCAAAGGGATGAATTATACAAAACTATATGCTTGGATTCTTGAATGTTGCTTCGCGAACATTCGACCTATCTAAACATCGTGCACCATTACTAGATGGTCGCATCGATTATTTCAATAATTGGTTCCTAGGCTATCGGCTTTGTATTCAAATCTATGGGATCATATACATAAGATATTTTTGACTGATCATGATGGTTGATTATTTATTAAGAATCGTTCAATAATAAAATATAAATATAATAATTAATTAATTCTAAATAAATATTATAAATTAATAATTAATTAATTATAAAAAGATTAATTAGTAATTTAATTACTAATTGACTTAATTTGATTGAGCAAAGAGGTTTAGGTCAAGCCTAATTGAATATGGTTTAATTGGACTTCACTTGATTAGGTTATTCGATGACCTAATTGCTAAGCAATTCTAATTTGAGTTGATTCAGAATTGAACTCAATTAATTCTAGATTTAATTAGAATTTAATTAAACCTAATTGATATCTAATTGGACTAGGTTCAAGTTGGTTAAATTAGTTATAATTAAATTAGTTTTGATTAATAACAATTTTGGTCAAACCCTAATCTAGTCTAACTTATTTTCTTTCCTAAAAATTTTTTATGCCTTCCTAGAATTTTTTTCATGAATTTTTTTAAAAAAATTAGTTTTCTTCTTCATCCTACTTCATTCCAATTTAGAGTAGTATTGTTTTAATTAAATCTAGATTTATTTAAATTTAGTTGGAGGTATTTTATTAGGAATAGAATGCCTAGCCCTATTCAAACAATATCACCTTATCCTAATCTAATCCCGCTTCTAATCAATGAAATTTTACTCTAGTTTTTTTTCATATATGCAACATTAAGAGACTAATTACATGAAAAATCTGCAATAAAATTACCATGAAAATAAGAGAAAAAAGGGTATGAATTCTAGATTGGCATGAGAGGTTCTTTTGGATGCTAGGGTTGAAGGGAAAGAAAAATGAAGAATAAAATACTGAAAAAGGATTTCTTGATTTTGTTTTCTTTCTCCATGATATAGACCTCTTCATTCTCTTCTTGAATTTCTTGGAAGGCTCAGAAAATTCAAAAAATAATTTTTTTTAGCCATCTAGTGGCCTTCAAAGGGATTTGTAGTGCCAAAAAGTTGATCGCATCGGGACTTCATATGGATAATTCGTAGAGGCCAAACATCCTGTGGCTACAAAATAACATAGAGAGCCCTTACCATGAGCCATCAATAATGAGATTATTGATCCATGATCAGGTATGAAATTAGATTTCATATTGTTTGTATATTAGATCTATAACATGCATCGGGTAGATCAATGTATGCTGATTTTATTTTCTATACTTCATATCATGTTATGATCTTGATTAGATTTATTAGAATTGTTCTAATATATGTTTTATATTTAAAATAATTTAAAAATAGATATGCTTTTATTATAAATTATAAAAAAATTATGCATAAAATCTTAGGCTATTTTCAATATCTGAATCATTGCTAACCTATGAATCCTACCTTCTTGAAAAGATGACTAAGTCATCTTTACTAAAAAAGGTGAAAGAGCTACTAAAATTCTATGCCTATTACATAGTGATATATGTAGACCAATGAACACAAGTACTAGAGATGGATATTATTACTTCATCACATTCACTGATGACCTATCGATGTATGAGTATATCTACCTAATGAACTATAAGTCTAAATCATTTAAAATATTCAAATGATTCCATAATAAAGTAAAAAAATAAATTGGGAAGAGTATTAAAACTCTTTGATCTGATCGAGAAGGTGAATATCTCACTAGTGAGTTTTTGATATATTTAGAAGAGAATAGGATTTTCTCTCAATGGATACCTCCTGAGACACCTCAGTATAATGGAGTGTCTAAAAGGAGAAATCAAATCCTATTAGACATGGTTCGGTCCATGATAGGGTTTGCACATTTGCCAATCTCTTTTTGAGATATGCACTTGAGTCATCTTGTTATTTTCTTAATAGAGTTCCCAGCAAGTTTGTAGATAAAACATCATATAAGATATGAATAGGGCATAAGTCTAGACTCTCACACCTTAAGAGCTAGGGATGTTTGGCTTATGTCAAATATTTGAAAACAGACAAGCTCAAATCTAGGTACGATAAGAGTATTTTTATATGATACCTGAAAGAAACTAAGGGCTATTTCTTCTATCATGCTGATGAATAAAAAGTGTTCATTAGTAATAGGATAGTCTTTTTAAAAAAGAGTTTCTTGAAGAAGGAACTAATGCCACTGAGGTTTAACTTGAAGAAGTTCAATAGGTAGAAGAACTGACACAAACAATTAAACTTTCTGAACTGGATTTGATTAGATCAAACCTGGAACATATTATGAGGTACCCTTTAAGAGATCTGGTATAGTACCATACCAGCCAGATAGATACTATAGTTTCTTGGTCCAGGATGATGATCCTGTTGAACTTGATGAAAACAATAATGATCTGATTATCTATATGGATTCCATGTAGAGTTCCGACTCTAATAAATAGCTTGAAGCCATGAAGTTTGAAATGGAATCCATGAAGGCTAATGATGTATGGACACTCATTGATCCACCTGAAGGAATAAAATCCATATGGTGTAAGTAGATTTTCATAAAAAAAGAAGCATAGACGGGAAGGTAGAAACCTATAAAGCCTATCTAGTTACAAAGGGATATCATCAATGTTATGGTATTTACTATATGAGATATTTTCTCCTGTAGCAATGCTTAAGTCAATTCAAATTATACTTACGATAGCGGCACATCTCGATTTTAAAATCAAGCAAATGGATATTAAAACCATTTTCCTAAATGGATAGCTGAAAGAAGAGGTATATATGATACAACTTAAAAAATTCATATTCGTAGATGAATCAAAGGTGTGCAAGCTTCAAAGATCCATTTATGAATTGAAGCAGGTATCTTGGACTTAGAATATGCATTTTGATAAGGTGATCAGAATGTACGACTTCGTTCAAAATGAAGAACTCTACATATACAAATGGGCTAACAGTTCAGTGGTCATATTCTTGTTTTGTATGTGGATGACATTCTCTTAATCGAGAATGACATTCTTGCATTATAAGAGATAAAAGTGTGGCTATCATCTTATTTCTCCATGAAAAACTTGAGAGAAGCATCCTACATTCTTAGGATGAAAATCTATAATGATAGATCTAAAAGGTTTCTAGGGTTATCATAGTTCATATACATTAAAATCGTATTGAAGTGGTTCAGCATGGTGAATTCTAAGAAATGCTATCTTTTGATAGGCTATGGAATTATTCTCTTTTAAAATGATTGTTTGACAACTCCTCAAAAGAGAGCACATGGATAGGATTTTATATACCTCGGTAGTGGGATCTATTATATATGCCATGACATATACAAGACTAGATATGGCATACTCGTTAGAGGTAGTGAGTAGATACCAATCTGATCTTAGTGAGAACCATTGGAAGGTTGTAAAAACTACCTTTAAGTATTTGAAAATTACTAAAGATAGGTAGCTCATTTATAGAGATTCTGACTTAAAACTAGTAGGTTATATTAACTCTAGTTTTCAGTCATATAAGGATGATAGCAAGAGTGTGTCGAGATATATTTTGACCATGAATAAAAGAATAATCTATTGAAAAAGTACCAAGTAGCACACTATTGCTGATTCAATTTACGAGATGGACTACATTATAGTATCTGATGCTGTAAAGGAAACTGTTTGGTTATGGAAGTTCATTAGCTAGCTTGGAGTAGCACCCTTTATTAATGGTCCAGTCTTTCTATATTGTGATAGCATTGGAGCAATAGCTCAAGCGAAAGAACCAATGTCCTATCAGCAGACCAAGCATAATCTACATCGCTATCACCTTGTCTGAGAGATCATGGAATGAAATGATATTGACCTTCAAAAGATCAATGGAAAGAAAAACTGGCCGACCCATTCATTAAAGTCTCGGAATCAAAATTTCGATGATGACAAGTAAAAGATGGGTATTCGATATTATTTTGATTGGCTCTAATCCAAGTAAAAGTTATTAGGAAATATGTCCTAAACCTAATCATCTGAGTTGTAGACGGATAAGCTTATAGTAATTTGTATATGAATTATCAAAAAATAAAAATATTTTCATAGTTCATCATATTTTATATATCTTCTTGTGAAATCTTTTGTGATGAAATCCTTAGAACTACTTCTATTCATTGAATGAAAATTTATCATGTAGTTCTTAAACATGTTCATGACCAAATAATATGTTTTTACTAAGAATGACAATATTTATTGATTATAGATCATTATATGCCATATGGATTGGTTATTCTCATAACCAATGAGTGTAGAGATACTGGTATGGCATGTAGGTGAGTGTAGGTATATATTTCACTAAATGTGACCCAACTCTTAGAATACTCTATTACAAAGAGTATCTCACAAAAGGATATAAGTATAAGTATCCTTTCAACGTGAGATCATCATGGTGACTTATAAGTAACTCACTATACTTTGGTTCCAGACTACATGTATTTCTAATAAAGTGATAAAAGGTTTCTAGGTATAGTCAAGTACTTGTAAAGTTAATGCATGATGTAAGATGGGATTGACTACTCCAAGATATTGGAGATAATGCTTTACTGTATTTCAATTTAGTAAAACTTTGGCCAGAATAATTCTTGTAAAGAGTATAGGATTTATTAGGTTGAGACAACTCTGGATGCACTATTTAAGAGCTGGTAGTTGACCCTGAAGTCATCTTGAGTAGTGGGTCAAAGGGATGAATTCTATGATAACCATATACTTGGATTCTTGAATGTTGCTTTATAATCATTCAACTTATCAGGATGTTGGATATTATTACTAGATGGTCATATCAATTAATTCAAGAATTTATTTCTATGCTATTGGTTTAGTATTCGAATCTATGAGATCATATACAATAGATGTTTCTAATTGATCATGATGGCTGATTAATGGTTATGAATCATTCAAGAGTATAATTATCAAAAAATAGTATTTAAAAGAAATACTTTATTAAATATTAATAAATTATAGGATGCTTAATTAGTAATTAGATTGATAATTGACTTAATTTGATTAAGAAAAAAGGTTTAGATCTAGTCTAATTGAGTTGGATTTAATTAGGTCTAACCCAATTAGATTATATGATGACCTAATCGCCAAGAAATTTTAATCTTAGTTTGATCCAAACTTGGACTTGATTAATTTTTAATTTGATTAAAATTTAATTAAGCTAATTGAGACCTAATTAGATTAGGTTCAATTATTAATTAGGTCTAACCAAATTTAGTTTGGTTGTTAATTAATTTTGATCAAATCAATTTGGAATTTTATTCTTAGCGCCACCCTAAAATTTCTCCTAAATTTTCTCCATGCCATTTCTGATTTCCTATGACTTTTTTCCATGCCAAATCCTCTTTGCTGCCCTCCCTTTCTCTTTTTTAGATAAGGATATAATTTGGTTTGAATTATAATTTGTTTTGAATTAATTTTGATAGAGTTTCAATGGAATTCAAACTCCTAGCCTTATCCTTATCTTAATCTATCTTAATCTCCTCTTATCCTCATCCTTTCTCCATGCCTATTTTTTTTTCTAGAGGTGTGCATAGATTAGAAAAGGGATTACCATGGGTTTTGAAAAGAAAAACATCAGAAAAAATTAATTCAAAACAAGGTGGGCATGGGTAGTTCTTGGTGCTAAGGTTTTAGTGAGAAAGAGAGAAAAATATAGAAGCATCTTATTTTTATTTTATTTTTCTTCCACCTCTTTATCCTTTGAGTGCACCCTCTTTTGGTCTACTTGGAGTGTCCAAGAAGTTCTGAAAAAGGAGAAATATCGCCATCTAATGGCTTTTGCAAGGAGCTAGCAATTCTAGAAGGCTAATCTACTTCAAGGCTTCATGTGGGCTTGTTGTAGAGGCCGAACACCCTGTACAGCTACAAGGTGACTTGAAGAACTCATTACTACATATATCAAGCAGTAAGATTAGCGACATGCGCTAAGGTATGAAATCTAAAGTATAAGATCTGATCTTATAGATTTTGTAGATTTGATTTTAAATTTCACTATTTACTTCCTATGCATATCATATCTAGATCCTTGGTAGGTATTTTTAAAATAACTCTTATGCATAGTTTTATGATTAAAAATATTTTAATTTGATATGCTTTGGCTAAACAATAAAATAAAATTATATATGCATGAAATCCTACCCCATTTCCAATGGCCAGAGTCCACTCTCATAGGACTCTCTCTTTTATTCTTCGACAATTAAGAAGAGGGGGCACTAAAATTTATGCCCCTTTCTTGGTGTACACAATGAATCAAAGAGATGGCGCACTAATAGTTGGCACCCCTCTTCTCTAAGAGTCCTCTCCTCTTTTGGATAAATCTCATCCTGACTAATTCTAATTTGAATGGGACTTAGAATTAATTTTATCTAATTTGGGCTTTGGGCTTGTTTTTTTTGTGCAACAAAATAAAGGAGAGAGAAAGGGTGGCCGATTATCATAATTTTTCATCAAAAAATTCTCCATGCCATCCCTTTTACTACCTTCCATCTTCCTTATTTTGAGATTCACACACCCAAACAAAGAGAACAAAAGAGAGAACAAGAGAGAAATAAGAGAAAAGAAAGAAATTTCTTCCCTCTTGGTGTTCTATTCTATTTCCCTTGAATTAGCGTATAAGGTTCATGCAGGTCTCGATCTTCTTCTTCTTTTTTAAAGTTTAAATCTAATTTTTGAAGCAAGGCATGTAAGGTGCTAACACTCCAGTGGTCTGGTGCTTCGATCAGGCCAACCCTATATAGATACCAGTAAATGCTAGGCATATGCATGGCTATGACAGAGCAGGACATTTGCCAAATCCGATCCATCTAAAAGAAGGAGAAGCATTCAGGTAGGTGATCTAATCACCACTTCTTCTTATGGTTTCATATTTAGATTGAAAGTTTTTTCCTTGCATGTATAAATTTGATCCTAGGTATTTATAATGACTAGTTCTGCATGCTTGGTATGAAAAATGTTTTTATATCTGCTTTTGTTGTGGTTAATGTAACCTTAAAAAAATTGCATGCTATAATCACCTGAACTCTAACATGAGGGCCATGATGAGATTATGACAGTAAGACCTAAAACCTTAATAGCTTGGATTTTAATTATTTCCAATTGTAGGATCATTGAGTAGGGGATTGATGGTATCAGATAGATTAACATATCCTATGTATGCTCTTAATAAAGAGGGTAACTAATCTCAAGTTACTTATGTAAAGACACTAATATAAGAATGTAGGAACTCATTAGAGAATGAGTTCACTGGACTGACCTGCAAGGAGAACATCTAATGGAGCCTTATGATAAATATAATTAATACCCAAATCGAAGCATCAAAACATATATTAATTTATCTTTTCATTAATAATTGATACTTTTTGTTACGTTTTGCAGAAAATATGCTCGCCAATATAAGAGCCCGATCTACAGGCTTAAAGGACACAAATTGGAGCCAAATGAAACAAAACGGAAGTCCAAAACCCACCAAAAGCCTAGCCCAATAGCCCAAAACTCATTCGGTTCATAATAGATTGGTTAATCGATCTATAGGGAAGTGTGGACCAGGAAGCATGGTCCAGGAAGAAACTCTTTGCGGTCTAGGGAACACTACAACAAAAAATATAAAAACAACCCTTTTTTTTGACATTATGCAAAAGCATCGGGATGTCCTGCATTCTCGCTAATGCTTGTTAAAAGCGTTGGCAAATACGATGCTTATTAACGCCGGCAAAGATCACAGTTTCTAACAACGCTTTAAAGCGTTGAGGGGTGTTTTCTTAAACCCAGCTGATAGGACCTTCTTCTCTGCACGATTTTTCTTCTCTCCTCAAATGAAACCCTAGCTCTCCCTCCCTCCCTCCGTCATCTCCCTCTCCCTCCCTCCGTCCATTGTCAGCGCGTAGATTCCAGCTTTCCTTTGTTTCCATTGATCGACATATTCCGGTGGAGAAGAAAGCCCCTCCGATATCTATTAGGTACGCTCTTTCTCACATATCTCTAAACAAATAATTTTTTTTGCTTCTTTCTCCATTTTTTTCTCTATTTTTCATCCTCATAGTCTCAATTGGGTGGGAGGAAGATGCTTTCATTTTTTTCCCCGATTTTGCTCTATTTTTCCCCTATTTTTTCGTCTGTTTTTTTCGTCCCCATTTTTTCCATCCCCATGATAATGGAACTAAACTTAGATAAGAACAGGAAAGTAGCTGTAGCAGCAACATTTAAAAATGGTGTCCATGGAGTTGCCTTTATATACCTCGTAGTGGGATCTATTATATATGCCATGACATATACAAGACCAGATATGGCATACTCGTTAGGGTAGTGAGTAGATACCAATCTAATCTTAGTGAGAACCATTGGAAGGTTGTAAAAACTACCTTTAATATTTGAAAATTACTAAAGATAGGTAGTTCATTTATAGAGATTCTGACTTAAACTAGTAGGTTATATGACTCTAGTTTTGAGTCATATAAGGATGATAGCAAGAGTGTGTCGAGATATATTTTGACCCCGAATAAAGAATAATCTATTGAAAAAGTACCAAGTAGCACACTATTGCTGATTCAATTTACGAGATGGAGTACATTATAGTATCTGATACTGTAAAGGAAACTGTTTGGTATGGAAGTTCATTAGCTAGCTTGGAATAGCACCCTTTATTAATGGTCAGTCTTTCTATATTGTGATAGCATTGGAGCATACCTCAAGCGAAGGAACCAATGTCCTATCAGCAGACCAAGCATAATCTACATCGCTATCACCTTGTGTCTGAGATCATGGAATGAATGATATTGACCTCAAAAGATCAATGGAAAAAAAACTTGGCCGACCCATTCATTAAAGTCTCGGAATCAAAAAGTTCGATGATGACAAGTAAAGATGGGTATTCGTATTATTTTGATTGGCTCTATCCCAGTAAAAGTTATTAGGAAATATGTCCTAAACCTAATCATCTGAGTTTTAGACAGATAAGCTTATAGTAATTTGTATATGAATTATCAAAAATAAAAATTATTTTCATAGTTCATCATATTTTATATATCTTCTTGTGAAATCTTTGTGATGAAATCCTCCTAGAACTACTTCTATTGATTAAATGACGATTTATCATGTAGTTTTTAAACATGTTCATGACCAATATATGTTTTTACTAAGAATGACAATATTTATGATTATAGATCATATATGCCATATGGATTGGTTATTCTCATAACCAGAGTGTAGAGATACTGGTATGGCATGCAGGTGAATGTAGGTATATATTTCACGAAATGTGACCCAACTCTTAGAATACTCTACTACAAAGAGTATCTCACAAAGGTATAAGTATAAGTATCCTTTCAACGTGAGATCATCATGGTGACTTATAAGTAACTCACTATACTTTGTTCCAGACTACCTGTATTTCTAATAAGTGATAAAAGGTTTCTAGGTATAGTCAAGTACTTGTAAAGTTAATGCATGATGTAAGATGGGATTGACTACTCCAAGGTATTGGAGATATGCTTTACTGTATTTCAATTTAGTAAACTTTGGCCAGAATAATTTTGTAAAGAGTATAGATTTTTTAGGTTGAGACAACTCTGGATGCACTATTTAAGAGCTGGTAGTTGACCCTGAAGTCATCTTGAGTAGTGGTCAAAGGGATGAATTCTATGAAACCATATACTTGGATTCTTGAATGTTGCTTGCAATCATTCAACTTATCAGGATGTTGGATATTATTACTAGATGGTCATATCAATTAATCAAGAATTTATTTCTGTGCTATTGGTTTAGTATTCGATCTATGAGATCATATACAATAGATGTTTCTAACTGATCATGATGGCTGATAATGGTTATGAATCATTCAAGAGTATAATTTATCAAAATAGTACTTAAAAGAAATACTTTATTAAATATTAATAAATTATATGATGCTTAATTAGTAATTAGATTGATAATTGACTTATTTGATTAAGCAAAAAGGTTTAGATCTAGTCTAATTGAGTTGGATTTAATTAGGTCTAACCCAATAGATATATGATGACCTAATCGCCAAGAAATTTTAATCTTAGTTTGATCCAACTTGACTTGATTAATTTTTAATTTGATTAAATTTAATTAAGCTATTGAGACCTAATTAGATTAGGTTCAATTAATTAATTAGGTCTGACCAATTTAGTTTGTTTTTTAATTAATTTTGATCAAATCAATTTGGAATTTTATTCTTCTAGCGCCACCCTAAAATTTCTCCTAAATTTTCTCCATGCCATTTCTGATTTCCTATGACTTTTTTCCATGCCAAATCCTCTTTGCTGCCCTCCCTTTCTCTTTTTTAGATAAGGATATAATTTGGTTTGAATTATAATTTGTTTTGAATTAATTTTGATAGAGTTTCAATGGAATTCAAACTCCTAGCCTTATCCTTATCTAATCTATCTTAATCTCCTCTTATCCTCATCCTTTCTCCATGCCTATTTTTTTTTCTAGAGGTGTGCATAGATTAGAAAAGATTACCATGGGTTTGAAAAGAAAAACATCAAAAAAATTAATTCAAAACAAGGTGGGCATGGGTAGTTCTTGGTGCTAAGGTTTTAGGGAGAAAGAGAGAAAAATATAGAAGCATCTTATTTTTTATTTTATTTTCTTCCACCTCTTTATCCTTTGAGTGCACCCTCTTTTGGTCTACTTGGAGTGTCCAAGAAGTTCTGAAAAAGGAGAAATATCGTCCATCTAATGGCTTTTGCAAGGAGCTAGCAATTCTAGAAGGCTAATCTACTTCAAGGCTTCATGTGGGCTTGTTGTTGAGGATCGAACACCCGTACAGCTACAAGGTGACTTGAAGAACTCATACTACACATATATCAGCAGTAGATCAGCGCATGCGCTAAGGTATGAAATCTAAAGTATAGATCTGATCTTATAGATTTGTAGATTTGATTTTAAATTTTACTATTTACTTCCTATGCATATCATGTCTAGATCCTTGGTAGGTATTTTAAATTAACTCTTATGCATAGTTTTATGATTAAAAATATTTTAATTAATATGCTTTGGCTAAACAATTAAATAAAATTATACATGCATGAACCCTACCCCATTTCTAATGGCCAGAGTCCACTCTCTAGGACTCTCTCTTTTATTCTTCGCAATTAAGAAGAGGGGCACTAAAATTTATGCCCCTTTCTTGGTACACAAGGATCAAAGAGCTGGCGCACTAATAGTTGGCACCCTCTTCTCTAAGAGCCTCTCTCCTCCTTTGGATAAATCTCATCCTGACTAATTTCTATTTGAATGGGACTTAGAATTAATTTTATCTAATTTGGGCTTTGGGCTTGTTTATTTTGTGCAACAAAATAAAGGAGAGAGAAAGGGTGGGCCGATTATCATAATTTTGCATCAAAAAATTCTCCATGCCATCCCTTTACTACCTTCCATCTTCCTTATTATGAGATTCACACACCCAAACAAGAGAACAAAAGAGAAAAGAGAGAAAATAAGAGAAAAGAAAAGAAATTCTTCCCTCTTGGTGTTCTATTCTATTTCCCTTGAATTAGCGTATAAGGTTCATGCAGGTTCTTGATCTTCTTCTAGTTTTAAAAGTTAAATCTAATTTTTGAAGCAAGGCATGTAAGGTGCTAACACTCCAGTGATCTTGGTGCTTCGATCAGGCCAACCCTATATGATACCAGTAAATGCTGGGCATATGCATGGCTATGACAGAGCAGACATCTACCAAATCCGATCCATCTAGAAGAAGGAGAAGCATTCAGGTAGGTGATCTAATCACCACTTCTTCTTATGGTTTCATATTTAGATCTGAAAGTTTTTTCCTTGCATGTATAAATTTGATCCTAGGTATTTATAATGACTAGTTCTGCATGCTTGGTATGAAAAATGTTTTTATATCTGCTTTTGTTGTGGTTAATGTAACCTTAAAAAAATTGCATGCTATAATCACCTGAACTCTAACATGAGGGCCATGATGAGATTATGACAGTGAGACCTAAAACCTTAATAGCTTGGATTTAATTATTTCCAATTGTAGGATCATTGAGTAGGGGATTGATGGTATCAGATAGATTAACATATCCTATGTATGCTCTTAATAAAGAGGGTAACTAATCTCAATTACTTATGCAAAGACACTAATATAAGAATGTAGGAACTCATTAGAGAATGAGTTCACTGGACTGACCTGCAAGGAGAACATCTAATGGAGCCTTATGATAAATATAATTAATACCCAAATCGAAGCATCAAAACATATATTAATTATCTTTTCATTAATAATTGATACTTTTTGTTGCGTTTTGCAGAAAATATGCTCGCCAATATAAAGAGCCCGATCTATAGGCTTAAAGGAACAAATTGGAGCCAAAATGAACAGAACGGAAGTCCAAAACCCATCCAAAAAGCCTAGCCCAAATAGCCCAAAACTCATTCGGTTCATAATAGATTGGTTAATCGATCTATAGGGAAGTGTGGACCAGGAAGCATGGTCCAAGAAGAAACTCTTTGCGGTCTAGGGAACACTACAACAAAAATATAAAAAACACCCTTTTTTCTTGACATTATGCAAAAGCATCGGGATGTCCTGCATTCTCGCTGATGCTTGTTAAAAGCGTTGGCAAATAACGATGCTTATTAACGTCGGCAAAGATCACAGTTTTCTACAACGCTTTAAAAATGTGGGGGTGTTTTCCTTAAACCCAGCTGATAGGACTTCTTCTCTGCACTATTTTTCTTCTCCTCAAATGACCCTAGCTCTCCCTCCCTCCCTCCGTCATCTCCCTCTCCCTCCCTCCGTCATCTCCTCTCCCTCCCCCCGTCTGTCAGCGCGTGGATTCCGGGTTTCCTTTGTTTCCATTGATCGACATATTCCGGCGGAGAAGAAGCCTCTCCGATATCTATTAGGTACGCTCTTTCTCACATATCTCTAAACAAATAATTTTTTTCTTTGCTTTCTCCATTTTTCTTCTATTTTTCATCCTCATAGTCTCATTGGGTGAGGAAGATGCTTTCATTTTTTTTCCCGATTTTTGCTCTATTTTTCCTATTTTTTCCTCTATTTTTTCCGTCCCCATTTTTCCATCCCCTGATAATGGAACTAAAACTTAGATAAGAACAGGAAAGTAGCTTTAGTAGCAACATTTAAAAATGGTGTCCATGGAGTTGCCTATTGATGACAGGATCAAGTTGTGATCTAGCCTTAGATGCTTGAGTTTAGAAATCTAATTATAATCCATGGAGCCATGCCAAGGATTACAAATCATGCCCTATTCCAACTTGTCATGATTGCAATCACCAATATCATGCCTTTGATTGCTGGCATGTCTTTGTTATGATTCAGTTTGAGAATATGTACAAGCATATATTTAGTTCCATACTGATTATATACTGGATAGATATTGGATATTTATATAAATCAAAATATAAATACTATTTTATAATTAATTCTTTTAAATAAGATCTTAATCAGTACAAAATGATGCCAAAGTAGATTAGGCCTATAGCCTACATGGCTATGGAGGTGAAGCATGTCCTTTTTGAGCCAACCATGAACTACTCATATAATTTGGGATTGAATTTAATTAAATCCAACTCTTGACCTAACAAGGAACTAGATAATAATTAGTATGGCTAGCTTCTGGTGTTTGATAAGTGAAAGGTATGATCTGGATTCAATATCAAGTTGGAGTTATCCATCGCATCAATTCATCAAATGCCTTTTTTTGAGATAAAATGGGACTCAAATGCAAGTCATGGCGGTAGCAACTTCACTAAATGTATCAGTCTGCATCCACCATCAAATGACAAATACCAATATCCATATGAGACTCAATGCAGGACATGTTGGGTAGCAACTTGACTCTATTGACTCTCTTTCTCATGTGCTTCAGAAAACGCTAGCCAAGAAGAAGTGCATGGAAATGCCACCCTAGAGCCTTATTCATGAGGTTGCCTTTACTTGCGCATTATGAAGCATTACGTAATATACCATGTCAGGCACCACCATACAGCTTTTTTTAAAAAAAAGTACGCACTATCTATCTAGATAAATTATGACACTTCCCAGTTCTATCATGTTGCCATCTATTTTAACAATCATATAAGTATTTACAAAACTCTAACAACATCTAGATTAATCCAAGTTATCAGAAAATGCTTGCTAAGTCCTAACCCAATGTCGACCTTGGCCTTCAAAAATCAAAAGGGTTGTGAAAGCCGCTTTCATTCTATGGCCAAAGTCATGGACTTAGTCATCACCAACTTCTCTTTGGTATCTGCGTTGGGGATGGTGAGAAATCTTATAAAGGAGGTGGCTGTCAAATCTCCAGTATATTTGGAGCTAGCCATTTTAATGGTTTTATCAAATTTGGATGATGCTTTACGTTGGCTAAAGCTCACATCATCGTTTCCTCTTACTTTTCTAGCTTTGTTATATTGTTAGGCGGAACAGGAAGTGTCAAACGGGACCAAACCAAAAGCAAAGGAAAAAAAAAGCCTCGGGTGGGTGAGGGTACTGTTGGTTGGTAGGAATGAAGCCTTGCCTCCAAATTTATGATAAATTAGTTCTTATGAAATGAGAATTTTTGAAATATGATTATTGGATGGGATCCGAGCTATATAAATACAATACGCTTTGCTCGATTCAGAAACATGCATCACAATGATCGATGTTTGTATCTTCCATGCATGAGTAAGCTATAACAGATGCTATTTTTATATGCCTTGTACCATGAAGGAATTGAGTTTCTTCATGCATGATGTTTATGTGAAGAGGAGGTCCTTTCCTTAACCAGTTAAAAAGTTTTCACAAGGTTTTAGCTTTGTTGCGGTGTAATACCTAAATATTTTAGCTATTCGGTTTATAGAGTTTCAAAGAGGGTTTGTAATCATGCAACCTTCTTGATTCCAGAGTTCTAGCCTCACATTTGGATGTCAAAAAACTAAAAATAGTAAATATTATTATGGTTGTTCCTATACTATGTGCATGTGCAAAGAGTATGTTTGTCAAGTAAATGGGATAATGCCATCATGCTTTGTTAAGTATGCGATGGTGTATCGTTAGTAATGCAATCAGGTCTTGTTATTGGGCAGTTGGCTTTCAAATGGCATTTATTTGAGCATGTAACTACAAATCTAGTTTTAGTAAATAAAGCTATAGAGATAACAAGTTTGTGATAAATTATACAGTTGCTTGATGTATGAATTTGATTATTTTTTTTATAATTATTTTATTTTATTTTAATTTTTGGCTTATTGAAAGTTCTTTCTTTGGTCTATATCTGCATCTTACTTAATATGTTCTGCTTTAAGATTTGTTAATTATTCAAATCTTGTCATTTCAATTACCATATATACCCTTTACTATGATTAATTATGATTTTTTTAAATATTTTTAATAAAACTTTCGTTACATTAAAATTTAGATCCATCAATAATTAATATACATATTCTATAGCATCTGTACAATAAAATTTTATTGTACGGGTAGAGTATTATATAGTGGTCAATTGATTATCCAATTTGGATACTTTAAGAACTGTAAACAATTTTATAGGTAATTATAGTAATCAAGCGATACGGGTAGAGTTTGAGATATATTTTGGACAGTATTTTTCTTTAGTTCTCCTCGTACATCTTTAGTCCTATGGGAAGAACTAAAGAAAAATGCTGCCAAAATTTTTTTAGAGCTCTTATTATATATCGTTTGATTACTGTAAATGACCTATATAATTAATACAATTCTTGAATGGGATATGACCTATCTTTACCTATTTTGATGATAGAATACATTTATTAGTTAAGTTATATTATTTTTTATATAAATTTTAAAGATTTTACTTATATGTTATTATTGACTGAAGAATTTTTTTTGCTTTTAGATAACTAGATAGTTCGATCATTTTATCCTAATATGGATAAAAGTTGGATAAATAAATTAAGAAATATCAAAGAATATCTAGATGGAGTTCATGATTTCATTAAATTTGGTATGGATAAAAGTAGTTTGAATAGAAAGATTTTTCATCCATGCCGATGATGTTTAATTGCATCCACAAACCGTCGAAGAATATTTGATATGGAATGGTTTTACAAGAGATTATACTGAGTAAATTTTTCATAAAGAATTTATATTGCCAATATCAAGTATCAACCTCATCTGATCTTCGATCAAGTAATATGCAAGAAAATCCTGTAGGAGATGATGATATAACAGGATTGATCACAGATACTTTTCGACATGGTGTTCAAAATTTTAGAGGTTCGAGTACTATATATAAAAAATATGATATGTAAGGGTTATACATTCATGGAACGTATATATATCGAGGAGCAGATGCAACCATCAACTACTGAGTCAGCTCGGTATCATAATTTAATGAAAGATGCAGATGAACAACTATATCCAGCTGTTTGAAATTTTCTAAGATCTCCTTTCTTATACATTTATTTTAATATAAATATGGAATGAATGGTCTGGAAAGAGTTTTACTATCCTTTTCAATTTACTAAAGGATGCATTTTCAGAAGGCACTGGTTTACCATCATCTTATTATGAAGCAAAGAAAGTTATCAACAAATTAGATCTTGGATATCAAAAGATTCATTATTATCAAAATGTTGTATGTCATGGTGGAAATGCTGATCGAGAGTCATGCAATGTATGTAGATCTTCACGATGGACAACTCATGAAGAAGATGAGGATGACATAATAAACGGAATAGATACATTGTGGTGTGTAAAGACATCGACGAAGGTATTGCATTATTTTTCTTTTATTCCCTGATTGAGGAGGCTATATTCATCATCGAAAATAACTTCATTGATGAGATGGCGTGATGAAGGGCGTATGAAGGATGGAATGTTAAGACATCTAGCAGATAGTTTAGCATGGAAAATATTTAATGCCAGGCATTCTGATTTCACCTCTGGTATTCGTAATGTTTGATTGGGTTTAGCTTCAGATGGCTTCAATCCTTTTCGTACTCTAAATTCTACTATAGTACTTGGCCAATTATTCTAATACCATACAATTTACCATCCTGACTGTGCATGAAACAATCATCACTTATCTTATCAATGATTATTTCAGGTGACAAGGGTCTAGGGAATGATATTGATATTTTTTTACAATCTTTAATAGAGGAATTGAAATAGTTGTGGGAATGTGTCGATGTATTGATGCTTCCGATAGTCAACATTTAAACTATGGGTAGCTTTGTTATGGACCATTAATAATTTTCCAGTATAAGCCAATTTATCTGGTTGGAGTATAAAGAGATGGTTGCATGTCCTTGTTATGCAGATTTGACATATTCAATTTAGTTAAAACATGAAAAAAAAAATTTTATATGGGACATCGTCAATGGTTAGAACCAAATCATCCATTTCGGTTTCAGAAAGTTTTGTTTGATGGCACTATAGAATTTGGATGTGCACCTATTCTACCTTCTAGAACTACTATTCATAGACAAATAGATTCTATCAGGTACATATATGGTAAATTCTCAAAGTCTTTTAAAAAAGAGAAATGGATGATCATGAAGGAATGTCAGAAGAAGTGAATACTGGTAGGGTGGATGCATGGATATTTGAAGATCCTGATAATTATTTTAAAAATGAAATGAGGAAGATGAAAAGATAGCATCTACAAATCAGTCTAGCAAATATTTATGGAAGAAAGAAGTATCTTCTTTGACTTATCTTATTGGGAACATAATCTTATTTGGCATAATCTTGATGTCATGCACATAGAGAAATGTTTGTGATAATCTACTTGAAATATTGTTGAATCTTGATGGGAAGACCAAAGACAATATGAAGGCATGACTGGATTTAAAAGAATTTGGTATCCGATGGGAGCTTCATCCTAAAATACTTACTGATGATAGAATTTATTTGTCTCCTGCATCTTATACAATGTCTGCTCAAGAAAAGATAATTTTCTGACAATGTTGAAAAATATAAAAGTACTTGATAGATATGCATCAAACATTCAAGGTTGTGCATCTTAAAGATCAAAAATTACTAATATCAAAGTTATGATGGTCGCATATTAAAGCAAGATATCTTTGCAATTGCTTCAAGATCATCAGTGCCTAAACAAGTTTCTTGTAGTTATAATTCAATTATCATCATTCTTTAAGGCATTATATTTAAAAGTTATTGATCTTGGAGAGCTTGATCAGTTGGAGTCTGATGTTACAATTACACTTTATCAAATGAAGAAGATTTTTCTACTTGAATTTTTTTACTATTATGGTATATTTACTCATTCACTTAGCTTCTAAAGTCAAGCTTACTGGACTGGTACACTATAGATGGATATATCCTATTGAGAGATATTATTATCAGTTTTTTATTCTTTATATACTTTTGATAAAAGTAGCATCATAATGATGTATAGATTAATTTTAATTCTTGTAGGTATCTTGTATGATTGAAAGATTATATTCAAATAGAGTCTATCCAGAAGGTTCGATTGTAGAAAGATATATTGCTGAAAAGTGCTTGATATTTTATTCAAAATACCTTCAAGGTGTAGATACTGTTTTTAATAGACCACAATGGCATAGTGATTTTGTAGATAATGTAGGATTTTATAAGTTTTCTATAGCTAGTAGAGTAATGGAAAAAACTAAAGTATTGTATTGGATCAGAATCAATGGCATAAGCACATCGTTATGTGTTACTTCATAGTAAAATAATATATGATTATCGTAGGTTAGTATATTTAATGCATTTCAAGTTTAAATATCATATCTTATCTTTTGGTTTAAATTAACAATGTAAATTTTATGTAGCGAATTTTTTAATGTCCTAGCGACAAGCTAATCATAGCACTCGACCTAATCAAGGATTGAGCAGCGATGGTTAGTCGAGTTATTTCCTACATGACTTTCATAATATGTTTGAGATATATTTAAAGAATATATGGATAGATTTATATAGAATAACTCGTTAACATTTCTTATTATTTTTTAGGCATCAACAATGATGGAGCAAAATTATTCTGATAATTAATAGTCCTAGCTCGAGGACCTAACAAGTTATCAACATATATAGTGGTTTCATAATCAATGGTTTTAAATTCCATACTAAAAATTATAAGAAACTTAGGAAAACAGAGAATGACGGTGTTATGGTGAAAGTAGATGGAAAATGTATTATGGTACACTTAAAGATATTTACGAGTTAGATTACTATGGAATCTTCAGTCATATTATTTAGATGTAATTGGGTAGACATAAACTCATCCAAGGGTTTGAAATAAGATGCAAATGGATTTACACTTGTATGTTTTACATGGTTGATATATACTGGTATATTATTGAAGGATAATCCATTCATTTTTTCTTTCTAAGCTCATCAAGTTTTTTTGTTCAAGATGCAAAAGATAAAGATTGGGCCACTATTATTAAAACAAAACCTAGGGACTTATATGATATGAAAAGTAGCAGCAAGATGATGAAGATGATGACAATTATACACATTCCATGCCATTTAGTTTTGTACCAGTTGATGACGTACATTCTACAGTATCCTTGGTTAGGATGGAACTTGAAGGAAAAACTAATACTTGATTCTCATTGGTATTAAATTTTATAATGTATATATTTTTTAGTAATTATTATGTTAAATTCATATTTATGTACATTGATTCTGACCTGATGTAAATGATAGGTGATATTATGCCATGCTCGCAATGATTTCATGGTGTGCAGTTCCAGCACTCATAAATTGAGGCCGGCACTTCTTCAGCTTAGCAAGCTAAGGCAGGTACTTCTTCGATGTAGCAGGTTCATGTCGGTCCTTCTTCAGTAATGGAGGTGGTGGCCAGTTGTTCGGGACCACAGTCTACTGCAGGTCGATCATCGTCGGGGCAGTATGATCCTCTTGTCGATGTAGTAGATGATGAGCTACACATTTAGGGTACTTTATTTTAATTTGGTTTGATAAAATGTTATTACATTTCTTACTATAGTTTACTTATATCTATATTTGCAGACAGATCTGGATGTGTTCATGCAGATGTGGGCCTACAGTAGTATGGGATGTCTAGTAGATGCGCGAGGGTGAGAAGAGAAGATAGTGGTTGAGTGCAATTAGTTGGGATAGCCAATTAAAAAGTTGCCAGCTTATTGAGTTTATTTAGGGATATTTGCGCGGAGGCATCAGCTTTGTCTATTGAGTTATGCAAAGTGGAATGACATGCTTCCAACATATAAAGTTGAGATTTTATGAGTTATTCAGGTAAGAATTGAAACTAAATAATTATTATTTTGAATGGTGGATATTATGTTATATTTATATTCTTTCAATAATAATAATTTTTTATTTCATTATTTTTTCTTTTGGAATCTACATAATTATTTCTAATATTTACTTGACTTAACATTTATTTTTTTTCAGTCCAAGTTTATAGTCCCTCCATTCGCTAATATTTTGTACTGAAGTCTCTCAACCAGAAATAGAAAGAATATAGAGCATAGTTGAAGATGAAGTACAAGTTGCCGGGTATAATCGAGGAGCAGGTAGTTCGTACTTATCCTCCTGATGTACCCCCTCATTAGTGGATGGAGTTGGTTCATTATTGGTTCTCCGAGAGGGAACATGTATCTTCTAATTCAATATATTAAGCAACTTTATTAAAATATTTGATTTATATTGTATATTATACATATATATACTTTACTTTCAGTTATAAAAAGTTAGTTATTTGAAGTTGCAAATATATTCAGATATTGGTGGAGTAACATGAGCAGTATATCTGTTTTCCATACATCAGGATCCAAGAGTTATGCATGAGTCAGATAAGAGTTCGTGTATTCCTTAAAATAGGAATGGATGACTTGAAGTGGATCCAATGTTGACCAAAAGCTATATAGAGGTATGATCGTATCCTTATTATATTTAACTGCAAATAGACTTGACATATTATATAGTGTATATGTATATGCTAGATTTCAATCTTCACCTAAAGAAACACATATGCTTGCTGTAAAAAGAATAATTAAATATTTGAAAGGAACAAGTAATTTAGGAATTTGGTATTTTAAACATTCTACTTTGAATTTGATTAGATTCTCTGATGTTGATTATGCTGGTTGTAAGATAGATAAAAAAAGCACTAGTGGTACATGTCAATTTCTAGGGTTGAATTAATTTCATGGCACTGTAAGAAGTAAAACTCCATAGCCTTGTCCATAGCTGAGGTTGAGTACGTGGCTGCCGGTAGTTGTTGTGCTCAAGTGTTATGGATTAAACAACAACTAGAAAACTTTGGTGTATCACAATCCAAAATTTCAATTAAATGTGATAACACAAGTACTATCAATTTGACAAAGAATCCAATTCAACACTCTAGAACCAAGCATATTGAAATTAGACATCATTTTATTAGAGATCATGTTTCTAATGGTAATATTGTGCTTGACTTTGTGCCAACTGAAGATAATTAGCTGACATATTCACCAAGCCACTGAATCAAGATAGATTTAAGCTAATTAGAAGTGAATTAGGACTTTGTGATCCCTTCTAGACTCTTCAACCTAATTCCTTAAATTCTAAGAAAACTTTATCTAGAAAACCTCCTTAATTTTCTATTCTATTGAGCTTTAATTTTCTTCAGATTTTATTCAAAATCCTTCTGGATTGTGTTCAAATTTCTCAAAACTCTATTTTCTCTCTGTTTGAGTCGACTGGATCTTATCCTAGTCGACTGGATTTTTCTGTGAGTTTTGAACTTGTTCTAGCCTAGCCGGCTCAAACAATTTCAAGTCGATTGGAATCCTTTTATGGCTGCTCGAGTCGATTGGATTGTCGCACTGAAGCGTTTCGCTCAAGGTTATAAACTCTTCTCCGAACCGTTTGGCTTCTATGTTGTCCTTTCTAACGGTTCACTCATCTCCAAAACCCACTCCAAAGACTTCCTACTCCCTACCAAGCACTCCATTCTCTTGCTCTACCATTCTTCCTAGCTATGGCACCCAAACGTGTGACAGGGAAACGGTCCGCTAGGGTTACTCCTTCGCTGAAAAAGAAAGAAGGTCCAAGAGAAGGCAAGAAGAGCCAAGCAATGAAGAAATTGCAGAGGAAGCGACAAGGAAGCTCCATCAGCTCCCAGCCATGTACCCTCAATGTCTACTCGTCCGGTAAGCTTTGGGCGACGTATTAATTTTGAGTTTATTGAGGGCATTGGGTTAAAGATAGGAGACTTAATCGAAGAACAAGGGTGGAGGAAATTCTGTTCATTAAATGAGAAAACCTATCCCACATTGGTTAGAAGTTTTTATGAGAACCTAAGGTTGGAAATTAACCATGTGGAATCTACTGTCAAAGGGAAGAGGTTATTGTGAATGAAGAGTCCTTGCTTGAATTACTGGATATTCCTTCTAAGGGACTGAAATTTTTAGTAATTGAAAATAGAGAGAAGACCCTGAAAACTATCTTGAACAAAGAGGATGTAGGAGGAATTGGGACTGTTTTAGCTAACACCCTTTTATTGGAAATAAGACTACTTCACAACTTCATTTGTAGAATTTTCCTACAAAGAATTGGTAGGTTCAATTGGGTGAGCGAAAAAGATCTATGTCTCATGGAGCACATCCTAGAAAGAACTCTTGTCAATCTATCATATATCATAATCATGCAGATGAAAGAAACAGTTAGAAAAGCTAAAGCCTGTTTGCCATATGGTATGATGCTTACATTGTTGTTTAAATCCCATAGAGTCAATTTGGATGGTGAAGACTGATTATAACTGCATCACACTGATATCTACACATCTAGACTCTTAAGAGGATGGGATATTATCAAGTGGAAGGAGTTTGGAGAAAGAAGGGCACAAATGTAAGAGCCATTGGCAGCTCCAGTAGTAGTGAAGAAGAGGAAGGGGAAGAAGCAGCTGGAACTTCTACACCTGTGCCGCCTGAGTCAGTTGTACCTATGCCTGCTGCTGTTACTAAGGAGATCAGACCACCGTCACCTATATTTGATTTGCCTGGAGCAGAGTTTGACTTGCCAGCACCAGAGTTTGACCTACCTTCAGCTGATGTTCCATTGCATGACTATCCTACTGCAGCTACACAGCCTCCAATTGTCCAAGTTCATATTGAAGAACAATTGAAAAACTTGACAGATTCACTGACTAGTTCTATAACTTCCTTATTTAGTGATTTGAAACAATCAGTGGACACCAGGTTGGACAAATTAGAAGAGAATGTATCAAATCTAAAAGAAAAGGTTGAAGCTATTGAAGCTTCAAGGACTGCACCTCAGATAGACCTTCACCTATTCTAAATTACATCTCTTCAAGTTCTGAGATAATTTTAAAGTCTGTGGATGCCACTTTGAATGAATATCAGACTGAATTGAAAGAGCTTAGAGGCAGAGTGGGAACCATTGTAGATACAAGAGGTATGGCAGAAGATTATACTAGGGGCATTGGAATCATAAGATCAGAGCTTGGCAGACTTCGAGGATCAGCAGAAGCCTTTGCGAATGTCCAAGCAGCTGAGCTTGTATCTATGCAGAAAGAGATAGGTGAAATGTAAGAGGTAGTAATAAAGTACCAGTTAGCCTTAAGGACTTGGATCAGCAGTTGGGAGCAATGTGGGTGGAAATGGTTTCTCTCAATAGCACTGTCAGTTCATTGGAAGTCACAGCTAGGACAAGACCATTATATGATCCGCCACCCATTTCCTCTAGGGCACCTAGTACCTCTGTTCACCCTAGGGCTCCTCCTCCACATGCTTCATCTAGTTGAGCACCTAGATCCACTTCCTAGCAAGGAGTCAATGTTCCCAGTGATGATTCTGATTAGACTTTTTGTAGTTTCAGTACCTTTTTGGATGTTTTTGAAACTTTTGTAATGACTGATGTACCGAACACTTTTTGACAGAAATGAAATGAACATCTTTTTGATTACTGTGTAATGTGTGTATTTATATTATCTTGATTACATCTCTATTTGTTTAAATAGAATTCTCTCTCTAAGTTGAGAAAGTGAAATTATCTCAAACAAATATTGAAATTTTCTCAATCTATTTAAAATTCTGAGCTTACCTATTTAACCTTTTTGAATTATTGACAAAAAGGGGGAGAACCATAGAGTGCATGAAAGAATACATGAATTGTAATAGTAATACTAAAGTAAAGTAGATAGGGGGAGTTTTTAAGGCATTTCTGAATGATCTCTTGTATATTATTCTGATAAAATGTTCAAGTGAATGTCAAAGGGGAGAAACTTAAAAACAATTCATATTGTCTAGAAATCTTATAAACAGGGGAAGATATACATGTTTAACTTACATACTTCAATGATTTTTATGATGCTCTGATGCTCTAAACTTATCATATCTATCAATCGATACTTAATGTTGCTTGATACATACAAGCAATCAATCTCTGATATTTACAGCTTATGAATTTGATTTTGTGCATAATTGTATAGCACATACTGATATACATTAGAAATTACAGTTGATTTTAAAATAAATGCTTACATATTTATGAATAGAGTAGATTCTTTTCATACCCAGTGTTTTGTCATCATCAAAAAGGGGGAGATTGTTGACCCCTAAAGTGATTTTGATGATAACAAAACATTGGAGCATACATTTAGTTATCTAACAACTCCTCAAATGATTGACAAGTTTTTGTAGGACAACTACATTGATACATCTTTTAACTCTTACAATCTTTAATGTTTTGTGTTGAGTTGTAAATTATTTAGAATCTTGTAAAGAAGAACCCTACAAAAAATTTCTATTAAAAACAAGTTCAAGGGTTACTTCTAGTAGTCTTTCAAGCATCAAGTTTTCCTTTAATTTATTATAAAAAGTACTTGAAGAAGATCTTTAAAGCTTGGGACAAGTGTTCTGGAAGTTTAAAGCTGATCTGGCTGAAGAACCACATTCGAGCCGACTAAATGAACAACCCAGCCAACTCTGGCACTAGCACTGAAGACAAGTTCTCTGGCACGCAGACCCAGTCGACTGGCACCAAGGTCCAGCTGACTCATCCAGAACAAGGTTGAGAACGTTCTATGATTCTCAAGAATCTGAGCCGACTGGAATTAGATCTAGCCGACTCATCCAGAACTCAGTTGAAAATGGTCTGAGAAGCCTCTAAGACTCCAGCCGACTGGAATTCAGCCCAGCCGACTCGTCCAAAGTGAGGTATTTTCTTAACTGTGGAAGCTAGCCGACTGGCACTCAACCCAGCCAACCCGAACTTCATCCGAGCCGACTCGAAGTTTGTCTGAGCCGACTGGAATGGCGAGGTCATCTCCAATGGCTAGTTCCAGTTCTCAGTTTTTGAATTCCAAAAGTGCTCCAATGGTAACCTGTCACCTCCCAATAGTCTACAATGTTCAAAATCAAGGGAAGGCAGTTGAAGTCTCTATAAATAAGGTATGAGAACATCTTTGGAGAGACTAATGAGCGAATAATGATTTATTGAGTATTTATTGAACACTTATTGAAGTGAAGTGAGAGAGCACTAGAGCTTTAAAGTTTGCCTTCAAGCCTGCAACAACTCTTACCAGAAGCTTGAAGCACCTTTTTGAGGAAAGCAAGGAAGCCATTGAAGTGCATTGAAGAGCATTCAGTGGATCTTCACTCGAGCTGCATTGGCAACCACCCAGACAACAGAGTTTGTCTTTATTGTTGCTTTTTTAATCTATCATTTAGAATATCTGGGTTATTGGTGAGCCCTGTTGGAAAAACTAAATAGGTTACTTTGGTGAGCTTTTAAAACCAAAGTGTAGAGGTTTCTTTGGTGAGCCTAGCTAAAAACCAAAGTGTAGAGATTTTAGGTGAACCTGTAAAAACCTAACTTGGGTTCTTTGAAAGCAAGGAAGCCATTGAAGTGCATTGAAAGCATTCAGTGGATCTTCACTCGAGCTGCATTGGCAACCCCCCAGACAACAGAGTTTGTCTTTATTGTTGCTTTTTTAATCTATCATTTAGAATATCTGGGTTATTGGTGAGCCCTGTTGTAAAAACCAATAGGTTACTTTGGTGAGCTTTTAAACCCAAGTGTAGAGGTTTCTTTGGTGAGCCTAGCTAAAAACCAAAGTGTAGAGATTTTAGGTGAACCTGTAAATCCTAACTTGGATTTTTGGTGAGCCCAGTTTCAAAAACCAAAGTATAGAGTTTTGGATTATGAGCCTGTAAAACAATCCGACTGTATTCCGTTTGGGGGATATAGTGAAAATCCCGAGTGGTGAACTTGGGTAGTGAACGTAGGAGCTGGTTTGCTCCCACCACTATAATCTGCTTTGTTTGTGTTGTGTTTGTTCTATCTTTTTGCTTCTACTTTCTTTCTCTGATTAACACAGCACCTAACCCTAATTGGAATTACTTGTGCACATACTTGCAAAAATTTTGTTATTCCCAATTCACCCCCCCTCTTGGGACTAAGCCACCTGGGCAATAGGGATTTTGTCTGATGCTTTTAAAAGTGTCAGGAAAAATCGTCTCCATCCCTGTATTCCTCGACATTTTTACGATATTTTTTAAAACATCGGGAGGATTTTTGCGATGCTTTAAAGCATCGGGAAAGGTCTTTATTAGCATTGCCTTTTTTCCCTATTTTTTGTAGTGGAATGAGTCATGGTCTTTCATGTAGCTCATGGTTTTGAGACTATTTCGTGCACTATCGAGTGGCTAGGGATGATCCAAGGTGTTGATCTGGTGGTGGGGGAGGAAGCTGACATGCTGAAGGACTTATACCGCACGATTCTAGCCAGGAATTACATGATCTTAAGGGTTACGAAGCTACAAAATATATGATCAAATGATTGACATTAAAGCTAACCTATTCTAGGCTTTTAATAGTGGGATTTCGAGTGCTGTGATGGTGATCGGATGGTAGAGAGGGATTCCCTGAACTAGGTCCTGTTTTACATCATTTCTACTCCTTCAATTTTAAGGGGAAATAACCTTCACCTAGTTCCATTTAAAGGGACAACAGGGAGCAATAGTAGTCAGTTAGTAGATGCTAGAAATTAGTTTTTATTATTTTATTTTAGTTTGTTGAGGGTTTGAGATAGAGAGGAAAAAGATGTTTATCTACTCAACCCATGTGCAGCTAAGGCTACTCCATTTTGGAAATGGAATGAAGTTCTTCTTATAACAATTTATTTTCTTTCCTTATTTTATATATTTTTATGTAATAATAATAAAATTTCTTATTCCCTTTAATTATGCTTTTGTTATATTCTCTTGAATGAATTGAACTTTAAAAAATTATTCTTCAAGGAGACGGTGTGATCTTAACAAGATGTGGTTCATACTCGAATAGGAGTTAGATTGTCTTGAAGTTAATTTCTCTTCTTTTATATGGATTTGGGATAATCTATACTTATAAAGGGATAGGCCATAAATCCGAGGGATATAGTTCATATTTAGATAGAGATAGGTTACACTCAGAACCAGTTAATCACAAGTCCTTTAAATGAATGAATACTAAAATCTGTTAACAAGAAGAATGCATTTTTAATTCTTGAGATGTTCTAAGTTTAATCATGTTTTGAATTAATTTAATCTACCAATTTGTTTCTAGAAATTTGTAATCAAAATTTTTAAATTTTTTTATTTACTTCTTCATAAAATAATTATCCTAGTTCCCCGTGGATGCAATTCCAACTCATCCTATCTATATAGTTTGAGTTAGAATTTACTTTTGACTTAAATTTTGGCATCATTGTTAGGGATCTTAGCACGATTATTTTTCAAAAAAATTTAAAAAAATATTTTTTTGTTCTATTTATTACTTTTTTAAAGTTTATTACCTTCTTAGTTTATTGCTTTAATTATTATTGCTTTTCTAAATTATCTTTTATTCTTGCTAGCTAAAAGAGAAAGAAAAAAGAAAAAAGAATTGCATTCTTCTTATTTGCAAGATTGACTCCTATTTTCGCTCCTGAAGATTGATGCAGGATAAATAATTAAAGCCTAATTAACAAAGATTAGCAGAGAATAATATTTTTTATATTTTTAGATTTTAAGGAGACTCAAAGGAGACAATAAAGAAAACTAGTTTAGTTAACTACCCGTACAAGTAAACCTACAAAGTAACTAGAAAACAGGACTTGATGGTTGAAAAATCATTGTAAACTAGGATTTATCTATCAACGAGTCCGAGAATAACGAGAAAGGAATAAGTTTCGATTTTATCAATGAAGAAATGCTCCTCCGAATCAGATCTGACAGAACTCTCAAGATCTTAATGGCAGGGTTTCAAGAACTGATTCATAGCTTCGATCTTCCGTGCAAAGCTGGTTCTGAGGCAAGAACACCTGATTTTGACTCTTGATCACCTGTAACACTCAACAATGAAAATCACAAATTAAGAAGCAGCAAAGAAAAAGAAAGAATGAAAGGAACAAATGGTAATTTTTGGATTTTCTGGTCGGCTAGATAGGTAGGATAACTAGGGCCTTGCACCCCACGATGTTCTGAAGAACAAAGAAAAAGGGCCTCATACCCCACGATGTTCCAGAAGAAGAAAAAAGAAAAGGGCCTCACACCCTCAATGCACATAGCAAAGAAAATTTGATAGCATGTCTTTATTGATGAATAATAATTGATTAATTACAAGGGGGTTAGAGGGTATTTATAGACCCCCAACCAATGGTGTAAGGGATACAATAACTAGTCTTTTTCTTTCTTAGACTATAACTCCTAGAATCCTGCTTTAGGTAGCATGGACTTTTGTTTACTGAGAAGATTTGGACTATTTTCAAAGTGGGCGACAACTTGAGGCTTCTCATCCAAAGTGGGTGCCCAAGTGGTGGATTGGTGAGTTGGCTTGATGTAGGGTCAAGATGCTTCATCACTTGGCTTTGCTTGTTGGACTCTAGAGTCTAGATGATGTGGTTTTCTGTAGGTGAGTGGACTCTTCAGTCTAAATAGAAGAGGACTCAAGAGTTTGGTGAGACTCCTGAGTTTGGAGATTTAAGCAGCTGGCAACCTATTTGATTGAAACTCTATGGTAGAGAACATTTAAACTTCTTTCATTTGGTAAGCAAATAGTTTGGAACTCTCTTTGAAGTTGGCGACAAGAAGAGGTGGTGGAATGCTTGCCGACTTCTTCTAAATTGGTGTGAAATAATTTGAGTGGGGATGCCAATATGGAGAACTCCTTCTACTTTACACTTCTTAAAAAGAAGGGGCACCAATTTGGAATTCATTAAGACATGGCATGTGGGATGTCCAAACATAAGTGACATGGAAAGTGTGTTGTCCCAATGGCAAGTAAATTTTAGACATGTCATGTATTCTTATCCTGGTTGAAGTGCCAAGCAATGTTGTTTGATGTCCAAACATGACATGTGTTGATGTCCAAATCTTTGAAAAGGTGGTGCCAAGAAGAGGTTGTGACTTGGGCTAGCACATGGGTTGTCTTGAGCTAGCACATGGGGTCACATGGGTCTTCAATTGGGTGCACATGGGATGTTGTCTTGGGTCCCCTCTTGTAATACAGGACTCAATGACTCAACTAGTTACATGGACTCAATAAAAAATAAATCACATGACTCAACTAGGTTTGGATATTTGGATTTTACTCACGGTGATCCCATAGGGATATGGGTTTGACCTGTCGATTTCTTTTAGCCTTGGTGCCACACAGATAGGGTACTGACCTCAGGCTCGACTAGGACATGACTGGAGTCGATGTGGCTGTCGACTTAAAGCTAGGTCTCACAGCATCATATTGCTGGGAGTCAATCCTGCAAGACAGAGGAGATCGGAATGTTCGATATACCAGGGTGGGTTCCTAGTGGTGGACCCTCCAATGCCTAAGTCAATCTCTTGAAGAGGCAAACAAAGGAGGCTTGGGTCCCCTCTAGGTGTAGAGAGTGAAGCAGAGCTTAGAGGAGCAGGAGAAGAGGCAAAGGGACGAGAACGGAGTGCGATCTTCAAAAGAAGGGGTGCACGATTTGTATGAGGCCTACTTCTTGAGAGATGGTACGTTGGTGAGCGGATTTACAGAGATCGGGACATTCTATGGTTGATGGGAAGTGCATAAGGAAGCCTGCAAATGTCTTAATGAACTCTTTGGTGGATTCTTACAGAATCAATGATCTAGGGGTGTG
This sequence comes from Areca catechu, assembly GCA_021397845.1. Classification (NCBI taxonomy): domain Eukaryota; kingdom Viridiplantae; phylum Streptophyta; class Magnoliopsida; order Arecales; family Arecaceae; genus Areca; species Areca catechu. Next base: position 153,045,648 of record CM038052.1, read on the forward strand.
TCTCTTAGGGTAGTAGTAGTGAGTGCTCGACTCCATGTGACCATACTTTCCTTTTGGGACCTCTTTTATTTTTTGGTCTTTTGTTTCCTCTTCTCTTCTTCTTACTTGGAGGGTCTCAGGGAACTAATTTATAGGCATATGCCTAATGCCTAAAGGTAGAGAATGATGGTTGACATATTTCAACTATTATAGGTATGTCTGGAGTAGGAGATTATGCCATGATAGGTGAGGCACGGAGATAGACAAGGTAGGCCCAGTAGTGGTCAATGTCCATGTGGGGAGTTGGTGAGCATGCATCTTAATATCCAGGTAGAGAAATGTTGGGAGGTCACCCCATTTGCTTGCATTGGCTAACACATGCCTAGAATGGGTTAGAGCCTAGGTGCCATGCTAGACCAACCAGACCCTAACATATCAAATGCCACCCACTTCCGAATCCAAGTGGCTTGGCTTCCGGAGCATTGGACAAAGGAAATAGAGATCTAGTTGGTTTAGTAGGGCATAGGGGCATGCTATGCTAGGATGAAGCTAGCAAGATAAGCGCTATATGAGACTTGCAACAAGGCTATGCTAGGAGAGGTAGGTGAGGCCATGCTTGGTGAGGCAGCTCATGATGAGGCAAGCAAGGCTATACTAGATAAGGCAGCTCACAGTGAGGTAGGTGAGGCAGTGCTAGGATAAGCAGCTTGTGGTGAGGTAGGCGAGGCTGCTTTCATCAAGATTCATGTCCAGATTGGGCATGGTCCTTCAGGAGGTGATGTCATCTGATGCGATGATAGTTTTAAAAATTACTGTAGTGGTTTACAGTTCTAAGACATTATGATATGCCTCCCGGGATGGTGCCTTTAATGATAAATCGATGTTGGATGCGTTGATCTACGAGATTGAAATTGATGTCCCTTCTTCAAGGAATGGACGGGTCTTTTTGATGAGTATATATATGCATACGAGGGTTGGTCAAGCCTCTTCCATCAGCATGTTTGGGTGATCAAGAATGGTGAAGCTATAGGAAAGAGGAGAGGAGTTTTAGTCAGTTAGAGAGGCATACTAGCGGCTATCCACAATGGGTTCCTCTATCTTTCCTTCCTCCTTGCTTTCTTCTTTTTTCCTTTATATCTGATGTGTGACAGTCATGGGGGCAGAAGAGGGGGCCTAATACCTAAGATCATGGCCTCCATCTTGATAGAAGAGAAGGTCCACCAACTGGGAGAGAAGTTTATCCTTATAGCAGGCATTCATCTGGAGGTTCCTAGGGAGGATGAGCACATCATCGAAGGGACAATGACAAGGATCACCCTTCATGAAGAATTATTAAATGTGGGTCTCAAGACTCCCATGCTCCCAGTGATGGCAAATATGCTAACCTATATCCAGTGTAGTTGGTCCTCAATGCCTGGAGGACCATCATTGGCTTCTTTAGCTTGATGGTCCACCACTACATAGAGCCCAGGGCAAAGGCAATTCACCATTTCTTCCAAGATCGAGCAGAGAGACAAGATCGAGCATATCTTGGATGACAAGATTATTGCTACTCAAGGCAAAGACTATCAGCGATATATGGTTCGTTGGCAAGGACGATCTGAAACTGACGATTCTTGGATCACCAGAGAGGACTTACAAAGAATTGACCCAGATTTACTAGAGCACTATTACAGCAAGGTTGACCCATACTCGACAGAGTCAAGTTCCTCCCACCCAAAAGAATTGGTGCGGACACCAGGGCCAGAAGAAAATGATAGGTTGATCCCACATCTCTGTGGATCACCTGTGAATGAAGCCCTAAGTCCAAACCACACTTGTAAATATTTATCTTGAATTTTTGTTATTTTAGCTTAGTTAGGTTTAGCCCTAAACCTCAAAATTGAGTTCCTGTAAAAAATCCTGGACCCAAAATTGAGTTGTAAAAAATCCCAATTTCAATTGGGTCATAAATGGTCCAATGTTAGTTAGCCCTTTTTACCAATTAGGGTTTGTATATAAACTCTATTTATCAGGTTATGTCAAAACCTATTTTGAGCCAAACCCTATTTACCAAGTTTATTTAGTTGGTTATGCCTTTTGATCAATTTGATCAAGTTGGGCTTTAATTAATTAGTTAGTTTAGTCTTGTAATTATTAGTTGAGTCCTGTAATACAAGGGGGACCCAAGTCAAAACCCATGTGACTCATTGCTAGCTCAAGTCAAGCCATGTGACTCCATGTGCTAGCCCAAGTCATTGCAACATGACAACACTTCTCGGCGCCACCTTTTCAAGATTTTGGACAACACACATGACATGTTCGGACAGCATTTGCCACCTCATTGGGATAACACCACTTACCACCTCATCGGGACAACACCACTTGTCACCTCACTACCTTAGTCGACCACATGGAGAGGGAGTTGAGCCACTTAAGATGAGTAAATGAGAAGAAGTCCAAGCCATATTAGCGCCCCTTCCCCTCTCATTTTCTCACCAAATCCCAAGGAAAAGTCGGCCAAGAGTCCATCTCAAAGGGAGTGCCACCTAGCTTCTCATTGCCCCATCTCAATGTATTTCTGTCTCAAGGGGACACCAATAGGAGGAGGACCAAGAAAACTTCTTACTTTAGAGTTCAAGCTACTCAAGTTCTAAACTCAAGAATCCAACAAAAACTCTTGAGTTTTTTTCTATCCAAATTGGAGAGTCCATTTTCACACAGGAGCCCACATCATCCAACTCCAGAGACCACTAATCATGGCCAATCAATGAACCAATCTTGGCCACTCATCATCACACATCACCTATCCTCATCTTGGCGCCCAAATGGGATTAGGATCTCTTATTGTCGCCCACTTTGAAGGAAGCTCTAGATCAGCCCAAAGACAGGAGTCCAAGACACCAGAAGTAAGGATTCAAGGGGTTGTTTCCCTAAGGGAAACCAATACTAGTCTTTGTAACCCTTACACTTCTGGTTGATGGTCTATAAATACCGCATCAATCCCCTTATATTATTCATTCAAGATATATGAAATAAAGCTGACATTCTATCAAAATTTTCCTTTACTGTGTGCATCACGGGGTGTGAGGTCCTTCCTTTATTCTTCAGAGCATCATGGGGTATAAGGCCCTACATATCCAACAATCAGAAAATCCTAGCTACCATTCCAGCTTCTTCTTCCCTTTTTCTATTCCATTGAATTTTTCTTTTCCATGCCTTCTTATTATGTGATTGACTGATTACAGGTGATCGAGGTCAGACGTAATGGTATTTCTTGCCTTGGAACCAATTGGACTGAAGATCGGAGCCCGAGGATCGAGATCTTGAAGCCCTGCCGCAAGATCCTGAGAGTCCAATCAGATCTACAATCAGAGAATTATATTCACCGTTGGTAAAATAAAAACTCTTCCTCTTCTCTTAATTTATGATTCGTTGAAGGTGTTTAACCCTAGTTTAAGGTGATTTCTTAATCACCAAGTCCTATTCCTAATTAGTTTGCTTGATTTACTTTGCGGCTTTAGAACTAGTTGACTAGTTTGCTTTAATTATTTACTTTGAGTCTTTAAAACTGAAAATCCAGAAAAATTAATTGCTATTAATATCAGATAATTAGCTTAATAATTAGTAAATTAATTTTTGCATATTGTCCCGCATCACTTATAGACCACCCAACTCCATATAAGGTCTCATGGGTGGATGCATCATCCATCCCTATTATACATAGATGCTTGGTCCCCATTTAGTTTAGTACATATGAAGACAAGGTATGGTGGATGTGCTATCAATGGAGGTTAGCAATATTATTTTAGGGAGACCATGGCTATTTGACCATGATGTGACCTTATTTGGTAGGTCAAACTCATGTAGCTTTAAGGACAAGGATAAGAAGATTACCATTAAAGTTGTCTAACCAAAGACTACATCCAAAAGGCACCCAAAGGGCCCAAATAAAGTACTGAAAGAAGAACTTACATCAAATTAATGCCTAAGACTTGGAAAAGGAGATTGAGGATGGAACACTTGTTTAGGCCTTACTTGCAAAGGGTCCCTAAAGGACCTTTAGGGACCCTCAAATTGAATATCCACTAGAAGTAGAGACCCTTTAGAAGAATTTAAGGATGTCTTTCCTAAAGAATTATCCAATCAACTACCACCTTGTTGCCCAGTAAGCAACCCAAAAGGGGGGGTGAATTGGTTTCTAAAAAATTAAATGCAAGTATAAGAATCAATATAATAATCAAACTAAGTACTGTAAATGCAAGTGCAAATTGTTTTTAATAAGTATGCAGCGGAAATATAAAAGCAATAAAATAGAGCAAATGAAAGAGACAAGCAATCACAAACACATACCAAATATAGCGGTTCGGTGCTATCTAATGCACCTACATCTACTCCCCAAGGCCCACTTAGGAATATACTATAATCTCAACGATTATAGCTGATCAATTTTCCAGGCTTACTAATCAAAACTTAACTTTTTTCACAAGCTTACAAGTCAAAACCTCACTTGATTTTCCGGGCTAGCTAAGAACCTAATTGGTTTTAAGGCTCAAAGCTCACCAATAACCTCTTTGGTTTTTCAATAGGCTAACCAAAAACCTTTACAACAAAAAAATAAGTTTGAAGTAAAGAAATAATGAAAGCTTTCTAATAAAAGTGGATATCTCTTTGAAGCTTTGTTGTAGTGCTGCCTTCAACTTGATGAAGCCTCTTTTTAATGCTCAAGAAGGATTGATCTTGAAGGCTCTTGAATGCTTGGAGACTTCTTTTTGCTTGAAGGTGGTTGAACTCAATGAATAGGAGTGAATGCACTTCTTTTCTTTTCATTTGTTTTTTCTCTTTTCATTTTCTTATGTTTAGATTTGATTTGAATCACTTAAATACCTTTCCAAGGCCTCAAACTCAGTTTATGGCTGTTAGATACAAAAAACTAGCCGTTGGGAGCCAAGAGGAGCGAGTTTTGCGTTTGAAAAACTATCCGTTACTGTTCCCAGAACTCCAAGTGTCGACACTTCAAACTGTGAGTCGACACTTAGGGTCAACACTTGCACTCCATGAGTCGACACCTAGTTCAAATATCTTCAATGAAGCTTTCCGGAATTCTCAGGTGAGTCAACACTTCCACTAGTGAGTCGACACTTGATATCCATATGTCGACACTTTAGGCAAGTCTTCAATTTCAGCAAGTTTTGTAACACAAAAATCTCAGACGATAAAGTTTTGGGATGCCGAGCACTATTATTTGGCTAGTCTTATCCCTTCTTCTCCTTTCATATTTTATTTCCTCCCTAACATAATAATCTTAATTTTTGTAGAATGCAGTTGTTCAGATAGAAAATCATCTAGTGTGGGATCTACACTTGAATCTTGGAATTGTGGTCTTGCACGATCTAACAATTGAGTGAAATATTTGGACTGTTTTAATCAAAATCTATAAGTACATCTTATTTTAGTATTTTTATCAGGCATATCATATGTTTTGTTAAAAAAAATTGATGTTATCTCCAGCTCTAATACATGCATTTGGGAAAAAAAAAAAGCCTAAATATTTAAACTAAACAATCAAATTTATGTGAATACCCTTCTAAAATTAATATTTAAATAATATCTTTATAAAATACTCATTTTGCATGTATATCCTTTTATTTCCTTTTTATTTTCATATTTACCCATGCTATCTAACATCATTAAGAAATGTGCAGTTTAAAATTGAATTGACTAAATTATCCTTGATAGCTAGATGTAAAAAAGAAAATTTATAAAGGTATACATGTAGATAGCAACTTTTCAAGGATATTCATGTAATTTCTTGTATTTAGAAGTGTATATATGCAAAAAATCTTTTTAATATCTTTACCTATTTCCTATATATAATAGCTGATATCTTGAAATATTTTGGGCATTTTAGTTTTTCTCTTATTTCCCACCTTGGATGCATTAAATCAAGGTCTCAATTTATCTTAGTTTTGTCCGGTCATTGAGGTTGGTTGGCAAGACTTTCAATTTTAAAAGCCTTTGCAGCATTGGTGACTAGTTTTTTTACTTAGTACCTTGACTTACACCATTGAGCCTTTTTTTCAACTATTAGAGTTCAGCTTTACAGATCCTTGTATTTCTATTAAGAACCATATCTAATGTTATTTATAGCTCCTAATAGAAGATGCTTATTTTTTTTAATTTAGGCTAGTCATTTGTCTAGCTTTAACTATTTATCTTTCTCATCTGGACTTGAAACCAGGCATGGTGTTATCATAGTGTCCTGGATTTAGAGTTGTAATCTGATTAGAATATATTCATGGATGCAAAGAATGTCTCACTTTAGTTGGCTAACTCTTCTACAGACCATTGACTTTAAGAAGGCAAGGCAATCATAGGTAAGGATAACAATTTATGTCAACCCAACCCACAAAAGATCCATTATAAGCAGGTTTGGTTTTAATATAAACTAGCATATAACTTGCATGATGTGCATAATATAATTTATATTTTTCTTATCTAATAATTCTTGAAGTCAATAATTATTATATTATGCTAGTAAAATATACATACATAATCGATAGTTTCTCTTTTATTGCTTTTCCGTATATCATTCATGGTATTAAAAATTTTTAAAAAATATTATAAGAAGTCTTTATGTTATTGCATTAATTCTATAGTAATAAAATACTTTATTAGAAAATATGTATTTAAAGAAAAAAAATTTCTAGGCATAAAACATGACCTAATCATCAATATCCCAAAAAAAGAAAGTTAAGCAATAGGAGCAATTGTTAATTAGATCCTGAAATGTCATTACACATTTACAACAACAGCAAGGTGATGTTCTCTTATACTTTTCATTTCTTTTATTTATTAACTACATAAATTGATAAAAATATAAATTACTAAAAATGTTATTATATCAACAGATATCAGTAAAACTAAACATCATGAAGGGCAATTTGGTAACTCGATACCATTTACTCATACTCAATTGCATTCCTATTCTTAAACTTGGTAACTTGGTACCATTTACTCGTAACTCCATATTTAAGCCCAGTCTTCATCCACTCCACAGTTCTATTTTCAATAATTTTTCATAAATAAAAATATTATAAAATTTAAAAGTAAAGTTTTATTAAAATCATAGATGAGTGATCTTCTTTAGCCAAATTTATGGAAAGAAAACTATTTTAAGATCTTTCATATTGACAAAGAATCAACTTTGAAGATTAAATAGTAAAAAAAAAGATCCAATTAGTAATTCTAACAATAAAGGAAAAAAATTCTAATTCTAATTCTAAAAAAAAAAAAAAAAAAAAAAAAAAAAAGGAAAAGAGATCGTCTTGTTTGTTGCACTATAATATTCAACATTTCTATCAAAACAAATAAATAGAACCTCGATTACCATTCCAATGAAATTTAAATAAAAAAAGATATTCATGTGATTTGATAAGAGGTAATAGATGATGGTCACTAGATGTGACATTTTTCAATTATCCTATCTAATCATGCTACACTAGAATACCAAAAGAAAAATTGTCATGATAATCTTATAAAAAAATATAAGGCATGGTACGACAATAATCTATAAATTTTTTAATGATGACTTTTCTTCGCATTAAGTAAGAGAGAAAGATGGTGATTTAAAGAGATTATGAAATGATCGTAACGAATCATTTTTTGGCAAGAGGTTATAACACATCTAGTCATTTTATATTAAATTATCAAAGAAAAACTATCATGATATTTTTATGAATTAAATATAATGTATCTCATGTCATGACTACAATCCATAAATTTTTTAACGATGACTCTTTTCCATGTTAAGTGAAAGAAAAGGATTGCAACTCAAAGGTATTATGAAAGGGTAACGTGTCATTTTTGACAAGAGGTTGTAACACATTATTAAGGCATTGACATGGTTCACGTATAAGATTAAATTTCTAAATAATTCGCTTTTCAATGGGTTCCAAATAAACACGTGCCTTTTTTGAACATAATTATATATATATATATATATATATATATATATATATATATATATATATATATATATATATGTATGTGTGTGAGAGAGAGAGATAAAAGCATAGCATGTACAAATGGTAAAAAGAAGAGCTTGCCTATGCAAAGCCTCTATTTTAATATAGATATTAAATTTGTCGGGGGCATTAATGAATCAACCTATCTAATTATATTTATTAAATGAGTTGGATTTAGGTTTAGATCAATGACATGTTTAACTTGTTTTGATCCATTTAATAATCAGGATGCTCATGATCTAACCCATTTAGCCCCTTTAAGATTTGGTTAACCCATTTAAAACCTGATTAAGCCATTTTTGTCTAGTTTAACCCAACCTGCTTAGCTTGTTTTACCTGTTTAGATTCATTTAATTTGTTAAAAATCTACTTTACATGTTTAAACTATTTAAGCTGAGTTGGTCTATTTAATAAATAGGCCATACGGATCAAATCGAGTTATCTTTTTAATAAATAGATTATATTCATATATAAATTTTTTAACTATTCAGTAAATAGGTCAGTTTTGGATTGATGAATTTTTGACTTGACCTACATCCAGCTCGAACTATATCCAACCCAACCCAACCATTTGCCACCTATAGCCATCAACTGATTGGGGTACAAAATGAGGCACCTATAGTATATGCCCCTGACCATTTGCTTTGCCAACCATAGAATTTAAACTGCTTGTACTCTACCAAGCTAACTCTCTTATTGACACACACTAGAAGAACAAGGTGTTTCAAATTTTTGGTAAGAACGTGTGTTTCACTAGGGTTCTTATATTAGTCAAATTGCAAAGGTTACAAAACAATCCTAGTGTCAATGTAATTCAGCTCTTTTGTCTCCCAATCCAATTAAACTAATTGAATTATTTGTCTTATGCTTATCTTTCTAATAAAATCAAACCATCATGAATTGCTTAGATCCTTCAAGGGTCGGGATAGGAGACCTGCGATGTATCGTCGTCAGAGCATAATTAGATCTTTGTATTCCTTTTGGGTAGTATTTTATTGCCGATATGTTTAAGAGATGTCAGTGAATGCCTAAAAAACATTTGCGATGAGGATTGTCTCCTTTCATCACTACTAACATGTCAAATTTTTAATGATTAATTAACTAAATATCGATATATATACTCTTTTAGTCGTAATTTCTCTTAAAATCTCATCACCAAATTGTCCAAAGATCTTTCTATATCAACTCTCAACACAATCACGTACAGCATTTCTTCCTTTAAAAAAAAAAAAAAAAAAAAAGGTTTAGGGTTAAAAATCATTTCAGTAAAGTATAAATGAAAATTCATTAATTGTGAATATCAGTGAGTAGAAGTCTGAGTAATTTACATTACAAAATTCATATTATCACAGAAAGTTAAACTTGAGCTCCCATCAAATATTGACATGTACTTAATGATAACAATGGGGCTCCCAACGGCGAGCCTTTTCAATGCCAAGAGCATTTGTCATGCACTATGGTCATCGAAGATTCGTTGGATCGAGGCGTCTGGCCTCACAATGCCCAGACAAGATGAGGGCCATCTAGACCCTTTTGGATCCGAGGCGCTAAAAAATATTACCGACGGCATTACAAGAGTAATGGCAGGCGATGCTCAAAAGATGTTCCATGCCTTCTACCGAGTTGTGGAAGGTATGGGAAGGACTGAAGTGTATAAAACGAAGGAGAAAAAGAATAATACATAGGCGGTAGAAGGTAACTCGGCAATGGCTATTTCATACTCAATCAAAGGCCATTGACATATAGATGGAACATTTCTCGGCAACGGCTTCTATTTCGTAGCTCAATAAAAGACCTGATCATAATATTCTATACATCTCGGTCATAGCTGCTTGCAGAAAGAAATTTACAAATTTTAAAGCACGACATGAAGGTAAATTGTACAGTCAATTATTTGGCTAATCTAACTGCAGCTTTAGATCAGTTACAAGTTTAGATCCATAAATATTATCTATATACATACCATGACTGATGGCTACAACATCGATTATACTTGAATAAAATGACTATTTTTAACAAAAGCAAAATACTGATCGAAAGCAACATGGTGAGGCCAAGGTTAACAGTGTCAGCTTTCGACCGTTACTTCAACATCTTCATCCTAACACGTGGATAGGGTCGCTGGTGGATCTGACATGGTTTTTTATTCAGGTTGATTTTTGGACCCGGACCAACCTACTTGTTGATCATGAGGCTGGGTCTTGTTAGTCCCAGCTGGTCATTTGGGTTGGGTTGAAGCTGCCTAGCTTCTCTATAGCTCTTTATGTATATTTTTTTGGCGTTCTTTTGTACCCGGATATTCTAGTTCTACTATACTTTCTTAATACTGTAAGTTGTCTTCCATTTTTTTTTTAAATTAGTTTACGGCCAATTGAATTTTTGACTCCTTCCATGATGAAATATCACTTGGAATATTAGAAGATTAGAATCATGAATACCAGTGATGTGGCAGGAAACAGACGTGTAATCTCTGTCGGATGCCGTGTCAGAGAAACCCGTCACGGTGGACACTCCATCTCGGACCTCTTTGCCTGGCCGAACTCCCTCAGAATGCCAAGGCGGCCCACCAAAATCGAGTTCTGCCCTCCGCCAGGTCAGCACCCGAAAGCCCGTGGCGCCTAGGCCGGAGCCGAGCGACTTCCTTCGCCAGATCGAGCCCCTCCGAGGTCGAGTTTCCTGGACCGGAGTCGAGCCCAACCCTCCTCCGCCAGGGTGAACCCCTCCGAGGCCGAGCCCTCTGTGCTGGAGTCACGCGCCGCCCTCCTCCACTAGATCGAGCCCCTCCGAGGTCGAGCCCCCCCGGACCAGAGTCGAGCTCAGCCCTCCTCCACTAGGTTGAGCCCCTCCGAGGTCGAGCCCTCTAGGCAGGAGTCGAACCTTCCTCCACCGGGTCGAGCCCCCTGGACCGGAGTCGAGCCCAGCCCTCCTCTGCCAGGTCGAGCCCCCCAGGCCGGAGCCGAGTCCTGGCTCTCCAGTTTGGCAACCACCTCGAACAGTGCCGCCGGCCACCAGAGGGACGGAGCCACCTCCCGAGGCACCGGCGAGCCGCCCGACGATTGCGAGAAAGCACCCATCAAATCATAATAACCGTTCACAGCCACCACTTATACCAGAAAAGGAAGAAGCTCCCTGACCGAGGTGCCATGCTCTCCACCAACTGCCTGCGCCACCCAGAAGAGGAAGTCAACCAGGGAATTTGAATCCCGGAGGCGGCGACCCCTCAATCGAAGCCCTGCCAGGTTTCTCGGAGTGGAGCGACCGGGAGGAATGTCAGAGCGCATGGCAGCTTCCTTTATCATGAATCGGGAAAGACATCCCGTTCATGGCACGAAACACCGCCGCATGCACCTGCCGGTGCGGGGGAGATCCCGAGATAGGCATTCAACAGCCACATGGGCTTAAAAGAACCTTCGACACCCCAGCAGGGAGGTACGCAAGCCAAACCACGAAATATCCAAGCAAGTAAGGGGAGAGGAGGTCCGATTCACCTCGGCCACCACACTCTTCAACACACTTGCACCCTCATTCTTAGACCACACACTCCTCCTAGCATGGAGTCCATCTCAGGGGCTCGACCAGGAGGATCTGTTCTCCTGGATCGTCACCGACTTGACCGTCGGAGTGTCCCCGCCAGAATTCCCGGCCCGGGTCACTAACTCTTGTTTTGCAGGGCCCAAGGAGCAGACCGTCACCGAGAAGACGAAGGGCAGTCTGACTCTGACACCAGCTACGGGCCACGACGATCTTGGTGGCAATAGATTGGCGTACCAGGTAGGGGGCAGGACGATCTTTGATCCAACCTAAGCCCCTTGTAAGCGGCTCATCGGAAGGATGGAGACGACGCGAGTGAGAGAGGTTTCCACCAGATGTGTGGGAGACTCCCCTTCCCGAGGGAACCCGAACAACCCAGAGGTGGAACCATTCGCTCCAGCTCAACCACCCCCGGTGGAATCTCAGCTGGCTACGCTCACCCAGCAGATGCAAATCCTTGCCACAGCAGTGCACCGGCTCCAGCACTAGCACCGGTCTTTGGCTACTCACCAGCAGCCAGGGACTCCCGCGGCTCATGCTGCAGCACCCCGCGATAGCCTGCGTTCCTTCCAAGGAAGGCCTTCACAGCCACAAATCATCATTGACAACCAGGATAATCACCAAACTCCGGCGAAGAGACAACGGGCCGGATCTGTCGATAGGGAGAGCCGCTTCTCAAACCTTGAGTGGGTGACGTCCAAGCCCCGCTAAGGTAGGAAAAGAAAGACCCCCCGTCATGGACACCATGCACCCATGTCACTTTCTCCGTCTCCTTCGACGGAGGGGTCTATTGATGAGGCCATTAGGCTCATGGCAGAGAAGCACCTGGAGGAGCATGACCGCAAGCTGGCGGAGTTATCCCATCGATTTGCCAATCTACAGGGCTCCACGAGCGAGCCAGTGGGCTACGACACCCGTATCCCATTCTCCCGAGAAGTCCAAGAGGAGCCGATCCTAGATCGGTTCTGCATACCGCAGGTGGATCCCTACGATGGGACCACTGACCCCCTGGATCACCTTGAAAGCTATAAAGCCCTCATGAGGGTCCAGGGGGCAACCGATGCCCTCCTCTGCATCGCCTTCACTGCTACCCTCTAGAAGGTAGCCCGGGTGTGGTTCACCCGCCTTGAGCCAGAGAGCATCGGCTCTTTTGCTCAGCTGGGGTAGAAGTTCGTGGCCCACTTCGATGCTTGTCGGAAGGTGCCACGAGAGGCGGACAGCCTCTTCTCCATCAGGCAGCAGGATCGCGAGCCCTTGCGGGACTATGTGGCTCGTTTCAAGGCTGCTGCATTGGAGATCTACAATCTTGATGAGCCAGTTGCCATGCTGGCACTGAAGCGAGGACTCAGGACCTCCTACTTGACCTACTCGCTCAACAAAAAAACTTCCAAGACTTACTCCGAGCTCCTCCTCCGAGCTCAGAAGTACATCCATTCCGAGGAGGCAGATCGTACGAGACGGGAGCTTGATGGGAAGCCGCAGAAGAAGCCAACTCCAGTCGAGACGTCCGGGACGCAGAAGCTGGGACCCCTGTCTCCGAGCTTCCGGCAAGGGTCGAGACCTAGAAGCGCTCCCGTTCCCGAAGAGAGGTACACCCCCCTCCTTGTCCCGATGACGAAGATCCTCATGGAGATCAAAGATGAGTCCTACCTGAAGCATCTACCTCTGATGAGGCCGTCCATTGGCCGAGACAAAACAAAGTACTGTCGCTACCATCACGACCACGGCCACGACACCGAGGAATGCCGTAACCTCAAGAAGGAGATCAAAGAACTCATCAAGAGGGGTTATCTCAGACGGTTCATGGGGGGCAGACAACAAGCATAACCTCAGGCGCTCGTAGCTCTCCTACTAGTTCCGGTAGTTGATAATCGTCCTACCGAGAAGCTGGTGGGGATGATATGCTGGGGAGCCGAGTGAGCATCCAAGAAGGCCCGGGGGCAGGGCATTTTGAAAATGTACTCCCCTTTATGAGGGAGCAAGAATATGAGGAAAAATATAAATAATGATGCCGTGGTCGTCGAGATGACGATCATGAAGCATCTTGTAAAATGCATCATGGTTGATAGTGGAAGCTCCACAGATGTGCTTTTCTATGATACTTTCTTCAGGATGAATCTTTTCCCTACTCAACTCAGACCTGTGTACACCCCCCTTATCGGTTTCACGGGTGATTCTGTAAGGGTCGAGGGAGAAATTACTCTCCCAGTTACTGCTGGGACCCCACCTCGGTAGAGTACCGTTATGATGGCTTTCATAGTTGTCAGGCTTCCCTCAGCCTATAACGTGATCCTTGGTCGACCCGGGCTTAACCTGCTCGATGCCGTCGTCTCTACTAAAAGACTACTTGTGCAGTTCCCAACTCCCTACGATGTCGGGAAGATGAGGGGAGCACCCCAGTCAATGCAACACCGTTTCCAAACTCTTCCTGGGGCCAAGACCCCCGAGGATGACCCCAGGGTGGACGATCTCGACCAAAGGGCTTAAGACCCCAGGGGTGGCCCAGTTGAATGTCTACTGACTTATCTGCTCGAAGCCGACCAGGAGAAGATGGTGCAGATCGGGGCCCAGCTACAAGATGAGGAGAGGGCCCACCTGTTGGAGTTCTTACGAGTGAATGCAGATGTTTTCGCCTGGACAGCGGTCGATATGCTAGGTATTCCCTCTGATATCATCACACACAAGCTGAGCATTGACCCAAAATACAGGCCATTTTGGCAGAAGAAGAGGAGCTTCGCCCTGGAGAGGCAGGCAACATTCAATGAGGAAGTCGACAAGCTCCTCGCTGCCGGCTTCATTCGGAAGGTACAATATCCAAGCTGGCTAGCGAATATGGTGATGGTGAAGAAGAGCAACGACAAATGGAGGATCTGTGTAGACTACACCGACCTTAACAGGGGATGCTCGATGGATAGCTTCCTTCTACCTAAGATTGACCAACTGGTGGACGCCACCTCGGGTCACCGGATCCGCTCCTTCATGGATGCATTCTCCGGATATAATCAGATCCGGATGCATCTAGAGGACGAGGAGCACATCGCCTTCATTATCGACCAGGGGATGTACTGCTACAAGATGATGCTCTTTGGTCTGAAGAATGCTGGAGCCACGTACCAACATCTGGTCAATAGGGTCTTCAAAGACTAGATTGGCTGGAACATGCAGGTGTACGTGGATGACATGCTTGTCATGAGCAAGCCGAGCTCGGATCACATCGCCGACCTCGTCGAAGCCTTCAACAACCTCCGAAAGCACCAGATGATTCTAAACCCAGCGAAGTGCGCCTTCGGAGTGGCAGCAGAAAAGTTCCTCAGCTTCATGGTCACTCAGAGGGGCATTGAAGCAAACCCGTAGAAGGTCCAGGCGATCATCGACATGGAGCACCCGACATCCAAGAAACCAGTCCAGTGCCTAACAGGGTGAATTATGGCTCTGAGCTGGTTCATCTTGAGATCGGTCGATCGCTGTCTCCCTTTCTTCAAGGCGCTGTGCAAGATGCATGACTTCACTTGGACGAAGGAGTGCAATATGGCCTTCGAGGGATTGAAGGAATTCCTGGCCTCACCTTCGCTGCTCTCCCAACCAGAGGAAGGAGAGGAGCTCCTGCTCTACCTGGCGGTCACACCCGGAGCCGTTAGCTCGGTCCTCATCCGTGCAGACGAGGACAGATCCCAGAAGCCGGTGTACTATACCAGCAAAGTCCTCCACGATGCGGAGATCAGGTATACCCACTCCGAGAAACTCATTTTTGTCCTAATAATATCTATTAAGCGCCTCAGGCCTTACTTACAAGGACACCCCATCGTGGTCGTGACGGATCAGCCGTTGAGGACCATACTTAGCCACCCCGAAACTTTCGGGAGGCTGGCCAAGTGGTCCCTGCTGCTGAGCGAGTTCGATATAGCGTATCGGCTGAGGTCATCGCAGAAGGTCCAAGTCCTAGCAGACTTTATGGTCGAATGCACAGGATTCGCCGAGCCAGAGCAGACAGCGACGGAGCATCAGACTGAGCCCGGACCATAGGAGGAGCCCTGGATCCTCCACGTGGATGGCGTGTCCAACTCCGACAGAAGCGGAGCAGGCCTCATCCTCGCCAACAGTGATGGGGTGGTGACAGAATGTGCTCTCCGCTTCAAGTTCGCCGTGACAAACAATCAGGCGGAGTACGAGATGCTCCTCATGGGCCTGAAGGTCTCACGCGAGCTAGGCGTATAGAACTTGAAAGTCTTCACCGACTCCCAACTTGTGGCTGGACAAGTTTCTAGAGAATATGAAGCTAGGGACTCCCAGATGATGAAGTACCTGGAGCGAGTCCGCTCATGCACGATAGGCTTCCGATGTTTCAACATCTTCCATATCCCCTGCGAAGAGAATGCTCACACGGATGCACTGTCGAGACTCGTAACCCTACCGGACTCATCGCTAGGGCGTGTATACATTGAGCACCTCGAAAATCCCAGCTACGAAAGCCCAGAGGAGGTGCAGCAAGTCAACCCGGAGACGAGCTGGATGGACAGGTACATCAGGTACATCACTGATGGCACCTTGCCTGAGGACTATGTGGAAGCCGGCCTCATCAAGAAGAAGGCCTTCCAGTTTGTTCTAATGGAAGGCCAACTCTACCGCCAATCTCACTCCTACCCGCTCTTGAAGTGCCTCAGGCCTACGGAGGCAGCCTTCGTACTCCAGGAGATACATGAAGGCCTCTGTGGGAATCATGTAGGAGGAAGGACATTAGCATACAAAGCTCTTCTCTAGGGATACTCTGGGAGACCATGAGGGAGGACACCACCGACTTCGTCAAGAGGTGTGACAAATGCCAGCACCATGCCTATATACAGAGCCAACCGGCGGTGCCGATCTCCTAGCTCTCATCCCCTTGGCCTTTGCCTAGTGGGGGATGGACATCCTGGGGCCATTTCCCCCGGCATCGGGGCAAGGAGGTTCCTGCTGGTGGCGATTGACTACTTCACCAAGTGGGTCGAGGCAGAGCTGCTAGCCCGGATCATAAAGGCCAATGTCCGCCAATTCTTTTGGAAATCGATTATCTGCCGCTTCGGACTCCCCCGCTACATCATCACTGACAACGGACAGCATTTTGACAATCGGGAGTTTGAAGGGTTCTGCACCGAGCACGGCATCCAACACCACTTCACCTCGATAGTTCACCCCCAAATAAACGGGGAGGCCGAGGTGACTAATCGGACCATTCTTCAAGGACTCAGAACCATGCTAGACCAAGCTAAGGGCAGATGGGCGGAAGAACTTCCAAGTGTTCTGTGGACCTACCACACAATACCCAGAACGGCCATAAATGAAACGCCTTTCAACCTTGTTTTCGATGCTGAGGCCGTCATCCCAGTTGAGCTCGGCGTGTCCATGCTATGAGTGCAGCAATATGACGAAGTGCAGAACCCGGCGCACCTTCTACTCAACTTGGACCTCCTCGAGGAAACCAGAGACAAAGCCCGGCTCCGGATGGTGGCATACCGGCAACGAGTGGCCCGGTACTACAACGCGCAGGTAAGGCCCAAGGTTTTCTGACCTGGCAACCTGGTGCTGCACCGAGTCGATGCATCTCAACCTCGGGAGTGCGGCAAGCTCTTGTTGAACTGGAAAGGCCCCTACAAGGTAGTCGAAGCTCTTCCATAAGGAGCCTACTACCTTGAGAATCTGGACGGTGCCAGGTTTCCGCGAACATGGAATGCCTGCAATCTGAGAAGATATTATCAGTAATGTAAGGCTTCCCTCCAATAATAATAAATAAAGGTTTCCTTTTGCACAAACCGCTCTCTGCTTTGCAGGAATGATGATGCCATGCCAAAGGCCTGGCATGCTCAAAGCCCGGAGCCATGCTCTCCAGCCACCAAGTCTTCGAGCCCAGCTCCCAGACATCAAAGCCCAGAGCCAAGCTCTCCGACCACCAAGTCTTCGAGCCCAGCTCTAAGACATCAAAGCTCAGAGCCAAGCTCTTTGGCCACCAAGTCTTTGAGCCCAGCTTTGAGACATTAAAGCCCAAAGCCAAGCTCTCCGGCCACCAAGTCTCAGAGCCTAGCACCGAGACACCAAAAGCCCAGAGTCAAGCTCTCCGGCCACCAAGTCTTCGAGCCCAGCTCCAAGACATCAAAACCCGGAGCCAAGCTCTCTGGCCACCAAGTCTTCAAGCCCAGCTCCAAGACATCAAAGCCCGGAGCCAAGCTCTTCGGCCACCAAGTCTTCGAGCCCAGCTCCGAGACATCAAAACCCGGAGCCAAGCTCTCCGGCCACCAAGTCTCAGAGCCCAGCACCGAGACACCAAAAGCCCGGAGCCAAGCTCTCCGGCCACCAAGTCTTTGAGCCTAGCTCCAAGACATCAAAGCCCAGAGCCAAGCTCTCCGACCACCAAGTCTTCGAGCCCAGCTCTAAGACATCAAAGCCCTGAGCCAAGCTCTCCGGCCACCAAGTCTCAGGGCCCAGCACCGAGACACCAAATGCCCGGAGCCAAGCTCTCTGGCCACCAAGTCTTCGAGCCTAGCTCCAAGACATCAAAGCCCAGAGCCAAGCTCTCCAGCTACCAAGTCTTCAAGCCCAGCTCCAAGATATCAAAGCCTGGAGCCAAGCTCTCCGGATACCAAGTCTTCGAGCCCAGCTCCAAGACATCAAAGCCCGGAGCCAAGCTCTCCAGCCACCAAGTCTTTGAGCCCAGCTCCGAGACATCAAAGCCGGGAGCCAAGCTCTCCGGCCACCAAGTCTCAGAGCCCAGCACCGAGACACCAAAAGCCCGGAGCCAAGCTCTCCGACCACCAAGTCTTTGAGCCCAGCTCCAAGACATCAAAGCCCGGAGCCAAGCTCTCCGGCCACCAAGTCTTCGAGCCTAGCTCCAAGACATCAAAGCCCTGAGCCAAGCTCTCTGGCCACCAAGTCTCAGAGCCCAGCACCGAGACACCAAATGCCCGAAGCCAAGCTCTCTGGCCACCAAGTCTTCGAGCCCAGCTCCAAGATATCAAAGCCCAGAGCCAAGCTCTCCAGCCACCAAGTCTTCAAGCCCAGCTCCAAGATATCAAAGCCCGGAGCCAAGCTCTCTGGATACCAAGTCTTCGAGCCCAGCTCCAAGACATCAAAGCCCGGAGCCAAGCTCTCCGGCCACTAAGTCTTCGAGCCCAGCTCCGAGACATCAAAGCCCGAAGCCAAGCTCTCCGGCCACCAAGTCTTCGAGCCTAGCTCCAAGACATCAAAGCCCGGAGCCAAGCTCTCCGGCCACCAAGTCTTAGAGCCCAGTGCTGAGATACCAAAAGCCTGGAGCCAAGCTCTCCGGCCACCAAGTCTTCGAGCCCAGCTCCAAGATATCAAAGCCCGGAGCCAAGCTCTCCGGCCACCAAGTCTTCGAGCCCAGCACCAAGACATCAAAGCTCGGAGCCAAGCTCTCTGGCCACCAAGTCTTCGAGCCCAGCTCCGAGACATCAAAGCTCGGAGCCAAGCTCTCAGGTCACCAAGTCTTCGAGCCCATCTCCGAGATATCAAAGCCCGGAGCCAAGCTCTCCGGCCACCAAGTTTTCGAGTCCATCTCCAAGACATCAAAGCCCGGAGCCAAGCTCTCCGGCCACCAAGTCTTCGAGCCCAGCTCCAAGACATCAAAGCCTGGAGCCAAGCTCTTCGGCCACCAAGTCTTCGAGCCCAGCTCCAAGACATCAAAACCCGGAGCCAAGCTCTCTTGCCACCAAGTCTTCGAGCTCAGCTTCGAGACATCAAAGCCCGGGACCAAGCTCTCCGACCACCAAGTCTTCGAGCTTAGCTCTAAGACATCAGGCCCGGAGCCAAGCTCTCCAGCATCGATGCTTGGGACACCCAGAGGCAAAGGAGAAGCCTGCTCCCTGATCTCATCACATGTACAAAAAGATAAAGAAAAAGAAAGGAGAGAAATAGAGCATCCACAAGCCAAATAATCGAAAATCTTCACTTCATTGGCAATTCCTTGGTCTATTACAAGTGCCCCTAGACCCCCAACATGCTGGGCAGCTCAGGTCAGTAACAAAAGAAAAGATAGACAGAAAATAAATCTACCATACTTATGCGGCTCCCCGCCAGGACTCCGTGCCTGCGAGGCATCATCTCCAGGGGCCCCGAGTTGTGCGTCTCCAACCTCGGCATCCATCACCGATGGAAAAGATTCAGAAATAGCCTCCGACTCCTGGGCGTTGCCCAATTCCAGAGCCGGCTCCACATTAGAAGTGGTGGGGTATGTGAGGAAATGCTGACTATTATCAGAAACGTACCCCTGGACCTAGGAACACAGGTACATGAAACCTTTAAAAAAAGAGTCCGACACCGTCTGATGGAACTCGGCGACAAACTCCTCCAAGGCCTTGTACCTCACCACGGCTTCTTCAGCTCCCTTCCTTGCTTTGGCAGCTTACTCCTTTGGCGCCGCTGCCTCCTTCTCAGTAGCCATGGCCCTTCCCTCGATAGCGACTAGCTTATCCTTCACCGCATCTAGTTCGGCCTGGAGGGACACTGCACGCCCCTTCTGCCAGACCGCCTCGGCGTTGAACTCTGTCAGCCTCTTCTCAATCGCTGTGAGCTCCTCGGCTTTCTTCCTCGACCGGCTCCGCTCCCGGTCAAGGTCCTCCTGGAGCTCCTTCAAGCGCCTCTCGGCACTGGTGAGTTCTTTTTCGAGCTCCTCATTCTTCAGGCCGAGCTCTCGAGAGATGTCGGACTTCTCCTTTAGCTCGGTCCTCAAGGCCTCGACCTCCCCTACTCATTGCTGGTCATTCTTCATCCAGTTCTGGCAACAGTCTCTGATTAGGAGGGTCTCGATGCTGATCTGCACCAAGCCAGACATCAGTAAAAAAAAAGAAGAGAAAAAAAAGAAGAAAAAAGAGAGAAAGTAAAGCCACTTACCATGAAAGGTAGGGGAAAGATACTACTAATTGCATCCCCTAGCACCTTCCCGGCCATATCCCGCCAGTCGCATGATTGGATTGAAAAATCCATCATGCGCACGGCCAGCTTCTGGTCCCGGAGCAACAAGATGTCGGGTCCCAATCTGAATGGGATCTGACAGTAGTTTCTTTCCTCCTACTTGCCCCCGAGGCAGAATCACCCACTCCGCCACTAGAAGAGGCCTCAGGGGCTGGTTGGGAGCTCGGTGCATCCTCAAGTGGCACCCCCGACGCCGGCTCCGCTCTTCCCCGCACCTCCTCCTCGATGATGATGAGCTCTGGAGGAGGAGGTGACATGATGGCAACGGCTGCAGCAGTAGCCCTGGCCCGGACGACCACCTTCAGCTCCGGGGCGGGGATCGGCTCTCGTCGCCTCAGCCGCTCCAGCACAGGCCCGGGTGCCCTCTGCTCTGGCTCGGACACGGCAGCCACTACTCCCCTTTCTTGTGCGGAGGCAGCTTCGGACTCCCTCCCCCTCAGCTTGGTCGACTTGATGGGAGCGGCCGCCAACGCACCCTCATCACGAGCCCTCTTCGGAGAGGACTCCTTAACTAATCCTGATGGAGGCCTCTTCCGGGTGATCGAAAACAAATTATCCACCAAGAACCTCATGCCTACATATGGAAGATACAATGTCAGTTCCAGGTCAGAAGAAACAGATTAAGAGGAGTAGAAGGGACTTGAGCCGAACTCACCCAACTCTCCCATCGGGCCAACCCCGGTCTCGGTGAGGTTCTGTTCTGACAACAGAACCTTGAGGGAAGGAATCTAGGCAGTGCAGAGTAGCTCGTAAACATCCTTGTCGGCTGCTTCGATCGCAGAATTTTGATTGGTGGATCGATCTGGGTCGCTCCACACCCAGTCAACTCCCTCGATTGTGGTAAAGAAAAACTTACTCTTCCATCCTTTGATGGAAGAGGGGAGTTCAAACTTGATCCCCTTCGGGCGAGAAGAAAGAGACCACCACCTGTCCTCGGTAGGGTGGCGCTTCAGAGTAAAGAAGGCTTTGAATAAGGAGAAACGGGCGACAATCCCGTGGAAGTGACAGAGCACGATAAAGCAGAAGATGGTCCTTATGACGTTCGGAACGAGTTGAGCAGGGACCAACCAATAGTTGCCCAACATAGATAGAAAGAAAGGATGGAAAGGGAAGTGGAGCCCTCCTGAGAAGGTCCCCTCATAAAAGGCGATCCGGCCCGGGCTACTGGAAGTAACCCGATCTCCTGGTCGAGGGATCAAGAGCCGAATAGAATACGGGATGCCATAGACATCCTGAATGGTCCCCAGTTCCTCAATCAAGATTGTTGAAGCAATCCCACCGGGACCTGTGGACCGAGAAGGATCAAGAATGGGTTCAGATGGGGAAGGAGGAAGAACGGGGATAGGTTCAGGTTCCCTAATGACTATGCCACCAGGGGGATGTCTCCTACTAAGCTCGAAGCATGCCCCATCTCCCTCCTCATCGGAAGAAGAGGAAGATGGCAGTCTTGGCCTAGAGGGCCTGGCTTCATCCCGGTTAGTTGAAGGATGAAAATTTGGCCCGAATTGAGACATGACAAAGAAGATCAAGGAAGGAAGGAGAAAGCGGAAGAGAGACCGGAGGTGAACCTAGTCCTAAGAAGAAGATCCTACTCAACCGAGGCAGGGAGAAAGGAGACTGACCTGCTGTGAACTTTGGGAGACAAGAGTGGCCGGGTGAACGGAAGAAGAACCTCAGTACAATGGTGGGCACAAAGGATTTGAAAGATGGTGTGTTTTGGGAAAGGTTACCTTTTCTTTCGAAGCGATCGGTGCCCAACCGTACCGTTACAAATTCCCATCATCGGATCCGCACCATATGTCGATAATCGATAGGGCTGACATCTGGCTTCAACTGCGATCGCTCCGAATTCTGTGCCTGCAATAACTACTCCTCGGACGTGTCCACGTGGCTCCCTTGAATAGGTTGAAGAAATCGTTTCTCGAAGCACCGTCGATCATGGCCATTATTGCACCGGATTCTCACCTTTCCATGTCATCTATGCATTTACTCCCTTCGCCTGGAGTGCTTCGCACCAACGGGACTCGGGAGTGGGAGGCAAATGATATGGCAGGAAGCTGACGTGCAATCTCTGTCGGATGCCGTGTCAGAGAAACCTGCCACGGTGGACACTCCATCTCGGACCTCTTTGCTAGGTCAAACTTTCTCAGAATGCCAAGGCAGCCCACCAAAACTGAGTTCCGCCCTCTGCCAGGTCGGCACCCGCTAGCCCGTGGTGCCTAGGCCAGAGCCGAGCAACCTCCTTCACCAGATCGAGCCCCTCCGAGGTCGAGCCCCCTGGACTGGAGTCGAGCCTAGCCCTCCTCCGCCAGGGTGAACCCCTTCGAGGCTAAGCCCTCTGGGCTGAAGTCGCGCACCGCCCTCCTCCACCAGATCGAGCCCCCCCTGGACTGGAGTCGAGCTCAGCCCTCCTCCGCCGGGTTGAGCCCCTCCGAGGTCGGGCCCTCTAGGCAGGAGTCAAGCCTTCCTCCATCGGGTTGAGCCCCCTTGACCGGAGTTGAGCCCAGCCCTCCTTCGCCAAGTCGAGCCCCTCGGAGGTCAGGCCCCTCGGGCCGGAGCCGAGTCCTGGCTCTCCAATTCGGCAACCATCTCAGATAGTGCCGCCGTCCACCAGAGGGATGGATCCACCTCCCGAGGCACCGACAAGCCACCCGAGGACTGCGAGAAAGCACCCATCAAATCATAATAACCATCCACAGCCACCACTTACACCAGAAAAGGAAGAAGCTCCCTGATTGAGGTGCCATGCTCTCCACCAACCGCCTGCACCACCCAGAAGAGGAAGTCAACCAGGGGATTCAAATCCCGGGGGACGGTGGCTTCCCAATCGAAGCCCTGCCAGGTTTCCTGGAGTGGAGCCATCGAGAGGAATGTCAGAGCGCGTGGCAGCTTCCTTTATCACGAATCGAGAAAGACGTCCCATCCACGGCATGGAACACTGCCGCACATGCCTGTCAATGCGGGGGAGATCCCGAGGTAGGCATTCAACAGCCACTTGGGCTTAAAAGAACCTTCGACACCCCAATATAGGGGGGTACGCAAGCCAAACCATGAAATATCCAAGCAAATAAGGGAGAGGAGGTCCGATCCACCTCGGCCACCACACTCTTCAACACACTTGCACCGTCATTCTTAGACCACAAACTCCTCCTAGCGTGGAGTCCATCTCAGGGGCTTGACCAAGAGGATCTGTTCCTCTGGATCATCACTGACTTGACCGTCAAAGTGCCCCTACCGGGATCCCCGGCCCGGGTCACTAACTCTTGTTTTGCAGGTCCCAAGTAGTAGACCGTCGCCGAGAAGATGAAGGGCAGTCCGACTCCGACACCAGCTACGGGCCATGACGATCTTGGTGGCAACAACCATAAATCCAATCACAAGTACCATAAATCCTATCGAGAATCCTAACACAAGCCTGGCCTAAGATATCTCAATGCCATTGTTGGTTGGAAAATTGATTCCTGGATCACTATTGATGTGGGATCATCAGGTCGCATTTGGTTAGGTTGATTGCATCCAAAATGGCCAACCATAAAATATTAGTTAGGTTCTTTAGCTTTGTATAAGTATCTAAGATGTATTAAGTGTATCACTGATTTAGAACCAAATACATTCTCATATGAGTTCTCACATACTCTTTCTATTTAATCCATGGTATTGTTGTTCGGCTAAGGGTCCAAATCTATTCAAATCCAATTACAAGTATCATAAATCTAATTATAAATATCACAAATCCTATAAAAAATACCATTATTAGCTCATGATCAAAGCAAATGAACCTGTGCTCCAATTTCCGCTAATCCATATGATTTACATTGATACTATTTATAACAATCTAAGATAACACCTAAATAATAAGCCCGAAGGTGTTATTTAGATTTTTTTTATCCTATATAAGTATCTAGTATCTACCTAATGCCTAACCGATATGCAATTAAACACACCCACACGTGGATCCCGCTTTTTTTTAAAAGGAAAATTATTTTAAGAGCAGTCTTTTAAGCATGGGGTAAAATATAATTTTCCTTTTTCCCCTCCCATTAGAAATTTGGTAGGTAGTCCCTCCTTTAACACACCACCCCTATAAAGGAAAATAAGAGCATGAGATACACTCTTGATTGACACAGATTTTGGCATAGGATTTGATTCTTCAAAATGTATAGTTTGTAGGATGTAATAATCATGTAATCATTGAGCAAACTAAATTTGATTGACTTGAGTAGCTTAGCTCACTGATAAATCATTATTAGAAATTAGGACTTCATTGATAGAATTTTATTGATGAACATGATTTATCAGAAATTTCTAACAGATCATTGATAGATTTTAATTAGAAAAATAGTAACAAAATATATTTAACATATCCTATAATCTTTGATAAATTTTTGATGGATTATTTATCAGAACCAATTCCATCAAAAAATCTCTTAGAATCTTTTAAAAAAATGTTAAAAAACTTAAAAATATTTATAACGGATTTAGTAACAAATTATTTATCATTAACACTTTTGATGGAATTTGCCATTAGAAATATAAATTTAATAATTTTTAAATTATTGGAATGGTTATTTTTAATAGAAAGATGGTCATAAATATTTTAATAAATAAAAAGTAAATTTTTTGACAGATTATCTATTAAGAAATTGGCATCAATAATTTTTAAATTATTAAAATGATTGTTTTTGAGAGAAATATATTTAGAAATATTTTAACAAATATAAAGTAAGTTTTTTGGCAAATTATCTATTTCCTGGAAAGATAGTTAGAAACATTTTAATAAATATAAAGTAAGTTTTCTATAGATATTTGAATATAGAAAAAATATACTTTTTAATTTTTATAAATAAGTAGATACAAAGACTTGAACTTCAAATAATTGAATAGCCTACTACTTATCTTAACCACATGCCCAATTATATATTAACTATGTTTTAATTGAATTATTGTACATTTATAAGCAATTTGATAATTGTGTGATGGCGTGCTATCCTTGATAAGTGATGAAGAGGTGGAAAGGTCCCATGAAATAATTTCTTTATCCATATATGGATTATCTATTCATTAATATTTTCTTTGAATAGGCAAACACAATTGGAAATGGATTTGATGAGATGCAGTGGATATAGCATAAGGTCCCTCATGGGTAGTGAAAAGCTGTAAAGGATACTTTATTATTGGATTCAAATTTCATATAATTGACTATGGTCAAGGTAGAAAAAATAATGAATAGTGGAGTTTGTATCAAAAGGAGCTATTATAATGATTATGAACATGACTAATACAAGATGTTACTTAAAATTATATACTTACGGCATTATGGTACTGGAAATAAAGTTATACTATTCAAATATGATTGGTATGATACAGAGAAGGGGATTAAAACTGATAAATATAGTCTTATTGAAGTCCGACACAATTTGCATTTCTCCACAAATGAGCCATTTGTTATGGCTTAGCAAGTGCAGCAAGTTTATTGCATTGCTTATCCATCAAGAAGGAGGGATAGATACGACAATGGCAAAATTAGAGCAATGAGCATATATGACATTCCAGTTACCACAATTAATGAAAAAAATATGGCTACGATTGATGATATCTACCAAGAGGATGAAATGCTCATTTCAACTCTAGTTGAAGTAACAAATGCACTTGATGGTGTTGATATTCTTGTAGATTTTAGTATGTATCAAGAACTCGATGGAGGGGAGTTAAGATAATTGCAACAACAAATAATAGAATTAGAACACGAGTATGATGAAAAAGATAAAGGGGAGGAAGAGAAATTTGTTAAAGAAAATGAGACTGAAGAGGAAGAAAATGAGTTTGAATTATTTAATAGTGATGATGACTAATTTATTTAATTGATGTGTAATTTTAGGTTTTTGTAAAATATATTGATCTAAATTATTATCTTTATTAGATAATTTTGCCCCCGATCCTTTCCTCTTCTAACCAAGTTCAAAGTCATGGATCCAATATTGCCTCCTATATCAAGTATTGTAAAATTATTTTAAAATATATTTTTTAAAATTTAGTTGAGATATTATCTTTGCCAACTAACATATTCTATTATGATATTTATTATTATTATTCAATTTCACCGTATTTCAATTATATTTGGCTAACAATATTTTCTTCTAAATACCATGGTAGTATGAGATGGTGCAAGCGGCTCCTAGGGAGGGAGGAGAGGTGGTAGAGGATGAGGGGTGCACTATTGTCATACTACTTCTATTGTTGTGCTTGACAAGAGACCACCATTATATCCATAATGTATTCAGGATAGTCCTTTATCTCACACACAAAACCAGCAGGGTACCTCTCTTCATCACCTGGGATAGAATGATACTACTAATATTGTAGATGATTTTACTTATCCTATAGATGCTCTCGATGAATCCAGTATTAGATCATATACCAGAAACTAGTCCACCACTGTCTGCATCCTCTAGGACAAGAGGGCTAAATCAAGGGACTTCAAAGCCTACAGATTCATCAACAAGGCAATGTATCACTACAAAGAGTGGAAAGTATATGATGGTTAAATTACTTTTAGTTCATAAAAATTACTAGTATTATATTATGATATTACATAAATAATTATGTAGATTTCAAAAAACTTGATGTTTTCAGATTTAATTTTAAGTTTGGATATCATTGTTTCAGTTTATATAAGAATACTTTTTTTATTGGTTTTAGTATTCTTGTTGATGGTTTGTATAAATTAAAACTTGATAATTTTTTTGTGGAATCCCTACTTACTATGCATTTAATTTTGGAATTAAGTGTAGTTTGCTAAATAAAAATTCTGCTTACTTATGGCATAAGTGTTTGGGTTATATATCTAAAGAAAGATTAGAGAGATTAGTGAAGAATAAGATTCTTCCAAACCTAGATTTTACTGATCTTGGTACATGTACATATTGCATCAAAGGAAACCAAACTAGACATAACAAGAAACATGCCACAAGAAGTACTAGGCTTCTTGAAATTATACATACTAATGAATACAAACTTTTTGATGTTCCATCTTTTAGTGGAGAAAAATATTTTATCACTTTTATTAATAATTTTTTATACTAGGATTTTGTCCATTTGTTTAATAAAAATCTCAAGCAGTGGATGTCCTTGAGGTGTTTGTGATTGAGGTTGAAAGGTAACTAGATAAAAGAGTCAAAATTGTACGGTTTGATAGAGGTGGTGAATACTATGAAAAATATAATGAAACGGGATAATATCTAGATCCACTTACAAAGTTCCTTGAAAGATATGGCATATGTGCACACTATTATATGCTAGTTACATCTCAACAAAATGGTATAGCTGAAAGAAAAAATTGGATATTAATGGATATGGTTGGAAGTATGATGAGTAACTCCTTACTATCCAAATCATTGTAGATGTATGCTCTCAAAACCACAATGTATTTACTAAACAGGGTTCCTAGTAAGGCAGTTTCAAAAAATTTTTTAAATTGTGGATTAGAAGGAAACCTAGTTTATGGTATCTTCATGTTTTGGGTAGCCTAACGAAAGCAAGAATTTATAATCCATATAAAAGCAAATTAGATTCTTGAATAATTAGTGGTTACTTTATTAGTTACCTAGAGAAATCTAAAGGGTATAGGTTTTATTATCCAAATCATAGTTAGAGAATTGTTGAAACCGATAATATAAGATTTATTAAAAATTATGAAGTCAATAGGAGTGATAAACGACACAATGTGGAGATAAAGTTAGGGTAGACATTTCATTATCCATAAGCATTCCTTCATCAACAACTATAAAACATATTGTGCCAACCATTGAACAATGTTTAAACAGCACTAAAAAAAATTTGAATGAGGAATCATCCCTTGAAAAAATTAATTCATAAATATTTGACATACTTGAACCACAAGAAATGCCTTTAAGAAGATCTGAAAGAGAGAAAATTGGCTATTCTGAATGATTATGTGGTTTATTTATAGGAGTTAGATTTTGATATTGGAATTAATAAAGATTCAATTTCATTTTCACAAGCCATAGAAAGTACTAAGTTCGATAAATGGATTGATGCCATGAAAGATGAATTGAAATCCATGGAATATAATAAAGTCTAGGATCTTGTCGAATTGCCAGAAGGTTCTAAATAAGTCAGGTGTAAATTGGTTTTTAAGACCAAGCATAACTCAAATGGCAATGTCGAACGATATAAAGCTAGACTTGCTGCCAAGGGTTATCTCAAAAAAGAGTCATTAATTATAAAGAAACCTTTTCACTGGTCTCAAAGGAAGATTCATTAAGAATAATTATGGTATTGGTGGCTCACTATGATTTAGTGTTATACGAAATGGATGTGGAAACAACCTTTCTTAATGAAGAGCTTAAGGAAGAAGTTTATATAGATCAACTTGAAGATTTCTTGATAAAAGGAAAAGGTCAGATAGTATGCAAATTAAAAAGATCAATATATGAACTAAAACAAGTTTCTAGATAATGGTACATCAAGTTCAATGATACCATAATATCTTTTGGATTTAAGAAAAACACCATTGATCGGTGTATGCACCAAAAGATTAGTGGGATCAAGTTTATATGTTGACGATATTTTGCTTACTACTAATAATTTAAGCATATTGCATGAGATGAAAGATTTTCTCTCAAAGAATTTTGAAATGAAAGATATGTGAGAGGCATCTTGTATGATAAGAATTGAAATATTCCATGACAAATTAAAAGATTTTTTAGGATTATCTCAAAAACATATATTGAAAGAATTCTAGAAAAATTTAATATGGATAAATGTCCAACTGTAATTGTTCCGGTTCAAAAAGGAGACAAATTTAGTCTCATGCATTGTCCAAAGAACGATGTAGAATTTAAAGAAATGGAATCAATTCCTTATGCTTTCATTGTGGGCAGTTTGATGTATGTGCAAACTCGCACAAAACTAGATATTAGTTTTACGGTCAGGGTGTTAGGTAGGTATCGAAGTAATCCTGGAAGAAAACATTATAAAGCTACAAATAAGGTTTTGAGGTACCTACAAGGAATGAAGAATTACATGCTCATGTATAGGAAATGCAACCACTTGGAAGTTATCAGATACTTGGATTCAAATTTTGCTGGATGCGTTGATGGCAAAAAATTCACATATATTTATCTTTTTATGCTGGCTGAAGGAATAATATCATAGAAAAGTACCAAACAATTTGTCATTGCTTTATCCACTATAGAAGTAGAGTTTGTGGCATGTTTGGAAGCCACAATCCAGACATTATAGCTGTAGAATTTTATTTCAGGACTTTGAGATTGTCGATGCTATTACCGAGCTGCTAAAAATTTATTGCAATAATTCTGCAATGTTATCCTTCTCTAAAAACAACAAATATTCAAGAGGTGCCAAATATATGGAATTAAAGTATGTTACTGTTAAGATGGAGGTTCAAAAATGAAAAGTGTCTATTGAACATATTGGAACTGATCTCATGATAGCAAATTTATTGACAAAAGGTTTGCAATCAAAGAAATTTAAAGAATATGTAAATGGATCTTGGTTGTTACTACAGTAAAAAGGAGATTTACCGATGCTATTAAAGATATTTGTCGATGCTTTTAAGTGTTGGTAAGAAATCTCTCGATGCTTTTTAAAGCATCACAAAAGCGTCGAGTATGTAAGCATGGGGACGTAACCTGCCAATGCTTTTTAAAAGCATCGACAGATGCTGACTCTTTAAAGTGTCGCTAGATTTAAACCTACCGATGCTTTAAAGCATCACCTCTCAATAGGGTACATCCATCTGTACTGTACCGATCCACCAAGTTTAGCTTCTGAAGCTAGGTAAATGAGTAGATGAACCATAATCGTAAAAAATCTAGGAGGAAAAATCTTTTGCATCTGACATAATGTAAGTATGACTTAAGACTGCAACTGATCAAGCTCCTAAGAATCAAGAACCATAGAACATAATGTCTTAAAGAGTGATGATAACTGAAAAACAACCGTAACAACTTGTTTCGGCATTGACGACCTTAAAGCTAATGGAAGAATATCTTGCATTAGTATATGTCCATCATGACTTTTAAGATTTGAAATTTTTTGCTCTTTCAGATTTACACATCGTGAAATATTTGATGCATATCCATCAGGAACCTTGATATTCTTTAAAACTATTAGGAAAAGATCTTTTTCTCGACTAGATATTGTATAATATGCATGAGGGATATAAGTTCTATCATTTGCAGGTACTTATGGATGAAGTTCATGTCAGATGCCTATTTCTTTTAAATTAAGATGTGCCTTCATGTTATCTTTAGTCTTTCCATCAAGATTTAATATTGTTCCAATCAAATTATTACAAAAATTCTTTTCTATATGCATAACATCAAGATTATGCTGGAGTATATTATGCTCCCAATAAGGTAAGTCAAAGAATATGCTTCTTTTCTTCCATAATTGTTTAGTATGCTGATGGATAGATGCTGTCATTATATCATCATCATTTCAACTTCAAAGAAGTTATCCAGATCCTTGAATAATACTGTATCTAAAGTGCAAACATTGACTTCCTCTGATACTTCTTCTTTTGCTGAAATCTTAATATCATCTCTTCCTCGCTTTTTAGAGGACTTTGTCATCTTACCATAACTGTATCTGATACCAAGCATTTGTCTACAAATATCAGAACCAGAAGGTTGAATTAGAGCAGATCCCAACTCTATAGTACCATCAAATAAATCCTTCTGAAATCAAAATGGATGATTTGCTTCCAACCATCGACGATGTCCCATATAACAAAACTTTTCACCATATTTTAACTAAATTGAATGGGTTGATTCACTATAAGAAGGACATGCAACTAGTCCCTTAGTGCTTCAGCCAGATAATTAGCATATGCATGAAAATCATTAACAGTCCATAATAGAGCTGCTCGCAGTTTGAATGTTTGGCCATTCAAAGCATTAGTTGCATTGATACCCTCCCATAATTATTTCAATTTATCTATTAAAGGTTGTAAGAAAATATCAATATCATTACCTAGACCCTTATCACTAGGAATGACCATTGATAAAATAAGTGAAGATTGTTTCATGTATATCCATGGTGACAAATTATAAGGAATCAGAAAACTGGCCAAGTGCTATAGATAGAACTTAAGATTCGAAATGGATTGAACCCATTACTGGATAAACCCAGCCTGACATTACGAGCATCAGAGGCAAAATCAGGATGTCTATCATCAAATGCTTTCCATGCTAAACTATCCATTGGGCGTCTTAGCATTCCATCTTTTGTATGTCCTTCATCATGCCATCTCATTGACGAGGCTGTCTTTGATGATGCATAGATCCTTTTTAATCTTGGTACAAGAGGGAAATAATGCAATACCTTGGCCAATTTTTGTTTAATTTGTATTGCACCTAATTCATTTAATCCCTCACTCTCATTTTCTTTTTGCTTCATCCATCGTGAACATCCATACACATGGCATGACTCTTGATCGACATGTTCTCCCTGATATAATATACAATCATTTGGACAGCTATAAATCTTTTCGTATCCAAGATCTAATTCCTTTACTATTTTTTTGGCTTCATAACAAGATGTTGGTAAACTAGTACCTTTAAGAAATGCATCATTTAATAACTTGAGCAACATAGTAAAACTCTTGCCAGACCATCCATTCAAGTATTTTATATAAAATAAATGTACAAGAAATTTTTTTTTTGAAAAGTTCTTGCAACCAGCATATAATTCTTGATATGTATCTCTTATCAGCTTCTGATAACGATTTGTTCCAACATTAGTTGGAGGTATCGGCACCCCATTATGTATAGATTCAGTAAATATAGGACCCTTAGGTAGCCCAACTACTACTTATCCTCCACTGCAATCTCCAGGATTTTGAGCACTATATTCAAAAGCATCTCTGAGCAAACCCCTAATATCATCATCTCTTGCAAGATTTTTCTGTTGGTTATTTGATCCAAAATCAGGTATGTGTTCCATGTTAGAGGTTTGGTTATATGTAGATGGTAACCTTGGCTCTCCATAAAAAAATCACTTTGTATAACCTTATAAAAAACCATTCCATACCAAATGTTCTTCAACAGTATTTGGATATAGAGAACTGGAATTTATACATTTTCGGCATGGACATAAAATCTTTCCATTGATGCTACTTCTCTCCATACCAAATTTAATGAAATTTTGAACTCCATCTAGATATTCTTTGCTATTCCTCGATTTAGTTATCCAACTCTTATCCATTGTAAGATAAAATTAACTGAAATAAATAAATATTTATAAGAACAAAATGCACCCTATCATCAACTAATAGGTAAAGAGGTCCTATCCCATTCAAGAATTGCATTAATTATATAAGTCATTTACAGTAATCAAAAAATATGGAATAGGAGCTCTAGAAAAATTTCGGCAGCATTTCTCTTTAGTTCTTCCCATACAAGTAAAAATGTATGAGGAGAACTAAAATGAAATGCTGTTCGAAATATATCTGGAACTATATCCATAATGCTTGATTACTGTAAGCACCTATAAAATTACTTGCAATTCTCAAACTGTCCAAACTGGACAATCAATTGACCACTGTACATATTTCTCCCATCCATACAAAAATAAAATAAATATACGGATGATGTAGAATATGTACATTAATCAATTGACGGGTCTATATTTCTATGCAATGCAAGTTTTGTAAAAAATATTTAAAAAGCCATAATTGAACATAACAAAGCTATAAATGTTATTTTAATGAAAGATTTGCAATAATAAATAAATCTTAAAGCATAAGATGTTTAGTAACATGCAGGTGTATACCAAGAAATTTATAAAGAAACAAAAATAATCTACTATAAAAAAGAATAATAAATAATGAAAAATAAGGAGGAGGCTCAGTTCTACTATTTAATCACAACTAAATCAAAACGACTACAATCGGTTGCCTACAAAAGAAGGCCATCCAAGATTGCTGCCATTAGAAATAGTTGAATCAGCCAAACATACATCCAAAAATCATAATAGCCTCCATATACAAATCTTAAACCAATTTTAAAATATTTTAGAAAGCTTCTTTACTCTCTGAGCAGTCAAGCACCTGATAATAAGAAGGTAACAAAACCGGTAGATTTAGACTTAAATTCAAATATAATGTAAGAACAGAATAACATAGTGAAGTACAAAACCTGTGAGGTGCTACTTTGTTTGCATGGAATCTATTTTAGCTATAGATAGGGATAAACCTTACATACTGTCTTAAAAACTAATACATGAAGTACGTACTATTTTGGATATTTTTATTTAATAATATTTTTAATTCTGTGGCTATAAAGTTTAGTTATTTGACTTATATTCATATTTATATTAGTATTCTTGATATCCTACTTATTATATCTATATCCATTTAAAATAAATATAGATATAAATTTTTATATCTAACTTATATCCTTACCTATATCTATATTTGTATTTATCAAATAAAATAAATATGAATATAAATATTTTGATATCCAACCATATCCAATCCGATTTCAATCCTAAGATTAGTAGCCTTGGTAGCCCCATCTAATACTATGAGCATTTGCATGGGGTATTGATCCTTTCATTCACCGAGTTGGGAGGTACTGGTTGGTTAGATCGCTATACCTACGGCTCCTAACTTGGTGTATATGTGATCTTTCACCATTCATTCAAAGATCATTTATACCTAAATTCATTAATTTAAATATAGAAGTGTCTACATAGATTAGATGTTGTAGCACTGTAGCTATTCTCGCCCTTGCACGACTTGGATTGGCTTACCAATACCGATAAGCATGTTGCATAACATGTTGAAGGATCTTTCATCCATACATAATCACTCATTCCAATCATGTTCATAATATTGATGGCTCTAGTAAGAAACCTATCATAAAGAGTTTCTTCATAGCCTTCCACTCCCTTATCATCACCATCCCTTCTTGTCAGTCTTTGGTGTACCTAGAAGTTAGGTAATAGCCGGCTAATGTATGTGCATAGATGACAACAAATACCACATTGATATATATTATCAAAATTATAGCATAAACTCGGTTTTTTAACTCACTAAAATATATAAGAAATCACAAATATATTGAAAAAAACTCCTATATATTAAAGTAGGCAACAGAAACTAGAGAGGGGGGGGGGTAGAAATCATCGAACCAAAAGGATTATTCATTTCATTTTTATAGCTCAATCAAATATCAACCGTGGTGCAAATGGAATAATAAAAAACAAAAGGATTCACTTCTGTGAGCTATCATTTTTAAAATGATAAAAATGCTTACAATCCTTACCAGCTGATGAGAAATAGTAAGAGGCAAGTGCTTACAACCACTTGGTCGACCGGTGGAGCAAGGCAGGGAGGTTGGCGGGGGCAGTGGATGGGAGGGCGGGGCTTCGGTCGATGGGCCGGTATGGAAGAGGGGCAATGCGACGGAGATGAAGGAGATGAAGGCACCGGCCGGAGAGCTTCGGCGGCGATGAAGGGACCCGAAGGCAACGTGCCAGAGATGAAGGACGAGGGAGAGGGATCGAGGATGAAACAGAGATCAGGAGAACAGGGGCGGCGTGAGCGAATGAAAAATTATGGCTCGGGACTGGGTATAAGAGGGTGAGATTTCCAATGCTTATAACCGTCGACATGTGGCGGAGCTTCCCGACGCCCGCTTAAAAATCTGGCGATGCTTAAAAGTGTCATAAAATAATTAAACTTAGTGATGCTTATAAGCATCGAAGGATAGTGATGCTTTTTAAAAGCGTCGACGGGTTTGCGGTACTCCTAATGCTCAATCAAAGTGTCGGGAGAAAAGCATTGTGGTTTCTTATTTTTGCTGTAGTGTGTATTAATGAATAATATATTAATGATGATTTTGATACTCTGAGCTTAATAATGTTTTTTTTGATTTATATCAATGAATTTTTTATTTTTCATGATAGTGTGCACACATCTTGTATCTTTAACTAATTATAATGAGATTGTCTCTATGAAACATTATTGTGGACCATATGAATATATATGTATTATGTACCTATATGTTGAGTTGCAAATGTTATGGTATATAGAAGGAAGTATGCTAAATAAATAGCATATGACTGCCATAACTCACATTTAATGATTTGCCATACTGAGGTAATTATGATAAACATTAAGAAAGTGATTTGTTCTTTATGCACGTCTAATGACTTTACTTTTAAAGCTTAATATTATTTAATTATCGGGCTAAGTGGAAGAATGTTGGATAATGTCCCGATGAAGTAGCCGGTTTATGAGGATAATAATTATTTGAATTCAGATAGTGATAATTTGAATTCAAATTTAATAGATAACAAATCTCATCCAGTTACTTGTTGGGAGTACCTATAAATATTTGTATATTTAGATCCTATCCTTGTCCATTACGTTGCAGTCCTAAACCATCCTTAATGTTGCGACAAAAGAAAGGAGAAGGAAACCTATTTTTAAAAGGGCATTATAGGAAGATGTCTTCCTTCTTTTTTGCATAATTCTTTTATGGATCAGGTAGGCTTTCTAATGATTATGAAAATTTCTTTTAAGATACTGGATTTATAATGTTTTTTTTTTTTTTTTTTTTTTATGATGAAGCATGTATATAAATGATTAATTTTTGCTTACATCAAGTGCCAAACTCAAATTCAAAGAATAAAGCACAATG
This sequence comes from Areca catechu, assembly GCA_021397845.1. Lineage (NCBI taxonomy): Eukaryota > Viridiplantae > Streptophyta > Magnoliopsida > Arecales > Arecaceae > Areca > Areca catechu. The sequence continues at coordinate 153,081,817 of CM038052.1, forward strand.
CAATGATCATAACATCACAAGTTTATTATTTCTTATTCAAAGAACAAAGCACAATGCAATGATCATAACATCACAGGTTTATTATTTGCTAATAAATCTATCCAAAGTGATACGCCCATTGCATATCGCAAAGCATATACTTGAACAATTTTGTTTTTGATAAGACAAAACGGAGTAAAGGGGGTAGCATGTCTATAAGAGCCTCTACTTCGCTGGAAAATGTACTTAAACAAATTTTGAGAACTATGCTACCAAATAACCAGCAATGGCACGAGCAAGGTTGACCAAAAATGAGAAAGCATCGTTCTCTTTAGTGATTTCTGGCACCTTGCAACTGGCCGGCACCGCCAAGGCATTACGGAATACAGCTTCAGCACCACGGTTGAGCTTTGATGCCATAGAATTGGCTGCCCATCTTAGAGAAGGGATCAAGTCCGAGAAGAGCTGGTTGCAGGCCTCCAAGGCTTTATCAGCTTGTGGATTGGAAACTTTCTTTAAGAGTTCCTCAAGTTTGGACTTGATGGCTGTGGCTTTCGTGAGGGTGAGGTTGGCAGCGATGACCCCTAGCCCTTGGACGTCAGCGGAGGTGCTACTAGGATCGGTCTTAAGGGTGTTGATGCAGTAGTCAGGCATGACATAATCGGCCCCAAGACTATGGCATAGTCGTTCGAGAGTAGTCATGGCAGAAATGGTGGAGCTTTGGAAGAAGAAGAGGAGCGCAAGAAGATAGAGAGATGCGGAGGGCCTCATTTCTACTGTAGCAATGCGATGAGATATTGTAATGGCTTGCTGCCAAGAAAAGATACAGGATTTTTCACAGTAATATTGAAAATGAGTAACATAATTATAGGCAGATATGACAAAAAATCTACTATAATTACAGATATTGGTCCACTGTACACTGATAAGGATCTATTTCCTTTTGCATCACTCTTTGTTTCCTTGAATTATATGCCATAATTCGATTCCTTATATGCCATTACTTGATATGATTTATTTTTGGTATTATTAGTTTTCTTCATCACAAGGGGATATATGCTATGATTTACTTTCTTGTATTGCATTATTTGTTTCCTACATCATAAGGAGATATATGCTGTGATTTGGCTTTTTGTATGCATTATTTATTCCATTCATCAAAGGATACATATATATGTTTATTTTAGAGTAAAAGTAAATCTCTATGGGATTAGGATATGTGGTTGGTGAAGTAGATTTGGTATTATTAGCTAGTGATACGATGAATTTCATTTTGGATAGATTTAGAAACTTTTCTTTTCCATATTTATAATAATCAACAATTAATGCATCAAGAATATTTGCAATATATCAAGTAGTTGCTTGATAAGCCATTTTAGTTAAATAATAAATGGATAGTTCAAATTCAATGGATATTTCCATTCATAAACAAACAATAATATCTAAGAAAATGTGCCTATATATTAAAGAAGAAAAAAAAAATGCAGCATAAACTATATGCTCAAGCTGTTGATAGTATTATTTATAGTATGCTTTGTATTAGATCATCTATATTGTTATGTTTTTTGCCTATGACGGGGCAATCCATAATAGTGTGATAAGTCTAAATATCTCTTACTCATCCATTTAACCAAATAAAATATAACTTTATCCTATGTTCTTTGCAAAAGTCAAAGAAATTGGTATCATGTTCCATGTAATAAAAAAATGTAGATATCTAACACACACATACAATAACGAATATAGATTTATATATTTATATCATCTATCTCACAATGAATGAAATTATCCCATGCAAAACCAAAGAAACCATCGATATATGATACATATTGATATGGCAAGACCGCTAACATGGAGTATACCTCGGATCCAGCTGGCAGCCAAGTAGGCAGATAACGAAGCGTCAAGTTCCCTTTCGAGCTCTCCTGCCAAGTGACCTTACTAACGGTCGCGCCCACCTCGGCCTGAGCTCGGCACTTCTGCTCCTTCTCCAGGTGGCACCCCAAGGATCGGGCCCATCTCGGCCGGAGTCGAGCCCTCCGCTTCTTTTCCAGGTGGCACCCCAAGGGTCGAGCCCACCTCGACTGGAGTCGAGCCCACCTCGACCGGAGTCGAGCCCTCCTCTGCTCCTTTGCCAGGTGGCTCCCCAAGGGTCGAGCCCATCTCGGCCGGAGTCGAGCCCTCCTCTGCTCCTTCGCTAGGTGGCTCCCCAAGGGTCGAGCCCACCTTGGCCAGAGTCGAGCCCTCCTCTGCTCCTTCACCAGGTGGCTCCTCAAGGGTCGAGCCCACCTCGACCAGAGTCGAGCCCACCTCGGCTGGAGTTGAGCCCTCCTCCGCTCCTTCACCAGGTGGCTCCCCAAGGGTCGAGCCCACCTCAGCCAAAGTGGAGCCCTCTCTTTGGAAGCATCAGGAAGGACGAAGGTGCCAGCCCCAAGATCGTCGCCCAGGCAGACGCGTGCAGTGCGGCACGCCTAGTACAGTGTCCCCCCAAATCTGTAACGGTACGCGTAATCTCGTTTGTACCAGTTTGGAAGGGGCACCCTGATTGAGATGTCAGATCTTACGGCCGACCACCTGGAACCCCCAAAAGAGAAGGCCGTATTCAGCTTCTCAGACCCGAGGGCGATTGCGCCCAGATCGAGGTTCCACCTAATTCCCCCCTTCATGACAACACACCGGGCAAGACAAGTTTACGACTTAACTCCCAACTATAAGAGGAAATGACCTCGGGGGAGCGGCCAACAGGCACCGTTGACCCTTGAGCCCCCTAGAGAGGGCAAATCGAGGCACTGGAGCAATCGACGATCTACAAAGGCACTAGCGGGCAAGAAAGAAGGTAAGCAACCAAGAGAGAGCAAGCATAGAGGATAGCAAAAAATGAGTGACTTGAAGGCAAGAGGCTCCCAGAGGACTCCCGGAGCGAGTCCCATGAGCACGGTCGCCGCAACTCAAGCACCGCTCTTCTCTCACTTTCTCCTACTCATTTCTTTATTAAAAACTCATCTAAGCATGGTGACCGGAGTGAGATCCGCCTTAGGGGATCTGTTCCACTTTGCCATCCGCTAACTTGATCGTCAGAGTGCCCTCGACGGGATCCCCATCCCGGGTCTCTAACACTATTTTGCAGGTTCGGGAACACCAGGATTTCGGAGTAAAGGGGGTGACGTCCGGTGCCACTTCGCAGCTACAGGCCATGATGGTAAGGTCGGCAATAGATTGACGTACCAGGTTGGGGGGAGACCCCTGTACAAGCAAGCCTCCCACGAGCTTGAGAACAGCTCCACTTGAAGCATGGTGATGACTAGTGGAAGAGAGGCTACCACTAGCCGAGCGGGAGACGTCTCCTCTCCCCCGGGCCCACATAGCCTAGAGAGGGAGCTTCCCGCTCCACCCCAATCGCCCACGGTAGACGTCTAGTACGCTACACTTGTCCAACAGATGTAGGTGCCGACCGCAGTCATGAGGCAATTGCAGCATCAGCAGTGCTCCCTGGTCACTCAACCTCAGCCAGGGACCCTATTGCCCAGAAATAGAGCCCAAGAGAGGGGGGTGAATTGGGTCTTTAAAAAATTAAAGCAATTATTGCCGATCTTTAAAGTGTTTGTGAGCAAAGTGAATAACTTAATGATATGCAGCGAAAATAGAAAATTAAATGCTAAAAGCAAGTAATAAGAAGAGCAATCACACAAATACCAAAGTTTATAGTGGTTCGGTGCAAACCAAGCACCTACGTCCACTCCCCAAGCCACCCTTAGGAATTCCACTATAATCTTTCCAAGATTACAGCCGACTTATTTTACAAGGCTCACAAGTCAAAACCTAAGTTGGTTTTGTCACCTAGGCTCACCAACAACCTTTACAACTTGTTTTTGTTTTCGGGCTCACAAGTCAAATCATAGTTGGTTTTGTCCCTTTGGCTCACCAACAACCATAATAACCTACTTTCAAGTAACCCTTGAAAGCTAGGTTAATAAGGAATAAAGATAAAGATACAATAATGAAAGCATAATCAAACTCTCTTCGAAGAGTGGAATGTGAGGCTTTGAGGCTCTTGTAGATGCTTGTCTTGTCTTCTCATTAGAATATTCTTCAAGCTCTCTTTTGAAAGGATGAAATGATAGGCTTGTAAGATTTTTCAGAGAATCTCTCCTTTTATGGCTTTTGAAGTGAAGTTCTTGAGGGAATATTAACTTTTGAGTATTCAATGGAGTTCAATGCTTCATGAATGAGTTTGGTGAAGCTTAAATACTTCAAAAACTTTCAAAAAATGGTTTGAGACTGTTGGAGGATCAAAACTAGCCATTGGGAGCTTAAAAGACAAAATCTGTAACTCAGAAAATAGATCCGTTAGAGCTGTCAAAACCCATGAGTCGACACTTGGCACTTAAGTGTCGATACTTGATTTTCAAGTGTTGACACTTGGTCCTGTAGGTGTCGACACTTGAATTTTAGGTGTTGATACTTGGAGCTCAAGTGTCGACACTTGGCCCAAAAACTCTCCAGAAAGGTATATTCTGTATTTTCAAAAAATCTCAGGCCTTGAGTCGACACTTGGATTCCAGTTGTCGACACTTGTGTCTCAAGTGTTGACACTTGGTATGCCAGTCAAGAATTTTTGTATGCCAGTCACTGAAGTGTCGACACTTGACAATTTTTGAGTCGACACTTGGGTCTGAAATTGCCAAAAGGAGTGCCAAACCACTCAAAAACATAAGGATACATAATCAAACTTTAAATACACTTATGTAAACCATAATTGAGCATTTTTGAGGCCCTTTTTCATGGAGCGAAGACTTCTTAAAACATGAATTTTGCCTGGCTTCAGGATACTTTCATTTTGAGAGTTTGAGGTGCTTATATCCTGTAACTCACAATCATAGTTGAAATATTAGTACAAAATATATACTCAATATTTTGTTATTCATCAAAATCAAGGCAAACCTAACAATCTCTCCCTTTTTGATGATGACAAAACCTTGAGTATATAAGCATTCAAATTCAATTTTTAGATATGATATCTTATAAACATGAACTTAAAGCTCATACAACATAATCTTAATAGAGGGGAGGTATAAATTAAGTATGGAAGTTAAATTTACTCTCCTCCTCAGTGAGTTAAGATATGAAATATTTTGTATCAGAGCATTTCTCAATTGAAGAATAAAATATTTGAAACTTATATCTTATAAAATCTTACTCCCCCTTTTTATCAATTATTAAACAATAAAGGGAGCAAACTCCCCCTCAATAAATGCATTAAGACAAAGAAGGTGGTTAGGGGCCATGATACCAGGTATTAGAGCCAATGAATAAGGTATCAGAGCCAAAAGTATTAGGGCAAAAATATAAGATCAATTATTAATAGAGTAAATGAACAAGCTAGCAAATGAACTAAGATTGATAAACAAGTAAGAAAGTGGAATGCTAGTCTGCATATATAAAAGTATTCTCAATACAAAATTTGCTGATACAATCAGCATAGACTGAAACATAGCAAGTACAGACATAAAACATAAGATAGATACTAATATATAACATCAAACAACAGAATCTGTGAGGCTACTCTTCATCAGATGGAAGCTCAAAAAAGATAGGATCGGTAACCTAGATTTAGGAACTAGAGCTCAGGGGTCTTCATGATACTACGACTCGTAGTCCTAGTGGAAGGTCCTATACAGGGTACAACCCTAGAAGAACGAGTGGATGGCGATGGCAGAGTCTCAACAGCTGTCACAAAAACTGGAGCAATCGAGATCGGTGTGTCGTAAGGATCAGCAGGTGGAATAGTAGGGGTTTGAATCTCATGGTTGACCAACTCAAAGTATCTGCTCTATCATCGCTGTCACTGTCACCACCAATAATATCTGTCTCTGTCATCTCCACCATCATCAGCTCGGTCTCCACCACCAAGTGTATCACTGTGTCCATCCTTGTGGTCACCAACATCATCATCATCATCAGGAGGTGGGTCTGCAGGTGTTGCTGCTGGAGGTAGGAGTGATCTCAGTAAATCCTCAATGCATGCAAATCCTGCCTCCATGGTCTGTCGCATCTCAGTATGCTGTTCAGTGGTATGAGCTCTAAGGCCCTCAATCTCAATGCATAACTGAGTGGTACGGACTCCTAAGCCGATCATCTCACTCCTAATATTGGCAAACTCGTGCCTGACCACTTCTCATAAGATGTACCAACTGAAATATAAGGAGGAGCAGGAGAGGCTACGGGTGCTGGAGCTGGAGTGGTAGGCTCAGGCTCACTAGGTGCTGCTGCTGATTGAGGAGGTGTAACTGAAGGCCCTGATGGCCCTGCCTTAGCCTCACGAAACTCGTCCTCCTCATCTGGCTCCTGGCCAGACTCTCTACGCACCATCGCTCAGCAACTCGACGATATCCTATATAGTGGAGTGATCGCTCATCGTACACGTCTATATAAAGGATATCCTTGGAGGTCTCCCCCTCCAAAGGAACAGAGTAGACTCGAAACAAACATGTCAGCGCCATGCTGTAGGATAAGCAATGTCTCCTCTGAGTGGCAGCATCTCTCATCTGAGCTAATATCAGTGCTGGAAGGTCGACCGCCGTCCTCTGAGTCAAACAAACCATAACCATCAACTCTTGCTCAGTAATAAAGTCAAATCTCCCGGTCTTCGATAGAAGAATCCGGGCAGTGATGTGATGTAATAAGCGCATCTCCACTGATAGCTGATTCGCGATGATCATGGCCACACCGCGAACATCCTCGTGCTCTAAGATGCATCTGAATGCCTCCTCACGATCCTCTATGGATGGAATAATGATCCCATGGTGCGGGATCTCCCAAATACAGCTAATGACCTCCTTTGAAAGTGGAATGCAGATACCCCTGACAGTTGCACTCTAAAGTGTCCATTTGCAATTGAGACTCCTGTAGAACTCTCGGATCAGGTGAGGGTAGAACTTCTCCTACATTGTGCAGAAGCGGATCAACCCAGCAACTTTAAGAATTTGTCCAATCTGGAAGCCCTATCTATCGAAGAAGCCCAAATCTACTCATCTGCCAGCTACGATCACCTTCCCAGACATCCTCTTTGCTGAAGGTGAGGCTAGAGCTGTTGTACTACCAGTTTGATGTCCGTCATCATTTCTAGATTTCGTTCTTCTCTTTGTTGAAGCCTGTCCTGTTTTCCTCTTATAAGCCAACCGTTTTCTAGGTCCCATGATAACTAGCTGAGGGAAGGAATGGCAAAGATATGGAACAAAGAACAGTCATTTAGGAAATGGAGAGGCAATAAGGAGAAATGGGGGGAAGAGAGCCAAAAAATAAGAGATCAGCCAAAAAGGAGAAATCAGTGGGAGGTTTCGATTTAAATCAAGAAGGATCCAAAAAAAATCAAATAAGGGTCGGTCTAAAAGGGAAGAAATCAAATGGAGTTGAAATCGGCTCAAAGTTTTCAATAAAATAGTGAAACTGGAGAGAAATAGTTGAAGAAATTGGATGGGAACAGTGAAATCAGACTAAATCATAGTAAAAACCGATTCCACATAGAAAAAGATCGATCCAAGTGAGGGAAAAAGCACAAAATCTGAGCATGACCCAAGTATAACAATGAAATCAATGATTCACGGTTCAAATCAAAGAGGAATGGTGAAGATCGATGAAAATTCAGAAGAGAATAGTAAAAATTCATGAATCAACCGAAGAAAGTGAAGGGATTTACCAAATAATGGAGGGCACGGAGGAAAGAGCACTGTTCCGCGACCTAAGGACGGTTGGAGGACCACTAGGGCATGGGAGGAAAGAGAGAAATATAAAACAAATGGTTCGGATGATGCCCTAAAAAACAAGAATTTTTGCCCGAGTGTCGACACTTGGGATTTGTCAAGTGTCGACACTTGGTCAGGTGTCGACACTTGGCCAAAAAAATATCAAAAAAAATCAAAAAGAGAAAAAAAAGGGGAAACTCTAGAAAAGTGTTTAGGTCTAAGTGAAAAATGATTTTGAGCACTAAGAATTGGTCATAAAGAAGATTTAAGAGAGTTCTATGAAAAGGGGTCTATGATTCTTAACTCTCTTCTAATCATGCAAAACCTATCTTCACTCAAAGATTTGGTAAAAATATCAGCTAATTGAACATCAGTACCAACAAATTCAAGCATCACATTAGAGTTTTGCATATGATCTCTTATGAAGTGATGTCTTATTTCAATGTGTTTACCTCTTGAATGTTACACAGGATTCTCAGTTAAATTGATTGCACTAGTATTGTCAAATCTTATGGGTGTCTTAGTTAGTTTGATGACAAAATCTTCAAGTTGTTATTTAATCCATAGAATTTGAGCACAACAGCTTCCAGCTACTATATATTCAGCTTTCGCCGTAGATAGAGCAACTGAATTTTATTTCTTGCTACTCCATGAAATCAAATTGACTCCAAGAAACTGACAAGTTTCAATAGTACTTTTTCTGCCAAGTTTACACCCAACAAAATCAGTATTAGAATAAGGAATCAATTCAAATGATAAATCTCTAGAATACCAAAGATCAATATTAATAGAGTCAGACAGATATCTAAATATGCATTTAACAGCCAAAAGATGAGATTCTTTAGGGTCAGACTGATATCTTGCACACATACAAGTACTAAACATAATATCTGGCCTACTAGCAGTTAGATATAACAATGAACCAATCATTCCTCTATATAACTTTTGGTCAACAGGTTTACCTGATTCATCTTTGTCAAGTCTACAAGTGGAGCTCATAGGCGTACCTAATGGCTTGGTGTTCTCCATCCCAAACTTACTATTTTCTTTGTATACTTGGTTTGGTTGATGAAGATCCCCTTTTTTGTTTGCTTTATCTAAAGTCCGAGGTAGAAGTTAAGTTCTCCCATCATGCTTATCTCGAACTCATCCTGCATTAACTTTGCAAACTCTTGACAAAGACATTCATTAGTAGCACCGAATATGATATCATCAACATAAACTTGTACTACTAGAAGATCATCATTCTTCTTTTTCAAAAATAAAGTAATATCTATATTTCTTTTAGAAAAATCATTTTTAAGCAAGAAAGAACTCAATCTATCATACCAAGCTTTTGGAGCTTTCAAACCATACAAAGCTTTATGAAGTTTAAATACATGGTTTGGTAATTCATGATTTTCAAAACTGGGGGGTTGTTCAACATAAACTTCTTCTTCAATAAAACCATTTAAAAAGATACTTTTAACATCTATTTGAAATAATTTAATATTCATAAAATAAGCAAATACCAATAATAGCCTAATTGCCTCAAGTCTACTAACAAGAGCAAAGGTTTCATCAAAATTAATTCTTCCTCCTGGTTATATCATTTGGTAACTAATCTAACTTTATTTCTAGTAACAATACCATTTTCATCAAGCTTATTTCTAAAAACCCATTTTGAGCCAATTATTGAAATATTAGTGGGTCTATCAACCAAAGTCCAAACATTATTTCTTTTGAATTAATTTAGTTCATCTTGCATAGCATTAATCCAATTGCAATCATTTTCAGCTTCTTCAATAGATTTAGGTTCTACATAAGAAACAAAAGTTAAATAATCACATATATTTCTAAGAGATGATCGAGTACTTACTTCTTTTGATGGATCACCAATGATAAGTTCTTTAGGGTGTCCATGAGCATACCTCTATTTTTTACGTAGAGAATTAACTGTAAATGTGTTTTTATCTCCTTGTACTTGATCTCTTTCAATGTTTTGACTATCATCTTGCTCTTTGGTGGGTTCTTCATTGTTGTTCACTTCTTTATTTCTTTGGATACCTGTATCATCATCAAGAATATCTTCTTTTCTAGAAGATTTTTGGTTAGTTTTATCAAACACAACATGGATTGATTCTTCAACAACAAGTGTCCTTCTGTTGAAGACCCTGTATGCCTTGCTAGATGTAGAATGACCTAAAAAGACATCCTCATCTAACTTGGTATCAAATTTTCTTAGATTATCTTTACCATTGTTTATGATAAAACAACGGCATCCAAAAACATAACAATATTTGATTGAAGGTTTTCTACCATTCCAAAGTTCATAAGGTATTTTCTTTAAAATAGGTCGGATTAAAACATGATTTAAAACATAACATGTTGTATTTATGGCTTCTGCCCAAAAATATCTAGGTAAATCATTTTTGCAAAGCATGGTATGTGCCATTTCTTCAAGAATTCTATTTTTTCTTTCTACCACCCTATTTTATTGAGGTATCCTAGGTGCAAAAAAATTGTGATGAATGCCATTTTCACTACAAAATTTTTCAAATTTATGGTTTTCAAATTCTGTACCATGATTACTTCTTAAAGAAATAATTGAAACACATTTTTCATTTGAAACTCTTTTATGAAATCTAATAAATGTAGAAAAGGTTTCATCTTTATGAGCTAAAAATATTATCCATGTAAAACAAGAGAAATCGTCTACAATGACTATACCATACTTCTTACCTCCCAAACTAGATGTTCTAGTCGGTCCAAAGAGATCCATATGAAGTAATTCTAGGGGTCTAGATGTAGAGACTACTCCTTTAGGTTTAAAAGATGATTTTATTTGTTTTCCAAGTTGACAAGCAGTGCAAATCTTATCTTTTTCAAAACTAAGTTTTGGCAAATCTTTTATCAAATCCTTTTTACAGAGTTTTGAAATCAAGTGCATGCTAGCATGTCCTAGTCTATGATGCCAAAGCCAACTAGTTTCATTGATCTTGGCATCTATTGCTACTAGGCATTGACCATTTTGAACATGTAGATCATCAAGATCAACCATATAAAAAATGTTGCCATGCCTATGACCAATAAACTTGATGCCATTGTCATCAAGACTAGAAACAATACACATGAAAGATTCGAAAACAACTTTAAAATCTTCATCACAAAACTGGCTAATGCTAAGTAAATTATGCTTTAAACCATCGACATATGAAACATTATCTATGAAAGTAGAGGGGGTGATATTAACTTTACCAATTCTGACAATCTTGCCCTTTCCATTATCACCAAAAGTAACATTACCACCACTTTGATACTCAAGTGAGGAGAACTACTCCACATCTCTAGTCATATGCCTTGAGCAACCACTGTCGAGGTACCACAATCTTCTTTTGTTGGTTGCAAGATATACCTATAATAAAAATCAGGTGGAGACTTTAGGTACCCAAGTCATCTTGGGTCCTTTAAGGTTAGTGGTGATGGTTCCTTTTGGAACCCAAACTTTTCTAACTTTACTTATTTTTCTTTTATTGCATAAATAAAATTTATGACCTACTTTACCACATGAATAACAAGTAATTGAAGATGAAGCAGGCTCAAAAAAATTTTTGAATATTTTTTATTGCTTTTGTATTTCGAAATCTAAACTAGCCTTGTTAAAAACAACTCTTTAATTATTTAAAAGCATATCTAGTTTTTCAGAATTGTAAATAAATTTTTCAACAAAATGTTTTAACTTTTAAGTTCATTCTTATATTTCTTGTTTTCTTCCAAAATCTCCGTATTTTGTTTTGTAAAATTCTCATTTAAAGCAAGGGAGTTTTTCTTTTTCAAATCTTCCTTTTTCTTTTCAAGAAGAATAATTTTATCATTTAGCTTTTTTTTTTGAAGAAGCAAGCAATAATTTTCAATTGAAAACTTATCATTTGTTTTAACTAAATCCAAATTTTGCTTCTTTAGTTCTTTATGCTTTGATTTATGTTTTTGAAATTCAATCATAAGTTCATCAAAAATTTCATGCAACTCATCAAAAGTAAACTCTTCTTCAGGTTCAGATGTTACCTCATCATTATTGGCCATTAGATAGAAATTTGTAACCTCTTGTTGTTCTTCTTCGGAGCTTGAATCCTCACCGTCGCTCTAGGTTGCCATCATAGCTTTCTTTCTCAATCTTCTTCTACTTTTCTTGAGTAAGGGGTAGTCCATCTTGAAGTGGCCAGGTTTCTTGCATTCAAAGCATGTGGGCTGCTCCTTATCTTTCTCTTTATCCTTCTCTTTGCTAGGCTCTCCCTTTTGAGGTTTCTTCTTGAAGTTATACTTCTTCTTTCTCATGAACCTCCTAAACTTTCTAGCCATGAGAGCCATCTCATCTTCTTCATCTTCTTCTTCGGACTCATCACTTGACTCTTTTCTTGTGTTGAACTTGAAAGCTATCACTTTCTTTTTCTTATCAATGTCCACATTCTTTTATTTCAAGGAGAGCTCATAGGTCATCAATGAGCCTAACAGTTGGTCAAGAGGAAGAGTATTGACATCCTTGTCTTCTTCTATAGTAGTGACCTTTGCATCTTAAGAAGCCAGAAGAGACCCGAGAAGTTTATTAACAAGTTCACCATTAGAAATAATCTTTTCTAAACTTCTCATGCAATTTATAATATTAGTGAACCTAGTATACATCTCATTAATAGATTCAGTAGGTTCCATTTTGAACATTTTATATGTGTGAATGAGCATGTTAACTTCAGTAATTTTCACTTGATGTGTACCCTCATGGATAATCTCAAGTGTGTCTCATATTTTCTTAGCAAAGAGAATTTGAGATTTTATTGAATTCACTCGGATCCAAAGAGCAAAACAATAGATTCATGGCCTTCATATTAAGCTCTATTTGTTTAATGTCATTCTCATCCCAATCATCTTCCATTTTGGGAGTGGGAATGCCATTAATCAAGATAGTAGGTTGATGAGGATCTTTAACAATAGTCCTCCAAAGATTATAATCAATGGCTTGAATAAAAATGCACAAGTGTGTCTTCCAATACGTGTAATTGGGGGACGGTTAGAGGCTTGACCTTCTACAACACCCATACCAATTGGGGCTGCCATGATCTTTTACTCAAGATTGTTGGACCTACAAGTAGAGTACCGATGCTCTGATACCACTTGTTACCCAGAAATGGAGCCCAAGAGGGGGGATGAATTGGGTCTTTAAAAAATTAAAGCAATTATGTGGCGGTCTTTGAAGTGTTTGTGAGCAAAGTGAATAACTCAATGATATGCAGCAGAAATAGAAAATTAAATGCTAAAAATAAGTAATAAGAAGAGAAATCACACAAACACCAAAGTTTATAGTGGTTCAGTGCAAACCAAGCACCTACGTCCACTTCCCGAGCCACCCTTGGAAATTCTTCTATAATCTTTTCAAGATTACAGCCGACTTATTTTACAAGGCTCACAAGTCAAAATCTAAGTTGGTTTTGTCACCTAGGCTCACCAACAACCTTTACAACTTGTTTTGTCTTAGGCTCACAAGTCAAACCCTAGTTGGTTTTGTCCCTTTGGCTCACCAACAACCACAACAACCTACTTTCAAGTAACCCTTGAAAGCTAGGTCAATAAGGAATAAAGATAAAGATACAATAATGAAAGCACTATCAAACTCTCTTTAAAGAGTGGAATGTGAGGCTTTGAGGCTCTTGTAGATGCTTGTCTTGTCTTCTTTTTAAAATCTTCTTCAAGCTCTCTTTTGGAAGGATGAAATGATAGGCTTGTAAGCTTTTTCAGGGAATTTCTTATTTTATGGCTTTTGAAGTGAAGTTCTTGAGAGAATATTGATTTTTGAGTATTCAATAGAGTTCAATACTTCATGAATGAGTTTGGTGAAGCTTAAATACTTCAAAAACTTTCAAAAAATGGTTTGAGACTGTTGGAGGATCAAAACTAGCCGTTGGAAGCTTGAAAAGACAAAATCTGCAACTCAGAAAATAGATCCATTAGAGCTGTTAGAACCCGTGAGTCGACACTTAGAACTTAGGTGTTGACACTTGGTTTTCAGGTATCGATACTTGGTCCTGTAGGTGTTGATACTTGAATTTCAGGTGCTGACACTTGGAGTTTAGGTGTTGACACTTGGTCCAAAAACCCTCCAGAAAGGTATGTTCTGTATTTTCAAAAAATCTTAAGCCTTGAGTCGATACTTGGATTCCAGCTGTAGACACTTGTGTCTCAGGTGTTGATACTTGGAACTCAGGTATCGACACTTGGCATGCCAGTCAAGAAGTTTTGTATGCCAGTCGCTGAAGTATCGACACTTGACAATTTTTGAGTCGACACTTGGGTCTGAAATTGCCAAAAGGAGTGCCAAACCACTCAAAAACATAAGGATACATAATCAAACTTTATATACACTTATATAAACCATAATTGAGTATTTTTGAGGCCCTTTTTCATGGAGAGAAGACTTCTTAAAATATGAATTTTGCTTGGCTTCGGGATACTTTCATTTTGAGAGTTTGAGGTGCTTGTATCCTGTAACTCAAAACCATAGTTGAACATTAGTACAAAATATGTACTCAACATTTTGTTAATCATCAAAATCAAGGGCAAACCTAACAGACCCGCGCAGCCCAAGTCGTGGGCCCCTGTGGAAGCCTGCCCTCCATCCAAGGCAGGCCATCCCATCCGCGGGCCACAACCACTCCCCGTGGGAGTCACTATACCCCTGCAAAGAGAAATCGCTCCAGATCGACGGACCGAGAGAGCCAATCCCCGGTGGATGATAATGCCATCGTCAAGCATGGCAAGCACCATCGGGGTAAGGCCCTCCATCGCAACTGCCCCCAGCTATCAACTCCTTCCCCAGCGGCCTCGATGGAAGGTCCACTAACGAGGCCATCCGGCGCCTAGTCGAGAGGCGCCTAGAAGAGCAAGAGCGTAAGCTGGCGGAGCTCTCCCATCAGTTTGCCAACATACAGGGCTCCTCCAAAGAGCCAGCGGGCTATGATGCCTGACCCCCCTTCTCTCGAAAAATTCAAGAGGAATCGATTCCGAGTCGGTTCTGCATACCTCAGGTATATCCCTATGATGGGACCACTGACCCCCTAGACGACCTGGAGAGCTATAAAGCTCTCATGAGAGTCCAGGAGGCAATGGATGCCTTTTTGTGCATTACCTTTCTGGCCACCCTTCAGAAGGCCGCTCGAGTCTGGTTCACTAGCCTCGAGCCCAAAATCATCGACTCCTTCCAACAGCTGGAGAGGAGGTTCGTGGCCCACTTCGATGTTTATCGAAAGGTACCGCGAGAGGTGGATAGCCTCTTCTCTATTCGATAGCAAGACCAAGAGCTCCTGCGGGACTATGTAACCCGCTTCAAAGCTACTGCCTTGGAGATCTACAGTTTGGACAAGCCCGTCGCCATGCTGGCATTGAAGCTAGGGCTCAAGACCTCTCGCCTGACTTATTTTTTGGACATGAAGCCACCAAAGACATACTCTGAACTCCTCCTCTATATCCATAAGTACATCTGCATCGAGGAGATCGACCATACCAGAAGAGAACTGGATGGGAAGCTGATAATTATTAAAATTATGATAATTAACCCAATTTTATTTAGTTGAAATTAATATTTTTATGTGGTATTTTGCAAAAATTGACTTCATGAATATGTATAGCTCGAATTATGGAATCCAACGGTGCAAACCAGATCCAAATCAAAGTTCATATGGGCCTAAAATCAATTTTAGAAGAATTTAGCATGGTTTTTAAAGCAGCATGATTTCTGGAGCAGCCCTTAAAAGCTTACAGCCGGTTCACTGTGGATCGATTGATAGGTCCATAGAACTCTCGCCGGTCCACCGCTGCCATGGCCAATGGTCCATGAAGCAGGACCGTGGACCACAGTGCTCCGTTTGCCCCCAAATTCATCGGAGAGATGCCTCTACTACTGCCCAACCCGCTGATGCCACCACCGTTGGCCAGAGAAGCTCCAAACGGTTGGAAAATGGCCGAAAAAGGGCTACTACCCTTCTTCATCTTCTTCATCTCATTTTTACCATTCCACCATCAACCAAAGCCACCGGACCACCCATTCTACCCGTCATCGGCCAGAGAAGACGCTGGCTATCGAGAGGTCCTCGTAGCTAGAACCCATGGTTTCCAAGACTGCCATCGGTTTTCCTCCCTGCAACTCCCACCATGCCATTCTTCTCAACATCAAGAAGCTTCTCGCCGCCGGGACCACCGCTCCTCTTCCTTTGGCCTTCCAGATCAGCTATTGCGGCCCTGTTACTGGCCCAAGAAGGACCAAGCTGCCATCCATGCATCGTCTTGCCCAAATACTGCTGGACGGCTGCCACCACCCATTACTAGTCTTTTCCAACCCACTGCAGTCCACCGGAGCAATCTCTTCTTCGTTACTGTGAAGATGCTATCGAAAGCTAGATGATGTTCGAATGAAGGATGATGCTGGATGGACATGGAGGAGTTCGTTCGGATGAGGATGAAGTTCATGGATGCAGAGGAAGCCTGCTGGGATCACATGAAGGGGTGTAGGATAAGGAGATAGCACCAGGATTCTTGGGCAGGTTAAGATAGGAAATCACCACCGTTCCTATGCGGGCTCGACACGGTATTTTTCTCATCTATAAAACCTTCGATCATTCTCTGCTCTGGGGAGGATTCTGACTTTCATATCCCCGCTCCACCTCTTCCCCACTCTCCGGTCTATTTCGCATTCCACTTCATTCTACCCATCCACTTCTATTTCACCGGGATCCTGACTTGTTGTTGAGGTGCTGCCAAGTCTCCAATGCTTCCACCACTCCAGATCAGAAAAGGGAAAGAGGGACCCTTGCTCCCATAATTCTTCTTTTTATTTCTATTGATGTGCTTCAGATTTCATGAAATAAAAAGGTTGTTTATTTTTTTTATATTGATTTATGTTTATGTTTTTCTTTTTATTGAACCAACAGCCTACTCTAGGATAACTTGGGATCAAGGTATATAATTATGAGGTAAGTTTCCTATTCAAGTGAAGAAATTGTCGACTGATCTATACTTAAGGGACGGGCTGTGATCTACGGGTATGGGCTGTACTCTTGGGATGGATCATATTTTGATTATCTTCACAGGTATTTCTCCACTGTTCTATTTTCTACGTTAATATTAATATTAATTTCTTTAAGTAACACAAAAGTTCCTGAGGATTCGACCCTTACTTCCACTGTTCTATTTTAGATTAGTGGAATTAAGGTTTTAAATCGGTGCGTAGCAACGTGCATAAGAAGCCCCCGAAGAATCCAATCCCGAGAGATGCACCTGGGATGTGAAGACCTAGGCCACTTATGAATTTTTGAATGGGACCAAAGCTGAGAGATGGCCCCGTTCTTGAGAAGACTTTTACTCCCCTCCTAGCTCCAACATCAAAGATTCTGATGGAAATTGGGGGCGAGCGCTACCTGCACTGACCTCCTCCACTGAGACAGTCAAGCGGTCATGACAAGATGAAGTACTACCAGTTCCATCGTGACCATGGCCACAATACTGAGGACTGCCACAACTTGAGAAGGGAGATCGAAGACCTGATCAGAAGAGGCTACCTCAAGAAGTTCATGAAGAGCAAGGCCTCGACGGAGGACCAACCACTTGTAGCTCTCCCCCCTGTCCCTGTAGTTGATAATTGGCCCACTAAGAAGCCCGTGGGCATGATTTCTTGGGGAATAGAGCATGCATTGAAGAGAGTCTGAGAGGGAGGAGATCTAGAAAATGTACTCCCCTTTGTGAAAGGGAAGGGAGGTGAGGAAGAAAATGTAAACAACGATGCTATCATGGTTGAGATGACCATCGCCAAGCATCCTGTAAGATGCATCATGGTTGATAGTAGGAGCTCCACGGATGTGCTTTTTTACGATGCTTTCTCTCAGATGAACTTGTCCCATAATCGGCTAAAGCTAGTGTACACCCCTCTCATGAGTTTTATCAGAGATTCAGTGGGAGTCGAGGGAAAAATTACTCTCCCTATCATGCCAGATCACCACCTTGATAGAGCACAGTCATGATGACCTTTACCGTTGTCAGACTTCCATCGCCATACAATGCTATCCTAGGCTGCCCCGGGCTCAACCTACTTGATGTGGTTATATCTACGAAGAGATTGTTGCTGTAGTTCCCGACCCCTTACGGTGTGGGAGAGATGAGGGGGGTAGCTCAACCTGTCCCGCATTGCTTGCAAGCTATCCTCGGGGCCCAAAGTGCTGAGCTCGACTCCGACGTCGATGACCTTGACCAAAGGATGAAGGACCCTAAGGGTGGCCCCGTCGAGTGCCTTCTGACATATCCTCTTGACTCGGACCCGCTGAAGACGGTGCAAGTAGGAGCCCAACTACCAGAAGATGAGCGGGATCGCCTGCTTAGTTTCCTCCGAGCGAATGCGGATGTGTTTGCCTGGACTATGGTGGATATGCCTGGTGTTCTCCCAAATGTCATCACTCACCAATTGAAGATCGATCCGAAGTGCCACCTAGTTCGACAGAAGAAGAGGAGATTTGCCCCAAAAAGGCAGAGGCTATCAATGACGAAGTGGAGCAGCTCCTCACCGCCGGCTTCGTTCACGAGGTGTAGTACCCCAGTTGGCTGGCGAATGTGGTCATGGTCAAGAAGAACAATGAGAAATGGAGGATCTATGTAGACTACACCGATCTCAATCGTGCTTGTGCAAAAGATAGCTTTCCCCTTTCGAAGATCGACCAGCTCATGGATGCCACCTCGGGGCACTGCCTCCTCTTCTTCATGGATGCATTTTTCGGGTACAACTAGATCCGGATGCATCCGAAGGATGAGAAGCACACTGCCTTCATCATAGACCATGGGACATACTGCTACCGAATGATGCCCTTCGATCTGAAGAATGCTAGTGCCACGTACCAGCGACTGGTTAACAAGGTCTTCAAAGACCAAATTGACCGCAACATGTAAGTATACGTGGATGACATACTCGTCATGAGCAAGCCAACCTCGGACCATGTCTTCAACCTGGCAGAGACCTTCTGCAAGCTTTGCCTTCACCAAATAAAGTTGAACCTGGTGAAGTATGCCTTCGGCGTAGCAGCAGGGAAATTCCTCGACTTCATGGTCACCCAGAGAGGGATCAAAGCCAACCCAGAGAAGGTCCAAGCAATTCTTGACATGGAATAGCCCACCTCTAAGAATCAAGTTCAGTGACTCACCCACCTGATAGCAACCCTGAGCTGATTCATCTTATTATCTGCCGATCATTGCCAACCCTTCTTCAAGGCGCTACGGAAGATGCATGACTTCACTTGGATGAAGGAGTGCTAGGAGGCCTTCGAAGAGTTGAAGAAGATCCTGGCATCACCACCATGCTCTCCCAACCGGAAGAGGGAGAAGTGCTTCTCCTGTACATGACGATCACCTCGGAGGCCGTCAGCTCGATCTTGGTCCGTATGGATGAAGGAGGAATCCAGAGGCCCATGTACTACATGAGCAAACTTCTTTGCCATGCTGAGGTCAGGTACTCTCGATCCAAGAAGTTAATTTTTGTACTAATTATGTTTGTCTAGCACCTCAGGCCTTACTTCCAAGCACACCCCATCGCGGTTCTAACGGATCAACCACTAAAAGCCATACTAAGTCACCCAGACACATCCGGATGCCTAGCGAAGTGGATGCCAAAGCTTAGTGAGTTTGACATCACCTACCGCCCGAGGTCATTCATGAAGGCTCAGGTATGAAGGCTCAGGTACTGGCTGACTTCCTGGTTGAGTGTGTAGGCCTGGGCGAGGGGCCAGAAGAAAGCCCCTAGGTGCAACGACCGGGACCCGAACTGGAGGAGGACATCTGGGTTCTACATGTGGACGGAGCATCCAACTCTGACGGAAGTGGAGCTAGACTCATCCTCGCCAACAGCGAAGGAGTCATTGCCAAATATGCACTCTGCTTCTAGTTCACAGCCACCAATAGCCAGGTAGAATATGAAGTGCTCCTCACAAGACTGAGAGTCTCCCGCGAACTGGGCATCCCCAGCTTGAAAGTCTTCATCGACTCATAATTGGTGGCTGGGCAAGTCTCGGGCGAATTCGAGGCCCGAGACCTTCAAATGTCAAAGTACCTGAAGCTGGTATGTGCAAGTGTCATAGGTTTTAAGCGCTTCAATATCTCCCACATCCCACGTGGAGAGAATGCACGCACCGACGCCCTTTCCTTGCTGGCAACCTTGCCGGACTCCTCCCTAGGTCATGCCTAGATTGAGCATCTTCAGACCCCGAGCTATGAAGCACCGAGGGAGGTCTAACAAGTTAACTCGAAGTTCAGTTGGATGGACAAGTATGTCAAGTACATCACCGATGGTACCTTGCCCGAAGACCAAATAGAGGCTGGCCTCATCAAAAGGAAGGCTGCCCGCTTTGTGCTGATGGAAGGGCTACTTTACTGAAGGTCCTACTCCTACCCACTCTTCAAATGCTTGAGACCCTCAGAGACAGCAGTTGAGCTCTAGGAGATACACGAAGGCCTCTACAGAAATCACGTGGGGGGCAGAACTTTGGCATACAAGGCCCTCTGCCAGGGATACTACTGGGAAACAATGAGGGAGGACGCAGCCAACTTCATCAAGAGGTGTGATTGCTGCCAGCATCATGCTGTCATGCAACGCTAGCCAGATGCATCGCTCTCCCAGCTCTCTGCTCCCTGGCCATTCGCCCAATAGGGCATGGACATCCTTGGTCCCTTATCTCCTGCGTCCGGGTAGTGTAAGTTCCTAATAGTTACCATCGACTACTTCATGAAGTGGGTCGAGGCTGAACCGTTGGCCCGGATCACGGAAGTGAATGTTAGCAAGTTCTTCTAGAAGTCAATTGTATGCTGCTTCGGGCTCCCCCACATAATCATCACCGATAATGAAAGGCAGTTCGATAAACGGGAGTTCGAGGAGTTCTGCAGCAACCTCGGCATCCACCATCATTTTACCTCGGTAGCACATCCCCAGACCAACGGAGAGGCCGAGGTGACCAACCGGACTATCCTCTAGGGACTCCGAACCAGACTGGACCAAGCCAAGGGAAGGTGGGCTGAAGAACTCTCCAGTGTCCTATAGGCATACAACACAATGCCATGGACGGCCATAGATGAAACACCATTCAACCTCATCTTCGGTACGGAAGCGATGATCCTGGTGGAACTAAGTCTGCTAACATTGCGAGTGGAATAGTACAACAAGGTCAAGAACCCAGGATGGCTCTTGCTGAATCTAGATTTACTTGAAGAGACAAGGGACAAAGCTCGAGTTCGCATGGTAGCCTACCGGTAATGGGTGGCCAGATACTATAACTCCAGGGTGAGGCCAAAGTCCTTTCGCCCAGGAGATTTGGTGCTGCGACGGGCAGAAGCCTCCCAACCTCGAGAGTGCGGCAAGCTCTCTCTGAACTGGGAAGGCCCTTATTGGGTGGTTGAAGCCCTTCCTCATAGGGCCTACTACCTTGCTGGGCTTGACGGGGCACGATTTTCGCGGACGTGGAATGCCGCCAACCTGAGGATATATTACCAATTATGTAAGACCTCCAAACATTAATAATGAAATTTTCTTTAGCACGATGCTTGTCTCTGTCTTGTAGGACTATCAAAGCCCATAGTCCATTTTGGTAGTAAAAGCCCGGAGTCCAGTCCGGCAGCAGAAGCCTGGAGTCCAGTCCGGCAGTAAAGACCGGGAGCCCCAAAAGCCCAGCACCTAAATCCAGGACTCCGGTCCGGCAATCAATGACCAGAAACTCCAGAAGCCCGGTAACTAAAGCCCAGACTCCAGTTCAGCAATCAAAGACCGGAAACTCCAGAAGCCCAGTACCTAAAGCCCGAACTTCAATCCGGCAATCATAGACCGAAAACTCTAGAAACCCGACACCTAAAGCCCGGACTCCAATCCAGCAATCAAAGATCGGAAACTCCAGAAGCCTGGCACTTAAAGCCCAGACTCCAGTCCGGCAACCAAAGATCGGAAACTCTTCAAGCCCGGCACCGAAAACTCTTGAAGCCCGGGAACCAAAGACCGGAAACTCTTTCAAGCCCGGCACTGGAAACTCCTAAAGCCCGGGAAACAAAGACTGGAAACTCCAGAAGCCCGGCACCTAAAGCCTGGACTCCAGTCCGACAACTAAAGACCGAAACCCCGGCACCGGAAGCTCATGAAGCCCAGGAAATTAAGGCCGGAAGCCCCAGCAACAGAAACTCCAAGAGCCCAGCACCAAAGCCTGGAAGCCTCCAAAAACTTGCTTTCTGACCGAGAGTCGAAGTTGTTCTTCTTGCCAAAGTCATGCACTTGGCTTCGACAGAAACCAAGGGATCCCAGATCTACCATCGACCTCAAGGAGGGTCAAAGTTTGAAGTTGGACAAGATTGAAGCAAATGAAATTGTAAGTAGCATGGAAAGACAAAATAGAAGACCAAAACACAAAGATGTGAAGAAAGAAAAACTTCATTTCTGTCATAAGGTTTTTACAAGTGAAGAGGACCTCGACAGGCCGGGCGATCCCAAAGAAAACAAAATGAAAAACCTTATGCTAGATACAAAGTACAAAATGAAGAAGGACTTGGGGTCACTGGGTCACCGGTTCCCTCCCAGGTTGGCCGACACCTGCGTCGCCAGCTGCCTGCTTAGCTGGCCACTAGGCTGTCACCTCTTCAGTCGCCCATGAAGATGCCCCTAACTTCTCAAGCTACACCTCAGCGCCACCAATAGTGATGCCTCCCAGGTTGAGCTCCAGGAAGAGTGAGGCTACCATTTCCTGGCAGACCTTGAATCCCTTCAGGAATGAGTCCACGGCAGCCTCGTGGACCTCATCCTGGAACTCCTGGGATGCCCAAAACTTTGGCACGACCTCACGGGCATCCCTCTGTGTAGCTTCCAATAGCCCTGTGATGTATGTTGTCTTCTCCTTGGCCACTTCTAGCTTTGCAAGAACTTCCTCAACTCGAGTCTCTAGAGCTCGGGACTACTCCTCCAGGCAATTGACCTCCACCATGGTCTCCTCAGTGCAGCGCTGGGTCAGTATCCTCTCCTCGAAGAGGGATGTCTTGAGGTCCTTGGTCCGCTCCTCAGCACAGGCCAAATCCCCTTGGAGGACCCTATTGCTATCCTTCAGCTCCTGGCCCTTTTCCATCAACTCCTTCACATTGGCCACAAGCTTGGCCAACTTCCTTTCCTTATCGACTTCCTTCTTTGCCACGTTGGTAAGGAAGTCCCGGAGCAGGAGCACGTCGGTCCTGATCTGCATCAAAGGAGGTCAGACTTTCTAAAATCCAACTAGAATATTAAAAACAAAGAAAAATGCTAGGTACTTACCGAGAAGAGCTAAGGGAGGATCGCAAGTAAGGCTGCTGTATAGTCCCGGCCTCCCTTCAAGCGGCGGTCCTGAGGATGGACCGCATATTCCATCATCTTCTCCGTCAAACCCTGATCATGGATGACAGAGGCATTCCCAGGAATCTCCACTGGCGCATAGCAGGGCTGCATAGGAGTATCTTCGGCACGTGAGGACACGGGCCACGGGGCCACTGCAACCATCGCAACTGTAGCCACCACCGGAATGCTGGCCACTATGACTGTAGGAGGTATCGGGCGCGTTGGTCACTCTTCCTCCCTTCCCCTGTTAATGTCAATGACCTCCGGGGGTGTAGTCTACTGCCGGGGTGGCCGAGGAGCAGGTTTCACAGCCCTCTGCTCCAAGGTCAAAGTGGGCCTGGGCCCTGGGTCTGCTTCCACCCGGGCCCTCTTCGGTGTAGGGTCCCGGGCCCCAGTCGAGGTGCTCCTTTTATGGGCCGACTCCATCAAGTTGTCTACCGAGAACTTCATCCCTGAGAAAGAAAAAGGTCAAAGGAGATCAGCAAAAAAAAAATAAAAGAAAAAGAGAAAGAGAGAGGCACGGAGCCCCATCGATCGCTCGAATCAGGCTAACCCCAACCTTGAACAAGTTTTGCTTTGAGAGCAGAACCTCGAGGGAGGGAAGTTCATCACTAAGCAAAAGAGAGAAGGCTTCCCAGTCGGCTGGCGCTACCTGGGCATTTCAGTTCGGGGACCAGTCTGACTCACTCCAGACCTAATCAACGTCTTCGACCAAGGCAAAGAAGAACTGGTTCTTCCATCCCTTGATGGACGTAGGGAGGTCGAACCGGAGACACTTAGGCCGAGGGAAAAGGTACCACCACCCATCATCGGTGGAGAGGTGCTTCAGGGTAAACAAGGCCCTGAACAACAAAAAATGGACAACGAACCCATGAAAATGACAGAACATGATGAAGGCAAAGATGACTCTCATGGCATTAAGAGCCAACTGGGCCGGAACGAGGTGGAAGTGGCTAAGGAAGGAAAGAAAAAAAGGGTGGAGTGGAAAATGAAGACTGCCGGCAAGGAAGTCTTCGTAGAAAGAAACCCGACCAGGGCCACTCGAGGTGACCTACTCCCCGGGTCCTGGGAGCGAGAGCTGGATCGAATTCGGGACCCCGAACAAATCCCGGATCATGGAAAGATCTTCTTCGGTCATCATCGAGGTGAAGCCGGAGGGACCGGAGGAAGCCTCTACCATTGGAGGGGCAATGGCAGAGGTAGGAGGAAGAACAGGGGTAGGAGAAGAAACCCTAGGGGCCCAAGGGCTTCCGATAACTATTCCACCGGGATGTAGGCGCCTCCGGATGTCGAGAGAGACTTCATCCTTCGATGAGGAGGACGATGGAGTTCTTAGCTGGGAGGGACCTGCCTCATTCAGGTTGGTGGAGAAATGAGGGCGTTGGCTCAAAGGAGCCATTGGAAGAAGAAAGGTTTGAGAAAGAGGAGAAGGTGGGCAGAAAACCTAAAGAAGGGCTTAGTTCACCTAAAATAGAGGGAAGGACTGGAGTCTGAGAAGCAGGAGAAGAAAGGAAGATCACTCGGCACTCACCTGCTTGTTTTGGTGAAGAAAGGCAACCCAAGAGAAGTAGAGGGACCGCTGCAACCGCCGGCGAGGTGCGAGAAAATCAAAAGACCTCGTTTGCGAAAAGTCCCTCCTTTTTTCGAAGCCAATCAATAGCGACCGTATAATACTTTTTTGTCCCCACCATAGGATGGGCGCCATGTGTGAAGGTGCCCGGTGTCAATGCTTCGGGTTGCTAAAAATTGCCTCGAGTCTGGCACAGTGCAATTATGGTCCATCGAAATCGCGGACATGGTGCTTGTGCATTAGATCTCGGCGTGACATGCGGAGCGACGGCAATCATGGTAATAATTACACAAGATTTTTGTTCTCCCACATCATCTCTACATTAACTCTCCATGTCCCGGTCACGATGCTTCGATGGGACTTGGGAGTGGGAGGCAAATGATATGACAAGATCGCTGACATGGAGTACACCTTCGATCCAGCTGGTAGCCAAGTTAGGTAGATAATGCCGTGTCAAGTTTCCTTTCGAGCTCCCCCACCAGGTGGCCTCACCAATGATCGCGCCCACCTCGGCCTGACCTCGGCATCTCCTCCGCTCGGCCAAAGTCAAGCCCTCCTCTGCTCCTTCGCTAGGTGGCTCCCCAAGGGTCGAGCCCATCTCGGCCGGAGTCAAGCCCTCTTCTGCTCCTTCGCCAGGTGGCTTCCCAAGGGTTGATCCCACCTCGGCTGGAGTCGAGCCCTCCTCCACTCCTTCGCCAGGTGGCTCTCCACGGGTCGATCCCACCTCGGTCGGAGTCGAGCCCTCCTCCGCTCCTTCTCCAGGTGGCTCCCCAAGGGTCAAGCCTACCTTGACCAAAGTCAAGCCCTCCTCCGCTCCTTCACCAAGTGGCCCCCCAAGGGTCGAGCCCACCTCAACTGGAGTTGAACCCTCATTCGCTCCTTTGCCAGGTGGCTCCCTAAGGGTCGAGTCCACCTCGATCGGAGTTGAGCCCTCCTTCGCTCCTTCACCAGGTGTCTCCCTAAGGGTCGAGCCCACCTCGATCGGAGTTGAGCCCTCCTCCACTCCTTCGCCAGGTGGCTCCCCAAGGGTCGAGCCCATCTCAGCCATAGTCGAGCCCTCCTCCGCTCCTTCGCCAGGTGGCTCCCCAAGGGCCAAGCCCACCTCGGCCAGAGTTGAGCCCTCTCTTCGGAAGCATCGAGAAGGACAAAGGCGCCAGCCCCAAGATTTCTGCCGAGGCAGATGCGTGCAGTGCGGCGTGCCTAGTACGGTGCCCCCCAGATTTATAATGGTACATGTAACCTCGTTTGCACCAGTTTGGGAGGGGTGCATTGATGAAATGTCAGATCTTGCAGTCGACCACCTGGAACCCCCGAAGGAGAAGGTTGCATTAAGCATCTCAGACCCAAGGGCAGCTGCACCCATATCAAGGTTCCACCTAATTCCCCCCTTCATGACAACACATCTTGCAAGACATGTTCATGACTTAACTCCCAACTATAAGAGGAAATGACCTCAGGGGAGCGACCAACGGGCACCGTTGACCCTTGAGCCCCCTAGGGAGGGCAAATCAAGGCATTAGAGCAATCGGTGATCTATTAAGGCACTAACGGGTAAGAAAGAAGGTAAGCAACCAAGAGAGAGTAAGCATAGAGGATAGCAAAAAATGAGTGACTTGAAGGGAGGAGGCTCCCAGAGGACTCCTGGATCAAGTCCCGAGAGCACGGTCACCACAACTCAAGCACCGCTCTCGATGCGAAACTAGATATGCATGCAAATTATTTTTGTATTTTTATATATTAAGTTATATGTTTGAATCTCGAAGACCAGACCAGGAAGCTAAGTAGAGAGTTCTATATAAAATTAAGAAGCAAAAAGCATGCATAATAGGACCTAAAAAAGCAATAAAAAGTGGATCGCCAAGGCTGAGAAGTCTTGGTTTGGCTAGTTCATCTTCAATAAAGGGATTGGCAGGCAGATGGGGTATACCTGACAATGGTTGATGCACCTGGTGCAGATCATATGTGAAGGGGTCGCTCTCACTCCTGGATGCGGTCTGGAAAATCAAGCCAGAGACCTGCGAAATCCCGGCTTTCAACTCAGTGATCCGATTGCTGCCCGGCTGGAGTCGTTGGATTCGTAGGAGTTGAGGGACCTGCAAACAACCTTTCACGGGTGAGAAAACAAAGCAAGGATGAAATAGTAAAATGAAAATAGCAAGGAGAAGAAGGGGATTGATGTGGGCGGCTAGGATTTGGAGAGCTAGATAGCGGTTGGAGGCTGGGCATAGAACACCAGGAAGAAGGAATGGCTCACACAGAATCCCTTTTAGCACACAGCAGGTAGCACACAGCAATTGGAAGAACTTAATATTATTTCATGAAAAAGTACCTTGATACAAGAGAGTAGAGTCTCTTAAATAGACTCTTAGACTTGGCCCCCAAGTAAGGATACAATAGTCATTACCTAAGAGTTTTAATCCCACCCAAACTCTAGTTATAATACATGGTAGGTTTAGGTAGAAAAATCCCTCATATTTCTCTCCTCTCACTTGCCTTGGTCAGCCAAGAGGGGTGACTCTAAGTGGCCGACCAAGAAGAAGGTGACCATAAGAGTTTGGCACCCTAGCTTTTCTCCTGGGCCTTGGCTGGCCCAATCTACTTCAAGCTACGGTCCACGGGTCTCGGGCTTCCGATGTGACTCCAAGATTTCTGATTTTTTCTACTGGGCCTTCCATGGTCTTCATGTCTTTAGTTGGGTTGGTCTTCATGTCTTCAGTTGGGTTGGTCTTCACTTGGACTGGCTTGGTCTTCTCTTGTACTTGGGCTGACATGTACAGGACTCAGGAAGAAGACTAGCTCAACATGAGCTGACCGGTACAGGACTCAAATAATAAAATGATAACTTAGATGGACTAAGCCCATATTACAAATGGACTCAAACACTACTAATTAATCCATAAAGGGTTAAGAAGCCTCTATCTTATTCTGGTGCCTCTAATGTCCGCACCAATTCTCCTGGGATGGGAGGAACTTAACCTTGTTGAGTAAAGATTAGGCTAGCTCACATATCTCTCGAGAAGGTTTGGGTTGAGGCACTGCAAGTCCTCTCAAGAAATCCACGAATCGTCCAACTCTAGCCGGCCTTGCCATCGGACCAGGTAGCGTTGATAGCCATGGCCCCGGGTCGTTATGGCTTGATCATCCAGGATATGCTCGATCCGTTCTTCTCTTTTAGGCCAATTTATTGGTGGACACTCTGGGCTAGAGTCACTCTCAATTGAAGGAATAGGTCCAAAGGCCTCACTGGGTGTCGCTACTGGTTCCCTGTACTCGACCAGGTCTGCGATATTGAAGGTAGAACTGATGCCCAAATCCGAAGGCAAATCTAACACATAGGCATTTGGTCCAACCCTCTCTATCACTTTAAAAGGTCTGGCTCTGTGATCATGAAGCTTCTTAATGGTCCCGGGTGGGAACCGCTCAGGCTTAAGCCTAATCATGATAGAATCCCCTACATTAAATTCCTTGGCCCTTCTTCAGGAATTAGCTAGTTTCTTATATGTTTCATTACTTAGGTTTATTTTTTGGCTAATGTCCTTATGCAAGTCTCTAATATGCTGTGCGAATGATTCTGCAGAATCTGAGACTCGTGCATAAACAGGTAAAGGAATCAGATCAATGGGGCAATTAGGCTTGTACCCATGGACTATCTCAAAAGGACTCTTGCCCGTTGTCCTATTCATTGAGCTATTGTAGGCGAACTCTGCTCTAGGCAACAATAGATCCCAAGTTCCAATATGTTCACCTACAAAGCATCTAAGGAGGTTTCCTAAACTACGGTTCACCACTTCAGTTTGGCCATCTGTTTGGGGGTGGTAGGTTATAGAAAATTTAAGCTTGGTCCCTAACAAGTGCTAGAGGGGTTTCCAGAAATAACTAGTGAACCTAACATCCCTATCATATATGATGGTCTTGGGTAGGCCATGGAGTCTAACCACATTGTCTAAGAAAAGCTTGGCTACTTTACATGCATCAAAGGTTTGGGAACATGGGATGAAGTGAGCCATCTTAGAGAACCTATCGACCACTACCAAGATAGAATCATATTTTTTCTGGGTCTTAGGTAATCCTAACACAAAGTCCATACTGAGATCCTACCAAGGGCGATCAGGCACTGGTAAAGGTGTGTAGAGACCAGTGTTTTGCTTCTGCTGTTTTGCAATCGCACAAGTTCTACACCTGGCTATAATCTGAGCAACATGCCTTTTCAAAACCTGGCCAAAAGAACTGGTCTTCTATCGCTAAGATGGTCTTATTCCTACCAAAGTGACCAGCTTAACCTCCAGCATGGGTCTCCCAAATCAAAAATTCTCTAAGGGAAGTTCTAGATATACAGAGTCTTTTATTTTGAAAAAGGTAGCCATCCTGAATGGTATACTCAGTATGGGTACTAGATGGTCCTAGTCTAAGGGTCTGGTAAATGTCACCAAAGTTTGGACAGGTTTCATATTATCCTTTAAGCTATCAAACCCTATGACTTGGGTGCAAACTAAGCCTAAAAGCAAAGACCTATGGCTAAGGGCATTTGCTACCTTATTGTCAGTTTCGGTATGGTGTTTCAGGACAAAGGTGTATGCCTAAATGCACTCGATCCATTTAACATGCCATGGGTTAAGTTTCTTTTGGGAGTTCAGGAATTGGAGTGCCTCATGGTTAGAAAATAAGACAAACTCCTATGGTAGTAAGCAATGTCTCCAATATCTAACGGCCTGGACTACCGCATAAAATTCCTTGTCATAGGTAGAGTACTTATGTTTAGCCTCATTCAGCTTCTCACTAAAGAAGGCTACAGGATAATTTTCTTGACTTAGTACCCCACCTATTCCTACTCCCGAGGCATCGCAAGCGACCTCAAACACGTTAGAGAAGCTAGGTAATCTAAGAATGGGTGCATGGGTCATCTTATCCTTAAGTTCTAGGAAGGCCTTTTCAGCTACTTTGGTCCACTCAAATGTACCCTTCCTAATGCAATCGATTATTGGTGCGACGACAGTACTAAAACCCCTAATAAATATCCTGTAAAAGGTTGCTAGGCCATGAAAACTATGCACATCTTGGATACTAGTAGGTACAGGCCACTCAATAATTGCCTTAACCTTTTCAGGATCTGCAGAAACTCCCTCAGGGGTGACGATAAAATCTAGGAAGATAACCCTATGTGTCATGAACTCACATTTCTTAAAATTGGCATAGAGGCTATTCTCCCTAAGGGTCTGGCAAACTAGTCTAAGGTGACTAAGATGGTCCTTTTTTGTCCTGCTATAAATCAAGATGTCATCAAAATAAACCACAACAAATTTTTTAGTATATTCCTTTAGGACTTGGGTCATAATCCTCATAAATGTACTTGATGCATTTGAAAGGCCAAAGACATTACAACCCACTCAAACAGGCCATCCTTAGTCTTGAATGCGGTCTTCCACTCATTTCCAGGTCTAATCCTAACCTGATGATAGCCGCTCTTAAGGTCTATCTTTAAGAAAACTTTAGCACCAGCCATCATGTCTAACATGTCGTCCAATCGGGGGATGGAAAACCTATACTTCACAGTTATTTTGTTGATGGCTCTACTGTCTACACACATCCTCCAGGTACCATCTTTCTTAGGGATTAGTAGAGTAGGGACTGCACATGGACTCAAGCTCTCCCTAATGAAACCTTTCCTAAGTAACTCTCCCACTTGTTTCTATAATTCTTGATGCTCACTGGGGTTCATTCTATAGTGAGGAAGGTTTGGTAAAGTAGCTCCTGGGACTAGATCTATGGCATGTTGGATGCCTGTAAGTGGTGGTAATTGATCAGGTAAATCACCAGAAAAGACATCCTCAAATTCTTTGAGAGCCTCAACAATTTCTAGAGGGTGTTCCTTTTGGGTTGGTTCATGAATTTCTTTGGTGGTCAAGATCCAAATAGGGCTACCCTCAGCAATTTCTTTCTCTAACTCCTTAGCCTTAATCATATTAACTCCTGGTTTCTTGTCCTTAAGGCTACTAGAACCTCTCTTGACTAGGTCTCTAGGTGGAGTTGGGTGGATAACAAACTTATTCCCATGGTGGCTAAAAGCATAGACATTGGTTTGATCAAACAGGGTTGCATCATGATCAAAAAGTCAAGGTCGACCTAAAATGATATTACTTACTGTCATGGAAATGACATCACACCAAATCTTTTCCTCATAAGTTTGTAGTTTAACTAAGATTTGGCACCTAGAGTTGATCTGAATGGAGGTGGAATCTATCCAAGAAACCTTGTAAGGGCTAAGATGGGAAACTATGGTCAACCCTAAAGATTTGACGGTGCTAGCAGAGATGGCATTGACACAACTCCCACTGTCTATGATGATCTTAAGCACCTTACCCCCTACCTTAACAAAGATTTGTAGGATGTTAGTCCTACGCCAATCTTCCTTAGCTTGGGTTTGGGTCAAGATGCACCTAACCACTCCTAGTAGGTTCTTAGACTCAAGTTCCTCTTCCTCACCTTCATACTCATCCAACAACTGGTCATCAGCCTCATAGATTTTTCCCTCAAGTTTAGCTATGGGTTCAGGCTCTTCTTCCTCTAGCTCACCTAAGTGTAGGGCACTAATTGGGCACTGGCTAGCAAAGTGGCCTGATTTTCGACATTTAAAATAGGTCTTCTGGGGATTGGTACTCCTATGGACCTCTACAGATTTATCTCTATCATCTCTACGGGTCAAAGGAGTACTAGGCTGAGGTCGACTTGGGTCAGGGTGACTCAGATTGGGTTGACTCGGATTAGGTCGGCTAGGGCTGGGTCAGCTCTGGTGGGACTGGCTAGCTCCTGAGTACTGATTAGGGTATCTAGTGGGCTTGGATTTACGATAGACGAGCCCTCTCTGAAAATGTTCATAATCCCTAGCAATCTTTTAGGCATGGTCCAGGTCCCTATCCTCTCTCATGTAGAGCTCCCTCTTAATATCATCTCTCAGGCCAGCCCTAAACCTAGACAGGACAACATCCTCAGCCTCATTTAAGTCACATTGCATGGAAAACTCATCAAATTTCATGATGTACTCATCTACACTCTTGCTACCCTGATTCAATCGCTGCCACTGATCCAATAAACCATAACAATATGAGGTAGGAATGTATTTCCCTCCAAACTTAGCCTTCATGGCCCTCCAGGTGACTATGGGATCATGACCTCCTAGTCTAAGTGTTCTCTCAACACTAGACTAATATAACCTGGCCTCATGGACCAACTTAAGCTTGGCAAACCTAAGCTTACGCTCCTTAGACATATTGTACCACTCAAAATACTGGTCAACCTCTCCCTCCCAATCTATATAGACCTTAGGATCATGACAACCATCGAAAGTGGGGGCTTCTAACCTTATGTTCTTGTAGGCTCTATCCTCCTGGTCTATGAAGTCCTGATTGGGTCTCCTTGGACGAACCTCTGGGACTTGGTCATGACGATGGGCTCTCCTAGGTTCAGCATCAAAGTAGGGATCAGGGTTTGGGGTCCTCCTAGGTTCAGCTTCATAGTATGGATCACGGCAGGGGGTTCTCCTAGGATGGGGAGGTGAATCAAGATCTGGTTCAGACTAAGGCCTATGTGTCTCCTCTAGGGTTCCCAGCCTATGATCCATCTGGTCAAACCTCTGATTCATTTGGGTGAAGGTTTGGGATAGCTGCTTAGTAAGTGCATTAATCTTGGCTTCAAGGTTATCCATGGGTTCAGCCAAAGGTGAAGATGGAGGATGATATGATGCTTCTAATCTAGTGCTCATGCAAGACTCAACATAGACTTGACTATAGTTGCCTAGACCTAGAGCCCAATCAGAATGGGTTGACTCAACTTACAAACAACTCAAATCTTAGTCCTTCAATCTGGCCAAGTAAGAGATGGGATGGTGGGAGGCCTCCCTGCTCTCGCAGGGACCCAATTAAGGAACCACCGATCCGCTTAGGTCGTTTGACACTGTACCTCTTACCTAGACACCAGTATCCAGTAATAGGAAATGAATTGGGTGCAGTAGTCATCCCACAAAGATTGAACCCGACCGATGGGTGTCCCTAGCCCACTAGGGCAAATTAAGTCTCGTTAATTTTAAATTAGGCTTGGGGCTGAATGCAAGGTAGGTGATTTTGGGCTAAGGAGAGCTTATCAACTCCTCTCCTTATCTGACATATAGAAAGTGCCCTTAAAGTATTTTATGCAATGATGGAAGGCAGATGAAAATGCAAAATAGGGTTTAGCTATTTTTTGGAGTTTTATGAATATATGTAATTTTTTTTTGTTTTGGTATTTTCTAAAATAGAAAGATAACTTGCAGATTATGCCCTAATATGCAGAAAACATGATAAAATTAAAGATATGCACAAATTATACTAAAAGAACCCTAAACTTTCCAAAATTGACTTTGCTGCCAAAATAGAGCAGAATTTTTCTCAGGCAGTGTTTCGGTTGAGAGAAAAGCCACAGATCGAAATAATTCCTAAAAAATTCTAAAAATTAATTTGAATTATGAGAAATTCAAAAAAATAAATTTCATAATTTTCTAAGTTTTATGTAGGTAGAAACAATTAAAATAATAGGGATATACTAAGAAGGCCGAGAATGCAAAAACCCTAATGGAACTCTTTGTGTTCTTCTTCAGGGGTCAATTCACAGTGGCACCCCTACCGCCATAAAAGATCCCGTAGATTGGAAAGAGAGGGTCTTATAGCCCTACTAGTCTCCTATGACCGGACGGCCATGGTGAAGCACCCGATCCAAATATTCAAAGAGAATTGAGCCCAAAACAGGCTCTGATACCAAATGATGAGGAACTAGATATGCATGCAGATTATTTTTGTGTTTTTATATATTAAGTTATATGTTTGAATCCTGAAGATCATACCAAGAAACTAAGTAGAGAGTTCTATATGAAATTAAGAAGTAAAAAGCATGCATAACAGGACCTAAAAAAGCAATAGAAAGTGGACCGCCGAGGCTGAGAAGTCTCGGTTGGGCTAGTTCATCTTCAATAAAGGGACTGGCGGGTAGAGGGGGTGTACCTGATAATGGTTGATGCACCTGGTGCAGATCGTATGTGAAGGGGTCGCTCTCACTCCCAGATACGGCTTGGAAAATCAAGTCGGAGACCCGCGGATTCCTGGCTTTCAACTCGTTGATCCGATTGCTGCCCAGCTGGAGTCGTTGGATTCGTAGGAGTCGAGGGACCTGCAAACTACCTTTCACGACTGAGAAAACAAAGCAAGGATGAAGTAGTAAAGGAAAAACAGCAAGGAGAAGAAGGGGATTGATGTGGGCGGCTAGGGTTTGGAGAGCTGGATGGCGGCTGGAGGCTGGGCCCAGAACACCAGGAAGAAGGAAGGGCTCACACAGAATCCCTTTTAGCACACAGCAAGTAGCACATAGCAATTGGAAGAACTTAATATTATTGCATGAAAAAGTACCTTGATACAAGAGAGCAGAGTCTCTTAATAGACTCTTAGACTTGGCCCCCCAGTAAGGATACAATAGTCATTACCTAGGAGTTTTAATCCCACCCAAACCCAAGCTAGAATACATGGTAGGTTTAATTAGAAAAATCCCTCATATTTCTCTCCTCTCACTTGCCTTGGTCAGCCAAGAGGGTGACTCTAAGTGGCTAGCCAAGGGGAAGGTGACCATAAGAGTTTGGCGCCCTAGCTCCTCTCCTGGGCCTTGGCTGGCCCAATCTGCTTCAAGCTGCGGTCCAGGGCTCCCAGGCTTTCGATATGACTCCAGGATTTCT
Source organism: Areca catechu (assembly GCA_021397845.1). Classification (NCBI taxonomy): domain Eukaryota; kingdom Viridiplantae; phylum Streptophyta; class Magnoliopsida; order Arecales; family Arecaceae; genus Areca; species Areca catechu. Next base: position 153,116,244 of record CM038052.1, read on the forward strand.
GATTTTTTCTACTGGGCCTTCCATGGTCTTCATGTCTTTAGTTGGATTGGTCTTCATGTCTTCAGTTGGGTTGGTCTTCACTTGGACTGGCTTGGTCTTCTTTGTACTTGGGCTGACATGTACAGGACTCAAGAAGAAGACTAGCTCAACATGAACTGACTGGTACAGGACTCAAATAATAAAATGACAACTCAGATGGACTAAGCCCTTATTACAAATGGACTCAAACACTACTAATTAATCCACAGAGGGTTGAGAAGCCTTTGTCTTATTCTGATGCCTCTGGTGTCCGCACCAACTCTTCTCTCACTTTCTCTTACTCAATTCTTTATTAAAAACTCCTCTAAGCATGGTGACCGAAGTGGGATCCGCCTTAGGAGATCTGTTCCACTTTGCCATTCGCTAACTTAATCGTCGGAGTGCCCTCGCCGGGATCCCCGGCTCGGGTCTCTAACACTGTTTTATAGATCCGGGAACACCAAGATTCCAGAGTAAAGGGGGTGACGTCCGGTGCCACTTCGCAACTATAGGCCACGACGATAAGGTTGACAACACATATAAATATAGATAATTATACATACAACTGACTTGATACAAGGATTTTTATATCAATAATGATAGACCTAGATACAGTATTTACCTTGGCTGGAGGAGGGTGACTATTGCTAAGTAGCGATGGTAGAACCTACAAAACAAGTTCTTTATTGGAGTTGGCTTTGAGGGGCCCTTTCATTGCTCAAGTCAAAAACTCTGGAATATATGGAAAGGAGTGGGCATGGAGGAGATCAGACCATATCTTGGGATGCCTTTTGGTCCTCTATTTATAGATGAGAGCTGAGGTGCTATAGAGAGAAGGTAGGATCGAGTAGTTAATCCCTTCCATATTGGGTGAGATATGCTCATTATTTTCCACCTTATCTTAGGGGGGTTGAGATGCCATAGAAAGAAAGGAGATCGGGTGGTTACTTCCTTCCTTATTGGGTGATATATCTATTATCCCTTGCTATATTTTGTGAGATATGTTTGTTACCTCCTACCTTATCTACTCATGGTGGATTGTTGCCAATAATCACAAGATTCTCCATCCCACGTGCAAATCAAAGATCAACATTTCAGGTAATGCTGGCTAGGATCTGTTGCAAAAATATCTTGGATTTGCTAGGATGGAAAGTCAGCTCCATCTAAGATATTCAAGCTTTGGTTTGGCCAAGGTGTAATTTTCTCCTATAACAATATATATATATATGTATACATACATACATGTATACATACACACACACACACACACATATATATATATATATATATATATATATATATATATATATATATATATATATATATATATATATATACATATATATATACATGCATAAATATATACACACACATATATATACATACATGTATATGTATATACATAAATACATACATATGCATATACATATACATATATATATACATATACATATACATATAAATGTACATATACATATACATACATACATACATACATACATATATATATACATGCATGCCATAATTTGTTTACTTTAAATTAGGAGTAAATCTTTATGGGATTAGCATATGTGGTTGGTGAAATAGATTTGGTGTGATTAGCTAGTGATACATTATCAAGTGTATTCAATGAATTTCATTTTGGATATATTTGGAAGCTTTTCTTTTCCATAATTATAATGATCAACATTGCAACAAGAATATTTACAATATATTTTATTATTTCTTGTACAACCATTTAGTTAAATCAATAGATTGTTCAAATTCAATGGATACTCTCATTCGTAAACAAACAAAATTATCTAAAAAATGTGTCTATGTAATGAAGAATAAAAAAAATAAAATACGTCATAAAATATATGTCCAAGATGTTATTGTTATATATACCGTGCTTTGTACTAGACCATCCATAGTGTTACTTTTTTGCACGTGATAGGGCAATCCATAATAGTATGGTTAGTCCAAATATCGCTGCTATATATGAAAATTATCAGGCCTATATGGAGTCCAACATGGCTTGTCACATCACCTACCAACTCAGCATAGAGAGAAAATAAGTCATGTTGGAAAGAGCTGTGTGCACCCCATCTTCCGAAAGGGAGTCGGTGATCCAATTCCATGCCTCTCTGATATCTATTACTACTAGGATGTGCAATCGGCAGAGGCATACCTACCATAAAGATGTGCTCCATGCCATTCCTAGCCACCCCCAGCCATTCCTATAGGAGCATGCACTTTGCAATAGTGTGCTCGCCATGAATACATGCTAGCTACCATTGGCTACACCATAGAACGTCCCTTATGAGATAGGTACTTTATATACCCACCTATAAAAATCGTTTCTCGGGACTCTCCAAGTAAGTCTTTCAAACATCCAAGAAAGCCTTTCAAAAGTCCTTTTCAAAGCCTCCTAATTCACTCAAAAGTCTTTCTTTGAAGCTTTTGCGAGGGCCAGGCCAGCAAGACCTTAAAAGAGGCAAAGCAGGGAGGTGAAGCCAAGAGAAGCCCAAAGGGGGATGCACCAAGATTCCCCTGCTCTATTTCAAGCTTCGCCAACCCTATCTAAAGCCTCTTCCTCTCCCTCTCGAGCCTTACATGCTTCCTTTAAGCTTCGCTCGCATTCACTCAAGCTTTGCTTGCACTTTGCCACAACCATTTGCCACTTCTACTGCTTTCCCTAACTCCACTTCATCCACATATTGTGATCCATTACCTTTTCTATCCATTTAGAAGCTACATACCCCTTTCTATTAAATATGTCATAGAAGTCAATCTGGCTGACATAAATTTTATTTTTAGGATTGAAAATTATATTTAATATTCTAATTTGAGATATTTTTTTATACATGATGCATCCATATATTGTCCAAGGAATTAATGGATAATGATATATATTCTTAAGAGTTGAGAATTTGAGATATGTATCATCATAGATTAATTCTTAAAAATTCTCGATCATATAATATCACGGGGATGGTGATTGATCTGGTTTGATCAGTGCATAGATTGCTTCCTTTTAGGATAGATGAGTCTTGAGTCTACAGTAAAGATACTGGAATGAAAGTGCAGGTGGTTATTAGAGAACAACAGTATCGAGTATGACCATCATGAGAAGTCACATGGATGTCTACTCACTCGTTAATGACTTTCTCGATACTGTAGTTATATAAATTGTTCTTTGATCTATGATGCCTCACCACTCACAGTGAGGTTGTTGTAGTTTGATAACACAAAATATTAACCCTAATCATTTGGATCCTTGTGATGTTCATTGGCTATAGTAAGGTTCACTGTAGGTATGGAAGTGTACTTATAGGGGATTTATCGATCTTAGTAATTAAGGTGTAGTCTTATATAATTTAAGAAGCTAAATCCCTATGATCGTGGTCATAGTAATGTGAATAATGATAAATAATTTTCATGATTTTTCATAATTTGGACTTGAACTAATTGAATCATGCATATGACAAATGCTTAGGATTTAGCGAGCTTCCATGACCTGCATCTTGTTGGGACTTTCGATAAAAGAACTCAATTATATAGTAACTACACATAGGAGTTCTTTCTTCTATTCTATTGGATTGCTACTATATATTGCTAGGCATCACTACTAGATGTGAGAATCCACTAGGATTGTTTTAGATCAACGATCCTTGATGGGATAAGCTAGAATTGTTTTGATTCATCGAAAGAGTTCGATGATACTATGAAAGAGATTATGGTATGTCTTACTACCAGATAGAATGGAACTCAAAGGTCATTCACAATAGGAGTTTAACATGGTCACATAGTTGGATCAAAATATGTAAGAGTTTTATATTTAGAAACTCTAAATTTGTAAGGGTTATAAACTTAGAACCTACTATTTTTGGTACCTGATAATTTTGCACATGCTAATTTTAGCAAGGACTTTATTACAATAGTTATAATTTAATTAGATATTTTGATTATTTAAATATGATTAGACTTGATACAAATTAAATTGGATTCGATTTTGGTTGAGTTTGGGTGATGACCTAGTCCAATTAGATTTTGGACTAAACTAGTTGCAATTATTGTGAGCCAATTTAGTTTGATCTAATTGGTTAACTAATTCTAGATGAATTAAATCTGATTTAAATCTATTAAGTTTAATTTATTCTATTTGGATTTAGTGGTCCTAATTAGATTAGTATCTAATTCCTAGTTAGTTATAGATTTAAATCAAAACTAAATTGGTTAGGAATTAAGTTAGTTAATTTTCTAGTTGGTTGAATTAGTTAGTTATTTGGCTTAACTAATTCCTAATTTGTTATGGATTTAAATCTAACCTCATAGGATTAGTTAGGTTAGTTAGAATCCTAAAAGGGTTAGGACAAGGAGTGAGTTAGTTGAATTAATTCCTAACTAATCCTAAACTAACTAATTTTTTCTCTTCTCCACATGTTTCTCACCCGCTTGAACATGTAAGAAAGAAGCTTTCATCCTTTTTCTTCAAGTGAAAACAAGAATAGCGTAGAGGAATTATGGGCACGCAAAGAAGTTGGCACCACATGGACTCTCTCCCTTGATTTTATTCCCTATCCTTACCTAGTTTAGGTGTTTTAATTTGATTAAAAACCTATTCCTAGGTTTAGTTGAGAAGGGACTCTAGGGAGAGATATGTGGCATGAGAAAAGAATGGATTTGGGGGCACAAAATAATATGGTGCATGGAGTTTTTCTTGGCTTTGACTATGAGGTTCTTTCTTGATATTAGACACTACCCACTACTTCTTCCTAGTCCATTGCATAAAATAAGAAGAGAGAGATAAAAGATCACCCTTCTTAATCCTCCTCTTGATCTTGCTAGAAACGTTCTTGTGAGAAAAGAAAAGAAAAAAATTTCCTTGATCTCTTAAGAAGAGATCAATTCTTCTTTCTTGGATTTCTAATATAGAAAAAAGGAAAAGAAGATTCGATCCAACTATCAAAGTGAGACCTGCAAGGTGCTAGTACTTCGGTGGCCTCGGGGTTTCAATTAGACCATCTTCATGTGGATACCAGTAGAGGTCGGGCATGTGCACGACTCCAGTTGAACTCGGGATTTTTCTCAGATTTGATTCAATGAAGATGGAGTAGCAAATGGCTAAGTAGATTTAATTTACTTTATACTTTTGATTTTATTTAAGGATTTATATTATATTTTCATGATTAGTTCCTGTTATACATGTTTAGATGAGGTTTTTATTCCATTATATATTAATTTTAACTAATTAAAAACTTTTGAAAAACTTGCATGCAATCTAAAAATTGTCAAATAGTTCTTTCAAGTGGTATCAGAGCTACACTTCATGAACATATATAGATCTTAAATCAAATCTAAAAATTTTAATTTTTGATCTAAGAATTTAGATCTTGAAAGGAGTTTCAAATCTAAAATTAGATCTAGAAATTAAAAATCTTAGATTTGGAAATTCAAATATAAAGTTTTGGTTGAAAACCAAAATCTTAGATCTAAAATTTCTATGATCTAGATCTGTACAAGATTTGAAATTTCAGTTAGATTGATCTAAAAATCAGGAAATCATGGTTCTTATTCATTTTATAGATCTTAAAAATAGTTTCTAGATTTAATGTTATAAATTTTTGAATGCATGAGTGTTGAATTTTCAAGATCTGAAATTTTCACGTCTTTGATTTTTCATGAGACGATTAAACCTAAATGTAAATAAATCTAAAATTAGTTTTGACATCTAGACTAAACCCTCATGTTCATAATGCATCTAATTAAAAGTCCAAAATTAAAATTCGTTAGTATCAATCTTGTGCCGATATAAAATTATCCTACTATAAGGTTAACCCCTTATAGTATATGGTTGTCTTAGCACAAGATTGATCCATTTTGAAAATAATTTCTAAGAGTTTAAATCAATTATTTAAGATATGAAATTAAGGATAATAGATCTGAAATTGAGAATTTAAGATATAAACCCAAAGTATAAAATATGAGGGAAGGGGCATGGGTCAAATTGATTAGGTCATGTAATTGGATTACATCTAGTTTTTGGTTAGATCAAACTCAATCGATTAAACCCTTGATCTAACTAAATCAAGAGTTAATTAGAATTAGGTCAAGAGTCTTCTAGACCATGTTGATGGCCTGAGCTGGTCGATATAATTGATATCAATCGACTGACCTAAAGACCTGATTTGGCTTATTTGTTGAGCCTGAATCATGTAAGTTGACCAATTCAAAACTGATAAATCAATTGGTATCCAATGTGAGTGTTGATCATAATTTTTAATTGGGGCTAACTCTTATCTGGACAACTCCATTGGTGTCTAGGAAAGAGGTTGAATGGTGGAACCCTTCCATCGATCTTACTTAGCCATTTTGGTTGATTATGTTTTGAACAAGTTTGCTTATTGATTCGATTCATGCATGCCATCTTGATTAGTTAGACATAAGATGGACTGATTGAATAAGATGTGACATGAACTAGGTCACTTAGATATGAAATGTATAGATCAAAACTAGGCAAACATGAGATGTACTGTCATGAACTAGATTAGTCAAACATGGGATGTGCTGACCTAATCCAGGTGAGTCAGATATTAGATGTGCTGACCCAAAGTTGCTTCATCAGACATTAGATATGCTGACCTAAATAAGGTTAATCAGACATGAGATGTGCTGATCTAAATCTTATTTCATATATAATATGATCTTTTAGCTTAATACTTGGATTGGCTACATTACCATGGCCATCAGGTTATAAGAGCAAGCAGGGTTTAAAGGCTCTCTCTTTTTATTTGATAGGGTTCTCTTATGATGTATAGAGATATCACTATGATTTGATTCATAAAGAAGAACTACAAAAAGATTTTTAAATTGAGCCGACTAAAATTAGTTTAGCTAGAAGGTTGGTCAGACATGAGATTATGCTGACTAATTAAGAAGAGACCTAAAACTAAACCTCCTAATAAATATTAAATCATAGGTTTTCCACCGTTGTAGACCTATGAGCGTCTCTTAAATATTGATTATTATAGAGATACAGTAGTTCAGTTACATCGAGGGGCATAACCACTCTATTAATATCAGATATTGTGGGATGAAGGTAGGGTTGGGCCCAATAACTATTAGGTGAGGGAGCCAATAATGGCTTCATTTCGTATTGAATGGTGGGTTTGACTAACTAGGAAGTATGGGTAATAACTATTAGGTGAGCTCACAAAACTTAGAGACTGAGTCGCTGCAACATGTTTGAGAAGCACTGGACAAGAGTTATCCACTCATTAGTTTATGTGTTATCAATAACTATTAGGTGAGGTGTACGAAATTAGTGAAACATAGTATCCACTAGGGACCTTAGTCATGTAGGGATTTCCACATCTCCATTGAGAAGTGTGAGAGATCCAAGAAAATAGTTGGAGGCAAATTTGATTCTTAAAGTTCTTAGAATAAATTTAAAATTAAAAATAATTATCTAACTTGAATCTTTACTTTTTATAGATTAAAAGTTAGTTTCTAATCTTTTTAATTCTTAGACAAATCGATTAACCATAACCTATTATAAAGACTAGCTCAAATTAAAACTTAATTAGACAAGCTGAGTACATAATAAACTAAGGTTACCCTATGTTACCAAGCTATTCTGGCTAACTTAACTGCAATCAATCCATGATCATTGTTTGACAATGATTAAGGATTAGGAGCTTGAAAAGCTTGGGCATATTGATGCATAAATATTGAATTAGATTTGATCCAACCATCTTTGTCTAATTCATATGGATAGCTTATTGTAAACTAATATTTGAATAAGACTAAGATAATTAGGTCAATAAATTGGTGATTAACAAAGAGACATTGAAAAGTTTAATAAATATGCTTCTTGATGTAGAGTAGACCTTCTCTTTCAAAAGATAGAGTAATTGGAGGAAGAGGCCTGTAAAGAAGCAGGAGATCAGGATTTTCCAAGGAGATGGCCATTGGCAATAAAAAGGTGTTTGCAATTCAAGCTCAATGACCAAAGGAATTATCCCTGTTCCTGAAATTTTGAAGAATAAATAGGGCACACCTTTGAAAGGTATGTTAACTGCTCAAAGAGATAAAAATTTAATTTTTAAAATTATTGATCCATTTATTTTATAAATAAATTAGGTTTAATAATTTTTAAATATTAGTCTCTACTTGTATATGATACATTTGCTGAGCTATTAGTAATGTCATGAGATCTAAGAGATCCTGTGAGATGATATACTAGCCCGGGTATACATAATGTGTGTAGCATATTCAACATGCAGACTAGGAAAAGCTCCTTAAGTTTTTTTATTAGATTGAAAAGCTAATTCCTTAGAGAAGATTTCCAGAATCATCTCAAGTTATTCGGTGTAGTTTCATAATGGACTCCTCTTATATCTCGAGCTTAACGAGATGTCTGAGCAGAAAAATTGAACCCTATTGGATATGGTTTAATTTATTATTGGAATCACTAATTTATCTTTAAGGATTTAATTATATAACTTAGCTAATCTATTTAATTGGATTCACTCTAAATCCTTTTTATCACACTTATATAAGCTACAAGTGGGTAAGTTAGAGATTAGGTCATAAATGTTCTATATTCTAAAGAGCTGTGAGGATTTTTTCTCCTAATGGATCATAAGTGTTATGATCTAATGACTATATTCATGATTAAATAGTTTAACATAAATATAATAGTGAAAGAATTATTTAGCTCAAAGAGATAGTCTCAAAGAGCAAAGGGCCATAAAACCTGATGTGGTTGGATCGTTGACATGGAGTCCCTCTCAGCTCTAGTTGGCAACCATGCTGGTAGAATACGCCACTGGGATGCAGCATCCGGAGTGCCCCTTAGCCATAGTGCCTCCCCGATGGTCGAGCCTCGGTCGAGGTTGTGCCTCACTTTTAGAGCCCCTCATCCGGAGTGGCTCCCCCATGGTCAAGCCTCGATTGAGGTTGTGCCTCACTTCTCGAGCCCCTTGGTCGGAGTGGCTCCCCCATGGTTGAGCCTCGACCGAGGTCATGCCTCGCTTCTTGAGCTCCTCAACTAGAGTGGCTCCCCCGCGGTCGAGCCTCGACCGAGGTCGTGCCTTGCTTCTCGAGCCTCTTGGCCAGAGTGGCTCCCCTGTAATCGAGCCTTGATCGAGGTTGTGCCTCGCTTTTTGAGCCCCTCGACTAGAGTGGCTCCCTCATGATTGAGCCTCGGTCGAGGTCATGCCTCGCTTCTCAAGCCCCACGGTCGGAGTGGCTCCCCCATGGTTGAGCCTCGATCGAGGTCATCCCCCTGCCCTTCAAGCCCCTACCGAGGTCAGGCTCCTAACTTGAGGATGACCTTTGGTCAAAGTCAACCCTTTCTTCAAGGTTAGGTATGAAATTTTCAGGAGAATGCTGCCTCTCCCACAAGCGGCTTCAAGACAAATGAGCAAGGTATAATGGCAGGTGGCGCCACCACCTTTACCAGAGCCCTGGCATGGTGCGGAGAGGATGACATGCTTGAGAGATGGTGGCACGCCGCCTGGAGCCTCTGGAGAAGTGGCACCCCACCATGGCACACTGACTGTGACCCCTTTGGGATGGTGTTTCATCAGAGCATGCCGCCTATGGAGGATCAGCCCACCAGAGTGTCAGGTCCCTTAGCTCACTGTCAGCACCACTTAGGGAAGGGCACTCCTCTCAGGGTGCTACACCCCTTCACCCACCTTTTGCACCACCCAGAAGAGGAAGGCCTTGCTAGGAGATTCATACCCTAAAGCATCTGCCCCTAGACCGGCTATTTGCCAGGCCTCTCCAAACATGGTGGGATGACCATAGAGAGGGACGAAGCCCTATCAAAGTGTCAGGATCCATGGCATACCTCCTGTACCCACCATGAAAGGGACGTGCACTCCTTCAAGCTCCACGACCACTGTCAGTGGCAGGCCTCTTCCCCCTCCGAAGGGGGGGAGGAGAACAGGCCTACTCCTCGCCCAGGAGAGGGGCGTAGAGAAAGTCAAGCCAGAGCTTGGCACCCTAGGAGGGGGGCCACTCATCTATAAGAAACCAAAAGGGGGCCTCCAATCAAGATAAGCGAGAAGGGGTAGGTGATTCAGGAAGATGCAGAGCATAGCCAAGACACACCAGACCTCTCCAAGAGAGTGAAATGGCTATCACCTTCATTGGTCAAGCCCTCTTTCTCGACTCTAACTCCCATTCCACTATTTTTAAAAGACCTTTGAGAGTGGAAACCACTTCAGGATCTACCTTGGAGGATCTATTCCCCTTGATCGATCGCTGACTTGACCGTTGGAGTGCCCTCGTCGAGATCCCCGGCCTGGGTCTCTCTTTCTTTTGTAGGACTGAGCATGTGCATTGGGAGCTAGGTGGGAGAGCCACCAACCGATGCCATGTAGGAGCTGTAGGCCATGGCGGTCTAGGCGATAACAGATTGGCACACCAGGTAGGGGCACAGTCTCATGTTGAGCCAGTCCCTCGTCACCAGAGCAATTTCGCTTGCAATATGGTGGTGACCCACATGCGGGAAGCCTCCATCAGCCATGTTGGGGATCCTCTCCCCCATGAAGACTAGCTTAGTCTAGAGAGGGGGCTTCCCGTTCCGCCAACACCACCTCCGGTGGACCTTCAGCTTGCCATACTCGCCCAGCAAGTCCAAACCTTGACCATCACAGTGCAGCAGCTGCATCATCAGCACCGATCCTTGGCAACCCAACAGTAGCCAGGGACCCTCGTGGCATAGGCAGCCGGATACCGCGGTAGCTTGCGGTCCTTCCATGGAAGGCCATCACACCTACGGGCCACATCTCATCACTAGGGGAGCTTTTAGACCCCAAGGAAGAGGCAGTGGAGCGAGTTCACCGATGAGGGAGTCGGTCTCTCGCCTTCGACCATGCTACCTCTAGGCATTGCAAGCACCGTCAGGGCAGGGCCCCGTGGCGCAATCCTCTTCGACCCTCACCTTTCTCTCCTCTGATGGCCTCGATAAAAGGTTCCATCGATGAGGCCATCAGGCGTCAAGCTGAGAGATGCCTGGAGGAACAAGAGTGCAAGCTGGCTGAGCTCCCTTGCCAGTTTGCCAACTTGCAGGGCTCCCTATGCGAGCTAGTAGGCTATGATGCCTACCCCCCTTTTTTCCAAGATATCCAAGAGGAATCGATTCCTAGCTGATTTTGCATGCCTCAGGTGGATCCCTACGATGGAACCACCGACCCCATGGACCACCGACCCCCTGGACCACCTGGAGAGCTACAAGACTCTTATGAGAGTCCAGGGAGCGACGGATGCTCTCCTCTACATGCCTTCCTGGCCACTCTTCAGAAGGCCGCTCGAGTTTGGTACACCTACCTCGAGCCCTGGAGTATCAACTCTTTCATGTAGCTGGAGGGGAAGTTCGTGGTGCACTTTGATGCATGCTAAAAAGTGCCACAAGAAGTAGACAACCTCTTCTCCATCCAGTAGCAAGACCATGAGTCCTAGTAGGACTACGTGTCCTACTTCAAGACTGCCACTCTAAAGATCTACAATTTGGACGAGCCCATTGCCATGCTAGCGCTGAAGAGAGGGCTCAGGACATCCCATCTTACTTACTTGTTGGCTTTGGCTCCTTAATTTTGATGAATAACAAAACACTGAGTATATGTTTGGACTAATGTTTTGATTAGAGTATGAATTTCAGGCCTTAGGTACTTCATTTTCTCCAACAAAAAGGTATCGAGTTTATTATTTTGAGAGCAAGAAGATTCTCACATTTGTTTGAGCTTTCCACCTTGGAACATTGTCAAAACAACTTCTTTGGCCTTCATGAAGAACCACCAAATGGGTTAATGGACAAATCATTAAGGAATTCAAGTTTGGCATGCTTTTTTGGATGGCACAGGATCAAGTGATCGACTCACCAGCCAAGTGTCGACTCACAAGGTCGACTCATGAAGAAAATTCAAAAGTTTTAGAAGACCGACATACAAAGTTTCAGTGGCACACTTCAAGTGTCACTCATGAGATCGACTCACACTTCAAGTATCGATTCATGAGGTCGACTCATCGCGTGAGAAAAATTTTGGAACATAACTTCAAGTTTTCTGGATTCTGCTTCAAGTGTTGACTCATGAGATTGACTTAAGGTCTAACGGCTAGTTTTTCAGAATTTCAGACTTGCTTTCAAACGGTTCCAAATAGTTACTTTTTGATTTCTAATGGTCTTCAACAATCTTTTCAGTGGATTTGAGGTTTTTAACACTCACCAAACCTCATAAAGAAGACAAGGAAGAGTAAATTCATATAAAACAAACTCCAATCATCTGAAAAGACAAGAAGAGTGTGTTTAAAGAGATTTTCTTGCAAAAGCCTTCTATTTTTGAGTTGTTAAGGTTTCAAGTGTCTGTCCATAATTATGCATTCAAGAGATTCCAAGGAGAAATCAACTCAAGCAATCAAGAGAGCTTCAACGATCTTTATTTCAGCTCATTCTAGGAGCTTTTATTGTGCTCTTTTATTACATTGTTGTTCTTGCTTTGTTGACCTAGCTTTCAAGGTTTTTGAAACTAGGTTGTAAAGGTTGTTGGTGAGCCAAAGGATAAAACCAACTAGGATTTGACTTGTGAGCCCAAAGATAAAACAAGTTGTTAAGGTTGTTGGTGAGCCTAAGTGATAAAACCAATTTAGGTTTTGACTTGTGAGCCTTTGAAAACAAGTCGGCTGTAATCTTAAAGAGATTATAGTGAAATATCCAAGGAAAGCTTGGGGAGTGGATGTAGGTGCTTGGAGTGCACCAAACTACTATAAATCCTTGTGTTTGTATATGATTGCTTTCTTTATTACTTGCTCTTTAATACTTACATTTAATTTGATATTATCCGCTGCATACTTCTTAGAGCAAATCACTTTATTTCACAAACACTTCAAGACCAGCACATAATTATTTTAATTTTTTAAAAGATCCAATGCACCCTCCCTCTTGCACTCCATTTCTGGATAATAAGTGGTATCAAAGCACCGGTACTCTACTTGTAGATCTAACGATCTTGAATAAAAGGTCATGGTAGCTCCAATTGGTATGGGTGTTGTAGAAGGACAAATCTCTAATTGTCATTCCTTATTTAATGGTACAAATTACACATATTGGAAGCCACGCATGCGCATTTACTTACAAGATATTGATTACAATATCTGGAGAATTATAGTTAAAGGGCTACATCAGCCCACTCACTTGGTTAATGGCATTCTCACCCTTAAACTTGAAGAAGATTGGGATGACAATGACATCAAGCAAGCTGAAATTAATGCCAAGGCTATGAATTTATTATTTTATGCACTTGACCCTTGTGAATTCAATAGAAATTCAAATTATCTCTCCGCCAAGAAAATATAGAACACGCTTGAAGTTATCCATGGGGGTACATATCAAGTGAAGACCACCAAAGTGAATATGCTCATTCACACCTATGAAATGTTTAAAATGGAACCTACTAAATCTATAAGTGAAATGTATACTAGATTTACAAACATTGTGAATGGCATGAGAAGCTTAGGTAAAGTTATTTTTAATGGTGAACTTGTTAATACACTTCTCAGGTCTCTTTCGACTTCTTGGGATGCTAAAGTCACCATCATAAAAGAAACCAAAATGTCAATACACTTCCTCTTGAACAGCTTTTAGGCTCATTGATGACCTATGAGCTCTCCTTGAAACAAAAGACAATGGACAATGATAAAAAGAAGAAAGTCATTGCCTTCAAGTCCTCTACCAAAGTAGAATCGAGTGATGATTCTGAAGAAGAGGATGAAGAAGATGAGATGGCCTTGATGACCAGAAAATTTAGAAGATTTATGAGGAAGAAAAAGCATTTCAATAAGAGAAGGCCTCAAAAAGGAGACTATAGCAAAGAAAAAGAAAAGGAGAAGGAAAGGGAGCAACCCACTTGCTTTGAATGTAAGAAACATGGTCACTTCAAGTTGGATTGCCCCATGCTCAAGAAAAGCACAAAGAAACTTAGGAAAAAGGTCATGATGGCAACATGGAGTGAGAGTGAAGATTCAAGTTCTGATGAAGAGTAACAAGAGGTCACCAACCTTTGCTTTATGGCCAACGAAGAAGAAGAGATAAGCCTTGAACTTAAAGAAGAATTTACTTTTGAAGAATTGCATGAAGTTTTTGATGAATTATTAGTTGAATATCGAAAACTTAAGACAAAGAATAAAGAGCTAAGAAAGAAAAATTTAGAATTGATTAAAACAAATGATAAGTTTTTGATAGAAAATGATTATTTGGATAAAGAAAATAAATAGTTAACCATTAAAATTACTTCTTTGGAAAAGGAAAAGAAAGACTTGAAAAAGGAAAAATCTTTTGAAAAGCTTGTCAAAGAGAACAAAGAGTTTTTGAAAGAAAATAAGAAATACAAGGAAGAACTTGGAAAAACTAAAACCTTTTGTTGAAAAGTTTACTTATAGTTCTGAAAAACTTAACATGCTTTTAAACAACCAAAGAGCTATTTTTAACAAAGCTAGATGAGGTTTCAAACCACAAAATTAATAAAAGTATTTTAAAAATCTCTCTGTACTTGCTTCATCTAATTTTACTTGTCATGCATGTGGTAAAGTAGGGCATAAATCATATATGTGCAATAAAAGAAAATTAAATTTTGTTAGAATAGTATGGGTTCCAAAATGAACCATTTCAACTAATCCAAAAGGGCCCAAGATGACTTAGGTACCTAAAGTTTCTGTTTGACTTATTTTTGTAGGTGTGTCTTGCAACCAAGAATAAAAGAAGAATATGGTATCTTGACAGTGGTTGCTCAAGGCACATGACTGGGGATGTAAAACAGTTATCATCTCTAGAAGCTTTGAATGATGGAAATGTAACTTTTGGTGATAATGGAAAGGGCAAAATCGTTGGTATCGGCAAAGTCCATATCACCCCTACTTTTTTTATTGATAATGTTTTGTTGGTTGATGGTTTAAAGCATAATTTATTTAGCATAAGTAAATTTGTTGACAAAGGATTTAAAGTATTTTTTTAATCTTCTTTATGCATGGTATTTAGTCCAGATGACAATGGCATAAAGTTCATTGGTCATAGGCATGGGAACATTTACATGGTTGATCTTGATGATCTACCTATGAAAAATGGTCAATGCCTAGTGGAAAAAGAAGCCAAAACAAATGAAACTAGTTGGCTATGGCATCGTAGGCTAGGACATGCAAGTATGCATTTGATTTCAAAATTAAATAGAAAAAATATTGTAAAAGATTTGCCAAAACTCACTTTTGACAAAGATAAAATTTATAGTTTATGTCAACTTGAAAAATAGACAAAATCGTTTTTCAAACCTAAAGGAGTAGTATCTACCACTAGACCCTTAGAATTACTTCATATGGATCTCTTTGGACCAACTAGAATAACTAGTTTGAGAGGTAAGAAGTATGGGTTAGTGATTGTAGATGACTATTCACGTTTTACATCGGTAATATTTTTGGCACACGAAGATGAAACTTTTTCAGCATTCACTAAATTTCATAAGAAGGTTTCAAATAAAAAAAGGTGTTTCAATTATCTCTTTAAGAAGTGATCATGGTACTGAATTTGAAAATCATGATTTTGAAAATTTTTGCAATGAAAATGATATAAATCATAAATTTTCTGCACCTAGGACACCTCAACAAAATGGGATGGTAGAAAAAAATAGAAATCTTGAAGAAATGGCACGCACAATGATTTGTGAAAATGATTTACCTAGATATTTTTGGGCAGAAGCTATAAATACTGCATGTTATGTTTTGAATCGTGTTTTAATTAGACCTATTTTGAAGAAAACACCAAATGAACTTTGGAAAAATAGAAAACCTACCAATAAATATTTTCATGTTTTTGGATGCCGTTGTTTCATTCTAAACAATGGTAAAGATAACCTCAGCAAATTTGATGCCAAGTCAGATGAGGGTATCTTCTTAGGATACTTTAGTTCTAGCAAGGCATAAAGGGTCTTCAACAAAAAAACTCCTCTAGTTGAAGAATCTATACATGTATGTTTGATGAGACTAATAATAAATCTTCTAGAAAAGAAGATACTGTTGATGATGTTACAGATACTCAAAAGTTTGAAAGAATGACAATTAATGAAGAACCTTCCAAGGAGCAAGATGATAATTAGGATAATGAAGGAGAACAAGTAGGAGCTTCATTGATGCGGGATGATTTATGCATGCAAAGTATTTTCCATGATTAACTAAGGAGTTAGGGTTTTAGATCCTGAATTTCAAGCCAAAATTCAAAGTAAAGATTTCTAGAAAAATTTTAGAAGTCATGCATGCAGAAATAAACCCTAAAATTTAGAGAAAATATGATTGCCAAGGTTTAAGAAAATCCTGGTAAGGCTGCTCTTCTGCAAGACCACTACTGGGGAGTTAAGGGGGTGTACATGGCAATGGTTGAAGTGCTTGAAGAAGATCGTGCACGAAGAGATCACTCTCGCTCCCAGATGCAGCCTGGAAAAGCAAGCTTCTGACCCTACGGATCACGACTTTCTACTCGGTGATCCGAAGGCTAATAAGAAGGTATCCTTAGATTCGCGAAAATGGAGAGACCTGCAAATCACCATCTATGAGTTAGAAAATGATGTAGGGATGAAAAAATAAATCAAAAACAACAAGAGAAAGAGTGTTTTGTGTTGTGCGGCCAAGGCTTGGAAGGAGGGCGGCTAGGGTTTTGATGTTGGGGATGGAGGCAGGGTGCAGGAACAAGGAGAAAATAATTTGCACATAGCTCGCACACAGCAAAGAGAGAAAACTCAATTTAATTCATCAATTCATCTCTTTTACATGAGGAGGGGAGGCCTTTATATAGGCTTACAAACTTGGGGCTTAAGAAAGGGTATACAAGTAATCTCACAGTAAACCCTAACCTATACAAACTCTCCCTCAAGTTCTCTCCACTTTTGACTAAGCCGCTCTCTCTCCCTCTCATTCTCTTGGTCGACCAAAGGGTGGTGACCCTAAGAGTGGCCGACCAAGGGGTGGTAATCCTAAGGGTTGGTGCCTTCTTGGTTGCTCTTGGGCCCTAGGAGGCCCACTTCAATGCTAGGCAAGCTTTAGGGCTTCTTCAGCTATTCTCCACTCTGGCGGGCTGGATCACATGTCCTCTAGGTCTCTCTTGATGGCTTCATGCTCCTAAATGGCTCAATTGGGTCGATGACTAGAGTGTTATGTTGATAGGCTTCAAAATGATTTGAGTCTTCTTCTTTTTACAGGACTAGATTGGACTCAATAGACTGGACTCACACTTACATAATTTAACTTCAAAATTTACATGACTTAAAACTTAACTTGACTTAACTAACTTGACATAACCTAAAAACTGATCTCAAACCCTAATAGTATGGATCAAAACCCAAATACAGGACTTAAATATTGAAAGGCCCAAAATAGGACTCAGGGGCCATCAAAGACTCATATGGACTAACCCACAAATTTCAAATGAACTCACTCAAATTAACTAAACCATAATTACAAATTGGACTCAAATCCTAAACTCTAATTTGATAACCATAGAGGATTGAGATGTTTCTGCCAAAGTTTGGGATCTCTGATATCCCCATTAATTTACTCGGGGTGGGAGGAACTCGACCTTGTCGAGTAAGGGTCACACTAAATCTGGTGTCTCTCTGGAGGATTTGAGTAAAGGTGTAATAAGTCCTATCGAGTAACCCACGAAGCATTGGATCTTGGTAGACCTTGCCAACGAACCAGGTGGCATTGAAAACTGCTATCCCGGGTCAAGGTAGCTAGATCGTCCAGGACACGCTCGATCCGTTTTCCTCTCTTAGGCCAAAATATAGGTGGACACTCAGGGTCAGGCTCACTCTCTATGGATGGAGTAGGTTCAAAGGCCTCACTAGGAATCGCTACCGATTTCCTAGACTCAACCAGGTTTGCGGTATTGAAGGTAGAGCTAAAGCCCAACTCCAAGGGCAAATCGTGCACATGGGGTCCTACCTTCTCTATCACTTCTAAGGATCCAGCTCTGCGAGCATGAAACTTTTTTTTAGGCCAAAGCCTAACCAAGATAGAACTCCCTACACTGAATCCATGGCTCTTATTCGAGAATTAGCCAGTTTGTTAGATGTTTCATTACTTAAATTACTCTTATGGATAATATCCTGATGCATATGCTGTGCGGTGTTCAGTGCAGGTGTGGACTGTTGAACGGGGGTTTATGGACTCCTAACAGGTGACACAAAGGACTCATACTAACACCTAATAGACTTGACTATGCATTCCTATCGAAAGAGGTTTATTAGGTCTTAACTATAACTTGGGCATAGGGCATGAGTCGTGGTTGATGGGTGACATGCAGATGAAAATTTGCCAGGAACTCCTAATAGATGCCAGAGGGTCTTCCAAAAGTAGGTAGCAAATGGGATGGGCTCTAAGGATTCATGTAACCTAATAATCTCAACAAAATGTGACCTAATGTTTCTTGATACATGAGACACTCAGGGAAGGGTAGAAAATAGGAAGGGGATTCAGGGACTGGTTCTGGACTAAAGAGACTGACCTTAATGTATGAACATTGGGTTATGTCTCTAGGCAAGAAAAGGTCCATGCTATGAAAGGATGGGTCAACAATTTCTGGGAAGAGGTCCTCAATGGGAACTATGGGAGGGGATTTATCCTGAGGGTACTGAATTAAAGAAATCATGTTCTCAATAAATTCCTTAGGCTCTTGAATTTTAGGACTGGGCCCTATAATTAGGCTTTCGTCTAGCGGCTCCTCAAGCATGATTCTGATAGTAGGGTCAGGTTCCTCATGATCCTCTTTCTCTAACTGTTCTTCCAAGATGGTTTCGGTTTGGATGTGGTCAAGGTCAACTACCTCTAGATTGGCTTCTACCTGGGTACCTACAGGGTCAACTAATTCTAGGTCTTCTAGAGATGTCTCCTCTTCTTCTCCCTCGTACTTATCCACTAAGCTCACATCAACTTCATACACTTTCACTTTAATGTCATTCTGGTGAACTAGTGGGGTGGTAGGAGGGGTTTGGTTAAGGGAATACTGGCTAGTGACTGGGGTAACTAGGGTGGGTCGACTAAGGGGTACCTGACCAGTATTTGGGTTCTGACTATGGGCACTGATCCTAGTGGGTTCAAGTTGACTATAGGAAAGGGGACTAATACTGGGCTCATATCTAGGGGTACTAATCCTATGGGATTCAGGTCAATAGTCTATGGGTTCATTCTGCTCATAGGTCATGAGTTCAGATCTATAGGTCATGGGTCTACTGGGCTTATAGAGTATGGGTGCACAGGATCTGGATGCATAGGATCTATGGCCATAGGATCTAGAGTCATAGGATCTAGGTTCATAGGTTCTAGGTTCATAGGTTTTGGATTCATAGGACCTGGGTAGTGTGGGTAAAGGTAGCTTAGGTTTGGATCTAGTATGAGTCTTATGGGTTTTCTCTAGGGTTCTTAGCCGAACATCTACTTAGTTAAATCTATGAGTCAATTGGGCATTCGATTGGGTCATCTGGTTATCCATTTGGTCTAATTGGGTGTTCAATCGAGCCATATGGTCACTCAAGGTCTTTAGGATAGCATCAAGGTAAGATTCTATGGGTTCAGCTGGTTGTGGAGGTGGTGGATGATATGAAGCTCCTGATCTAGTGCACATGCAAGACTCAAACAAATCGACTACGGGTACCTAGACCTAGATCTCAAACAGAATGGGTTGACTCAACTTACACACAACTCAACCCCTAATCCTTCCATTGGCCAGGTAAGAGATGGGATGGTGGGAGGGCCCCTACTTAACATAGGACCCAATTAAGGAACCATCGATCTGCTTAGGTCGTTTGACACTGTATCTCTAGCCTAGACACCAGCTTCCAGTAATAGGAGATGAATTGGGTGCACTAATCTTCCCATAATGGTTGAACCCAACCTGTTGATATCCCTAGCTCTCTAGAGCAAATTAGATCTAATCAATTTTAGTTTGGGTTAGGTTCAGATGCAAGGATTGTGGTTTTGGACTAAGGAGAGGTGATTAAATCCTCCCCCATCTGACATAGTAAAAGTGCCATTAAGGTAAGTTATGTAGATGATGGCACACATATGAAATGCAAATTATGGTTTTGTAGTTTTGGTATTTTTTGATTTTGAATATATATATATTTGTCTTTATATTTTGTAGGAAATAAAATATACAGAAAAGTACCTAATATACAGGAAATATGCAGAAAACTAAAATATGCTAAAATTATGCAAGAAGAACCCTAAACATACTAAAATTTATCTTGCTGAAAAATAAAGCAGATTTATTCTCAGGCAGTATTCTGATGTGCAGAAAATTCACGAACCAATATAAATTATGATAATATTCTAGAAAATACAATCAATTATAAGGAATCTAGAAAAACAAAAATCAAAATTTTTGGATCTTTCTACAGGTAGAAAAAATTAAGATAATAGGCTATATATGAGAATTATGGGATACAGAATTTAGCCCTAAACTATGCTCTGAAACCAAATGATGCAGATTTAAATATGTATGAAAAGTATTTTTTTCATGATTAATTAAGGAGTTAGGGTTTTATATCCTGAATCTTAAGACAAAATTCAAAGTAAATAATTCTAGAAAATCTTTAGAAATCATGCATGCAGAAATAAACCCTAAAAGTTAGAGAAAACATGATCGCCAAGGTTTAAGAAAACCCTGGTAAGGCTGCTCTTCTACAAGACCACTACTGGGGAGTCAAGGGGGTGTACCTAGCAATGGTTAAAGCACCGGATGAAGATTGTGCATGAAGAGATCACTCTCACCATCGGATGCGGCATGGAAAAGCAAGCTTCTGACCCTACGGATTCACAGTTTTCTGCTCGGTGATCCGAAGGCTGATCAAAAGGTATCCTCGGATTCATGGGAATTGAGGGACCTGCAAATCACCATCTGTGAGTTAGAAAATGGTGTAGGGATAAAAAACTAAATCAAAAATAGCAAGGGGAAGAGTGTTTTGTGTTGTGCAGCCAAGGCTTGGAAGGAGGGCGGCTAGGGTTTTGATGTTGGGGATGGAGGCAGGGTGCAGGAATAAGGAGAAAATAATTCACACACAGCTCGCACACAGCGAAGAGAGAAAACTTAATTTAATTCATTAATTCATCTCTCTTACATGAGGAGGGTAGGCCTTTATATAGGCTTACAAACTTGGGGCTTAAGGGGTATACAAGTAATCTCACAGTAAACCCTAACCTATACAAACTCTCCTTCAAGTTCTCTCTACTTTTGACTGAGCCTCTCTTTCTTCCTCTCCTTCTCTTGGTCGGCCAAAGGGTGGTGACCCTAAGGGTGACCGACCAAGGGGTGGTAACCCTAAGGGTTGGTGCCTTCTCGGTTGCTCTTGGGCCCTAGGAGGCCCACTTCAATGCTAGGCAGGCTTCAAGGCTTCTTCAGTTGTTCTCCTCTTTGGCGGGCTGGATCACATGTCCTCCAGGTCTCCCTTAATGGCTTCATACTCCTAAATGGCTCAACTGGGTGGATGACTGGAGTGTTATGCTGATAGGCTTCAAAATGATTAGAGTCTTCTTTTTTTTATAGGACTAGATTTGACTCAATAGACTGGACTCACACTTACATAATTTAACTTCAAAATTTATATGACTCAAAAATTGACCTGACTTAACTGACTCGGCATAACCTAAAAATTAATCTCAAACCCTAATAGTATGGATCAAAACCCAAATACATGATTCAAATATTGAAAGGCCCAAAACAGGACTCAGGGGCCATACAAAGACTCATATGGACTAACCCACAAAACTCAAATGAACTCTCTCAAATTAACTAAACCCTAATTACAAATTGGACTCAAATCCTAAACTCTAATTTGATAACCACAGAGGATTGAGATGCCTCTGCCAAAGTCTGAGACTTCTGATGTCCCCATCATTCATCTACACCAAATCAACTACCTAAAGAATGGAGGTATGCTCATGGACATCCCAAAGAACTTATAATTGGTGATCCATCAAAAGGGATAAGTACTTGCTCATCTTTAAGAAATGTTTATGATTACTTAGCTTTTATCTCTCAAATAGAACCAAGTCATTCGAAGAAGTTGAAAATGACTGCAATTGGATAAATGCTATGCAAGACGAACTAAACTAATTTAAAAGAAATAAAGTTTGGACATTAGTTGAAAGACCATCAAATGTTTCAATAATAGGAATAAAATGGATTTTCAAAAATAAACTTGATGAAAATGGTTTAGTTACTAGAATAAAGCAAGGCTAGTTACCAAAGGCTACAATCAGGAAGAAGGGATTGACTTTGATGAAATCTTTGCTCCTATTGCTAGACTTGAAGCAATTAGACTATTATTAGCATTTGCATGTTTCATGAATTTCAAACTATTTCAAATAGATGTCAAAAGTACTTTTTTGAATGATTTTATTGAAGAAGAAGTTTATGTTGAACAATCTCCCAGTTTTAAAAATCATGAATTTTTCAATCATATTTTTAGACTTCATAAAGTCTTGTATGGTTTAAAACAAGCTCCAAGAGCTTAGTATGATAGATTAAGTAGATTTTTGCTTGAAAATGGTTTTTCTAGAGGAAATGTAGACACTACTTTATTTTTGAAAAAGAAAAATGATGATCTCTTAGTAGTATAAGTGTATGTAGATGACATTATTTTTGGTGCTACCGATGAAATCTTGTGTCAAGAGTTTGCCAAGCTTATGCAGGGTGAGTTTGAGATGAGCATGATGGGAGAACTGAATTTCTTTCTCGAACTCCAGATTAAGCAAACCAAAGAAGGAATCTTCATCAACCAAACCAAATATACAAAAGAAATATTAAAGAAGTTTGGGATGGAGAACACAAAACCATTGGGTACACTTATGAACTATTCTTGTAAATTAGATAAAGATGAATCTGGTAAAGTAGTAGGTCAAAAATTATTTAGAGGTATCATTGGTTCATTGCTTTATTTAACTGCTAGTAGGCCAGATATAATGTTCAGTATATGTATGTGTGCAAGATATCAGTCTTCTTCTAAAGAGTTTCATTTACTGACTATTAAACACATACTTAGATATCTGTCTGACTCTATTGATATTGGACTTTGGTACTCTAGAGATTTATCTATTGAATTGATTGCATATTCTGATGCTGATTTTGCTGGTTGTAAACTTGATAGAAAAAGTACTAGTGAAACTTGTCAATTTCTAGGAGTTAATTTGATTTCATGGTTTAGCAAGAAACATAATTCAGTTGCTCTATCTACGATAGAAGCTAAATATATAGTAGCCGGAAGCTATTATGCTCAAATCTTATGGATCAAACAACAACTCAAAGATTTTGGCATCAAACTAACCAAGACACCAATAAGATGTGATAATACTAGTGCAATTAATTTGACTAAAAATCTTGCTCAACATTCAAGAAGCAAATATATTGAAATTAGACATCATTTCATAAGAGATCATGTACAAAATGATAATTTAATGCTTGATTTTGTTTGTACTGATAATCAATTAGCCAATATTTTTACAAAACCTCTAAGTGAAGATTGATTTTGCATGATTAGAAGGGACTTGGTATCATTGATCCTTTTGTCTAAACCCTTCAAAATCTTATTAAAATCCTCCAAAAATCTCTCAAAATCTTTCAAATACCTCTTAGAATATCTCATAGAATTTTTCTGGATTTTATTGAAATTTATTTTGCTTGCCCAAGATCAAGTGTCGACACTTGAAAAATTGCCAAGTGTTGACTCATCTGAAGTGTCGACACTTGAGAAATTTGAAATGTCGACTCATGATATCGGGACTGAGATTTTTAGGGCTTCTGTAAACCCTTTTTAACATAATTTTTTTCCTTCTCTTAGAGCTATGTGGTCCCCAAAAATCGTCCGAACCTCCAAGAATAGTGGAGTTCCCCTTCTAGCCTTCGGATTTTAGGTATTTTCCCCTCTCTTTTTCATGGAATTTTCCAATCAGACCGTATTTTCTTGATTTTCTCTCATTTTTCTTTGCATTTGGTCCGTACCTTGCTTCGTTACTGAGTTTTTTGGCTGAAATCCTTGTTTCCATCATGATTTTTTCCCTCATCCAAGCCATTCCCATTCTTTTGGATTGCATTAGGCCGTGGCTTGCTCGATTTCTCTTCTCTCCTCCTTTGTTACTCCATTTTTTTCCCGATTACTCCCACATTCTAACCCTCTCTCACTTCTTCGGCCCATTTCTCCATCTTTGGTTCTCTTTTGATCCATTGCTCTCCCCTATCTTATTTTCCCTAGCCTTCTTTTCTCTTCCGTGTTCTTCTTCTCGGTGTAGTCTGTAAAATGGGTCCCCAGAAGCAATTGGCTTATAGAAAAAGGAGGTCTGAGCAATGTCAAAGTAGTAGAGAGTGAAGAACTAAAGCCTGTCAGGATCTAGCTAGGAAGGCAGAGCATGACACTCAGGAGCAGCCTGCACCATCTTCCCGTGGAGTAGCTAGAGTTGTGGGGAAGACCATTGCGTGTGGTAGGCATGTGGATGTTCAGTTTTGGGATTCACAGAGCTTCATCATAGGAGACTTGCTGAGGGTAGCTAGGCTTATTCACTTCTGCACCATATGAGAGCGGTACTTTCCCTAGCTTATTCATGAGTTTTATGGGAGTATGGCCATGATGGCCTTTGTTGGATAGCTTTTGTCAAGGGAATTGAGATCCAGGTGACTCCTAATGTGATTAGCAGAGTATGGTAGATTCCACTCTGCGGTAGAGCTGCAAACACTATTGGGAACCGAGAGGCAGCCTTTTGGTGCATTTTGGAGCGGGACGATGTGGAGGGAATCTCAGTGGTTTCTGCAAACCAGCTTTCCCTCGAGATGTGAGTGCTTCATCACATCATTGCTCGGATTATGATTTTGAAGACTGGGCAATTTGATTTCATTATCAAGAGGGAGTTGGTTTTGATGGTGGCACTGGGACAACAGTCCCCCATCAACTTACCCATGATTATGATCCACCAGATGGGAAAGGCAGCCACCCAGCACAGATTATGTTTACCTTATGGCATGGCATTGACCCAGCTTTTCAAAGATTTTGGTGTTCCATTAGAGGGGGAGCCCTCCAAAAAGATCCTTTATACAAATACGTATGGAGATAAATCTCTTCACAGGATGGGATTCTGATAGATCGGTGGTTGATGGGTGCGCATAGAGTCTGGCCAGGAGCCAGATGAGGAGGCTAAGATTAAAGTAGTCGAGGCATGACCCTCTGGACCTACTGAGTAGATTACACCTCCCAGGCCTGCACTTGTCCAGCCTGAGCAGCCTAAGCTAGTCACTCCACCAATTGCATCTGTTCCTGTTTCTTCAGCACAGTCCTCTGTCAGGACTACCTCAGATTTTGAGCAGAGGATTTCAAATCAGATATCAGACATTTGTAGGGAGGTATCATAGGTACGGATTGAGCTACAAGGTCTGCGTGCACACACTGACTTACAGATCAGCTCACTTCATTCTATGACTGAGGTTGGATTCACGCAGATATAGAGTTTGTTGAGATCACTGATGCCTTCTGCACCTCCACCTCCCCTTACTGATGGTGATTCTAATAAGTCTGATGGTTACAATGATAGTGGCAGTGATGGAGATGATGATGGTGATCAGCCTGGTGATGGCAGTGTAGTTCCAATTGATCCTACTCCTGCTTCCACAGCTGATACTTCTGCAGATCCTCCTATAGTTGATCCTCTAGCAGTAGATGATGTTGAGCATACTGATGTACATGATAAGACTGCTGTTGGTGATACAGTTATTGAGTCTGACAGTGGTGGTGATGATGGAGATTTCCTGGTTGTCAGCAGAGAGGCTCAGACTCTTGCTATACTTGATCATGGTTCAGACACTCCCACTGAGGTTCAGGCAGATGCATCCTCAGCCTATCAGACTCCTTCCGAGACTTTTTCTCGTGCCAGATCTAGGACTACTAGGGTCATACCTAGATTAGGACCCTCTCTTAGGACTAGAAGCCTTACCCATAAGACTCCTAAATCCTCTGCTACTAGGATCAGGGGACCTATCTTTTTTGAGCTTCCGTTTGATGGAGAGTAGCTTCACAGACTCTTAGTTTGCTTGTCTTTTTCTTTAGTATGATTATGTTTCAGATTATATCCATGTATGTTTCAGATTATGCATGTTTCAATTTCTGTATGTTTCAGCTTATGTTGTACTAAAACTTTGATATATGAAAGTTTAGTTTGTTCTATGAAAGCTTCTGTTATTTCCTTGCTCACTCCCTTCTTTGTACTTTTAAACACCTTAAAGTTATGATGTATGCTTTGATTCAAGGGGAGAAATCCCTTTTATTACTTAATGATGATGAAAAGGGGGAGTAAGAAAGTAATATAAGCACATCATATTCTCTCCGATTACTTAAGATAGGGGGAGATCTTGAATTCTCTTACCTTGATACTCTTGTGAAACATTGCTCTATGAACTGAAAATCTATTTCATTTTTACTAAAATAAGTGTATGAATCTTGATTGTTGTCAAATATGAAGATACTTCGATAAATTCATACATTTTCAAAACTCTTGATACCATTCTAGTCAATTTTTGAAATCTATTTGCTTATATACTCAAGATTTTGTCATCATCAAAAAGGAAGAGATTGTTGGCTTTGGCTCCTTAATTTTGATGAATAACAAAACACTGAGTATATGTTTGAACTAATGTTTCAATTAGAGTATAAATTTCAGGCCTTATGTACTTCATTTTCTCTAACAAAAAGTTATCGAGTTTACTATGTTGAGAGCAAGAAGATTCTCATATTTGTTTGGGCTTCTCACCTTGGAACATTGTCAAAACAACTTCTTTGGCCTTCATGAAGAACCACCAAATGGGTTAATGGACAAATCATTAAGGAATTCAAGTTTGGCATATTTTTTTGGATGGCACAGGATCAAGTGTTGACTCAAGAGGTCGACTCACCTGCCAAGTGTCGATTTACAAGGTCGACTCATGAAGAAAATTCAGAAGTTTCAGAAGACCGACATACAAAGTTTTAGTGGCACACTTCAAGTGTCGACTCATCGCTTGAGAAAAATTTTGGAATAGAGCTTCAAGATTTCTGGATTCTGCTTTAAGTGTCGACTCATGAGGTCGACTCATGTACCAAGTATTGACTCATGAGATTGACTCAAGGTCTAATGGCTAGTTTTTCAGAATTTCAGACTTGCTTCCAAACTATTCCAAAATGCTACTTTTTGAATTCTGACGGTCTTCAACGATCTTTTCAGTGGATTTGAGGTATTTAACACTCACCAAACCTCATCAAGAAGATAAGGAAGAGTAAATTCATATGAGACAAACTCCAATCATTTGAAAAGATAAGAAGAGTGTGTTTATAGAGATTATCTTGCAAAAGACTTCTATTTTTTAGTTATTAAGGTTTCAAGTGTCAGCTATAATTGTGCATTCAAGAGATTCCAAGGAAAAGTCAACTCAAGCAATCAAGAGAGCTTCAACAATCTTCATTTCAGCACATTCTAGGAGCTTTTATTGTGCTTTTTTATTACATTATTGTTCTTGCTTTGTTGACCTAGCTTTCAAGATTTTTGAAACTAGGTTTTAAAGGTTGTTGATGAGCTAAAGGATAAAATCAACTAGGGTTTGACTTGTGAGCCCAAAGACAAAACAAGTTGTAAAGGTTGTTAGTGAGCCTAAGTGATAAAACCAACTTAGGTTTTGATTTGTGAGCCTTTGAAAATAAGTTGGCTATAATCTTGAAGAGATTATAGTGAAATATCCAAGGGGAAGCTTGGAGACTAGATGTAGGTGCTTGGAGTGCACCGAACCACTATAAATCCTTGTGCTTGTGTGTGATTGCTTTCTTTATTACTTGCTTTTTAATACTTGTATTTAATTTGCTGTTATCCATTACATACTTTTTAGAGCTAAATCACTTTGTTTTACAAACACTTCAAGACCAGCACATAATTGTTTTAATTTTTCAAAAGACCCAATTCAACCCCCTCTTGGGCTCTATTTTTGGGCAACACTACTCCCTGAACAAGAAGCCTTTGAGAACCTATTCCAAACTCCTCCTCCGGGCCCACAAGTGCATCCATGCAGAGGAGGCAGACTGGACCCGAAGGGAGCTAGACGGTAGGCCATTGAAGAGGCAACCCCAGGGAGAAACCACCAGGAACCACAGGCCCGGAGCAACCCCGAACCTCTGGACGGGTCCGAAGCCAAAGAGTACCCCCATCCAGGAAGAAAGATACACTCCTTTCCTCACCCCAAAGTCCAAGATCCTCATAGAGATTGAGGGTGAGTGCTACCTGCACCACCCTCGTCCATTAAGACCATCCGATGGCCATGACAAATCGAAATACTGTCAGTTTCACCATGACCATAGCCATGACACCGAGAAATTTCACCACCTCAAAAGGGAGATTGAGGATTTGATAAGAAGAGGCTACCTCAGGAAGTTCATGGGGGGCAAGGCTTTGACAGAGCCTTAAGCGCTTGCAACTCTCTCTCCTATCGATAATTGGCCTACTGAGAATCCAGTGGGCATGATATCCTAAGGGATAGAGCGTGTCTTGAAGAGGACCAGGATGGGGGAAGGGTCTAAGAATGTACTCCCTTTTACGAGGGGAAAGGGAACTGGGATGAAGAATTTATGCCATTTGTTGAGATGATGATAGTGAAGTATCTTATAAAATGGATTATGGTCGATAGTGAAAGCTGACTGATATCCTTTTTTATGATGGTTTCTCCAAGATGAATTTATCTCCTACACAGCTGAAGTCGGTGCATACTTCCCTCGTCAATTTTATCGAAGACTTAGTGGGGTTTGAGGGGGAGATCACTCTCCCAGTCACTACTAGGTCACCACCCCGGCAGAGCATGGTCATGATGACCTTTATGATTGTTAGGCTTTCCTCGGCTTATAATGTGATTCTCAGCCACCCCAGACTCAATCTGCTTGATGTGGTCATATCAACAAAGTGGCTCCTAGTCCAATTCCTGACCCCTTATAGCGCAGGCGAGATGCGGGGTACCCCACAACCGGTTCAACACTACCTACAGGCAGTTCTCGATGCCAGAAACCTCGAAGAAGACCCTACCACTAAAGAGGTGGGTCAGAGAGTTCAGTATGCCAAGGGTGGCCCAGTTGAGTGCCTGCTGATATACCCCTTCAGTGTAGACCTCTAAAAATGGTGTAGATAAAAGCCTAGCTACAGGAAGATGAAAAGGCTCATCTGTTGAATTTCCTCCGAGCGAATGTGGATGTGTTCGCTTGGACTATGATGGACATGCCAGGAATCCCTCTTGACATCATCACTCATCGACTGAACATTGATTTGAAGTGCCACCCAGTTCGATAGAAGAAGAGATGCTTCACCCCAGAAAGAGAGAAGGCAGTCAATGAGGAGATGGAAAAGCTCCTCGCTGCCGGCTTCGTTCGCAAGGTCCAGTGTCCTAGCTGGCTGGCAAATGTAGTCATGGTCAAGAAGGCCAATGAAAAGTGGAGGATCTATGTAGACAACACCGACCACGACCGAGCCTGTCTAAAAGATAGCTTCCCCTTTTGAAGATTGACCAGTTAGTGGATGCTACATTAGGGCACCACCTACTCACCTTCATGGATGCATTTTTTGGGTACAACCAGATTCGGATGCACCCAGAAGATGAGGAGCACACTGCCTTCATCACAGATCGAGGGATGTACTGCTACAAGATGATGCCGTTCGATCTGAAGAATGCTGGAGCTACATACCATCGCTTAGTCAACAAGGTCTTTAAAGACCAAATCAGTCTCAACATGCAAGTTTATATGGACGACATGCTTTTTATGAGTAATTCGAAGTCGAACCACATCGCAGACCTAGTAGAAGCTTTTCACAACCTCCGCCTTCATCAGATGAAACTAAACCCAGCTAAGGCACCTTCGGCGTTGCGGCTGGGATGTTTTTAGGCTTCATGTTTACTCAAAGGGGAATCGAAGCCAACCCAGAGAAGGTCCAGGTGATCGTCGACATGGAACATCCCACCTCGAAGAAGCAGGTCCAGTGCCTGACCGACCAAATTGCAGCCCTGAGTTAGTTTATTTTATGCTCTACTGATCACTGCCTACCTTTCTTCAAGTCCCTGTGTAAGGTGCATGACTTTGCCTGGATGAAGGAATGCCGAGAAGCCTTCGAGGAGCTGAAGAAGTTTTTGGCATCGCCGCCCTTGCTCTCTAGGCCAGAGGATGGGGAAGAACTCCTCCTGTATCTGGCGGTCACCTCAGGGGCCGTCAGTTTAGTGCTTATCTCATGGATGGAGATGGAGTTCAGAAGTCGATGTACTATGCAAGCAAGCTCCTCCGGGATGCGAAGACCAGGTACACCCACTTTAAAAAATTAATTTTTGTACTCATTATGTCTGCTCAACGTCTCAAGCCATACTTCCAAGTACACCTGATCACGATCCTAACTGACCAGCCACTAAGGGCCATACTCAGCTATCTGGATATGTCCGGGCACCTGGCCAAATGGGTGTTGAAGCTTAGTGAGTTCGACATTACCTACCATTCGAGGCCATCCCAAAAGGCACAGGTGCTAGCCAACTTCCTAGTCGAATGCTCCGGCATTAGTGAAGAGCCAGAGGAGGATTCCCCAGAGCACCAAGTGGAATCACAATTTGACAAGACGATTTGGGTCCTCCTTGTGGACGGTGCATCCAATGCAGGAGGAAGTGGAGCCGGCCTCATCCTTGCCAATCATGACATAGTTATGGACGAGTGCGCACTGCACTTCCTGTTCAAAGCTACCAACAATCATGCCAAATATGAAGCACTCCTCGTGGGGTTGAGGGTGTCCCATGAGCTAGGTGTGTCTAGCTTGAGAGTCTTCACTGACTTGCAACTGGTAGTTGGTTAGGTTTTTGGGGAGTTCAAAGCCTGAGGCCCTCAAATGGCAAAGTACCTGAAGTGCGTACGCTCGAGTACCATAGATTTCTAGTGCTTCAGCATCTTCCACATCCCCCGTAGGAAGAATGCTCATGCCGATGCCCTCTCTAGACTAGCAACCTTGCCAGATTCATCATTGGGGCGCGCCTACATTGAATACCTGCAGGCTCCCAGTTATGAAGCGCCTAGCGAGGTCTAGCAAGTCACTCCTAAACCTAGCTGGATGGATCGCTACATTAAGTACATCACCAACGGTACCTTGCCCACTGACCGAACAGAGGCTGGCCTCCTTAAGAAGAAGGCTGCGCGCTTTGTGATGATGGACGGGCAACTCTACCAAAGGTCCCATTCCTAGCTGCTCCTGAAGTGTTTGAGACCCTCGAAGGTGGCCTTTGTGCTCCTGGAAATGCATGAAGGCCTCTGCAGGAACCATGTGGGGGCAGGACACCAGTATACAAAGCCCTTCACTAAGGATATTACTGGGAGACTATGAGAGAATATGTGGCTGACTTCATGAGGAATTGTGACCACTGTCAATGGCATGCCTACGTATAGTGGCAACGGCTGTGCCGCTCTCCCAACTCTCTGCTTCCTGGCCATCGCTTAGTAGGGGATGGACATCTTGGGTCCCTTTCCTCCCACGTTCGGGTAGATGAGATACCTAATAGTGGCTATCAACTACTTCACCAAGTGGGTCAAAGCCAAGCCATTGGTGTGAATTATTGAAGCTAAGGCTAGATGTTTCCTCTAGAAGTGGATCATTTACTGTTTCAGACTTCCCCACTCCATCATCACTGACAATGGATGGTAGTTTGACAACTAAGCATTTAAGAAATTATTTGCTGACCTCAACATCCGCCACCATTTCGTCTCGATGACTCACCCCTAGACCAATGAGAGGCCGAGGTGACCAACCAAACCATCCTTCAAGGGCTTCAAACCATGCTAGACCAGGCCAAAGGTCGATGGGCCGAGGAACTCCCTAGCATTCTTTGGGCCTACCATACCACGCCTAGGATGGCGATAGGTGAGACACCCTTCAATCTCATCTTTGGCATCGAGGCTATGATTCCGGTGGAACTGGGCCTGCCCACACTGCAAGTTGAGCAGTATGATGAAGCCCAGAATTTGGCTTGCCTTCTGCTTAACCTAGACTTCCTGAAAGA
The DNA here is from genome assembly GCA_021397845.1 of Areca catechu. Lineage (NCBI taxonomy): Eukaryota > Viridiplantae > Streptophyta > Magnoliopsida > Arecales > Arecaceae > Areca > Areca catechu. Next base: position 153,148,354 of record CM038052.1, read on the forward strand.
GACAAGAGACAAAGCCCAGCTTCGCATGGTGGCCTATAGGCAATGGGTGGCCCAGTATTACAATGCCTACATGAAGCCGAAGGCCTTCCACCCAGGCGACCTGGTTCTATGGTGAGCTCAAGTTCGCAACCGGGAGAGTGTGGCAAGCTCTCTCTCAACTAGGAAGGCCCTTATACGGTAGTCAAGGCCTTTTCCCATGGAGCTTACTACCTTGCCAGACTTGATGGCATCCAATTCTCATGAACTTAGAATGCCAGCAACCTGAGATGTACTACTAATAATGTAAGATTTCCTTTCACTAATAAAAAGTTTCCTTTTGGTGCAACCTTAGTTTCACCTACGCAGGAACTTCACCTGTCGGACTCCAAGTTCGATGTTCAAAAGCTGAGAAACTCCTGAAGTCCCGTACTTAAAAACCCAGAAAACTCCTGAAGCCCCACACTCAAAAAGCCAAGAAACTACTGAAGCCCAGCATCCAAAAAGTTGGGAAACTCTTGAAGCCCCACACTTAAAAAGCTGAGAAACTCTTGAAGCCCAGCATTCAAAAAGTCAGGAAACTCTTGAAGCCCCGCACTCAAAAGCCGGGAAGCTCCTAAAGCCCCACACTTAAAAATATGGGAAACTCTTGAAGCCCCGTACTCAAAAGGCTGGAAAACTCTAGAAGCCCCGCACTCAGCTCATCAAGCTCTTAATTCGATGATGGCAAGCTGGGATACTCTGGAAGCCCCGCACTCAGCTCATCAAGCTCTCAGTTTAGTGATGGCAAGCCAGGATACTCTAGAAGGCCCGTACTCAGCTTGTGAGCACTCAGTTTGGCGACAGCAAGTCGAGACACTTCAGAAGCCCGCACTCAACTCGTCGGACTCTCAGTTTGGCAACGACAAGCCGGGATATCCAGAAGCCCACACTCAACCGTCGAGCTCCCAAGCTAGCATCATCGAGATTTAAATCCCATTTGCCTTACACTCCAACTCAACAGTATCCTAGTCCGATGGAGAAAGCTGTAAGGTCCCCAAGGCCCCTCCGTTCGCTTTCCAACTCCTAATTGGGCAGGAAGAGCTTGCAACCTGGGACACCCCAAGATAGGCAACCTATCCTAACAGGGCCCCCGATGTCCCTTCGGCAGCTTGCTACTACTTGAAGTTGGGCGGTGAGAACCAGAGTTCTAGAAACCTTAAGGGGTTGGCCACTTCAGCGAACCTCTTACACAGTAAAGATAATTTGCAGGAGCTCCTAAGTTTCCTTCAGTCACTTGTTAACTCTAGAGGACTACCAGGAAGGAGCACAACCTGGGAGGCCTTTAGATGGGTGATCATAGCAAAGATCCAAGTCTACATAAAAAAAAAGGAGAAGAAGAAAAGAAATGGAGAACTCAGTGAACAAAGGAAATTTTCATTAAAAGGGGTAAATTTATTTACAACAACGAGGACTCCCAACAGGCCAGATAGTCCCCAAAAAACTCCTAGGTACAGGAGTCAAAAAAAGGGGAAAGTATAGGAATAAAAAGAAACAAAGAAGTTCATGGTGAGGATGGGGGCTCCTTGCCGGGACGTCGGGGGACCTGTCGGTGACGTCTTGGCTCCCCACCTATACTGGTGGCAACTCGGTGGTGGTGAGCACTGCTTCGACCTCAATAGTTGGAGCCTCCATTCCCTTGGTGCTGGCACTCGGGAGGTCCAGCATGATGGCCACCAAGTTCCACTCCGGATGCACCTGAGCCACCTTGGACCTGCAGTCGTTGAACCCTTGGATGAAGGAGTCTTGGATCACCTCCTGGACTTCCTCCACGAACTCCATCGAAGCTTTGAACTTCAGCATCACCTCGGCCGCCTCCTTCTTGGCGGTCTCCATCAGGGCGACGGTCGCCCATGCTTTCTCCTCTGCTACAGATGCCTTCACTGCCGTGGCCTCCACTTAGGCTTGGAGGGTTTGGGACTGCCCCTCCAAGAGGGCCAGCTCCATGGCGGACTCCACCTATCGGGTGGCCTTGCTCTTTTTGATGACCAGGGATGCCTCCAGGTCCCTGGCTCGCATCTTTGCCCGTGCTGCCACCTCTGCATGGAGGCTCCAGACCCACTCTTCCAAGGTCTGGACCCTCTCGGTTTGCGCTCGTGCCTCGATGTCGAGCACCTCCATGTGTCCTTTTCTCGGGCCTCCTTCTTGGCCCACTGGGCATAGAAGTCCCGGATGAGGATGACATCGGTGGTGACTTGGAACCATAAGAAGGTTAGTGAGAACAATAAAATAAAAAAAAGAAAAGAAGAAAAAGAAGTTGAAGGTGCATAAAACTTACCATAAAAAGTTGGGGCAGGATGCCCATGATGGCGGCCGCCAGCACCGTCCGCTCCTCTCTCGGCGATCACGAGATTGGATGGTGAATTCCATCATTCGCTTGGCTGGCTCAGAGTCTTGGGTAACCACCAAGTTTGTTGGTACCACGATCGAGATCCGCTTCACCCCGAGTCTCGATATAATGGGGGCTATCAGCAGCACTAGGGTGGGCTCCTTGGATGCTAGGGATGCGGTCGCCACTTCTGTTGGGGGCACCGCTGGTCTCCTTTTTGCTGCTGCTTCATCCTCTTCCTCGACCACTTCTGGGCCTCTATGGAAGAAGCTGATGGCTCGGCCCGGGCAGTTAGTTCGGGCCCACGGGCTGGGGCCTTGGTCAGTGCCCTGGATGAAATAGGAACAGGTCTACAACTCCTCTCTGGGTCGATGAGGGGCATGTCCTGGGCCCCTGTCTAGAGTCATCCCAAGCCCTCTTCGGTGGCTCCTCCCTGGGACTCGGGGATGCATTCCACTTCCAGGACATCTCCCGGATCTATTCCATGCTTATCTTCATGCCTGAAGAGAAAGAAAAAAATTGGTTAGTCCCGAAGCCGAAGAAAACCTATGCAAGAAGGAGAAATATAACTATAGAGGCTCACCTAGGCCCGAATCGGGCTAACCCCGATATCAAATAGGTTCTGCTCGGCCAGCAAGTCATAAAGGGGAGGAATCTGGGAGGTGACTAGTTGATTGTACATCTCCCAGTCTGCATCCTCCACTTTGGAGTTACGGTTTAAGGACCGATCTGGGTCACTCTAGACCTAATTGACCCCTTCATCCAAGGTAAAGAAGTACCTACTTTTCTATTCCTTGATGAAAGAGGGGAGTTCAAATTTGATGGGCCCTGGATGGGGGGCCACAAACCACCACCTCTCATCGGACGAGTGGCATTTCAGGGTGAAGAATGCCTTGAAAAAGGAAAAACAGGCAATGATCCCATGGAAGTGGCAAATAACAGTGAAACAAGAGATGACCCTAATTGCATTGGGGGCAAGTTGGGCTGGAACTAATCAGAAGTTGCTAAGGAAGGAAAGGAAGAATGGATGCAGAGGCAGCGAAGGCCCTCGAGGAAGTATTCCTCGTACAGGGCAATCCAGCCCGGGCCATTGGAGGTGGCCCGCTCCCCCGGTCCCGGGACCGAGAGACGGATAGAGTCTGGAATCCCATAGGTGTCCCAGAGCCGAGAAAGGTCCTCCCAGGTCATCATCGAGGCAATGCCAGAAGGACCAATCATGCTAGGGGGATGGAAGGAATAGCAGCAGGAGCAGAAGGGATAGCAGAGGGAGTAGAAGGAGCAAAAGAAGCAAGAGTAGAAAAGGGTACCCTAGGTCCACCTATGACTATCCCCATCACCCGAAGATTCCTATGGATGATAAGAGGTACCTCATCCTTCATCAGAAGATGGGGTCCTCGGTCAGGAGGGCCCTACCTTATTGGGTTTGCTGGAAGGAAGGTGATGCCAACCAGAAGGACTCATCCTAAGTAGAAAAGATGAAAGGTGGAGGAAAGGAAGCCTAGAAACTCTAAGATGGGACTCCCTCAGTCTGAGCTAAAGACGAAGAAGAGTACAGGGAAGAGAAAAACTAACCTGGATGTCTTGAAGAAAAGAGATGGACGGAGAAGAAAAGGCCCTAGTTCTCCTGCGAGAGCAAAAGTTTGAAAGAGATGGTTTAGAGAATGTTATTCTCCTTTTCAAAAATGGCTTGACAGCCCCGTGCATCCTTTTGGCCCTCTCACCACTAGATATGCACCACGTGTCAAGATTGACTGAGGATGGCACCTCGGTTCGTTGAAGATCACCTCGGAACTGGCATCAATCATCACTCTTCATTTGACCTACTGACATGGCATCTTCGCATTGGCTTTGAGGCATGATCCACAAATCGATAGCAATCATGGTATTTAATGGCATTGGATATTTATCCTTTCCATGTCAGCATCACCATAACTCCCTACGTCCCAAGCACTGCATCGCATCGGGACTCGAGAGTGGGGGTAACTGATGTGGCTGGACCGCTGACGTGGAGTCCTTCTTAGCTCCAGCTGGCAGCCATGCTGGTAGAATACGCCACTGGGATGTAGCGTTCAGAGTGCCCCTCGACCAAAGTGGCTCCACCGTGGTCAAGCCTTAGTCGAGGTCGTGCCTCGCTTTTTGAGTCCCTTGGCCGGAGTAGCTCCTCCCTGATCAAGCCTCGGCCAAGGTCATGCTTCGCTTCTCTAATCCTTCAATCGAAGTGGCTTTGCCATGGTCAAGCCTTGATCGAGGTCGTCCCTTGCTTCTCGAGCCCCTCGGCCAGAGTGGCTCCCCCGTAGTCGAGCTTCGGTCAAGGTCGTGCCTCACTTATCGAGCCCCTCAGTCAGAGTGGCTCCTCCACAGTCGAGCCTCGGTCAAGGTCATGCATCACTTCTTGAGGCCCTCGGTCAGAGTAGCTCCCCCATGGTCGAGCCTTGATCGAGGTCATGCCTCGCTTCTTGAGCTCCTTGGTCAGAGTGGCTCCCCCATGGTTGAGCCTTGGCCGAGGTCGTGCCTCACTTTTCGAGCCTCTCGATCGAAGTGGTTCCCCTGTGGTCGAGCCTTGATCGAGGTTGTTGACCCCTAAAGTGATTTTGATGATAACAAAATATTGGAGCATACATTTGGTTATCTAACAACTCTTCAAATGATTGACAAGTTTTTGTAGGACAACTAGATTGACATACTTTCTAAATCCTATGATCTTTATTGCATTGTATTGAGTTGTAAAGTGTTTAGAATCTTGTAAAGAAGAACCCTACAAAAATTTCCTACTTAATTTAAGATAAAGGGTTACTTCTAGTAGTTTTCAAGCTTCAATTTTTCTTGAATTTATCGTAAGAAGTCCTTGAAAAAAGTCTTCAAAGCTTGGGACAAGTGTTCTGGAAGATTGAGTTTAATCTAGCTGAAGAACAAAACACGAGCCGATTGGATGGAGGAACCAGCCGACTCTGGCACTGGCACAGGAAAGAAGTTCTCCGGCACACAGATCCAGCCGACTGGCACCAAGGCCCAGCTGACCCATCCAAAACTTAGTTGAAAGTGTTCTGAGATTCTTAGGGATCCGAGTCGACTGGAATTCAGCCCAGCCGACTCATCCAAAACTTGGTTGAGAATGGTCTGAGAGCCTCTGAGATCCAAGCCAACTGGTTTCCAACCTAGCCGACTCGTCCAGAGTAAGGTATTTTCTCAACTATGGAAGCTAGCTGACTGCGTTCAGCCCAGTCGACCCGAACTTGATCCGAGCCAACTCGAAGATTGTTCGAGCCGACTAGAATGACGGGGTCACCTCCAAGGCTAGTTCCAGTTTCCAGTTTTTGAATTCCAAAAGTGCTCCAACGGTAACCTGTCACCTCCCAACAGTCTACAATGTTTAAAATCAAAGGAAGGCAGTTGAAGTCTCTATAAATAAGGTATGAGAACATCTTTGGAGAGACTAATGAGTTAATGGACATTTATTGAACTCTTATTAAGGAAAGAAGTGAGAGCACTTGAGCTTTGAAGTCAGCCTTCAAGTCTTCACCAACTCTTACCAGATGCTTGAAGCACCTTTTGAAGAAAGCAAGGAAGGCATTGAAGTGCATTGAAGAGCATTCAATAGAGCTTCACTCGAGCTATCTTGGCAACCACCCGACAACAGAGTTTGTCATTATTGTTGCTCTTTATTCTATTCTTAGAATATTTGGATTATTGGTGAGCCCGGTTATAAAAACCAAGTAGGTTTCTTTGGTGAGCCTTTTTCAAAAACCAAAGTGTAGAGGTTTTAGGTGAGCCTGTAAAAACCTAGTGTGGGTTTCTTTGGTGAGCCAGTTTTAAAAACCAAAGTGTAGAGGTTGGGATTGTGAACCTGTAAAACAATTCGACTGTATTCCAGTTTGGGGGATATAGTGAAAATCCCGAGTGGTGAACTTGGATAGTGGACGTAGGAGCTGGGTTGCTCCGAACCACTATAAATCTGCCTTGTTTGTGTTGTGCTTTATCTACTTTTTAGCTTCTGCATTTATACTCTGTTTAACATAGCACTTAACCACTAAAAGAATTACTTGTGCACATACTTGCAAAAATTTTGTAATTCCCAATTCACCCCCCTCTTGGAAAAAAGCCACCTGGGCAACAGCTGGTATCAGAGCATGTTTCTGATTACTTGAGTAAAGATTGATGGCTCATCCCATGAGTACATCCTTGGCCAAAGGCCAGTCAACAAATAGACCACCACTATTCACAGGCACTAATTATTCATATTGGAAAGCACGAATGAAGATTTACATACAAGCTATAGATTTTAAACTGTGGAAAGTCATCTTGAAAGAGCCACACATTTCCATAATTAAAATTGATGGCGTGGACATCGCTAAGCCTGAAGAGGACTGGGATGATCATGACATGAAGATGGGGAATTAAACGCCAAAGCAATGAATTTATTATATTGTGCTTTGGATGCTAACGAGTTCAACCGAATTTCCACTTGCTCTTCAGCAAAGAAAATCTGGGATAAACTCGAAGTGACCCATGACGAACTTTCCAAGTGAAAACCTCCAAGATAAATCAGTTAGTTCATAATTAAGAATTATTCAAAATGGAACCTTCTGAAATAATTTCTGCCATGTTCTTTAGATTTACTGATATTATTAACGGTTTAAAGAGTCTTGGTAGGGTATACTCTAATGCAGATCTAGTTCAGAAGATCCTTCGTTCTTTGCCCGACAAATGGATCCCAAAGTAACTGCAATCCAGGAAGCCAAATATCTAAACACATTGTTGCTGGATGAACTGCTAGGATCACTCATCACCCACGAGCTGACAATGCGGCACAGAACGGAAGATGAACAAAAGAAAAAGAAGACAATAGCCTTCAAAGCTGCTTCCGAATCAAAGAGGGATGATGAAGAATCTGAAGAAGAAAGCACCTCCTCCAATGACGACCTAGAAGACGATGACATCGCTATGGTTGTGAGGTGATTCAGAAAATTTAGGGGAAGAAAGAAAGGAAGGTACAACCAGAAATTTCATAGAAAGGATTATGGAAAGGAAAAGGAAAAGGACAGAGAGAAAGATAAAGAGGTAGTCCCCACATGCTATGAACGCAAGAAGCTGGGGAACATACGTCCAGACTATCCACTGCTAAAGAAATCATTTAGACAGAAGAAGAAAAAGAAAGCCATGGTTGCCACATGGTCTGACAGTGAAGACTCATCATCATCTAAAGAAGAAGAGACCACCAAGGCTGCAAATCTTTGCTTAATGGGTCTTGAAGATGAGGTAACATCCCCTAACAATTGCACTGAATTTACTTTCGATGAATTAAATTCTGCTTTTCATGACTTACTTTCTGAATTTAAGAAAGCTGGAGTAAAGATAAAATCATTGAAAAATATGAATGACTCTTTACTCAAACAAAAGGATAAAATTTTAGAAAAGAACATTTTATTACAAAAAGAATTGCATGACTTTTCTGAAAAATTTGAAAAGCTAAAAATGAAAATCTTTTATGTGAAAAGAAAAACAATGATTTACTTGCTGAAAATAATGAATTAAAAAAGGAGGTTACAAAACTCAAGCCTTTAGTTGAAAACTCACTTTATCTTCAAATAAGCTTGAGTTAATTTTAAAAGAACAACGAATTTTAGGAAATAAAGCTGGAATCAGCTTTAAAACTTTTTTGTGAATGAAATTTCAGCAACTACTTTTGTGAAATCTAAAACACCTGTTCAAAATATTTTATCTCAAAAAGTTTCAGCCACACCAAAAACTATTTCTACTTCAAAGTCTTTATTATATGTTCCTAAGAATTTGAGGAAAAATGCATACATTTTAAAAAGTTCAAAACTGCATCAAGTGCATCAACTTTTAGAACTTCAAATTCTATTTCTATCAAAAATTCTAAAGTTGTTTGCTATGTTTGTAAAAGAATAGGACATAAAGCTTTTGAATGCAATAATGTTAGAAATGCCCTTAAAAAAGTAAGAAAGATTTGGGTTTTCAAAGGAACCGCCTCTGCTGACCTGCAAGGACCCAAGGTAGCTTGGGACCTAAAAGAATTCATTGACTGTTTTGTAGGAATGTTTTGCAGTCCAAAAATTGAAGAAAAGGTGGTACTTAAACAGTGGCTGCTCAAGACATATGACGAGTGACAAGGACCAATTCATCACCCTTGAAATGAAAGAAGGAGGCTTGGTCACCTTTGGAGACAATGGCAAAGGGAGAATAATTGGTATTGGTAAGATCAAAATAACTCCCTTCACTTTTATTAAAAATGTTTTGCTAGTAGACAAATTAAAGCATAATCTCTTAAGTATAAGTCAATTATGTGATAAAGGCTTCAAGGTTGTCTTTGAATCTTCTATGTGTATAGTAACTAACTCTTTAGATTCTAGCAATAAGTTTATTGAACATAGACTCGGGAATATCTATGTGGTAGATCTTAATGATCTTGCCATGTCAAGTAGCCCTAGTCTAGTTGCAATGAATGCTAAGACCAAAGAGTCAGGCTTACTATGGCATAGACGATTAGGTCATGCTAGCATGCATACTATTGCCAAATTAATTTCTAAAGATCTTGTTAGAGGCATGCCTAAGTTTAAAGTTGATTTAAATCATGTTTGTGATGCATGCCAAATGGGTAAACAAACTAGGAGAAGTTTTAAATCAAAGAATATATTTTCTACAACAAGACCACTTGAACTACTTCACATGGATCTTTTCGGACCTACTAGGACCACAAGCCTAGGAGGTATGAAATATGCTCTTGTGATAGTAGATGATTTTTCGAGATTTACTTGGATTTTGTTTATTGCTTCGAAAGATGAAACTTTTTATGTTTTCAGAAAATTTCATAAAAAGGTTTCAAATCAAAAGAACTTATCTTTGATTTCAATTAGAAGTGATAATGGAACTGAATTTGAAAATCAATTTTTTGAAGATTATTGTACTGAATTTGGCATTAATCACAACTTCTCCGCTCCTAGAACACCTCAACAAAATAGTATTGTAGAGAGGAAAAATCGGACATTGGAAGAAATGGCTTGCACAATGTTGTGTGAAGGCAATCTTCCAAAGTACTTTTGGATAGAAGCGGTGAACACTGCATGTTATATTTTAAACCACGTTTTGATTTGTCCTATCTTAAAGAAAACCCCTATGAGCTTTGGAATGATAAAAAAATCCAATATTATTTATTTTCATGTGTTTGGTTGCAAATGCTTTATGCATAACAATGGAAAAGATAATTTTGGAAAATTTGATTCTAAAGCTGATGATGCAATTTTTCTAGGTTATTCATTACATAGCAAAGCATATAGGGTTTTCAATAAAAGGACTCTTACTGTTGAAGAGTCAATTCATGTTATATTTATTGAAACTAACCCTACACCTTCTAGACAAGAAGAGTGCATAGATAATGATGTAGGTACATTGCAAAAAGGAATGGATGACTTGAGCATTCAAGACAAAGACACTCAAGATGGAGAAGAAATGGTAAGTAAGGATCACACCGATCTACCAAGGGATTGGAGGTATGTTACATCTCACCCTAAAGAATTAATAATATGAGATCCTTCACATGGTGTTAGGACTAGGGCCGCACATAAGGATGCACATGATTACCTAGTCTTTGTGTCACAAATAGAACCCCATAGCTTAGACGAGGTTGAGACTGACCCAAACTGGATGATGGCAATGCATGAAGAATTAAACCATTTGAAAGAAATAAGGTATGGACACTTGTAGATAGACCTACTGACCATCCAATAATAGGAACCAAATGGGTCTATAGGAATAAATTAGATGAGCAAGGAAACATTATAAGAAACAAAGCTAGATTAGTGGCTAAGGGATATAACTAAGAAGAAGGTATTGATTTTGATGAAACTTATGCAACCGTAGCAAGACTAGAAGCCATTAGATTACTACTTGCATTTGCTTGCTACATGAACTTTAAATTCTTTTAAATGGATGTAAAAAGTGCATTTCTTAATGATTTTATCTCTGAACAAGTTTTTGTGGAATAACCACCAGGTTTTGAAAATCACACTTTTCCAAACCATGTATTTAAATTAAACAAAGCATTGTATGGTTTGACACAAGCACCTAGAGCCTGGTATGATAGACTTAGCACTTTCTTAATTGAAAATGATTTTTCAAGAGGTAATGTAGACAAAACTCTATTTATCAAAAAGAAAAATAATGATATCTTAGTTGTACAAATATATGTTGATGATATCATCTTTGGTGCAACTAACGAAACTCTATGTAAAGAATTTGCTAAGCTTATATAGGAGAAATTTGAAATGAGCTTAATGGGCGAGCTGGACTACTTCCTTGGACTTCAAGTAAAACAAACAAAGGAAGGCATCTTCATCAACCAAGCCAAATACATCAAGGAAATCATCAAAAAGTTTGGTATGGAGAGTAGCAAATCAATGAGCACACCCATGAGCCCAGCTTGCAGATTGGACAAAGATGAGAATGGATCCAATGTTGACCAAAAGCTATATAGAGGTATGATCGGATCCTTATTGTATTTGACTGCAAGTAGACCTGACATATTATATAGTGTATGTATATGTGCTAGATTTCAGTCATCACCAAAAGAAACACATATGCTTACTGTAAAAAGAATAATTAAATATTTGAAAGGAATAAGTAATTTGAAATTTGGTATTTTAAACTTTCTACTCTGAATTTGATTGGATTCTCTGATGCTGATTATGCTGGTTGTAAAATAGATAGAAAAAGCACTAGTGGTACATGCAGATTTCTAGAGTTGAATTTAATTTCATGGCACTGTAAGAAGCAAAACTCCGTAGCCTTGTCCACAGCTGAGGCTGAGTACGTGGCTGCTGGTAGTTGTTGTGCTCAAGTGTTATGGATTAAACAACAACTAGAAGACTTTGGTATATCACAATCTAAAATTCCAATTAAATGTGATAACACAAGTGCTATCAATTTGACAAAGAATCCAATTCAATACTTTAGAACCAAGCACATTAAAATTAGACATCATTTTATTAGAGATCATGTTTCAAATGATGATATTGTGCTTGATTTTGTTCCTACTGAAGATCAATTAGCTGACATATTTACTAAGCCACTCAATCAAGATAGATTTGAGCTAATTAGGAGTGAATTAGGACTTTGCGATCCTTTCTAAATTCTCTAACCTAATTCCTTCAAATCTAAGGAATTTCATCTAGAGAACCTCCTCAATTTATTCTACTTTATTGAGCCTTAATCTCCTTCGAAATTCTATTCAAAATCTTTCTAATTTGTGATCAATTTTTCCAAAACTCTATTTTCTTTGTTCGAGTCGACTGGATCTTAATTGAGTCGATTGGATTTTCTGAGAGTTTTGAGCGAGTTCTGGCCTAGCCGACTCAAGCAGTTTCGAGTCGACTAGATCTTCTGATGGTTTTAGGAGAGCTCTGGCTGAGCCGACTCGAGCCTTTTTAGGACTACTCGAGTCGACTGGAATTTCGTGCTGAAGTGTTTTGCTTAGGGTTATAAACTCTTCACTGAACCGTTTAACCTTTATGTTGTCTTCTCTAACGGTTCATTCATCTCCAAAACCAGCTCCAAAGACCTCTATCTCCCTTCCAAGGATTCCAATCTTCCAATTTTCTATCTTTTTTAGCAATGGCATCCAAGCGTACAACGGGTAAACGCTTTGTTAGGGCTGCTCTATCGGTTGAAAAGGAAAGAAGGTCCAAAAGGCGGCAAGAAGAGCCAAGTAGCACCGTCCACAGTGAAGAATTTGCAGAGGAAGCTGCAAGAGATGCTCCAACCACTCCTAGCCAAGTGCCTTCGATGTCTACGCATCCGGTAACCTCCGGCCACCGCATTAACTTTGAGTTTATTAAAGGCATTGGGTTAAAAATAGGAGATTTAATTGAAGATCAAGGGTAGAGAAAATATTGTTCTTTGAATGAAAAGACCTATCCCTCTCTGGTTAGAAGTTTTTATGAAAGTTTAAGATTGGAAACTAATTATGTGGAGTCCACTATAAAAGGAAAGAGGATTATAGTCAATGAGGAATTTTTACAAGGTGTATTGGACTTACCTTCAGAGGGAGTGAAGTTTCTAGTAATTGACAATAGAGAGAAGACTCTAAGAACAATACTGAATAATAGAGAGAAGACTCTAGGAATTGGTACAGTTTTTGCTAACACCCTGTCACTAGAAATGAGATTGCTTCACAACTTTATTTGTAGAATTTTCTTGCAAAGAACCAGAAGATTTGACTGGGTGAGTGAAAAAGATTTATGCCTGATGGAACACATTTTAGAGAATACTCTGGTCAATCTTTCCTACATTATAATCATGCAAATGAAGGAGACAATAAGAAAAGCTAAATCATGTCGACCCTATGGAATGATGCTTACCCTATTGTTTAAATCTCATAGAGTAAGTTTGGAGGGTGAAGATGGATTAGAATTGCATCATACAGATGTATACACCTCCAAAACTCTAGAGAGGATGGGGTACTTCCAAGTGGAAGGAGTATGGAGAAAGAAAGGCACAAATGTAAGGGCTATAGGCAACTCAAGTAGTAGTGAAGAGGAAGAAGAGGAAGAGAATATAGAAGCAGCCGAAACTTCTTCTGCACCCATTTCTGATTCTGCTGCTGTTGTTGAGGAGACTAGAGCACCTTTTCCTATGTTTGATATGCCTGCAGCGGAGTTTGATTTGTCTGCACTGGAGTTTAACTTGCTTGCAGCTAATGTTCCTTTACCTGACTACCCCTCTGCAGCACCACAACCTCAAATCATTCAAGTTCAGATTGAAGAACAGATGAAAAGCTTGACAGATACACTAATAGGTACAATAACTTCTTTATTTAGTGATTTGAAAAAGTCAGTGGACAGCAGATTAGACAGACTGGAAGAGCATGTTTCAAGTCTTCAAGGAAAGGTTGAAGCCATGGAAGCTTCAAGGCCTGCACCTTAGATAGAACTTCAACCAATCCTGAATTGTATCTCTTCAAGTTCTGAAGCAATTTTGAAGTCTGTGGAGACTACATTGAATAAATACCAAACTGAGTTGAGGGAGCTTAGATGCAAGATAGGTACTGTTACAGAGACAAGGAGTATGGCTGATGATTATACTAGAGGCATTGGGATCATCAGGTCGGAGCTTGGAAGACTTCAAGGATCAGCTGAGGCATTCGCCAATGTCCAAGCTTCTGAGCTTATATCAATGCAGAAAGAAATAGGTGAGATGGAGGCAGTGAACAAAGTGCCAGTTAACCTCAAGGACATGGAGCAACAGCTGAGAGCAATTTGGATGGAGATGGTGTCTATCTGTGGCACTGTCAGATCCTTGGAGGTCACTGCTAGGACCAGACCCTTGTATGATCCACCTCCTATTTCCACTAGGGCTCCTAGTACTTCTCATCACCCTAGGGCTCCTCCTCCACATGCTTCCTCTAATAGACCACCTAGACCTACTTCTTGGTATGGTGCTAGTACACCTACCAATGTACCTAAAGAGGAATCTGAAAGTGAATAGGTCTTTAGTATGGTCTTTAGTATTTTCTATACTTTTTGGATGCTTTTTGAAACTTTTGTAATGATTGATGTACTGAACATCTTTTTGATAGAAATGAAATGAACATCTTCTTGGTCACTGTGTAATGTGTGTATATGTATTATCTTGTTTACTCTCTCTATTTGATTAAATAGAATTCTCTCTCTAAGTTGAGAAAGTGAAATTATCTCAAACAAATCTTGAAACTTTTTCAATCTATTTAAAATTTTGAGCTTATCTGTTTAACCTTTTTGAATTGATGACAAAAAGGGGGAGAATCATAGAGTGCATGAAAGAGTGCTTGAAAGAAAAAGCTTAATGAATTATAATAGAACTACTAAAGTAAAGTAGACAGGGGGAGTTTTAAAGCATTTCTGAATGATCTTTGCATTTTTGAATGATCTTTCGCATACTTTTCTTGCTAAAATGTTCAAATGAATGTTAAAGGGGAAGAAACTTAGAGAAATTTCTTATTGTTTAGAAATTTTATAAAAAGGGAGAGATTTACATGTTCAATTTACATGCTTCAATGATTACTATGATGCTCTCTACTTATTATATTTATCAATCAATATTCAATGCTGCTTGGTACATACAAGCAATTATTCTCTGATACTTACAGTTTATGAATTTGACTTTGTGCATAACTATATAGTATATATTGATATACATTTGAGATTATGGTTGATTTTATGAATTGTCAAACAAGTGTAAATGCTTATTACGATACACATCTATATTTGTGAATAGATTAGATTCTTTTCATGCCCAGTGTTTTGTCATCATCAAAAAGGGAAAGATTGTTGACCCATAAAGTGATTTTGATGATAACAAAATATTGGAGCATACATTTGGTTATCTAACAACTCTTCAAATGATTGACAAGTTTTTGTAGGACAACTAGATTGACACACTTTCTAAATCCTATAATCTTTATTGCGTTGTGTTGAGTTGTAAAGTGTTTAGAATCTTGTAAAGAAGAATCCTACAAAAATTTCCTACTTAATTCAAGATAAAGGGTTACTTCTAGTAGTTTTCAAGCTTCAATTTTTCTTGAATTTATCGTAAGAAGTCCTTGAAAAAAGTCTTCAAAGCTTGGGACAAGTGTTCTAGAAGATTGAGTTTGATCTAGCTGAAGAACAAATCACGAGCTGACTGGATGGGGGAACCAGCCGACTCTGGCACTGGCACAGGAAAGAAGTTCTCTGGCACACAGATCCAGCCGACTGGCACCAAGGCCCAGCCGACCCATCCAGAACTTAGTTGAAAGTGTTCTGAGATTCTCAAGGATCCGAGTCGACTGGAATTCAACCCAGCCGACTCATCCAGAACTTTGTTGAGAATGGTCTGAGAGCCTCTGAGATCCTAGCCGACTGGTTTCCAACCTAGCCGACTCATCCAGAATAAGGTATTTTCTCAACTATGGAAGCTAGCTGACTGGCGTTCAGCCCAGTCGACCCGAACTTGATCCGAGTCGACTCGAAGATTGTCCGAGCTGACTAGAATGACGGGATCACCTCCAATGGCTAGTTCCAATTTCCAGTTTTTGAATTCCAAAAGTGCTCTAACGGTAACCTGTCACCTCCCAACAGTCTACAACGTTCAAAATCAAGGGAATGCAGTTGAAGTCTTTATAAATAAGGTATGAGAACATCTTTGGAGAGACTAATGAGTTAATGGACATTTATTGAACACTTATTGAGGAAAGAAGTGAGAGCACTTGAGCTTTGAAGTCAGCCTTCAAGTCTTCACCAACTCTTACCAGAAGCTTGAAGCACCTTTTGAAGAAAGCAAGGAAGCCATTGAAGTGCATTCAATAGAGCTTCACTCGAGCTATCTTGGCAACTACCCGACAACAGAGTTTGTCATTATTGTTGCTCTTTATTCTATTCTTAAAATATTTGGGTTATTGGTAAGCCCAGTTATAAAAACCAAGTAGGTTTCTTTGGTGAGCCTTTTTCAAAAACCAAAGTGTAGAGGTTTTAGGTGAGCCTGTAAAAACCTAGTGTGGGTTTCTTTAGTGAGCCTGGTTTTAAAAACCAAAGTGTAGAAGTTGGAATTGTGAACCTGTAAAACAATTCGACTATATTCCGGTTTGGGGGATATAGTGGAAATCCTGAGTGGTGAACTTGGGTAGTGGACATAGGAGCTGGGTTGCTCCGAACCACTATAAATCGGCCTTGTTTGTGTTGTGCTTTATTTACTTTTTAGCTTCTTCATTTATACTCTGTTTAACACAGCACTTAACCACTAAAAGGAATTACTTGTGCACATACTTGCAAAAATTTTGTAATTCCCAATTCACCCCCCTCTTGGAAAAAAGCCACCTGGGCAACAGAGGTCATGCCCTCGCCCTTCGAGCCCCTATCGAGGTCAGGCTCCTAACTTGAGGACGACCTTCGATCAAAGTCAACCTCTTCTTCAGGGTCAGGTATGAAATTTTTTGGAGAACATGGCCTCTCCCACAAGCACTTCAATACAGATGGGCAGGGTACAATGACAGGTGGTGCCACCACCTTCACCAGTGCCCTGGCATAGCATGGAGAGGTTGGCATGCCTGAGACATGGTGGCACGGCTATTGGAACCTCTGGAGAAGTGGCACCCTGCCATGGCACGTCGATTGTGACCCTTGCGGGATGGCGTTTCATCATAGCATGCCACCTGTGAAGGATCAGCCGTCAGAGCGTCAAGTCCCTCAACTCACTATCAGTATAGCCTGGAGAAGGGCACTCCAGTCGGGGCGCTGCACCCCTTCACCCACCTCCTGCACCACCTAGAAGAGGAAGGCCTCGCCAAAAGATTCAGACCCTATAGCATCTGCTCCCAGACCGGCTCTCTGGCAGGTCTCTCCAAACTTGGTGGGACGACCATAGAGAGGGGCGAAGCCCTATCGGAGTATCAGGACCCATGGCATACCTCCTACACCCGCCATGAAAGGGATGCACACTCCTCTAGGCTCCATGACCACTGTGAGTGGTAGACCTCTTCCCCCCCTGGGGGGGAGGAGAGCAGGCCTACACCTCACCCAAGAGAGGGGCATAGAGAAAGTCAAGCCAGAGCTTGGCATCCTAGGAGGGGGGCCACTCATCTATAAGAAACCAAAAGGGGGCCTCCGGTCAATGTAAGCGAGAAGGGGTAGGCAATTCAGCAAGATGCAAAGCATAGCCAGGACACACCAGACATCTCCAGGAGAGTGAAATGGCTACCGCCTCCATTGCTCAAGCCCTCCTTGACTCTAACTCCCATTCCACTATTTTTGAAAGACCTTTGAGAGTGAAAACCAGTTCGAGATCCACCTTGGAGGATCTGTTCTCCTTGATCGCCCACTGACTTGACCGTTGGAGTGCCCTGCCGGGATCCCCGACCCGGGACTCTCTTTCTTTTGCAAGACCGGGTATGCGTGTTGGAAGCCAGACGCGAGAGCCATCAACCGATGCCGTGCAAAAGCTGCAGGCCATGATGGTCTAGGCGACAACAGAACCTATATAATCCATTCAAGTAGAGCCAGAACATTAGTTTTTCTTCCACCTCATAAGTCTAGTAAGATCTTCTATCCTCCAAAAGGTACAAAGGTACATTTATAGAGGATTTAAAGAAAGTTTTTCTTGAGGGAGAAATGAACATAGAGATGATCCAAGAAACCTACAATAAGGTAATGTCAGACATCGATTCTAAGAAATAGTTGAATCTTATGAAGTTAGACTTGATGTGCTTCAACCTAGTATAGACCTTAATAAATCCATCAAAAGGTATAGTAGTACTTAAAGGATACAATATATCGATAAAAGAAATATAGATAGAGATCTATGAGACAAGGCTTAGGTGAAAGATCATAGTCAATATTGACTATAAAAACCTTTTCACCTATGATCATGTTAAAATCTATACTAATTACTTTTGTAGTTAACCATGATGAGATCAAGTTAATGAACAGTGATAAGATGACTAGGTCTAATTTGCAAAAGGTCTATGTAAATAAACTAATGCAAATAGCTCAGAATTGAAATTCTCATTTTATGATATGATCAAATCATGATATGATCAAATCATTTGATTCCATCAAAAATGACAAGAGGAATCATGTATTTATAAAAATCAGTGAGATGTATGTAATTATGTACATTCTATGCAGATAATATTCTTCTACTGGAAATGTGATGCCTATGCTAACCTAGGTTAGGTTATGATTGTTTAGGTAATTCTTCAATAAAGATTTAAAAAAAGTATCCTACATTTAAAATGTAGATTTATAAGATAGATTATAGAGGATGCTATACCTATTATTGAATTTGTACGTTAAGGATATGCTGAAGGTGTTCAGCATAAAACTTTAATTGGGGATTTGACTCCTTAAGCATTAAATTGATCTTTAAATGTGCCTTAACACATTTGAAGAGATTTTAATATGGACTAGATCCTTTTTGTACTTTGACCATAAGGAGCTTCATATAAACCATGCTTTATACATAATTGATTATTGCTATGAATGTCATAAGAAAACGTTAATAGATTCCAAGCTATGAGTACTAGATAACTATGATAACATTCTTTAATACTTAAGAAGTTTTAAAGAAATGTTTTAGATTTTTGGAGAAGAATTGAGGGAATTAGAATATATATGATGTGTTCTTACACAATGATGGTTTGGAATCGATCATTATAGGTTTGACCATGGAGGCTAACTAAATCATTATCTCTAAGGATGCAAGGATATGTTCTGTTTCATAGAAATAAGTAAAATGTCATAAGATACAGAACATTCTATCATAACAATAATGATGCCATAGTTTTTGCTAAGGAACCAAGGTCTCATTAGATGTCTGAATACATAGAGCGATGATTCAATTCGTGATAATCTTATTAAGGCACATAGAATAAATTTCACATGAGATATGGTTGACCCACTAGCTTAGTAAGCTTTGGCCAATTGAAATCGAAGAACATAAGATGGGGCTGATTTGTATGGCTGATAGGCTTTAGTGCAAGTGGGAGATTATTAAACGTATATCCTAGAAGCTAATCTAGCTGACACAAATTTTATTTCTTAGATGAAAAATATATTTAATATTTTAATTTGGGTTATTTTTTTATACATGATGTGTCCATTTATTGTCTAAGGAATTAATGGACAATGACATATTTTCAAAAGTTAAAAATTTGAGACATGTGTCATCATAGATTAATTCTTAAAAGATCCTGATTGTAGCATATCATAGGTACGATGATTGATCTAGTTTGATTGATGCATAGATTGCTTCCTTGAAGGATAGATGAGTCTTGAGTCTATAGTCTTGAGTCTATAATATGGGGATACTAGAATGAGAGTGCAGATGGTTGTTAGAGAATGATGGTAGTAAGCATGACCATCATGAGAAGTTATATGGATGTGTACTCACTCATCAATGACTTTCTCGATGCTATAGTTATGTGAGTAGCTCTTTGATCTATGATGCCTCGACCACTACAGTGGGATTGCTATAGTTTGACAATACAAAATATTGGCCCTAGCTATTTGGGCCCTTACGATATTTATTGGTTATAGTAGGTTTACTATAAGAGTCGAAGAGTACTTATAGGGGATCTATCAAACTTAGTAGTTAAGATGTAGTCCTATACAATTGAAGAAGTTAAGTTCTTAAGTCCATGGCCATGGTAATGTGAATGATAGAAAAGAATTTTTACGTGCTTTCAAAATTTGGACTTGAATTAATTGAATCATGCATATCATAGATGCTTAAGATTTGACGAGCTTCCATGATCTGCGTTTTATCGGGACTCTCAATAAAAGAACTCAATCACATGGTAACTACATCTAGGAATTCTTTCTTCTATTCTACTGAGTTGCCACTATATACTGCCAGGCATCACTAGTATCTTTTTGGATCAACGATCTTGATGGGGTGAGTTAGAATTAATTCGGCCTATCAAAAGAGTTTGATGATATTATGAGAGAGATTATGATATGTCTCACTACTAGATAGAATAGTGATAGAAAAATATCCTAAGAGCTAATCATTGTATAGGCCTTTTTGTAAACTTCCAACTCATGTATGACATCATTATTTATAATAAAGGTATTTGATTCATCATATACTGCTATGTCATGTTTTTGACTATGATGAACCCCATAGAGTAGGGCAATGAAATTAGGGTTATGATAAAATAACAGTGAGACCTAATTCCTATAAACCCTAATCTAGAATGTTCCTAGTCATTGGACCATCGATTCAGGGATCGATGAATTCGGTAAGACTAGCTTATCCTATGTATGCTCTATTGATGTGGGTGGTTGGTCTCATAACCACTTGTGTAGAGACACTAATACAAGGATAAGGGTGCTCATCAGGGTATGAGTACATTGAACTGATCCGCACCGGGACTATCTTATGGAAGTCTTACTCCTTGTCAAAAGATAGGTCCTAGAGTAGAAGTTGTGCATGTGATCTTCAGACCTGAGGTCACCATGGTTCCTTGTACACACTAAGCCATACTTTGGTTCATACTCATTCATGGCATTGCGACATGTACGGGGTGTTCTGGGTATGGTGGAAGGTGTACGAAGGATGTGAGTGGACCAACAAGGAATCGATCAATCCTAGTAAGAGGATATGTTATCCCGTGTAATCTTTTCGATGAGTAACACAAGGAATCTTTGCAAAGTGGGATAAGATTAGAAGTGGCTTCTAATCAGTCATCAACTGAGTCCTCATGATCGAGCTGAGATTCGATATGATTAAGTATCAAGGTTTGACATTTATCCATACCCATCACTTAACCGAGATAATGGGAGATCAAAAGATTAAATTGCATGGTAACTTACTACTGAAGGATATTTTGGTAATTTTTACTAAATTCCTCATCTTCTGGGTAGGCATGACATGTTGCTAGACGTCAATCTTATCTTGTAGGTTTTCATATATTAATTGGATTGGTTTCATGAGTCAATTCGATGTGTGATTCGAATTGGACAATTAGGTGAGTCGATTTGACCTAATTAGGTCAATCGTGTTCGATCGGTTCAAATCGGCTCAAACCTAAACCTACTGCTGGCTAGATGTGGAATCCAATGGGTCACACACAATAGAGAGTTGGCCAAGGAAGTCACTCATGGTTTAATTAGGATCATGAGATCCTAATTGGTTAGCCAGATTGCATACTAGCATATGTAGGCTAACCCAATTCCTAACCCAATTGGATTGGATCTGGTTGCTTGCTAATTGGGCTAACCTAATTAAGAAAAACCTAAATTAGGTTGGGTCCTAAGTGGGGATAGCCAAATCAAAGCTTGATCTGATTTTATTTTGGTATTTTGGATGTCTTATTGAAGAGTCCATTTGAGTTGGGACACCTTGGCATTCAAAAAGACATAGGAGAGTCTATAGTCCTCTGATCTGAAAAAATATTTATATGGATGGAAAGAGGACTTAATGCTCTTTCTTTTGACATCCATATTGCATATGCTTTGACTAGTCAAAGGTTACATGGGGTGTGGATAAAGCTGACCAAGAAATAAAGGGAACGGTACTTGCCATGTGGCAAGTCACAAATTGTCTAGGAAAATGGATGGATGCCAATATGTCTTTTGGTGCATGAGGAGATATATTGGATATGATTTTTCAATCTTGAAAAATCATATCTGATAACCTGTTGGAGGATATATCACACGTCCCTCTTAAAACTATAAATAGGGGCGGTGATATGAGTTTCAGATAATCCTTTTCACCGTAAAGATATTCTGAGTGTTCTTCCACTTCTCCCTCCCTCCTTATTTTAGGACAAGACTTGTCTTGTTAAGACAAGGTCTTTTCTACTAGGACAAGGCTTAGTTTTAGACATAAGCCTAAGGGGTCCTAGAGGAGGATTGTCCTAAAACCAAGAGTGGTTTAGGACTATGTCCAGAGAGCCCTACAGTAGGACAGGGTGTCCTACAGTGGTCAAAGGTCAAAAGGTTATATAAGAGTCCTGTTGAAGTATGCAACCCCGGTAGGGATTCTTTCTTGGTACCATTCTCGTGTGGATCACCGTTGGAGGGCTTGCACTTGTGAGTCTCATGGAAAGGATTAGATTTCAGTGATCCAGGTATATATTATGACTTCATTTATATTTCGTTGATTGGTATTGCATGAGGGGTTCCTGGGAATTATGGTTTTCTTGCCAATTAAGGTTTCTTGCTTAGAATTTTATTTTTGAAATTCACTTTCGCATGCTGCATGATTCCCGGCACCCTGAGATAATTCCCATCAGTGGTATCAGAGCCATCCTTATGGCATACCAGTTATGAACCATTTTTGGAGTTTTATGAAATTCCACCGTCGAGCCAACCCGAATCCTATTGAGTCGACCCAGACCCTGTCGAGTCGACTCAAACCCTATCGAGCCAACTTGAACCCTGTCGAGCCGACTCAAACCCTGTCGAGCCGACTCGAACCCAGTCGAGCCGACTCGAACCCAGTCGAGCCGACTCGAACCCTGTCGAGTCGACCTGACTAAACTCATATGTATGATTTATGGTTTTTTTATGAAATGACATGATAATGCAATTGTATGAAATTTTGCATATTAGGGTAATACGTTTAATTTCAAGTTTTTATGAAATGCATGATATTATGTCAAGTATGAAATTATGCATGTTGATTGTACCTAGTAATGCTTCGGATTGGGTTAGTCACCATGGTCGTCCGGTCATAGGAGCTAAGTAGGGTTTAAAGGCCCTCTCCTCCCATTCAATGGATCTCCTATAGCATGTAGGGGTGCCACTGTGGCCATATCCTATGAACAAGTGAGGTGAAAGGTATTTTTATGTATCTATCATGCCTTGATTTGCATATTAGTTATAATATGCTTGTTTAACATAACATGTTATGTTATGATGTTATGTTATGATGATATGTTACATGTTTATATATGTTATAAGCATAGTAATCATGATAATTTAGAATGTGTTTTTGAGACCATCAAAGCCCTCATAAAAATCATATTTAGTCATAGTAAAAAACTTAGACTTGATGCAAAACTGATTAGGGTTTGATCAGCCGATTGGTGTCTAGGCAAGTGGTTCTAGGAAGGTAAAGGGAATGAGAATTTAGTTGGTTCCATTGATTGACTTGGCCAATCTAATTGGTGTCTAGGGAAAGCAATGGGGGGGACCCCCTCACCCCTTCCACTCACCTGGCCAATTTGGTCATATTTAAATCTTAATTTGGTAATGCTAATTGGTTAAGTGTACTATATTTTGCCTTCCTTCATGCTAAGCTAAATTTATGTCAAGACTATAGTAGGTTTATAGTGCATACACAAGGCCTACTCTAGGGTTTGATATAAGATTTGTCTTGGTGCACTTAATGCTTTATGACATGGTTGAAAATGTTGTTTTGTTGTGCATACACAAGGGATAACATTATTCAATCATGGCTATATGGAAATGAAGGGTCCGACTAAACTAAGATATTATGGTTTGTTGTGCATACACAAGGCCATAAGTATCTTAAAGGCAAAGATAATTGTTGAGAATTGCACGGGTTGCAATTGGAAAAGGTTGTCCTACCTTTGAACTCATATGTGTTTGTTGTGCATACACAAGGCACTCATGAAGAATAAGGATCTCAGCCCCACTAAGAAAACTAGGAAAGGTTTCTCGCTTACCATAGTTGAGGGTTATGGTATTTGAAGAAAATAGTGGGAGACATAATTAGATAGAAAGTCCTTATCTAGTTATGGATGTCATCTTGAGTGCTCTGCTGATATTGTTCTTAGGACATTTATTTTTTATGGCTTCAAATTTATGATTGCATGGCATCTTGGATGCTAATAAGTTAACAGGTTCAAACTATATGGACTGGTTGAGGAAGAAGCCTGATGGAGCCTATTTCTATTGCAGCATTTTTGGGTATTAGAAGAAGGATTGCAAGACTTGTCTTGCAAATGTGAAGCTAGATGCAAGTAGGGCATCTAGGGGTTTGTACATGATACAAACCAATTTATCATTGAGTGAATCTATTTTTAATTCATGGATATTGGATACCGCATGTGGGTCACATATTTGTAAATCTTTACAAGGACTTCACAGAATTAGAAATTTGAAGAAAGGAGACTTCAAATTATATAGGGCAAATGGAGACTCATATATGCTGAAGCTGTGGGCACCTATCTTCTGTTATTACCTTCAGGTAATATCATAAGGTTGGAAGAATGCTACTATGTGCCAAAAATTGTAAGAAACATTATTTCTATACCCTTGTTGTTACAACAAGGATATGAAATAAGTGTAAAGAGCAGTGGCTGCTCTATTCTTCATAATAATACAATATTTGGGCATGGTTGTTTTCTGAATGGTCTTCTAACTTTAATACTCAATGATGAAATACTTCTTGTAGATGACAATAAAAGAAAAAGAGATAATGTCAATGTCACATATCTCTGGCATTACCGGTTAGGTCATATCAGTGAGTCAAGGATAAACAAGTTAGTCAAAGAGGATTACTTTGACCCTGATGATTTTCAATCATTAGGAACTTGTGAGTCTTGTCTCAAAGAAAAAATGACCAAGTCTCCATTCACTGGATATGGAGAAAGGGTAACTGAATTATTAGGTCTTATACATACTGATGTGTGTAGACCTATGTCAACTCAGGCCAGAGGAGGATATTCTTATTTCATCACTTTTATTGATGATTTATCAAGGTTTGGTTATGTGTATCTTATGAAGCACAAGTTCGAAGCCTTTAATAAGTTTAAAGAATATCAGAGTATGATTGAAAGACAAACTGAACTTAGTATTAAAGCTTTCGGTCTGATTAAGAAGGGAAATACTTGTCTAGTGAGTTTTTGAACCATCTCAAGGATAAAGGTATTATTTCTGAATGGACCCCTCCTTACACACCCCAGTTAAATAGAGTGGTAGAAAGGAGAAATCACATCTTGTTGGACATGGTGAGGTCCATGATGAGCTTCATAGATCTTCCCATTTCCTTCTGGGGACATGCCTTGGAGACTGATACATACATATTAAACAGGGTTCCATCTAAGTCAGTAAGT
Source organism: Areca catechu (assembly GCA_021397845.1). Taxonomy (NCBI): domain Eukaryota; kingdom Viridiplantae; phylum Streptophyta; class Magnoliopsida; order Arecales; family Arecaceae; genus Areca; species Areca catechu. Next base: position 153,173,250 of record CM038052.1, read on the forward strand.
AGCACTCCATTTGAGTTATGGAATGGTAAAAGACCAAGTCTTAAGTACTTAAAGATTTGGGGTTGCCATGCTTATGTCAAGAATAACCTTGGACATAAGTTAAGTGCTAGGGCTGACAAGTGTAGGTTAGTTGGTTACCCAAAAAAAGGTAAGGGATACCTCTTTTATAATGCTACTGAGCAAAAGATAATTATTAATAGGCATGCTACATTCTTGGAACAAGAGTTTATCATAGAAGGATGTAGTGATTCTTCACTTGACTTGTGTGAAGAATAGAACCAACAAACGATGAGCCTTCAAGTGAAGTTTCTCAACCAGAGGTTCTTGTGGATCAAGAACAGCCACAATATACACCTCCTCTCCGAAGGTCAGAGAGGGTGCAGGGAGCACCTCTAGATATGGCTTTGTCATCGGGGATGACAATGAAGCCAGTATCATACAGGATGATGATCCTGCGACCTATTCAGAAGTTATCGAGAGTAAAGACTCCGAAAGTGGCTTGGTGCCATGAAATCTGAAACGGACTCCATGTATTCTAATCAGGTTTGGACCTTGGTAGATCCACCTAAAGGAATTAACTTGATAGGGTGTAAATGGGTCTTCAAGAAGAAGTTGGAGCAGATGGTCAAGTTGAGACCTATAAGGCTAGGCTTGGTAGCAAAAGGTTTTAGACAAAAATATGGTGTAGACTATGATGAAACCTTTTCTCCAATAGCCATGCTCAAGTCTATTTGGATACTGCTTGCCATAGCAGCATACCATGACTATGAGACCTGGCAAATGGTTGTAAAGACTGCTTTCCTCAATGAAAACCTTGAGGAAGAAGTCTATATGTCATAGCCAGAGGGGTTTGTCTCAAGTGGGAGACCAAACCAGGTATGCAAGTTAAAGAAGTCCATTTATGGACTTAAGCAAGCATCGAGGAGTTGGAACATCTATTTTGATGAAACAATCAAAGGATTTGGTTTTATCAAAAATGTGGATGAACCATGTGTGTATAAGAAGATAAGTGGGAGTGCCATTATTTTCTTAGTTTTGTATGTGGATGACATACTGATCATTGGGAATGATATCCCAATGTTCCAATCAGTTAAAACTTGGCTATCATCAAAGTTTTCTATGAAGGATTTGGGAGAAGCATCCTATATACTAGGTATAAGGATCTATAGAGATAGATCCAAGAGGATGCTGGGCTTATCCCAATCTAGGTACATTGACTTAGTGTCGAAGAGATTTAACATGGATGGAAGTAAGAAAGGTACTTGTCAATGAGTCAAGGCATACAACTCTCTAAGAAGATGTTTCCTAAGACATTAGAAGAAAGAGAGAGGATGGCTATGATTCCTTATGCTTCGATTATAGGATTGATTATGTATGCCATGTTATGTACCAGGCCTGATGTTGCTTATGCCTTGGACATAGTGAGCAGGTTTCAGGCAGATCCAGGGGAGGATCATTGAAAAGCTGTGAAAAATATTCTTAAGTACCTGAGAAGGACTAAAGATATTTTTCTAGTATATGTAGGATCTGAGTTGAAACTAGAAGGCTATACATATTCTAGTATTCAATTACCAAGCAGATCCAGATGATAGCAAATCCATATCGAGGTATGTCTTCACCCTGAATAGTGGTGTAGTGAGTTTGAAGAGTACCAAGCAGCCTACTGTTGCTGACTCAGTCACTGAGGCAGAGTATATAGCTGCTAGTGAAGTCGCAAAGGAAGCTGTCTGGATGAAGAAATTCATTATAAAATTGGACGTGGTTTCTAATGTACAACAGCCAGTGCCATTATATTGTGATAACATTGGAGCAGTTGCACAAGCTAAGGAACCAAGGTCTCATCACAAGTCCAAGCACATTCTAAGACGGTTCCACCTCGTTTGAGAGATTATAGAAAGACAAGATGTTGTCGTCGAACGAGTTGACACAAAGAACAATATAGCATACCCATTCACTAAAGCATTAGCCAAGCAGCAGTTAGATCGCCACTTGGATTATATGGGCATAAAGTATAAGGGTGATTGGCTTTAGTGCAAGTGGGAGTTTGATAAAAAAATGCCCTAAGAGCCGATCATTGAATGGGCCTTTTTGTAAACTTCCAACTCATGTATGACATCATTATTTATAATAAAGGCATTTGATTCATCATATACTGCTGTGTGATGTTTTTGACTATGATGAACTCCATAGAGTAGAACAATGGAATTAGGGTTATGATAAAATAACAGTGAGACCTAATTCCTATAAACCCTATTATAGAGTGTTCCTAGTCATTGGACCATCGATTCGGGGATCGATGAATCCGGTAAGACTAGCTTATCCTATGTATGCTCAGTTGATTTGGGTGGTTGGTCTCACAACCACTTGTGTAGAGACACTAATATAAGGATGAGGGTACTCATCAGGGTATGAGTATACTGAACTGATCCACACCGGAACTATCTTATGGAAGTCTTACTCCTTGTCAAAAGATAGGTCCTAGAGTAGAAGTTGTGCATGTGATCTTCAGACCTGAGGTCACCATGGTTCCTTGTGCATACTAAGCCATACTTTGGTCATACTCATTCATGGCATTTCAAAATGTATGGGGTGTTCTGGGTATGGTAGAAGGTGTACAAAGGATGTGAGTGGACCAACAAGGAATCGATCAATCCTGGTAAGAGGATATGTTATCCCATGTAATCTCTTTGATGAGTGACTCAAGGAATCTTTGCAAAGTGGGATGAGATTAGAAATGACTTCTAATCAATCATCAGCTGAGTCCTCATGATCGAGCTGAAATTCGATATGATTAAGTGTTAGGGTTTGACATTTATCCATACCCATCACTTAATCGGGATAATGGGAGATCAAAAGATTAAATTACAAGGTAACTTACTACTGAAGGGTATTTTGATAATTTTCATCAAATTTCTCATCTTCCGGGTAGGTATGACATGTTGCTAGATATCAATCTTGTCTTTTAGATTTTCATGAACCAATTGGATTGGTTTCATGAGTCAATTCGATGTGTGATTCGAATTGGATAATTAGGTGAGCCGATTTGACCTAATTAGGTCAATCGAGTTTGATTGGATCAAATCGGCTCAAACCTAAACCTATTGCTGGCTAGATGTGGAACCCAATGGGTCACACACAATATAGAGTTGGCCAAGGAAGTCACTCATGGTTTAATTAGGATCATTGGATCCTAATTGGTTAGCCAGATTGCATACTAGCATATATAGGCTAACCCAATTCCTAACCCAATTGGATTGGGTCCGGTTGCTTGCTAATTGGGATAACCTAATTAAGGGAAACCTAAATTAGGTTGGGTCCTAAGTGGGGATAGCCATATCAGAGCTTGATCTGATATTATTTGGTATTTGGGATGTCATATTGAAGAGTCCATTTGAGTTGGGACTCTAAATGCCAAAATGATACCTTGGCATTCAAAAAGGCCTAAGAGAGTCTATAGTTCTCTGATCTGAAAAATATTTATATGGATGGAAAAAGAACTTAATGCTCTTTCTTTTGACACCCATATTGCATGCTTTGACTAGTCAAAAGTTGCATGGTGTGTAGATAAAGTTGACTAAGAAATAAAAGGACCGGTACTTGCCATGTGGCAAGTCATAGATTGTCCTGGAAAATGGACGGATGCGAATATATCTTTTGGTGCATGAGGAGACATATTGGATATGATTTTCAATCTTGAAAAATCATATCTGATAACTTGTTGGAGGACATATCACATGTCCCTCTTAAAACTATAAATAGGGGCAGTGATATGAGTTTCAGATAATCCTTTCACCGTAAAGATATTCTGAGTGTTCTTCCACTTCTCCTTCCCTCCTTTCTTTAGGACAAGACTTGTCTTGTTAAGACAAGGTCTTTTCTACTAGGACAAGGCTTAGTTTTAGGACATAAGCCTAAGGGGGTCCTAGAGGAGGATTGTCCTAAAACCAAGAGTGGTTTAGGACTATGTCCAGAGAGCCTACAGTAGGACAGGGTGTCCTACAATGGTCAAAGGTCAAAAGGCTAACATAAGAGTCCTATTGAAGCATGCAACCCCGGTTGGTACCATTCTCATGTGGATCACTGTTGGAGGGCTTGCACTTGTGAGCCTCATGGAAAGGATTGGATTTCAGTGATCCAGGTATGCATTCTGACTTTATTTATGTTTTGTTGATTGATATTGCATGAGGGGTTCCTGGAAATTAGGGTTTTCTTGCCAATCAAGGTTTCATGCTTAGAATTTCAGTTTTGAAATTCACTTCCGTATGCTGCATAATTCCCGGCACCCTGGGATAATTCCATCAAATAGAACCTAAGGGATCATATACAATAAGAGTTTGACCTGATCACATAATAAATTAAAATATGTAAGAGTTACATATTTAGAAATTCTAAATTTATAAGTCATAAATTTGGAACCTGCTAATTTTGACACCTACTAAATTAGCAAGGAGGATTTTATTACAAGTGTTATAATTTAATTAGATGATCATTTAATTATAATTTGGCTCGATATAAATTGAATTGGATTCGATCATTGAATTATAATTAAATTAGATTATTTAATGATAATTGAATTGTAATTAAATGATTTAATTATTTAATTATAATTTGACTTGATATAAATTGAATTGGATTCGATTGTTGAGTTTGGATGATGACCTAGTCAATTAGGTTTTGGATTAACCAGTACAATTATTGCAAGCCAATTCAGTTTGATCTAATTAGTTATCTAATCCTAGATGAATTAAATATGATTTAATTTAATTAGATTTAATATATTCTATTAGGATTTAGTGGTCCTAATTATATTAGGATATAATTCCTAATTAGTTAGAATTTAAATCTAAATCTAAAATGGTTAGGAATTAGGTTAGTTAGTTTCCTAGTTCATTAAAATAGTTAGTTAGTTGGTCTAACTAATTTCTAACTAATTTTTAATTAGTTATGGATTCAAACCTAAACTTTATAGGATTAGTTAGGTTAGCTAGAATCCTAAAAGGGTTATGACAAGAAGTTAGTTAAAATAATTCCCAACTAATCCTAAACTAACTAATTTCTCTCTCATCCACATGTCTCTCTCTCTCTATTGAACATGTAAGAAAGAAGCTTTCACCATTTCTCTTCATGTGAAAACAAGAATAGCATGCAGGAATTGTGGGCATACAAAAGAAGTTGGCACCACTTGGATTCTCTCCCTGATTTTATTCCTATCCTTATCTAGTTTAGATATTTTAATTTGATTAAAAACCGTGTCCTAAGTTTAGTTGAGAAGGGACTCTAGGGAGAGATGTGTGGTGTGAGAAAAAAAAAGATTTGGGGGCACTAAATAAGATGGTGCGTGGAGTTTTCTTGGCTTGACCGTGAGGTTCTTTCTTGATATTAGATATTGCCCACTACTTCTTCCTAGTCCCCACATAAAAATAAGAGAGAGAGATAAAAGATCACCCTCCTTAATCCTCCTCTTGATCTTGCTAGAAAGGTTCTTATAAGAGAAGAAATTTTTTTTTTTTCCTTGATCTCTTAAAAAGAGATCAATTCTTTTTCTTGGGTTTCTAGTGTAGAAAAGAAAGAAAGGGAAAGAAGAAAAGGGGATTTGAGCCAATCAACTAGCCAAGAGGCCTGGCCTGCAAGGTGCTAGTACGACCGGTGACCTTGAAGCTCGATCAAACCAAGCCTCTCTGTATGGATACCACCAAAGACCGAGCAAGTGCGTAGCTCCAACAGAATCCAGAATTTTTTCAAGATTCAATTCGATGAAGATAAAGTAGTGCAACAAGTTAGTAGATTTGATCTACTTATACTTTGATTTTTTTGGATTCTATATTATATTATATTTCATGATGGTTCTGCTATGCATGCTTAGAATAGGTTTATTCTATTGTATATTAATTTTAATTAATTAAAAGATTTTGAATAATCTGCATGCAACCTAAGGATCATCAGACTCTGTATGGATACCACCAGAGAGCCGAGCATGTGCGCAGCCAACAGAACCCAGAATTTTTTCTAGATTCGATTCGATGAAGATAAAGTAGTGCAATAAGTTAGTAGATTTGATCATTTTATACTTTTGATTTTTTTTGGGTATCTATATTATATATTCATGATTGGTTCCTGTCTATGCATGCTTAGAGTAGATTTTTATTCCGTTGTATATTAATTTTAATTAATTAAAAAATTTGAATAATCTGCATGCAATGTAAGGATCATCAGACGTTGTTTCGATGGGAGATTAACTTAGGCATCGAAGAGTCTACCATGAGGAACCTTCCATCATGGCAGACTTTTGCATCTTCATTATTTTTGTGGGTTCCGGAGCTCCTGTACACTTGGAGGGGATCCCAAAGCTACATGTAAAAGTAGTCACACCAGTTGGATTAGCACATTTCTATCAGAATCACAATAGATTGGTGCTAAAAGGAGGGCCCTTAGGTCCCAACAATTGTACTTCATCTACAAGTTTATCATCTATCGATTCGACATACCTGGATGATTATTATGGACAACAGTCAGTAGTTCAATAGTACATCCTTCTAGGATTTTTAGACCGTAGACAAACGAAGAGGGGAAGTCACCAACTAGACCATCTTGCAAGGTCTAAGACTTGGCTAGATAAGGCCAAGGGGCTCTAGGCAGATGAACTGTATAGCATTCTCTGGGCATATCGAATGAATTGTTGGCTTTCGATAGGTGAGATTATATTTAACCTATCCTTTGGAACTGAAGCAATCATCCCTTAGAGCTATGCTTACCCTTATACAAGGTCGAAGCCTATGATGAGCATCAAAACTCGAAAGATCTTAGGGCAAATGTGAACCTACTTGAAGAAGTTCGAGAGAAGGCCTAGATTAGAATGGTGATGCACCAATGATGAGTAGCTCGCTACTTCAACTAAAAAGTCAAGGAGAAGCAATTTTGACTAGGGGATTTGGTGCTCAAGATGGTAGCAATCAGCCAACCAATCAAATAAGGGAAGCTCTTACCTAATTGAGAAGGACCATACCACATCGCTGAGGTTATACACTTTGGCACCTATCATCTGGAGCAGTTGGACGGGACGCCCATCCCTTGTACATGGAATTTTGATAATCTCCGACCTCACTATCAATAAGATGTGCCTCTTTGATTCATGAATCAATCTATGTTGCAATGAAAGGCCTTTCTCTTTTGAAGTGAAGTGGCCATCGAGTCTCTATCTCATGAAATGGACGTGCATCCAAAAATGTCCTGGTTGACTAGCTTCCAAGGCAGAACCACCATACCCTTACTCAAAATCTTGGATGAGCTACGTGCCCCAGTTATGGCCACCATACTCTCATTCAAAATCCTGGTTAACTAGCTTTCCAAGTAGCACCACCATACCATTATCTAAATCCTGGTTGACTAGCTTCCTATGTAGGGCCACTATACCCTTATTTTAAATCCAAGCTGACTAGCTTCCCAAGTAGGGCCATCTTAACCTTATTCTAAATCTTGGTTGACCAACTTCCTAGGTAAGGCCAATATACACTTATTTTATATCTTGGTCAACTAGCTTCCCAAGATGGGCTACCATTTTTACATTCCTTAGCCTTGGTTAAGCAGTAAGACTCTAAGGTTAGATTTTCAAATCCTTAATCCTTGGGTAACTAGTAAGACTCCCAGGTGAGGCAATTGGATAAGCTACACACCCCTAGTAGGGTCACCATGCCCTTCGCCAATTCCGAGATACTATGCATAGCCGAACCATCACATTCTCAAGAGATAGCATCACTCTTATGAAGCCTTGCAAACGTGTTAGCCCTAAATGCCTAGCTGAAAGCCCAAAGCAATTTCTAGAGTAGCAAAAAATCTCTACCTACTTTGATTGAGCCATGCTCACCACTCTTCAAGCAAGTGCCCTTATGAGTACAAGACAAAAGCTTGATGCAACCCCTGGAAATTGAAGAAGCGCTTCACTTAGTTTTCTTCATCCTTCCCATCAAGCTACCATGCTCCTTAAAGATGTTGATGCATCCATAAGACTCTAGTGAGCAAGCCATCTTTCTAGTGCTAGTAAGGGGTCCACGCCACTCCCAGATACCCATAAGTCTAACTACAAACCTTGGAAGCCTGTATGCCAGAAGAAGAAAGCCCTAAGAAAAATCTATGCTAATCAAGTAGCAAAGTCTTGGTTGACCAGCTTCCTAGGAAAGCCAACTGGGTGAGCTACATGCTGCAAATAGGGTCTTTGTGCTCTTATTCTAAGTCTTGGTTAAGTTGTAAGACTCCCAGGTACGATAGTGATGTTTTTTATCTCCTATTAAGCTATAAGACTCCTAGGCAAGCCAACTGGGTGAGCTATGGGCCCCAAGTAGGATTTTTGTAACCTTGTCCTAAGTCCTGGTTAAGCTGTAACACTCCCAAGTAGGATTGTTGTGTCCCTAATCCCTAGTTAAGTTGTAAGACTCCCAGGCAAGCCAACTGGATGAACTATGCACCCCAAGCAGGGTATTCATGTCCTTATTCTAAGTCCTAGTTAAGCTATAAGACTCCTAGGTTGGACCATTGTGTCCCTAATCCCTGGTTAAGCTATATTCCAAGCAAGCTAATTGGGTGAGCTACATGCCCCAAACAGGGTCTTCATACTTTTATCCTAAGTCCTGGTTAATTTATAATACTCCTAGGTTGGATTGCTATGTCTTTAAACCCTAGTTAAGCAGTAAGACTCCTGAGCAAGGCATCTCTCCAAGTCCTAGTTAAGCTATAAGACTCCCAGGTTGGATCGCCACATCCTTAAACCCTAGTTAAGCATTAAGACTATTAAGCGAGGCACCTCTCTAAGTCCCAACTATGCAATAAGACTCCCATGTTGTATTACCATGTCCTTAATCCCTAGTTAAGTATTAAGACTCCCAAGTGAGTTGATTCCACTCTTACTTCTCCAAACCCTGGGTCGAGCCTTCGCACTCCTCGACGAGGTCAACATTTCCTTGAAGCTTCGTTGGGTGGACAAACTCTTGAATAATGAGTTGAAGCTTAGTTCGAAGACATAGAGGACACGAGTGAAGCATTGCAAAACATTCAAAATGGAAAACATGCAAACACACAAGAAGATTCATAAATGAATCTTGATTACACGTGTTTGCAGTGTTATGGTTAGATTACATTACACCAAGAATGCTTCCAAAGATACAAGGAGACCAGGACCAAGTCAAAGCTTCCTGGAGCTCCAAACTTCTTGCCTCACTAAAAGTAGCAAGACATCTCTTGCATGCCTAGAAGGCTTTTGGTCCCCCTGAAATGTTCAAAGAAGTTATTGGATGAAGAAAGAGCCAAATGAGGAAAGAGAAGATATGCATTGTGAACTTGAAGCCCATTTGGCATGGACCATAAAGGTAGACCTCCTTACATAGGGTTGATGTGATGACATGCACAGCCACCTTGCTCTCTAGCCCAGAACTAAGAAGAAGGCCAAGAACCATATAGAAGATTTCAAAGGACAATCCCCCATATGGCTTGGATGCAGTGACACTGGCACTAGAATGAGGTGTGGTTCTCGAAGCTACTTCTACTTCTGGTTCGGCTTTCTCTCCTTGCAAGGCCAAGTATTGCTAGAGGAGATACTTATTGATAAGTTTAAAAAGTATTAGCCCTCCTCTAGCCCTTTCTTTTAATTGGTGATAGTCATAGTATAGCAACTCGGATGCTAGCCATTTCCAGTAGCTCCCATCCAAAGTAAGCATCTATCAACATGCCCTTAAGATGACTGAGGTAACTGTTGCCCAACAAAGCAATCCAAGAGTGGGGGATGAATTGGATTTTTTATAACTTTAAAACAAATATGTGCTAAATTTAAAAAACTAGTGAAGTAAGGTGCAGCAATATATATGCAAATTAAAGCTAAATAATGCTTATGAAGATGAGAAGAGAAGAAGAGCAAAGTATAACAAACTTACAAGATTTTATAGTGGTTCGGCATATCCTAAGTACCTACATCCACTCCTCAATGATCTCTTAAGAATTTTATTATAATCATTTAAAGTATTATAGTCAGTTTATTTTCCAGGCTCCTAACCTAATCCAGTTGATTTTTTTCTTAAACTCACCAACCACAACCTCACAACAAGCTAATCCTAGGCTTGCAATCCAATTCTAATGCTTGGATGAGCCTATCCCCTAGTTTCAATTTCCTTGAAACTAGTTACAATTCAAAAATAAAGTACAACAAATAATGAACCTAAAAAGTTCTCAATAAGAGCAAGAAGATGTCGATGAAATTCTTGAAGGAACTTTGAGTGTCTTCTTCAATAGAAAGCCTTTAAGGATTGCTTTGATTACTGGTAGTTAAAAATGATTGCACACTCTTTAAAACTAGGTTTCTTTTTGGAAGCTTGCTCTTTAGAAGATTCTCTTGGAAGTATTAGCTTTTGTTGGATTCTCTTACTTTTCAATATATTTGGTGAAGAATAAATACTTTAAGAACCTTCAAAAATTTAATTATGATCATATAAAGATGAAAACTAGCAATTTGATACCTTTTTCAAGCTTCTATACTTCTAAAAATATAGCCAATATTATGTTGTCAAAAGTTGAAGTGCAAACTCACTAGTTCATGAGTTGACACTTCAGAGGCTAATGTCGACTTACGGGCTATCTAAAAAAACTTGCTCTCTAGATTTGCTTAAAACTATGACTCATGGAGCATGAGTCAATCCTTGAGTCGACACTTCAAAGCCTAGTATTGACTCATAGACTTGTGCCAGAAATTCAACCTTTTGTTATTTTTCTACAACTGCGACTCATGGACCATAAGTCGATCCTTGAGTCGACCCTTGAGTCAACATTTCAAAGCTAAGTGTTGACTCATAGACCTATGCTGACTGAAACTCTACATGCCAATCCTCTTTTTCTCTGAGTCATTTCTAAAGATCGACTCACCATTCCTTGAGTCGACACTTAACCTGTGCTAATTAAAAAATATATGCTAATATTGAAACATGAAGCTTCAACTTGATTTCTTCCACACTAACTCTCAAAAGTCCATTAAATCTATACTTTTTACTTTAAGAAGACAACTAAAATAGTAAGATTTTCATGCTTGAAGATTGGTTAACCAGTCTTTTCTTTCATTGAGTTTATAAGCTACTTAAAAAAAAATCTCAATGCTCCAACAAAATATTAGTAACGAATATATACTCAAACATTGTATTATTCATCAAATTAAGACTGAAGTCAACAATCTCTCCATTTTTGATAATAACAAAATCTTAAGTATATAAGCACATAAAATTTAGAGTATCAGAGTATGTGAGTTTTATTCAAGAGCCTTGATATCAGAATAAGATTGATTTTTCAATTTATCAGGATATCAAGGTGATTTATTGATAATGTTCCTCAAAGTATCAAAGCATAATCATATCGGGACATAATTGCTTATAATATTTGATGTATCAGGGCATTGATTACTAGATTTAAGAATAACTACTTGAATATCAATGTTTTGGGCATTTACTTATATGTTGGTACTATATCAAAAAATTCATCAATGTATCAGTGCATATGTTAATATATCAGAGCATGTATTATAGATGTTCAAAATGTAGCAAAACATATCAGATTGTAAATGAAGATGTATCAGAGTATATCATAACATTGTACTAGAGTATCAAAGTGAATTAAACTTGAGTGTCAGAAAGTATTGAGTGATGGTATTTTAGGATTAAATTTTTAATTTTTCTTTAAGTTTTCAAACTTTCTCCCCCTTATTCATATAATTAATGCTCCCCCTTACTTTTACTTTTATCTGCTTTATAATCAACATTTCTACTATTTCTACTTCCCTTTTTGTCATCATCCGAACAATAGTTTACTTCCCTTTTTGTCATCATCCGAACAATAGTTTTACATAGAACTTCATGATATGAAAAAAGAAGATAACAGTATATGTATATAGATGTATTAGTATCAGTACAAAATGGATATTTTGCATATACCAGAATACAAAATGAATGTTCTATAGGACATCAAGATACAATCAGTTAGATATAAGCAAGATCTTATAGATATAGCCTAACAGACTAGTCCCTGTTGGATGGGAAGTCTATAATAATAAGTGCCATGATCCTAAAGGTTGAGTGTCTAGGCTTCCTATAAGTCAAGCTTGTGGTCTTGCCAGAGGGACCTAAGTGGTAAAAGCCAAGAGTATAAAATCCTAAATTTTTAGTGATAGACTGGGTGGTCAGATCAGATGGAGGAGTTGGTGGCAGATTTGATTGAGGAGTAGGGCTAATCTGATGGATGATCTGAAGAAGGAGCTAGTGACTAATTAGGATCCATTGCAGATGGATGCTCCTGTGCTGTTGGAGGTTAAGGTGTTGGAGATGGTGAAGGTGGAGAATTCTGTGGAGGACTTGATGAACCGTCTAGAGTTGGGGTAGGTGTCAGTCGCTGAATAGCTATTAGTATATTTGCAAGTCTTGACTCTAATCTCCCCCTAAGCTATGTTAGTGAGTCATGAGTCTCTATCCTCAAGTCATTGAGCTCAGTCTATCAACCATCCACTCTATCAGATAAGATCTAAAGCTTGATCCTGACATAGCAGGCTACCAAAGAAGCTATCCTTGCCCCTATCTGATCAAGTCTATCACTGCATTGAGGAGTAGTAGGTGTCCATGGTGAAGCCTTCGATGCCATAGGTGCAGTTGGGATGGCAGGCTCTGAAGGCCCTATCCTTGTGTTGACTCTGATCTTAATTTTGATGATTGATAAAATGGTTAAGTATATAAGAGTACTAATTATATTTTAAGTGTGTTATCAGATCTTAGTACTCATCCATGTTGAATGAAGAAATACTTATATTTCAGTTGAAAAAGTTCTTAAATCAATGGAAAATCAAGTATATAGACTTTGGAATTGATATGGAAGAACTTGAAGAAGTTAAAGTTTGATTTTCAGCAAGTTTCAGCAATGGCATGCCCAAGTGTCAATACTTGAGAATGAAGTGTCGACACCTAGAAATGAAGTGTCGACTCAAGGCCTGAGATTTTTTGAAAATACAGAACTATACCATCTGGAGGTTTTTGCCTCAAGTGTCGACTCACGGGAATGAAGTGTCGACACTTGAAAATGAAGTGTCGACACCTGGAGGTGAAGTGTCGACACTTAGACTGTAATGGCTAGTTTTCTGGGCTGCAGAACTTCTCCAACTTGCTTTCAAACGGCTATATTTTCATCTCCAATGGTCATAAATGGTCATTTATGATTTGGAGGGCTATATAAACATCAAAACTCAAATGGGGATGTAATCCTTTAGTAAGATTATTGAATATTCTTCAAGGATTCAAGAGTTGAGTGGTTCAAGCCTTCAAGCTTTTAAGTTTCATAGAGAGCATCCAAGTTCACATCATCAATCTGCATTTAAGGCTTCAACAACTTGAAGACAAGTTCTTCATCAATAATCAAGGGCTTCAAAGAGATATTTGCTTTATTTTAGAAAGCTTTAATTGTATCTTTCATATTTGCTCTTACATTATTTTACTGGAGATTTTTGGTGAGCCTTAGAAAACCAAAGATATTTTTGGTAAGCCTTGGAAAACCAAAGTAGTTGTTGGTGAGCCTTGAAACCAACCACGGTTTTACTTGTGAACCTGAAGACAAAACAAGTTGTTTAGGTTCTTGGTTAGCCCGTAAAACAAGGATGGTTGTTGGTGAGCCTTAAAACCAACTAGGGTTTAACTTGTGAGCCCGAAGACAAAACAAGTTGTAAAGGTTGTTGGTGAGCTTAGGTTACGAAACCAAACTTAGTGAAATTTCCAAGGAAATCTTGGAGAGCGGATGTAGGTGCCTTGGAGTGCACCGAACAACTATAAATTTCTTGTGTTTGTGTGATTGTTTCTTTGTGCATTTACTTTGTTTACTCCGCTGCATATTATTTTGAAGTACACAAATACATTACCAAAACACAAGCATTTGATTAGAATTAGCATATACTTGCTTTAGTTATTGCAAATAGTTGAAAATTTTTATAAACCCCAATTCACCCCCCCTCTTGGGTTGTATCATCTCTGGGCAACACTTTGGCTTTGAAGGCCTTATATTTGCTATTGTGCTAGTGGGTTGGCTCTGAAGGTCTAGCATCAATTACTCCGATCCCTTAGAATCTAGCTTTGCCTCCTACCTAGAAGCTTGTTGTACCCATCGACCTCCATGCTTCCCATACCCCATACAGTACAAGGACTTGTCATCATATGTATCAGTATTTTGTATCTCCTTGAAGGCCTTACCCTTAAGGGATACATCAAATACTCTGAAGATCATGGTTCATCCCTTATTGTAGGGTAGATAAAGCTCCTACTAGTAGCTACCTCCTGCATTTGCTTGGCCATAATCCTTGGCATTCCACAACTATCCCTGAACAAGTGTGACCATCAGCATGAGCTCTCTCTCAGTGATAAAATCAAATTGACCTATCTTCAATACCAGTATTTGAGTAGAAATATGATGTAGTAACCTCATCTCCATAGATAACTGGTTGGACATAACCACTAAGATCCCTTGCACATCATCCCTCTCTAAAAATGCATCCAAAGACTTTCTCCTTGTCCAAGCAATCTACTATCATACCATGGAGAGAATCTCCCAAACATGGCTCAACATCTCACCACTAACAGGGATCAAAATCCCTTTAGCAACAGCCATCGATCCGTCTCCACCTATGGCCATGGAGCTATAGAACTCCCTAATCAGGTGAGGGTAGTACTCTCATGCTTCAAACAGAAAGCCTTGCACTCTGCAAACTAAATCCAATATCCTATAGAGAACCCCTCTTGATTAAAGTACTCAAAGTTATAGGTTGCCCGCACGAAATGGCCTTACTGATGACTTTCTCCATTATGGGTGGAGGTGGAGGACAAGCTCGGGTCTCTCTTTTCTTTTCTAGGTCATGCATAACCTTGGAATGGCGCTCGATACCTCTTAAATCACCCAAATTGGATCGACTCCTTCCACAATAAGCCAGCTACTTTCATGGTCCCATTTCCCTCAGATCCAAATGATGGGAATGAATTTAGGCCAAAAAGGAAGGCTAAGATCAAAGATCCCACTATTGGATGGGCAAGGAAGTGATTTAGGAAAGGTTTAAGAGAAAGAGGGAATAAATGGAATGAAAAACAAGGCTTGGTCATGCCCTAAAAAATTAGGGTTTTTGCCGGTGAGTCAGCCTTGGAATTAACTTATGAGTTGACACCTAGGTGAGTCGACACTTGGTTAAAACTGAAGTGTCAACTTAAGCACTAAATCAAATCAAAAATTGAACTTTCCAAAAAATGAATCAAGGAGGTTTGTTCAATAGGTTTAGAATGATCAAAATAGGTATGCTTTCAACTGAATTAAGATTACTAAGAGTTAGAGTTAAGAAAATATAAAAAGTCTTCTCAAAATGATCTATTTCCTAGTTATCTCCTAATCATGCAAAAGTTATCTTCACTAAGGGATTTGGTAAATATATCAGCTAATTATTTATCGGTGCAAATGAAGTCAAGCAACACATCACCATTTTGAGCATGATCTCTTATAAAGTGGTGTCTTATCTCAATATGCTTACTTCTTGAATGTTGAACATGATTTTTAGCTAGATTAATTATACTTGTATTATTACATCTTATAAAAATATATTTAATTTAATATCAAAATCTTTAAGTTATTGTTTAATCAATAAGATTTAAGTACAATAACTTCTAGCTCAACATATTCGATCTTAGCCATAGATAGTATAACTAATTTTTTTCTAACTAAACTAATAGATTAAATTCACTCAAAGAAATTGACATGTTCTACTTGTGCTCTTTCTATCTAACTTGTATTTAGCAAAATTAGTATGAATATATAATAAGCTCAATGATGATTTTCTAAAATACCATATATAATATCAATAGTACCAGATGAATATCTAAGTATACATTTGATAGCTAATAATATGATTCCTTAGTATTTGATTGATACTTGTATACCTACAAATACTAAACATAGTGTCTGATCTACGTAGTAAGATACAATAAAGAACTAATAATATCTCTATATAGTTTTTTATCATACTTTTATTGTTTTCATCTTTGTCAAGATTACAAGAGGGACTTATAGGTGTAAGAAGTAGTTTTGTTACCTCTATCCCAAATCCTTTAGTATCTCTCTAGTATACTTTGCTTGGTTGATGAGATCCCTCTTTAGTTTACTTGATTTGGAGTTCAAGAAAGAAATCGAGCTCACCCATCATGCTTATTTCGAACTCTTCCTATATTAATAGCAAACTTTTGACAAAGAACTTCATTAGTGGAACCAAAAATAATATCATCAACATAAATTTGTACCACTAATAAGTCATCATTCTTTTTTAAAAAAATAATGTAGTATCTATGTTTTTCTTGTAAAACTATTTTTAAGTAAAAATTTTCTTAATTTATCAAACCATGTGTTGCCCAGATATGGTGCCCAAAGGGGGAGGGTGAATTGGGTATTTAAAAATTAAAGCAATATATGTGCTAACAAGATCTAGATGAAGAGTGATAGTGCTCAAATAATTGTGCAACGGAAGCAATGAAATAAAACGACAATTAAAGAGCAAAAGAAGATAAAGAGAAAGGCAATGCAAACACACAAGAAGTATAGTGGTTCGTGTGCACCTAGCACCTACATCCACTCCCCAAGCTCCACTTGGGAATTTCCACTATAATCTTTAGATTACAGCCGACTTGTTTTACCAGGCTCACAAGTCAAAACCTTACACACTTGTTTTGGCTTCGGGCTAACAAGCAACCCTAGTTGGTTTTATCAATTGGATCACCAACAAACCTTACTCACTTGTTTTGGCTTCGGGCTAACAAGCAACCCTAGTTGGTTTTATCAATTGGCTCACCAACAAACCTCACTCACTTGTTTTGGCTTCGGGCTAACAAGCAACCCTAGTTGGTTTTATCAATTGGCTCACCAACAAACCTCACACTAGTTTCAAATTCCCTTGAAACTAGCCTACCACAAATAGAATTTTAATACAATGATAAAAACATACAAACTCCTTTTTGAGCAATAAGAAATTCGTTGAAGCTTTTGATGGAGACTCTTCAAGCCTTTTCCCTTGGAATCTTTGACCTCACTAAATGCCAAACTCTTGAAAGTTGGATTCCTCAAAGATGGAAAGCTTTTGGCTAAGGAATCTCTTGGATTTCTCACTCTTTTTGGCTTGGAATTGCTTGAAGGCTTTTTACTTTCACTCTAATCCTTTTCACCTTGTCTCCATGTCTTTTTTGAAGTTTAGTGGAGGTTAAATACCTCATTCATGCTGAAACAACTCCACAAGACCGTTAGAATCAAAAATATGGCCGTTAGAAATCAAATCAGAAGTTCAGAAAAACTAGCCGTTATACCATGAGTCGACCTCATGAGTCGACCTCTGGATCAAGTGTCGACCTCATGAGTCGACCTCCAGTTTGTCTAAGGCAAAAATCCAGAAAACCATAGTTCTGCCCAGTTTGAATTCTCAGGCTATGAGTCGACCTCTGGTGTCGACCTCTGGACAGGTGTTGACCTCAGGTGTCGACCTCTGGACAGGTGTCGACCTCTGGTGTCGACCTCTGAAGCGTGCCACTGAAATTTGCCGTGCCGATTTTGCTGAACCATCTTCAAATCCTTTCATATTAATTCCAAAGTCCATATATTTGATTTTCCATTAATTTAAGGACTTTTTCAACTGAAATACAATCATTTCTTCATTCAACATGGTTGAGTACTAAGATCTAAGAAATACACTTAAAACACAATTAGTATCATATATACTTAAACATTTTGTCAATCATCAAAATCAAGACTAGAGTTAACAATCTCCCCCTTTTTGATGATGACAAAACCTTTAAGTATATGAATAGGGTAAGCTTAAAAAGATTAACAATAAGATAAACATGTAAGCTCAAAACATAAGCACCAAGCTCCCCCTCAAATATGATCCAAAAAATCTTAAAAAAACATTTTTTCATCCCCAATGGTCATAAACGTCATTTATGATTTGGAGGGCTATATAAACATCAAAACTCAAATGGGGATGTAATCCTTTAGTAGATTATTGAATATCCTTCAAGGATTCAAGAGTTGAGTGGTTCAAGCCTTCAAGCTTCTAGTTTCAAAGAGAGCATCCAAGTTCACATCATCAATCTGCATTTAAGGCTTCAACAACTTGAAGACAAGTTCTTCATCAATAATCAGGGCTTCAAAGAGATATTTGCTTTATTTTAGAAAGCTTTAATTGTATTCTTTCATATTTGCTCTTACATTTTTTACTGGAGATTTTTGGTGAGCTTTAGAAACCAAAGATGTTTTTTGGTAAGCCTTGGAAAACCAAAGAGTTGTTGGTGAGCCTTGAAACCACCACGGTTTTACTTGTGAACCTGAAGACAAAACAAGTTGTTTAGGTTCTTGGTTAGCCCGTAAAACCAAGGATGGTTGTTGGTGAGCCTTAAAACCAACTAGGGTTTAACTTGTGAGCCCGAAAACAAAACAGTTGTAAAGGTTGTGGTGAGCCTATAGTTTCGAAACCAAACTTAGTGAAATTTCCAAGGAATCTTGGAGAGCGGATGTAGGTGCCTTGGAGTGCACCGAACAACTATAAATTTCTTGTGTTTGTGTGATTGTTTCTTTGTGCATTTACTTTGTTTACTCCGCTGCATATTATTTTGAAGCACACAAATACATTACCAAACACAAGCATTTGATTAGAATAGCATATACTTGCTTTATTATTTGCAAATAGTTGAAAAGTTTTATAAACCCCAATTCACCCCCCCTTCTTGGGTATCATCTCTGGGCAACACTTTGGCTTTGAAGGCCTTAGATTTGCTATTGTGCTAGTGGTTGGCTCTGAAGGTCCAGCATCATTACTCTGATCCCTTAGAATCTAGCTTTGCCTCCTACCTAGAAGCTTGTTGCACCATCGACCTCCATGCTTCCCATACCCATACAGTACAGGACTTGTCATCATATGTATCATTATTTTGTATCTCCTTGAGGCCTTACCCTTAAGGGATACATCAATACTCTGAAGATCAGGTTCATCCCTTATTGTAGGGTAGATAAAGCCTCCTACTAGTAGCTACCTCCTGCATTTGCTTGGCCATAATCCTTGCATTCCACAACTATCCCTGACAAGTGTGACCATCGCATGAGCTCTCTCTCAGTGATAAATCAAATTGACCTATCTTCAATACCAGTATTTGAGTAAAATATGATGTAGTAACCTCATCCCATAGATAACTGGTTGGACATAACCACTAAGATCCCTTGCACATCATCCCTCTCTAAAATGCATCCGAAGACTTTCTCCTTGTCCAAGCAATCTACTATCATACCATGGAGAGAATCTCCTAAACATGGCTCAACATCTCACCACTACATGGATCAAATCCCTTTAGCAACAGCCATCGATCCGTCCTCCACCTATGGCCATGGAGCTATAGAACTCCCTAATCAGGTGAGGGTAGTACTCTCATGCTTCAAACAGAAAGCCTACTCTGCAAACTAAATCCAATATCCTATAAGAACCCCTCTTGATTAAAGTACTCAAAGTTATAGGTTGCCCGCACGAAATGGCCTTACTAATGACTTTCTCTCCATTATGGGTGGAGGTGGAGGACAAGCTCGGGTCTCTCTTTTCTTTTCTAGGTCATGCATAACCTTGGAATGGCGCTCGGTACCTCTTAAATCACCCAAATTGGATCGACTCCTTCCACAATAAGCCAGCTACTTTCATGGTCCCATTTTCCCTCAGATCCAAATGATGGAATGAATTTAGGCCAAAAGGAAGGCTAAGATCAAAGATCCCACTATTGGATGGGCAAGGAAGTGATTTAGGAAAGGTTTAAGAGAAAGAGGAATAAATGGAATGAAAAACAAGGCTTGGTCATGCCCTAAAAATTAGGGTTTTTGCCAGTGAGTCAGCCTTGAATTAACTTATGAGTTGACACCTAGGTGAGTCGACACTTGTTAAAACTGAATTGTCAACTTAAGCACTAAATCAAATCAAAAATTGAACTTTCTAAAAAATGAATCAAGGAGGTTTGTTCATAGGTTTTAAATGATCAAAATAGGTATGCTTTCATTGAATTGAGATTACTAAAGTTAGAGTTAAGAAATATAAAAGTCTTCTCAAAATGATCTATTATTCCTAGTTATCTCCTATCATGCAAAAGTTATCTTCACTAGGGATTTGGTAAATATATCAGCTAATTATTTATCGGTGCAAATGAAGTCAAGCAACACATCACCATTTTGAGCATGATCTCTTATAAAGTGGTGTCTTATCTCAATATGCTTACTTCTTGAATGTTGAACATGATTTTTAGCTAATTATTATACTTGTATTATTACATCTTATAAAAATATATTTAATTTAATATCAAAATCTTTAAGTTATTGTTTAATCAATGAGATTTAAGTACAATAACTTCTAGCTCAACATATTCGATCTTAGCCATAGATAGTCTAACTAAATTTTTTTCTAACTAAACTAATAGATTAAATCGCTCAAAGAAATTGACATGTTCTACTTGTGCTCTTTCTATCTAACTTGTATTTAGCAAATTAGTTTTAAATATATAATAAGCGCAATTGATGATTTCTAAATACCATAATATAATATCAATAGTACCAGATGAATTCTAAGTATACATTTGATAGCTAATACTATGATTCCTTAGTATTTGATTGATACTTGTATACCTACAAATACTAAACATAGTGTCTGATCTACTTGTAGTAAGATACAATAAAGAACTATAATATCTCTATATAGTTTTTTATCAATACTTTTTTGTTTTCATCTTTGTCAAGACTACAAGAGGGACTTATAGGTGTAAGAAGTAGTTTTGTTACCTCTATCCCCACTCCTTTAGTATCTCTCTAGTATACTTTGCTTGTTGATGAGATCCCTCTTTAGTTTATTTGATTGGAGTTCAAGAAAGAATCGAGCTCACCCATCATGCTCATTTCAAACTCTTCCTATATTAACTTACAAACTTTTGACAAAGAACTTCATTAGTGGAACCAAAATAATATCACAACATAAATTTGTACCACTAATAAGTCATCATCTTTTTTTTTAAAAATAATGTAGTATCTATGTTTTTTCTTGTAAACCTATTTTCAGTAAAAATTTTCTTAATTTATCAACCCATGCATGTGGAGCTTATTTTAAACTATAAAGAACTTTATGTAGTTTAAAAACATGATTTGGATAAGTATGATCTTTAAAACTAGGTAGTTGTTCTACATAAATCTCTTCTGTTATGTATCCATTTAAAAATATACTTTTAATATCCATTTGATATGGTTTGAAATCTATGAAATACAAATATAAGCAATAATATGATTGCCTCTAATCTAGTAATAGGTGTAAAAGTTTTATCAAAATCATACCATCTTCTTGATATATCATTTAGCAACTAGTCTAGCATTTTTTCTAGTTATAATTCTATCTTCATCTCCTTATTTTTAAAAATTTATTTAGTACCAATTATTGAAGTATTAGATGATCTTTCTACTAAAGTCTAAACCTTATTTCTTTTAAATTGATTTAATTCTTCTTGCATTGCATTTATCCATTAAGATTTTTTCAGCTTCTTCAATACTTTTAGGTTCAATTAAAATATAAAAGTCAGGTAATCAAACATTTCTAAGAGAGGATCGAGTCTTTATCCCTTTTGATGGATCACTTATGATTAATTCTTTAGAATGTCCATAGATATACCTTCACTCTTTAGGTAGATCATTTTATATTGAAGAGGTTCTTTCTTCTTCCTTTTTTTTTGATCTTCTTTAGGATTCTTGGAGGGTACATCCTTCAATGTTTAAGTTTTTCATCCTTTGAAGCATCCAAATATCTTTTTTTTAGATGATTTATCATTAGATTCATAAAAACTACATGCATGAATTCTTCAACAATAAGAGTTCTCTTGTTGAAAACTCTATATGCCTTGCTAGATGTAGTATCTCAAAAAAATACCCTCAATTGACTTTGCATCAATTTACCTCATTTATCTTTTTCATTATTTAGTATAAACTACTAATATTGGAAATATAAAATATTTTATACTTGATTTTCTACCTTTTCAAAGTTCAAAAGATATATTTTTTAAAATCGGATAGATCAGAACACTATTTAAAATGTAATGTGTTGTATTAATAGCTTCCATCCAAAATATCCTGAGAGGTTGTTTTTTTATAGCATGATGCATGCCATTTCTTCCAATCCTATTTTTTTTCTATCTATATTCCATTTTGTTAAAGTATCCTATGTGCATAGAATTATGCATATACCTTTTTTATTATTATTTTTTTTGAAATCTTAATTTTTAATTTAGTTCCATGATCACTATGAAAGCAAACAATTAAGTGCCTTTTTCATTTTAAACCTTTTGATAAAATTTAGTAAAAGCTAAAAAAGTTTTATCTTTGTATGCCAAAAACATAATCCTTGTAAAATGAGAGAATCATATACATAATAAGATCATTTTTTTCTCCTAAACTAGTAGTCCTTGTGGGTCCAAAAATATCCAAATGAAGTAATTTTAATGGTCTAGATATAGAAACTATACCTTTTGGTTTGAAAGAAGTTTTAGTTTATTTTCTAAATTGGCATATATCACAAATTTTATTCTTTTCAAAATTTTTGGCAAGTCTTTTACAAGATCCTTTTTATTTAATTTAGAAAGCAAATACATGCCAGTATATCCTAATCTATGATACCACAATCAACTAGTCTCATTGATTTGGTTTCTATTACAACTAGACATTGACCATCTTGTATAGGAACATCACATAGATCTGTTATATAGATGTTTCTATGTCTATATCCAATAAACTTGTTTTCATTGTCATTGAGTCTAGAAACAATGTACAATAAAGATTCAAAAATAACTTTTAAACCATTTATCACAAAATTAACTAATGCTAAGTAAATTATGCTTTAAGTTTTCTATAAGAAGAACATTTTCTATATAGGTAAAGGGGATGATATACACTATTGATTCCAATGATTTTGCCCTTTTATTATCGCTAAATGCTATGTTCTCCCATTTACAGCTTCAAAAGATATGCATTGCTTCATATCTTCGGTCATATATCTTGAGCAACCGCTATCTAGATATTAAATTTTTTCTTCTCCTTGTTGCAAGATATATCTACAAAAAAAGAATCAAGTAAAAACTTTAGATACTCAAGACATCTTGGATCCTTTTGGACTAGTAATGGTGGTTTCTTTTGAAACCCAACTTTTTTTTAACATTATTCAATTTTCTATGATCACATAAATAAGATTTATATCCTAATCTACTACAATAACGGTATGTGATATTAGAGGATGTAAGAACAAAGATGTTTTTAAAATATTTTTATTGTTTTTGTTGTTTAGAATCTAATATGACTTTGTTAAAAATAACTCTTTGACCATTTAAAAGCATTTCAAGTTTTTCAGAGCTATATATAAACTTTCTAATAAAATGTTTAACTTTATTCAATTTTTCTTTCAAGCTCTTGTTTTCTTGGTTTAATGCTTTATTTTCTTTTGAAAGATTTTCATTTGTTTAAACAATCTTTTATTTTTTCGAATCTTTGTTCTCTTGAGTTAATCTTTTATTCTATTTTGATAATTCTTCCATTTCATTTGTCAAAGCAAGATTTTGATCCTTCCAATCTTTGTTCTATTAAGCTAAGGTGTGATTTTTTTTTATAGTTTTTCTTTTTCATTAGTTAACTCAAGAATTTCTTTCTTCATATTTTTATTTTTCAACTTGAGCTTTTTGAAATCAATCAAGATTTTAGAAAATACATCTTGAAGTTCTTCAAATGTAAAATCAACTTTGATATCAGATCTTACCTCTTTCTTATGGGCCATGAAGTATAGGCTTGCAACTTCTTGTATTTCCTCCTCGAAGCTAGAGTCCTTGCTTTTACTCTATATCGCCATCATTGCCTTCTTGTATTTCCTTAAGGCTTTCTTGAGATGGGGGTACTCCATCTTGTAGTGACCCGGCTTCTTGCATTTGAAGCAAATAGGTTGCTTCTTCTTTTTCTCTTTTTTCTTATTCTTGCATGGCTCTCCTTTATAAGGCTTCTTCTTGTAGCCATGCTTCTTTTTTTCTATGAATCTTCT
Source organism: Areca catechu (assembly GCA_021397845.1). NCBI lineage: Eukaryota > Viridiplantae > Streptophyta > Magnoliopsida > Arecales > Arecaceae > Areca > Areca catechu. Next base: position 153,197,398 of record CM038052.1, read on the forward strand.
AAACTACCTTGATACAAGAGCCATCTTATCATCTTCATCTCCCTTATTTGAGTCTTCACTAGATTCTTCCTTGGTAGTTATAGACTTAAGGGTGATAATCTTCTTTTTCTTTTAATTTTGATAATCTTTTGCTTCAAGGATAGCTCATAGGTCATAAGTGAACCTAAAAGTTGCTCAAGAAAAAGTGTGTCAAGATTTTTGACCTCTTATATAGTAGTGATCTTTGCAACCTATGAAGTTAAAAGAGACCTGAGAATTTTATCAATAAGCTCAGCATTAGAATAAGACTTATCCAAACTTTTCAAGCTGTTTATGATATTAGTAAATCCAGTGTATATTTCAGTTATAGTTTCACTAAGCTCCATTCTAAATATTTTATAAGTATAAACAAGCATATTAATCTTAGATTATTTTACTTGATTAGTACCCTCATAGGTAACTTCAAGTATATCCGATACTTCTTTGGCTAAAGAACAAGTAGAAATCCTATTGAACTCACTAGGATCTAAAGTATAATATAAAATGTTCATAGCTTTAGTATTTAATTTAGTTTATTTCATGTCATGCTCGTCTCAATCATCTTCAAGCTTGGGATAGCAACACCATTTACCATAGTTGTGGATTTGTGAGTTCCTTTGATTATAGTCTTCCATATATAATAATAGATGGATTGAATTTAAATGTGTATGCATGTTTTTCAGCATGTGTAGTTTGTTTCATTAAACAAAGGTGAACGATTTGATGATTGTCCCTCAGCAACACAAGCACCAAATTGGGCCACCATTCAATCTTTGACTCTTGATCATTAGATCAAATTCACTAAGTACCAACCTTTGATATCACTTGTTATCTAGCGAAGAACTCAAGAGGGGTGGTGAATTAGATTTTTCAAAATTTTAAACATGTATGTGCTAAATTTGAAAAACTAGTAAAGTGTGCAACAATGTATATATATATATATTCAAATTAAAGCTAAATGCAATATGTATGAAGAGGAGAAGAAGAGAAGAGCAAAGCATAATAAACACATAGGATTTTATAATGGTTTAGTGCACCCCAAGTATCTTGTCCACTTTTCAAGAATTCCTTGAAAATTTTACTATAATCTTTCAAAGATTACAATCGATTTATTTTTCAAGCTCACAAATATAATCCAGTTAGTTTTTTCTTAGGCTCACCAACTACAACCTCACAACAAGCTAACCATAAGCTTGCAATCCAATTTCAAGACTTGGATGAGCCTATTCTTTAGTTTCAATCCCTTCAAAACTAGTTACAACTCAAAAACAAAGTGCAATAAATAATGAAACCAAAAAGCTCTCTATTAGAGTAAGGAGATGTCGATGAAGCTTTTGAAAGAATCTTTGAGTTGTCTTCTTCAATGGAAAGTCTTTAATGATTACTGTGATTGCTGGTGGTTGAGAAATGATTGCATGCTCTTTTAGAATTAGGCTTTTCATTTCGGAAACTTGTTCTTTGGAAGATTTTCTTGGAAGTATTAGCTGTTAGAACCCTTAAAAATCTATTTATGATTGTTTGGAGATGAAAACTAGATATTTGACACCTTTTCCTAGCTTCTACACTTCTAAAAATATAGTTATTACTGTGCTATTAGAAGCTGAAGTATCGACTTACCAGTCTATAAGTCGATCATTGAGTCGACACTTCAGAGGCTAATGTTGACTCACAAGCTATGTCTAAAAAATTATGCTCTCTAGATTTGCCCGAGACTATGACTCATAGAGAATGAGTCGATCTTTAACTCAACCCTTAAATTGACATTTCAAAACCTAGTATTGACTCATAGACTTGTACCAGAAATTTAGTCTTTTTTTTTTCTTGTAACTGTGACTCACGGGCCATGAGTTAATCCTCGAGTCAATACTTCAAAGCTAAGTTTTGATGCATAGACCTATACCGGTTAAAACTCTGCATGCTAGTGCTTTTCTTCTTTGAGTCATTTTTGGAGATTAACTTATTATTTTCTTGAATCGACACTTGACCTGTGATAATTAAAAAATATGTGCCAATCTTGAAATATGAAGCTTCTACTTGATTTCTTACCAACTCTAAAAAGTTCACTAACTTCTTGCTTTTTACTTTAAGAAAATCACTAAAATAGTGAAATTTTTATGCTTGAAGATTGATCAACTAGTTTTTTCTTTCATTAAGTTGTAGGGTGTCTAAAACAATAATCCCAATACTCCAACAAAATATTAGTATCTCATATGTACTCAAACATTTTGTTATTCATCAAAATCAAGGCCATAGTCAACAATAACCACCTTAAAGAGAATCCTTCTATCGAGAAAGAGAATCTAAAGGCACCAGCACCAGAGGAGATAGATCACGGTCACGACATCCCTCTGTGCATCTGGATTTGCAAGTGGACTTGGCAAAAACCTGCCTTATAGGCCCTCAATTTATAGAGGGATTGGGAGAAAGCTCACCGCATCATCACCTAACCAGCATGTAACAGGTGTCCATGTCCCACTGGTTGGATTTCCATGATTTCTCACAAAATGGAAGCCAAGGTCACAGATGCTTCGTCTGATAACCATATTTACTTAGGGAAAATGCATCCACATGCCAAATGCTCCCACTAAAGGGATGCCATGAATGTTCCTATTATGCCTTGGAGATCATGCTCAGTCAAAGTTTCACCCTAGAGATCAGGTCTACATCAAATGGTGCACCATGCCATATTGCTCCTTTTGATTGAGGGGCAAGCTGAAGCAACATGTATTCCCCTAAAAGGCAAACAGGTGCTAGGTACTTGAAGCAACCCAAGGGTAATGCAAAGACATCGACTTAATGACAACACGTCAACAAACATCCAAACTTATATAGAAGCAAGAGAGAAAAATAAAAATAAACTCTTTATTGCTTTGAAAGATACATATAACTAGATTGAGTTCTTCTAAAAGTCTTTACTCTTTTTGCCCTCATAATCCTCGCCCTCTCTTCTTTAGAGGAGTTTGCAGGAATAAGAGGTCCAATCTCAGGGTAGCGGCCATTAAGATCATCTTGCAACATGCGAAGCCCCGAATAAAACTAGCAATCAATGAAGACTCTAGAGCTTGGCATTCCACCTCTAAGTTCATGCCGTGATGCTTGGGCAGCCTTGCCAGCTTTGCCCCTAGAAGATCTACCTTGGGCCAAGACTAAAATAGCTCCACCCTAGCCTTAGCAAGCCACCATGCAGCATCATTCTACTTGAGTAGGACTCTAGTTTGGAGGAAGTCAATCTCTTGTCATAGATCCACACAGTCCCTATCCAACCATCGAGGCATTCGTGAGCCTTCGACTGTCCTCCTTGCCCACCTACTATCGAGTGGACTACTCCACCTCCATAGCGCTTGCCTCAATGGTAGTGTTGGACAACACACCTTGCCTTCTAAGGTTCCTTCTTCCACTTAGCTTGCTAGTGGCATTGGACAACATGCCCGGGTCAGGAGGACTCCCTTCTTCACTTATCTTCCCTTCTGCACTAACCAGCATGTGGCAAGGGTAAGAATGCAAGTAGTTGACTCCATTGTCAACAATGGTTTGGATCCCCTATGGAAGAGCCTCACACTCCACTAGCCTCTATCTAGGTCCCTTGACTGAGGATGACCCTCGAAGGCACTCCAGATGCCTAGGAACCACTCCTCCTCAACTCCATTATTTCTCAGTAAGCGCCCTCTAGTTCCTCCTGTAATTCTTTATTCATAGTAGAAGGATTGTTGAGCTCCTACATGAGTGCCTGGTGAGCCTCTTCAACAGCATTTTGCCCCCATTCCTGTTAGAGCCAGAAAAAAAGATTCTGAATAGAAGAAGAAGAACAAGAAAAATATCACGCGAAGAAATCCTCAAGAGGAACTGCTCGTTTATTTTTTTCATAGCATTCGAAACTTATAACCCTTAAAGCCAATTCAAACTAAAATAAAAAACTAGAATCCAAATTTTTATAGACTCAAAAACTATACTCCTAATACGGCAAGATAAAACAATCAACTGGAAGACTTTGACCAAGTTCACAAAACCTCATAATCTCACGATCTACATTGTTTGAGTTTATCCATTAACAAATTCCTCCCTTAAACTCAAATCTCTTCCATCCTTTATTCCAATCATCATTTTGCACTTTTCGAATAACTCTTTTGGTAGCGGCTTTGTAAAGATATCCGCCACTTGGTCACGACTCGCAACGTGACTCATTCGCACATTTCTTTCCTTCACATGTTCCCGAATAAAATAAAAACGAACATCTATGTATTTGCTTCTTCTATGGTGCACTGGATTCTTTGCCAACTCAATTGCCAATTTATTATCTACTCTGATTTCGGTTGCCTCATGTTGCTGAAGTTTTAGCTCATAAAGAAGATTTTTTAGCCATATTGCATGGCATATACACCAAGATGCTGCTACATATTCTACCTTGCATGTTGACAATGTCACTATTGACTGCTTCTTTGAGAGCCAAGTGAAAACCGTATCTCCCATATAGAACATATATCTAGAGGTGCTTTTTCGATCATCTACATCTCCGCACTAATCACTGTCGAAGTAACCCACCAGTTTGTAATCATTTTTCTTTGAGTAGAATAATCCGAGTGACTCTGTTCCTCTGACATACCGAAGAATTCTCTTGACAGCCTTCAAATGCGAATATTTTGGTTCCTCCATGAATCGACTTACTACTATATGCAATATCCAGCCTTGTGCATGTAAGATATCGTTGGCTCCCATTAAACTTCGGTATTTGCTTGCATTTACTCGATCTCCTCCCTCAAACTTAGAGAGTTTCAAACCAAGTTCCATCGGTATTGCTACAGGATTGCATTTCTCCATCTTATTTTTCTTCAAAATATCTTTTGCATACGCCTCTTGTGATACAAATATTTTCGATTTTCCTTGTCTAATTTCAAGACCAAGGAAGTATTTCATCAACCCCATATCTGTCATCTCGAACTTCCGAGTCATAGCCTTTTTAAAATCTTTTATTATCTTTTCATCATTTTCCATGAATATAAGATCATCAACGTAAAGAGTAACAAACAACAAGTTATCTTTTCTTTCTTTACGTACAATGCATGCTCATATGGACACTGGATAAACCCGTTCTTCTTGAAATAGGTGTCGATACGGGTGTTCCATGCTCGAGGCGCTTGCTTTAGCCCATATAGAACCTTCCTTAACTTCAACACCTTTTGTTCTTTCCTAGCTTTAATGTATCCGGGTGGTTGCTCCACATATACTTCCTCTTCAAGCAGACCATTTAAAAACTCTAATTTTACATCCATTTGATAGATTGGCTACCTGAATTGGGCTGCTTGGAAAATAAGAAGCCGGATTGTTTCCATTCTTGCAACTGGAGCAAATACTTCATCATAATCAATCCCTGCCTTTTGCCTATAGCCCTTTTTGCAACTAGCCGGACCTTATACCTTTCTATTTCGCCTTGGGAATTCATCTTTTTTTTATATACCCATTTCACTCCTATAGGTTGATGTCCTTTCGGCAACTCCACCAGGTCCCAAGTTCCATTTCTTTCAATTGCCTTTATCTCTTCATCCATTGCATCTTGCCGTTTCTTATCTCTTATTGCTTCTTCAAAACAAATATCCTCGGTATCTGCTAGAAGACATACCAAGTGAACTTCGCTTGTTGATTCGTATAAATCTTGCAGGCTTCGCATCCTTGATTGTCTTGGTTCTTCATCATCATCAGATGTTGGTGGGCTTGACGGTATGATTATTGGTGCAGTAGTTGAGGATTCTCCCTTTTCTTCCTCTTGCACTAACTCTTTTTGGTTGTTCCAATACAATACATCTTCTTCATTTACTTGTACATCTCGGCTTATCACCACCTTCTTTTCAATTGGGTCAAATAATTTGAAAGCTTTTATCTTCTCATCATATCCGATGAACACGTACTTCTTGCTCTTGTCATCCAGCTTGGTTCTTCTTTGATCCGGTACATGTGTATAGGCCACACTACCAAATACTTTAAAGTGTGATACGGTAGGTTTCAGTCCGCTCCAGGCTTCCTGTGATGTTTGATCTACTAATTTTGCATGTGGGCATCAGTTTTGCACATATACAGCACATTTTATTGCTTCTGCCCAAAAATCTTTTGGCATGTCTTTGGTCTTCAACATTGATCGAACCATGTTAAGAATGGTCCGATTTTTTCTCTTGGCCACACCATTTTGCTGAGGTGAGTAAGGTGCAGTTAAGAATCTCTTGATCCCATGTTCCTCGCAATAGCTTGCGAAGGCAGTTGACGTATACTCTCTGCCTCTATCCGACCGTAGAGCCTTGATATAAAAGCTCGTCATCTTCTCTACTAATACCTTGAATTTCTTGAATACCTCAAGTGCCTCGGACTTCTCTTTCAGAAAATAAACCCATATTTTTCATGTAAAATCATCAATGAACGTGAGAAAGTATCCCTTCTCACTGAATGACTTTGGAGTGATCGGGCCACATATATCGGTGTGTACTAACTCGAGAGGATGCCTTGCATGATATTGCGCACCTTTAGGAAAAATGCTCCTTGCTTGCTTGCCAAGTACACATCCTTCACAAAATTTTCTGGTGTAGTCTATGTCTAGTAGCCCATGGACAATATTCTTCTTTTCTAACTTTCTTAGGCCATCATAATGCAAGTGTCCGAATTGTAAGTGCCACAGTAAAGCTTTATCTTCTATGTTGACTTGCAAACACTTTTCTCGGATATTCCTCAGGTTGAGTTTGAACATCCGATTCTCGGTCATCTTCACATGTGCAAGCAACCGGCCTCTTTTATCCTTCAAGTCCAACATTCGATCTTTCATGAGAACCGAATATCCCTTCTCTAATAATTGCCCCATGCTAAGGATATTATTCTTCATATCGGGCATATAATAAACATCTTCAATAGACCCTTCTTTACCATCCTTTTCAGAAAACTAAATTTTACCTCGACCCTTGACTTGAACCTTCAACGCGTCACCGAATTATAAGTGCCCATCTTCTATTTCTTGTATCTCCACAAAGAGATGTTTGTGCCCGCTCATGTGATTACTAGCGCCAGTATCGAGATACCACATCATATCACTGTCAAGAGCAGTGTCTTTATAGGTCATCATAAAACACCGTCATCTCTTGTCTCCTCTTCCGCGACTAGATTCATGTTTTCTTCCACTCTTTTTTTGGGATAGCACTCTTTTGCATAGTATCCATACTTGTCGCAGTTGTAGCATTCAACATTTTGACGATATGACCGGCCGCCTCTACCACAACCTCATCCTCAGCCATGCCAATTCTGTTGGCTTGAATGGTCCTTTTCTTCGAAGTTGTCTCCATGTCTGCAACCTCTATTGCGATCAACACCACGACCACCATGGCCACCATGGCCACCATGGCCACCATGACCACGAGCTCTTCCTTGATTTTGGTATGCGTACATCGCCTTGTCATCTTTGATAGTTGCCTTAGTTTGCAAGGCCTCCTCGAGTAGCTCTTGTTTATTTTTCTTTTTCCGTTGTTTATACGCTTCAAGTGAACCCGCAAGATCATCGATGGTCATCTCTTTCAAATTCTTTGATTCCTCGATAGCACATACAACGTTCTCAAAATTTTTGGTCAATGATCGCAGAATCTTTTCAACAACTCTTGCATCGATTAGAATTTCTCCATTGCGTTTGAGTTGATTTACCACCGTCTGCACACGCATGATATAGTCAGACACTCCTTTGACTCCTTCATCTTCATGGCCTACAACTCGCCTCGCAAAGTTTGAAGCCGCACTTGTTTAACTCGGTCAGTGCCTTTGAAGACCTTTTGCAGAATCTCCCATGCTTCCTTTGAAGTAGTTGCTCCGGCAATCTTCTCGAAACCTGACTCATCTACCACTTGGAACAGGAAATTGAGAGCGGTCTTGTCTTTCATACGTATTTCTTTCAACATCTTTAATTGATTTACCATCATACTATCAGTATCTTTCGGCTCTATGTAGCCATTCTCGACTACATCCCACGCATCTTGTGCACCGAGCAATGCACACATTTGAATACTCCAATTATCGTAGTTCGACTTCGTGAGTCATGGTAATGGCATTTGCCCCAGCGATGTACTCCTGGACTTCATCATTGCTCAAGAAATGATATCACCTGGGCTGCTCTCCAACTCAGTCCCACCTGCTTACTGCTAGCTAAACTGCAACAGGGCTCACTAGCGGATAAAATAAAACAGGATCCAGCAGAGACCCCACAGCTGCCACTCTTTCTTCTCTCCTTCTCCTAGCCATCCACCGCTTCGAAGGCCATGATAACTAGCGCAGCGAGAGGGCGATGTGAGAGGAAGAGGATGATGGAAAAGTCGTGGGAATAAATCACTGTGAGATCATGCTGTGTTTTTCATTCTCCTTCATAACCAACCAAACATAATTATATAACCGGCAAAGAAAACCCATGAACCTCCCCTTCGTGCACCGCAGCCCTTCCAGCAGCAGGATATGGTCCAAGCGAGGGCGACCACCTCCCACTGCAATCTTCGGATGACTACTGATATGTCCCTGATTTCGTGATCGAGGGGGCGAGGCGGCTTACAATCCTGGTCAGAGTCAGCGAGGAGGGCTGCGATGTGGTGGGACATGGTGATTCTGGTGACTCTGGAGCTTCTTGCCTTGCCCAACGACGAGGTATCACAGCTGCCGCTCTGAAACCAGATTGTTAGAGCCGGAAAAAAAAATTCTGAATAGAAGAAGAAGAACGAGAAAAATATCTTGCGGAGAAATCCTTAGGAGGAATTGCTCATTTATTTTTTTCACAGCATTCGAAACTTATAACCCTTAAAGCCAATTCAAACTAAAATAAAAAACTAGAATCCTAATTTTTATAGACTCAAAAACTAGAGTCCTAATATGGCAAGATAAAACAATCAACTGGAAGACTTTGACCAGGTTTACAAAACCTCACAATCTCATGATCCGCATTGTTTGAGTTTATCCATTAACAATTCCACCCAAACCTGATGCTCCTTTGCTACCTTCTACACTCACTCAATATGGGTGACCCTCTCTGTAGCAACTACCCCATGTTCGATAGTCGAGGACTCTAGACCCCAAGCATAGAAGCCTACCTACAAATCCAAGCTATCAGAATCCAACAAAAGTTATGACTAAGACCTTGGAAACAAGTGCCACCTAGCCTTACGGCACAATGGTACATACACACCAGGGCCTCCTTCATTGACATGCACCATAGTAGCTTTACATCCTTAGAAGGGATGATGCCCGATATTAGCTCCATGGCCATCAAGTTGTCTAGAAAAACAAAGTCATCCTCATCGATTGTCCAATGGGGAGTGAAGACTCATGTAGGAGATCCTGGCAAAGCAAAAGGACTAGCAAACCTACCAGTTGTTGGTGTCCTCTATATAGATACCAGACTCTCCACTAATGTTTCCAGTATCCCTTCCATCATCTGAGACTCTGCCTTATTAGTCACCATCTCAATAGAGACCTCCACCATCGGACCGAGGATCTCCATAATTGTACTAGCTTCACCATGGAGATCAACACATTGATCAAAAAGCTGGCATCTCCTAGCAATACCCCTCCTTCACCCGAATCTACTTATGCACTTAGAGGTGCTTCATCACTTCCTTGAAGGGACGAAGGCACCTTCACAACAGGCTAGCCACCAGCCCTCACCTCCACATCAGGACTTGCACCAGTCTTTATAGGTTGGTTGTCGGCCCTCACCTCTATGTTAAGACCTACACTGGCCTCTATAAGTAGGTCACTGGTCATCACTCCTACATTAAAACCAGCATTAGCCTCCATAGGTTGGTCACCGGTCATTGTCTTTATATCAAGATCTACACCAACCTCTATAGGTTGGTTGCTAGCCCTTGCCTCCATGACAGGACCCATGCCGGCCTTTACAAGTGGGTCAAGGATCATCACCCCCAAGCCAAAGCTTACATCAGCCACTCCAAAAAAGGGTGTCATAGTTGAAGTAGCAATAGCAGGACTTGCAAGAGTAACTGGTTTTAACCACTCTACGGTCGTAGCACCAGTCTCCATGGTGGCTACCCTATGATTAGTGCTCTTCCTCTTCCTCGACTGCTTCTCCCTTGACATCATAATGTAAAACTCCTCTATAGGGACTTCATTTTCTACTCAAACATGAAAAAGGCATGAGAACCTACATCGAAAGTTTCAAAAAGAAAGGCATGAAGAAGATTGATAAAGACAAAAGAGCTTTATTTCATTCCAAGTCTCTTTTACAAAGAACTTTCTCATTTCTTTACAAATAAAGAAAAGAGAGAAACAAAATCAAGGAGGGGGTGATATTGCATCACTGCCCTCATCTGCCCCAGAACTATTTGAATCACCACCGGAAGATGACAATCTTGAAGAAAGCTCGCTAAAGTCAACATCAAAGTAGTGCTTCACCACTTCTCCCTTGCACCAATGGATACCCTTGGTGAAGGTGTCCTCATAAGATTTGAGCTACTCTTGATGGAAATCCTCTCCCTTCTTAAAAGCCTCTACCACCTTGGTAGTAGCCTCTAAGGCCCAATGCCCAAAAAGGGAAGCCTTTTCCTCTGCTCTGGCTAGTGACCCTTTCAGTCTAGTCACCTTGCCCTTTACTTCGACAAGCGACCCTCTCAGTCAGGTCACCTCACCTTCCGCCTTGGCTAGTGACCTCCTTAATTGGGTCACCTCACCCTCTACCTTAGCAAGTGACCCTTTCAGTATGGTCGCCTCGCTTTCTGCTCTAGCTAGCCTGCTTCATAACTGGGCCACATTATCTTTCAGCTGGGAGACCGCAACCTTGAGGTCATCAACTCATGTCATCTCCATTACTAGCCTGGCTGCAATCATCTTGGCTTGGTTCCTCTTGAAGTCAAGCTACTCGGAGATGACACTCAACTCCCTTATAATATCATCCCGTTCGCTCTCCACCATCGAGATATGCTAGTGGGACTGTCGATGCTCATTCTCTATCCTTATTGTGTGTTGAAGCTACCACCATATTGAAAAGTTACTTTACAAAGGCACTACCTATCAAAGCTTCATCAAAATACCTTAAAAGAAGAAAAGTATAAGTTCATAAATCTTACCGCCATCAGTGCACAAGCACACCATAGGACACTATTTGCAAATCACTCTTGAAGGAGCTCTTCTTTGTATTCTGGAGGAATGAGCTCCTCTAATAGTTAGTCGTAGATCCCTGTAATGGGAACCCTAATCTTGGGTAGAGCCAGCCGCCTCGCCTTCATCTTCGAGTGAGTCCTCTTTGTAGTCTTTCCCTCTTTATGGGTGCCCTGGCAATGCCCATCGTGCTCTCACTATGGGCATCGCTAGCCTTGCCTGAAGTCTCATGGACCCCTTAGTAGCTTGTTCAACCATCACAACTATGCACTATCTACTCTTAAAACCTTAGTACCTCGCCAGCAGCATCCATGTCTTCCCTAAGAGCCTCCAGAACTTCTCCAGTGACCTTGGTAGCCTCATTAGCAAACTCCCTAGCCTTGCTGGTGGTTCCAACTGCTTCACCACCATCACTTGCTACCTCACTGGCCTCCATAGCTCTAGATGCCTCGCCCACTCTGAAGGTGAGGGCATCCTCCAAGCATCGTAACTGCTTCTTAGGCTTTGATGATTTCTCTAGCTCCACTAGTACCTACTTTCTCTTCCTATCTGCGATAGGTAAAGCAGGTCTCTAGGTTGCTGCCTCAACTCCCTAAAGCAACAAACCTACTAGATAACAAGTCGTCAGCCCATTTAACCAAAAAATAGGACAAGTTATAAAAAGTGAGGAGAAGTCTTACTAGGAGTAGGTGGATCCCTCTAACTCAGTGCTGCTAAGAGATCCTCCTGCAAAAGACCTCGAGAGGAGGGACTACAGTCACCTCCATCCTCCTCACCATCTCCTTCTCTGGAAGTTGCAGTTCCGGGTAATCCTATGCCTTCTCCTATCTGGTAATCCCTACTTGGTCAGAAATGGCCAGGCCACCGAGAAAGTTATAATAAAAAATAACCCCTTCCATTGATAAACCTTGGTCAGACCCTTGGAAAACTAGTAACCCTTCCTCAATGAGGCTTACCACCATCAGCCTTGCATACTCAACTTCAATTGGAAGGACCTGAACACTCTACCCTAGGGTGCTTCTCTGCATAGCAAAAAGTGACAAAAGAACCCCATAATCAGCTACCATGCATTAGGGACTAGTTGGGTTGGATATATCTGATACTACCATAGCAACTCGACCACAATACCAAGAAGTAGAAGCCTCACCCAGCCTTAAATGCCTCCTCATATAAGGCCACCCGGTTCACTAATCACATGGTTACTCTACTAGAAGAGCCTGATAACATGAGTCTGACTGCATCTAGAATACCAAACTCCTCCTAAATTGCACCAAGTGCTCCCCACTCAGAGAAGAATCAATTGTGTGAGGACCGCCCACATCCACCATTAACCCTTCTTAAAGAACTCCTAGAGGACATAGACGGGACAAAGAAGAAGAAGAGAAAAGGGAGAAAAAGAGAAGAGGATCCACCATTTTGATCTTAGCGACTCTCGTAGCACCAATGGTAGACTCCTTTGGCAATAAAGGCTCCAAGTTCTCTCTCTTTGTAGTAGATAGTGAGAATGGAGGGTGGCTACCCCTCTTCGTTCCTATTTATGGCCTCTCACCAGGGATAGCAGCCAAATGATGCAAGGCTAGGCAACGGTTCATGAGCAGATGTCTATTCACCATCTAGTGGATGCTTCACATTGCCCAAATCATCAACTGTATCAATCCCCAATCAACCATCATGCCTTCTCGAGTGCTCTAAATCATCATGCATGCCTCATAAATGTAGCTAGTGCATGTGATCCAATCAAATACAATCCTCTAGATCCTATCCAGGATCACATGCAGCCCACACCACCAACAACAGATACCTCACCTAACATGAGAAGAAGTATCCCCAAATGCTTGCTTGCTGGGAAAGGGGGAGAACCATCTAGGCATCTTCTTTGGCAAACCACATGGGCTTTAGCAAAGATAGACTCAGCATCGAGCCCTGCAGCCTCTAGACTTTACTTTTTATGCCTAAGGCAAAGGAGATGCCTCGACCTAGGAAGTGGGGGTAACTGATATACCTAGAAATAGTCAAGCCTATATGGAGTCCAATATAGCTCGCTACATCCCTACCAACTCAACATAGAGAGAAGACTCCCTAGATCTCGCCATATGATCCTTAAAAGTCATATTAGAAAGAGCCGTGTGCACCCCAACTTCCATCAGGGAGCTGGTGACTCAGCACCACACCTCTTTGACATTTACCATACTAGAATGTGTGACCATCAGAGGTGTGCTTGCCTTGAAAATGTGCTCCATGCAATTCTTAGCTACTCTAGCTACTCCTACAAAGACATGCACTCTATAGAAGCATGCATACTGTGAATACATGCTAACCACCATTCCCTATACTGTAGTATGTTCCTTAGATGATAGGTACTTTATATATCCATCTATAAAAACTATTCCCTAGGACCCTCCTAGTAAATCTTTTGAATATTCAAGAAAGCGTTTTGAAGTCCTTTCCAATGCTCCTAAGTTACTCAAAGGTCTTTCTTCAATGCTTTTGCTAAGGATAGGCTAATGAGACTCTTAGAGAGGCAAAGCAAAGAGGTGAAGCCAAGAGAAGTCCAGAGGGGGACATACCAAGCTTCCCCCGCTCTCCTGCAAGCTTTGCCAACCCTACCTAAAGACTCACATGCCCTCCCCCTCTCAAGCCTCATGCACTTCCCTTAAGCATCGCCCACACCCCCTCAAGCTTCTCTTATACTCCGCCATGGAGATCTATCACTTCCATCACTTCGCCCAACTTTGCTTTGTCCATACACCCGACCCATCACCATTTCCATCCACCCAGAAGTTACTAAACCCTCTCTTCTATTTTCTTCCATGAGAGACTTAGGGATTAGAGGGTCCACCACCGGTAAACCCCCTATCATGGCCAGACTTTTATATCTTTGTTATTTTTATAGGTTCTAGAGCACCCGCGTATCTTGGAGGGGATTCCAGAGCCACACGCTGAAGTAGCCATATCCAGCCAAATCAACACATCTCTAGCGAAACCATAATAATCTCTTACTCATCTATCTAATAAATCAATTTTATTTTATCCAAATAAAATATAATTTTATGCTATGTTTTTTGATAGAATTCAAAGAAATTGGTATCATGTTCTATGTAACAAAAAATAGAGATATCTAGCCCACATATATACATAATAAAGAATATATATTTATATATATATATTGACAGTTACACAACAAATGGAGTCATCCCATGCAAAACCAAAGAAACCATTGATACACAACACATAAATAAATATAATTATACATACAACTAATTGTGTAGAAGGAAGAATTCTTAAATTTATGGTGATAAACTTGGATATAGTATTTACCAATCCACACATAGCACATCCAGTCAGTCAATATAAATTTAACCTGACTTTGATCAACCATCAACCCAAGATATAAATTATTACTAGATTTCTATTTTTAGAGCTTTAATATCTAAATTACTTTTAAATCTAATTTTTTATCTGACTTAATCCAAGACTAGAGAAATAAATAAAATTAGTTTATACCTTGATTTGAGAGCTATAGTGCAAAACCTCCTACTAGTTTTCTTTTTAATCATATGATTGCATTCATCCGCAAAATCATGGCCGAACACACAAGAGATTTGCATGGGAAAAAAGAACAAGGTTGGCTAAGAAAGAGTATCAGATAGTTTAGATCTTGGTGACTCATGGCATGATGGGGGCATCAAAGCTAGGTTCCAATAATGCATGATAAAGACTGGGTGGAGGTCAACCCATTGGGTGGTCACAACTATTTGATTGAGGACATCTACTTGGTCCACAGAGAAGGAACCTAGGATCATCTGCTAGGTCCACTATGGCATGTAGAGAGAGAATGAGAGGAGGAAGAGAGAGAGGAATAAAAGGAAAACCCTTCGTGGCCCTTTCAAAATAAGGAGAAAGGAAGGAGGCTAGTGGTTGAAAGGTGGCGATTGCTGGCATGCAATGGCTCCTGGTGATGAAAGGTGGCATCAAGAGACCATCAATGATAGACGGCTATCGAAAGAGGTGAAAGAAGAAAACAAAGTAAAGATGGGGAGATGACCAAGTACTAAAACCACAGTGGGGAAGTTGGTGATGGAAACAATGGTATGGACTAGAAGTTTGGCCTTCGATGTGCATTATGATAGAAATAATGCCAATGATAGCCTATGACTAGGGAAAATGAATTAGAGACAAAAAAGGAACTAGGGAAGTCATCTCATAATTAAATTTAGCAACTAGCCAACTCCAATGAGACCAGCAATGGTAGCCATAAGACTGTTAAAGAGGTGGAAGAGGGATTATGGATCCATTACCTCAATTCCAATGAGGTCTTGAGGCTAGCCTGATGGAAGATCTAAGAGAATCTCAAGGAGAAAAGATTGTGATTGACATTGACAAATAACGGATTTCATTGTGACCACCCAGGTGGTAGAACCAGTGGAATGGGCTGTTGTCACACACTCTACACATCCCTGGTTCAAGATATGATACTATGGTTGACTTGAATAAATTTTAGGTTAATTTCTGGGGCCTAAACATATGGGTATGGGATTGGCTAAAGAATTTCAAGACTTGGAAAGGTCATCTTGATGTTGGGTTGGGATTTGGGTGATGTACTCACCACTTGGTGGGAAAGGGCTAAGCCATCTTTGTTGTCACCCTGTATTGAACATTCCTCAATGGAGGGGGGGCTCTTATGGTCTCTCCTAGAGGGGGTAGCTATGCTGGTCTCCCTCCCGCACTCCTTTCATTTTATCAAAAAAAATGGACATCACTCTAGGATGCTTAGAGGACAAGAGGATGTCTTCCTTTGTAGAGGAACCATACGATACGTGCCTCTATGTATCATGACCACTTTGAGACGGTCAACCTCCAGCTAGAAGAGAAAAGGAAGAAGAAGAAGGAGACTTAGAGAAAGAAGAAGGATATTTGGAGGAGAAATGAGAATCTTTCTTGCTTGATTAGCAAGAGCTAATGACATACATTTATAGACTAATTTTGATCCAAATTTTCATTTATTAGATCATACTTCATTTAGCATAATTACCAAAGAATAAGCCATGCAATTTTAAATGATATCAATACCAAAATAAAAATAAAATGAGATTCCCTTATTTTCTCTTGTTTTGGTAATTAGAATCGTGTCTTAGGATTTTCTTATCAGCTTTTCTTATTTTGATATTGATATCATTTAGAATCATATACCTTATTATTTGGCAATTATTCTAAGTGAAGTACGACATAATAAATAAAAATTTTGTCTTGAATTAGTCTATAAATGTAAGCCATTATCTCTTGATAATCAAGCAATAAAGCATTCTCTTTTCTCTTCCAAGTCTCCATCTTCTTCCTTTAAATCTCCTTCTTTTTCCTTTTCCCTTCTAGTTAGAGGTTGACCCTCTAGAAGTGGTCATGATATGTGGAGGCACATATCATCTAGTATAAGAGCCAATGATTCCATAACATGGCTTTTGTCTTATCCGAGGTTTTCTTGGTCTATGATGTAAACTCATTCTCAAATGAAGAAGATGGAAGTAGAGTTAACAGAAAGGGAGTCCATTGATGCCCGGGCTACTAAGTTTGAGATTGAGATATAAACTATCACCAAAGCTATCAATATCTCAAAAACTTAATTGTTGCTATGAAGACGAAGATTGATTCCCAGCCATAAATATCAATGGAGGAGGTGTCGGTGATAAATTCTAATACAAACCACCTACTTCTTTCCACTCCCATGAGAAAAGGTCATGTCTTTTTCTTATAGAGATTGTGACTATGGTGCAGCCATAGGTTACTCGATTGGAATTTCCTCGCTTCGATGGTGATGATCCTATTGGTTGAATTGACCGAGTAGAGCAATTCTTTAAGTTCAATCTAATACCTAAAATGTTAAAGATACCACTTACATCCTATCACGTAGAGAAAGAGGCTCTACAATGGTTCCATTGATTCGAAAAGAATCATGGAATTATATCTTGGGTAGAGTTTGTTGAAGTTATTTGTATCTAATTTGGTCCAACTTTATATAAGGATTATATGAAAAAAATTGATGAAATTGTATTAGGGTCCTACTCAATCAATTCAAGATTACCAAGCATGATTTGAGATGCTCATGAATCGTACAACTAGACTAACTCAGGAGTTCTTCATTCGCTACTTTATTAGTAGATTAAGATAGGATTTGAAGCATGATATATAGATTTTTTGCCCTAGTACTTCTATGTTTGCAATGATTAAACTTGTTCATCTACAAGAAGTGAAGTAAATTACCCAACATCGTACACCAAGGCCACTCTTTACTCAGCTTATAATTTTCACAACAACTATGCCTAAGGAGGCACTTCCTCCTATTAAGCACCTGACACCTGCTAAAGCAAAGGAATGGTGAGACAAGGGCCTTTGTTACGACTATGATACAACATTCAGTCCTAGCCATTGGTGTAAATCAAAGCAATTATTTTTGATTGAGCATGACTCTGATAATGAGGTCAAGGAAACTATAGAAGAGATAGATTAAGAGGCTATGGAGGAGATGGCATCCGAAATCTCTATGTATGCTATCTCGATATCTTTATCCTCCCAAATGATACAGGTTAAGGGCTAATCAAACATCAATCAATCTCTATTCTCATCAACTTAGGAATCACCTACAACTTCATCAAAAAGGTCTTAGCAAAGTGGACAAAAAATTCAATGCCAATCTATGGAGAAAAATCTTTTGAAGTCATAGTTGCTAATGGAGACAAATTAGTAGCAAGTGGTAAATGCTTTAACCTACCAATTACTATTTAAGATTTTCATTTTAAGCCATATCTATATGTGGTTCCTCTTGGAGGTTGTGAGGTGGTGCTTGGAGCCTATTGGCTTCTCACCTTTAAATCCATAATCGAAGATTTCTTGAAGTTCTTTATTTAGTTTACAACTCAAGGATGACAATAATTATTAATGGGGTCTAGAGCTTCAGCTAGATAGATTGTGAGCGGCCACTCAATCAAAAAGGTATTAGCAAAGGAAGGAACTATAATATATATGACTTTGTATTCTGTAAGAAAAGTAGACCTAGAATAATTCTTGCATTTGGAGTTGCAAAACCTACTAGAAAGCTATGAAGACATCTTCTCAACTCGTACAACATTGACTCCTAGTCGAGCTCATGATCATTAGATTACTCTTATGCCTGGTAGTCATCCCTTGAATATTCAGCCCTATTGTTATCCACATTATCAAAAGCAATAAATTGAGTGCCAATCACAAGAAATGCTTGCAAATGGCCTCATTCAACCAAGTAATAGTTTTTATTCATTGTTGGTGTTGCTGGTTTGGAAGCCGGATGGATCTTGGTGGATGTATATTGATTATAGAGATATGAACAATATCACCATCAAGGATAAATTTTCAATCCCAACTATTAATGAACTACTAGATGAGATATATGGAGCTACATATTTCTCTATTTTGGACCTTAAATCAAGCTATCATCAAGTTCAAATTTATGAAGATGATATTCCAAAAATAGCTTTTAGAACTCATGAAGGACACTATGAATTCTTAGTTATTCCCTTTGGGTTAACTAATCTCCATCAACTTTTCAAATCCTTATAAATAATGTCTTGACCATTCTTGGGGAACTTTGTATTAGTTTTTTTCGATGACATCTTGATCTATAGCTCATAATGGAAGAATCACTTGACTCTCCTATAGGTAATTTTTGAACCCTTTGAGAACATAAATTATTTATCAAATATTTGAAGTGTTCCTTTGATCAAAGATAGGTAGAGTATTTAGGGCATATTATATCCAAAGATAGTATCACTATTAATTCCAAGAAGATATCTTGCATGTTGGAGTGGCCTGTATATAAAGATATAAAAGGATTGCAGCAATTCTTGGGGCTTACTGGTTACTACAAAAAAATTATCAAGGACTATGGGAAGATCAACTATCCATTGACTGCCCTATTAAAGAAGGATTACTTCTAGTGGAATAATGTTGCAAAGTTGGCCTTTCAAGCTTTCAAACAAGCTATAATAACTGCTCCAATACTAGCACTTCCTCATTTCTCCAAATCCTTTATTCTAAAGTGTGATGCATTAGGCATTGGGATTGGTGCACCTTTAGTAACTGCTTCATTGACTATAATCCATCTTTACTAGCCTAGCTTTAAAGGTCTCTACCTTACCATCTATATCTATCTTCCTTTTGTAGATCCATTTAGATCCAATGGATATAATACCCTCTGATAGTTCCACTAAGGACCATACCTTGTTTGAATGCACTGAGTCAATTTTTGACTTCATAGCATTTAACCATTTCTTGGAGTCCATGTTTGACATCGCCCCGTCATAGGTCTTAGGATCAACTATATGATCCCTATCTTCTATGAGAAATACTTTCTCTACATCCTTTGTAAGTATATCATTTTACCTTTCAAGAGGATGAGAGATCTTACTAGACTTACAAGGTGGTAGAGCAACTATAGCTACTGGTTCACTGGGTTTGACCTAATCTACAGGTGATATATTGCTCTTTAAAGATTTTTTCTTCGAGCTTAATTAGCCTCCCACTACCTCCATTTTGGATAAACTATTTTTTCAAAAATATGGCATGTAAGCTCACAATCACATTGTAATCCTCTGAAAAATAAAAGTAGCATCCTATTGATTCTTTATGATATCTTATAAAGCAAGCTTTTATAGATCTAGCCTCTGATTTATCCATCATTAGTTTTTTTGATATAAGGTGGATATTTCCAAATCTTCAGTGACCAAGACTCAGATTTTTACTATGCCATATCTCATTTGGTGTGGTTGGAGTGGACTTAGAGGGATCCCTATTTAAAATATAAATTAAAGTTAATAAGGCATGAGCCTAAAAAAATATAGGTAGGTCAATGAAGCTTATCATAGACTGGATTGTATCTAATAGGATCCTATTTCTCCTTTTCGGTATCCCATTTGGCTAAGATATACTAGGAGGAGTCTATTGTGAGACTATGCCATTGTTCCTGAGAAAATTCAAAAAATTTCTACTAAGATATTCCCCTCCTTGATTAGATCGAAGAATCTTAAAAAGTCTTCCTATTTATTTTTTTACTTCATGTATGAATTTCTTAAACTTTTTAAAGGCTTCAGACTTGTATCTCATAAAAAATACATACCCATACCATAATCATTGATAAAGACAATAAAGTATTAATAACCATCCTTGGCCTACACATCAAATGGTCTATATATATTAGTGTGTACTAGGACAAGTAGCTCAGTGGCTCTCTCCCCATGTCCTATAAAGGGTAACTTGGCTATTTTTTCTTAAAGGCAAGATTCACAAACTGGATATGACTCTAAATTTATTGAGTCAATGATACCGTCCTTTTCTAGTTTGTTAATTTTGTCTTCTCCAATATGGCCAAGTCTAAGGTACCATATATACTTGTGGTTAAGGCCATCTCTAAGTCTTTTGTGTCCTATGATACTTATTAATTATTCATTAACATTTACAACTGTATCAACATATAAATGGTAAAGATTGTGAACTAAAAGATCATATGCAATCAATTAATTTCTTAAATAAATTGAACAAAAGTCTTTATTAAAATTGAAATCATATCCATCATATGATAGCACAGATACAGAAATCAAATTTTTGCTAGCTATAGGTAAATAATAATAGTCTTTCAAAATTAATCTAAATTCTAATGATAATTGAAAAGGGTAAGTTTTAATAGCGACTACAGTAATCCTTGCTCCATTGTAGATATGAAGGATCATTTTTCCTTCCCTTAGCCCTCTACTTTCTACCAGACCTTGCATAGAAGTACATATTTGAGCACTCAAACCAGAGTCTAATACCAAACTGGAAGTAAAGAAAATTATAAGTTTAGATTCAATAACAAGTATATCAGACATACCTTCCAAAAATGTCTCCACCTTTTATTTTTTCAGGCTCTCCAGGTATAACAAATAATTTCTCTTCCAATGGCTGTCGGTGTTGTAATGGAAACACTTTTCCTTGCCTCCAGCAGCCTTCTTTGGAGTGTTCTTCTTCGGCTTGTTCTCCTTTTTCTACTTCTTTATAGGCTTCTTCTTCTTTTCTTCTAAGTAGATTTTATCTTGGAGGAAGATGCCTACTTCACAGCAAGAATAAAGCTCCTTGAACTCTTCAAGGTTCCCTCAGATGTAACTAGCATATTCAACAATTCAGGCAAAGTGTACATATTTTGTTCATATGGTAGTTTATGACAAACTGAGCAAATGAACCACTAAGGGACTAGAGGATCAAATCCACCGGCAGATCTCTGTGCATAGGAATGCCCAGCTTTTTAAGCTATTCAATGTCCTTTATTATTATTAAACAATGATCATGGATAGATTGCCTTTCGTGCATCTTGGCATTGAAAAGTCTATTAGAGACTTCATACCGCACTGTCCAGCTTTGCTCACCATACAACTCTTATAGGTAAGTGATCTTGGCCCTAGCAATAGGCATGACCTCATACTGGCTTTGCAATTCATTAGTCATTGAAGCTAGTATGTAGTACTTAGCTTTATTATCATCTTTCATCCATTTTTCTTGTGCTATAGTTTGTCGAGCACTTGGATGGTTTGGTTAGGTGGGGAGGTCTGGCAAGTACATAGTCTAATTTTTTCGAACTCAAGATAATCTTAAGGACTATCAATTGATTGGACTTTAGAATGCGGGCTAAGGTATTTGAAGCTAACATGGTTAACTACAAGAGTAGAGATTCAAGTTAGACATTTGTGCTTAATTTTTAAATTTGTTTAAGGACTTTAAGGAATAAATTAGACTCCTACCATTTTTACAAATCTCTTTTACTCCCCCATGAAGATGTGGAAACTCTTATATGACTAAGATTTCTAATGGATACTATGGTCTCATGGATATGTGTACCTTACCTAATAGATATTGATGACATGTAATACTGATAAGTGGACAACTCTTGTTTAATGCTTCTTAAGCATATTGCAGTGATTCAGTCTCTAAATCATATGGGTTCACCTGATAGATATTGACCACACTCCTTAATTAAATTAGATCCATTATTCAAATGCAAGTGTGTCGTTCTCATTGGGTTCCTCACTTGATAGATATTGGTCCTAACCCCATCTACACCCTGTAGTAATCCTTTGTAATAGAGTGGTTGCATCTTTCTAGTGCAACTGAACCACTATATCTAGTCAAGAATAATCAATACTAGTAGGACGCCTACACTTTTACAATAGTGAAAGACCATTGACTTAATATGTATGAGGAGGTTTGGTTTATGTCTCATCTTAATTAGTTAACATAATCTCACATACATGACTAATATAGATGGCATAGGTGAACTTGAATCACTAAGTAACCTTATCCAAGCTTAATCAATCAAGTAGGCTAGGTAAGGAAATTTGGTGGAGGCTTCCCATTGCTTGCCTTAGACACAACAAATTGGCTAGGTGAGCATTGGTCCTAATTAAGTAACCATTGATCGAGACTTGCCTTAGAAACCAATTGATCAATTAGTTTTAAATAGGTTAACCTATGTGATTCGGGCTCGAGCCGCTGAGCCAAATCAGGTCTTGCATTAATCGATTAAATATTTAAATATCAATCAATTGATCAACTACAACTAAACCTAATCTTGAGCTCCTTTGACTTAATCCTAATTAACTACTGATTAGGTTCAATCAATTGCTCAACAATTGAAAGGGTTTTTAAATGATCTAATCAAAAATTCTTAACTATAGTAAAAAATAAGACCTAATTATTCTACCGATGTCCATACCCTCATGCTTAACTTAAAATTTTAGATTCTTTTTTTTTTCAAATCTTGATTAAGTGCATGATTTAATAGTTTATGATTTTGAAATAATCTTAGATCTATTATATATCACATATATATCAAGTTTTAGATCTAAAAACTATCAAACATATATCAAATATATGAAATTCAAATCTAAATCTATACAAACATATATCATATATATATATATATATATATATATATATATATATATATATATATATATGTAAATTCAAATCTAAAATTATGCATTAAACAATTTTGAAAACTCTTTTTAAAATTGTTCAACATTATACTAGGATAACCTTTACAACATAATGGGTAAACCTTAATCCAGGATAACCTTATATAAGTCCAATATGAACATAATCATGTTAATTTTATATTTAGAATTGATGAA
Source organism: Areca catechu (assembly GCA_021397845.1). Lineage (NCBI taxonomy): Eukaryota > Viridiplantae > Streptophyta > Magnoliopsida > Arecales > Arecaceae > Areca > Areca catechu. Next base: position 153,220,713 of record CM038052.1, read on the forward strand.
ACTATATCTCATATATTTTAATTTTTATATCTAAGATTATTGATTAAGTTGATTTGAAAATACTTTTTTCAAATCAACCTTATGTTAGTATGAACATAAGGGATAAATCTTATACTAAGACAACCTTATGTTAGTATAAAGTTGGATTTAATCAATTTTATTTTTAGATCTGAAGATAAAATCAGATCTGATATTATTTTCATGCATGTAATACCTGGTTTTGATACCATTATTGGATTAGGGTGATTTTCACATGCATATTTTTTAAGTTTCAAAACCTAGAGTAGAAGTTGATTAAAAACTAATTTTTAACCTTGTGCATGCACAATCTAATCATAAAAACCATCTAAGGATCTAGTTTAACATGATGAAATTAAAGAACTTAGATTTGAAATTAGAAAATAAAAGGAAATAGAGAGATCAAATCACTTACTTCAAGTGCTATTCCTTCTTCAAATTGGATTGGATCTTGCGGATGTCTTAGATTCTCTTCTTAACTGTACAAGTGCCCGATCTCTACAGGTATCCACATGAAGAAGATGTTGATTGAAGTAGCAAGATCATCGATGTACTAGCACCTTTTAGATCTCACTCCTTAGACTTGGATCAAACCCCTTTCTTCTAGAATTAGAAGAAGAAGATCAAAACAGGAATCCTGTGCGAACACCTTTCATGCTAGGTCAAGAGAAGGGAGGTGGGATGCTAAAAAGGAGAACTTTTCTTCCTCCTTTTTCTTCTCTCTAATCTCTCTCATTCTCCCTCTCTTTGTATGGCATGTGGAAGGAAGTAAAAAGGGAGGAGGGCACTCGACAAGAAGGAAGAGTGGTAAGGCACAAAGAAATTCTTGTAAGAATTAAATCACCAGGCCTTTCTCACACTAATTAAAGCCCCATGCCCATCATGAGTTCACACCCAAACACCATAAGATAAGATTTTATCTTATCTTAATTTGAATCAAATTCAAATGAGGAGAGGAGCTGGTTGATAGGGGCAACAAGAAAGAAGAATTGCATAGGGAATTAATTATTGCAGCACCTTGATTCCTTTTCTTAAAAAATTGTTGACCACTCCATGATTCCATGCCACAAAAGTCATGATAACTTCAAATTCTAATATGAATTTGGATCTAATTCAAATTAGATTAGAGTTGGATTTTATCTAGAAAAGGGAGAGTCCCAGAAAGAAAGGGGAGGCACCAACATGTGCCTCCTCTTCTTTTCTCACATGCAAGAAAGAAGGGTGCTACTTTTAGCACACCCTCTTCTAATTTTATGTGACAAAATGAAGAGAGAGATTGGAGAGTCCCAGTAGACTGGGACTCTAGTGGTGTAGAATGTAAAATGAAACTATGCAACCCTAATAGAGATTAGCAAATGATTAACCAAGCAATTCCCTATTTGCATATAAACAACTCAACATAAACTATCAAAGAGATCTAGTGAAGAAGCTCGAAAGATCTAACATAAACCTAGTGATCGAGACTCTCAGAATAAGAAAGGAATAGGACCAGAAGAGAACCACGCAAGCTAAGCTAGGTCTAATTTAACATTGCATACTTAATCAACACTAGACATACCTGACATTGGCCCTTCAATTAGAATAGATTCACTCTTGAAGAGGTCTCCCGGATGACATGAACATAATACCACTGAAGGCTCCTCTTGTTTTCTGGATCTATGGCAAGTAAACCTTCCTCTTGAAGCCGGAATCCCGGAGAACCCTGCAACAAAGAAACCCTAAGATGAGTGACTTAACAAGCAATCAACTAGAGAAAAGAAAGAAGGGTGGAAGAGGCATTGAAGGAGATCCATCTTGGCGTCATGGTGGAATGCTTGAAGTGGAGTAGGTTGGTTGCCTTGTGATGATCTTCTTGATTCACCCTTGAACGCTGGAGCTAGTTTGAAGTTATGAAAGAAGAGGAAGTCTTTGGCGTTGGGAATGGAAGAAGGAAAGATTAGGGTTGGCGTGGAGGAAGAGAAAGGCTAAGCTACCACATAGACACATAGATAAAAAAACACATAGAAGAAAAAAATACCAACTTCATTCATTAACCATCCTTTTCATAATGGGGCATCCCATAGCTTAAATAGAAGCCTTACAACATTTTTAAAATTTGAAAACCCATAGGGATTACAAGGAGGATATTACTTGAAAGTGGGGAGTTGGAGGATATGGTGGCATTTGTTGCTTGAAATGTGGGGAGTTGGAGGATATGGTGGCATTTGTTGCTTGAAATGTGGGGAGTTGGAGGATATGGTGGCATTTGTTACTTGAAACTCCTTCAAAGCTTGACATGTGGCGCAAGGTGGGGACCACTTGATGAGGTGGCGGTGTCCTTTGGAGCTCTTGACATGTGGCATAAAGTGGGGACCACTTGTTGAGGTGGCGACATCCATTGGAGCTTTTGACATGTGGCACAAGGTGGGGGTCACTTGATGAGGTGGCTTCTTCTTGTCTTGATGCTTCATGGACTCATGGATTGGGCTTGATTTAACTGGACCCAACTCTCAATTGCAGGGTTAACTAAGATATTAAACCAGACACAACATGGACTCGAAATTAACTACAAGATTATTTGGACTCAAAAAAAAGAAAATTACAGGACTTCTCTTTTGCTACTCCAACCACAAGGACTCGGACTTGACCTGAATTGTTGGAGTCTTTTCCTGATTCTAGTGCCCACATCAATTCTCCCGGGGTGGGAGGAACTCGACCCTGTCGAGTAAGGATTAGCCTGATAAGCTTCTAATGCATCTGGATCGATTTGTTGTAGGTCCTCTCGGGTGATCCAGGAGTCTTCAGAATCAGGACATCCTTGCCATCTAACCAGATAACGTTGGTAGCCCTTATTTCTAGTGGTAATGATCTGGTCATCCAAGATCCTTTCAATTTTCTCCCTTCGCTCAGGAACACTCAGTGGTGGGCATTATTTTGGGGCTTCACTCTCAAGAGTAGTATTAGGACCAAAAAGCTCACCAGTATTAATGCAGGTTCTTTGTATTCTTTTAAGTCTGAAATGTTAAATGTTGAACTAATGCCATAACTTGGTGGTAATTCTAATACATAAGCATTAGGTCCAATTTTCTTTATTATTTTGAAAGGTCCGGCTCCCCGGGCATGGAGTTTCTTCATAGGTCCCGGCGGAAACCTTTCAGGTTTAAATTTGATCATAACGGAGTCCCCTTCATTAAATTCTTTTAATCGTTTATGTGAATTAGTCATATGCTTATAGAGTTCATTGCTCGATTGGATCTTTTGGCTAATCTCCTTATGCAATTCCCTAATATGCTGTGCATATGACTCAGCAGACTCAGACACTCGTGCATGTGTGGGTAATGGAGCTAGGTCTAAAGGTTTCCTAGGTCTGTATCCATGGACCACTTCGAACGGACTTTTCCCAATAGACCTATTAACTGAGCTGTTGTAGGCAAATTCAGCACGAGGAAGTAATAGGTCCCAGTTTCCCAGGTTGTCACCAACTAAACATCTCAACAGATTTCCTAAGCTTCGGTTTACTACCTCTGTCTGGCCATTGGTTTGAGGATGACAGGCAGTAGAGAATTTCAGCTTGGTACCGAACATGTGCCAGAGGGTTTTCCAGAAATAGCTAGTAAATTTGACATCTCTATCGGACACAATGGTTTTGGGTAAACCATGAAGCCTAACGACCTGATCAAGAAAAAGCTTGGCCACCTTCGAAGCATCTAAAGTTTGAGAACAAGGAATGAAGTGAGCCATCTTGGAGAAACGATCGACAACCACAAAGATAGAATCATGCTTCCTAGACGTCTTAGGGAGGCCTACTACAAAATCCATGCTGATATCCTGCCATGGACAATCAGGGACAGGTAAGGGTGTGTACAGACCGGTGTTTTGTCTTTGCTGTTTTGCAACAGCACAGGTACGGCACTGAGCTACAATCTGGGCCACATTTCTTTTGAGACCAGGCCAAAAGAATTGGTCTTCTATTGCTAAGATGGTCTTATTCCTACCAAAATGTCCTGACAAGCCTCCAGCATGAACTTCCCAGATCAGAAATTCCCTAACAGAGGTCTTGGGAATACGCAACTGATTTCCTTTGAAAAGGTATCCATCTAAAAGGGTATAATCACTATGCTTACTAGATGGTCCTTGTTGAAGGGATCGATAGATGTTACCAAAATCAGGGCATGTAGGATACTCCTCTTTCAATCTATCAAACCCTACTACCTCAGTGCTCACAGAAGTCAACAACATGGAACGACGACTCAATGCATCGGCAACCCTATTTTCAGTACCGGCACGATGTTTCAGTACGAACGTATAAGCTTGTATGAACTCTACCCATTTCCCGTGCCTAGGGTTCAATTTCTTCTGAGAACTAAGGAACCTAAGAGCTTCGTGGTCAGAAAATAGGACAAACTCTTGTGGTAGAAGATAATGCCTCCAATAATGTAATGCCTGAACTACCGCATACAGCTCCCTATCATAGGTGGAATACCTTAGTCTCGCTTCATTTAACTTTTCACTAAAATATGCTACTGGGTGATTCTCTTGACTCAAGACACCTCCAATTCCTACCCCAGAAGCATCACAAGCAACCTCGAACACTTTGGTAAAATCGGGTAACCTCAAGACGGGTGCGTGTGTCATTTTTTTCTTAATTGTTAGGAAGGCTTTGTCTGCTGCTTTAGTCCACTCAAAAGTTTCCCTTCCTAATACAATCAGTGATTGGAGCCACTATCATACTGAACCCTCTAATGAATCTCCTATAGAAGGTGGCTAAACCATGGAAACTACGGATATCATGGATGCTTTTGGGTACAGGCCACTCTACTATGGACTTAATTTTCGCAGGGTCAGCGGACACTCCTTCAGATGTGACTACGAATCCTAGAAAGATAACTCTATGTGTTAAGAAATCACACTTCTTGATATTGGCATAGAGGCTATCCTTTCTAAGGACTTGGCAAACTTGCCTTAGGTGGGTTAAATGGTCTGCCTTAGTCTTGCTATAGATAAGAATGTCATCAAAGTAGACCACCACAAATTTCCGATGAAAGTTTTCAACACCTGATTCATAATTCTCATAAAGGTGCTGGGTGCATTGGACAGACCGAACGACATGACTAACCACTCATATAATCCATCTTTAGTCTTAAAAGCGGTCTTCCATTCATCTCCAGGCCTAACCCTAACCTGGTGATAGCCACTCTTTAAGTCTATCTTGGAGAAAATCGTTGATCCGGCTATCATGTCTAACATATCGTCCAGTCTTGGGATTGGAAACCTATATTTGACAGTAATCTTGTTGATGGCACGGCTGTCTACACACATCCTCCAGGTGCCATCCTTCTTAGGGGTTAACAAGGCAGGGACTACACATGGGCTTAAACTTTCTCTAACAAACCCCTTTCTAAGAAGTTCACTAACTTGCCTTTGTAACTCCTGATGTTCAGTTGGATTCATCCTATAATGAGGCAAATTAGGTAAAGTCGCGCCAGGGACTAAATCTATGGCATGCTGTATGTCCCTTAAAGGTGGAAGACTATCGGGTAGGTCCTCGGGAAACACGTCTTCAAATTCTTTCAATAATTGGACCACCTCTTGCGGGTATTTTACAGGGGTGTGGTCCTTAGTTTCCTTAGCAGCTACCATCCAAATAGGTGCTCCCTCATTAATGTCTTTTTCTAATTCTCTTGCACCTATCAAATTTAATCCAGTCCTTTTTTCTTTCAGGCTGCTAGCTCCTCTTTTGGTGTTGTCCTTAGGCTGGGTTGGATGAATGACAATTTTTTTGCCATTGAAATTGAAAGCACAGGAATTTGATCGACCAAAAATTGTCACATCATGGTCAAACAGCCATGGCCTACCTAGGATGATGCTACTTACTCCCATAGGGAGCACATCACACCAAATTCGTTCCTGATAGGACTGAAGTTGGATTTGGACCTGACATCTCTGCTTGATTGGGATAGAAGTGGAATTGATCCAGGATACCTTATATGGATTGGGATGTGGTTCAGTGGATAATCCTAGACTCTTGGCTGCGCTAGTAGAAATGGCGTTGACACAGCTTCCACTATCGATCACGATCTTACAGACCTTTTATCCTATTTTGACAAATGTATGTAGGATGCTAGTCCTACGCCAGTCTTCCTGCTCTTTGGTATGTGTCATGATACATCTCACAACTCCTAACACATCTGATGAGTCTACATTTTCTTCATCTCCTTCATACTCATCAGCTAAGCAATCCCCTGCTTCATAAACCTCCTCTTCATTATTCTCCAGGGGTTCTGATTCTTCTTCTTCTTCTACCTCCCCTATATGTAAAGCTCTAGAGGGACATTGGCTCAGGAAATGACCAGGTTTACGACACTTATAGCAGACTCGCTCCCTCTCACCTCGAACTTCAGGGCTCTTTCCTTTGTCTTCTCTAGGAATTGGAGGAATGGCAGGGTTGGGTCTAGGGGTTGGATTCGAGCTGGGTCTTGGTCTATTGGCTGTATTAGGGACTGAACTAGGTCGCCTAACAGGAGGATTAAACCTAGTGGGCTCTGGTCGCCTAAATGAAGCTCTCCTCTGAAACCTCTCATAGTCCATGGCAACTTGGTATGCCTGTTCTAAATCATGGACTTCTCTCAAAAATAATTCCCCTTTTATATCTTCATTCAATCCTGATCTGAACCTCGATAAAGTGGCTGCCTCAGACTCGACTACGTTGCATCGCATTACAAACTCATCAAATTTAGCAACGTATTCAGAAACGGTCTTATTTCCTTGTGTCAATCGCTGCCACTGATCTAACAACCTTTGCTGATAAGACATAGGCAAATATTTCTCTCTAAGCTTTCTCTTCATGTCTCTCCAGGTCGCTATAGGTAAGTCTCCCCTCTGCCTAGCTATGCGTTCGACATTTCCCAATACAACCTAGCCTGACGGACTAGTTTGATTTTGGCAAACTTGAATCTTCTCTCTTCAAACATATCATACCAGTCAAAATATTGGTCCATGTCAGCCTCCCAGTCTATGTACACCTTAGGATCTAGGCTTCCCTCAAAGGTTGGTGCATCTAGACGGATATTCCTTAAGGCCCGATCATCCTGATCAAAAGTATCATGGCGAGGTCTTCTAGGATATGGCTCTGGAGTGTGATCAGCATAATCCTGATGTGGCCTTCTATGAATTGGATCAGGTGTATGTTCCTGTCGTTGGGCTCTAGGGCGAACTGAAGGTAATCTGGGTGAAGGTGGTTCAGTTGGGGTCAACCTAGATTCCTCTAGGGTTCCTATCCTTTCCTCGAACTGATCAAACCTAGCATCCAAACGTTCCAGTCGCTCAATCATAGATCTCATAAGGGTTTCCATACTAGTGTCCATGGATGAACTTGGTTGGTCTTGTGAAGGGTGGTAAGGAGTTCCTGATCTAGTTGTCATACAAACAATTGGACTCAAATTCGGGCTAAGGATTTCTAGACCTAGAGTACGAATTAGAGATCTAATTAAAAGGACCAACTAGCTAGTAGTAACTTACGTGACTTAGCCAGGTAGGTGGGAAGGGGAGTGGAGGTCCCTGTTCTGCCAACCTTAGACACCAATCTGTGATTGGCCAGGTAGGCGGACCAACCCACAAGCCCTAATACACCAATCCTAGACACCAAGCCCATAAGCACACACCAATTAGTGGACACAATTAACTTGACCCTAATCCGAACCCGACTCGTTGGTGTCCCTAACCCACTAGGGTGATTAGGTCTAATTGGTTTTAATTAAGGATTGGGATCGAGATGATGGGTTGTGGTTTTGGGCTAAGGACAAGTGATGAATTCTTACCCCCATGTCATATTGATGCCCTTAAGATGTTTTCAAATGAATGCAAATATATATATATATATATATTTGTTTTATGAGCTGACTTAATTATTTGACTTGATTAGTTTTCAAACAATTTCAAATTCAAACTTAAATTTTAAAATTTAAATTTCAAACTTCAAGTTTCAGATTCTAGAATGTCAGAATTCAAAATTTTAAAATTTAAAATTTGAACTTCAAATTCAAAAATTTTCTGAGATTGGTTCTTGCTGGAATTTCAGTTCAGACTGAATCTCAGAGAGTATTTCGAATGCTAGAAATTCTAACAATCGAAATAAAATCTAAAAAATTGTTGAAAAATAATATGAATTATGAGGATCCCAGCAAAACAAAAATCAGAAAATTTAGATCTGTATATAAAGAGAAAAGATAAAAACAACAAACCATGTATTGTAGACTATTTCAGCAGGACAGAAGATTGAAGTAGGAATTTTTATTTTTTTTGTATTTTTTTCTGATGATGAAATTTAATATGGTGATAACTGACTTAAAAAGGAACAAGAAAAAAAATATTTCAACAAGAAATTAGCGACTTGCCTTTGGAGCTGCAGATGGATTACAGTAAGCAGATGCAAATTTTCAGTAAATAGATCTAATCAAACAAGTGCATTGGCTTACCAAACTTCAATCTAAAAATTCACGTCCGGCCAGGGGCTCATTATTCCCATGGGTCGTGACAGTGTACTGGAGTACACCCGCTCAGGAGGCGTGAATTTTAGATCTTGCTTGGATTTAAAAAAAAATTAACTAGATAACAAGTATGCATGCAACATATCTAAATGCAGGAAATTATCCGACCATGCTCTGATACCAAGAATGGTGTAGAATGTAAAATGAAACTATGCAACCCTAATGGAGATTAGCAAATGATTAACCAAGCAATTCCCTATTTGCATATAAACAACTCAACATAAACTATCAAAGAGATCTAGTGAAGAAGCTCGAAAGATCTAACATAAACCTAGTGATCGAGACTCTCAGAATAAGAAAGGAATAGGACCAGAAGAGAACCACGCAAGCTAAGCTAGGTCTAATTTAACATTGCATACTTAATCAACACTAGACATACCTGACATTGGCCCTTCAATTAGAATAGATTCACTCTTGAAGAGGTCTCCCGGATGACATGAACATAATACCACTGAAGGCTCCTCTTGTTTTCTGGATCTATGGCAAGTAAACCTTCCTCTTGAAGCCGGAATCCCGGAGAACCCTGCAACAAAGAAACCCTAAGATGAGTGACTTAACAAGCAATCAACTAGAGAAAAGAAAGAAGGGTGGAAGAGGCATTGAAGGAGATCCATCTTGGCATCATGGTGGAATGCTTGAAGTGGAGTAGGTTGGTCGCCTTGTGATGATCTTCTTGATTCACCCTTGAACGCTGGAGCTAGTTTGAAGTTATGAAAGAAGAGGAAGTCTTTGGCGTTGGGAATGGAAGAAGGAAAGATTAGGGTTGGCGTGGAGGAAGAGAAAGGCTAAGCTACCACATAGACACAGAAAAAAAAATACATAGAAGAAAAAAATACCAACTTCATTCATTAACTATCCTTTTCACAATGGGGCATCCCATAGCTTAAATAGAAGCCTTACAACATTTTTAAAATTTGAAAACCCATAGGATTAGGAGGATTACAAGGGGGGTTGGAGGATATGGTGGCATTTGTTGCTTGAAATGTGGGAGTTGGAGGATATGGTGGCATTTGTTGCTTGAAATGTGGGGAGTTGGAGGATATGGTGGCATTTGTTACTTGAAACTCCTTCAAAGCTTGACATGTGGCGCAAGGTGGGGACCACTTGATGAGGTGGCGGTGTCCTTTGGAGCTTTGACATGTGGCATAAAGTGGGGACCACTTGTTGAGGTGGCGACATCCATTGGAGCTTTTGACATGTGGCACAAGGTGGGGGTCACTTGATGAGGTGGCTTCTTCTTGTCTTGATGCTTCATGGATTCATGGATTGGGCTTGATTTAACTGGACCCAACTCTCAATTGCAGGGTTAACTAAGATATTAAACCAGACCCAACATGGACTCGAAATTAACTACAAGATTATTTGGACTCAAAAAAAAAAAATTACAGGACTTCTCTTTTGCTACTCCAACCACAAGGACTCGGACTTGACCTGAATTGGTTGGAGTCTTTTCCTGATTCTAGTGCCCACATCATCTAGCTTTTTAATCTAATTGGGTTTTGATTCAGATTCAATTTGAATCTGATTCAAATCTAATTTGAACTAAATTCGAACCAAAGCCAAACATAATCCAATTAGAACTTGAATCCAAGTCCTACTTGAATTATGAAACCCAATTAGTCTTAAATTAGGCCAAGCCTAAATAAATTAAGTTTGATTTAATTCAATTAGAACTTGATCCATAATTTAATTAAGCTGAATTATATTGTAATACTTGCAATTAAGTCTTTTTGCTAATAATTAGCAGTTACTAAATATGTAATCCTTATATATTGATCCAAATCATCAATCTAATTGATAATTTAATCAAGATCTAGTTATAAAATTATGTCAAACTCCTTTTATATGTGACCCTATATGTTCTATTCTATTTGGTAGTAAGATATACTATGATCTCTATCATGGTATTATCAAAATCCTTTTCGATGGGTTGGAATGATTCCAACTCATCCCAAAAAGAATTGTTGATCTAAAACAATCCTAACAAGTTTTTATAATCTACCAGTGATGCTTAGCAGTATGTAGTGGTAACCCAGCAAAATAAAAAAATAAAAATCCTAAGTGTAGTTATCGTGTAATCAAGTAATTCTATCGAGAGTGCCGATAAGATGCAGGTAATGGAAACTCATCAAACCCTAAGCATCCGTCATATGCAAGACTTAATTAGCTTAAGCCCAATCATAATTCTCATGACAAGTTTTTTCCATCTATCACATTGTTGTGATCACAGTCTTAAGGACTTAGTTTCTTAAATTGTATAGGACTACTCAGCTACTAAGATCGATAGATCCCTTATTGTACACCCTACTCCTATTGTGAACTTACTATAGCCTATAGCCTATGAACACCACAAGAATTTGAATGGCTAGGGACCATATTTATGTGTAGTCAAACTAAATCAACCCTTCTATAAGCAATCGAGGTATTGCAAGTATAAGAACTATTCACACAACTACAGTATCAAGAATGCCACTGACGAGTAGCACACATCCAAGTGACTTCTCATTCTATCACTCTCAATACCATTGTTATCTAACAACTACTTATACTCTCACTTTAGTGTCTCTACACTATAGACTCGAGTCTCATCTGAAGGGAAGCGATCCATGCACCGATCTTGATGAATTAATCACTATCCTCATGATGATCCAATGATCAGGAACAATTTAGGGATTAAATACACGTCTCAAATTCTAACTTTTTAGAATATGTGTCTTAAGTTTTAATTTATTGGATGATTCAAGGACACATTGCACATGAATGGAATAAAAACTTGCATATTTTATTAATTTGAACAAATCAAGTACAAAAATATATCTTAGAAAAATTATAATATATTTTGCCAAATTAGCTTCTAGGGCATATATCTAACACCAACATCTAACGAAATATTATTATCCATGTTAGAGGAGGCCACCTCCCAACAAAATTTAGTTACTCCAACTCTATAAATAGGTAAGAGGGATTTCTGATAGATATATTCACAACCACTCCTAAACACTCATTCAGTCTTTCTCTAGCTACGGTTCTCAACTCCAACTGTTGCTCATTTTCTCTCACTGACTTGAGTATCAGAGGGTTCCCGCTAATAACCACAAGTGAAGTGGGACTGTTCTTGTATGTTTCCATTCAAGTGATGCTCAAGAGTAGGCGCCCTTTCCATCAGAGAAGGCAATGGAACTGTTTGACACTATCGAAGTTCCTGGAGTGGATATTTGATGGCAATTGTTCTTTCCAAAATGATGTTAGCTGACCATTCCCAACAATTGGAGAGGAACAATGGTGGAAGAGGTGTGAAAGTTTAATGACTGATCTCCAAAATGGGGAGGTGATTTGAAGTAGGTAGCTTGAGGACTTGAGGGGAGTTCTACTAGAGTAGTAAATTCTATGAATCAGATTCTGCTAGGACTAGTGAGTGTCAGTGAAGAATTTCCACCACCACTTCAATGGAAGGGCATGATTGAGTATTATGAGGATGAGATTCCAAGGCCTCCAAGTCACCTTGGTCTGCATATCTAGTCCTGGCTTACCAGGTTGATTCCTTTGTTGGCTGAGTTTGGGTGTCTCCATTAAAGGTGATGACAAAGGGAGTTGACTCTTTCAATCACCATTGCTGGCATTTGAAGCACCGACATCTAGTAGATAGGTATCTCTTTATGGATAGCATTAATGTAGGTGAGGCATCTAGCTAAGGATAGAACAGAGCTCTTCCATCCAGCTAGTCTCTTTCTGATTTTTCCCTAACATAAAGTTCTAATTACTTCATTTGAGGGAGGCACTATGAAGTGGGAATGCCCAGATATGTTATTGGAAGCTACGATGTAATGCATCCAAGGATCTAAAGAGGTTGTCTATTTCATTTTTAAAATAGGGTTAAACCCACTACTTGTGTTTTGCTAAAATTGACCTTCAACCCGTTAAAAACTCAAAAGAGCATAAGATAAATTTCAAATTGTTTAGATGCTCCTTTGATGCATTGCAAAATATTAGGATCTCGTCCGCAAACTATAAACATTGCACGTGACTGGTTATTTGGAAAGGACCCATGCCAGTGATCGAGCCCTTTGATGATGCAACTTTTTTTTGGTACAAATGGGCAGTCACACTATTCTGGTGCGGGGGCAACCCAAAAGATCAAGAGAAAGAAATCTTGAAGAGGTAAGGAATACTATCACCTTGGGACCAGGACCAATCGGTAGAATGCTGAGCAACATAAGAAGCAACCTAGTCAGCTACACAGTTTATCTCCCGATAGACATGGTGAGCCATAGCCATCATGGGAAGTTGCGGAAAATTCTAAATGTCACAAGGGAGAGGGTGGGCATCATAGCGATTTGACCTGTCCTGAATCCAACTAATAATAATAGAATAGTCTCAATCAATAAGAATCCTATGAGCATGCACATGCTAGATAGCTCTAGTGATGTCAGCCCATGCAGCTTTGAGCTCCACTTATAGGATGGAAGGTTCATGAAGGAAGATTCCCTCAACCACCAATTAGCATCGTGGATGACATACCCTGCATCGCCATTAGCATTGCGAACACTACCATCAAAGTTCACCTTGACAAATCCTAAATGAGGGGGCTTCTAGGAGATGTAAATAGTCCTTCGGGTCGCTACCGAGATAGCATAGGAGTTCCAGGAATCTGGGATTACAAGAGAGGTGGCAATGTCAAACTGGTGATACACCATCATCAAGAACCTGGCTCTCTGAAGAACCTGGTGAGCTGGGGTGGCCTTAGCCTCAAAAGTCATCGTATTTCTAAATAGCCAAATCTGATAGGTAGTGTAGGCAGCATAGTAGCCCTCCTATGCCAAGCTCTGGTGGAGGAAATCAAGGAAAGAGCACGGCCGTGAGCCATCATCGACATCTCAAGACTAGCTCCCAGCAAGCCTCCAAATCAACCTCACTCTAGGGCAGCTCAGGATAGTATGCTCAATGGACTCATCCTATACACCACATACTCGGTAGGACACCGACAAATCCACACTTCTATACTTGAGAAGAGTCCTCGTAGGGAGGCAATCCCAAGACATCTTCCAAAGGAAGAGGTGCACTCTCAGATAAATGGAAAGTCCCAGATCTAAGCCACTACAATCCTCGTATCAAAGGTCCCCTGCACAGATCATAGAGGGTGCTCGAAGGAGCCTTGGGGTAACAAGATAGATCCTAGACCCTCAGGTCCTTGCATGGGTGAGTTGGACTTAGGACGGCATGTGAGGAATTCTTAAGCATTGATCCCACTTGTTGGGAGATTCGGATCAGCACCTATGCAGCTGAAACAGTGAGGAAAGATCAAGAACCAACCTTCTTGATCAAGAACCAGCAACAACCTGTTCTTGGATTCAATATCATACAACAAAGGAGATATAAAGAAGAGATATAAGACAAAAAGAGAGATTATATTCCTTTGGAGAAGAACCTTGTTACAAAACAAGAATCGGGACACGGGCCTCCTCTCACAAACCTGAGAAGAAGCCTCACCTATGGACAATACCTCAACACAGGTTCTCCTCTCCAAAGCCCCATGGAACATCCCATGGCACCAAGCCCTCCACGTGATATCTTCCTCACATGTACCTCTCTGCAAGCCCAAGCCATGACTGTGCCTCCTCTAACCAGAAAGAGCTCCACCTATGGACTACCTCATGTAGAATCCTCTCACAGCCAAGTCCCCCAAGCGGAAAGTCCCTCCATGTGGTCTCGCCCCAAAGGGGGGCGCTCCAAGATCAGCCCCTCACGGTCTTCTCATGACCGTGAGGTGTCTTCACGCTCCAAGTCTTGGTCGGCCTCTCTGTAAATCGAGAGACTCCAAAGGGGTTGGCCCCTCTTGGATACCCTCCAAGTTCATGCATGCCCCCTCTTCTTATAGAAGAGTGGGCGGTGAAATCCTCTTCAAGTTGGGCATCAACCAACTTGGACTTCTTGGACTCATCTTGGGCTAACAACTTCTGAATCTGTTAGGACTCAATCATATGGGTGGTTAGGACTTGTCTTGGGCTAATAACAAACTGATTAGGATACCTCACATAGTTGGGATTCCTAATTGGTTACAACCAATCAACTAACCAACCAACTGGCTAACCTCCTAACCAACTTAACAAACCTAGACCCAACCCCATAACCCAATTGGGTTATATTATAATCTCTCAAAAAACTCATCCCAACAAATCAATGTGAGAAAACTCTCAACTCTGGGTCAAGCCCCCTGACCCAACATGACTTTGGGACCCTTCTGGAATGCCTCCAAAATAGCTTGGGACATGCCCCCAAGCTCCAGGGATCATCTCTAACATCCCTACCATGGTCTTCCAAGTCTCTTCAAGGCTGGTGAGCACCACATAAAACCCTACAATCTTCACCTTGGTGCCCCAAGCCTTGGCAAACTTGGCAATATCCTCTTGCACAACCCCACTGTAAGTGCATATTCTGATAGCTCCTTGTGTGGACCTCCTTACCTCTACCAACACCCTTCAGCTGCTGAGCTCACCTCGAGGCCTTTGGGATGACCGCCTCCATAGCTCAAGATCCTTGCTTGTATCCTTAGTACCATGATTGTAGCCTTCCTTCTGCCTGACAGCTACATCATACTTTTCCTTGGACTTTCCTGAAGAGACCATAACAAACTTGAGCCAGCACTCGCTATAACTGGAACTCTATCTGACACCATATCCTAGAGCCACGCCAATCTCTACACACTCTGCTCCACCTGGCTAAGTGTACCCCTGGCACTTTGCTAGGATATTGCCAGTATCCCTGCACCTTCCACTCTGAACTCATGTCTAATCCTGCTCCACTCGTGAAGCCACCTCTCCCCGGTGCTCCACCTAAAACTGAAGTCCCACTAATGCCATAGAAAGAAATCTCTTGGCCAGCCACTCAACGCTGCCCTGCTGAGCCTGTCGCTGCACCTCGTACCCAGTCGCTGCCTCCTCAGACCCTTCGCATCCCGCGAACCTCTTCGAGACCGTTTCAGATACATTGCCTCCCGCAGGCTCTTCCGAAACCCAGGAGCTCATCCCAACTCCTTTAACCCAGCGACGAAACCTAGCAACCATCTTTATAGGCTGCTCCATCATGTCCCAGCCTATCTCCTAACTGCATGATGTCTCTGGTGCTCCCTGAGACATGTCCCAACGGTCACCCTGAGCTACCATCTCCATCAGCTCTAATATTTGTTCTTAGGCCAATCCCACCATACCAGGACACTCCCGACTGCCCGATACCCCCAACACACCCTGAGATTATCTCCTGTCTTTCTGAGCTGCCTCTGGTATTGCCTCTGCTAATGTACTCCGATAAACTTGAGAAATATGGGCTTTTCCTTTCTCCATCCCTAACAAGCTCTGCGTGACCATCTGCACCCTTCCTGCTATCTCCAGAGCTAACATCTACCCGCCGAAGCCACCTCACCTTCCTAGCTAGAACATCAACCCGTGCTTCACAGCTCCTAAGACTCGTGCTCCACCGCACTCCTGACCTCAAACTGATATCTTCCTACTCTGTCCCCATGACTGCAACACCAACCTGTGTTTCCGCAGTACACCCAGATAGTTATGCAAACCTAATGCCAATGTCAGACATCTTCTCTATTGAATCCTCGAACCCCGCTCTGATACTAGTTATTGAGGAATTCCTAGGCACTGATCCCACTTATTGGGAGATCTGAATCAGCACCTACGCAATGGAAACAACGAGGGAAAGATCAAGAACTAACCTTCTTGATCAAGAACCAGCAACAACCTAATTTTGGATTCAATATCATACAACAAAGAAGATATAGAAAAGAGATGTAGGAAAAAAAGAGATATTGTATTCCTTTGGAGAAGAACCTTGTTACAAAACAAGAACCGGGACACGGGGCCTCCTCTCACAAACCTGAGAAGAAGCCCCATCTACGAACAATACCTCAATGCAGGTTCTCTTCTCCAAAGCCCCATGGAACATCTCATGGCACCAAGCCCTCCAGGTGATATCTCCCTCATGTGCACCTCTCTGCAAGCCCAAGCCATGACCGTGCCTCCTCTCACCGAAAAGAGCTCCACCTATGGACTACCTCACGTAGGATCCTCTCACGCCAAGTTCTCCACGTAGAAAGTTCCTCCATGTGGTCCCGCCCCAAAGGGAGGCGCTCCAAGATCAGCCCCTCATGGTCTTCTCATGACCGTAAGGTGTCTTCATGCTCCAAGCCATGGTCGGCCTCTCTGCAAACCGAGAGACCCCAAAGGGGTCGACCCCTTTTGGACGCCCTCCAAGTTCATGCAACCCTCTCTTCTTATAGAAGAGTGGACGGTGAAATCCTTCTCAAGTTTGGCATCAACCATCTTGGACTTCTTGGACTCATTTTGGGCTAACAACTTCTGAATTTGTTAGGACTTAATCACATGGACGGTTAGGACTTGTCTTGGGCCAATAACAAACTGATTAGGACACCTCACTTGGTTAGGATTCCTAATTGGTTATAACCAACCAACTAACCAACCAACTAGCTAACCTCCTAACCAACTTAACGAACTTGGACCCAACCCCATAACCCAATTGGGTTATGTTACAATCTCTCAAAAAACTCCTCCAACAAATCAATGTGAGAAAACTCTCAACCATGGATCAAGCCCCCTGACCCAACATGACTCTAGAACCCTCCTGGAACACCTCCAAAATAGCTTGGGACACATCTTCAAGCTTCAGGGATAGCCTCCAGCATCCTTGCCATGGTCTTCCAAGTCTCTCCAAGACTTGGGAGCACCACACAAAATCCTACATGGCAAGGATCCGAGAAGCCAACTGGCTTCCAAAAAGTCTGGAGTCTCTTGGACTCTCTAAGTACTACCATCATCCATCAGCAAGTCACAGATTTGGAGATTATCAGCAACCTCCATCTAACAAAGGTCAGCCACCTAGACAGAGATAGAGTAGAAATCCATGTATCCTGATTGACAATCAATCATGGTCCCATCACCAACCAAATACCTGACATGGGCCATCACAATAGGGCCACAAGCATAAATCTCCCTTTAGATAAAAGAGTAACCATGGCTCGTCTGAATCTGGGATCCTTAACTCTAAGTATCATAGCGGGCCCTCATCACCTTGCTTCACAGACAACTAGGTTGAAGAAGATATATCACAGCATGTCTGGCGATGAGCACCTCCCTCCTTGCTAGAAGGAACTGGATTCCAAAACCTCCATCCCTGACTGTAGATAGTATCCTAAGCCAGCAGATGAATGCTATGGCTATTATGTCTAGACCTCCATAGGAATTTACAGAAGATCTGCTCCATCTCCCTTAGGCAGGAGCTAGGAAGCATAGTATTCACTAGGAGGTAAACCGGTATAGAGCTGAGGACAACCTAATGAGAGTAAGTCTAACCATCATAGAAAGTATAGTAGCCTGCCAACCCTCTAAACAATCATGAACTCCCTGTACCATGGATCTGTATTCCTTCCTCTATAATCTCCCACCAGTTATAGGGATGCCAAGATAATTAAGAATCTCAGAATGCTCCGAAATCCTAAGTCTGGCCAGGATTGCTAGTTTTGTCTTTTGATGATGCAGCTTTAAAAATTCTATTTAAGGTATCAGCAACCAGAATAAATACAAGGGGGATGGGGGGTTACTTTGCTTAAGGCCCGTTTTTGTTTTGAAACCATTTCCCCGGTGTACCATTGATAAGCATGCAAGGGCTAGTCGTTTGGAGTAGAGAAGATATCCAAGATATTCATTTTGATCCAAATCCTCTGCTTTTTAAAAGATCGAAGTAAAATTTCCAGGATATACTATAGAAGGCATTTTCGAAGTCTACCTTGCCAAGAATGCCCTTTGCTTTGGTTCATTTCCAATAGTCGATAATTTCTAAAGCTGTCATGAAGCTTTCGAAGATTAATCTATGATCTTTTACAAAAGCTATTTGTGGTGAAGAAACCAAGGAGCCACAAACTTCGCTCATTCGAATGGCGGGAACCTTTGAGATTATTTTGACGATGCCTTTCTCCAAGCTTATCGACCGAAAGTCCTTAACAGATGGGTGCTCGGAGCTTTTCAGGATGAGGATAATACGAGTGTAGTTCAGCCTTGACAGGCTTAGTGATGAGTTTTGGAGGGAATGAAGACTTTGAGTAAATCCAGTTTAATGGTTTCCCCGTATTTTGGTAGAACAACATAGGAAAACCTTCGGGCCCGGGTGCTTTATACTTTGCTAAATTAAATACCGCATTTTTTACTTCATCTTTGATTATTTTTACATCCAAATAGCTCAGGTTTGGTGGATTCTCAGGATAGAGAAAGTTCCAAATAGCTTCAACATTCCCGTTTACATTGGTAGGAATAGTATTTTAGGAAGGCTTCTTCTTGAACATCCTGTTCTTTATTCGGTAGCCTCCCGTTGTCATGAATCCAATACTTCATTTCTCCTGCGTCTATTTGTGCAAATGTAGAAAAATTTGCTGTTCTTATCACCTTCTGTAATCCATTGTTCCCTCGACCTCTATTTCCAGTATATTTTTTCCTGTAGTTCCAGTCTTCATGCTATTTTATATCATCATTGTCTTCCATTGATAGTTTCTTTTCTTCCTCTGCCATGTCAAGCATATCGATCCTCAAACAAATTTCTTGTTTTGCATGTACTTTCCACTATGTTTTTACTCCAATGTCTAAGTTATCCTCGTAGATGATGAAGCTTGGCGATGATGTTGGCAGCCGCGTCTTGTGAACTTGGTGCTTCTTTCCACCATCGGTCGATGAGATTATCAGAGTCTGGGTACTGGTATACCAGATATTTTCAAAATGGAAGGGTTTTTGCTCCTGCTTTCCAGCATCCTGATGCCAGTTGAAGACGAGCTGGAACGGTGTGTATGATAAGAGAGAGTTTTGGTCAGTGGCGTGAGTGTGGCAAGTGGGATACAGTCATGCCACTCATTGATGCAAAGCATCTATCGAGTTTTGCTAAACTTGATGGGTCCCGGAATTCTCGGAAAGCCTAATTAGAACTGCTGGCCGTTGATTTCGGGGTAGGTTGAGGGAGTTAATGAAGGAGTATAATTCTCGGGAAGCCTAGCTAGAACTGCTCTTGGCTCCAATTCGTTCTCTAAGAAGAGTCGTGTGATGTTAAAATTGTTGCGGAACAAATCACAGTAGAATATAAAATTTACAGAAAAGAAAAGAAATCTGGCAAAAATAAATCACAACACAAGGAAATATAAGTGATTACGTGGTTCGGAACTCCTGCTTCTACGTCCACGGCTGCACAAGATCAAATCTCCACTATAAAAGATTTACAGGAAGTTTACAGGATGCTCACCTCACCCTCAAACAAGAGAAGAAAAGAAGAAAACAAAAAATAAATTATTCCAAAAAATATCTCTCATCCGGAAATAATTTCTTGGTGAAAGATCTCTTGCCTCTCTAGTTTTCTCTCTTTCTCTCTCTTTCTCTGCCTTTTTTCTTCTTGGAAAAAGTTTTCAGGGCTACTCTCTGCATCCTCTGCGTCCAATTTTTCAATATCATCGCTCACAGGCATCTACGGCTTTTAAAAAGCCGAACAGGAGAAGAAACCCAACTCCAGATGACCTAAAATATCCAAAACCAACTCCAGCCATCCGATCGAAGATCAAGCGCCCAAATCGGGCCAAAAACAGTGCTAGATCAAGCCCAAAAGCAGTCGGATCCATCTCAGCCGTCCGATCGAGCCATCGGACGGTCCAGATCAAAAGAAACGTCGTGGACAACGCGTACACCGTGCGAAACGCACAGGGAAACACGTGGAAAATACGAGAAATGTCCAAGGAAGCCACCACTGCCGCCTGGGCCGGGCCCACGCGCGCCCGCGCACGCTGCACGTGGGCCCGGGCCCCGCTCCATGCGCCCGCATGTGCCTCATGCCCGCCCGTGCGTGCTCTCTTGCGTGCTCGCCCGCCTACGCGCACCTGGGCCGTGCACGTGGGTCGGGCCGGGCCTAGCCCAATCCAGCCAGTCCAATTTTTTTTTTAAATTCTTCTTGGGCTGGGCTTCTGGTGTTGAAATAAGGCTCCATGCCTAACAACTCTCCCACTTGAGACTTAGACACAATATCAGCATCCACCTGAAAACAAAACAAACTTCCAAAACAAAAGAAATTAGTATCTTGTGTGGCGCCTCCAATCAACTAGCTTCGGAGGCCAATTGAGGCAATACACAGTCCCAATTTCTCTGCAGTGACCACCTTTGTCAGCATATCTGCTAAATTCTTTGAGCTATGAATTTTTTCCAGTGACAGACATCCATCTTCAAGCAATACCCTGATGAAATGATATCTCAGCTGTATATGCTTCATTCTCGCATGGAACATGGGATTCTTTGCAAGATGAATAGCACTCTGACTGTCACAGAACAGTACACTGCAGCTCTGCTCTCTACCAAGCTCTTCAGCAAATTTTGCAGCCAGATCATCTCCTTGCTAGCTTCAGTGATTGCCACATACTTTGACTCGGTGGTGGAAAGAGCCATGATCTTCTGCAGTTGCGAGATCCAGCTCACCGCTATCCCGCCAATGGTATACGCATACCCAGTCGTGCTCCTCCTCGTGTCGGCATCGCCACCCAGGTCTGCATCCACATATCCCTGTAAAGTCAAACTGCCCCTCCTGTAGCATAGGCCGACATCCTTGGTATCTTTAAGATATCGCAGGATCCATTTGACAGCTTCCTAGTGTTGCTTGCCCGGATTTACCATGTACCTGCTTATAGCTCTACTGCATGTGCAATATCTGGCCTTGTGCAAACCATCGCGTACATCAAGCTACCAATGGCTGAAGCATACGGAACCCTGGCCATTGTCTTCAGCTCATCATCAACCTTGGGTGACTGTTCCTTCGAAAGCTTGAAATATGTGGCCAAAGGTGTCTTCACCGGCTTTGTATCTGACATATTAAATTTGTCCAACATCTTTTCAATATAGCTACTCTGAATCAACTTCAGTATGCCCGCCACTCTATCTCTTTCGATCCTCAACCCAAGTATCTGCTTTGCTGCGCCCATGTTCTTCACTGCAAATTCTCTAGACAGCTCTTGCTTCCATCTTTCAATCTCTTGCATGTTTGGCCCAGCAATCAACATATCATCAACATACAAGAGTAATATCATGAAACTGTCTTGGAGTATCTTGAAATAACAGCAATGATCCTCCTGGCATCTAGCAAAACCATTGTTGATCATGAATCCATCAAACTTCTTGTACCATAACCTGGGGGCTTATTTTAAACCATACAAGCTTTTCCTTAGCTTGCATACTTGATTTTCTTTATCAGGGACCTCGAAGCCAACAGGCTGCTGCATGTAAATGTCTTCATCTATCTCACCATGCATAAAGGCAATAGTAACATCCAGTTGCTCTAGGTGTAGGTCCTCCGCAGCTACAATGCTCAGAATAACTCGAATCGTAGAGAGCTTGACAACAAGCGAAAAAATCTCGGTATAATCTATACCCTCTTTCTGTTGGAATCCTTTTAGACCAGCCTTGCCTTGTACCTCTTTCTACCATCGGGTTCCTCTTTGACCTTGTAGACCCATTTATTATGCAGTGCTTTCTTTTCATTCGGTAGTGTACTGAGCTCCCACGTCTTGTTCTTTATCAAGGATTGCATCTCATCCTTCATCGCCAGCTCCCACTTGACCGAATCTTTGCTCTCCATGGCCTCATCAAAGCACTCAGGCTCCCCTCCATCTATTAATAGCAGGTAATGTAACGAGAGTGAGTACCTTACACGTGGTTTTGAAGTCCTTGCAAATCTTCTTAGTTGAGGTGTCTTTAGCTCGGGCTCAGGAACTCTTGCTCCCTCGGCAATGTCCTCCTCAATGATCTCTTCCAACTCTACTTGCTCTTTCTCCTTGTCTGCCTCTTCTGCTCTATCTGGAATACCTCGGTCCTTGTACATGCTTCTCTCATTAAACACCACATCCTTGCTCCTGATGATTTTCTTGTCCTCCTCGCTTCAGAGCTTATAACCAAAATCATCAGTGCCATAACCAATGAAGAAGCACTTCTTCGACTTTGCATCTAGCTTGTCTCTCTTCTCAGCATTGACGTGGACATAGGAGACACAACCGAAGACCTTCAGGTGAGATAAGTTTGCTGATTTGCCTGTCCACTCTTCTTCAGGGATCTTACAATCAAGAGGGACGGAGGGACCTCTATTAATCAGGTAGGCAGCAATGCTAACTGCCTCAGCCCAAAACATCTTGGGCAATCCAGCATGGAGCCTCATGCTCCTCGCTCTCTCATTCAGGGTACGGTTCATGCGCTCAGCTATCCCATTTTGTTGTGGCGTACTCGGGATAGTATTCTCCATCTTGATCCCATTAGCTGCGCAGAACTCCTTGAACACAGTACTATTGTATTCGCCTCCATTATCTGACCTTAGGTACTTGATCTTTTGTCCAGACTCATTTTCCACTAAACTTTTTCATTTCCTGAAAGTGTCAAACACATTATAATTATTCTACAGAAAATAAACTCATACCTTCCTAGTGGAATTGTCGATAAATGTCACATAATAATTTGAGCCTCCAAGGGATGCCACCGGAGAGGGACCCCACACATCGGTGTGAACTAGCTCCAGCTTTTTCGATCTAGGTACTCTGCCTATCTTGATGAAGCTGACTCTTTTATGCTTTCCAAGAACACAATGATTGCAGAACCAACATCCGTCGTCTTCAGACCAGCTAGCTTGCCCTTCTTCTGTAATACTTGCATTCCTTTTTGCCCCATGTGACCCAGACAGTAGTGCCACAACTTCGAGTCTGCCTGTGCCAAAGTCATAGCGTCTTTCATGTTACCAGTCATATAGAAGGTGCCCAACTTGCTTCCACGTGCTATCACCATAGCACCCTTGACGATCTTCCAGGAGCCGCCAACAAAAGTTATGACATAACCCTCCGAGTCCAGTTGCCCGATTGATATCAAGTTTCTCTTTAAACCAGGGACATGTCTGACATTTTTCAGCTTCTATACCGACTGATTCGGCATCTTGATATGAACATCACCTCTCCCCACAATGTCCAAAGGCTCATTATCTATGAGATAAACCTTTTCAAAATTACCAGCTGTATAATTTCTCATGCATTCCATCTGTGAGGTAGAGTGAAACGAAGCACCGGAGTCTAGGATCCATGACTCTATCGAACTGTCCGCACTGAGAAACAAAGCATCTTTAGTATTCTCGGTCGCTGCATTGACTGACTCTTCCTTTTGTCCTTTGTTCTTCCTTGCCCAGCAATTTTTCCTGGTGTGCCCCTTCTTACCGCAGTGCCAATAGCCATCACCCTTAGGTCTTGATTGGCTCCTCTGCTTGGATTTGGATCTCCCGCGGTTGTTGCTACACTGTACAGTCCTCCCTCTACCTTCTTGGATCGTCAAGGCAGATCCAGAGCTCCCACTGGCTTCTTTTCTCCTGATATCTTCACTGAGAATCAGGTTCCGGACCTCTTCAAATTTTAACTTGTTTGATCCGCAGGAACTGCTAACAGTTGTCACAGTTGCACCCCAACTCTCGGCAAAGATGATAAGAGGATCAAAGTATGGACTTCATCCTTAAAACTGATGTCGACAGAACTTAACTGACTGGTAATCAAATTAAATTCATTGATATGATCCATGACAGACGCACCTTCTTTCATCTTGAGATTAAACAGACGACGCATAAGATAAACTTTATTGGGGGCTGAAGGCTTCTCATACATGTCACACAGAGCCTTCATCAAACATGCTGTTGTCTTCTCCTCCAGGACATTGAAGCAACATTCTTGGCCAACGTCAGCTGAATAACTCCCAAAGCCTGGCGGTCTAGCAAATCCCAGTCATTTTGTCACACATCGGCAGGTTTTACACCCAACAGCAGTTGGTGAAGCTTCTTCTGATACAAATAATCTTCTATCTGCATCTTCCAAAAGCCGAAGTCCTTCCCATCAAACCTGTCGATCTTAACTTTTTCTTCGTCTCCTGCCATTGCTCCCACTGAAACTTGGTGCTCTGATACCAGTTGTTGCGGAACAGATCGCAGTGGAATATAAAATTCACAGGAAAAGAAAGGAAACCTGGCAAAAATAAATCACAACACAAGCAAACACAAGGGATTACGTGGTTCGGAGACTCCTACTCCTACGTCCACGGCCGCACAAGATCAAATCTCCACTATAAAAGATTTACAGGAAGTTTACAGGATGCTCACCTCAGCCTTCAAACAAGAGAAGAAAAGAAGAAAACAAAAAATAAATTATCCCAAAAAAATATCTCTCACCCGGAAATAATTTCTTGGTGGAAGATCTCTTGCCTCCCTAGTTTTCTCTCTTTCTCTCTCTTTCTCTGCCTTTTTTCTCTCTTGGAAAAAGTTTTCAGGGTTGCTCTTTGCATCCTCTACATCTAATTTTTCAATATCATCGCTCACAGATGTCTACGGCTTTTAAAGAGCCAAACAGGAGAAGAAACCCAACTCCAGATGACCTAAAACACCCAAAACCAACTCCAGCCGTCCGATCGAAGATCAAGAGCCCAGATCGCATCAAAAATAGTGCCAAATCAAGCCCAAAAGCAATCGGATCCATCTCAGCCGTCCGATTGAGCCATCGGACGGTCCAGATCAAAAGAAACGCCATGGACCATGCGTACACCGCACGAAACGCATGGGGAAACACGTGGGAAATGCGGGGAAACGCCCAAGGAAGCCACCGCTGCCGCCTGGGCCGGGCCCACGCGCGCCCGCGCGTGCTGTGCGTAGGCCTAGGCTGCGCTCCGCGCGCCGGGCCTGGTCCGGTGCGCCCGCTCGCGCGTGCCTCGCGCCTGCTCAAGCGCACTCGCGCGCTCGCCCGCCTGCGCGCGCCTGGGCCGTGCGCGTGGGTCTGGCCGGGCCGGGCCTGGCCCAATCCAGCCAGTCCAATTTTTTTTTTTTTTTAAATTCTTCTTTGGCCGGGCTACTGGGTGTTGAAATAAGGCTCCACGCCTAACAAAAATCTCCAATGACTGTCCAAGGATCAGTTATATATGCTCTGCCCCAACATTTTGAGCTCATCATTGGAAAACTGCCCAATCGACTCTCATGGCCATGAGGCCCGTAGACATTATAGTGACTATCCACTTGAAGTTATTGATCTTCATACAGAACTGGGTGCTTCTGGAGAATGAGCCATTGTGTATGGGCATTCCTTCAACCTCCGAGCAGTTCCAGGTGGTTAGCAAACCCCTGAGGAACCTTTGTATCTTTTGTGTGCCTGCAATCGATGGCGTTACCGCAGGATGACATGAGAATGTTGAGATTGAAAGCTTTCAACTTGGTTTCTTGGAAGAATGCAACCCCAACACTTCGATGCTTTTATAGTTCGCTTGACCGCTCATCTCTTTTAGAGGCTAGTCGCAAGTATCTCGCATTCCAGCAGACCATGGACATTTATGGTAGTTCAAGATTGTTACCCGGTGATTGGCTAAGTGGCCCCGTCGAGGCATTATCGATAGTAGGGTGGAATACGGTTCAAGGCTGTACTACACTAACGATCGAACCATGGCGGCCGCACTTTTACCTGTCGGCAACAGTGATTTGGATAGCGTTAGCATGGGTTCGGTTACCTCAACTTTCCGATTGAGCTTTGGGGGCCCGCGACACTCCAGAGGATCACAAATTTAGTTAGATAACTGGTGACTGTGGATGAATGTACAGTAGAACAAAGAAGAGAGGATTTGCCCGGATCTCGGTTCGCATTGATCTCTCCTATCCGCTGCAGCTGAGGGGCAACCACTAGCAATGCTTCGTTTATGAGAACTTTACTGGAGTGTATTTTTGGTGTGGGTTTTTTCATGGATCGAAGCACGATTGTTCAGTTGGTGGAGTCGACTGGCAATTAAGGATCCAATTGGTGAATGTGATCAGGATTGTAGAGGAGATGACGGGAGAGGGCTTGGAAAAGCTTCATTTGGGTCCTTGGTTGGTCGCAATCCAGAAGTTGTTGCCATCGGTGGAGAAACCAAGTGGCTCGGGGGCGAAGGGGACTGCTATGAGCAATTTGGATTCAGGGCCAAGGAAATTGGAGAAAGAACCAGCTCACTCAGGAGGAAGCAATTTGGATAGTGCACCAGACATCTAGGGGTTGTTCAAGCTAGCTAAGGTGGCCTGTCGGAGGTCTCTGATTCAGCCATCTACCTCATAGGGAGATGGAGCTCAAATGAAGTGGCCGATTGGTCGATTTGGGCCACTGCAATTAGAACATGAAGCCGTGGGGCTGGGCAAGGAGGAAGATGGGGCAAGGAGGGCCAATAAGGGCTCGAGCCACTCAAAGCAAGCCCGATCCAGAATGTTTCCTTTTGAAAGGGCAGGAAGCAAGCTGGGTTCAAAAGCCTCTGAGACTGCAGGGCCCAACAAAGGGCCATGAAGGAAGGACAAGGCAGTGGCCAAAGAGTCAAGTATCCCTGCAACCAAGGAATCCCTATCGGTTGGGAAGGGCGATCGGGGGACTTTCATCTTCTCGCAGGCAGTCCAGGAGAGGTGATGTCCATCCCAACCCAGATAGCATTACAGGACACTAACTTTAAGCCTGAGATCGGATCGCTCACACAGGAGCTAGAGATGATGGTGAAGCCGCAGAGTTTGACCCATAAAGTGGCTATACTGAGATTGAGACAGGCCATCTAGGGGATAGGAGATGGAGCCTCAGAGATGATCATATCATCAGATAGGATTGCAGTGGACCAGGATGAGGGGAGCTCTGGAATAGACCCCCTCCACATCAGGTATCATCATGAGGCTCTTGGTTTGGAATGCTTGGGAGACAGGGAAACCTATGTTCCAGACTTTCTTTGGCAAATTGATTCATCAGCATTGCCCTGATGTCTACATTCTCCTAAAGACCTATCTTTTTGGGAGGAGCCTGGATCGAGTGAGGCGGTGTCTTCGGTCGATGTGGTGTACCTATGCTATCAAATCTAGGAGCCTATCAAGGGGGATTCTGGTGATGTGGAGGCGAGGATTTGTGAGGTTGATGCATTTCATAGCTGTGAGCAGCAGGTGATAATGGTCATCTCGGAGCAAGTGGGCGGCCCCTGGCTCCTGTCCGGCGTGTATGCGAGCACTAAGTACAGCGAGTGGAGGAGGCTGTGGCATGAGATCTCGAGGTTAGTTACTTAAGATATCCCTTCTCTTGTTGTGGGTGATTTCAATTACATTGCATGACCCCATGAGAAGATGGAAGGCAGGCTGTGCACAGTATTGACTTCAGAGAGTTTAGAAATTTTAAGGGTGATACTAGTTTGATCGATCTGGGCTACTCTTGTTCTAGATTCACCTGGTGTAATAATCGGTCTGGTACTGCTAGAGTTTGGGAGAGGATTGATCAGGTGCTTAGTTCTGCTGACTCGTTGCAGCAATTTCCTAGGCATCAGGTTCAGCACCTACCGAGGATTGCATTGGATCACTTCCCACTCCTTATAACTATTGATGGTACATGCTTGCCCAGATCTCCTTTTTGTTTTGAAAAGCTTTGGACTCTCTACCCGAGGTCTTGGGAGCTTATTAGGGCAATTTGGAGGCTGTTGATTCGTGAAGATGTAGGGTATCGGCTGACCCGGTGGTTGGAGCTTGCTAGGCGCAGGCTCATTCAATGGAACCGAATAGAGGTTGGTAACATTTTCAGATGTATTGAGGAGGTGGAGATTGACATTGCTGAGCTTTAGAGGAGAGAGGATCAGGAGGAGGGGTCTTTAGGAGGCCGATCTAGGGATGCTTCTTCGCTGCCTCTTGCTCCACCACTCTTTATTGAGTTAGTAGGAGATTTTCTGAAGGTAGAAATCTAGGATGCAATGGATTAAGGAAGGGGACCAGAATACCAAATTCGTTCACAGGCCACTATGATCCAGAGGTCAGCCAATTAGATTAGGCAGCTTAGGGAGGATGATGGTACTATGATCACAAGTAGTGAGGAGATCAACAGGTAGATTTTGTAGTATTTCAAATCTAGGTAGACCCTCCCTTTGGGAGAGGACATGCCTTCCCAGGGTCACTATCTAGCGAACCAAGTCTCAGATCAGGAGAACTTGGTCCTAACTCATCCTGTGTCTTCTATGGAGGTGAGAGAAGCCCTTTGGTCCCTTAGGGAGGACAAGTCCCCAAGCCCAGATGGTTTCCCTCCTTTGTTTTTTTGCAGGTACTGGACCATTGTTTGGGGTGAGGTTGTCGATGCAGTTCAGATGGTCTTTGCTTCTGGCATCCCTGCAGAGTGGAAGAAAACTCTTATTACTTTAATCCCCAAGAGACCTGATGCTTATGCTTCTAGCCATTTCAGACGGTCAGCCTTTACACCACTATCTACAAGATTTGTGTGAGGGTTCTAGCCAGCCAACTGTAGTTGATTGTGCCTCATCTCATCAATCCTAAGTAAAGGGCATTTATCAGTAGATGCTGTATCACTGATAATGTCCTCCTTGCCTAGAAATCCATGCATGATCTTTGGCACGTCCCATCTCAACAAAGTCTAATGGCAATCAAACTGGATATGGAGCGCACCTATGGTCAACTGAGTTGGCATTTCCTTCGATGGACTCTTCATTAGTTCGGCTTTTATGATAGGTGAATCAAGTGAACCATGGATTGTGTAGAAGACTCCAGTTTCACCATTCTAGTCAATGGTGCTCCAACTGAGTACTTTTCCTCCATAGTCGGGCTTCGGCAAAGTTGCCTTTTGTCCCCTTATCTGTTCATCTTATGTGCTGACGCACTTTCCTGGACTTTGAAAGGTGCTGTCCAAAGGTCACTATTGGATCCTTACTGGCCCACCCTTGGAGACCAGCCTTTTTCTCATCTTTTCGTAGATGACTATCTTCTCATTGGGCAAGCCCCACTCCATAATATAAGATGTCTTGTGTCCATTGTGGAGTTCCACTATCGTGATTCAGGATAGTTGGTCAACTTGTAAAAGTCTACGGTCATCTTCAGCCCCAGGATGAACCTAGGACGAAACATTCCATCCTGGATACGTTGGGGATTTCTGAGCAGTTGGGGTCCTTAACCTACCGGGAGTGCCTATAAATGGTGGTAGGCTAAGGAGAACAGAGTGTAGACCCATGGTACAGTGGGTCCGTGATCGTCTAAAGGGGTTGGCAAGCTTCTACTATATCTATGATGGGCAGATTTCTCTCATTAGATTTATTTTGAGCTCTATCCCTATTTATCTCCTGGTGAGCACTATGCTACCCAGTTTCTACTTGAGAGAGATGGAGCAACTTTTTAAAATTTTTCTATAGATTTCCAGGCAAGATAGTCATGGAGTTCACTTGGTATCTTGGGATACTATCTACTAGCCGATTAGAGACGGCAAACTTGGGATCTAGTCCCTACTGGTCAGGATGGAGTTGCTCCTCACTATACATGCAGTGAGATATCTTTTTCAGCCTAATTATCTATGCAGCAGGGTGATGGAGCCCGTTATGGGGATTGAAGTCAGGGATTCTAGATTCGGACCACCTGTGGCTGCTCTTTTATTTGGAGGGAGATCTGTGCTCGGGGTCTCACTGTGATGGCCTATATCATGTTTGTGATTAGCGATGGATCCACTATGATGTTACTCAGGATGCTTGGATATCTAGTTTACCTTTATTTAGGTGGCCGACCTTTGTTAGCATGGAGGCATTGACGACCTTCAAGTTTGTGACTTGATGATAGATGATGGTAGCCTTGGAAAGTTCAGGAGATCACCAGACTTTTTGGGAGCCAACTGGTGGATCGGATTCTTGCTATCCTGATTCCAAGTTAGCTATATCAAGATCTGAGGGTGTGGGATCACTCTTGTTAGCCTAAGTTTCCTTCGTGCATCCTTTATGACTTGTGCAAGGGACCTTCAGACACAGGGTTGGCAGCGGACTGGATTTGGAGACTACTTGTTCACCCAAGAGTGTGCCTCTTCCTTTGGAAGATGGCTAGAATCGCCTCCCTACAAGGACTCTGCTCAGGCATAAAGGCATGGATATGCCGGTGTCTTGTCCAGTTTGTGGCTTATAGGACGAGTTCACTGAGCATGCCATTCTGAGCTACTCTAGGGTGAGGCTGATCTAGAGACTTGCTATTTGCTAGAAGATGGCCTTGGGATGACGATGATGGACCTTGGTTAGGCTCATTCCTCGATATACTTGAGCAATGTTTGGCTGAGATTGGTCGCTATTGTGCCTACATAGCCTAACAGATTTGGCTGACCAAAAATGTTGTGATTTTTGAGTTGTGATGACTGCACCATATCGGATTATTCAGAGAGCCACATTTATGACGATGGAGTTTCATCACTTAGACATTGTTACTTCCCTTGCAACCCTAGGTTTCTAGGACTTCCATTTTATTTTGGCAGTGACTCAGAGGGCTATCTATATTTTTTGGGAGCCCCCTTCTATGGGATTTGTCATGTTGCAGATAGATCACAGTGGAATACGAAATTCACAAAAAAGAAAGGAAAATCTAGCAAAATAAATCACAGCACAAGCACAACACAAGGGATTACATGGTTCGGAGACTCCTGCTCCTACGTCTACGGCCGCACAAGAACAAATCTCCACTATTAAAAAGATTTATGGGAAGTTTTACAGGATGGTCTCTCAGCCCTTAAATAGGAGAAAGAAAAGAAGAAAACAAAAAATACTCTCCAAAAAATATCTCTCACCTGGAAATAATTTTTTGGTGGAAGATCTCTTGCCTCCCTACAGTTTTTTTCTTTTTTCTCTCTTTCTCTGCCATTTTTTCTTGGAAAAGGTCTTCAAGGCTTGTATCACGTTCTCTGTGTCTCTGCAGGCTTACATCGGCGACTATTTACTTTAAAGAGCTTGAAAACAAGAGAAAACGCGACTCCTAGTCACTGTAGAAGACCAAAATCACCCAGGAACCAACTCCAGCCATTCGATAGAAGATCAAGAGCCCATATCGTGCCAAAAACAGTGCCAGATCAAGCCCAAACAGGTCAGAATCAATCTCAGCCATCCGATCGAGTGATCGGACGGTCAGGATCACATAGAAACCTCGTTGACCATGGTGGACTGCGAGAAATGCCATGAGAAACCAGTGGAAAATGGGAGAAATGCCCCAAGGGGGCTGCCGCTGCAACTTGGGCCGGGCCCACGTGCGCCCGCGAGCGCTGCGTGTGGACCTGGGCCATGCTCCACGCGCTCACGCGCTGTGCCAGCTACGCGCTCGATCGCGCGCGCTCGCATGCTCGGCCGGGCTGCATGCTCAATCGTGCGCGCACTCGCCCGCACTTGCCGGTGCTGGGCCTAGGCGTGCACCAGCCTGCGCATGCCTGGGACGTGCACGTGGGTTGGGCCGGCCTGGCCCAATTCGACTGGTCCAATTTTTTTTGTTTTTTTTTTTGGTTGGGCTTCTGGGCTGCTGGATAAGGCTCCACGCTTAACAACTCTCCCACTTGGAGACTTAGACAATATCAGCATCCAACTGAAAAAACAAAACTTCCAAAACAAAAGTTAGTATCTTGTGCGGTGCCTCCAATCAACTAGCTCTGGAGGCCAATTGAGGCCATACACAATCCCAATTTCTCTGCAGTGACCACCTTTGTCAGCATATCCATTAGATTCTTTGAGCTCTGAATTTTTTTTAGTGACAGACATCCATCTTCAAGCAATACCCTGATGATATGATATCTCAGTTGTATATGCTTCGTTCTCGCATGGAACATCGGATTCTTCGCAAGATGAATAGCATTTTGACTGTCATAGAATAGTATAATGCATATCTGCTCTCTACCAAGCTCCTTCAATAGATTTAATAGCTAGATCATCTCTTTGCTAGCTTCAGTGATTGCCATTACTCCATCTCGGTGGTGGAAAGAGCCACGATCTTTTGCAGTTGCGAGATCCAGCTCACTGCTATCCCGCCAATGGTATACACATACCTAGTCATGCTCCTATTCGTGTCGACATCACCACCTAGGTCTGCATCAACATATCCCTGTAAAGTCAAACTGCCCCTCCATAGCATAGGCCGACATCCTTGGTACCTTTAAGATATCGCAGGATGCACTTGATAGCTTCCCAGTGTTGCTTGCCCGGATTTGCCATGTACCTGCTCATAGCTCCCACTACATGTGCAATGTCCGGTCTCGTGCAAACCATTGCATACATCAAGCTACCAATGGCTGAAACATACATAACCCTGGCCATTGTCTTCAGCTCATCATCAACCTTGGGTGACTGTTCCTTCGAAAGCTTGAAATGTGCGGCCAAAAGTGTATTCACCGGTTTTGTATCTGACATGTTAAATCTTTCCAACACCTTTTCAATATAGCTACTCTGAATCAACTTCAGTGTGCCCGCCACTCTGTCTCTTTTGATCCTCAATCCAAGTATCTGCTTTGTTGTGCCCATGTTCTTCATTGCAAATTCTCTAGATAGCTCTCGCTTCCATCTTTCAATCTCTTGCATGTCTGGCCTAGCAGTCAACATATCATTAACATACAAGAGTAATATCATGAAATTGTCTTCGAGTATCTTAAAATAACAACAATGATCCTCCTGGCATCTAGCAAAACCATTGTTGATCATGAATCCATCAAACTTCTTGTACCATAACCTGGGGGCTTGTTTTAAACCATACAATCTTTTTCTCAGCTTGTATACTTGATCTTCTTTATCAGGGACCTCGAAGCCAACAGGTTGCTGCATGTAAATGTCTTCATCTATCTCACCGTACAAAAAGGCAATGGTAACATCCAGTTGCTCTAGGTGTAGGTCCTCCGTAGCTACAATGCTCAGAACAACTCAAATCATAGAGAGCTTGATGACAGGAAAAAAAATCTCGGTATAATCTATACCCTCTTTCTGTTGGAATCCTTTCACGACCACCTCGCCTTGTACCTTTTATTGCCATCGGGTTCCTCTTTGACCTTATAGACCCATTTATTATACAGTGCTTTCTTTCTATCCGGTAGTGTGCTGAGTTCCCACGTCTTATTTTTTATCAAGGATTGTATCTCATCCTTCATCGCCAGCTCCCACTTAACCGAATCTTTGGTCTCCATGGCCTCATCAAAGCACTCTAGCTCTCCTCCATCTGTCAACAGCAGGTAACGTAGCGAGGGTGAGTACCTTACACGTGGTTTCGGATCCTTGCAGATTTTCTCAATTGAGATGTCACTGGCTCAAGCTCAGGAACTCTTGCTCCCTCGGCAATGTCCTCCTCAATGATCTCTTCCAACTCTACTTGCTCTTTCTCCTTGTCTGCCTCTTATGCTCTATCTAGAACACCTTAGTCCTTGTACAGGCTTCTCTCATTGAACACCATGTCCTTGCTCCTGATGATTTTCCCATCCTTCTCGCTCTAGAGCTTACAACCAAAATCATCAATGCCATAACCAATGAAGAAGCACTTCTTTGACTTTGCATCTAGCTTGTCTCTTTCTCAGCATTGATGTGGACATAGGAGACATAGCCGAAGACCTTCAGGTGAGATAAGTTTGCTGATTTACATGTCCACCCATCTTTAAGGATCTTACAATCAAAAGGGATGGAGGGACCTCTATTAATCAAGTGGCAGCAATGCTAACTACCTCAGCCCAAAACATCTTAGACAATCCAGCATGGAGCCTCATGCTCCTCACTCTCTCATTCAGGGTATGGTTCTTGCACTTAGCTATCCTATTTTGTTGTGGCGTACTCATGATAGTCTTCCTATCTTGATCCCATTAGCTGCACAGAACTCCTTGAACTCAGTACTACTGTACTCGCTTCTATTATCTAACCTTAGGCACTTGATTTTCTATCCAAACTCATTTTCACTAAGCTTTTCCACTTCCTGAAAGTGTCAAACACATTAGATTTATTCTATTAAAAATAAATCCATACATTCTTAGTGGAATCATCGATAAATGTCACATAATACTTTGAGCCTCCAAGGGATGCCACAAGAGAGGGACCCCACATGTCTGTGTGAACTAGCTCTAACTTTTCTGATCTTGGTGCTCTACCTATCTTAATGAAGCTGACTCTCTTCTGCTTCCCAAGAACACAGTGCTCATAGAAACCATCCATCATCTTTAGACCAACTAGCTTGCCCTTCTTCTGTAATACTTACATTCCTTTTTGCCCCATATGATCCAGATGGTAATGCCACAACTCTGAGTCTGCTAATGCCAAAGCCAATGTGTCTTTCATATTACCAGTCATGTAGAGGGTGCCAAACATGCTTCCACGTGCTATCACCATAGCACCCTTGGCGATTTTCCAGGAGCCACCAACAAAAGTTATAACATAGCCCTTCGAGTCCAGTTGCCCGACTGAGATCAAATTCCTCTTTAAATCAGGAACATGTCTGACATTCTTCAGCTTCCATATCGACTGATTCGGCATCTTGATATGAACATCACCTCTCCCCACGATGTCCAAAGGCTCATCATCTACCAGATAAATCTTTCCAAAATTACCAGCTATATAATTTTTTATACATTCGATCTGTGAGGTAGAGTGAAACGAAGCACCGGAGTCTAGGATCCATGAATACATCAAACTATCCGCACTGAGAAACAAAGCCACTTCAGTATTCTCAATCGCTACATTGACTAACTCTTTCTTATGTCCTTTGTTCTTCCTTTCCCAGTAATTTTTTTTGGTGTGTCCCTTCTTACCGCAGTGCCAACAACCATCACCCCTGGGTCTTGACTAGCCCTCTGCTTGGATTTGGATCTCCCGCGATTGTTGCTATGCTGTGCAGTCCTCCCTCTGTCTACTTGGGTTGTCAAGGCATATCCAGAGCTCCCACTGGCTTTTTTTCTTTGGATATCTTCACTAAGAATCAAGTTTCGGACCTCTTCAAATTTTAACTTATTTGATCCACAGGAACTGCTAACTATCATAGTTGCACCCCAGCTCTTGGGCAAAGATGATAGGAGGATCAAAGCATGGACTTCATCCTCAAAACTGATGTCGACAGAACTTAACTGACTAGTAATCAAATTAAATTAATTGATATGATCCATGACAGACGCACCTTCGCTCATCTTCAGATTGAACAGACGATGCATAAGATAAACTTTGTTGGAGGCTTAAGGCTTCTCATACATGTCGCATAGAGCCTTCATCAAACCTGCTATCGTCTTCTCCTCCAGGATGTTGAACGCGACATTCTTGGCTAATGTAAGCCGAATAACTTTCAAAGCTTGGCGGTCTAGCAAATCCCAATCATTTTGCCATATATCGGCAGGTTTTACACCCAACAGTGGTTGATGAAGCTTCTTCTAATACAAATAATTCTCTATCTATATCTTCCAGAAGTCGAAGTCCTTTCCATCAAACCTATCGATCTTAACTTTTCTTTCGTCTCCAGCCATTGCTTTCACTGAAACCTGGTGCTCTGATACTAGTTGTTGCGGAACGGATTGCAGTGAAATATAAAATTCATAGAAAAGAAAGGAAAACCTGGCAAAATAAATCATAGTACAAGCATAACACAAGGGATTACATGGTTCGGAGATTCCTGCTCAACATCCATGATCGCACAAGAACAAATCTCCATTAGAGAAAAGGTTTACAGGAAGTTTTACAGGATGCTCACCCCAGCCTTCAAATAGGAGAAAGAAAAGAAGAAAATAAAAAATACTCTCCAAAAAATATCTCTTACATGAAAATAATTTTTTGATGGAAGATCTCTTGCCTTTCTGCAGTTTTCTCTCTTTCTCTGCCTTTTTCTCTCCTGGAAAAGGACTTCAGGGCTTGTATCACGTTCTCTGTGTCTCTGCAGGCTTGCATCAGTGACTCATGGTGACTCTTTGTTTTAAAGAGCCCGAAAATAGGAGAAAACGTGACTCCTAGTCACTATAGGAGACCAAAATCACCCAGGAACCAACTCTAGCCATCCGATTGAAGATCAAGAGCCCAAATCGTGCTAAAAATAGTGCTAGATCAAGTCCAAACAGGTCGAATCAATCTCAGCCATTCGATCAGGCGATCGGCGTTGAAATTATGTCCCACAATCAATCGTCTAGGCTGTAGATAGTTGTGCTATCTTTGTATTTGTATATGAATTCTTTTTAATAAATAAAAGTTATTTATTTTGGCTATCCATCATATTTACATTTTCCTGTAAAGAACTCTTGTGTGATGGAGTCCTTAGAACTACATTTTTGATATAGAGAGGATATATCAGGTAGTTCTTAAACTGGCTCATAACCAAAGGATACATTGTTATAGGACGATGATGTATCAAGTATAGGTTGTTGTATGTCGCATTTGTTGGTTGTCCTCTTAACCAAGGAGTATGGAGACACTGGTATGACATGCAAGTGAAATGTATGACATTTCACTGAACGTGACCATCTACGGAGCTCCCTTCTGCCAAAGGTTGCTCGAGAAGGGATATGGGTATATATGTCCCTTTGACCTGAGGTCACCATGGCAGCTTGCAAGCAACTCACTGTACTTTAGTACCGGACTACCTGGATTTCTAATCCAGTAACGGAAGGTTTCTTGGTACAGTCAAGTACTTAAGGAGCGGTGGTGGATAAGATGGAATTAACCTCTCCAAATAGTTTGGAGTGAATGACTCACTATGTCTCAATTTAGCAAAACCTTGGCCAAGGTAGTTCTTATAAGGAGTCACAGAACTTGTGAGGTTGAGACATGATCTCAATAAACCAAATTAGGGTTGGCGGTCGAACCCTAGGTCATCCTGAGCATTATGAGGTCAAAAGGATGAATTATACGGTAACCATATGCCAGAGGTTCTTGTGAGGTGCTCTGCATCTTCGACCTATCCGGACATTGGGTATTATTATTAGATGAGGACTTTGACTGGTACTGGAAATGTTCTAGTGCTACCGGCTTAGTGTTCGAACCTATAGGGTCACACACCATAAAGGATTTCTATCGATCTTGTGGCTAATCGATGATTGAGAATCATTTGCTATCGCTGGCGGTCAATGTGATTGACGATGGTCGACACTTGAGGGGTCAACACTTGGCAGTGACAAGAAGTATTTCTAGAAGACTTTTCTGGACGAGCCGACTCGACCCCTACTTGAGCTGACTCATTCTGTGTTCTGGTCTAGCCGACTTGACCCCTGCTCGAGCCGACTCAACCCCTGCTCGAGCCGACTCGATTGAACAGTATGACTGTTCTATGTCCTGGACGAGCTAACTCGAATAAGTTCGAGTCGACTCGTCTCTGCTCGACCAGAAATTCCTGGACTATTTTCTGGGAAGATTTTTTGAAAGAATTTTGGACAAGTTTTGACCTGGTTTGAATTTCGAATTCAAACCGATTTTGGCTCTAAGCTTTATGGTATGAAGGTCATACTTGCCTTTTTGGGTTGGACCCATTTGGTATGGCCTTGATCCTCTCCCCCATTCTCTCCCCTCATCTCTCCTCCTTCCTCTTTCTCCCTCTCATGGCTGCCCCTATAAATGAAAGTCATTGTAGTGGCTGCTAATGGTTACTAGAGAGACAACAGCAAGAGAAAAGAAAGAGAAGGGTTTGTGAGATTCTAGGAATTGGGTGTGAGAATCCTAGCTTCCTAGTTAGGTCTTGGGAAGAGAGTCTTTGGGAAGGGGTTCCTGCTCTCCTCTAGTCTTCCTGGAAGAAGAAGATCGGCCAAGGATCCTGAAGAGCTGGCACTCCGAGGGAGTTGATCATAGTCGAGCTTAGGTGTGAATTTCCTGTAGAGGCCTGACACTTGTGTGGCTCGAGCACCCTCTCCTCCTCACAGCTTCTCTCCAGCATTCTCAGAGGTATAAAGGTAAGGTACTTTTGTATTTCTTGCTTTTGTTGTTATATGCATGCTAGATCTTTATGCTAGTTCCTGTTGCGGGTAGATCGGTAGATCATTTAAATCTATCTACGAGCCTTCTGCTGTGCATGTTTTAAAATTGTTTTAAAATGTATATCTTTCTGCCATGTTTTATTGCATATTGTATGCTAGGTACATGTATTTTTCACCTTCAATGGATGGTCAGGATCGCACAGAAACCTCGTAGACGAGAGAAACACCACGAGAAACCAGCGGGAAACAGGGGAAACGCCCCAAGGGCTACTGCTGCCTCCTGGGTCGGGCCCACGCGCACCCGCGCATGCTACGCGTGGGCCTGGGCCGCGCTCCGCGCGCTTGCACGTCGGGCCAGGCCGCGCACTCGCTCGTGCATGCCTGCGTGCTCACCCGCACGCGCCCCCATTGGGCCTGGGCCGTGAACCAGCCCGCGTGCACCTGAGCCGTGCGCGTAGGTCGAGCGGGCTGGCCCAATTCGGCCGGTCCAAATTTTTTTTTCTTTCTTTTTTTTTTTTGGTTTTTCCTTGGGCTAGGCTTCTGGGTTGCTGGATAAGGCTCCACGCCTAACATGTCAAGGTGAATTTGATGGCAGTGTCCGTGGTACCTCTGGTGGTGTAGGATATGTCACTCGGGACACTGAGGACAAGTTTCTGGTAGCGAGGGGGTTCTTTCTCTATGAGTCTTCAGTCTCAGAAGTTGAGCTTACTGTTGCATGGGCAGGTTTATGAGAGCTACTCAGGAGCTACATACAGAGAGGATCCTCATTGAGGGAGATTTTTTTTGTTATTAGTTGGATTCAGGACATGATGGAGCATTGCGACATCCACCATCTCTTGCACGATACTGGAGCTTCCTTCAGCCATCCAAGATATTTTTGGCTAGACATATCTAACGGGAGGCAAACAGTGTAGTCGACTGAGTTATCTTCTTTGTTACTCAGCATTCTAGTATTGGTCCTGGAACCAGGACAATCATATTTTTGAATCTCTTTAGAATTTTTTTTTTTAAACTTTTAGACAGTTCTTTCATTTCATCGCTTGTGAGATATGATAGACTTGTGCGAGTATATATATATATACTTAATATAGACTTAGGTGCGAGATCGGCTTGGATGGGACTTGACTTTTCGAAGCGAGGATGACTAAGCAGCCGAGGCTATAGGTACTTCGGACGGGGATGAGAGCTGTTGATGATAAATCCTTGCTTCGCGGATTCTATCTCAAATAATAAAAAAAACAATTTATTATTTTATTATATTTTTATTGTTTATAATATAATAGTATCGGAGTCATAAAAGAATTAAGTAATGACAAGTGGAAGTCTCCAATTCCCTATTCTCCCTAACATGTGTAGCATCAAATGTGATGGATGATGATAAATTTAGTCATAGGAATATGTACGGCTAAGCGAAGATGCACGATGCACCCAGCTACTAAACATGCACGAAATTTTCATCTGAAACCTTCCGTTTAAATTCTTTTAATTTTTTTTATTTTTTTATTAATAAAAAAAAATAATAAATTTTAGTATAGCTATTTTACGTATCTTTTTCTATCAAATAAAATTTAATTCAAAACGTTCAGATTTTTCTGTGTTTTTTCATCTAATATCTTTTAGTTGCCGTAACAATTGCTCCTGCATGGTATCACGTCAAGTGACATCTGAAGATGACTCCATGCATGGTTGGACGAGGAATACACTAGTATGATTTATAAATACCCCTCAATGCCCAGAATAATAATAAACTGCAGCATTGTCTACAAGACACGTAATAAATAAATTATTTTTTAGGTGGCTCAAGCTCTCTTGACCCGGCAACAAATTTGTGCAAAAGTTTAAATTTTGAAAAGTACATTCTTATACAGAAAAATAATGAAAAATATAACTAATGATCATTTTTATTTTTATTTGTTTTTTTGGTTATAGCAGGCTATTGAAGCACCAAGCAATATGTCAGGACTGTTATTGTCCTTTTGCCAAACTTTGTGCTGTAGGAAAATGCCGAAACGTTATGATAGCTGTTGGAATATGATAGGTTTGACCTACTTATATTGATTTGATAAGGAGTGAACTTGATTGATCAAGTAATAGATCGGTGTCTAAGAGATGCAAAGCCAATTAATGAAGGTCTAAAGCCGATCAATAAACTGTAAGGCTGATCAATGTTCAAGAGGCACAAAGCCGATCAATGTCCAAAAGGCACTGGATTGATCAATGCCCAAGGAGTGCAAGACCGATCAATGAGCCGTAAGGCCGATCAATATCCAAGAGGTACAAAGCGACCAATGCCCAAAAGAAGTTTATTATTTAGGCTGACTTAAATATGCAGTCAACTGATATTTGAGGGTGATCTAATAAGTCAATCCTGATACTATGTTGACTAATCTGACGGATTGGTCAAAGAAGGTAAACCATGAGGAATATAACGGATAACGATCACTGCATGTGCTAGTCCACCAATGAACTAACCGTTTACAGTTTTCTTAGTTGGATTCGGTTAGGATTGTAGCCTATAAATACCAGTGAGCAAGGGGCCTCTTGGGGGAAAAAGGAGGTTCAATTCGAAACGGAGAAACTCCCGCACACCCTTTGCTCTAGTTTTTCCTCAGATCTAATCTATTTTAGTCTAGACTCTGTGACTGACTTGAGCGTCGGAGTGTCCCCCCACCGGAACCTTCCCGGTGAGGATTTATTTGCAGGGTTGGAAGATCAATTCAGCTGACAAAGACTTCTATCAGGCGATGAAGAAGAGCTATATCAACCTAATGAACTCATCTCCAACGAATTCGATCCAAGCTTGAGCGTCACAGCAATCTGGATACAACAGATTGGCATGCCAGGTAGGGGAACTTGATGAAAGAATTTTCAGGAATCTGAAGGGAAACATGGTAAAGGGTAGAATACATAATTTTCCTGTTGAAGAAGTTCATCATTCTCTAAGAGAGAATGATCATATTCTGGATGGAATGGATGTTGCTCCTGCTAGTAATCTGGATCAAGAACAACTGGGTATCCTTTTAAATAAAATGGAGGTGCTTGCTGCAGCAGTCCAGAATCTCCAAGAAATAGCTGCAAGTGGACCCCACGACCCACTGCTTCAAGGAGCAGCCGGCGATCTTCTCTCCATGTAAGCAAACGCCGAGGTCCAAGTTGACATTCACCTTGTCAACACTCTTCAGGACAGCACTCTCCCCTGAAGCAACGCCCCTGGTCTCACCATCATGTTAAGAGGCGGGACAAAGGGAAGCGCCCTCGATCTTACTCGACATTTCCGGTACATCAACCCCTGGCAATGCTCAGACTCCAGATCTTGAAAGGACTGATAACTTTGATAGAAAATTTAAAAAGTTGGAACTACAGATCGCCAGGCTCGGCGAATAGAGGAAGACGGAGGTGTTGAATTGTGTCCCAAAGACAATCGTCTAGGTTGTAGACGGTTGTGATATCTTGTAATTGAATATGATTTTCTAATGAATAAAAGTTATTCCCTTTTGGCTGTTTATCATATTTACATTTTTCTGAAATGAACTCTTGTATGATGGAGTCCTTAGAACTACATTGTTTTGATATAGAAAGGATATATCATGTAGTTCTTAAAGTGGTTCACAACCAAAGGATACATTGTTATAGGACGATAATGTATCAAGTGTAGGTTATTGTATGTCGCATTTGTTGGTTGTCCTCTTAACCAAGAGTGTGGAGACACTGGTGTGACATGCAAGTGAGATT
The DNA here is from genome assembly GCA_021397845.1 of Areca catechu. Classification (NCBI taxonomy): domain Eukaryota; kingdom Viridiplantae; phylum Streptophyta; class Magnoliopsida; order Arecales; family Arecaceae; genus Areca; species Areca catechu. Next base: position 153,262,740 of record CM038052.1, read on the forward strand.
GTGACATCTCACTGAACGTGACCATCTGTGGAGCTTCCTTCTACCAAAGGGTTGCTCATGAAGGGATATGGGTATATGTGTCCCTCAGACCTGAGATCACTATGGTAGCTTGCAAACAACTCATTGTACTTTGGTGCTGGACTACCTGGATTTCTAATCTAGTGAAGGAAGATTTATGGGTACAGTCAAGTACTTGTAGAGCGGTGGTGGATCAAGATGGAATTGACCCCTCCAAATAGTTTGGAGTGAATGACTCACTATATCTCAATTTAGCAAATCCTTGGCCAGGGTAGTTCTTGTGAGGAGTTATAGAACTTGTAAAGTTGAGACATGATCTGGATGGACCAAATTAGGTTGGCAGTGAATCCTAGGTCATTCTAAGCATTTTGAGGTCAAAGGGATGAATTATGTAGTAACCATTTGCTAGAGGTTCTTGTGAGGTGCTCTGCATCTTCGACCTATCCGGACGTCGGGTATCATTGCTAGATAAGGACTTTGACTGGTACTGAAAATGTTTCAGTGCTACTAGCTTAGTGTTCGAACCTATAGGGTCACACACCATAGGGGATTTCTATTTGATCTTAAGCTGATCGACGATTGAGAATCGTTTGCCATCATCGGAGGTCAATATGATTGATTTTGTTCCAAGTGTCGACACTTGGTATTTTGCTTGAGTCGACACTTGGGAAAGTGTCGACACTTGGCAATTTTCGTGAGTCGACACTTCCTGTGACGATCAGAATTCTGGAAAGAAATTTTGGATAGCTTTTTGGGCAAGTTTTGACCTAGTTTGAATTTGGAATTCAAACCGTTTTTGGTTCCACACTTTCATGGAATGATTGTCATTCCTTCTTAAAGTGTTTGGACCCATTTAGTATGGCCTTTATCCTCTCCCCCCATCTCTCCTCCTTCCTCTTTCTCCCTCTCATGGCTGCCCCTATAAATGAAGGTCATTGTAATGGCTGGTGATGGTTACAAGAGAGACAACAGCAAGAGAAAAGAAAGAGAAGGGTTTGTGAGGTTTAGGGATTGGGTGTGAGAAACCTAGCATTCAAGCTAGGTCTTGGGAAGAGAGTCTCTTGGGAAAGGTTCCACCTCTCCTCTTTGTCTTCCTGGAAGAAGAAGATCAGCTCGAAGGATCCCAAAGAGCTAGCACTCCAAGGAAGTTGATCAGAGTCGAGCCCCGGTGTGGATCATCTGTAGAGGCCAGACACGTGTATGGCTCGAGCACCCTTTTCCTTCCACAGCTTTTCTCCGGTATAAAGGTATGGTACTTTATATATGTGTTTCTTTCTTGCTTTGATGTTATGTTGCATGCTATTACAATATGCTAGACCTGTTGCGAGCAGATCGATAGATTATTTAGATCTATCTACCGAGCATTCAGCTGTGCATGTTTTTATAATAGTTTTAAAATGCATCCTTTCTGCCCTGCTTGCGTGAACCTTGTTAACCTTCAGGAGGATGCAATTCCAACCTACGATATCCTGCCTCCCTTTTCCAAGATAATAATGGAGGAAAAGATTCCTCACTATTTTAAAATCCCTCAAGTAGAACTATATGATAGATCGGCTGATCCTTTTGACCATCTGGGCAGTTTTAAAGCCCACATGCTAATCCAAGGAGCGTCGGACATGCTTCACTGCCTTGCTTTTCAGCAACTCTAAAAAAGATAGCAAGAATGTGGTACTCTAGCCTCCAGCTAGACACTATTCATTCCTTCGGGCAGTTGGAAAGGCTATTCATCTTCCACTTCAGAATAAGTAGAAGAATGCCAAGGAACTCCAATAGTTTATTCTTCATTTAGCAACAAGAAGGAGAAACTTTAAGAGACTATGTAGCAAGATTCAATTCTGCCATGTTGGAGATCCCAGATTTCAATAAACACATGGCAATCTCAACCATGAAGAAGGAACTGCGAGCCTCCAGGTTCACATTCTCTTTAGACAAGAAATTTCCAACTAGTTATTCTAAACTGTTGGCCCGTGCCCAAAAATACGCTCAGGTTGAAGAACAAGCCCTGAGCCAACGCCAAGTGGAAAGAAAATCAGTGTCGAGCAAGAAAAATTTGAAGGAAGATAGGCTTCGATCTCCTGGAGTCTGACCAATTCAACAGCAAGCTCAGAAGCTGAAGAACTTGGTCGGCAGGAGCTACGCCAAGCCGGTGGAGTCGGTGATCAGAACTGAGGGCGATGAGGAAGACTACATCGCATGCTCCACACCGGTGTGTGTGCTCCACCCTCACCAATCTCCCCCCTGGGAAGCTTCAAGTTATGGTTCTTTAGGGGTGGTGATGACATCTCCATCTTCATCGAAACGAAGAAAGATCACTGGAGGTGACAAGGGAGTTGTTTCTTCCCTTGGTATTTTTCTCCTCCATCCTCCGTTATTATTTGTTTGAGTCAAGAACAGGGCGATGCCGCTGCTCGACTGGCGCTTCAAACTATTCGACGACGAGATCCTGGATTGCTTCCTCAAGAATAAGATCCTAGGACTACCACTTTCCTATCACTTAACCGTGAGCCCCGACAATCCCAACCTCGCCATCGTCGAGATCAGGATCGATCGGTCACTGGACCTGAATGGGTTAGGGTTAGAATCTCCGTCTCCTCTGGTCCAAGGAAAGCACCGTGCTAATCTTTTCGTGGCAAAAAGCTTCGGACGCTCCTCCTCCACAACCGATCCCATGGCGATGGTGGCCTTTGGTTATCACTCCCCCCAGTTCTCAAAGGATATAGCTTGGCTCCTGCAATGGCTTAAGCCGCATCAGCTATCTACATTCGGCGACTGCGATAAAGATGAATAGGTTGTTTTTCCTCTCTTATGCAAGATAAGTTTGCTTCATAGAATCCCATGAATGTGGTACCTCTTGAAGAAGAAGCTATACACGATGGACAGCATGGTTAGTTTTTCAGGGATCATGCTATATTTAGTGGTTGCCATTTACATTTATCTGGTGATGATGAGACACCTACTGGAAGCACACCATTTTCTGGAAATGCATTACATTTTCATCTGCATATTTCTTTGTTGGTGTTTCACAGCCATCCTCAAGTCAACTTAATGCTTGAAAATAATGAAGGTTCATCTAGTAATCCTAATCCAGAAACTCCAGGCAACCAGCATGAAAAAATTTGTTAGCATCTTATGGAAGATGGAGCCCCAATACATGATATGTTGTTAGTAGGCTGCAAACCAAGGAGGTCCACCAAATCCATCAGCAAATCACTCAGAAAAACTGAGCAGAATAATCAGAAGAGATTTCAACGAAAGCTTGAAACTTGCACTCTCAGGAATGCAGACATAAATGTAGTTAAGCTTTCTGTTGCTACCTCAGAAGCAATGGTCATTTTAGAAGTGATGTCAAGTGGCTGCCAATCTGAACTTTTGAAAGCCAAAACTATTCTAGAAATTTCTCATCATGTGAAGCATGCACGAAATCAATGCTACTTGTACATAGAGGATGGTCTTGCCTCCTCAAGTGATGAAATTGATGAGACCGATGGACTTTATGACTTGGATGAAAGCTTCATGGCAGATGCATTTGAAGATGTTGGTCTATCAATTTCCCAACTTCTTGATTCTTCTGATAATTCATCTCGTGGAAAGACATATTCTGACAACTTTTGCAGTTCAAAGCATAGGATTCTACAACCCAGCTATCCATGTGAACAAAATAGACATGTCTTAGAGAGTCTTTGCAGTGATAAGGAAGAAACGCAAAGAAAGAAACTCAAGGCTAAAGAAGTGGACATCATCGAAACCGTTGCCCAAATAGGTGGTGCTATTGCTATTACATTAAAAAATTTGCCACTGAAGCCTATCTTATCAGGATCCATTAGAGCCCAAGGAAAGGCCCATCTACGTGCCAAGCCCGATCCATGCCCAAGTGGCGTAGGCCCGATCGACGCCCAAGAGGTGCAAGGCCGATAATGCCCAAGAGGCGTGAGGGTGCGAGGCCGATCGATGTCTAAGAGGAGCAAAGACCGATCCATGCCTAAGAGGTGGAGGCCGATCGATGTCCAAGAGGTGCAAAGGTCGATCGACGTCCAAGTGGTGCAAAAGCCGATCGATGCCTAAGAGGTGCAAGGCCGATCGATATCTAAGAGGTGCAAGGCCCCCGATCAACGTCCAAGAGGAGTAAAAACCGATCAACGCCCAAGAGGCCTGAGGCCGATCGACGTCCAAGAGTCACAAAGGCCGATCAACGTTCAAGAGGCGTAAGGCCGATCCATGCCCAAGTGGTGCAGGCTCGATCGATGCCCAAGTGGTGCAGGCCCGATCGATGTCGAAGAGACGCAAAAGCCGATTGATGCCCAAGAGGTGCAAGGCCGATCGATGCCTAAGAGCTGCAAGGCGATCCATTCCCAAGTGGCGCAGGCTCGATCGACACCCAAGAGGCGTAAAAGCTGATCGACATCCAAGAGATGCAAGGCCGATCCATTTCCAAGTGGCACAAGCTGATCAATGTCCATAAAGCGCAAGGCTGATCAATGCCCCAGAGGTGCAAGGCCCGATCAACGCCCAAGAGGTGCAAGGCCATTTTGATCTAAAATAATGCTTCACTAGCTATTTTTAAGCTCTCTTGAACTATGAGATCAATATATGAGCAGAATACCATACATGAAAGAATTCACCATCACACAACAAACTATTTTAAAAATGGAGATAGTTTTTTAAAATATCTTGCATATTATCATTAATAGAAATATTATCCAAGTTTAGAGAAAAAAAGTTTTTTATCTATTTTTCATTACTTCAAACAATCAAATATAGTTGCTTCCAATTCAGCTCTAGTGTGGAGAGGGTTCAAATAATAAAAGTTGATAATTTTACTATATAATTTTACTATATAATTTTAATTTTTTATCAATAAAATAGATAGTTAAATAAATATAACCGTCTGTAATAGATGTTATTTATACATCAGAAGTTAAACATACTTTATTAGGAATCTTAGCCATGACTTAAGCTTCTCCTTCTATTTGATATGGACTTTTTTGATATCAGACATGGCAGTACTCCTAGAATGCATCACTACATCTGGATTTAAGTAATTTATCTAAATCCTAATCTTCTTATATTCAATAGTAGAGAAAACAAATCATGTTGAATTATAGTTTCTAGTAGTATTTGACGATGAACCTTTTGATTTATCTTTCTTGACCTCTTTTTTTTTCATTTTGATCAATGAGCATTTGACCCATTTCTTGATTTACAATTTCTTTATAGCTTGAAATGTGATGAGTTAAATATGAAGTTTCATAATTGATGTGAGTTTTAGGATTAGTACTAACTGCATATTCTTTTTTACAATGGTTGCAAGCTACCCTTTCAACATCTTTTTTATTTTTACCAACTTTTGAGAAATATTTTCAAACACTTGATATTTCTCTTCTAGTATTTCTAGAAGGAAGAGTTCCAGTAACTTTATCATCATCCAAATTATTAATAGTAGTGTTCATAGACTCCATTATTTTTTTGTAATCCAATAATTCAAATAAATCAATATAGTCACCACCTTATTCAAAATCTAATGTAGTAAAATGCAGTGAACTTTAAATTTAAAACTAAAAAATTTATTAATGAAAGCAATTATAGCATAGCAAATTTTCTTTCATTTAGTCATTTATTAATTATTTATTTCATTTTCACTGCACTATATCCGTACACTGTGCACTGATTAATCTCACAGGGCACTATGCATTAGATCCATGCATTGTGCACTGGTGATCCGAGTGCACTGTGCACTAATTAATCCTCCAAGGCCCTAATAAATATCAGGATGGATCTTTTTTTTTAGAGGGGACCATGTAGTCTCTGAATAGAATGCCCATGCCTTGGTCAGAGGGGAGGTAACTTAGGAGGAAATACTAGTAGGGAGGGGGGGGCATAGAGGAAGCCAGAGTCATGGGAGTCCAGGACTGGTGAGAGTTGCGAAGGGCCTTGTGGTAATGGGGTAGTCCCAGAATCTAACATTCGAGATCATGGAGGAGATTCGACATTGGATGCAGTGGTGGAGGAGGAAGAAGACCTAACCCAACAAAACCCGCCTAGTAGGCTAGCACCCCCTGACCCCTGTCTTCATTGAGAGAGAAATAAAAAAAAGATTGATGGCTCACTACCCGTGTTCGTTGTTGCTAGCTTGCTGCAGGCCATGAATTATCTCAACATCGGTACTGCTGCTTCTCTCCTCCTCCAGCCCTTGTCACTGTTAGTGCGAGTTTTTCTTTTCTTCACCGTCAGAGTGCTAGAGCCCTAACCCTCAAGTGAATCAAACTGGGAAGTGGGAACGTTGGAAGAACAGGTGGGCCCTAAGGCCCGAGCTCTTTTAAGTTTTAATATTTAAGTTTTTTTAAAAAAAATATTTTTTTCCTGGCCCACGGCTGATCGACCCTAACTCGGTTCAGCCCATGGACTACAGGGACTGGGATAAAAAGTCTAGTTATATAAATAGGTCATATTTTCTCAGCCTAGCATGGCCCATTTATAGGGCCAAATGAGCTAGCCCATGGGCTCAGCCCATTTTGACAACTCTAAAAATATGGTCGATGTTTAATACCATCTAATTGGTTGCCCATTTGAAAGAGTGGATCAAGTCCGAGTAGAGTTGGTGGCAAGCCTCCAAGGCTTATCTAGCATGTGGACCGGAAACATTCTTTAAGAGCTTCTTAAGTATGGAGTTGATGTTGAGTTATTTGTTATTGGTTAGGTTGATATTGATGAGCCCCAACCCTTAGACAATAACTAACTTGTAAGACTACTACATAGTTGTTCAAGGAGTAATGGCAGTTGGGGTGGAGGTTTGGTAGAAGAAGAGAAGAGCTAGAAGATAGAGAGATACCAAGGGTATTATTTTTCTATAGAAACTCCAATGGTAAAAGAAGTGAAGATATCTATTGAAACTAGGTAGAAAAAATGTTATGATATTGTATTCACCACAATGACATATAGATACAAGAGTGTAAAATTCAAAAAATTGGAATCCCATAATTTTAGTACAAAAATAAATAGAATCAAGATCCCATAATTTTAGCACATATGATACACATTGCTGAAATTTTTTTGATAATTCATTAGCTGAAAATCTAATCTAATATTCTTGATATTTTTTGATATTCTTTAATAAGGTATATCAACTAGAAATATCATTGATATCTCTAATATTTCATGATAGTATCTAATATCAATTGAAGATCTTTTCTAATATTCTCTAATACTTTCTTTCAAGTTGGTGCATGAAGATCATAAATGCCCAACTTTTAAGAAAAGAAAACTGGCCCTTTTCCAACAACTTGGTAAAGTTCATTAACTTGGTATTTGATAGATATAAAAAGAGGGCATATTAAACCTTTGTTGTAGTTTCTCATGAACAATGTGAGAATCGATTTGTATGTATTTAGTTTATTCATGAAAATTAAATTTGCAGCAATATAAAGAATATCTTGGTTATCACAAAATAATAGAGTAGGTAATAATTGAGATATACTAAGATAATGTAAGAGAGAATGTAGCAGGTAATCTCATATTAGTCATGGCCATAACTCGATATTCAACTTTAGCTGATGAACGAGAGATGGTAGATTATTTCTTGCTCTTCAGAGGTATAGGACTCAAACAAGAAAAAGGCAAAAATCATCATAAGGCAATGGGTCATAGAATAAGTCATCCAATCGAAGTCACAGTAAGCATTGAGCTTTAGATTACTAATAGATGAAAGTAAAAGACCTTAGCCTGGCAACATTTTTAAGTAACAAAGAAGATGGTAAGCTACAACATTAGATAGGTTAATATATGAATTGGCTTAAGATATTAATAGAAAATATAATGTCTAGCTATGTAATAATCAGATAAATAAGTTGTTCCATAAAATGATGATAAGAAGAAGTGTTTGGAAAAAGTTCACTATCGATGTTGGTAAGTTTTTGATTTTGCAGCATTAGATGATATACTATTCTAGCTATTGAAAAGCCATAATCTTGAAGAAGATCAAGTATATATCTATGTTGATTGAGAGAAATGTCATGCATACTTGGATAAAGCCACCTCAATTTTGAACATATTGGTGAAGAAAAGCTTTGATGCACTAGATAGTATGGATATCATTATCGATGATGATAATGTCATCAATATATATGACCATGAAGATAGATAAATTGTCATAATGAAGATAGAATAAGGAATGACTAGCTTGGGATTAAGTAAAACTTACATCCAAAAGAGCAAAGGTAAATTTATCAAACCAGTTTTAAAAGCTTTTTAAGACCATAAAGAAATTTGTTAAAATAACAAACAAGATTCTCCTTCTATCGAGGATATCTAGGAGGAAAAGACATGTATACTTCCTCATCCAAATCAATATGTAAAAAAATATTTTAAATATCTAGCTGATAAAGTGACCAATTCTTAATAGCAACTATGGTAAGTAAGACTTACACTATGGCTATCTTTGCAACTGGGACAAAAGTCTCATTATAATTTATGCCTTCTACTTGAGTATGCCCTTGGCCACTAAGTAGACTTTGTATCATTCAATGCTCATGTCGGAATTGTACTTGATCTTGAAGACACATGTGCATCCAATGTGTTTCTTGTGAAGAGGCAAAGGAACCAATGACCATATATTATTGTCTTCCCAAGCATAAATCTCTATATCCATTATTTAATTTGTCTCTAATCAGAAAGTTTTACAACTTGGAAAAATGGTTTAGTTCAACAATAGAAGCTAAAGTGCTAAGAAAGGAATGATGAGATGAAAAAAAATGATTATATGATAAAAAATTTACAAGTAGAAATAAAATACTTTTCATGGAAGAAGTAAATTAAACTCAAGCATGAGAATAGTGATAGTATTGTAAATAACTAAGAGGTTGATGAACACTTTGTGAATGATGCAATGATGGCATAGTTAGATTTGACGATGAAGATGCGTTGGGTGTAGAAGCAAATACACAAAGTATTAGTAGCAGAACATGATATTTGAGATATGTTAAGTGGATAAGCAAGACCCTAGTTAGGAATAGATAAAGGAAAAACTATAATGGATTTGTTAATAAAAGTGTATTGTAACTTAAAGAAAAACTAGATTAAAAAAAAATGTCTCTACTAATATAAATTTAATTGGAATGAAGGTCAAAAGTTTTATAATCCTTTCAAGCAAAAAAACACCCAACAACAATATCAAGTGAGGCACGAGCATCAAATTTATATTGGATATTTGGATTGTACCTATAGCATAAACAAACAAAAAATTATTAGGTAAGGTACGAGCATCAAATTTATGTTGGATATTTAGATTGTGCCCGTAGCATAAATAACCAAAAATCTTTAAATGGCGATAGAAAGAACCTTTTTAAAAAATAATTCTTGAGAAGTTTTACCTTGAAGCATTTTAGTGAGTGTTCAACTAAAAAGATAGGTAGCATAAGAATACAATCACTGTAAAATTTTAATGGTAAATTTGCTTGGACATGAAGTGCACAAGCAACATTTAGGAGATGTCAGTATTTTCATTATACTACTCCATTGTGTTGAGGAATTGAAACATAACTATATTAATGGATCATACCAAGTGAGCTGAAATAATTAATACTATTATGATTAAAAAACTTAAGGTCATTATCACTATGAATTTTATGAATAGAGGTGTTGAATTATATTTTGACCATTGCAAAGAAACTTTTAATATAAAAATACAAGTCTTAGATTTATGTTGCATGAGAATATCCAAGTACTATGTAAAAAACCAATCAACAATAACTAAGTAATAGTGTGTGCCATTGATCGATGGAGTATTATAAGGTCCCCAAATATCTATATGAACTAATTTAAGGCAAAAGGTTGATGAAATAGAACTTAAAGAAAATGAAAATTGACATTGTTTAGCTAATAGGTGTAAAGTGCAAATGCATTTATTTTGAAAAGAAATACTAGAATCTAAATTAGAAAAATTTTTGGATAAACCAAATATATTGGATGCCCTAAATGCCAATGCACAGGTCAACTTTATTTTGATAGATAGGCACCAAAGCAAAATGGTTTGATTTAAGTTTCAAATAATAAAGATCATCGCGCTCTCTGCCCAGTCCAGTCTCCTTTTCATCTACAAGTCTTGAAAAATATAATACCCAAGGAAAAATGTGACAAACAATTAAGCATTTTGGTAATTTTACTAATAGATAACAAATTGAATTGAAGGCAAGGAACAAGCAAAATATCATTTGATGATAATTGTGGGATAAGTTAATCACAACCTATGTGCATGGCAAGCTTGAATTGTGGTACCATTAGAAAGTTTGATAGGATCATAAGTCACATGATCAATGCATCCTAGTCTATAATACATGAATTATCCAAAGAAACAAAAAAGAAGCAATACCTACAAAGTTGGCCAAAGGATTATTGGATGATGAGGGTTCATAGTCAGTTATGGAGGAGATAGGAAAAATCAAAATATGGTGGAGTTGGTGTTGGTATTACCCATGGAGAAATGTAAAAGGAAAAACTAGAATTGTGAGTTGATGGAGGTTTTAGGATGTTATGGCTCTAATACCATGCATGTTAAAATATTTATAGAATAAGAAAAAAAACAAGAGAGAAAGATAGAGAAAAGATGGCTTTATCATCTCTATTTTAATCACATTTTGGACATCTCAAGCATCATATATACTACTAGTGCACATACTCCATATAAGAAAAATTTTAGTAAATATAGAATGATGCTAACAGAGAAAAATAATATAGAATGATGCTAACAAAGAAAAATACTATGGGATCACATTAATAAAGAAAAATATTATAGGTTTTTATATAATCCTAAAATCATGTATCATCTAAACTTATGCTAACACTCATTTTTAAACTTAAGATAGTACTATAGGTACCAACTTGAGTTTAAAAACTAGATTGAGAATATACTCAAAAACTAGCATGACAAACTAGCATTTCTAGTAATGTGGCAGATTTAGATAACATGACTAGAAGAAGACATAGAAAGTGGTAGTCATAATCAAGGATCGTTGAACCGATACTAGGACTTGTACCGGTCATCAGCCAGTAAGTACAATATGGACTGTACCATACCCATACATGGTATGGCAAAGCATGCCTATCAAATTGACATGCAATTTTTTTTTGATTTCTTATAATTTTTAATTATTTTTTAGAATTTATTGAATATTTTTAGATCCAAATATATGTTTGTTGATACTAATTAAAGAAATTTTTATAAAGCAAGATTCCAATAATTAATTGGAAAGAAAGGAGAAATAAAAATTGAGGAAAATGGCAGAGGATGAGGGACATGGTGAAGTGAGTAGCATAGATGGGGTAGGAGAAGTTGGAGGTGATGCCAGCAAGGTGGTCACAATGGATGTGGATCAGGAAATGATACCACTTTCATCAAGAGGCCACCATCTATGTATCCACTAAGAATGGCAACCCCTTCTACATCTCTATCGATATCACTTTCTCTTATCTCTACCACCACCTTTTAGTGAGTCTTCTCTGTTCATCTTCTATAGCCTTCTATTTTGTTCTCTTCATTCCTCCTTATAGGAAAAGGAAGAGAAAATTGGATGGTTATTTCAATTATAGAATTTTTAATTTACCAGTTTTTCCTCTCTTTTGTGGTTGATAATTTTTCCTATCATTTTGGTATACAGTTTATATATATTTTTTCAATATCTAAGAATTTGCAAATATCTACACCCTTGCTTTGGTGGTCTCGCAGTATTGCGATCTTTAGGATAATCAAGTTAGTATTATTCACTATTTAAAAATTAATAAAGGTTAGATGGTGTCCCAGACTAATACAGAAATCCTAACGTGACCTAACTCACTATGTTGATTTCTATTACATGATTTATCATAGAACTTTGAGTCAGATTGGACTTGCTTTACCTTATAAGAAGGAGTTTGGACTTGAATTTAACCTAGCTTAGCATTGGATAAGGTTAGAAATAATGGGGATGCAAGATGAGTCTTTCAACTAGAAGTTGCAATCAAATTGATTGAGGTACAGTTAGTACATGACTTAGGATTGAGCTAATTTTATGTGTAAAGTCAATCGACTATCATTAGCATATCATTATCATCCTAGTTCCAATCCAAAACTGACATAAAATAATATAATCCAATTATAATTAAAATTACTTAGTTTATGATCTTTGTGCATAAAAATAAAAAAATATTTTATTTTTTATTTTTTAATCAAAAATATATTTTTAATTTTAAAAGTCATATAAGTTGGTGCTGAAAATTATTGAGTACCAGAGAAGTTGGAGGAAGTGCTGGAGTGGGTGGCGCAGCAACTCTTTGGGAGGTAGCACCTACAAAAAACTTACTAGGATGGCCCCAATAAAGAAACTTCGATGCTCAAGTTAGTATCAAGGCTAACTGTGTAAGGAGCATAGGCAGGAGAGCATGCATTTCATGGAGACCTACGTGAGTCCCTTTTATAGATGGCGAACTAGAGGTATTCCAAGAATGATGAAGATCCTGATGGATCTGGTAGGAAATGACAGAACTCTCCATGTGTCACCTAGGACTTGCCTGTTGGCAGGGGATGTCTTATCCTCTTAAATGTCTCCTTGTTATCTACAAGGACTTGCCATGCCTTATTAATAAGGATGTGGACTACTGTGTAGGTTTAAGCATGCTTTCCTTGATTTCCTAGATGTGGTAATAATTTGGGATTTTAAGATTTGAGGGAGAGTCTTGCCATGTGTCGGAGGCCATGGTAGTGAGCATCAAAAGATTGTGCCTGTGTGTGTTTGAATAGGTATATTACCCAAGAGTCTATCAGCCCAAGCATTCTCAAGGTGTCCAAAGCTCGATCAGCCAAAAGAACATTACTTGGCATAGTTCTATCTAAGGAGTGCACCTAATGAGCCTAAGACCATCAGGTTGTAGAGGTTAGCCCATTGCTAGGATTGGATCAGATAGAGATGATCGGTGCATATTTTCCCACATCATTTAGCAGGGTAGAGGGACCCTTCTAGATGAATCTATGGGGAATTACCACACACTAGGCATGCAACGGTATCTAATGAGTAGTCGTCAAGCATTTCTAAGGTCTTCGGGCATTATTGCTGATTGATGCTAATGCCCACTTAGATGGAGATAGTCGATGGCATTTGATGTGCCTTGGCCATGCCAGTCAAGGAACTCTTCATGGATAGGTGGAAAGGTTGCCACTTGTTGAGCATGTGACTCGATTCAAAAGGTGGTTAGCTAGTGCCTACTGCTTGCATGATGCGAGGCTTGCTTAGATGTAGGTGTTCATTGGTCGGCCGGGTTTGATTGGGCGCTTGTTTTCCAATGGATGATCATACAGGTGAAATGATTGGATGTCTTGAGGATATAGCCAAGCCTTGTTTTGATCGAGTTGTTTAAAGACCTGGTGCCCTCTCGGTCGAAGAGGCATTTTCCTTATTGATGAAGGGTCGGCTAAAGAATAAGTATGGTCGGAGGTTGGCAATATCATTTTGCATAGCAACGTAAGAGAGCCTTCCCGTGGTTGAGCTTCTTGTTTGATGAATAGCCGGCAAATGTGCAATGGGGCTGATGGGTTATTTTTGCTAGTGTGGGCCCCATGTCCCTGGCCTAAATATATTTTGCATCAACAGTATACTTAATAAAAAAAATATAATTAGAATCACTTGGTTTCAGTCGGTCCAGAGGGTTAAACTATTTTCCACACTTGAATCGTATCGATCATCATCCAGTACGGTATGGTACAGGTCGTACCATATTGTTCGTATGATATAGAAAATCCTAGTCATAGTAAAGGTAATGTTCAAAGAGAAGACATTCGAAGGTCGTGATCTTTACAAATAAAAATATTATAAAAGAGAAGCCCAACACTTAAGAAAAAGGTAGCCGAAGGCTGATAATAGAGAAAAATTTATCATGCGATGATAAGGAGAGATGATCGATGATCTGTTGTTAAGAAGAAAAGTGATAGAAAGGAGCTGCAAATTCATCAAAAATTAAAGGATCTTCGGATATTAATCTATTGAAAAATAGAAAATCAATAGATTTATTGAAAAACAAAGCTTTAGAGGAAAATAGAGATTGATTAATTGATAATATAGATCTTCAAGGCTTGTAGATATGACAATGACAGATATTGCAAAGATGAAAGAGATGGTAGCTTTATATTAGACGATCAGTGGCTCTGATATCATATTGAAATTAAATAAAAATTTAATTATGATATTGCATTTACTAAAATGTTATATATATAAGAGTACAAAGATTCAGAAAATTAAAATCCTATGATTTTAGTGCAAGAAATAAACAGGATTAACATTTCATGATTTTAGTACACATGATACTCCTTAATATGCTACCTTAAGTAAAAATCTTTCCTGATATTCTTGGATATTTTTTGATATTCTTTAATATAATATATTGGCTAGAAATCTCATTGATATTCTTTTATATTTCAAGATGTTTTCTAATATCAACTGAATATATTTCGTAGTATTTCCTAATATTCTCTAATAATATCATAAAGTCTCACTACAAAGAAAGGTTTTGCATGATTTTTCATAATATTAGAAATGTATAACTTTGGATTGAGAAAATCAGAACTTCATGACAAAGAATGGAGACAATGTGATATATCAAGGGAGCCACACTCAAAAGGGTGAGATATGTGCATTGTATAGAAGTTTTACAAAAGACTAGCTATATAATTAGAGTCATAATTATAATGTATCATAAAGATTTACTATAATTAAAGAGTTTGGTCAACTATAACATATCACTGGGATTTGTTTCATTATATGTCATTATTTGTTTATTTGAATACACTGTATGATTTTGTTTCCTTATATGCCATTATTTATTACCATGATTTGTTTTCTTACAAAGATATAATGTAATTTATAGAGATTGGGCAAATATGTTAGAACAAAGCTTTAAAATTATGGATGTGATTTAAGAGAACTAGTAAAATATTAATTTGTAGAAAAGTTACAAATAACTTATAGAAAACTAAAAAACAAAAATTAGAACCCAAAGAGGAGCAAAAGTAAGTAATAGTAGTATCTTACGAACTAATTTTCTAATGTTATAATGAGCACATGCCCTCTTTTAAAAGAGAGCTTCTTAAGAACCTTGGCTATCCATTTCTAGACTACTCTTGATGAGTTGAATAGACTACCAAAAGAATGATGCACCAGTTGCACAAAACATATTTCAGGATCTCAAAATGCACAAAACAAAGAATTTCTTTTATTACCATTCAATATACTTTTGTTTTAATTTTATATGGGCTATCTTTAGTAATTCTCATGAAGAATTAAGATATATGTGTAGGGCCACTAATGCACCGACTTGCGATGAAGAATTCTATACTATGTATATGGTAGTTGAAGTTTAGATCAAAAAAATATAATTCAAGGCCTAGTTTATTCTGATTACTTTAGATATAAACCATTCATACTAAGATTGAGTCTTGTAAAGACACCTTATCCATTGTATAGTATAAGTACCTAAAAATTATATTTTTTATTTTCATAATTTTTTAAAAAATAATTTTTGTGATGGATTGTTGGAGAGAAATTGAATTTGAAAATTCAAAATTTTCAAATAAAGGTTTCCTCCAAAGAGTTTCCCTTGTGACCATTTTGATTGAGATCTTTTTAGTCCCATATTATAAGTGGAAAGATTTTTTGGGTGCTTTATATATGAAAGGATTTGCCAAAGTTAATTAGAGATATTTGAGAAAGTTTGAAGGAAAACCTTTAATATGTGCATGTGGAACCAAGCTAGGTGTGAGTATAAGCCTAACTCAAAAACTTTATTTTTAATTTGATCATTTAAACCTTTTAATTATCATTTTATTTTTAAATATTGGGCTTTTAATATTTGAATGTTAGGATTTAAATGAATTTAATTTCTAAACACTAGGGGCTTTATTTCTGGTTTCAACAAGCCGGCCTAAATACCACTACGGTTGTAGCGCGGTGGTTAAGGTGCAGCTCCTCCTTTGTGTATATCCACTGGTCACAGGTTCGAGGAATGATCCCGCGGGTGACTCGATTAAATTCTAGATTAATTATGGGCGCACGTGATTGGAGGGCGGAGCGGCTGAAACTCCGGCGCCGTAGTGGGGTTAGGCTGACATACTCACCAAGTCGGTGGGGAGGGTACGCGAAAATTATGGTTCAAATCGAACAAAGGTCTAACGGGTTGGGGCCCGAGTGGGGAGCTACACCGGGGTGGTCTTCCCCCCTCCCCTCACCCTTTTGTTTTACTAAAAAAAAAAAAACAAGCCGGCCTAAATGATTAGAATGGATGGCTATAAAAGCTTCTTTGGAACCCTTGCAAGTCATCTAAAAATCATTCCTAACTTATTCATCTTCTAGCCTTTTCTTGTCTTCAAATTTTTCTTAGATTTTTTCCCAATTTCTTCTTCATATTTTTTCTTCCTAGGTTCTAAAAGAATTCTTCATTAACCTCTTTCATCGTCATGCTATAGATGAAGAAATTTCGGTTGTATTTTGGGATGGTTTTTCTGGTATATCACCTATGAGGGATGGAAATTCGTTTTAAAATAGTGCTTAACGTGCTTCTGGATTTTAATTTTAGTTTTGCAATATTTAGTAAGTCATTTTTTTAATTTTTTAAAAAAGAAGAATCATAAATTTTGTTAACTTTCTTAGACTACATCTGAGGTTTTTCTATTAGATGTGTTCCAACAAAATATATAACATCATAAGGATTTGTTTTCTTATATGCTATGATTCCTTATAACATTATTTAACTCCTTAACTTATGCGCCATGATTTATTTCCTTATATATCATATTTTGTCTCCTTAATTATAAGTTGATATATGCTATGATTTGTTTTCTTCTTTTAATTTTCTATAAAAGAGTAACCACAAATTTTGTTAACTTTCTTCTACAGTTCTACTACATATAGGATTTTTCTGTTAGCCGTGTTTCAACAAAATATATAACATCATAAGGATTTGTTTTCTTATATGCTATGATTTGTTTCCTTCTATTTCATTATTTATCTCCTTAACTTATATGCCATAATATATTTCCTTGTATATTATTTTTTTGTTTCCTTAATGATAAGGTGATATATATTATGATTTGTTTCCTTGTATACCATTATATGTTTCCTTTTTTTTGATAAGGGCCATTATATGTTTCCTCCACCGCCATAATTTGTTTCCTTCAGAGTAGAAGTAAATCTCATTGGGATCAGCATTGTGGTTGGTTAGGTAGATTTTATGGCATTTACTAATGATAAGTTGTAAATACATTCCATAAATTTCATTTTGGATAGATCTGGTTACTTTTCTTTCCATAATTATACCAATCAACATAGCACCAAGAACATTTGCAGTATATTCAGCAATTTCTTGTATAGCCACTTTAGTTAAATCAAGCACACAACCATGGTATATGATTTGCTAATAAAATTTAGCAATTGATGATTTGATAATAATATATGGAATATGATTTGTCCACACATAATAATATATGGAATAGAATATCAAAGCAGACTTATCATGTTTGGTTGCAACTTTTTCTTTCCTATCTTGAATTTACAAAATTGGCAAGAAAATTTTTGATACATAAAAGTTTCCAAGGAAAATGTAAATGTCTCAAATAAAACAACTTTGGTCAACAAATTTAAGGTAAGCTCCTCGCAAACTTTATTAATAAAGGACGTTAGGTGTGTCAATGTGTTTTCACAGGAGCTCATTCAACGGAGAAAAAAGAAAAGAACGATGAGGCCTTCAATGCTTTGCAGTCTCCTCATTTTTTTCTATTTCTCCAAACCTCACTCTCCGCGTCGCCCACGATAGAAAATGCGTGTCGTAAAACTGCTAGCGGTTTCGTGGACTACAAATTTTGTGTCCAAGCCCTCGAGGCCGATCCTAAAAGCGGATCTGCTGATATCCCTGGACTTGCAACCATTTCTGTGAATCTGGCCATAGCCAATGCCACGAGCACTGCGTCCAAAATAACGCAGCTATTGAAGAATGCTTCAGATCCAACCATCAAGAACTCCTTGGAGGCTTGCTCATTTCTTTACACAGGTGCCAAAACAGCTCTTAAGTGGTCGGAAGATTTCATTGCATCCAAAAACTTCACTTTAGCTAAAGCTGAGATTCAATCTACTGTCTCCGCGGGAACGAATTGTGAAGGAGCTTTTAGTGCTTCACCTCTGACAAAAGAGAACGGCAACTTTAGTAAGCTGACCCTGTTGGCAACAGCCTTTATCAATTCTTTCAAATAATGACCTGTAATTTCTATTCTTTTGGCGGGTCTGTGACAATGAGCACATCTATTTCTGAATTGATGTGTACTTAAAAAAAGAATCAATTCTAGCCCTTTATTTTCTTTTCCTTCTGGAAGAAGTGAAGGGATGCTAGTTCTAAAACAATAAGGCGGTATTTAAGATGAAAAGTGGTGTGAGACTAACCTCCTGCCCTCTGCATCCCCAAGGTTTTTAGGTTGGGTCTTGCTTCTAAGTCATTATCCATAGCATCTTCTAATTACTCTCGACTTGCTTGACACTTGGTCATGGACCGACCCTTGGCTACCGAGGGAAGGCTTCTTGGTTCACAAGATTGATGGAGAGTATGAAGACTTATTTCTTCCTTAGCGGCATGACCTCTAGGAAAGATAGAGACATGCCCTCCAAGTCTTTTGGACCTGTGGACCTTTGATCCTTAGAATTCTTCGGTCCCCTGGACCCTCAGCCCTGACGTGGGTACTTAGGCTGACCCTGAGCCCTTATATCAAAGGCTAGGGCTCTCCAGCAGCACTTTACAAGGCTGTCCGAGAAGGAACTAACAGATATTCATTTTCATGTAATCTCTCTATGAACAGGTGAACAAATCTTGTAATCCATAACAAATTCTTGTAATTAATGGGAACATGACTAGACCTATGTAGCAGTCTATCTTACCATTAAAAAACATGGCTAGAGCATAGAAAGGACATGTTGACCCCATAAGTGATTTTGATGATAACCAAACATTGGAGCGTGCACATTTATTTCTGACAACTTTGCAAGTGGTTTACAAGTTTTTGAAGGATGATTTATTTGTTCAAACTTCAACTCCTACATTTTTATTTCTTGTTTTGAGTTGTGTTGTAATCTTATTTTGTAAAGAAAAATCCAATGAAAAAGTTAAGAAAAATCTATAAAAAGGGTTACTTCTATGAGTATGTGTGTCTAAAATTTATTTTAAGTTGGTGTGCATGAAAAGTTTAAAAGTGTTGGCGAGAATCTTCTTGAGTTGAATTGTAAAAACCCTGAAGAAGTCACTCGAGCTGACCCAGCATGAAAAAGAGCTGACTCTACCTCATAGCACGCAACAAGGATTCTGGCATGCAGCAATCCGAGCTGACTCGAAGGAATCCGAGCCGGCTCGATTTAATCCGAGTCGACTGGAACAAGTCCGAGCCGACTCTTCTAGAGTCCAATTCTGAAGTGTTCTGAGAACAAGCAAGGCGAGTCGACCCGAACCAAAATGAGCCGACTCTGCCAGACCTAATTTTGAAGACCTGAGAAAGTGAGCCGACCCGATCTGCAACGAGCCGACTCTTCCAGAGTAAAGATTTCCGATTCTAAAAAGAAGAGCTAACCCAAGTTCAAGCGAGTCGACTCCTACAGTTCAATGTGTCCAATGACAGAAGTTCAAGCCGATCGAGCTATCAAGAGCCGACTCTTCTAGAGTAAAGATTTTGCACCCTAGGACAAAGAGCCGACTGCACTGAGAATTAGCGACTCGACCTATCGACTCGAAGGATACGAGCCAACTCGAATGTCATTTCCAGGTACATAATGGCTAGTTCCAGAATTTATTTTTGAATGCCAAAAAGTGCTCCAACGATCATATGCCACATCCTAACAGTCTACAACGTCTCAAACTGTCTTGGAGTGATGGAAAACCATATATTTAAAGGATTTGAACTTCCTAAAGGCAAGATTTTTGAAAGTTCTTCAAAGTTTTAAGAGTTCATTGAATATCCTACCCACCAACAAGAAAAAGAGCACAAGAGAATTCAAGTCAGTCTTCAAGTCTTCACCAACTCTGATCTGAAGCTTGAAGCACTTTGGAAATAAGCCATTGAAGCAATTAAAGCTCATTCAAGTGCATCCAAGTGGACTTCTCATAAGATGCACCAGCAACTATCCGACAACTAGAGTTTGTCATTATTGTTGCATTTATTTCAATTCATTCTTAAATTGTTTGGATTATTTGTGAGCCCATTTGAAAAACCAAATAGGTTCTTGGTGAGCCTTAGATAAAAATCAAGGGTTAGGTTATTGGTGATCCTGTGAAAACCAAGTTGGGTTTCTTTAGTGATCCTGTTCAAAATCAAAGGGTGTTGGGTTTCTTTGGTGATCCTATTTAAAACCAAAGGGTGTTGGATTTTCTTTGGTGATCCCATTAAAACCAAAGTATAGAGGTTTTGGATTGTGATCCTGTAAAACAATCCTACTGTATTCGGGTGTGAATATAGTGAAAATCTCAAGTGGTATCTTGGGTAGTGGACGTAGGAGCTGGGTTGCTCCGAACCACTATAATTTTTGTATGTTTGTGTTGTGATTCTTTGATCTTATTTAGCTTATGCAAGTTATTATTTTGCCACAACATCTAACACTTTGAAAGGGATTTTAATTGCACATTATCTACTTAAATTTTTAAATTTCCAATTCACCCCTCTCTTGGGTAGCCACCTGGGCAACAACTGGTATCAGAGTAGTGTCTCTAATTACATTAGAGTGATGATTGATGGCTCATCCCATGAGTACATCCTTGGTGGAAGGCCAGTTAACTAATAGACCTCCACTCTTCACAGGCACAAATTATTCATATTGGAAAGAAAGAAAGAAAATTTATATTCAAGCTGTTGATTTTCAATTATGGAAGGTCATTCTTAAAGGGCCGCATGTTTCCATGATCAAAATTGATGGTGTGGATGTCCCTAAGCCTGAAGAGGAATGGGATGAACATGACATGAAATTAGGGAAATTGAATGCCAAAGCAATGAACTTGCTATAATGTGCTTTGGATTCAAACGAGTTTAATCAAATTTCGACTTGCTCTTCAGCAAAGAAAATTTGGGATAAACTTGAGATGACCCATGAAGGAACTTCCCAAGTGAAGACTTCAAAGATTAATCTTTTAGTACACAATTATGAATTGTTTAAAATGGAACCTAATGAAAATATCTCTGCCATGTATACTAGATTTACAGATATTATTAATGGTTTGAAAAGTCTTGGCAGGGTTTACTCAAATGCTGATTTAGTACAGAATATACTGAGATCACTTCCAGATAAATGGGACCCTAAAGTTACTGCCATCTAGGAAGCTAATGATCTGAACACTCTATCCATGGATGAATTAATGGGCTCCCTCATCACACACAAATTAGCTATGCAGCATAGAACTGATGATGATCAAAAGAAGAAGAAATCTATTTATTGCCTTCAAAGCTGCTATGGATTCAAGAAAAAATGATGAATTGAAAGATGAATGCTCCTCTACTGAAAGCAACATGGAAGATGAAGATGTTGCCATGGTCGTTAGGAGATTCAAGAAATTCATGGGAAAGAAGAAAGGAAGATTCAATAGAAAGTTTCATAAACATGAAGAACATTCCAAAGAAAAGGACAAGGACAAAGACAAAGGAAAGGAACAAGTCCCCACCTGCTATGAATGTAAGAAACCAGGGCACATTCGTCCAGATTGTCCACTATTGAAATGGTTTTTCAAGAAAAAGAAAAGAAAAGCGATGGTTGCCACATGGAGTGACAGTAAAGAATCCACCTCAACTGAAGAGGAAGAGACCACAAAAATAGCTAATCTATATCTAATGGGTCTCGAGAATAAGGTAACATCCCCCAATGCTCAAATTGAATTTACATTTGATGAATTAAATTCTGCATTTCATGATCTGTTATCTGAATTTAAAAAAGCTGGATTAAAGATTAGATCTCTAAAGAATACTAATGATTCTTTACTCAAAGAAAAAGAATAAATTTTAGAAAAGAATACTTTGTTGCAAAAAGAAATTCATGACTTTTCTGAAAACTGTAAAGTATTGAAAACTGAAAATAATGTTTATCATGACAAAAATAAAGTTTTATTAAATGAAAATCTTGAGTTGAAAAAGGAGATTGGAAAACTCAAGCCACTTGTTGAAAAACTAACTCTATCTTCTAACAAGCTTGAGTTGATTCTTAAAGAACAAAGAATTTCTAGTAATAAGGCTGAAATTGGTTTTAATTCTTCAAGTTCAAATTATATTTCAGCAACTACATTTGTTAAACAAAAAGATTTTGTTCCAAAGTTTACTTCTCAAAAAGCTTTTGTGACAAAAGGTTCTACTTCCATTTCGAAAGCTATCTTGTATGTTCCGAAAAACTCAAATACAAAACCTGCTATTTCTGCATCTCATGCATCTAGAACTTCAAAGCATAAATATTTTCAAAACTCTAGAATCAGATATTTTGCTTGCAAAGAACTAGGACATGAAGCTTTTGAATGTAATATTATTAAAAATGTCCATAATAAATCAAGAAAGATTTGGGTTCCCAAAGGAACCACCTCAGCTAACCTGTAAGGACCCAAGTTAGCTTGAGTACCTAAAAGAAGTCCTTGATTGTCATGTAGGAATGTCTTGCAGCCCAGAAATTAAAGAAAAGATGGTATCTCGACAGTGGCTGTTCAAGGTATATGATGGGTGACAAGGATCAGTTCATCACCCTGGAAATGAAAGGAGGTATGGTTACTTTTGGAGACAACGGTAAGGAAAAAATAATCGGAATTGGTAAGATCAAAATAATCCCCTGCACTTTTATTAAAAATGCATTGCTAGTAGATAAATTGAAGCACAATTTATTGAGTATTAGTAACTATGTGATAAAGGCTTCAAAGTTATCTTTGAATCATCTATGTGTATGGTAACAAACTCTTTTGATTATAGTAGTAAATTCATTAGACATAAACTTAGAAATATTTATATGGTAGATCTAAATGATCTTACCATGACAAGTAGTTCCAGTTTAGTTGCAATGAATGCTAAGACCAAGGAGTCTTGTTTACTATGGCATAGATAGTTAGGTCATGCTAGCATGCATACTACTGCCAAGTTAATTTTCAAAAATTTAGTGAGAGGCATGCCTAAATTTAAAGTTGATTTTGATCATGTTTGTGATGCATGCCAAATGGGTAAACAAACTAGGAGGAGATTTAAATCCAAAAATATAATTTCAACTACTAGACCTCTAGAACTATTTCACATGGACTTATTTGGACCAACTAGGATCACAAGCCTAGGAGGTATGAAATATGCCCTTGTGATTGTAGATGATTTTTCCAGATTTACATGTGTTTTGTTTATAGCTCACCAAGATGAAACCTTCAAAGTATTTCAAAAATTTCACAAAAAGATTTTAAATCATAAAAATCTCTAAATAATTTCAATTAGGAGTGATCACGACACTGAATTTGAAAATCAATCTTTCAATTATTATTGCACCGAAAATGGCATTGATCACAACTTCTCCACTCCTAGAACACCATAACAAAATGGTGTTGTAGAGAGGAAAAATAGGACTTTGGAAGAAATGGCCCGAACGATGCTGTGTGAAGGTAATCTTCTAAGGTACTTTTAAGCAGAAGCGGTGAACACTGCTTGTTATATTTTAAACCGCATTTTGATTCGTCATATTTTGAAGAAAACCTCCTATGAGTTGTGGAATGAAAAAAATCCAACATCAATTATTTTCATGTTTTTGGTTATAAATTCTTTGTGCTTAATAATGGTAAAGATAAACAAGAAAAATTTGATGCTAAATCTGATAAAGCAATTTTTCTTGGTTATTCATTACATAGCAAAGCATATAGAGTTTTTAATAAGAGGACTCTTACTGTTGATGAGTCAATGCATGTTATTTTTGATGAAACTAACCCTTCACCTTCTAAGAAAGAAGAGTGTATAGATAATGATATAGGTACAATTCAAAAAGAGATGGAAGACAGGTGCATACGAGAAATACCAATTGAAAAAGAAGAAGAAATGGTAAGTAAGGATCATACAGATCTACCAACAGAATGGAGTTACACTACTTTCCATCCTAAAGAATTAATTATTGGTGATCCTTCACAAGGTATTAGGACTAGGTCTGCACATGGAACTGCACATGACTACTTAGCCTTTGTATCACAAATAGAGCCTCACACCCTAGAAGAAGCTGAAAGTGACCCAAACTGGATGATGGCTATGCATGAAGAATTGAACCAGTTTGAAAGAAATAAGGTTTGGACATTAGTTAATAGACCTAAAGACCGCCCAATCATAGGAACCAAATAGGTTTATAAGGACAAATTAGATGAACAAGGAAATGTCATTAGAAACAAAGCTAGATTAGTGGCTAAGGGATATAGTCAAAAAAAAGGCATTGATTTTGATGAAACATATGCACCCATAGCAAGACTAGAAGCCATTAGATTACTTCTTGCATTTGCTTGCTACATGAATTTTAAACTTTTTCAAATGGATGTAAAAAGTATATTTTTAAATGGTTTTATCTTCGAACAAGTTTTTGTAGAACAACCACCAGGTTTTGAAAATCATGCTTTTCCAAACCATGTGTTTAAACTCAATAAAGCTTTATATGGTTTGAAACAAACCTTTAGAGCCTGGTATGATAGACTTAGCACTTTCTTGATTGAAAATAATTTTTCAAGAGAAAATGTTGATAAAACCCTTTTCATTAAAAAAATAATAATAATATATTAGTTGTACAAATCTATGTTGATGATATTATATTTGGTGCAACTAATGAAAGTTTTTATGAATAATTTGCTAAGCTAATGCAGGGAGACTTTGAAATGAGCCTAATGGGTGAACTTAACTACTTCCTCAGACTTCAAGTAAAACAAACTAAGGAAGAGATCTTCATCAACCAAGCCAAATATATCAAGGAAATTATCAAAAAGTTTGGTATGGAGGCATGCAAACAAATGAGCACACCCATGAGCCCATCTTGCAAATTGGACAAAGATGAAAATGGATCCAATGTTGACCAAAAGCTTTATAGAGGTATGATCGGATCCTTATTATACTTAACTGCAAGTAGACCGGATATCTTGTATAGTGTATGTGTATGTGCTAGATTTCAATATAATCCCAAAGAAACACATATACTTGCTGTTAAAAGAATATTGAGATATTTAAAAGGTACAAGTAATCTAGGTCTTTAGTTTTCAAAACAATCATCTTTAAATTTAATTGGATTTTCTGATGCTGATTATGCTGGTTGTAAATTTGATAGAAAGAGCACTAGCGGTATATGCCAATTTTTAGGGTTGAATTTAATCGCATGGCACTATAAGAAACAAAACTCGGTAGCACTATCTACTGCTGAGGCAGAGTATGTTGCTGCGGGAGTTATTGTGCACAAGTGTTATGAATTAAACAATAACCAGAAGACTTTGATGTTACACAATATAAAATTCCTATCAAGTGTGATAACATAAGTGCTATAAATTTGACCAAAAATCCTATTCAGCATTCTAGGACTAGGCATATAGAGATTAGACATCACTTTATTAGAGACCATGTTTTAAATGGTGACATTGAACTAGAATTTATCCCAACTGAAAAACAGTTAGCTGACATTTTTACTAAGCCACTGAACCAAGATAGATTTGAACTACTTAGAAGAGAATTAGGGCTTTGTGATCCCTTTTAAATAACCTTAACCTAATTTCCTTCAAAGTTAAGGAAGATTTATCTAGAAAACCTCCTACAACTATTCATGATTTTTGAACAACTTTCCTTGAAATTTTATTGCATCAAACTCAATTTCTAAATCATTTCATTTTCTATGAAAAGTTTCTGTTCGAGTCGACTCGAGCAATTTTGCTCTGGTCGAGCCGGCTCGAATGTCTGATTTTTCAACTCTTGCTCTGGTCGAGCCGACTAGGTCAACCTGAAATCTTGCTTAGCCAACTCGGTGTTCTGATTGTTCTGAGTTTGCTCTGGTCGAGCCAGCTCGGATGTTTTTAGGGCCGAGCGAGCCGACTCGAATGTCAGGAAATCGCTATTTAAGTAAGATCCGAGTAATCTTTTCTTGCTCTTAACTCTTTTTATTTCACTTCAAACTCACTCTACTCTACTCGGAACCTTTACCAATCTCTCAAAAACCATTCCCCAAAAGCTTGATTTCCTTATTCCTACAAACTTTATTGAAATGGCTCCAAGGAGATCTGCACGGAAGATTCCACAAGCAGCATAATCAAGCAAACACAATGAAGATCTAAAAGAAAAGGAAGAAAAGAGAAAGAGGTCCACTCTAGAAGAAGAAACATCCTCTCTGACTAGGAAATCAACCTCAATGGCCAACAGGTCTGTTACTTGCGGAAGAAGGATTGATTTCTCCTTCCTATAAGAAATGGAAATGAAGATCGGAAGTTGGATAGACAACCAGGGTTGGAAGTATTTCTGCTCACTGGATATTCTGACCTACCCTTCTCTGGTACGAACTTTCCATGAAAACCTAATTCTGGAAGAGTACCATCTAGAATCAACTGTCAAGGGAATTAAAGTCATTGTGGATGAAGAAAAGTTGGGCAACTTGCTTCAAATGCCAACGAACGGCGCCACCGAGCTTACCCTAACTGACAGAGAATACACTTTGAAGCTCATTTTGGAAAAAGAAGATGTAAGCTCCGTCCAACATGTTCAAGCAAACTTGCTGTCAAAGGAAATGAGACTTCTTCACAATATGGTCAGTAAAGTTTTTCTTCCTAGAACCGGTCGCTTCGACTGGGTGAGTGAAAAGGACATGACTTTCATGGGACATTTGATTGAAGAAGAACCTCTTAACCTTTCGTTCATCATGATGATTGAAATGAGAGAAGCAGCTAGAAAAGTTAAAGCATGCTTACCTTATGGTATGGTTTTTACCTTACTGTTTGAAGAAGCTGGAATTGATCTAACTAATGAGATAGGAAAGCATCTACTTCACTCGGACACTTATTCCTTCAATTCTCTTAAAAGAATGGGATACAAATTACAAAAAGGAGTATGGATAAAGAAGATGTCTGGTCAGATTGCTACTACTTCCTCAGATGATGATGAACCTACTACTGTTGAAGCCAACAAATCTGAAAACAAGGATGAAGAAGGATCTGAACATGCAATGATAACTCCATCTAAACTTAAGGAGTTGATATTTCAAAGGATGGAAACAATCTCTGACACATTGACAGGTCATATGAATTCTGCACTGGATGATTTAAGAAATTCAGTTAATGCCAGCCTGCAGAAAATGAGATCAGAACAGATGATTCATAGGGAGAAAATGGAAAAGGAAATAGAGAACTTTAAAGAAGAAATCAGTAGTATCTTACTGCAATCTTTAAAAGAAACTTTCACTGCTGAGGATACTCTTGTACAAATCAACAAAGAGTCACTTGAGACTCCTGTTCAACCTTCTCCTATTCCTTCATCTGATCCACCTACAATCAAACCTAAACCTATTGAGACCAAGAAGAAGACAAAGACCAAGAAAACTAAGACACCCCCAGTTAGAACTAGATTCAGGGATTTAAGATTTAAACCTCTGAAAACCAAAACCTCTGATAAGGTTATAGAGGTTGGCTCCTCTTCTTCTAGTGAAGAAGAAGAATAGGTTGATTAGCTAGTCTTTTGGTTATTTTTGTACTTCTCTATATGAATGCTCTACTTTTTATCTTCTACTAAATGAGTGTACCTTCTTTCATACTTTGTTTGGCAAATTTTTTAATGAAATGAAAGCTCCTTTAGTAATTTCTATTGCTGTCATGAGTTATCCTTCTAATCATACAACGCTTTTGATACAACTATGATGAATTTTTAATTAGAATTACCAATTGAATTTGAGAAAGTGAAATTATCTCAAACAAATATTAAATACTTTCTCAATCTATTTCAAAATCTAAGCTTTATTGAACATACCTTTTTGATTGTTTGACAAAAAGGGGGAGAATGGTATCTATAATTGAGCTATCATGAAAATTCTGGTATCTATGTTAAGCTTCCTTCTAATTATTCTTAAAGTGCATAAAATGAATAAAAAAGGGAAGGCATAAAAGTGATAGTATTCAAATGGACCTAACTGCTATATTATTTTAAAACCTAGAGGAAGGGGGAGATTGTCTTGAGAATGGCTTTATCTCTAAATCCTTCTCTTGCTCTGACTATTCTAAAATTAGTCTTAATTCTGTCAAAATTTTAAACTCTGATACTTTTAAACTCTAATACTCCATGTTTAATTATGATAGTATGAAGCATACAAAATCTAATACTTTGATATATACAAAAGCACTAAAATTAATGATATGCAATTTTATCATTAGAGCTCTGATACTTATTTACAAATATAGTTAGCTCCAATACATGTGAATACTTACTTTCAAATACCTTTATACATGTAAGTGTAAAGAATTTTTCATGCCCAGTGTTTTGTCATCATCAAAAAGGGGGAGATTGTTGATCCCATAAGTGATTTTGATGATAACCAAACATTAGAGCATGCACATTTATTTCTGACAACTCTTCAAGTGGTTTACAAGTTTTTATAGGATGATTTATTTGTTCAAACTTCAACTCCTACATTCTTACTTCTTATTTGAGTTATATTGTAATCTTATTTTGTAAAGAAGAACCCAATGAAAAAGTTAAGAAAAATCTATAAAAAGGGTTACTTCTATGAGTATGTGTGTCTAAAATTTATTTTGAGTTGGTGTGCATGAAAAGCTTAAAAGTGTTGGTGAGAGTCTTCTTGAAGTTGAATTGTAAAAATCCTAAAGAAATCACTCGAGCCGACCCAGCATGAAAAATAGCCGACTCTACCTCATGGCATGCAACATGGATTTTGGCACGCAGCAATCTGAGCTGACTCGGAGGAATCCGAGCCAATTTGAGTGAATCTGAGTCGACTGGAATAAGTCCGAGTCGACTCTTCCAGAGTCCAGTTTTGAAGTGTTCTAAGAACAAGCCAGGCCAGCCGACCCGATCTACAATGAGTCAACTCTTCTAGAGTAAAGATTTCTGATTCTAAAAAGAAGAGCCGACCCAAGTTCAAGTGAGTCGACTCCTCAAGTTCAATGTGTTCAATGACAAAAGTTCGAGCCAACTCGAGCTATCAAGAGCCGACTCTTCCAGAGTGAAGATTTTGCATCCTAAGACAAAGAGCCGACTGCACTGAGAATTGGTAACTTGACCTATCGACTCGAAGGATTCGAGCCTGCTAGAAAGAATCTGACCTGACTCGAAGGAATCCGAGCTGACTCGAATATCGTTTCCAAGTACATAACGGCTAGTTCCAGAATTTCTTTTTGAATGCCAAAAAGTGCTCTAATGGTCATATGTCACATCCCAACAGTCTACAACGTCTCAAACTATCTTGGAGTGATGGAAGACCATATATTTAAAGGATTTGAACTTCCTAAAGGCAAGATTTTTGAAAGTTCTTCAAAGTTTTAAGAGTTCATTGAATATCCTACCCACTAACAAGAAAAAGAGCGCAAGAGCATTCAAGTCAGTCTTCGAGTCTTCACCAACTCTGATCTGAAGCTTGAAGCACTTTGGAAATAAGCCATTGAAGCAATTAAAGCTCATTCAAGTGCATCCAAGTGGACTTCTCTTAAGCTGCACCGGTAACTATCCGACAACTAGAGTTTATCATTATTGTTGTATTTATTTCAATCCATTCTTAAATTGTTTGGGTTATTGGTGAGCCCGTTTGAAAAACCAAATAGGTTCTTGGTGAGCCTTAGATAAAAACCAAGGGTTAGGTTCTTGGTGATCCTATGAAAACCAAGTTGGGTTTCTTTGGTGATCCTGTTCAAAACCAAAGGGTATTGGGTTTCTTTGGTGATCCTGTTTAAAACCAAAGGGTGTTGGGTTTTCTTTGGTGATCCCATTAAAACCAAAGTGTAGAGATTTTGGATTGTGATCCTGTAAAACAATCCTACTGTATTCGGGTGTGAATATAGTGAAAATATCAAGTGGTATCTTGGGTAGTAGACGTAGGAGCTGGGTTGCTCTGAACCACTATAATTTCTGTATGTTTGTGTTGTGATTCTTTGATCTTATTTAGCTTCTGCAAGTTATTATTTTGCCACAGCACCTAACACTTTGAAAGGGATTTTAATTGCACGTTATCTGCTTAAATTTTTAAATTCTCAATTCACCCTCCTCTTGGGTAGCCACCTGGGCAACAGGACAAATTCTCAATTAATAAGAAATAGACAATCTGGGTATGTGACATGATTATCTAATGCTGTATAGGACAAAATCCTCTAGACAGTCACTTCCTGGCAGGCGCACTAAGTACTTTTCCTCTTCTAAAAATGCCCTCACTGTTTACCTACAAAAGAGAGTTCTTTGGAAATCCCAAAGGTAGATACTCTATATAATATCCTTTCTCCGAGACCTTCTCTCTCTTAACTTTACTCTTCTTTCTTCCTTTTTATGGCCTGCCATCTAACTTGAATATTGAATAGCCTTCACCAGAGCAACCCTCTGCTGAGTTTTTCTTGTAGGTACAGTCATGAGCAGCACTCTTCCAGTGACCTCTAGTGTTTGAGTGGGATCCAGCACCATCAGATAGAGGAAGGGTTTATTTTTGCCCATTTCCATGAGAAAATACCGAGTGGAATCCCCATTCCACCTAAAGGCATGATTACTTGGCAGTCTAGTGCCATCACCTCTTATTAAACCAGCCAACTTGCTAAAGGTTCTGGTCTAGATCCCAAACCCACACTGCTCAACAAGGGGGTCAAGCTAAACCTGACCACCTATAGTAGCTCTCCCAATAGATTCAGGTGCTAGTAGCTATGGTCCAACCCATTTAGAACTAAGATCTAGTAGTATCAATAGCAGCACTGGGAGTATCATAACCGGAGGCAGGTCAAGCAGCACCACCCCAGATCCTACTGGCTTTAGGGACATTGCGGCTAGAATGATGACGACTTTCTCTCCCATGAAGTCTCGAAAGGGAGGGGTATACTTTTCAGAATATGCCATCGAGCCTTAGATAGCCAAGAAGGCATTCTCCTTCACCTCGGTTAGAAGAGGGGTTAATGCTAGTTCGATCGCCCCCTAACTCTCCATGGCACATCCGCTAGAGAAGTAGAGGTGGATCGAAAGCTTTATGAGCTAGACTAGCATATTGAAACTTTATGAGGCTTGGCCTCGAGAAGAGATGAGGATCTTGGCTTCACCATTGATCCACCCTTCAGAGTCTATATTATGTAAGAATAGTTGCCAAAGCATTTCAAGATGCCATAGTGTTGGCTTTAGCCCTTGTTTTGATGACTAACAAAATGTTGAGTACGTATTTTATACTAATGTTTCAATTGTAGTTATAAGTTTCAGAGTACAGGCACCTCAAATTCTTAAAATAAAAGTATCATGAAACTGAGCAATTTTCAAGTTTTGGAAAGTCATCTCATCTGAAAAAGGCTTCAAAATTGATCAATCATGGTTTACATAAGATGATTTGAAGTTTGATTGAAGATCTTTGTGATTTTGAGATGTTGGCACATGTTTTTATCAAACTGCAGAACCAAGTGTCGACCCATGACTCCCCAAGTGTCGACACTTCAGAAACTAGCATGCAAAAATTCTCCTTTGGCATGCTAAGTGTTGACACCTGGAATTCAAGTGTTGATATCAGAAACACAAGTGTCGACACCTAAAATTCAAGTGTCGACTCAAGGCTTAAGATTTTTGAAAATACAGAACTATTCCATTTGGAGTGTTTTTGTGTCAAGTGTCGACTCATGAGATTCAAGTATCGACACATAAGATTCAAGTGTCGACACCTGCAGGACCAAGTGTCGATACCTGGAAATCAAATGTCGACACCTGAAAGTCAAGTATTGACTCACGGATTCTGACAGCTTCAACGGCTCTATTTTCTGAGAGGCAGATTTTATCTTTTCAAGCCTCCAATGGCTAGTTTTGATCCTCCAACAGTCTCAAACTATTTTTTAGAAGTTTTTGAAGTATTTAAGCTTCACCAAACTCATTCATGAAGTATTAAACTCCATTGAACACACAAAGTCAAATATTTTTTCAAGAACTTCACTTCCAAAAGCCAAAAAAGGAGAGATTCCATTCAAAAAGCTTACAAGCCTATCATTTCAGCTTTCCAAAAGTTCCTTTGAAAAGATTGCAAGAAGAAGACAAGATAAGCATCTTCAAGAGCCTCAAAGCTTTCACATTCCACTTTAGAAGAGAGTTTGATTGTGCTTTTATTCTTGTATCTTTATCTTTATACGTTATTGACCTAGCTTTCAAGGATTCTTGAAAGTAAGTTGTTGAGGTTGTTGTGAGCCAAAGGTACAAAATCAACTAGGATTTAACTTGTGAACCCAAAGACAAAATAAGTTGTAAGGTTGTTGGTGAGCCTAGGTGACAAAACCAACTTAGGTTTTAACTTGTAAGTTTTGGAAAATAAGTCGGCTATAATCTTGAAGAGATTATAGTGAAAATTTCCAAGGAAAGCTTAGGGTATGGATGTAGGTGCTTGGAGTGCATCGAACCACTATAAAACTTTGTGTTTGTGTATGATTGCTCTTTTTATTACTTGCACTTTATTCTTTGCATTTAATTTACTGTTATCCGCTGTATATCTTTGAGTTTAATCATATTACTCACAAACACTTCAAGACCGGCACATAATTGCTTAACTTTTTGAAAGACCCAATTCACCACCCCCTCTTGGGCTTCATTTATGGGCAACAAGTGGTATCAGAGCACCGGTACTCTACTTGTAGGTCCAACGATCTAGAGTAAAAGATCATGGTAGCCCCAATTGGTATGGGTATTGTAGAAGGTTAAGCCTCTAACTATCTTCCCTTGTTTAATGGCACGAATTACACATACTGGAAAACACACATGTGCATTTACATTCAAGCCATGGACTATAACATTTGGAAAACTATTGTTAAAGGCCCTCATCAACCTACTATCTTGATTAATGGCATTCCCACTCCCAAAATGGAAGATGATTGGGATGAGAATGACATTAAGCATAAGAGCTTAATGCAAATGCTATGAATCTATTGTTTTGCTCTTTAGACCCAAGCAAATTCAATAGAATCTCAAATTATCTCTCTGCAAAGGAAATATGGGACACACTTAAAGTTACCCATGAGGGTACTCATCAAGTAAAAACTACCAAAATTAACATGCTCATTCATACATATGAGATGTTTAACATGGAACCTTCTGAATCTATTAGTGAAATGTATACTAGATTCACTAATATCGTGAATGTCATGAGAAGCTTAGGAAAGCTTATTTCTAATGGTGAACTTGTCAATAAACTTCTCAGATCTCTTCTGGCTTCTTGGAATGCTAAAGTCACCGCAATAAAAGAAGCCAAAGATGTAAATATACTTTCTCTCGAGCAGCTGTTGGGCTCATTAATGACCTATAAGCTTTCCTTGAAATAAAAAATAGTGGACTATGATAAGAAGAAGAAAGTGATTGCTTTCAAGTCCACTACAAAAGAAGAGTCAAGTGAAGATTCTGATGAGGAAGATGAAGAAGATGAAACGGCTCTCATAGCAAGAAAATTTAGGAGGTTTATAAGAAAGAAGAAATACAATTTCAAGAAGAAACCTCAAAAGGGAGAGCCTAGCAAAGAAAAAGAAAAAGAGAAAGAAAAAGAGCAGCCCACATACCTTGAGTGCAAGAAACCTGCCACTTCAAGATGGATTGCCCCTTACTTAAGAAAAGCAGAAGAAGATTAAGAAAGAAAGCTATAATGGCAACCTGGAGCGACAGCAAGGATTCAAGCTCCGATGAAGAGCAGCAAGAGATTGCAAATTTTTGCTTAATGGCCAACAATGATGAGGTACTGTCTGAACCTAAAGAAGAATTTACTTTTGATGAATTGCATGAAGTTTTTAATGAACTTGTGATTGAATTTCAAAAAATTAAATTGAAGCACAAAGAACTAAAGAAGCAAAATCTGGATTTAGTTAAAATAAATGATAAGTTTTTAATTGAAAATGATTGCTTACTCCAAGAAAACAAAAGGTTAAATAGTAAAATTATTCTTCTAGAAAAAGAAAAGGAAGATTTGAAAAAAAAAAATTCTTTTGCATCAATTGAAAATTTTATAAAACAAAACAAAGATATTTTGCAAGAAAACAAGAAGTACAAAGATGAACCTGAAAAATTGAAACCATTTATTAAAAAATTTACTTACAGTTCTGAAAAACTCAATATGCTTTTGAATAATCAAAGAGTTGTTTTCAACAAAGCTGGATTGGATTTCAAAACTCAAAAATAACAAAAGTTTTTCAAGAATTTTTTTGTGCCTGCTTCATCTTCTATTACTTGTTATTCTTGTGGCAATGTAGGACATAATCATATCTACGCAATAAAAGGAAATTGAATAAAATTAGAAAAATTGGGTTCCAAAAGGAACCGTCACTATTAACCTTAAAGGACCCAAGATGACTTGGATACCTAAAGTCTCCACCTGATTTGTTAATATAGGTGTGCCTTGCAACTAACAAAAGAAGATTGTGGTACCTCGACAACGGTTGCTCAAGGCACATGACTGGAGATGTGGAGTAGTTCTCCTCACTTGAATATCAAAATGATGGTAATGTGACATTCGATGATAATGGAAAGAGCAAGATTGTTGGAATTGGTAAAATCCATATCACCCCCTCTACTTATATAGATAATGTTTTATTTGTTGATGGTTTAAAGCATAATTTACTTAGCATTAGCCAGTTTTATGACAAAGATTTTAAAGTTATTTTCGAATCTTCCATATGCATTATTTCAAATCTTGATGATAATGGCATCAAGTTTATTGGTCATAGGCATGGCAATATTTATATGGTTAATCTTGATGATCTTCATGTACAAAATGGTTAATGCCTAATGGCAATGGAAGCCAAGATCAATGAAACTAATTGGCTTTGGCATCGTAGACTAGGACATGCTAGTATGCATTTGCTTTCAAAACTTAGCAAAAAGGATTTAATAAAAGATTTGCCAAAACTAAGTTTTGAAAA
Source organism: Areca catechu (assembly GCA_021397845.1). Taxonomy (NCBI): domain Eukaryota; kingdom Viridiplantae; phylum Streptophyta; class Magnoliopsida; order Arecales; family Arecaceae; genus Areca; species Areca catechu. The sequence goes on from CM038052.1 coordinate 153,297,843, forward strand.
AGACAAGATTTGTAGTGCTTGCCAACTTGAAAAATAAACTAAATCATCTTTTAAACCTAAAGGAGTAGTCTCTACATCTAGACCCTTAAAATTATTTCATATAGACCTCTTTGGGCCAACTAGAATATCTAATTTAAGAGGTAAGAAGTATGGTCTAGCCATTGTAGATGATTTCTCATGTTTTACATGGGTCATGTTCTTAGCTCACAAAGATGAAACTTTTTCTGCATTCATTAGATTTCATAAAAAAGTTTCAAATGAAAAAGGTGTTTCAATTATTTTTTTAAGAAGTGATCATGGTACAGAATTTGAAAACCATGATTTTGAAAAGTTTTGTAGTGAAAATGGCATTCATTATAATTTTTTCTGTACCTAGAACACCTCAACAAAATGGGATGGTAGAACTCTTGAAGAAATGGCACGCACCATGCTTTGTGAAAATGATTTGCCTAGGTATTTTTTGGTGGAAGCCATAAACACTGCTTGCAATATTTTAAATCATATTTTAATATGCCTATTTTAAATAAAATACCTTATAAGCTTTGGAAAGGTAGGAAACCTTCAATTAAGTATTTTTATATTTTTGGATGCCGTTGTTTCATCTTAAACAATGAAAAGGATAATCTAAGCAAATTTGATGCCAAGTCAGATAAGGGTGTCTTTTTAGGTTACTCTACATCTAGCAAAGCATACAGGGTCTTCAATAGAAGGACACATGTTGTTGAAGAATCCATCAATGTTATGTTTAATGAGACTAATCAAAGATCTTCTAGAAAAGAAGATATTCTTGATGATGATACAGGTATCCAAAGAAATGAAGAAGTGAACAACAATGAAGAACCCACCAAGGAGCAAGATGATATCAAAACAATGAAAGAGATCAAGTACAAGGAGGTGAAAACACTTCTATACATAATACTCTACCTAAAGAATGGAGGTATGCTCATGAATATCCGAAAGAACTTATCATTGGTGATCCATCAAAAAGAGTAAGTACTCACTCATCTCTTAGAAATGTATGTGATTATTTAGCTTTTGTTTTTCAAGTAGAACCTAAATCTATTGAAGAAGCTGAAAATGATTATAATTGGATTAATGCAATGCAAGATGAACTAAATCAATTCAAAAGAAATAATGTTTGGATTTTGGTTGATAGACCTACTAATGTTTCAATAATTGGCACAAAATGGGTTTTTAAAAATAAGCTTGATAAAAATGGAATAGTTACTAGAAATAAAGCTAGGCTAGTTATCAAAGGATACAATCAGGAGGACGGGGTTGATTTTAATGAAACCTTTGCTCCTGTTGCTAGACTTGAGGCAATTAGGCTATTATTGGTATTTGCATGTTTTATGAATTTTAAATTCTTTCAAATGGATGTTAAAGTATTTTTTTAAATGGGTTTATTGAAGTAGAGATTTATGTTGAACAATCCCTAGGTTTTGAAAATTATGAGTTTCCAATTCATATTTTTAAACTTCATAAAGCTTTGTATGATTTGAAACAAGCTTCAAGAGCTTGGTATGATAGATTGAGTTCTTTCTTGCTTAAAAATAATTTTTCTAGAGGTAATGTAAACACTATTTTTGAAAAAGAAGAATAATGATCTCTTAGTAGTACAAATTTATGTAGATGATATTATATTCAGTGCTACTAACGAATGTCTTTGTCAAGAGTTTGCAAAGTTAATCCAAGGTGAGTTCGAGATAAGCATGATGGGAGAGCTTAACTTCTTCCTTGGATTCCAGATAAAGCAAACAAAAGAAGGGATCTTCATCAACCAAACTAAGTACACGAGAGAAATATTAAAGAAGTTTAGGATGGAGAACATCAAGCCATTAGGTACGCCTATGAGCTCCTCTTGTAAGCTTGACAAAGATGAATCAGATAAATCTGTTGACCAAAAGTTATATAGAGACATGATTGGTTCATTACTATATCTAGCTGCTAGTAGGCCAGATATTATGTTTAGTGTTTGTATATGTACAAGATATCAGTTTGTCCCTAAAGAGTTTCATCTTTTGGTTGTTAAATGCATACTTAGATATCTATCTGGCACTATAGAAATTGGTCTTTGGTACTCTAGAGATTCATCATTTGAATTGATTGTTTATTCTGATGCTGATTTTGCTGGGTGTAAACTTGATAGAAAAAGTACTAGTGGAACTTGTCAGTTTCTTAGAGTCAATTTGATTTCATGGAGTAGCAAAAAATATAATTTAATTGCTCTATCTATGGCAGAAGCTGAATATATAGTAGCTGGAAGCTATTGATCAAACAATAACTCAAAGATTTTGGCATCAAACTAACTAAGACACCCATAAGATGTGACAATACTAGTACAATCAATCTAACTAAGAATCCTGTACAACATTCAAGAAGCAAACACATTGAAATAAGACATCACTTCATAAGAATCATGTGCAAAACTCTAAAGTGATGCTTGAATTTGTGTGTACTGATAATCAATTAGCTGATGTTTTCACCAAACCCTTGAGCGAAGAAAGGTTTTGCATGATTAGAAGAGTTAAGTATCATAGACCCCTTTTCTTAGAACTCTATCAAATCTTGTTCATACCTAATTTCTTATTGCTCAAAATCATATTCTATTAGTCCTAAACCTTTCACTAGAAATTCTTTGATTTTTGAAAATTTTATTGGATTGTATTTGGGGATTTCTTGGCCAAGTGTCGACACTTGACTTTTGGCGAAGTGTCGACACCTGACCAAGTGTTGACACTTGACAAATCCTAAGTGTCGACACTTGGATGATTTTTTTTATTTTCTAGGGCATCACTCGGTCACTTTCTTTTCTTTATTCCTTATTTCTCCTGTGCCCTAATGGTCCCCAAACTCTCCTTTATCTGCAGAACAGTGATTTTTCGCTCGTGTCCCTCAAAATTTTGGTAATTTCTTCTCTTTTGGACCATTAATTCACTGTTCTCATCCAGTTTTCCTTGATTTGATCCAATTCATCTCAGATTTCATTGTGTTTTTCTTTATTTCAACCGAATCCCTCTTCTCCATCTTCTCAACCATTTTTTTTCGGTTGATTTGTTGTGGATCGGACAAACCGCTGCTCTCTTTCCTCCCATTTCTCCTCCTTCTCCTTCATTTCTTTTTTCTTGACCGATTTCTTTTAGCCCTCACTTTGCTCTTGCCGCAGGCCCTCTCCTTTCCCTTTTTGGTATTTTTCCCTTCTCCTTTGACCATTCCTTGTTTCATCCCTTTCCTCTTCTTTTTTCTCTCCTCCATCTGTATGAGAAGGATGGGACCCTGCAAGCAGCTAGCCTCTAAGAAGAGACCAAGTCAGGGTTTAGCAGAAAGAAGGACTAAAGCAAGGAATGATAGTAGTCAGTAGACAGAGAGAGCAGCACCTCCTCCTTCACCTTCAGCTAATAGGGTATCAGGGAAGATGATTGTTGCCGATCGTCAAGTGGACTTGGGTTTCTTTGACTATCAAGGCTTCAGACTAGGACAGGTTCTCGAGTCAGCAGGGTTGATCTCCTTCTATACTATGAAGGAGAAATATTACCCACATTTGATTCGTGAGTTTTATGGGAGCTTGGACTACAACAGGTTGTTATGGAGTGCCACAGTCAGAGGTATTCACATTTTGATTACTGAGGAGGTTCTTAGCAGCGTCTGGGAGATTCCCCATTATGGGATTGTTGCTTCATGCATTGAAGACAAAAATGAGGCTTTTTAGTGCATACTAGAGCATGATGATGTTCGCAGTGTGGCTACAATCACCACGAACCAGCTTTCAGTTGAGATGCGCCTCCTGCACAACTTCATTGCTCGAATTTTGCTACCGAAGACTAGTCATTTTGATTTTATTACTGAGAGGGAGCTGATGATGATGGTTTGCCTGACGTAGAGGAAAACTATAGATCTTCCTGCTTTGATGATGGCATAGATGAGAGATGCTGGGACCCAGCGACGTCACTGTCTACAATATGGGATGGGTCTGACTCGTCTATTTAGAGCTTACGATGTACCTTTGGAGGGGGAGGCCTCCAAAGATATTCTGCACACAGACGTGTACGACGAGCGCTCTCTTCACCACATGGGATACAGGAGATTGACAGAGAGATGGGTGTGCCAGGAGTCTAGCCAGGAGCCAGATGAGGAGGATGAGATTCGTGAGGCAGAGGCAAGGCCATCTGGGCCTTCTGATACACCTCCTAGACCAGCACCAGCAGCAGCATCTGAGCCAGAGCCTATTACACCTGCACCGGCTGCTTCACATTCTGTCGCTTCTCATGCAGCTACTGACATATCTTTTGAGGAGCATGCCAGGCATCAGTTTGCTGAGATCTAGAGTGAGATGATCAGACTTGGAGTCCAGACCACTCAGCTCCGTATCGAGATTGAGGGACTTAGAGCTCATACTATTGAGTAGCATTCTGATATTCGTCAGACGATGGAGGCAGGTTTTGCTTAATGGGCTAACCAATTTAAGGGAATCCTAGATTGGGTTGAGTCCAAAGTAGGGCAGCAATTATCTGGTTTTATCTAGATTTATTTAGCCTTTATCTTGTTTATTTGAAGAGTCCTAAGTTGGAGGAACTCTTGGCGCCAAATGACTATGCATGAGATTAATTGGCATGCAGAAGGACCTAGAGTCCTTCTGCTTATGGGAATTGTTTTCCACGTGAAACAAGGTATCTCTTTGCTTTATCCCACGTCAAGTTATATTGGCTTATTACTGGTTGAAAGGTGGAATGGCGGTGAGGAGTATTGGCGCGCAAAGTGAAGGGTTGCATCCCTTCATGGTTGCCGTAATATTTTAAACCAAGAGTCCTTCTTCATGAAGGGACTTGATCTCTTGGATAAGTCACTTGGTTACCACGCCATCTAAGAGTCCTATTAGCTGGTTACATGCCACATGGCATGAGGACAAAAAGCCAAGATTATCCAGAGGACTCAAATAAGGCTTTTGGTGCATGAAGGATCTTGACTTTTCAACAAAAGACTCCTTCTTCATGAAGGGTCTTATATGATCTATTATTTGATAGATCAAAGGCTGATGAAGAGCCATATATGGCACCCCTCCATCTCCTATTTAAAGCCCTCGGTGTTTATGCCAAAGGTATCACAATCATCCTTTCTTTCTTACACTCTGCCAATTTATCCTCCTTGTCTCTTTCCTCCCTTGTTAAGACATAGGTCTTTTTTTAAGACAAGTCCACCATTCTAAGACAAAGGCTTAGGAAGAGAATTAGAAAGTGATAAAGAGAGTAAAGAAAGGTTTAGGAGAGGGCTCAGAGTGTTCTACTGGAGAGCAAGGGTCTGAGCAAGGAAGGAGAGGCTGCCGAAAGAAGAAAGGCTATCAGAAGAGTCCCAGTAGATTAAGCAACCTACTAAAGAGTGGTTCCTAGGTTCAATTCCTATGTAGATCACCTCTGGTGGGCATGCACTTGTGTGCCTAGTGGAAAGAAGAAGGAATTAGCATTCCAGGTATTTTTCCAAACCTTGTTTGAATGACTTTTTAATTGTAATGAATAAGTGATCTTGGACTTAGGATTTCTAGTTGTTGGAGTTTCAAAATGAATTTTTTTTTTTGAAATCCATTCTTCCGCTGTGCCACCGAAACCCAACAGCCTGCACTTAGGTGCTGTGTCCCACTTGCGTACATATGAACAATGTTAGTAGTTTGGTTGTCTACAAATGAATTACCATATGTAGTTGTATATTATAATAAAAATGATCACATCTCAACATTTAGGGCTTTATATATTACGGCCTTAGAAGACTTTATAGCCTCCATTTTCTCTTCACCAAGCATATATTAATAATATTATCGTCACTACAGCAATTGTAATAATATGTCATGATATTATCATAATTATTATTACAATAGTTCTTATATGATAAATTAATAATTATCATAATATCATATGAAATATAAAGATATACACTATAATAAATGTTACAATAGTGTGTTAATAATTACTTTTTAGGTATTATCAATAATTAATTACTACAAAAATAATATATGATAATTATATAAATTAATATAATTAATATAATTAATATAAATGCAAGACAATATAGTTTTATATATATAAAAGAGAGTACGTGGAACCAAGAGAGGACTATATGTAGATAGTCATAGCCCAAAGCGCTCATAAGATAACCCTGAACATAACCAATTTCAGAGCTACGGCTTGAAATGCTCAAGATTTTTTTTTAAAAAAAAGAAAAGGGCCATTATTGTAGCTTTCATTTTATCCTTAAGAAACTAAATCTAGGGCTACTTAGTACGGTTTTAATCTGGCTCAGCTTTAGAGCATTCAATGCATCCATACCTTCTTGATCTTTTAAGGTTGTGTTTGGTGTATTGCCAAATAATCTTGAAAGATAATGTAGATTACCAGTAATGTGGATTGTCAATGACACATCTGGAAATAGTCAAGTCCACGTGGATCCTTGCATAGCTTGGCACCTCATCTATCAGCTTAGCATATGAAGCAGGTCTATTAGATCCAAACACGTGGTCCCAGAGATTATTCAAGAAAACCCAGTATTCCCTTCTCATGCAAAGGGGTAGGTAACCTTGCATTATGACTCTCTGATGCCAGCCATTATCCAGTAATATAGGTATAGTATGGAAGCATAACTGTCGTAAAGATGAGCTCAGCACCATCTTTAGCCACTCCTCTAGGAACATGCACTTTGCAGCAATATGCCGACTACCACTCCCTATACCGCATAACATCCCTTAGGCATCAGATATTCCATATGCCTCACCTACAAAATTAATTCTCTAGACCCTCCAAATAAGTCCTTTTTTCCTAAGACCTTCTCCTAGGCAAGTTTTTTTTGAAGGTCCTAAGACCTCTAAGAGTCTCGACAGTTCTTTCAGAGCCATCCAAAGGCTCCAAATCGCTATTCGGATGAAGGTTAGGACAACCTTGACTCACCGAATACTCACTCACTCTCTCCCATGCCTCACCTATGCCCACTTCAACTACCTCTCCACCGCTGTCTTGCTCACTTCAACTCCATGTTGCCCTCGCTCCATCACCACACCATATACCTAAAAGTTACATATGCCTCTCTTTCATTTGCTTCTACGAGAGACTGACATAGGTATCAGAGAGTCCACCATAAAGAACTACCCCATCATGGCTGGACTTCCATGTTTTCTTTATTTTACAGGTTTTGGAATGTCTACGCTCAATAGAGAAAAACTTGGAGCCACCTTTAACCACATTAACAAGTCTCAAGCAAAACCATAATAGATTGGTGCTAAAGGAAGGATCATTGGTCTAAATAATTGTTGAGAGGATCTGTAGTTTCTCCTTTCTTTATATAGCCATGGTGAGAAAGAGGTAGCGATATGATCCACCACTTCTCCTACGAAAGAGCTAATAGTCTCGATGAATCACCCCTAGGCTCTCCCAGACCAAAGCACTGGAGAGTCTTTAGCCATTCTTCTGGTTCCCGCCGAGTAATTCCATCAACTTCTATTCTAAGTTGAACCACTTACAACTAAAGTATAGGCTCTACAGCAACCCCCAACTCAGCCTACCTCGAGGCCGACCGAGCATTAACCCTCATATGTTCCCCCTCTAGCACAGGGGGCAAACTAGGATGGTGCAACCCATTCTGCTAAAGCAGAAACACTCCTACCGGTCCCTTAACCAACCAATAGCATTAAGCAAGGCCCCCATCATCACCCATCATAACCATCGGTACTCCAGGGGCATTTCATGTTAATCACTCTTATCATCGAACTGGTTGTCAAGGTAGGGATCAAAAACATGATTTTTCGATTTCACTTTCTTCTTCTTCATCATCATCATAGGATTTTATGATAGAGGGATCATCATACCATCTCCCAATAATGAGATGAGCTAGATTGAAAGCTCTACAAGGTGGATGGCTATTTGGAGGCTCTCTAACAATAGCAAATGATGCTAGCTAGGGAGCTACTCTTTAGTATGCATCCATCATTATCCCAGACCATTATAAAGAAGTCCATCACCTATTGCTTCAAGGCACCCCCCATAGAGGCCTATTATGGCTCTACTAATTCCTATGATCACTTGGAGAGCTCTAAAGCTATTGCCTAGTGAAGCAACTCAAGAGGAAGGTGAACTCAGTTTTTCAAAACTTTTAACAAGTATGTACTGAATTTGAAAAGCATTGAAGTAATTATGCTGCAATGTATATATGCATATTATAACTATATACAATCCTTGCAAAAAAAAGAAGATAAAAGCAAGGCATAACAAATACAAAAGGTTTATAGTAGTTCGGTGCATCCCAAGCACCTATGTCCACTCTTTAAGAATTGTTTGAAAATTTTTCTATAATCTTTCAAGATTATAGCTGGTATATTTTTCGAGCTCGAAAACCTAATCTAGTTGATTTTTCTTAAACTCACCAGCTACAATCTTACAACAAGCCAACCTTAGGCCTGCAATCCAATTCCAAGGCTTGGATATGCCTATCTCCTAATTTCAATTTGCTTGAAACTAGTTAAAACTCAAAACAAGGTGCAAGAAATAATGAAACCAAAAGCTTTCAAAAAGAGCAAAAGAAAAGTCGATGCAGCTCTTGGTGGAATCTCTTTGAGTTGTCTTCTTTAATGAAAAGCTTTTTATAATTACTTGAAGGCTAGTGGTTGAGAATTGATGGTACACTCTTCAAGAACTCAGTTTTTGTTTGGATGCTTGTGATTTGGAAGATTTTCTATTGGAAGTATTATCTATCTTTGATTCTCTTACTTCAATGTATTTGGTGAGGAATACATACTCTTAGAAACTTCAAATTTTCATTTATGATCATTGGAGAGTGAAAACTAGCCATTTGTCACAAAATCTAAACTTCTACAGTTTTAAAAATATAGTCATTACTATACTGTTAAAAGCTGAAGTATCGATACTTGAATCTGTGAGTCGATACTTTAAGTCCAGATGTTGACACTTAAGTTGTTCTAAAAAAATTTACTCTCCGGATCATCCTGTGACCTTGACACTTAAAGTATGAGTTGATCCTTGAGTCAGCATTTTGAATCAACACTTCAAGTTTAAGTGTCTACACTTGAGCCTGTGCCAAAAAATTTACTTTCTATTATTTCTTCTGACTTCGACACTTGGAGTTTGAGCTGACCCTTGAGTCAATACCTTGAATCGATACTTCAAGTCCAAGTGTTGACACTTAATCGTGCTTGCTGAAACATTGTGTACCCAACTTCTTTCTTTTTTGGATCTTTTCTAAAGATCAACTCATCACTTTCCTGAGTTGACACTTGACCTATGTCATCTGAAAAATGCATGCCAAACATGAAATTTTGAAGCATTGATATGATTTCTTCTATTCCAACTTTCAAGTTTCTAATAACTCATGATTTCCTTAGCTTTTCCATATTATGAAGACATCCAAAAATATATAATTATCTTGCTTAAAGGTTGATCATTTTAGCCCATCTTCTATTTGATTTAAAGGGTACCTAAAATATTTATCTTGAAACTCCAATAAAATATTAGTACCTCATATATACTTAAATATTTTATTGTTCATCAAAATTAAGGTCAGAGTCAACAATCTCTCTCTTTTTGATGATAACAAAAAATTGAGTATATAAGCATACAATGTTTAGAGTTTCAAAGCATGTGAATTTTAATTATGAATCTTGGTATTAGAATAAAATTAATTTTTTAATTTGTCATGGTATCAAAGTAATTTATTGATAATGTTCCTTAAAATATAAGAGTATAATCGTATAGGAACATAATTGTTCATAATAAACTAATGTATTATAGCATCGATATATTAGAATTATAAAAACATACTAGAATACTTTTCGGGGTATTAACTTATATATCAATAATGCATCGATGAATGTATCATTGTATTAGAGCATATGTTGATATATCAGAGCATGTAGTGTAGAAGTTTCAATATGTATCAGAATGTATCGAGACGATGATCATACAAAATAATGTATCAGGGCATATCACTAATGTATCAAAGTAGATCAAACGATGAAAAATAGACTTAAGTTTTTAGTTTTGTTCTCCCTTTCATATGTAAATATTCATTTAACATTTATTTGCTTATATACAATAATATTTCTACTCCCTCATTTTGTCATCATTTAATCATGTAATACAATAGCTTAAGTGTTTACTTATTGTTACCATTTATGCCCCTCGTTCTTGTTATAAGCTTCCACTATTTATGTGCATACATTAAAAACATTTTATTTATGTTGATTATCAAAGCAATCATCTGAGAAGAAGAGCATTTCATTCACATAGAGTTTTATGACACAAAAAGTAAAGATAACACAATGTATATAGATATATGTATCAGTACAAAATTAATATTTTGACCAGAATATAAAATGCATGTATTGCAAGATATCAAAATACAGTCAAATAGATAAAGACAAGACCTACGATCCTTTGGATAGTATTGATGAGGCTAATCCTCATTAGAAGAAAAATCTATAACTATAAGCACCATGACTCTAGAAGGTGAATGTCTAGGATTCTTGTAAGTCAAGCTTCTGATCTCACTAGAGGGACTAGAGCAATGTAAGCTAGGTGTGTGGAAACCTAGAACCCTAGAGACTGGCAAGTTAAAATAATCAGGTGGTGGATCTGGCTGATTAGAAGAATGGTTTGCAGGAAGACTAGGATTTTCTATTGAGGGTAGCTGATCTACTACCAAACATTGATCTACTAGATGTGGTGGTAGTGGAGAGTTTGGAGGAGGATCAGAAGGTACTATAGGAGCTGGAGTGGGTGCTGATGCTGGATGGCTGCAAGAATCTCTATAAACCCAGTCTCCACTCTTTCCCTAAGCTACTCCAAAGAGTGATGTGTATCTATTATCAAAACATGTAGCTCAATTCACATATGGTCTACTCTGATAAAACATAGATCTCCTCCCTAACTGAGTTGACCATACATGTGATCCTATGTCTGATGGGGAACTAATATGCATGCAATTTTTTTTTTATATTTTACATGTTGAGTTAGGTGATTAATTCCCGAGTTTCAGATCAAAATTATTTGTAGGAAGTTTTGTATGAATTTTTGAAGATCAGCATGCAGATTAGGACCTAGAAAAGTAGAAAAGAAGGATCGCCGGGGCTGAGAAGCCTCGGTTAAGGCAAGTTCTCCTACAATAAAACTACTGGAGGTAGAGGGGGTGTACCTGACAACATTTGTGAAGATCACAGCAAAAGGGTCTCTCGTTCCTCGACGGATGCGGCCTGGAAAACCGAGCCAAAGACCCGCGGATACCCGGCTTTCTGCTCGGTGATCCGATTGAGGCTTGGCTGGAGTCGTTGGATTCGTAGGAACTCGGGGACCTGTAAACGACCTGTTAGGGGTTAGAAAACTCACAAAGGAACAAGAAAACAAAGGAAAAACAGCAAGGAAAGGCTTCTTTTGGAGTGGGCGTCCAGGGATCTGAGAGGCTTGTTGGCAGCAGGAAGATGATTGCAGCACTGGGAAAAAAAACTCTCACAAACCCCTTTATGCACACAGCAGGGTATCACACAACTCAATAGAAGAACTCAAGGTTTTAATTCATATCAAAAATTCTCCATCATACAAGAGGCTAGGGTCCCTTAAATAGACCCTTAACCTTGGGCTCCAAGTAAGGGTACATAAGTCTTTACATAAGAATCCTTTTCCCTCTCAAACCCTAGCTAGAAAATAAGAAAATATTAGGTAGAAAAATCCCTAAAAATTTTCTTGACTTGGTCAAGACTCCAAGGATGCCTAGGGGGGCGTGTTGGGCTTCTAGGAGCAGCAAAAGGCCGGCCCAAAGGGGCTCGAGTGCATGGGTTTGGGCCTCTGGAAGCTGGGGTGGCCTGGTAGCCAGGTAGCAGGAATATTCCCTGGTATCTTGCTTCTTAGGGGCTTGGGCTTGGCACCTGGGCTTGATTTCTTTGGGCTAGGATGCAGATGGACCTCTGGAATCATGGATGCCCTTATCTATGAATATACTTTGGCATCTGGAAGGGAATCTGGGCATCTGGAGGGCATCTGCAAGAAATCTGGGTTTTATGAATTTTCCTCCTGGGGTCTTCAAATCTTCAAGCTGGGTTGGACTTGTGCTATACTTCCATGTCTTCAATCTTGTTGGACTTGGTCTTCACTTGTATGATATAGTCTTGAGTCTTCAGTATGCTTGGACATGACTCAAAATAATAAAATTAGCTCAACATGAGCTGACTAGCATTGGACTGAACTAGCTCAACATGAGCTGACTAGTACAGAACTGAAATAACAACTAAAAATACTCAAATAACAATTAAAATGGACTCAGATGAGCTAAGCCCTTATTACAGATGGACTCATAAATTATTGATCAATTTACAGAGAGTTGAAAAGCCTCTGTCTTATTCTGGTGCCTCAGGTGTCCCCACCAATGTCCCAGCTTACTATCAACCTGAGCATTTGATTGAGGTATGGTGAGTGTCCATGGTGAAGGCAGACTAGTTGTCTTTGTATCTAAAAGGACTATTGGAGGTTTAGTTGGCTCAAACAGTCTTGCCTCAGCTATAGTACCAGTGACTGGCTTAGATGATTCCACCTCTACAACTTTGATCTCGTCCTCCAAGTCAGGCTTCACCTCCTGTCCTGAAATTCTACGAGTCCATCGTCCATCAATCTTTCTATAGCCCATCCTATGCAAAGACTTGTCATCATGCATATCTATATATAAATCTTCTTGAAGGCCTCGTCTTTAAGAGGAACACCAAATAACCAGAAAATACGTATCAAACCCATACCCTATGATAGACAAAGTCTCCTACTGGTGATTGTCTAATGAATCTACTTGGCCATGATCGTGGCAGGTTTACTAGAGTCCCCCAAACCAGTGCAATCATGAGTATAAGCTTCCTTTCTATAATGAAGTCAAAATGGTTAGTCTTTAGTACTAGAATCTTGGTGATGACATGGTGCAGGAGACACATCTTGACTGATAACTGATTTTCTACTACCACAATTACACCCTGTATATCCTCCCTCTTGAGTATACAACTGAATCCATTTACTTCATCTCCCAAGCAATCTACAGTAACTCCTTGAAGGGGAATCTTCCAAACTTTGATTAACATCTATCCAGTGATAGGGATCAAAATCCCTCTAATCATTGCAATCCACTCATCTACTCTTCAAGCCATGGATACATAGAACTCCCTCATGAGGTGAGGATAATATCTCTCCCTCAATGAGTAGAAGGCCTCACACCTCGTAGCTCGAATATACTCTCAAATAGAAATCCCTCTCTATCAAAGTACCTGAAATCGATGTGCTACCCACTCGAGATGGCCTTGCCAAAGATCCTCTTTGCCACTGGCGAAAGAGGTGGACAAGGTCGGGTCTCTCACCATTCCTCTGGATTGTGTTGACTTTAGATCACCAATCTACATCCATTGATTCACCCAAAATCAATCTAGCCCTTTTTCCATGGTGGGCAAGTTATTTTTGTGGACCCATATAGCTTGAATCTAGTTGAACAGGATGGAAAATGGCCAAAATGGAAGGTGATGATCAAAGGTTCTACTATTGGCAGGCTATGGAGTCATTTTTAGAAAGATTAGATGAGAGAAAGTGAAAAGAAATAAAAAATGGTAGCTATCAAGCCCTAAGTTGAGTCATGTTTCACTAGTGAGTTGACACTTGGGATTTGTCTAAGTGTTGATACTTCGGTGAGTCAACACTTAGTGAAAACTTAAGTATCAACGCTTGGTGACTTTTGAATAGAAATTAATTTTTTTCTTAAAAAAAAGGCTTTAAGGGAGGTTTCACTAATGATGTTAGGGAGTTAAGAATGATTCAAAGAGATATAATTTCAATTAAATAAAGTTTGATAGGAGCTTGGTTTGAGAGAAGATAAAAAATCTATTCAACAAGTCTATGACTTTTAGTTCTCTCCTAATCATACAAAGTCTATCTTCATTAAGAGGTTTGGTAAAAATATCTACTAACTATCTATCAATATATACAAAATTAGGTAATACATCACTATTTTGCACATGATCTCTTATTAAATGGTGTCTTATCTCAATGTGTTTACTTCTTGAATGTTGAATAAGATTTTTAGCTAGATTAATTGTAGTTGTATTGTCACATCTTCTGAAGATTTTGTTTAATTTAATGTCAAAATTTTTGAGTTGTTATTTAATCTATAAATTTGAGTATAACAACTTTCAATTACCCCATATTCAACCTTGGCTATAGATAGTGCAACTGAATTTTATTTCTTGCTATATCAAGAGATTAAATTAACTCCAAGAAATTGATCAGTACCACTTGTGCTCTATTTAACTTATATTCAACAAAATCAGTATCTAAATATGTAATAAGCTTAATTGATAAATTTATAGAGTACCATAATTCAATATCAATAGTGCTAGACAAATATCTAAGTATGCACTTAACAGTCAATAAATATGATTCCTTAGGATTTGATTGATATCTAGTATACATGCAAATAATAAACATAATATATGGTCTACTTGTAGTAAGATATAGTAAAGAGCTAATAATATCTCTATATAATTTTTGATCTATATTCTAACCATTCTCATCTTTTTCAAGCATATAGGAGGGACTCATGGATGTGTCAAGTAATTTTATTATCTCCTTCCTAAACTTCTTCAGTATCTCTAGTATACTTCACTTGGTTGATATAAATTCCTTCTTACTTTTCTTAATTTATAATCCCAGGAAGAAGTTTAGGTTTTCAATCATGCTCATCTCGAACTTTCCTTGCATTAACTTGACAAACTTTTAACAAAGAACTTCATTGTGGTACCGAAGATAATATCATCAACATAAATTTATACCTCTAATAAGTCATCATTTCTTCTTTTTAAAAATAAAATAGTATCGACATTTTTTTTTATAAAATCATTTTCAAGTAAAATTTTTTTAATCTATCATACCATGCATGTGGAGCTTGTTTTAAACTATAAAGAACTTTATGAAGTTTAAAAACATGATTTGAATAGGTATGATCTTCAAAACCAAGAGATTATTCAACATAAATTTCTTCTACTATGTATCTATTTAAAAATATACTTTTAATATTCATTTGAAATAGTTTGAAATCCATGAAATATGTAAATGTAAGAAATAATCAAATTTTCTCTAATCTAGTAATAGGTATAAAAATTTCATCAAAATCAATACCTTCTTTTTGATTATATCTCTCAGCTATTAGTCTAGCTTTATTTCTAGTTATTATTTTATTTTCATCTAACTTATTTCTAAAAATCCATTTAGTTCTAATTATTGATGTGTTAGGTGGCCTTTCTACTAAAATCTAAATATTATTTCTTTTAAATTGATTCTTCTTGTATTGTATTTATCTAGTTAGAATCTTTTTTAATTTCTCTAATATTTTTAGGTTAAATTTGAGATATAAAAACCAAATTATCATAAATATTTCTAAGAGAGGATCGAGTCCTTATCCTTTTTTATAGATCACCTATGATTAATTCTTAAGGATGTCCATAGGTATACCTTCACTCTTTAGGTAGATCATTATGTTTTGGTGAGGTTCTTTTTTCTTCCTCCTTTTGATCTTCTTCGGGATCCTTAGAGGGTGCATCCTTCAATGTTAGATTTTTCAACATTTGAAAACATGTGTCATAATTCAAAATATTTTCTTTTCTTGAAGATTTATTATTAGATTCATCAAAAACTATATGCATAGATTTTTCAACAACAAGAGTTCTTTTATTAAATACCTTATATGTCTTGCTAAATATGAAAAATTATAGAAAGATACCCTCATCTGACTTGACATCAAATTTATCTAAGTTATCCTTTTCATTGTTTAATATAAAACATCAACATCCAAAAATCTGAAAATATTTTATATTAGGTTTTCTACCTTTTCAAAGTTCATAAGATGTTTTTTTAAAATTAGACACAAATTAAAATATGGTTTAAAATAAAACATGATGTGTTAATAGCTTCTATCCAAAAATATCTTGGAAGGTCATTTTCATATAGTATGGTGTATGATATTTCTTCCAAAGTCTTATTTTTTCTTTCATCACTATATTTTATTAAGATATCCTAGGTACAAAAAAATTATGATCAATACCTTTTTTATTATAAGTATTTTCAAAATCTTGGTTTTCAAATTTAGTTTCATGATCACTATAAATGTAAACAATTAAAGTACCTTTTTTCATTTGAAATCGTTTGATTAAACTTAGTGAAAGCTAAAAAAGCTTCATCCTTATGTGCCAAAAGTTTCATCCATATAAAATATAAAAAATTATCTACAATGACTAGATCATATTTGACTAGATCATATTTCTTTCCACCTAAACTAGTGCTTATGGATCCAAATAGATCTATATAAAGCAATTCTAATGGTCTAGATATAGAAACTATGCCTTTTGATTTGAAAGAGTTTTCAGTTTATTTTCCATATTGATATGTATCACAAATTTTGTTATTTTCAAAATTAAGTTTTAGCAGATCTTTTACAAGATCATTTTTGTTCAATTTGAAAACTAGATGCATACTAGTATGTTCTAATCTATGATGCTATTACCAACTAGTCTCATTGACTTTGGCTTCCATTATAACCAGACATTGACCATCTCATATAGGAAGATCATCAAGATCTACCATGTAGATGTTTCCATATCTATGTTCAATAAACATGAATCCATTATCATTATCTAGAAACAATACATAATGAAGATTCAAAAATTATTTTAAATCATTTATTTCAAAATTGACTAATGCTAAGTAAATTATATTTCAATTTATCTACAAGTTAAACATTTCTATATGGCTAGAGAGGGTGATATAAACTTTACCGATTCCAATGATTTTGCCCTTTCCATTGTCACCAAAAATAGCATTATCCCCATTTAATATTTCAAGAGATGTGAATTACTTCATATCTCCGGTCATGTGTCTTGAAAAATCGCTATCTACATACCATAATTTTTTCTTCTCCTTAGTTACAAAACACACCTATAAAATAAGTCAAGTAGAAACTTTAGTTATCCAAGCCATCTTGGATCCTTTAGGATTAGTAGAGGTGGTTCCTTTTGAAATTCAAACTTTCTTAGTATTATTTAATTTTATATAATCATATAAATAAACTTTATATCCTAATCTACCATAATAATGACATGTGATGCTAAAGGATGCTAGAACAGTATTTTAAATATTTTAAATATTTTTATTATTTAAAACCTAATCCAGCTTTGTTAAACAGAGCTCTTTAATTATTCAAAAGCATTTCAATTTTTTTGGATCTCTATGTGAACTTTTTAATAAAAGGTTTAACTTTATCATGTTCTTCTTTCTAGCTCTTATTTTCTTTGATCAAGGCTTCATTTTCTTTTAAAAGATTTTCATTTATTAAGGCTAGCTTTTGCATTATCAAATTCTTGCTTTCTTGAGTTAAGCTTTCACTTTGTTTTGATAATTCTTCCTTTTCACTAGTTAAGACAAGCTTTTGATCCTTCAACTCTTTATTTTCTTGAGTTAAGATATCATTCTTTTTTATAGCTTTTCATTAACACTACTTAATTCAAGAACTTGTTTCTTTATTTATTTATTTTTTAGTTTTAGCTTCTTAAAATCATCCATGAGTTTAGTAAAAGCATCTTATAGTTCTTCAAATGCAAAATCAACTTTGCTTTCAAAACTTACCTCTTCCTCACGAGCCATGAAGTATAGGTTTGCAACCTTTTATATTTCTTCATCGGAGCTAGAGTCCTCACTCTCACTCTATTTGCCATCATTATCTTTTCTTGTACTTCCTTGAGGCTTTCTTGAGAAGGAAACAATCCATCTTCTAGTAACCCAATTTTTTATATTTGAAGTTGTTGCCACTGAATCCCCTGGACTGGGCTCTCTCGATTGGGATGGCTGGAGTGCACGTCTCTTGGTTCTTGTATAAATGGTCCCACGGGTCGGTGGTATTCCAGCGAGGGACACTCCGATGGCTAAATCAGTGGGACACTTGGAGCAACATAATGGAGGGATCGCAAAGAGATAGCTCGTGGGGAAGGAAGAGCCTACTTACCTCGGGATCCCCCTTTTACCTTATATAGGCACGAAACTTTACCGGAATCTATTAGGGGCTAGGCTAGAAATGGTCGATTTGCCCTTAGAGGAATCTTGGTAGTGGCCAGCTGGCACCAGGATGGGGTGGCATCGTGGAATCTGCATAGTAGTGGCACTGAGATGTTAGAAATCTATTGTAATAGAATTTTGATACCAGCTGGAAGGGGCCTCTGGGCCATCCTTGGAGTGGCCCGTTTTGGACCGATATGGGCCTGACTAAAGTGGGTCGGTCGGACCCCTGGGCAGTCGGTCGGATCTCTAGAAGGTCAGTCATACATCTGGGCATTTGGTCAGACCTCTGGTGGGTCGATCGGACCTCTGGAGGGTCGGTCAGATCTCTGAAGGGTCAGTCGGACCTCTAGGTGGTCGGTCGGACCTCTGGTGGGTCAGTCGGATCTTTGGAGGGTCGGTTGGACCTTTGGAGGGTTGGTCGAATCTCTGGTAGGTCGGTTAGATCTTTGGGCGGTCGGTCGGATCTCTAGGCGGTCGGTCGGACCTCTGGTGGGTCGGTCGGACCTGGCTAAAGGGTCGTCAGCTCCGATTTGGTTCGGAGGTAGGTCAGTTGTGTATACAATAAAAATAATAGAGATCATCATGTTGAATGTAAATAATCAACCCGGCAACAAGGTGATAATTGGCCTCGTATCGCTGTTGATGTTAACCTGTGCGGGCCACCAAATCACACATGTTCTTCTCCCTTTTATCGATCGACTAGTTTGGCAATTTGCTCCTCCATGCATTGGAGCTTGCTGGTGTAGTCCCTCAGGTCCTCGTCGTGTTGCTGATCATCATCGGGGACCGAACTACAGAAGAGTACGAGGCAGACCTTACTCTATTTTTGTCAGCACAAGTCCTCTACGACCTCCGAGGCTCCGGGGTCGTGTGGGAGTGGAGTCGAGGGACTCCTTGCTGTCAACTTCCCTCATCAGCAAGTCAATAACTGGTTCTGGATGCTGCGAGTGACTGCTATCTGTTTGACCGCCCCACTTCAGCCAAGCCCATATCAATCCAAAATGGGTCGCTCCAAGGATGGCCCGGAGGCCCTAGAGGCCCCTTCCAGCTAGTACCAAAATTATGTTATAATAGATTCCTAACATCTCGTGCCATTACTCTGCAGATTCCACGATGCCACCCCATCCTGGTGCCACCTGGCCACTACCAAGATTCCTCTAAAGGCAAATCGACCATTTTCAGCCTAGCCCCTAATAGATTCCGGTAAAGTTCCGCACCTATATAAGGTAAAAGGGAGATCCCGAGGTAAGCAGGCTCTTCCTTCCCCACTAGCTACTCTTTACGATCCCTCCATTCTATTGCTCCAAGTCTTCCACTGACTTAGCCATCAGAGTGTCCCCCACCGGAACACCACTGGCCCACGGGACCTTTTTGCAGGAACCGAGAGACGCGCACTCCAGCCAGCTCCAGTCGAGAGAACCCAGTCCAGGAGATTCAGCGGTAACAGAAGTAAATAGATTGCTCATTCTCTTTCTCCTTTTCCTTCTCCTGGCTTGGTTTTCTTTTATGAAGCTTTTTCTTATAGCCATGATTCTTTTTCCTCGTGAACCTTCTGAACTTTCTTGATATAAGAGCCATTTTATCATCTGAGTCTTCACTAGATTCTTTCTTGGTAGTTATACACTTGAAGGTAATAATCTTCTTTTTCTTCTCATGTTTAGCCATCTTTTTATTCAAGGAGAGCTCATATGTCACAAGTAAACCTAGGAGTTACTCAAGAAGAAGTGTGTAAAGATCTTTAGCCTCTTGTATGGTGGTGACCTTCGCATCCTAAGTAGTTGGAAGAGATCTAAGAATTTTGTTGATAAGTTCAGCATTAGAGTAAGACATGCCCAAACTTTTCAAACTATTTATGATGTTAGTAAATCTAGTATACATTTCAGTGATAGATTTACTAGGATCCATTCTAAACATTTCATAAGTATGAGCAAATATATTTATCTTAGATTATTTTACTTGATTAGTATCCTTATAGATAACTTCAAGTGTATCCCATATTTCTTTGACTAAAAAATAAGTAAAAATTATTATTAAACTTACCAGGATCTATAGCACAATAAAGTAAGTTCATAGCTTTTGCATTCAATTGAACTTGTTTTATATCTTGTTTATCCCAATCATCCTCAAACTTGGGCATAGCAATACCATCTACCATAATTGTTGGTTTGTGAGGGCCTTTAATGATGATCTTCCAAAGGTTGTAGTCTATAGTTTATATGTAAATGCACATGCAAGTTTTCCGGTATGTGTAGTTTATTTCATTGAACAAAGATGGATGGTTTGAAGCTCGTCCCTTGGCAACACAAGTACCAAATTAGGCTACCATTCGATCTTTGACTCTTAGGTATTAGATCAAATTCGTTGAGTACCAAGCCACCTCTGGTACCACTTGTTATCCAGCAAAGCAATCCAAATGGAGGCTGAATAAGGTTTTTCAAAACTTTTAACATGTACTGAATTTGAAATGCAGTGAAGTGATTATGCTATAATATATATGTGCAGATTATAGCTATATGCAATGCTTGAGAAAGGAAAAAGATGAAAGCAAGGCACAACAAATACATAAGGTTTATAGTGGTTCGGTGCATCCCAAGCATTTATGTCCATTCCCCAAGAATTCCTTGAAAATTTTATTATAATCTTTCAAGATTATAGCTAGTTTATTTTCCTGACTCACAAACCTAACCTAGTTAGTTTTTTCTTAGGCTTACCAATTATAACCTCACAACAAGCAAATCATAGTCTTGCAATCCAATTCCAAAACTTGGATATGCTTATCCCCTAATTTCAAATCTTTTGAAACTAGTTACAATCCAAAATAAGGTACAAGAAGTAATAAAACCAAAATCTCTCAAAAAGAGTAAAAAAGATTGATGAAGCTTATAGTGGAATCTCTTTTGAGTTGTCTTCTTCAATAAAAAGCCTCTTATGATTGCTTGAAGGCTGGTGGTTAAGAATTGATGGCACATTTTTAAGATCTAGGTTTTTGTTTTGATGCTTGTGCTTTGAAATATTTTCTCTTGGAAGAATTAGCTTTGTCTTTAATTCTATTATATCTTTAATATATTTGGTGAAGAATAAATATTCTTAGGACCTTCAAAAATTTATTTATGGCTATTGGAGAGTGAAAACTAGCCATTTTGAAATAAAATTCAAACTTCTGTAGTTCTAAAAATATAGCCATTGTTGTACTGTCAGAAGCTAAAGTGTTGACACTTAAGTCTATGAGTCAATATCTTGAGTTCATACTTTAAGTCTAAGTATCAATATTTGAGCTATTCTGAAAAATTCTACTCTTTGGATCATCTTGTGACTTTGATACTTGGAGCAAGAGATGAACCTTGAGTCGATACTTTAAGTTGACACTTTAAGTTCAGGTATCGACACTTGAGCCTATGCCAAGAATTTTACTTTTTATTATTTCTTGTGACTTTGACACTTGGAGCTTAAGCTGACATTTGAGTCAACACATTGAGTCAACACGTCAAGTCTAGGTGTCGATACTTGACTATTCCAGCTGAAACTTTGCATACCAAAGTTCTTTTTTTTCTAGATTTTTTCTGAAGGTTGACTCACCACATCCTTGAGTCGATACTTGACCTATGCCATCTAAAAAAATATATGCCAAATATAGAATTTTGAAGCTTTGACATGATTTCTTTTATTCTATTTTTAAGTTTTCAATAACTCATAATTTTCTTGGCTTTTCCATATTATTAAGACATCCAAAAACATGTAATTATCTTGCTTAAAGATTGATCATTTTATCCCAACTTCTACTTGATTTGAAGGGTACCTTAAACATTTATCTTAAAACTCCAACAAAATATTAGTATCTCATATATACTCAAATATTTTATTGTTCATTAAAATCAAGGCTAGAGTCAGCAAAAGCTCTCATGATACTGCAAGAGACATCTGATGCCTTGATGTGCAAGTCCTTTCTGGCCACTTTTAGACATACAATCCAAGCTTGGTACACCAAGCTCTTACTGGACTCCATCAACTCCTTTAAGGAGTTTGGCTAGAAGTTCATTACCTAGTTTCAAAGTAGTCAAAGGCCTAGGAAAAACTCCAACTTCCTTCTTCATCCAATAAGAGAAAGGAAAGTCTCTCCAGAGCTTCATGGATCACTTCAGAGCGGCTATGTTGGAGGTTTGTGGCCTAGAACTGGTGGTCACAATATCAGTCCTTATAAGGGGGCTTCAAGCTAGAGGCTTCTACCACTCCCTCTCTAAGAGATTCCCTTATGATCTTCCAAAGCTGTTGTCCTGCTCTAAAAAGTGCATCAATGCTGAAAAAGATATGAAAATAAAAAGAAAGAAAAAGGGAGAGCAAAAGTAGCCTCAGGGGAATTGCTCTCTCCTTCCTTCTCAACCTAAGAGGTAGAGTGACAAGGCCAGATCCCATCACTATTCTAAGAGCCTATGCCGTCGTCATGAAGAGTTCACAATATTGAATGCTTCTCAAAGGTTGATCTTGATGGAGATAAAGAACCAAGACATCATCTGCTAGCTTAGGAAGATGAGCAAGAGGGCTAAGAAGGATCCACAAAGAATTGCTATTTTCATTAGGAGTAGGGCATGACACTAAAGACCACCTCACCATGAAAAAGGAGATTGAATCCTTAGTCCATTGAGGCTATCTATGGATCTATGTTGGTCATTCCAAAGGTGTAGGGACTTTCGACCCCTAATCATAGCTCGCCATAGAGCCACCTATGGACAATCATCCCACCGACGTCTTGGTAAATACTATCACTAAAGGATTTCCAGGAGGCATCCTCACTAGCTGGAGGAGCCCATGCTCGTATAGTTCCTGAGTTCCCTCAAGCCTAGCAGCATAGGTAGGAGGATGTCATCATCTTCTTTGATTTTGATGCAGAGTGCATCCAAACCCCCCATAATGATGCCATTGTAGTTTCTCTTACTATCATAAATTATGATATATGGCATGTTTTGATTGATAATGGAATCTTTGTAGACATCTCATTTTATAATACTTTTAGCAAAATGAATCTCTTAAGGGACCATCTACAAAAGATAAGTTCTTCCTCGATAGAGTTATGAAGAGATGCCATCTCTGTGAAAGGCATAATCACCCTACCTATAACTATAGAACAAGCCCTGAGATAAACAACAATTATACTAAACTTCTTGGTGGTAAAGGTTTCCTTGGCATATAATGTCATCTTGGGAAGATCAAGCTTAATGCCCTTAATGCCATTGTCTCCACATACCATTTGCTAATGAAGTTCCTAACTGCCCAAGGAGTGGACAAAGTTCCAGGCGATCAAGCTCTGACCAGGCATTGTTATGTGACCATCTTTAAAGGCAAGAGGTCCCAAGAAGCATTACCCATTGACAGCCTTGATCTCAAAGATGAGTAGGTTGAGTAGCATGATCATCTAGTGAAAGAGCTTCTCTTGGTTCCTTTAGATGACCGCAACCCAATGTAGAAGGTCTAGATCAGGTCTCAACTAGAAGAGGCCTCATATGACCAACTCCTCACCTTCTTGAGAGCCAATGCAAACATCTTTGCATGGACCACCTTTGACATGCCTTGTATAGATCTAGAAGTCATGGTACACTAGCTACATGTCGACCCTTCATGCAAATCGATGAAGCAAAAGAAGCGATGCTTCGCCCCTAAACACCAATGAGCCATCAGTAAGAAATTAACAAGCTACATACTGCTAGATTCATCCACAAGGTCAACTACCCTGAATGGTTGGCGAATGTGGTGCTTGTCAAAAAGGCAAGTGATAAATGATGGGTATATATTGATTTTGCTAATTTAAATAAAGCCTATCCGAAAGATATTTTTTCTCTACCCTGGATAGACCAATTGCTTGATTCTACATCAGGGCATGAGATACCTAGTTTTAAGGATATTTTTTCTAGATATAATCAAATCTAGATGGCTCCAAAGGATGAGAAAAAAGCATTATTTATCATAGACCAAGGATTGTATTATTACAAAATCATGCCCTTTGATCTAAAAAATGTAGGAGCCACATATGAACATCTTATCAACAAGGCCTTTAAAGACTAGATTGGCCATCATGTCAAAGTGTATATTGATGACATGGTAGTAAAAAGCTAGCAAGTAGAGCATCATGTAGTAGATCTCAAGAAAACTTCCAAAACCTTGAGAAAGTAGTAGATGAGGCTGAACCCAACCAAATGTGCCTTTTGTATATCCTTTAGAAAGTTCTTAGGTTTCATAGTCTCACATCATGGAATCGAATCTAACCTAGAAAAGTTTTAGGCTATCCTAAAAATGTCACTACCCAGGACCCGAAAGGAAGTACAATGCCTAGTAAGGAAGATAGCCATACTGAGTAAGTTCGTCTCTCGGACAAGAAATAAGTGACTACCTTTCTTCAAAGCCCTACAATAGATCAAGGACTTCTACTGGACAAAAGAGTGCTAGACCACCTTTAAAGAGCTTCACACATACCTAGTTGCTACTCCACTCTTGTCCAAGCTAGGAGAGAGAGAAATGTTGTACTTGTACCTGGCCACATCCCCAGTCGTGGTAAGCTCAGTGCTTATCTGGGAAGATGAAGGAATGTAGAAGCCGGTGTACTATACCAGCAAGCTACTGAAGGATACGGAGACTCACTACCTGAAGATGGACAAGGTTGCAAAGCTCTCTTAATCTCATCTCGATGGCTCTAGCCCTACTTCCAGGTGCACTCCATTACTATCTTGACTAACCTACCCTTGAGGTTAGTCTTATAAAAGCTGGACACCTCTGAGAGGATTGCCAGGTGGACACTAAAGCTCGAAGAGTTTGACATCTACTACCACCCGTGACCTTCCATCAAAGCCCAGGCACTATTCGACTTTCTTGTGGAGTGCACACTCCCTAAAGAGGTTAGAGCAGAAGTAGAAGTAGCAGCCCCCATCCCAGTGGGTGACATTTGGATGCTACATATTAATGGGGCATCCAATATAGGAGGCTCTAGAGCAGGGATGATCTTCGCTAGTCCAGATGACAACATCATCGAGCAAGCCCTCCATTTTAGCTTCAAAACTTCGAACAATGAAGTTGGGTATGAAACACTTCTAACGGGTATGAGACTAGCCTATGGGCTTAGGGTACAGCAACTCCTAACTAGTCATAGGCCAGGTTTGTGGAGAGTACGAAGCCAAGGCTCCCACCATGAAGAAGTATTTGGAGAAGGTAAAAAAAATAATCCCTTCTTTTTTCTCTTATAAGATTGTGCAGATACCTAGGATGGAGAACTCTCGAGTGGATCTGTTGTCAAGGTTGGTGACCATGGGGTATCTAGAGATCCATAAAAGAGCATAAATGGAAAACATGGAGAAGCCTAACATTGAGGACAAGCCATCCCTGGAGATGTAGGTGGACTGTAAGCCATGCTGGATGGACCCCTTGATTTGATACTTGAAGGATAGACAATTGCCTAAGGATCATGCAATTGGCTTGATAAATCAAGAGCTACTTGATCTAGTACATGATGATCGAGGAAAAGCAATACAGGCCATTCTACTCGATGCCACTTCTTCACTACCTCTGACCTATGGAGCCTGGCAATGCCCTGTGCAAGGTCTATGACATCTATGGGAGTCACCTTGGAGGACGGGCCCTAGTTTATAAGATTCTTTGACAAGGATACTACTAGCTTGACATTCACATAGACTTCATTGAGTTTGTGTAATGCTGTGACCGCTGCTAGTGGCATACCAACATCCAGCATCAACCATCAGCATCTCTTACCCTAATCAGCTTATCCTGGCCATTTGCTCAGTAGGGGATAGACATCCTTAGCCCCTTCCCACCAGCCTCCAGGCAAAGGTAGTTTCTCATCGCCACCATCAATTATTTTACCAAATAAGTTGATGCAGAACTCCTAGCTTGGATCACTAAGAAGGAAGCTCAATTTCATCTAGAAGTCTATTATCTATCGGTTTGGTTTGCCTTGGATGATTATCACTAATAATGGTCGGTAGTTCAGTAATGCATCCTTCGATGACTTCTATGAGAACTTGCAGATCATCCATGATACACCTCCATCACATATCCATAGATGAATAGAGAAGTAGAAGTCACCAACCGAACCATTTTACAGGGTCTGAAGACTCAACTTAACAAAGCTAAGGGGTTCTAGGCAAACGAGCTATATAGTGCCCTTTGGACTTACCGGATGACATACTAGATTCCAACTGAGAAGACTTCATTCAAGCTCACCTTTAGAATTGAAATAGTCCTCTCTCTAGAGCTAGCTTGCCCTTGTATAGGGTCTAAGCTTATGACAAGCATCAAAATTTAGAGGACCTCAAAGCGACCTCAACCTACTTGAAGAAGTCTGAGAGAAGGCTCAAATCCGAATGGTGATGCACCGATGACAAGAAACTTACTACTTTAATTCTAGAGTCAAGGAGAAACAGTTCCACCAAGGAGACTTCATGCTTAGGAAGGCCGCAGTGAACCAGTTGATTGAGCAGGGAAAGCTCTCATCCAATTGGGAAGGACCATACCATGTCACCAAGGCTATATGTTTCGGTACCTATCATCTAGAATAGTTCGATGGGACACCCATCCTATGCATTGGAACTCTGACAATCTTCAACCATACTATCTTTAAGATTTCTCTTTAATTCATAAGCTAACTCTATTTGTTATGAAGCCTCTCCCTACTGTGAGATGTAGCCATCAAACTCTGGCCCATGGAGATAGAGGCATACTTGAAAAATCTTGGACAAGCTATGCACCCTAGGTGGGGTTGCCACTCCCCTATCAAAGCCCTGGATGAGCTCATTGACCTAGGCAAGGCAATATAGCCTTCTAAGCCCTAGTGGAGTAATCAAAATCCTAGGTTGGATTTTAATACCAATAATCTCCAGTTAAGCAATTAGTATCCCGGTCACGGCAATCCACCAGCTTCAAGTCTTGGTTAAGCAATCAGACTCCCAAGCGAGGCTCCCATGTTGTTAAGTGATCAGACTCCCAAGCATGGCAATCCGCCACCTTCAAGCCTTGGTTAAGCAATCAGACTCCCAGGTAAGGCTTCCATGCCCATAATCTCTAGTTAAGCATCAGACTCCTAGGCATAGCAATCCACCACCTTCAAGTCCTGGTTAAGCAATCATACTTTCAAGCGAGGCTTCAATACCCATAATCTCTGGTTAAGTAATCAAACTCCTAGAAAAAAATTGGATTCGCTATATACCCCCAGGCGAGGCAACTTAGCCTCTTTGGTATTCTACTAATTATAGGTCAAAGGAAAGCCCTGACTTCAGTTAGGGGATTGATAGCTTGTTGTTGGGTGGTCAAAAATAAACCTAACTCACTACTATAGCTAGGATGAGTAGGGATCATATCCTCGAGGATCAAGAATAATTATTTCATGAAGAAGAGCAAAAGAGAATTAATTATAAAGAGAGATTACAATAAAAAATAGGAGATTTGAAAGAAAATAAGTCTTAATTGATTAATTTAAGAAGCA
This sequence comes from Areca catechu, assembly GCA_021397845.1. NCBI lineage: Eukaryota > Viridiplantae > Streptophyta > Magnoliopsida > Arecales > Arecaceae > Areca > Areca catechu. The sequence continues at coordinate 153,325,428 of CM038052.1, forward strand.
AGAGAAGTCATCTAGGAATCCAAATCTACCATACAAAATAAGTTTTATTTTTTTTTATATTGTAATAATAATAATACTTGCAAATTAAGTATTAGTATAATTTATCTCTTGTTAGGTATGAACCATATATATATAAATCATGGCTTGTTCATTTACAGTGTAAATTATCTAATTTTAATTACAAAATTAGGGATTTAATCCACCATACTATAATCTACCTTTCTTAGGCATGTACTGCAAAATTTGATCACTTGTTGTTAGGCAGTCAAAAATAAACCTAACTCACTACTATAGCTAAGTTGAGTATGGATCGTATTCTTGGGGATCACGAATAATTATTTTATGAAGAAGAGTAAAAGAGAATTGATTGAAGAGAGAGATTATAATAAAAAATAGTAGATTTGAAAGAAAACAAGTCTTAATTAATTAATTTAAGAAACAAGTAAGAGAAGTCACCCAAGAATCTGAATCCATCATGCAAAATAAGTTTTATTTTCTTTTCTTTATGTTACAATAATAATAATACTTACAAATTAAGCATTAGTATAATTTATCTCTTAGTAGGTATGGACTATATTTGTAGATCATGGCTCATCCATTTAAAGTATAAACTATCAAATTTTAACTACAAGATTAGAAATTTAATCTACCATGCTGACGATCTACCTCTCTTAGGCATGTACCATATCTAGAGATCACAACATGTCGATGGATAGTATAGGCTATGTACATTAGGTCAAAACCTCAATCAGAAAAATAGATTAAGAGATAAGTAAAATACAAGTAGAATCTCCATTGCACAAAATTTATGTACAAAATGAAAAAACAAAGACCTGATTATAGGCTTCATCTTCATCACAAGTTGAAGGAGTCTAGCCACGCATCATTGCCATAAGCATCTCCTCCAAAATTTTCCTTCTTTCCCAAGCCTAATAATAGATCTAAACAAGAGGACAAGAAAATAAATAAATAAAATTTCTATTAAAAAACTAATGCCTGGACTATTGCCTATGTCCTTCTTTTATAGAGCTCATCAAGAGCTTTTTCCTGGTTAAATTTGGAGTCAATCTAAGTCAAAATCAACCGTATGTCATGAAAATACTCTCAGTCATCTGATCAATTGCTTGATGGGATGCTGGTCATTGATCATTGATCGATCCCTTTCCTTCTCCCAAGCAAAATGAATCCTTGCCAAAGATCTCCTCCTATTCAAATATGTCCATTGACGAATCTCAATGACTTCTCCCAGTCAATGATTGACTACAACAATGGGTGGATGATGGGCTTCTTTGGCCAGTGATGGCGGCTTGGAATGGTGAGGTAGAGATGATGCAGATAGGGAGGAGCTGGGCATGGCTGGCGATGAGTGGCGAGCTGCAACAACCTTAAGCGGAGGAAGATGATGGTGGCTAGTGGTGCTTGGACGGTGGATGGCTAGTGATGAGTGGTGAGGAAGAAATAGTGGCTTGGATCTTAGGAAGAAGGCCAAACCAAGAGGTAGCTCTGATAGCTTCTTTGACCATGGGCAAGCTCTTGGTGGCTTCTTTGGCCATAGGCGACGAGATCAGATGGAAATGGTGGCTTGGGAGGAAGATGGTTCATGAATGGGCTTGTGGACCGTGGTTAATAATCACCATGGATCGCCCACCACTTTTATAGACCGAGCGGTCGGTCCACCATGGACTGGCTACTTTAAGATCCATGTTAAAGCTAATTATGTTAATTTTTTCTTGATTTTGGGCCTGTTTGAACTCCGATTTGACTTTTTTCTAAGTCTTTGGATTTTAAAAATCAAGCTCTTTCTATTCATGGACTCCTTTTCTGCAAAATACTAATAAAAATATTAATTCTTAAGAAATATAAATTAAGTAATATTCATTTTAATATTTAAATTAGGATATTTAATAGACTTATCACATCCCCCAACTTATTCATTACTAGTTCCTTAGCAATACAATGAAAATGTAAGTATTGATTTATAACCATGTGTTATTAAGATCCTCCTTTACAAAATTAGATATAGGATTAAAGTTAAAAAAGTTAGCTAATTCAGTAACTGAGTATTAAGCTTTCGAAGTAAATTTTATAATTAGTATTATTAGAAACTTTCTTAAAATTCATCCAAAGATCTACAGTACTTATATTTATGATGGCTAACTTAGTATTGCAGTACTAGCTTATAAACAATAATTGTATCTTTGCTTATCACCTACTATAGTCAATTTTCTATACGCCCCCAAATTAAGCTCATGAACTGGGATAGCTTTCACACCACCTAATTTTTTTTCGATTGACAACATCTTTACATTGCTCACTTTTTGACATGAACAATAATGCTTACTCAGGCAAAGGTACTCGATTACTCAGTGGAAAACCAATATTTAGAACTTGTCTCTTTTTTTAGGCAAGTAGCTCTTTTCTTAATTTTTTTCAATAATAATTGAATCTTTAATTGACCTTACAACCAATACTTACTTTACTTCACTAGTGTGCATATACAATAGAAGTGCTAATAGTCTTTAGATAATCTAGGTAGGAAACTAAAAGTTTGAACAGCTAGTCTACTTTTTGACTCGCTATAGTTATTAGCAAATACTTTTTAAATTTTTACCTTTTTGTAATCTATTTTGTTCAAGAATTTCTTTTATGGAATAAAATTTATAAAAATTTTCTTTGCATAATTTTTCAAGATTTTAAAAAATTTTTAATGTATTTTCAAAATATTTTTAATTTTTTTCAAGAGGTTTTTCTCAACCCTCTAACTTAATTTTCATTGTTCTCAATGGAGTAAGGAAAAATTTGACAGATAAAACAAGGAGAGATACCACCTAGATGAGATATGCATCATGTATTACTAGGAACGACCATGAGGAGAAATCCATTATTCCTAAAAATAAAAATTACTAGAACCAAAGTTTGTAAAATAAAAAAAATTGAATTGCCTTCCAAAAAGTGTTAAGTTTAACATCTTCAACTAGACGTCATGGCTTATTCTGGTCCATATAAAGTTATAGCCTCCCAAACTTCTTTAGTAGCTAATTTCAAGAATGGTTTTAGGTATTGTCCATTAATTTTGAAAATGGCACCATTACTTAGATTTTTAATTTCTATGGCTCTATATAGAAGACTTCTTTCACTATATAAGATCCAATCCATCTAGATCTCAATTTTTCTGGAAATAGGTGAAGCCTTAAATTATATAAGAGAACTTTTTGTTCATGAGTAAAAGATTTTCTAAAAATAGCTAGGTCATGGAAGGCTTTAGTTCTTTCCTTGTAAATGTTTGCATTATCACATGCTTCATTGCTAATTTCCTCAAGTTCATTCACTTGAAGTATCCTCTAGCCTCCAGTTGCATCCAAATCCATGTTCAGTTGTTTTATGGCCCACATCGCTCTATGTTCTAGTTCTACTAGCAAGTGACATGCCTTACCAAATACAAACCTATATGGAGACATTCCTAAATTAGTCTTGAAAGCATGCAATATGTCCATAGTGCATCCACCAGCTTCAATGATCAATCTTTTCTATTGGAGCTCACAGTCTTCTCTAGAATTCATTTGATCTGTTGATTAGAAACTTTTACTTGCCCACTTATTTGTAGGTAATTGGGTATGGCCATCTTATTGATAATATTATACTTTTTTATCAATGATGCAAAGAATTAGTTATAGAAGTGTTTTCCAAAATCACTGATGATAGCCCTTGGAATACCAAAGTAGGAGAGGATATGTTTTTTAAGAAATTTTACAACAATTTTACTGTCATTGGTTTTACAAGGTATTGGCTCTACCCACTTGGAGACATAATCTATGGCTACTGAAATATACTTGTTTTTAAAAGATTATAGAAATTGTCCCATAAAGTCAATTCCTATACATCAAAAAATTTCATAATCAGGATTGGATTCATAGGCATTGTATCTCTCTTCGTGATCTAGCCTATTTGCTGGCATCTAATGCAACTTTTGTAATATTTATAAGCATCCTTAAATAGGTTGGGCCAATATAATCCACATTGAAGCACCTTTGCCACTATGCTTTTAGCTTCAAAATGACCACCGCATGCTTGGTCATGACAAAAGGATAATATGCTCCTAACTTCTTGATCTGATATGCATCTTCTAATAGTTAGGTCAGGACATTGTCTAAATAAATATAGATCATCCCAAATAAAGTATTTCACTTGGAAAAATATCAATTTTTTTCTGAGTATTCCAGTGCATCAAAATTTTACCGGTGGCTAAATAATTAACTATGTCAACGTACCATGGCTCTATGGTAATGGACATAAGTTTTTCATCGGGAAAGGACTCATTGATAGGTAACTCTTTAGTGGGTGTGATCGCTAGCCTAGATAGATAATCAACCACTACATTTTTAGTATTCTTTTTATTCTTGATCTCTAGGTCGAATTCTTGTAAAAGCAAGATCCATCTAATTAAGCATGCCTTGGCAACTTTTTTTGAAAGAATATGCCTAATGGCTAAGTGATCAGTATAGATGATTACATGAGACTCTACTAAATAAGACCTAATTTTTTTCAATGCAAATATTATAGCTAAAAGTTTCTTTTCAGTAGTTGCGTAGCTGAGTTGTACATGATTTAAGGTCTTACTAGCATAGTAGATTATTCAAGGTAGCTTATCAATTCTTTGATCTAGGACTGCTCCTATGACATGATCAGATGTGTCACACGTGAGTTCAAAAGGTTGAGTCCAAACAAGTGGGTGAATAATTGGGGCTGAAGTTAATTCTTTCTTTAAATATTCAAAAGACTTGAGACATTCAAATGTAAAGTCAAATTTGACTTCCTTGGCTAGTAGGTTAGTTACTGGTCAAGCCACTTTGCTAAGATTTTTGATAAATCTCCTATCAAATCCAACATGTCTAAGGAATAATCTAATTTTATTAACTGATTAAGGTGGAGAAAGATTTACAATCAGATTTATCTTAGTTTTATCTACTTCTATACATCTTTTTGAAATCACATGGCTAAGGATTATGCCTTTCTTCACCATAAATTGGCATTTTTTCTAATTTAGTACTAGATACTTTTCCTTAAATCTCTCCAAAACTAGTCTGAGATGATATAGGCATTCAGAAAAAGTAGACCCAAAGATAGAAAAGTCATCCATAAAAATCTTAAGGAACCATTCGACCATATCTGAGAAAATACTAATTATGCACCTTTGAAAAGTGGATGGTACATTACACAAGCCAAACAAAGGGCATATGTCTATAGACAAAGGTTCTATATGGAAAGGTGAATGTCATATTTTCTTGATCTTCTAGGGCTATAACGATCTAATTGTAACTAGCATATTCATCTAAAAAGCAATAAAAGTTATACCAAGCTAATCATTCTAGCATTTGGTCTATAAAGGACAGAGGAAAATGGTCCATCCTAGTGAGTGTATTTAGTTTTTTATAGTCGATGCAAACCCTCTATCCAGTTTGAATTCTAATTGGGACGAGTTCATTGTTATCATTTTGTATTACAATAAATCTTGACTTCTTGGGCACCATTTGCACAGGGCTTACCCAAGAACTATTTAAAATTGGATAAATTATACTATTGTCAAGAAGTTTTATAATTTCTTTCTTTACTACCTGTTTCATGGTTGGTTGAGTTTCCTTTGGGGATCTCTTATAGGCTTGGCTTCCTCTCCTAAGTGAATCCTATGTTAAACAATTAAGGGGCTGAACTCCTTTATATCAGTCATGGTCCATCCTAAAGCCTTCCTATTTTCTTTAAGGATATTTAATAATTCTCCCTCTTGCATGTAGTCTAGGTCTACTGAAATGATCACTGGCAAGATTTCTAAAAGGCCTAGGTATTCATATTTGAGGTGCTTGAGAAGTGGTTTTAGTTCCAATTTGGATACTTTCTCCACTAATGGTTTGGCCAATGATTCGGTCATTATCTCAAGTGATTCAATTGGAAGTTTCCATCTCAATTTTTCATTAATTACAGCAATCTTATTAGCTTCCTTGCCATCTTGGTTTATCCAAAGTTCCAAATCAAGCTCTTCATCGCTAAGGTCAATCGAATCATAGACATAATCTTGAACATAATTCAAATAGCTTGTTTGATTTGTACTGGTGAGGTTAAAAATATTCAAATCAATTAATGTGTTCCCAAAGAAAAATTTTATTGGCCCATTTTGGCAATTGATTTGGATATTAGCTATGGCCAAAAATGTCTATCTAGTATAACTAGTATGCAACTCTTCGGATTTATTACCGGTTCAATTTCTAGGATCACAAAATCTGAAGGGTAAATAAAGTTACTAACTTTAATTAGCACATCCTCTATTATTTTCCTTGGCACTTTTAAAGATCGATCAACCAGTTGTAGGATAATTCTCATTGGCTTTAGTTCCCCCAATCCAAATTGATCGACTGAATATAGTAATATATTGACACTTGCCCTTGAGTCTAATAGAGCCCTATTGATGAGGATGTTCCCTACAATGCATTAAATACTGGGAAACCCTGGATCTTTGTATTTCGCTATATGTGGTTTGATAGGTAAGAGCTCACATTGGCTACCAGGAAGGCTCTCTTGGGTACATTGGTGGTCTTTTTCTTGGTACATAGGTCCTTAAAAAATCTAGCATAAGCTAGGACCTGTTGGATCAAATCCAGTAAAAGAATATTCACTTTAACTTGCTTAAAGACCTTCAAAATCTTATCTAATTAGGCTAAATTTTAGTTGGACTTAAGTTTATTTGGAAATGGTGCTACAACCTTGATCTTTGTTTCATCAGATTCTAGCAAGGGCTCAGCTTATGGGTTGGGTATTATATCAGGTTCTAATGCCTTAGGTTCTTTGGGCTAACCCTACTCAACTAATTATTCAGAGAGTGGGACTTCTAATTCTTCTTCTTCAAATGCACTCACCTAGTTATCTATTTATCTCCTAGATCTCAATGTATGAATAGCATTCAATTGGTTAATCTAGGTTTTTTATTTCAGTCCTTAATTATTTAGATTTCTAGGGTTAGCCTTGGGCTGACTCAATAGTTTATCCCATTCTCTTTCACTCATAGTTGTAGCTAACTGTCCTACTTACATCTCTAAATGAGCTATAGCCTGGGTATTAGAGGATAACTATTGACCAGTGCTCTACATAAAGTTATTCAAGATAGCATTGGTGCTGTTAATTACAGCATAGGTGTTAGCTTGGAATTTAGCTAGAGTTTCTAAGGATTTCTTTAGAGAACTATATCTTATTTCATTATCATTGACTGGTGAGTTATTTTCTATAGGATTGGACCTTGGGTTGGGTTGGGCTGGTTGAAGCTATGACCACCTGTGTTAGGACCTTGTGACCAAGGAAAGTTTAGATGGTTCCTCCATTCTAGGTTATAGGTTGGTGTATTTGGATTATTTGTCATTCTTTGATAGGTTGTGTTGACCTGTGCACAACCATTTTCAGTTTGGATCATGAAGTGGAGACACTCTTCTACTACATGTCCTAAATCATTGCATCCATTACATATAGGTGTGCATACTTGTTTACTTAATTTACAATGGCCTATCCCTTGAGTTCCAATATTTGTTCTATCCTACAAATCAAGGATACCATCTTAGCCTCTTCGACTATGGATATCAAGATTTGGTTCATACCATCTCTTGACGTTGTGTTTCTAGATTCCCTGTTCCCTACCATTATAGGTTTTTTTTTTTTAAAAATCCTCTAGAAATAGCCAAGCTTCATTGGATGGTTTTCGCATAAAATCACCCAGACACATTGATTCGAGCAGGGTTTTGGAATTCAGGTTTAGACTTTCATAAAAAGTTTGGCATAGCTTCCAAGTCTCTATCCCATGGTGTGGACATTGGCTCAAAATGTTCTTAAATCAGTCTAGGCATTTCCAAAAGGATTATTTTCCTAATTGAAAAATTGGGTAATCTCATTTCTTAACTTGGCTATTTTATGGTGTGGGAAGAACTTCTTCAAGAACATTTTAACAAAGCCCTCCCATGTTATGATTAATTGGGTAGGTAGACTATACAGTCGTTTCTTGGTATATTTTTAAAAGCAAAATTAATTAGCCTAAGTTTAATGGCATCTTTCGAGAGTTCATATATTCTCATAGTATCATACACTTTCTCAAATTCTCTAATGAAAATGTAAGCATCCTTAATTCCAGTGAATTTGGGGAGCATATTAATAATTTGAGGCTTAATCTCAAAATTGGTAGCATTAGTTTGGAATAGTCGAATGTAAGATGGTTGGGCAAATCCAATCGAGTAACAATAGTTTCTCAAGCTTAGGGGATATCCTAATTCCTCCATGGTTAACCTTAAGTTTTCTTGATTAAGGTTAAGGTTTAGATATATTCTCACTAGTCGACCAAACTCCCTTTTTCAAGTTATAATTTTAAATTTTGTTTGATTATTATAATTTTAAGAGAAAGAGGAGAGAAAATGAAGGAAGAAGGAGAGAGAAGAATTCTAAATGTGAGAATCTAAGGAGTCCTAAATCTAAAGACGATAGAGGAAAGTATTTTAATTAGATTAAAATTTTGTTAGCAAATAAGTTGTTAAATAATATACTCTTTATCCTAGGATTAACCTATGTCTAGACAGCTCCTAACTACCAAGGCTATCTTGGAGCCCTCCAAGTCAAAGACTAATTAATTGACTAGCCAGGTAAGGGTAAGGTCGATGGGGATTCTCTTGTTGCTTTCTTAGAAACCAAATAAATTGGCCAGATTAGTCAATAGAACCAATTAAAAATCAACTTCCTTCAGGGTTGTATCATCCTTGAACCCCTTTTCTAGACACCAATCGATCAGCTAATCTTGATCCAATCTAACTTTTTCAGAAGCCTTGTCCTAGTGAGCTCGAATATCCTAGGACCAACATCTAATTGATTTTAAATTAAAGATTTAGGTCATAGTATGAAGGATGATGTTTTGTTGGCTAAGGAAGGATGATGAAATCTCCACCTTATGTTATTTAGGGGCTTATGCCCTTAAGGTATTTTATGAGAATGCAATGCAAATAAAACAAGGTATCCAAAAAAGTTAGAAAGTTTTTAAGGTTTATTATGTATTTCCTTAAATTAATTAAGTATTATGGAAAGATGTCTTTTTTTTAGTTATTTAAGGAAGTTTAATTAAAAGAGAAGGTTAATTAGGTTAGGAGTTGACTTGTGCAAAGAAGAAAAGTAAATTTTTTTTTATATGCTAACAAGAATAAAATAAAATTTAAAAAAAAAGTTAAGGCAACTAAAATAATGAAGGCAATAAAACTAATGAGAACAATAATTAGAATAGAAAAGAAATAATATATTTTTTACTTTTTTTGCAAAATAATTATTTCTTGGTCCCCAATAACGGTGCCAAAATTTGATCACTTGTTATAGGGTAGTCAAAAATAAACCTAACTACTATAGCTAGAATGAGTAGGGATAGTATCTTCAGGGATCAAGGATAATTCTTGCACAAAGAAGAGCAAAAGATAATTGATTATAGAGAGAGATTAGAATAAAAAAATAATAGATTTAAAAGAAAACAAGTCTTAATTGATTAATTTAAGAAGCAAGTAATTAGAAGTCACTTAGGAATCTGAATCCACCATGCAAAATAGGTTTTATTTTCTTTTCTTTATGTTGAAATAATAATAATACTTAGCAATTAAGTATTAGTATAATTTATCTTTTATTAGGTATGGATCATATCCATAGATCATGACTCATCTGTTTAGATTATAAACTATCTAATTTTAATTGTAAGATTAGAAATTTAATCTACCATACTACGATCTACCTCTTAGGCATGTACCATATCCAAAGATCATGATATGTCAATAGAGAGTATAGATAGTATATATTAGATCAAAATCTTAATCAAAAAAATAGATTAAAAGATATATAAAATAAAAGTAGAATCTCTATTGCATGAAATTTAAGTACACAAAAATTAAAACCTAATTACAGGCTTCATCTTTATTCCAGGTTGAAGGAGTCTAGCTGTGCATTACTGCCGTTAGCATCTCTTCCATAATTTTCCTTCTTTTTCAAGCCTAATAAAAGATCTAAATAAGAGAACAAGAAAATAAATAAATTATATTTTTATTGCAAAACTGATGCTTGGACTATTGCTTGGGGTCCTTCTTTTATAGAGCTCATCAAGAGCTTTCTCTAGATCAAATTTGGAGTCAATCCGAGTCAGAATCGATCGTATATCACAAAAAATATTCTCAGCCATTCGATCTATTGCTTGAGGGGATACTGGCCAGACTGAGAGGGAGCTCCGATGGCTTCTCTATTGGGTAGGCTCTCAGCGACTCCTACGGCCATGGGCAGCGACAATCAGATCACAGTGGTGGCTCGGGAGGAAGATGGTTCATGAAATAGGCTTATGGACTGGGATTAATGGCTGTCATGGAACACCCACCACTTCTATAGATTGAGTAGCCTGTTGACCATGGACTGGTTGTTTTAAAATCCATACTAATGCTTAATTATATTGGTTTTTTCTTAATTTTAGATCCATTTAAACTTTGATTTGAGTATCATTTCAGCTGTTGGATTCCAAAAATCAAGTTCTTTCTATTCATGGACTCTTTTTCTTTAAAACACTAATAAAAATATTAATTTTTAAGAAATATAGATCAATTAATATTTATTTTAATACTTAAATTGGGATATTTAATAGACTTATCAGAGACCCTCCTTCCCCACATGTGGAATCCTTTGGAATGGAATAGGAGGATCATAGCATTTTATTCGATCCATTTTCAGAGCCCTGCATATAATAGTAATGGGGAATGACCTTTGCTGGGCCATTGGCTAACCTCGACCCTTTATTCTAAAGTCTTGGATGAGCTTCATATCCTAGACAGAATTGGTGAACTTTCTATTCTAAAATCCTAGACGAGCTTTGCACCCCATGTAGGATCGTAGAATCCTCTCTTAGGTGAGCTTCATGTCTCAGCTAAGGTCGGTGAACCTCTATTCCAAAGTCATAGATGAGCCTCACATCTCAGGCTAGGTCTCCACGCCCTCAATTCTAAGTCTTGGGCAAGCTTCGCGCCTAGACAAGGCTAACAAACCCTCTATCCTAAAATCCTAGGTGGTCCTTAAGCTCTAGGTAGGGTCTTTGCAACCTTTATTCTAAGTCAAATGAAGGTCGCACACCCATATAAGGTCGTTGAGTCCTTCTAGCAGCACTGCTCTTAGGTGAAGCTGCTCTTAATATATCCAGGAGAGACCAACATCTTCTAAAGCTTTAGCAAGCAGAAACCTCTTGAATAATGGATTGAAGCCTAATATGAAAGCACATGAAATATTGAAAGCATTTTGGAGATAGCAAGCAACATGCAAACATAAGTAGATATCAAAAAATAAAGATTTTTTTTGTTAATAGAAATCAAGTTACATATGTTTGCGGCTTTGTAGCTAGATTACATTGCTTCAAGAATCCTTCCAAGGAAACAAATGGAGGATAGGGATAGCTTACAACTACCCTGAAAGGCCAAAACATAACTTACTAAAGATCCAAAGTTTCTTTGATGCTTCATGCCAGTAATAGAAGGATCAGGATCAAGTCCAAGCTTCCTAGAGCCCCAAAATTCCTTCTATGCCTTATTAAAAATAACAAGGCACCTCCTTCGAGCCCAAAAGGCTTCCAGGTCTCCCTGAAGTGCATGGAGGTGAAGCTAGCCAAAAAAGAGAAGATATGAATCGTGCTCTAGTAACCCAGCTAGCATACAGAGCATGGAGGTAGACCTCCTTCGATTGGGTGAAGGTGATGAAAACTACAAAGCCTCACCCATAGGTAGAAGGAGGAGAAAATCTCAGGAGACCGAGGATAGTGTCGAGAGCACCAAAAGGCTATCCCCCACCACATCCTTGGTGCAGACTCACTAGCTATCAAGCAAGGCAAGGTTTCCAAGGCTACTTCTACTCTTGACCTGGTTGCTTCTCCATATAGAGCCAGGTCTTGCTTGAGAAGAAACTAGATTATGAGGCAGAGGATTATTGGCCCTCCTCCAACTTCATCCTCTAACCAGTGATAGTCACAATCCAATGACCAGATCACTAGCCATTTCCAATACCTCCTATGCTAAGGTAAGCATCCATCAGTACGCTCTTGATCCAGTCTAAGTACTTGTCTAGGAGAGAACCCTTCCATCAAGAAGGGGAACTCAACACTCATACTAGAAGGAATCAATTATGGCTCTAAGGTAAGCATCCATCAGTACGCTCTTGATCCAGTTTAAGCACTTGTCTAGGAGAGAACCCTTCCATCAAGAAGGGGAACTCAATACTCATACTAGAAGGAGTCAATTGTGGCTTTGATATCCTTCTAATCACTCAAATCCTGGAAGGACTTTGCAAAGATCTTCTTCTTTAGCCCTCTATTTATAAAGGGATTGGGAGAGAAACTACTATGCTAGTAGCCAACCAGTGTTCGACAAGTATCCACATCACATTGATCAAGCACCTACACTTTCCCAGGATCAAAAGATGAGGCATCAAGCACTCCATCCAAGCTTAACATCCCCTTGGGGGGCAGTGCATTTATGGTCGCAGTGCTCCCATCAAAGCGATACCATAAATATGCTAGTTTTTCTTTAAGAGATATGCCCAATCAGAGTCTCCTCTGGGGATTAGGTCTACATAAAGTAGTGCATCATACCACATTGCACCTCATGATTGGCAAACAAGTTAGACTTGCATGCCTCCCCCTAGAAGGCAATCAGGTGTGAAGGACATAGAGGCATCCCAAGATGCATGCAAGAGCATCCTTCTCATAATAATGTATCAAGTATATACAGAACATCACTGAGAAGAAAAGTTGGAGAAGAAATAGAAGGGATTCTTTATTGAAATGGAGAATACACATAGCAGGATCAAGCCCTTCTATAAGTCTCACTCTCCTAGCCCTCATAATCCTCACCCTCTCTCCTACGAAGGCACTTACAAGAACAAGGGGTCTGATTTCTAAATAACAACCACGAAGTATCATCTCACAGCATGCTAAGCCTTGGTCAAAGGATTCAATGGTCATAGCTATAGGGATCTCTTGAGAAATTGAACCCCGATGGCCCACCACCAAGCTTACAACACAGGGCTTGGGTCATCTCTCTGGCATGCTCTCAGGTGGTTAGCCTCATGTAAGGACCGGAATAGCTTTATCCATGTTCTAGCCAAGTGCCACACAACCTCACTTCTTTCCCAAAGAATGGTGATCCAAAGGAAGTTTATCTCTTGTTGCAAGTCCACACGATCTCGATCGAACCATCGTGTCCTCTGCAAGCCATCCTTGCTCATGGCTACCTTGCTTGCCATGGGGCAAACTACTTTGTCCTCCTCTATACTAGCCTCAATGGCAATGCCGGACAATGTGCTCTGCTTACAAGGTGCTTCTCCTTCACCATCCTCACCAATGATGCCGGATAGCATGCCCAGGTCATGAGAGCCTCACCTACAAATCTCACCCTCATTGCTGACTAGTGTGGCATGGGAATGGGAATGTGGGTTACAAACTTTGTTGCCAACAACCATCTAAACCTCCTTATCAATGGAGATCCATGCTATGTCAGGTTCCGTTTGGGTTCCATAGCTAATGACGACCCTCAGAGGTGCTCCAGATGCCCAAGGATCACCTCCCCTCAGCCTCGCCACATCCTGGTAAAGAGCTCCTAGCTCCCTCTATAGTTCATTGTTTCTTGTAGATAGGCTGTTGAGCTCTCATGCAAGGATTTAGTTAGCCTCTTTGACTGCACTTAACTCTTTTTCTACCAAAGCCTAGACTTCCTTAGTGGATTCCCGTGCTTCCTCTATGAAAGTGACTCTCTTTGCAAATGTTGCATCATGTTCAGCAATGGAATGCTCCAGTGCCTGAGCACAGAAACTCACCTACAATACCAACAGTATCAGTATCTAGTGAAGGTTGTGACTGTGACCCTCAAGAGATATGCCACCTACCTTAGTGGCATGATGGTGCAGGGATGCTAGCACCTCCTCCACCAACATGTATCATAGCATTGTAACATCGATAGGAGGGTAGAATCTAGCACCAGCCCCTAGCCTTCAGGATGTCCGAGCTACCCTCCTAGTTGCCTAGTGGGCGGCAAGTATCCTGATAAGGGACACTGGCATAATAGTAGTAGAACTAGCAGCCACTAGCACCTCCTCTATGAATGCTGGGCTCCCAAACGATGCCTGCGATGCCTCCATCGCTATCAAAGACTCTGCTTCTTTAGTCACCATTATTGGCGAAGCCACCATGATTGCTCCTACCTCACCATGTTGGTCAAAAGCCTCTACTGGGGCACTGTCGCCACCTAGATATGTCTCCGTTTCTAGGATCGGTTCTGCCTTCAGAAAAGTATCAGTAGAGCCTTACAAGGGTACAGGTGCCTCCTCGTAGGTTGGTCGTTGATCCTTATCTCCCCGCCAAGGCCTACCTCGCCCTTCTCGATGGATCGATCACCATCCTTCGCCTTCAACTTAGCATCCGGCCTTACTTCAATGGGTTGGTCACTCACCTCTACTCTAACAATAGGACTGGTTTCAATGATTTCAAAAAGGGATGCCAACATTGGAGCAATAAAGATGGGGATTGTAGAGGGGACAAATTCCATTTGTTCTTCCATAGCCTCTACCCTAGCCTTCTTAGTGGCTACCTCATGGCAGCTGCTCCTCTTCCTCTTCTTTGGTGGTCAAACCTTTGATATCCTGACGTACAACTCCTACCTAGATAACTTCATCTTCTATTCAAACATTGAATAAGATGCAGAGCTTCGTGTCAGGGCATTCAAAAGGAGAAGGTGAATAAAAGAAAGACAAAAACAAAAGGCTTCTTCATGTCATTGTAAATCTTTATAAAAAGGACTAGAAACAAAACAAAAAAGAAAAGTCAAGGGGCGGGTGAGTTCACTTCACTGCCCTTCCCTACATCAAAGCTGCTAGACTCGTTGCTAGAAGATGACCTCCCCGAAGATAGTACATCGAGATCGATGTTCAGGTAGTACTTCACCACCTTCCTTCCATACCACCGGGTGTCCTTGGCATAGGCATCCTAGCAAGAATCTAGCAGTTCTTGGTGAAAGTCTTCTCCCTTATGGAAGACCTCAATGGCCTCGGTAGCCACCTTTGAGACCTAGTGCTCGATGAGGGATGCTTTCTCTTTAGCTTCAATGAGTGACCCTTCAATCTGGTGATCTCCTCATTCACCTCATTGAGCTGAAGTTCTCAGCCTGGTTGATTCGCCCTTTATATCGGTGAGCGAGACCCTCAGCCTGGTCGTTTAACTCTCAACTCCACTAAGTAGACCTTTCAGTGATATTGCTTCACTCTTAGCTTTGGCAAGTGACTCTCTCAGCATTGTCACCTCATCTTTCCATTAAGCCATATCCTTCTTTAGCCAGGTGACTTCGACTTGGAGATCTCCTACTAGTGTTAATTCTACTGCCAGTTTACCCACAGTCTTCTCACCCTAATTTTTCCTGGTGGTCAAATATTCAGAGATGATGTTCAGCTCTCTCATAGCATCATCCCATTTGCTTTCTAACACCAAAATGCATCAATGAACCTGCTTTCTATCATTCTCCAACCTTGCCAAATGTTAAGCTATCCCCATGCCACAAAGATACTCTACAAAGGAGCCACCCATTAAGCTATTAGCAAAGTTCTTTAAAAATAGAAAAACCCAAGATTATTGATCTTACCACCACCAGGGCACAAACGAATTGTTTAATGCTATCTGAAACACCCTCCCAAAAAAGTTCATCCTTGAACTCAAGAGGCACAAACTTCTCCAACATTGAATGACAAGTTTTCACGTCATGAGTTTTAAGGCCAGACGTAGCCAGCAACCTCACCTCCATCATCTTTGGGTGGTACCTTCTTAAGCCCAACCTCTCTTCATGGGGGGCTCAGTGACCTCTTCCACATTCCTACTATGGCCATTGCTAGCCTTGCTTGGGGCCGTTGAACCCTGCCGGCTACCTAATCCACGATCACGACAGTGCCATAGCCTATCTTCACCATCTCAGCAACCTCGATGATGACCCTTACCACCTTATCGATTGAAACACCGATGATCTTGGAGGAAGCCTCCCTACTCTATGAATATGGGCTCCCTCTAAGTGTTGTTGTTGCCTTTTGACCTTTGAAGTCTCCTCTAGCTTGACCAAAACTTGCTTCCCTTTCCTATCTTCTATGGCTGAAGCAGGTCTCTAAGTCGTTGCCTCTACTTTCTGAAGTGACAAGCCTGCTAAAAGATAAATCATCATTTTTCATTTTAAAAAAGGTGAGAAATTCAGAGAAGCCTGAAGAAATATGTATCGATGATGGATCGGTCCCTGCAACACAAGGCTGCTAAGAGATCCTCTTGCAAGAGATCTTCGAGGGAAGGAACAATAGCTGTCTCCAACCTCTACACCATCTCCTTCTCTAGAGGCTATAATTCTAGGTGGTCCTATGCCCTCTTCCTATCCAACAACCCATAGGCAGTTGGCAATGGATAGGTTACCATGGAAGTTATGAAGAAGAACTAACCCTTCTAATGATACACCTTTGTTAAACCCTTTGGAAACTGGCACCCCTTCCTTGATGAAGCATACGACTAGCCCTACGAACTAGACTTCAACTAAAAGAAGGCCCTGAAGACTCAAGCATGAGGCATGTCCCTGTGTTGCACCAGATAGTAGAAAAATCCCATGATTAGCTAAGATGCATTAGGGACTATCCATGTAGAGCATACCTGGTAGAACCTAAGTAGCTCAACCAATGACTGCGAGAAGCGAAAGTCTCAATCTAGCCCTGAACACCTCTTCGTATAGCATTACTGAAAAAAAACTAAGCAGGTGGTTTGACAAGATCCTACACTAGGCATGCAAACATCTGCGGGAGCAGAATGGATTTTAAAACATTTTTAAAATTCGTTCAGCGGAAATCTGCTCCGCCAGGAACTAATCTAAATCTAGTTGCATTTAGGCATGTAGGATAATATAAAATATTTGCATAATATTAAACAATTAAGTCTATCCATGCATGATTAAAAAATTAATTTTCCATACCTTTATTCTGCCTGGAATAACTCTGGAATAAACCTGGAATATACTGGAATAACTGGAATAAAGTTATTCCAGTCGTCTTCCTCCTTGGAACTCTGTTTTTGGCTTGCAAAACATCATCGGAACACCTCCTTCTGGACCTCCGTTTGCTCCCAAATTTGAGCAGCAGCAACTTGGACAAGTCTACTTCGATTTGCCACTAATAACTGCAACCAAATGTAAGCCAAAAAATTATAATAAATCACCAAAGTCTGCTGCCAGATTTCTGTAGCAGAACTGGGCAGCAGACTTTGGCCTTCGTTTTGGAGCAGTTGGGGCGATCCCGGTCTACGTAGCTTGCTCCTAGGAGTAGAAGGATACTCCCTTTAGAGGGGAGACATGCCCGGGGCTCTCGGATCTGCCTCCATGCATGGTGCTAGCCGCTGGAAGAGGGCATCACGGTCACATAATTTCTGCAACAGGGCAGAACTTGAGCACTTGAAACAATGGGATTTAAAGCCTTGTTTCTCTCCCTCACAAGCTCCTAAACCCAGTCCCAAAGCTCTCCACTTAAGCCTCTCAAACAAGCCACAAAGACCCTCAATATTCTCCCTCTGAAATATTCTCACGGTGAAAAACTCAAACCTTTGAAACAGGGACGTGTTGTTTTTATAGGACAGCAACAGGGAGAGGGAGGTGGAGAGACGGAGAGGTTGGGAACAGCTGTTGTTAATCACCCAATTAACCAGCCATTAAACTAGGATTAAACCAAACATTGGAGGGAGGAGAAGAGGCAACGGGTGAAGGGAGAAGAAACACCTCGTCATGGCTTTCATGACGCTTGGAATTCCTCCAACAAAATCACCGTGTAAACGGTCCAAGGCTCAAAGAAAAAATCGGTTCAATTAAACCGGTCCAATCCCACTTAAAACCCCTTGGTTCAATCCAATTAAACCAATCCGGGCCTAATAAAATTGGTTCAATTGGTTCACAACCAATTGGAGGCCAAAACGAACTCTGAATCAATTCAAAACTGATTCAAAAAAATCCTGGCGCAGTGCTGGTCAACCCGGAACAATTTTCGGTTGACACGGACAAGGGCAAGACGGGGAAAAGAGTGCTAAAAAATACTGTGACCATAAAACCGAGACGATTTCCAATCGTAATCGGTATCCAGATCAGAGAGTAATCCTCTATGGCGTGTGACCTCATAGGTTCGAACCTAAACGGTAGCACTGGAACAATTCCAGTGCCAGCACAGGAAACCATCTAGCAATGGATCCCGGCGTCCGGATAGGTCGAAGATGCAGGAGCAAACTAACGAACCTCTGGCATATGGTTACCGTATAATTCATCCCTTTGACCTCTAATGCTCAGGATGACTGAGATTGGGCTGCCAACCCAGACTGAGTCAATCCACTAGGTGTCTCAACCTTGCAAGCCCAGTGACTCTTCACTAGGACTACCCCGGTCGAGGATTTGCTAAATTGAGATACTACGAGACATTCAATCCAAACTATTTCGACAGGTCAATTCCATCTTGGTCCATCACTGCTCCACAAGTACTTGCCTATACCCAGAAACCTTCCGTCACCGGATTAAAAATCCAGGTAGTCCGACACCAAAGCACAGGGAGTTGCTTGCAAGCTACTGTGATGATCTCAGGTCAGAGGGACACATATACCCATATCCAATCGTGAGTTTCCCTTTGGCAGAAAGGGGCTGCACGGAGTCGCGTTCAATGAGATATCATATATCCCACTTGCAGATCACATCAGTGTCACCACACTCATTTGGTCAAGAGGACAACCAAACGATGTGAACTGCAACAACCTATACTTGATATATTACCGTTCAGTACAATATATCCTTTGGCTGTGAACCGGGTTTAAGGACCACTCGATACATCCTCTCTATATCGAAGTCAGTGTAGTCCTAAGGACTTCATCACATGGAAAGAGCTCATTTCAAGAAAATATAATATGTGATGAGCTGCCAAAAATAATATTTTATTAATTCATAAAATGAATACAATACTCAGCACAACCGCCTACAACCCAGGCGATTGGCTTTGGGACACAATTCCCAACAACTCCCACTTGTACTAAAGCCAATCAGAAGAGTATCTAATACCCATTTCCCATTTATAATAGTCGAACTCTTTTATTCTGAGGGCTTTAGTGAAGGAGTCGGCCAGATTTTCTTTTCCATCGATCTTCAGAATATTGATGTCGCCTCGTTCTATGATCTCTCGTACGAGGTGGTAGCACCGCAGAATGTGCTTGGTGTGGTGATGAGCTTTTGGCTCCTTAGCTTGAGCAATGGCTCCAGTGCTGTCACAGTATACCGGAACAGGACCATCTAGGGAAGGTGCCACCCCTAGCTCTCCAAGGAACTTCCGCAACCACACAACTTCCTTTGCCGCATCTGATGCTGCACTATATTCTACTTTGCATACCGAGTCTGCAATAGTTGCCTGCTTGGAACTTTTCCAGCAGATTGCTCCACCATTCAGGGTAAATACAAACCCTGACACACTCTTGCTATCATCTCTATCCGACTGGAAACTGGAGTCAGAGTACCCAACAAGTTTCAAGTCAAGTTCTCCATAAATCAGCCATTATTCTTTAGTATTTCTTAAATACTTAAGGATGGACTTAACCACCTTCCAATGCGCCTCACCTGGGTCAGACTGGTATCTGCTCACTACTCCTAGTGAGTATGCCACGTCTGGTCTAGTACAAGTCATAGCATACATGATAGAGCCTACTGCAGAAGCATAAGGTACTCTACTCATGTGTTCTCTTTTCTCAGGAGTTGTCGCACAATCCTTCTTGGAAAGAGTAATTCCATAACCTATCGGGAGATAGCCTTTCTTGGAATTTTCCAAGCTGAACTGTTTCAGCACGGTGTCAATGTACGTAGATTGGGACAGTCCCAAAAGCTTCTTAGATCTATCTCTATAGATTTTCATACCTAGTATGTAAGAAGCTTCACCCAAGTCCTTCATGGAGAACTGAGATGATAACCAGACCTTTATTCCTTGTAATGCTGTGACATCTTTCTCGATTAAGAGAATGTCATCAACATACAGTACTAGGAATACAATCACAGAACCATTAACCCATTTATAGATGCACGGTTCTTCTTCGTTCCTAACGAAGCCAAATGATTTGATACACCTATCAAATCGAAAGTTCCAACTTCGAGACGCTTGCTTGAGTCCATAGATGGACCTCTGCAACTTGCATACTTTTGATTCATCTGTGGATGTGAACCCTTCAGGCTATATCATATACACCTCTTCTTCTAGCTCCCCATTTAGGAAAGCGGTTCGGACATCCATCTGCCAGATCTCGTAATCAAAATATGTTGCCAAAGCAAGCATGATCCGAATGGACTTGAGCATTGCCACAGGGGAGAAAGTCTCGTCATAATCGATACCATATCGCTGATGATACCCCTTGGCAACCAGACGGGCTTTATAGGTCTCTACCTTCCCATCTGCGCCCCTTTTCCTCTTGAAGATCCATCTACACCCGATGGGTTTTATTCCTTCAGGTGGATCAACCAATGTCCAAACATTGTTGATTTCCATGGACTCCATTTCGGATCGCATGGCTCCAAGCCATGCCTCAGAGTCAGATCTCTGAAGTGCATCCATATAGGTGATCGGATCCACATTATTCTCATCGAGCTCAATGGGATCGCCGTCCCGGACCAAGAAACCGTAGTATCTATCCGGCTGACGCGGTATTCTACCGGATCTCCTAATGGGTTCTGGGTGTGATTCAATCACAGCCGGTTCTACGATGTCCTTAGAGTGTGTAGGTTCTTCTATTGGCTGAACTTCATTAAGTTCAATCTTAGAAGCTATAGTTCCTTCTCCAAGAAACTCCTTTTCCAAAAAGATAGCTCTAAGAGCAACGAACACCTTTTGTTCATTCTCCAAGTAGAAGTAATACCCTTTGGTTTCCTTAGGATAACCAATGAATAAACACCGGTCAGACCTAGGACCAAGTTTGTCTGAGTCTAAACGCTTTACGTAAGCCGGACAACCCCAGACCCGAAGGTGTGAGATTGAGGGTTTACGTCTATTCCACATCTCATACGGAGTGGAGACAACAGACTTACTTGGAACATTATTTAATAAGTAACAGGCTGTCTGAAGCGCAAATCTCCAAAATGATAGCGGCAGAGTTGCAAAGCACATCATGGATCGAACCATGTCCAACAAGGTTCGATTCCTCCTTTTGGACACACCATTTAACTATGGTGCTACTGGAGGAGTCCATTGAGAGATAATTCCATTCTCCTCAAGATATGTCAAAAAAGCACTAGATAAGTATTCACCACCTCGATCAGATCGAAGGGTTTTAATACTTTTTCCAGTTTGCTTTTCTACTTCATTACAGTATCGTTTGAACATTTCAAACGATTAAGACTTATGACTCATTAAAAAGACATAACCGAATCTTGAAAAGTCGTCTGTAAAAGTAATGAAATATTTGTATCCTCCTCTGGCACTAACTGTCATTGGTCCACATACATCAGTATGTATTAGACTTAGAAGTTCTGTTGCTCGTTCACCCTTTCCAGTAAAAGGTGACTTGGTCATTTTACCAAGTAAACAGGATTCATAAGTGGGCAGTGATTCAGAATCACTGACCTCGAGGAGTCCATCTCCTCGCATCTTGTTTATCCTATTTTGGTTAATATGACCTAGCCTACAGTGCCAAAGATACAAATCATTGACATTATCTAACCTTGGGCGTTTGCAAGAAGTGTACATTACACTAACAGGCCTTGATAGTACGTATATGCCATTATTTAATCTAGCTTTCATTATAACAGAGTTATTCAAAATAACATTGCAAAAATCTCCTTTTCCTTGATAGTTCAAAACCACAATTGGCCAAAAGGCCTACAGAGATTATGCACATAATGAAACTAGGACAATAGTGATAGTCGACTAGTTCGACAGTACAAGACTCAAAGACAAGACGCAGGACTCCGATCGCCAGTACTGGAACACGATTTCCATTCCCGACGCTCAGAAACTGTTCTCCATCTTCAAATCTTCTGCTAACTTGAAGTCCCTGTAACAAATTACAAACATGAATTGGACTACCAGTATCCAATACCCAGTTAGCAGTATCAACAATTGAGTAATTACAAGGTTTTATCATATAAATACCTTGTTCAGCAGACTTCTGCTTCCTCGGCCTGTTCGGATCAAGGGATGCAATATAAAGAGGACAGTTCCTCTTCCAGTGTCCCTTCTTCTTGCAGTAGAAGCACTCTGCAGAAGACTGATCAGCCTTATACTTCCTGGTCTGACTAGGGCCAGGAGCATTCAGTACCTTCTTTCCCTTCTTATTCATTTTCTTCTTTCCTTTCTTAAAGGGACAACGACCTCTACTTCCTCCCACTAAATTCACCACCCCCTTATTCAGTTGGTGGTCTTTCTCGAAAATCTGCAGCAACCCCAAAAGACCATGGTAGTTGACTGCAGGCTTGTTCATTCTATAATGATCAAGAAAGTCAAGATAGGAGGAGGGAAGAGAATTCAGGATCGCATCCTTGCCGAGTTGCTCGTGCAAGGGGCATCCGAGTTTGCCCAGTTTTTCAATCAGCTCGATCATGTACAATACATGATCAGTGACTGAACCACCATTCGGCATCTTGGAGTTGTAGATGGCACAAGACACTTTGTACCGTTCTACATCATCTGGGGTGCCGAAGGATTCCTTCAACTTTTGAAGGATTTCATCAGGTTGGGCCTCCTCGAATTTGTGACTGAACTCGTCGTTCATCGCCGCTAACATAATGCAACGGACAGTAGTCCGATCAGAGACCCACTTTAGATAAGCATCTCTGACCGCACTCCGTGCATTTGCGGGAGGGATTTCAGGTGCCAGATCCGTTATTACATAAAGGATCCGTTCATGCTCCAGAACAATTCTCAACCTTCGATACCAACTATCAAAGTTGTGACCCTTTAACTTCTCGTTGTCGAGAAGTGACCGGAGCGATAAATTAGAAGACATCTGAAAAGAAAATAAGACCAAATTAGTGTATGAATTAATAATTTAACCAAAAGACTTGGACTTTAGTCTAAAGGTTTCTCCCACTAATTTTTCAGATTGGTAGCCTCTAACTCCAATCCGTGAAAATACTTTTTCAAGTGGGTACTGAAATCCAATAGGCCTCGCATGAGCCCGACTATGGCCAGCTCGCCCATACGAGCCTAAAGGTAGGTTCGTAAACCAATTGTTTTCCTAAACAATTTTCAATATTTATTTTGCCCCAGAGAACACCCCAATCGGCCTAGGGGCCTCCTATTACGGGTCTCTGGTTAGGTCCAACCATTAAAATGACAAATCCAATGCTTCCAGCTAACTAAAGACCAAGCCCGACTATGGCCGGCCCACCTGGTCCCGTTAAGGAGGTTGCATTGAACCGTCATCGATCAGATAGAAATTCCAGTCGCCGGATGTACACCCGTTCTATGGAACTATCGATGCACACCAAGCTAGTGGACACATTTCTATCCAACTTAATGGGAGGCAAAGACACTATCAACTCCTTGACTTAGTCTTTTTAAGAACCTAATAATTTTAGAGGATTTTTTATAGTTATGACAGAAGAAAAAGATAAGGACATGGATCATCCTCCCACTGAATCAATCAGATTCCAGGTGGGTTGAAATAAATCAACAAATGATCCATGGGCACCTATAGATCAGTCAGACCGATCAACCTGGGTGACATGGGTTAACTCGAGTCATTGAGCTTTTCCAATCAGTTCTGGTTGACTCAACTAGCCAGGTAGGTGAGATCATGGGTGAGTATCCGCCATTAACCATCTTTCCTAGACACCAACCAAGTTGGCCAGGAAAGAGGTAGCCTCATACAGCCATGATCACAATGCCAAACCTACCTCGACACCAGTCGGTTTACCAGACTCGATCAGACTAGCCTAAAGACTCGGGCATCCACTGAGCCACTAATTGGATCCATTTTAGATGAACGGATCAACTAATCTAACTATTAGATAGTTCTAAAGAAGGACCTTAAACAACTTTTGTTTAATCTTCTTGTAATCCGGTTCAACTAAACTTAGGTCCAACCCAGTTATGGATCCAACTAGTCAGCTAACCCAATTTAACCCAAAATGGCTTATGCAAATTTGATTAGATTTCATAAACTTAAAAAAAATTTTAATAAGCCAAACACTTAATTAAAATAATTTTTAATTAAGTCTTCATGTAAAACATATTTTTACATAACAAATCATGCATCAAAATATTTTACAAATATTTTATAAAACATGCCTACTAGATTAGATTACAAATATAACCTGGCTCTGATACCACTGAAAGGAAACTAAGCAGGTGGTTTGACAAGATCCTACACTAGGCATGCAAACATCTGCGGGAGCAGAATGGATTTTAAAACATTTTTAAAATTCGTTCAGCGGAAATCTGCTCCGCTAGGAACTAATCTAAATCTAGTTGCATTTAGGCATGTAGGATAATATAAAATATTTGCATAATATTAAACAATTAAGTCTATCCATGCATGATTAAAAAATTAATTTTCCATACCTTTATTTCACCTAGAATCACTCTGGAATAAACCTGGAATAGACTGGAATAAGTGGAATAAAGTTATTCCAGTCGTCTTCCTCCTTAGAACTCTATTTTTAGCTTGCAAAACGTCGTCGGAATACCTCCTTCCGGACCTCCGTTTGCTCCCAAATTTGAGTAGCAGCAACTTGGACAAGTCTACTTCGATTTGCCACCGATAACTGCAACCAAATGTAAGCCAAAAAATTATAATAAATCACCAAAGTCTGCCGCCAGATTTTGTAGCAGAACTGGACAGCAGACTTTGGCCTTCGTTTTGGAGCAGTTGGGGCGATCCCGGTCTACGTAGCTTGCTCCTAGGAGTAGAAGGATACTCCCTTTAGAGGAGAGACACGCCCGGGGCTCTCGGATCTGCCTCCACGCACGGTGCTAGCCGCTGGAAGAGGGCTTCACGGTCACATAATTTCTGCAACAAGGTAGAACTTGAGCACTTGAAACAATGGGATTTAAAGACTTGTTTCTCTCCCTCACAAGCTCCTAAACCCAGTCCCAAAGCTCTCCACTTAAGCCTCTCAAACAAGCCACAAAGACCCTCAATATTCTCCCTCTGAAATATTCTCACGGTGAAAAACTCAAACCTTTGAAACAGGGACGTGTTGTTTTTATAGGACAGCAACAGGGAGAGGGAGGTGGAGAGACGGAGAGGTTAGGAACAGCTACTGTTAATCACCCAATTAACCAGCCATTAAACTGGGATTAAACCAAACATTGGAGGGAGGAGAAGAGGCAACGGGTGAAGGGAGAAGAAACGCCTCGTCATGGCTTTCATGACGCTTGGAATTCCTCCAACAAAATCACCGTGTAAACGGTCCAAGGCTCAAAGAAAAAATCGGTTCAATTAAACCAGTCCAATCCCACTTAAAACCCCTTGGTTCAATCCAATTGAACCGGTCCGAGCCCAATAAAATTGGTTCAATTGATTCACAACCAATTGGAGGCCAAAACGAACTCCGAATCAGTTCAAAACTGATTCAGAAAAATCCTGGCGCAGTGCTGGTCAACCCGGAACAATTTCCGGTTGACACAGACAAGGGCAAGATGGGGAAAAGAGTGCTCAAAAATACTGTGACCATAAAACTGAGATGATTCCCAATCGTAATCGGTATCCGGATCAGAGAGTAATCCTCTATGGAGTGTGACCTCATAGGTTCGAACCTAAACGGTAGCACTGGAACAATTCCAGTGCCAGCACAGGAAACAATCTAGCAATGGGTCCCGGCGTCCGGATAGGTCGAAGATGCAGGAGCAAACTATCGAACCTCTGAAATATGGTTACCGTATAATTCATCCCTTTGACCTCTAATGCTCATGATGACTGAGATTGGGCTGCCAACCCAGACTGAGTCAGTCCACTACGTGTCTCAACCTTGCAAGCCCAATGACTCTTCACTAGGACTACCCCGGTCGAGGATTTGCTAAATTGAGATACTGCGAGACATTCAATCCAAACTGTTTGGACAGGTCAATTCCATCTTGGTCCATCACTGCTCCACAAGTACTTGCCTTTACCCAGAAACCTTCCGTCACCGGATTAAAAATCCAGGTAGTCCGGCACCAAAGCACAGGGAATTGCTTGCAAGCTACCGTGATGACCTCAGGTCAGAGGGACACAAATATCCATATCCAATCGTGAGTTTTCTTTTGGCAGAAAGGGGCTGCACGGAGTCACGTTCAATGAGATATCATATATCCCACTTGCAGATCACATCAGTGTCACCACACTCATTTGGTCAAGAGGACAACCAAACGATGTGAACTGCAACAACCTATA
This sequence comes from Areca catechu, assembly GCA_021397845.1. Lineage (NCBI taxonomy): Eukaryota > Viridiplantae > Streptophyta > Magnoliopsida > Arecales > Arecaceae > Areca > Areca catechu. Next base: position 153,351,877 of record CM038052.1, read on the forward strand.
CTTGATATATTGCCGTCCAGTATAATATATCCTTTGGTTGTGAACCGGGTTTAAGGACCACTCGATACATCCTCTCTGTATTGAAGTCAGTGTAGTCCTAAGGACTTCATCACATGGAAAGAGCTCATTTCAAGAAAATACAATATGTGATGAGCTGCCAAAAATAATATTTTATTAATTCATAAAATGAATATAATACTCAGCACAACCACCTACAACCCAGGCGATTGGCTTTGGGACACAATTCCCAACAATTACTCAGGTCATCGACCCCATGGCTGCCCTTTTGAAGGGACCCGATAACTCAAGCCCAATTGATGCTGGAATGTTGAACTCCTCACGGATCGATCCTTGCGAAGTCCCCTTCATCAAGAATTGACTCGATCACTTTAAGAGTATCTTTAACCACCATTGATCCCACCACATGACCTCCTAGAGCACACCAAGAAAACAAGACAAAAGAAAGGGAAAGAGGGGAAAGGGGAAGAAGACCCACCATGCTCATTACAGCACCTCTCATAATAGCAACATGCCTCCTTAGTAACGAAGATCTTAGACTCTCCCATGGCGGATGACAAATATAGAAGGATGGTACCCCACTCCATTTCATTTAAAGCTTCTAATTGATAGTGGTAGCCTAGGTGCCATAATGATTGCCACAATGATTGGCAATGCTTTGCTTGTGGACATACGCCTATATTTTACTGGGTGCACCGTTTTGCTTAAACCACAACCATTTTGAGCCATGAGCCACCATCATGTGCCTATGATCACTCCGAATCATCATGTGTGCCTCATTAAATGCGGCAAATGCATGCGATTTGACTGGACATGGTGTTTCAGGCCTTATCCCAAGTCACATGCAACCTGTACCACAAGCATCCACCGCCTCATCTAGCATAAAGTGAAGCATCCTCCAAATGCTTCACCTATTGGGACCAAAGGCGAACCATCCAAGCAACTAACTTTATCAAGCGAAAGTCCAGTGTTGAGTCCCATGATCGTCAACCTCTACTTCCTATATCTCAGGCAAAGGAGATGCCTCATCCAAGGAAGTAGGGAGCAACTGATACATCTGGCAATGGTCAAGCCCACGTGGATCCTTGCATGGCTTGCCACCTTATCCTCCAACTCAACACATAAAATGGGTCCTTCAGATCTGGACATGTGGCCCTAGAGATCACATAAAAATATCTTGCATACCCTCCTCTTATAGATGGGCATGTAACCTTGTACCATGACCCTCTGACACTGACCACTACTTGTTAATATAGGTGCCCTATGAAAGCACACCTGCCATGAAAACAAGCTCTGCACCATCTCCAAGGGTATGCACTTTGCAATAATGTGCCGACCACCACTTCCTGCACTGTATGATATCTCTTAGGCATTAGGTACTCTGTATATCTTGCCTATAAAATCTGTTCTTCGAACCCTCCAGGTAACTCCTTTTTTACAATACTTTTTCCCAAACAAGTTTCTTTGAAGGTTCTAAATCCTATGAGAATCTTGATAGTTCTCTCAGAACTACCCAAAGGCTCTAGATTACTATTTAGGTGAAGGATAGGTCCACCTTACCTTGCCTTATATTCGCTCACTCTCTCATGTGCCTCGCCTATTTCCACTTCCATCGCCTCATCCACCTTCACTACCTTACTTGCTTCCACTCCATCTCTCTCTTGCTCCATCACCATACCATACACCTAAAAACTATAGATGCCTCTCTTCTATTTGCTTCCATGAAAGATTGACTTAGACATCGAAAGGTCCACCATGGAGAACTACCTTATGATGGTGTCTTCTTTATTTTACAAGTTCTGAAATGTCCATGCTTAACAAAGGAAAATTTTGAGCCATCCGACTCAGCAACCACTTTTAGCCATATCAGCAAGTTTCAAGCAAAACTACGGTAGATTGGTGCTAGAGGAAGGGTCGTTGGTCCTAACAATTATTAAGAGGATATATAGTTTTTCCTTTCCATATGCAGCCATGGTGAGAAAGAAGGAAGTGGTAGGATCCACCTTTCCTCCTACAAAAGAGCCAATAGTCTTGATGGAACATCCCCATGCTCTCCCAAACCAAAGCACTGGCGGGCCTTCAACCATTCTTCCAGTCACCACCGAGCAATTCCATCAACTCCTATTTTTAGTCAAGTTGCTTGCAACTATAGTACAAGCTCTATAGTAGCCCCCAACACAGCCTACCGCAAGGCTAATCGAGTATCAGCCCTCATACATTCCCCCTCTGGCATAGGGGTAGAGGTAGACCAGGATGGTGTAACCCATTCTATTAAAGCAAAAGCACTCCTGGTGGCCACAAGTGGTGCCCCTAGAGGATGTTGCACTGTAAGGAGCGATGCAGGAATGGCTTGAATAGCTTGAATAATGGCTACCAAGTTCTAGACCTGTAAAAAGAGTAGTTTGAACTGCTTCTCATAAACTATCACTATCTATAGAGATGGAGAGGCCCCTGCTAGTGTTGGTAGGGGCTAGTTTGATGGGGATCCAGGGCAGGTCCGGGTACTTTTATATTTTTTCTTATTTTTTCAAAAAAAATTTTATTTTTTCCAATACCGCTATTCCATCTATCCCCGCTATTCTGGTTTTGTTCTCGGTTTATCCCCGAGTTATCCCAGCTTTATTCTATCTCCTGCAACCTTTCTCCCGTGAATTTTTTAAAAGTTTCGAACCCTAGCCCACCACCCCTCCGGCCCTAGATCCGGGCCGCCCGCCCTCCGGTCGCCCCTGCCGGAACGCCGCCGAAGCTCGACGACCCCCGCCCTCACCAGAGAAGCCGCCGCCACCGTCGTCGCCGCCCACGCCCGTGGGAAGCCGAACGGACGCGAGGCATCCGCCCGCCACAGCCCACGGCCGACATCGCTGCCGCCACCGGCCCGCTGCCCGCCGTCGTTCCCGTCGCCCGCCTGCCCTCGCTCGACCGCCGGTGGGGTCCACCGCCGCCCACGCCCGTGGGAAGACGAACGGACGCGGGAGGCGTCCGTCCGCCCGCGTGCGGCCGTGTGGCGCCGCCACCCACCACCTGACGCCGCCTGTCTGCCGGATACCGTCCCGCTGTCCCCGGCCTCCCCGCCGTCCACCAGCCATTCCCGGCGCCCAGGAGGTCTCCCACGGCCGTGGGAGACCAAACGGCATGCTTGGCGTGCCGTGCCAGCCATGTGCCGCCTCGCCTGCGACTGCCGCTGGCCGTCCGCCGCTCGCCACCCGTTGGCCCCGTCCGCCGTCTGCTTCCCGATCGCCGACCGTATGCTCCGTCGGGAGATCGGTCCTCTGCATGGCCGTGAGACGGAGTTGCATGGATTTCAGAGCACCCAATATTTCAGAGCAGCATGCTTTCTGGAGCAGATTATCAAGCCAACATGCTCTTCAGAGCATATCAGCACTATTTTTGATGCAACATGAATTTTGATGTAATTTATTTTCCTTTTTTAGTTTTCTTAGAGGCTAAGAAACTGAGGGTTTTGGTTTTTCTATATAAAGGCCCCTCTCCCCCTGTAATAATCAGAGAGAGAGTTGATATAGATTTTTGGGTTGGTTCTGGTTCTGGTTCTAGGTTGAGGCCCATTTTTCTTCGTTCCCTGCTGTGTGCATTATGGGTTCGATGAGGGGTGTGAGGCGTTCCATGCTGTGTGCATTATGGGTTCGATGAGCACCCTAGTTATCCCCTATCTCGTCTTCTTTATCCCCTCGTGTCCTTCGAGAGTCATCCTAGCGCATCTATGTGAGAGCCCTGCTATGTGCATTATGGGTTCGATGAGAGCTCAGGGTAGCTGGTGCTGTGACCCCTTCGGGAGGGTAGCTTTATGCTTAGGGTAGCTGGTGCTGTGATCCCTCGGGAGGGTAGCTTTAGGCTTTGACCCCTGACTTTCTATGTGCGTTCCCCGCTAGAGTGAGTCTCAGGGCCATGAGTTCCACTTCCCGGTCCCCCATCTTCATCCTTCCTTCGCACATCCATCTAGAAAAAAATTGAAAACAAAAGAGATCAGCTGTCTTAGGATTTTAGTGTCAGTATGCCCTAGTCCCGGGAGGCTTCTTAGCGCTCCCATGGTCCTAGTTTGTTTAGTTGTTTTACTGTTTTTCAAATAACCAGGTTACATCGATTTTTTTGTCCCGCATCAATTTTGGTATCAGAGCGAGTTGTGGATTAGGGTGTGCTCCATCTTTCGAACTCGACGGAGTCGAGTTCTTCGCGGTCGAGGAGAATGATGGGGATCCATGGTAGGTCCGAGTATTTTTCTATTTTTTCTTATTTTTTCAGAATTTTTTTATTTTTTCCTATCCCGCTATTCCATCTATCCCCGCTATTCTGGTTTTGTTATCGGTTTATCCCTGAGTTATCCCAGCTTTATTCTATCTCCTGCAACCTTTCTCCCGTGAATTTTTTAAAAGTTTCAAACCCTAGCCCACCGCCCCTCCGGCCTCAGATCCGGGCCGCCTGCCCTCCGGCCGCCCCCGCCGGAACGCCACCGAAGCTCACCGGCCCACGCCCTTGCCGGAGAAGCCGCCGCCACCGCTGTCACCAACCATGCCCGTGGGAAGTCGAATGGACGCGGAGGCGTCCACCCGCCACGGCCCACGGCCGACGCCGCCGCTACCACCGGCCCGCTGCCCGCCGCCGTTCCCATCGCCCGCCTGACCTCGCCCGACCGTCGGTGGGGTCCGCCGCCGCCCACGCCCTTGGGAAGACGAACGGACGCGGGAGGCGTCCGTCCGCCCACGTGCGGCCGTGTGGCGCTGCTGCCCACCGCCTGACACCGTCGCCCGCCTGTCCGCCGGACACCGTCCCGCCATCCCCGTCCTCCCCGCCGTCCACCGGCCTTTCCTGGCGCCCGGGAGGTCTCCCACGGCACGCTTGGCATGCCGTGCCAGCCATGTGCCGCCTCGCCTGCGGCAGCCACTAGCCGTCCGCCGCTCGCCACCCGCTGGCCCCATCCGCCGCCTGCTTCCCGGTCGCCGGCCGTATGCTCCGTCGGGAGATCGGTCCTCCGCATGGCCATGAGACGGAGTTGCATGGATTTCAGAGCAGCCCATATTTCAGAGTGGCACACTTTCTGGAGCAAATTATCAAGCCAACACGCTCTTCAGAGCATATCAGCACTATTTTTGATGCAGCATGAATTTTGATGTAATTTATTTTCCTTTTTTAGTTTTCTTAGAGGCTAAGAAACTGAGGGTTTTGGTTTTTCTATATAAAGGCCCCCTTTCCCCCTGTAATAATCAGAGAGTTTTGATATAGATTTTTGGGTTGGTTCCAGTTCTGGTTCTGGGCTGAGGCCCGTTTTTCTTCGTTCCCTGCTGTGTGCATTATGGGTTCGATGAGGGGTGTGTGGCATTCCCTGCTGTGTGCATTATGGGTTCGATGAGCACCCTAGTTATCCCCTATCTCGTCTTCTTTATCCCCTCGTGTCCTTCGAGAGTCATCCTAGTGCATCTATGTGAGAGCCCTGCTATGTGCATTATGGGTTCGATGAGAGCTCAGGGTAGCTGGTGCTGTGACCCCTTCGGAAGGGTAGCTGGTGCTGTGATCCCTCGGGAGGGTAGCTTTAGGCTTTGACCCCTGATTTTCTATGTGTATTCCCCGCTAGAGTGAGTCTCAGGGCCATGAGTTCCACTTCCCGGTCCCCCATCTTCATCCTTCCTTCACCACATCCATCCAGAAAAAAAATTGAAAATAAAAGAGATCAGCTGTCTTAGGATTTTAGTGTCAGTATGCCCTAGTCCTGGGAGGCTTCTTAGCCCTCCCACGGTCCTAGTTTGTTTAGTTGTTCACTATTTTTCAAATAACCAGGTTACATCAATTTTTTTGTCCCGCATCAATTTTGGTATCAGAGCTTAGATTAGGGCTTATTTTCTGCAATTTTTTAGTCCGTATATGCTCTCTTATTTTAATTATTTCTCTCTGATAAAAAGTTTAAAAATTCTAAAATTTGTTTTGCTAGATTCACAATAATTCACTGTAATTCTAAGAGTTTTTACAGATTTTATTATGGCCTGTGAATTTTCTGCAAGCCAAAATACAGTCTGCAAATTTTCAGCTCTATTCTTTTCAGCAAGACAAGTTTGGAAGTTTTAGGGTTTTGTTTAGCATTTTTTGCATATCTTTTAATTTTAGTATATTTCCTGCATATTAGGCCATAATTTGCAAGTTTTCTTCTATTTAAGAAAATACCAAAAAAAAATTATATATTCTCCAAAAATACCAAAAACATCTAAACCCTAATTTGCATCCTTATCTGCTTGCCATTATTGCATAATTTACTTTTAAGGGCACTCTTGCTATATCAGATGGGGGGAGGATTTGATCACCTCTCCTTAGCCCAAAACCACATCCCTTGCATTCGGTCCCAAGCCTTAACCTAAAATTAACTAGACTTAATTTGTCCTAGTGGGCTAGGGACACCAACTGGTTGGGTCTGGACTATGTGTCAGATCATTGTGTCAAGCTAACCCGTGTGTACTTTATGCTCAGTGTCTAGAATGGTGGTTTAGGGATTCAATCCCAAAGGGCTTGTGTGCTGGTCCGCCTACCTGGCCAATCTCTGATTGGTGTCTAGGATTGGCAATCAGGGACCTAACACTCCCCTTACACCTGCCTGGCTGAGTACATGGTTACTATAGACTAGTTTACCATCCTGATTAAGCATCTAGTTTGGACTCTAGGTCTAGTCAGCTGTAGTCGGTATAATCGAGTCTTGTATGAGCACTAGATCAGGGGTTTAATATCACCCACGTCCTTCACAAATGTCTGAACCCATGGAAAATTTGCAAGCCCAAATAAAAGCACTCACTGAGCAACTAACCCAATCCATGGCCCAGTAACTCAGTCTGGTACGCAAACCAACAATAGAATTGACCATCTTGCCAATAGGTTTGACCAGTTAGAAGGCCGTGTAGGGACCATACAAAGAACCCATGGGTCACAGTCTGAGCCAGATCCCGAGTCCCCTCAACCTTGGAGGACCCCAAACCCTGATCTATACCATGAGGTCGAACCTAGGAGAGCCCCTTATCCTGACCCGTACTATAATCCTCAACCTAGAAGGACCCCAAACCTTGATCCATACCTTGAGGCTGAACCTAGGAGAGCCTATCGTCATGACCCAATCCCTAAGGTTAGTCCTAGAAGACCCAATCAGGATTTTATAGACCAGGAAGATAGATCCTATTTACCCTCTCCCTATAAGCCTAGTATACCCACAACCTATAGATCTTATGACTCCAAATCCTATGAACCTAGATCCTATGACTCTAGATCCCATGATCATAGATCCTATGCACCCACACCCTATGAGCCTAGTAGACCCAACACCCAATATTCTGACCCATATAGGGAGTCCAACCCTAGGAGATTTTTGATATGAAATAAACCTTGAGTTCTTCTATTGCTTTGTGTGATTATCTTGCTGTGTGCATAAAGGGGTTTGAGAGTTCTTCTTCCCGGTGTTTGCAACCATCTTCCTACTGCCAACCATCCTTCCAGTACCCTCCAAAACTTTCTTTTCTTTGTTGTTTTCCTTTGTTTTCTTGATTTTCTCTGAGTTTTCTAACCCCTGATAGGTCGTTTGTAGGTCCCCGAGTTCCTACGAATCCAATGACTCCAGCCAAGCCTCAATCGGACCACCGAGCAGAAAGCTGGGTATCCGCGGGTCTTTGGCTCGATTTTCCAGGCTGCATCTGTCGAGGAACGAGAGATCCCTTTGCTGCGATCTTCACCGGGCACTTCAGACGTTGTCAGGTACACCCCCTCTACCTCCAGTCTTTATATTGTAGGAGAACTTGCCCTAACCGAGGCTTCTCAGCCCCGGCGATCCTTGTTTAGTACTTTTCTAGGTTCTAATCTGCATGCTTGGCTTCAAAAATTCATACAAAATTCCCTACAACTAATTTTGATCTGAAATTCGGGAATTAATCACCTAACCCCACATAAAATATACAAAAAGAATTGCATGCATATTAGTCCCCCATCATAGTTATTAGCCTTGCCCTCTGTTGACCGGGAGGTGATAGTATTAGTACAATGAGATGTAACTTTCTTGGGCAGTATTATTAATATATCTTTAGGCCATGCTCCTCAAAGTTGTGCAAGGTCATTACTCCCTTCTATTGGTGTTAAAATCTATCAAGGTACCAGAGATGCTGGAACTGGTGGTGCAAGCTAGTCCTTAAGAGGTCAAACTTGTAAAAACCTTAGCCAGAAAGTATTCTGGCTTGGGCCCTTCGATGCTCAAATCAATTTTCTAGCATGACAACAGTATGAGGAGCATAGTGGAAAAATTTTTGCATACCTTAGGAGTCTCTAAGAGGTCTCATTTTATAGGTGAAGGGCAGAGATATTTTCAAAATGATGAATATCTTAGTAGATTCAATAAAAAGTAACAAGGCTTATCAGTATGCTATTAGAGGATCTTCTATTTACAGGGGATGTCCATTCCATTTTAATTGAAACATTATCTGTTATATACAATTTGTCATATTTCTTTGATGGCGATATGGACTACTACTTAGATCCAAGCATACTCTTCTTTATTACGAAGATATAGCAGTGATTACGGATCATGATATATGATGTGACCTTTCGTTCGTATAATCAAAGATGTGGACATGAGCATCAATTGTATTGGCCTTCAGTGGATCCAAATGGGCATATTGCCTAAGGACTTGTTCATCATCAGATTTATGGATCAAGGATCTATCCAAGGGCATCTATTTAATTTAAAGAATGGCCGACCAAAGGACATTCGATCGGATGGCCTCAATTGAAGGTTGGATATGTCGATGATCTTTGGATTGTCTAACCAATGGGAGGTTGGTCACTACAGGTCAGACAAAGGTGGCCGGTGGGCTGCACTTGGCTTGATCCAGCTAATCAGGATATCAATTTTTCTAGTAAAACAATGGATAGACAAAGGGCCACTCCTGAGCATGTGGTTGGGTCATATCTAGGAATATATAAGTAAAGGAATTGCTAGCTAATCAAGGGTTGGATTCAATAAGCAGTCAGCAATTACATGTTTATAGCTTTCGGGGGCCAATCGATAAAAGTGCCAATAACTATCGAGGCATGCTCAGGAGGGTACTCGATAGTCTGGCACTCGACTAGGTTCGGTTAATCAAGAGAGGTACTAATTTCTCGGGGAGATGATGGATAGATTAAGGAAGCTGCTCATATACTGATCGTGTGATCAAGCCTTGCCTAGGATACAGTCGTCACCGAGGCTTCCTTGTATAAGGGTACTTGGTAGTTTGGCACATAGCTAGACTTTGTTGACCGGGAAAGGCACTAGCTTCTCTGATGAAGGGTTAACTGAGAAGTGGAACCAACTAGGTGCTAATCATGTTGGAATGCTCGATAACATTAGGACCAAGAGGGAGTCCTCTTCTAATTAAGACCTCTATCCGATGAATGGTCGATGATGCATGTTGCCGCTCTTCCTCCTGAACTGGGCTCGGTGGATACGCTGGAGAGCTTCTCGACCAGTCGACCTGCAGAAAGTCCCTAGGCACCAAAGGGGCTCCGACAGGGGACACTCTGATGCTTAAGTTAGAGGAGGAATCAGAGCAACATAATAGAAAGAGTTAGGAAAAAAAGTTCGCGGTAGAGAAGAAGAACGTTACCCCTTTATAGAGGTCCCTCGGGTGCCTTTTATAGGTATGGAGTGCCGTCAAATTTTGTTGGGGAATAAGCTAGGAAAGCTCGAATATGCCTCCAAGAGAATTGGCGTGGTGGCGAGGTCGTGGGTTGGCGGCGTGGCAGGAATGTCAGAGTGATGGCCTGGTAGCAAGGGTCGTGGCCATGCAGTGGAGTCCGTTATAACCGAATGTCAGAACTTGTCAAAGAGGAAGGCTCCTGGAAACTTCAGGAGACCCCTCCAATAGCAGATCGACCTCAGCCTCGAAGAAGCCGACCGTGGTGCCCATCAGGGCCTCAAAGAAGCCGACGCACGGGTGGGGAGACATCCACCAACCCTGGAAGCTCCCAGGGTCGGCCTCGGGAAAGAGGGTCGCGGGGTCCTCTCCGAGAACCGGGGAGTCGGACCCTGCGCAAAGATCAGCCGACTAGACGCCTGGGATCGGTCCGACCCGGGACTAGCCGAATGGGCACAACAGTTGCCCCCTGCTCCTGGGCCTTGAGGGGTCACGTGGTTCCAAAGGGCAGGAGCATGATTGTGTGTACCTGTGGCGGACTCCGGGTCAAGGCGTCAGGTCACTTCGAATCCCCCCTCGAATGGCTCCTTGGACAGCTGTCAGCCGCTTGTTGGAGCACAGGCAGGGCAGTTAATGCGAGTCAGGCACCATAATGAAGGCCAGGCTATCCTGCGTTGATCCGAGGCGAAGTGGAGCATCGCGCCACGTGGCGACATCTGGTCAGTCGGCGTCACCCCCAGGCTGGTCTGGTGTCGTTGATCCAGCATGCACGCGGATCGCCATCCGCATGACGAGATGCTTCGACCTTCAAAACTCGGGTGGTTGCGGCTCCTGATGGGATGGCTGGGGTGTGCCCAAGACGGGCAGTCGCCTCCCTTTCTTCCTTCCCCCCTTCCCCCGGATGCCTATAAAAGGAGGAGGAAGTGGAGCAGGGAGGTTTTTCTTGCTGTGCTTGTGCTTCATGAGATAGGGCCTTCTCTTCCTTCTTCCAAGAAATCCGGCTTCTAGGAGTCTAGCCCCAGGTTAGTCCCAGTCCTCCTTCTTTCTCTTCTAGCCTTAATGGCATCTAGTAGCAGGGGTCCGATCCATAGGCCTAGGGACCCAAGGCCAAGCGAAATATCCTCAACCATGACCCGGGAACGGGTCGAAAACCTCAGGGCGGTGTACGGCATCCCCTCCACCCTGCATCTTACACTCCCGGGCTGAGAGGGGAGGGAAAACAACCCATTAGGATCAGGGACCCTCCCAATGAATGAGTCTCACCTTAAGGCCGGCCTCAAGTTTCCTCTGCACCCTCTGTTCATAGAGATCTTTACTTTTATAGGGTAACCTCGGTGCAGCTGACCCCGAACAGCATTTGGGCGATATGCTGCTTCATTGTGTTATGCCGTAGGGCTAGGTTCGAACCCAGTCTGTCCCTCTTCGGTAACTTCTTCTACCTGAAGAGGGACTTTAGGAGTCGGGAGTGGGTCTTGTTCGTCCCCTGCCAAGGCCGAAAGATCTTGAAGTGCCTCCCGTCGACCGTCCACGGGTGGAAGGTCTGGTTCTTCTTCGTCAGTAGTCTTGAACCCTGGGAATTCGAGCCGTTGTGGAGAGAGCTACGGGCGAGAATCCACGAGGGGAGGTCGGTTTTGGTGGCCGACCTGGGCACGTTCAATGAGATTAGTAGAGCCGGCTCGACGGCGGCATTCGAGCTGTTGAGGGAGGGGGCCCTTCATCAGGCAAGGATCAGCTCCCAAGGAGACCTAGGCAAGGGCCGACCCCTTCTCTTATAAATCCCTTAGCTCTTTCTCTTTCTCCCTCACTAACTCCGAATGTCCGGTGACAGGAGGAAGGATGCAGCGGATCGACAAGTCCAAAGTCATCCGACGGGTAGTGCGGAAGCGGGCTGTCCCAAAACTAGCCCCCCGCCAGCCACCGAATGATAGAAGAAGAGATGGGAGGAGGAGCGACCCGTCCTCATCGTCGAGGTCGAGTCGGATGAGGATGGGATCCCCCTCACCGAGCGCATGGCGAGGAAGGTGGCGGGGGCGTCAGCCATCCGACTGGAGCGGGAGCGGCCGGGGATGCCCGACGTGGCAGCGGCGTCAACCCCTACGCCCGTCGATCCAGAGAAGGTAGCCCCTTCGGCCGACAAGGGCAAGGGGCTGGCCATGGAGGGGGCAGCCGAGCAGTCGGACGAGGAGACCCACCAGGAGGAGTTCCAGCACTGACGTGCACTCGACCACCCCCGGAGGGCGCGGAGCCTGCTGAGGGGGACCATGACGGACGCCGACTAGGAGATGTCAATCCAGAGAAATATGATCGACGTAACCATGGAGTCTTACCACAACTTCATGAGGGTAAGGACTTTACCTTGCTTCTTTACTCCAACGTCTTTCCTCCTTCAAGTATAATACTAACTTAGTCGCACATTTGCAACTCCTCCATGACATCTCCCTCATGGATGATAGCATCTGCCGAGTGGTGCACGCCGCCAAGACCTCCGCGAAGAGGGTCCAGGAGCTGGAGGCGGCCCAGGAGGCCGCAACGGCATCCCTAAAGTTTTCCGAAAAAAACCTGGCGGTAGCCCAAGCGGAGGCTGAGTCGGTGAAGGCGGCTCTGAAAGAGGCCGAGAGCCGGCTTGCCGACCGCGAGGCAAGGTTGAAGAAGAGGAAGGCGAAAGCTAACTCCCTCGCCTGCCAGCTGGGCGAGGAAGAGAAGCGGTCGGTCGAGGCCTACCAGAGGGCCCGGGCCGAACGGGCGGCGGCGGCACAGTTAGAGACTCAGCTCAAGGAGTCCAAAGAACTGGCCACGAGGCAAATTCAGGAAGCTATGGTGGCATACAAAGCTCTGATGACTTCATTGAGGACGTAGAGGAGGCGGTGGCGGACTTTTATAGGGAGGGCTACGACGACGCCCTAAAGAAGGTGGGCTTGCTCTTTCTGGGGTTAGACCTGTCGGGCGCCGAGTTGCGGGACCCGACCGAGGGGGAGGAGACCCAGGCGAAGTCGCCAGCGGGAGGTGAGGCAGGAGTAGCCGGGATCGAAGCTCCAGCGCCAGCCGACTCGGAAGGGGTGGCCTCCCTAGAGGAGCCTCCAGCCACTGCAGTTCCATCCGGTCCCTCTGTTGTAGTCGATGGGGCCGAAGTTGTGGCCCCTGACACATCTCCCGTGGGTCGGACCTAAGGGGTTTGTAAAGGTCCGACCCACCTTCTTTTGTAAACGCCTTCTTTCGAAATGAATGAAAAAGTCTTTCTTTTAAAATTTTTCTAATGTATGTGGGCGTGAAACCAGTATCTTTCCTCCGAAATTTTTTTAAGTACCCCCGGTCGGCTCCATGGTATTGCAGGGTTACGAGCTCCTTCGAAATGGCTGACGGGCATGAAAGAAGTGCCTTTCTCCTGAAATTTCTCTAAGTATCCCTGGTCGGCCCACCCGGGCCAGGAGTCGGTAGGGTAGTTGAGAATGATAGTTTAATTTGAGCCAGGTATTTGGGCACTTGCTCCTGATCCCCGTCCGCGAGTCGGCCCTTGTCGTGGCCCATCTCCCCCGCAGTCTTGCGAGGGTTGCCTCATGATGGTTGCCGACTGGGGTTGGACTTTCAGAGTGGGCTGTCCTAGAGCCTCTGCCGACTGGGGTCGGACTTTCGGAGTGGGCTGCCCTAGAGCCTCTGCCGACTGAGGTTGGACTTTCGGAGTCGGCTGCCCTAGAGCCTCTACCGACCGGGGTCGGACTTTCGGAGTGGGCTGCCCTAGAGCCTCTGCCGATCGGGGTCGGACTTTTGGAGTGGGCTGTCCTAGAGCCTCTGCCGACCGGGGTCGGACTTTCGGAGTGGGCTGCCCTAGAGCCTCTACCGACCATGGTCGGACTTTCAGAGTGGGCTGCCCTAGAGCCTCTGCCGACCGGGGTCGATCTTTCAGAGTGGGCTGGAAGGAGTTGAAGAAGTTTGTAGACTTTATTAATAATACTTGCGAAGGTTGTCTACATTCCATGGGCGCGCTATCTGCCGCCCGTCCAAGTATGCGAGTCGGTAGGTTCTAGCCCGAATTACTTCAGTAACCCGATAGGGGCCTTCCCAATTAGGGGAGAGCTTTCCCTGTTCGGTTGGCCTCGAAACCTCCGTCTTCCATAGGACCATGTCTCCAACTTGGAAGGTGCGAGTCTTAACTCGTGAATTATAATATCTGGCCATCTTTTGGCGGTAGGATGCCATCTTCATACTCGCTCGGAGTCGGGTTTCATCCAGCAGATCTAGGTCAGCCCTCCGTTGCTCCGAATTGGTAGACTCGGCGAACCGGTCAATCCTTAGGGATAGTAGAGAGACTTCCACGGGGATGACTGCCTCACTCCCATAGGTCAAGTTGAACGGGGTTTCCCCCATTGTCGATCGGGTGGTCATCCGATATGCCCAAAGCACTGAATGAAGCTCTTCTGCCCAGAGCCCCTTAGCTTCATTCAGCAGGGTCTTTAACCCATGCAGGATCGTCCTATTGGTGACCTCAGCCTCTCTATTGGACTAAGGGTGAGCGACCGACATAAGCCGATGGGCGATGTGATATTGTTGACAGAAATCCCAGAACTGAGAGTTGTCAAACTACCTTCCGTTATCGGTGATGATCATCTTCGGAATGCCAAACCGAAAGATAATGCAGTTACAGACAAAGTTCTCCACCTTGGCCTCGGTTATCTACGCCAATGCTTCTGCCTCCACCTACTTAGTAAAATAATCAATGGCCACGAGAAGGAACTTTCGCTAACCAGAGGCCGGGGAAAAAGATCCCAGGATGTCCATACCCCATTGGGCGAACGGCCAAGGTGCCGTGAGTGAGATCAGCTGGCTGGCCTCCTTTGGACGCCGGAGCACCTTTGGCATGCATCGCACTTCCATACGAAGTCCAAGGTGTCCTTCTGGATTGTAGGCCAGTAGTACCCCTGCCGGATGATTTTGTAAGCTAGGGACCTCCCTCCGAGATAATCACCACAGATGCCCTCATGCACCTCCCGGAGCGCATAGTCCGCATCGGCTGGCCCTAAGCATTTCAGCAATGGTTGGGAGAACGAACGCTTGTAGAGGACCCCGTTTAGAATGATGTATTTAGAGGCCGTTGAGCGGACACGCCTGGCCTCCGCTAGGTCATCCGGGAGAGTTCCTTGCACCAGGAATGAAGGATTGGGTCCATCCACGAGGTCTCTTGTTCAACCTGGTGGATCTCCATCGGCTCCTCGACAATGCTCGGGTACTGCAGATGTTCCACGAAGGTCCGGTCGGAGGTACCGACCGCGGCGATGGCCAGCCGTGACAAAGCATCCGCTCGGGAGTTTTGTTGCCGAGGTATATGAAGGATCTCAAAAAACTTAAGTTGTGATACCAAGTCCCATACCTTGTCCAAGTACTTGGTTAAGGAAGGGTCCCTTGCTTCAAATTCGCCCTTCACTTGATTGACCACCAGCTGGGAGTCGGAGAAAGCGCGGACCCTACTAATGCCCAATTCATTCACTATCTTCAGCCCCGCAAGCAGAGCTTCATACTCCGCCTGATTGTTCGACACCTGGAACACAAAATGCAGAGCATACTCCAAATATTGGCCATCTAGGTCAGCTAGGATTAAGCCTGCACTGCACCCCAAGAGATTAGAAGCTCCATCTACGTGCAGGGTCCAAGCGGGCTTGGCTTCTCCCACTGGGTCAGCGTCAGGCGTCTCAGCCGTTGTCGGGGTTGTCTCTGTCCCCCAGGTGCATTCCACAATGAAGTCAGCTATTACTTGGGCTTTTAAGGATGACCGTGGCTGAAAGGAGATGTCAAATTCACCCAGCCTGACGACCTATTTGGCGAGCCGCCCGGAGGTGTCGAGGCTTCGGAGGATCGCCCTGAGGGGTTGGTCCGTCAGCATGATGATCGGATGTGCCTGGAAGTAGGGCCGAAGGCGCCTTGCCGCTATAACCAATGAGTAGACCAGCTTTTGCACCTTAGGATGCCTAACTTCGGCATCATGGAAGACCTTGCTGATGTAGTAGACGGGTTACTGCTGGCCGCCTTCCTCCACCCGCACAAGGACAACATTGACAGCCTCGCTGGAGGCCGACAGGTACAAATATAGCACTTCCCCCTCCATTGGTTTGGCCAAGAGCGAAGGATTCCTTAAGTAGTCCTTCAAGGCTTCAAAGGCCGACCGACATTCATCCATCCATTGAAAGCGGTCCGACCGGCATAGGGTATTGAAGAATGGGAGGGATCTTTCAGCTGACCGAGAGATGAAGCGGCTGAGGGAAGCAATGTGACCTGTAAGCTCCTACACCTGCTTTTTAGTGGTCGGATGAGTCATGTCAATGATGGCCTTGATCTTTTCGGGGTTGACCTCAATACCTCTTTGAGTGACCAGGAAGCCAAGAAACTTCCCGGAGGTCACCCCAAAAACACATTTGGCGGGGTTCAGCTTCATCTTGTGGCACCTCAATGCATCGACGGACTCCTGCAGGTCCCTGATGTGGTCGGCTTTATGGAGGCTTTTGACAATCATATCATCGATGTACGCCTCCATGTTCCTTCCAAGCTAAGCCTCAAAGACTCGGTTGATCAGCCTTTGGAAGGTGGCGCCCGCATTCTTTAAGCCGAAAGGCATCATCTTATAACAGTACAGGCCCCTATCCGTGACAAAGGACGTCTTCTCCTCATCCTCAGGATGCATCCTGATCTAGTTATACCCAGAGAAAGCATCCATGAAGCTCAAGAGTTGGTGGCCGGCTGTCGCATCTACCAATTGGTCAATTTTCGGTAAGGGGAAGCTATCCTTGGGGCATACCTTGTTGAGGTCTATGTAATCCACGTAGATCCTCCACTTCCCACTAGCCTTTTTTACCATGACGACATTGGTCAGCCACTCCGGGTAGTGAGACTCCCTGATGAAGCCAACATCGAAGAGCTTCTTCACTTCCTCTTCAATAGCCCTCTGTCTTTCGGCAACGAAGCTCCTCTTCTTTAGCCGGACGGGTCTATAGGTAGGATCTACCCTGAGCTGATGTGTGATGATGTCCACCGGAATGCCTGGCATGTTTGACGCCGACCATGCAAAGATGTCTGCATTTCTCCTTAAGAAGTCGACCAGCTCCTGCCTAGCCCCCTCTTCCAGGGTGCTCCTTATCTGGAGGACTTTTGTGGGATCACCCTCTTTAAGGGGCACAAACAAAATCTTCTCGACAGGCCGACCATGGCTGTCAGCTTCGTCCCTGGGATCAAGCTGCTCGAGTGTGGGGCGCCCATCCAGCTATTTGTCGTGAATAGCTAGGCATTGCCGGGCTACCCTACGGTCTCCCCTCAGCTCCCCAACTATGTCACGGGTCGAAAACTTAGCCAGCAGATGGTAAGTGGACACAATGATCCGGAATCTGTTAAGGGTCAGCCATCCCAAAATTGCATTATACGCCGAGGTCATACGGACGACCACAAAGTTGACAGAGAAGGTTCGCTGGTAAGGTTCCATCCCGAGGGTTACGGGTAAGGCAATCTCCCCCTCAACCCCGATAATGTTCCCTCCGAAGCCAGTGAGAGGTGCCATGGACTCCCGTAGTCTAGACATGGACAAGTTCATCCGGACAAAAGCGTCATACAGTAAAACCTCCGTGCAACTTCCATTATCAATAAGAACGTATTTTACATCATAGTTGGTGATGATAGCCGACACAACCACAAGGTCATCGTCTAGGAGAGGAGGCTCCGAGAGGTCCTCATCAGAGAAACTGATTACATTGGATAACCTAGGCCTTTTTATAATGTCTTGGTCCTCTTTCCACCCCCAGTCAGATCGTCGGTGCAGCATGCCAACGCCTCCATCCGTGGGGCATTGATTAGCTCAGCCTCCTCCGGGGGATCTCTAACAGTTGAAGTCCCGGCCCAATCCCGGCGGGGTCGGACGTACTTGTTCATATCCCCCCTCCTAATGAGATCCTTGATGGCGTCCTTCAGCTGGAGGCACTCTTTCGTGTCGTGCCCATGGTCCCTGTGGAACCGGCAGTATTTGTTTTTGTTCCTAGAGGCAGGAGGACCCCTCATCAGTCGAGGCCTTTGAAAGAAGGCCTCGTTCTCGATCTCCATCAGGATCTTTTCCTGCGGCAAGGAGAGGAGTGCATAGTTGTTGAACTGCTTGAGGTAGTCCCTCTGCTTGGGGCTCTGGCACCGGGTAGATCGACCGTCGTCGCTGGGAGGTCGGGCTGCGGGGGCTTTGTCGCCCCGCTTCTTCGGGGCTGACCTACCCTCAGCCTGGCACCGGTTCACCGACTGTTCTTCTGCCAAGGCGTATTTGTGCGCCTTGGCCAACAGGTCGGTGTAGCTCACCGGAAGCTTCTTGTCCAGGAAAAATGTGAGCCTGGACGAGCGGAGTCCCCTCTTAAAGGCTGACATGGCCACCGCTTCATTCAAATCTTGGACCTCCATAGCGATTGAGTTGAAGTGGGCCATGTAGTCCCAAAGGGTCTCTCCCTCCGCTTGTTGGATGAGGAAGAGGCAGTCGGTGTTCTTCGGAGTCTGGCTGCAAGTCCTGAAATGAGAGAGAAAAAGGGTTTCGAGCTGAGAAAAGGAACGGATCGACCTAGGTAGATGGCGAAAAACCATATCCGCGCGGCCCCCTTCAGAGTCACCGGGAAGGCGATGCAGTGGAGGGCGTCGGACGTGCCCTGCACCATCATGTGGGCCTCATAGGTGCCCAGGTGGTCCAAGGGATCGGTGGTACCGTCATAGAGGTCCACCTATGGGATCTTGAAGTGTCGGGGGATAGACTCCTCCAGAATCTCTGCGGAGAAAGGTGGGCGAGTGTCGTGCGCCCGTCCTCCCTCAGCGTTCTGCCGCTCAACAATCTCGGTGATGCATTCCTCCATACGCATGATTTTGCTGCCGTAGTCGTGCGGATCTGCAACGAGGCGCCGGCCATCGAGAAGGGCAGAATCGATGAAAGATGGGGAAGCTGACCTCGCCCTCTTTCCTTCTGCGCGAGCTCTTAAGGATCCCTGGGGTTCCGGAATGGCGAGGGACGGGGGATGAGGCACCTCCGGTCGCTGGCTGACACCAATGACAGGCTGATTATTGATGCAAGAAGCTGCCGGCGGCTACTGTTGATGGTCCGCCATTTCCTGGAAGCGCTGGACCACTGAGGTAAGCATCTCAATGCGATTTACCAGCATCTAGAATTGTTGCAGCCCTAGGATGATGGTGGGCTCAGTAATGGCAGCGGTGTTGCTTTCCGTGCGGGGCGCGTTAGGCCTCTGATGAGAACGCCCTCCCCTCGTGAAGACACTCCGGGTTCTTCCTCTTGCCATGGCTGGAACTTTCCCGTGATCTTTCTTTTTAGAGCAAGGAGCACAACGAAGGTTCAAGGCCCCTTCCTCTAGCGCCAATCTGTTGCCACTCTTCCGCCTGGACCGGGCTCGGTGGATATGCTGGAGAGCTTCTCGACCAGTCGACCTACAAAAAGTCCCTAGGCGCCGGAAGGGCTCCGGCGGGGGACACTCCGATGCTTAAGTTAGAGGAGGAATCAGAGCAACAAAATAGAAAGAGTTAGGGAAAGGAGTTCGCGGTGGAGAAGAAGAACGTTATCCCTTTGCGGAGGTCCCCCGGGTGCCTTTTATAAGCGTGGAGTGCCGTCAAATTCTGTTGGGGAATAAGCTAGGAAAGCTTAAATATGCCCCCAGGAGAATCGGCGTGGTGGCGAGGTCGTGGGTTGGTGGCGTGGTAGGAACGTCAGAGTGATGGCCTGGCAGCAACGGTCGTGGCCATGCAGTGGAGTCCGTTACAACCGAATGTCAGAACTTGTCAGGGAGGAAGGCTCCTGGAAACTTCAGGAGACCCCTCCAACAGGGGATCGGCCTCAGCCTCGAAGAAGCCGACCGTGGCGCCCATCAGGGCTTCAAAGAAGCCGAGCACGGGTGGGGAGACGTCCACCGACCCTGGAAGCTCCCAGGGTCGGCCTTGGGAAAGAGGGTCGCGGGGTCCTCTCCGAGAACCGGGGAGTCGGACCCCGTGCAAGGATCAACCGACCGGACGCCTGGGATCGGTCCAACCCGGGACTAGCCGAATGGGCACAACAATGCATATCAGGGCCATTTGACCAGCATGTTGATTTATCCAATAATGGAGTCGAGCGATATTTTTCCATTGATCAAGATCCCAATCCGGTGAATGATCAGAAGGTAAGCAGCCGGGCTGCCTGGTGAGGCTTACTGGTTTGGACTTCATATCCTTGGGATGAGTGGTAAGCGGTCATGTAGCAATGCTAACCGATTGGGCTCATTAACTTGGGCTTCATATTCCTGGGTCCAAGTAAAATTTCTCCCAACATATAATATAAAATCAAAATTTAAACTATCCATAAATTAAATTTATATTTTATTTATAAGAATATAGTTTTTTTATATTTTTATTTAAAATTTTATATATATATATATATATATATATATATATATATATATATATATATATATATATATATATGTATGTATGTATGTATAATCGCCACTGGTCAATGGGCTATGAGGGGATACCATCAACGGGTACCGAGGGGATACCATCAATGGGCACTGGAGAGATAGTGGGGGACACGGAAGAGAAGAAAAAGGAAGAAATAGAAGGTAATATTATCCAAATGATTATCTAGGAGATGGTAATTTGGATTGCCATCCTTTTCAAAGACAATCTAGAATATCTCATGGACAGAAAAGTATTACCAAATACAGTAATATGGTAGGGCCTTTTAAATTGCTGGCAATTTGGATAAATTGCGAGCTATCAAATGCAATCTAAAAAATTTTAGTGGTCAGAGATCTGTCTAAAATCTGTTCATATATTGGAGGGAAATCAATATGCAGACTATTAGTAAACCTGAGAAATCTGAATGACAGAAAACGTCTTTTCTTTGCAATGGAAAATGATGGCTTTTCAACACTTAAGTCATCGCATGGGCCGCGGGGAATATCACCATTGTTAAGACCAGAGGTGCTGGTTCAGATTTTAGTAAACCAGGATCTAGGCCGGTTTATGTTTCAGGTTTAAATTTTGTACCATACTGGCCATATTAAATGGTCGAGCTCAGTCAAGGATCATATAACAAGCATATCATAAAATTCATCAGGTCTATATAACTATACATGTTTATATATACATCTAGAACAATTAATGAAACTAAAAGCATGAAGAAGTATTGAGTTAAATAAGGCAACTTTTTATGTTGTCTCACCAAGAAATTAAAGGGAAAGTATTACTTGGTGAGCCGAAGCAGCAAGCGCCATATACCCAACTTCAAGGTACCATAGCACAAGAAAGTGTTCCATGGGCCAAGCGGATAGAGATAGCCAGGGTAAATTTTTGTGAACAGTCCGAACGAGGACATTGTGATAAGCCAATTGAGTGTGATGATCTGGTTACCAGATGATGCAGGATCTGACTATTATAATAAACATAAATATTGGAGGGCAACGGGTGTCAGCTGCTAACCGCTAGAACTATCGAAAAGAGAGGCAAGATGTTGGTTGCTACCGTCCAAGCGGATATGGTTAACATATCATTTCTTATCTAGTATAAATAACATATTGTAATCGAAAGGAAGAATCCTTTCATGAATCAATGGAATTAGTATATCTTTCTTTAAGTCATCCTTGTTCTTTTTTTTAAATTTTTTGTTTTTAGTTTCTTAGTAGGACACTAATTTATCAATAAAAGTAATATAGTACTTTGTATGCCCAAATACATCCTATATTTTCTTCTTTTGAATAAATAGTATGATGGTAGTGAAAGTTCTCCCATTATCATCCTTTTATTATTCTCTTTAATTTCCAACTAATCAAATGTCATTGACATGCTCACGCACAACCTAGCTACAACACTTATCATCCCTCTTCCAACCACCACAGCGAGCCAGCAAGCTTTATAACATGCATGCCTGTCTCTTTCCCAAGATAGAAAGGAGAGAAAACTCGCTCAAACATGTTCTCATATGTGATTACTTTATTTGTGTACCCCACTAAGTTACAGGACAAGTTTTGTATTGCATGAGTCAAGAAATTGAAGGGTTTATAATGTTAATATTGTAGGTTGACTCAATCTAAAAATCTTAAACTAGACTTGACTCAAGATTTTCATTTGGTCTGACTTTGAACCTGTAGTACCAATCCTCTCATTGGTGGTTGGGTTGGACCAAGATCAAGATTAGGTCAAGTCCAATTAGACACCGAGTTTATGCATTGGAGTCATCTCCTTAATGAAGTATGTCATGGTCCTGAATTTTATAAAGGTAAATCATTGTATTTTATTATCATAAACTAAGGTTTCAAAATATCCTATTATAATGGCTTTCCAAAACTATTATTGACTTTTCAATGGTTACAGCAACCTTTATTTATTTCAAGAAAAACAACTTTTCAAATTTTTGATATTAAAAATAATTGTTGAAATAATAGCTGTTATAATGAAAAATAATTGATAATAATAAAAAATAATAGTGCTATATTTTTTAGGCTAAAATTTCATAATAAATCCTGAAATTTAACCCCTAAATCAACTTAAATCATGAATTTCAATTTTCATAATTTGACTCCTGATGTTTATTTTTGTTTTTTAATTTTACCCCCAAGTCACCTAGATATTAAAAGCTAAACAGAAATGCTACGTGGACTATCAGTTTCCCCACGTAGCCATTATGGAATATACCCTCCATTTCTTAATGATATCTAAACAAAATGTTAGGATTTTTTTTGTAGAAGAGATGAAGTGAGAGGGAAAATCTAACGGAGAAAGGCCAATCGTCAAAGAAGATGGCACCAAAAAGTAGAAAGCAAGGAAAAATACTTGATAATGGTATGTGCTTTGTCTTTTCTTATCATTCTTCGGAAAGTTCTCTCTTTTTTGGTTAATGATTTAGGGTTTTGTTTCCAATTTAATTTATGAAATAATTCTTTAATCCCTAAAGTTTATAACCCTTTGTGGCATATGATTGTAATGATTATTTAAACTTTGCACCATCTTTGAATTGATTATTATATATTTGATCCATAATTGCTCTAATTTTTTAAATCTTTAGCCCGGCAATGCTCTGTTTATTCAAATATTTGGCTTGATAATTGTTGCTGCAACTTTTTCCGAACTGAATTTGGTCGGCTTGGCTGGAGTACTCCTCTCTCGGTTCTTGCAAAAAAATCTCTAAGGGACGGTGGTGTTCCAGCGAGGATACTCTGATGCTTAAGTTAGCGGGAGCTTGAAGGCAACAGAATGGAAAAATCAATCGAGATGAGCTTGTGGAGCAGGAAGAGAGTGCTTACCACCCAGAGTCCCCTGCCTTACCTTATATAGGTACGGAACATTACCAGAATTTGTTAGAGGCTAGGCACAAAATGACTGATCTACCCATAGGAGAATTCGAGTAATGGCCACGTGGTTTCTAAGAGAGGGCAGCATAATGAAGTTAGTGGAGTAGTGGCACTGATATGTCAGGGTTCTGTTATAACAGAATTCTGGTATCAGCTAGAAGAGGCTTATGGAGTTCCCCAAGCTATCTTTCGAGTGGCCCTTCCAAAGTAGGTCGGTCGGACCTCAGCAGGAGTGGGTCGATCGGACCTCTGCAGGAGTGGGTCAGCCAGACCTCTGCAGGAGTGGGTCAGATGGACCTCAGCAAGAGTGGGTCGATCGAACCTTTGCAGGAGTGGGTCAGCCGAACCTCAGCAAGAGTGGGTCAGTCGGACCTCTACAGGAGTTGGTCAGATGGACCTCAACAAGAGTGGGTCGGTCGGACCTCTACGCTGGTCTAGTTTGAAGGTGAGCCGATTGGGTAGAATAGTTGCTTCCCTTGCTCTTGGCCTTCAAAGGGACCTGCGGCTTCGAAGGACAGGAGCATCATTTGAGATTTAATTCGTCTGTCCTTGGGATGATCGCGGATCTGGTCAGGTGTACTGTGACCGGTCATTTCCCATTCCGAAATTCTGCACCCAAGACAAGAGTCGGCACTGTGTTGGAGGCAGTGGGAGAAGTAGTTAATGCAAATGGGGCACAGTGATGAGTGGCTAGCCTGGCTTGCGAGGCCATCGAACTTCAAATGTGACACAAGCGATGTGGCAAGATCCAGACGGTTGGCGCAGCACTCGAGACGAGCGATCCGTCGCTGGTCCGGCAATCATGCGGATCGTGGCCTAGATGCATTTCGTCGTGTCTCATCGACTTCTCCATTGGATTGGGAAGTAGCATCACCTGATGGTTGATTGTGGGGCTCGAGGGATGCTCAGAAGCAGCCCCTCAGCGGCTATAAAAGAAGGGGGTGAAGGTCTGAGAGGATTCTTCTGCTACACCTGCGCTTGAAGAGAAAGAGCATCCCTCCCCTGCTGCTCATTCCCCTTTAGGAACCCCAATCACCAGGTTAGTCTCCTGTCCGCCTCTTTCACCTCCATTAAAATGGCTTCCGGTAGCCGTAGCTCCACCCATAGGGATAGGGAACCAGGTCCTAGTAATATCCCGTCGGAAATGACCCGGGAGAGGGTAGAGAGTCTTAGGGTGAGGTATAATATACCATCTACCTTACATTTGACCATCCCAAACCGGGAGGAAAGGGTGACTGGTCCATTGAATCTGGGAGCCCTTCCAGTGTATGAGGATCATCTCAAGGCCGGCCTTAGGTTTCCACTTTCCGATTTTTTCATCCAGATTTTCAACTCTTATAGAGTGACTCCTATGCAGCTGACCCTGAATAGCATTCGGGCAACCAACTGCTTCATGGTCCTCTGCCAGAGGGCTGAAGCCGAACCGAGAGTGTCCCTTTTTGCAATTTTTTTCTTCCTGAAAAGAGATTTCCGAAGCTTGGAGTGGTGGATATTCAATCCCCGCCCTGGTCAGAAGATCTTGGGGGGCCTTCCATCAGCCATCCATAGGTGGAAGTCTCGTTTCTTTTACATAGATAGCCTGCAGCCTTGGAGCTTCGAGCCGATGTGGAGGGAGCCGAGGCCGAAGGCTGTAGACGGCAGAAAAGTACTACAGGCTGAAATCAGCCAACACCGATACTTGGGTAGGGTAGAGGCCACCATCGTAGGTCTTCTGTTTCTTCGGTCGGTCTTATTTTTTTGCTGCTGACTTTAAACTTGTTTTGTGGCAAGTGGGAAAATGAAGCCGGACCAAGCAACGATTATGACATGGGCGGCCAAGAAGAGGGGCGTCCGAGTCACGAAGCCGACGGTCGAAAGGTGGAAGAAACAACAGACGGAGGAGCCGTCCGCTACCATTATGTTGGTGGACTCCAACGACCACGTGCCTGTGTTGGAGCGTCAAGTAGAGAGGGTGCCTGAACATTCATCGTCAATCGGGCAGTCGATCGCCCGGCAAGGAGAGGAGCCATTAGGGCCGACCAATGCGGAGACAGCCCCAACCTCACCACTCATTGAGCTGATAGAAGAGGTTCCCCCGATGGCCGGAGGGAAGAGAGCAGTCGAAGGAGGGGGAGCCGATAAGGAGGGAGCCGGTGGAATTGGTCGTGAAGCGCACCAGCATTGGCGTGCCCTACATAACCCTGAGCAGGCCAAAGACCTGCTCAAAAGGGCTGTCACGGATGTCGACTGTGATGAGTCAAGTCGGCGAACTCTGAACGACGCCGTAAGGAGTGCCTACCACAATCTGATGGGGGTTAGTCACCTGCTCCCGAGTCTTTGTCCTTTCCTTCGTCTTCTGTACATGACTAATGTTATCCTATCATTTGCAGCTCCTCCACGACATCTCGCTGATAGACGACGGTCTCGGCGAGATGCTCTTCATGAGAGAACATTCAGTCAAGAAGGCCGAAGGGGCGGCGGAGGTGGCCAGAGCTGTGGTGGAGGTGGCCCGAAAGGTCGCCAAAGAAGAGTTGTCTGCCTGTCGGGCTGAGGCAGAGACCCATAAAAAGCAGGCGGAAGACCTGCAGGCCTGGCTGGCCAACCGGGAAGCCAACTTGAAGAAGAGGAAGAAGAAGCTAATTTCACTAGCTCATCGGCTAGCCGAAGAGGAGGCACAGTTGGTCGAGTCTGAAAGGCACTTGCGAGGCCACCGAGCCATGTCGGAAAAGTACATGGGCCTGCTGAGGGAGGCCCAGGAGTAGATGGCAGAAGCGGTCGTCAATGTCATGGAGAAGTACAAAGCCTCCGTCGATTTCAAGGAAGAGATGGATGAGGCCGGAGCAGTCGGCTTCGACTATGGCTACGAGGAGTGCCTGTCGAAGGTCGGTGATGCATTCCCGGAGCTGGACCTTTCCTTCCTGCAGCTGTCGAGGCAAGCTGAAGGAGAGGTAGAAGATGGAACAGGCCCAACCAGCAACGGGGCCAGACCTCAAGTTGTAGCTGATGAAGGAGAGACACAGGGCCCCTCGGAGTCCGGAGCTGAAGCCCGAGTCATAGCCGATGCGGGAATGACAGATGTCCCGGGCAGAACTTCGGGCACGGCGGAAGAGGCTGAAGCCAAAGTTTTACTTGTACATCCAGAGGGTTAGATTTAGGATGTTTGTGAAAGTCTGACCCGTCCCTTGTAAAAAAAACTTTTTGCTATGGAATAGAAATTCTTCTTTCTTTGATACATCTTATGTGTATATTTCTATGAGTGTGGGGTCAGTCAGATTGACCGAAACTTTTTCTTTCAAAAATGTTTCTAAGTATTGGACAATTGGCTCAATTTGAACACAAGTCCTCTGAAGTAAACTTTGAACGGTTGCCCAGTCCGAACCCAAACCCTTAGAAATTTTTCTAGGTGTTGGTCCGTCGACTTCAACCTGAACTCCCCTCTTTCTTGGAAGTATTTCTGAGAAAACCTTAGACTTAGCCGCTCATAAGGTAATCTTCCAAAATACTTAGGGACTCCAAGTAGCATTTTCCAAGCGAGGTCGGATCTTCTAGTGGGCTATTTTGAAGTCTCTGCTGACCGAAGTCGGACTTTCAGAAGTGGGCTATCCTAGAGCCTCTGCCGACCGGAGTCAGACTTTCAGAAGTGGGCTGCCCTAGAGCCTCTGCTGATCGAAGTCGGACTTTCGGAAGTGGGCTACCCTAGAGCCTCTGCCGACCGGAGTCAAACTTTCGGAAGTGGCTTTATAGGAGAAGTTGTGGCCTTTATTGATAGTATTTATGAAGGTTGTCTACATTCCACGAACGCGCCACTTGTCGTCCATCCAAATGCTCAAGTCGGTAAGTTACGGCCTGAATTACTTTAACAACTCGATAAGGTCCTTCCCAATTTGGAGAGAGCTTCCCTTGCTCGGTTGGTCTTGAGATTTCTGTCCTCCACAAAACTAGGTCCCTGACCCGGAAGGTTTGAGCCTTGACTCGAGAGTTGTAGTACTTGGCCATCTTCTGATGATACGATGCCATCTTCAAACTCACCTGGAGTATGGTTTCTTCAAGTAAATCTAGGTCAGCCCTCTTTCATTCTGAGTTGGTTTGTTTGACAAAATGATCAATCCGCAGGGATTGCAAGGAACCTTCCATAGGTATGACTGCTTCACTCCCGTAGGTTAAACTAAATGGAGTCTATCCAGTCACCGTTTGGAAGGTTGTTCGATATGCCCATGGCACTGAGTGAAGCTCTTCCACCTAAAGTCCCTTAGAATCATTCAGTCGGGTCTTCAGTCCATGCGGGATCGTCTGATTGGTGACTTCGGCTTCTCCATTGGATTGAGGATGGCCGACTGATGTTAGCCGATGGGAAATGTGATATTGCTGGTAGAATTCCAGAAACTTGGAATTATCAAACTACCTTCCGTTGTCTGTGATGATCGTTTGTGGTATGCCAAACCAGAAGATGATACAATTCCAGATGAAATTCTCCACTTTGGCTTCTGTAATCTGTGCTAGTGGCTCAGCTTCCACCCATTTGGTAAAGTAATCAATGGCCACAATCAGAAATTTCTGCTGGCCAAATGCTAGGAGGAATGGTCCCAAGATGTCCATCCCCCATTGCATGAACGGCCAAGGTGCGGTGAGTGGGATCAGCTGACTGGCCAGCCTTCTTTGAATGTTAGAGTATCTTTGACATGCGTCATACTTTCTGACGAAGTCCAATGCATCCCTTTGGATGGTTGGCCAGTAATATCTCTGTCAGATAATTTTGTAAGCCAGGGACCTTCCTCCCAGGTGGTCGCCACAGATGCCTTCGTGCACTTCTCGAGTGCGTAGTCGGCGTCAGTCGGCCCCAAACACTTCAGTAAGGGTTGCGAAAATGACTGTTTGTAAAGAGTGCCATCGAGGATGATGTACTTTGAGGCCGTTCAGTGTACATGCTTGGCTTCGGTCGTATCTTTTGGTAGGGTCCCTTTGACAAGGAATGTAAGAATAGGGTCCATCCAAGAGGCTTCTTGTTCCACTTGGTGGACTTCTATCGTCTCTTCAGCAATGCTAGGGTGCTGCAGATACTCCATGAAGGTTTGGTCAGAGGTGTTGGTAATGGCCGTAGCCAATCGCAACAAAGCGTCCACCCTGGAGTTCTGCAATTGAGGTATATGGAGAATTTTGAAAAACTTTAGCTGAGTCATGAGGTTTTGTACCTTGCTCAAGTACATGGCCAAGGTTGGATCTCTCACCTTGAATTCATCCTTCACCTGATTCACCACCAGTTGATAGTCGGAGAATGCCCTAATCCAGCTGATGTTCAGCTCGTTGGTTATCCTCAGTCCTACGAGGAGGGCTTCATATTTTGCTTAGTTGTTTGACACCTGAAATACAAAGTGTAAAGCATATTCCAAGCTCTGTCCGTCGAGGCTGGCTAGGATTAGGGCCGCTTCGTAGCCTGCAAGGTTAGATGTTCCGTCCACATGAAGAGTCTAGGCAGGCTCTGCTTCTTCAACAGTGTCATCTTCAGGTACGCCGGCCGCTTGTGAAGGTACCTCCTATCTCCAGGTACACTCTACTATAAAGTCAGTGATTACCTGAGCTTTCATGGCTGACCGAGGTTGGAAAGAGATGTCGAATTCACCAAGCTTAACAGCCCACTTGGCAAGCCGATCGGATATGTCTGGGCTCCTGAGGACCACTTTGAGAGGTTGATTGGACAGGACGACAATCGGATGCGCTTGGAAGTAGGGATGCAAGTGCTTGGCTACTATGACCAAGGAGTAGACAAACTTTTGCATCTTAGAATATCTCATTTCGATATCATGGAGAACTTTGCTAATATAATAGACAGGCCTTTGCTGATTGCTTTCTCCCACCCGAATGAGGATGGAGCTTTCTGCTTTGTCCGATGCCGACAAGTACAAGTATAAGGGCTCTCCTTCAATCAGCTTGGCCAACAAAGGAGGGTTCTTCAGGTAATCTTTCAAAGCTTCGAAAGCCGACCGACACTCGTCGGTCCACTGAAAGCGATCCGACCGTCGCAATGTCTTAAAGAAAGGGAGGGATTTCTCAGCCGACCGGGAAATGAAGCAGCTGAGAGAGGCTATTCGGCCTATAAGTTCTTGCACTTGCTTCTTGTTGGTTGGATGCCCCATGTTGATGATAGCTTTGATCTTATCAGGGTTGACTTCGATTTCTCTCTACGTAACCAGAAAGCCAAGAAACTTTCTGGAGGTCACCCCAAAGGTGCACTTGGTAAGGTTTAGCTTCATCCGATGATGCCTCAAGACATCAAAGGATTCTTGCAAGTCTTTGATATAGTCGGCTCTATGGAGGCTATTGACTATCATATCATCAATATAAGCCTTCATATTCCTTCCAAGTTGCCCCTCGAAGATCCGGTTGATCAGCCTTTGGAAAGTGGCACTGGCATTCTTTAGGCCGAAGGGCATCATTTTGTAGCAACACAATCCCTTATCGATGATAAAGGTTGTCTTCTCTTCATCCTCCGGGTGCATCCAGATTTGGTTGTAGCCAGAGAAGGCATCCATGAAGCTCAAAAGCTGATGACTGGTCGTGGCGTCCACCAATTTATCAATCGTTGGTAAGGAAAAGCTGTCCTTCGGACAAGCCTTGTTGAGATTGGTGTAGTCCACGCATATCCTCTATTTTTCATTAGCTTTCCCTACCATTACAACATTCGCCAGCCAGTCGGGGTAGTAGGCCTCTCTGATGAAGCCGGCATTGAAGAGCTTCTTAACCTCTTTGTCAATCGCCCTGTCTCTCAGGAGCAAAGCTCCTCTTCTTTTGTTTGATAGGCTTGCAGGTTGGATCCACTTTAAGCTGGTGAGTTATAACCTTCGACGGGATGCCTAGCATATCCGACATCGACCAAGCGAAGACATCGGTGTTATCCCTTAAGAAGTTGATCAGCTCCAACTTGACCTCTTCACTAAGTGTGCTTCTAATTTGGAGTACCCTGGTGGGATCGTCCTCCCGGAGGGGGACGAATAGAATCCTTTGGACTGGTTGGCCATGGACGTTGGCTTCAGCTCTGGGGTCAAGCTGTTCCAGAGTGGAATGGTCTTCTGACTGCTTGTCTTGAATAATTAAACATTACCTCGCCATCCTGCGGTCACCCCTCATAACTCCAACCCCATTACGAGTCAAAAATCTCACCAACATGTGGTAAGTAGATACGACGGCCCGGAACTTGTTGAGGGCCAGTCGGCCCAATATGGTATTGTAAGTCGAGGTCGTACGCACAACCATAAAGTTGATGGAAAGAGTCTTCTGGAAAGGCTCTGTCCTTATTGTCATGGGCAGAGTTATCTCTCCATCTACTTCGACGGAGTTTTTCTCAAAGCCTATCAATGGCATAGGGGATTCTTGCAACCTTGATCTGGACAGGTTCATTCTGACAAAAGCATCATACAATAAAACTTTCATGAAGCTTCCATTATCAATAAAGATCCTCTTTACATCATAATTGGCAATCACTACCAACACAATTACAAGATCATTTCCAGAGATGTGGGATTCTAGAAGGTCTTCGTCAGAGAAGCTAATTATATTAAAACCCCTAGACCTTTTCATAATGTCCTAGTCTTCCTCATATCTCCAATTAGATCGATGGTGCAGCATGCCAACATTCCCATCGATCGGATGCTAGTTGGGAAGCTCTATCTCCTTTGGAGGGTCTCTAGCAATCGAAGTTTCAGCCCGATTTCTCTGGGGTCGGACATACTTGTACAGGTACCACCTTCTAATGAGGTCTTCAATTGCGTCCTTTAGCTAAAGGTGGTCTTCAGTGTTGTATCCATGGTCCAGGTGGAACCGGCAATACTTGTCTCTATTCCTGGATGCGAAGGGGCCCCTCATCAGACGAGGCCTTTGCAGGAAGGTCTCGTTCTCAATTTCCATAAGAATCTTCTCTCTCATATTAGGCTGTGGCGTCGGGCCGAATTGTTGCCATCACTCGGAGGTCGGACTTCAGGGGCCTTGTTGCTCCGCTTCTTGGGAGCCGACCTCCCTTTAGCCTGGCGTCGGCTCGCCGCCTGATCTTCTGCTAGGGCATACTTCTGCGCCCGGGCCAGCAACTCGAAGTAGCTTGTTGGAAACTTCTTGTCCAAGAAGAATGTAAGCATGGACGAGCGCAGCCCTCTCTTGAAGGCCGACATAGCTACATCTTCATTGAGGTCCAGGATTTCCATGGCCGCTGAGTTGAATCGAGCCATGTAGTCCTGGAGAGTCTCTCCTTCCTTTTGCAGCACGAGGAAGAGGCAGTCGGTGTTCCTCGATGTCCGACTGCAAGTCCTGAAATGGGAGAGAATGAGTTTTTCAAGCTGGGAGAAGGAATGGATTGTACTTGGATGAATGGCGGAGAACCATATCTGAGCTGCTTTCTTGAGCGTTGCAGGGAAGGCAATGCAGTGGAGGGCATTGGAGGCGCCCTGCACCATCATGTGGGCCTTGTAGGTGCCTAGATGGTCCAGTGGATCGGTAGTGCCATGGTAAGCATCCACCTGAGAAATCTTGAAGTGACGGGAGATAGGCTCCCCATGATTTTTGCAGAAAAAGGCGGGCGGGAGTCATACACCTACCCTCCGTCAGCTTTTTGCCGATCGACCAGCACAGCGATATGTTCCTTCATGCACTGGAGTTTGCTAGTTTAGTCTCTCAGGACCTCGCTGCAGTGCTGATCACCGTCAGGGACTGAGTCAGTGGAGGAGGGTAAGGCGGACCTCACTCTCTTCCCATCAACATGAGCCCTCTGAGACCTTCGGGGCTCCGGAGCAACATAGGAATGGGGCTGAGGGGCTTCACGCTGTCGGCTTCCCTCAGCAGCATGTCGATGACTAGTTTGGGACGGCGCCTGCAGCAGCGGTCTGGCATTAGCAGTATCCTGGAGGTTCTGAATCGTGGCAGCGAGGGTGTCAATGCGATTCAGAAGAGATTGGAACTACTGTTGTCCCAGAGTGACGATGGGTTCGGTGACATCATTCTCCCTTGGGGGGCCCTTCGATCTTGACGGGAAATGACCTCTCCTGGCAGAGGTGTTTTGGGCTCTTCCCTTTGCCATTGCTCTGCCTAGTGAGTGGATTCCTCTTTTTAGAGAAGAAGCAGCCCTCCTTCTAGCGCCAATCTGTTGCTACAACTTCTCTTAGATCAAGTTTGGTCGGCTTGGCTAGAGTGCTCCTCTCCCGGTTCCTACAAAAAAGTTTCCAAGGGCTGGTGGTGTTCCGGCGGGGGACACTCCGATGCTTAAGTTAGCGGGAGCTTGAGGGCAACTAAATGGAGGAATCAATCGAGATGAGCTTGTGGAGCAGGAAGAGAGTGCTTACCGCCCAGAGTCCCCCGCCTTACCTTATATAGGTGCGGAACGTTACCAGAATTTGTTAGGGGCTAGGCATAAAATGACTGATCTGCCCCTAAGAGAATCTGGGTAGTGGCCACGTGGCACCAAGAGAAGGCAGCATGGTGGAACTAGTGGAGTAGTGGCACTGATGTGTCAGGGTTCTATTGTAACAAAATTCTAGTATCATCTAGAAGAGGCTTCTAGAGTCCCCCAGGCTATCTTTGGAGTGGCCCTTCCGAAGTAGGTCGGTCGGACCTCAGCAGGAGTGGGTCGATCGGACCTCAACAAGAGTGGGTTGATCAGACCTCTGCAGGAGTGGGTCAGCCAGACCTCTACAGGAGTGGGTCAAATGGACCTCAACAAGAGTGGGTCAGTCAGATCTCTGTAGGAGTGGGTCAGCCAGACCTCAGCAAGAGTTGGTCGGTCGGACCTCTGCAGGAGTTGGTCAGACGGACCTCAGCAGGAGTGGGTCGGTCAGACCTCTACGCCGATCTGGTTCAAAGGTGAGCCGATTGGGTATGACAATAATACTCTATTTATTTAAATCTTTGGCTTGTTTTTGCTCTGATTATTTAACTCTAATTAGAGTATTATGTTATAGTATAAAAATATATGCCATTGTATTATACATTATTTGTATTATGCATTCTAATTGGAGCATTGTTTTGTATTATGCACTATTAGTATAATAATCTTTAGCTTGTTTTTGTTTTGCTTGTTTTTGTTTTGCTTGTTTTTATTTTGATTATTTAAATTCCTTTTGTATTATGCATTATATGCACTTGTTTGTATTTACCCTTTTTTGTATTTGGCCCTTTTTTGTGTTATGCAATGTTTGTAATACTCTTCTATCTTAATTTGGTACGTGACATTTATATGATTGGCCTATTGACCCTATGTTGTTGATTTATCTCACTGTCAGCTAAGCTAAGTTTATTAGTTTTTGTATTATTATGTAGGCCTCTATCCTGGTTATGATTATTTTACAATGCAGTTCTATCATTGTGGCTATTTTATGAATGAATCAAGCAAGAAATAGGTAGATAGTATGGTTGATTATTAGGATTATAACAATCCTGGTGAATTATCTTTGTTAGATATAGAGGACATGGTGGAACTGTTAAGAGAGCAGGGGTCAATGATTTACTATTTTAGAATTCCAAGGATGGATTTAGATAATAGTTTAGTAACTCTGAAGACAAGTACAAATGTAATTAACATGTGCTCTCAAGTTCCCTCTAGTAGAGAGGTGGAAATCTATATTGAAAATCAATATGTTATTCCTTTATAGAAGGCTAAAATGATTGAACAACTTGAAAATAAGTCTCTTACCCTCCAACCAATGTTGTGGTAAAATGCACTCCTATTAGTTATGTGATAGATGAAGATGAAGTGGATGTGGACTAACTAGAGAGTATGAGGGATAAGAGTGTGGAGCATCAAGGGGTTAATTGTGAGGATAAGTATGTAGGTGATGTAGATGAAGATGACCCAACAGATAATGTTAACTATGTCATAGGTGATAGTGACAATGAAGTGGGCTACCAAACTAGTAATGATAATGATGAAGATGATGAACTCTATCATATCTATGTAGACCATGAGGTGCAAGAGAAATTTAGAGAAGATGATCCTTTAAGGGGGATTGACTTGTATGAATGGCTAGTAGCAGAAAAGGATGTGCACTCCGATTATGCAACTCGAGAGGAGCTATGCAATCTTAAAAATTAAGATGATGAGAATGATCCAAGGCTTGTAGGTAACCTGGAAGCTCCGTGCCATGATTTGAATTCCTTCTGGCTTTCTTTTCCTTGTTCTGGTTGGCCCTCTGATAGTTGATGATGACTCTTGGTCCTAGGCAAGAACAATCTCAGAAAATGGGATCTTCACCTCAACCCCGGGAGGCGGGAGCACGACCTCGGAAGGCGGGAAAATAACCTCGAATGGGAGCTGACCTCGATCAGGGGCTCAACCTCGGAAGGTGGGAACACGACCTCGACTGGGAGCTTGACCTTGGATGGGAGATGACCTCGACCGGGGGCTCGACCTCAAAAGGCGGGAGCATGACTTCGACTGGGAGCTCGACCTCAGAAAGCAAGAGCACAACCTCGACCGGGAGCTCGACCTAGGATGGGAGCTGACCTCGGATGGGAGCTGACCTCAATCGAGGCCTCGACCTCGGAAGGTGGGAGCACGACCTCGATTGGGAGCTCGATCTCAGAAGATGGGAGCATGACCTCGGCCAGGAGCTCAACCTCGGATGGGAGCTAACCTCAACCGAGAGCTAGACCTTGGATGGGAGCTGACCTTGGCCAAGGGCTTGACCTCAGAAGGCAGGAGCATGACCTCGACCGGGAGCTCGATCATGGATGGAAGCTGACCTTGGCCAGGAGCTCGACCTCGGATGGGAGCTGACCTCAGCCAGGGGCTCGACCTTAGATCTTCATTTGGTCACCGCATCTAGGCAGCATCTTCTGCCAGCATGGCTGCCAACTTGATTCGATTCAGGTTCCACATCAGCGATTGTGCTACATCAGGTGCCCCCACTCTTGAGCCCAGAGTACATCACAATGCTCAGGACGAAGGGAGTAATGATGATGCTAACATGGAAGGATGCTCATTCTATGCCATTAATGCCTCAAGCACCGGTGTCCAGAAGGTTGCGCTTCTGCACCAATAAGGGGACACCACGTTAGCTCGATTAGAAGAGACATAATTGCTACACCGAGCATGAAGTAATTTCCTCCGAATCGAAGCATCGTCTCCAGTGGATCTCGATGCGTGCCAGACTCTCGTTGGCTGGGGAGAAGAAAGGATGCATGTTTTTGACATGTACAATGCAACGGGGGGTCTGTAAGCTTTTGAAAGGGGTCCGCCCTTCCGCTCCTCAAGAACTTTTTCGAGAGAGGAGAGCGAAGTTTTCCTGCATAGCTCTTCTTCTTCTTCCAGTTTCACCTTCTTGATCCAAAATCTGGTGTCTTTGCAGGTTAGTCCTCCATTTCCTTCTTCCTTCTCCTTCGACTTGTGCTGAAGGGGATCCTGTAGGGTCTTTAGGTCTTCCTTTCTTTGTCTTCCCATTTCCTTCCTCATGAGTTCCTCTGGCAGAGGGCCCCACCACCTAGATCATTCCAATAAGGCTCCCTGTCATGACCGAGGCCTCCTTCCTTGGATAGTGAGGAGGAGAAAGTCCCTGTAGTAATCCGCAGGGGTCCTCGCCAAACGAAGATAGTTATAGGAACCCCTACGGCTCCTCCCCCTTCTCCTCTTGTTTAGGAGTCGGCCGGTCCTTCCAACATCGCTTTAATGATGCCCAGGAGGACATCCACCATCTTCGGAGCACCTACGGGATCCCAGATTCCATTTGGCTCTCAGCTCCTGGACTAAGGCTGCAAATGGGTCAGGTTGACCCGTGACCCGACCCAACCCAATCCATTTAGATCCGATCCAATCCATTTTTATGGATCCATGGATCCGGGATGTGTCCTAAAATTAGATCCGTTCCATTTTCCGGGTTGAATTTGGGTTTACTGAATTTGGACCCGACCTGACCCGATTCGAACATACTAATACTGTTAGAATTATATCTATTTGGATCTTTAAATTATAATTTAAAACTTGTATGGAACTAGTTATAATTATTTTTATATCTTAATTTATTTTAAAAATAATATTATTTGTTATCTATTTTATAGTTAATAATAGTTAGCTATGTAATAATTAATATATAGTTGTCTATATTTTATTCGGATCATATTTAGATCCAAATTTTGTAGATTAGAACCGGATTATTTATGGACCCGATCCAATCCGAATGATCTATTGGGTTGAAAATTTTGATAGTGGACCCGACCCGACCCGACTCGATTTTCTAGTGGATTGGGTCTGGGTCTACTATTAGGACCCGATCAAAGAACTAGGTCGGATCAGGGTCACTCAAGACTCGATCTGACCTGATCCATTCGCACCCCTATCCGGGACTGGAGGAGCGGGTCACTTCCAGTGACCCGGGCCAGATCGCCCTATATAAGGACTTCTTCCTCTGGGGCCTTCATCTTCCCTTCCACCCTTTCTTCTCTTTTTTGACCAACTTCCATCTAGTTCCGACCCAACTTGCTCCCAATGCAGTTAGGACCATCGTTTGCTTCATTGTCCTCGATCACTTCCACAGGATAGTTGTCCGTTTCTCTCCCTTCAGGGCCCTCTTCACCTTAAAGCACCACCTGGTCAATAATGAATAGTGGTTTGTGGCCCCCCATCTGGGGGCTATCAAATTAGACCTGCCCTCTTCCATCAACGGGTGGAAGAGCAGGTTCTTGCTCACCTCAGCTGAGGGGGTGGACTGGATTTGGAGTGAACCAGAATGCTCCCCCAACCAACAATCTTCCATTGAGCCAGTCGACAAGGAGGTGGATGACCATCTCCTCACCTCCGAGATCTCAATTCTCCAAGACCTACTGACCGAGCAGAACCTCATCGATGCCGGGGTCAACCCGGCCCAATTTTAGCATAAGGCTCGACATCAGGGCTTGTTTTTCTCAATGTAGATTTTGCTTTAGCTGGTGACTAACCAATCTCTTTTCTTATTGTAGGGATAAAGTTTTCCATGAAACAGCTCCTCCAGATGTCAAGAAAAAGGGCCATCTCTGTGAGGCCTAGAGAGGAGCAATCGAAGAAAGCCCGGGAAGAGTCGGAGTGCAGGCCCAACGAGGTTTCGGCCGCATCGAGGTCGGCGACCCAGCCCCCGGCCCGTAGGCTGGAAGAGAGGCTGGACCCGAGGAGGGGGCCGGGCCAACTACCCCAGGGGCCCCTCCTCAGACCGGAGCTCTACCTTAGCCAGAGGTGGTGGAAGTGGTGGACGCCGCTACCATGGAGAGGCCGGTGCCACCATCAATAGCTGGAGCAGTCGGCACCCGGCCTGCAGCCACCGCACCCCCACCAACTGCCATGCCAGGGGCTACAATACCTTCCGTGACTCCAGGCCCGAGGGTGCAGAGGGTGATGGCATATATGCCACTAGACATGGCAGTGATGAGAGATGCCAAGCTGCTGGCCAAGCAGATTTTGAACATCATCATCTAGTCGCAAGATCTCCAACAGAAGGGCCGTCGGCTGCTGGTGGATGTTATCTCTGGGGTATTTTCCCAACTTCTATCGATAAGCTAACTTTCAACTTGCCTTATTTCCTTTTCCTGCCCACATAAATGCCAACTGACCTCCTATTTGCTACTGTTACAGCTGGTCACTCATACTCAGCTCATCCGGGACTCGTGCCTGGGGTTGATGAAGCTAGACCATAGTCTCTGCAAGCAAAAGGAGGCTGCTAAGGCTGAGGCCCAGACATAGATGATCCAAGTGCAAGAGTTGAAAGACACATGAAGGCCCTCCAGACTAAACTAGCCAGCTCCCAGGCGACAGCGATGGAGCTAGAGAGGAAGTTCATCGAGCTTGACGAGGCTCTGAAAGCGGAAAAGGAGCAGACCTCCTGCCTAGCCAAGAAGGAGGCTCATACCATGATGGAGGTGGCATGCCTAGAGGGACGGGCATAGACCCTCCAGGTGCAGCTCGATGAGGCAAAGGACTGAGCTGTGGCAGTAGAAGAGAAGGCCACGACAGTGGTGGCCTTGATGGAGGCAGCGAAGAAGGAGGTCATCGAAGCCATCCTAAAGTTCAAGGCATCAGAGGCCATTGCTAACGAGGTCTCCGAGGCAATCCTGGACTCCTACTAGAAGGGGTTCAACGACTTCAAGGGGAAGGCAAGATGGCTCTTTGGACTCAAGGTCCTGGAGAACATCTACCCCAACCTACCCACCATCGCCGGGGTGCCGAGATTGCCTACCACCAAGGCCAAGCCAGAGCCGGATGCGAAGTCAGTGACCGAAGTGGAGGTTGGTCCGAGACTTGAAGCTCCACCAGAGTCCAGGGAGGTGACCCTCTATCCCGGGAAGGAACCGGCCTCCTCAACTTAGCTAAAATTTTCTTTTCTTTTTGTACTTGGGTTTTTGAAAGACTTCCTGTCTTATCGGGAGTCTTTTCAATTGTAAATAAAGTTTTAATGAATACCAACAATCTTTCTTCCACTTGATGTGTCCTCCTTTCTCTTTTTTTTTTGCATACTCTAAAGAATTTCCTAGCAAGTAGGGATCCTTCACATTGTAGAGGACTTATTTCAGCAACAAGGGATAAGTCTCACTTTGCCAATAAACTTTGCCTTGCTTTTCTTCCTTTAGTTTCTCTTCCCTTTTCCTGATAGGAAGATAGACTTTATGGCAGCCAAGCGTTAGACTTCCCAGATCCCAACCATCTTCAGCTAAGTCCGAAACCTTATGATCGGCAACAAGGAATCTGGGAATTCCTCGGCTCCCCTCGCTGGTCCTAAGATCATGTAGACGAGGGTGCAGGGCTCCTAAAGTTTTCCTGACTTGCCTCTCCAGATTAGATGAACGAATGATAAGTACGGGGCTTCTAGAATTTTTTGGCTTTGAGTGCAGGGCTCCTGGAGTTTCTCGGCTTTGAGTGCAAGGCTTCGTAAGTATTCTGACTTTGAGTGTGGGGCTTTTAGAGTTTCCCGGCTTTGAGTGCGGGACTTCTGGAGTTTCCTGGCTTTGAGTGCATGGCTTCTATAATTTCTTGACTTTCTTCACTAGACTTGGAGTCGGGTGGATGAGTGCGGAGCTTCGTAAGTTTCTTGGCTTTCTTCGCTGGACTTGGAGTTAGGTGGATGAGTGCAGGGCTTCATAAGTGTTGCCGCCCGGATCGTCGTGGCCCGTAGCTGCTGATGGTGTCGGGTGGTATGCGTTCGCCTGCCGGGGATGCCTCCGGTGCCTTGGAACCTGTAAAACAGCCAACATCAATGACTCGGGCCAGGAATTCTGGTGGGGGCGCTCCGACAGTCAAGTCAGTGATGATCCAGGGGAACAGATCCTCCTGGTCGAGCACCTTTGGATGAGCTCCATGCTAGGAGAGTGTGTGGAGTGTATGAGAGTGTGAGCGAGCTGAGAGATGTGGTGGCCGAGGTGGTCTTGCCCTCCTCTCTGGCCTCTCCCCCTCTCTTCTTTCTCTTTGTGGTGGTTGTGTTGTTTTTGCTTGGAAGGAAAAAATAGCTCCCCTCTCTTTTTTTGTTGTTGTTACCTCTCTCTTTTTTACTCTGGCTGAGTCTTCCACTTTGGCTTGCCTCGTGGTTCTCCCGTGCTGTCAGGCTAGTATGATGAGGTATCGTGCCGTAGATGGGACACCTCCATGATTGGGTAGTTGGAGAAGCTTCGATATGCCTCTGACATTCTTTCTATTCGCCCTTCCTGGAAGCCTGGCAGGACCTCGACTGTCGTGCCATCGATCTCGGGACTCATGCTCTTCGGATGGGTCTTTTCTCCGTTTGTATGGTAAGTCGGCAGAGGGTGTGGCACGTTGATGTGAGCTTCCTTTCTTTATGGTGTGGGTGATGGCTGTGGACATTTATGGCGACATGGCGGGTGCTGCTGTACAGTCCTCAGGGGGCCCACCACCGTCTTCGAAGGAGAGGCGCGGCTTCTTTGGTGGTTGGTACTTCGATTTGTGCTGAGGGCCGAGCTGGAAAGATGGGGCCTGCTTGCAGCAAACCGGCCTCGTCGTGGCTCGGCTGTGCGGAGGAGGGCTGAGCTCAGTTCCAGGCCAAGGGAGGGCCCATCTTTGACCGAGCTTGGGCCGGCAGAGGTGGATGAAGTGCGCCCAGCTCAGGGGACCTGGCCTTGAAGGGGCGCCACGTGGTGGAGGAGGCTTGAGCTCAGCTCCGAACCACGGGGCCCGACCTCAAGCTCAGAAGGTTTACCTCTAGTGGGACTTGAGCTCGGCTCCGACCTAGGTGTCCGACCTGGCGGGGACCGACCTGGTGGAGGACGGAGCCCGTCTTCAACGGGCGGCCCCATTGGCATCGGGGAGCTCGACCCGGTGAAGGGGCCGATAGTGGGAATCCAGCGTGGTGTCCAATGAGGGCTCCACATCAGGCTTCTTGCTACACATTAGCGATCCAGTCACATCATTTGCCACCCACTCCCGAGGCCCGTTGTCGTGCGATGCTCGGATCGAAGGGAGTAGCTACAGCGCTGACATGAAAAGGTGGGAGAATCTGGTGCAATAATTATCGATATTGGCGGTGCCTCGCTCGGCGGTCCTTCGAGCCTGTGCGGGGGCGCCGTGTGGCTACATCTTGGGAGCAGTTATGGTGGGCACGGAAGCTGGAGCGACCGCGGTCGGATGGGGGTGCTGGCCCCGTTGATCCGTGACACGTGGCGCGACTCTTGGGGAAGCTGTAACGGTACAGCCGGGCGCAGGTTGTCTCAAATAGATGGGTGAGTCCTTTCGAAACATACCTTTTTTCAAACTCTTCGTGCCTGGAGTCATACAGGAGCCTTCCTCTTCTTCTTCTCTGGCTATCGACGTCTTCCTTAAGCTTTAGCAGGTTAGCTCTCCCTTTTCGCCCATTAGAAGTCGTCGTAGGTCTTCCTCCGCTCACTCCCTCCTTCTCGTCATTTAGGAGTTGTTCTATCCTTCTTTTTCTTCCATGGACTGCTTCGGCCCAAACTTCTGTCCCTCATGCCAAGTTGAGGCTGCACCATCCCGGTTGAAGACTCCCTCTTCTTTCGACGAAGAGATGGAGGCGGCGAGGTAGGAGTTCAGTAGAAGACCTTACCATGGCCCGGTGTCTATTAAGGAACCCGGGTCTTCTCCTCCTCCTCGCTTGGCTCTCATTCCTGCTTCTGCTTCTGCTTCGGCTTCTACTTCCCTTCCTGAGCCTGAGCCTTCTCGGTCGATAGGTCCCGAAGGGATCACTTCGGTGATTACCGCTGAGGACCTTATGTCTATCCGGGAAGCTTATGGCATCCCCGAGTCCATCCAGCTCTCCGTCCCTCGTCCTGGGGAGCGGGTTACCTCCAGTAGCCCTCGGCAGATCGCCTTCTATAAGGAGACCTTCGCCGGAGATCTCCGCTTCCCTGTACATCTTTTTTTCCTTTCTTTCTTAGCCAACTACCGGCTTGTTCCTGCTTAGTTGGTCTCCAACGCTGTCAGGACGATATTCTGCTTCATCGTTCT
This sequence comes from Areca catechu, assembly GCA_021397845.1. Lineage (NCBI taxonomy): Eukaryota > Viridiplantae > Streptophyta > Magnoliopsida > Arecales > Arecaceae > Areca > Areca catechu. The sequence continues at coordinate 153,393,243 of CM038052.1, forward strand.
ATGCCACTTCCATGGGGTTGTTGTCCGTTTTTCCTTGTTCAGGGCCTTCTTCACCTTGAAACATTACCCTACCAAGGACGGGTGGTGGTCCCTTTCTTCCCGCCCTTGGGGCATCAGGTTTGTGCTCCCCTCTTCCATCAAAGGATGGAAGAGTAGGTTCTTTTTCGCCTTAGTAGAGGGGATCGACTGGGTTTGGAGTGACCTAGATCGATCTCCGAATAGGAACTCCTCGGTCGAAGCTGCCGACCTCGACATGCATGACCTGCTCAGATCGGCCGAGATCCCATCTCTAGAGGTCTTGTTGTCGAAGTAGAATCTTCGCGAGGCCGGGGTCAGCTCAGCGCAGGAGTCGGGTGAGTTTGACTTGACCACCCCCTTCATGTTTCTGATTTATTTTTCTTCCTCTTTTTTCTTCTTCTTTCTTTTTTTTTGGCTCAGGGCTGACCTTGTCTTTTGTGGTGCAGATATGAAATTTTTGATGGACGAGCTGCTGTCCTTCTCCGAGGAGTGGGAGCAAGCTGCCGAGGCCAGCGGGCCCACTCTGAAGCGGGTTCGTGTTGATGAAGACCCACTACCGGTGCAGGCCGCGGTAGATGCACTGGTCACTGAGCGGAGGCGGAAGAGGGTGGCTGAGCCTGTCCAGGCGACCTCAGGGCAGCGAGATTAGGGTCCCGTGCCTGAGCCCGAGGTGGTCACCAGGGCCAGGTGGGTAGCCACTGCCGCCAGACCAGGGGTCCCTCCCCCTGAAGTCATTGTGCTTGATGAGGAAGGGGGATCGAGGGAAGCGAAGCCGGTGCCCCCGCCGCAGCCCGAGGCAGCGCCAAACTCGTAGCTGGCCATGAAGATGCCCTCCGCTGCTGAAGGGACCGAGCAGGCGGGGACGAGAGACAGAGACTATCGGAGGGTCCCGTTCAGGCTGGGGCCAAACGTCTCTCTAGTGAAGGATCCCAGCCTCGTCGAGCGGATGATGGACTTCTCCGTCCAATCCTGCAACCGGCGAGGCGGGAGCGGGAGGCTTCTGGGCGACGTCATTTATTCGACGTTCGCGAACCTCTATGCTGTGAGTTTCTTCTTGTTCCCTTTTTTGTCTTTCCCGAGCTCCTTTTTCATTCGATAATTAACATGCTTTCTTTAATACAGCAAGGTAGGGATCTGCTCTTTATTTGGGACTTCTACCAGAATTGGGCAAAAGGGGAGAAGGAGCGGCTGATTGAGCTCAAATCTCTGTGGGCTGAAGCGATAGAGAAGAGCAAGGATGTCCAAGAGGCCAACCTTAGAATAAAGAGCCTCGCGGTCAAGGCTACCGATGCCGCCAGGGCGAAGAAGGAGCTCGAAAGCGAGCTAGAATCAAAGAGGGCCCGGTTGAAGGAGCTTCGGGCCGAGTCAGAATGGAAGGCGGCGGCCGCGGAGAAGAGGGCCGCTGAGGCCGAGGGGACGGTCGTTGAGGCTAAGAAGAAGGCCGCGGCCGCCAGCCATGCCACTAAGGTCGCCGAGAAGGGAATGGTGGCGGTAGCCCGCCAGGCCGAGCGCGCCGAAAGCTTGGCGGCCGAAGCAAGGAGCAAAGTGGAGGATGCGAGGAGGGACGTTGCGGGTGCGGTGGCCGCCTTCAAAGCCTCCCCGGAGTACCTCCAGGATTTCAAAGAGGCAGCAACGAACTCCTTCATGAAGGGGTATTCGTACTGCGTCTCCCAACTACGGGCGATGCTATCCGAGGGGCAGCTGGCCACGCTCCGAGCTCCTAGAAAGAAGGCCCCAGCCCCGATGGTAGCTGCAGCAGAGAAGGAGGCCACTCAGGCCGGACCTCTCCAAGAGATGGGTTCGTCGGCGTCAAGGTACATCGAGCCTACGTCGATGGCTGAGCCAGGGCTGCAGGTCGAGGTGACCGAGCCGCCTCCGATGGCAGTAACAGTCGATCTGATCCCTTCGACGGGGGCCGCACCTGAAATCGGTCCAGCTACAGAGGTGGAGGGAGAGGTTACTACTGTGCAACGTCCGGGGAAGGAGCAGGTGCAGTAGAATGGGCTCCCACTTTGCAGGGTTTATCCCTTCCTTTTTGTCATGTTTTTTCTTTCTTTTGGACTGGGCCGTCCGGCATGTCGGGGCCCGGGAGATAATGTAATGCTTTTTTGACGTAATGAAAAATCTTCTTGATCAACAACTTCTCCACTCTTCCTTATGTAAATGTTGTTGTCTTTGTTGTTTTGTTTTTTTGAAGAAGGGTGCTTCATCTTGAAAAGGGCTCGAGTCTCACATTCGGACTCGAGGACAGGTCAAGCGGAGAGCTGATCTCCGGGCTCGTGGGCTTCAGAGCTAGGCTCGGAAGTGTTCTCCTTGTAAAGGCTCGAGTCTCACGTTTGGACTCGAGGACGGGTCGAGCGGAGAGCTGATCTCCGGGCTCGAGGGCTTCAGAGCTGGGCTCAGAAGTGCTCTCCTTGTAAAGGCTCGAGTCTCGTGTTTGGACTCGAGGACGGGTCGAGCAGAGAGCCGGAGAGATTATCTCCGGGCTCAAGGGCTTCGGAGCTGGGCTCAGAAGCGTTCTCCTTGTAAAGGCTCGAGTCTCGCATTCGGACTCGAAGACGGGTCAAGCGAAGAGCTAATCTCCGGGCTCAAGGGCTTCAGAGCTGGGCTCGGAAGCGTTCTCCTTGTAAAGGCTCGAGTCTCGCATTTGGACTCGAGGATGGGCCGAGTGGAGAGCTGATCTCCGAGCTCGAGGATTTCGGAGCTGGCCTCGGAAGCATTTAAGATTGAGAGTTGCTTGGTGGTCTCTTGGCATCTTGGAGTTGGGCTCGGAGATGTTTGAGATTGAGAGCTGCTTGGTTCAAAGGTTCCCTTGACCGGAGGTCTGAGCTCCGGTATTGGATTGGTATCCTGGAGCTGGGCTCGAGGACTTCGATGACTTGAGATGGTGCCTTGAAGCTGGGCTCGAAGACGATGATAGCTGAGGAGATTCTCGTGGCCGGAGATCTGAGCTTCGATCTTAAGTTAGCATCTTGGAGCCGGGCTCGGGGACGTTGAATGCCTGGGGGCTTCCCAGGTCCTTTACCGGGGAGCCAGGCTCGCCGATGCCGGAGGGTCATCCGGTCTTCGGTGCCGGAGGGTCATCCGGTCTTTGATGCCGGGGAGCTAGGCTCGCCGATGCCTGGGGGCTTCCCAGGTCTTCATGCCGGAGGACTTTTCTCCAGGCTTTGTTGCTAAGGAGCTAGGCTCGTCGATGCCTGGGGGCTTCCCAGGTCTTCGTGCCGGAGGACTTTTCTTCGGGCTTTGTTTCCGAGGAGCTAGGCTCGTCGGTGCCCGGGGGCTTCCTAGGTCTTTGGTGCCGGAGGGTCATCCGGTCTTTGATGGGTGTCCTGGAGCTGGGCTTGGAGATGATTATGATGGCGAGTTGCATGGCTCGGAGGTGCCCTTGGCCGGAGGTCTGAGCTCCGGTCTTAAGCAGGCATCCTGGAGCTGGGCTCGGGGATGTTGATGATGGCGAGCTTCGTGGCTCTGAGGTGCCCTTGGCCGGAGGTCTGAGCTCCGGTCTTGAGCAGGCATCCTGGAGCTAGGCTTGGGGACGTTGATGATGGTGAGCTTCATGGCTCGGAAGTTCCCTTGACTTGAGGTCTGAGCTCCGGTCTTGAGCAGGCATCCTGGAGCTAGGCTCGGGGACGTTGATGATGGTGAGCTTCATGGCTCAGAAGTGCCCTTGGCCGGAGGTCTGAGCTCCGGTCTTGAGTAGGCGTCCTGGAGCTGGGCTCGGGGACGTTGATGATGGTGAGCTTCATGGCTCGGAAGTGCCCATGGCCAGAGGTCTAAGCTCCGATCTTGAGCAGGCATCCTAGAGCTGGGCTCGGGGATGTTGAATGCTTGGGGGCTTCCTAGGTCCTTTGCCGGGGAGCTGGGCTCGCCGGTGCCGGAGGGTCGTCCGGTCTTTGGTGCCGGAGGGTCATCTGATCTTTAATGCTGGGGAGCTAGGCTAGCGGTTTGAGTTCCCTGCAAGACAGATAAATTGTGTTGCAGAAAGGAATCTTTATTTCTCATGGAGGGAATACTTACATTACTGACAGTATCTTCTCAAATTATAGGCGTTCCATTTCCGGGGGAACCTGGCACCGTCCAAGTCTTCTAGGTAGCAGGCCCCCTGCGACAGGGCCTTGGCCACTTTATAGGGGCCCTCCCAGTTCGAGGAGAGTTTGCCGCACTCTCGGGGCTGGGACGCTTCTGCCCGGCGCAGCACCAGGTCGCCAGGTCGGAAAATCTTCTGCTTCACCATGCATTGTAATATCGGGCGACCCGTTGCCGATAGGCCACCATCCGGAGCCGGGCTTTGTATCTTGTCTCTTCTAGGAGATCGAGGTTGAGTAGAAGACGTGCCGAATTCTAGGTCTCATCATACTGCTGCACCCGAAGTGTGGGCACGCCGAGCTCGACTGGGATCACCGCTTCAGATCCAAAGGCAAGGTTGAAGGGGGTTTCGCCCGTTGCCGTTCTGGGCATTGTGTGGTAGGCCCACAGGACACTGGAAAGTTCTTCTACCCACCTGCCCTTTGCCTGATCCAACCTGGTGTGGAGTCCTTGGAGAATGGTTCGGTTTGTCACCTTGACTTCACCGTTGGTCTGGGGATGGGTGACCAAGGTGAACCAATGTTGGATCCCGTGCTCGGTGCAGAATCCTTTGAACTCTCGGTTGTCGAACTGTCGCCCATTGTCGGTGATGACGTAATTGGGGAGTCCGAAATGGCAGATGACAGACTTTCAGAAGAATTGTCGGACATTGGCCTCCGTAATTCAAGCTAGCGGCTCCGCCTCGACCCACTTGGTGAAGAAGTCTATCGCCACTAGTAGGAGCTTCCGCTGTCCAAGTGCGGTGGGGAACAGTCCCAGGATGTCCATCCCTCATTGTGCGAAAGGCCAAGGAGATGACAGCTGGGACATCGGTGCAGCCGGCAGGCGCTGGATGTGGGAATGGTGCTGGCACTTGTCACACTTCTTGATGAAGTCAGTGGCGTCCTCCCTCACCATTTTCCAAAAGTATCCCTGGTGGAGTGCCTTGTATGCCAGAGTCCTCCCTCTTACATGATTCCCACAGAGGCCCTCGTGTATCTCCTGGAGCATGAAGGCTACCTCCGTGAGCCTAAGGCACTTCAGGAGGGGGTAGGAATAAGATCGGCGGTAGAGCTGGCCATCCATCAAGACGAAGCGGGTAGCCTTCCTTCTGATGAGGCCAACTTCCTTGTGGTCTTCCAGTAGTAGGCCATCCTGGATGTACTTGACGTACTTGTCCATCCAGCTCAGCTCGGGGGCTACTTGTTGCACCTCCTTGGGGCTTTCGTAGCTTGGGCTCTCGAGATACTCGACGTAAGCATGCCCCAGGGTGGCGAGTCTTGACAGTGCATCCGTGCGAGCGCTTTCTCCATGAGGAATATGGGAAACGCAGAAATAACGGAAGCCTGCCGTACTCGAACGGACCTTCTCCAGGTACTTCATCATCTGGGGATCTCGGGCCTCTTACTCTCCGGAGACTTGTCCAACAACCAGTTGGGAGTCGGTGAAGACCTTGAGGTTCTGTATGCCCAGCTCGCAGGACACCTTCATGCCCGCAAGGAGTGCCTCGTACTCCGCTTGGTTGTTTGTAGCGGGGAACTTGAAGCGAAGTGCACACTCCATCACCACTCCATTGGAATTAGCGACGATGAGGCTTGCTCCGCTCCCGCAAGAATTGGAGGCGCCGTCCACGTGGAGGACCCAAGGGTCCTCTAGCGGGCCGAGCTTAGCTTAGCTCTCCGGGACCATCCGATCTGGTTCCTCGGGAAGCCCTGTACATTCGACCACGAAGTCGACCAGGACTTGGACCTTCTACGATGATCTCGGCCGGTACGCGATGTCGTACTTGCTCAGCATCAAGGACCACTTGGCCAACCTTCCGGAAGTCTCGGGGTGGCTCAGCATGGTCCTCAGCGGCTGATCAGTCACAACCATGATGGGATGCACTTAGAAATAGGGCCTGAGGCGCTTAGCAGACATTATTAGTGCAAAAATGAGTTTTTCGGAGCGGGTATACCTGATCTCCGCATCATAAAGTATTTTGCTGGTGTAGTACACCAGCTTCTAGGATCCGTCCTGGTCTGTACGGACAAGGACCGAGCTGACGACCCCTGGTGTGGCCGCCAGATAGAGCAGAAGCTCTTCTCCTTCTTCGGGTCTGGACAGCAAAGGTGGGGAGGTCAGGAACTCCTTCAACTCTTCAAAGGCTGCTTTGTATTCCTCGATCCAAGTAAAGTCATGCATCTTGCACAACGCCTTGAAGAAAGGGAGGCAGCGGTCAACCGACCTCGAGATGAACTGGCTTAGGACTGCGACTCTCCCCGTTAGGCGCTGGACCTGCTTCTTGGATGTTGGATGCTCCATGTCGAGGATTGCCTGGACCTTATCTGGATTAGCCTCGATGCCTCTCCGGGTGACCATGAAGCCAAGGAATTTTCTAGCCACCATCCCGAAGGCGCACTTCGCTGGGTTGAGCTTCATCTGGTACTTCTGGAGACTGTGGAAGGCTTCAACGAGGTCGGCAATATGGTCCAAGCTCGGTTTGCTCAGGACTAGCATGTCGTCCACGTACACTTGCACATTCCTACCAATCTGGTCCTTGAAGACCTTGTTGACCAGACATTGGTACGTGGCCCCAGCATTCTTCAAGCCAAAGGGCATCATTCTGTAGCAGTGCATCCCCCGATCAGTGATAAAGGTGGTGTGCTCCTCGTCCCCCGGGTGCATCCGAATCTGATTGTACCTGGAAAATGCATCCATGAAGGAGAGCAGCCTGTGCCCTGAAGTGGCATCCACCAACTGATCTATCCTTGGTAGAGGGAAGCTGTCCTTCGGGCACACCTTGTTAAGGTTGGTGTAGTCTACACAGATCCTCCACTTGCCATTGTTCTTCTTCACCATCACCACGTTCGCCAGCCATCTTCGATACTGTACTTCTCGGACGAAGCCGGCGGTGAGGAGTTTCTCAACCTCCTCGTTGATAGTCGCTTGCCTTTCTGGGGCGAAGCTTCTCTTCTTCTGTCGAACCGGCCTGTACTTCAGATCAATGTTAAGTTTATGGGTGATGACTTCAGGGGGAATACATGGCATGTCGGCTACCGTCCAGGCGAACACGTTCGCATTCACCCTCAAAAATTCCAACAGCGGAGCTTTCTCCTCCTCGAGCAGCTGGGCTCCGATCTGCACGGTCTTTGTCTGGTCGATCCCGAGCTGGTAAGGAAGCAAGCACTCGGTCGGGCCTCCTCTGGGGTCCTGAACCCTCTGGTCGATCTTGTTTGCCTTAGAGCCCTCCTCGGGCACCCGGACCCCAGGGAGGGTTTGGAAGCAGTACTGCATTGGCTGGGGCGCTCCCCTTATCTCCCCCACACCGCAAAGGGTTGGGAATTGCACGAGTAACCTCTTGGTAGAGACGACAGCATCAAGGAGGTTGGGCCTAGGTCGGCCCAAGATCATGTTGTAAGGAGAAGGAAGCCTGACAACCGTGAACGTTATCATGACGGTGCTCTATCGAGATGGGATCCCAGCAGTAACTGGGAGAGTGATTTCTCCCTCCACTTTTATGGAGTCTCCCGTGAAACCAACAAGGAGAGTATATACTGGCTTGAGATAAGTAGGGAAGAGATTCATCCAGGAGAAAGCATCGTAGAAAAGTACATCCGTAGAGCTTCCACTATCTACCATGATGCGCTTTACAGGATTCTTTGCGATCATCATCTCAATGACCATAGTGTCATTATTTACATTTTTCTCCTCATTTTTCCCTTCCCTCATAAAGGGGAGCACATTCTCAGAGTTCCCTACCCCCCGGGTCCTCTTGGATGCATGCTCGGCTCCCCAGGAGATCATGCCCACTGGCTTCTCAGAAGGACAGTTGTCGATGGCTGGAGCTGGCGGGAGAGCAACGAGCACCTGGGACTCTGGCCGAGTTCTGCCCGCCATATACTTTCTGAGGTAACCTCTCTTGATGAACTCTTCGATCTCCCACTTGAGATTGCGGCATTCCTCGGTGTCGTGGCCATGGTCACGGTGGAAGCGACAGTACTTCATCTTATCCCAGGTGAAGGATGGCTTCAACGGTGCAGGACGCCTCAGATAGGTCTCACTCTTGATCTCCATAAGGATCTTCGTTCTAGGGGCGAGAAGGGGAGTGAAGTTACCAGGAGGGACGGGAGTGTTCCTTGGCCTTGGTGCCGGTCGGGAGCTCTAAGCTGGCAGTCCTGGCCTTCACGCGCCAGGTGCCTCGGCGTGTGCCGGCCCCCTCAGCGACTTCCCATCAAGCTCCTGCCTTGTACGGTCTGCCTCCTCGGCACGGATGTACTTCTGGGCCCGGAAGAGAAGCTCGGCATAGGTCTTCGGGGGTTTCTTGTCAAGCGAGTAGGTCAGGCGGGAAGTCCTACGCCCTCGCTTTAGAGCCAACATTGCCACCGGCTCCTCCAAGCTGTAGATCTCCAATGCAGCGGCCTTGAAGCGAGCCATATAGTCTTGTAGCGGCTCACGATCTTGCTGCCTGATGGAGAAGAGGTTGTCTGCTTCACGTGGCACCTTCCGACATGTATCAAAATGGGCCATGAACTTCTACCCCAGCTGGGCAAAAGAATTGATGCTTTCCGGCTCGAGGCGGGTGAACCATACTCGAGCGGCATTCCGAAGGGTAGCAGGAAAGGTGATGCACAAGAGAGCGTTAGTAGCCCCCTGGACCCTCATGTGGTGTGGACACCAGAAACCAAAAGAAACTTCACTCCAACAAGGTTAGCCTTATCCCAATTTGGATCGAAGATAATTAGGTTACCTTGTATCCTTTAGTTCAAAAATGTTTTATTTTCAATAGCCATTTCCTTTTCAAGAGTCCTGTAAATGTTTTATTTTCAAGAGCCATTTCCTTTTCAAGAGTCCTGTAATTAATCAAGAGTGTTTATTGAGTCCTGTAATTACTTTTAAAAAATTTCATTTCCTGTAAGTCCGTTTCAAGTTTTAAAGTTTAGGTCAGTCAAGTCAGTTCAGTTGAGTTAAGTCTATTTCAGTTAATCAAGTCTTAAAGCAATGAAAGCCAGCAACAAGACTCAAATTCTGGACCCCAGAATTTGACCACATGAAGAAGAGAAGACACATCAACCAAGCAAGAGAAAAGGACCATCAACTAGGACCACTTGGCGCCACATGTCATTCCTTATCCAAGTAGAAGACCATCTCATCATGCCACGTCATCAGGTGCCACCTCACTAGCCACCTCATCATTCTTTGGCACCAACAAGGAAGATTCAAATTCAAGGAGGTTGGCCACACCCCTCCAAGTCCTCCACCAAATCCTCCAACCCCCCCTATCCCTCCAAACTCTCCACCAAATCCTCCAACCCCCCTTGTAATCCTCCTCAATTTGGGGAGTTTTTAAATTTCAAAAGCTAGCTTTGTGAGGCTATTAAAGGCCTTGGACGCCCATTGTAAAGGGGATTGATTTTTGGGGAATGAATGAAAATTGAAGTTGAATTTTGGAAGTAGAAGTTGTCTTGTTTTTTTTTCCTTATGTGAAAGTTTCCCATCCTCTTCCTCCACACCAAAGCCATTCTTTTTCCCTAGCAAAGCATCTTCCAAGCTCAAGTGAAGGCATTGGAGTTGGCCAGATCTTCTCAAATTTTTGTTCTTAGTTCATTAATTCTCACATCCCTTCTATATGTTCTTATCCTTCTTTCTTAACTTTGATCTTCATTACAGGGTCCTTCGAAGACTTTGAGTTGTGGGCCGGGTTCACCTTGACAAAGAACCAACAAACTGAAGCCCCAAGTCCAGGGTTCTGATCTCTGTTATCCAGGTTCTTCAGTTCTGAGCGTTGGTAGTTTCAAGGTATGAATCAAAAGAAGGTTGGAAAGCTCATCAAGGTAAGTCCACAATCATTAGCCCCTATTGTCTAGATCTTCTTCCTTCTTAGTTTAGGATTGTGTCTAATCAAGTAAAAGTCCCATTTCTTATAATCCTTAAGTCTTATTATGATGAGTACAATGCTAATGTAATTAGGTTTCATTGCTCTATAAACCATATTCAAAACATTAATCATATGCTTGCCGCATCATCATGAGGGCCCGGTAACTTTCCAGGTGGTCCAGGGGGTCGGTGGTCCCGTCGTAAGGATCCATCTGTGGCATGTGGAACTAGCGAGGAATTGGCTCCGCCTGGATCTCCTGGGAGAAAGGAGGGTGGGCGTCATAACCCGCTAGCTCGCTAGCGAAGCCGGGCAGGTTGGCGAATCGGCGAGCAAACTCCACCAGCTTGCGGTCATGCTCCTCCAGGCGCTTCTCCACCATACGCCTGATGGCTTCATTTGTGGACCCCTCCACTGAGGGGGGCGGTGAAGGTGACGTGGATGCATGGCGCCCACGGCAAGGGGCTTTGCCCTTCTGGCCTTGGCGGGGTTTAGATGCCCCCCGATCAAGATGCGGTGAGCAACTTTCTTCGTCAGTGGAGCTAGTCCGCCGTCGCTTCATCGGGACTAGGTGGGTATCCCGAGGGTCTGTAGCCGCCCGCGAATGCAAAAGCCTCCCGTGGAAGGAATGCAGGCTGTCATGGGGTGCTGTGGCATGGGCCGCAGGGGTCTCTGGCTGCTGGTGGGTAGCCAGAGACCGATGCTGATGCTGATGCTGGAGCTGGCGCACTGCCACAGTGAAAGTATGCATCTGCTGGGCAAGTGCGGTCAGCTGGGTCTCCAATAAGGGCGGTTGAACCAGGGCAGGTACTTCCGTCTCCGATCCGTGCAGGTTCCCGTGAGAAGGGGATGCCTCCGCATGGCTAGGAGAAGCTCACCTTGCCCTGGTGGTCACCATCCTCCCAATGGACTAGCTAAACGGGGCTTGAACTGGATCAAGTGTCATTCTGTGGCCCCCCTACCTGGTGCGCCAATCTGTTGCCGCCCAGATCGTCGTGGCCCGTAGCTGATGATGGTGTTGGGTGGTACGCGTTCACCCATCGGGGATGCCTCCGGTGCCTCGAAACTTACAAGACAGCCAACGTCAGTGACCCGGGTCGAGGATTCTAGCGGGGGCACTCCGACGGTCAAGTCAGTGACGATCCAGGAGAACAGATCCTCCTGGTCGAGTCCCTCTGATGAGCTCCACGCTAGGAGGAGTGTGTGGAGTGTATGAGAGTGTGAGCGAGCTGGGAGATGTGATGGCCGAGGTGGTCTTGCCCTCCTCTCTGGCCTCTCCCCGCTCTCTTCTTTCTCTTTGTGGTGGTTGTGTTGTTCTTGCTTGGAAGGAAAAAATATCTCCCCTCTCTTTATTTGTTGTTGTTACCTCTCTCTTTTTTACTCTGGCTGAGTCTTCCACTTTGGCTTGCCTCGGGGTTCTCCCATGCTGTCAGGCTGGTACGATGAGGTATCGTGCCATAGACGGAACGCCTCCTTGATTGGGTAGTTGGAGAAGCTTCAATATACCTCTGACATTCCTTCTATTTTCCCTTCCTGGAAGCCTGGCAGGACCTCGACTGTCGTGCCACCGGTCTCGGGACTCGTGCTCTTCGAATGAGTTTTTTCTCTGTTTGTATGGCAAGTCGACAGAGGGTGTGGCACGTTGATGTGAGCTTCCTTTCTTTCTGGTGTGGGCGATGGCCGTGGGCATTTTTGGCGATGTGGCGGGTGCTGCTGTACGGTCCTCGGGGGGGCCGCCACCATCTTCGGAGGGGAGGCGCGGCTTCTTTGGCGATTGGTACTTTGATTTGTGCTCAGGGCCGAGCTGGGAAGATGGGGCCCGCTTGTAGTGGACTCGCCTCGTCGCGGCTCGGCTGTGCGAACGAGGGCCGAGCTTGGTTCCAGGCCAAGGGAGGGCCCATCTTTGATCGAGCTCAGGCCGGCAGAGGTGGATGAGGCACGCCCAGCTCAAGGGACCTGGCCTTGAAGGGGCGCCACGTGGCGGAGGAGGCTTGAGCTCAACTCCGGACCACGAGGCCCGACCTCAGGCTCGGAAGGTCAGCCTCTGGTGGGACTTGAGCTCGGCTCCAACCTAAGCATCCGACTTGGCGAGGACCGACCTGGCGAAGGACGGAGCCCATCTTCGATGGACAGCCCCGTTGGCATCGGGGAGCTCGGCCCGGCGAAGGGGCCGATAGTGGGATTCCAGCATGGCATCCAATGAGGGCTCCACATCAGGCTTCTTGCTCCACGTTAGTAATCCGGTCACATCAATAAATTTTCCAGCTTTGAGTGTGGGACTTCATAAGTTTTTTGACTTTGAGTGCAGGGCTTCTGAAGTTTTTTGACTTTAAGTGCGGGACTTCTGGAGTTTCCCAGATTTCTTCACCAGACTTAGAGTCGAGCGAATGAGTGCGGGTCTTCGTAAGTTTTCTGGCTTTCTTCGCCGGACTTGGAGTAGAAGGAATGAGTGCGGGGCTTCGTAAATTTTTTGATTTTGAGTGTAGGGCTTCGTAAGTTTCCTGACTTTGAGTGCATGGCTTCTGGAGTTTTCCAGTTTTGAGTATAGGACTTCTGGAGTTTCTCAGCTTTCTTCACCGGACTTGGAGTCGGGCAGATGGAGTTCCTGCATAGGTGGGAAATAATGTTACACCAAAAAGGAACTTTAATTATTGAGGGAGAGTCTTACATTATTGGTAGTACATCCTTAGGTTGCTAGCATTCCAAGTTCCAGGGAGACGGGCACCATCGAGTCCGATGAGGTAGTAGGCTCCATGTGGCAAAACCTCGATCACCTTATAAGGACCTTCCCAGTTCAGAAAAAGTTTTCCACATTTTCTTGGTTGGGACAATTTTACTTGCTTGAGAACTAGGTCGCCCAAATGGAATGACTTGGGCCTAACATGGGAGTTGTAGTAGCGAGCTATCCACTATCGGTATGCCACCATTCAGAGTCGAGCTTTATCCCTCGTCTCATCCAGCAAATCCAGGTTGAGGAGGAGGTTGGCCAGATTCTCAGCTTCGCTGTATTGCTCCACTCGTAGTATGGGCAGACCCACCTCCACTGGGACCATAGCCTCGAAACTGAAGACAAGGTTGAATGGCATTTCTCTTATCGCCGTTCGAGGCATGGTGTGGTAGGCCCATAGCACACTGGAAGCTCCTCGGCCCATCGTCCCTTGGCCTCATCTAGTCTGGTGTGGATCCCTTGTAGGATGGTTCAATTGGTCATCTTGGCCTCCCCGTTGGTCTAAGGGTGAGCCACCAAGGTGAAGTGATGGTGGATGTTGAGGTCAGCATAGAATTCTTTGAAAACCTGGTTATCGAACTACCGCCTGTTATCGGTGATGACCATGTGGGTGTCCAAAATGGTAGATGACTGACTTCCAAAAGAAAGATCTAGCCTTGGCTTTGGTGATCCGTGCTAGGGGCTCAGCCTTGATCCACTTGATGAAGTAGTCGATGGCCATGATTAGGTACTTCTGTTAACTAGATGCGAGAGGAAAGGGATCCAAGATGTCTATTCTCCATTGGGCGTATGGCCAGGAGTAGAAAGTTAGGAGAGCGATGCAGCCGGCTAGCATTGAATGTAGGCATGATGCTATCAGCAATCACACTTTTTCATAAAATCAGTGGTCTCGCATGGTCTCCCAGAAGTATCCTTGTCGGAGTACCTTATAAGCTAAGGTCCTGTCCCCCATATGATTCCCACAGATACATTCGTGTATCTCTTGGAGCACATAGGCGGCTTTTGAGGGCCTTAAGCATTTTAGTAAGGGGTAAGAATAAGACCTCCAATAAAGCTGCTCATCCATCAACACGAAGCGCGTGACCTTCTTCTTAAGGAGACTGGCTTCCTTGCAATCCTCAGGCAGAGTGCTAGTGGTGATGTATTTGATGTAGGAGTTCATCAGCTCGCCTCGGAGGTGACCTATTGGACCTCTACCACAGACTCGTAACTGGGGGCCTCTAGATATTCAACGAAGGTATGGCCCAATAACGAATCTAGCAGGGTTTCCAACCGAGAGAGGATGTCGGCCTGAGCATTCTCTGCCCGAGGGATGTGGGAAATGCTAAAGTGCTGGAGGTTTGCTATGTATGAGAGTACCTTCTCTAGATACTTTGCCATCATGGGATCCCGAGATTCGTACTCACCGGAGACTTGGCCCACCATGAGCTATGAATCTGTAAAGACCTTCAGGCACTTTACACCCAGCTCATAGGACACCTTCAATCCCGTAAAGAGCACTTCATACTTAGCCTGATTGTTGGTTGCCTTGACGAAGAAGCACAGCGTGTATTCAGTGACGACCCCATAGGAGTTGGCAAGGACGAGCCCGGCCCCATTCCCTCTGGCATTATACATGCCATCAATGTGAAGAATCCATGTCATCACTTCCAAGACTGAATCCTACTCAGGCTTGGCTCGCTTGCCCGTCTCCCCCAGATCCTTAGCTACCCATATGCATTCCACCAGAAAATTAGCAAGGACGTGGGCCTTTTACATTGGCCTTGGATGGTAGGTGATGGAAAACTCGTAGAGAATCATCGTCCACTTAGCCAGGTGCCCCGATGTATCAGGACAGCATAGAATAGCCCTCAGGGGCTGGTTGATGAGGATTGCAATCGGATGTACTTGAAAGAGGGCCTAAGATACTGCACAGACATGATGAGTACAAAGATAATCTTTTTGGATCGAGTGTACCTGATTTTTGTATCATGGAGCAGTTTGTTGGTATAGTAGACTGGCCACTGGGAGCCATCCTTATCGGTGCAGACTATCACTGAGCTGATCGCCTCCGATGAGATTGTCAGGTATAAGAGGAGCTCTTCCCCGAGCTCTGGCCTAGATAGCAGTGGTGGAGAGGCGAGGAGCTTCTTTAACCTCTTGAAGGCCTCCCGACACTCCTCCATCCAGGTGAAGTCATGCATCTTGTGTAGCACCTTGAAGAATGGCTGACAGCGCCCTGCAAAATGCGAGATGAAATGGCTCAATGCTACCACACGTCCGGTCAAGCACTGGACTTTCTTTTTGGAGATGGGGTGTCTCATATCGATGATCACCTGGATTTTTTCAAGGTTTTCCTCTATCCCTCGTTGGATGACCATGAACCCTAGGAACTTTCCCACCACGATGCCAAATCCACATTTAACAGGGTTCAGCTTCATCTGGTAGAGGCGAAGGTTGCCAAAAGCCTCAGCTAGGTTGGTGATGTGATCCAACTCTTGGCCACTCATGATGAGCATGTCATCCACATAGACCTGCATGTTGCAGCCTATCTGATCTTTGAAAATCTTACTGACCAAGCATTGGTACGTAGCCCCTGCATTCTTGAGACCGAACGGTATCATCCTATAGTAGTACATGCCTCTGTCAGTCATGAACACCATGTGCTCCTTATCTTCTGGGTGTATACGGATTTGGTTGTACCCAGAGAATGCATCCATGAAGCTAAGGAGCTTGTGGATCGAAGTTGCATCCACCAACAATCAATCTTGGGAAGCAAGAAGCTATCCTTTGGACAGGCCCAATTAAGGTCGGTGTAGTCCATACTGATCCTCCACTTCTCAAAGGCTTTCTTGATCATCACTACATTAGCCAGCCAGTTAGGGTATCATACCTCGTGGATGAAGCCTGCAATGAGGAGCTTTTCGACCTCCTCATCGATTGCCTTCTGCCTCTGTAGGACGAAGCTCCTCTTCTTCTACTGGACTAGGCAACTATTGGGGTCAATATTTAGCTTATGAGTGATTACTTCTGAAGGGATCCAGGGCATGTCTGCTACGATCTAGGTGAAGACATCCGTATTGGCCTGCAGGAAACTGAACAGACAGGATCTCTCCTCCTCGGATAGTAGGGCTCCTACCTGCACCATCTTCAAGGGGTTCTCTCCCAAAGGAAAAGACAACAAGGGCTCGATCGGTTCACCCTTCGGCTCCAGGTTTGTCAGGCTTAACTGGTCAATGGCCAGACTCTGCCTAGCCTCTCGCACTCCCGGGACGGTCTGCAGGCAGTGTTGGACTGGCTGATAGGACCCTCTCATCTCCCCGATCCCCCAAGGAGTTGGGAACTGGACAAGAATATATCTGGTGGAGATGGTGGCATCGAGAAAATTAAGTTCGGGGCATCCCAGGATCGTATTATAAGGTAAAGGAAGCCCCACGACGGTGAATGTTGTCAACATAGTGTTCTATCGAGATGGCATTTCGGTGATTATCGGGAGTGTAATCTCTCCTTCAACCCCAACTGAGTCTCCGATGAAACCAACCAGGGGTGTGAACATCGGTTTTATTGGGTCAGTGGATAACTTCATCCTTACAAAAGCATCGTAAAAAAGGTGTCAGCGGAACTACCACTATCAACCATAATTCGTTTTATAGGATGTTTGGTTGTCATCATTTCTACGACAACAGCATCATTATTTAGGTTATCTATCCTAGCCAACCCTTCTCCCATGCAGGAGAGTACATTATCACTCTCTTTCCTCCCCTAGCCCTCTTCGAACGTCTCCTTGCCCCCCAGGAGATCATCTCCACTAGCTTCTCAGTGAGCCAATTATCGATGGTGAGTGGCCAGGGCTCTTCATTCCGGGTTGCTGGAAGAGCTCCCTCCTCTACATACTTTTCAAGGTAGCCATGCCTATTCAGGTCTTCTGTTTTCCTCTTCAGGTGGTGGCATTCCTCGGTATCATGGCTGTAGTCTCAATGGAAGTGATAGAAGTGAGACTTGCCACATCCAACGGAAGGCCTCAATAGGGGAGGACAATGTAGAAAGTGCTCGCCCTCGATCTCTATAAGGATCTTTACTCTCGGGGTGAAGAGACGAGTGAACTTCTCTTTCTTGGTAGGGTCGATCCTGGGCCTAGGGTCCTATCGGGGGGCCGATGTAGTCTTCAAGGCCGGGGGGCCGGATGCTTCCCCCACGGCCTGCCTCTTTAGTGGCCTCTCGTCCAGCTCTCTCCTAGCATGGTCAACCTTCCCTGCACAGATGTACTTGTGGGTCTAGAAAAGTAGCTCCAAGTAAGACTTCGGAGGTTTCTTGTGGAGAGAATAGATGAAGCGAGATGTCCTGAGTCCTCTCTTCATTGCCAGCATGGTAATTGGCTCATTGAGGTGGTAAATCTCCAGGGTTGCGGCTTTGAATCAAGTTACGTAATCCCATAGGGGTTCTCAATCCTATTGGTGGATAGAGAAGAGGCTGTTAGCCTTACATGGTACCTTCCTACATGCATCGAAGTATGCCACGAACCTTCTTTCTAGCTGTTCAAAGGAGTCAATGCTCCCCGACTCAAATCGAGAGAACCAAGCTCGAGCAGCCTTATGGAGGGTGGCAGGGAAGGCGATGCAGAGGAGGGTGTCCGTAGCCCCCAGGACCCTCATGAGGGCCTTGTAGCTTTCAAGATGGTCCAAGGGATCAGTTGTCCCATCGTAAGGGTCAACTTGAGGCATGCAGAACCGATTAGGAATTGGTTCCTCTTTGATTCTGCGGGAGAAGGGGGGACGGGTGTTGGGGATGGGTATCATAACCCATGGGCTCACTGGGGGAGCTCTAAATCTTTACAAACTGGTGAGATAGATCAGCCAGCTCACGCTCTTGCTCCTTAAGGTGCCTTTCTGCTTGATGATGGATGGCCTCATCTGTGGACCCCTCAGTGAAGGCCGTCAGGGGTGAAGGGGGCGTGGAGTGGAGGAACTCTCACCTTAGTTTCTAACAACACTAGCACCGTCTATGCAAGAGTGCACCATGGTCCGAGGCTTGGGAGTGGCTCTCCCAGTCGATCAAGCCATGTTACTATTCTTTCCCGACCACCTACTGGGCTCCCCGTGGGTGAGAGGCTACATGTGACAGTCCATCCTGAAAGGACCATAGGATGGTACGAGGATCGTCGGCGTGGGCCACTGATGTCCTTGACTGCTATTGTATTGCCAAGGACTGGTATCGCTGATAAAGCTGACGCACCACTGCAGCCAAGGCCTGGACCTGCTGGGTAAGTGCAATGATGTGGGGGTCCACCGAAAGTGGTGGTGGTGGAGCAGGGAGTTCCCTCTCCATGCTATGCTAGTCGTCACGATGAGGAGGGTCCCCTACATGGCTAATGGAAGCTTCTCGTACGCACGTCATCACCATCGGGCCAGCGTTGTCTACGGATACTCTTTTAGTAGTGGGGACTTGCTGTAGTCAATGGCTCTTTGTCACCCCCCTTCCTGGCATGCCAATCGTTGCCCCTAGATCGCAGTGGCCTGTAGCTCTAACATGTTATGTGTGCATCATGCTTTCTTTGGGTACTTGGTCCTCTTTTTTGGTCAGCTCCTTGATCAGCTTGTCCTGCAAAAAAGAGGAAAACCGGGTCGGGAATTCCGGCGGGGACACTCCGATGATCAAGTTAGTTTGGAAGATCAAGGGAAACAGAGCCTCTATGATGAAGGGTTTGGGATGCCTCCGCGTAGAGAAGTAAAATTAGATCTAAGAGATGAGAAGTGAGTGGAAAGTTAAAGAGCGAACAGTTTCCTCCCTCATGGTTCCTTACCCATTTTTCTCTCTTTGTCTTACCAGTTGTCCTCTTTTCTTCGCCGGAGGTCCCTTCTTTCATTTTATATGAGAGAAATGGCCCAGACCAAGTCTGGGGCTTCATCCAGATGGCATTTTCCTGACACCCTATTTTGAAGGGATTTTTCTCTGTCAGCGGTCTCCCCCCTATCAAACCGATCCTCGGAAGGAGATCTTTCTACTGGGGGTGCTCGCTAGTGCAATACAAGTCATGTCCTTCTGGTGGAGCAGTTTTCCAAGGGAGGCGCAGGTGCCGTGCCATTGAGCCCTGAGCCATGATGGAATGTTTCCATTCTTGGAGGGATCGTTGGAGTACTGTAGTGCCTGGGACCTTAATAGGATACTCCTCTTGGAGAAGGCACAAATGTCATGTCAGAGGAACTGGAGCTCTGGTTGCATGATAGGGGATGCAAGCGATGTGCTATAGGCCTTGGAGCTGGTGGAGCATGCATCGCACAGAGTGTGTGGGTGGTGTGTTACAGAGGTTGGAGCCTCTGGTAGGACATGCACCACCTTCTAGGGGCCTGTAGGTAACCCGGAACCTCCATGCCATGATTTGAATTTCTTCTAGTTTTCTTCTCCTTATTCCTGGTTGGCCCTCTGATAGTTGATGATGCCTCTTGGTCCTAGGTAGGAACAATCTCGAAAAATGGGATCTTCACCTCGACCCCGGGAGGTGGGAGCACGACCTCAAAAGGTAGGAGCACGATCTCGGCCAGGAGCTCGATCTCGGCCAGGAGCTTGATCTCGGATGGAAGCTGACCTCGACCAGGAGCACGATCTCGGCCAGGAGCTCGATCTCGGATGGAAGCTGACCTCGATCGAGGGCTCAACCTCGGAAGGTGGGAGCATGACCTCGACCGGGAGCTCAACCTCGAATAGGAGCTGACTTCAATAAGGGGCTCGACCTTGGATGGTGACCTCGACCAGGAGCACGACCTCAAAAGGCAGGAGCACGATCTCGGCCAGGAGCTCGATCTCGGATGGAAGCTGACCTCGACCGAGGGCTCAACCTCGGAAGGTGAGAGCACGACCTCGACCGGGAGCTCGACCTCGAATAGGAGCTAACTTCAATAAGGGGCTCGACCTTGGATGGGAGCTAACCTCGACCGGGGGCTCGACCTTGGATGGGAGCTGACCTCGACCGGGGGCTCAACATCAGAAGGTGGGAGCATGACCTCGAATGGGAGCTTATCTCGGCCAGGGGCTCGACCTCAAAAGGTGGGAGCACGACCTCAGCCAGGTGCTTGATCTCGGAAGGCGAGAGCACGATCTCATCCAGGAGCTCGACCTTGGATGGGAGCTGACCTCGACCGGGAGCTCGACTTTGGATGGGAGCTGACCTTGAAAGGTGGGAGCATGACCTCGACCGGAGCTCGACCTCAGATGGGAGCTGACCTCGGCCTGGAGCTAAACCTCGGATGGGAGTTGACCTCGACCGGAGGCTCGACCTCATATCTTCATTTGGTCACCGCATCCAAGCGGCATCTTCTACCAACATGGCTACCAACTCTGTTCGACACAGGTTCCACGTCAGCGATTGTATCACATCAGCTATTATTTTTTTAATAATATAATAAGATAGCTAAAACTATTATGATGGTTGTTGTAATTGCTATAAAACCATTATTTTATAACTATTATGAAGGGAATCACCTATTGGATCTTGGATAACATGATGAGTGTACATCAGTCACTACCTAAACAACTAGAGATCAGATGGCAACCTAGGTCAATTGATAACTATTATGGAAGTTGAACACAATGGACTTCAATATTCATGGTGGATAACTGACCCTAAGGTCAATCTACAACCGGACTGCTCCCCATTATAATTTACATACCGATGTCCACATTAGATTCCTATCGATCTAATGCTAAAATAGCCTATGACCTTTTTGACATAATTGGCATGTGAGTCATAGATAACTCCACTATTTAGTCATAACTAACTAAGATCCTCCACCTCCAACAAACATATAAGGTCATTATAACCTACCTAACAAACACATAAAATGGTTACAAACTACCTAACAAACATATAAGGTAGTTACAAACTGTCTAACAAATATATAAGATGGTTATAGATTATGTAACAAATACATAAGGTAGTTATAAACTACTTAACAAATAGATAAGATGGTTACAAAATACCTAACAAATTCTCTCTATAAAAAGAAGGAAAGAGGAGACCCTCAGGTAAGCTCTAAGCTCTCACTCTCTCACTCACTCTTCTATCTACCATTCTCAAGCCCAGCTAACTTAAGTATCGGATGGTCTCCTGCTAAAAAATCCTTAGCAAATGTGGACTTCCTTTTATAGGTCTTGGTGAAAAGTTAACCATGTTAGCATCTTATAGATCTCTAGCTCGGTAGGAGGCCGACCCCATCATTTTAGTCCAGGGCTTTGTAGCAGTGTATTAGCATTAGAATAAGGGCCAGAAAGGTCATTTCAAGAGTGGATGAGAAGGGAGAGCTCAAAGATAGAAGGAGAGAGAGAAAAGAGAGGGGAGATGATGAGATCTCTCTTCTTGTTTGTTTATAGCTATCATCTTCCCTTTCTTTCCTAATATTGCCTCAAAATCGATTAAAATAATCTCTAATCCCTTGATCTAATGGTGTTTTTGATTTATTTCTCCTTTCCAAGTTTAGGGTCCATTTTATCCTCTTGAAATCAGAGATCTAAATTTGGTGGATCAGGAATGAGATAGTAGTAATAGCTTTAACTTAGGATCTCCGAGCCAGGTCAGGGATAGGACTAGCATATACTGTGCTTGGAAGAACCACAACCTTGGGGTCCATATTAAGTCCGTCCATTCCATCATAATGGACTCCTTGGTTTAAGATCCAGCTTAAGAAGATGGGGGTAGGTGGTAACAACCACATCAATACCTTTCTCATTCAATACAGCATCCCCAAGAAGATAGATATCCCTGCTAAGTACAACACCGAGACTGGGCCACAAAATTCAAAGATAAAGTTGAGATATAAAGCTCAAATCCAAGGTTGAGTTATAAAGCTCAAATCCAAGGTCAAGTTACAAAGCTCAAAATCAAAGTCGAGCTACAAAGCTCGAAGCTAAGGTCAAGCTACAAAACTCAAAGCCGAGATCAAGCTACAAAGCTCAAAACTGAGGCTGAGCTACAAAGCTCAAAACTGAGATTGATCTACAAAGCTCAAAGTCGAGTTTGAGCTATAAAGCTTAAATTCAAGGCCAAGCTACAAAACTCCAAGCCGAGATCGAGCTACAAAGCTCAAATTAGAGGCCAAGGTATAAAGCTTAAAGCCAAGGTTGAGCTACAAAGCTCAAAACTAGGCTAAGATATAAAGTTCAAAGCTAAGGTCAAGCTACAAAGCTTAAATCAAGGTCAAGCTACAAAGCTTAAAATCAAGGTTGAGCCATCAAGTTCAAAGCTGAGGTGAAAAACAAAATCAAGACTAAGCTACCAAGTTTAAAGTTGAGGTGAAGACCGAGTTCAAGATTGAGCTACTAGGATCAAAGCCATAGAAAAGACCAAAACCGAGGTCAATCTACCAAGCTCAAAGCCAAGGTCGAGCTACCAGACTCAAAGCTTAGGAGAAGAATAAAATCTAGGTCGAGGAAGATGATAAAAGGGCTAATCCTTCAAGGATCCCTCAACATAGCCAACCAGTATTCTTCATCCCCGACTTTGACTAAGCAATTGACTTCAAATAAAATTTGACCTCCTTATCAAATCAACATCAAATTGATTTCAACTTTGACTTTCAACTAAGTATTGTATTATACCTGATATACTCCGAATCAACATTGACTAGTCATCTTTTTCAGATCGGTGCAGTCCACAAGGATCCAAACTGATCGGATACAGCTCAAAGACAAGAGATGAAACAAGAAAAGTACTTTGATGAAAAATCTTTGTGATGGCACATGAACCTCAAAAGGACAATAAATGCTCCGAAATAAAAGATCGAGATCGGGATTTAAATTAGAACATACTTGCCATACTGAATTTTAAAAAAAAATCTTGAACTAGAAAGTGGGGAGCAAATATTACAGAGGAAATCACCTACGTCATCTCAGATAACATGGCAAGCACATATTAGTCACCATCCGAATGGCTAGAGATCGTATAGCAACCTAGGTCAATTGACAACTATTGTGAAACTTGAATACAAAGAACATAAATAACAATTGATGGATAACTAACTCCGAGGTCAGTCTATAGCCAGACTACTTACTCCCCATCATCATCTGCATATTGACATTCACATCAAATTCTTACCGATCCAGGGCTAAAATAACTGATGGCCTCCATGACATCATTGGCATGTGGGTCATGGATAACTCCACTATTTGATTATAACTAACTAGATCCTCCACCTCCAACAAATATATAAGATGGTTACAAACTGCCTAACAAATATGATTACAAACTACTTAACAAATACATAAGATAGTTACAAACCATTTAATAAATAGATAAGGAAGTTACAACCACTTCACAAACTTCTCTAAAAAAAAAAAAAAAAAAAGAGAGAGAGAGAGAAGATCCTCATGTAAGCTCTAAACTTTTACTCTTTCACTTATTTTTTTATCTACTATTTTCAAACTCCGGTCGACTTAAGTATCGGACAATCCTCTCAAAAAATACTCGATAAATATGGACTTTCTTGTACAAATCCTGAAAAAGAGATGACCATATTGACATCTTATCGACCTCCAGCTTAGCAAGAGACCAATCGCATCATTTCAATCCAAAGTTTCACGGCAACAATAACTATATTAGCAATGAAAGAGATGGAGCGGAGGTTAAGGCAACTCAAGAGAATCTATCACTTCCGCTTTGTAATGATTTTAGCCAAACAGTGCGGCCCACCAAATAGACTTGTTCAACATGCGGGACAAGTCAGAATCAACCAAAAAATAAAAATACAAAACAAAATTTAGTTCGGTCCAGGCTCAACCCAGCCAAGCCTTTAAGCCTACTTTCCAGGTCCGATCTTGATATTTACTTACACTTCGGGCTTTTGAACCGGCCCTCAAGCCGGTCCCTGGACTTCCTGGACCCCTTTTTTTAATTCAAAAGATATTAAAAAAATACTTGCAAAGATTAATTATTTGAAATGGATTAATCAGGTCCATTAACTTGTATTTATTGTTGTCATGAGTATTGGTACATGAAAGAGGGCTATTAATTTTTTTAATTATAAAAAATAAGTTCTTAAAATATAAATATAATTTATATGATGTACGATCTGGGATGGACCAAGCTTGGGCTGTGAGCTAAACTCAAGCTTGGTCTGTTTTAGCAAGCACGCTCATAATTCAAGCCCAACCGTTTTCTTCAAACATAAAATTAAAGCTCAAACCAGCCTAAAATGTTTCGAGCTCGAGCAGGCCTAAAAGGTTGCTCGCCGGTCAAAGGTCTGCCACCAAATGGACAAGTGCTAAGATTTTTTTTTATATATATATATTTGGATTATCCAATCAAACAGGAATAAAAGATTGAAATTACTTAGGATGACGAGAAAATAAATAAATAAATAAATAAATAAATAAACGTTTGGATCAGGGAGGGGAGAGAGAGAGGATTACCAACAAGTGGACTGTAAGCTGAAACAGGGAAGAACTCCCATCAAAGTCTCGAAATATTTGCCACTGGTGAGTGATGCAGTTGGTTATGGAACTTTTTTCACAACCAGTTGATAGGGATTCGAATCTTGTTTGGACATATTTTGATCGAAAATCTGGAAATAAAATAAAAAATAGAAAATAGTCCGGGAGTAAAATTTAAAAAAGAAAAATTAAAATAAAAAATAGAAAAATAGTCCGGGAGTAAAATTTAAAAAAAGAAAAATTAATAAAGTAATCCTGTAGCCCCGTTGGTTAGTGGTAGTGAAAAAGTTAGATTTATATATAATAAATCGTGACACCAGTGATAGTCAACCATGGTAGTAAGTCGAGCCCAGGGTCTAACTCCTCCCCCTTTTGTTTCATCAAAAAAAAAAAAAAAAAAAAAAAAAAAAAATCTCGAAATCTTTAATGGAATTTTCAATTTTGATATCAAATTACCTAATTTTTCTCCGAAAGATGGTCCTCTTTCTATATTAAATACAATCCGCTCTTAGCGGAGAAATTAGTCCTGATTGGTGGGGTGAAAGAAGCTATGCTTAGCATAATATTTTGAATACCTAAATATCAGCCAAAAAAATTTTAATGAACAATTTTTTTTGGGTAAAAAACATTTTTTTAATTTTATTTCATAACCTATCTCTATCCACCTCCTTTTCTCTCTCCTATTCGGTCCCCACCGGGCACCACGCGTACTCGTGCCACAACCGAGCATAAGTGCAACGTCCAAGATTCGTCAACCCCACGCCTAGATTAAAACCCTCCACGGCTTTAAACACAACCCCACGCCTAGATCATTCTCCACTCCCTCCATGGCTACAAGAACCCCACCATTTTCATCTTCGCATTTCTCTTTGACACTCACTCACCTCTTTGACGTATCTTTGTTTTTCACGTAGCTGCTACCAATTGTTCACCAATTACATTGTTGCCTTTTGATGTCCATTCTTAAGACCTGTTTATCGAGAATCAATACTCATTTATACTAGAACTTTATTCCTCGTCTTATTCTATTTAATTGTTCCAAACTAATTTTGCCCTCTAGTGATTTAAAGAGATGCGGTAACCTTGTGGGTTACGGTCGGAGAGTGTGTGTGAGAGATTTTTTTTTTTTTTTTTTGAGAAAGAATCTTCTTATCTGGCTTTTTTTTAATAAAATATTTTTTTCTTTGTTAAGTTTTTTTAACATTTTTTATTTTTTAAAAAGAAAATTGGAGTGATGGTACCAACCTATTTCAAATAATATACAATTTTTTATAGTCTCTTCTTTACAAAAGAAATAGTTAGGAGATTGAAAATTATGAATGACCTTCAACAGCGACATCCGACATGCAATCATGAATTAAATCATGGCCACTTAGGGATTGAAACAAATTAGTTGATAAAATGCCGGGAAAAGTTGTTGGTCGTTGGACTCTCGTTTGATCGGGAGTTGGGATACAAGAGTGATTAAGGATGTTCAGCTCAAGCTGGATAGCAATGTTTTATCTTCTGGCCATGACAGCGGGCTTTTGGGGCTCTCGTAGTTGGAGGCGTCATGGATTCTTTTGGATTCGATGACAAAAGAACGTCCTCTTGTGGAGCACAAATCATATAATCCTGGGATGGCAAACGGGTCAAATCGAATTATAAGCACATTAAGATTTATGGAAATCGGTTCAAAAGAAAAAATCCAACTTAAATCCAATATATTTATTAAATAGAATTTATAATCTAAATTTGACTTGTTTGATAAAAAATTTATCCGATCCAAACTGCTTAACCTATTTAATAAATAGGACAAGTTAAATCAGGTAATAGGTTTAGTTCGAGCAACAAATGGCGATGGCATCTATCTTGAGAGCCTCTTCATCCACATGGGCCCACGGCACTATCAGTCTTCCTTGAGAAACCACTCATTTGCAGAGCCTCCGGCACTAAGGTGTCTCCTATGAGAACCCCTTCATCCACACGAGCCCACGACACCAGCAATATCTCCATTGAGAACCGCTTCATCCACACAAGCACTACCGGTGAGCTCATCTAAGGATATCCTCTCACATTATCCCTGGGGACAGCAGTAGGGAAAAAGAGAAAAAAAAAAAACAAAAAATTAGGAATTTGAGCAAGAAGTTAGGGTTGCTTGCGCTTATTTAATCCAATTGATTTGCCGTCTCCTAAACCCTATGGCACTCAGGATCTTGGTCAATATTAGCCACGGAGGTCATCTTGGTGAGCCTCTCATCGATGATGCCTTCCCACCTCATACTGGCGACCATCAAAGGGACAATTGTGGCGACTATCCAACCGAAGTGGAGGAGCTTCTTGTAGAGGTGGAGACCCATATTGAAGGTGGAGGAGAGGACGATCGGAGGAGAGGGATGAGAAGGTGCAAGAGCGAGGAGAGGAAGAAAGTAGAGAAACCCTAATTACCGTATTGGGTTGGGATGGGTGGAACTGTAGAATCAAATAAAAACATAGCATCATGGGCAATTTAATTACAAATTCGTGATTTCATGAGCGGTCAGCTTTTAACCCTATGGGAATTAGAATTTGGCCATCAACCTATTTAAACAGCCCATTTAAATATTTAAATGGTACCTTATCTAAGCCCAACCTATATTAAACCATTTCAATAGATTAAATGGATTAGGCTCTCAAGGTCTAAACCAAATCTAAATATTAAACAAGTTAAATGGATCAACCTCCTTGCAACTCAAATTTATTTAGCTTAAACTCAAACCTACTCATGATAGATCGAATACAGATCGGGTTCGCGAGTCGGGTCATATTTTGTTATACCTGATATAACTACGTAAGCACATAAAATAGCCCAATAACATATACCTTCTTACGAGAAATTATAATAAAGATAAATTTGTACATGAGTAAAACATCATCTAGCAAAACCTTCTAAGAAATGTATGTCATAGATTTGCCGACTTTGGCATCCTCTTCCTGTGCATCCATTTGATGAGATCAATACAAATGAATGCATGGTTATCTTGTAATCAGCCCAAGTCATGATTATGGTGGAAGGTTATTTGTGTTGTTAACGAAGAAGAAAGGTACAACATGGTGGAGAGGCACATCTAAGTAAACTAAGGAGACTAGAAACTGCTCTACCACCAGTAACTTGAATTATCCAGTAAAAAAATTCACATTATTCATTATTTAGAAAAGGGATACTATTATCCAAATGTAATTGAAAATTTTGCATGAAAAAAGGTATATTTCACCGCACAATTTTTGCTGATTTGAATGGAAAAAGATTTTTTTTTTCTTTTTTTTCTTTTTTTTTTTTGTGTGTGTGTGTGAATGATGCAGTGTTCTAGCCAATAACTTCTCGTTAGACGTATAGATAATATAAGTGGAACAAAAAGATTTTGATTCTCAAAACCGTCGGTAGGGGGTTACCCAAAATTTAGTACCGGTCCCTAATGAAGTTACTTGTTTCTTTCTGTCAACCGCACCAGAAACTTGGGGGCTGGCTCATTTTTTATTAGAAAAAGGGGGACCATTTCGGTGCATGCACCTTAAGGAAAAAGGGCTCGTGATGTCAAAATCCCTTGATTATTCCATTTCCCCGATGCCTTTTGTAGTATATATAGAAGATTTTAAAAAGGGTGCAGCATTACATCGCCAATGGGACTTTCCTTTCTAGATGGTATACAATTACATCCTAGTAAAGCCATCATAAATTATGTTCGCCAACGGGACAGCTCTTGGCCACATTTGATAATTTTTGGGATAGATTATTAGCCTATATCTATCAAAAAAAATTCAATATTTTTATCCAGACTGGCCATTTTACATCCCAAACTAGGGGAAAACTATAGCAGAGGTTGTCCTGAGCCATCTTATTTTCTGGTACGTCTACCAACACAATTGTTTACCAAACACCAACCACTGAAAGCAACGAGGCATGTGCCACGAGGGCTCAAAGCCTCAAAAGCCCTCTGCCTGCAGACCTTCAAGTGGGTGCCATTTGGTACCCGAATGACAGAAAGAAGCAAAGGGGCCAGAATGCAGCCAACGAGGAGAGAGAGAGAGAAAGATTGAGGACTGGGTTGATTCATGCAATGGCTACAATGCATAACTTGTAAACAATTATTAAAGAAAGAAAGCAACAGCAACTTATAGAACAAAGAGTTAAACAGAAACCGGGGAAGAAGTTAGAAATTAAAAACAGAGACAGGAGAACCACCTTACCCACCTTACCTCCTTTCTTCCACTAAAATTTTCCTAGTCCCCGAATCAACAGTCATTTTATGTTTACTCTCCGCCCGTTGATATTTTGTTCACAACCCTTTGATTTTGATGATCACATTTAAAGTCCACGCTCTTTGTGTAAAAAGGGGACTAATTGCGTGCAAGGACTCCTCGTCAAATGACAGAAACAAAGAACCAGGTGTTAGGTTTATAAACTTTCTATTATGATCTGGCTTTCTTGCATACTAGATCAAACTGCCACAGCTTTCAATTTTTTTCATTATTCTATATGCATTTATATAATTACTTTTTTAAGGCGATCCATTTCAAGGTCTAGAATAAAGATAAACACCACATTCTAACATCAGCGCATAATGAGATCTGTTGGTAGATCTGAAACTGGTTGCTTGGAGCGAA
Source organism: Areca catechu (assembly GCA_021397845.1). Classification (NCBI taxonomy): domain Eukaryota; kingdom Viridiplantae; phylum Streptophyta; class Magnoliopsida; order Arecales; family Arecaceae; genus Areca; species Areca catechu. The sequence goes on from CM038052.1 coordinate 153,421,928, forward strand.
GTAATTTATATCATACGCAAATGACTAAGAAGCAGAAGGACAACAATGAAGGGAAATAGAAACACTCATTGATAAGCTGAGGATTAGAGAAGGAAAGGAGAGAAGAAGCAATGAAGGAAAAAGAGAAATTCTAAAAAGCAAATATTATTCCCACAAAAAAAATTCCTAGCACCAAGGATAGGGGTAATAATTGAGCAGATTCCCATCCTGTCTATCTTTTTCTAGCTTTGATTTAAAGGGATACATTATCGATTAAAGAGAAAAGTTCCATTCTATCCTCTCTTTCATCTCCTACCTCATGGGAATGGAAGAAGAGAACAAAAGAAAGAAAGAATGCAGTGAAAATATATTGCAATTGGTGACCAATTAATGATGTTTTCTTTTTTTTCTTTTTTTTTTTTTTTGTGGCAATCAAAGCAACAACAAGAACAAGTAACAAAGCATATTATGTGGGTAAGAAACAAAATTAGGAAGAGAAAAAAATGTTGGACATCGGATTGGGATGTATTTGATGGAAGAGAGGATTAAGAGGAGGAAGAAGAATTGGACCTGGACCTCTTCTTCGCCTCGCTGTATAGGACGACGCCCATGATGGTGACGGCGAAGCCGGTGATGCCCATCACAGTAACGGGGTTGCGGAAGATGAGGACGGAGACGATGGCGGCGACGGCGGCCTTGGCGTTGCCGAGGACCTGGAGGGTGAGGGCGCTGGTGTTCTTGGTGACAAGAAAGTTGGTGAGGTTGACGAGGTAGGCGACGGTGGCATTGGCGAAGAGGAGGAGGAGGAGGCGGGGATCGTCGGCGACCTTGACGACAGTGGCGGTGGCGACGTCGCCCTCGGACCAGAAGGAGAGGGGGAGGAGCATGGCGGCGGCCATGGGGGCCATGTACATGAGGAGGTTCATGGAGTTGAGGCGCTCGGCGTCGGAGGTGAGGAGGATGCCCTGGACGACTGACTTGAGCGCGCGGCCGGCGGTGGAGCCGACACAGACGAGGAAGCCGAAGAGGTGGAAGAGGGGCTCGCTGTTGCTGGCGAGGACGATGCCGAGGACAACGGGGAGGAGGGCGAGGTAGACGGCAGAGGACTCGCGGCGGCAGGTGATGAGCAGGGAGAAGACGGCGGTGAAGAAGGGGGTGGTGGCGCCGATGGCCTGGTTGAAGGAGACCGGCAGGTACCGGAGGGAAGTATTGCCGCAGACGACGGAGAAGCAGAAGATGGCACTGAGGGCGGCGATCTTGAGCAGCTGGTGGCGGGAGGAGACGGACTGAAAGGGAACGAGGCGGAGCCACCGGACGGAGGCGGCGCTGTAGGCGGAGCAGGCGAGCATGTGGAGGGTCGTAAGGAAAATGGGGTAGCGGTAACCGTAGATGCTGAGGAGGTATTTGTTTAAGAGAAGGACGCCGATGTTGGAGAGGTACCAGGCGCCGATAATGAGGGCGGTGGTGACGGTGGAGGTGGAGGAGGAGGAGGCGGCGGTGGCGTCGGAGGGGTGGGAGAGGAAGGGGAGGAGGAGGGAGAGGAATGAGGAGGGGCCGGAGCCGGGGTGCTTGACGCCGGGGCGGGCGTCGCTGGGAGGGGTCGGAGGGATGTCGATGACCGGATCGGCCTCCATCCGGGGGTTGCTTCCGCGCCGCGTCGTCCCGTTCCCTTCCACCATTCTGTCTCTCTCTTCTCTCTCTCTCTCTCTCTCTCTCTCTAAGTGGAGTGGATGCGAGGAGAAGGGGAGGAGAAAGAGGAGGAGTGTCGGCGCCCGGATCTGGAGGAACGGGTAAGATCTGTCTGGCAGAAGGAAGGACGGATGTTATCGGACTGAAGGAATGGAAGGAAAGATGAGGGAGATGCGGCCGTTGGATTGGAACGGTAGGATGGATGGATTGCTTTCGGTGTGGAGATGGGTTAGGAAGGGATTATTTTATATTCTTATAAAAAAAGATTATTTTATATTAGTTTAATATCGATAAATGATGGTGCTAGCTCAGTCTTGGCTTACGAGGCTTATCATTGCCTCGTGTCTCTCTCTCTCTCTCTCTTACGCTCGTGTGGGTCTAACAGCACTGGAGCGGGAACAGAATACTGTTTTTTTTTTTTTTTGGGTAACAGAATGCAGTTTTTTTTAGTAACAGAATAGAATATTGTTTTAATAGGAGGACGGAGCGGAGGAAAAAGAAAATGGTTGCATGGACAAATGAGATAATTTCTCAGCGTTTGCTTGTATGGGAGATCAGAGGACAACATGAGCTATCTAGTCCCCCACACTATTGTTCTCTCTTCCATCTTTCTATTTGTTCAGCTTATTCATATCTTGGTGTTAACCTAGTTTGTTTTGCCCGCTAATCTTTCATTTATAATTTTTAAAAAAGTTATTTGATATTTGATATTGGTTGGATTCTGGATTCATCATCTCAAAAATCTCGACCGAGAACTAAGCATTGTTAAATCATACGATGACACATGTCCCCTAAAATCAATGGCCAACTAAATCTATGAATAATCAACCATTAGTTATAGCTCAGCATGATCTCAGTTTGTCCGAAAAAGAATAAGAAAATGCTCATTACCACAGCACATCCAAAAAAAAAACACTATCCTCGCAACTTTGATCAATGGATAGAAAAGAGTTTATTATTCGTCTGCCAATCTCACTATATCAATCACATGAATTTGCGATTTTATCTCTATAAATGCCAGCAAAAGGATCCCAAGTATGATGAAAAAACTCCAAACATACTTTCAATTTTTTCGATTTCATCTCTCGTTTCCTTCCGAAACTCTTACCTAACTTAAGGATGGGAGTCTCTATACAACCTTCTGATCATTTAGGCCTAATTTGGCTTAAGTTTTTAGAGTGCCAAGTATTTTTTAACCCTTCAAAAATATTTTTGAATCATATGATAGTATTTAATAAAAAATTAAAACATTATTTTGATTTTGCTAGAAAGCTAAAAATATCTATTTAAAAAAATTTAATTTTAAAGCTTCTCCCTAAAAATACTTTCTGGCCAGTATTAAAAAGTTATTTTGATCTAAATGATTTTTTTTCTATGACCAAAATATCCACTATCATAAAGAGAATCACCTGCCCGACCTTGGATAATATGGTGAGTATACATCAATCACTGCCGGGATGGCTAGTGATCGGATGGCAACTAAGGTCATTTCACAATAATTACAAAAGTTAAACACAAAGGATAGGCATCGGTACATAACCAACCTAGAGATTGGTCTATAGCCAAATTGCTCTCTGTTATCATCTATATACCAATTCATATCCAATTTTTACTGGCTATGTAGAAGATAACTTGCTTATAATCAAATCTTCCATGACTATTCTATGACTTTGGTTGTTGACCAACACAAAACTACCAAACAAATTTAGTAATTACAATTTAAAACTACCTAACAAACAGATAAGGTAGTTACAAAATACCTAACAAACTCCTTCTATAAAAGGAAGAGAAGAGGACACCTTCAGGTAAGCTCCAAGCTCACTCACTCTTTTATCTATTGTTGCTCCAATGTACTTAAGTACTGGAGGGTTCCTTTCTAGAAAATCCCCAACTTACTTAAGTATTGAAGGGTTCCTTTCCGAAAAATCCCCAACGAGTATGGACTTGCTTTTGCTAAATAGGCAACCATGTCAGATCTTATTGTTCTCTAACTCGATAGGAAGCTGACCCCATCATTCTGGTCTGAAGCTTGGCAACAACAGATTAACACTAGAGTAAGGGCTTAAAAGTCTATTTCGAGAGTGGAGAAGGGAGAGCTTGAGGATAGGGAGAGAGAGAGAGAAAAAAGAGAGGAGAGATAGTAAGATCTCCCTCCCGTTTGGGATCTATTCTATCTTCTCGAAATTGGAGATCTAGATCTGGCGGATCGGGAACATGATAGCAGCAATGGTATTGAGTCTTTGATATCTAAGCTAGGCTAGGTGATGTGAACTTTAAGTTATAACCGCAAGCGTACGGTGTGTAGAGTAGCACATCCAACGAGTACGGGACGATCCCACGAAAAAATAAATTTTTGAAACTGTTGCCGCCAAGACCGTCGTGGCCCGTAGCTGCCACGTTGAAGTGCGCTCCTTTCGCTGCCTGCCGGTCTTCTGCTCCTGGACCTGCGAAACAAGGGTTAGTGACCCGGGCCGGGGTTTCCGGTGGGGGCACTCCGACGGTCAAGTCAGTGACAATCCAGGGGAACATATCCTCTTGGTCGGGCCCCTCTTTATGGACTCCGCACTAGGAGAAGTGGGAGATGTGTCGGTAAAGGAAAAATGTAGCTGGGGGAGAGTGATAGCGGGGATAGAGGGGTTCTCTGTCACGTCCATGGGTTTGTTGCCCAGTTCTCCCTATTCAGGGCATTCTTCATCCTGAAACGCCACCCGACCAAGGACGGGTGGTGGTCTTTGTCTTCTCGCCCGAAGGGCATCAAGTTCGAGCTTCCCTCTTCCATCAAAGGATGGAAGAGCAAATTCTTCTTTGCGGACGTCAAGGGGGTCGACTGGGCATGGAGCGAGCCGGACCGTTCCCCAAATCGGATCTCCATGGTCGAAGCAGCCGATCAGGATGACTACGACCAGCTTCGCACCGCCCAGATCCCCTCTCTAGAGGTTCTTCTATCGAAGTAGAACCTTCTCGACACCAAGGTCGACTCGTCAGCAGGGCCGGGTAGGTTCAGCTTCTTCATTCATATGCATCTTCCTTTTTCTCAACTTGGGGCTGACTTTCCAAGTTCCTGTGCACAGGGTTGATCCTTCCGGAGGGTGAGCTGTCGCCGGTGTCCAGGAAGAGGCCCCCCACTGGGATGGTCGCCGAGCCCCCTTTGAGGCGGGCCCGGGTTGAGGGAGTGTCGATGTCTACTCCTGCCGTGCCGACCACCTCGAAATGAAAAGAGGTTGTGGGAGCCCCTATGCGACGGGTAGAGCCACAGGCGGAACCTCCCATCCTGGAGCCTGCGGCGACCATCCCGACCGATGCCGAGCTCCCCGTCCTAGAGCCGGTGGCGACCGTCCAGGCTGATGTCGTTGCTGTCGCTGTTCCGATCTGCTCTCCGGGTCCGGTGATGGTCGAAGTTGAGGGAGGAGAGTTCCGCCCCAGAGACCCTCTGGCGATGGGGATTTTGATCGCGATGTTGCCGGGTCCTCGGCCGGTCCTTGGGGGTCCTCCACCGGAGTGGCGGGCGCACTTGCCCCTCGGGAAAGCAGGAGGGTCGAGGCAAGGCGCCGCCTCCTGTTCAAGCTGGGGCCAGAGAGTTCCTTGGCCGACAACCGCGCCTTGGCCTACCGCATGATGGACTTCTCCATCCAGCAATGCGACTGGGAGGAAATAGATGGGTTACCGGTTGGAGCCTTGATCGACAGCATTTTTTCCCATCTCTACACAGTAAGCAACTTCGTCCCCTCTCTCTCCTATTTTCCTTTTTTTTTTTGACCTCCCATGTAATGCAGATGGGTGTCGAGGCCCTCTTCATCAGGAGCTGCTACCGAAACTGGGAACAGTCTGTGCAGTAGCAGGTGGCCGAGATCGCATCATTGAAGGTCGATCTAGAGAGGAAAGCTAACTCCGAGGGGGCGCTTGGCCAAAGGGTCAAGGACCTTGAGAAGCAGCTCGTCGATTCTGAGGGGCGAACAAGGGAGCTCCAGGAGAAACTCGACCACGAGCAGGGGGAGTCGAGGAAGAAGACTAAGGAGCTTGCTGACTCCGAGCAGAGATTGGACATGGTCATCGTCGAGGTGGCCCGACAGAAAAGGACCGCCTAGTCTCTCCAAGCTCGACTGACGGTAGAAGAGGAGAAGTCCGTCGCGGCTCCGAGGGCAGAGGATGAGGCGGCCAAGTCAGTCGCGGATGAAGGCATGAGATGGCTACAGCAAAGAAGGAAGCCGGGGAGGCGGTGAAAAGGTACAGGGCCTCAAAGGAGTTCCTCGTCGAGATCCAGCAGACTGCGTCAGACTCCTTCAAAGGCTTCATGTACTTGCGCCGCCTGGTCGAGGAGTTCGTTTCGGTCGAAGGCCACAGCTACCTTGACTATCCCGGTACTTCAGACCAGGAAGCGGGCATTGAGGAGGCCGCGCCAGCTAATTCTGAGGCTACACGGTCAAAAGCCCCTACTAATGGAGACTCCCGGTCCAGCGACCCGGCGAGTAGATAGTCATTTTTTTGTTTCTCCTTTTGTATTTAGCTGGGCCACTCGGCATGTCGGGGGCCCATAGGGTACTTGTAACTGACACTCAATCAATAAAATGCGAATTTTCTTGCAATTGCTTTTCTTGTTTGGCTCCTCCTCTCCTTCACTCCCTTTCCTCTTTTGTCTTTCTTTTTAATGCATAGGGAGGTTAGTGAGGGTACCTAAGAGATGCTGAGCTCGGTGATTTCTAGGCCAGAGATCTAAGCTCCGATCTTGAGTTGGCGTCCTGGAGCTGGGCTCGAAGACGTGGATGGTTGAGAGCTGCATGGCTCGAAGTTCTCTTGGCCGGAGATCTGAGCTCCGGTCTTGAGCTAGCATCCTGGAGCTGGGCTCGGGAACGTGGATGGTTGAGAGTTGCATGGCTCGAAGTTCTCTTGGCCAAAGATCTGAGCTCTGGTCTTGAGCTGGTGTCCTGGAGCTGGGCTCGGGGACGTGGATGGTTGAGAGCTGCTGAAGATAGTAGCTTCGATAATGTTGTATTTTCTTCTTGTTCTCTCTTTCTTTCCTTCCCCACTCTCCTCTCATTCATTTTTCATTCATCTTTCATTTTTCTTTTCATTTATTTCATTTCATTCATCATTTTTTTTTTAAGAGTATGGAGATCAGAGGAGAGGATGCTGGTTGGACCCCCGTTTTGTTCTCTTTCTTTCCTTCCCCTCTCGTCTTCTTTTCGAGTGGGGAGATCAGAGAAGGGGGCTGACGGGCTTCCCCCCTTTGTTCCCTTTCTTTCCTTCCCCTCTCGTCTTCTTTTCGAGTGGGGAAATCAGGGAAGGGGGGTTACCGGTCTTGATTGCCTTGGAGTTAGGCTCGAGGCCTTCCTGGGCGTGGAGCTAGGCTCGGGCCTAGGGATTGCCTGAGATCTTAGCTCAAGTCTTCGGCGCCTTGGAGCTAGGCTCAAGGCGTTGATGGGAGCTATGTGGCCCCATGATCTCTTGGCATCCCGGAGCTGGGCTCGGAGACATTTGAGATGGAGAGCTGCTTGGCTCAAGGTTCTCTTGGCCGGAGGTCTGAGCTCCGGTCTTGAGTTGGCATCTTGGAGCTAGGCTTGGGGACGTGGATAGTTGAGAGCTGCGTGGCTCGATAATTCTTTGACGTCCTGGAGCGGGCTCGAGGGCATCGTCGATCGAGAGCAGCGTGGCTCCTTGGCCCCTTTGGCATCTGGAGCAGGGCTCGGGGATGCCATTGGTGTTCTCCTGCAAGACAGACAGACTCTTGCACGGGAAAAAACCATTGTTATTCATTGTTGGGAAACCTTACATCATTGATAGTATTTCCACAAGTTACAGGCATTCCATGTCCTGGGGAACCTGATGCCATCGAGATCTTCAAGGTAGTAGGCCCCTTGCGAGAGGGCTTCAGCCACTTTGTAGGGGCCCTCCCAGTTCAGAGAGAGCTTGCCGCACTCCCTAGGCTGGGACGCCTCCGCCCGTCACAACACCAGGTCTCCAGCTTGAAAGCTTTTGTCCAGACGCGAGCGTTGTAGTACCGGGCCACTCTTTGTCGATAGGCTACCATCCGTAGGCGGGCTTTGTCCCTCACTTCTTCAAGAAGGTCCAGGTTGAGCAGGAGGTAAGCCATGTTTCGCGCTTCATCATACTGCTACACCTGCAACGTGGGCACGCCGAGCTCGACGGGGATGACTGCTTCAGCATCGAAGACGAGACTGAAGGGCATTTCATTCATCGCCATCCTGGACGTTGTGTGGTAAGCCCACAGGATGCTCGGGAGCTCTTCCGCCCACAGGCCCTTAGCTTGATCTAGCCTGGTTCGGAGCCCTTGTAGGATGGTCCGGTTGGTCACCTCGGCCTCCTCGTTTATTTGGGGATGAGCTACCGAGATGAACCGGTGTTGGATGCCGTGGGATCCGTAGAACCCTTCGAACTCGCGGTTGTCAAACTGTCGCCCGTTATCGGTGATGATGCAACGGGGGAGCCCGAAGCGATAGATGATTGACTTCCAAAAGAACTGGCAAACATTGGCTTCCGCGAACCGAGCTAGCGGCTCTGCCTCGACCCGCTTGGTGAAGTAGTCGATCACTACTAGCAGGAACTTTCGCTGTCCTGATGCTGGGGGGAATGGTCCCAAAATGTCCATCCCCCACTGGGCAAAGGGCCAAGGGGCTGAGAGCTGGGGAATTGGTGCTGCCGGCTGACGCTAGATGTTGGCGTGGTGCTGGCATTTGTCGTACCTTTTGATGAAGTCGGTTGTGTCCTCCCTCATGGTCTCCCAAAAGTACCCCTGGCGGAGAGCTTTGTAAGCCAATGTCCTCCCTCCCACGTGATTTCCGTAGAGGCCTTCATGTATCTCTCGGAGCACAAAGGTTATTTCGGCGGACCTGAGGCATCTTAAGAGTGGGTAGGAGTAAGACCGGCGATAGAGTTGGCCCTCCATCAAGACGAACCGAGAGGCCTTCTTCCTGACAAGGGCAGCTTCTATGCTGTCTTCTAGTAGGGTGCCGTCAGTGATATACCGAATGTACTTGTCCATCCAGCTCAGCTTGGGGGCGACTTGATGTACTTCCGTCGAGTTCTCGTAACTAGGACCTTCGAGGTGCTCAATGTAGGCACATCCCAGTGACAAGTCCGACAGGGTCGCGAGTCTGGACAGCGCATCTGCGTGCGCATTCTCTCCTCGAGGGATGTGGAAAATGCTGAAGCACTGGAGGCCTGCCGTGCTCGCGTGGACTTGGTCCAGATACTTCATCATCTGGGCATCCCTTGCTTCATATTCCCCGGATACTTGTCCGGCGACCAGTTGGGAGTCAGTGAAGACTTTCAAGTCCAGCACACCCAGCTCGTGGGAGACTCTTAGGCCCGCGAGGAGTGCCTCGTACTCCGCCTGGTTATTGGTTGAGGCGAACTTGAAGCGGAGGGCGCATTCTGCCACAACCCCATCTCGATTGGTCAGGATGAGACCCGCTCTGCTTCGCTAGAATTGGATGCTCCATCTACATGAAGAATCCAAGGCTCTTCTCCTAGCCTGGGCTCCGTTGCTGTCTGCTCTGGCTCCTCAGCAAACCCGGTGCACTCGACCACGAAGTCGGCCAGGGTCTGGGCCTTTTGTGATGACCTCGGTCGGTACACTATATCGAATTCGCTGAGCAGCAGGGACCACTTAGCCAACCTCCCGGATATCTCGGGTCGGGTGAGGATGGTCCTCAGCGACTGGTCCGTCACCACCACTATTGGGTGTGCTTGGAAATAGGGCCTGAGGCGCTTAGCAGACATTATTAGTACAAAAAAGAGTTTTTTAGAGCGAGTATACCTGATCTCTGCATCGCGGAGAATCTTGCTAGTGTAGTACACCGGCTTCTGAGATTTGTCCTTATCTGTACGGACGAGAACTGAGCTGACAGCTCCCAGTGTCACCGCTAGGTACAGTAAGAGTTCCTCTCCCTCTTCCAGCCTGGAGAGCAGTAGAGGGGAGGTGAGGAAGTTCTTCAGCTCCTCGAAGGCCATCCTGCACTCCTCAGTCCAGGTGAAGTCGTGCATCTTGCACAACACCTTGAAGAATGGCTGGCAACGGTCGACCGACCTCGAGATGAATCTACTGAGGGTGGCGACGCGTCCCGTCAGGCGCTGGACCTACTTCTTAGAGGTCGGGTGTTCCATGTCGATGATGGCTTGCACCTTCTTCGAGTTCGCTTCAATGCCCCTTTGGGTGACCATGAAGTCGAGGAATTTTTCTGCGGCCACCCCAAAGGCGCACTTTGCCGGGTTCAGCTTCATCTGATACTGCTGCAAGTTATGGAAGGACTCGACAAGGTCGGCTACATGTGATGCAGAACGGAAGCTCTGATACCAAAAATGATGCAGAATGGAAGCTCTGATACCAAAAATGATGCAGAACAAAAGAGATGATGCGATGCGGAAGTAAATTAAAATTAATATATTTTTTTATTTATTTATTTTCAGAAGTCGGCTTTGACTCAAAGGAAAGATAAACTAATGTTGAAAGAAACTAAGAAATGACAAAAAGCACAATTAAAAGGAGTGGATTATCAGAGTAACTCAAAAGTAGGATCGCTGGGGATTGAGAAACCCCCAGACCTAGGGTTTACTCCTCTTTCAAGAAATAGATGAAGAGAGAAGAGAAGGTTTTATACCTGACTGTGATATCTCTCGTTGCTTCAATTGAAGGACACTCTCGAGCAGATTGTAGGATCCTTGGAGACGGGGTATCTTCGCAATGGATCCTCGGATTGTAGTCCTATGGCAAGGTTGGCCTTCTTCTCGAACTCAGGATCTGGAAGAAGAAGAACAAAAAAAAGAACCAGAAACTCAAAGAAAGACACTGACCTGAGTACTTAATAAAGATTATTGGATGTAGAAGTTCCGGAGATCTTGATACTGATCTGACTCTCCTTTGAACTGGCTCTGTAGTTGAAACAGTTTATCTGAACCTGGATGCTGGTGACCGGCTTCGATGTGGAAGAGAGGGGCCGTGGGATGAAGATGGAAAATTAGGGTTTGGTGGTGGTGGAGTAGAGATGGGTGGACTAAGCTGGGTTTTGGGGTTGGAGATCTCACACCTCCTCAAGGTTCCTAGGGAACCCAGATTTACTCCCTCACGGAGCTCAACACCTGAATACAAGTGCGGAAGAGAGAAACACAAAGTTGCTCACACAGAAATTGATTTCATTCATCATTTTTTTTTCAAGAGTTACATAGAGTTGAATATATAGACATAACAAAGAAATAAAATTTCATACACTTCCCATGTGGGACTAATAGGACTAACCCACACTTTAGGCATCAAATTCTCTTCCCAAGACTCCTTCCATGAGTGGGCAGCCCAAAAACTCCAAGAAAACTTGAAAATCAGCTTCAAATGGCAGGTTATGGGGGTGTCTCCTAGTATCTCTCCATGAATCAAGGATTTTTCTTTCATGGTTTGGCTCTTTTAGATACCTCCTAGTCTTGCTCCACAAGTTTAGGCTTCTTCCTTTCATGGCTTTGGCACTTTAGGAAACTTTTGGGTGCCTCCTTGATTTTCTCCCCAAGACATGCTCTCTTCCCTTTTATAACTTGGATTTTTATGGAACATTGTGGGGCACCTCCTGGATCCTCTCTTCAAGAAAAATTCTTGCCATCCTGGCTTGGGTTTATCTGGAAAGAAGTTGGCTCCTCCTTGGATTGAGGTATCTTGATGGATTTCTTCCCCAAGTGGCGCATGAAAGAAGGGACCTGCTTTCTTGTGGTGTGGGGACCAAGGCACACTGGATGGAGATGTGGCACCTCCTGGACTCTGGCGTGTGGCTGGGTGTGTGGCGCCCACATGCTTGGGCCTGGGAGAAAAAATTGGGCACCCTGGACCTTGACTTGATTTTAAAAAAAAAATGGCACCAACTTGGAGAAGACCTAGACCACTACTAGGACTTGTACTGAGTCAACATGACTCAACAAAATTTAAATTGTAGGAAAATACAGACTCAAGACTAAAATTGAGTTGACCAAGTCAACCCTAATTACAAAACCAGAAAACCCTAATTCTTCGGGCAAGGTCAATCAGACATCCAGATGGAGCCCTGAAGTCTTCTTCTGAGTCTGGTGCCCGCACCAATTCTCCCGGGGTGGGAGGAACTCGACCCTATCGAGTAAGGCTCAAGTTGGCTCTGGTATCTCTCCAAGAGGTCTGGATCCAAATCTTGTAGTTCTTCTCGGGAGATCCAAGAGTCATCAGAGTCTGGCCTTCCTTGCCAGTGGACCAGGTATCTTTGGTATCCTCAATTACGAGTAGAGATAACCTGATCATCCAGGATCTTTTCAATCTGCTCTTTTCTCACAGGCCAGTTTGTTGGTGGACACACAGGATCGGGGTCACTCTCAATAACAGGATTAGGTTCAAAAGGCTCACTGGGAATCACAACTGGCTCCCTGTTCTCTACTAGGTCTGTAATGTTGAAAGTAGAGCTATTGCCTAGTTCTGGAGGCAACTCGAGCACATAGACATTGGATCCTACTCTCTTCACCACTCTAAATGGTCCAGCTCCTCTAGCATGTAACTTTCTAACGGTTCCAGGAGGAAAACTGCTCAGGCCTTAGCCTAATCATTACATAGTCTCTCTCAACAAAAGTTTTGACTCGTCTTTGAGAATCAGCCAACTTCTTATAAGTTTCATTACTTAAAGTTATTTTGGCATGAATTTCTTTATGCAAGTCCTTTACATGCTATGCAAGTGCATCAAGAGACTTGTGTGTGTGGGCTAATAGTGAAATCAGATCAAGTGGTGTGTGAGGCTTGTATCCATGAACAATTTCAAAGGGACTCTACCCTATAAACCTATTGATCGAAACATTGAATGCAATTTCAGCCCTGGACAAAATACAAATCCCAATTCCTGGTGCTCTCAATCAAACCAAAATCTGAGCCAAAGCCTAGTAAAGGGTCAAGAAAACTAAACTAGACTGACGACGCATTCCTAAAGAATGGACTTTATTACAAAGGAACCCTAGGTCTAAACCTAACAAACTAAGGCTCTCTAGGTTTGACCTTGGGTCGGAGGAGGGCATGCAGAGCATGAAAACTTATTATGGATGCCTAGTAGGTGCCATAAGGTCTTCCAGAAGTAGGTGGCAAACCTAATAGGTTCTGACACGTGGTTCACTCTAAAGGCTTTGACAAAGTATACTTGGATGGTGTAAGAAGCATTGGAAGTCCTAGAGAAAGGGAGGAGATATGAGGTGGAGTCTCGAATTACCTGTTGACTAAAGGTGGTGACCTGAAGGTTTGAATGGTGATCTATGAGTGTCAACTGGTCATCCTTACGAAAGGAAAAGTTTGCTACTCCCAGGAATGGATCAAGAGATGGTTCGGGAAGTAGCCTAGGACATGTGATTGCAATAGTTAAGGTTTGTTCTCTAAGCAAATAATGATCCACTTTCTCAAGAACTGGATTAGAGAATGATTCATGGTAGGGCCTATGGATGATGACCTCAAGACTTGAAATTTGACCTATGGGTGCGGAAAGGTATACTCTATAGAAGGGTAGGTCAGTCATGCGAAGGAAGGGGTCTGGGGCCATAAGGAGGACTTCTACAGGACTGGGTGAATCAATCCGCTCAAGACAAGGATGTTCAACTGAGATTACGGGAGAGACCTTAGTGGCTGGGCATGGAACAAGGTCCAATTGTAAGAGGCTTGATTCAGTCATCCTAAGAAGAGGATCTACCATAGGGTGGGCAAACTTAAACAGTTCAGTGCAAAGATCTTCAATTGGTACTTGGGAATGACTGTCATTAGATGGTACGAACTGATAGCTCGGGCTAACACTATGAGTTCTTCCTGGGGTATTTGACTAAAGGAACCTGGTTCTCACAAATCTCTTGAATTTCTGAACTAGGTCCTACCACTTGGTTGCTTTCCAAGGTCTCCTCAGGTAAGGAACCAATAGTATCGATGTCACATTCTTCAAGTTCTTTCCCCTCATATTCATCAACTAGACTCAAGCCAGCATCATATACTTCCTTGATGCCATCTTCAATGGGTTTCAGGTCAGTGGTAATCGGGTCAACTGATTCTGGGCTTGTCATACCTAACCCTTCTTCCTCATTGGTAGGCTTGGGTTCTCCCTCATTAATGTCATCCTTAGGATTCTTAACACTTAGCTGAGCACAAGCCAGTCCTATGCATGGGCACTTACTAGATTTATGGCCTCTTTCTCCACAAAACAAACATTCTTGTGATATAGGAACCTGGGTCACATTGGGTTTCAAGCTAGTAGAGACCTTACTTGGGCATGGTGTGGATCTAAATGGTTTGATCTAGAAGACTTGGGTTGTTGAGTGACTGGTCTAGAATATTGTAAGGACCTCTCATAGACACGATCCACACTATAGATATCATGGTTAGGCTTCCTAAGGTTATGCTCGGGATCACGGTATAAGGTCCTCCTAGGCTCCTGGCATGGATGAGGTTGGGGCCTATTAAATTTTGGATTAGGGGTCCAATTTTGATGTCTACGTTTCTCAAGTACTTGGACTCGATCCCTAAGCTGGGTAAAATTCTCATGGACCTGTTCTTTACACTGGGTAACAGTAGCAGTCAAATCCTGGCTCAATTTGTTCATACTTTCAGTAACAGCTCTAACCATGGCCTCTAAATCAGGTTGGGTTTGACCTGGTTGGTAGGGTACTCCGTTCCGGGTGGACATAACGATGTAAGCAAGCACACAAAATGAGACTCAACTGAATCGACTATGGGCTAACTAGACCTAGAGCCCAAACTAGATGCCCAATCAGAGTGGCAAGCTAGCCTGTAGTAACTCAGGACTCAGCCAGGCAGGTGTAAGGGGAGTGTTAGGTCCCTAGATGCCAATCCTAGACACCAATCAATGATTGGCCAGGTAGGCGGACCAGCACACAAGCCCTTCGGGACGTAGTCCCAGAATCACCGTTCTAGACACTGAGTACAAAGCACACACAGAGTAACTAGACAAACTGACTCAACACTAGCCTTGACCCGACTTGTTGATGTCCCTAGCCCACTAGGGCAAATTAAGTCTAATAAATTTTAAAGTTAGGCTTAGGATCGAATGAGGGGGTGGTGGTTGTAGGCTAAGGAGAGGTTATCAACTCCTCCCCTTATCTTAGATGCTCAAATGCCCTTAGGATGAGTTGGGAGATGTTCACTCAAGATAATTGAATTGCAGAATACAAAAATAGAGTTGCAGTAATTTAACTCTCAGAAATTTCATGGAAACTAATAAATCACAGGAAAATTATGTAAAATAGCTTCAATTATACTGGTTCCAGCAAAATAAAAATCATGCAATTCGAAGTTACCTGCACTGAGAAACAATTCCTGCAACAGGTAGTTATAGACTGAAAATAGGGTGCTTCTCCCGTTTACAATTCCTGCTACGAAGTTGTAACCCAACGGATCCCCTACACGCCCTAGGAACACCCCGTGAAATGGGAAGAGGAGGTTTGCACCTCGCTTCGTTCCTAGGACCGGACGTCCTGGGGAGTCTACTTCGAGCAGACAAAGTAAAAGGAGATAGACTTAAAACAAGCAAGCAAAATAGAAATCCTAGACTGTGCTCTGATACCAAAAATGATGCAGAACGGAAGCTCTAATACCAAAAATGATGCAGAACGGAAGCTCTGATACCAAAAATGATGCAGAACGGAAGCTCTGATACCAAAATGATGCGGAACAAAAGAGATGATGCGATGCGGAAGTAAATTAAAATTAATGTATTTTTTTTATTTATTTATTTTCAGAAGTCGGCTTTGACTCAAAGGAAAGATAAACTAATGTTGAAAGAAACTAAGAAATGACAGAAAGCACAATTAAAAGGAGTGGATTATCAGAGTAACTCAAAAGTAGGATCGCTGGGGATTGAGAAACCCCCAGACCTAGGGTTTACTCCTCTTTCAAGAAACAGACGAAGATAGAAGAGAAGGTTTTATACCTGACTGTGATATCTCTCGTTGCTTCAATTGAAGGACACTCTCGAGCAGATTGTAGGATCCTTGGAGACAGGGTATCTTCGCAATGGATCCTCGGATTGTAGTCCTATGGCAAGGTTGGCCTTCTTCTCGAACTCAGGATCTGGAAGAAGAAGAACAAAAAAAAGAACCAGAAACTCAAAGAAAGACACTGACCTGAGTACTTAATGAAGATTGTTGGATGTAGAAGTTCCGGAGATCTTGATACTGATCTGACTCTCCTTTGAACTGGCTCTATAGTTGAAACAGTTGATCTAAACCTGGATGCTGGTGACCGGCTTCGATGTGGAAGAGAGGGCCGTGGGATGAAGATGGAAAATTAGGGTTTGGTGGTGGTGGAGTAGAGATGGGTGGACTAAGCTAGGGTTTTGGGGTTGGAGATCTCACACCTCCTCAAGATTCCTAGGGAACCCGGATTTACTCCCTCATGGAGCTCAACACCTGAATACAAGTGCGGAAGAGAGAAACACAAAGTTGCTCACACAGAAATTGATTTTATTCATCATTTTTTTTTTCAAGAGTTACATATAGTTGAATATATAGACATAACAAAGAAATAAAATTTCATACACTTCCCATGTGGGACTAATAGGACTAACCCACACTTTAGGCATCAAATTCTCTTCCCAAGACTCCTTCCATGAGTGGGCAGCCCAAAAACTCCAAGAAAACTTGAAAATCAGCTCCAAATGGCAGGTTATGGGGGTGTCTCCTAGTATCTCTCCATGAATCAAGGATTTTCCCTTCATGGTTTGGCTCTTTTGGACACCTCCTAGTCTTACTCCACAAGTTTAGGTTTCTTCCTTTCATGGCTTTGGCACTTTAGGAAACTTTTGGGTGGCTCCTTGATTTTCTCCCCAAGACATGCTCTCTTCCCTTTTATAACTTGGATTTTTATGGAACATTGTGGGGCACCTCCTTGATCCTCTCTTCAAGAAAAATTCTTGCCATCCTGGCTTGGGTTTATCTGGAAAGAAGTTGGCTCCTCCTTGGATTGAGGTATCTTGATGGATTTCTCTCCCAAGTGGCGCATGAAAGAAGGGACCTGCTTTCTTGTACTGTGGGGACCAAGGCACACTGGATGGAGATATGGTGCCTCCTGGACTCTGGCGTGTGGCTGGGTGTGTGGCGCCCACATGCTTGGGCCTGGGAGAAAAAATTGGGCACCCTGGACCTTGACTTGATTTAAAAAAAAAATGGCACCAACCTGGAGAAGACCTAGACCACTACTAGGACTTATACTGAGTCAACATGACTCAACAAAATTTAAATTATAGGGAAATACAGACTCAAGACTAAAATTGAGTTGACCAAGTCAACCCTAATTACAAAACCAGAAAATCCTAATTCTTCGGGCAAGGTCAATCAGACATCTAGATGGAGCCCTGAAGTCTTCTTCTGAGTCTGGTGCCCGCACCAACATGGCTCGAGCCCGGCCTGCTCATAACGAGCATGTCGTCCACATACACTTGCATGTTGCGGCCAATTTGGTCCTTGAAGACCTTACTGACCAGGTGCTGATAGGTGGTCCCCGCATTCTTCAGACCAAAGGGCATAATCCTGTAGCAGTATGTCCCCTGGTCGGAGACGAAGGCAGTGTGCTCCTCGTCCTCCGGATGCATGCGGATTTAATTGTATCCCGAGAATGCATACATGAAGGAGAGCAGCCGGTGGCCCGAGATGGCATCCACCAGCTGGTCGATCTTCAGGAGAGGAAAGCTGTCCTTTGGGCAAGCTTTATTAAGGTCGGTGTAGTCTATACAGATCCTCCATTTGCCATTATTCTTCTTGACCATCACCACATTCGCCAGCCAGCTTGGATACTGGACCTCTCGAACAAAGCCGGTAGCCAGGAATTTATCTACCTCTTCTTTGATGGTCGCCTATCTCTCCGGGGCAAAACTTCTTTTCTTCTACCGAACTGGCTTGTGCTTTGGATCGATATTCAATTTATGAGTAATGATGTCAGGGGGAATACCTGGCATGTCCGTTGCCGTCCAAGCGAACACATCCACGTTCGTCCGCAGGAATCCCAGCAGTTGGGCCCTCTCCCCCTCGGTTAGCTGGGCTCCGATCTGCACCGTCTTTGCGGGATCGTCTCCAAGCGGATAGGAAAGCAGACGCTCGACTGGGCCTCCCCTGGGGTCTTGGACCCTTTGGTCGAGGTCGTTCATGCTGGGGTTGTCCTGGGGGACCTTGGCCCCAGGGAGAGTTTGGAAGTAATGTTGCACTGGCTGGGATGCTCCTCTCATCTCCCCGACACCGTAGGGAGTCGAGAATTGTACAAGTAGCCTCTTGGTGGAGACAACGGCGTCAAGCAAGTTGAGCCCGGGTCGCCCCAATATCATGTTGTAGGCGGAGGGGAGCTTTACAACCGTGAAAGTCATCATGATGGTGCTCTGCCGAGGTAGGGTTCCGGCAGTGACCGGAAGAGTGATTTCTTCTTCTACTCTCACAGAGTCGCCCGTGAAATCGACAAGGGGTGTGTGCACGGGCCTAAGCTGATCGGGAAAGAGATTTATTCTGGAGAAGGCATCATAAAAAAGCATGTCTGTGGAGCTTCCACTATCAACCATGATGTGCTTTACAGGGTGCTTCGCGATCGCCATTTCGATGACCATGGCATCATTATTTACATTTTTTACCCCGTCTCCCCCCTCCCTCATAAAGAGGAGTATATTTTCAGAGTCCGCTGCCCCCCAGGCCTTCTTGGATGCGCGCGTCGCTCCCAAGGAGATCATGCCCACCGGTTTCTCGGTGGGGCGGTTGTCGATGGCTGGAGCTGGCGGGAGAGCAGTGAGTGCCTGGGACTCCACTTGAGGTCTGCCCCCCACGAATCTCTTAAGGTAGCCTCTCTTGATGAGTTCCTCAATCTCCCACTTGAGGTTGCAGCATTCCTCGGTGTCGTGGCCGTGGTCGTGGTGAAAGCAGCAGTACTTCATCTTGTCACGGCCGGCGAAAGGCTTCAATGGAGGCAGGTGCCTCAAGTAGTCCTCGCCCTCAATCTCCATAAGAATTTTTGTCCTCGGGGCGATGAGAGAGGTGTAGCTTTCCTCAAGGACAGGGGTCCCTCTCAGTCTTGGCTGGTCCCTCTGGGAGCACTGAGCTCGGGGTGCTGGCTTCCGGGTCCCGGACACTTCAGCAGGGGCCGACTTCTTCGGGGGTCCTCTATCGAGTTCCTACCTCATACGGTCTGCCTCCTCGGTGCGGATGTACTTTTGGGCCCAGAGAAGGAGCTCGGAGTAAGTCTTAGGGGGCTTCTTATCCAGCGAGTAGGTCAGGCGGAAGGTCCTGAGCCCTCGTTTCAGTGCCAGCATGGCCACTGGATCTTCAAGATTGTAGATCTCCAACGCGGTGGCCTTGAAGTGGGCCACGTAATCCCGTAGGGGCTTGCGGTCCTGCTACCGGATGGAGAAGAGGCTGTTTGCCTCCCGTGGCAACTTCCTGCAAGCATCGAAGTGCGCCACGAACTTCTGCCCTAGCTGGGCAAAGGAGGTGATGCTCTCCGGCTCCAGACGGGTGAACCACACCCGGGCTGCCTTCCGAAGAGTAGCAGGGAAAGCGATGCAAAGAAGAGCATCGATGGCTCCCTGGACCCTCATGAGAGTCCGGTAGCTTTTCAGGTGGTCAAAGGGGTCGGTGGTCCCATCGTAAGGATCCACTTGCGACATTCGGATCTGGTGCGGGATCAGCTCCGCTTGAATCTCTTGGTAGAATGGGGGACGGGCGTCGCAGCCTGCTGGCTCACTAGCGGAGCCCGGCATGCTGGCAAATCGGCGGGCAAACTCCACCAACTTACGTTCATGTTCCTCCAGGCACCTGCCCATCGCGCGCTTGGCGGCTTCATCAATGGACCCCTCCGCCAAAGGAGACGGAGAAGGTGACATGGGTGCATGGCACCCATGGCGGGGGGGTCTTGCTTTTCTTGCCTCGGTGGGGTCTGGACACCTCCCGCCCGAGATTTGGCGAGCAGCTCTCTCTGTCAGCAGAGCCAGCTCGTTGTCTCTTCGCCGGAGATTGGTGGCTACCCCGGTTGTCAGTGGTGGCCCGCAACTACGATGACCTTCCTTGGAAGGAGCGCAGGCTATCGCGGGGAGCTGCGGCATGGGCCGCCAGGGTCCCTGGCTGCTGGTGGGTAGCCACGGACCGGTGCTAGTACTGAAGCTGGTGCACTGCCATGGCAAGAACTTGCATCTGCTAGGCAAGTGCAGCCAGCTGGGCTTCTGGTGGAGGTGGCTGGACCGGAGTGGGTGGCACCGCTTCTTGGCGGTGCGGGTTTCCCCGAGAGGGGGAGTCCCCCGCACGACTGGTGGAAGCCTCCCTTGCTCTTGTCGTCACCATCCTTCTGCCTGGCTTGTTTGTAGGGAAATGGAGGGCTTACTCGAACACCCACCTTCCTGGCGCGCCAATCTGTTGCTGCCAAGACCGTCGTGGCCTGTAGCTGCCACGTCGAAGTGCGCTCCTTTCACTACCTGTCGGTCTTCTGCTCCTGGACCTACGAAACAAGGGTTAGCGACCTGGGCCGGGGTTTCCGGCGGGGCACTCCGACGGTCAAGTCAGTGACGATCTAGGGGAACAGATCCTCCTGGTCGGGCCCCTCTTGATGGACTCCGCACTAGGAGGAGTGGGAGATGTGTCGGTGAAGGAAAAATGCAGCTGGGGAAGAGTGATAGCGGGGACAGAGGGGTTCTCTGTCACTCCGCTTCTCCTTGTTTCCCGGTGGTTTTTCATCGACCGTGGTGTTGGTGGTGGCGTTGTGCTCTCTTAGTTGAGCTTGTGCTTGTGTTGGTGGTAGACTATAGTTCTTTTCTACTAGTGTGTTTTTCCTTTGTTACCTCCCCCTCTTGGGGATGCCGATCGTTCTTTGTAGTTGAAAACTGGTCGTTGGGAGTCTGCCTCGGGTCCTTGCTGGATTGGCAGGCACGTGGGACAGGATTCCGTGCCGTGGACGGGACGTCTTTCCTGATAGGTGGTAGGGGAAGCTTCCATTCCTTCTGACATCCTATCTGGTTGCTCTATTTCGGGAAGTCTAGCAGAGCCTCGATCCGAGAGCCATCGCCCTAGGGGTGCATGCTCTCTGGCTGGCCCATCCCCTAGAAGTACGGCCGGACAAGCAGTTATGGCGGCATGGGGGGCGTCGTTTTGTGATCCTCGGGCGGCTCGCCAGTGTCCTGAGACGGCAGGGTCTGCTCAGATCTGGGCGCTTCGAGCTCGCGCGGTCACTTTGGTGAAGGAGGGCGGAGGACGGACCAGGTCCAGAGGGCACGCGCTCGGAGAGGCTCCATATCGGTGGGAGAGCGCTTGGCTCGACCTCGACCGCAGGGCACTAACCTCCGAGGGTCTCGCTCTGGAGGGCGGAGGACGGACCCGGTCCAGAGGGCGCGCACTCGGAGAGGCTCCATATTGGTGGACGAGCTCTTGGCTTGACCTCGACCGCAGGGCACTAACCTCCGAGGGTCTCGCTCTGGAGGGTTGAGGACGGACCCGGTCCAGAGGGCGCGCGCTCGAAGAGGCTCCATATCGATGGGCGAGCTCTTGGCTCGTCCTTGACCGTAGGGCACTAACCTCCGAGGATCTCGCTCTGGAGGGTGGAGGACGGACCCGGTCCGCAGGGTGCGCGCTCGGAGAGGCTCCATATCGGTGGGCGAGCCCTTGGCTCGACCTCGACCGCAGGGCACTAACCTCCGAGGGTCTCGCTCTGGAGGGTGGAGGACGGACCCGGTCCAGAGGGCGCGAGCTCGAAGAGGCTCCACATCGGTGGGCGAGCTCTTGGCTCGACCTCAACCGCAGGGCACTAACCTCCGAGGGTCTCGCTCTGGAGGGCGGAGGATGGACCCAGCCTAGGCATCGAGCTCACGAGCTCGACCTGGCGGAGGACTAAGCTCGACTTGCTGTCCTGAAAGAGCTCAGCTCAGCTCAGCTTGGCAAAGTGCTCCGAATTGAGGTGTCGCCTTGGCATCCGCCATGGCGGTCTCCCTTAATGTGGCGCCTGTCAGCTACCCACGTCAGCGGTCTCGCCACATCAGAAACTATGTTCAAAGTCCTTGCTCAAGCAAGCTTTAACAAAAAAGCTAAGAATTATTCTTTATTTTCTACTTGAAGCAACAATTAATTAAATTGAAGAAATAAATAATTAAAGATCTAGGGCTTTTGAATCCATTAGATCAATGATTTAAAAAATATTTCTAAGATTACTTTTATAACATCCGTTCTCTTTCTTGTGTTAACAAGTATAGAGTATGAAAGGATTCTAACAATACTCTATCAAGGTTTCTACAAAAGAAGGAAAAGGGATTCAAAAATATTGTGTCTTCTATCTATTTCCCTTTTTGCACCGAATCAAGTATGAACTATGAAGGGAATGAAACCCAACAATAGCTCATCAAGTCTCTTGGCCAAGAGATTAAAAAAGAAAAACTCTTAAAACATTAAAAGTTCAAGAAAATAAATCTTAAGAAAATTGTTTCTAATCATGATCTAGCTTCATCGCCAATCTCAGAATTATCTGCTTAGCCAGACATGATTAAAATAAAAACTTTGAAAATTATTTAAAAATTATAAAATCAATTCTACTCTACTTACTAAAATATAAATTGCAAAAATTAAAGTTGCAAAAATTAAACTATTCTATTTGCAGAAATTAGATTGCATGAATTAAACTAACCTATTTACAATATTTAAATGACAGTAATAAAATTGTAATAAATTAAACTAGTCGTAGAGCAGAAATTAAAATGACAAGAATAAAAATAATAATAATGAAATTTTTTTATTAAAATAAAATAATTATTCATAAAAATACAATTTTTAGGCTATTAAGAAAGTTTATAGTTGGAACAAATAAAACTCTCGGGCTCTTGGAACAAAGGAAAGAGTGTGCTCGGGTGCTCTCGCCCCTCAGAGAAAACAATAATGTTCGTAGACCTGTCAAAATGGGCCAGAGCCCATGGACCTGCCCATTTGGTCCTATAAATGGGTCAGGTCGGGCTGAAAAAATTTAGTCCATTTATGTAAGTAAGCTTTTTAGCCTGGCCTTTATAGCCCATGGGCTCAATAGGGTTAGAGTCGGGCTAGCCTATGGGCCTAGATTTTTTTTAAAAAAATATATTAAAATTAAAAAATTCAAAACGAAAATTGCAAACAGATTATGGGTTACCAGGTCCACTTTCCAGAGTAAACCATGGTCCACATTAATTAAAGTTTAAACTTTAAACTTAAAATAGAAAGATATTTTGATTTTTTTTCCCAATCTTCCGCGTCATTCCCACTTCCCTTCCCTGTTCGCAGTGTTCGACTGTTCCCATTCCCATTTCCACTTCGATACGACGATACTCGATAGTTCCGGGCTTCTGGTGATTCAAACTTCTTCCGAATTTTCAATTCATCGAGAGTTCGGCATCGGCCGACCGGGGCTTTGCTGCTGCTCTGCTCTCCTATTCCAGCGGAGGAAGGAATAGCCAGTGACACCGACGGTGATGCCAACTCTTTCGCGACGTCGATAGCCATCATCATACTGCTATTGGTGAACCAGAGCTTATTCCATGCTGAGATGAGGGCTATATACTTATATGATTTCAATGCTCTAGCCCTGTAGCTCTAATACTAGCCCACGGTCTAAGTCCTAGCCCATGGTCCTAGCCCACAGCTCATATAGGGGACTGGTCCAATCCTGACCCACGATCCATATAGGGTCAGATCGAATTAATTTTTTTAGTTCATTTATATAAATGGTCGAGCCCGGCCTAGTCCATAAAATGCAAGTCCACGACGTGATTTAGAGCGGGCCATATTGGCAGCTCTAAATGTTTTTAAAAAATAAAATCCCTCGGCCTCCCCGAAGTCTCTCATATTTAAAGGCCAAGGAACGCGTCCAGCCCTGCGGAGGAAGATGAGCGGGCCGATAAATCCCATGGGAAGCCGGCACTGAACGGACAATGGGGCGGACAACCGGGAGCCTCGACCAATGAAAGGGGACGGCCACTCGGACGGCTTGGTCTAGATTTCCCGGTGGCTTGGGCGGACAGAGCTCAGTTTTTAAAAAATAAAATCCCTCGGCCTCCCCGAAGTCTCTCATATTTAAAGCCAAAGGAACGCGTCCAGCCCTGGCGGAGGAAGATGAGCGGGCCGATAAATCCCATGGGAAGCCGGCACTGAACGGACATGGGGCGGACAACCGGGCCTCGAACCAATGAAAGGGGACGGCCACTCGACGGCTTGGTCTAGATTTCCCGGTGGCTTGGGCGGACAGAGCTCAGACAGCCATGGGAGGAAGGTGAGTCTGACCGGGGTGGAGAACACGGCGGACAGGGGCGGCGTAGGCAGCAAAACGGAGATCAGCGCAGGAAGATGGGGCGGCCGGCTGAGAAGATGGGCAGCAGCTTCAGCAAACGATAGAGACTTGGACAGAAAACTGGGAAGAAACCGATCCAAGAGGATGAAGACCGGCCGTTTGGAAGCTCCATTGATTTCTGGGATTTTCCAGTGAATGCGTGCTTCTCCGACCGGCGAGAGGGGTCCCGGCGGTGAGGAGATCATCTCCGCATGTTTCCCAGTGAGAATGGCACTCAGTTTGGCCTGTGGTCCACGGGCAGTAGTCGTGACCAGCTGCAATGGAGGATATGGACCGGTTGAAGCTTCCGTGAACCAATTAGCTGGCTCACAGTGAACCAAGCTTTAAAAGTTGGTGCATTCCATAACAAAATTCAAAATTAAATGCCGAGGCCATCCGAACTCTAATTTGAGCGCCATTTACGGTTTGGATCCCAAAATCACGCTCTTCACGTCGACGAGGTTCTTTTATTAAAACACTGCATAAAAATATTAATTTAATAAAATAAAATAATTTGAATAATTAATTATGCACTTATTACTATTTTTATGTATTTATCATTCCTCCCAACTTAAATCTTACTCATCCTAAGTAAAAAAATATTAAGGGAACTACCAAAAACTCTTAATATCTCATACAAGTTTACTTAGACTCAAAATTGTTCTCATATCCTTTCAGTTGGCCTTAGGGCACTAGGTGTAGAACACCCTTCGAGACTTACTGGCTTAAGTCAGAAAAGGCTACTGATATGGCAACACCGCTGACGTGGAGTGTGTGACAGATCCAGCTGGATATCGACGGTGCCACATGGATTTTTCTTTCAAAATTTTTCGCAGGCTAGGCGCTCCTGCTCCTTCGCCATGTGGCACCCCGAGATGGGTCCACCTCTATCGAAGTCGAGCCTTCCTCTGCCACTTCGCAGGTATCCGCCAAGGAGGGTTCCACCTCAGCCGAAGCTGGTAGCTCCCTGCTCCCTCGCCAAGTGGTGCCCCAAGATGGGTCCACCTCTACCGAGCTCGAGCTAGGCGCTCCTGCTCCTTCGCCAGGTGGCACCCCAAGATGGGTCCATCTCGGTCAAAGTCAAGCCTTCCTCTGCCACTTCGCCAAGTGTCCACCCAGGAGGGGTCCACCTCGACCGAAGCTGGCAACTCCCTGCTCCCTTGCCAGGTGGCACCCCAAGACGGATCAACCTCTGCCGAGCTCGAGCCAGGCGCTCCTGCTCCTTCGCCAGGTGGCACCCCAAGATGGGTCCACCTCGGTCGAAGTCAAGCATTCCTCTGCCACTTCGCCAGGTGTCCGCCCGGGAGGGGTCTACCTTGGCCGAAGCTGGCAGCTCCTTGCTCCCTTGCCAGGTGGTGCCCAAAGAAGGGTCCACCTCTACCGAGCTCGAGCCAGGCGCTCTTGCTCCTTCACCAGGTGGCACCCCAAGATGGGTCCACCGCGGCCGAAGACGAGCCTTCCTCAGCCACTTCGCCAGGTGTCGCCCAGGAGGGGTCCTCCTCAGCCGAAGCTGGCAGCTCCCTACTCCCTCGCCTGGTGGCGCCCCAAGACGGGTCCACCTCTACCAAGCTCTGAGCCAGGCGCTCCTGCTCCTTCGCCAAGTGGCACCCCAAGATGGGTCTACCTCGATCGAAGTCGAGCCTTCCTCTGCCACTTCGTTAGGTGTCCGCCCGGGAGGGGTCCACCTCGGCCGAAGCTGGCAGCTCCCTGCTCCCTCGCCAGGTGGCACCCCGAGATGCGTCCACCTCTGCCGAGGTCGAGCCAGGTGCTCCTGCTCCTTCGCCAGGTGGCACCCCAGATGGGTCCACCTCGCCAGGTGGTGCCCCAAGACGGGTCCACCTTTGCCAAGGTCAAAGCCAGTCGCTCCTGCTCCTTCTCCAGGTGGCACTCCAAGATGGGTCAACCTCGGCCGAAGTCGAAGCATCCTTTTGCCACATTCACGCAGGTGTCCGCCCGGGAGGGGGTCCACCTCGACCAAAGCTGGCAGCCTAATCCCTCGCCAGGTGGCGCCCACGACGGGTCCACCTCTGCCGAGGTCGAGACAGGCGCTCTTGCTCCTTCGCCAGGTGGCACCCCGAGATGGGTCCACCTCGACCGAAGTTGATCATTCCTCTGCCACTTCGCCAGGTGTCCACCCAGGATGGGTCCACCTCGACCGAAGCTGGCAGCTCCCTGCTCCCTCGCCAGGTGGTGCCCCAAGATGGGTCCACCTCTGCTGAGGTCGAGGCAAGCCCTCCTGCTCCATCGTCTGGGGGCACCCCCTGATGGGTCCACCTCGACCAAAGTCAGCCTTACTCTGCAAGGCCTCCAGGGGTCAAAGGCCCGGGCCACGAGGTCGCTATTAGAGTCGGCAAGCGGCGCGCCCTGTACAGGGTTCCCTGTACGGCCCGCAACGGTGCGCAGAACCTTGTTTACATCAGTTGGGGAGGGCCCCGCGATCGAGGTATTGAATCCTTGCGGCCAGGAACCCAGGAAACCAACAGTAACGTCCCGAGATGAGGGCTCCCGTGCTTGGCTCGAGACCCGCCAGATTCCCCCTTTTGTGACAACACGGTGGACGAGGCGAGCTGGCCGCTTAACTCCCAGGCTCAAAGAAGAGGGGGAAAAAGGGTGGGAGACCCCCGGAAACCTCCGGGGGAAGAAGCAAAGGTTGAGGACAATCGGTGGTATAAAAAGGACGGTGAAAGTGGACGGAGAAGGTAAGCCTGAGGGAGGTAGGATACCGAGAGATAACGATCCTAGGACCACTGGAAGTCCCCAGGCGCAAGTCCAACAGGTCCAGCACAGGAAGCTAGGCATCAACCCCTCTCTTTTTCACACTTCTTTCATCAAAACCTCCTCTAAGCATGGGAATCCATCGGAAACCCGTCTTGGTGGACCTGTTCCATCTTGCCACTCTCTAACTTGACCGTCGAAGTGCCCCCGCCGGGATCCCCGACCCGGGTCTCTAACCTTGTTTTGTAGGTCCAGAGACTTGGAAATCTTGAGGTGAGGGAGTCCAAGAGCCGGTGCCAGCTCATAAGCTACAGGCCACCGCGGTAAGATCAGTAACAGATTGGCACACCAGGTAGGGGGCAGAACAGCAACCCCTGCGCAAGCAAGCTCTCCATGAGTAAGAGAGTATCTCGACTATGGTGAGGACACGTGGACGTGAAGCCTCTACTAGCCGAGCGGGAGAGGTTCCCTCTCCTCCGGGCCCGCGTAGCCCAGAGAGGGAACTTCCCACTCCACCTCCTCCTCCTCAGCTGTCCTCGGTGGATGGTCCTTTTGCGGCCGTCGTCCAGCAGCTACAAACGCTGACTACAGTGTGCAGTAGCTGCAGCATCAGCAGCGCTCCTTGGCCACTTAGCCCCAGCCAGGGACCCTCGCGACCTGAGCCGTGGGCCCCTGCGGAAGCCTGCACTCCATCCAAGGCAGGCCTTCTCATCCACGGGCAGTTACCAACCCCCGCGGGAGCCATCAAACTCTCGCGAAAAGAAACCACACCGGTTCAGCAGATCACGAGAGTCGATCCCCGACTGACAACCTTGAAGCAGTTCAGTGCAGCAGGCACCACCGGGGCAAGGCCCCTCGCCGCGATCGATCGGCACCCCTTCTCCAACGGCCTCGGTGGAAGGATCCATCGATGAGGCCATCAGGCGGCAGGCCGAGAGGTGCCTTGAGGAGCACGAGCGCAAGTTGGCGGAGTTCTCCCATCGTTTTGCCAACATGCAGAGCTCCCCAAGTGAGCGAGTGGGCTACAACGCCCAACCACCCTTCTCCCGAAAAATCCAAGAGGAACCGATCCCGAATCGGTTCTGCATGCCTCAGGTGGATCCCTACGATAAACTACTGATCCCTTGGACCTCTTAGAGAGCTATAAGGCTCTCATGAGGGTCCAGGAAGCGACGGATGCTCTTCTGTGCATTGCCTTCCCGGCCACCCTCCGGAAGGTCGCTAGAGTTGGTTCACCCGCCTCGAGCTAGAATCTATCAGCTCCTTCCACCAGCTGGAAGGAAAGTTTGTGGCACACTTCGACACCTGCCGGAAGGTGCCAAGGAAGGTGGATAGCCTCTTCTCCATCCGCCAGCAAGACTAGGAGACGCTATGGGACTACGTCACCCGCTTCAAGACTGTAGCCCTGGAGATTTATAGCCTAGACGAGCTCGTCGCCATGCTGGCATTGAAGCGAGGGCTCAAGACCTTCCTCCTGATTTACTCCCTGGACAAGAAGCCCCCCATGACGTATTCCAAGCTCGTTCTCCACATCCACAAGTACATCTGCACTGAGGAGGCCGACCGTACCAGGCGAGAGCTGAATGGGAAGCCTTCGAAGAAGCCTGCCCCGAGGGATGTCCCTGGGACCCGGAGGCCTGGACCATCTGCAGACTTCCGTCCGGGTCCGAAGCCGAAGAACTGTGCTGCCCCGAAGCAAACCTTCACCCCTCTCCTTGCTCCTAAAATAAAGATCCTCATGGAGATCAAGGGTGAATGCTACCTCCGCTGACCTCCTCCTCATAACCCAAGAAACAGCCACGATAAGACCAAGTATTGCCAGTTTCATCGCGATCACGACCACGACACGGAGGAGTGTCGTAATCTGAAATGGAAAATTGATGAGCTGATCAAGAGGGGCTACCTCAGGAAGTTTGTGAGAAGCGAGGCCTTGGCGGAGGACCAGCCGCTTGTGGCCCTTCCCCCTATCCCTATGGTTGACAACCGCCCTACGGTGAAACCAGTGGGCATGATCTCTTGGGGGATAGGGTGCATGTCGAAGAGAACCCGGGAGGTGGGAGACCTAGAGAGTGTACTCCCCTTTGAAAAGGGGAATGAAGATGAAAATGTAAACAATGACGCGGTGGTGATCGAGATGACCATCGCTAAGCATCATGTACATCGCATTATGATGGATAGTGGGAGCTCTATTGACAAACTTTTTTACGATGCTTTCTCCTGAATAAATTTATCCCATGATCGGCTAAAGCTAGTGCACACCCCTCTCATGGGCTTCACCGGAGATTCAGTGGGAGTCGAGGGGGAGATTACTCTCCCCGTTACTGTCGGATCCCCACCCCGGCAAAACACGGTCATGATGACCTTCACCATTGTTCGACTCCCATCACCTTACAATGCTATCCTAGGCCGTCCAGGTCTTAACCAACTGGACGCGGTCATCTCCACCAAGAGGTTGCTGGTGCAGTTTCCTACCGTCTTTGGGATGGGAGTGATGAGGGGGATGGCCCATTCTGTCCCGCACTGCTTGCAGGCTGTCCCGGGGGTCCGAGGTGCTGATTTCGGCCCTGACATCGATGACCTTGACCAGAGGGTGCAGCACCCCAGGGGAGGCCCTATGGAAGCTTATTGATGTACCCCCTCGGCTCGGACCCTCAGAAGACGGTGCAGGTGGGAGCCTAGCTCCCAGAGGATGAGCGAGCTCGCCTGCTGGATTTTCTCCAAGCGAATGCAGATGTGTTCGCCTGGTCCACTACAGACATGCCAGGTATTCCCTCGGAAGTTATCACCCACCAACTGAAGATCGATTCGAGATGCCGCTCGGTCTGCCAGAAGAAGAGGAGTTTTGCCGCAGAGAGACAGAAGGCAATCAATAAGGAAGTGGAAAAGCTTCTCGCCGCCGGCTTTGTACGAGAAGTGCAGTACCCTAATTGGCTGGCGAATGTAGTAATGGCGAAAAAGAATAACGGTAAGTGGAGGATCTGTGTGGACTACACCGACCTTAATCGAGCTTGCCTGAAGGACAGTTTCCCACTTTCCAAGATCGACCAGCTCGTGGACACTACCTCGGGACATCACCTCCTCTCTTTCATGGATGCCTTCTCCGGGTACAACCAGATCTGAATGCACCCGGAGGATGAGGAGCACACCACCTTCGTCATAGATCACAGGACCTACTGCTACAAGATGATGCCGTTCGGCCTCAAGAACGCAAGCGCCACGTACCAATATTTGGTCAACAAGGTCTTCAAGGACCAAATTGGCCATAACATGCAGATGTACATGGATGACATGCTAGTGATGAGCAAGCCGACCTCCGACCACATCAGTGACTTGGCGAAAACCTTCAACAACCTCCATCTCCACCAAATGAAGTTTAACTCGGTGAAGTGTGCTTTCGGCGTATCGGCGGGGAAGTTCCTGGGCTTCATGGTGACCCAGAGAGGGATAGAGCCAACCCAGAGAAGGTTAAAGCAATCCTAGACATGGAGCAGCCCACCTCCAAAAAGCAAGTGCAGTGGCTCACCGGTCGAATTGCCGCTCTGAGTCGGTTTATCTCGAGGTCCGTTGATCACTGCCAGCCCTTCTTCAAGGTGCTGAGGAAGATGCACGACTTCGCTTGGACGGAGGAGTGTCGGGTGACATTTGAAGAACTGAAGAAGACGTTGGCGTCGCTGCCATTGCTCTCCCGGCCAGAGAAAGGAAAGGAGCTCCTTCTGTACCTAGCGGTCACTCCGAAGGCCGTCAGCTCGGTCCTGGCCTGGACAGATGACAAAGGAATCCAAAGGCCGGTGTATTACACGAAACTCCTCCGCGATGCGGAGCTCAGGTATTCTCGATCCGAGAAACTGATTTTTGCACTAATCATGTCCGCCCAGTGCCTCAGGCCTTACTTCCAAGCGCACCCCATCACGGTCCTGACGGATCAACCACTAAAAGCGGTGCACAGCCAACCTAACACATCCAGACGCCTGACGAAGTGGGTGCTCAAGCTCAGCAAGTTTGACATCGCCTACCGGTCGAGGTCGGCCATGAAGGCACAGGTACTCGCTGATTTTTTGGTTGAGTGTGCAGGCCTGGGCGATGGGGCGGAAGAGAGCCCCCAAGACCGACAGCTAGAACCTGGGCCGGAGGAGGACATCTAGATCCTTCATGTGGATGGAGCCTCGAACTCCAGCAGGAGCGGAGCTGGACTCATCATCTCCAATAGCGAAGGAGTTGTCGCCGAATGTGCGCTCCGCTTCTAGTTCACCGCCACCAATAACCAAGCAGAGTACGAAATGCTCCTCACGGGGCTGAGTTTCCCGCGAGCTAGGAGTGGCCTGCCTCAGGGTCTTCACCAACTCACAGCTGGTGGCAGGGCAGGTGTCGGGAGAGTATGAGGCACGGGATCCCCAAATGGCGAGGTACCTGGAGCTTGTACGAGCGAGCACGGCGGGTTTTAGGTGCTTCAGCATCTCCCACATCCCGCGCTGGGAAAATGCTCGCGCAGACGCCCTCTCCCACCTAGCAACCCTGCCGGACTCATCGCTAGGCCATGCTTATATCGAGCATCTTCGAGCCCCGAGCTATGAGACACCCATGGAGGTCCAGCAGGTCAACCCAGAGCCTGGCTGGCTGGACAAGTATGTCGAATACATCACCAACGGCACCTTGCCGGAGGATCGTGTGGTAGCCAGTCTCATTAAGAGGAAGGCCGCATGGTTCGTGCTGATGGATGGGCTACTGTACCAGAGATTCTACTCCTACCCACTCCTCAAGTATCTTTGACCCATCGAAGCCACACTCGTGCTCCAGGAGATCCATGAGGGCATCTGTGGGAACCATGTGGGGGGCAAAATGCTGGCATATAAGGCCCTCCGCCAAGGTTACTTCTGGGAGACAATGAGAGAAGACGCGGCTAACTTCGTGAAGAGGTGTGATCGATGTCAGTGGCACGCTGTGGTGCAACGCCAGCCTGCTGCTCCACTCTCCCAGCTCTCCGCCCCCTGGCCGTTCTCCTATTGGGGGATGGATCTCCTCAAACCTTTTCGCCCTGCGTCCGGGCAACAAAAGTTCTTAATTATGGCTATCGACTACTTCAAGAAGTGGGTCGAGGTCGAGCCGTTGGCTTGGATCACAGAAGCAAATGTCACCAAATTCTTCTGGAAGTCGATCATCTACCATTTCGGCTTGCCCCACACCATCATCACCGATAACGGGTGCCAGTTCGACTGTCGAGAGTTCGACGAGTTTTGCAACGACCTCGTCATTCATCATCGCTTCACCTCGGTGGCGCATCCTCAGACCAATGGAGAGGCTGAGGTGACAAACAGAACTATCCTGCAAGGTATTCAAACAAGACTGGACCAGGCCAAGGGAAAGTGGGCGGAGGAGCTTCCAAGCATCCTATGGGCTTACCATACCATCCCAAGGATGGCCACGGACGAGATCCCCTTCAACCTCATCTTCGATGCGGAAGTAGTTATTCTAGTAGAGCTCAGCCTGCCGACCTTGCGCATAGAGTAGTACAACGAGGCGAAAAACCTCACGCGGCTGCTACTGAACCTGGATCTCCTTGAAAAAACAAGGGACAGGACCCGAGTTCGGATTGCGGCTTACCGGTAACGAGTGACCAGTACTATAATTCCAGGGTGTGACCGAAGTCCTTCCGCCAGGGAGATTTAGTGCTGTGCCGCGTTGAGGCTTCCCAGCGCGCGAGTGCGGCAAGCTTTCCCCAAATTGGGAAGGCGGACCAGGCCAAGGGAAAGTGGGGGGAGGACTTCCAAGCATCCTATGGGCTTACCATACCATCCCAAGGATGGCCACGACGAGATCCCCTTCAACCTCATCTTCGGATGCGGAAGTAGTTATTCTATAGAGCTCACCTGCCGACCTTGCGCATAGAGTAGTACAACGAGGCGAAAAACCTCACGCGGCTGCTACTGAACCTGATCTCCTTGAAAAAACAAGGGACAGGACCCGAGTTCGGATTGCGGCTTACCGGTAACGAGTGACCAGTACTATAATTCAGGGTGTGACCGAAGTCCTTCCGCCAGGGGATTTAGTGCTGTGCCGCGTTGAGGCTTCCCAGCCGCGCGAGTGCGACAAGCTTTCCCCAATTGGAAGGCCCTTATAGTAGACAAGGCACTCCCCCACGGAGCATATTACCTGGAGGAGCTCGGCGGATCCCGGTTCCCGCGGACTTGGAATGACTCAAACTTGAGGATGTATTACCAATAGTGTAAGAACTCTTAACCTTCAATATAAAATCTTTTTATATGAATGCCTACTCTTATCTCATAGGACAATCGCCATCCATTTCTAAGCTCGGCGAGTGAGGGCATAGCGAAAGATATTCGAAGGCGCAAAGTCCCCTTCCACAAAAATCCCAGAGTTCAGTCCAGAGCGCCGCATGGAATTAAATTCCAACGTGTGGCCCCGAGTTCAGTCCGGAGGAAGTTCCGGAGACCTAAGTCCCGGTCCCACTAATCCCGAAGATCAGCTCGGAGGGTCGTGCAAGGCTCAACTCCTGCCTGCGGCCCCGGGTTCAGTCCGAAAGTTCACACGGACCTAGTTCCAAAGCGAAGCCCTAGACCTCGGTCTGGAAGGTGGAGTGGAACCCAGTTCCCCCACAAGATCCTAGAGTTCAGCCCGGAACGCCCCATGGGACTCAGTTCCGTTGGTTGGCCCCGGGTTTAGTCCGAAGAGTGCACAAAATAAAAGAAAAGAAAAGAGAGGAAATCTAAGTCTCTTACAGGTCGCGAGGCTTAGAAAACCCCCGCCAAGAACCAGGAGGTCTTAAGCGCCTTGTCTCGGATCGGCAACTCAGATTACACAAAAAAAAAGAAGAAAAGAGGAGACAAGGCGGAATGACAGAAAAGGATTTTCATTTCTATTGAAAGCTTTCTTACAAAAGAGGGCCCCGACAGGTCGGGTAACCCAAAGAAACAGAGAAGAAATCCATACAAGGAGCAAAATAAAAGAGAAGCCCCAAGGTCACTTTGCCGCAGCCGCATCCTCCTCCGGCTGGGGGCACTTCACCGCCGGCGGCATCGTCAGAAGGCCGCGCAGGGGTCGCCACCTCGACGCCCTCTGCAGCTGAAGCTCA
The DNA here is from genome assembly GCA_021397845.1 of Areca catechu. Classification (NCBI taxonomy): domain Eukaryota; kingdom Viridiplantae; phylum Streptophyta; class Magnoliopsida; order Arecales; family Arecaceae; genus Areca; species Areca catechu. The sequence continues at coordinate 153,455,689 of CM038052.1, forward strand.
CTCATCGGTCTCCTCCCTCTGGCCGCCTAGGATGACTCCGCTGAGATCGAGCTCGGGGCAGAAGGAACCTACCTTTTCCCGGCACATCTCGAAGCCCTTCAGGAAGGAGTCGACTGCTGCCTCGTGCAACTCCGCCTTGAACTCCTCGGATGCCCGAAACTCGGTACAGCCTCCCGCGCCTCCTTCTGAGATGCCTCCAGCAACCCGTTGACATAGGAGTTCTCCTCCTTGGCTGTGCTGAGCTCCTTGAGGACCTAAGGTGTGATACCTCTATCGCGTCATCCTCGGCACGGCATTGGTTCGAGATCCTCTCCTCAGACAGAGAGGTCTCGAGCTCCCTCACACGCCCCTCGGCGCGACCCAGGTCCGCCCGAAGGGCCAGGTTGCTCTCCCGCAGCTCAACCCCCTTTTCCATGAGGTCCTTCATGTCGACTGCGAGCTTGCCGAGCCTCTTCTCCTTCTTGGCATCTTTCTTTGCATAACTTGAGAGGAATTTTCTCAGCAACAGTACGTCAGTCCCGATCTGCATCAGAGAGAGGACGGAATGTTAAAAAGACCCAACTAGAACATTAAAAGAAAAGAGCTCGGAACTTACCGTGAAGAGCAGGGGAAGGATGCCCAGCAGTGCATCAGTGTAGTCCCGGCCGCCCCTCAGGTGGCAGTCTCGGGGCATACTGGCGAACTCCATCATTCTTTCCGCGAGCCCTTGATCGCGAATGACGAAGGAGCTAGAGTTGATCCCCGACGGTGGAGGGTGACCATCGGTAGCAGGCTGAGCGGCTGCCCCTTCGCTGGGCTGCGAGCCGTCGGTGGGGCCACCGTCACCCTGGTGGCCACCGTGGGGATGATCGATGCGGTGGTCGATGCAGGTGCCATCCGGGAGGGTTCGGCCTCCCCTCTCCCTCGACCCTGTTGAGCTCGACGACAGGCACGTCGGGCACATGAGACTGGGGCGGTCTGGGGGTAGGACCAGTTGCCCCGAGGCCAGTAGGAGCAGCGATAGGCACGTGCCCCTGGCTCGTCTCGGTGCGAGCTCTCTTTGGTGGAGCCTCATGGGCCCCTTCAGCGGTGCCCCTCTTTCGGACGCCCTCCATCAGGCTTTCGACGGAGAACCTCATCCCTGGAGAAAGAAAACAGTCAGGCCAGTTCAAAAAGAAAGAAGTAAAAAGCAGAAATCAAAGGTGAAAGAAGAAGATCCGGGATCTCACCCAGCTCTTGGATGGGACTAATCCTCGCCTTGAATAGATTCTGCTCTGAGAGAAGGACCTCGAGAGCCAGGACCACGTCACCCAGCATCTGAGAGTAAACCTCCTGGTATGCCAACTGACGCGGGACATGACCCCGGATCAATGTTTATTCCAAGAAGATAGGACCATTGGTCATTAAAAAATGACCCTAGGCTAGGTTAAACTAAAACCCAAATTATTTTCTCAATTTTTTTTATTCTAATGAAACCTTTTTTTTTCATATTCTTTTTTTTTTATTCAAATAACCTTTTTCATATTTTTTTCTATTTTTTTATTTTTTTTCTCATATTTTTTTTTCATTTTCTCACAGTTTCTTTCTTTTTTTTTTGTTCATTGCATGCCCGTGAAGTCGGCATTGGTAGCCGGCTTCACCTTCACGACCGTGCAGGCCGGGGGACCTCGCGGGGAAACCTCGCCGGCGTCGGCGAGGGCGGAGTCGTTCCGGCAGGGCTTCGCCGGGGCTGGGACGAGGATGGTGGCGGCCATGGCTGAGTCGACGGACCGGGCGGAGGTGGCAGCAGGGCGGCCGTCGGTGTGCCGTCACGAGCGGAGACGGGAGCGGAGGAGTCGGACGGCCGGCTGGGGACGACTCCGGGTGGAAGACGACGACACGGACGGGAGGGGAAGATGGATGGCTCGGGGCGGATCTAGGAGATCTGTGCGGTGGCCGTGGAGGGCACAGCAGCAGGCTTGGCTTCACGGGAAAGACGCTCGGCTGCAGCGACGCACGGTCGGAAGGGAGGAGGAAGACCGGCGGGGCTTCAACAGCGGTGGCGCTGGGCGGAGGCGACGACACGGACGGAGAGCGGAGGAGAACTTGGGGCCTTCTCAGCGGACTTCCGTGAGGCGTCGCGGGGAGGCCTGCGGTGGAGGCGGCTGGCGTCGGCTTGCACAGGCAAAATTCTGGCAGAAGGCTTCACCGAGGGACTCGGCTGCAGCGACGGTAACGCAAGGGCTCGGAGGGGCAGTGGTGGTTGGCCGGAGACTTGGTAGCGATGAACTGTTCTGATGGACAACGGGGTGACGGGCGGCCAATGGAAAGCAGGGAATCACGGTGTTTGAGCAGAGGAGGAAGAAGACCAGAGAAATAAAGAGAGGAATAAGCAAGGGAACAAGAAGAGAACAGGGAGGAAGAATAAGAAGAATAGGGGTAAAGACCAAGGATAAGAGAAGAAGAACCAGAAGGAGAAGGAGGGGAGAACTAGAAGAGAGAAGGGAAAGAAGGAGGAGGGAGGGAAGAACCGGAAGAAAGGAAAAGTCGGGACGCACCCAGATGATTTCTCAAATATTTTTATTCATCGCTAATTTTATTCAAGAAACATGTTCTTAAATAAACCTCCGAAAGAGATCGGAACAAATCCTAAAACAACTGATAAGATCCTTCCTAAAAACAACCGATAAGATAAATCCTAAAGCAAATAATCAAATCCTAAAACAATTTCTCAAATAATCAAGATAAATCCTAATATCCTAATCAAATCTTGAATTAAATTATGCTGGATCGCATCAGGATCTGCATCGGGATCGGTGCTGATGATGACTTCAGGATTTGCTCATCATCCCAGGATCTTGGCCCCAGGTTTGGGCTAGGCTGGGCTGGGCTTCAGGTTCTGGGTTGGGCTTCAGGCTTGGACTGGACTGTGCTTCAGGTTCTGGGCTGGGCTTCTGGGTTTTGGGCTGGGCTTCTGGTTGGGCTTCAGGTTTAGTCTGGGCTGCTTCAGATTCTGGGCCGATGTCCCCATCATTTTCCTGAGGTGGGGAGAACTCGACTCCGTCGAGTCAAGCTTCAGCAATCTTCTAGATTCTTCTGACTCCAAGATGCACCACTGATCTGCAAACTAAATTTTTTTTTTTTTTTTTTTTTTACAAATAATGCAAATGCAATAAAATAAAATTGGCTAACCTAACTTAATCTAAACTTGCTCTGATACCAAAGTTGACGCGGGACATGACCCCGGATCAATGTTTATTCCAAGAAGATAGGACCATTGGTCATTAAAAAATGACCCTAGGCTAGGTTAAACTAAAACCCAAATTATTTGTCTCAATTTTTTTTATTCTAATGAAAACCTTTTTTTTTCATATTCTTTTTTTTTTATTCAAATAACCTTTTTCATATTTTTCTATTTTTTTATTTTTTTTCTCACATTTTTTTTTTCATTTTCTCACAGTTTCTTTCTTTTTTTTTTGTTCATTGCATGCCCGTGAAGTCGGCATTGGTAGCCGGCTTCACCTTCACGACCGTGCAGGCCGGGGGGACCTCGCGGGGAAACCTCGCCGGCGTCGACGAGGGGCGGAGTCGTTCCGGCAGGGCTTCGCCGGGGCTGGGGACGAGGATGGTGGCGGCCATGGCTGAGTCGACGGACCGGGCGGAGGTGGCAGCAGGGCGGCCGTCGGTGTGCCGTCACGAGCGGAGACGGGAGCGGAGGAGTCGGACGGCCGGCTGGGGATGACTCCGGGCGGAAGACGACGACACGGATGGGAGGGGAAGATGGACGGCTCGGGGCGGATCTAGGAGATCTGTGCGGTGGCCGTGGAGGGCACAGCAGCAGGCTTGGCTTCATGGGAAAGACGCTCGGCTCTAGCGACGCACGGTCGGAAGGGAGGAGGAAGACCGGCGGGGCTTCAACAGCGGGGCGCTGGGCGGAGAGCGGAGGAGAACTTGGGGGCCTTCTCAGCGGACTTCCGTGAGGCGTCGAGGGGAGGCCTGCGGTGGAGGCGGCTGGCGTCGGCTTGCACAGGCGAAATTCTGGTAGAAGGCTTCACCGAGGGACTCGGCTGCAGCGACGGTAATGCAAGGGCTCGGAGGGGCAGTGGTGGTTGGCCGGAGACTTGGTAGCGATGAACTTGTTCTGATGGACGACGGGGTGACGGGCGGCCAATGGAAAGCAGGGAATCACGGTGTTTGAGCAGAAGAGGAAGAAGACCAGAGAAATAAAGAGAGGAATAAGCAAGGGAACAAGAAGAGAACAGGGAGGAAGAATAAGAAGAATAGGGGTAAAGACCAAGGATAAGAGAAGAAGAACCAGGAAGGAGAAGGAGGGGAGAACTAGAAGAGAAGAAGGGAAAGAAGGAGGAGGGAGGGAAGAACCGGAAGAAAGGAAAAGTCGGGACGCACCCAGATGATTTCTCAAATATTTTTTATTCATCGCTAATTTTATTCAAGAAACATGTTCTTAAATAAACCTCCGAAAGAGATCGGAACAAATCCTAAACAACTGATAAGATCCTTCCTAAAAACAACCGATAAGATAAATCCTAAAGCAAATAATCAAATCCTAAAACAATTTTTCAAATAATCAAGATAAATCCTAATATCCTAATCAAATCTTGAATTTAAATTATGCTGGATCGCATCAGGATCTGCATCGGGATCGGTGCTGATGATGACTTCAGGATTTGTGCTCATCGACTCCAGGATCTTGGGCCCCAGGGTTTGGGCTAGGCTGGCTGGGCTTCAGGTTCTGGGTTGGGCTTCAGGCTTGGACTAGACTGTGCTTCAGGTTCTGGGCTGGGCTTCTGGGTTCTGGGCTGGGCTTCTGGTTGGGCTTCAGGTTTAGTCTGGGCTGCTTCAGATTCTGGGCCGATGTCCCCATCACCAACTCGACCTGGGAATTCCGGTTCGAGGACCGGTCTGGCTCACTCCAGGCCCAATCGATATCCTGGTCCGAGGCAAAGAAGAAGCGGTTCTTCCACCCCTTGATCGATGTGGGGAGGTCGAACCTAAGGCACCTAGGCCGGGATGAAAGATACCACCAGCCATCATCGATAGAGTAGCATTTTAGGATGAAGAGGGCCCTGAATAATGAGAAACGGGCAACAAACCCGTAGAAGTGATAGAAGATGATAAAGGCGAAGATGACCCGGATGGCATTGGGAGCCACTGGGCCGGGACCAAGTGAAAGTGACTAAGAAAGGAGAGAAAGAAAGGGTGAAGGGGAAAATGAAGACCGTCGATAAGGAAGTCCTCGTAGAAAGCAACCCTCCCTAGGCCGCTCGAGGTTACTCGGTCCCTCGATCCCGGGAGCGAAAGATGGATCGAATCCGGGACCCCATACATATCCTGGATCCAAGAAAGGTCATCTCCGGTCATCGTTAAGACATAATCAGAGGGACTAGAAGAAGAGACCTCTGCCACCAGAGGAGGAAGGGCAGAGATGGGGCGTGCGGAAACCATGGGGGAGACTTAGGACCCCTAGGGACACCTATGGTCACAGTCCCTGGCCGTAGTTGCCTCAGGACCTCGATTGGAATCTCTTCCCCCTCTAAGGAGGAAGACGATGGAGTCCTCAGCCGGGAATGACCGGCCTCGTCCAGGTTGGAAGAAATGTGACGGCAACACTCCATCGAAGAAGAAGGAATGAGAAGGAGATAGGTTTGGGGTAGCACGGAGTTAGGAGGTAGAAGAGGAAGGAAAGGTGTCGCAGGCACTCACCGAGATATTTTGTACCGAAGGATTGGCAACCCCTGGAGATGAAGAGAGATTGCTGCAATTGCCGGCGATGTGTGAGAAAGCCAAGAGACTTCATTTCTGGAAAGTCCCCCTTCTTTTCAAACTCAATTGACAGCAGCCGTACGCCTCTTTCCGGCTTGGGCCATCAGATGATCGCCACGTGGAGGTACTCCCGACATCAATGCTTCGATCCGATGGAAACTACATCGGGTTCGAAATGGTATATTAATGGCCCGTCAGACGCGCAGACATGGCGGCCTCCCACAAGGTCTCGGGCGCGATGGAAGCGGCGGCGACGATCATGGAAATTATGGAGCGGGATTTTCTCCTTTATCACGTCATCTCTGCATTAACTCCTCACACCCCAAATCACGGTGCTTCGATGGTACTTGGGGATGGGGGCAACTGATATGGCAACACTGCTGACATGGAGTGTATGACAGATCCAACTGGATATCGTCAGTATCATGTGGATTTTTCTTTCAAAATTTTACGCGGGCTAGGCGCACCTGCTCCTTCACCAGGTGGCACTCCGAGATGGGTCCACCTCGGTCGAAGTCGAGCCTTCCTCTGCCACTTCGCTCGGTGTCTGCCCAGGAGGGGTCCACCTCGGTCGAAGTTGGCAGCTCTCTGCTCCCTCGCAGGTGGCACCCCAAGACGGGTCCACCTCGACCGAGGTCGAGCCAGGTGCTCCTGCTCCTTCGCCAAGTGGTTCCCCAAGATGAGTCCACCTCGGCTGAAGTCGAGCCTTCCTCTGCCACTTCACCAGGCGTCCGCCCAGGAGGGGTCCACCTCGACCGAAGCTGGCAGCTCCCTGCTCCCTTGCCAAGTGGTGCCCCAAGATGGGTCCATCTCTGCCGAGCTCGAGCCAGGCGCTCCTGCTCCTTCGCCAGGTGGAACCCCAAAATGGGTCCACCTCGGCCGATGTTGAGCCTTCCTCTGCCACTTCGCCAGGTGTTCGTCCGGGAGGTGTCCACCTCGGCCGAAGCTGGCAACTCCCTGCTCCCTCACCAAGTGGTGCCCTAAGATGGGTCCACCTCTACCGAGCTCGAGCCAGGCACTCATTCTCCTTCGCCAGGTGGCACCCCGAGATGGGTCCACCTCAGTCGGAGTCGAGCCTTCCTCTGCCACTTCGCCAGGTGTCCGCCCAGGAGGGGACCACCTCGATCGAAGCTGGCAGCTCCCTGTTCCCTCGCCAGGTGGTGCCCCAAGATGAGTCCACCTCTACCAAGCTTGAGCCAGGTGCTCCTACTCCTTCGCCAGGTGGCACCCTAAGATGGGACCACCTCGACCGAAGTCGAGCCTTCCTCTGCCACTTCGCCAGGTGTTTGCCCGGGAGGGGTCCACCTCGGTCGATGCTGGCAGCTCCTGTTCCCTCGCAAGGCGGCACCCCAAGATGGGTCCATCTCTGCTGAGGTCAAGCCAGGCGCTTCTGCTCCTTCGCCAGGTGGCACCCCAAGATGGGTCCACCTCGGCCGAAATCGAGCCTTCCTCTGCCACTTCGCCAGGTGTCCGCCCAAGAGGGGTCCACCTCGGTCGAAGCTGGCAGCTCCCTGCTCCCTCACCAGGTGGCAACCCAAGACGGGTCCACCTCTGCCAAGCTCGAGCCAAGCGCTCCTGCTCCTTCGCCAGGTGGCATCCCAAGATGGGTCCACCTCGGTCGAAGTCGAGCCTTCCTCTGGCACTTTGCCAGGTGTTCGCCCGGGAGGGGTCCACCTCGGCCAAAGCCGGCAGCTCCCTGCTTCCTCGCCAGGTGGCACCCCAAGACGGGTCCACCTCTGTCGAGGTCGAGCCAGGCGCTCCTGCTCATTCGCTAGGTGGCCCCCCAAGATGGGTCCACCTCGACCGAAGTCGAGCCTTCCTCTGCCACTTTGCCAAGTGTCGCCCAGGAGGGGTTCACCTCGGCCGAAGCTGGCAGCTCCTTCTCTCCCTCGCCAAGTGGCACCCCAAGACGGGTCCACCTCTGCCGAGATCAAGCCAAGCGCTCCTGCTCCTTCGCCAGGTGGCACCCCAAGATGGGTCCACCTCAGCTGAAGTCGAGCCTTCCTCTGCCACTTTGCCAGGTATCCGCCCGGGAGGGGTCCACCTCGGTCGAAGCTGGCAGCTCCCTGCTCCCTTGCCAGGTGGCGCCCCAAGATGGGTCCACCTCTGTCGAGGTAGAAACAGGCGCTCCTGCTCCTTCGTCAGGTGGCACCCCGAGATGGGTCCACCTCGACCGAAGTTGAGCCTTCCTCTGCCACTTCGCCAGGTGTCCGCCCAGGATAGGTCCACCTCGATCAAAACTGGCAGCTCCCTGCTCCCTCGCCAGGTGGCGCCTCAAGACGGGTCCACCTCTGTCGAGGTTGAGGCAGGCCCTCCTGCTCCACCGCCTGGTGGCACCCCCTGATGGGTCCAGCTTAGCCAAAGTCAGCCTTACTTTGCAAGGCCTCCGGGGGTCAGAGGCCCAGGCCACGAGGTCGCTATTAGGGTCGGTAAGCGATGCGCCCCGTACATGGTTCCCAGTATGGCCCGTAACGGTGCGCGAAACCTCGTTTACATCAGTTGGAGAGGCCCCCGCGATCGAGGTATTGAATCATTGCAGCCAGGAACCCAAGAAATCCACAGTCAATGCCCCGAGATGAGGGCTCCCTCGCTTGGCTCGAGATCCCGCCAGATTCCCCCTTTCATGACAACACGGTGGACGAGGCGAGCTGGCTGCTTAACTCCCAAGCTCAAAGAAGAGGGGGGAAAAAGGGCGGAAGACCCCCGAAAACCTCCGGGGGAAGAAGCAAAGGCTGAGAACAGTCCGGTGGTATAAAAAGGACGGTGAAAGCGGACGAAGAAGGTAAGCCTGAGAGAGGAAGGATATCGAGCGATAATGATCCTCCTGGACCACCGGAAGTCCCCAGGTGCAAGTCCGGCAGGTCCAGTGCAGGGAGCTGGGCGTCAACCCCTCTCTTTTTCACATTTCTTTCATCAAAACCTTCTCTAAGCACGGGAATGCATTGGAAACCCATCTTAGTGGACCTGTTCCATCTTGCCGCTCTCTAACTTGACTGTCGGAGTGCCCCCACCGGGATCCCCGGCCTGGGTCTCTAACCTTGTTTTGCAAGTCCGGAGACTTGGAAATCTTGAGGTGAGGGAGTCCAAGAGCTGGTGCCAACTCATAAGCTACAGGCCACCGTAGTAAGATCGACAACAGCTACATATCAAAACTTGTTGTATAGCAAAATTTCTTCACAACTCCACTTTTTGACACGAGACTCAATCGTTTACTTAGACGAAGAGGCCTGGTTACTCGATGGAACAATGTTTAAAACTTGCTTTTATTATCTCTTTTTTTTCACTAATAAAGGAACCTTGCATTTAATAACACCCACACACATCCAAGAAATAGATTCTTCTTCGATGCGAATAGGAGGGTTAGAATTATCTAGAAATTTGATTTCATTCTTGATTACCATGTTTACTTGAGTTTATTAATATTGTATCCCTCAATATTTCAAAAATTATCTAGACTGTTCAATCAATTACTTATAAAAAGTGTGTGATTTATCCTAAGTCCAAAATCAACAAATGTAAGATAATAAGATGAAGGTAGCTCCAAATATATACTTATTCAGCTTTTTATCCCCCCCATGAAAAAAATAATTTCTAAATATATGCATGATATGGTATAAAAGGAAATGAAGACACCTGAGTAAAAAGTTTATTAAGCTCTCCCCCTAACTAAACCAATGGAGCCTATTTGAGACAGAGTCGGAGAAACCTAAACATGCTAAAAAGAAAATTATTAGAAAGAAAAAAGCTAGGTTTCCTTCCAAAAGTGCTAAGTTTAAAGTCTTCAACCAGACTTGACAGCAAACTAACTGAGATATGTTGGTTCATAGAGAACCATGGCTTCCCCCATAGATTCTGTGGATAATTTCAAGAATGGTTTTAATCGTTGACCGTTAACTTTGAAAACAACACCATTGCTTGGGTTTTCAATTTCTACAGTCCCATATGGAAAGACTTCTTTAACTATGAAAGGTCATGTCCATCTAGATCTAAACTTCCCAGGAAAAAGATGTAACCTTGAATAATACAAAAGAACTTTTTGTCCAAGAGTAAAAGATTTTCTATGAATTGCTTGATCATAAAATACTTTAGTTCTTTCTTTGTAGATCCTGGCATTCTTGTAAGCTTCATTTCTAAGTTCTTCTAATTCATTGATCTGAAGCTTCCTATGATTTCCAGCTAAGTCCAAGTCCATGTTTAATTTTTTAATTGCCCGCATAACTTTATGTTCTAATTCAACAAGCAAGTGACATGATTTTCCAAACACAATCCTATAAGAAGACAGTCCTATGTTGGTCTTGTAGGCAGTGTGATATGCCCAAAGTGTATCAACTAATTTAAAGATCAATCTTTTCTATTAACATTAACAATCTTCTCCAAGATTTGTTTGATTTGTCTATTAGATACTTCTATTTGCCCACTAGTTTGAGGATAATATGGTGTAGCTAACTTATGGATAACATTATATTTTTTCATTAAAGTAGCAAAGTGTCGATTGCATAAGTGTATCCCCCGATCACTAATGATTGCTCTAGGAGTACCAAAATGGAAGAGAATGTTTTTCTTAAGAAATTTAATGATAACTTTGCTATCAGTGGACCTACATGGAATAGCTTCTACCCACTTAGAAATGTAATCAACAGCCACTAAAATATATTCATTTCCAAAGAAGTTTGGAAATGGTCCCATAAAATCGATTCCCCATACATCAAAAATCTCAACCACCAAGATTGGATTAAGCGGCATCATGTCTCTCTAAGTGATCCGACCTATTTGTTGGCACCGAGCATAACTCTTACAGTACACGTGTGCATCCTTAAATAAATTAGGCCAATAAAATCCATATTGAAGTACTTTGGCAGCTGTCTTCTTAGATGCAAAGTGACCACCACCCACTTGATCACGACAAAAATATATAATACACACCTCATTATCTGGAACACACCTCCTAATGATCTGATTAGGATACTATTTAAATAGGTAAGGATCATCCCAAATGAAGTATTTCACTAGAGAAAATAATTTATTTTTATCTTGAGTGGTCCAATGAAAAGGAACTTTACCAATGGCTAAATAATTTACGATATCAGCATACCATGGTTCAGTGGACACGGGCATGAGTTGTTCATATGAAAAATACTCATTGACGGGTGGTTCACTAGATGGTGTGATAATGATTTAGGACAAGTGATCAGTTACAACATTCACTGTTCCTTTCTTGTCCTTAATTTCTAGGTCAAATTCTTGAAGGAGTAAAATCCACCATATTAAGCGTGCCTTAGCATCTTTCTTTGCTAGAAGATGTTTGATGGCGAGTGGTCAGTATAAATGATGGTGTGTGACCCAACCAAGTAAGACCTAAAGTTCTTTAAAGCAAAGACAACAGCTAGAAACTCCTTTTCAGTAGTTGTATAATTAAGCTACACATCATTTAAAGTTTTACTGGCATAATAATAACTCTAGGTAGCTTATTAATCCTTTAACCTAAAACTGCATGTATAGCATGATCGGATGCATCGCACATGAGTTCAAAGGGTTCACTCCATATGGGTAAATGAATGATGGGAGCAGAAATGAATGTCTTTTTAAGGAATTCAAAAGACTCTAGGCACTCATGAGTAAACTCAAATTTCGCTTTCTTTGCTAATAAATTTATCAACGGGCGAGCCACTTTGCTAAAATTGGGTATGAACCTTCTATAAAATCCAGCATGTCCTAAAAATGAACGAATTTCTTTGACAGACTTGGGTAGTGGAAGACTTGCAATCAGTTCAACTTTGGCTTTGTCAACTTCTATTCCTTTTTTTGAAACTACATGGCCAAGAACTATACCTTCTCTAACCATGAACTGACATTTCTTCCAATTAAGAACTAGGTGCTTCTTTTTACATCTCTCCAAAACTAGTCTCAGATGGTTTAAACATTCAGAGAAGGTAGGGCCAAAGATAGAGAAGTCATTCATGAAAATTTCCAAAAATCATTCTATCATATCAGAAAAATACTGATCATACATCTTTGGAAGGTCGCTGGAGCATTACATAACCCAAAGGACATTCGCCTATAAGCAAAGGTTCCAAATGGACAAGTAAATGTTGTCTTTTCCTGATCTTCAGGAGCTATGGGGATCTGATTATAGCCAGAGTATCTATCAAAAAAATAATAAAACTCTTGTCCGGCTAATTTTTCTAACATCTGGTCAATAAATGGCAAAGGAAAGTGATCTTTCCTTGTCGCAGCATTCAGTTTCCTATAGTCTATACAGACCCTCCATCCTGTTTGGGTTCTAGTTGGGATAAGCTCATTTGCTTCATTTTGAATTACTGTTATTCCAGACTTTTTAGGTACCACTTAAACAGGACTTACCCATGAACTATCAAAAATAGGGTAAATAATTCCATTGTCAAGTAACTTTAAAATCTCTTTCTTGACTACTTCTTTCATTGCTGGATTTAATATCCTTTGAGCTTCTCTAATTTGTTTGGTCTCTTCCTCTAAATGTATCTTGTGTTGAACTATGGAAGGACTTATTCCCTTATTGTCTACCATGGTCCAGCCTATTGCTTCTCGATTATCTCTTAAGACCTCTAAAAATTCTTCCTCTTGTTTAGGGTTCAGGTTTGATGCAATAATTACAGGCAATGTTTCCATTTGACCTAAATACACATACTTGAGGTGCTTAGGGAGGGGTTTCAATTCTAACTTGGGTGCCTCTTCTTTTAATGGCTTAGTTGATGGTTTAGCCATTTTCATGAGTGTTTCAGAAGGAGGTTCCCACCTCTGGCCATTTTTATTGTCTCCAAGTAGTTTATCTAAATTCTCATCTTCATGGGTTGGCCAAATACTATTCTCAAGATTGACTTCTTCATCGCTAATGTCTACAGGTTCATAAATTTCATCTTGGATTACATTTATATAAGTATACTTAGTAGATTCCTATTCCAAATTGAATATATTCAGCTCAATAGTCATATTCCCAAAGGATAGCTTCATAAGTCCATTCCGATAATTGATTTAAGCATTAGCAGTAGCTAGGAATGGTCTTCCTAAAATAACTGGGATATGACCTTCAGGATTTGATACTGGTTCAGTCTCCAAAATAATAAAATCTACAGGGAAGATAAAATTACCAACCTTAATTAAGACATCCTCTACCATTTATTTAGGGATTCTAAAAGATCGGTTTGCTAATTATAATATGATCCCTGTTGACTGAAGTTTTTCTAATCCTAATTGCTCATAAACTGAATAGGGCAAAATATTTACACTAGCCGCTAAATCAAGTAAGGCCTTCTTAATGTGGGTTTCTCCTATAACACATGAAACTGTTGGAGATCCTGGATCCTTACATTTTATGGAAATATGACTTAACAAGTATAAACTCACAGTTGCTGCTAAGAAAGCTCTTTTTGGTACATTGGTGGTCTTTTTCTTGGTACAAAGGTCTTTTAAAAATTTGACATAAGTCGGAACCTGTTGGATCATGTCTAGTAGAGGGATATTTACTTGAACTTTCTTAAATACCTCTAACATTTTATCTAAATGTTTTGATTATTTATTAAACCTTAATCAATTTGGAAAAGGAGCTTTAGAGATTATGGGCACATGGTTTGGTGGACAATCAGTGATTTCAGCAGCTTGAGTTTGTAAGGTAGGTTGTTCATTAGATGGTTCAGCTGACTCAGTAGTTGATCTTCTTTAGTGTCGGATGTACCTACCTGATTATCCACTTGTTTTCCTGATCTCAAAGTGTGAATTACATTAACTTGACTGACTTGATTTTCTTGGGGTGGACGATCATTTTGATTCCTTGGATTGGGCTCAGGTTGGCTAGGTAGCCTACCTCATTCACGTTCACTGATGGTAGATGCTAGCTGACCCACTTGCATTTTCAAGCAAGCTATGGCCTGAGAGTTTGAATTCAAAAGTTGGCCTGTGGTTTGCATGAAATTATTTAATGTGGCATTGGTGTTAGCATTAGATTTGGCTAAAGCTTTCATGCTTTTCTCAAAAAAACTCAGTTTCTTTTCATTAATATTGAAGCTTGGTGGTGGTAGGTTGTTCATCACAAGATTAGGCCTTGGATTTTGTTGATTAAAACTAAGCCACCTACATTTGGGTTCGGTGTCCATGAGAAATTTGGATGATTCTTCCATCCTGGGTTATATATAGGTGCATAGGGATTGTTCATGGGTCTCTGGTATGTAGCATTCACCTGTGCACATCCATTCTCTATTGAATTCATCATGAATGGACATTCCTCATGTACATGGTCTGGTGATTGCACCCATAATACATTGGTGCAGACACTTGGTTCAAACTGACTGGTCTCTTTGAAGTTCTAAGGCCTCTAACTTACGTGTCAAGGTTGCAATTTTGGCTTCTGCAGCTAAGAAAGTCTACATTTGATGCATTCCACCTCTCGAAAGTGTGGATCTTTCTGGTTCCTTAGTTGTTTCCCATTGTAGACTCTTTTTAGCTAGGTCTTCTAAGAATTGCCATGCTTTGTTGGGTTCTTTATACATAAATTGGCCTTGGCACATACACTGTAGCATGGATCTTGAATTGGAATCTAAACCCTCATAAATAATTTGGCATAGTCTCTAAATTTCTATTCCATGGTGTGGACATTGGGTCAAGAGGTTCTTGAAACGGTCAAAATATTTTCAAAATGACTCACCAACTAATTGATAAAATTGATTTATTTCATTTCTAATTTTAGCTATTTTATGATGAAAAAAATATTTCTTTAAGAACACTCTTACAAAACCCTCCCAGGTCATGATAGATTGATTTGGAAGACTATAAAGCCACTTTTTGACATTATCTTTAAGGGCAAAGTTGATTAGTCTCAGCTTGATTTTGTCCTCTGATAATTGTTGTAGCCTCATAGTTGCACAAACCTCTTCAAATTCCCTAATAAATATATATGTATCATCTATTCCTGTGAACTTTGGAAGCATATTAATTATCTGAAGTTTGATTTCAAAATTATTTCCTGTGGGTTGAAGCAACATAATGCAAGAAGGTTGGACATAACCAACTAGATAACATAAATCCTTAAGGGTTTGGGTTTGATTAGTTAAATCCATTATAGTAGACGTCGTAGGATCTGAGACAGGAATTAAATCGGTTCTAACAAGTCGATCTGATATCCTTCTCCATACAAGAGTTAGAGAATTCATTAAATCTACTATGTCTTCTATTTTTTTAAATTTTATATATTTATGTTTTTTTAGTTTTTTTTAATTTTTTTTCTTTAGAAGCTTTTCTTAAAAAATCTAACTCAATTCAACATTTTCATATCCTAGGACAACCATGCAACATAACTTACAGTTATGCCAGGGCAACCTTATATCAAGATAGTCAAGATTGAGAATACCTAAAGTAATTTAATTAATATTTTAATTTTTTTAAAAAAACTTTCAGACAAGTTTTCCATAAAATTAATCCTATCTAGAACTAGACAGCTCCTAACTTTTCCAAGTCGACCTTCAAGTACTCCAAGTTCGAACCAATTCACCAAATTGAACAGGTAAGTATAAGATTAGCGGGAGTCCCTCCATTACTTTTCTTAGACACCAATTGAATTGGCCAGGTCAGTGAACGGAACCAAATAAGTAATCATCTTTTTTCGGGACTTAATTCCTGAACCACTTTTCTAGACACCAATTCAATGATCGAAACTAGCTTGGTATAACTCTTAGGTGTCCTTATCCTAATGAGCTTGGATGTTCCTAGAGTCAGCGTCTAATTAATTTTATTTAGAGGCTTGGGTTAGAGGTGGGCATTGGGCCATGCCGGGCCTGGCTCGGCCCAGGCCCACCGGGCCACAGGCTAAACGGGCCATGCCTGGGACGGCCCGCTTAACCCGAAGTCTGGGCCCAGCACGGCCCTAGGCCCGAGGGGTGGTGGGCTGTGCCAGGCACGACCCGTTGGCCCATCATCCCGGTTTTTTTTTTTTTTTTGAATTTTTTTTTTAAAAAATGGGCCGGGCCTGGCACGGCCCATTTGGACCCCGTTTGGGCCCGTTACGTGCTGGGCCAAACACGGCCCGTTTGGGGCCATTACGTGCCGGGCCTGGCACGGCCCGTTTGGGACCATTACGGGCCGGGCCTGGCACGGCCCATTTGGGGCCATTACGGGCTGGGCTAGGCACAGCCCTTTTGGCCCATAACAGCTAAAAAATGGCTATTTTTTGATTTTTTTACCATTTTAACCCTCCCAATTGCCATAAAATGGCTAATTTGAGGGGTATTTTAGGAAAATAATTTTTTTGGAGTCCTATAAATATCCCTTTCCTCCCCCATTCTCACCACACCAAACTATCTCTTCTCTCCTTCTCCAATACTACTATTTCTCTCTTCTAGTAATATTTAGCAAGTGCTCTAGGCTTCTAGCAATTTAATTTTTAGTTTGCATTTAGCAAGTGTTCAAGTGCTACAAAGAGGAGGTTCTTGTTGAGAAGTTAGAAGTACAAGAGAAAGAGAATGTCACTCCTTATTGAGAGCACAAGAGGAAGCTCACAAATATCGGCCTAGCTCTGCCTCTGGTCCTCTACTCAATTCCTCCTTGTGGTTAGTTTTTATTTTTTGCATTCATCAATTTAGATATGGCATCTTATGATGAAAGTCATTTTGGCATTCCTCTTGTTTCTAAGGGAGAAGAAACTAATCCCCAAGTTCCTAATCCCTATAAAACCAGTGAACCAAGTGAAGGTCAAACCTCTTCTCGTAAGAGGACTAGTGCTGTATGGAATAAATTTGATAGAATTATGGTTGATGGAGACTGGAAAGCAAAATGTAAAAAATATGCCAAACTTTATAGTTGTAGTAGTAGTGGGTGAACAGGCCATTTAAAAAGACATCAAGAGAGTCATAGGATGCATGATTCTCGTCTTCAAAGTACCATTAATATACAAGGGAGATCACTTGTAGGTAATTTTGCATATAATCATGAAAATCAAAAAAAAGCACCTGTAAAATGGATATTTAAGGATGAATTACCTTTTAGTTTATGTGAATCTTTTAATTTTGAAGAATATGTTCAATTAACCCTACAACCTGCTTACAAAAGAACTAGTAGACGTACATTTAGAAGAGTGCTTCAAGTTCATCTTCATCTTCTTCATCTTTAAGTAGTGAACTAGAATTTTATGTACGAAATGATCTTCAGTCTGCATATAATGAAAATCAAATAGAAAGTCTAGATGTATTAGCTTGGTGGAAGAGTGTTAAAAATCAATATGCTGTTATATCTACCATTGTACATGATATTTTAGCTGTGCCGATGTCCATGGTAGCATCGGAATCTGCTTTTAGTGCAGGTCAGCGTGTTCTTGATGAAAAGAGAAGTAGGATGACTGGCGACACGGTTGAGATGCTTCTCTGCTTTAAAGATTGGTTGGATGCTGAGACGAGACTTCAAGATAATGGTGGACATGATACAACATCCTCTGATAATGATGATACAAACACTACTTATGATTAGTAAGATTTTGATCATTTATTTTTAATTCTTAATTTTTTATAATTATATATTTTTATTTTTTTAATTGTTAAAGTGAGTCATCTCTATTTTTTTCTCCTTTCTTATTATATTCTGGAGGTCGACCTAGCCCCCTCCTTTCATGTAGCATTTTGATTTAAATTAATAAACTGGTAGGGATCCATGCCAAATCCCCCACCATTAAGGTGGCTTTTTATTAATAAATTCTTAGTTCCCAAGATTTTTAAAATTTATTAAAAATATTTTTTATAAATAAAAATTTTATTTTTATTTATTTTAAGGGGGTCGGGCAGGACCAGGCTTTATATTAATAAATTCTTAATTCCTAATATTTTTTAAATTTATTAAAAAAAATTATAAATAAAAACTTTATTTCTATTTATTTTAAGGGGGCTGGGCCATGCCTGGCCCTACCCAGGCCCTTGTTGGCCGTGACCAGGCCCGAATTTGGGCCATGCCGTGCCATTTTGACCCGCGGGTCGGGCCGTGCCAGGCTTGGCCCATGGGCTAGAAAACCTAACCCGGCCCAGCCCCTTAATATGGGCCGTGCCTGGCACGGCCTGTTACTGTAGCAAGCGGGCCGTGCCGGCCTGTTGCCCAGAAATGGAGCCCAAGAGGGGGGGTGAATTGGATCTTTTAAAAAACTTAACACAATAATGAGAGGGACTAGTGGTGCTGGTGAAAATGATGAATTCAATGCAAGATATTTAAAGCGGTAGCAATAATCAAAGAGCAAGAGAGGAAGAGAGCAATCACACACAAACACAAGGTTTATAGTGGTTCGGTGCAAACTTATCACCTACATCCACTCCCCAAGCCACCCTTGAGAATTTCACTATAATCCAAATAAGATTATAGTTGACTTATTTTTCACAAGGCTCACAAGTCAAAATCTAAGTTGGTTTTATCACTTAGGCTTACCAACAAACCTTAACACTTGTTTTATCTTCGGGCTCACAAGTTAACCCTAGTTGGTTTTATCCCTTTGGCTCACCAACAAACCACAATAACCTTCTTTCATGACAACCTTGAAAGCAAGGTCAAATCACAATGTAAAAACAGATATACAATTTTAAAAACTAAAACAAACTCTCTTCAAGAGTAGAATGGAATCTTTGAAGCTCAAGTTGATGCTTTGTCTTGACTCTTCCTTGGAATCTCCTTCAAAGTACCTCTTTTGGAATGAAGTAAGGATGAGCTTGTAGGCTTTTCAAGGAATCAAACTATAAGAGGCTTTTGATGTGAAGTATTTGAGAGAATATAGACTTTTTGGCTTTTGAGTAGACTTGAATGCATTTCAATACACTTCCTTGTCTTTAAAATGAGGTTGGTGGAGATTAAATACACCAAGAACCTTCCAAAAAATGGTTTGTGACCGTTGGAACCTCGGAAATAGCCGTTTGAAGCTTGAAAAGCAAGTTCTGCAAGCCAGAAAAATAGATCCGTTAAAGCTGTCAGGCTGCAAGTGTCGACACTTGGCTGTCAGGTGTCGACACTTGGCTGTCAAGTGTCGACACTTGATCTCTAGGTGTCGATACTTGAACTTTCAAGTGTCGACACTTGATGCACAGGTGTCGACACTTGACACAAAAATCCTCAAAAGATAAAGTTCTATATTTTCAAAATTCTCAGGCCTTGAGTCGACACTTGGAAACCTACGTGTCGACACTTGGTGTCGATACTTGGTTCTGGGTGTCGACACTTGGCATGCCAAGGATTTTTGTCTTTGCCAAATGCTGAAGTGTCGACACTTGACTTTCCAAGTGTCGACACTTGAGACTGAAAAGCTCAGATTCAAGTGTAAATGGCCTCGAAAACATATAAATAATTCTTGAAACTTAAATGAATCATAAACACATAATATTTAATCATATAGATGCCCTTTTTCAATGAAGAGGATGTCCAGATTCATGAGAAATGCTCCGTGCCATTACGTGCCATGAACCATAAGTTTTTGAGATTTTGAGATGCTTTCTACCTGAAAACTCATAACTTGAAATCTACATTAGTATACAATATGCACTCAATATTTTGTTATTCATCAAAATCACTGGGTGGAGCCAACAATCTCCCCCTTTTTGATGATGACAAAATCTTGAGTAAAATAGCAATGCATTTCAAACTTAAACTATTATAATTTATGAATATGAATTTAAGTCCATATCAGAGGCAAAAACTTCATAGTTAGGAAGAATCAATCTTTCCCTTAATTAGATACTTCTTATTAAGGTAAATTTCAAAGATTCTTACAAGGTGAAACCACAAAAATTGAAAAATTATGCATCTATACAATCAATACTATTTCTCCCCCTTTTTGTCAATCATTAGAAAGGGGAATAACCTCCCCCTCACAATGAGCATGGAGACAAAAAGATGGTAGAGAATCAAATAAGATAGATATCAGAGCCAAAAATATACCAAGATAAAAGAGTATCAGAGCTAAAAAGGGTAAATTGAACCATTCAAACACAAATAATGAGCACAGAGCTGAAATATATATATAATAGACAAGTTTTCAGTACAAAATTTGCTGAGTCATCAGTAAGAACTGAAACATACAGATATCATCAGAGTCATACAAATATTAGAAACATACAACATATGAACTATAACAGACATCTATGAGGCTAATCCTCATCAGATGGAATCTCAAGACTGAATGGGGCACTGATCCTAGATCTAGTGGCTAAGGCCCTAGGAGGTACTAAAGCTCTACGACTCCTAGTGCGGCTAGAAGGACCAAAGGCGGGTACAACCCTAGATGATCAAGTGGAAGGGAGGGAAAGAAGATCAGCTGGTGTAACAAAGTCAATTGTGGAATCAACCAAGGCAGTAGGAGCAGCTGGGGTAGTGGGAGGATCGCGACTGACCACCTCATAATCATCAGCACTGTCATCACTGTCACTGTCACGGCCCACAACCTCTATAGCTCTGTCATCATCCATATCTGCCCGATCACCACCCTCAGCAGTATCAGCATGGTCGCTCTGGTGATCGCCACCATCATTATCATCAAAGGATACAACTGCAGGGGCTGCAGGAGGTATAAGGGATCTCAATAGATCCTCAATACGAGAGAATCCCTCCTCCATAGATCTACGATCTCAGCATGCTCCGAGGTAGTATGTGCTCGAAGAATCTCAACCTCGCTGCATAGCTGAGTCAACTCACCCCTGATCTCAGTGAACTGCTCTCTGGTGTGCTCCTCAAAAGATAGTCCAGTAGAAAGTGGTGGAGGAGCTGAAGTATCAGGAGTCGAATGCTCTGCCTGTATCGATGGGATATCAACGGGAAGAAAAACTGCTGGCTCAGATGGTCCTGCCTCTGTCTCTCGAAGCTCATCCTCCTCATCTGGCTCCTGGCCAGACTCTCTGTGCACCCATCGACCTGCAACTAGTCTGTATCCCATACGGTGCAAAGACCTCTCGTCATAAACATCTGTGTGTAGTATCTCCTTGGGGATCTCCCCCTCTAGTGATACTCCACAAGCTCTGAATAATCTAGTCAGTGCCATACCGTAAGGTAAACAGTGACGGCGCTGAGTCGCAGCATCATGCATCTGAACTAGCATCAAGGATGGAAGATCAATCTGTCTCCTCTCTATCAGACTCGTCATCACCATCAACTCTCTCTCAGTGATGAAATCAAATCTCCCAGTCTTCGGTAGAAGTATACGTGCCGTGATGTGGTGTAATAGGCGCATCTCCAAAGATAACTGGTTTGCGGTAACTATGGATATACCACGAACATCCTCTCTCTCAAGAATACACTTAAAGGCAGCCTCTCTGTCATCTACCGAAAAGACACAGATTCCCCTATGGGGGATCTCCCATACTCTGCTCAAAAGCTCATCTGTTAGTGAAATCTGAACGCCTCTGACTGTCATAGTCCACAGAAGTCGTCGACAATCCAACGCACCATAGAACTCTCTCACTAGGTAAGGATAGTACCTCTCCTGTATATTACAGAATGGTACTAATCTTGCATCAGTGAGCACCTGTCGTAGACTGAAATGGTGCCTATCAAAACACTTTAGGTCGACTCTCCTCCCAGAGGCTACTAACTTCCCTGCCATCCTCTCTGTAGGGGAGAACTTGGTATGGCTGAACTGCTAGCCTGAGCAGGATCAAATCTGGCCTTCGACCTCCTCTCTATACCACGACTAAGCCTCTCCCTAACTGCAAGTCTCTTCCTGGGATCCATTACAGCAAGCTGACCAGGAAAGAAGGAAGATAGGTTTAGAACTATGAGACTGGCTACAGGCTGAGATAAGGAGAGTTTCGTTTCTTAAAATGTGTTCAGATAGGTTTTGAAAACCAGAATTAAACCAATTTTGGATTGTAAAATACCTCAAACAATGTTTGGAAAAACTATCAATCAGTTTTAAAGATGAGATTTTTACAACTTATACTTTGATTAAATGACAATATTCCAAACATATAATTATTGAAAATATTTTTGTTCATCAAAACACATTTGAACTTTTGGAAAATACTTTTTGTAAGGCCAAAAAGTCAAAACCCATGGAATTTGGGTCTAAATCACTTAGGGTTTTAGCAAAGTGGTGAAAATGTCGCAAGAACATTATAAAAAATCTTTCCAAAACAACAATAAATGGATTTAGCATACTAAATTTAGATGAAAATCCAAATTATTTCGGCCAAAATCAATAAAATAGTGTTTTTTCCGAAAAATGGGTGAGATAAGCATGAAAACGACCAAAAAACGTGGGAAATCCGAGAAAAATACCCTTAAACCACTATTCCCTCAAATGGAGCTTTAGAAATCCAGTAAAACATATGAAAATCTGATTAGAATCTTAAAAAATACCCAGAAAAACCCTATTCACGGTTGCACGGTTTGAAAACGTCAAAAATAAAATGAAAAAGAGGAGAAATAGAGTAAAAATTGAAGGGGGAAATACCTGATTTGTGATGGGTTAAAAGGGAAATGGGAGGATTTGGACAGAGGGGACCACTGTTGCAAGAAATCAACGGGCGAAGAAAAATGACAAAACCCTCGGTCGGCCTTTTTTAAAAACAGTTTCTGTTTCGCAAGTGTCGACACTTAGAATTTGTCAAGTGTCGACACTTGGTCAGGTATCGACACTTAATAATTTCCAAGTGTCGACACTTGGCCAAAAAAATTTGAGAAAATCCAAAAAATTTTTTAAAAATAGGAAACAATTTAATCAGATTTTTGGGGCTTTAAGCAAGTGGTTTTGAGCAAAAAGATTTAGACAAAATTAAAACTAAGAGAGTTCTAGGAGAAGGGATCAATGACACCTAACTCTCTTCTAATCAGACAGAACTATCCTCACACAAAGGCTTGGTAAACACATCTGCTAACTGATCATCAGTACATACAAAATCAAGAATAATATTAGAGTTTTGTACATGATCTCTTATGAAATAATGTCTTATTTCAATGTGTTTACTTCTTGAATATTGCACAGGATTTTTAGATAGATTGATTGTACTAGTATTGTCACATCTTATGGGTGTCTTAGTTAGTTTAATGCTAAAATCTTCGAGTTGTTGTCTGATCCAAAGGATTTGAGCACAACAGCTTCCAGCTGCTATATATTCGGCTTCCACCATAGATAAAGCAACCGAGTTCTGTTTTTTGCTACTCCAAGAGATTAAATTTACTCCAAGAAACTGACAGGTTCCACTAGTACTTTTATGATCAAGTTTACACCCAGCAAAGTCAGCATCAGAATAAGCAATCAATTCAAATGAAGAATCTCTAGAGTACCATAAACCAATTTCAATTGAACCAGATAGATATCTAAGTATGCATTTAACAGCCAAAAGATGAGACTCTTTAGGATTAGACTGATATCTAGCACACATACAAACGCTAAACATGATATCTGGCCTACTGGCAGTAAGATATAACAATGAACCGATCATGCCACAATATAATTTTTGGTCAATAGATTTACCTGATTCATCCTTGTCAAGTCTACAAGTAGAGCTTATAGGGGTACCTAAAGGCTTAGTGTTCTCCATCCCAAACCTCTTGAGTATTTCTTTTGTGTATTTTATTTGGTTGATGAAGATCCCCTCTTTGGTTTGCTTTATTTGGAGTCCGAGAAAAAAATTCAGTTCTCCCATCATGCTCATCTCGAACTCACCCTGTATTAACTTTGTAAAATTTTGACGAAGAGATTCATTAGTAGCACCAAATATTATATCATCTATATAGATTTGTACTACCAAGAGATCATCATTCTTTTTCTTTAAAAACAAAGTTTTGTCCACATTACCTCTAGTAAAATCATTTTTTAGCAAAAAAAAGTTTAAATGATCATATCAAGCTCTTGGAGCTTGTTTCAATCCATACAAAGCTTTATGAAGTTTGTAAACATAATTTGGAAATTCAAAATTTTCAAAACCAGGGGGTTGCTCAACGTAAACTTCTTTTTCAATTAGACCATTTAAAAAGGCAATTTTAACATCCATTTGATATAATTTAAAATTCATGAAGCAAGCAAAAGCCAACAATAGCCTAATTGATGGGGACATCTCAAGCACGGATCTTGGAGCAAGCATAATTCTTGGAGTGGCACAGATCTTGAAGCATTTTTGGAATAAATTTATTTAGGATTTATCTTTTGTTTAAAATTTGAATTAGGATTTGGTTGGTTAGGATTGATATATGGATAGGCTTATCTTATCCTATCTTATATTTGAATTTGATTCATTCTTATCTTTTTATCTTGTATTCAAATTCAGATGAGGGTTGGAAAATCTATAAATACCACCCTCAGCCTTTTGTAAGAGGAGGATGGATGAATAAAATTTCTATTGTTCTGTGTGAAGGATCTGTGTGCTCCTAGGGTATCTGTATGATCCCTTCTCCATCTTCCCAGGGTTTCTGTGTGATCCCTGATTTTGGGCATCTGTGTGAGCCCAGGGCATCTATGTGAGCCCCTTTGCTATGTGCTTGTTCTTCTAGGGCATCTGTGTGAGCCCCTTTGCCATGTGCTTCTTCTTCTTGGGGAATCTATGTGAACCCCAGTATTTTTTCTTAACCCTGCACCCCCTTCTTTCCTCCTTTGCAAATCCTAATCCCTGGTGACTTTCATGCTCACCAGCGATCCAGTCCAATCCCTGTCGCGCATCAGTTTTTCTAGTGCAATTGCAAGCACCAATGCTTCTTCTCACTTGACCATAGCTATTCAATATATTGTAACATTCAAAGAGACCTAACATACTCTCTAACATACCATTCAATTCACTCTTGCTGATCAAACTATATTTGAATGTTCAGGAAACTCATGCTAATATTCATACGAAAAAGAAGAGCAATATTTGATATATCTCCTATCTTCACTCTTTTTTGAAATAATATGTTCGAAAGATTCAAGATAGGATAAAGCATTTGGATGTCCATCCAATCCTCCATAATATCTGAAGCTTCCTCAACCTTTCAATATTATGATGACTATTTGATATATCTTTCGAGAGGCCAATAATATCGTAAATTTCATCATCTTTTTTATTGTTGATCATACTAATGATTGAAACTGGCATGACGGTGATGCCTATTTTCGAATATTATAGGATATTTTATATGTTGGTCCTTTAAATTGTATTAACATGAAATTAGTATGATCACTCATAAATTGGTTCTTAGTAAAAAAAATTCCAATAAAAAAGATTCCTCACAAAATCCCTCGAAAATTATTTTTGCAAGGGATTTTTCGAGGGATCATTTTATGATAATTTGGTTCTTAGTAAAAAAAATTCAAATAAAATAATCCCTCGCAAAATTCCATGGAAATTTTTTTTGTAAAGGATTTTTCGAGAGATTTATTCCTTATAAATGATCTCTTAGTAAAAATTTTATGAGGAAAAAAGTTTTCTCAAAAAATCCCTCGCAAATTATTTTTGCGAGGGATTTTCCGAGAGATCTTTTCATCATAATTTGATTCTTAGTAAAAATATTTTCAATAAAAAAATTCCTCACAAAATCCCTCGAAAATTATTTTTGCGAGGGATTTTTCGAGGGATCTTTTCATCATAATTTGGTTCTTAGTAAAAAAATTTCTAATAAAAAAATTCCTTGCAAAATCCCTCAAAAAATATTTTTGCGAGGGATTTTTTGAGGGATTTTTTTCATGATAATTTGGTTTTTAGTAAAAAAATATTCAAATAAAATAATCCCTAGCAAAATCCCTAAGAATTTTTTTTTGTGAGGGATTTTCCAAGGGATTTATTCCTTATAAATGAGCTCTTAGTAAAATTTTTTCGAGGGATTTATTCCTTATAAATGAGCCCCTCTGCCATTGCCGGCCCTGCTGTCGCCTCGCCTCATCGGCACCCCTCTGCTCTGCCCAGCCACCATTCATGGAGATCTCACTATCAGTAGCCATTGACTGCTGCCCTCTCACCTCAGATCGCAGCCGCCTAAGTCTTCCGGTGACCCTCCTCCCCGGATCAAGCCATGGCCACCTCCTCCCTCCCATCCGATTTGGTTCCCTTCCTCTACCTCCAGCCATCGAAACAGGTCCATGCCAACCTCTCCTCGAGCCGCCATCAATCCCAGCCCTGTCACAGGAGAGCCTACCGGCGAAGTCCACTGAATTTCCTCGCCCGAAGCCGGTCCCCTGTTCCACCTTGCATCAGACCAAGAGAAGACAACATGCATGATCGTGAAAGCAATTCATGACCTTGCTACCGACTTCAGAATTGCATAATTTTCAGAGCAGATTAAAACTACATCATGGATCTCAAAGCATTGGGTTTACTGGTTTTTATTTATCTTATTTGATTTAGAATTGATAATATTATTTTTTTTGGTGATCCAGGTCCGATGGCTTCTAATCCACCTCGCTCGTGAATCGCTGGTCCAGAATTTTGACCACCTCTAGATGATCTCACTCTTCCAGGATTCGATCATGATATTTTGTGTTTCGGATGAGACCACTTCAATAACTTAGTATAGATCTAATCAATTGCTGAATTGATACTAATTGTCCTATCTTTATTTAATTAGATTTAATTTTATTGAAATTGGATAGCCCTAACCTAGTGATATTTTCTTCCTCCAGGCAAATACTTTATGATGAGAATTTCAATAAATAATTTTTTTCTATAAATAGAATATATTAGCAATGTTAGTAAATTTCTGTTTAAGATTAATATAGAGGGTACAAAGAATTTGTTGAGTTCTTTATGCCCTTCAAAACTGAGCCATGTAACAGAGGTACAAACCTCTCTGAGTTTTTAATAGAGTTAATGTTGTGCATCTTGTTTTGAGTATATTGGATACAATAATATTCAGTGGTAAATGTGAAATAGATGCAACCTACCACTTTGTTGCTTTCGGACCAGAGATATATATTATCTCAGATTTATGAGGAAGAAGAACACCAATAAATTCAAAACATGAGACTTTATGTATATTACATTTCAGGTAGATATTGTTAGTATTTTGGAGGGAAAACTCAAAATTTTCTATACCAAATCCCTCCATCTAATACCCTCTAAATTCTCTCCATCCTTGTTTAATTAGTCATATATTAGATAGGAGTAAAATTGAGAATTGGTTTATATATAATGAAAACTTCTTTCTTGGATTTTGTCATGTTTTGGACAATTTTTCATATGCTTGCCGCTGGGCCCGGCTAGCATGCATGCGAATGCAAATCATGCTCATGGGTGCAACATGGTGCGGTGAATATTTTATTCTTTTTGTTTTTAATTTTGATTATTTTCTTCTTTTAACCATCGATTTGATTATTTTTATTAGCCATTGCTTAACATTAATATTTCTACCGTTAGACATTCATCACTAGATTAATATTTTTTGTCTATTAGATGTTAATAATCTAGTCATTGGATTATCCCAAACATCTATTTTTTGGGCTTATAAATAGAGTCCATGATAGGGATTGAAAGGCACAAAAAAAAAAAATCAAGCTCTTCTTTTCTCTCCTTAGATGAATTACCTGATCCTATTGAGAAAGAAAAAGGAGTTAGCCTTTGGTCAATGATCAAAGATAATGTTGGAACAGATCTTACATGAGTTTGCCTTCCTATTTATTTTAATGAACATAGAAAAACTAGAAATAAAGGCCCAAGAAAAATATTAAAAAAATATTTAGAAAAAAAGAAAAATAAAAAATATCGTTCTAATATTTTTTATATAAAATAGTAGATAGCAGGAATTGAACTTAGAACCTTTGAAAAGCCTACTTACTATCATAACTATTAAAATTTATTTTTTTATTATAAATTTATTAAACAAATATTTAACCTATATAAAACCTTTCTTATAAATTAATAACATTTAAAACCCCTTAACCTCCTCCCCCCACCACCCATCTCCAATATTTGACCGTCAGGCTTCCCTCTTCGTTCCAGCGGATTCTATCTTCATCGGGCTTCCCTCTTTTCGTTCCACGGATTCCATCTTCTCTTTCCACTCTCAAGTTAGATCTCTCTCTTTGAATCCCTCTTCCCCTTAATCTACATTTTTTTTCTTTGAATCTCTCATCTACCGAACATGGTAGATGTGGCTCGGTTGCAGGGAGAGAATGCGACAGGGAGAGATGGACGGACGATGATGGGTTCGCCGGAATCGGAGGAGACGGTGGGTTCGCCGGGTTCGGAGGAGATGGTGGGTTCTCCTTCTGTGAACAGGGGAAAGAGGGTGGGTTCTCCTTCTGTGAACAGGGGAGAGATGGTGGATTCGCCGGAGTCGGAGGAGATGGTGGGTTCTCTTTCCGTGAACAGGGAGAGATGAGTCCGATGGGCTCGCTGGAGTTGGTTCGCCACTATCTTCCTTCCGTGAACAGGGGAGAGATGGGTCCTCCAATGGGTTCGCTGCGGGGAGATGAGGGGTCGGATGTACTGGAGGAGACGGGCGGCACGAGAGGTGGTGGACAGGGATGTCTCCGATGAGATCCGGACTGGAGAGTGGTGGTGATGGTGGAGGGAGCTTGGTGGGCTGTGGGTGGAGGGAGCTTGGTGGGCTGTGGGTGGTGGACGGGTGTTCTGGCTTTCAATCCCACTAGATTTAGGAGGAAGATGACAGGAATAAGTCCAGAATAGAGGAGGAATATGGTTGGGATAGCGGGAATAATGGAAATAAGTGATTTTACTTACATGGTTTTACTCAACATGCTTGCCTATAAACATATTTTTAATCACATTTCTTATTTTAAATGACTTTGTGAATAATAGGAACATTTCGATGGCCATTGTCATGGGTTTGAATTTGTAACTTTCTCGTCAGGAGAGAATACAAAGGTAACAATACATTTTTTTAATTTCTTTTTCAAGATTTATACTTATGATCTTGAATCTTTAACATGTGCTTTAAGAACTCTTATGTAGGAAGATTTTAAATGGATTCAGATATAGGTAAGGCAAAATTTATGCATACCCTATTTACTGTCTTTTTTTTAAAATTTTTTTTATCAACTTTTATTATTTATATTCGTCATCCATGTATTCTACATAACAAAAATGGAATTAATACCTATGTACCATTACTCATTATTTACTCCAATAATGGTTAGCATGCATTTGTATATATAGTACACGCATAAAAACTCAAGATTAACATGCATCAATTGTTTATAATTTTAGGTTGATTATCAAGGAAAACTTTAAAACTTCGTTATTATGGACATTCATCATTATCGTAGTTGGATGTATAATAGACTTTTACCAGATCGAAAGGGTTATACTGATGAGTTTCTAATGGGGTTGGAGTTGTTTATTCACTTTGCATGCCAACAA
This sequence comes from Areca catechu, assembly GCA_021397845.1. Taxonomy (NCBI): domain Eukaryota; kingdom Viridiplantae; phylum Streptophyta; class Magnoliopsida; order Arecales; family Arecaceae; genus Areca; species Areca catechu. Next base: position 153,484,692 of record CM038052.1, read on the forward strand.
CCTATATTTTTGAATGAGAAAAAAATTAGGTGCCCTTGTTTCAAGTGCAAAAATACAAAGTACTTAACTGTAGAGGAAGTAAGGTACATCTTTATAAAAAAGGTTTCAAACCTGACTACTGATATTGGACAGAGCATGGGGAAATTGAACCAATTATGAATTATGGTGTTGATCAAATACAATTTATTGGTTCAAGTACTGCTCAATTTAGTGCTTCTAGTTATGGTCAATTGATCAATAATAAGCAAACCAGTAGATACAAAGCCATGGTTTTTGATGCTGCTGGTCCAAATTTTGAAGATGTTTATAATAGTAATATGGATGCTTATCGGAATAGTGATACTCCAAATTATGTGGAGGATCCTCCAAATAAAGAGGCTGAAAAGTTTTACGAGATGTTGCATGCAGCACAACAGCCGCTCTGGCCAGGTTGTACTAATCACTCAGAGTTATCAGTTGCGGTTAAAATGATGAGCATCAAGTCTGATAACAATATATCTCAACATTGTTTTAATCAATTTGTGGGGCTTATGAAAGAGATAAGCCCTCCTGGTAATCTAATACCTTCCGACTTCTATAAGACAAAGAAATTAGTTTCAAAGCTTGGCCTATCTGCTAAAAAAATAGATTGTTACTTTAATGGGTGTATATTGTATTACAAGAATGATAAGTCTTTAATTGATTGCAAGTTCTGTGGTCATCCTCGATACAAACTAGGTAGGATGAGAAGTATAAATCATAGTCAAGTACCTAACAAGATGATGCATTATTTGCCACTTATCCCTAGACTTAAGAGGCTTTATGCCTCGAACAGATCGGCTGGACACATGAGATGGCATTATGAGAATAGATAGAATCAAGGTATTTTGTGCCACCCATCAGATATAGAAGCATGAAAATATTTTGACTGTACATATCCCGAGTTTGCATTAGAGCCAAGAAATGTTAGACTTGGATTATGCGCTGATGGCTTTACTCCATACAGTCTATCTGCTTCACCATACTCCTGTTGGCTAGTAATTATTATGCCTTACAATTACCTCCTGATATGTGTATGACTGCTCCATATATGTTTTTTTCCTTGCTCATTCTTGGACCGCATAATCCAAAAATCATGATAGATGTATATTTGCAACCATTGATAGATGAATTAAAAGTTCTGTGGAATGAGGGTGTAGTTACTTATGATAGATGCTTATCTACCATATGAAGCACGAGTAGGTGGACTTGTTCAATTTAGATGGATGTATCCTTTTGAGAGGTAAAAAAGAATATTTCTGTATTTGTTTCAAATCTTTAACCATATACTCTTTTATATTACATGTGCTAACGTACAATGCTATGTTCTTAGGTTTATTAACAAGTTGAAAAAAATGGTTAAGAATAAAGCTCATGTTGAAGGCTCTATATATGAGGCATACTTAGCACAGGAGACATCTTACTTCTGTTTGTATTATTTTGAGACTCATGTACATACTACATGCATTGGGACTAATCAAATGATAGTAGGGAAGAGTATGCAATAAGGTACTGTTGCCGCTCTCGTCGCCGCGCCCGTGCCTCGGATCAGCCGATCCTTCCTGACCGCCTGGCGAGGGGGCCTCCCTTCCTGCGGAGAACCTGCAACAAAGGAGTTAGAAGTCCCTGGCCGGGGATCCCGGCGAGGGGGGCTCCGACGGTCAAGTCAGTAGACGACGAGAAGGAACAGACTCTCCCACCCGGGCCCTCGAAAGGGTCCCAGATTTAGAGAGTTAATTGGTGAAGGAAGCGCTCTGGGGACCGGAATTTCGACTGGGCTTGCTTGCCGAACTCACGCCCAGTGTTCCCCTCTCGGGATCCCTGGTTTCTCTCTCGACGCAAGGCCTTGTGCCGGTGCTCCTCCCTTGTCCCCAGGCTAGTTTGGCTTACCTTGTCGTCCCCAGATTCTTCCTTCTTTATCCCCTTCCTGGCGCGCCAATCTGTCTCTTTCTGCCTCGGGAACCCTCCTCCCCCGTCCTCTTCTCTTTTCCCTTTTTGGTGAAGGGTGCCAGGCGGCTTTCCGACCTCGTCCGCCGGGCCCAGTAGGGAAAAGGCAAAGACAGGAGAGAAAAAGAGGGAGGGCGGCGCTGGCAGAGCGGCCGGTCGTCAGGCCTCGGGCTCTGTGAGAGCGCTCCCTTCCCCGAGCGTGGGCGCCAACCGTTTATGGGGCCTGTTCCGTCAGGATCGGGTCTCTCGGCTGCGGGACCTGTCGGGCCGATGCAAGTGACGTTCCGCGTGCCGCCGCCCTCCGTACGGGACGCCGTCTGGGGTCGGTACGGCCCGAGGGATGGCCTCGGGACCCGTCACTTTCCCCGGGGGCCTCTCCGTATGAGCGGTCTGACCTCGGCTGAGTTGGACCCGTCTCCGGGGGCCAACTGGCGAGGGGCGAAGGATCTGCCGACCTCAGCTTAGGTGGACCCCTCCTGGGTGGACACCCGGCGAGGTGGAAGGAGGTCGCCTGGCTTCGGCCGAGGTGGGCCCGTCTCCGGGTGGCCACCTGGCGAAGGGCGAAGGATCTGCCGACCTCGGCTTAGGTGGACCCCTCCTGGGTGGACACCTGGCGAGGTGGCAGGAGGTCGCCCGGCTTCGGCCGAGGTGGGCCCGTCTCCGGGTGGCCACCTGGCGAAGGGCGAAGGATCTGCCGACCTCGGCTTAGGTGGACCCCTCCTGGGTGGACACCTGGCGAGGTGGCAGGAGGTCGCCCGGCTTCGGCCGAGGTGGGCCCGTCTCCGGGTGGCCACCTGGCGAAGGGCGAAGGATCTGCCGACCTCGGCTTGGGTGGACCCCTCCTGGGTGGACACCTGGCGAGGCGGCAGGGGGCCGCCCGACCTCGGCCGACCTCACTCGGGCGGACCCCTCCGGGCCCGGGCGCCAATGAGGTGGTAGAGGAACTCCGGGCCGAGCTCGACCTCGGCGAGGGCGGTTTGTTTCAAACAGTCGTCGGGTGGTGCGGTACGCCGATCCTAGCTTTGCGGACGTGGCGCTGACTAGGCCAGGGAAACTTACACGTGGCTCGCTCGTATTCGACGATACCTGAGCCTGGCCACGTCACTTCACGGCTGTAACAGTTTCCCCCCAGCCCGCCGTTTCGCTGGGGCATCGCAGAACGGAACGTCGGGATTAAATGCGGACATGACGTGGAGAGGCGAAGATCTTGTATCATAATTGCCACGATCCTCATTCGTCGTGGCTCGATGCGGCTGGAGACCTATGGGGAACCGCCACGCGTCTCCCACTTGCCCGTAATCAATGCGTCGCTTCGGGGCAGAGGCCGTTACTCTGCTAACGAGGCGTCGGTGTCGGGCGTGCGCCCACGTGGCGACCATCCAGTGGTCGGAGGCGGAATGATGGGTACGGCTGCTGTCGGCTGAGTTTGAAAGGGAGGGGACTTTCCAGAACGAGGCCTTTTCCCTTGCTTCGTGGGCGGTTCGCTGCAGGCTAACAACTTCTGCTGCTTGCGCTCGTCTGTGCATTTTCGGTGAGTGCCTTCTTCTCCTTCTTCGGCCCCCCCTCCTTCTTTCGCATTCTCTGTCCGATTTCTTTGTCCTTTCCTTTTCCATGGCGCGCCGTCGCCATGTCTCCTCAAATCCGGACGAGGCCGGTCCATCCCGGCCGAGGACTCCATCTTCTTCCTCCTCGGATGAGGAGGTAATCCCAGAGGAGGTCCGCCGGCGTTTGCAACCCGGGGGTGTCACTATTGGCATCCCCAGGGGGATCCGGCCCCCTCCGGTTGCGCCTGCCGTGCCTCTCCGCTCTCTTCCTGCCTTGCCTTCTCTTCCTGCTCCGCCATCTCTTCCCGCCGGTCCCTCCGGTCATGCTTCTACCATGACCGAAGGTGACCTTTCTCTGCTCCGGGATGCCTATGGCATCCCGGGGTCTATCCGTCTCTTCGCTCCGCGGTCCGGGGAGCGCGTCACCATGAGTGGCCCCGGCCGCATTGCTTTCTACGAAGACTTCCTCCTCGGGGGTCTTCGTTTTCCTCTGCACCCTTTCTTTCTTTCCTTCCTCAGCCACTTCCGGCTCGTCCCGGCCCAGCTGGCTCCTAATGCCATCCGGGTCATTTTCTCCTTTATTGTCTTCTGCCACTTTCACGGGTTCGTTGCCCGTTTTTCTCTCTTCAGGGCCCTGTTCACCCTGAAGAAGTGCTCCACCGATGACGGCTGGTGGTACATCTCGCCCCGGCCTAGGTGTCTCCGGTTCGACCTCCCTTCCTCGGTCAAGGGATGGAATAGCCGGTTTTTCTTCGCTTCGGTCGACGACGTCGATTGGGCCTGGAGCGAACCGGACCGGTCGCCGAACCGGAATTCCCGAGTGGAGTCTGCGGACCAGGAGTCCTACGCCCAGCTCCTGAGTGACGTGGTCCCGGCGCTCGAGGTTCTGCTCTCTGAGCAGAACCTTTATGAGGCCGGCATCAGTCCCATCCGTGAGACCGGTGAGATTTGGCCCCGCATTGATTTCTGCCTCCCCCTCTTTCTTTAAGATCGAGCTGTCTGACCTTCTGTCTTTTTCATTTTGCAGGGATGAAGTTTTCTTTGGAGAAACTCCTGGAGGGGGCGGCCCAGCGGGACGTCGTGGAGGTGGATGAGCCCGCAGCGAAGAGGGCTCGTACAGAGACGAGCCGGGAGGTCGTGGCGGCGACCGTGCCCGACCCAGCTGCTGCCATTTCCCCGCCCAGGCCACCTCAGGGCGGGGTTCCTGGTACTTCGGCCACGCGGCCCGGCGGCGCCGCAGAGAGAGCTCCAGCGCCCGCCGCTCCGCCTGTCTCCGGGCCTGTCATCGCCGCCAGCCCGACAGCGCCGTCTGTGGCGACCGCCGGCCCGTCGGTTGTGGCTCCGTCTGAGGGGGCAGCTGCCGCAGGGGCCGGCACCGGTGATCTCCCATCGGGACTCGTCATCCTCGACAGGGGACTGGCGGAAAAGATGATGGAGTACGCCTCCACCGCCCGGGACCGCCGAGCTCGGGGCGGCCGAGACTATGCGGACGCTCTGCTCGGCATCCTTCCTCAGCTTTTCACGGTAAGTGCGAGCTTCCTCTTCTTTCTTTTCTCTCTTCTTTTTTTTTTTTTTTTTTTTCTTTTTTTTCTCGAGGCTTTTCTGCCTCTGCTCTGACAGGTGTTGCCTTTGTATTGCAGATCGGGAACGATGTCCTCTTGCTGAGGAATTACCTCGTAGGGAACGCCAAGAGGGACTCCGATCGGGAGCTGAAGCTCGGCAAGCTCGCGGCCGACGTGAAGGACCTGATGGAGAAGGGGGCCGAGCTGCGAGCCGAGAAGCAAGCCCTCCAGTCCGACCTGACGCGTTCCGAGGAGCGGAACAAGGAGTTGGAGGCCTCATTGTCGGAGGAGCGGGCCTCCAACCAGCGTCGAACCGAGGAGGAGGCAGCGGAGAAGGCCTACCTGCAGGCCCACTCCCAATGGCTGGAGCGCCAGCTGGAGGAGGCCCGGCGAGAGGTGGCCGCTGCGAAGGACCGGAGCGCCTACGTCAACGGGCTCCTGGAGGCAACCAAGCGAGAAGCGCAGGAGGCCATCCCCAAGTTCCGGGCCTCCGACGAGTTCACGTCGGAGGTCCGGGAGGCCGCCGTGGACTCCTTCCTGAAGGGGTTCCGGATGTTCCAGGAGAAGGTGGGGGCCTTCTTCCCCCACCTGGACCTGAGCGGGGTCGTCGTCGGCGGCCGGAAGCCAGGGGGCGAGAGCAGGGTTCCCGGCGCGGCCGGAGCGACGCCTGCGGTGCCGTCGACCAGCGATGCCGCGGCTCCGGAACAGCCCCAGGAGCCGGCAACTGCAGAGGTTGAGGAAGCAGCGCCCGCGCCTCCGGCAGATGGTTCCGAACCCGCGCCCCAGTGACCCGGCACCATCTTTTTGTTCTATCTTTGTAGTTTTTATTTTTTGGGGAGTCCCGGCCTGTCGGGGCTCCCAGCTTGTAGCAACTACTTATATTAATGAAGATCCAAGCTTTATCGAAACCTTGTTTGTCGTCTCGTTATACTTTTTCTCTTCTTTTCTTTCTGAGATGTCGGTCTGGAACACCTGAAGTAACTGCAGGCCTGGTCCTTCCATTGCTCAAATCGAAGGATGGGGCCCGCTGAGCCACGTCGCAGCGAGGCAAACCTTGAGCAGGTCCGGTTTTGGGCTGCCTTCATGCTTGGGCGAACAACACGGTTTCTGCACCGTCTTCCAGACCGAAACTCGGGATCTCCGGACTAAGCTTGGTGCTGCAGGCTTTCTCAAGCCTTGCGCGGCTCACTGAGCTGTGCCCCGGGCTCGCGTGGGCGAACTGGGTTCGGCGCCACCCTCCAGGCCGAAGCCCAGGATCTTCCGGACTGAGCTCCATGCCGCAGGCTTTCTCAAACCTTGCACGGCTTGCTGAGCTGTGCTCCGGGCTTGCGTGGGCGAACTGGGTTTGGCGCCACCTTCCAGGCCAAAGCCCAGGATCTTCCGGACTGAGCTCCATGCCGCAGGCTTTCTCAAACCTTACGCGGCTTGCTGAGCTGTGCTCCGGGCTTGCATGGGCGAACTGGGTTCGGCGCCACCTTCCAGGCCGAAGCCCAGGATCTTCCGGACTGAGCTCCATGCCGCAGGCTTTCTCAAACCTTGCGCGGCTTGCTGAGCTGTGCTCCGGGCTTGCGTGGGCGAACTGGGTTCGGCGCCACCTTCCAGGCCGAAGCCCAGGATCTTCCGGACTGAGCTCCATGCCGCAGGCTTTCTCAAACCTTGCGCGGCTTGCTGAGCTGTGCTCCGGGCTTGCGTGGGCGAACTGGGTTCGGCGCCACCTTCCAGGCCGAAGCCCAGGATCTTCCGGACTGAGCTCGATGCCTCAGGCCTTCTTGTCGAAGTTTTGGAGGGAGTGTGCGAACTGGGGAAGCTTTGTTATAGAAACTGGGAGCCTTACATCACTGGTAGTACATTCTCAGGTTCGAGGAGTTCCAAGTCCGGGAGAACCTGGCACCTCCCAATTCTTCCAAGTAATATGCTCCATGCGGGAGGGCTTCCGCCACCCGATATGGGCCTTCCTAGTTGGGTGAAAGCTTGCCGCATTCCCGTGGCTGGGAGGCTTCTGCGCGTCGGAGGACCAGGTCCCCGGGACGAAAAACCTTCGGCCACACTCGGGAGTTGTAATATCTGGCTACTCGTTGCCGGTATGCCGCCATTCGGATTCGGGCCTTGTCCCTCGTTTCCTCGAGTAGGTCTAGGTTGAGCATCAACCTGGCCGGGTTTTCTGTCTCGTCGTATTGCTCCACGCGCAGCGTGGGTAGGCTGAGCTCGATCGGGATGACTGCCTCGGCTCCGAAGACGAGGTTGAATGGAGTCTCGTCGGTAGCCGTCCTCGGGGTGGTGTGATATGCCCAAAGGATGCTGGGAAGTTCATCGGCCCACCTGCCCTTGGCCTGGTCCAGCCGCGTGCGGAGGCCCTGGAGAATGGTCCTGTTCGTGACTTCGGCTTCCCCGTTGGTCTGAGGGTGCGCCACCGAGGTGAAGCGATGTTTGATGCCGAGGTCGCTGCAGAAATCTTCGAACTCCCGACAGTCGAACTGGCGTCCGTTGTCGGTGACCACGGTGTGGGGGAGGCCGAAGCGGCAGACGATGGACTTCCAGAAAAACTTGGCGACGTTTGCTTCGGTGATTCTTGCCAAGGGCTCGGCCTCGACCCACTTTGTGAAGTAGTCGATAGCCACTATCAAAAACTTCCGCTGGCCGGACGCCGGCGGGAATGGGCCCAGGAGGTCCATCCCCCACTGGGCGAACGGCCAGGGGGCTGAGAGCTGAGAGATCGGGTTGGAGGGTTGCCGCTGCACCGTGGCGTGGCGCTGGCACCGGTCGCACTTCTTCACGAAGTCGGCGGCGTCTTCCTTCATTGTCTCCCAGAAGTAGCCTTGACGAAGGGCCTTGTACGCCAATGCCCTGCCCCCCACGTGGTTCCCGCAGATGCCTTCGTGAATCTCCTAGAGCACAAACTTGGCTTCTGTGGGTCCGATGCACTTGAGGAGGGGATAAGAGTAGGATCTTCGATACAGCTGTCCGTCCATCAGGACGAACCGCACGGCCTTCTTTCTGATGAGGCGAGCCGCCTCTCGGTCCTCCGGCAAGGTGCCGCTGGTGATATACGCAGCGTACTTGTCCATCCAGCCGGGCTCCTGGCCGACCTGATGGACCTCCACCGGTGCTTCGAGGCTTGGGACCTCAAGTCGCTCCACATGAGCGCGTTCCAGCATCGTGTCCGGCAGGGTCGCCAGCCGAGAGAGGGCATCCGCGCGAGCGTTCTCCCCGCGGGGGATATGGAAGACGCTGAATCGCCGGAACTTGGAAGCGCCCGCCTTGACGAGCTCCAAGTACTTCGCCATCTGGGGGTCGTGTGCGACGTACTCCCCGGATACCTGCCCCGCCACGAGCTGGGAGTCAGTAAAAGCTCTGAGGTTGGTCACGCCCAGCTCGCGGGAGACTCTCAGTCCGGCAAGAAGTGCCTCGTACTCCGCCTGGTTGTTTGTCGCGGGGAACTGGAAACGGAGTGCGCACTCAGCGACAACCCCGTCGTCGTTGGCAAGGATGAGCCCGGCTCCGCTTCCGCCGGAGTTTGAGGCTCCGTCTACATGGAGGATCCAGGCATCCTCTCCGGGCTCATCGGCGCCGACCTCCATCGGCCGGGCCGGGGGGCCCTCCCCGGGCCCCTTGCCCAAGCCTGCGCACTCGACCAAGAAATCGGCCAGCACCTGCGCCTTCATGGCCGACCTCGGTCGGTATGTAATGTCGAACTCGCTGAGTTTTAGTGCCCACTTGGCCAATCATCCCGAGGTATCGGGTCAGCTGAGCACCGCTTTCAGCGGTTGGTCCGTCAAGACAGCGATAGGGTGCGCTTGGAAATAGGGCCTGAGACGCTGGGCAGACACTATTAGCGCAAAAACAAGTTTCTCGGGCCGGGAATACCTGAGCTCCGCGTCTCGGAGGAGTTTACTGGTATAGTACACCGGCCGCTGGAGCCCGTGGTCGTCGGTTCGGACCAAGACAGAGCTGACGGCCTCCGGGGTAACCGCCAAGTAGAGGGTTAGCTCCTCTCCCTCCTCGGGCCTGGACAGCAAAGGTGGGGACGCGAGCGTCTTCTTCAGCTCCTCGAAGGCCTGCTGGCACTCCTCGGTCCAAGCAAAGCCATTCATCTTCCTCAGCACCTTGAAGAAGGGACGGCAGCGGTCCGCCGACCTGGAAATAAAATGGCTAAGGGCCGCAACTCGGCCGGTTAGTTGTTGCACCTGCTTCTTGGAGGCGGGCTGCTCCATGTCCAGGATGGCCTGGACCTTCTCTGGGTTGGCCTCGATTCCTCTTTGGGTCACCATAAACCCTAGGAACTTCCCGGCGGAGACGCCAAAGGCGCACTTCGCCGGGTTCAGCTTCATCTGATGGCGCCGGAGGTTGCTGAACGCCTCCGTCAAGTCAGCCACGTGGTCCGAATCAAGTTTGCTCATTACCAGCATGTCGTCCACGTACACCTGCATGTTGCGGCCTATCTGGTCTTTGAAGATTTTACTGACCAGACGTTGATACGTCGCCCCCGCGTTCTTAAGGCCGAAGGGCATCATCCTATAACAGAAAGTCCCGCGGTCAGTAATGAAGGCGGTGTGCTCTTCGTCCTCCGGGTTCATCCGGATCTGGTTATATCCGGAGAAGGCGTCCATGAATGACAGGAGGCGATGCCCCGAGGTGGTGTCGACCAGCTGGTCGATCTTCGGCAGAGGGAAGCTGTCCTTCGGGCAAGCTCGATTGAGGTCGGTGTAGTCCACGCAGATCCTCCACTTACCACTACTCTTCTTTACCATGACCACGTTTGCTAACCAGCTGGGGTATTGGACTTCTCGGACAAAATCGGCGGCGAGGAGCTTTTCTACCTCCTCGTTGATCGCCTTCTGCCTCTCCATGGCGAAGCTTCTCTTCTTCTGGCGGACCGGGCGGCAACCTGGGTCCACGTTCAGGCTATGCATGATGATCTCGGGCGGGACGCCCGGCATGTCGGCCGCCGACCAGGCGAACACGTCAGCGTTGGCACGGAGAAACTCCAGCAGGCGGGTTCGCTCTTCCTCGGGGAGCTGGGCCCTGACTTGCACCGTCTTCAGGGGGTCCGAACCGAGGGGGAAAGTTAGCAGGCGCTCCACGGGCCCTCCCCTGGGTTCCTTCTCTCTCAGATCGAGATCTTCAATATCGTGGGCGAGCTCTGCACTCCTGGTGCCTGGGACCGTCTGGAGGCAGAGCGGAACCGGTTGGATTGTCCCCTTCATTTTCCCGGGCCCGGAAGGCGTGGGGAACTGCACCAACAGCCTCCTCGTGGAGATGGTGGCGTCCAGTTGGTTGAGCCCGGGACGCCCGAGAATGGCGTTGTAAGGTGAAGGGAGCTTGACGACAGTTAATGTTATCATGACGGTCGCCTGCCGGGGCGGGGATCCGGCGGTGACCGGGAGAGTGATCTCTCCTTCGACCCCCACGGAGTCTCCTGTAAAACCTACCAGCGGGATGTGTACTGGTTTCAGCCGATCGGGAGATAAGTTCATTCGAGAGAAAGCATCGTAAAAAAGTACGTCGGCCGAGCTTCCACTATCCACCATGATTCGATGTACAGGATGCTTCGCGATGGTCATCTCGACCACCACGGCATCGTTGTTTACATTGTCATTGATTTCCCCTCCCTCGGGAGGGATTACATTCTCCGGGACTTCCCGGGCTCTCTTCTCTGCTCGGCCGGACCCGCGTGAGATCATGCCCACGGGCTTCTCCGTTGGGCGGTTATCGATCGCGGGGACAGGCGGTAAGGCCGCGAGCGGCTGCCCTTCAGAGGGGACCCCGTTCTTGATGAACTTCCTGAGGTAACCCCTCCCGATCAGCTCCTCAATCTCCCGCTTCAGATGGCGACACTCCTCCGTGTCGTGCCCGTGTTCGCGATGGAACTGGCAGTACTTCGATTTATCTCGGGCGGCTCTCGGGTTCTGAGGAGGAGGTCGGCGGAGATAGCGCTCGCCCTCGATTTCCATGAGGATCTTCGTTCGAGATGCGAGGAGAGGGGTGTACCTCCGCTCTGGAGCGGCTTCGCCTCTCGGCTTTGGATTTGGGCGGAGCTCGGCAGATGGCCCGGGCCTTCGAGCTCCCGGGATGTCCCTCGGGAGTGGCTTCTTTGGAGTCTTCCGTCCAGCTCTCGACGGGTGCGGTCGGCCTCCTCCGCTCGGATGTACTTGTGGGCGCGGAGGAGGAGCTCAGAATACGTCCTGGGCGGCTTCTTGTCCAGGGAATAGGTTAGGCGGGACGTCTTGAGTCCGCGCTTCAAGGCCAGCATGGCGACGGGCTCGTCCAAGCTGTAGATCTCCAGTGCTGCGGTCTTGAACCGGGAGATGTAGTCCCGGAGCAGCTCCTGGTCCTGCTGGCGGATGGAGAAGAGGCTGTCCACCTCTCTTGGCACCTTTCGACAGGCGTCAAAGTGCGCCACGAACTTTCCTTCCAACTGCTGGAAGGAGCAAATGGATCCGGGCTCGAGACGGGTGAACCAGACTCGAGCGGCCTTCCGAAGGGTCGCAGGGAAGGCGATGCATAGGAGGGCGTCGGTGGCGCCCTGGACCCTCATGAGAGCTTTATAGCTCTCCAAATGGTCCAGGGGGTCGGTGGTCCCGTCGTAGGGGTCCACCTGTGGCATGCGGAACCGTTTCGGGATCGGTTCCGCCTGGATTTCCTCAGAGAAGGGGGGCGGGAGTCGTAGCCCGCCGGGCCAGCCGACGAGTTCTGCAGGTCGGCGAACCGTCGGGCGAACTCCGCCAACTTGCGCTCATGCTCTTCTAGGCGCCTCTCGGCCTGGCGCCTGATGGCCTCGTCGGTGGAGTCTTCCACCGAGACTGCAGGTGAAGGGGGTGCCGATCGGTCTCGGCGCGAGGTCTGGCCTCGGCGTCGCTTGCTGCGATGCGCCGTTTCGGCCCCATCGGCCGGGGATCGACTCTCGTGATCCTCCGAACCGGAATAGTTTCTCTTCGCGGGAGCTTGGTGGCTCCCCCGAGGGTTGGAGATAGCCCGCGGATGGGACGGCCTGCCTTGGATTGAGCGCAGGCTCCCATGTTGCCCCGCGGCTCGGGCCGCGGGAGTCCCTGGCTGAGGCTGAGTGGCCAGGGACCGCTGCTGATGCTGAAGCTGTCGGACCGCTGAGGTCAAGGTCTGCAGCTGCTGGACGATGGCCGCAAGGGATCCGTCCACCGGGGCAGGCTGCTGCGAAAGAGGAGGAGGAGCCGGAAGCTCCCGTTCGGGGGTGTGGCCCCCTGGAGGGGAGTGGGCTTCTCCCACACGGCTGGTGGATGCCTCGCGACCACGAGTGACCACCATTGTTGGAGAGCACGACACCTGCAGAAAGCTGGTTCCCACTAGGGGTTAGTGTCCTGCCCCCCTACCTGGCGCGCCAATCTGTTGCCGCTCTCGTCGCCGCGCCCGTGCCTCGGATCAGCCGATCCTTCCTGACCGCCTGGCGAGGGGGCCTCCCTTCCTGCGGAGAACCTGCAACAAAGGAGTTAGAAGTCCCTGGCCGGGGATCCCGGCGAGGGGGGCTCCGACGGTCAAGTTAGTAGACGACGAGAAGGAACAGACTCTCCCACCCGGGCCCTCGAAACGGTCCCAGATTTAGAGAGTTAATTGGTGAAGGAAGCGCTCTGGGGACCGGAATTTCGGCTGGGCTTGCTTGCCGAACTCACGCCCAGTGTTCCCCTCTCGGGATCCCTGGTTTCTCTCTCGACGCAAGGCCTTGTGCCGGTGCTCCTCCCTTGTCCCCAGGCTAGTTTGGCTTACCTTGTCGTCCCCAGATTCTTCCTTCTTTATCCCCTTCCTGGCGTGCCAATCTGTCTCTTTCTGCCTCGGGAACCCTCCTCCCCCGTCCTCTTCTCTTTTCCCTTTTTGGTGAAGGGTGCCAGGCGGCTTTCCGACCTCGTCCGCCGGGCCCAGTAGGGAAAAGGCAAAGACAGGAGAGAAAAAGAGGGAGGGCGGCGCTGGCAGAGCGGCCGGTCGTCAGGCCTCGGGCTCTGTGAGAGCGCTCCCTTCCCCGAGCGTGGGCGCCAACCGTTTATGGGGCCTGTTCCGTCAGGATCGGGTCTCTCGGCTGCGGGACCTGTCGGGCCGATGCAAGTGACGTTCCGCGTGCCGCCGCCCTCCGTACGGGACGCCGTCTGGGGTCGGTACGGCCCGAGGGATGGCCTCGGGACCCGTCACTTTCCCCGGGGGCCTCTCCGTACGAGCGGTCTGACCTCGGCTGAGTTGGACCCGTCTCCGGGGGCCAACTGGCGAGGGGCGAAGGATCTGCCGACCTCGGCTTAGGTGGACCCCTCCTGGGTGGACACCCGGCGAGGTGGCAGGAGGTCGCCTGGCTTCGGCCGAGGTGGGCCCGTCTCCGGGTGGCCACCTGGCGAAGGGCGAAGGATCTGCCGACCTCGGCTTAGGTGGACCCCTCCTGGGTGGACACCTGGCGAGGTGGCAGTAGGTCGCCCGGCTTCGGCCGAGGTGGGCCCGTCTCCGGGTGGCCACCTGGCGAAGGGCGAAGGATCTGCCGACCTCGGCTTAGGTGGACCCCTCCTGGGTGGACACCTGGCGAGGTGGCAGGAGGTCGCCCGGCTTTGGCCGAGGTGGGCCCGTCTCCGGGTGGCCACCTGGCGAAGGGCGAAGGATCTGCCGACCTCGGCTTGGGTGGACCCCTCCTGGGTGGACGCCTGGCGAGGCGGCAGGGGGCCGCCCGACCTCGGCCGACCTCACTCGGGCGGACCCCTCCGGGCCCGGGCGCCAATGAGGTGGTAGAGGAACTCCGGGCCGAGCTCGACCTCGGCGAGGGTGGTTTGTTTCAAATAGTCATCGGGTGGTGCGGTACGCCGATCCTAGCTTTGCGGACGTGGCGCTGACTAGGCCAGGGAAACTTACACGTGGCTCGCTCGTATTCGACGATACCTGAGCCTGGCCATGTCACTTCACGGCTGTAACAGGTACCAACCAACTCTTTCAATATTCAGTCAGTTTAGTCACTCATCTGGTCAATGTAGAACTCGGTATTTGACTGATGAGGAGCTTACTATTGCAACATTACATATATTATTAAATTGTGATGAAGTAAAGCCGTATCTTGAGTGAGTATCGCATCCTCTTTAACTCCACAATGAACTTTATACTTAGTTAATGAATACGACAAAACTAATACAATATGGTATTTTAACATGTTTGTGTAGTATGTGCATGCTTCCACACCTGGATGTCTTAGTGATGCTCAAATAGATGCACGGATTGAGGCTTCCTTTGCATCATGTTCAAAAATTATGTAAGCTTTAACTTGTCCAAATCAAAATTATTTTTTCATATGAAACATAAGTCTAATACATTATTTTTGCAATTTATAATTAGGTACACAATCCATGTAGTATGATACAAAATCAACACTTGAATGACTTAGCTTGGGGTCCCATGAGAGTGGTAAAAACCTCCCATGTTTCTTATTGGTGGATTCAAATTCCACACACATGCATATAGTGAGGGCAAAAAAACAAACAATAGTGGAGTGTGTGTTAAGGGCAGAGGATATGGTGATAATGAAAGTGATTTCTATGGTATTCTTAAGGAAGTGGTGGAGTTACAGTATCCATGACAAGGTGATAAAATGGTGGTGCTATTTTATTGTGAATGGTTTGATTCTATCATAAATCGGGGGATGAAAGTGCATAAACAGTACGATATTATTGAGATTCGATATCATAGAAGGTATCCAAAGTTTGATCCATTCATTCTTCCTTAACATGTGGTGCAAGTGTATTATTTACCTTATCCTGGAAGGATAAGAGATAAGGTAGATTGGTGGGTGGTCATCAAGACAAGATTGAGAGGTCAAGTAGATAACGATCACACTTTGGAGCCCGCTTTTTAAGATGATGAGATGTCTCGAGTCAATGCAATAGATGATAATGAGACCATTGAAAATTTACGAGATAGTGAGGGATTATTTGAGGAGGTTGATGCATATCTTGAAGGCACCATTGATGATGAAGAAAAAGAAGATGAAGAGGAAGTTGAAGAAGAAGAGGAAGAAGAAGAAGAGAAAGAAGAAGAATATTTAGCTGATGAAGATGATTTAGAAAGTCATGAAATACATGAAGATGACAAGGACGATAATGAAAAGTAATTACGATATAATATATATGCTTCTGGGTAATTTCCTTACTCCTTTTTTTTAATATTTGATAACTTGTTTGTATATATACTTATTTAATATACTTGATATTTTTTTGGTTTTACATTTACATTATTGTGCATCTACAGATGTCAGACTGAGTTAGGAAGGGAAAGGAAAAGTTAACTGCTACTCGATTAAAGAAGACTCGCACAACTACCACACCATTACAGATTTACCAGTACTACCCTCAACCACCATGTCCTCCCAGATGCTTCACTCGCCACCTTCTATCATCATTACACTATCTTCTTCTCCTATTACACCACCTTCTTCAACCATGCCATCTCCTTTTCCTCCTATTCCACCATATCTACCTACAATGCCATCTCCTTTTCCTCCTATTCCACTACATCTCCCTACTATGATCTCAGGGACTTTTACAACTCAACCACCATATTCTGATTCCATTCCATCTTCCATTCCCACCACTTTCACTAATCCACCCTCTTCCTCTGCTATGCCACCATCATTTCCTATATATCCATCACTAAATTTTTCATATCCAAATATTATGCCACACATACCTAGCCCTACTTACAGTTCTTCCTCTCCCCACATTATGGTCCCACCTAGGCAGTCACCACCTATCCAACCTATGCACACTTCTACCACTACAACTTCTAGCTAAGGGGGCATGCATACACAGATATCAGAGAGGACACCATTAATTCCAAGTGGTTATGAGTAAAACTATATAATACTTAGTTCAATACACTATTTTATTTCATTAAAATGAATATACGTGATTGTTTGACTGTTGTTAATATTTATAGTTTCAATGATGACCACATGGTGACCCATGCTTTGGTTGAAATACTTAAGAGCAAGTATGACGGTCCTTACTCTTTATGGAAGAAGATTCCAAAGAGGACACGAGACATGTGGTTTCATGAGTTTGAGGTAAGAATATTTTTAAGTTTATCAAGTATTTTTATTTATTTTTACTTGATTTAAAGTATGTATATATTTTGTTGATATTGATTTTTTTTCTTTTTATCCTTTTTCTAGAAAAAATTTCAATGGGATTTAGAAGATGAGCACCGTATTCGAAGGAATTGGGAGCATCATGGTTCAAGTCATCTTGCAGATATTTTTAACGAGGCTCATGAAAATCATGACCGCAAGCCAGATTGGATTGGGGAGGGTGTATGGCAAGAGCTGTGGAAATATTGGGATAATGATGAGTTCAAAGCCAGAAGTCAAAAAAATAAGAAGAATCGTGCATCCGATTGCAGTGGATTGGGCTTTCCACTTCACACTAGTGGTTCTATCGGCATTAATGACCATGCGACAAGATTGGTATTAATTTATTTTTTTATTTATTATTGATGTGGCGGACGCTGATGTATAATCCCTGTCAGGTGCCATGTCAAAGAGAGCTGCCACGACGGACACTCCTCCTCGGACTCCTTTGCCGGGTGGGAGATCTCCCTTCCCGTGGGGACCCGCATAGCCAAGAAGGGGAGCTCCCCGCTCCAGCTCAACCAACTCTGGTGGAAACCCAGCTGGCTGTACTCACCCAGCAGATGCAGATCCTTACTACAGCAGTGCGCCAGCTCCAGCACCAACATCGGTCCTTGGCTCCCCACCAGCAGCCCGGGACTCCCGTGGCCCATGCTGCAGCACCCCGCGATAGCCTGCGTTCCTTCCACGAAAGTCCTTTGCAGCCGCGGGCCACCAGCCGTGCACCGAAGAAGCCACCAGACATCGACGAAGAGACAACGGGCTGGATCTATCGATCAAGAGAGCCGGTCCCCGATGCTCAAGCAGGTAATAGCCAAACCCCGCTGAGGTCTAAAAGGCAATATCTCCCGTCATGGACACCGCCTCATGTCACCTTCTCCATCTCCTTCGACCTCAGCGGAGGGTTCCATCGATGAGGTCATCAGGTGCATAGCTGAGAAGCACCTGGAGGAGCACGAGCATAAGCTGGCAGAGCTATCCCACTAGTTTGCGAATATGCAGGGCTCCACCGACGAGCCAGTGGGCTACGATGCCCGTCCCCCCTTCTCCCGAGAGATCCAAGAGGAACTGATCCCCAGCCGGTTCTGTATGCTACAGGTAGATCCCTATGATGGGATCGCCAACCCCCTGGACCACCTGGAAAGCTACAAAGCCCTCATGAGAGTCCAGGGAGCCACCAATGCCCTTGTTTGTATAGCCTACCTAGCAACCCTCCAAAAGGTGGCTCAGGTCTGGTTCACCCATCTTGAGCCCGAAAGCATCGGCTCTTTCGCTCAGCTAGAGCGAAAGTTTGTGGCCCATTTCGATGCCTGTCGGAAGGTGCCATGAGAAGCAGACAGCCTCTTCTTCATCCGGCAGCAAGACCGTGAGCCCTTACGGGATTACGTGGCCCGCTTCAAGGTCGTCGCATTGGAGATCTACAATCTTGATGAGCCAATTGCCTTGCTGGCATTGAAGCAAGGGCTCAGGACCTCCTGCCTGACCTACTCGCTCGACAAGAAACCCCCCAAGGCCTACTCCGAGCTCCTCCTCCGAGCTCAAAAGTACATCTGCACCGAGGAGGTGGATCGCACAAGAAGGGAGTTAGATGGGAAACCGCTAAAGAAGCCAACTCCTGTCGAGGCATCCGGGATATGGAATCCAGGACCCCCAGCTCCAAACTTCTGCCAGGGGCCGAGACTGAGGAGTGCCCCCATTCCGAAGGAGAGGCTTACCCCTCTCCTCGCCCCGAGGGTGAAGATTCACATGGAGATCGAATGTGAGCTCTACTTGAAGTGCCCACCTATGGTGAAGCCGTCCACTGGCCATGACAAGATGAAGTATTGTCATTACCATCGTGACCATGGCCACGACACCGAGGAATGCCGCAACCTCAAGAAGGAGATTGAAGAACTCATCAAGAGGGGCTACCTCGGGAGGTTCGTGGGGGGTAGACCTCCAACGGAACCTCAGGCGCTCGCCGCTCTCCCGCCAGTCCTTGCAGTCGACAACCACGCTACCGAGAAGCCAGTAGGGATGATATGCTAGGAAGCCGAGCACGCGTCCAAGAAGGCCCGGGGGGCAGAGTGTTCTAAAAATGTACTCCCCTTTATGAGGGAAGGAGAAAATATGGGGAAAAATTTAAATAACAATGTCGTGGTCGTCGAGATGACGATCGCGAAGCATCGTGTAAAATGGATTATGGTCGATAGTGGAAGCTCAATCGATGTCCTTTCTTATGATGCCTTCTCTAGAATGAACTTGTCCTCTGCTCAGCTTAGACTATGCATACACCCCTTGTCGGTTTCACGAGGGACTCTGTAAGGGTTGAGAGAGAAATCACTCTCCCAGTCACTACCGGGACCCAACCTCGGCAAAGCACCATTATGATGACCTTCACTGTTGTCAGGCTTTCTTCAGCCTACAACGTGATCCTCGGTCGACCCGGGCTCAACCTGCTTGACACCGTCGTTTCAACAAAATGGCTGTTGGTGTAGTTCCCCACCCCCTATGGCATCGGGGAGATGAGGGGGGCACCTCAGCCGGTACAGCATTATCTCCAGACTATCCCTAGGGCTAAGGCCCCCGAGGACAACCCTAGCATGGACGACCTCGACCAAAGGGCACAGGACCCCAGGGGTGCCCCGATCGAGCACCTGCTGTCTTATCCACTTGGAGCCGACCGGCGAAGACGGTGCAAATTGGGGACCAGCTGCAAGAGAAAGAGAGGGCCCGTCTGCTGGAGTTTCTACAGGTGAATGCAGATGTATTTGCCTGGATGACGGTAGACATGCCAGGTATTCCTCCTGACATCATCACCCACAAGCTAAGTATTGACCCAAAGCATCGACCAATTCGGCAGAAGAAGAGAAGCTTCATCCCGAAGAGGCAGGCGGCGATCAATGAGGAAGTGGACAAACTCCTCACCGTCGACTTCATTCGGAAGGTGCAGTACCCAAGCTGGCTGGCGAATATGGTGATGGTGAAAAAGAGTAATGGCAAATGGAGGATTTGTGTAGACTATACCAATCTCAACAAGGCATGTCCAAAGGACAGCTTCCCTCTATCGAAGATTGATCAATTGGTGGATACCACCTCGGGGCACCAGCTACTCTCCTTCATGGATGCATTCTCCGGGTACAATCAGATACGGATGCATCCGGAAGATGAGGAGCACACCACCTTCATCACCGATCAAGGAACATATTGCTACAGGATGATGCCCTTCGGTCTGAAGAATGCTGGGGCCATGTGCAAGCATCTGGTTAACAGGGTCTTCAAAGATCAAATTGGCTAGAATATGCAGGTGTATGTGGATGACATGCTCGTCATGAGCAAGTTGAGCTTGGACCATATTACGGACCTCATCAAAGCCTTTCAAAACCTCTGAAAATACCAGATGAAGCTGAACCCGGTAAAGTACGCTTTTGAAGTGGTGGCAGGAAAATTTCTTGGCTTCATGGTCACCCAAAGGGGCATTGAAGCAAATCTGGAGAAGGTCCAGGCGATCATCGATATGGAGCACCCGACATCCAAGAAGTAGGTCCAATGCTTGATGGGCCGGATTGCAACTCTGAGTTGGTTCATCTCGAGATCGACTGATCGCTGCCTTTCCTTCTTCAATGTACTGTACAAGATGCATGACTTTACTCGGACAGAAGAGTGCAAGATGGCCTTTGAAGAGTTGAAGAAGTTCTTGGCATCTCCTCCGCTGCTCTCCAGACTGGAGGAGGGAGAGGAGCTCCTACTCTACCTAGCGGTCACACCTGGAGCCGTCAGCTCGGTCCTCATCCATGCACACGAGGATGGATCTCAAAAGCTACTGTACTACACCAGCAAAATCCTCCGCGATGCAGAGATCAGGTATACTCACTCCAAGAAACTCATTTTTACTCTAATAATGTCTGCTAAGTACCTCAGGCCAAACTTCCAAGTGCATCCCATTGCGGTCATGACGGATCAGCTGCTGAGGACCATACTTAGCCCCCGAAACCTCTGGGAGGCTGGCTAAGTGGTCCTTGATACCAAGCAAGTTCGACATCGCATATCGGTCGAGGTCGTCACAAAAGGCCCAGGTCCTAGCTGACTTCCTGGTCGAGTGCACTGGACTCGCCGAGAAACCAAAGCAGATAACCTTGGAGCATCAAGTTGAGCCCAGAGCAGAGGAACCCTGGATCCTTCATGTGGACGATGCATCCAACTCTGGCGGGATCGGAGCAGGCCTCATCCTTGCCAACAGCGACAGGGTCATGGCAGAGTGTGCTCTCCGCTTCAAGTTCGCCACGACAAACAACCAAGTGGAGGATGAGGTGCTCCTTACGGGCCTAAGGGTCTTCCACGAGCTGGGCGTGCAAAGTTTGAAAGTCTTTACCGACTCCTAACTGGTGGTCGGACAAGTCTCCGAAGAATATGAAGCCAGAGACCCCCAGATGATGTACCTGGAGCGAGTCTGCTCAAGCACGGCAAGCTTCCGATGTTTCAGCATCTTCCATATCCCCCGTGGAGAGAATGCCCGCGTGGATACACTATCGAGACTCGCAACCTTGCCGGACTCATCACTGGGGTATGCCCACATCGAGTACCTCGAGAATCCAAGCTACGAAGCACCAGAAGAGGTGCAGCAGGTCATCCCGGAGCCGAGCTGGATGGACAGGTATGTCAGATACATCACTGATGGCACCTTACCAAAGGATCACGCGGAAGTCGACCTCATCAAGAAGAAAGCCTCCCTGTTTGTCCTGATGGAAGGGCAGCTCTATCGCCGATCCTACTCCTACCCTCTCCTGAAATGCCTGAGACCCGTAGAGGAAGCCTTCGTACTCTAAGAGATACATGAAGGCCACTACGGAAACCATGTGGGAGGAAGAACGCTGGCGTACAAAGCTCTCAGCCAGGGGTACTTCTGGGAGACTATGAGGGAGGATGTTGCCAACTTCGTGAAGAAGTACGACAGATGCCAGCACCACACTCACATACAGCGTCAACCGACGACGCCGCTCTCCTAGCTCTCCGCCCCTTGGCCTTTTGTCTAGTGGGGAATGGACATCTTAAGGCTATTTCCCCCCGCACTGGGGTAGCAGAGATTTTTGCTGGTAGCTATCGACTACTTCACCATGTGGGTGGAAGACTAGCACGGATCACAGAAGCCAAGGTCTGCCAATTCTTCTGGAAATCTATCATCTGCCGCTTCGAACTCCTCTACTACATCATCACCGACAACGAACAACAATTCGACAACCGAGAGTTCGAAGGGTTTTGTATCGAGAATGGCATCCAGCACTGCTTCACCTCAGTAGCTCACCCCCAAATAAGCAAAGAACCCGAGGTGACCAATCGGACCATCCTTCAAGGACTCAGGGCCAGGCTAGACCAGGCCAAGGGTAGGTGAGCAAAAGAACTCCTAAGTATTTTATGGGCCTACCACACAATGCCCAGAACGGTGATGGACGAAATGCCTTTCAACCTCATCTTCGATGCTGAGGCCATCGTCCCAATTGAGCTTGGCGTGCCCACACTACAGGTGCAGCAGTATGATGAAGCGGAGAATCCAGCATGCCTTCTACTCAACTTGGACCTCATTGAAGAAACCAGGGACAAAGCTCGACTCCGGATGGTAGCATACCAACAACGAGTGGCCCGGTACTACAATGCACGGGTAAGGCCAAAGGTCTTTTGACCTGGTGACCTGGTGCTGCACCGAGCCGAAGCATCTCAACCCCGGGAGTGCAACAAGCTCTCGCCGAACTGGAAAGGCCCTTACAAGGTGGCGAAGCTCTTACACATGGAGCCTACTATCTTGAGGATTTGGATGGTGCCAGATTCCTACGAATATGGAATGCCTACAACCTGAGAATATACTATCAGTAGTGTACAGCTTTCTCCTAATAATAATAAAGATGTTCTTTTACACAAATTGCTCTCTGCCTTGTAGGGATATCATTGCCTGGCCCAAGGTCTGGCATGCTCACGCCAGGAGCCCAACTCTCTGTCATGCTCAAGCTTGAAGCCCAGCTCTTTAGCACTTAAGCTTGGAGGCTAGCTCTCTGGCACTCTCAAGCCCGGAGCCCAGCTCTCCGGCACTCGAGCCCGGAGCCTATCTCTCTGCCATGCTCAAGCTTGGAGCCCAGCTCTCCAGCGCCCAAGCCCGGAGCCTAGCTCTCCGGCATGCTCAAGCCCGGAGCCCAGCTCTCCAGCATGCTTAAGCCCCAAGCCTGACTCTCCGACATCCAAGCACGGTGCCTAGCTCTCCGACACCAAAGTCCGGAGCCCAGCTCTCCGGCACCCAAGTGCGAAGCCCAGCTCTCCAGCATTCTATTTAGGGGCCCAGCTCTTCGGCACGCTCAAGCTCGGAGCCCAGCTCTCCAGTATCCAAGCCCAGAGCCCAGCTCTCCGGCACCAAAGCCCGGAGCCCAGCTCTCCGGCATGCTCAAGCCCGGAGCCCAGTTCTCCGGCATGCTCAAGCTCGGAGCCCAGTTCTCCGGCATCCAAGCCTGGAGCCCAGCTCTCAGGCACCGAAGCCCAGAGCCCAGCTCTCTGGCATCCAAGCACGGTGCCTAGCTCTTCGACACCGAAGCCCGAAGCCTAGCTCTCCGTCACCCAAGCATGAAGCCCAGCTCTCCGGCACCGAAGCCCAGAGCCTAGCTCTCCGGCACCCAAGCGCGGAGTCCAGCTCTCCAGCATTCTGACCCGGAGCCCAACTCTGAGGCATTCAAGCCCAGAACCCAGCTCTCAAGTACCAAAGCCCGGGGCCCAGTTCTCCAGCATTAATAGTGTAAGATCTTTCCTCACTAATGATAAAGGTTTTTCTTGTGCAAATCCTTTTTGCCTTGCAGGGAATCATCGCCCGACCCCAGGTCCGGCATGCGAAAGCCCGGATCCCATGACTCTCCAGCACCAAAGACCAGACCCTTCTCCGGCACCGGGATCCTAGCTTCCCGACATTCTATGCTCAGATCCCATGACCCTCTGGCACCAAAGACCGGACCTTGCTCCGGCACTAGGAGCCTAACTTCCTTGCATTCTAAGACCAGATCCCACGACCCTCCGGCACCAAAGACTGGACCTACTCCGGCACAAGGAGCCTAGCTTCCTAGCATCCTAAGCCCAGATCCCACGACCCTCCAGCACCAAAGACTGGACCCTGCTCCAGCACCAGGAGCCTAGCTTCCTGGCATTCAAAGCCCGTATCCCACGACTCTTTGGCACCAAAGATCGGACCCTACTCCGGTACTAGGAGCCTAGCTTCCTGGCATTCAAAATCTAGATCTCACGCCCCTTTGATGCCAGGACCCAAGCTTCCTGACGATGAGCAGAGCGAGGGGATCTTCACAGCCACTTCGCCCTGAGCTGGGCATGATCAAGCAAGTCAACTTCTCTTTCACCTCTTCACTTATCCGAGGATCCGTGGGAAGGGTCTCCCGGGCACTTGGTACTTCAGGGCCATATGCCCGTACAGGTACATGCATCTAGATGATCAAGAAGTGGAGAGAAGACATTTGTAATACATAAGTACAAGAAAAGAGAAGAAGAAAAAAGTCAAGTTGGGTAAAAATACTTTCATTACTTGACAAGATATTATACTATTCCTAGGCCCCGACATGCCGAGCAGCCCAGGTCAACAACAAAAAGAAAAGGGTTACAGCTACTATGGAGCCCTACCCTGCTTGGTCGGTGCCTTCCCCGGATGGTGCCCAGGTGAAGTCTGGCCCTCTCCAGCCTCTGGGGCTGGGGCCCCTCCTTCAGCCGCCACCATCAGCGGGGTCAGCTTAGCCGTGGCTACATGCTCCTCCGCTGCCATCGGTGTGGGAGTCGAAGGTGTTCTTCCCACGGAGCCCGGAAGGTAGAGGCCGGCTAGCTGCTTGTCCGAGAGGATGCCATGGAGCAGAGACCGGCAATACGCAAACCCCTTGAAGAAGGAATCCGTCGTTGCCTCCTTGAAGTCGAGCTTGAACTCCAGAGAAGCCTTATACTTGGCCACCACCTCGATGACCTCCTTCCTGGCGGCTTTTGCCCAGTGAATCACCTCGGTCGCCTCCTTTCCGGTGGCCTTAGCCCGGCAGACCACCTCGGTCGCCTCCCTCTTCGCGACCTCTGTAGAACTGACTACCGCGGAGACCTTCTCCTCTACCCCTGCAGCTTTCTACTTGGCAGCTATGGCCTTCTTCTTGGAGGAGGCAGCACACTCCTTCGCCGCCTCCAACTCGGCTCTGAGTTCCTTCAACCAGGATCCTTTGGCCTTGAGCTCCTCCTCGAGCTCCTTCGAAAGCTGCTCAGTGCTCATGACTTCACCCCGGAGCCCTTTGATCCTCATGTTGGCCTCCCAGGCCTCATCATTTACCTGCCTCAGGTCGGCCTTCAGGGATTCGAGATCCACCTCTCGCTCCCTGTCCCTCCTGGCCCAAGTGCGGCAGCAGTCCCTGATAAGCAAAAGCTCCGTGCCTTGCTGCAACGAAGAGGACGTCGCCATAAAGATAAAAAATAAAGGAGGAAGTGGCTCAAAGTAGAGAAGTGCTTACAGTGAAGAGGTGGGAGAAGGTGGTGCTGATAGCATCGCCCAGAAGTTTCTCATCCCCCTTTCGTCGGTCACATGACTGGATGGCGAAATCCATCATTTGCTCGGCGAGGGCTGGGTCCTTGACCAGGGAAACATTGGGTCCAAGCCTGAAAGGCACCCGACGGTAGTCCTTGTCCTTCTTACTCGCTACCGGCGCGGGTTCACCTGCCCCCTCGGTGGGAGAAGCTTTCGGTGCAGGCAAAGGGCTCGCCATTACTTCAGACAGCACCGTCGATGTTGGCCTTGCACCCTATGGCTCTCTGTCCTCCTCGACCTCGACAACCTTCGGAGGGGAAGACGCCACAACAGTAGCAGCGGTAGTAGATCTGGCCCGGGCTACCACTTCGGATTTCGGTGCTGGGATCGGATCGCGCTACCTCGGAGGCTCGGGGACGGGCTCATGGGTGGGCTCAGCCTCCCTCCTGCTCAGCTCGGAAGCAGGCTCGGTTGGCACGGCAGGAACAGCCCTCACACCATCATCTATTCGAGCCCTCTTCGAAGTAGGCTCACCGACACCCTCCTCTTGGCCCCTCTCCTCAAAGAATGAGAGGAGCTCTTCCGTAGAGAATTTCATGCCTGCACCAAGAAAGAAGACATCAGCTCTGTAAAAAAAAAGAGAGAGAGAAGAAAAGAAAAAGCAAGAGCAGAAGGAAAAAAGGTTCGAGCCGAACTCACCCAATGCTTGTATTGGGCTGACCCCAGCCTCGAAGAGATTTTGCTCGGATAGCAGGATCTTAAGTGAAGGGATCTGAGTAGAGTGGAGCTGATCATATACATCTCAGTCGGCCTCCTCAACCATAGAGTTCTGGTTTGGGGTCCGATCTGGGTCACTCCAAACCCAATCAACCCTTTCAACCGATGCAAAAAGATACCTACTCTTCCACCCTTTAATGGAAGAGGGAAGTTCGAACCTGATACCCCTTGGGTGGGAAGAAAGAGACCATCACTCCTCCTCGGTGGGGTGGCATTTCAGGATAAAAAATACCCTAAACAAGGAAAAACGGGCAACTATCCCGTGAAAATGACATAAAACAATGAAGCAAAAAATTGTCCTAATGGCGTTTGGAATGAGTTGGGCAGGAACAAGGTAGTAATTGTTCAAGACGGAAAGAAAAAATGGATGGAATGGAAACTGGAGGTCCCCCGCTAGAGCTTCCTCGTAAAGGGCTATCCGGCGTGGGCTACTGGAAGTAACCCACTCCCCCGATCAAGGGATCGAGAGTCGGATGGAGTCTGAGATGCCATAAGTCTCCTGGATGGTTGCCAGCTTCGCGATAGTGATCACCGAAGCAATCCCGCAGAGACCTATCGACCGAGGAGGATCAGGGATAGGCTCAGGCAGAGGAAGAAGACGAGGTGAAGGAGAAGAAGCAGATTCCCTAATTACTATCCCTCTAGGCATGGGTCTTCTGTAGAGCTCGAAGTGCGCCACATCCTCCTCCTCATTGAAAGAAGAAGAAGGCGGCCTCGACCTAGAAGACCCGGCCTCACCCTGGTTGGTAGTGGGGTGGAAGTTCGGGTTGAAGCGGGACATGGAGAAGAAGATGAAGGCAAAAATAATAGAAAGGAAAAAGAAGACAGGAGAAGACGAAAGGAGTCTCTTCTCGACCGGGATAGGGAGGAAGGAGACTAACCTTGTTGCCCAGTGAGCAACCCAAGAGGGGGGGTGAGTTGGGTCTCTAAAAATATAAAGCTATGCTTGATAACACAAGTAGCAAACTTCACAAGACAAGATATGCAATTCAATTCAACAAGGTACTAAAATTTAAGTGCAATGCTCTAAAGTAGTAGTGCAGCAGAAATTAAAAGCAATAAGCAATAATGTAAAGAGCAAGGAGGGAGAGAACAAGCAATCACAAACACTACAAGCTATAGTGGTTTGGTTCCAACAATGCACCTACATCCACTCCCCAAGATCCCCTTGGGAATTCACTATAGTCAAACGATTACAGCCGATTAGTTTTCTGGGCTCACTAATCAAAACTTGACTTATTTTATAAGGCCTACAAGTCATAACTTCACTTGGTTTTACGGGCTAACCAAGAATCTAATTGGTTTTCACAAGGCTAACCAAAAACCTTTCTTGGTTTTTCGGGCTAACCAAGAATCTTAGTGGTTTTGTGGGCTAACCACAAACCTAATTGGTTTTTAATGCTTACCAATAACCTCACTTGATTTTCCAATAGGCTAACCAAAAATCTTTACAAGATATAAGTTGGAGAAATAAAGAACCAATGTAAGCTTTCAATAATAAAGCAAATAAGTCGATGTAGCTCGATGTAGTGTTGCTTTACTCTTGTTGAAGCCTTTTGAATGCCCAAGATTGAATGATCTTCAATGCTCTTGATGGCTTTGAATGCTTGGAGGCTTCCTTTAGCTTGTGAGTGGTTGAACCTTGAATGAATAGGAGTTAAGGCTCTTCTCTCTTCTTTTCTCTCTAAACTCTTTTTGGATATTCAATACATACATTCTTGATTTAATTTGGAGCCTTTAAATACCTTCACAAGCCCTCAAAACAGAAATATAGCCATTACACTTGAAAAACTAGCCATTGGGGGCATTTGGGACGAGTTCTGTTTTTGAAAAAGCTAGCCGATATTGTTGCCAGAACTCCATGTGTCGACACTTCCTCTTCATGTGTCGACTCATAATGTCGACACATGTTCTTCTTGAGTCGACACAAGTTCAAATTACTCCATTCAGATTCTCTAAAAAAATTAGTTGAATCGACACATTCTCAGTTGAGTCGATACATTGAGTCGACACCTTGTATCCATATGTCGACACATCAATTGTTCCTTCAACTTCTGCAAGTTCTGTGGATTGAAAGTTTCAGGCGATGTGTTGATCCATGTGTTGACACCTTGAGTCAACACATAAGGTCCATGTATCAACACATCAACTGTGCCATTTGAAATATTGCTGCGTACCGGCCTGAGTCAACACATCTTCTTCATGTGTCGACACATCATGTCATGTATCGACACCTTGAGTCGACACTTCATTGAAAAATTGTAGAAATTGCTGAACTTGTGCTGGAACATGTTTCCATTTGCCTTAGTCATCCATTCAACCATTTCTTTGAGTGTCCAAGTCTTGTTTTGAGTACTCATTTCATTCAACCTTGGTTCTTCAACATAAATGTGCTTCTTCAAATTTTGTGAGCATCCTTTCAATGAAAACACACTTAAAGCAAATCATTAATTCTCAAATTATACTTAACTATTTTGCTTATCATCAAAATCAATTAGTGGAGTCAACAATCTCCCCCTTTTTAATGATAACAAAACTCTTAAATATAAATTGCTTTAAAAGTAAGGCTTTAAGAGAATTGTTTAAGGTGCACAATATTGAAAGCATCAAATATATCAGCATTACTTGTATTAAAGATATAATCATTTAGACCACAAGTAAGAGAATTAGAGCTTGTTGCAAGATTAGAAAGTATCAGAACTATGATATACATTTAAATTCGTAGAGTGCATGTATTATGATACTTTACAAAGAAATTTCAGCAGTCAACAAAGCTCTCCCTGAATCAATGATTCATAACAAAACTTGTAAAAAAAATCTTTTTTAACATTGAAAGAGGGGTTTTTAATGATTAAGTTTATTTTGAAAGGATTTTTATTGAACATGAAGTAAAGCTCCCCCTTTCTTAAGAAATTTTGTAAATAATTTTTTTTAAAAAAAATGCGTATACATATCATTTTTCAAGAATTTTCAAAATTTTGTCATTTATACTTAACTTTCTCACCAAATAACTTACTCCCCCTTTTTGTTATCATTAAAAAGATAGGAAGTAAAGAAAATGAATAGACAAGATATAGCATAATCATTGAATGTATAAAAACAATTTAAGACATCATTCATTTGATCAAACATATAGAAATGAGAAAATAAAAAGTTTTTCATATATGTCAGGAACTTGTACATCAAGTACACAACAAAGGTAAAAGTACATACAAGCATAAATATAAACTATCTAGAAGTATAAAACTATCTAGAAGTACATCAATATTCTAATCCTCATCCATTGAGTCATCAGAAGATGAACCGATCTCGATCGATCCGGTATCAGAAGAAGATCGAGCTCGCGACCATCATGATCGAAGATCTCGAAGTCTGGTCCTGGTTGGCTGAGGAGGGGTACGGCATCCACGTCCATTACGACGAATATAAGTCCGACCTCTGGCTGAAGCAGTAGAGGTAGGGGCTACGTCCTCCGCAGGAACTGAACTGATCAGGTGAATCATCTCAGCAATAGTTGGAGCAGGAGTACGATCAAAAGTAGGGCCTGAATCGAGATGCTGAAAGCCGGGTGTATAAAATCCAAGCTCTCGAGTGACTGATAAAGTATGAAGGGTAGGACTATCAAAAGTAGGTGTAACAGCTGATGATACAGGCGTATCAAGAATAATAGTATCAGCTATGGAAGGTATCGGTGTATCTATAATAGATGTGTCAAAAGAGGGTGTCTCAATGATAGATGTATGAATGTCAGGAGAATCAACAGTAGGTAGATCAATAATAGGTATATCAATAACAGGAATAAGAATAGGAATAGAAACAGGAACTGGAGTGTGATTAACTGATCTGGAAGGAGAGGATGAATCAGGAAACGGGACAGGTGAGAAGGATGGGTCAACAACAGGGCTCGCAGGCATGTCATCCGTCACCTCCGCAACTGGCTCTAATGTAAGATCAACAATATCAAACCGGTCTGAGTCAGTCTCCACGTCTCCATCAATATCTCCAATCACTATATCTCCATCTCCATCTCCAACAGTAGTCTCAACACCAGTGTCGATATCAGCAAGGTCATCAACTGGTGCTGGGGCAGGTACATCAACAGAAGTAGGAACAGTGTCTGCAGCAGGAGCACTCGTCGAAGATCTGGACAGTGCTAAGAGAATAGTCGAAATACCTTCACTAAGACTAATGTGGCTCTTTCTCGTCTCAGCAATAAAAATGTCTAGATGCTGCCTCATGATGAAAACATCGATCTCTATGCGTCTGATTCTGTCCTCTAAGGTATCCGAAGTACCACGAGTCTCTGTCTGCGCTGGCTGTGGCTGGGCAGATGTAGAAGGATCAGGCTGAGCTGGCTGTGTTACCATCTCATGCTGTGTCTCGCTCGGTCCAGCCTCACCTGAAAGAATCTGCTCCTCCTCTGTTGTCCTCATCAATGTCAGCTCTATCCTCGGCCTGTCCTGATGTCCTCCGTGTCCACTGGCCTCGGACAAAATGATAACCCATGCGATGTAGTGACCTGATGTCAAATACATCGGTATGGATCAAAGTATGATAAGGCTCATCCTGGAAGCTGACTCCATACTCCCAAAATAGTACAGTCAATCCCATGCCATACGGCAAGCAGAGCCACTGACTAGACGCCGCCTTAGTAATCTGATGAATCATCAGAACAGGAAGACAAATTGACGTCCGCTGAATCAGTGAGACCATCACCAGTAACTCTCGCTCGACAATGTAGTCGAAATGACTGGTCTTCGGCAAAAGAATCTGGGCGACAATATGATGTAGCAGTCTCATCTTCGCAGATAGTCTCGAAGCTGGAATAGTGGTTCCCTCTAGTAAGATATAGGACTCAAAAATACACTGGAGGTCACTAACTCTGTCCATCAGACTGTCAATAACTGATCCAGTCATGGGTATATCCCACACTCGACTCAAAATCTCTGATGAAATGGGGATATCCCGTCCTCTAACTTGTGCAACCCAACCATCTGATCCGCGGGCAAGTGATCCGTAGAACTCTCTCATCAACCCGGGATAGTATCTCTCGCTGAGTGAACAAAAAAAGAGGCCAACCCAGCATGTCTAATCCAATCTCCAATCCTGAAATGCTGCTGGTCTAAGAAGGAGAAGTCTACTCGATGTCCTCCAACCACTATCTTGGAGCTCATCCGGCTAGAAGGCGCAAACAACAGTCGTGCAGGCGGATCCGAAGCTCTAGACTCGTGTCGTGCCTTCATTCTCCACTCCTCTTCAGGCTGTGACTAACGAGGTCGGTGAACAACTTGTTTGCGAGGACCCATTATCAAGAATCAAAGATTTGGCAAGGTTTTTGGTGGAATAAGGAGGGTTTCTAGGGTTTAGGAGCTAAAACCTAGGAGAAAATCCAACAAACACGGCCATCGATCTTCCAAATCCAAGAAAATGGCGGGTAAAAGCAAGGAAATGAGAGGATGAACAAGATGGATACCTGGAATCGATGTGTCAGCTCAGAGGAGAAAGAAATTTGGGGGAAAAATGATTCGGAAACCCCTTAAATCTCAGTTTCCTATCGGTTATGTGTCGACTCATGCATGTGTCGACACATTTTGGTGTCGACTCATAATGTGTCGATACATCGACTTGAAAACTGAAAAATCAGGAATTTCACAGAATGATCAAACTCAATTAAAATAACAGATTTTTGGAGTCAAATCATCAATGATTAATCACGATTCCTCATAAATAAGGTTGAATAGATCTAATTTGAGTCAAATTTGGGGGGAAGGATTTAATCAAATGGATTGATGATCCCGAGCTCTCTTCTAATCATACAGAATCGATCTTCCAAGAGAGGTTTAGTTAAAATATCAGCTAATTGAAATTCAGTACATATAAATTCAAGCAAAATATCATTGTTTTCAATATGATCTCTGATAAAGTGATGCCTAATTTCAATGTGCTTGCTCATAGAGTGTTGAACATGATTTTTAGTCAAGCAAATAGCACTGGTATTATCACATTTAATAGGAGTTCTAGCTAACTTGATTCCAAAGTCTTCAAGTTGTTGCTTAATCCATAGGATTTGAGCACAACAACTTCCTACTGCAATATACTTAGCCTCAACTGTGGATAATGCAACTGAAGTTTGTTTCTTGCTAAACCATGAGATTAAGTTAATCCCAAGAAATTGACAAGTTCCACTAGTACTCTTTCTATCTAATCTACAACCAGCAAAGTCTGCATCAGAATATCCAATCAATTTAGTAGAAGAATTTCTAGCATACCACAAACCAATACTAATAGTACCAGACAGATATTTAATAATGCGCTTAATAGCCATAAGATGTGATTCCTTAGGTTCAGACTGATATCTAGCACACATGCAAACACTGAACATAATATCTGGTCTACTAGCAGTCAGATACGATAAAGAGCCTATCATGCCTCTATATAATTTCTGATCTACAGATTTACCATTTTTATCTTTATCTAGTTTACATGAGGGGCTCATAGGCGTACCTATTGACTTAGTAGTCTCCATCCCAAACTTTTTGATAATTTCTCTTGTGTTCTTAGCTTGGTTGATGAAGATACTGTCTGAAGTTTGCTTGATCTGAAGTCCGAGAAAGAAGTTTAGTTCACCCATCATACTCATCTCGAACTCACCCTGCATAAGCTTAGCAAACTCTTGACAAAGAATTTCATTAGTAGCACCAAAAATGATGTCATCAACATATATTTGTACTACTAATAAATCATTATCTTTCCTTTTCAAAAATAGTGTTTTGTCAACATTTTCTCTAGAAAATTCATTTTCAAGAAGAAATTTACTTAACCTTTCATACCATGCTCTAAGTGCTTGCTTCAATCCATAAAGTGCTTTGTGTAGTTTGAAAACATGATCAAGATGTGCATGATTTTCAAAACCAGGTGGTTGTTCAATAAAGACCTTTTCATTTATAAAACCATTTAAGAAAGCACTCTTAACATCCATTTGAAATAATTTGAAGTTCATAAAGCGGGCAAATGCTAACAATAGTCTAATTGCTTCAAGTCTAGCAACAGGAGCAAAGGTTTCATCAAAGTCAATCCCTTCCTCTTGATTGTAGCCTTTAGCAACTAGCCTAGCTTTATTTCTAACGACAATACCATTTTCATCTAATTTATTCATAAATACCCATTTAGTGCCAATAATTGAAACATTAGATGGTCTTTCCATAAGTGTCCAAACATTATTTCTGTCAAATTATATTAGTTCTTCTTGCATAGCATTGATCCAATTAGAGTCTTTTTCAGCTTCTTCAAAATATTTAGGTTCTACTTGAGATACAAAAGCAATATAATCACATTTATTTCTAATAGAAGCTCAAGTTCTTACCCCTTTAGATGGATCACCTAAAATTAGTTCCTTAGGGTGTCCATGAGCATACCTCCACTCCTTGGTAGATCTTGATGCATTGGAGTGTCATCTTCTTTCTCATCCTTGTCCTGATTTTCTTCATTTGGTTGAGCTTGATCATCCAATGTCAGCTTCTGAAGTTTGTCAGTACCTGCACATTCATCAGATGTATCCTCTTTTCTTGAGGATTTGTTAGTAGATTCTTCAAATACAACATGTACTGACTCTTCTACAACTAAAGTCCGTTTGTTAAATACTCTGTATGCCCTGCTTAATGTAGAGTATCCTAAGAAGATACTTTCATCAGACTTGGCATCGAACTTCCTTAGATGATCTTTTCCATTGTTTAAAATAAAACATTTACAACCAAAAACTCAAAAATATTTCAAAGTTGGTTTTCTTTGGTTCCAAAGCTCATATGGAGTTTTCTTTAAAATAGGGCGTATCAAAACTCGATTCAAAACATAATAGGCTGTATTTATAGCTTCAGCCCAAAAATACCTTGGCAAATCGTTTTCATAAAGCATAGTGCGTGCCATTTCTTCTAAAGTATGATTTTTCCTTTCTACTACCCCATTCTACTGAGGTATCCTAGGTGCATAGAAATTGTGTTCTATACCTTTTTCATTATAAAAGTTTTCGAAATCTTGATTTTCAAATTCGGTTCCATGATCACTACAAATACAAATGACTGAAACACCTTTCTCATTTGAAACTTTTCTATAAAACTTTACGAATATAGAAAATGATTCATTTTTTTGTGCTAAAAAGAAAATCCAAGTAAATCTCGAAAAACTATCCACAATGACTAATCCATATCTCTTGCCTCATAGACTTGATGTTCTAGTTGGTCCAAAGAGATCCATATGGAGTAGTTCAAGTGGTCTACTAGTAGTTACAAATCCTTTTGGTTTAAAAGAAGTTTTGACTTGTTTTCCAAATTGACATGCTTGATAAATTCTATCTTTTTCAAAACTGATTTCAGGTAAATCTCTAACTAAATTCTTTTTGAAAAGTTTTGAAATAAGGTACATACTAGCATGCCCTAACCTTCTATGCCATAACCAACTAGTCTCTTCCTTGGTAGAATTCATTGCAACAAGGCATTCTCCATTAGGCAAAGATGGATCATCAAGATCTACTAGATAAGTATTTCCATGCCTTTTTCCAATGAATTGTACTCCATTTATATCTGGACTAAAAATCATGCAATAAGATGATTTAAAAACTACTTGAAAACCTTTATCGCAAAACTGACTAATGCTCAAAAGATTATGCTTTAAACCATCTACTAAAAGTACATTACTGATACTATTAGGATTTATGTGAACCTTACTAATACCAATGATCTTACCTTTACCATTATCACCGAAGGTCACATTCCCTCCATTTAAAGCTTCAAGAGAAGTGAATTGATTCACATCTCCTGTCATGTGCCTTGAGCAACTACTATCAAGATACCAAATTCATTTGTTTTTCTTGGTTGCAAGACACACCTGCAATAAGATCAAGCTTTGACTTTAAGTACCCGAGCCAACTTGGGTCCTTTAGGGTTAGCATTCAAAATGGTTCCTTTTGGAACCCACACTTTATCCAAAGACATGATTTTTCTGAAATTACATTGATATGTTTTATGACCTAATTTTCTACAACAAGTAATACTGGATGTTGCAGGTACAAAAAAGTTTTTGAAATACTTTTGTGGTTTATATCCTAAACCTACCTTGTTAAAAACAGCTCTTTGATTGTTTAAAAGTAAATTCAACTTTTTTGAACTATAAGTAAATTTGTCAACAAAAGGTTTTAGTTTTTCAAGTTCATTTTTGTGTTTAACATTTTCAAGTTCTAAATCCTTATTTTTCTTTAAAAGGTCATTATTAAAAATTATTTATTTAGGCCTTTTTAAAACTTCATTTTCCATAACTAAAGCATTATTTTTCTTTTCCAAAACATCTAGTTTAGATTTCAAAGTACTAACATCATTTAGTAAAGAGTTGTTTTCTAAAGAAAAATAGTTTGCATACTTTTTCAGTTTCTTATTTTCAGATAAAACTAATTTATAATCATGCATAAGCTCTTCAAAAGCACTTCTAAGTTCATCAAAAGTAAAATCAACTTCAGAGTCGGAACATACCTCTTCATTGTTCTGATGTGCCATGAAGCAGAGATTTGCAATTTCAGTCTGCTCTTCTTCTGAACTGGAGTCTTCGCTATCACTCCACGTGGTCATCATTGCTTTCTTTCTTAGTTTCTTCCTTGATTTCTTGAGGAGAGGACAATCAAATTTGTAGTGCCCGGGCTTCTTGCACTCGAAGCATGTAGGTACTTCCTTCTCCTTTTCTTTCTCTCCTTTTCTTTTTCCTTTCCTTTTTCCTTGGATTGAAATTTCTTCTTATGGGGAAACTTCCTCCTCTTCATGAATCTTCTAAATTTATGAGCAAGGAGGGCTTCTTCACCTTCTTCCTCTTCTTCATCTTCGGACTGATCAATCGAGGATTCTTCTTGAATATTAGACTTGAAAGCAATCCCCTTCTTCTTCTTGTCCATGTCCATTAATTTTTATTTTAGACTGAGCTAATAAGTCATGAGCAATCCCACTAGTTGCTCAAGAGGTAGCTTGTCCACATCTTTTGCTTCTTGAATTGCTGTCACCTTTAGATTCCATGACGTCAGAAGTGATCTAAGAATTTTATTCACAAGATCAGCATTAGATATGACTTTACCAAGACTTCTCATAGCATTTACAATATTTGTAAAACGTGTATACATATTAGTGATAGATTCATTCGGTTCCATTTGGAACATCTCATATGTGTGCACTAATAGATTTATCTTAGTGTTCTTCACTTGATCGGTACCCTCATGGGTAACTTCAAGTGTGTCCCATATTTTTTTGGCGGACATGCATGTAGAATCCTATTAAACTCACTAGGATCTAATGCACAATACAAGAGATTCATTGCCTTAGCATTGATCTTGAATTGTTTAATATCATTTTCATCCCAATCATCTTTAAGTTTTGGGATGGAAACACCATTAACCACCACCGAAAGAATATGAGGACCCTTGTCAACTACTTTCTATAAATTATAATCTATAGAATGCATATAAATTCTCATCCTAGTTTTTTAATAAGTATTATTTGTTCCATTGAAAAATGGAGATCTATTTGAGGCTTGTCCCTCAACTACACTAGTACCAATTAGGGTTGCCATAGATCTTTACTCAAGGCGGTAAAACCTATATACTGAGAACAAGGCTCTTATACCACTTGTTGCCCAATGAGCAATCCAAGAGGGCAGGTAAATTGGATCTCTAAAAATTTAAATCTAAGCTTGATAACACAAGTAGCAAACTTTACAAGACAAGATATGCAATTCAATTCAACAAGGTACTAAAATTTAAGTGCAATGCTCTAAAGTAGTAGTGCAGCGGAAAATAAAAGCAATAAGCAATAATATAAAGAGCAAGGAGGGAGAGAACAAGCAATCACAAACACCACAAGTTATAGTGGTTCGGTGCCAACAATGCACCTACATCCACTCCCCAAGATTCTCTTGGGAATTCACTATAGTCAAACGATTACAACTGATTAGTTTTCTGGGCTCACTAATCAAAACTCGACTTGTTTTACAAGGTCTACAAGTCACAACCTCACTTGGTTTTATGGGCTAACCAAGAACCTAATTGGTTTTCACAAGGCTAACCAAAAACCTCCTTTGGTTTTCCGGGCTAACCAAGAACCTCAGTAGTTTTGCGGGCTAACCACCAACGTAATTGGTTTTCAAGGCTTACCAATAACCTCACTTGATTTTCCAATAGGCTAACCAAAAACCTTTACAAGATATAAGTTGGAAAAATAAAGAACCAATGTAAGCTTTCAATAATAAAGCAAATAAGTCGATGTAGCTCGATGTAGTGTCGCTTTGCTCTTGTTAAAGCCTTTTGAATGCCCAAGATTGAATGATCTTCAATGCTCTTGATGACTTTGAATGCTTGGAGGCTTTCTTTAGCTTGTGAGTGGTTGAACCTTGAATGAATAGAAGTTAAGGCTCTTCTCTCTTCTTTTCTCTCTAAACTCTTTTTGGGTATTCAACACATACATTCTTGATTTGATTTGGAGCCTTTAAATACCTTCACAAGCCCTCAAAATCGAAATATAGCCGTTACACTTGAAAAACTAACTGTTGGGGGCATTTGGGACGAGTTCTATTTTTGAAAAAACTAGCCGTTATTGTTGCCAGAACTCCATATGTCGATACAAAATGTCGACACATGTTCTTCTTGAGTTAACACAAGTTCAAACTACTCTATTCAGATTCTCTGGAAAAATTAGTTGAGTCGACACATTCTCAGTTGAGTCGACATATTCTCAGTTGAGTCCACACATTGAGTCGATACCTTGTATCCATGTGTCGACACATCAACTGTTCCTTCAATTTCTGCAAGTTCTGTGGCTTGAAAGTTTCAGGCGATGTGTTGATC
Organism: Areca catechu; assembly: GCA_021397845.1. Classification (NCBI taxonomy): domain Eukaryota; kingdom Viridiplantae; phylum Streptophyta; class Magnoliopsida; order Arecales; family Arecaceae; genus Areca; species Areca catechu. The sequence continues at coordinate 153,522,028 of CM038052.1, forward strand.
CATGTGTTGACACCTTGAGCCAACACATAAGGTCCATGTGTCGACACATCAACTGTACCATTTGAAACATTACTGCATAGCGGCCTGAGTCGACACATCTTCTTCATGTGTCGACACATCATGTCATGTGTCGACACCTTGAGTCAACACTTCATTGAAAAATTACAGAAATTGCTGAACTTGTGCTGAAACATATTTCCATTTGCCTTAGTCATCCATTCAACCATTTCTTTGAGTGTCCAAGTCTTGTTTTGAGCAGTCATTTCATTCAACCTTGGTTCTTCAACATAAATGTGCATCTTCAAATTTTGTGAGCATCCTTTCAATGAAAACATACTTAAAGCAAATCATTAGTCCTCAAATTATACTTAACTATTTTGCTTATCATTAAAATTAATTAGTGGAGTCAACAAACATACTGAACTTGGAAAGACAAAGAGGCCGGGAGAGCGAAGGAACAACTTCGGTACGGTGGTGGGCACACAAGATTTGAAAAAAGATATGTTTTGGAAAAGGTTGCCTTACCTTTCGAAGTGACCGGCACCCGACCGTACCGTTACAGCTCCCGTGCCGATGGATTTGCACCACATGTCATCAGTCGGCAAGGCTGGCATTTAGTTTCAACTGCAACCATTCTGAATTCTGCGCTCGCAATAACTACTCCTCGGACATGTCCACGTGGCTCCCCCAGATAGGCTGGAGGAACTGCTTCACGAAGCACCGGCGATCGTGGCCATCATTGTACTGGATTCTCGTCTTTCCATGTTAGCATTGCATTTACTCCCTTCGCCCAGAGCGCCCCGTGCCAACAGGACTCGGAAGTGGGGGGCAAATGATGTAATGGATGCTAACGTGTAATCCCTGTCAGGTGCCATGTCAGAGAGAGCTGCCACGACGGATACTCCTCCTCGAACTCCTTTACCGGGCCAAGCTCCCTTAGAATATCGAGGTGGCCCAAACTGTCGGATGGGGTGATGGCTCGAAGATTTCCCTGGTGAAGTGTCATGCATGGAGGAGGAGGAGGAAATAGAAACAGGAGAGTCAAATTGATGCATTTCATTTAGCTTTTAGTGGGAGGGGTAATTACAAGATACGGTGGGCTGGGACAAGGCTCGACGGGAGGCTCGCCTCATGCCCCAGCTGATCTCCTTACCTAGGGGCCTTTAGCTTGATGGGAGCTGCCCCTTGGCTCACCTTGCACCTCAGATTGAACGCCTCACTTCCCGGACTGTTTGCTTTGCCTGAGGAAAGGCGGATGCACTATAGATGAGTGGTAGGCTGGCTCCACCTCCAACCTCGACAGGGCTTGCTGTAGGCCCTGCACCAAGGTTATCAAAACTTCAACTTGCTAGGAGAGGTATTAGAACTGATTGATGGTGATGACCGGGGTAGTTGATGGTTCTACCTCTTCTCCTACTAGAAGAATTTATAGGGTTTTGTATGGTGCTCCCAAGCTTTGGAAAGACTTGGAAGGCCATGACAGCAATGTTCGAGATGATCCCTGGGTGCTTGGAGACGTGCCAAGCAATTTCTGGAGGTATTCCAGGGGGTTCATGATGTATTCATGGATGTCTAGGACAGGTTTGGGAGCTTAAGGTTTATTAGTTTCCAAGGCTCCTAAGTCATGTTAGGTCAAGGGGCTTGATCTAGGGTTGAAAAAATATGTGAGATATGGATGTACATGGGCTCGAGTTTGAGTATTTTCTCATTGACTTATTGGAGAGATTTTTGAGAGATTGTAACATAACCCAGTTGCGTTATGGGGTTTGGGTCCAGGTCTAGCTGGCTTGCCCCTAAGTGTGAAAGGAGGTTTAGTTAGTTAGTAGGTTAGCTTAGTTGGTTGGTTAGTTAGTTGGTTAGTTGTGACCACTTGGAAGCCTAACTAACTAAGGAGTCGTAACCTGTTTGGTCCTAGGAAGCCTGACTACCCAAGAAGACTAAGTCCAACAAGAACCTAACCACTCAAGGACATAACCACCACCCATCTATATAAGGAAAGAGTGTGTGTGCATGAGGATCTTGGGAGGACCGTGGGGCTTGGCTCACGGTCTTGGTGAGAGAGAGAAAGGCGTGAGCGTGAAAGGCTTGCGATCTTGGGCTTGGTATGTGAGACTTCTTGGGAGTGGCTCACGGTTTTGGAGAGAAGGGTGCATGCATGAGGCTTGGCATGGGGCTTCTTGGTTTAGAAAGAAGGGACACCATCTTGTAATAGCAGCAAGGATTTCTTCTCCAATGGAATAAAAGCAATCTCTCTTTTCTCCTAAATCTCTCTTACATCTCTTCTCTTATATCTTCTTTGCATATTGAATCCAAGAACAGGTTGTTGCTGGTTTCTTGAATCGAGAAGGTTGATTCTTGACTCCCCCTCTTGCTTCCGTGGTATAAGCTCTGATCCGAATTCCCAACAAGTGGTATCAGAGCTGGTAGAATCTCTATAGAATTGGAGGCAAGGTGGCCAAGGTTGTAGATGTCTCGGTGGGAATAGAAATGATCATCCTCTTACCTTTGGCCATGGCATGGACAAGAAACAAAAGATGTCCAAAGACAAACCCCAAGTCTTAATGAAGTTTATGGGCATCGGGATCCTTTCTCTAGCACCAATATGTTGCCATGTCGGGAGGTAGTGCTGACTTAGGCTTGAGGATGGCTGGAGCTGAGGTGGCTGCTGATTGAGAGCCAGGTCTCACAATGGCCTATCATTGGGAGTCGGTCCTACAAGATAAAAAAGGATCAGAAAGCCTACACTCGAGGGTTTCCTGGTGGTAGACCCTTCAATGCCTAGGTCAGACTCTTGAACAAGCAAAGAGAGGAGACTTGGAGTCCCCTCTAGAATTGGGAATAGAAAGAGAGAGGAATCGGAGAAGGAATGAAGGAGGGAGATGGAATGAGATCTATAGAAGAAGGAACACTCAATGCATGTAAGGTCTGCTTCCTGGAAGAAGGCATACTGGTGAGTGGAGTTATGAAGGCCTAGACACCTTGTGGATGATGGAAAGTATTTTGGGTAGGCTTGCAAATGTCTTGATGGATACTTAGATAGATGCTCGTGGAGTTAGGGAGCTTAAGGATGTGCTCTTAGGATTATTGCTCTCAAGAGGTGGGGGTTCTCGGCTCCGCTTTGCCTCGCCTTCTTTGTTGGCTTGCTTACCATTGCTTTGGGCATCTCTTTTTGAAGGTCCCCAGGAATAAGTTATATAAATGTACCTGAAACCTAAAGATAGGGAAGAGGTATGCTGTGTGCTGCTAGGGAGTGGCATCAGGCACAACCCAGCGGTAGCAAGTACGCTCATGGTAGGGGCCATACTATGATTGGTAGAGCAGGAAGTGGTGATGGCATGGTACATCCCCGTGTTTGGACATTCCTCAAGTAATGAGCATTTATGATGGCTACTCCTGGAGAAGGCGGGGATGGATCTGGCAACGACCATGTCCCGCAGTAGATAGGTGAGTGCATGATTTGATGTTCAGGTGGAGAGGCATGGAGAGGTAGCTCGGATACCTAAATCAGCAGAAGCATAGCTGGTGATGACTGGATCTTTTGGGTGCCATGTTGGCCCAATCAAGCTCTGACATATCAGGGAGTGCACCACCGGATCCGCCCCTCCCTAACCAAGGTGCTGAGCCCTTCCAAAGACTTCCCCCACTTAGATGCCAGATCAAGAGAGATGGAAGCATGGTCATTCTTCCCCCTGGCCTAGTTCAGCACCATGACTGGGCCCTGACCCACTAGGCCCCCTCCACTTAGGCCTACAACTATGGGCCCAGTTCAAGTGGGCTTGGCCCGACCCAGGATCTAGCATCGGAAGGTCTGAATGGGCCGCCCCCATAGCCCAGCCCGCATCCTCATCCAACACTAAGTCGACCAGGATAGAGAAGGGTGACTCACCTCGCACCGACATCTCCACCGCCGAGTCAGATGATCCTGGCTGCACCCCGTGAAGTTCCGATGAGTGCCGAGGAGCCACCTTCACCGGCTTCTACCACCCCTTAGAGTCTGAAGGGGAGCTCAGAGGGGAAGCTTGCTTTCCATCTGAATCAGCACTCACCACGACCGCCGCTTCCACCTGAACCCCTAACTTCTTTTTCCCCCTAGCCAATGCTAGAGTAGCTCTAAGCGGGCAAATCCTGGTTGTGACCCTCCAGGGGCCAAGCTGGGGCTGCGCCACCCGACTCCTCTCCTCCACAGTTCCCGGATCCACCACCTTCTCCAGCCTAACATCCATAGGTTGAGTCTCCAAATTATTTTTGGGGCATGGAGAGTAGGAGCGACCATCAGAGGATGGTCATCCGCCTCATTACACAAACCTCCACATGTCCAATCTGGTGGTAATGGAAGCACACCACAGGGAGGTTTTCGTAGACGAATCCTTGCCAAAACATAGAGCTCTTCCCATTGATAATTACTCTAAGCTTCAGAGGTAGAGAGGAGTCGATCTCGACCCGAACCCTCGCAAAGCTGGTCTTCTTAAGCTGCTCAGTAAAGTCATCAATGGGGATTGTTGGCTTCTTCCACCATACTCAAAAGTCTATGGGTAGATCGAAACTCAATAGGCAATCCGGGCAACTACATCCTCACCATCGTCATTTTAACAGAGTTGGTCCTCAGCATGAAATCCAGCACCCAGGTTCCATGGCCAATAGTTGGCTAGTGACAATCCATGGGCCACCATGCAAGATGGTGTCCATTTCCTCCTTCGATTTAAACCGGAATAGTAGATGGTCTTCAGCCAGGGAGAAAGACTCAACTTCATTTTGGACTTTATCCTTAATCCTAAAGTCCCTCGCACCCAATCTACTAGAACTCGTCAGCCCAAGCTCCGTGCCAGCAGTGCCACCCGATCCCACTAACCCCCCGGCCTCCTCCATCTCATGCTCCATGAACTCAAGAATTTTGGTGAAGAAATGGCTGAGCTAGTCAATCTCTGTCTTAGAGACCTTGTTGGCCATCCACAATAGCTACCTCGGTTGACCCCCAACCACTTTAGCCTAGCTCTGACTCCCTTGGCCGGAGGAGGAAGGCTGCCCGGACCTGTCATTCCCCTGCTTCGCTCTGCCCTCCCTTCAGAATCCAGCACCCACCACCTGTTCCAGAGAGGATCACAACGAGGATGAAAAATGAATCAAAGCCCACTCACCGCTCACACAGCGCTTCTCCCTTGCTTTCTTTTCTATTATTACTCGGCCCATTGCCTCGACCAGCACCTCCACTCTTTCTTTGAGACGGGCAATTGGTTCGGCCCAAAAATCCTCTTACAAAGAGAGATATAAACATGCTATAAAGTATGAAGACTCTACTAGCTCATGAAAGAGGTGATGGAGAGCTTTCTTCTATCTCGATGATCACTGCAAAAATACCGTGGGGAGTTTCCAGACCAAAGCTCCCAAATTTCTTGAATTATTTTTTCTCCTAAAATATTTTTTGATGTGCTTCACTTCTTCTACGGTTCTTTTTCCTTTTTTCTTTTTTTTTTTTAAGAATCGGATGCATTAAATTAAATTAAATAAGAATAGATATATCCATGAAAATCAAAAAATAAAATATCTAAAAATTGAACTAAAAGATCAATTGTAAAGATCCATAAAATTGATTCTGTATGATTAACTATGTAAGATATCATTTAATCAGCAATACTATTAGTCTTTCTATAAACATGTGAAATAGTAATAAAAAACATAGAGAACAACATCTTCTAACAGTTCTGTAGTATAAAATGCAAATTACCAACAGCAAGACGTGGATTAGATGGCCAGCAAATCATTGTCATAGAGTCACCTCTAAATAGATATATGAAGCCCCAAATATGCATGTAGCATAGCTGCACGCAATTTTATCACTGGTACTATAATATTATAGATTCTAACTCCACCTTCTACAATAAAAACACCACTAGCACCTCTTCTATGGTTCTTCTTGAATGTTGCTTATAGTTGCCATGTTTGTTCCATGCTTAATTAGGTGTACAGATTGCATGCTTTAGGTTCAAACCGAATGCATAAAACTTGCCATTTCAGTGTTATTTTCTATTGGTGGTTTCATAGCTTTCAATTATGTGCAAAATTATGCCTTGGCTATATATTTTGTTCGTCATCCTTTGTTCATGCTTGAATACTCGAATCATACAAAATTATGCTAGATAATGAACTTTGGACCGGCCCATTTTCAGTCCTACTTGTAATGAATAATGTTCCATGATATTACGAATTTACCACTTATCCCATTACCCATGGATTTTATTTCCTTTTTCGCATCTCGTTGAACTTGTGTGGGGGCTTCAAGAGGTGATTCACCTCCCTCTCAGCTTATCTGCAGGCCATGTGATTCGGGGGATCCCCTTGGTGCGGTTCTCCAAGATTTCTCCTGGCATGGGAACTGTAACTACCAGGAGGTCCAGGATCAAGACAAAAGCTTTCATTTCGCGTCCGTGGAGTCATGCATGAGTCTGTTGGACTTGCTATCCTCCTGGGCCTGACGGTGATGGGTTGGAGGGTGGCAACAAGTTGGAAGGGTCCAACCTTTTGATTATGGACATCCCAACCTTCTTGGCAGGACCTGAGTAAGACATATCCTACCCTGCGAAAAAAAATTGAAATTTCATAATAAATCAATAAATAATAATAATAATAATAATAATAATAATATAATTTTTATTTTATAATAATTATTGAAGCAAGAGAATAATTTAAAAAGGTTAATCTAGGATAATTAGGTAGCAAGATCTAAATAAGATAACTAATTAGAGTCTCATTGGTCGAATCCCTGGATCTAACAAAAGTTGAATCAGTCGTCATTTTGGCTTCCTATATTTTTGCTGATGTTGTACGAACTTAAAAGCTTCCAAAGTTGTTTCCGAAGATGAAAGGCCTCCAAGTTGCACGAAGATTGTTATAAAGTTGTACCATGATGAGAGTTCGCACCAACAACACAACTAGTTGAGAGTAAAATACTGGAAAAAAAAGGTTATACTTTACTCATCATGTAGGCTTTTTATTGTAGCGTGACCTAAATTGCAACCACATAAAACACTATTATGCAAATTAGCTCTGTTAACAGTAGATGATTGTCCAATGCCATTGGAGGAGCATAGCGGAGTCTTGGAAGGCTTCATATATGCTATTGTGGTCATTAGATTCGGTCTCGATCGGATCAATGACTAAGCTGAAGCAGCAACGAACAATCATAGACAAAAATGCTAGATGATTAGAGCATCCCAAAATTAAGAGATCTATAGGCAACTTCCAAGAAGAAGACGGTCACGGTCAAGTAGCCGCAAATCTCCAGAACGAACACTTACTTGGTACCAACACTTACTCGATACCGATACTTATTCGGTACTGACTATTTACCTTCACTGATTACATTACCGGTCATGACTCATGGAAGACTGAGACATCCATCTCAGATTAATCAAGTTACCGACTACTCGGTAATGATAACTTACCAAAACCGACTACTTCATCGCCAACCAGGAAGACCAGCAAGGAAAAGACGAAGCCGATCGAGTAGCAGCTCCTTCCCAAACATAGTAGCTACCACCTCCTAGATCGATACTAATTTAGTGCCAACTATTTATCCAGACTAACTACTCGGGATCGACTAGCTACCTAGGTAAACTTGATTGGGTCTACCAACATACAGCATCAAAACTTCTTTGCCAGTAGTATGCCATCCCATCTATTCAGAGTCCCTGATGCTTGAAATGCAAACAACCTCCAGTTGTTCCAATTAAAAATCGTAGCAGACAAGATTACTGCAATGGTCACTATCTTAATAGAAAAGATACGGAAGACAAGATCTTGCCACCTTTATAAAATCTATCACACATGTCAAATGAGACTACCTCCCAGATGACATTCAATTACTCCGTGTAATTTTATAAATTGGTAAGAGGAGGCCCCGACCATATAACATATATCACCTCTTTACATGCTCATTCAGTCACCACCATGATTCTCTCAGCTTCGATTGCTATTGCCTATATCTTATCCTTCTCGTTGACTTGAGCATTGGAGGGTCTCGCTGGAAATCCTGATCCAGGAACTATTCTTATTGATTTATGATTGAGAGCTACCAGGAGCAGCACTCAATTCTACCCTGAGAAGATCGAAGGATTCTCAGGTACCACTGCAGTCCAACGAAGGATGATTTGATGGCAACATATACTATTTCATTCCTCAAAAGAACCTATTATTGTTTTGGAGAGAGATTTCAAAATAATAATTATTTGGATTTTTGAAGTCTCGGCAATACATGAAGACATCCATCCAATCTTCGAAGATGCGAACCGCTTTATCTCTATGTTGTAAGATAACTCATTCAGGTAGCTTATCATCCATTGAACTACACCGGTTCAATAATTTGGGATGCATGATTTATTGTACCTCGATTATAGTGGCTATATTTATGCGAGAGTTTTTGACATCTTTCTGCTTTAGTCTCCGAAAAACGGTGCGCACTCCGTGACATCAATCACCGGGTTTTTCACTGCAATTAGGCATCCAAGTCAACAAGCACAGTGCCATCAAGTAAGCTAGAGTACAGTAGAGTAACCAATGTTCCAATTTTTGTTTTTCGCATCTTTTCCCAATCAATTTCCTCTTCAAAAACACAGTCATAAATATTAATTACACATCATTCCTAAGAGTTATCTCACTCCATTCTATCAACTCACCAGCAATCCCCGGACCTCTCCCAGCTTTTGACATGACACTCCTGGCATTTTGTTTACTACAGAACAACAAGAGAAAAACAGTGGCAGTAGGTCATGCTAATTGAACAATTGACACCAGGAGCCGTTGATGGCCATGCCAGAAAAGGTCATTTTACGAATATTTTGTTCTGGCGAATGCTAAGCGGGCCTGATCCACCGCCTCCTCTGTCACATCTGCAGCTAAGATTTTAATCAAAAGGCCTAAGACTTCAGCATTATTCTCTGGATCCAAGGTATATCGTGGGTGGGACCTGGGGAATACCTTGGTGCGTGCTAATAATGAAAATTATCTAAAATGTTGATTCCCATGGATGTATTTACAAAATGGAAACTATCTACAATGTTGATTCCCATGGATGTATTTACACTCGACTGCTTTAATTTACCTGATTTACGAGAAAGAAAACAGAAAATTATTCAATTTGGAAGCACCGCAAGCCTAGGAATTATGTAATTCGTCTGATTTCATATCAGATTAACCATGCTGGTTATCTGAGAAGGTTTCTTATCAAACAACCAGGTAGATGGGAGGGGCCCGAAACACTAATTATTTATGCTGAGCTTAAAACCCCGCAATTGGTCTTTTTGTCCCAATTGTCATTGCTTGAACTAGTACGAAGCCACGAATCTCTTTGTACCTCTTCATCCCTATGCTCTGATTTGTATCGTTGATGAAACCATCATCTCGAGCATCCAAACAACATCTTTAGTTATGTGTTGTCCACCGAAGATCCCGCTACCATCGTGGAGCATGCCATGTTTTCACATCTTCAATTTGTGCAGTAAATAATCTTCTATCAGTGAATACCTCCGTTACCCAGTTGCACCCAAAACACATTCTACATATTCATCATGGCATTATATAAGGCATTACTTTTCCCTGGACGTGACACTTTCATCAGGTGCATACAAATTTTCATGTATTTTGATTATAGAATTTCCCTTTGTTATCAGATATTTTAACCTACAATGGAAAACACTTGTTTTTCTTCAAAGCGCACAAATATTTCCCATCCATAACATCACAGACCAAGTCAAAGCCTCGACAGATATTCTCTTTCGAATCTATATCCTATAAAAGCATTTCAAAAAAATATCTGGAAACAATGCGGATATCTGCCCAAAAAAAAAAAAAGAATTAGACATGTCCCATTGATCAGGACTCCAGTAATTTGGTCAGGAGAAATGGTAAAGAACATTTCCATTTTGTTATTAACCCATTGATAAACCAGAATAATATGGTTTAGATGCAAAACAAGTCTGAGCATTAAACCCAATGTTGCATTCCCCTTGCATTTGTGTCACAAAGTTGTCAGAATAAACGTGGACAGGATAATATCTATCCATCTAGATCCGTTCTAATATCCAGAATATTATCTATCCATCTAGACGTTCTCGTATCCAAATGTATCTATATCTAAATCCATATTTATATCCATTAAAGAAAAACATAAACACTAATGATATAATCAATATCGAAATACTGATTTTGTTTGTAATCCTTTATAAACACTAATGATACATCGCTCACAAGCTTTTAAAGAAAGAAATGGCTATATTAATATGTTAATTTACCTTTTGCTCGATGAAATCTTTAATTTTATGGTAACAAAATTTATCTACTTACATCACCATTTTATATTCAAACTTTCAAAATCCTATATGCATCAATATCAAATATGCATTAGTAATCTATATCCATTTAGAACAAATATTTGTATAAATTTTTGCATCCGTTTATATCCATATCAGTATCTATGCACTACAACCATTCTGGTAAAAGACAACGCTAAAAAAAGATCTTTCCCGATGCTTTAAAGCATTTCTAAAAACCATTCCAATGCTTTAAAAAGCATCGCAAAAATATCGAGAATGCAGGCACGGAGAAAATTTTTTCCAATGCTTTAAAGCATCGATGACATTTTTTAAAAGCATCGGAAAAAACCTACTTTTGCCAACACTTTTCTCCATGCTTTAAAGCATCGAGAAAAACCTTGCTTTTCCCAATGCTTTTCCCGGTGCTTTAACGCATCGAAAAAAATCCTGTATTTTCCAACTCTTTTCTCGATGTTTTAAAGCATTGAGAAAAATTCTGTTTTTTTCAACGCTTTTTCCGATGCTTTAAAGCATCAAAAAAATCCAATTTTTTAAAAATTAAAATAAATAATTTGTAAAAATAAAATTGTACATATATTTTCTGAATCTATATAATAAAATCATAACGAACATAAAATGACATTACTAACATTCTTCACATAGAAATTAAAATTTCATAAAAAAAATTCATTGTAATACAATATAAAAAAGTTTATTACAATCTAGATTTTAACAAAATTAAAAAATATATGAAGTAGAAGATATAAAATAAAAAAAATCGAGGTCAATGACCTGCAGGAGGAAGGTCATCCTGTCCGCGAGAATCTAATGCTCCAGATGCATGTAAAAAATATTTAAAATGCTTAAGTTACAAACCTGTTAATGAGAATATATTATATACATCATTGATTTAATATAACAATATATATTTAATAATATATGTATTTACTTGATGTGAAACAAACATATGTACGACAGATGTAAGCCACTCAATGTGCTCTCTCATGCTCTCCATCGCTGCTCTATTGATGGCAATGTGTTCTCTCATGCTCTCCACCGTTGCTCTATCACTCTGTCACATCTTCTCTATCTCCTTCTCAAGTTTGCGAATACGTGTATCCTAAACACCCTTTGCAGCATCACGAGAAAATCTACTAACCGTAGATAACTGAGTGGGGGTGACTCCAACTCCATAACCCCTCACTCGACCGCAGCGCTCCGGCCCCATCAGCTCCTTAAACACTTCAACCTTGATGCGACCACTGTGTGTAGATGTTGTAGACTCATCGACACGTTCCGCAATAAGAGTTGTAGCTCTTTCCTGTATTAATTTAAAAAAATTAATTAAAATGACTAAAAAAATCTAATTAAAAACATTACATTAAATAAATTATAATAAATAATTACATATATGTCTCTCGATTTATCTTTGACAAAAATATCATCACGGTGAGTATGAGTCATCCGGTAAAACTCCACCTCATTAGGTTCCGATTCATGTTCAATCCATTTTCCTACTAATTAGTTTAGGTGCAAATTGTGCATACTTATACAAAGAACATCAAATAAACATCTTTAGAAACATAAACAAGGCAAAGCTGAACATTAATATTCTCCGTACATGAACTACAGTTGTAGCTATGCCAAGGTACATTTCAGAGCAGTTGAATAACACAGGCCCTGCAGAAATTTTATTGAGTGTAACTATTACCATAAAACTTATCCTTGACTTACATAATCACATACTCTATCCTGCAACAATGAAACTGCAGCTTTGTCTGTAAACCAAGTGAATTTACCATCCTTTAGTGAAACCATCTCAACAGGCAGCATATTTGATGAACTTTGTCCACTCCCTAGAGCCTTATGTACCGCACCAGCTTTACCAGCTCCAGTGACCACAAGTGCAACATATCCCAACGAGTTAATTACCGGGAAAGTGAAGGTTATTCTCTCTGGTGGCTTTGGGGAGTCCTTTATGAAGGTAAGCCATCGCTGGTTCTCATTAAGGAGAGGGTGCTCAGGAAAAAGAGAAGCTACATGACCATCAGGGCCCATTCCCAACAACATGAGATCAAATTTCGGAAACCCAGTTGTTGAGGATACTGCAACCACCCCTGTCCTAACCAGTTGCTTCAGACAGGACTCGTAGTCGTCAGCAGCACCCTCAGCTGATAAGGAGTCATTGATTGCATAAACTTGACCTGGAGGAATTGGGACCAACAATGCAGATCTCAACTACCATTACATAGAGTCGTGAAAAGTGAAATAAGATACTAAGAAAAATTAAAACTTGCAGGTTTGTAATGTATCTCTCATCACTTTGGTATTCTCCGTGCAATAGAAAATGATTTCAAGTCACAACTAAAAAACACAGTAGGAAAAATGGAATTAAGAAGTTGAAACTGTAAGCTAACTCAATCAACAAATTATCGAATCGATAGCTGAAATTAATCAACAGGTCAATCAACTTCATATGAACATTGAATGTCCAAATTAATAATTATATTCCCCAATCTAAGATTCTAAATATTCAATATGACCATCTTCTAAAACTTAATTAGAAATTCTAGCTGTATTTCATACCTCAGCAGCTGTCCAGAATAAACTTGTAATTGAATTGACCAAGGCAAACAGAACAAAATACCAATATGAAATATAACACAGTGAGCAAAGTCTGATAAATTTTTGACACTACTTATCATCTTTATTATCCATTTCTATTTGCATCAGTCAAGTGATCAAATTGAGTAGTATCTTTCAGCTGTTTGCTGAACCAAATAGTTTTGGTCTGAATTTAGCAGGGTCAGATGGTTCTTAATATTCTCAAAGGGTCCTTGAGGGGTTTCCTTTGAATCTGTTAGAATTTGAATGACTTCAACACCTAGTAGAAATTGAGCCAAACCAGGAGTATGTAGGGTAATGTTGTGATGAAAAGGGAAATGGCCTATTTATTTGTATGTAAGCACTGTTCGGTAAGGGACTACCCCCAGGGTAGAATTTAACTTAATTTCTTGTTGTTAATCTAACAACACTTTCACTTTATACGGGACCTAGATGCTTCAAGCTTAAACTGAAAATAGAGGCACTGTGCAGGACAATACTTGGCAGCACAAAACTGAGAGGATGGAGACCGAGATCAAGCAGATGCGAGAAACAGCTGAATAGGGCTGTCAAATGGGTGCACTATTCATGAGTAGCTTGTGTTCAGTTTCTACTCAGCATCAACTCACTTGGAATTCGAGCTTGATATACCTTGAACTATAATGTAAAAGAAAAGATTATACTACTAATCTTCAAAAATAAATTTTTTAATGTTATTAAAGCTTTGCCTGAAAAGGTTGAACTCAGCCAATAGACTAATATCTACCAGCTGAAGCAATGAATTTATGGGAAAGCCATAAGTTGAATACATGTGCAAACCCTCCCCAATATCCTCTCTTGCTCTCTCGACAATGGCACTGCCATCATCTTCTACTCTCTCTCCTCTGCCTCTCTCTAGGTCTCAGTTCCAGTGGCTGTCGAGAAGGGGACACCATCTCTAAACAAGTACAACTGGGTTGATTTAGACAGGATGAAACCCCAGCAAGAAGTAATGGATATGGTGTCTGGAAGAGGGAGCACATATTCTTGCACCCTAGTCATTGGCTCAATAACCTACTATGCCTTCTCTCTCCTTCCCTTCCTCCTGCAAGTCTGATGAAAATCTTACATCTTCTTAGTTACATTGGTGATTGAGAGCCACACAAAGCCACCAGCCGTTGTCCAACAGCTGCCCCTTCTTCTTCTCTCCCATCTTTTAATGCCTCCACTACTCCTCACAGTGTATCCAACCCTAGTTGGAAGCAGGTTAAGCAAGCACAAGCACAGTTTGAAATGAAAGTTTGAACAGAAGAAAGCAAGCTTGAGTTGGCTCAGGATTAAATGAGCATAGTTCAAGCCGAGTATTTCTAGCTTGTCTCAATCTCAATCTGTGTATAGTTTGATTTTGAGCCAAACAGAGCTAGGCCCAACTCACTTATGTTTAGCTAGTTCATACACTTCAGTCAAGCAGTATTTTGAGGTCCTACAAAACAATCTAGGTGATGCCTGTAGCAGGCTAGAAACATGATAAAATTTTAAACACATTTGCCGATCTGTGTAACAACATGCCATTATTCGTAGCATGAACACCTACTCAAAATACCTGGTATGTAAGGTGGAATTCCTATGTTTGAAAAAGAAAGATTGGCAAGGGTAAGCAAGGGTAGCACTTCTTCACCTCTAACCAAAATTTAGAGGAACCTACCATTCTCTTGGAATCCTTGCGCATGGACAATGATGCTCTTTCATGATAACACTGAGGTTGTGAAAGGAGTTCTCTAAAGCTTCTGATTTAGTTCTAACATAAAATCTACCCAGGGTCCGGACCAAATTCCATCAAACAGTTTTAGCAAACAACTATGAAAAGAGAGCTTAAACTCTTAGCAAGCAAAACTAATGGATTGGATGGCCTTTATTTGGAGTTGATTTCCCTTGGCCCAAGGATGAGATCAAGGCTGGGTTATAAATCTCTTAATTTTCCACAATTCCATAAGTTATTGGGCTACTAAATGCCACAAGGAGAACAAGTTGACGTGTTGGCAAAGAGAGATAAAAAAGGGTCCTTCACAGTGGCGGACCGTGGGGGGCGGGGGCGGGGGGGGGGGGGGGGGGTGGGGGGGCGGGGCAAGGTGGGGCATTGGCCCCCCTAATTTTTTTTAAGTTTTTTTTTTATAAGTTAATTTTTTTTTTGGTAAACTTTTAAATATATACAAGGATGAATCGCCGGGAGGGCAAGGAAGCCCCTTGGCCCCCCCTAATTTTTTTTACTTTTTTTATAAATTAAGATTTTATGTAAACTTTTAAATATATATATTTATACATTTGGCCCTTTTAAACTTGGGGATATTAAATATAACTTGAAGAATTTTAAAAAAAAAATTAAAATGAAACAAATATTATAAATCAGCTTTCTTTATTTGAAAGTTAGATCACTACCAATTTTATTTTTTATTTTCATTAAATTTTTTTCATATTTTTTCAGAAGAAAACATAATTTTCTTTTTGTTACTCGACCAGTGCCCGTCTTTAGAATTCGCAAGCCACTGTACGCAGTCAGCACCATCCCATTCACCACACCGATGGATAAAATGATGGATGGACTTGTCATGTGATGTGATCGACGAGAACGCTCTTACGACGAGACCAGGCGGTTGCGCATACATAAGGCCGGATACCACCGATGCGCTAGCATATGACTACCATCTTGGTAGCCTTCGTCAGCCTCGTCGCACTGACGAGCACTGCGTGCGGTGAAGCCGCGCACCGTCTTAGCGACCGGATCCATCGTGTAGCATAATCGGATCTTGGAGGGCACGGACGGGTGGGTGCCCATCATGTGTCAGGCTCCCACCAATATTACTGCACTCACATCCCATCGTCTTTGGCACCATCGCTCGATGAATGTCACATCCCGTTGTGCAGCGCCAACAGTACTCGGCGCGACGCTGCAACTACTGTGGCCGCACCGCGCACATTCTTTACGAGTCCTTAACATTTATTACTCTTCCAGTTTCAACTACTACTATAAAAAAAATATTTTCAAAAATAAAGATTGTCAAGACCAGATTATGCAATAAGATGGAAGACGATGCTTTATCAATTATTTAGTCACTTATATCGATAAAAAGATAGCTGAAAATTTTACGATAAATTTCATTATTAATGAATTTAATCTTATGAAATAAGATAGATATAATTTAAATAATATTTATAAAAAATATATTTAAATTAATTTTAATTATTTATTAATATTATTTATTTTTATATTTTTTTTGGCCTTCCTTAGAAAAATTAGTGTGGTTCGCCCCTGGTCCTTCATATCTATAGTGTCAAGTATGGTTGCCACCAAATCTTCATATGAAAACAATATATCAACAATATGGTAGTTGACATAGTGATGATGAAATGACACAATCAAGTCATTTGCTACTATCATCACTTGAAGCCTACACGTTTGGTCACATTTGCTACTACCATCACTTGAAGCAAGAGATCTTCCAGTTCGATGATAAGTTAATGAAGCCTGAGAACATTGCCCTCCGGAAATGGAGAATTTTTCAAAGCCTATGCACCCCAAAAATTGTTCATGATTTGATTGTATGGAAGAAGTCAAGGATATGCTAAACACAGGCTTGTGATTTCTTGACAGATTCAAAATGGATAGTCCAATAGTAGCTAAAAGTCAAGATGCATAATTGGCAGGCAAAGGAAATGACAAGTCACGGTGGACAAATGGTACCAAGGTTATGATGAGCGCCATGGTGTGCAGGGACCTCCGTTGACATTATCACAGAACATCATTATGGGCCTGTTAAGATGTCTGGAAATCTTATCCAGTGGTACCATCTCTTTCCTGTTGAAGAAAGCTAACAAAGGAGGCAAGCTATCAAAGGGGGTTTAAGCGTTATGGGATACCACGGATTATTATCCCTAAATCTCAGAAATAAGAAAAATCACCTTTCTGATTGAATCAGTTTATTCAAGGTTAATGGATTCCCAAGCATTGCACCTACTCTAGGAACTTTGAAGAGGGGATATGCATCATTGGATAACATGATCCTGCACCCAAACTGGACCCTAAAGGTTTGCTTTAGCCTATTGAGATAGCAGTCAAATATTAGTCTATTTAAGGGCATGATTAGTGCACTCCAGGTGATTGGAAGTAAAGGCTATAGGTTGCCAAAAGTGACTAATTAAGCAATCACAACCATGGGAATCATTCAAAGCATTTTCAATTGAGAACCATATTAATTAATCAGATCATAACAGCACTACATACTTATCTGGCATGGAAATAAGACCAAATGCTACATGATGTGTATCTAGATTTTTCAGGCTGCTATAAAATTTGTCCACCATAAGTTCCAGTAAATTTTCCACAATATGCATCTAAGTTTTCCATAAGTCTCTCTCACATTCAATATCTTTCTCTAAGAACAATGATGGGAGAAATCCCAGCCAAAATCCAGGGAAGGACAAGACTCAAACTTGAGTCTTTGGTACCAACATCCAAATACTTTACCATTTGCAACAGATAGCATCCTCTTTCCCCTTCAATATCAACTCCCTTTTTTCCCACATTTGAAATTCCACATAAATTTATGTCATCCTCATCATCATCGGCATTTAATATTTATCTGTATCCCTTTGTAATGAACAAATCTTAAAACCCATTACTCTTGGTTTCCCTATGTGGTCATGGGTGTCATGTTGGCCTCTTCTTGAAACACATGTATGGCTTTCATACAAAACTTTCCACTGCCTATCCACGATTTTTCAGCATCACAATGGTTAAGGCCTTAAGGGTGACACACCTAATCCACACTAGATGATTTAGACTCTAATTGTTCCAGAGCATTGACAATTTAGACCAACCAAGGTAAGTATTCATTTCAGGGTCCATCTAAGCTGCTTGACATACACATGCTTTTGACATTTTAACTTGCTGGATTCTACTCAATTTAAGGACATCTGTTGAAGTTTAACTGCAAGTCAAAGAAGAGCTTGTCAGGTTTGAAATTATTGAGCTCCATAAGGGACATCATGAGCTTCACTTCCAATACCGTCCTTCCCTCCCTTACTAACCCAGTAATCTGTCTTCACCACAACCTTGCCTGAACTCTGAAGTGCCATGCATGAGCAAATGACATGACTTTTAGATGGACAACATGTACACCATGTTTGATTTTAGAAGATAGTACCCACAGAATACTAAATGCATAGTTCATAGCTCAGAATCCAATCGACAAATTACATAAGTAACAAAAAATTCATTGGAACAACTTGCATTTTTGGAGAAAGGGAAATCTTCACAAGATTCCAACACCTAGTCTCTATGTTTCAGAAGCAAGTGCAACTCTTGATGAATTTAAGCCCAATTATTTAACATAATAGCTTATAGCATGACTTTTGAATAGTTTTAGCATGATTTGAATATATTATAATGAGTCTATTTGAGTTGGGTCCAAGTTCTAGAATCAGAGTACAGATCTCGTCTTGATGTAAATTGGTTTTTTTGTTAAGTCTAAATCTTACTTAACCATGTATGCAGCCACAACAAAATAATTCAAACAAGATAATAATTCTCAACATGCATTTGCCCATCTTTTCTACTAATTCTGATGGAATAAATGATCGCATTTAGACATTGTACTGGCCCATTTGAAGACAAGCCCAAAATCGGCCAAGTAGAACCTGTAGTTTCGAATAGGATAGGCTGGTGCGATGGAACAGTTCCCTCAAAAAACAAGGATGCAGTTCCCTAAAAAACACCAATGAAATGGTTAGACGTGGACAAGAATGGTCGTTAGTTTTTGGTTTGAAAAGATATGACCTTTGGTCAAAGGGGTGCATGCTTGCCTTTAAAAAGCATGCATGGGGCCATGGGTGTATTCCATTCCAAAAGGTTCTGCCCATTGCTTTTGTCAAACAAGACGAAAGTAATAGCAACCCCATCAAATCTTTTTTGTGGTTACTCTATTTAGGAAGTAATTTGCAGTACTTAAAGCCTGTCCCTAAAAATTAAGAGATAAATCTGCATAAGCCATCATAGATCTGGTCATATCCATGAGTATCCTATTTCCTCTTTCTCTACTCCATTTTGTTCCCAAGTATATGGCATAGTATTTAAATAGTGAATCCCATTTTCTTTTTGTTTCCATGTACTGACCAACTTTATCATTGTTAAGCATCTTTATAGGTCTCCCTAATTGGATCTCAACTTCTTTCTTGTATTCCTTGAACTTTTCCAATGCTTCAAATTTGTGTAATTAAACATACATATCCAAATCTTTAAAAGTCATCAACAAAGGTGACAAAATATTGCATTCTCCTATGTGTCTTTACCCTCATGGATCCACACCCATTGGAATGGATAACTTCTAAAAATTCTTTAGTGTGCCAATGTTTCTTACACAGCCTCTTATTCATTTTACCAAGAATGCAAGGTTCACATATGCCATCATCAACTTTTCCAAAGTTAGGCAATAATTCTATATTACTCATTCTTAACATTTTATCCTAATTAACATATTCTAACCTTAAATGCCATGTATAAGGACTAATAAAAGTAGGCTCAAACAAGTAAGAAGAAATACATGTGTTGTTATTATTAATCATAGTTAGATACAGACCATCTACCTTTTTTGCTCTTATGATAACATGACCATCCTTCCTACTAGTTACACGATTGAAGGCAAACCTCACTTCATATCCCTTCTCGTCAAGTACAGACACCAACATGAAGTTCCTTCTAATAGTAGGTGCATACAAAACATTAGGAAAAACTAATACTATCACATGACTCTACAATCACCAACCCAAGTACATTACAGTAGGTGTTATTGCCCGTGAACAATCTATGCTCACCTAGGGATAATGAAGACATGTTAACAAAATTGTCTCATGACTACACACATGCCTTGTTTCCCCGCAGTCGATCCACCAATTGCACTTTGTGGGTTCAATGACTATGGCAGAGTACCACTTCCTAGAGTCATCCTTCAGATTTTCCTTTGTGCCATCCTTGTTATTTAGTGTTTCGGACAAACTGCCTTGTAGTGTCTAAATTCACCGCAACTGAAGCATGCTCCTTTCATGTCCTTTTTCTTTCCATACTTGAATTCCTTTCCTTTGCCTTTCCATGGCCTTCTTGGTTTCTTGTTGGGTTCCCCACTTTCTTCTACGACCATAAGGTTTGTGCACTTGCAACACTTCTTTCTTTTCTCAAATGCTAGCACCACCGGTCAACTGTCTATGGTCAAATCTTGACCAGAACAATTTATCGTCGTGACAACGGAATCCAAAAATGGAGGGAGAATGTTAAGTATAGTGGACACTGGCATTTTGTCAGAGATAGGATTTCCTATTGTCAATAAATCCTTGGTAACAAAGGCCATATGATTCACATGACCCACCACACTTGAGTCCGACATGCTTAGGCCATTATAGTTTTCAAGTAAAAGTTGTACATAAGTATCGTATTTTCCTCCATACTTTTTCTCTAAGGCACCAAGAATTTCCTTAGCCATCTTTTTGTCTTCAAACAAGAGAATTAAAGCATCCTGCATGGGGCTCAAACAAGCAGCCCTAGCAAATTCATTGTTCTCCTCCCATTTTTCAATTTGTTTCTTGGAGATTTCATCAGTGGCTGAAGGCTTTTCGGTGACAGTGACATAATATGTTTTATCGTGTATCAATAAATAAGACACTCTTCTTTTCCAAATGAGACAGTTAATACCATCAACAGAACACTGCATGAAAATAAATTTCTCAAAATCAAATGAATCGACCAGAATAAAAGAATGCAATTTGATGTACACTATCTTTTTCCAGCCCCACTTTGACACCAATGCTGGTCCTAGTTGTATTTGGAGTCAGGCAGAACCCTTGCCGTGAGGCTGGTGATCACGTAGGATATGTTCATCGTTGTTGCCTTTCAAATACCATCACAATCTAGCAATTCAAAATGCGTTTGAAAAGAACAGGAAAAAAAATCAAAATTGTATGGTTTTATGTACCTTAGAAAGAAACCCATCGTAAGCTAGTTTATAGATGCTATCAGCATGGTCCTTGGGCACCACCCTCTCATCCACCCAGAAGACATGCCACTTTGTCCAATCCGCCGATTCCAGATACGGAGGCTCAACCAACTTCCTATAATTTCAGAGGCTTTTCAAATACCTGATCGAAGAAAACCCCTAAAAACTCCAAAGAAGACGACGATCCAAGCTCGATACCTGAGGGATTTGATGAGAGATCCGCCGGAGAGGACGACGGTGAAGACCCCCTTCTCCTCGGCGAACTTCTCCGACAGCTCCGCCGTGTACTTCGCCAGAGAGACGGCGAGCTCCTCCTCGCTCTCGAAGACCAGAAGCTCCTGCTTCCCCTTCGCCACCGCGACGTTGGATATCGCTTCGGAGGCCATGGCGGAGATCGGTCTCCGGCAGGGTCGGAGGGTTTCGGAGCAGCGCCGAGGGGGATCTTTCTCGCCGCTAGAAGGGACTTTGCCGGAAGCAGCCGCGGGGGGAGCGCTGGAAGGCTACGGGCTGGCGAGGGCGGCCGGCGGTGGGAGGGAAGAACCGCGGGAGAGGAGGCGGCGGCGGAAGAACGCATGTTACAGGATGCCGTTGGGTAGTACGTTATTTTATACCCGTTGAGATTTAGATGGACGGCAGATGACGTGGCTCTGACAGTACCAGCAGGTCGGTGTCCAGACCAGTGCAGTACAGATGATTTATACACGGTATCTGAGCCATCCAAATCTCATCTAATAACATAACAATAAAATAAAAACAAACATTCAATTTCCAATATTTATTAATTAAAAAATAATTTAAAATTATAAAGTATTGATCCGAATATTTTATCCAGTAAATTAGGTTGCACCAATCAAAATCTTGGGATACTTCAGCTTATATCAGGTAAGCATAAAGACTTAAAAGTTAAGTGTTTGATATCAATATTAACTAGACTAGATGCTAACATAGATTAAATCTAATGTTTTTAGTGGTATAAATCCAAAATTATTTGTTTAAATTGTACATGCTTAAGCTATTAAACTGTGATGAATAGGTCAAGTCGGTAAAAATTGTAATTCTTTATGATTATATCTATCTTAGATCAATATGTACTTTATTTATTACTCCAAATTTTGAAAAAAAAAATTTAAGAATCCAAGGAACAAAAAAAAGCTCCCTTTCCCAAAACTTTATCAAGCTTGAAAAAGTAGTACAAGAGGTGATATCATTTTCTGTATGTCAGCTACCAGAATAGTTGGCCACATCAGTCAAGGTTGTAAGGATGGGGCTAAGGACGAGCAGAAAAATGGTTGGGAGATAAACTTAGCCAGGAGAGATGACTGTGGCCCGCATCAAGGAATGACTCCGCCCATTGTAAGGCAAAAAGGGTCCCATCCTCCTCCTCTTCCTCTCCTTTATTATTAATAAAAAAAAAAACTCGGACAATTCGCAGTCCTGGCAAAACAATGACTGCAAAAATGAGTATTTATATCATTAAAATGGTAGCTCGTTTGGTAAAAATTTTATTTCATTATCAACAAATAATAGGCTCGAGACATGATCTTGCAGGTAATTTAATTAAATCTAAAAATTTTTTAAAACTGATCGACCTATTCACAATGATTCATCTTGAATCAAATATTATCTGATGGAAAGCATCTTGAATCAAATATTACTTGATTCAATTAAATCTAGAATTTTTTTTAGAACAGATCGACCTATTCATAATTAGACGTCTTGATTCAAATATTACTTGACGGGTCCACGATGATCTTGCAGGTGATTTAATTAAATTTAAATATTTTTTTAGAATATATCGACCTATTCATAATTAGGCATCTTGAATCAAATATTACCTGACGGGGAACGTCTTGAATCAAATATTACTTGATTCAATTAAATCAAAAAAATTTTTAGAACAGATCGACCATTTCACAATTAGACGTATTGAATCAAATATTACTTGATTCAATTAAATCTAGAAATTTTTTTAGAACAGATCGACCTATTCACAATTGGACGTCTTGATTCAAATATTACTTGACGGGTCCACGATGATCTTGCAGGTGATTTAATTAAATCTAAATATTTTTTAGAATAGATCGACCTATTTACAATTAGGCATCTTGAATCAAATATTATCTGACGGGAAGCGTTTTGAATCAAATATTACTTGATTCAATTAAATCTAAAATTTTTTTTAGAATAGATCGACCTATTCACAATTAGACGTTTTGAATCAAATATTACTTGACGGGGTCCACCATGATCTTGCAGGTGATTTAATTAAATCTAAATTTTTTTTTAGAACATATCGACCTATTCACATTTAGGCATCTTGAATCAAATATTACCTGACGGGAAGCGTTTTGAATCAAATATTACTTGATTCGACTAAATCTAGAAATTTTTTTAGAACAGATCGACCTATTCACAATTAGACGTTTTGAATCAAATATTATTTGACGGGGTCCACCATGATCTTGCAGGTGATTTAATTAAATCTAAAATTTTTTTTAGAACAGATCGACCTATTCACAATTAGGCATCTTGAATCAAATATTATCTGATGGGGAGCGTCTTGAATCAAATATTACTTAATTCAATTAAATCTAGAAATTTTTTTAGAACAGATCGATCTATTCATAATTAGATGTCTTGAATCAAATATTACTTGACGGGGTCCACCTATTCATAATTAGATGAGAAGGAATTGCAAAGCATCTTGAATCAAATATTACTTGACGGGATGAAGACCTACGGGGATAGCTATACCGAATTTATCTTTCCTATTTTTTTTAAAATAAATTACCTACGGAAGAATCACTGGGGAGGGGGGAAGAGAGACATGGTAACTTTAATTTAACATACATTAATTTAATTTAACATACATTAATGCAAGATGTCAGATGCCTGTTAATTGAGTAGCGGAAAAATCGCTATCCTTTGCCTCGCTAAGAAGTTAGCGTGTGAGATCACCATTCCCTCGTGCACAAGGCTGGTTGTAGTCTCAACTTCCATCGAATGAATTCAAGAGCGGGTGCTGGGTTAGATGGGGAAGGAGCAGTTGGATTCCTTCATCGTGAACCAGCGAGAGTAGAGCACTTATTATCATTTAGGGTAATTCTTTGTGCACCGCGTGCGGTATAGCAAATTCAATGTGGCATGTACCTTATGTTTATATTGGTCTAAAAATATTCACTGTAGTATGATGGGACAAAAGCTGAGATGACTAGCATTAACTGAAATTTTTGTCCAGACCAAAATACCCTTACGATATCCTAGTTCAAAACCTACAACATCCAAGTTCAAAATCTATGAGATCCTGGTTCAAAAATAACCTAAAACAGTATTACGACATCCTAGTTCAAAACTTACGACACCCAAGTTCAAAACCTACGATACCCTGTTTAAAAAATAATTAGAAACAATATTACGACACGCCTGCAAAAAATATAAATTAAAACCTGAAACAGTATTACGATACCCTAGTTCAAAAGTTACGACACCCTACTTTAAAAGTTACGACATCCTAGTTCAAAACCTACGACACCTCTGCAGAAAAATATAAATTAAAACCTGAAACAGTATTACGACACCCTAGTTCAAAAATTACGACACTCTAGTTCAAAACCTACGACACCCCTGCAGAAAAATATAAAATAAAATCTGAAACAGTATTATGACACCCTATTTCAAAAGCTACGACACCCCAGTTCAAAACCTATAACACCCTTGCAAAAAAATATAAAATAAAACTTGAAACAGTATTACGACACTCTAGTTCAAAAGCTACGACATCCCAGTTCAAAACCTACGACACCCCTGCAGAAAAATATAAAATAAAATCTGAAACAGTATTACGATACCTGCAGAAAAATATAAAATAAAATCTGAAACAGTATTACGATACCCTGGTTCAAAAGCTATGACATCCTAGATCAAAACCTACGACATCCATGCAGAAAAGTGACCGGAGGGAAGGATATTTTAGTCTGGACAAAAATTTCAAATAAAAGCTGAATAGCAATTAATTCTAGTCATGTTCAGCTCCCATCCCGTCATGCTATAGTAAAAATATTTTAACAAATAAAAAGGTATGATACGGGCCATGCCGGATTTCTCGCACCGCATGCAGTGCACAAAGACTTTTTCTATCATTTAAGCTACCTTGGACGCTGCAGTGGCCTGAAATTGGAATAGATTTCGTTCTTTTCACAAACACCGTGGTCCTGTAACAAATATACATTCAAAGATAGAATAATTTACTGAAATATTTTGTTTCTTCCTCGAGCTGTCCCATGTATCACTATAATCTTCAGGAAGCGGTGGTAATCTAGTTACCATACAGTAGAAAGCTCTTAATTGCTTTCTAGAATGCTTTCGAAAAGGTGTAGCAGATAAATAAGTGATCCTTGTCTTCTTTGCATTTACGATATGGTGCACATATATTTGTTATGGTAATTCCACGTTTTATGAGGTGTTAGCCATTAATATCTTACCAAAATAACGTAATCAAGCAATTAACTTTGCTTTTTCTGGGAGAGAGTTTCCAAATATAAGTACCAAAGTGAAATATAGTTTCTCGCATCCAATCGGTTGCGGATTCGAGACATGATCCATCCATGGTGACTCAATTAAATCCAGAAACTGTTTCCTGAGACCTGTGACGGGCTGGATTGGATGAAAGGTCACGATTTTCTCTCTTTGTCCCCGTTCTACCAGCTGGTATCTTAGCAGTGTCAGGTTGACATAATCACTTATAGATAGAAAAAAGCTATAAAAATCAGATCTCATCCTGATATGAATTAAACTCAAAATGGAAGTGGGCAACAATAGGAAATTAGGTTAAGAAAAATTGGCGTTGAGAAACTTGATGTGAAACATAATGCTGGTCATTTCTTCCTTTCTTTTGTCACAAAAAACATAATTCCCACTCATGCCAACACTAGATAAACATCACACCCAGCAAGATAGGAATCCAACTAATCTAAATCTCATTTAAATTAGGAGTGGGCAACTAACAAAAGGACTTTGACGATGAAGACTTGCATGAGAAGCAAATGTGCGCCACTCTGATTTTCACATTATTTTTTTTGCACAAAAATACATCTCAACATTCCAAATCTAGATAAAAATCATCTTATCTTTATCTTATTCAAATAGGAATTTTAATCAAGATAATTTTTATCTAGAAGAGGAGATAGAGACCTAGAGAAGAGAGATGCCATCTCTTGGCATGCCTTCTCTCATTTTTACACATATTTGAAATATTTCACCGCACAAACCTCAATTCCATGCCTACTTTGAGAGAGATTAAACCCAATCCAATTAGATTTAGGTGTCCTAGTCAATTATGTTCAATTTGGATGTAGTTCGGATCTAATTCAAGCTTGATTCGAATCCAATTTGAAAAATCTATCAATCCCATTCTAAATAGGATTGTAATCCAAGTCCAATTTGGATTATTAAATCTAATTAAACTTAAATTAAGTAAAGTTATATTGCAACTCTTGTAATTAAGTTCCTAGTGCTAAAATTAGTGATGCTAAAATTAACAAGTGCCAAAATTAATAGTTATGAAATTTGTAACCCTCACAAATTTAGCAGTTTCTAAATATGATCCAAGTTCTTGATTAGGTCAAGTCCCTATTATGTATGACTCCTTAGGTTCCATTCTGTCTGATAGTAAGATATACTATGATCTGTATCACAATATTATCGAAGCTCTTTCGGTGGACCGGAACAATTTTAGATCAACTTTAGCAAGGATTATTGATCCAAAAATGATTCAAGTAAGTTTTCACAATCCACCAATGAAATCTAGTAATATATAATGGCAACCTAGCAGAATAGAAAAGTAAATCCCTAGGTATAGTTATCGTATGATCAAGTTTCTTTATGAAAAGTCTCGACAGGATGCAGGTTATGAAATCTCGTCAAATTCTAAGCATATGTCATATGCTTGATTTAATTAGCCTAAGTCCATTGTGAAACTCATGAAAACTCTTTTCCATCCTTCACCTACCATGGCCATATATTTTTGGACTTAGCTTCTTAAATCGCATAGGACTATGCCTCTTCTTTCGAGATCGATAAATCTCCTAAAAGTACACTCCCAACTCCTACAACAAACTTAATGTAGCCAATATATACCACAATATTCTATATAGTTAGAGACCATGTTTATATACTTGTTAAACTATACCAACCCTACTGTGAGTGACCAAGGCACTACAGGTCAAGGAACTACTTATATAATTACAGCATCAAAAAATCACTGACGAGTAAGTAGACATCCATGTAACTTCTTGTATTTGGTCATGCTCAGTGCCATTGTTCTCTAACAATCACTTGCGCTCTTGCTCTAGTATCCTACTCTATAAACTCAATACTTGTCTACCCAAAAAGAAAGTGGTCTGTGCACCAGTCTTGACGGATCGATCACCATCTTCTTGATGATCCAACGATTAGGAGTGTTGGTGCCAAAACTCATCGAGCACCAGAAGGAGAGCTGGAGTTGCTGCTGGAGTAGATAGTGTAGACTAGGCTCCAAGAGGTGGTACCTGCAAAAAAGACCTTCAGGGATGGTCCCGATGATGGAACTTCGATGCTCAAATCAATGTCGATACTAACATCATAAGGGGTATGAGCGGAAGAGCTTGCATATCTCTAGGAAACTTACATGGAGTCCCTCTTATAGATGGAGTGCCAAGAGCATTTTGGGTAGGACCAAGATCCTGTCAGATCTAGTGAAAGATGATAAGGCTTTTGGTGTGGGCACCAGAATCAGATAGAGGCTTCTCAACCCTCTGTGGATCTCTGACTAGGGTTTAGTCTGATGGGTTATGTAATAAGGCTTCAAGCCTATGCAATTCTTTACTTTAAGTCATGCACTTTTGTTTTAGTCCTATACCTTGGCCAATGTGGTCAAGTTAGGTCGATAAACCCTGTATTTAGTTAAATTGATCCAAGCCCGAGTCTACTTGAAGATTGGACCCAAGCCTATTTGAAGAAGAAGTGGACATTGAGTCTAGCCCAATTACTATTGGGCCAAGCCATCTCCCATGCCTTGAAGGATGCCAATTCAGCCCTTGGGTGCCACCTCATCATCCCATGTGGTACCACTTCACCTTGCCAAGTGGGCGGCACAAATCAAGAAGAAGTGCTAACTTCTTGGACACCATCAAGCCAAAGGGGACAACATCACTTGATACAAGCCTCCCTTCCCTCCCCCTATCAAGACTCCTTCCAAAAGATGGGTGGGCGGCCAAGGTAGAAGATTCAAATGGGAGACCACATTCCTCCCTTCCCTCCCCCTATCATGTTTCTCTCCAAAGATGGGTGGGAGGCCAAGGAAAGTCAATGGGAGTTGAAGATTTGTGAGGACATAAGCCTTGCTACAAGCCCCATATCATGTTTCTCTCCAAAGATGGGTGGGCGGCCAAGGAAAGTCAATGGACATTAAAGAATGTGTGAGGACATGATCCTTGCTACAAGCCCTATATCATGCCTTCTTCCCAAAATGTGAAATCAGCCATCAAAGACAAAGGGTGCCAAGATCCACCTTCCAAGTTCCAAATTAAGCCACGCCAAAACACAAGCAAGGCCTTGGTCGGCCAAGGAGAAAAATTTCAGAATTTTTGGTGCCTTCTCAAATGAAGACTTGTAATTTTCTTTTTGAATTTGAATGGGTCCTAAGGTGCCTATATAAAGGGCCTTACCCCTCCCTTGTATGGTTAATTTTGAATGAATGAAAAAGAAAAGTTTGAGTGCTATTTTTCTAGTTTGCCTTCGTTCCTTAAGAACGTCAATCTCCGTGAGGGAGTGCCTTCACCTTCGGGCATCGAGGGGTGTGAGGCCCCAAGCTACCATCTCTTCTGCACAAGCCATCTTTCATCTTCGAGTTCGGAGGCCATCTAAATGATCCAACTGGGCGCTTAGCAAGAAGATCCTCCCCATCATCACCATCTCCAACCTTGTTCCCTCATTTCTTCTTGCTTCTTGCCTACTCCTAACCTTTCTCTTGATTGCTTGCAGATCCTCCAGGTGCCACGGACATGGAATCGGTCTCCTTTTCCATCGTGACCTTCGGACAGAAAATCGGCGCATTCGCAGGGTTGAAGGCTTAATTCTCCAGGCCGCATCCGCGAAAGCGAGTGAACTCAGTATCAGAGCTTTACAAGGTTTGCAACCCTAAACTCCTAAGTTGGTATTGATCCAAGAGCTAAGTCCTACGGGGTTTCTCAATCTCGGGGTCCTCTTTTTATCCTTGTTTAAGGACTTATTTACTTGCTAGAAGTTCTTATTGTTATTGAAACCCTAGATTTGCTCTTGCTTGTCTTCGGGAATCATTAACCCCATTAAAATAAAAAAACCTAAAAATCATAAAAGAACAATCACTTGCATCATCCATCTCATCTCCGCATCTAGTTAGTCCCACATTATGTTTGGTATCAAAGCATGGTTAGGGCTTAGCATCTTCTTAAGTACTTGGATTAGGTGCTTCACCATGGCTTTCCGATCATAGAAAAAAGTAGGGCTACAAGATCCTCACATCCTATTCCACAGAGATTTTCTATGGTGTGTAGGGGTGCCGATGTGATTGACCCTTAAAGGGGAACACAAGGAGATAGGTTTAGATCCTTAAGAAAAAGTTTTGCATCTTTTATTTTTAGCATCTCTAAAAATTCAGTAACCCGGTACATAGCCTGTTGTTTTAGTTATTTCTGTCTATAGGAACCTTTGATTTTGATGATTTTTATTTTGATGGATTCTGCATAATTAAAAGCATTTTTCAAAATTTTTTCAAATTTTATTTCAGTCTATAGATTTTCTACATGGCTGATTACCATCTGAGAAAAAATTCTGCTCTAAAATTTCAGCAAGTGCATCTCATCCCACTTTCATTTTTCATATAGTTTAGTTTTGCATTTAGGTTCATATTTTGTTATTTTCAGCATCTTATTTTCTGCTATCATACATCAAAAAAAAATTCAAAACACAAACAAAAAAACTTAGGTACATTTCATTAGATCATTTGTATGCCATCAATTTCATAATTCACTTAAGGACGTCAATATCATAAGATAAGGAAAGGAAGTCATTACCTTAGCCCAAAAATAACCACCCTTGCATTTCGATCCCAAACATAATCTAAAACCTAGTAGCAACCTAATGATTAGGGACATCAACAAGTTGGGTTTGACCATTTTGGGGAAGCTGGTTGCATACAACCCTTCAATTGGTACTGGGAAGCCGGTGTCTAAGGCAAGAGGTCTATCATCAAATGACTTAAGTGGTGTTGTGGTTCTTTAATTGGATCCTTGCGAAAGCAAGGGGGCCTCCCACACTCCCACCTCTTACCTGGCTGGTGAAAGGGCTAATTACTATGCTGTGTGTCTTCTACATTGAACCATTCTGATTGAACTTCTAGGTCTAGCAAACCAGTAGCACCTTTCGTTGTGTGTTGTATATCGACAAGATCAGGAGTCCCCTATCACCCCATTATTCCTAGCCGAATGAACCCATGGAAAACGATCGCGAGGATCAATTAAAGGTCATCATTGAACAGTTAGCTAGGTTGAACAATAGGTTTGATTAGTTTGAAAACAAATTTGAAACAAGGCTAAGAACCCTAGAAAAGGGCAATAGACCATCCATTGAACTTGAGTCTGAGTCACCTCCTCACCCTAGGGAATACCCTTAGCATGATCTTTTCTTAGAGGCTGAATCCAGGAGAGTTCCCTGTTTTAACCTAGCCTAAGAGATCTACCCTAGGAGACCCAATCAAGAGATCATAGACCATGAAGAGAGGGCCATTAAAAACATCAAGCTAGAAGCCCCTACCTTCGATGATAGTCTAGATCCCAAGGTGTACATAGATTGGGAAGAGGACATGGAACAATACTTCGATTGGTATACTATGACAGAACGGATGAAATTTAAATTTGCCAAACTTAGGTTGGTTTGCTAGGTTAGGTTATTTTGGAATAGTGTTGAGAGGCTGGCAGGGTAAAGTGGACAAGAACCCATAGCAACTTGGAGGGACATGAAAGCTAGGCTTAGAGAGAAATACCTACCACTATCTTACACCCAGAGTTTATTGGACCAATGACAGAATTTGAGTCAAGGGAGCAAGAGTGTGGCCGAATACATCGCAAAGTTCGATTAGTATGTTATGCGATGTAATGTTGATGAATTAGCATCTGTGACCCTGTCTAGGTTTAGGGCTGGCCTACATCCAGACATCCAGAGAGAGCTTTACTTTAGAGAGGTCATTGATTTGGAGCATGCTTACCAAATTACGAGGAATTATGAGCATTTTCAAAGGACACCCACCTATCGTAGACCTGAACCCTTTAGGAATCCTAGTCGAAACCCAGGATCTAACCAAGCGTATAGTTAGGCCTACCCAAGTCGACCCAGTCCGAGCCGACCTTACTCGAGCCGACCCAGTCCGAGCCGACCCGACCTGAGCCGACCCCATTTTAGTAGAGAGGATAAGGATAAATCTATTGAAGTCCAGAGTGTTGCCCAGAAATGGAGCCCAAGAGGGGGGGTGAATTGGATCTTTTAAAAATTTAAAGCAATAATGTGGAAGCCTTGTGGTGTTTATGAACAATGTGATTGATGCACTAGATTATATGTAGCGGAAAGCAATAATTAGAGTTCAAGTAATAGAGTGTAAGAAATAAAAGAGACAATCACATACAAACACAAGGTTTATAGTGGTTCGGTGCAAACCTAGCACCTACATCCACTCTCCAAGCCATCCTTAGAAATTCCACTATAATCTCTCCAAGATTACAGCCAACTTGTTTTTCCAAAGGCTCACAAGTCAAAACCTATGTTGGTTTTATCACCTAGGCTCACCAACAAACCTTTACACTTATTTTGGCTTCGGGCTCACAAGTCAACCCTAGTTGGTTTGTCCCTTTGGCTCACCAACAACCACAACAACCTACTTTCAAGAAACTCTTGAAAGCTAGGTCAAAACACAAGAGAATTTCATATATACAATTTAAAAAAAAAAACAAACTCTCTTCAAGAGTAGAATGGAAGCTTTGAGGCTCTAATTGATGCTTGTCTTGTCTTCTCCTTGGAATATTCTTCAAGCTCTCTTTTTGGAATGATGAAAGGATGGGCTTGTAAGCTTTTGTAGGGAATCTCTCTTTTAATGGCTTTTGAAGTGAAGTTCTTGAGGGAATATTGACTTTTGAGCTTTCAATGGATTTCAATTACTTCAAGAAGGAGTTTGGTAAAGCTTAAATACTTCAAAAACTTCTAAAAAACGGTTTGAGACCGTTGGAGCTTTAAAACTAGCCATTGGGAACTTGAAAAGATATTTCTGTAACTCAAAAAAATAGATCCGTTAGGGTTGTCAGAACCCGAGTGTCAACACTTGGCTGTCAGGTATTGACACTTGAACTTTCAAGTGTCGACACTTGATTCACAGGTGTCGACACTTGACACAAACTCTCCATGGCCAAGTTCTGGATTTTCAAAAAGTCTCAGGCCTTGAGTCGATACTTAGGAACTTAAGTGTCGATACTTGAGTTTCAAGTGTCGACACTTGAATTTTGGGTGTCGACACTTGACATGCCAAGGAGATTTTCTACGTGCCAAATGCTGAAGTGTCGACACTTAGCCTTCCAGGTGTCGACACTTGGTTCTACAAAATTCAGAATTAAGTGCCAATCAAGCCAAAATCATAAGTATTGTTTATAAAACTTAAAACAATATAAATAAATAATAATTGAACTTGTTTAAGCCCTTTTTGCATGGAAAAGACTCCTCAAATCATGAAAGATACTTCGTGCCAAAGCGTACCACGAAACTTTAATTTTGAGAATTTGAGATGCTTGTTTCTTGAAAACTCACAACTAGAAATAATCATTAGTACACAATATGTACTCAATCGTTTTGTTATTCATCAAAATCACAAAGCAGAGCCAACAATTTCTCCCTTTTTGATGATGACAAAATCTTGAGTATATAAACATTTGGATTTAAATTTTAGATATAATACTTTACAAATATGATTTCAAGCTCATACAATCACAACTTAATTAGTTAAGAGGGATGAATCTCTCCCTTGGTAAAATAATTTGTATCAGAACAAGTTAAAGAGCAAGTTGAAGTATGAAATATCAAATTTTGAATTTAAATTAACCAATCCTACTCCCCCTTTTTGTTAATCATTAAATAGAAAAAGGGAGTAAGCTCCCCCTCAAAAAGTGCATATAAACAAAAGGTATTAGAGCTGATACAAGATTCAGTTTTTCAAGAGTAAACAGGTATCAGAGCCGAAAAGAGAGTATCAATTTCAAGATTATCAAAGCTAAAATCAAACATAGTGAATTCAAAAGTGTAATCATCAAAGTGAAATGCACATATATACATATCAAGTAAAGTTTTCAGTATAAAATTTGCTGACTTAATCAGCAACACTGAAATAGTCAAGATATAACATGAAGCATAAATCATAAATAACATACAACATCTGTGAGGCTAGTCCTCATCATATGGAAGCTCAAGAGTAATCAGGGCGCTAATCCTAGATCTAGGAACTAAGGCTTTAGGAGGTCCCTGGGCTAAGGCTCTACGACTCCTAGTATAGCCAGAAGGTCCTAGTGTGGGTACAACCCCGAAAGATCTAGTGGATGGAGGGGAAAGCATTTCAGTTAGAGTAATGAAATCTGGAATGGAATTAACTACATCAGCTGGAGGAGGAACCGCAGGAGTAGCTGGAGGATCATCTCTACTGAGCATCTGATATAGACCAGCACGATCAACGCTGCCATCCAAACTGGCATCACTAGAATCATCAGCAACAGAATCAGTATCATCACCAGCATCAGCATCATCACCACCACCAACATCATCATCAGGTCTATTTGGGTGGTCATCATCATCGCCATCAATAGGTGGGGCTGCAGGAGCTATTGAAGGAAGGATCTGATCAAGTCCTCAATACGTGCAAATCTTGTCTCCATAGTGTGACGTAACTTGGCATGCTCTGAAGCTGTGTGGGCTCTAAGGCACTCTATCTCAATCCTCAGCTGAGTCGTCCTCACTCCAAGTCCAACTAACTCGCTCCGCACCTCAACAAACTGCTGCCGGGAGTGCTCCATAAAAATCATCGGCAGTCCAGTCCACCATAAAACTCTCTCATCAGATGAGGATAGTACCTCTCCTGCATAGTACAGAAAGGTACTAATCCGGCATCTGAGAGCGTCTGACGTATCTGTAAGTGCTGCCGGTCAAGGAACTCCAAATCAATTCATCTGCTCGCTGCCACGGCCTTCCCTGCCATCCTCTCTACAGGGGAAACCTGGAGCTGCAGAATTGCTAATCTAACCAACATCGTGCCGGGCCTTCGTCCTTCTCTCAGAACTCTGTCCAGACCTCCTCCTAACTGCTAATCTCTTCCGCATACCCATTTCAATAAGCTGAGCAAGAAAGGGGAAGGAAAAGGGTAAACATACTGAAGGGGGGACAGGTTTTAAGCAAGTTGGGAACTAAAGATCGGCCAAAGGTCGAACTAAAATAGACTAAACAAGCCTAGGTTTTCCTAAAAGAATAATACATGTTTAAGAAAAAGCTAGGTTTTGTTTTGAAAACTGGGATAAAAATCAAATTGATTTACTTCAAGACATGAACTCGAGGGATAAAAACAATGCCAAGTAAAATAAATATTTTAATAGTTTAAAAGGAGAGAAAAATCTTAAATGAGTGGTTTTTCCAAAATTTTATCCCAACACCAAAACTTAGTAAACTAAGGCAAAGTGAAGTACCTAAAACAAAATTAAACATATAAAATGTTTAGACAAAATAAATCCATGAAATTAGGACTAAAAACAAAGGCTATTAGGGTTTTAGGTTAAAAGTATGTAATCCAATAGTAAAATAGTGGGAAAACGGAATGTGGAACATGAAATCAACACCTTCCAAATGAATGAAATCCGAGAAATCCTAACACATAGCCAAGAAATTCGAAATTAATTTGAAAACTTGGGATTTTCGACCAAATAGAGCAATGTAACAGTGAAAAGGTGAAAATCGGATGGTTTAAGTAGGGAATCGTTTAAAATCCGGGAGGAAATCCACGAGAAATTCGTATAAACAAGTTTCCCACAAAATGGAAACCTAGAAACATTCCTAAATGATGAAAAACCTGATTTAAATTCATTAAAATGGACAAAAAATGTAGAGCTAGGGTTCATGGTTTGAAAAACGAGTGAGAGGGAAAAAGATTACCTTGATTTGGTGGGGCAAAGAAGGAAAATGAAGATTTTAGAGGGTTGAGGACTCTTGGGGACCACAACGGCTTGAGAGAAAATGGGGAGAAATGAAATACAAAAGCTCGGATTTGCCCTAAAAAGGTCTGCAATTTTCACGAGTGTCGACACTTGGAATTTCTCAAGTGTCAACACTTGATCAGGTGTCGACACTTCGCAAAGTCTTCCAAGTGTCGACACTTGATCAGGTGTCGACACTTCGCAAAGTCCAAGTGTCGACACTTGGCCAAGAAATTTTCAAAAAAAATCTGAAAAATTTTCAAAAAATCAAGGAATGTTTAAAAAGCTTTTGGGACTTAATAAAAATAATTTTTAAGTAAAAATAAATTGGATATGATGGAATTTGAGAGAGTTCTAGGAGAATGGATCAATGATACCTAACTCTCTTCTAATCATACAAAATCTCTCTTCACTCAAGGGTTTGAAACACATCTGCTAATTGATCATCAGTACACATAAATTCAAGTATCACATTAGAGTTTTGTACATGATCTCTTATGAAATGATGTCTTATTTCAATGTGTTTACTTCTTGAATGTTGTATAGGATTCTTAGTTAGATTGATTGCACTAGTATTTCACATCTTATGGATGTCTTAATTAGTTTAATGCCAAAATCTTCGAGGAGTTGTTTGATCCATAGGATTTGAGCACAACAGCTTCAAGTTGCTATATATTTAGCTTCTGCTGTAAATAGAGCAACCGAATTTTGTTTCTTGCTGCTCCATGAGATCAAATTTACTCCAAGAAACTGACAAGTTCCACTAGTACTATTACGATCAAGTTTATACCTAGCAAAGTCAGCATCAGAATAAGCAATTAATCCAAATGAAGAATCTCTAGAGTACCAAAAATCAATCTCAATTGAACCAGATAGATATCTAAGTATACGTTTAACAATCAAAAGATGAGACTTTTTAGGATTAGACTGATATCTAGCACACATACAAATACTAAACATGATATCTGGCATACTGGCAGTTAGATATAACAATGAACCAATCATGCCATGATATAGTTTTTGGTCAATAGATTTACCTGATTCATCTTTGTCAAGTCGACAAGAGGAGCTCATTGGCGTACCTAATGGCTTGGTGTTCTCCATCCCAAACTTTTTTAGTATTTCTTTTGTGTACTTAGCTTGGTTGATGAAGATCCTCTCTTTGGTTTGCTTTATCTAGAGTCCGAGGAAGAAGTTAAGTTCTTCCATCATGCTCATCTCGAACTCACCTTGCATTAACTTTGCAAACTCTTGACAAAGAGATTCGTTAGTAGCATCGAATATGATATCATCTATATATATTTGTACTATAAAGAGATCATCATCTTTTTCTTCAAAAATAAAGTTTTGTCAACATTACCTCTAGTAAAATCATTTTTAAGCAAGAAAGAACTTAAACGATCATACTAAGCTTTAGGAGCTTATTTCAAACCATACAAAGCTTTATGAAGTTTAAAAACATGGTTTGGAAATTCATGGTTTTCAAAACCAGGTGATTGTTCAACATTAACTTCTTCTTCGATAAAATCATTCAAAAAGACACTTTTAACATCCATTTGAAACAATTTAAAATCCATAAAATAAGCAAAAGCCAACAATAGCCTAATTGCCTCAAGTCTAGCCACAGGAGCAAATGTTTCATCAAAATCAATCCCTTCCTCCTGATTGTATCATTTGGCAACTAGTCTAGCTTTATTTCTTATAACTATTTCATTTTCATCAAGTTTGTTTCTAAAAATCCATTTTGTGCCAATAATTGAAATATTTGAAGGCCTATCTACTAAAGTCCAAACATTATTTCTTTTAAATTGGTTAAGTTCATCTTGCATAGCATTAATCTAATTACAGTCATTTTCATCTTCTTCAATAGTTTTAGATTCAATTTGAGATACAAATGCTAAGTAATCACAAATATTCCTAAGGGATGATCGAGTACTCACACCTTTAGATGGATCACCAATGATAAGTTCTTTGGGGTGTCCATGAGCATACCTCCATTCTTTGGATAGAGAATCAACTGTAGATGTGTTTTTTTCACCTTGTGCTTGATATCCTTCATTGTTTTGATTAACTTCTTGTTCCTTTGTAGGCTCTTCATTGTTGTTCACCTCTTCAGTTCTTTTGGTACCTGTTTCATCCCAAAGCACTTCTTCTTTTCTAGAAGATTTCTGGTCAGATTCATCAAACACAACATGTATGGATTCTTCAACAACAAGTGTTATTCTGTTGAAGACCCTGTATGCCTTGCTAGATGTAGAGTAGCCTAGAAAGACACCCTCATCTGACTTGGTATCAAATTTGCTCAAATTATCTTTATCGTTGTTTAAGATGAAACAACGGCATCCAAAAACTCAAAAATATCGAATTGAAGGTTTTCTACCCTTCCAAAGCTCGTATGGAGTTTTCTTTAAAATCAATCGGATTAAAACACGGTTCAAAACATAGCATGTAGTGTTTATGGCTTCCGCCTAAAAATATCTAGGTAGGTCATTTTCACAAAGCATGGTGCGTGCCATTTCTTCAAGAGTTCTATTTTTCCTTTCTACCACCCCATTTTGTTGAGGTGTCCTAGGTGCTGAAAAGTTATGATGAATGCCATTTTCAATACAAAATTTATCAAAATCAGAATTTTCAAATTCGATTCTATGGTCACTTCTCAAATATACAATTGAAACACCTTTTTCATTTGAAACTCTTTTATAAAATCTAATGAATTCAGAAAACATTTTATCTTTGTGTGCTAAAAACATGATCCATGTAAAACGTGAAAAATCGTCTACAATAACTAGGCCGTACTTCTTACCTTCCAAACTAGATGTTCTAGTTGGCCCAAAGAGGTCCATATGAAGCAACTCTAAGGGTCTAGATATTGAGATTACTCCTTTTGATTTAAAAGATGATTTGGTTTATTTTCCAAGCTGGCAAGTACTACAAATCTTATCTTTTTCAAAACTAAGTTTTGGTAAATCTTTTATCAAACTCTTTTTGCTAAGTTTTGAAATCAAATGCATACTAGTATGTCCTAGTCTACGATGCCAAAGCCAATTAGTTTCATTGATCTTGGCTTCCATTGCTACTAGGCATTGACCATTTTGAACAGAAAGATCATCAAGATCAACCATATAAATATTGCCATGCCTATGACCAATGAACTTGATGCCATTGTCATTTAAACTAGAAACAATGCACAAAGAAAATTCGAAAACAACCTTAAAATCTTTGTCATAAAATTGACTAATGCTAAGTAAATTATGTTTCAAACCATCAACATACAATACATTATCAATGTAAGTAGAAGGGGTGATATGAACTTTACCAAATTCCAACAATTTTGCCCTTTCCATTATCACCAAATGTCACATTACCACCATTCTGATATTCGAGTGATGAGAACCGCTCCATATCTCCAGTCATATGCCTTGAGCAACCGCTGTCTAGGTACCACATTTTTTTCTTATTGGTTGCAAGGCACACCTACAATAAAAATCAGGTGGAGATTTTAGGTACCCAAGTCATCTTGGGTCCTTTTAGGTTAGTGGTAATGGTTCCTTTTGGAACCCAAATTTTCTTGACACTACTCAATTTTCTCTTATTGCACAAGTAAGATTTATGCCCTATAGTACCACAAGCATAACAAGTAATGGATGATGATGCAGGTACAAAGAAATTCTTGAAAAAATTTTGTTTCTTTTGAGTTCTGAAACCTAAACTGGCTTTATCAAAAATAGCTCTTTGATTATTTAAAAGCATATTTAATTTTTCATAACTATATATAAATTTATCAACAAAAGGTTTTAACTTTTCAATTCCTTCTTTATATTTCTTGTTTTCATCCAAAATTTCTTTGTTATGTTTTGAAAGGTTTTCATTTGATACAGAAAAGTTTTTCTTTTTCAAAACTTTACTTTTTCAAGAACAACAATCTTATCATTTAACCTTTTATTTTAAAGAAGTAGGTAATCATTTTCAGTTAAAAACTTGTCATTAGCTTTAACTAAATCCAAATTTTGCCTTTTTAGTTCTTTATATTTTGATTTTAGTTTCTGAAATTCTATAACTAACTCATCAAAAACTTCATGCAACTCATCAAATGTAAACTCATTTTCAGTTTTGGATAATACCTCATCATTATCGACCATTAAACAGAAATTTGCTACTTCTTATTGTTCTTCGTCAGAGCTGGAGTCTTCACTGTCACTCCAGATTACCATCATGGTCTTCTTTCTTAGTCTTCTTCTACTTTTCTTAAGTAAGAGGTAGTCCATCTTAAAGTGGCCTGGTTTCTTGCATTCAAAACATGTGGGCTACTCCTTGTCTTTCTCCTTTTCCTTTTCTTTGCTAGGCTCTCCTTTTAGGGATTTCTTCTTGAAGTTGTACTTCTTCTTTTTCATAAACCTCCTAAACTTTCTTGTCATGAAAGCCATCTCATCTTCTTCATCTTCTTCTTCGGACTCATCGCTTGACTCTTCTCTTATGGTGGATTTGAAAGCGATCACTTTCTTCTTCTTGTCAACATCTACATTCTTTTATCTTTAAAAAAGCTCATAAGTCATTAATGAGCCTAACAGTTGCTCGAGGGATAGAGTGTTGACGTCCTTGGCTTCTTCTATGGCTGTCACCTTGGCATCCCATGAAGCCGGAAGAGATCTAAAAAGTTTATTTACAAGTTCACCATTAGATATAATCTTTTCTAAGCTTCTCATGCCATTCACAATATTTGTGAACCTAGTATACATTTCACTAATAGATTCAGTAGGTTCCATCTTGAATATTTCATATGTGTGAATGAGCATGTTAACCTTAGTAGTTTTTACTTGGTACGTACCTTCATGGGTAACCTCAAGTGTGTCATATATTTTCTTAGCGAAGAGACAGTTAGATATTTTATTGAATTCACTTGGATCAAGAGAGCAAAACAATAGATTCATAGCCTTCACATTAAGCTTTATTTGCTTAATGTCATTCTCATCCCAGTCATCTTCCAATTTTGGAGTGAGAATGCTATTAACCAACATAGTAGGCTGATGAGGACCTTTGATGATTGTCCTCTAAAGATTATAATCAATAGCTTGAATGAATATGTGCATGCAAGTTTTCCAATATATGTAATTCGTGCCATTAAACAGTGGGGGTCGGTTTGAAGCTTGACCTTCAACTACACCTATTCCTATTGGGGCTGCCATGATCTTTTACTCAAGATTCTTGGACCTACAAGAAAGTACCGGTGCTCTGATACCACTTGTTGCCCAGAAATGGAGCCCAAGAGGGGGTGAATTGGGTCTTTTAAAAATTTAAAGCAATAATGTGCAGGCCTTGTGGTGTTTGTGAACAATGTGATTGATGCACTAGATTATATGCAGCGGAAAGCAATAATTAGAGTTCAAGTAATAGAGTGTAAGAAATAAAAGAGACAATCACACATAAACACAAGGTTTATAGTGGTTCGGTGAAAACCTAGTACCTATATCCACTTCCCAAGCCATCCTTGGGAATTCCACTATAATCTCTCCAAGATTATAGCCGACTTATTTTTTCAAAGGCTCACAAGTCAAAACCTATGTTGGTTTTATCACCTAGGCTCACCAACAAACCTTTACACTTGTTTTGGCTTCAGGCTCACAAGTCAGCCCTAGTTGGTTTTGTCCCTTTGGCTCACCAACAACCACAACAACCTACTTTCAAGAAACCCTTAAAAGTTAGGTCAAAATACAAGAGAATTTCAGATATATAATTTAAATAAACAAAA
Source organism: Areca catechu (assembly GCA_021397845.1). Taxonomy (NCBI): domain Eukaryota; kingdom Viridiplantae; phylum Streptophyta; class Magnoliopsida; order Arecales; family Arecaceae; genus Areca; species Areca catechu. Next base: position 153,562,982 of record CM038052.1, read on the forward strand.
CAAACTCTCTTCAAGAGTAGAATGGAAGCTTTGAGGCTCTAATTGATGCTTGTCTTGTCTTTTCCTTGAAATGTTCTTCAAGCTCTCTTTTTAGAATGATGAAAGGATAGGCTTGTAGGCTTTTACAGGAAATCTCTCTTTTAATGACTTTTGAAGTGAAGTTCTTGAGGGAATATTGACTTTTGAGCTTTCAATGGATTTCAATTGCTTCAAGAAGGAGTTTGGTGAAGCTTAAATACTTTAAAAACTTCCAAAAAATAGTTTGAGACTGTTGCAGCTTCAAAACTAGCCATTGGGAGCTTGACAAGACATTTCTGCAACTCAGAAAAATAGATCCGTTAGGGCTGTCAAAACCCGAGTGTCGACACTTGGCTGTCAGGTATCGACACTTAGCTATCAGGTGTCGACACTTGACTTCCAGGTGTTGACACTTAAACTTTCAAGTATCGACACTTGAATCACAGGTGTCGACACTTGACACAAAAACTCTCCATGGCCAAGTTCTAGATTTTCAAAATGTCTCAGGCCTTGAGTCGACACTTGAGTTTCGGTGTCGACACTTGAATTCTAGGTGTTGACACTTGGCATGCCAAGGAGATTTTCTGCGTGCCAAATGCTGAAGTGTCGACACTTAGCCTTCCAGGTGTCGACACTTGGTTCTGCAAAATTTAGAATTAAGTGCCAATCAAGCCAAAAACATAAGTATTGTTTATGAAACTTAAATGCAATATAAATAAGCAATAATTGAACTTGTCTAAACCCTTTTTGCATGGAAAAGACTTCTCAAATCGGAAAAGATACTTCGTGCCAAAGCGTGCCACGAAACTTTAATTTTAAGAATTTGATGTGCTTGTTTCCTGAAAACTCATAACTAGAATAATCATTAGTACACAATATGTACTCAATCATTTTGTTATTCATCAAAATCACAAGGTTGAGCCAACACAGAGGAACCCCAACCCCTAAAACAAATACTTTAGATGTCATAAACCAGGGCATTATGCCAACTAATGCACCTCCAAAGCCCTAATTATAGAAGAGCCAGCTGAGAATGAGCTATAACCCATTGTTGAACTAGAAGGTGAAGTCTATGAGCCAGAAGATCAATTATTAAAAGAATATGAGGGAGAAGAAGAACTGTTTGCATCTGAAGACCATTTAGGAGTAGTTAGATGCATCCTTACCCAAAACATAGTGCAAGAAGATTGGCGTAAGTCCAACATCCTACAAATCTTTGTCAGACTAGGGGATAAGGTGTGTAAGATTATAGTTGATAGTGGGAGCTGTGTCAAAGCCATTTCTTTAAGTACTGTCAAATCCCTAGGATTGATCCTAGTTCCTCACCCCAACCCTTATAAGGTCTCATGAATAGATTTAACTTTCATACCCATAAAGTCTAGATGCTAAGTCATGATCAAATTGCAGTCATATGAAAAAAAGATTTGGTGTGATGTCCTTTCCATGGGCGTCAATAGCATTATCCTAGGTCGACCTTGGCTTTACGATCACGACACCACCCTTTATGGTCGGACCAATACCTATACTTTTAACCACCATGGGAAGAAATTTACAATCAATCCAACTCAACCTAAGGACCAGGCTAAAAGAGGATCAAGTAGTCTTAAGGAAAAGAAGCCTGGAGTCAACCTGATCAAGTCTAAGGAATTAGAGAAAGAGATTGCTGAGGGAGCCCCTGTTTGGATTTTGGCTACCAAAGAGAGTCATGAGCCGACCTAAATAGAGCACCCCCAAGAAGTAGTCAAGGCTCTAAAAGAGTTTGAGGATGTTTTTCTCGAGGAATTACCTGATCAACTACCACCTCTTAGGGACATCCAGCATGCTATAGATTTGGTCCCAGGAGCCACATTACCAAACCTTCCTCATTATAGAATGAACCCCACCGAACACCAAGAATTACAGAAACAAGTAGGAGAGTTGCTTAGGAAGAGTTTTCTTATAAAGAGTTTAAGTCCCTGTGCCGTCCCCGCATTGCTGACCCCTAAGAAAGATGGAACCTAGAGAATATGTGTTGATAGCAGAGCCATCAACAAAATTATAGTGAAATATAAGTTTTCCATCCCCCGTTTGGATGACATGCTTGACATGATGGCCGATGCCATAATCTTTTCCAAGATAGCCTTAAGAGTGGCTACCATCAGATTAGGATTAGACCCGAGGATGAGTGGAAGGCGGCATTTAAGACTAAGGATGGCCTTTTTGAATGGGTAGTGATGCCTTTTGGACTATCTAATGCACCTAGCACCTATATGAGGATCATGACCCAAGTCCTGAAAGAGTTCACTGGAAAATTTTTGGTGGTATATTTCGTTTGCATTTTGATATACAGCAGGACTAAGGAGGACCACATTAACCATCTTAGGTTAGTTTGCCAGACCCTTAGGGAGAATAGCCTTTATGCCAATCCTAAGAAATGCGAGTTTATGACAAAGAGGGTTATCTTCCTAGGTTTTGTAGTCACCCCTGAAGGAATTTCAGCTGACCCCGAGAAGGTTAAAGCCATAGTTGAGTGGCCAGTCCCTACTAGTGTCCATAATGTGCGTAGTTTTCATGGCCTAGCTACTTTTTATAGGAGATTTATTCAGGGATTTAGTTCTACCGTAGCACCCATCATCGACTGCATTAGGAAGGAAGGCTTTCAATGGACCAAAGCTGCAGATAAAGCCTTCCTTGAAATCAAAGACAAAATGATACAAGCACCTGTCCTAAGATTACCTGATTTTTCTAAGGTTTTTGAAGATGCTTGTGACGCTTCAGGAGTTGGCATTGGAGGAGTACTTAGTCAGGAAAATCATCCCGTGGCCTTCTTTAGCGAGAAACTCAATGAAGCCAAAGTTAAGTACTCAACTTATGATAAGGAATTTTGTATAGTCATTCAGGCTCTTGGTACTGGAGGCATTACCTGATATCCTAAGAATTCATCCTATACTCTGACCATGAAGCCCTTCGGTACCTAAACTCCCATAAAAGATTGACCGTCTGCGCCACCCAAAAGAGGAAGTCAACCCAGGAGATTCGAATCTTGGGGGCGGCTGCCCGTCGATCGAGGCTCTGCCAGGTTTTCCAAAATGGAGCGACCAGAAGGAAGGTCAAAGTGCACTGTGTTGTCCCCTATTACCAGTAGGGAAAGGCACCTCGCATATGGCATGGAATGTCATCGCACGCACCTGCAAGTGAGGGGAGGATCCCAAGATGAGCGGCGTGCAGTTATCCAGGCTTAAAAGAGTTCTCCCAAGTTCGAAAGGAAGGTAAGCAAACAAACGGGCGAAAGGGGCAGCATACAGGAGAGCAACCGAGAGGCCAAGAGCTCTAGGCTACCAGAGACTCACCAAAAAGGTCTTGACGGACACAGCCACTCAGCTCGAGCTCTCCTCCGCTACCACTTCCTACACTCTACTCTCAACCCATTTACACTATCTCAGTTCATAAGTTTCTCCTCCTAGCATGGAGTCAATTTATGGGGCTCGACCAGGAGGATCTGTTCTCCTAGATCGCCACTGACTTGAACGTCGAAGTGCCCCCGCCGGGAACACTGGCCCAGGTCTCCCCTGTTTTGCAGGTCCGGGCGCGCGAGCAGATTCCCGATCGACAAGAGCGCAGTCCGAGGTCGTCTCCAGCCAAGGCGGTCGGGTGGCAATAGATTGGAGCGCCGGGAAGGGGGGCAGGATACATTTTGATCCAAGCCAATCCCCTTGCAAGCAGACCCACTAGGAGCATGGTGATGATGTGAGCGAGAGAAGTCTCCACCAGCCATGCGGGTGATCTCCCCTCCCATGGGGACCTGCACAGTGCAGAAAGGGAGCTCCTCGTTCCACCGCAACTACCTCCAGCGGACGCTCAGTGATAGAGACATAATTATACATTTTATTTCTCCTTATATTCAGTCTATTTGATATATTTATTTCCTCATTGTGATGATTAATGTATAAGGATTAATTTTCAGCATTATATAATTTCGTATCTCTAGTTTCTTATAGATTTTTGATAATCTTAGAGTTAGAATTAGAAGAAATGGTCTTCAATGAAGTTGTAGAGGACATCTTAAGCTTTCCAAAGAGCTATGGTGCATTGAAATCCGATCTCATTTGGACCTCCAAACGTTGCTTTAAAATGACATATGGAATCTAAAATTTCTATCCATAGGCTGAAGTTTTGAAAGGGAATATCTTGAGCTTCCAAGGGCCAAATGATATGATCCAAAGGCCTAAATTCAAGTGCATTCGATCAGCTACAAGTTTATGAAGAGTCCAAGGCTTAAAAACGTGTCTATCATATATTAAAAAATTGGTGTAACAAGTATTATTTGGGATGTGCTGGGCTTCAACAGACACTCAAACAAGTAGGCCAAATTAAATAATGGGACCCAGTTGAAGCTTTTCCAAAACACGAGGAAGATGGTCTACCAAAGCAATGAAGTGGTCCATCAGCCATTAACCGTTGGTCCATGAATTTCACATGGACCACAAGCCAAATAATGTTAGAATCAACATTGAAGGAGATTGGAATGCTTGGATTTGACATGAAGATGGTTGGAGTTCTGCTTAATTAAAACAGAGAAGGTTTTGGCATGGGTTTCAACGAATAACCAGAATAGAAGATGCGAGGTGTTGAGATTTGTTTCGAATGGGTGTTGAAGCAAATAAGGTCCAAGCCATCACAGTCAAGGGTTGCTGGGATTCCAGGATGGGATTTGCTGTTGGAGCCGCTAAGATTGGGACGTGGAGTCAATCACGGAGGAAACCAAAACACGGGATGGACACAGACTAGGTTGTGGAAGCAGTCACGGAACAAGGGTTTGTTGGGAGACTACGAAGAAACTTTTAAAGTGCTGGACTCGTGCAGCTAGAAGAGAGTTCGGAAGGGAGTTCAGAGGAGTTAGGTGGAGAGCAGCAGAAATTAACAAAGAAGAGAAGAGCATTGTATTTTTGCTAAAAGGAAGAAATAGAGAATCAGTTTTCTACTGAAAGGAAGAACAGTAAGAGCTCTGTTTTCTGCTGCAAACGAGCTCTGCTGGAAGAAGGAGAGTTCTGTTTTCTACTGGAAGGGAGAAGAACAGTAAGAGACATTTTCTGCAGCATGAAAAGGGAAGGAAATCAAATTAACTTTATATTATTTTTCTTTCTTATGGTTGAGTAAATTTTTTGTTTCAATTCAAGAATAGTAGTATGGATGCGAGGTTGTGATGTTAATTTAATATTATTTTTTTATTAGATATATGTGTTTTCTAATTTTTATTATTGATTTATTGTGTAGTTTAATTGATTGAGAGGCCTATAAATTGATTGTCTACATGATTGATTACTAAACTAAGTTCTTAATCCGTAATTGTATGCAACTTGGTTAAGGTAGTACTTAGGCAAAATGATTATAATCCCAGTTTTCATCTATGTCTAAAAAGGAAATATAGAATGAATTAAATAATTTGCACTTGTCTAATTGTTGTTCATTCTTAGCTTCATCCTGGTATGTAATGCTATCAATGAATGCATGAGGATTGTTTAATATCAATTGGTTCATTGGTAAGAAATTAATTTGGACGATTGACTTGAATTAATGAATGTAGGGATGATTAGATTTATCTAGCTCTTATAGATAAGTCGTTGGCTAAGTATTCAGAGAAAGAATAATATGTTTATATACCAATGATCAATCTGTAACTAGCGCAAAAATCCTTTTAATCGAACTTAAGTTGAATTTGAAACAAATCTAAATTTAATTAAAGTTTTTTCTTATTTGCATAATTAGTTAGTTGATTTCATAATTATTCAAAACCCCCCATTTAGTTATTAAATTTGATTATCATATTCAATCTCTAGGGTTCGACCTGTACTTACTAATACTACAAAAAATATTACAAGAATTAGTGAAACAGTAATTAATTTTGGTGAATTCGACAAGCATTACTCAGCTAACAGCATTCGCCTAGCAGATGAAGCTTTTTACTGTAGCGCTACACCAATTGCTGCACCAGCATCGATCCCTGGCCACTCATCAACAGCCAGAGACTCCTGCGGCCCAAGCCACCGCACCTCGCGACAGTCTTCGCAGTCATGGGAAGGTCTTCGCAGCCATGGGCCACAACAGACAACCGGGAAAGCCGGGTGATAGGGACATCGACTAGCCCAAAATCTGAAGCAGCCTAGATCAAACCTGAAGCCCAGTTCAGAACCTGAAATCCAGCCCAAAACCTGAAGCCAGTCCAAACCAGAAGCCAGCTTAGAATTTGAAGCCCAGCCCAGCCTAAACCCTGGGCCCAAGATCCTGGAATCGATGAGCATACATTCTGGTGCAGCACAAATCTCAAAGTACACAAACCTCGGAACAGGATAAATATAATATTATTTATATAGGAATTGGTGTATCTTGAAATTTTAGGATTAGTTTAAGAATCGTTGTTTTAGGATTTACCTTGTTTATATGATTGTATTATTTTAATTTTAATAATTTGAATGTTTAGGATTGAGTTGAAGTATCAGAATATCGGATATTTCATATTATCGATTGATCAAATAAAAATTATTGATGATTATGATAAATTATTGAAAAAATTTTTTTCTTCGTATCACCGGGTAGAGAGATCATTATTTTTTCGGATAAAGAAGGACTCTTTCGGGAAGAAGAAGAGTGCCTAAATATTTATCCCTTCTAGATCAAAAAAAGAGAGAGAAACCAGTAATACCCTGTATTTTTTGTTCCGAGATCTTTCTTTTTATCTTTTCTCTCCGTCTTTTTTCTGTTTCAACTCCCGAACACAGATCTCACCAGGGGACCACGGACAAGCCGACGACCTCCCCGCCTGCAGCCGACAGCGAGGACCAAGAAGAACCCCCTGTGCACGGATCTCCCGGATCCGCCCGACCACCATCTCCCCGGATCCTCTCATTCTCTCCCTTCGCCCGCTTCATCCTCTTCGCCCACTCCTCCTCTGTCTCCAGCTTCAGCTCTTCCGATCCCTCGCCTTCCTCCAAATCCACGATGGATGTAATCGCCGTTGCTAAGTCACCAAAAGCAATCAAACGAATCGAGCCCTCCGGAGATGAAGAGGAGGAACAAGAAGTCAAGATGGTGCAAGCTGATTTCGAGTTCTTCGATCCCAAGCCCGGGGATTTCAATGGGGTGAAGCTTTTTCTGCAGAACTACCTTGATTCCAAGCCGTGGGATCTCAGTGGCTTCATGGACCTGATCTTGGAGCAGACCACTGTCGGGACCATCATGATACCGGCCGACCATCTCCTCCAGAAGTGCATGCTCCAGCTTGAGGACGAGTTCCGCTCGCTGATCGATCAGTCCGACAGTGGATTGCCGTTGGATTCGGCGGCCACAGGCTCGTCGCCGTTCGATTCTGAGGGGAAGGACAGCGATGGCGATGATGGCTTGGTGCCGGTGGCGCATCCAGTGAACGACTACGACCTCATCATCGACGCCCTCCCTCCGGGTACCGTCTCCGACCTCCACGAGATCGCGCGGCGGATGGCCGCCGCCGGCTTCGGCCGAGATTGCACCAAGGTCAACGCCCTCACCCACCGAGACTTCGTCGAGGAGAGCGTCGCCCGGCTCGGGCTCCATCCCCAGACGGCCAAGGAGGTTCAGGGCACGCCCTGGCCGGTCCTTAAAGATGAGATTGCACGCCCTGGCCGGTCCTTGAAGACGAGATTGCCCTGGACGGATTCTTTCCCCTATTCTCCATGCCGTCGATCCAAAGACGCCCGCACAATCATAAAGCGGTCGTGAAGGCAAAGCCGGCTACTTATGCCGACTTTAGAATAAAGGCTGGAAGAAAAACAAAAAAAAAAGAGAGGTGAAGGAAATACAGAAAAGAAAAAAAAATCGTGAGAAAAAAAAAATGAAAAAGGAAATAAAGAAAAGAAAATGAAATAAAAAAATATATATAAAAAAAAGGGTTTTATTTGAATAAAAAGATTTGGTAAAAAAATAATTTGGGCCTGATTTAACCTAGCATAAAGGTCGTTTCCTAGCGACCAACGATCCGATTTCCTAAAATAAATATTGGTCGGGGTCCATCCTGCATCAAATTGGTATCAGAGCAAGTTTAGGTTAGGTTAGCTAATTTTATTATAATTATATTATTTGTAAAAAAATATATTTCAGTTTATAGATATGTATCGAGGAGCCAATTTTCTGAAGCTTGACTTGACGGAGTCGAGTTCTCCCCACCTCAGGAAAAATGATGGGGACATCGACTAGTCCAGAATCTGAAGTAGCCCAGATCAAACTTGAAGCCCAGTCCAGTCCAAAACCTGAAGCCAGCCTAGAACCTGAAGCCCAGCCTAGTCCAAACCCTGGGGCCCAAGATCCTGGAGTCGATGAGCACACATTCTGGTGCAGCATAAATCTTAAAGTACACAAACCTCGGAGCAAGATAAATATAATATTATTTTTATAGGGATTCGTGTATCTTGAAATTTTAGGATTATTATTTTTATAGGGATTGGTGTATCGTGAAATTTTAGGATTAGTTTGATTATTTCAATTTTAATAGTTTGAATGTTTAGGATTGAGTTGAGGTATCAGGATATCGGATATCTCAGATTAGCCTATTTATTGTTTTACCAATCGATCAAATAAAAATTATAAAAATTATTGATGATTATGATGAATTATTGAAAAAGAATTTTTTCTTCCTTTCTCTGGGTAGGGAGATCGTTGTTTCTCTGGGTAGGAGAAGGGCCCTTTCGAGGAGGAGAAGGGTGCCTCAATATTTGTCCCTTCCAGGTAGGAGAAGGGGGAGAAGCCAGTAGTATCCTGTATTTTTTGTTCCAAGATCTTCTTTTCCATCTTTTCTCTTCGTCTCTTTTCTGTTTCAACTCTCGAACACAGATCTCATCGGAGGACCACCCTTTCCATCTTTTCTCTCCGTCTCTTTTCTGTTTCAACTCTCGAACACAGATCTCACCGGAGGTCCACGGACAAGCCGACGACCTTCACCGCCAGTAGCCGACAGCAAGGACCAAGAAGAACCCCCTGTGCACGGATCTCCCAGATCCGCCTGACCACCATCTCCCCGGATCCTCTCATTCTCTCCCTTCGTCCGCTTCATCCTCTTCGCCCACTCCTCCTCTGTCTCCAACTTCAGCTCTTCCGATCCCTCGCCTTCCTCCAAATCCACGATGGATGTCATCGCCATTGCTAAGCCACCAAAAGCAATCAAACGAATCGAGCCCTCCGAAGATGAAGAGGAGGAACAAGAAGTCAAGATGGTGCAAGCTGATTTTGAGTTCTTCGATCCCAAGCCTGAGGATTTCAATGGGGTGAAGCTTTTTCTACAGAACTACCTTGTTTCCAAGCCGTGGGATCTCAGTGGCTTCATGGACCTGATCCTGGAGTAGACCATTGTCGGGACCATCATGAAACCGGTCAACCATCTCCTCCAGAAGTGCATGCTCCGGCTTGAGGACGAGTTCCGCTCGCTGATCGATCGGTCCGACAGTGGATTGCCGTTGGATCCGGCGGCCACAGGCTCATCGCCGTTCGATTCTGAGGGGAAGGACAGCGATGGCGATGATGGCTTGGTACCGGTGGCGCATCCAGTGAAGGACTATGACCTCATCATCGACACCCTCCCTCCAGGTACCGTCTCCGACCTCCACGAGATCGTGCGGCGGATGGCCGCCACCGGCTTTGGCCGAGATTGCGGCGAGGTCAACGCCCTCGCCTGTCGGGACTTCATCGAGGAGAGTGTCGCTCGGCTCGGGCTCCATCCCCAGACGGTCAAGGAGGTTCAGGGCATGCCCTGGCCGGTCCTTAAAGACGAGATTGCACACCCTGGCCAGTCCTTGAAGACGAGATTGCCCTGGAGGGATTCTTTCCCCTGTTCTCCATGTCGTCGATCCAAAGACGCCCGCACGATCATGAAGGCTTACGGTCATGAAGGCAAAGCCGGCCACATATGCCGACTTTAGAATAAAGGCCGAAAAAAAAAAGAGAGGTGAAGGAAATACAGAAAAGAAAAAAAAAACATGAGAAAAAAAAAGGTGAAAAAGGAAATAAAGAAAAGAAAATGAAAGAAAAAAAAATTATATGAAAAAAAAGGGGTTTTATTTGAATAAAAAGATTTAGGAAAAAAATAATTTGGGCCTGGTTTAACCTAGCATAAAGGTCATTTCCTAGCGACCAACGATCTGATTTTCTAAAATAAATATTGATGGGGGTCCATCCCGTATCACCGGGTTTGCCGACCGGGAGAGCCGGTCTCCGACTTTTAAGCAGGCTACTGTTAAGCACCGTCGAGGTCGCAGAGGCAAGGCCCCCTATCGCGACCCCTCTTAAATGCAACCTTCACCTCCCCCATCGGCCTCAGCTGAAGGATCAACCGACGAGGCCGTCAGGTGCATGGAAGAAAGGCGCTTGGAAGAATAGGAGCGCAAGCTAGCGGAGCTATCCTGCCGGTTTGCGAATCTACAGGACTCCTCCAGTGAGCCTGCGGGCTACGATTCCCGTTCTCCATTCTCCCAGGAGATCCAAGAGGAACCGATCCCAGGTCGGTTCCGCATGCCGCTGGTGGATCCCTACGACAGGACCACCGACCCCTGGACCACCTTGAGAGCTACAAGACCCTCATGAGGGTCCAAGGAGCAACCGATGAATTCCTCTACATCGCTTTTCCAGCCACCCTCTAGAAGGCAACTCGAGTCTGGTTCACCCATCTCGAGCCTGAAAGCATCATCTCTTTCGCTCAGCTAGAGCGGAAGTTTGTGGCCCATTTCGATGCATGTCGGATGGTGCCACGGGAGGTAGACAGCCTCTTCTCTATCAGGCAACAGGACCACAAGCTCCTGCGGGACTACGTGGCCCACTTCAAAGTTTCCATGCTGGAGATCTACAACCTAGACGAGCCAGTCGCCATGCTGACACTGAAGAGAGGTCTCAGGACTTCCCGCCTGACCTACTCGCTGGATAAGAAGCTACCAAAGACGTACTCCGAACTCCTCCTCCGTGTCCACAAGTTCATCCGCATCGAGGAGGCAGACCACACAAGGAGAGAGCTGGACGAGAAGCCGCTGAAGAAGCTAGCTCCTGGGGAGATGTCCGGGGTACGGAAGCCCAGACCGGCCACACCAAACTTCTGCTAGGGGTCGAAGTCGAAGAGCGGCCCCATCCTAAAAGAAAGATACACACCTCTTCTGGCCCCGAGGACGAAGATCCTCATGGAGATTAAGGGCGAGCACTACCTACGGCGCCCACCCCCACCGAGGTTGTCTAGTGGTAATGACAAGATGAAGTACTGCTAGTTCCATCACAACCATGGCTACGACACCGAGGAGTGCCACCACCCAATGGAGAGATTGAAGACCTCATAAGGAGGGGCTACCTCGAAAGGTTAGTGGGGGGAAAGACCCCGGTAGAACCTCGGGCGCTCGCTGCTCTCCCTCCAGTCCCTGCAGTTGATAACCGGCCCATCGAGAAGCCTGTGGGGATGATCTGTTGGAAAATCGAGCATGCCCCCAAGAGGGCCCGGGGAGGAGAGAATTCTGAAAATGTACTCCCCTTTGTAAGGGAGAGAGAGACTAAAAATGAAAATATAAACAATGATGCCGTGATCGTCGAGATGACGATCGTGAAGCATCCTGTAAAATAGATTATGGTCGATAGTGGAAGTTTGACTGATGTCCTTTTCTACGATGCTTTCTCCAGGATGAAACTGTTCTTTGCTCAACTCAAGCCTGTGCACACTCCCCTCATCGATTTTACAAGGGACTCCATAGGAGTTGAGAGAAAAATCACTCTCCCTATTACTGCCGGGACGCCACCTCGACAGAGCACCGTGATGATGACCTTCACGGTTGTTAGGCTTCCCTTAGCCTACAACGTGATTCTTGGCCGACCCGGGCTCAATCTACTCGACGTGGTAATTTCCACCAGGCAACTACTGGTGCAATTTCCCATCCCTTATGGTGTTGGAGAGATTAGGGGGGCACCTCAGCCTATCCAACATTGTCTCCAAGCCATTCCTGGGGCGAAAATATCCGAGGACAATCCCAGTGCCGATGACCTCAACCAAAGGGCTCAGGACCCCAGGGGTGGCCTAGTCGAGCGCATGTTGTCGTATCCACTCGGAACCGACCCAGCGAAGACAGTACAAATTGGGGCCACAAGAGGAAGAGCAGACCCACCTGTTGGATTTCTTTGAGCGAACGTAGACGTGTTCGCCTGGACGGTGGCTGATATGCCCGAGATTCCTCCTGGCATCATCACCTATAAGTTGAGCATCGATCCAAAGTACTGTCCTATTCGGTAGAAGAAAAGAAGTTTCGCCCGGAACAGGCAACGGGCGATCAATGAGGAGGTGGATAAGCTCCTCACAGCTGGCTTTGTCCGTGAGGTACAATACCCCAGCTAGCTGGCAAATGTAGTTATGATAAAGAAGAACAATGAAAAGTGGAGGATCTGCGTGGACTACACCAATCTCAACCGAGCCTGTCCAAAGGACAGCTTCCCTCTGCCGAGGATCGACCAGTTGGTGGATGCAACCTCGGGGCACCGCTCGCTCTCCTTCATGGATGCATTCTCAGGATACAATCAAATCCGGATGCATCCGAAGGACGAGGAGCACACTGCCATCATCAATGATCGAGGGATGTACTGCTATCGGATGATGCCGTTCGACTTGAAAAATACTGGCGCCACATACCAACGGCTGGTCAATCGGGTCTTCAAGGACCAGATTGGCCAAAACATGCAAGTATATGTAGACGATATGCTCGTCAAAAGCAAGCCAAAGTTAGACCATGTCGCCGACCAGGTGGAAGCCTTCCACAACCTCCAGGAGCACAAGATAAAGCTGAACCTTGTGAAGTGCGCCTTCGGCACAGCAGCAAGAAAGTTCCTCGGCTTCATGGTCACCCAGAGGAAAATCGAAGCGAACCCAGAGAAGGTCCAGGAAATCGTTGACATGGAGCATCCCACCTTAAAGAAGCAGGTCCAGCACCTAACAGGGCGGATTACAGCTTTGAGCCGATTCATCTCGAGGTCGGTCGACCACTGCCTTCCTTTCTTTAAGGCGCTGCACAAAATGCACGACTTTGCCTGGACCAAAGAATGCAAAGCAGCCTTCGAGGAGTTGAAAGATTTCTTGGCATCACCACCCCTGCTCTCTAGGCCAGAGGAAGGAGAGGAACTCCTGCTATACCTGGTGGTCACCCCAGGGGCCATCAGCTCGGTCCTTGTCCACACAGATCAGGATGGATCCCAGAAATCGGTGTACTCACCAGCAAAATCTTCCGAGATGTAGAGATCAGGTACACCCGATCAAAAAAGTTAATTTTTGCTCTTATAATGTCTGCCCAGCATCTCAGACCGTATTTCTAAGCACATCTGATCGTGGTCTTGATGGACCAGCCCCTGAGGATGATGCTCAGTCATCCTGAAACATCCGGATGTTTGACCAAGTGGGCATTGAAGCTCAGCGAGTTCGACATCGCGTACCAACCAAGGTCGTCTCAGAAGGCCCAGGTATTGGCCGACTTCCTGATCGAGTGCGCGGGACTCGCTGAAGAGCCGGAGCAGACTACCCTGGAGCGTCAGATGGAACCAGAAGATGAGGAGGAGTCTTGGATCCTCCACGTGGATGGTGCGTCCAATGCGGGCGAAAGCGGAACAAGCCTCATCCTCGCTAATGGTGATGGAATTGTAGCCGAGTGTGCGCTCTGCTTCAAGTTCGCTGTGACCAACAACCAGGCAGAGTATGAGGCACTCCTCGCGGGGCTGAGAGTCTCCTCGCGAGCTGGGTGTACCTAGCCTGAAGGTCTTTACCGACTCCCAGCTGGTGGTTGGACAGGTCTCCGGGGAGTATGAGGCCAGAGACTCCCAAATGATAAAGTACCTGGAGCGGGTCTGCTCGAGCACAGCAGGCTTTCGGTGCTTCAACATCTTCCAAATTCCTCACGGAGAGAACACTCGTGCCGATACGCTGTCAAGACTCGTGACCTTGCCGGACTCGTCACTGGGGTGTGCCCACAATGAGTACCTGGAAAGTCCAAGGTATGAAGCTCCCGAAGAAGTTTAGCAAGTCATCCCGGAGCCTAGCCGGATGGACCAGTACATCAGATACATCACTGATGGCACCCTGCCAGAAGATCGAATGAAGGCTGGCCTCATCAAGAAGAAGGCCATGCGATTCATCCTGATGGATGGGCAGCTCTACCATCGATCCTATTCCTATCCACTCCTGAAGTGCCTAAGACCCACGGTGGCAGCATTCGTGCTCCAAGAAATACACGAAGGCCTCTGTAGCAATCATGTCGGAGGAAGGATGCTAGCGTACAAGGTCCTCCATCAGGGGTACTACTAGGAGACCATGAGAGAGGACGCCGCCGACTTTATAAAAAAGTGCGACTGCTACCAACGCCATGCCCACATACAGTGCCAACCAGCAGCACCACTCTCCCAACTCTCCTCACCCTGGCCGTTTGCCCAGTCCATCCCCTCCCGCATCAGGGCAACGTAAATTCATGGTAGTGGCTATTGACTACTTCACCAAGTGGATAAAAGCAGAGCCACTAGCTCGAATTACAGAAGCCAAGGTCTGCCAAGTCTTTTGGAAATCGATCATCTACCATTTCAGGCTCCCCCGTAGCATCATCATCAACAACAGACGACAGTTCGACAACCAAGAGTTTGAAGAGTTCTGTGCCGACCTTGGTATTCAACATCACTTCACCTCGGTGGCTCACCCCCAGACCAACGGAGAGGCTAAGGTGACCAACCGGACTATCCTCCAGGGACTCCAAACCAGGCTGGACCACACCAAGGGTAGATGGGCAGAAGAACTTCCCAGCGTTCTTTGGGCCTACCACATAACACCCAGGATGGCCACGGATGAGACGCCTTTCAGCCTCATCTTTGGCACAGAAGCCGTCATCCCGATTGAACTTGGTGTGCCCACACCGCAGATAGAACAGTATGATGAAACAGAAAATCTGGCCCGCTTTCTTCTCAACTTGGACCTCCTCGAGGAAACCAGAGACAAGGTTCAACTTCGGATGGTGGCCTACCGGCAGTGAGTAGCTCGGTACTATAATGCTTATGTAAGGCCAAAGACCTTCCACCCAGGCGACCTGGTGCTATGCCTGGCTGATGCCTTCCAATCCCGGGAGTGCGGTAAGCTTTCACCGAACTGGGAGGGCCCTTATAAGGTGGTCGAGGCTCTTCCCCATGGAGCCTACTACTTAGCGGAGCTGGATGGTGACAGATTCTCATGGACTTGGAATGCCAACAATCTGAGAATGTATTATCAACTATCAATGATGTAAGGCCTTCCTCCATTAATAATAAAGATCCTTTTTGTGCTAATCACCTTTGCCTTGCAGGAATGACGCTGCCCAACCCCAGGTCTGGCAAGCCAAGCCCGAAAACTCCAGAAGCCCGACACACTCAAGCCCGGAAACTCCTGACGCCTGACACTCTCAGGCCTGGAAACTTTCGAAGCCCGGTACTCTCAAGACTAGAAACTCCAGAAGCCCGACACTCTCAAACCCGGAAACTTTCGAAGCCCGGCACCTCATAATCGCCTAGTGGTCCCACCAAGCATAGCATCCGGGCTTGTTCGTGCCGTGCATGCTTGGAGGTGATTCCTTTCGAGGTTGAATACACCTCTCCCAAGGAAGCGCTCGGAGCCCTATTATCACTTCACCCGCAAGGTGGGAATGACTCAGCAAGTCAAAGACCTCCTTCCTAAGCTTCTCCCATACTTGGAGCTTAGCAGAAAAGAGCCAAGGGACTTAGAGCCTTAAGGCAAGATGCCTCGGCCAAAACATGTACATGGGTAGTTGAGAAGCAAAGGAAGGAAGATTGACAAAATATGAAGAATGCAAAAAGTACACAAGTGGAAAAGGAAGAGCTCTGGTACGATGGCGGGCACGAAAAGTTTGAAAGGATATGTGTTTTGGAAAAATAGTCTTTCCTTTCGAAGTGACCAGACGCCAAACCGTACCGTTACAGAGCTACCGCCGTCGAATCCACACCATGTGTCAGCAATCGATGGAGGGTGACGCTTCATTTCAACCATGACCTTTCTAAATTCTGCGCCAGCCATAAAAGCTCCTCGAACGAGTCCACGTGTCTCCCCCGCATTGGCTTAGAGAACCACTTCATGAAGCACCAACGATCATGGCAATTATGGCATCGGATCTTCGCCTTTCCATGTTAGCACCGTATTTACTCACTTTGCCCCAAGCGCCGCGCGCCAACAGGACTCGAGAGTGGGGGGCAAATGATGAGGCGAAATCGCTGACGTGGAATCCATGTCAGACCCAGTCAAATGCCATGTCGGAAGAAGCAGCCACGTCGGATTTTTCTTCTCGAGCACCTTCACCAGGCGGCTCCCTCGAGGTTGAGATGCCTTGGCCGAAGTCGAGCTCCTGCTCTTCTCGAGCTCCTTCGCCAGGCGGCTCTCTCGAGGTCGAGATGCCTTGGTTGAAGTCGAGCTCCTGCTCTTCTCGAGCTCCAGGCGGCTCCCTCGAGGTCGAGACGCCTTGGCCGAAGTCGAGCTCCTGCTCTTCTTGAGCTCCTTCACCAGGTGGCTCCCTCGAGGTCGAGACGCCTTGGGCGAAGTCGAGCTCTTGCTCTCCTCGGACTCCTTTGCCAGGCGGCTCCCTCGAGGTCGAGATACCTTGGCCGAAGTCGAGCTCTGCCTCCCTGAGCTCGCCCACCTCGGATGAAGGGACCGACAGCTGAGGGGCGTAGCCGCCTTCCTTGGACGGTGGTGAAACATCCAAGGACCATGAAGGGGCGCCCGCCAGGCCACAATAACTTCCCCAACTATCACTTATATCAGAAGGGAAGGGGTCCCCCGATCGAGGCACTGCGTTCCCAACCGACTGTCTGCATCACCCAAAAGAGGAAGTCAACCCAGGAGATTCGAGTCCCAGGGACGGCTGCCCACCGATCGAGGCTCTGCCAGGTTTCCCAAAATGGAGCAACCAAAAGGAGGGTCAAAGTGCACGGTACTGTCCCTTATCACCAGTAGGGAAAGGCTCCCCGCACATGGCATGGAATGTCATCGCACGCGCCTGCAAGTATGGAGAGGATCCCAAGGTGAGCAGCGTGCAGTCATCTAGGCTTAAAAGAGTTTTCTCAAGTTTGAAAGGAAGGTAAGTAAACAAACGGGTGAAAGGGGCAGCACACAGGAGAGCAACCGAGAGGCCAAGAGCTCTAGGCTACCGGGGACTCACCAAAAAGGTCTTGATGGACACAGCCACCTAGCTCGAGCTCTCCTCCGCTGCCACTTCCTATGCTCTACTCTCAACCCATTTGCTCTATCCCAGTTCATAAGTTTCTCCTCCTAGCATGGAGTCCATTTACGGGGCTCGACCAAGAGGATCTGTTCTCCTGGATCGCCATTGACTTGAACGTCGGAGTGCTCCCGCCGGGATCACCGGCCCGGGTCTCCCCTGTTTTGCAGGTCTGAACGCGCGAGCGGATTCCCAAGCGACAGGAGCGCTGTCCGAGGTCATCTCTAGCTACAGGCCAAGGCGGTCGGGCGGCAACAGTCTGTATTAAAAAAAAAGGAAAAAAGAAGTGAAAGAACAAGAGGAACATCCTTGCACTAAAATGATATCTCATCACTCCATGGGAGTAGAGAATTTAGAAATAACAGTAGGAGTTGATTAAGAATTATTTAGTAAAATGATGAGTTTGCACTTAACCGATTTACGTGAAGTTATTAATATCCCAATGACCCATTTCATCAAAAAATCTTCTATGTATAAAAAGGATATGAGAACAATCTTTAAGTCTAAGTAAACTTGTACGAGATATTAAGAGTTTTCGGTAGTCTCCTTAATCATTTATTTTTTATTCAAGGATGAGTAAAATTTGGGAGGAGTGATAAGTGCATAAAAATTAGTAATAAGTACATTAATTTATTAATCAAATTCATTTTATTTTATTAAAATTAATATTTTTATGCAGTGTTTTAACAAAAGAACTTCGCCAACGCGAAGAGCATGATTTTTGGGATCCAACGCCATGAACGGCGCTCAAATCGGAGTTCGGTTGACCTCGGAATTAAAATTTGAATTTTGTTATGGAATTGCACAACTTTTAAAGCTTTGGTTCACAGTGAGGCAGCTAAAAGGTTCACGGAAGCTTCAACCGGTCCATATCCTCCGTTGCAGCTGGTTCACGACTCCAGCCCGTGGACCACAGGCCAAACTGAGTGCCATTCTCACCGGAAAACATGCCGGAGATGATCTTCTCACCGCCGGGACCCCTCACGCCGGTCGGAGAAGCCCGTAGTCACCGGAAAATCCTAGAAATCACTGGAGCTTCCAAACGGCCGGTCTTCATCCTCTTGGATCGGTTTCTTCCCAGTTTGCTGTCCAAGTCTCTTCCGTTTGCTGAAGCTGCTGCCCATCTTCTCAACCGGCCGCCCCATCTTCCCGCGCCGATCTCCGTTTTGCTGCCTACGCCGCCCCTGTCCGCTGTCTGCTCCACCCCGGTCAGACTTCATCCCCTTCCTCCTATGGTTGTCTGAGCTCTGTCCGCCCAAGCCACCGAGAAATCTAGACCAAGCCGTCCGAGTGGCCGTCCCCTTTCATTGGTTCGAGACTCCCAGTTGTCCGCCCCATTTTCCGTTCAGTGCCGGCTTCCCATGGGATTCATCGGCCACGCTCATCTTCTCCACAATGGCTGGAAATTCCTCACAAGCCATCGTCCCGAGTCCTTGTCAAGCTTCTTCATCGTCCGACTCTTCACTATGTCCGTCTTCTCTGTTCAAAGTCACCGCTGCGAGCTTGTATGTCCGAAGGAGCAGGAGGATCGAGGGATAACACTGCGAGTGGATATGGATAAGAATGTGGTGGTTGTGATGGTTACGGGAATGAGATGGAGAATCGGAAGAAGCTGATACCGGAGTCCAATGATGATTTCCCACGGGATTGACGCGTCCCTACGGCATTTAAATATGTGAGACTTCGGGGAGGCTGGAGGTTTTTTTTTTTTTTTCGAACATTATTCTCTTCTCTGAGGGGCTAAGAACCCGACTGCATTCTTTCCTTTATTCCGAGAGTCAGTTTTATTTGTTCCAACTCTAAATTTTCTTAATAACTTAAAAATTATTTTTTTATAAATAATTATTTTATTTTAATAAATAAAATTTATTATTTTTATTTTTATTTTTATCATTTTAATTTTTGGACTAGTTTAATTTATTATAATTTTATTACTGTCATTTAAATATTTACAAGTAAGCTAGTTTAATTCCTGTAATCTAATTTTTGTAAATAGTATAGTTTAATTTTTGTAACTTTAATTTCTTGCAATTTAAATTTTAATAAGTAGAGTAGAATTGATTTTATAATTTTTAAATAATTTTTAAAGTTTTTATTTTAATCTTGTCTGACTAAGCAAATCTTTCTGGGATTGGCGATTAAGTTAGATCAGGATTAGAAATTATTTTCTTAAGATTTATTTTCTTGGACTTTTAATATTTTAAGAGTTTTTTTTTCTTTTTAACCTCTTGGCCAAGAGACTTGATGAGTTATTGTTGGATTTTATCCCCTTCATAGTTCATACTTGATTCGGTGCGGTGCGGTGCAAGAGGAAATATAGATAGAAGACTCAATATTTTTAAATCCCTTCTTCTTTTTGTAGAAATCTTGATAGAGTATTGTTAGAATTCTTTCATACTCTATACTTGGTTAACACAAGAAAGAGAACGGATATTATGAAAATAATCTTAAAAATGTTTTCTAAATCATTGATCTAGTGGATTCGAAAGCTCTAGATCTTTAATTATTTATTTCTTCAATTTAATTAATTATTGCTTCAAGTAGAAAATAAAAAATAATTCTTAGCTTTTTTGTTAAAGCTTGCATGAGCAAGGGCTTTGAACATAGTTTCAAAAATCCATTTTCTCGTAGGATCGACCCGTACTTGCTGGACGTGCTACTCTGCACACCGTGCGCTTGCGGTTACAACTTAAAGTTCGCATCAAGTTTTTGGTACCGTTACCGAGGAATTGGTATGTTTTAAATTTCTTGCTCTTCGTGCTTTTAGTCTGATTTGCTAGCATCTTTATTTATTTTATTTTATTTTATTTCTTTTAAGTTGGTAGTTGTTGCCGTCAAGATCGCCGTGGCCCGTAGCTATCGACGTCGGAGTGCGCTCCATTCGCTGGCTGACGGTCCTTTGGTCTTGGACCTGCAAAATAGGGGTTAGTGACCCGGGCCGGGGTTTCCGGCGGGGGCACTTCGATGATCAAGTCAGTGACGATCCAAGAGAACAGATCCTCTTGGTCGAGCCCCTCTTGATGGACTCCACACGAGGAGGAGTGTGTTGTGTAAAAGTGGGTCGCAAGTGTGTCGGGGGAAGTGCGGCCTGGTTAGAGAGAGTCTCTGTGTGGCCCTTCTTCCTGACCTTGCTCTGGAATACTGATGGTGCCATGCCCCTTGCCCTGGTGGGGCTTGCACTTTTTTTTTTGTTATTTTCTTCTTTTTTTTTGTATGTTGGTATTGTTGTGTTACCTCCAAGTTTGTTGCAAACTAGGTTACCGTTGGGCATCCGCCTCGGGTTCCCTAATGACTATGCCACCAGGGGGATGTCTCCTACTAAGCTCGAAGTGCGCCCCATCTCCCTCCTCATCGGAAGAAGAGGAAGATGGCGGTCTCGGCCTAGAGGGCCTGGCCTCATCCGGTTAGTTGAAGGACGGAAATTTGGCCCAAATCGAGACATGACAAAGAAGATCAAGGAATGAAGGAGAAAGCGGACGAGAGATCGGAGGTGAACCTAGTCCTAAGAAGAAGATCCTACTCAGCCAAGGCAGGGAGAAAGGAGACTGACCTGCTGTGAACTCTAGGAGACAAGAGTGGCCGGGTGGTGGGGACACCGGAGGCACCAGAATAAGACAGAGGCTTTTCAACCCTCTGTGAATTGACCAATAATTTATGAGTCCATCTGTAATAAGGGCTTAGCCCATCTGAGTCCATTTTAGTTGTTATTTGAGTCTTTTGAGTTTCAGTTCTGTACTAGTCAGCTCATGTTGAGCTAGTTCAGTCCAGTGTTAGTCAGCTCATGTCGAGCTAATTTTATTTTTTTGAGTCTTATTCAACCATATTGAAGACTCAAGACCACATCATACAAGTGAAGACCAAGTCCAACAAGATTGAAGACATGGAAGTATAGCCCAAGTCTAACCTAGCTTGAAGATTTGAAGATCCCAGGAGGAAAAATCCAGAAAACCCTGATTCCTTGCAGATGCCCTCCAGATACCCAGATTCCCTTCCAGATGCCAAAATATATTCATATACCAAGGCATCCATGATTTTAGAGGTCCATCTGCATTCTAGCCCAAAGAAATCAAGCCTAGGCACCAAGCCCAAGCCCCTAAAATGCAAGATACCAGGGAATATTCCTGCTACCTGGCTACCAGGCCATCCCAGCTTCCAGAGGTCCAAACCCATGCGCCCGAGCCCCTTTGGGCCGGCCTCTTGCTGCTCCTAGAAGCCCAACACGCCCCCCTAGGCATCCTTGGAGTGTTGGCCAAGTCAAGAGAATTTTTAGGGATTTTTCTATCTAATGTTTCCTTATTTTTTAGCTAGGGTTTGAGAGGGAAAAGGATTCTTATGTAAAGACTTATGTGCCCTTACTTGGAGCCCAAGGTTAAGGGTCTATTTAAAGGACCCAAGCCTCTTGTATGAAGGAAGATTTTTGATATGAAATAAACCTTGAGTTTTTCTATTGTTTTGTGTGATTACCCTGCTGTGTGCATAAAGGGGTTTGAGAGTTCTTCTTCCCGGTGTTTGCATTCATCTTCCTGCCACCAACCATCCTTCCAGTCCCCTCCAAAACTTTCTTCCTTTTGCTATTTTCCTTTGTTTTCTTAATTTTCTCTGAGTTTTCTAACCCCTGACAGGTCGTTTGTAGGTCCCTGAGTTCCTACGAATCCAACGACTCTAGCCAAGCCTCAATCGGACCACCGAGCAGAAAGCCGGGTATCCACGGGTTTTTGGCTCGGTTTTCTAGGCCACATCCATCGAGGAACGAGAGATCCCTTTACTGCGATCTTCACCGGGTGCTTCAGACGTTGTCAGGTACACCCCCTTTACGTCCAGTCTTATTATTGTAGGAGAACTTGCCCTAACCGAGGCTTCTCAGCCCAGATGATCCTTCTTCAATACTTTTGTAGGTTCTAATCTGCATGCTTGGCTTCAAAAATTCATACAAAATTTTCTACAACTAATTTTGATCTGAAATTCGGGAATTAATCACCTAAGCCCACATATAAAACATACAAAAGGAATTGCATGCATATTAGTCCCGCATCATTTGGTATCAGAGCTTAGATTAGGGCTTGTTTTCTGCAATTTTTCAGTCCGTATATACTCTGTTATTTAAATTATTTATCCCTGATAAAAACTCCAAAAATTCTAACATTTGTTTTTCTGGATTCATCATAATCAAAGTAATTTTAAGAATTTTTGTAGATTTTATTATGGCCTGTGGATTTTCTGCAAGCCGAAATACATCCTGCAAATTTTTAGCTCCGTTTTTTTTTTCAGCAAGACAAGTTTGGAAGTTTTAGGGTTTTGTTTAGCATCTTTGCATATCTTTTAATTTTAGTATATTTCCTGCATATTAGGCCATAATTTGCAAGTTTTCTTCTATTTAAAAAAATACCAAAAAAAAAATTACATATTCTCCAAAAATACCAAAAACATTTAAACCCTAATTTGCATCCTCATCTGCCTGCTATCATTGCATAATTTACTTTTAATGGCACTCTTACTATATCAGATGGGAGGAGGATTTGATCACCTCTCCTTAGCCCAAAACCACATCCCTTGCATTCGGTTCCAAGCCTTAACCTAAAATTAACTAGACTTAATTTGCCCTAGTGGGCTAGGGACACCAACTGGTCGGGTCTGGGCTAAGTGTCAGATCATTGTGTCAAACTAACCTGTGTGTGCCTTGTGCTCAGTGTCTAGAATGGTGGTTTAGGGATTCAATCCCGAAGGGCTTATGTGCTGGTCCGCCTACCTGGCCAATCTCTGATTGGTGTCTAGGATTGGCAATCAGGGACCTAACACTCCCCTTACACCTGCCTGGCTGAGTACAGGGTTACTATAGGCTAGTTTGCCATCCTGATTGAGCATCTAGTTTGGACTCTAGGTCTAGTCAGCTGTAGTCGGTATGATCGAGTTTTGCATGAGCACTAGATCAGGGGTTTCATATCACCCACCTCCTTCACAAATGTCTGAACCCATGGAAAATTTGCAAGCCCAAATAAAAACACTCACTGAGCATCTAACCCAATCCATGGCCCAATTGACTACCCAGTTAACTCAGTCTAGTACCCAAACCAACAATAGAATTGACCATCTTGCCGATAGGTTTGGCCAGTTAGAAGGCCATATAGGGACCATAGAAAGAACCCATGGGTCACAGTCTGATCCAGATCCTGAGTCCCCTCATCCTGACCCGTACTACAATCCTGAACCTAGGAGGACCCCAAACCCTGATCCCTACCGAGAGGTTGAACCTAGGAGAGCCCATCGTCATGACCCATACTATGATACTGAACCTAGGAGGACCCCAAACCCTGATCCATACCTTGAGGCTGAACCTAGGAGAGCCCATCATCATGACCCAATCCCTAAGGTTAGTCCTAGAAGACCGAATCAGGATTTTGTAGACCAAGAAGATAGGTCCTATTTACCCTCTCCCTATAAGCCTAGTATACCCACAACCTATAGATCTTATGACTCCAAATCCTATGAACCTAGAACCTATGAATCCAGAACCTTTGAACCTAGATCCTATGACTCTAGATCCCATGATCATAGATCCTATGCACCCACACCCTATGAGCCTAATAGACCCAACACCCAATATTCTGATCCATATAGGGAGTCCAACCCTAGAAGAACCCAATATTCTGACCCATATAGGGAGTCCAACCCTAGGAGAACCCAATATTCTGAACCATATAGGGAGTCCAACCCTAGGAGAACCTAATATTCTGACCCATATAGGGAGTCCAACCCTAGGAGAACCCAATATCCTGACACATACAGGGAGTCCAACCCTAGGAAGACCCCATACCATGATCCATCCTTAGAACCTGACCATAGAGCTGACCCAAAATCCTATGACCCCAGATCCTATAATCCCATGACCCATAGATCTGCACCCTTGTCCTATGAGCCCAGAGAACCTATAACCCCTAAGTATCAATCTAGTACTAGTCAAGTTTCCCTTAGTCAACCCAGAGCTGACCTAGAATTAGCTGACCCAGTAGATACCCAGGTATAAACCAACCCAGAGCTAGTTGACCTTGACTACATCCAACCTAAAGCTATAGTAGAAGAACAATTAGAGGAAGAGAACCTAGGTACTGCTGCTAGAGCCTTACCTGAGGAAACCATAGAGGAGAGCCAAATTATAGAGTCTAGTCCTAAAATACAAGAACTTGAAGAATTTATTAAGGACCTGATCTCTTTGAATAAGTACCCTCAGGATGAGCCTCCTCCTATAGTTCCCATTAAGGACCTCTTCCCTGAGATTAGTAACCCATCCTTCCATTATGTAAACCTTGTAGATATAGCTCAACCTTGTAAGGTTAACCTCATTAGTATGGGATTAGTTCCTGACACCTCATCTTTTATCCTACTTTATCCAACTAAACCTTTTTCTCCACCCTACCAGATTAATTCTGAATCCACTTCCTATTTCCTACCCTTTCCTGAGTCTTCTCATGTGTCTAGATCTATTAGGTTACATTTTGTTGAGGTTACTAGGTTGCAAGGATCCATAGAGCCCATCCCATTTGCTACCTACTTTTGGCATACCCTCTGGCACCTATTAGGAGTTACTAGCAAATTTTCTTCTGCATGTTACCCATCAACCACGACTCATGCCCCCATGCCCAAGTGGTAGTTAAGACCTAATAAATCTCTTTAGTTGAGTTTGTTAGGTGTAGGTTTGAGTCCTTTGAATCATTTGTTAGGAGTCTGCATGTGCCCAGCATGTTCACCACCTACACTAATTTTAAACAAACTAGCTAATTTCCGAAGATGGATCAAAGAATTTGATGTAGTGGATTCTATCTTGGTTAGGATTAGGTCTAAAAGAAGCTTCATGCTCGCAGAGCCGGACCTTTTAAAGTGATAAAGAAGGTTGGATCAAATGCCTATGTGTTAGACATGCCTTTGGATTTGGGCATTAGTTCTACCTTCAATATTATAGACCTGGTTGAGTACAGGGAACCGGCAGCGATACCTAGTAAGGCTTTTGAACCTATTCCTTTTCATTGTGAGTGACCCTAACCCAGAGTGTCCACTAATAAATTTGGCCCGAGAGAGGAGAACGGATCGAGCGTATCCTGGACGATCAAGCCATTATGACCCGGGGCCGCGGTTATCAACTTTTCCTGGTCCGATGGCAAAGCCGGCCAGAGTCGGACGATTCGTGGATTTTTCGAGAAGACTTGCAGCACCTCAACCTAGACCTCCTCAAGAGATATGTGAGCCAGCTTGATCTTCACTCGATAGGGTCGAGTTCCTCTCATCCCGGGAGAATTGGTGGGGACACCAGAG
The DNA here is from genome assembly GCA_021397845.1 of Areca catechu. NCBI lineage: Eukaryota > Viridiplantae > Streptophyta > Magnoliopsida > Arecales > Arecaceae > Areca > Areca catechu. The sequence goes on from CM038052.1 coordinate 153,588,553, forward strand.
GCACCAGAATAAAACAGAGGCTTTTAAACCCTCTATGAATTGATCAATAATTTATGAGTCCATCTGTAATAAGGGCTTAGCCCATCTGAGTCCATTTTAGTTGTTATTTGAGTCTTTTGAGTTTCAGTTCTGTACTAGTCAGCTCATGTTGAGCTAGTTCAATCCAGTGTTAGTCAGCTCATGTCGAGCTAATTTTATTTTTTTGAGTCTTATTCAACCATATTGAAGACTCAAGACCACATCATACAAGTGAAGACCAAGTCCAACCAGATTGAAGACATGGAAGTATAGCCCAAGTCCAACCCAGCTTGAAGATTTGAATACCCCAGGAGGAAAATTTAGAAAACCCTGATTTCTTGCAAATGCCCTCCAGATGCCCAGATTCCCTTCCAGATGCCAAAGTATATTCATAGATAAGGGCATCCATGATTCCAGAGGTCCATCTGCATCCTAGCCCAAAGAAATCAAGACCAGGCACCAAGCCCAAGCCCAAGCCCCTAAGAAGCAAGATACCAGGGAATATTCCTGCTACATGGCTACCAGGCCACCCCAGCTTCCAGAGGCCCAAACCCATGCACCCGAGCCCCTTTGGGCCGGCCTCTTGCTGCTCCTAGAAGCCCAACATGCCCCCCTAGGCGTCCTTGGAGTGTTGGCCAAGTTAAGAGAATTTTTAAGGATTTTTCTACCTAATGTTTCCTTATTTTCTAGCTAGGGTTTGAGAGGGAAAATGATTCTTATGTAAAGACTTATGTGCCCTTACTTGGAGCCCAAGGTTAAGGGTCTATTTAAAGGACCCTAGCCTCTTGTATGAAGGAAGATTTTTGATATGAAATAAATCTTGAGTTTTTCTATTGTTTTGTATAATTACCCTGCTATGTGCATAAAAGGGGTTTAAGAGTTCTTCTTCCCGGTGTTTGCAATCATCTTCCTGCCGCCAACCATCCTTCCAGCCCCCTCCAAAACTTTCTTCCCTTTGCTGTTTTCCTTTGTTTTCTTGATTTCCTCTTAGTTTTCTAACCCCTGACAGGTCGTTTGCAGGTCCCCGAGTTCCTACGAATCCAGCGACTCCAGCCAAGCCTCAATCGGACCACCGAGCAGAAAGCCAGGTATCCGTGGATCTTTGGCTCGGTTTTCCAGGCCGCATCCATCGAGGAACGAGAGATCCCTTCGCTGCGATCTTTATCGGCACTTCAGACGTTGTCAAGTACACCCCCTCTACCTCTAGTCTTATTATTGTAGGAGAACTTGTCCTAACCGAGGCTTCTCAGCCCTAGCGATCCTTCTTTAGTACTTTTCTAGGTTCTAATATGCATTCTTGGCTTCAAAAATTCATACAAAATTTCCTACAACTAATTTTGATCTGAAATTCGGGAATTAATCACCTAACCCCACATATAAAACATACAAAAAGAATTGCATCCATATTAGTCCCGAATCAGCTCGGCTCGCTGTCTCGAGGGAGCTCAGCTTAGCTCGGCAGTGGAGTCTGAGCAGGAGGATTGACGCGGCGTCCGACGCGGCATCTTCCCTTGATGTGGTGCCTGTCGACTCCCCCACGTCAGTGATTCTGCCACATCAGTAGTGCTGAAAGTATCCGTATACGACCGTGGCTAGAGACATAGGCAATCTCTAGAAACTCTCATGAAAAATCAAGATGCTTGTACATGGCCATTAATGTACAAACTCGTGACATGAGCTTCTATACTGTGTGTACTATAGTAGAAATTTGAATTAAAGGAATGTAGTTCAAGACCTGGTTCACTCCGTTTCCTTCAAATTAATACTATAGATATTAAGTGAAGTTAAGTCATGAAAGATACTTCACCCATTGCACAATATATGATCATAGTAGAATTTCTTCTTTTATACTTTTAATTTTTATTCATTTCGTAAATTTTGAATTTTGATGGGATTGTTATGGGTTTGAAGGGAAAACTCAAAATTCCCTCTGTTGGCTCCACCCAGTGATTTTGATGAATAACAAAACATTGAGTGAATATTGTAAACTAACATGTATTTTAAGTTATGAGTTTTTATGAAGAAAGCACCTCAAAATCTTAAAAACTTATGGTTCATGGCACGTCATGGCATGGAGCATTTCTCACAAATCTAGACATCCTCTTCATGGAAAAAGGGCATCTAAATGATTAAATATTTTGTGTTTATGATTCATTTGAGTTTCAAGATTTATATTTATGTTTTTGAGATTGTTTACACTTGAATCTGAGCTTTTCAGTCTCAAGTGTCGACACCTGAAAAGTCAAGTGTCGACACTTCAGCATTTGGCACGGACAAAAATTTTTGGCATGCCAAGTGTCGACACCCAGAACCAAGTGTTGACACCAAGTGTCGACACCAAGTATCGACACTTAGGTTTCCAAGTATCGACTCAAGGCCTGAGAATTTTGAAAATACAGAACTTTGTCATTTGAGAATTTTTGTATCAAGTGTCGATACCTGTGCATCAAGTGTCGACACTTGAAAGTTCAAGTATCGACACCTAGAGATCAAGTCTCGATACCTGACAGCCAAGTGTCGACACCTGACAGCCAAGTGTCGACACTTGCAGCCTGACAGCTCTAACAGATCTATTTTTCTGGCTTGTAGAACTTGCTTTTTAAGCTCCAAACGGCTATTTCCGAGGTTCCAACGGTCACAAACCATTTTTTGGAAGGTTCTTGGTGTATTTAACCTCCACCAACCTCATTTTAAAGACAAGGAAGTGCATTGAAGTGATTTGAAGTCTACTCAAAAGCCAAAAAGCCAATATTCTCTCAAATACTTCACATCAAAAGCCTTATATAGTTTGATTCCTTGAAAAGCCTACAAGCTCATCCTTACTTCATTCCAAAAGAGGCACTTTGAAGGAGATTCCAAGGAAGAGTCAAGAAAAAGCATCAACTTGAGCTTCAAAGATTCCATTCTACTCTTGAAGAGAGTTTGTTTTAGTTTTAAAATTGTATATCTGTTTTTACATTGTGATTTGACCTTGCTTTCAAGGGTGTCTTGAAAGAAGGTTATTGTGATTTGTCATGAGCCAAAGGGATAAAACCAACTAGGATTAACTTGTGAGCCCGAAGACAAAACAAGTGTTAAGGTTTGTTGGTAAGCCTAAGTGATAAAATCAACTTAGGTTTTGACTTGTGAGCCTTGTGAAAAACAAGTCAACTGTAATCTTGTTTGGATTATAGTGAAATTTCCAAGGATGGCTTGGGGAGTGGATGTAGGTTCTAGGTTTTCACCGAACCACTATAAACCTTGTGTTTGTGTGTGATTGCTCTCTTCTTCTCTTGCTCTTTGATTATTGCTACTGCTTTAAATTTCTTGCATTGAATTCATCATTTTTCACTAGCACCACTAGTCCCTCTCATTATTGTTTTAAATTTTCTAAAAAACCCAATTCACCTCCCCTCTTGGGCTTCATTTCTGGGCAACAAGTGGTATCAGAGCACCGGTACTCTCTTGTAGGTCCAACGATCTTGAGTAAAAGGTCATGGCAGCCCCAATAGGAATGGATATTGTTGAAGGTCAAGCTTCAAATCGTCCCCCACTTTTCAATGGCACAAATTACACATATTGGAAAACATGCATGCGCATATTTATTCAAGCTCTTGATTAAAATTTGTGGAGGTCAATTGTAAAAGGTCCTCATCAGCCTACGATGTTGATTAATGGCATTCTCACTCCAAAGATGGAAGATGATTGGGATGAGAATGACATTAAGCAAATCGAGCTTAATGCTAAGGCTATGAATTTATTATTTTGCTCTCTTGATCCAAGTGAATTTAATAGAATATCTAATTGTCTCTCTACCAAGGAGATTTGGGATACACTTGAGGTTACCCATGAGGGTACACACCAAGTGAAAACTACCAAGGTCAACATGCTTATTCACACATATGAAATGTTTAAAATGGAACCTACTGAGTCTATTAGTGAGTTGTATACTAGGTTCACAAATATTGTGAATGGCATGAGAAGCCTAGGAAAAATTATTTCTAACGGTGAACTTGTGAACAAACTTCTCAGGTCTCTACCAGCTTCGTGGGATGCAAAAGTAACAGCTATTGAAGAAGCTAAGGATGTCAACACTCTCCCACTGGAACAACTGTTGGGTTCTCTAATGACCTATGAGCTCTCCCTCAAACAAAAGAATGGAGAGGTCGACAAAAAGAAGAAGGTAATCGCGTTCAAATCTACTGCGAGAGAGGAATCAAGCGAAGACTCCGAAGAAGATGATGAAGAAGATGAGACGGCTCTATTGGCAAGAAAATTCAGAAGGTTCATGAGGAAGAAAAAGCTCAACTTCAAAAAGAAACCTCTGAAAGGTGAGCCAAGTAAAGAGAAGGACAAAGAAAAGGAGAAGGAGCAGCCTACGTGTTTTGAGTGCAAAAAACCCGGGCATTTCAAGGTAGACTGCCCCTTGCTAAAGAAAAGTAGAAGAAAGCTAAGAAAGAAAGCCATGATGACAACCTGGAGTGAAAGTGAAGACTCCAGTTCTGAGGAAGAACAGCAGGAGGTGGCAAACTTCTGTCTGATGGCTGATCATGATGAGGTATGCTCCGAAACAGAAAATGAATTTACTTTTGATGAGCTTCATGAAGTTTTTGACGAATTAGTCATAGAATTTCAAAAATTAAAATCAAAACATAAAGACTTAAAGAAGCAAAATTTGGATCTAGCCAAAACAAATAACAAGCTTTCAAATGAAAATGAATGCCTTCTTATTCAAAATAAAAAATTAAATGATAAGATTGTAGCACTTGAAAAAGAAAAAGATGTCTTGAAAAAAAAAAGTGACTCACTTTCAAATGAAAATTTGGCAAAACAAAGCAAAGAAATTTTAAATGAAAACAAGAGATATAAAGAAGAAATTGAAAAATTAAAACCTTTTATAAAAAAATTTACTTATAGTTTTGAAAAATTGAATTTGCTTTTAAATAATCAAAGAGCAGTATTTAATAAAGCAGGTTTAGGATTCAGAACTCATAAGAAACAAAAACTTTTTAAAAATTTCTTTGTGCCTGCATCTTCATCCATTACTTGCTATACTTATGGTACTAAAGGACACAAATCTTATATGTACAACAAAAGAAGGTTAAGTAACACTAAGAAAGTTTGGGTTCCGAAATGAACCAATGCCACTAACCAAAAAGGACCCAAGATGGCTTGGGTACCTAAAGTCTCCACTTGATCATTATTGCAGGTATGCCTTGCAACCAATAAGAAAATGATGTAGTACCTTGATAGCGGTTGCTCAAGGCATATGATAGGAGATATGGAGCAGTTCTCATCACTCGAATATCAAAATGGTGGCAATGTAACTTTTAGTGATAATGGAAAGGACAAAATTATCGATATTGGTAAAGTCCATATCACCCCCTCTTCTTATATTGATAATGTCTTATATGTTGATGGTTTGAAACATAACTTGCTTAGCATTAGTCAGTTTTGTGACAAAAATTTTAAAGTTATTTTTGAATCTTCCTTGTGCATTGTTTCTAGTCTAGATGACAATGGCATTAAGTTCATTGGTCATAGGCATGGCAATATTTATATGGTTGATCTTGATGATCTCCCTATTCAAAAAGGTCAATGCCCAGTGGCAATGGAAGCCAAGATTGATGAAACTAGTTGGCTTTGGCATTGCAGACTAGGACATGCAAGCATGCATTTAATTTCAAAACTTAGCAAAAAGAACTTGGTAAAAGATTTGCCTAAACTCAATTTTGAAAAAGACAAGATCTGCAGTGCATGTCAACCTAGAAAACAAACCAAATCATCTTTCAAACCACAAGAAGTAATCTCTACATCTAGACCTTTGGAATTGCTTCACATGGACCTCTTTGGGCCAACTAGAACATCTAGTTTGGGAGGTAAGAAGTATGGTCTAGTCATTGTAGATGATTTCTCACGATTTACATGGATCATGTTTTTAGCACATAAAGATGAAACTTTTTCTGAATTCATTAGATTTCATAAAAGTGTTTTGAATGAAAAAGGTATTTCAGTCGTATCTTTGAGAAGTGATCATGGAACCAAATTTAAAAATGCTGATTTTGATAAATTTTGTATTGAAAATGGCATTCATCACAATTTTTCTGCACTTAGGGCACCTCAACAAAATGGGATAGTAGAAAGAAAAAATAGAACTCTTGAAGAAATGGCACGCACCATGCTTTATGAAAATGATTTACCTAGATATTTTTGGGCGGAAGCCATAAATACTGCATGCTATGTTTTAAATCGAGTTTTAATTCTACCGATTTTAAAGAAAACACCTTATGAGCTTTGGAAGGGTAGAAAACCCTTAATTCATTATTTTCATGTTTTTGGATGCCGTTGTTTCATCTTAAACAATGGTAAAGATAATTTAAGTAAATTTGATGCCAAATCAGATGAGGGAGTCTTTCTAGGCTACTCCATATCTAGTAAGGCATACAGGGTCTTCAACAAAAGAACACTTACTGTTGAAGAATCCATACATGTGGTATTTGATGAATCTAACTAAAAATCTTCAAGAAAAGAAGATGTACTTTCTGATGAAACAGGTAGCAAGAAAACTGAAGGAATAAACAACAATGAAAGGCTTACCAAGGAACAGAACGATGATCAAAACACTGAAGGAGATCAAGCACAAGGTGATGAAAACACATCAACAGTTGATCCATTACCAAAAGAATGGAGGTATGCTCATGGACATCCAAAATAACTAATTATCGATGATCCATCTAAAGGTGTAAGTACTCGATCATCCCTAAGAAATATCTGTGATTACTTAGCTTTTGTGTCTCAAATTGAACCTAAAACTATTGAGGAAGCTGAATGTGATAGTAATTGGATAAATTTTATGCAAGATAAACTTAACCAATTTAAAAGAAACAATGTTTGGACATTAGTAGATAGGCCTTCAAACACTTCGATTATTGGTACAAAGTGGGTTTTTCGAAATAAACTTGATGAAAATAGAGTAGTTACTAGAAATAAGGCTAGACTAGTTGCCAAAGGATACAATCAGGAGGAAGGAATAGATTTTGATGAAATCTTTGCTCCTGTAGCTAGACTTGAGGCAATTAGTGATGCGAGACAGGGATTGGACTGGATCGCTGGCGAGCATGAAAGTCACCAGGGATTAGGATTTGCAAAGGAGGAAAGAAGAGGGTGCAGGGTTAAGATAAAATACTGGGGTTCACATAGATTCCCCAAGAAGAACAAGCACATAGCAAAGGGGCTCACACAGATGCCCTAAAAGAACAAGCACATAGCGAAGGGGCTCACATAGATGCCGTGGGCTCACACAGATGCCCAAAATCAGGGATCACACAGAAACCCTGGGAAGATGGAGAAGGGATCATACAGATACCCTAGGAGCACACAGATCCTTCACACAGAACAATAGAAATTTTATTCATCCATCCTCCTCTTACAAAAGGCTGAGGGTGGTATTTATAGATTTTCCAACCCTCATCTGAATTTGAATACAAGATAAAAAGATAAGAATGAATCAAATTCAAATATAAGATAGGATAAGATAAGCCTATCCATATATCAATCCTAACCAACCAAATCCTAATTCAAATTTTAAACAAAAGATAAATCCTAAATAAATTTATTCCAAAAATGCTTCAAGATCTGTGCCACTCCAAGAATTATGCTTGCTCCAAGATCCGTGCTTGAGATGTCCCCATCATTAATGATGGGGACATCATCCTGCACGAATCTCGGAGCAGCACAAATTTCGGAGCAGCAAATAAATTTGAAAAATAAATTTAGGATTTATCTTTTATTTGAAATTTAAATTAGGATTTTGTTGGTTATGATTGAGATATGGATAGGCTTATCTTATCCTATCTTTTATTTGAAATTTAAATTAGGATTTTGTTGGTTATGATTGAGATATGGATAGGCTTATCTTATCCTATCTTGTATTTAAATTTGAGTTATCCCTATCCTGTATTCAAATTCAAATGAGGGTTATGGAGCTTATAAATAACCCCTCATTCCTATTGTAAAAAGGGAGAAGAAAATTGAATTTTTGGGATTTGGTTTGTCAGTTGGTTTGGCAGTTGTTGTTCAGGGCTATGGCCCATTATGTCTTCACCTGCGGGTGTTGATGTTGTCTTTGTCCTTCGGGACTTCGTAGGGGCGTGATGCCCTAGTTATCCCCCCATTTCGTTTTCCTCCACGTTCTTTGAAATCCCCCTCATGGCTCCAGGAGTGACCTGGGTGGCAGGTGAAATACCCTAGGCTCCGCGTGTAGTGAGATGGGTGGTAGGTGAGATACCCTAGACTGCATGTAGTGAGGTGGGTGGCAGGTATAATGCCCTAGAGGTGTGAAGTCTCTCTATGAGAGTGGGTTTCAGGGTTCGTGGTAGTCCATCCTCGTTATCCTCCATCCCTATTTTTTCCTTCGTCACCACCATAAAGAAATCAGAAAATAGAAAAAAAAATAGGATACCCTAATCTTCGGTGACTTCTTAGCTCGCCGACGATCCTATCCCTTTTCCGTCCCCCATCAAAAACCATCCTCGAAAAATTTTTCCAAGGGAGTTTATTTTTCGAGGGAATTTTTGATGGAGTTTTTTCCTTGGAAATTTTTGACAGATTTTTCAAGGGATTTTCTGAGAGAATATTACCGAGGGATTTTCTGAAAGAATATTACCGGGAGATTTTTCAAGGGAACATTATCGGGGGATTTTTCGAGGGAACATCTCCGAGGGATTTTCTGAGATAAAATCTCCGAGGGATTTTCCGAGGGAACATTTTTGAAGGATTTTCCAAGGGATTTTTTGAAGGATTTTTCAAGGGATTTTCGGAGGGAAAATTTTTGAGGGATTTTTCGAGGGAAAATTTATGAGGGATTTTCCAAGGATAAATTTCCAAGGGATTTTTCGATGGAAACTTTTCGAGGGATTTTTCAAGGATAAATTTTCGAGAGATTTTTTGAGAAATTTTTTGAGGGATTTCTTTAGGAATAATTTTTTAGGGATTTTTCGAGGGATTTTTCTAGGAGTTTTTTTATTAGAAATTTTTTACTAAGAACCAAATTATGATGAAAAGATCCCTCGAAAAATCCCTCACAAAAAACATTTTTGAGGGATTTTTCAAGGGATTATTTTATTTGAAATTTTTTTACTAAGAACCAAATTATCATGAAAAGATCCCTCGAAAAATCCCTCGCAAAAATAATTTTTGAGGGATTTTGTGAAGACTTTTTTTATTGAAAATCTTTTTACTAAAAACCAAATTATGATAAAAAGATCTCTCGCAAAAATAATTTGCGAGGAATTTTTCAAGAAAACTTTTTTCTTCGGAAAATTTTTACTAAGAGCTTATTTATAAAGAATAAATCCCTCGAAAAATCCCTCACAAAAAAAAATTTTTGAGAAATTTTGCGAGGGAATTTTTTTCCTCGGAAAATTTTATGATTAATTTTTTTTTTGTCAAAAAATCCCTCGGAATTGTGAGGGATTTTTTTCCTCGGTAAAATCCCTCTGTAAAGCATCCTTTTCTAGTAGTGTCTCGGACTGGTCCTTCTTTTTTTGCCTTTGAAGAGCTCTCTCCCTCCTTTTTTCCGGAGAACTCCCCCTCCTTTTTCCCATGTTTCTCTCCCTTGTTAGGGGTGTTATTTTTTTTGTTTAAGAGGGGTAGGCACTGTGCCACTGAGCCCTGTGCCCTCGTGGGAAGTTTCCATTCCTGGAGGGACCACCCGAGCATTACAGGGCCTATGGCTTTGATAGAATTCTACTTTTGGAGGGATTCTGGTCTTGCACCGTGCGGGTCAGCATCCTTCGATCATATGTTAGTGGACATGGTGGCACGTTACAGGGCCCTGGGTCTGACGGGGCTTAACTCATGCAGAGCATGCGGGCGGTGTGTCGTAGAGCTGGCATAGGTGGCAGGGCATGCACCACCTTTTGGAGGTTGCAGGTGGATAGGGACCTCCGTGCTGTAGTTTGAATTATTGTTGATCTTCCCTTTCATCGCTGGCAAGAATTCTGATCTTCGTATGGTATGGAGGGACCTCCATTCGGGAGTTTCGCCTTCGACAGCGTGAGCACGATCGTGGCTGGGAGCTGACCTCATATGGAGGGCTCGCTTTATGAGCTCGACCCCAGCAAGAGCTGATCTCAGATGGAGGGCTCGCCCTATGAGCTCGACCTCGACTAGGAGCTGACCTCAGCAGGAAGGCTCTCCTCATGAGCTCGACCCCGGCTGGAAGCTGACCTCAGCAGGAATGGTCACTTTATGAGCTCGACCTTGGCTGGTAGATGACCTCAGCCTTCCACCTGAGGGCCGTGTCCAGGTGGCAATCCCCACCCATGCGATTGCTGGCTGGCGACTGTACAGGCTCCATGTCAATAGATATTACCATATTAGATACCACCTAGATTTGTTGTGTTCATTCATTGCCAGGTAAGATGTAGCCGGGGCTATCGACAGGCTAAGGATGAAGAAAAGGAGGTGGCGAGGTGACCCACAGGGCAGAGGCTGCCAGGAAGGAGGTCGCTGAGGTGGTGGCCAGCTACAAGGCCTCTCCGGAGTTCAAGCTCGACTTCAAGGAGGCGGTGACGGATTCCTTCTTCAAGGGGTTCATGTACTGCCGGTCCCATCTCCGCAGCATCCTCTCGGACAAGCAGATGGTCGGCCTCCACCTTCCGGGCTCTGCGGGGAGGAAACCTTCGACTCCTGCACCAGTGGCGGTGGAAGAGTGTGCGGCCGTGGCTAGATCGACCCCGCCAGTGGTGGCGACTGAAGAGGAGGCCCCAGTCCTAGAGGCCGGAGAGGGTGAGACCCCAGCTGGGCACCGTCCAGGAAAGGAGCTGGCCAAGTACGGTTCCTTAGTAGTTGTGACCCTTTCTTTTTTGTTTTTGATCTGGGCTGCCCGGCATGTCGGGGACCAAGAATAATGTAATGTTTTGCCAAGTTAATGAAAACACTTTCATCCAACTCGACTTGTTCCTTCTTTTCTTTTGCTTGTATCTTTGTATTGCAAATGTCTCCTCTTCACCTCTTGATTGCCTGGATGAAAGCACTTATGCGGGCACACGGCTCTGAAGCACCAAGTGCCCGGGTCTCTGGACAAGTGAAAAGGTGAGGGAGGATCCTTTGACTCGTTCGATCATGCCCAGCTTGGGGCAAAGTGACAGTGAAGATCTCTCCGCTCTACTCGAAGTCAGGAAGCTTGGGTCTTGGTGTCGGAGGAGTGTGAGATCTAGACTTAAAATGCCAGGAAGCTAGGCTCCTGGTGCCAGAGCAAAGTTCAGTCTTTGGTGCTGGAGGGTCGTGAGATTTGGGCTTATAATCTAGGAAGCTAGGTTCCTGGTGCTGGAGCAGGGTCCGGTCTTTGGTACCGGAGGGTCGTGAGATCCGAACTTAGAATGCCAGGAAGCTAGGCTCCTGGTGTCGGAACAGGGTCTGGTCTTTGGTGCCAGAGGGTCGTGAGATCCGGGCTTAGAATGCCAAGAAGCTAGGCTCCTGGTGCCGGAACAAGGTCCGGTCTATAGTGTCGGAGGGTCATGAGATCCGGGCTTAGAATGCTACGTAGCTAGGATCCTGGTGCCGGAGCAGGGTCCGGTCTTTGATGCCAGAGAGTCATGGGATCCGGGCTTCGAGTGCCAAACCTGGGGTCAGGCGATGATTTCCTGCAAGGCAAAAAGGATTTGCACAAGGAGAATCTTTATCATTAGTGAGGAAGGACCTTATACTATTGATGCTGGAGTGCTGGGCTCTGGGATTGAGCATGCCGGGGAGCTGGGCTCCGGGCTTGAGATTGCCGGGGAGCTGGGCTCTGGGCTTGAGCATGCCAGAGAGCTAGGCCTCGGGCTTGAGCATGCCGGAGAGCTGGGCTCCAGGCTTGAGTGCTGGAGAGCTGGGCTCCAGGCTTGAGTGCTGGAGAGCTGGGCTCCGGGCTTTGGTGCCAGAGAGTTAGGCCCCAGACTTGAGTGCCGGAGAGCTGGGCTCCGGGCTTTGGTGCCGGAGAGTTGGGCCCCGGGCTTGAGCATGCCGGAGAGCTGGGCTCCGAGCATGAGCATGCCGAAGAGCTGGGCTCCAGGCTTGAGAGCCAGTGAGCTAGCTCTGGGCTTGAGTGTGCCGGAGAGCTGGGCTCCGGGCTTGAGTGTGCCGGGCCTTGGGCATGGTAGCGATATTCCTGCAAGGTAGAGAGTGATTTGCACAAAAGAGAATCTTCTTTATTACTGAAAGAAAGCCTTACACTATTAATAGTATATTCTCAGGTTGCAGGCATTCCATGTTCATGGGAATCTAGCACCGTCCAGATCCTCGAGATAGTAGGCTCCATGTGGGAGAGCTTCGACCACCTTATAGGGGCCCTCCCAGTTCGGCGAGAGCTTACCGCACTCCCATGGTTGAGATGCTTCGACTCGATGCAGCACCAGGTCGCCAGGTCGGAAGACCTTTGGCCTTACCCGCGCGTTGTAGTATCGGGCCACTCATTGCTGGTATGCTGCCAACCGAAGCTGAGCTTTGTCCCTGGTTTCTTCAAGGAGGTCCAAGTTGAGTAGAAGGCACACCAGATTTTCCGCTTCATCATATTGCTGCACCCGTAGCATGGGCATGCCAAGCTCAACTGGGATGACGGCCTCAGTGCCGAAAACAAGGTTAAAAAACATTTTGTCCGTTACTGTTCTGGGCATTATGTGGTAGGCCCACAGAATACTTGGGAGTTCTTCCGCCCACCTGCCTTTGGCCTGGTCTAGTCTGGTCCTAAGTCTTTGAAGGATGGTCCGGTTGGTCACCTCAGCTTTTCCATTTGTCTAAGGGTGAGCTACCGAGGTGAAGTAGTGCTGGATGCCATGCTCGACGTAGAACCTTTCAAACTCCTGGTTGTCGAACTGCCGTCCGTTGTCGATGATGATGTAGTGGGGGAGTTCGAAGTGGCAGATGATTGAATTCCAGAAGAACTGGCGGACCTTAGCTTCTGTGATCCGTGCTAGTGGCTTTGCTTCCACCCACTTGGTGAATTAGTCAATAGCCACCAGCGGGAATCTTCGCTATCCCGATGCAGGGGGAAATGGTCCTAAGATGTCCATTCTCCACTGGGCAAAAGGCCAAGGGGCAGAGAGCTAGGAGAGCAGCGCTGCAGGTTGATGCTGTATGTGAGTGTGGTGTTGGCATCTATCGCACCTCTTCACGAAATCAGTGGTGTCCTCCCTCATAGTCTCCCAGAAGTATCCTTAGTGGAGAGCTTTGTACGCCAGCGTTCTTCCTTCCACATGGTTCCCGCAGAGCCCTTCATGTATCTCTTGGAGTACGAAAGCTATCTCTGTGGGTCTGAGACACTTCAGATATGGGTAAGAGTAGGATCGGTGGTAGAGCTATCCTTTTATTAGGACAAACCGGGAGGCTTTCTTCTTGATGAGGCTGGCTTCCATGCAGTCCTCTGGTAGGGTGCCATCAGTAATGTATCTGACATACCTGTCCATCCAGCTTGGCTCCGGGGTGACTTGCTGCACCTCCTCTAGGGCTTCGTAGCTTATATTCTCAAGGTACTCGATGTAGGCACGCCCTAGTGATGAGTCCGGCAAGGTCGCGAGTCTTGACAGTGTATCTGCATGGACGTTCTTTTCTCGGGGGATATGGAAGATACTTCATTATCTGGGGATCTCTGGCTTCATATTCTCTGGAGACTTGTCCAGTCACTAGCTGGGAGTCGATAAAGACTTTCAAGCTTTGTACGCCTAGTTCACGGGAGACCCTTAGGCCCGCGAGGAGTGCCTCGTATTTCGCTTGGTTGTTCGTCACGACAAACTTGAAGCAGAGAGCGCATTCTGCCACGATCCCGTCACTGTTGGTAAGGATGAGGCCTACCCCGCTCCCGTCGGAGTTGGATGCACCATCAATGTGGAGGATCCAGGGCTCCTCCTATGGTACGGGCTCAATTTGATGCTCCGGGGTTGTATGCTCTGGCTCCTCGGCGAGTCTCGTGCACTCGACCAGGAAGTCAACAAGGATCTGTGATGCAGAACAAAAAGAGATTATGCGATGCGGAAGCAAATTAAGACTATTTTTTTTTTTTTTAAATTTTCAGAAGTCGGCTTTGACTCAAAGGAAAGTTAAACTAAATTGAAAGAAACTATGTAATAATTGAAAGCATAATTTAAAGAAACTAGGTTATCAGAGTAGTTCAGAAGTAAATGATCGCTGGGGGTTAAGAAACTCCCAGACCTAGGGTTTCGCTCTGAACTTTCAACAGAACAGAAGTAAAGAGAAGAGAAGGGTTACAGACCAGGCAATGATCTTCACAGAGTTTAGTGGAAGGACTCTCTTGAGCAGATTGTTGGATCCCCGGATTCAGATATCTTCGCAATGGATCCTCCAATACTGGTCCTTTGGCAGAGTTGGCTTCTCCTGAACTCAAGATCTGGGAAAGAAGAAGAATAATTTATGGAACCAGATACCCAAGGAAGGATTTACCAGATAGAAGAACTTGAAAGTTGATGTTGCTGAAGTCCTGATTCTCCTGGATGCTGATTTGGCTTCCTCTGGGATTTGTTCCGTATTCGAAGCAGCCGAACTGGACCTGGATGCTGGTGGTCGGCCTCCACTTAGGGAGAAGGGCCGTGAGAGATGGGGTAGGCTAGGGTTTTGGTGGAATGAAGAGGTTGATGGGCGGCTAGGGTTTTGAAGTTGAAGTGGCTAACCTAGGGTTTTGGGGTTGGAGATCTCGCACCTCCTCAAGGTTCCTAGGGAACCCGGATTTACTCCCTCACGGAGCTCAACACCTGGATGCAAGTGCGGAAGAGAGAAACATAAAGTTGCTCACACAGAAATTTAAATTCATTCATCAGTTGTCCTTTAAAACTTACAAGAGGGGTTTATTTTATAGGTCTTTACAAGAGGTCAGGGTTTTACATCTTCCCATGTGGGACTAATAGGATAGATCCTCAAATTAGGTTTGTAGAATCAATTCCTTCTCATATGGCCGGCCAAGAGCTTCCATAAGTGTTGATTGGTGGCTCCAAATGGTAAGTAGGTGGCGCCTCCTAGCCTTGCTCTTCAAGAAAATTTTTTTTCCTTCCATGCTTGGTTTTATTTGGAAGTATTTGGGTGCCTCCTAGTCTTGCTCCACAAGTTTAGGCTTCTTCCTTTCATGGCTCAACTCTTTTGGACACCTCCTTTTCTTTCTCCCCAAGTCATGGCTCTTCCCAACTTTGCTTTGGTTTTTTTAGGCATGGATTGGGCGCCCCCTTGAAGTGCTCCCCAAGAAATGCCTCTTTCCTCCTTTATCTTGGCCTTTTAAGGTATATATGGGGCGCCTCCTTGATTTTGGCTTCAAGAAAAATTCTTGCTCCCTTGGGTGTGGGGACCAAGACACTGGGATGGAGATGTGGCGCCTCCTGGACTCTGGCATGTGGCTAGGAGTGTGGCGCCCACATGCTTGGGCTTGGGAGAAAATGTGGCACCCTGGAGAAGACCTAGACCACTTACTAGGACTTGTACTGAGTCAACATGACTCAACAAAATTTAAATTGCAGGGAAAACAGACTCTAAAAAAATTGAGTTGACCAAGTCAACCCTTATTACAAAACCAAAAAACCCTAATTCTTCAGGCAAGGTCAATCAGAGATCCAGATGGAGCCCCGAAGTCTTCTTCTGAGTCTGGTGCCCGCACCAATCTGGGCCTTCTATGATGACCTCGGTCGATATGCGATGTCAAACTCTCTCAGCATCAGGGACCACTTAGCCATCCTCCCAGAGGTTTTGGGGTGGCTAAGTATGGTCCTCAGTGGCTGATCCGTCATGACCACGATGGGATGTACTTGGAAATATGGCCTGAGGTGCTTAGCAGATATTATTATAGCAAAAATAAGTTTCTCGGAGCGAGTATACCTGATCTCCACATCACGGAGGATTTTGCTGGTGTAGTACACCAGCTTCAGAAATCCATCCTCGTCTGCATGGACGAGGACCGAGCTGACGGCTCCAGGTGTGACCGCCAAGTAGAGTAGGAACTCCTCTCCTTCCTCCAGTCTGGAGAGCAGCGGAGGAGATGCCAGGAACTTCATCAATTCTTCAAAGGCCACCCTGCACTCCTCCGTCCAGGTGAAGTCGTGCATCTTGCACAGTACCTTGAAAAAGGAAAGGCAGCGATTAGGCAATCTCAAGATGAACTGGCTCAAAGCTATAATCTGGCCTGTCAGGCACTGGACCTGCTTCTTGGAAGTCAGGTGCTCCATGTCAACGATCGCCTGGACCTTCTCTAGATTCGCTTCAATGCCCCTTTGGGTGACCATGAAGCCAAGGAATTTCCCCGCCGCCACTCTGAAAGTATACTTTGCTGGGTTTAGCTTCATCTGGTGTTTTCGGAGGTTTTGAAAGGCTTCGATGAGGTCGACAATGTGGTCCGAGCTTGGCTTGCTCATGACAAGCATGTCATCCACATACACCTGCATGTTCCTATCGATCTGGTCTTTGAAGACCCCATTGACCAGACACTAGTACGTGGTCCCAACATTTTCAGACCGAAGGGCATCATTTTGTAGCAGTACATCCCTTGGTCGGTGATGAAGGCAGTATGCTCCTCATCCTCCGGGTGCATCTGGATCTGATTATATCTGGAGAATGCATCCATAAAGGAGAGTAGCCGATGCCCCGAGGTGGCATCCACCAACTAGTCAATATTTGATAGAGGGAAGCTATCCTTTGGACATGCCTTGTTGAGGTCAGTGTAGTCTACACAGATCCTCTATTTACCATTATTTTTCTTCACCATCACTACATTTGCCAGCCAGCTCGGGTACTGTACCTCTTGAATAAAGTCGGCGGCGAGGAGTTTGTCGACTTCCTCCTTGATTGCCGCCTGCCTCTCTTGGGCGAAGCTTTTTTTCTTCTGCCAAACTGGCCGGTGCTTTGGATCAATACTTAGCTTGTGGGTGATGATGTCAGGGGGGATACCTGGTATGTCTGCCACCGTCCAGGTGAACATATCAGCATTCGCCCATAGGAACTCCAATAGGTGGGCCCTCTCTTCATCTTGTAGCTGGGCCCCAATCTGCACCATCTCCACTTGGTCGGCTCCGAGCGGATAAGACAGGAGGTGCTCGATCAGGCCACCCCTGGGGTCTTGTGCCCTTTGGTCGAGATCGTCCGTGCTGGGGTCGTCCTCGGGAACTTTGGCCCCCGGGAGAGTTTGGAAGCAGTGTTGCACCAGCTGAGGTGCTCCCCTCATCTCCCCGACACCGTAGGGGGTGGGGAACTGCACCAACAGTCGCTTTGTGGAAACGACGGTGTCGAGCAAGTTGAGCTCAGGTCGACCGAGAATCATGTTGTAGGCTGAAGGAAGCCTAATAACCATGAATGTCATCATAACAATGCTCTGCCGAGGTGGGGTCCCGGTAGTAACTGGGAGAGTGATTTCTCCCTCAATCCTTATGGAGTCACCTGTGAAGCTGATAAGGAGCACATGCACAGGTTTGAGCTGAGTAGGGAAAAGATTCATCCTAGAGAAAGCATCATAAAAAAGCACATCCGTGGAGCTTCCACCATCAACCATGATGCGTTTTACAGGATGCTTCGCGATCATCATCTCGATGACCATGGCATCGTTATTTATATTCTCCCTCCTATTTCCCCCTTCTCTCATAAAAGAGAGTACATTTTTAGAGCACTTTACCCCCCGAGCCTTCTCAGAAGTGCGCTCGGCTCCCCAGCATATCATCCCCACCAGCTTCTCAATAGGGCGATTATCAACTGCAGGGACTGGCGGGAGTTCGACGAGCGCTTGAGGTTCTGCTGGAGGTCTGCCCCCCACGAACCTTTCGAGGTAGCCTCTCTTGATGAGTTCTTCAATTTCCTTTTTGAGGTTGTGGCATTCCTTGATATCATGGCCATAGTCGCGATGGTAATGGCAGTACTTCATCTTGTCATGACCAGTAGACAGCTTCATCAGAGGTGGGTGCTTCAGGTAGGGCTCACCTTCGATCTCCATGAGGATCTTCATTCTCGGGGCGAGGAGAGGGGTAAACCTCTCCTCCGGAATGGGGGTGCTCCTCGGTCTTGGCCCCTGGCAGAAGTTCATAGATGGGGGTCCTGGCTTCCGTGTCTCGGATGCCTCGACGGGAGTTGGCTTCTTCAGTGGCTTCCCATCTAGCTCCCTTCTTGTACGATCCACCTCCTCAGTGCGGATGTACTTTTAAGCTTGGGGGAGGAGCTCGGAGTAGGTCTTGGGGGATTTTATGTCGAGCGAGTAGGTCAGGCGGGAGGTATTGAGCCCTCACTTCATTGCCAACATGGCGATCGGCTCATCAAGATTGTAGATCTCCAATGCAGCAACCTTGAAATGGGCCACGTAGTTTCGTAGGGGCTCGCGGACCTGTGCCGGATGGAGAAGAGGCTGTTTGCTTTACGTGGCACCTTCCAACAGGCATCGAAGTGGGCCACAAACTTTCACTTTAATTGAGCGAAAGAGCCGATGCTTTCAGGCTCGAGATGGGTGAACCAGACCCGAGCTGCCTTCTGAAGGGTTGCTGGGAAGGCGATGCAAAAGAGGGCATCGGTGGCCCCCTGGACCCTCATGAGGGCCTTGTAGCTTTCCAGGTGGTCCAGGGGGTTGGTGGTCTCGTTATAAGGATCTACTTGTGGCATACAGAACCGGCTGGGAATCAATTCCTCTTGAATCTCTCTAGAGAAGGGGAGATGGGCGTCATAGCCCGCTGGCTCGTCAATGGAGCCCTGCATATTTGCAAACCGGTGGGATATCTCTGCCAGCTTGCACTCCTGCTCCTCCAGGTGCTTCTCAGCTATGCGCCTGATGGCCTCATCGATGGAACCCTCCACGGAGGCCAAAAGAGGCTGAGAAGGTGACGTGGATGGACGGTGCTCATGAAGGGGGGTCTTGCCTTTTCGACCTCGATAGGGTTTTTTTGTTACCCGCTTGAGGGTCAGGGATTGGCTCTACCGATTGAAAGATCCGTCCCGTTGTCTCTTCGCTGGAGTCAGGTGACTATCGTGGTGGTCGGTGATGGCCCGCAGCTGTGAAGGCCTTCCTTGGAAGGAACGCAGGCTATCGTGGGGTGCTGCGGCATGGGCCACCGAGGTCCCTGGCTGATGGTGGGTAGCAAGGGATCGTTGCTGGTGCTGGAGCTGGCGCACTGCCATAGTGAGGATTTGCATCTACTGGGCGAGTGCAGCCAGCTGGATGTCTGTCGGAGATGGTTGAGCTGGAACGGGGAGCTCCCCTTCTGGGCTATGCAGGTCCCCTCAGGAAGGGGGATCGACTACATGGCTGGTGGAGACTTCTCTTGCTCGCATCATCACCATCCTCCCAGTGAGCTGCTTGCAAGGGGTTCAGGTTGGATCAAAGTGCATCCTGTCCCGTCCCCCTACCTAGCATGCCAATCTGTTATCGCCAAGATCATCATGGCCCATAGCTACTGTCGGCATCAAATCACCCCTCGTCTCTTCTAGACCGGCTTGTGCTTCTGGACTTGCAAAACAAGGGTTAGAGACCTAGGCTGGGGATTCTAGCGGGGGCACTCCGACAGTCAAGTCAGTGACGACCTAAGGGAATAGATCCTCCTGGTCGAGCCCCTGAGATGGACTCCACGCTAGGAGGAGTGAGTGATGTGTGAGAGGGGTGCAAGCAAGCTGGAAAAGGAGGTGGCCGAGGTGAACTAGAGCTGGATGGCTGTCTTCGGACGATCCTTCTTGTGGATCTTTGGTAGCCTTGAATTCTCAGTCCCCTTAGTGGTTCTCCTATATAGCCTCCTCTCCCTCACTTGCTTGGGTGTTCTTAGCTTAGCTTTGGCTTGGCTTTGCTTACTTGAATGTGTTGGAGAGTTCGTTCTTTCATTACCTCCCCATTGGCGGTGTCGATGGATCTTTCAAGTCCAGGTGGTTGCTAAACACCTACCTCGGGATCTTTCCTATGTCAGCAGGCACGTGCGGCGGTGTTTCATACCATGGACAGGAAGTCTTTCCTGGTTCGTGAAAAGGGAAGCTACCATGCGCTCTGATATTCCTTCTGGTTGCTCCATTCCGGGAAACCTAGCAGGGTCTCGATTGGAGGGCCACTGCCCCCGGGATTCGAATCTCCTGGTTGACTCTTTCGGGTGGTGCAGGTGGTTGGTGGAGAGTGTGGCGCCTCGGTCAGGGAGCTTCTTCCCTTTCTGGTGTAAGTGGTAGCTGCGGGCAGTGATTACAGCTTGGGGGTGCTTCCTTGCAGTCCTTGGGTAGCTCGTCCGGTGCCTTAGGAGGGTGGCATCGCTCCTTCGGTGGCCAGTGCCTTTGTTCGAGGTGAAGGCCGATCTGGAGAGTTGAGGCTCAACTCCGAGGGGCTCGACCTTGAAGGGGCTCCGCTTGGCGAAGGAGGGCTGGGCTCGACTCTGGACCAAGGGGCTCGACCTGGAGGAGGGCTATGCTCGACTCCCGCATAGAGGGCTCAGCTTCGGAGGGCCTCGACCTGGTGGAGGAGAGCAGGGCTCGACTCCGGCTCCAAGGGGCTCGGCCTCGGAGGGGCTCAATCTGGTGGAGGAGGTCAGTACACAACTCCTACACAGAGGGCTCAGCCTCGGAGGGGCTCAACCTGGCAGAGGAGGGCTAGGCTCGACTCCGACCTAGGGTGCTCAGCATCGGAGGGGCTCAATCTGGCGAAGGAGGTCTCTCGGCTCCGGCCTAGGCATCCCGGTCTCGCAGGAGCCGACCTGGCGGAGGATGGAACTCGACTTCGACGGGCCACCCTGAGATTCCGAGGGAGTTCGGCCCAGCAAAGGAGTCGTGGGAGGAGTGTCCACCGTGGCAGCTTTCTTGACATGGCATCTAACAGGGATTACATGTCAGCTTCCTGCCACATTATCGAGGTTTAGTAAATCTTTCATAGAACATATAGGCCGAGGAGGTTGGATGACAATTATACCAAAGGTCTAAAGGACCGAATGACAAACTTG
The DNA here is from genome assembly GCA_021397845.1 of Areca catechu. NCBI lineage: Eukaryota > Viridiplantae > Streptophyta > Magnoliopsida > Arecales > Arecaceae > Areca > Areca catechu. The sequence goes on from CM038052.1 coordinate 153,609,459, forward strand.
GCCAGAATTTGAAGATTGAAGGCTTGTCCTAGTAGGAAGCTAGAAAGCTAAAGGTTCGGCATGGCAAAGGTCCAAGGGGTTGAAAGTACTTTAGTGTGATTGCTAGTAGGTTCGGCAGTTCTAAAATGTTGGTACTAGTTTTTGCTCTCGAGTAGGGCTGAATAATCGAAGAGGCACTTTGGGGAACTATTCCCAGATAAACTATATTCTTTCAAATAATTTAATAGCATAAACCCATGCTATTCCGGTTATGCAAGTTCGGTCATCTCTAGGTCATTTAGATAATCATCCTTCATACATATAGAAGGTTCGATCAATCCATTCCTAGTTCCAGGACCCTAAAGATCCCAGGGGTGGGGGTTCCCCCCATATTAGTATGGATAGTGATGACCAGACTCGAGTGTCTGACTTGTTTCAGTTAGAGGGAAGGGGCTAGGATACCTAGAGGATACTATAGCTATTTGGTAATATATTGGCTGATAGAGATTTTTTTTGCCAATTCGCATTACTCAGGGCCCAGATATGGTAGTCATCATGTAATCTTAGATCGATGACCAGGGAGCTCTATGACACCCACTAGGAGGAGCCGACGAGATAAATGGATGGTGCATGGATTTGAAGACTTAGGATTCATCCTAGGATGAGTTTGTTTGTTTGGAAGGTCACTTGGGACCGATTGCCTACTAGGACACTATTAAGAGCAGAGGTATGGGCATCAGGCCACTTGTCCTACTACGGCACGACGGATGAGACTATGAAGCATGTGCTATTTGGGTTCTTGAGAGCATCATGGGTATGGCAGCTAGCCATCCGGCCTTTCATTGATGGTCCTATGGAACAGTTTACCCAGTCCTTCTTAGAGACTATATAGTTGAGCTTTAAGTTTGATGCTATATGGAGGGCTAAGGTCAGGGTTGCCTATATTGCATACTAAATTTGGCTAGCCCGGAATACGGGCATTTTTTAGGAGAGATGGGTGTCAATGAGGTTTGTTGCTGCCAAGATCGTCATGGCCCGTAGCTGCTATCGACATTGGATCGTCCCTCGTTTCTTCGAGACCGGCTTGCTCTTCTAGACCTGCAAAATAGAGTTAGAGATCTGGGCCGAGGTTTCCGGTGGGGGCACTCCGACAGTCAAATCAATGACAATCCAGGAGAATAAATCCTCCTGGTCGAGCCCCTGAGATGGACTCAATGCTAGGAGGAGTAAATAATGTGTGAGTAGGGTGCAAGCGAGCTAGGAAAAGTGATGGCCGAGGTGAACTGGAGTTGGATGGCTGTGTCCAGGCGATCCTTCCCGCGGATCTCCGGTAGCCTTAAATTCTTAGTCTCCTTGGTGGTTCTCCTATATGGCCTCTTCTCCCTCACTTGCTTGAGTATTTTCTTTCTTATTCTTGCTTACTCCTGCTTACCTCCTCGCTGGGTGTGTCGATAGCTCTTTTAAGTCCAGGTGGTTGCTAGATGCCTTCCTCAGAATCTTTCCTATGCTAGTAGGCACGTGCGATGGTGTTCCATGCCATGGATGGGATGTCTTTCCTAGTTCGTGATAAGGGAAGCTACCATGCGCTCTAACATTCCTTCCGGTCACTCCATTCTGGGAAACTTAGCAGGGTCTTGATCGGGGAGCCATGGCTCCCGAGATTCGAATATCCTGGTTGACTCCCTCTTTTGGGTGGTGCACACAGTTGGTGGAGAGCATGGCGCCTCAATCAAGGAGCTTCTTCCTTTTCTGGTGTAAATGGTTACTGCGGGCAGTTATTACAGCCTGGTCGGTGCCTCTTCGTGATCCTCGAGTGACTCGCTGGTGTCCACGGAGGGCGGCGTTGCCCTTCTGGTGGCTAGTGCCTTTGCCTGAGGTGGAGGCCAAACTAGAGAGCTGAGGCTAGACTCCAGTCCAGGGGGCTCGGCTTCGAGGGGCCCGACATGGAGGAGGAGCGCTGGGCTCGACCTTGAAGGGGCTCCACTTGGCGGAGAAGGGCTGGGCTTAACTCCAGACCAGGCAGCTCGACTTCGAGGGGGCTCGACTTCGAGGAGGGCTGGGCTAGACTCCTGCACAGAGGGCTCGGCCTCGAAGGGGCTCGACCTGGCAGAGGAGAGCGGGGCTCGACTTCGGCCCAGGGGGCTTGGCCTTGGAGGGGCTCAATCTGGTGGAGGAGGGCAAGGTGTGACTTCGGCCCAGAGGGTTCGGCCTCGGAGGGGCTCGACCTGGCGAAGGAGGGCAGGGCTCGACTCCGACCCAGGGGGCTCAGCCTCGAAGGGGCTCAATCTGGCAGCGAAGATTGCTCGACTCCGGCCTAGGCATCCCGATCTTGCGGGAGCTGACCTAGCGGAGGGTGGAACTCAGCTTCGACAGGCTATCCCGATATTTTGAAGGAGCTCGGCCCGGCAAAGGAATCCGAGGAGGAGTCTCCATCATGGTGGCTTTCTCTGACATGGCATTTGACAGGGATTGCACATCAGTATTCTGCGACATCATTTGCCCCCCACTCCCAAGTCCCGTTGGTGCGGGGCATTCAGGATGAAGGGAGTAAATGCAATGCTGACATGGAAAGGTAAGTATCCGGTGTAATGATGGCCACGATCATCGATGCTTCATGAAGCAATTTTTTCGGTCTACCCGGGGGAGCCACGTGGACATGTCCGAGGAGTAGTTATTACGGGCGCAGAATTCAGAGCAGCCGTAGTCGAAACCAAACGTCAGCCTTGCCGATTGATGACATGTGGTACGGATCCATCGATGGGGGAGCTGTAATGGTACGGTCAGGCACCGATCACTTCAAAAGGAAAGGCAACCTTTCCCAAAACATATCCTTTTTCAAATCCTGCGTGCCCGCCACCGTACCGAAGTTCTTCCTTCACTCTCCCGTCTATCTTTGTCTTCCCAAAATCAGCAAATTAGTCTCCTTCCTCCCTGTCCCGGTCGAGTAGAGACTTTCTTCTAGGGCTAGGTTCTTCCCCGGACCCTTGTCCGTCTTCTCCTGCCTCCCTCCTTCTTTCTTTCTATTTTTTGCCTTCATCTTCTTCCCAATGTCCCGCTTCGGCCCAAACTTCCGCCCCATAACCAACCAGGTTAAGGCCGGGCCTTCTAGGCCGAGGCCGCCTTCTTCTTCCGATGAGGAGGAGGATGTGGCGTGCTTCAAGCTTAGTAGAAGACCCGCGCCTAGAGGGATAGTGATTAGGGAACCTGCATCTTCTCCTCTACCTCGTCTTCTTCCTCCACCTGAGCCCGTCCCTAATCCTCCTCGGTCGACAAGTCTCGGCGGGATTGCTTCGGTGATCATTGCCACGGAGCTCGCGACCATCCGGGAGACCTATGGTGTCTCGGACTCCATTCGGCTCCCGGTCCCTCGACTAGGGGAGCGGGTCACCTCCAGTGGCCTACGCTGGATAGCCCTCTACGAGGAAGCTCTCACGGGGGGCCTCCGATTTCCATTCCATCCATTTTTTCTTTCTGTCTTGAATAACTACCGCCTTGTTCCTGCCCAATTCGTCCCAAACACCATTAGGACAATCTTTTGCTTCATTATTTTGTATCATTTTCATGGGATAGTTGCCTGTTTTTCCTTGTTCAGGGTCTTTTCTATCCTAAAACGCCACCCCACCGAGGAAGGGTGGTGGTCTCTTTCTTCCCACCCAAGGGGCATTAGGTTCGAACTCCCCTCTTTCATCAAAGGGTGGAAGAGTAGATACCTTTTTGTATCGGTTGAAGGGGTTGATTGGGTTTGGAGTGACCTAGATCGGACCCCCAACCGGAATTCCACGGTCGAGGTAGCTGACTGAGATGTATATGATTAGCTCTACTCTGCTCAGATCCCTTCACTTGAGGTCCTGCTGTCAGAGCAGAATCTCTTCGAGGTCGGGGCCAGCCCAATATGAGCGTTGGGTGAGTTCGGCTCGAACCTCATTTCCTTCTATTTTTTCTTTTTCTTTCTACCTCTTTTTTTTTTACTCAGAGCTGATGTCTTCTTTCTTGGTGCAGGTATGAAATTCTCTATGTAAGATCTCCTCTTGTTCTCCGAGGAGAGGGGCCAAGCTGAGGGAGTTGGCGAGCTGCTTCGAAGAGGGCTCGAGTAGATGATGGTGCGAGGGCCATACCTGCCATGCCAGCTGAGCCTGTTCCCTAGCTGAATAGGATGGTCACCGAGCCCACCCCTGAGCCCACCCTTGAGCCTCTAGGATAGCGTGATCCGATCCTGGCACCGAAAATCGAGGTGGTCGCTTGAGCAAGATCTGCTGTCGTTGTTGCTGCGGAGGCGTCTCCTCCTCAGGAGGTCATCGAGGTCGAGGAGGATGGAGAGCCAGAAATGGTGGGGCCGATGTCAACGGTGCCGTCTGAAGTAGTGCCGAGCCCTCAGTCTGCACCGGAAGCTTCTCCCACCGAGGGGGCAGGTGACCCCGCACCGGCGGCAAGCAAGAAGGACAGGGACTACCATCGGGTGCCTTTCAGGCTGGCACCCAACATTTCCCTGGTTAAGGACCCAACCCTTGCAGAGCGAATGATGGACTTCGCCATCCAGTCATGTGACGGTGGGAGAGGGCTGGGAAACTTCTGGGCGATGCCATCAGCACCGCTTTCTCCCACCTCTTCACCGTGAGCACTTCTCTACCTCGCCTTGCTCCCTCCTTCATTTCTTGTCTTTATGACTGACATCCCCTCCTATGCAGCAGGGCACAGAGCTCCAACTCATCAGGGACTACTGCCACACTTGGGCCAGGAGGGATAGGGGGCGAGAAGCGAAGCTCAAATCCTCGAAGGCCGAGCTGAGGTGGATGAGAGACGAGGCCTGGGAGGATGGTATGAGCATCAAAGGGCTCCGGGGTGAGGTCGCAAGTGCTGAGCAGCTTTTGAAGGAGCTTGAGGAGGAGCTCAGGGCCAAAGGGTCCCAGCTGAAGGAGCTCAGAGCTGAATTGGAGGCGACAAAGGAGTGGGCTGCCTCCGTCGAGAAGAATGCCGAGTAGAAGGCTGACGGGGAAGAGGGGAAAGTCTCCACGGCAGTTAGCTCAGCAGAGGCTGTGAAGAAGGAAGAAGTCGATGTGATCCACCGGGTTGAGGCTGCCGGAAAGGAGACAGCCAAGGCGACCCTCCGGGCAGAGGCTGCCAGGAAGGAGGGGGCCGAGGCAGTGGCTAGCTATAAAGCTTCCCTGGAGTTTAAGCTTGACTTCAAGGAGGTGGCGACGAACTCCTTCTTCAAGGGATTCGTGTACTCCGGTGCCTGCTGCGCGGCATTCTCTCGGACAAGCAGATGGCCGGCCTCCACCTTCCGAGCTCCGTGGGAAGAACACCTTCGACTCCCGCATCGGCGGTGGTAGAGGAGCATGCAGCTGTGGCTGAACCGACCTAGCTGGTGGTGGCGGTTGGAGGGGCCCCATCCCCGGAGGCTGGAGAGGGTGAGACCTCACCTGGGCGCCGTCTGGGGAAGGCACCGACCGAGTAGGGGTTCTTAGCAGTTGTCACTCTTTTCTTTTTTTGTCTTTGACCTGGGCTGCCCGGCATGTCGAGGCCTAGGAATAGTGTAACATTTTGCCAAGTAATGAAAATATTTTTCACCCAACTCAACTTGTTTCTTCTTTTGTTTGTATCTTTGCATTGCAAGTATCTCCTTCCCCTTTCTCGATCGTCTGTATGCATGTACCTGTGCGGACATGCGGTCATGAAGTACCAAGGGCCTGGGTCCTCGGACAAGTGAAAAGGTGAGGGAGGAGTTCTTGACTTGCTTGGTCATGCCTAGCTTGGGGACGAAGTGACTATGAAGATCCCTCCACTCTGCTCGACGTCAGGAAGCTTGGGTCCTGGTGTTAGAACGAGGTCCAGTCTCTGGTGCTGGAGAGTCGTGGGATCCGGGCTTTGAATGCTAAGAAGCTAGGCTCCTGGTGCTGGAGCAAGGTCCGGTCTTCAATGCCAGAGAGTTGTGGGATCCGGGCTTTGAATGCTAGGAAGCTAGGCTCCTGGTGTCGGAGCAGGGTTCGATCTTTGGTGCCGGAGAGTCATGGGATCCGGGCTTAGAATACCAGGAAGCTAGGCTCCTGGTGCCGGAGCAGGGTCTAGTCTTTGGTGCCAGAGAGTCATGGGATCCAGGCTTAAAATGCCAGGAAGCTAGGCTCCTGGTGCTGGAGCAGGGTCCGATCTTTGGTGCCGGAGAGTCGTGGGATCCGGGCTTTCGCGTGCCGAACCTGGGGTTGGGCGATGATTCCCCTGCAAGGCAAAAAGGATTTGCACTAGGAGAATCTTTGTTATTAATGAGGAAAGACATTACATTACTGATGTCAAAGGGTTGGGCTCCGGGCTTTGGTGCCGAAGAGCTGGGCTTCGTTGCTGGAGAGCTGGGCTCCGAGCTTGAGTGTTGGAGAGCTGGGTCTGGGCTTGAGTGTTGGAGAACAAGGCTCTGAGCTTGAGTACCGGAGAGCTGGGCCCTGGGCTTGAGTACCGGAGAGCTAGTCTCCGGGCTTGAGCATGCCGAACCTCAGGCCGGGTGATGATATTCCTGCAAGGCAAATAGCGATTTGTGCAAAAGAAAATCTTTATTATTATTAGGAGGAAGCCTTACACTACTGATAGTATATTCTCAGGTTGCAGGCATTCCATGTCCATAAAAATCTTGCATCGTCCAGATCCTCGAGATAGTAGTTTCTATATGGCAGAGCTTCGACCACCTTATAGGGACCCTCCCAGTTCGGCGAGAGCTTGCCGCACTCCCAGGGTTGAGACACTTCGGCTTGGCGCAGCACCAGGTTGCCAAGTCAGAAGACCTTTGGCCTTACCCGTACATTGTAGTACTGGGCCACTCGTTGTCGATATGCTACCATCCGGAGCCAAGCTTTATCCCTAGTTTCTTCAAGGAGGTCCAAGTTGAGTAGAAGGTGCGCCGGGTTCTCCACCTTGTCATACTGCTATACCCGCATGTGGGCAAACCGAGCTCAACTGGGACAACAACCTCAGCCCTGAAGACAAGGTTGAAAGGCATTTCGTCCGTCGTCGTTCTGGACGTTGTATGGTAGGCCCATAGAATACTTGGGAGTTCCTCTGCCCACCTGCCCTTGGCCTGGTCCAGCCTGGTCCTGAGTCCTTGAAGGATGGTCCGATTGGTCACCTCAGCTTTCCCGTTTGTTTGGGGGCAAGCTACCGAGGTGAAGCGGTGTTGGATGCCATGCTTGGCACATAACCCTTCAAACTCCCGGTTGTCAAATTGCCACCCATTGTCGATGATGATGCAATGAAGGAGTTCGAAGCGATAGATGATTAATTTTCAGAAGAACTAGCGAACCTTGGCTTCCGTGATCCATGCTAGTGGCTCTGCTTCCACCCACTTGGTGAAGTAGTAAATAGCCACCAGCAAAAGTCTCTGCTACCCCGGTGCAGGGGAAATGGCCCTAAGATGTCCATTCTCCACTAGGCAAAAGGCCAAGGGATGGAGAGCTGGGAGAGCGGCACTACCGGTTGACGCTGTATATGAGCATGGTGCTGGCATCTGTCGCACTTCTTCATGAAGTCGGTGGCATCCTCCCTCATGGTCTCCCAGAAGTATCCCTGGTAGAGAGCTTTGTATGCCAACGTCCTTCCTCTCATATGGTTCCTGCAAAGGCCTTCGTGTATCTCTTGGAGTACGAAGGTTGCCTCTGTGGGACTCGGGCACTTCAGGAGCGGGTAGGAGTAGGATCGGCGTTAGAGCTGCCCTTCTATCAGGACAAACCGAGAGGCTTTCTTCTTGATGAGGTCGGCTTCCACTCGGTCCTCTAGTGAGGTAGCATCAATGATGTATCTGATGTACCTGTCTATCCAATTCAGCTCTAGGGTGACTTGCTGCACCTCCTCTGCGGCTTCGTAGCTTGGATTCTCGAGGTACTCGATGTGGGCACGCCCCAGTGATGAGTCTGGCAAGGTCGCGAGTCTCGATAGTGTATCTGCACGAGCATTCTCTCCATGGGGGATATGGGAGATGCTGAAGTGTTGAAAACCTGCTGTGCTTGAGCGGACTCACTCCAGGTACTTCATCATCTGGGGATCTCTGGCTTTATATTCTCCGGAGACTTGTCTGGCCACCAGTTGAGAGTCGGTAAAGACTTTCAAGCTTTGCACGCCCAGCTCGTGGGAGACCCTTAGGCATGTGAGGAGTGCCTCATACTCTGCCTGGTTGTTTGTCGTGACGAATTTGAAGCGAAGAGCACATTCTACCATGATCCCGTCGCTGTTGGCGAGGAAGAGGCCTGCTCCACTCCCGCCGGCGTTGGACGCGCCGTCGATATGTTGGATCCAGGGCTCCTTCTCTGCTATGGACTCAACTTAATGCTTCGAGATTGTTTACTCTGGCTCCTCGATGAGTCCTGTGCACTCGACTAGGAAGTCGACTAGGACCTGGGCCTTTTGTGACAGCCTCAGCCGATATGCAATGTCAAACTCGCTCAGCATCAAGGACCACTTAGCCAACCGCTCGGAGGTTTCTGTTGAGTCTCAGGTGGTGCATTCATGGCTAGTCAGGTCAATGTACATGTGTTGATCTGGTATATCATGGTTTTCCATGATGTGTCTAGGGCTAGGGTTGAGTCCGGTATGAGTCCTAGATGTTTAGGCTCAGTTTTGGTCTTTCTGGATCTTTGAGTCGGCTCTTCTATTGTAAAAGTCGACTCTATTGGTTGGCATATCTAAGAACAAGTGATTGTGGTCTGGACGAGTCAGCTCAGATGGATTAGAGTTGGCTTGGATGCACAGTCAAGGAAACCTGCAGTCTGGACAAGTCAGCCCGGATGTATTAGAGTTAGCTCGGATGTATTAGAGTCAGCTCGAATGTATTAGAGTTAGCTCGGATGACGGGTGAACTATTTTTGAAAGGTGCCAACTGGGAGAGTTTTTGGGATCTCGGGCACGTGTGACCAAGGTATATATATTGTATTCTCATAAGAGGATGAGTGTGGTGTAATGAACTTCTTGGAAGTGGAAATCCCTTTCTCCCACAAAAATTCTTTTGGTTCTCTTCTCTTTTCTCTCTCTCCTGTTCTTGGTGTTCTTGATCTTCACATACTTGAATCCTACCATGATCTTCAATGAAGATTGCTGGCAGATGGTCATCCATAACCTGGTGATATGCTTCCGTGATTGCTTTGTTGATCAGGGCGTTCGTTCTTAATCGGGAATAAGGCTGTTCTTGAAGATTTGGTTTGTCAAATCTATTTAGATTTGGAATCGAATTCTCAACATTTGGTATCAGAGCATGGTTCGTGGAAAGAAGATCTCAAGATCAAAGGGTCGAAAGTAAGGCATCTTGTAGGTACGGTTTTTCATATCTCTTAAATTCTTGATTGTGGTAATGGCATCAAGTGGGTTCAAAGTAGATTTTGAGAAGTACGATGGCAAGGAAAACTTCACCCTATGGCAGCAAAGGGTTAAAGATTTGCTGGTTTAATAGAGAATCTACAAGGTCTTGGTTTAAGACAGACAAAAAAAGATTAGTGTTGAAGAATGGGAAGAGTTAGAAGAGATTGCTTTCAGCACTATAAGGATGTGTTTGGCTAATCAGGTTTTACCTGAGGTATGTTTAGAGACTACTGCAAAAAGGTCTTTGGACAAGACTGGAGAACACATACATGAAAAAGAACATGACGAACAAGCTATGGCTGAAGAAATAATTATATAGCTTGAGAATGCCTGAAGGAGGAGACCTTGTTGCACATATTCAGAAGTTCAATCAGGTTTATTCTGAGGTGATGAGTCTAGATGTGAAGATAGACGAGGAGGATCAGTCATTAATGTTGCTGTTGTGTTCACTCCCTGGATCGTATGATGGTCTCATAACAATTTTAGTTTATGGGAAGGAAACCCTAAACTATGAAGAAGTTGTTGATGTACTCAGATCCAATGAGCAAAAAGAAAAGATCTGCAAAGATAATCCTAATTCAGAGGTTCTTACTATGAATAAGAGGCAAGGAAGATCCAAGGAAAGAACTAGGGGAAAGTTCAAGGGCAGATCTCAGTCTCGAAACCATAAGAGTTTGAAATACTACAGGTGTCAACAGCTTGGGCATATCAGGAAGAATTGTCCACTTCGAAAGACAGAAAAGGGGAGAGCCAACACTAGTGGTGCTAATGCTTTGGAAAGCAATGGAGATGGAGTACTGGTTGTATCAGATGGATCAGTGGATTGGAAGAATACCTGGATTTTGGATTTTGCATGCTCATACCACTATACCTCACATCGGGATTGGTTTTATACCTATGACAGGTCAGATGGAGGTAGTGTAAGTCTTGGTGATGATCACCCTTATATGGTAGCTGGTGTAGGCACTATTAGGGTGAGGATGTATGATGGAGTGATAAGGACTCTATCTAATGTCAAACATGTACCAAAATTGAAAAAGAATTTGATTCTTTGGGCTACTTGGAAGAGCAGGGATATACTTTTAGTTGCCAATCTGGTAGTGGATGTTTGAGAATTACCAAGGAAGCTTTGATGGTAATGAGAGAAAGAAGACTGAGCAACAATCTATACAATATGGAAGGCTCAGTGGTAAGCGATGGTGCTGAAGTGCTTGTAGCGGCACAGGAGGAACAGTTGAAATATAAACTGTGGCACTATTGAATGGGTCATATGAGTGACCGAGGGCTCACGGAGTTAAGCAGAAGAGGGAACATCCCAGCTTTGAAAAAGGATGGAAATGACCTGTGTTAGCCGTGTATCTTTGGTAAACAGCATAGAGTTAAATTTGCTGTTTGTACCAAGCCAAGTGAAAGAGTGCTGGATTTGGTGCACTGGGATGTATGGGGACCAGCACCTTTGTTGTCCAGAGGTAAAGCTAGGTATTTTGTTACCTTTATTGATGACTTCTCTATAAAACTGTGGGTGTATCTGATGAAAAAAAATCAGATATATTTGTCCGGTTTAAAGCTTCGAGAGCTGAGGTAGAGAAAGAGACAGGAAGACATGTAAAGTGCTTTCAGACTAATAATGGTGGGGAGTACTATTGTACAGAGTTTAGGAGTTACTGTGAGAAAAATGGTATCAAACACCATTACACAGTAAGGATGACCCCACAGCAGAATGGTGTCGCAGAAAGGATGAACCGGACACTATTGGAGAGGGCAAGGAGTATGAGGCTGCAGTCATCACTACCAAAAATTTTTTGGAGTGATGCTATTACTCAGGCATGTTTTCTCATAAACAGGTCCCCTCACTTCAAGTTGGATGGTGGACTTCCAGAAGAAGCTTGGAGTGGGAAGAAGGTGGAGCTTGGCCATCTGAAAGTTTTTGGTTGCCCAGCTTATGTTCATGTGGAGGCAACTAAAAGAAGCAAGCTAGATCCTAAGTCAAAGAAGATGATCTTTATAGGGTATCCACAAGGAGTCAAAGGTTACCTACTGTGGGATCCACAGTCTCAAAAGGCAGTGATCAGTAGGGATGTTATTTTTGATGAGAGGAGCATCTTGGTGAAACTGGGGACTGTAACTGGAAATGCAGTCAATAAGATGAACAGCAGTGAGAGCCCATCACAGGTGGAGGATAGGCTTTCAACCTCAGCTAGAAATATAGTTTCAGTTGAGGTGGAGTTGGACAGGAAAGATTCTCCAGGAGTGAAGGACAGGCAAGAAGAATCAGCTGTTCAAAGGAAAGTGCAGGAGGAGCCATAGATAGTAGACTTGCAGGACAGTGCAAGGGGAGTGGCATTGCATAAGCCTCAATGCATAATCCGGAAGCCGGTTATATATGGCATGGATGAAGCAATTTCATATGCTCTAATATCTATGAATGGAGATCCAGAAAGTTTTGTAGAGGCTATGGAAAGTCCTGATAAAGAGTCATGGATGCAAGGCATGATGGAAGAGATGAAATCTCTCAAGATGAATCAGACATGGCAGCTAGTGGATCTACCTAGAGATGCTTATGTTGTTGGCTCCAAATGGGTGTTCACTAAGAAATCATTACCTTCAGAGCAAGGTGGAGTAAGATACAAGGCAATATTGGTAGCAAAAGGATACTTACAAAGGGAAGGAGTTGACTATATAGAAGTGTTTTCTCCTGTTGTACGCCATACTTCAATTTAGGTGTTGTTGTCTTTGGTGGCAAAACATAATTTGGAATTGGAGCAGATGGATGTGAAGACAGCCTTTCTACATGGAAGACTGGAAGAAAAAATCTATATGAAGCAACCTGATGGTTTCATTGAGATTGGACTGGAGAACAAGGTATGTCTACTTCAGAGGTCATTATATGGATTGAAACAATCACCTCGTCAGTGGTATCACAGATTTGATACATTTATCTTGAGCCTTGGATTTCTTAGATATGAACATGATCATTGTGTCTATGTGAAGGATGTGGATACTAAGGATGTTCTGTATTTACTTATATATGTGGATGATATGATGATAGCCAGCAGAAGTATAGCTATGAAAGGGCTAAAGAGAGCATTATCTCAGGAATTTGAGATGAAAGATTTGGGACCAGCTCAGAAAATCCTTGAAATGGAGATTTGTAGAGATAGGTGCAAAGGAATACTCCATTTGTTACAAGGTGGGTACATTAAAAAGGTATTCGAGAGGTTTGGAATGGATAAGGCCAAACCTGTGGAAACACCATTACCAGGGCATTTTTCTGTCTTGAAAAAGCAGTGCCCCCAATCAGAGGAGGAGAGAGAGTACATGGAAAGAGTTCCATATGCCAATGCAGTGGATAGTTTGATGTATGCTATGGTTTGTTGCAGGCCGGACATAGCATATGCTATAAACCAGGTGAGCGGTACATGGCTAATCCTCGGAAGAAATACTGGAAGGTATTGAAGTGGATTTTGAGATATCTGCAAGGGACTCAAAGACATGGACTGGTATTTGGTGGGCAGCCTGAAGGACATGGATGGAACTCCATAGAGTCATGTGAAGATTCAGGTCCTTTGGAAGGGTTTGTTGATGCAAGCTATGCAGATGATCTTGATACAAGGAGGTCTATAATAGGTTATCTCTTCTGCATATATGGTGGACCGATTTCTTGGATATCAACCCTTCAACCTATTACAGCTTTGTCTACAACAAAAGCGGAGTATATAGGGATTACTGAAGCTGCAAAGGAAGCACTATGGCTGAGAAGGCTAGTGTCTGAAATGGGGGTGAAATAGTGTATGGTGGTCCTACACAGTGATAGCTAGAGTGCCATACACTTAACACAAAACCCAGTCTATCATGCTAGGACCAAGCATATAGATGTGAGGTACCATAGAGTCAGGAAGTTGGTGGAGGAAGGAGAAGTGGCGCTGGTGAAGGTCCATACAACGGAAAACCAGGCGGATGCACTTACGAAGGCTCTACCAAGGGATAGCTTCTACTCTTGTATGTGGTTAATGGATTTGAGGAGTCTGGCATATGTAGCCTTAAAGCACCAAGGTGGACATTGTTGAGTCTCAGGTGGTGCATTCATGGCTAGCGGATTAATGTACATGTACTGATCTGGTCTATCATAGTTTTCCATGATGTGTCTAGGGCTAGGGTTGAGTACGGTATGAGTCCTAGGTATTTAGGCTCAGTTTTGGTCTTTCTGGATCTTTGAGTCAGCTCTTTTGTTGTAAGAGTCGACTCTATTGGTTGGCACGTCTCAGAACAGGTGATTGTGGTCTGGACTAGTTGGCTTAGATAGATTAGAGTCGGCTCAGATGCACAGTCAGGGAAACCTACAATCTGGACGAGTCGGCTCGGATGTATTAGAGTCAGCTCGGATATATTAGAGTCAGCTCGGATGTATTAGAGTCAGCTCGGATATATTAGAGTCAGCTCAGATATATTAGAGTCAGCTCGGATGCACAGTTAGGAAATATGTTGTCTCATATGACGGGTGAACTATTTTTGAAAGGTGCCAGCTGGGAGAGTTTTTGGGATCTCGGGCACGTGTGACTGAGGTATATATATATTGTATTCTCGTAAGAGGATGAGTGTGGTGTAACGAACTTCTTGGAAGTGGAAATCCCTTTCTCCCATGAAAATTCTTTTGGTTCTCTTCTCTTTTCTCTCTCTCTCCCGTTCTTGGTGTTCTTGATCTTCACAGACCTAAATCCTACCGTGATCTTCAATGGAGATTGCTGGCAGATAGTCATCCATAACCTGGTGATACGCTTCCATGATTGCTTTGTTGATCAGGGCATTCGTTCTTGATCGGGAACAAGGCTGTCCTTAAAGATTTGGTTCGTCAAATCTATTTGGATTTGGAATCGAATTCTCAATAATTTTGGGGCAGCCAAGTATGGTCCTCAGCAGCTGATCCGTCATGATCGCGATGGGATGCGCTTGGAAGTATGGCCTAAGATGCTTAGCAGACATTATTAGAGCAAAAATGAGTTTCTCGGAGTGAGTATACCTAATCTCCGTGCCGCGGAGGATTTTGCTGGTGTAGCATACCGGCTTCTGGGATCCATCCTCATCTGCACGGATGAGGACTGAGCTGATGTCCCTAGGTATGACCGCCAGGTAGAGTAGGAGCTCCTCTCCTTCCTCCAGTATGGAGAGCAGCAGCGGAGATGCCAGAATCTTCTTCAATTCTTTGAAGGTCATTCTGCACTCCTCTGTCCAGGTGAAGTCGTGCATCTTGCGCAGTTCCTTGAAGAAGGGAAGGCAGTGATCAGCCAATCTTGAGTGAACCGACTCAAAGCTGCAATTCGGCCCATCAGGTGCTGGACCTGCTTCTTGGATGTTGGGTGCTCCATGTTCACGATCACCTGGACCTTCTCCGGGTTTGCTTCAATGCCCCTCTAAGTGACCATGAAGCCAAGTAATTTTCCTGTCACCACTCTGAAAGCGCACTTTGCTAGGTTCAACTTCATCTGTTGTTTCTGGAGGTTGTGAAAGGCTTCGGCGAGGTTGGCAATGTGGTTCGAGCTCGGTTTGCTCATGATAAGCATGTCATCCATGTATACTTGCATGTTCTAGCCAATTTGGTCTTTGAAGACCCTGTTGACCAGACGCTGGTACGTGGCCCCAGTATTCTTTAGGCCGAAGGGCATCATCTTGTAGCAGTACGTCCCTCGGTCGGTGAAGAAGGCAGTGTGCTCCTCGTCCTCTTGGTGCATTTGGATCTGATTATATTCGGAGAAGGCATCCATGAAGGAAAGTAGCCGGTTCCTCGAGGTGGCGTCCACCAACTGGTCAATCTTCGATAGAGGGAAGCTGTCCTTTGGACAAGCCTTGTTGAAGTCAGTGTAGTCTACACAGATCCTCCATTTGCCATTGCTCTTCTTTACCATCACCATATTTGCCAGCCTGCTCGGGTATTGTACCTCCCGAACGAAGCCGGCAGTGAGGAGTTTGTCCACTTCCTCATTCATTGCTGCCTGCCTCTTTAGGGTGAAGCTTCTCTTCTTCTATCGAACTGGCTGGTGTTTTGGGTCAATACTCATCTTGTGGGTGATGATGTGAGGGGGAATACCTGGCATATCTGTCGCCGTCCAGGTGAACACATCTGCATTTGCCCGCAGGAACTCCAACAAGTGGGCCCTCTCTTCGTCTTGCAGCTGGGACCCAATCTACACCGTTTTCGCCTGGTCGGCTCCGAGTGATAAAGATAGTAGGCATTCGACCGGGCCACTCCTGGGGTCCTACGCCCTTTGGTCGAGATTGTTCGCGCTGGGGTCGTCATGGGGGAATTTGGCCCTAGCGATGGTCTGGAAATAATGTTGTATCGGCTGAGGTGCCCCCCTTATTTCCCCGACACCATAAGGGGTGGGGAACTGCACCAGCAGCCGCTTTGTGGAAACGACGGTGTCGAGCAGGTTGAGCCCAGGTCGGCCAAGAATCATGTTGTAGGCTAAAGGAAGACTGACAACCATGAAGGTCATCATAACAGTGCTCTGCCGAGGGGGGTCCTGGCAGTGACTGGGAGAGTGATTTCTCCCTCAACCCTTACAGAGTCCCCCGTAAAGCCGACAAGGGGTGCATGCACAGGTCTGAGCTGAGCAGGGGACAAGTTCATTCTAGAGAAGGCATCATAAAAAAGGACATCAGTCGACTTCCACTATTGACCATAATTCATTTTACAGGATGCTTCACGATTGTCATCTCGATGACCACGGCATCACTATTTACATTCTTCCCTCCATTTCCCCCTTCTCTTATAAGGGGAGTACATTTTCGGAACACTCAGCCTCCCGGGCCTTCTTGGAGACGTGCTCGGTTCCCCAGCATATCATCCCCACCAGCTTCTAGGTAGGTGGTGGGGGCACCATGATTAGACAGATTACTGGGCCCTATTGGTTTACCTAGCCATGTGTCAAATTTTATAATCAACTAGAATTGAGTCCTGTAATAAGTTGATGTTAGTTGATTTGTCTCAACCCTCAACCTAGTCCAGTACATTAAGTCCTGTATACCAGTGTGAGTCTAGTGTGAGTTCACATCTTGTACAAAAGAGGAGGCTACGCTATTTTGAAATCCCACCAGACCTCATTCTGAAGTCAGAAGCAGTTACACTAGCTTAGAGGAGCTCAATCGATACCCAGGTGTCCTGATTGTATCCTGATTTTTCCTAAGTACCATTTTAAATGCCAAACTCCCTCCAAATACTTCCAGAATATTTCGTATGCCAGGAGCCCATGTTTTCCAAGTTATTCCAGCACTCCAGGCCTTAAAATCAAGCCCAGGCACCAAGCCCAAGCCCTTAAGAAGCAAGATTCCAACCAAATTCCCTGGAATATGCCAGCCAATGCCCCCAACCCCTGGAAGCCCACCTGGACCCCTCAAGTTTTTGTCCAAGCCCATGAAGGAGGCATCCTTGCTGCTGCCCTAAGGTCCAAAAATAAATTTGAGGAGTTTGACCAAGTCTAAGCCAAGTGGGGAGAGGAAAGAAGAGAAGACTAGGTCAAAATTCTAACCTAGTTGGAATTCATAATCCTTTTAAACTTTGTAATTCTAACCTAGCTAGGAATGGACTTGAATTTCAATATGGAAGCGGACTTGTAACCCAAGTGTAACCATGGTTAGTGAGGGCATGGGAACTCTATAAATATCCCACCCCTTTTTCTGTTGTAAGAATCTTTTTCTTATGAATAAACCTTTGCTGAATTTAATTGAATTGCCTTGTGTTTGAGTTTTGGTTCTCTTTTAGTGCTCTCCTTGTGTTACTGGATTGAAACCCTGCTGCCCTAGCACCCTCCTGATGGGGACATCAAAACACATCCGAGTTTTTCTTTTTCTTTTCTAGATTTTTTTATTTTATTTTATTTTTTTATTCCAGCTATTCCATTTATCCCCTCTATTCCCATTTTATTCCATACTTATCCCCAACTTATCCCTAGGTTATCCCTGTCATCTTCTTCCTCCCTCCATCATCCAGATCTGCCATTTTTTTCATCTTCCACCTCGTTGCCGATGATAAGGCCGCGTCTTCACCACCGGATCTTCCTCCCCACCGTCTCCACAGCCGTCGGAGACCTATTTTGCCGTCCGATCTCCGTGGTCCGTGCCCCATGCCGTCACGGCCATTCCCCGGGAGCCGCGCTGCTGCCGTCCACCTCCCGCCATGACGACCTCTGTCGGCATTCCGCCCAACCGCCGGAAGCCTTTCCAAGCATCCGTGCCGACGCCCGTGCCGCCAGCCATCGGCCGTGCCTCCCAGCCTGACCTCTTCTCCATCAATGAGACCTCCCAGGAGCAGGCACGCAAGGCCAAGGAGTCCGCCCCTGATTCCTCTTCATATGAGCATTGACTCTAACATACATCCCATTTTGGATAGCAGCCACTTCATTTGCATTTGAGAACTCATTGATCCATCTATTGATGTCGATCTGTCCTGTGCCGTCATCAAGCGTGAAGGAGACGTCAGCGTCACTCTCCTCCTTATACATGACTAGACCCAATAGCCTGACGCTGGTAGCTTCAGAGCCATTAATAGTAAGGATGGACTTGTCATTGCTGGCGTAGTAAGCTTCGGCGATCTGCTTCACGCCAAGAAGAATCCATGGCAGAATCTGGAACGAGCCGCGCCATTGTAGCCGCCCCAACCTGCTGTGCCGGCCTTCTTCCCTGCTATGCTGACATTCCCTCGCTGGATCTGCCCCAGCCCCTCTTCTCTGTCCGCCACCCCTCTTGTTCCACGGTCATAGAGTGGAGTTTTCCTGTACAAATCTCGGAAAGAAAGCTTTGCACGAATTTCAGGACAGCACGTTTCTCAGAGCAAGATTTTTTTTTTTTTTTGTAAAATTATCATGCCGGCACTGATTTCAAAGCAATTTAGTGGGGATCCATTTTTCTCGGCATAGATCTCGATGTATTTAGATTATATTTTATTAATTTTAATTTTTTTAATCTGGATGTAGTGATTAGTTTGAAGTTGTTTAATTTTTAAATTTATTTTAGATTAGGGTTTTTAGCTTAAATATATTTTAGTTTCAAGTGTTTCAAGTTTATTAGGTTTCATCTGTTTGAAGTCTGTTAAGATTAGGACAAGTTTCATCTTCATCTTGCAGAGGGTTGGAAAGTCTATAAATACCACCCTCAGTAATTTGTAAAAATTTGATGAATAAAAATGAGTGTTTAGAAAAGAGCGTTTCTTTTCGGTCGCCCCGCATGGGGAGCGTGTGAGGCCCGTTTTTCATTTGCTATTGGGCGTCGAAGGGTGTAAGACCATATTCCTTCGCTTTCTAGCATCGCGGGGTATGAGACCCTATTCTTTCGCTTTCGAGCGTTGCGGGGTGTGAGGCCATATTCCTTTGTTCTTCGGAACATCGCGGTGTGTGAGGCCATTTTCCTTTGTTCTTCGGAACATTGCGGGGTGTGAGGCCCTAGTTATCCCCTTCTTGATCCTAATTCCAGGAGACTTCTCAGCTCTCTAACAATCCTCCTAGCCTTGTCCCCCATCACCTCCCCCATCTCTAGAGATCAGCCATGCCCAAAGAACAGGAGTCCTTGCTGCCGTCCAAGTCCAAGAGCTTCTTCTTCCCCGGCTGCCAGCTTTTAGCCCTAATTCTGATTTCCTTCAAACCCTAGCTCTTTTTCTAATTTTTATTTGCTACTTTGATCAACCATTAATGCTTGTATGATCCCCGAGGTGCTTCCACTTTCCTGAGAAGGCCTTCTTTGCTGCCCGGACCACCTAGATCTACTATCAGATTCAAGGGAAACAAGGCTTCTTCTTCCAGGCTTCGATCAGAGTTGTGAGTGATCCCTGCTACTACTGAATCTTCAAATCTCTGACCGGTAAGAATCCTTCCTTTCTCTTATTATCTGATTTGATGAAGAATAACTATCCTAAATCGGAAGTTTCTCAACTCTCGGGTCCTGGTTATTTCATTAGTTTACATGAGTTTGCCTGCGATCTGATGATTCTTTGCACTCTAGTCTTTCCGCTAGTTTTTACTTTTTTTTGGAAATCTAGCCTGCAAATAAAATTATAAAAATTATAAAAAAAATATTTTACTATTTTTCATGCATGTTTAGCAGTCTTAGAGTCATCCCGCATCAGTTTGGTATCAAAGCGGGTTTAGGATAGTTTTTTTTTTATTTACTTTGCTCTCACAAATCCTAATTCTGCATTTTGTCCACTGCATTAGATATCTAGTTTCCATCTGATGTTGGCATCATAAATATTTTATTTTTCTTTGAAATCTACACTGCATGTCCTCTTTTCTATCATAGTAATTATCAAATTTTTTAATTATTTTTACCAGAAACCCTAAATCTTTAAAATTCGGCATAATAGAAACCCTAATAGAATCCTAATAATTTCTGCAACAGTCTAGAAAACCTTAGGTTTGCATCATCATATGATTTTTGTTCTGTATGAGATTTGGTAAGCATCATCAGCACTGTCCATCCTTTATTCCAAATTTTTTTTGATTTTTTTATGCATCGAGATCTATGTCAAACTCTGCAACAACTAAAACCTTAATTCATCGATTTCTGCTACATTATGCATCTTGACTCAACCTAACCTAATTAACTACCAAACCTCCAATCCCAAGCCAAACTTTATTTGATAACCCCAATTAACTTAAACCTAACTTGACATATCATAAATCATAAAAAAATATTTTATTTTCTGATTGTTTTAGATTGCATTAGGGCCATTGATTGCCATCATTTTAACCTATTCTTAAAGGCAACTCAAAATCTCAAAACAGGGCAGGATTTCATCACCTGTCCTGGGCCCAAAACAACCAACATCATACTAACCCAAGCCTAATTAAAATCAAGTAGATCTAATTTGTCCTAGTAGGCTAGGAGATATCAACATGTCAGGTCCGAGATGTGTGGGCCAACTAGTGCATTTAACCTCTTAGCTATTACTGAAAGCTGGTGTCTAAGGCTGGGGATCCAGAGTCAAACGACCTAAGTGGTGTTATGGTTTTTAATTAGGTCCCTGCGAAAGCAGGGGGGCCTCCCACACTCCCACCCCCTATCTGGCCAGTAGAAGGATTAGCTATTGGGTTAGGTGTAAGTTGAGCTAACCCACCCAGTTTCTGGCTCTAGGTCTAGGAAACCATAGATTATACTAGCTTTTCTTTCTCTTTTGCATGCTTGGTTGCATCACTTCATTTTAATTGTTTGATTTATGCATGACCACTAGACAAGAACCTAATACCAGAAGTCTAAACCCCAACCTAGCTCAACCATGGACCCTAGTCTAGAGGCTTTCATGAAAACCATGACCAAATGATTTGACCAAATCGATTTAGCCAATAACCAAATAAATGCCCTAATTGACCACCCTGATGAACCAACTGACCCCATCCCAAAACTAGTTGAATGCCCACTTGTCCACCAATCTGACCCAATCCCAAAATCAAATAAATTGTAGGTTTGACCAATCCGATACTAAGCTTGTCCAAATAAACCAAAGATTCAACCAAGTAGAACCCTAGGTAAGACCCATAGAGCTAAACCCCAGGAACCCATAGTCCCTAGATATGAACCTAATAGTAACCCACTATCCCTCAGTCAACCTGAACCCTATAGAATTGATACCTCTAGATTTAAACCAATAACCTATGAACCCATAACCCTTAGTCAACCCATCCCTGTTACCCTAGTTATTAGCCAGTTTTCCTTTAGCCAAACCCCTTCTACTACCCCATTGGTTCACCAAGATGACTTAGAAGAAGAAATATATGAAGTTGATAAGAGCCTAGTGAGCGAGTGTGAGGAACAAAAGGAGTTTCTCATAGAAGACTTAAAGTGGTGTGGACACCAGAAGCCGAAAGAAACTTCACTCCAACAAGGTTAGCCTTATCCCAATTTGGATCAAAGATAATTAGGTTACCTTGTATCCTTTAGTTCAAAAATATTTTATTTTCAAGAGTCATTTTCTTTTCAAGAGTCCTGTAATTAATTTTGAGTTTCAAATCAAGAGTGTTTATTGAGTCCTGTAATTACTTTTAAAATTTCATTTCTTGTAAGTCCATTTCAAGTTTTAAAGTCTAGGTCAGTCGAGTCAGTTCAGTTGAGTTAAGTCTAATTCAGTTGAGTTAAGTCTAATCAAGTCTTAAAGCCATGAAAGCCAGCAACAAGACTCAAATTCTAGACCCCAGAATTTGACCACATGAAGAAGAGAAGACACATCAACCAAGCAAGAGAAAAGGACCATCAACTAGGACCACTAGGTGCCACATGTCATTCTCATCCAAGTAGAAGACCACCTCACCATGCCACGTCATCAGGTGCCACTTCACCATCCACCTCATCATCCTTTGGGCGCCAACAAGGGAGATTCAAATTCAAGGAGGTTGGCCACATCCCTCCAAGTCCTCCACCAAATCCTCCAACCCCCCCCCACATCCCTCCAAACTCTCCACCAAATCCTCCAACCCCCCTTGTAATCCTCCTCGATTTGGGGAGTTTTTAAATTTCAAAAGCTAGCTTTGTGAGGCTATTAAAATCCTTGGACGCCCATTGTAAAAGAGATTGATTTTTGGGAATGAATGAAAATTGAAGTTGAAATTTTGGAAGTAGAAGTTGTCTCGTATTTTTTTCTTATGTGAAAGTTTTCCATCCTCTTCCTCCACGCCAAAGCCATTCTTTTTTCCCTAGCAAAGCATCTTCCAAGCTCAAGTGAAGGCATTGGAGTCGGCCAGATCTTCTCAAAATTCTGTTCTTAGTTCATAAACTCTCCCATCCCTTCTATATGTTCCTATCCTTCTTCCTTAACTTTGATCTTCATTGCAGGGTCCTTCGAAGTCTTTGAGTTGTGGGCTGGGTTCACCTTAACAAAGAACCAACAAGCTGAAGCCCCAAGTCCAGGGTTCTGATCTCTGTTATCCAGGTTCTTCAGTTCTGAGCATTGGTAGTTTCAAGGTATGAATCAAAAGAAGGTTGGAAAGCTCAACAAGGTAAGTCCACAATCATTAGCCCCTATTGTCTAGATCTTCTTCCTTCTTAGTTTAGGATTGTGTCTAATCAAGTAAAAGTCCAATTTCTTATAATCCTTAAGTCTTATTATGATAAGTACAATGCTAGTGTAATTAGGTTTCATTGCTCTACATACACTAATCAAATCATTAATCATATGCTTGCCGCATCATTCTTGGTATCAGAGCATGGTTGCATTAGGGTAGAATAGTTTTCTTTAAATCCAAGCAAGATCTAAAATTCACGCCTCCTGAGCGGGTGTACTCTAGTACACTGTCACGACCCATGGGAATAATGAGCCCCTGGCCGGACGTGAGTTTTTTAGATTGAAGTTTGGGTAAGCCATTGCACTTGTTTGATTAGGTTCTGTTTTCTGAAAATTTGCATCTATTTACTATAATCCGTCTGCAGCTCCAAAGGAAAGTTACTAATTTTTTATTGAAATATTTTTTTTCTTGTTCCATTTTAAGTCAGTTATAACCATATTAAATTTCATCATCATAAAAAAATTATAAAAAAATGAAGATTTCTGCAGTTCGACACTGTCATTAGGGTTCTGTTCTGTCCTTTTTATTTATCTTCAATTGTAGGATCTTCTTAGAGTAGTACAGATTTTAGTTTTAAAATTCTTTTCACCTGCATTGAAACATATAAGTTAGGAATCCTCTGGGAATTTTTCAAAATTTTTGGATATTTTTTTCATCACGTTTTCCACACCACTTTCAAACTGCAACACACTTCTGCAGCACCTTTGCATTTCATTCATCTCATGAGAAATCAAATTAAGGGCATCAATTTGACATAGGGTCAGGATTTCATCACCTGTCCCTAGCCCAAAAATCACCAACCAGCATATCGATCCCAGCCCATTAATTAAAATTGAGTAGAACGTTAATTGCCCTAGTGGGTTAGGGACACCAACAAATTGGGTTCAGGTTAGGGTCAAGTTAACTGTGTCAGCTAATTGGTGTGTGCTTACTGGCTTGGTGTCTAGGATTGGTGCATCAGGGCTTGTGATTTGGTCCGCCTACCTGGCCAATCTCAGATTGGTGTCTAAGGTTGGCAATCAGGGACCTTCACTCCCCACCACCTACCTGGCTAAGTCCCATAAGTACTACTAGCTAGTTGGTTCACTTAATTAGACCTCTAATTTGTGCTCTAGGTCTAGGAAACCTTAGCTCGAGCTTGAGTCCATTTGCATGCATGACAACTAGAGCAAGGACACCATATTCACCAATCCAAGCCCAGTCCAGCGTAGCCATGGACCCGAATCTTGAAACCATGCTGAAAGACCTAAATGATCTAATGGCCCAATTGAACCAAATGCTGGCTAAACAATTTTCCTTAGACCAACCAACTCCTACTTTCCCATTAGCTCATAAGAATGATAGGAGTAAGAACCCTGAAGTACAAGTTGAGTTCATGAATACTCAAGACTTAGGGTATCCTCAAACTGAAGGGCTAGGGAAGGAAGAAGGCAAATTTGAACCTAGTAAATATATGTATGAGACCGACATAAGTTTAATAGATGAAAATGAAGGGGAAGACTGTGAAGAGAACAACTTTAGTACCTTACCTGAGGAAACCTTTGGTAAAGAAAAGATTATTGAGCCTAGTCCTGAAACATCAGAACAACCAAAATTTAGTGAGGACTTGGTTCCCGTAAAACAATGCCCTCAGGAAGAACCCAATACTTTAGCTTCGACACAAGAACTCCTTCAGGTACTTGAGAAGAACCCAATCATTATTTTAGAAGACTTTCCTGATGACCTTCAACTACCTAGAAGCATCCTGCCTGTAGATCAATATTCAAATCTTAAGGTCATCATGAGTGACCAAGGTCTGTTTCAAGATTCTCCTAAATTATCCCAAGACTCGGATTCCTATTTCCTGCCTTTCCTTAAGTCTTATCCTAATTTTAGAGCCATTAAGTTTCATTTTGATGAGATTACTAGGTTGCATGAGCATTTAAAGCCTATTCCTTTTGCTACCTACTTTTGGAAAACCTTATGGCATTTGCTAGGAACCCATGGTAAATTCTCATGTGCATACCAGACCAGGGTCAAACCTAGAGAGTCATTAATCTGTTAGGTTTAGGCCCTAGAGAGTCCAATAAAATTCCTCTCAATAAAGATGCCTAGTTCAGTCTGCATTTCGTAAGTGCTTGTGTAAGTTTCTGAGTCTGCTGAGTCTTTTGCACAGCATGTCACAAATCTGCATAAAGAAATCAGTAATAAGATCAACCTGAGCAATGAAACTTATAAACACTTAGCTGACTCATATAAGAGGGCTAAAGAATTCTGTGAAGGGGATTATGCGATGATTAGGCTCAACCCTGAACGGTTTCCCCCTGGAACCATAAAGAAGCTGCATGCCCGCGGAGCGGGACCTTTTAAGATCTTAAAGAAAATAGGGCCTAATGCATATGTTTTGGAACTTCCACCTGATATGGGTATTAGTACAACCTTCAATGTTTCAGACCTAGTAGAATACAAAGAACCACTACTAATACCTAGTGAGCCTTTTGAGCCAGAAACTTTCATTGAGAGTGAACATATTTTCGAGAGTCCACCACCAACCTTACCTGAGCAGAGAGAGAGGATTGAGAGAATCCTGGATGACAAGATCATTACTACCAGGAATAAGGACTATCAGTGATACCTGGTTCAATGGCAAGGTCGACCTGAGTCCGACAACTCTTGGATTACTCGAGAGGACCTGCAAAGACTTAACCCAGACTTGTTCGAGCATTACCAGGGCAAAACTGAACCATACTCGACTGGGTCGAGTTCTGCCCACCCCAGGAGAATTGGTGTGGACACCAGAAGCCGAAAGAAACTTCACTCCAACAAGGTTAGCCTTATCCCAATTTGGATCAAAGATAATTAGGTTACCTTGTATCCTTTAGTTCAAAAATATTTTATTTTCAAGAGTCATTTTCTTTTCAAGAGTCCTGTAATTAATTTTGAGTTTCAAATCAAGAGTGTTTATTGAGTCCTGTAATTACTTTTAAAATTTCATTTCTTGTAAGTCCATTTCAAGTTTTAAAGTCTAGGTCAGTCGAGTCAGTTCAGTTGAGTTAAGTCTAATTCAGTTGAGTTAAGTCTAATCAAGTCTTAAAGCCATGAAAGCCAGCAACAAGACTCAAATTCTAGACCCCAGAATTTGACCACATGAAGAAGAGAAGACACATCAACCAAGCAAGAGAAAAGGACCATCAACTAGGACCACTAGGTGCCACATGTCATTCTTATCCAAGTAGAAGACCACCTCACCATGCCACGTCATCAGGTGCCACTTCACCAGCCACCTCATCATCCTTTGGGCGCCAACAAGGGAGATTCAAATTCAAGGAGGTTGGCCACATCCCTCCAAGTCCTCCACCAAATCCTCCAACCCCCCCCACATCCCTCCAAACTCTCCACCAAATCCTCCAACCCCCCTTGTAATCCTCCTCGATTTGGGGAGTTTTTAAATTTCAAAAGCTAGCTTTGTGAGGCTAGTAAAATCCTTGGACGCCCATTGTAAAAGAGATTGATTTTTGGGAATGAATGAAAATTGAAGTTGAAATTTTGGAAGTAGAAGTTGTCTCGTATTTTTTTCTTATGTGAAAGTTTTCCATCCTCTTCCTCCACGCCAAAGCCATTCTTTTTTCCCTAGCAAAGCATCTTCCAAGCTCAAGTGAAGGCATTGGAGTCGGCCAGATCTTCTCAAAATTCTGTTCTTAGTTCATAAACTCTCCCATCCCTTCTATATGTTCCTATCCTTCTTCCTTAACTTTGATCTTCATTGCAGGGTCCTTCGAAGTCTTTGAGTTGTGGGCTGGGTTCACCTTAACAAAGAACCAACAAGCTGAAGCCCCAAGTCCAGGGTTCTGATCTCTGTTATCCAGGTTCTTCAGTTCTGAGCATTGGTAGTTTCAAGGTATGAATCAAAAGAAGGTTGGAAAGCTCAACAAGGTAAGTCCACAATCATTAGCCCCTATTGTCTAGATCTTCTTCCTTCTTAGTTTAGGATTGTGTCTAATCAAGTAAAAGTCCAATTTCTTATAATCCTTAAGTCTTATTATGATAAGTACAATGCTAGTGTAATTAGGTTTCATTGCTCTACATACACTAATCAAATCATTAATCATATGCTTGCCGCATCATAAAGTTAGCTGAATCATTAGATGACCAGGTAGAAGACCACCCAATATCAGTTGAACCTGACCATATCCAAGTAAGAGCCGACCTAGAATTAGCTAACCCTAGCCATACCCAGATAGTAACCAACATAGAGTTAGCTGACCATGTAGTGGAAGAACCCTTAAAGGAAGAAAACCATGAGGAATCCAATCCCACTATTAGAGTTTTACATGAGGAGCCATTAGAAGAAAGTCCAATTAGAGAGCCCAGTCCTTTGATTTATGAACCAGAAGAGTTTATTAAGGACTTAATCTCTTTAGATCAATGCCCTCAGTGATGTGGTGATGGCGGACACAAAGAAACCTGGGGTTATTCGAAAATGGAAAAAAACAAACCTAAAGCAAATAAGGATCGTGGGAGGGCTAAGAAGCCTTCCGGGACTAGGATAGGACGACCCCGAAAATCCTAAAACAGCCAGACTCTTTTGATTTTTAGTTTTCTTGATGGGATGATGAAGGAAAGATAGAAATATGGAGGGGGAACGGGAATGAAACTCGAACCTAGGATGTAGATCCGAAGGGAAACAGAGAGATGAAGGGGAAAAGGGTACATAGGGCTTCGAGCCCCACGTCAGCTGTTTGGCAGTGAAGACCTTATTTGGGATCACATCCTGCCATCATGCACGGAGGCGCTGATGACTTGGAGATCACACCCCGCCATCATGCACGGCGACACTGATGACTTGAAGTGGCTTCACGCTCCTCGACGCTCTCACTAGAGCAAAGGCATTGGGGCCTCACACCCCTCGACGTCCCGAAGGACGAAGGCAAACGGGCCTCAGCCCACTCCAAACGAAGACAGAACCAACAACTCTTTTAAAAATTCAATTTCATTAACTACTTTATTATAAGAGGAGTATGGGTATTTATAAATGCCCATATCCCTTTTGAAATTTAAAAATAAAATTCTCTGAAATCCTCCATTGATTTTGAAATCAAATTCAAAATCAAAATCCCAAATTTCCCAAATTACATTCATTAAAAAAAATACCAAATAAATCTCGTTTATTTGAATTTTGAAATCCCCTCCGCTCTGAAAGTCATGCCGCTCCAAAAATCGTGCATAGTCTCCTTCCACCTGCTTTGAGATATGTGCAGAGGCTTCTTGGGCTGCTTTGAGAAGTGTGCAAGTCTTTCTTCTCGGCTGAGCAACTGGGGGAAAAAACTCGAACTCCGGTATGCCGGGGGCCAGCGGGCGGCAGCGTGACCGACGGGCGGTGGCGGTGGGGCGGCGGCCAGGCGGCGGACGGTGGCGGTGGCGCAGGGGTGGGATGCTCAGGGACGCCGGCAGGGCGACGGGGCGGCGGCCGGGCGGTGGATCGGCGGTGAGCGACGGCGCAGGGGTGGCATGGCCGCATGGCACGCACGAGCATACCGTTCGGTCTTCCCGCGGGCGTGGTGCCCGGGGACACCGGCTGGGCTGCGGGGCGGCGGTCGAGCGGCGGATCGGCGGCATGCGGGCGGCGGCGGCAACGACTGTCGTGGAGGCGACGGTTGGACTTCCCAAGGCTGTCCCTTCATCTTCCACGGGCAAGGGCGGCGGACGCTGGGTTTCCGGCGAGGGCGTGGCCGGCGGGCACCGGCAGGCGGGCCGGCACGGGCGGCCAGGGGTCGGGTAGCCCAGATGGGAGAAGGGGGGTGTGGCGGCTAGGTTTTGAAAAAAAAAAAATTTACGGGATGAAAGGTCGAAGAAGGGGTTAGCCGGGATAACTCCGGGATAAACTTGGTATAAAACGGGAATAAAAGGAATAAGTGGAATAGCAGGGATAAGAAAAAAAGAAAAACTAGAAAAATTAAAAGTAAACCTAGATGGGTTTCGGGTCCCCCATCACTCAGGATGAAGTCACCTCTTTGACTCCACTTGATCTTTTTCCTGAAATCAATGACCCTTTCTTCTGTATACCCTTTAGATAGACATCAAACCCATAAGGTAAACCTCATTAGTCTAGGATTAATTCCCGACACCCGTTCTTACATCTTAGTCTATCCAATTAACCCCGAACCCTTTTCTTACTTTCCACCCAATCGAATTAACCCTGAATCCACCTCATATTTTCTACCTTTTCTTGAATTTTCTTATGTTTCCTTAACTATTCATTTGCATTTTATAGGGGTAATCATACTGCATTCATTCATTGCACAGGTTAGATTTGCATCATATTTTTGGCATACCCTATGGCAACTAGTAGGCATACATAGTAAGTTCTTATGTGCATGCCATGCTAGGGTCAAATGTAGAAAGTCCATAGTCTCTTAGGTTTTAGACCCGAAGAGTCCAATAAGTTTCCTTCGATAAGGAAGCCTAGTCGAGTCTATTGGTATTAGTTGAGTCCAATAAATGCATAGCTTGACTTACATGTCTGTACTTGCATTGCCCTCTGCACAACATATGTATATAGAAATTAGTCAAAAGCTGAACATAACTAATGAACTAAACAACAACTTGGCTAATTTCCAAAAGAGAGATAAAGTATTTTGCAGGGGATTTTGTAATTGTAAATAATTTTCTGCTCGTGAAGCTGGCCCATCCAAGATAGTGAATATCGGTGGACCCAATGCCTATGTGCGTGAGATACTACCTGATTTAGGTATTAGCTCCACCTTCATCATCTCAAATCTTATAGAGTTTAAGGAGCCAACAGTGATTCCTAGCGAGCACCTTGAGACTATCCCTCCCTTTGAGAGAGAACCCACCCTAGAGTGTCCACCAACCAATTGGCCAAATAGTGAGAAATAGATTGAGAGAATCCTGGATGATCAAGCCATATGTACCCGGAATAGAGGATATCAGAGGTATTTGGTTCGGTGGCAAGGTCGGCCAGAATCTGAGGACTCGTGGATCACCCGTGAGTATCTGCAGTGCCTTAACCCAGACCTACTCGAGCACTATAAGAGCCAAGTTATCCCACACTCGACGGGGTCGAGTTCCTCCCACCTCGGGAGAATTGGTGGGGCACCAGGATCAAACACAGATTACTGGGCCTTATTTGGTTTACCTAGCCATGTGTCAAATTTTGTAATCAACTAGAATTGAGTCCTGTAATAAGTTGATGTTAGTTGATTTGTCTCAACCCTTAACCTAGTCCAGTACATTGAGTCCTGTATACCAGTATGAGTCTAGTGTAAGTTCACATCTTGTACAAGAGAGGAGGCTACGCTATTTTGGAGTCCCACCAGACCTCATTCTAATGTCAGAAGCAGTTACATTAGCTTAAGGGAGCTCAATCGACATCCAGGTGCTCTGATTGTGCCCTGATTTTCTCCGGGTGCCATTTCAGAGGCCAAATTCCCTTCATATGCTTCTGGAATATTCCGTATGCCAGGAGCCCATGTTTTTCAGGTTATTCCAGCACTCTAGGCCTTAAAATCAAGCCCAAGCACGAAGCCTAAGCCCTTAAGAAGCACGATTCCAGCCAGATTCCCAAGAATATGCCAGCCAATGCCCCCAACCCCTGGAAGCCCACCTAGACCCCTCAAATTTTCGTCCAAGCCCATGAAGGAGGCATCCTTGCTGCTGCCCCAAGGTCCAATAATGAATTTGAGGAGTTTGACCAAGTCCAAGCCAAGTGGGGAGAGGAAAGAAGAGAAGACTAGGTCAAAATTCTAACCTAGTTGGGATTCCTAATCCTTTTAAACTTTGTAATTCTAACCTAGCTAGGAATGGACTTGTATTCTAATGTGGAAAGGACTTATAATCCAAGTGTAACCATGGTTAGTGAGGGCATGGAAACTCTATAAATACCCCACCCCTCCCTCTCTTGTAAGCATCTTTTTCTTATGAATAAACCTTTGCTGAAATTTGATTGAATTGCCTTATATTTGAGTTTTGGTTTTCTCTTTGAGTACTCTCCTTGTGTTACTGGATTGAAACCCTGCTGCCCTAGCACCCTCCCACATCCCTGGAGATCAGCCATGCCCAAGGAATAGGAGTCCTTGCTGCCGTCCAAGTCCAAGAGCTTCTTCTTTCCCGGCTGCCAGCTTTTAGCCCTAATTCTGATTTCCTTAAAATCCTAGTTCCTTTTCTAATTTTTATTTGCTGCTTTGATCAACCTTTGATGCTTGTAGGATCCCCGAGGTGCTTCCCCTCCCTTGAGGAGGCCTTCTTTGCTGCCCGGACCACCCAGATCTACCATCTGATTCATGGGAAACAAGGCTTCTTCTTCCAAACTCCGATCAGAGTTGTGAGTGATCCATACTGCTACTGAATCTTCAAATCTCTGATTGGTAAGAATCCTTCCCTTGTCTTATTATCTGATTTAATGAAGAATAACTATCATAAACTGGGAGTTTCTCAACTCTCGGGTCCTGGTTATTTCATTAGTTTGTATGAGTTTGCCTGCAAATAACTTTGCACTGCTAGTCTTTTTGAAGAATAACTTTGCACTGCTAATCTTTCTGCTAGTTTTTACTTTATTTTGAGAATCTAGCCTGCAAATAAAATTATAAAAATCATAAAAAAATATTTTACTATTTTTCATGCATGTTTAGCAGTCTTAGAGTCATCCCACATCAGTAGGGTGGTTGTCGACTGTAAGGACTAGTGAGAGAGCAACGAGCGCTTGAGGTTTCGTTGGAGGTCTACCCCCTACGAACCTTCTGAGGTAGCCCCTCATAATGAGCTCTTCAATTTTCTTTTTGAGGTTGGGGCATTCCTTGGTGTCGTGGCTGTGGTCACGATGATAATGATAATACTTCATCTTGTCGTGGCCAGAGAACGGCTTCATCGGAGGTGGGTGCTTTAAGTAGGGCTCACCTTCGATCTCCATGAGGATCTTCATCCTCGGGGCGAGGAGAGGGGTGAACCTCTCCTCCAGAATGGGGCTGCTCATTGGTCTCGGCCCTTGGCTGAAGCTCGGAGTTGGGGGTCCTGGCTTCCATGTCTCGGACGCCTCCGCGGGAGTTGGCTTCTTCAGCAGCTTCCCGTCTAGCTCCCTTCTTGTATGATTCGCCTCCTCGGCGTGGATATACTTTTGGGCTCGGAGGAGGAGCTCGGAGTAGGTCTTGGGGGGTTTCTTGTCGAGCGAGTAGGTCAGGCGGGAGGTCTTGAGCTCTCGCTTCAGTGCCAGTGTAGCAACTGGCTCATCAAGATTGTAGATCTCCAACATGGCAACCTTGAAGCGGGCTACATAGTCTCGTAGGGGCTCATGGTCTTGTTGCTGGATGGAGAAGAGGCTGTCTACTTCCCGTGGCACCTTTCGACAGGCGTCGAAGTGGGCCACAAACTTTTGCTTCAATTGAATGAAAGAGCCGATGCTTTCGAGCTCGAGGCAGGTGAACAAGACCCGAGCCACCTTCTGGAGGGTTGCTGGGAAGGCAATGCAAAAGAGGGCGTCGGTGGCCCTCTGGACTCTCATGAGAGTCTTGTAGCTTTCCAGATGGTCTAGGGGATCAGTGGTCCCATCGTAGGGATCCACCTGCGGCATACAGAACCAGCTGGGAATTGTTTCCTCTTGGATCTCTCGGGAGAAGGGGGGACGAACGTTATAGCCCAATGGCTCGTTAGTGGAGCCCTACATGTTTGCAAACCAGCGGGATAGCTCTGCCAGCTTGCGCTCTTGCTCCTCCAAGCACTTCTCGGCTGTGCGCTTGATGGCCTCGTCGATGGAACCCTCAGCAGAGGTTGAAGGAGATGGAGAAGGTGACGTGGGATGGTGTCCATGATGGAGGGTCTTGCCTTTATGACCTCGGTGGGGTTTGGCCGTTACCCGCTCAAGGGTCGGGGATCGGCTCTCCCGATCGGCAGACCCGGCCCGTTGTCTCTTCGCCAGAGTCTGGTGACTACCCCGAAGGTCGGTAATGGCCCATGGCTAGAAGGCCTTCCTTGGAAGAAACACAGGCTGTCACGGGGTGCTGAGGCATGGGTCGCGGGGGTCCTTGGCTAATGGTGGGTAGCCAAGGACCGTTGCTGGTGCTGGAGCTGGTGCACTGCCGTAGTGAGGATCTGTATCTGCTGGACGAGTGCGGCCACCTGGGCATCCATCGGAGGTGGTTGAGCTAGAGCGGGGAGCTCCCTTTATGGACTGTGCGGGTCCCCACGGGAAGGGGGATCTCTTGTATGGCTGGTGGAGACTTCTCTCACTCGCATTGTCACCATCCTCTCGATGAGATGCTTGTAACAGGTTTGGGTTGGATCGAAATACATCCTGCCCCGATCCCTACCTGGTGCACCAATTTGTTGCCGCCAAGACCGTCATGGCCCGTAGATGCTGTCGACGTCGGATCGCCCCTCGTCTCTTCAGGATCGGCCTGCTCTTCTGGACCTGCAAAATAGAGTTAGAGACCCGGGCCTAGGATTTCAGTGGGGGCACTCCGACGGACAAGTCAGTGACGATCCAGGGGAACAGATCCTCCTGGTCGAGTCCCTAAGATGGACTCCACACTAGGAGGAGTGAATAATGTGTAAGTAGGGTGCAAGTGAGCTGGGAAAAGTGGTGGCCGAGGTGAACTGGAGCTGGATGGCTGTGTCTGGGCGATCCTTCCCACGGATCTCTGGTAGCCTTGAATTCTCAATCTCCTTGGTGGTTCTCCTGTGTGGCCTCTTCTCCCTCACTTGCTTGAGTATTTTCTTGCTTATTCTTGCTTACTCTTGCTTACCTCCATACTGGGGGTGTCGATAGCTCTTTTAAGTCCAGGTGGTTGCTAGATGCCTACCTCGGGATCTCTCCTGTGCTAGCAGGCATGTGCGGCGGTGTTCCGTGCCATGGACGGGACATCTTTCCTAGTTCATGATAAGAGAAGCTACCGTGCACTCTGACATTCCTTCCGGTTGCTCCATTTCAGAAAACTTGGTAGGGTCTCGATCGGGGAGCTGCCGCCCTTGGAATTCGAATCTCCTGGTTGACTCTCTCTTTCGGGCGGTGCAGGTGGTTGGTGGAGAGCGTGGCACCTCGGTCAGGGAGCTTCTTCCTTTTCTGGTGTAAGTGATAGCTGCGGGTAGTTATTACGGCCTGGTCAACGCCTCTTTGTGATCCTCGAGCAACTCACCGGCGTCCAGGGAGGGCGGCGTCGCCCCTCTAGTGGCTGGCGCCTTTACCCAAGGTATAGGCCAAACTGGAGAGCTGAGGCTCAACTCCGGTCCAAGGGGCCTGGCTTCGAGGGGCCCGACCTGGAGGAGGAGGGCTGGGCTCAACTCCGAGGGGCTAGATCTCGAAGGGGCTCCACTTAATGGAGGAGGGCTAGGCTTGACTCCAGACCAAGAGGCTCGACTTCGAGGGGGCTCGACCTGGAGGAGGGCAGGGCTCGACTCCTGCACAGAGGGCTCGACCTTGGAGGGGCTCGACCTGGTGGAGGAGAGCGGGGCTCGACTCCGGCCCAGGAGGCTCAGCCTCGGAGGGGCTTAATCTGGTGGAGGAGGGCAGGGCGCGACTCTGGCCCAGAGGGCTCAGCCTCGGAGGGCTCGACCTGGCGGAGGAGGGTAGGGCTCGACTCTGGCCCAGGAGGCTCGACCTCGGAGGGGCTCAATCTGATGGCGGAGATCGCTCGGCTTTGGCCTAAGCATCCCGATCTTGCGGGAGCCGACCTGGCAAAGGGCGAAACTCGGCTTCGACAGGCTGCCTCGATATTTTGAAGGAGCTTGGCCCAGCAAAGGAGTTCGAGGAGGAGTGTCCGTCATGACAGCTTTCTCTGACATGGCATCTGATAGGGATTATACGTCAGCGTTCTGCCACATCAAGGTTCATGGTGGAGAGTGCCCTGATCCTGGCTGTGGATGTTATTGAGACCTCGCTGCCTGATGTGACCTTTAGGACTGGGACATCTAGGACTCTCTTATTCATCCTCCTGGTAGGAGATGGTTTTCATTTCCTAAGAGCCCCCACCCCCATCATTCCTGAAGGTCAACTTTGTTGGCAGTGTGATAGATGGAGATGCAGAGTGAGATTTGTTATTCGTGGCCCTGACTCTCGGCTCATTGTAGCTGGTAGTATTTGATCGATGGAGACCTCTATGCTTGGAGCTAAGCTAAGGGCAGCATGGAAGGGGATTTGTTTTGCCAAATTGACTCTTCAGGGCAACCGGTTGATTATTGGGGTGATTCTACTATGGTGGTGGCTTGGTTATAGGGATGCCTTAACTATTGAGTGGTCACTCACCCCCTAGTGCATGATATCTATTATTTATTGCAAGGGTATGCTACTTAGGGCATCAGGTATATCTATAGCCATCAAAATGGGCTGCGGTCCATGGGCCAGCCTATTTAGACCCTTAAAATAGTAGGGATGGGCTAGTATTTTAGCAGTCCATTTAAAAAGGGCTTTTTAGCCCGACCCTTTTATGGCTTGGCTCGTGATGGGCTGGCCCGTTTAGCCTGCAGGTTGGCCCTGTTCACTCATAATAAATCCAAAATCTTAAGTTTTCAAGGATTAAACTAACTTAAACTAATCTAAAGAAGAATACTTTAGTTCCTAGATATAAACTAACTTAAGAGATGGTAGTGGATTTCTTTATATCTTAGTTTCTCAAAAATTTTAGTTATGTTATCAATTTTTAATTTTTTTTAATTTTTTTAATTTTTTGATGAGTTATAAGAATCTGTTTAGGCCCTTCACTTATAAGGGCCAAGATCGAGCTACCTAGTTGATGGACTGTTTATCAAAAGAGATTTTTGGTCTAGAACTATTGGATCTGGCCCATGAAGGGCCATCCTATTTTGATGGTTCTAGGTATATCTTTAGTGAGGTGAATAGCATCATTGACTAGGTCAATTTTTTTGTTGTGCATCATTCTAGTGCACTTTTTGAAATGATGTATTTTTTTTGCTAATATCTTTTAGGGATTTTTTTTTTGATCTTTTAGATTGTATATGGAACATCCGTTCTATCATTAAAAACAAATAATAATAATTTTTTTTTAAAAAAAAGGAGAACTAAGATTTGAATTGGTTATAGAAGCGGCTGGTAGAAATGGGAGGTGCCCAACTGCTTGAATGGTTTTATAGCCAACAGGCCCAAGTACTGTTAAACGCCACTTAGACATTTTGTGGTACCAACCATTTTCTTCTTCTTCTTCTTTTTCTCCATTTCCCTGCCACTTTCCCGCATCATAACAATATATATTTGGCAAGAAGCTATGAAAGAATGTAGTCGAAATCCTACCAGGTAAATAGGGAAACCGCTAAGGTAGTAGCCTGGTTAGTAGAGGCCTTGCCTCACTACCAATCAATCCTAGGTTCGAGTAATGATCCCGAGCGTAACTCGATTAAATCCAGGATTAATCTTGGAGCTTGGAACAGTTGGTGTGAATGAGAGGTTAGGGTTCTTTCTTCTCCCCATTCTACTCACCAGTGTCTTAGTGGTGTTAGGTTGACATACTCACCATTTGGTGGGAAGAGGTAGCAAAAATCTGAGCACCTGGAATCAAACATTACCTGGCGGGATGGGGGCCCGAGGAGGTAGCTACACCAGGATTTATCCCCCTATCCCTTTTGGTTTATCAAAAAAAAAAAAAAAGGTAAATAGGGGGAACGTGGATTATATTTGCATCATGAGAGTTGGAGGGTAAGGAAAATAGTTAAAAATAAAAAAAAAAAATTATAAATAGATTGGTTTGACTCGTGACCTAATCTAATTAAATCTATTTAGATTCGATCCAATTCATTTTCAGAAATTTATGGTTCTGGATTGGATTATAAAATTAGATCTATTTTTTTTTTCAAGTCAGATATGGATTTATTGAATTTGGATTCGATCCAACCTGACTCGATCCAAACTTGATAATACTATCATGATCCAAACTTATTTGGATCTTTAAATCATAATTTAAAATTTGTATAGGTCACATTTTTAACATAAAGATAAATTTATAATTATTTTTATATCCTAATTTATTTTGAGAGTATTGTTTCTTGTATATTTTATATGATTAATAGTAGTTAGCTATGTGATAATCAAAATATTGTTACCTATATTTGACCTAGACTAATTTTTAAATTGTAACTTGGTTATATATGAATCCGATCCAACCCAAATGATTTATTGGGTTGAAGATTTTGATTATGGACCCGATTTGAACTGACTCGATCTTTTATCAAATTGGGTATGTGTCCAATATTAGAATCCAATCAAAGATCGAGTCAGATCGAGACCTGGTCCGACCCGATCCATTTTCATTCCTAGATAAAAATGAGTCACAATAGATCCAACTCTAACTCGGAATTGTTTTTAAACCAGGTAAACTCTCTGCTACAGTATTTTTAAGAGATCTGGTAAGAGTTTAAGATCATTAAAGACTTCTTTCTACCAATCGGTCATGGGTTCGAGGCATAATCCCGTGTATGACTCGATTAAATCCAGAAATTTTTCTGGGACCCAAATTGCTGGTATGAGTGAGAGGTCAAGGTCCCTATCTTTGTCCCCGTTCTACTAGCCAGCGTCTTAGTAGTATTAGGTTGACCTACTCACCTTTAGATGGGGAAGACTATAAAAATCTAAGCATCTTGAATCGAACATTACCTGACGGGACGGGGGCCTGCGAGGTAGCTTCACTGGAATTTATTTCCCCATCCCTTTTGACTTATCCAAAAAAAAAAAAAAACTTCTTTCTAAATTGTTCAAAATAATAATTTCAATTATATGTTAATCTTATAGTTAAAATACATTCAAATCTAAAAATATATTAATTTTAATAAATAATTATAAAATGATTATTTATTATTATTTATATTTATATTGTGAGCTTGAGCAAGCTAAACGTAGTTTTAGTACTAAGCCATTTTGAACTGATCTCGAGCCAACTTGCCGCTCCAATTTGATTCAGGGCTTGAGTGGATAGAGATGTGCATTGGAGTCACCTCAGCTGATGAAGCTTTGGGCCGGCAAAGGTGGGGCTTGGACCGAGCTAATCTTGGGCCCTAACATATCGGACACTTCTCCGGCAAGATTCAGAGCCTGATCCAATACCAACCCGGGCCATTGATCACTATAAATAAGAAAAGAGTAATTCTTTGTGCACCGCATGCGGTGCAGCAAATCCAGCATGGTCCGCACCGCACGCGGCTATTGGTCCATGCTGGCACCACATGGCATGACGATGGGACGGGATATGGCATGATGGGAGGGGTATATGTAAGCCTGTAGACACCGCCCTACAGTCTTTTCAACCATGCAAAATGACCATTCTGTCCTCATCATTTTCGGTATCAGAAAAACGGTTCTTATTCTGCAAACAGGGAAAAAAAAATATTTGCCACTATGACACCCCACCCCAGAGTTTGTCCATTATTTTTGGACATCTCAGATACCTACATTTTGTGTTTTTTGCTCCTCTTTGGTGGTCGAGAAAGCGTTGGTGATATTCCTTCAACATTTGATATGCCTTCGAAATCTTGGAAAAATGGAGACAAGTGGTTTCGTCTTTAAACGCAGACAAACAACACGAAAAGAACACAAGAAGGAAACGCAGATAGAGGAAGGAAGTACTGCGATCGTTGTTTATTCAAGAGGTGATGAGACCCCCTTAAGATCCGTCCCCAAGAATGCTACAAAAGTAGAAACAGGTTAGAAAAATTTTTGATTCCTGCTTAGATATGACATTTAGCATCTGAACTTTTTTTTACAATTTCTGCAAGGGTATCGGAGTTTTTAATCTAGGGTGCCCCAGGTTTTGAATAAGGATGTCGTAGGTTTTGAACAACGGTGTCGTAGTTTTGAACAACGGTATCGTAGGTTTTGAACTAGGGTATCGTAGGTTTTGAACTAGGATGTCGTAATTTTATTTTACTATTTTAATATCAATCTTTGAAATTTATCTCTATAGAGGGATGTCACGATAATTTTTTAAAAAATATTAAGTCTTCATAGTATAAAATCATGACACCGTAGTTCATATATTACGACATCCTAGTTCAAAACCTATGACACCTTAGTTTAAAACCTACGACACCCATGCAAAATTTGTGAAAAATAAGTTTTTAACCCCTCTACCTCTAATACATGGCAACCGTGGCTTGTTTTATGACTCCAAGGGTGTCATAAAATTGCCACATATGTTGTAACATTAATCAAAATGGCCAAAACAGTATTACAACATCCTAGTTCAAAACCTACGATACCCTAGTTCAAAACTTACGACACCCATGCAGAAATTATGAAAAATAAGTTTTTAACCCTTCTACCTCTAACACATGGCAACGTGGCTTGTTTTATGACTCTCAGGGTGTCATAAAATTGCCACGGATGCTGTAACATTAATCAAAATGGCCAAAACAGTATTACGACACCCTAGTTCAAAACCTACGACATCCTAGTTCAAAACCTACGACACCCATGCAGAAATTGCTTAACTTATATTTATATTTTACTTATATTTTAGGTGATCTTACAATGCTTCGGCTACCCAGATTAAAGGCTTCATAATTGTTTAAAAATCATTGCAAGCCAGCAGTGTATGCTGAACAGGTTTTGAAGATGAGTTTCTCAAGTTATCATTTAGAAATAATCCAAAAGACTCATTTCAATGCGTTCGTAGACATGCAACCGTTTGTTGTCGACGGGCGTCTACTAACTGAAATTATTAGATGCTATAAGGGAGGAAACAAGTTTATTTTTTATGGAAAGGAACTTATATTTAGCGTGGAAGACCTGGCCCTGATTTTGGGTCTGCCATGCCACGGAAAGAAAATCAAAATGGAAGATAAAGTTAAGAAGGGTCGGTTATTCAAAAGATTTGGAAGACAATTAAATATACAAAATAAGGGGCTGGAAAAGTTAATTGCTCGACTTCATTCATCCAATCTACAATAGGATGTTGAGGACATAGTGAGATTATGGATTGCATTTATGTTCGTAACGTTCTTGTGTCCAAAGTCAAATCAAAGTTGTTCAAGATTTATCATCCCTTACTTGGATGATTTATCCCAGCTGGATAAAATAGATTGGGCTACCACAATAATGGAGTTGACTCTTATGTCTCTCCCAGATGTTGCTGTTTGCTTGAGATCCGACCAGCCAGTCCTAACCAAAAGAAGTGACAGGGTTAGGAGGCAGCCATCCCTGTATGGGTGTACAGCTACTATGTTGGTAAGTGTCATTAAGATGCAGTAAAAGTATAATTGCTTTATTTTAAATCTTCCATATATTTAACATACATGTTTATTATGTACAGGTTTGGTTCATTGAGCATAGTACCTTGAGAGCCCCAACATATCCAAAAAAATTACCGAGGCTATTAAAATGGTATGACAGCCAGGTGAAGACAAAGATTGTTGACCTTACAAACTTGAAGCCTCATGAGTTGGTAAATAAAAATATTTTTTTATTATAATATTAATGAACAATATATTATTATGATTAATGTATGGTTATTTTGTTATTGTTCTTTGATTGCAGGTGGAGGGAGCTATTGAGCCAACAATAACGGAATAATGGCTTCTCCCTAAAGGATCAGTAACACCAGCATCCTCCGAAAAAGAAAAAACTTGTGCAAGTTGTGCACAGGTGAATGTTGAACTTGAAGAAATAAAGAAGAGGCTAGCCATGTTGAAACTCTTCTTAGTTCATTGGTAAATAAAGGTACCAATGCCAATAAAGAAGGCCATAAAGAGGCAGAGGGAGAGGATACTGAAGATACTGAGGTTGAGGTGGAAGAGATTTTTGATAAAAAATTTAAGGATACCCTTGTAAGTGAGGAAGTTGAAGGGGAAAAAGAAGAAATCCAGATTCCTTCACTTATCAAGAGGGTAAAAAAAGAACCTAGACTGCGGAAGGCCTCCCAAATCGCAGCTGATTCTGCTTTCGAAACAGGCCCATTGAAAAAAAAGTTGAAGATGGTGGGCACATCTTAGCCTGAGGAATCAAATTTGAGTTTTTAAATTGAAGATGATGAAAATTTGATCAATTCATTTTTGAAAGAAAAGATGAACTCGTAAGTTACACCTATTTTTTTTAATGTGTATGCTAATTTATAATCGATAATATATAATATCATTCATGTTTATTAATTTCAGGGATGTCATGTACACCAACAAATTTGGAGGTACTATCACTAGGAAAAATCTTTTTGATCTCATCAACAATGACATGATAGTTAATGATGTAAGTAATGGAGTATTACATCATTTTGTCGTTAATCTTTATGTATGTACTGATATATTTTCTAATAATTATTATATTTACTTTATAATTAATCAATTTAAATTGTATTGACAGATAATTGATGCGGGTAGGAGTTCATTACAAAGAACTGGGCTGAGAATGCAGAAAGATATCATAAGAGTATAGTTGCTCCAGTAATGACTTCTGGCATATGCCTAACCTCAACATCACCATGTCATAAACTTGCTGGAATAGCCGGTAATATGATTTTTGATACAGTGAGTGATTTAAATAAGAAGGAATTTCTATTTCTCTTCACTATCATCAACTCCGAAAATTCTCACTGGCACCTGGTAGCGGTGGACATGCAAGAGAAGATTTTCATGCATCTGAATTCGATAAAGCGCAATTCCAAGTACAAGGCAAATGCTAGGAAGTGGCACAAGATAGTAGGTGCAATGTTCCACATATTCTGTGATAATAGTGAGGTATCCAAATGGTCAATGATAGAGAATAGTGAATGCCCTTCCCAAATTACAGGATCACTGGACTGCGAGTTGTTTTGCTTGAAATACATGGATTTTATTGCTCGTAGGGATAGGCCTGATACTTAGAATTTCACAGAAAAAGATATCAGCATGTACCGCCACCAGTTAGCAGCAAGGATTTTGAGAGAGAGTATGAATCAAAAGATTGAAAGTGCTGTTAAATATTAGCCTATAAAAGTAAATTATTTATTATGTACTCTTTCTTTTCGATTCATTCACTTCTGTATTATGTTACACAAATTTGTAACTAACTCGAGGATTATATTTTAAGTAACATTCTCAAAGAAAAATTCTTTTGATTCATTCAATCAGTATTGTTTTTAATATCATTGTCTTATTACATGTAGTTCTATGTAATTTATTCAATCAATATTTTGTAATTCTTCATTGCTGTGATGATGATATAAAGGAATGTTATATTTTTTGACAGGGTGTCGTCGTATTTATACTAGAGTGTCATAGCATTTGAACTAGGATGTCATAGGTTTTGAACTAGGGTGTCGTAAGTTTTGAACTAGGATGTCGTAATGCTGTTTCATGTGATTTTATTGATTTTTAAGTAGCCGGGACTATTTCTGATTATCTGGGAGTCAATAGCCTATCCAATGATGACATGTACCACAGGTAGAAGGGATTAGAGATATTTTATCTTATATTTTCTGTATATTTATTTTTTTTGAACTAAGGTGTCGTAATACTGGTTCAGGTGATTTTATTGATTTTTAAGTAGCTGGGACTATTTCTGATTATCTGGGAGTCAATAGCCTATCAAATGATGATATGTACCACACGTAGAAGGGATTAGAAATATTTTATCTTATATTTTTTGCATGTTTGTTTTTTTTGAACTAGGGTGTTATAAGTTTTGAACTAGGATGTCGTAACCTTTGAACTAGGATGTCGTAATACTGTTTCAGATGATTTTATTGATTTTTAAGCAGCCGGGACTATTTCTGATTATCTGGGAGTCAATAGCCTATCCAATGATGACATGTACCACAGGTAGAATGGATTAAAAACATTTTATCTTATATTTTCTGCATATTTATTTTTTTTTGAACTAGGGTGTCGTAAGTTTTGAACTAGGGTGTCGTAACCTTTGAACTAGGATGTCGTAATGCTGTTTCAGGTGATTTTATTGATTTTTAAGCAGCCGGGACTATTTTTGATTATCTGGGTGTCAATAGCCTATCCAATGATGACATGTACCACAAGTAGAAGGGATTAGAAACATTTTATCTTATATTTTCTGCATGTTTGTTTTTTTTGAACTAGGGTGTCATAACCTTTGAACTAGAGTGCCGTAATGCTATTTCAGGTGATTTTATTGATTTTTAAACAGCCAGGACTATTTCTGATTATCTGTGAGTCAATAGCCTATCCAATGATAACATGTACCACAGGTAGAAGGGATTAGAAACATTTTATCTTATATTTTCTGCATGTTTATTTTTTTGAACTAGGGTGTCGTAACTTTTGAACTAGGGTGTCGTAACCTTTGAACTGGGGTGTCATAAACATCCTGTACCACATGTAGAAGGGATTTTTTGTCAATTTGGGAGTCATAAACATCCTGTATGAAATTTCATTCAATAATCTAAAAAAACATATGACTGTACATATATAGGACTATACCATAATTCAGGATTTTATATCCTATCCTGTGTTAGTTAACTGCATATATAAGCATCAAATTCATCTAAAAAAGGGTCCGAAGAAGGTACAGTGGGTTCAATTACTGTTTCTGGTAATTCCACTACAATATGGGAAGTCTGTCTTTTGCTAGTACTACATTTTCTCTCATTTTGCACAGGAGTGTCAACAGAAGCCTTATCCAAAATTTTCTTTGATCTGTTTGATTTCTTCTCGACTCCACTCTTAATTTTATTCTCTCGTGGACGACCTTTCATAGTAAGTTGGTCAGGATCCTGAATTAGAAGTTCTCTGCTTTGTTTAGCTGCACAATTAGCATCAACAGCTTTTCTGAATAATGGTGTAAGATCTTCCATCACCAAATTGAATGCATCTTCAACATGGAGGCTATCTCTGCAAGCTTCATCATCCGATGACTCATCAAAGCATATCTACGATCAATAAAATATAATATTCGTATTAGGATTTCATGACATATGATAGATTAATGTAAACTTAAAATAAGACATCTGAATTTAAATAATTCCTTGAGTGCATACCATGATTTTCGCGTGCTTTTATCACAAAATTGAGTGTTGCATTTGAGATCGTCGAATTGATATTTCATGTCCTTGCACCATCTATTCAAGAAGTACTTATCTGGGATACGAAATATCTCGCTTTGATGAAGAACCAATAAGGCATGCCTACACAAGTAATCTTTGTACTCAAAGGATCCACACTGGCATTTAACATCCTCCAAAGTTTTGTCATATGAAACCTCGTAATTTTTAATAATCTCCTTATTGATTCATTAACTTCAATTCTTTCAAATGATTTAACAGAATATACATCATGATTATCAATTTCTTTAAGTAATCTGGCATTTGATGCAGCCATTTCAAGGACCTCATTCTGAAATTTTTTGAATATACGCCTTGTATATTTTCCTGCTGCTTGCCTCTCAAAAGGAGAGGATGTCTTTAGGAATGCACTTGTTTGCAACGTTTTATTATCTTCTTCATTTTCTGCTTCATATCTTTTCTCCAAGGCATCTTCATACTTATCGATGAATTCCTTGAGCGTAGTCTTCGAGTTTATAAACCCATCAAAGAAGTGATTGATGCTCTCACTCTTTGTGAAGTTGACATCCCTATTCATAAATATTCAAAAAATAGAAGCATATAAGATAAAGAATTTGTTCAAAAATTTAAAAAATGAACATTAATCATTCATAATGACTAACAAACCTGCAAAAAATATATCTTTAAAATAAACTGGAACCTATTTATTCCGATATTTATATATGTCATTTAACCAACATACGGCCTTGCATTCTACATATTTCTCCATTAAATGTGCCCATCTTTCCTCGAAAGATACTATGGTAATTGAATCATATATCGCCTCATCAAACTCAACTATAAAGTTGGGATTTGCAGTGCAAATATGGCCAATCTTTTCAGGAAT
The DNA here is from genome assembly GCA_021397845.1 of Areca catechu. Lineage (NCBI taxonomy): Eukaryota > Viridiplantae > Streptophyta > Magnoliopsida > Arecales > Arecaceae > Areca > Areca catechu. Next base: position 153,653,621 of record CM038052.1, read on the forward strand.
CTTATTCAAAATATGCCAAAGACAAAATCTATGTCGTGCATTGGGAAAAACATCCTTGACAGCAGCCTCGATTGCCTTATCTTGGTCAGTTATAATGGCATTAGGTGGTTGACCACCATTTGCATCCAGCTATGATTGAAATACCCATTTAAATGTATCAGTCGTCTCATCTGATAACAATGCGCAACCAAGCAATGTGGATTGTCCATGATGGTTAACTCCGACAAATGGACAAAAGGGCATTTGATATGTATTTGTCAAATAAGTTGAGTCAAATGTTAGTACATCACTAAAGTAAGTGCTTGCCAATCTTGACCTAGGATGGATCCAGAAGATAGTCTTGAGCTGTCCATTATCATTCAGGTCAAAAGTATAAAAGAAATTTAGATTTTTAACTTGCATTTGTGTGAAATGGATTACCATTGACTGTGCATCTCCTTCTTTCAGTTGACTCTGACATTCTCGACAGATAAAATTATGAGCGTCATTTTCTGTGAAATCTAATTACATTCTATCCCCTTTCCTTCTAGCCATGGTAGAGTATATTTGACTTGTGGGAACATTCACGGCATGTAAATTACTGATCTCTCCCTTTTCTGGTATGCTGATCCTCCTATGGGACCGTAGATAACCAGCTGATGATATGGATAGCTCATGGTTATGTTCTAGGAAAACATCAACCAATATCCACTTACCATTTTTAGAATTTAGTCTTGCTTTTATCGAAGCCTTACAATCAATTCTGCCAGTATCCCTAGGATTCATAGAGTTATTGATTTTCCTAGATTTTCCTTGCATCCAATATGCCAGGTGCTTGAAGCATATTTCTTTGTTGTTGTTGGACCTACTACACACTATTGTGATTCCAAAACCTACTCTCCTTGCATATCCATTGTAGAAATTGTATAAATTATTTGCGGAATTGAACTCCATACCAATTTTAGGATCAACATACTCGTTCTCTGTGATCGGGATGATAGGTGAAGGTGCATTCTTCTGAACAATATCAGCAACCTCATCCAAATTTCTAATTTCAGTGCCATATGTAGCAATATCTGCATAAAAATTCATAAACATTGATATACATAGTTTTAGATGACATATTATCCATAACAAAATAAATAATGAGTTATGTATTGGATAGAATATGACATGACAGTGCAATAACAAGACATGGATGCAAAAAGTTCAAAAATATATGCTGAAACAGTATTATGACACCCCAGTTCAAACACTACGACACCCTAGTTATAAAGCTATGACATCCCTGTACAAAAACTTAAACCGGATGTTTTGATCCTCCGTAACAGAAGTATTTCGGTATGCATTGATGATATATGATACCCCCAATATAGTAAAATGCTTCTGAAAAAACTTGGATATCAAAAAAATCGAAAGATGAACAAATCCGTACAAAACAGAAAATGAAAGCTTTTATTCTCCATCATGGGACATTTCAACCGTGCATTGGCTTGAATAAGATGGTTGGATTGTGATAAAAAGACCATAACGGAAAAAGATTTCAAAAAAAGAGATTTTCAAGTTACGACACCATAGTTCAGAAGTTACGACATCCTAGTTAAAATATTATGACACCCGATCATGAAACATGAAACTAAATATACTAACCCCTACTACCTCGAGAACCTATCACTTGTGGACTGAGTTACGACTCCTAGGATGTCATAACATGACATGGATGCAAAAAGTTCACAAATATATGCTGAAACAGTATTACAACATCCCATTTCAAATACTACGACACCCTATTTATAAAGCTACGACATCCCTGTATAAAAACTTAAACTAGATATTTTGATCCTCCGTAACAGAAGTGTTTCGGTATGCATTGATGATATATGATACCCCCAATATAGTAAAATGCTTTAGGAAAAACTTGGGTTTTAAAAAAATCGAAACATGAACAAATCGGTACAAAATAGAAAATGAAAGCTTTTATCCTCCATCATGGGACATTTCAACGTGCATTGGCTTGAATAAGATTGTTGGATTGTGATAAAAAGACAAGGAAGGAAAAAGATTTCAAAAAAAAGGGGTTTTCAAGTTACGACACCCTAGTTCAGAAGTTACGACACCCTAGTTAAAATATTACGACACCCGATCATGAAACATGAAACTAAATATACTAACCCCTACTACCTCGAGAACCTATCACTTGTGGACTGAGTTACGACTCCTAGGATGTCATAACATGATATGGATGCAAAAAGTTCAGAAATATATGCTGAAACAGTATTACGACATCCCAGTTCAAACACTACGACATCCTAGTTATAAAGCTACGACATCCCTGAACAAAAACTTAAACCGGATGTTTTGATCCTCCGTAACAGAAGTGTTTCGATATGCATTGATGATATATGATACCCCCAATATAGTAAAATGCTTCTGGAAAAACTTGGGTATCAAAAAAATCGAAACATGAACAAATCCATACAAAACAGAAAATGAAAGATTTTATTCTCCATCATGGGACATTTCAACCATGCATTGGCTTGAATAAGATGGTTGGATTGTGATGAAAAGACCAGAACGGAAAAAGATTTCAAAAAAAGGGATTTTCAAGTTACGACATCCTAGTTAAAATATTATGATATCCGATCATGAAACATGAAACTAAATATACTAACCCCTACTACCTCGAGAACCTATCACTTGTGGACTGAGTTACGACTCCTAGGATGTCATAACATGACATGGATGCATAAAGTTCAGAAATATATACTGAAACAGTATTACGACATCACTGTTCAAACACTACGACACCCTAGTTATAAAGCTACGACATCCCTGTACAAAAACTTAAACTGGATATTTTGATCCTCCGTAACAGAAGTGTTTCTGTATGCATTGATGATATATGATACCCCCAATATAGTAAAATGCTTATAGAAAAACTTGGGTTTCAAAAAAATCGAAATATGAACAAATCGGTACAAAACAGAAAATGAAAGCTTTTATCCTCCATCATGGACATTTCAACCGTGCATTGGCTTGAATAAGATTGTTGGATTGTGATAAAAAGACCAGGAAGGAAAAAGATTTAAAAAAAAAAGGGTTTTCAAATTACGACATCATAGTTCAGAAGTTACGACATCCTAGTTAAAATATTACGACACCCTAGTTATAAAGCTACGACATCCCTATACAAAAACTTAAACTACATTTATTATTCCCTCCTACTAGGGATACCTATAACCTGTGGACTGAGTTATGACTCAGAGTGCCATTAACTTTCTCTAACTACCAAAACAGTTGGTGCAATAAATCAACTATAAAAAGAAAATTAAAAAAATATTTTACTTCCTGTTGGAGAAGACATTTTATCTCGAACGTATAGAAGAACTCTTCGGTGGCTTATTCCAAACCCGGATCAAAAGAAAGGAAGTCTTCGGTGCCTTATTCCAGCCTCAGACTAAAACAGAGTACTTTTTCAGATAGAAGAAAGAGGTTGATTTCTGCAACAGAACTTTCGGAGCAGATTTTAGCACGAGCAAGATTCTTCTTCAACCTTTATTGATTTCTTGGATAAAAACCAGAACATGTTTCAGAAACCAAAGCATATTTCAGAATGTTTCAGACCGAAATATTTTCATAAATCCAAGCAAGATGGCGGGTAAAATGAGACTAGAGGGAATATGCTAGATGAATATTTTAAATAAAAACTGAATCTTATTTAATGCTAGTCACGCTCAAATTAAAACCTGTTATACCTTCTCGTCATGCCATATCCTGTCCCATTATTATGCCACATGATGCCAGCGTGAACCAAAGAATTATGCCATATCCTGTCCCATCATCATGCCACGTGATGTCAGCATGCACCAAAGAATTACTCATAAGAAAAAGAGATTTTTTTATTGGATTCGTTGCAAGCCACGGGGGATTAAAGTTGGCATCACAAAGACGGTCATCCTGGACTTTGAATGTTATGTTATAATCTAACCGTATGTATCGTACTTGTAGATGGTTAATGTGATCACCCGTTTTTTTTTTAAAAAAATTGCCATCAGGACCGTCGGATATCGTTAACGGTTCTTTCCCTGTAGGATCCCTCCTGGGCACGTGCCAATTTTCCTAAATTTCTCGTCTGGCAAAGCGTATAAAACCCAAAACCCTAGCCCTTTTTACCCCTCTTTCCTCCTCCTGCGCCGCCCCCTTACGCAGGAGAAACGGCGCCCTTCCCTTCCCCTTCTCACTTTCCTTGCCCTTCTCTCTCCATCTCTCCCCCATCCCCGATGCCTTCTCTAATCCCCTCCTCCCCCTCTGAGCTCGACGAGCTCCCGAAGTTGAAGCACAAGAAGTCCAAAAAGGCGGGATCCATGGCCGCCGAGCTCGACCAGAACGGCTCCGTAGAAGACGAGAAGAAGCGCAAGAAGAAAAAGAAGCACAAGAACCTCGAATCCGAAGACGGGGAGATTCACAACAGCGACGGCGAAGGCTCGGAGAAGAAGGTTAACAAAAAGAAGAGAAAGGCTTCTGATGAGGAGAGAAGCGACACCATCTCCGACGAGGCGGCGGCGGTGGTGGCGGTCAACGGTTCCGCTTTGAAGAAGCCAAAACTGCCGAAGAAGGATGAGGATGGGGAGGTCGTCGCGAGCAGGGATGACGATGGTGCTGCCAACCCGAATGCAGTGTCCAAATTCAGGATATCGAAGGCCCTGAGGGAGAAGTTAAAGTCGAAGGGGATTGAGTCGCTGTTCCCTATTCAGGCAATGACCTTCAATTCCATACTTGATGGGTCTGATTTGGTCGGCCGGGCACGGACTGGTCAGGTGGAAGTCAACACCTCTTTATATTTTCCATTCTCAGATTGCTGAAATATTAACATGCAAATCGACAACAACTGTTATTTCTATGAAACATCTTAACCGTGGCTGTAGAACAATCATGCTGATCTGATTTCAAGCGACCATTCAATTAATTTGCCCACTTTGATTTGCAACAAACTCTGTAGAGAGTTACAGGCGAAAATGTGGGATATTTATCAAAAAGAAAGTTGGAAAAGTGCTGACAAAAGTAGGATAAGTAATCAAGTCTAAATTAGTTCATATCATTTGTTAACGTCATGTAGTTCATCTATGTGTAAAGTTTAACCTGAATACTATTTTTCATAGTCTGAGTCAACATTAAATTTGATTACTTATATGATACTTATTTTCTGAAATGACCATGGTATCGTATATCTGTTTCCATTTTCACATCTGTAGGTGTTGCTGATCCAATGTTTCACTAGATAACAACATTATTTCATAAGGCAGCTGCTTGGAGTTTTGCCTGAAACTTGAAAACTCGAAAATTTTGGTTTTGCCTAAAATAATCAAAAATTGTGGCTGATCATGAAGATTTGACCAAAACAAGCCTAAAAGGCCAACGTTGTATTTACACTTTATTTATATAAATGTGGCTATTATGCATTTTAAGAAGATTAAAAATTATCAGACATTACATTTGAAAGAGGTTTAGAAGAAAATGAAGTTTTTGACATAGTTTTTGGTTATTTAAGAACTGAAATTTCATAGGAAATCTAGATTTGCACCAATCATTGAAATATATGTATATGCTTTTTATATTATATTTTCAAAATTATTTTTTTGACATCTCAGACTGAACCATTGAAATGATACATCTGGAGTTCAAAAAAAAAAATATGTTCTTCAAAATGATGTTTGTTTTTTAAGTTTAGTTCTCTTTTTTTTTTTTGTTCTAATTTTAACTGAAATTTTATTTTTTTATGCCCATTGAGTTAAATATTCAACATTAAAACGAGCACCACCGAAACCATCCAAATTGAAACAAAAATTCATCAAGCTAGACCATAACTGAAACATGGTTTTAAAGCATTGTGGAAGTTGATTGAACAGCCTTGAGAGAATAGTATTTGTTGGCGTGGAGTCCCTGGATCGACCGGTTGGAGCCTCTGCGTCGCAGGACCGTTTCCTGGTTCACCTGCAAAACAGGTTTCTTGCCGGAGTTGTTCCGGCGGAGGATACTCCGATGCCTAAGTCAGTGGCGGTTTCCAGCCACAGAATGGGGAATATGTCGAGAGTGGAAGAGAAAAAGAGTTCCAGGAGATTGAAAGTGTATGTGTGCGAGATTATTCACGCGTACATCTCGAGCCATCTTTCTTACCCATATTTAAAAGATGGCCTCCGGTCTGTGGCCCGCTCTTTTTCCGGAGATCATGAAGAGCCAATCTCTCCTATGATTGGCGATCGTGGGTTGTCAATGAGCGGTTCCGGCCAGATCGGAGGCGTGGCTGCAGGAATTACACGCCATGTGAGTGTCGATCGTAACCGTTGGTTACAGTTTCTTTTTTGGAATAGATTGTGGTTCAAGCTTCGGGTTTTTCCTTGCGTGAACCGAAGGCTTGGTATTTTCCCGAGGTCGGAGATCATGTCTACGGCGAGGACCGAAGTTCGTGTCTTCGGAAGTCGATGAGTAGTTCAGACTTCGGCCGGGGCTGAAGGTGCTACACGAAGGGCTGGCCTTCAGATGTTATAGTTCGGTGTGAAGCCTTGAGTTGCTTGCGGTTGGCCTTCGCTTAGTCCGAAGTCCGTAGTCTGGAGAACCGGGGCTTCAATAAGTCGAACTGGAGCCTGGTTCGTAGCTGAACCAGGATATCCCAACAGTTGCCCCTACTCTCAGTTGTCGAAGCTAAGATCTGCCTCGAGAAGTGAGAGTATTATGGCCTTGTCGCTTTCTTCCTGAGAGAGCACAGTAAATGATTACGGGACCTCTATTGGGCTGTCCATCACGATTTGAGAATCAGATGGTGGACAGGTGCCATTCCCAGATTAGGAAAAAGTAGGTGGCCCTGAGGCTATCTCTTCTCGTCCCGTTGCACTGTGGTTGAGGCAATTTTTTGGTTGGGATTTGAATAGTTGTGGTGGCTGTTCTCCGCCCGTTGGATGAAGGATAGATCTTATCCTGGCAGTCAGTCGCAAGTGGGTTACCTAAAGGGGTAACCTTGAGTCAAAGTAACCCTCGGCTGGGGACCAGAGATCCTTACTTTTCTTTTGGGGAAGGGTGAAGGTCTGGGCAAGAAAGCTTCTTCAATCTCATCTCATTCTCCGCCCAAACTGTTCTGGACCACCAGTCTATTCTTCAGGTAGAATCCTCTTTCCGCTCCTTTGCTTAATTCCTTTGTCATGGATGAGACCGTAGAGAGTCAGGGGAAGCAGGTTGGGCCCTCGGGGGCCGGAGATGCAGTAGGTCCGGAGTTGGTCCCCAGCTCGGTTTCTCAGAGCAAGAAACGCTACCGCATTCCTGAGGAATTTTCCTTTGTCCTCCCCGCGCCTGAGGAGCGGGCGAACAAAGCTCCCCCTGGATGCCTAGCCGTGTACGAAGATCACCCGAAGGCTGGTCTTCGGTTTTCCCTGCATCCCTTCTTTGTTAAGATTTTTCGCTTGTACCAAGTGGTGCCAACGCAGTTGACCCCAAACAGCATCAGGAACATCTGCGGGTTCCTGGTTATGTGCAGCATCGCCAACGTAGAGCCTAGGACCAACTTGTTCTCGGCCCTTTTCGTCCTCAAGAGGGACTTCCACAGCAACGGATGGTTGGTGATCGGTCCCAGATCGGGCCGCAGGGTGATTAAGGACATGCCCAGTGCCATCTACGGGTGGAAACCTGTCTTCGTATTTGTGTTGTCTTTCGATCCATGGGGCTTCGATACTGTGTGGAAGAAGCCTCGCCTGATCGCCAATGACGGAAAGAAAGTCTTGGCGGCTGATCAGTTGGATTATGATATTCTGACCAACTCGGAAGTTGCCCTATCCGGGAGTTGTTGGAGGAGAGGAACCTCCATCGAGCGGGAATCAGTAAATTCCCCTCACTAGGTATAGCAGCGAAAATTTCTGCTCTTCTATTTTAGGTTTTGTTGTAGTTCATTTAACTGAGGTGATCCCCTTTGCCTGCAGGTGGTGGGGTGAAGTGCAATTTGAGCTGGCTTCGCTAGACTTCGGAGAGGAGGGTTGCACAGGCCCCTTCCACCAGGTCTGCAGCTCGGAAGAAAGCTCGGAGAGATGGTCCCGAAGGGGATCAATGCACTTCGTCCTCCCGAGGCGCCTCTGGGGAAAATGCAGTGGCTGCGGAAGGGGTTCCAGCGAGGCCCTGTCCAGTCGAGACTCCAGCGGCGGTCGCCTCCCCAGTCGACACAACGGGGGGCCCGCCTCAAGGAGTGGATGTGCCGCAGGTTTGCCCCATGCTGCCTTCCCAGTGACACAACGGGGGGCCCGCCTCAAGGAGTGGATGTGCCGCAGGTTTGCCCCCTGCTGCCGATAGGGGCAAAGTGCGGCAAGTCGAAGGAGAGTCCGTCTATGGGGCTTCTTCAGTCGGAGGCCGTTCGACGAACCCTTCGGAGCTCCCGCCTATGGGAGAGCTGCTGGTTCCGGAAGAAGCCGGGCAGGCGTTGAAGGATACGATATAGCCCGACAACCTGGCAATTCTCCGGAACCGGAGCTTTCTCAAGGTGTCTGATTCCGGCTTCACCGCCCTGCAACAGGTATGATTATCACCGCCTCCTTTGCCTTGAGAGTTATTTGACCATCGATTCTTCTTTTTTGATGTTGTTGGTCTATGACTTCACTTTCATGGAGGAAGGCCTGGGGAACGTGGATAGCCTCATCTACGACCTCAAGGAGGAGCTTTAGACTGCTAGGGCTGCCAGGGAAGTAGCCGAAGAGCTGAAGCAATCCATGGAGGACCGTCTTGTCCGGGTAACTGATGAAGTTCGTGACCTGAAGGGTGAACTGAAGAGCGCCCACTCGAGGATAGCGGAACAAGAGGCAGGGTGGAACAGGAGCAGGAAGCAAGTTGAATCCCTGGAGCGGACTGCCAGGGAGGATCAGGAGAGGATGGAGAACCTGTCCAAGGTGACGGAGGAGGCTTCTAGGAGGGCCGAAGAGGCGATCCTGGAATTCGAAGCTGCTAAGAGGGAGGCCGAAGCCGCCAAGAGGGAGTCCGAAGCTTTGAGGAAGCGAATAGACAATGCCGTGGCTAACTTCAAGATGTCTTCGCAATTTTAGATAGAGATTGATGAGGCATCATTGTATGCCTACTAGCACGGTTTCAACGATGGGCTTTCCAAAGTAAAGGAGACCCTCCCTCACCTCGACCTTTCGATGATCCCCTCCTACAACATAATTGGAGAGGAAGGAGAAGAAGCGGAGGAGACCGAAGCCGCAGGGGAGGTCGAGGAGTCGCCATGTCTGGCAGAGGAGGATGCTACCCCAGTCGAAAATCCGGAGGTGATCCCAGCTCTGATCTCGGCCCCGGAGGCGACTCAGGCTGGAGGAGTCAAGGCTGAAGGTTCTCCCGTCCCGACCCAGATTGATGAGATCCTCTGCGAGCAAGTTGACAAGTTGCTTCAGTCCTGTGGTGTGGAGCCTTTTCCTGCTGATGTTGAGTGACCTGGATCACTCTGAATGTATTTTCTTCCTTTCTTACTTGTATTGCCAATAAACTTTGTATTGTAATTTTTCCAGATTTTGGAATGAATTTTCGTTTCTTTGCATATGCATTGTTATGTCTCATGTGTAGCCTGAAACGGTTCTATCGTTTCTCCTTTTGTTTAGTCGAACGATAGCCTCCGAAGGCCGTTCAGTCGATAAGAAACGGTTTTACCGTTCTCTTTTCTGCTTGGTTGAATAGTCATGGCCGAAGGCCATTCAGTCGGTGAGGACGAACCCTTGAATGAACCAAAACTTCGTTGCGTTGCTTTTCTTCGGATGTTGAGCTTGTCCGTTGGGGCGAACAGGAGTCATCTCCCCGCCAATCAATAATTAGGGGGATTTGATTAGGATCATTGTTGTCCATGTGGCACGTCGAAATTTGTACAGTCATAATCTTTTGTGCCTTATGAGCCGCCGGGCCTCTTTTTTTCAAAAAGAGACCATTAATGATGCCGTCGCACGGTGCGGATTTCTCCGGATTCGAAGCGATGGCGGTCCTGGGGATGGCTTCCGAGAGACTTTTTGGTTCTCGAAGCATCACCCGGACACGTGGCACCTTCTCATACGGCCGGCAAGGACGTGGGACGCGCCTCCCCGCAGTCGGTCGTCGGCGCAGGGTTTCTATAAATAGGACCCTGCCCTCCTGCTGTCGAAGGCCATCATTCCCGTTGGTGTCTTCCCTCCATTAGCCATGAGGTTCAGCACTTTTGTGCTCCGTCGTGCAGTGAAGAGGAGGGCTATTGATCCCAAGAGGAAGCAAAGTCCGGAGTCATCTGGACCTGTTGGCGAAGAGGAGGAGCCTCTGGTGGACCGTCTCGAGAAGAAGGTCCGCCTTCTGGAGGCTCAGTTGAGGGAGGCCTGGGCCCAAGTCACGGTGGCGACCACGACGGCGGAGGAGGTAAAGGAGGCGACGGATGCCGTTGCAAACTTCAGAGCTTCTGCCGCATTCAATGATGAGCTCACCGGGGTGGCCCTGGACTCCTTCCACCAGGGGTTTTGGGAGTGCCGGAGGAAAGCCTCCAAGTTTTATAACTTGAAGGGCTTGGATAATATCAAACCCTCCGTTCCCTTCCCCGGCCACGAATTCGATTCTGACTCCGATGAGGGGTCGGACTCGAGTTCGGACGGGAACCCCGAGGGCCCTTCGTCGTCCTATATGGTCTCTCCCCGACGGTTCGGGAAAAACCCGTTGGGGAGTAAATGCAAATTTTCCAACTTTGCTGCTGTTGCTTTTTTTTTTCTTATTTTTATATTTTTGACATCTATCTTTAGGAGAGTTTCTTTTCTTTTTCTTACTCTCTTTTTAGGAGAGTTTCTTTCTTTCTTTTCTCTTTCTTTTCTTTTCTTTTTGTAAAAAATTGAAAGAAATGAAAGGTCTTTTCTTTTACCTCTTCCTGCGTATTTTCTGTGATGTGTTGCATCACGATTTGTCCATAATGTAGACTCCGTAGACCACTTGCGGTTTGTAGGGAAGAAGTAGGGTCCGTTGGACTGTTCTGAGAGTGTTTGTTGTTGACAGAGAGGACAACAGTGGTCCTTTTAGGCACATGTTCGGATTTTCTGTAGGATAGGGTGTTTACACCATCCATGTGCACTTTCTGTCGTGATTAAGGTAGGCTGTTCAGGCCCGTCTCGGCGCGTGTTCGGATTCACCGTAGGGTAGGTTACGAAAACCATCCCTGCGCCTTTGATCTTTTTGGTGGCCTGGTTAGGCCATCCATTGTGCTCGTCGGGCATACCGATAAGGTGAGTGGATCAGACTCTCCTTTGTACAGTTGATCAATTTTTCAGATCGGGTCATTCGGGCTGTTATCGTTCAGTCGATGCAACTAGCCGTTCTGAGTTGAGTAGGCTTGAAGAGCTTTGCACAGGAGTTTTTTGGAACTTTTTCATTGATAGTATTTGCAAAGGTTCTGTACATTCTATGGCTGGGATAGGGTCTTCCCCTCTAGGGTCTTGAGTTGATATATCCCTGGTCGAATGACTTCTTCGACTTGATATGGGCCTTCCCAGTTGGGGGAGAGTTTACCTGGCCTGGACACCTCTGCTCTTCGCAATATCATGTCCCCCGTGTAGAAAGTTTTCTCCTTCACCCTTGCGTTGTAGTACTTGGCGACCTTTTGCTGGTATGCCGCCATTCTTATCTGGGCCTGTAGCCTGGTGCTTGATAGTAAATTCAGATCAATTCTTCTGCGATCGGAATTCTCAGGCTCTTCAAAGTTGTCAATTCTCAGGGACTGTAGGGAGACTTCGATGGGTAGCACGGCTTCGGTACCGTAGGCTAGGTTGAACGGAGATTCACCGGTGGCTGTTCTTGGGGTAGTTCGGTACGTCCAAAGAACAGAGGTCAGTTCTTCGGCCCAAAGCCCTTTGGCGGCGTTCAACCTTGTCTTCAGACCATGGAGGATGGTCCGGTTGGTGACTTCGGCTTCTCCGTTGGACTGTGGATGAGCAACGGATGTTAGCCGATGCTGGATATGGTACCGAGAACAGAAGTCCTTGAACTTCGGATTGTCGAATTGTCTCCCGTTGTCAGTGATGATGACATGTGGGATACCGAACCTGAAGATGATGGAATTTTTCACAAAACTTTTCACCTTGCCCTCTGTGATTTGGGCCAATGGTTCGGCTTCTACTCACTTCGTGAAATAGTCGATGGCCACTAGGAGAAACTTCCTTTGTCCTGATGCTGGCGGGAACGGGCCAAAAATGTCCATCCTCCACTGGACAAAGGACTATGGGGCTGCCAACTGAGTCAGGTGACTCGCCGGTTGTTTCTGCACATTGGCATACCTCTGGCATTGGTCGTACTTCCGCACGAAAACAGCTGAGTCCTTCTGGATGGAGGGCCAGTAATACCCTTGTCGAATAATCTTGTATGCTAGAGATCTACCTTCCAAGTGATCCTCGCATATGCTCTCGTGGACCTCTCTCAATGCATAATCTGTATCGGTGGGTCCGAGGCATTTCAGCTGTAGTTGGGAGAACGATCTCTTGTAGAGGGTTCCATCTAAGATGACGTATTGAGATGCCATCCAGCGGATCTTCTTGGCCTCTGCCTTATCTTCGGGCAGTTCTTCATTCAGGAATCTGATGATGGGATCCATCCAGCTTGGCTCAGTATCAATCTGGCGCACCTCTGTAGCCTTTTCGGCAATACTTTGAGTTTCAAGATGTTCCACAAAGATGCGCCCGAGAGACTCCGGTGCTGTAGTTGCTAGTCGAGACAGTGCATCCATCCGGGAGTTCTCTGATCGGGGAACATGAATAATTTCAAAATATTCCAGTTGGGAGGATAAAGCCTGAACATTTTCCAGGTATTGCACCATGGTTGGATCTTTGGCTGCGTACTCTCCATTGACTTGATTCACAACCAGTTGAGAATCGGAGAAGGTTCGGAGTTGCCGGACTCCCAGATCTTTGGCGATCCGAAGTCCGGCGAGTAGGGTCTCATATTCGGCCTGATTATTGGAGGCGTGGAAGGAGAAACGGAGTGCATACTCTATGATCTGGCCATCAGGTTCGGCCAATATGAGTCCAGCCCCGCACCCGGTGGCATTGGAAGCTCCGTTCACATGAAGCACCCAAATGGACTTCGTCTCCTTCGGGGCTTTTTCTTCCTCTGAAGAGGCTTCATCTTCGGACTTCCAGGTGCACTCGGCCAGAAAATCGGAGAGCACCTGGGCCTTCATAGCCGCTCGGGGCTGGAAGCTAATGTAAAATTCGCTTAGCTTTATAGCCTACTTGGCTATCCTTCCAAAGGTGTCCGGAGATCGAAGAACGGTCTTGAGAGGTTGATCAGTCAGCACCATGATAGCGTGGGCCTGGAAGTATGGCCATAGTCGCTTTGCCGCAATCACTAAAGAGTAGATCAGCTTCTGTATTTTTGCATATCGCGTTTTTGCGTCATGCAGGATCTTGCTGATGTAGTAAATCAGCTTGTGGGACCCGTCTTCTTCCTTTCGGACAAGAACCGAACTCACTGCTTCGTCTGAAGCAGAGAGGTATAGGTAGAGGACCTCGCCTTCTTTTGGCTTGGAGAGTAATGGCGGGGTCTCCAAATACTTCTTCAATTCCTTAAAGGCAACGCGACAGTCTTCGGACCTTTCGAAGCCCTTTGATTGCTGAAGTACCTTGAAGAACGAAAGACATTTCTCGACTGACCGAGAGATAAATCTGCTTAGGGAGGCAATTCTCCCTGTCAACTATTGGACTTCCTTTTTACAGGAGGGATGCCTCATATCCTTTAAGGCCTGGATCTTCTCGGGGTTGGCTTCAATCCCTCATTTGGTGACAAGGAAGTCTAGGAATTTACCCGACGTGACCCCGAAGGCGCACTTCGCTTGGTTTAACTTCATGTGGTAGCGTCGGAGAGCGCTGAATGACTCCTCCAAGTCACGGATGTAGTCTCTCTGGTGGAGACTCTTGACGATCATGTCATCAACATAGGCCTCCATATTTCTTCCCAGTTGTTTTTCAAACACCTTATTGATGAGTCTTTGAAATGTTACTTCGGCGTTCTTGAGGCCGAACGGCATCATCTTGTAGCAGTAGAACCTTTGTCAGTGATGAATGCCGTCTTCTCATCTTGCGGATCCATTCTGATCAGGTTGTAGCCGGAGAAGGCGTTCATAAAGCTCAGCAACTGGTGGCTGGCGGTAGCGTTGACCAGTTGATCAATCTTTGGGAGAGGGAAGCTATCTTTTGGGCAAGCCTTGTTGAGGTCTGTATAGTCGATGTAGATCCTTCACTTGCCACTAGCTTTCTTCACCATTACCACATTGGCCAGCCACTCGGGGTAGCGGGCCTTTCTGACGAACCCTGCCTTGAGGAGCTTGCCAACCTCTTCATCAACAGCTTGCTGTCTTTCGGGGACGAAGCTCCTCTTCTTCTGTCGCACCGTCTTGTACCCAGGGGTTACTTCCAGCCGATGAGTAATCACTTTGTCAGGAATCCCGTGTATGTCCGAAGCCGACCAGGCGAAGACATCGGCGTTGTTTCTGAGGAAACGGATCAGCTTCGTTCTGGTTTCCTCATCAAGGGCGCTCCCGATGTGCACAACCTTGGAGGGATCTTTCTCTTTCAAAGGTATTGGGATGGTCTTCTCCATGGGTTCACCAAGGTTTGTGGTCGAATCCCTCGGATCCACCTGATCCGGAGTAGTCGAATCCTTGAAATGCCTGTCTTCAATCATTAGACATTACCGTACCGTCCTCTGGTTCTCTCTAACTTCTCCAATACCATTCCTGGTGGGGAAGCGTACCAAGAGGTAGTGAGAGGAGATCACGGTCCGGAACCTGTTCAAGGCGGGCCTCCCCAGAATAATGTTGTATGCTGAGGGGATATGGACCACCGTGAAGTTGATCGGCAATGTCTTTTGTCGAGGCTCGGAACCGAGGGTTACAGGCAGTACTATCTCCCCTTCGGCATAAACTTAGTTGCCCCCGAAACCGGAGAGTGGTATGGGGGATATTTGCAGTTGATGTCTAGGCAAATACATTTTGGAGAATGCATCGTACATCAAGACATCAGTCGAACTTCCATTATCAATAAGAACTCTCTGTACATCATAATTGGCCACTACGGCCGAAATTACAAGAGGGTCGTCGTGCGGGAGTCGAACTCCCGCAAGGTCGTCGTCGGAGAAGAGGATAGAGTTGTTATCTTTCAGTCGCTTTGAAGCTTCATTTTCATCCCTTCTCCAGTTGGTGGGCCGGTGTATCATCCCTACACTTCCGTTGGTGGGCCTTTGATTTGGCAATTCGGTCTCTACAGGAGGTGGCTGGGGAATAGCTGCTTCCGACCGGGGTCCCTGGCGACCGATGTACCGTCTCAGGTATCCTCTTTTGATGAGATACTTGATCGCATCCCTTAGCTGGATGCATTCTTCTGTGTTGTGGCCGTGGTCCCAGTGGAATCGGTAGAATATATTCCTGTTTCTTACGGAAGAGGAGGCCTTCATGGGACGGGGCCGTTGGAGATAGTTTTCTTTTTCTATCTCCATGAGGATCTTCTCTCGAGGGAGGTTGAGGGGGTGTAAGAGTTGAATCTTCCTTCCAATGCTCTGGGCTTGGGAGGGCTTCTTTGGCGGTCTGCATATCTGCCGCCGTTGTTATTGGAAGTTTGGGGGCCTTGTCCCCTGTTATTCTTCTTCTTTGAAGGGGGTTTTCCTTCTATCAAACGTCGATTCGCCGCCTGTTCTTCAGCATCGGCGTATTTCTGAGCCCTTGATAGGAGCTCAGCGTAGCTTTTAGGGAAATTCTTGTCCAGGGAAAAAGTAAGCCTGGAGGTTCGAAGCCCCTTCTTTAGTGCTGACATGGCCACGTGCTCGTTGAGATCGGGGATCTCAAGCGTGGCCGCATTGAACTTGGAGATGTAATCTCTCAGGCTCTCTCCTTCATTCTGGTGAAGGAAGAAGAGTGTGTCCGTATTCCGAGGAGTCTTGCGGCAGGTCCTGAAATGAAAAACAAACAATTTTTCTAACTCGGAAAAGTAATCGATGGTACTTGGACGCAGGCTCGAGTACCACATCCGAGCGGACTTCTTCAAGGTAGCCGAGAACGCCAAACAGTACATTGCGTCCGAAGCTCCTTGGATCATCATATGGGCTTTGAAGCTGCCCAAATGGTCGAGGGGGTCGGAGGTGCCGTCGTAGGGTTCCATCTGGGGAACCCTGAAGTGCCGAGGAATGTCCTCAGCCATGATGCGGTCGGTGTAGGGTGGGCGTAGATCATCCACAATCAAGTCATCGGGATCTCTCTGATCCTGCATTTTCTGTTCTCGCGCCCTCGCCATTTCTGATTCGATGGCTCTGAACCTCCCGTCATAATCGGGAGTCTGCTTGGGCGCTCTCTACTGGAGTGGAGTCTTCGGAGGAGAAGGAAGTTTGCCTAGGCCTTTTCCCTTTTTGTGAGAAATCGGTAGACCTAGGTAGTCTCGAAGTTCGGCCTTCGCGAGAGGGCCGAGAACGGGAGGAGGGATGCGCTGAATCCTCCCATGGTGCTCTCCTTCTTCGGGTTCGAGAGCTGTCTAGAAATAGCCGGTGGGTTTGCCACCGGAAAGGCTCTGTCTTGGAACTCTTGAACCATGGTCGTCAGGTTGGCGACCTGGTTTATAAGAGCTTCGAATTGCTGCGCTCTCACAACAACCGTGGGAGGTGGAACATCGTTCTCCTCCGAGGGTGCACCCCCGAGACGGAGCACGACTCCGGCTTGTAGAAGTATTTTGAGCTTTTTCTTTGCCATAAAAAACTTTTTGTTTCTTCCCCTTGTCTGGGAGGGAGCTTAACAAATGTTAATAATACGCGCCCCCTTCCTGGTGCGCCAATCTGTTGGCGTGGAGTTCCTGGATCGGCCAATCGGAGCCTTTGCGTCGCAGGACCGCTCCCTGGTTCACCTGCAAAACAGGTCCCTTGCCGGAGTTGTTCCGGCGGAGGACACTCCGATGCCTAAGTCAGTGGTGGATTCCAGCCACAGAATGGGGAAGATGTCGAGAGTGGAAGAGAAAAAGAGTTCTTAGAGATTGAAAGTGTATGGCCTCCGGTCTGTGGCCCGCTCTTTTCCCGGAAATTATGGGGAGCCAATCTCTTCCATGATTGGCGATCGTGGGTTGTCAATGAGCTGTTTCAGCCAGATCGGAGGCGTGGCTGCAGGAATTGCGCACCATGATCATGGCATGATGTGTATCGATTGTAACCGTTGGTTACAGTTTCCTTTTTGGAACAGATTGTGGTTCAAGCTCGGGTTTTCCCTTGCATGGGCCGAAGGCTTGGTATTTTTCCGAGGCCGGAGATCATGTCTACGGCGGGGACCGAAGTTCGTGTCTTCGGAAGTCGATGAGTAGTTCAGACTTCGGCCGGGGCCGAAGGTGCTACTCGAAGGGTTGGCCTTCGGATGTTATAGTTCGGTGTGAAGCCTTGAGTTGCTTGCGATTGGCCTTCGCTTAGTCCGAAGTCCGTATTCCGGAGAACCGGGGCTTCACTAAGTCGAACCGGAGCCTGGTTCCTAGCTGAACCAGGATATCCCAACAGTATTGTTGGTGTAGCTAGTGTTAAAATTTCATAACATTGTTTCCTGTCATGCCTTGATTTATTGCAAACAAAGATCATCTTTCTTTGCATTTCTTTCCAATCTTCAGTCCTCTGTTTACTTATTTATGAGGCAATCCAGAGTTTTCCTCCTTTATCTATTATATTCTAATCCAAAACTATGACACCCTTTCTTCAATCTTTTCATTTAAGCTTTGCTACCTTCTATACTTTTTCCTGTTACAGGATTGTATCCCAAAATCACTATGCTTTATCTGTTTGAAATTTGTTACACTCATATTAGCACCAGCCTTCAACATATTTTATTCAATGCATATGCTTCACAACACTTGTGCTTACTGCTCATGCTGTCAACCTTTCAACTTGTTGGTCAGATTCATTTGTTATTCCAGCCAAAATAATCTTTAACTTTTCTACATTCTTTACCCGAATTCTGTCATTCTGATACTTGCCCCCTGTATCCTAGCCATCTCCATTTTCTAATATAATGCTGTGAATTTCATTTTAGCTGTTTTTGAATGTGAGATGTCAGTACTAAATTCATATTTGGAGACTAATTAAATAAGATTTGCTTAATTGTGCCAATACTTAAATTGCATTCATATTTTATCTTTTGATTTCTGTTTCAGGCACTGCATGAATTGTCTTCATAGCATTATATCTACTTTAGTATCATCCAGTTTTTAATTCATTATTCATCTTTGGACATCTCACATTTTATTTATCTTAGAATCTGAACTTTCTAGGTTGTTTGTGTAGTTGTCTAGTTGGACACCCAGGTTCCTAGGTTGCTTGTATAGATGTCTGGTTGGATATCCATGGTGCTAGTTAATGAGTTTTTGTTACATCGAATTATTGTTTTCACCTGTTGTTGCTTGTTGTTTGCTTGTTCGGTGCTGAAATTATTATCAGTTTTTGACATATTTTTCCTTTTGTTGGTCTCACCTTTCTTAATTGTCTTTGTTTTTCCCCTATACTTGATACTGAGACTGCAACTATTGGTTGCAATTTTGATAGGGTAAAACCTTGGCCTTTGTGCTTCCAATTTTGGAGTCTTTGACAAATGGGCAGTACAAGGCAGCAAGGAAAACGGGTTATGGAAGGCCTCCAAGTGTATTGGTGCTTCTGCCAACTAGAGAGCTTGCAAATCAGGTAAAATGTTACCAGCTTTAGAGATTTTTATTGAAACTACAAACATATTGTCTTTCTTGGTGTTAGGCGTTATTTGACATTACTATGCCTTCAGGTATATGCTGACTTTGAGGTTTATGGTGGTGCAATGGGGTTATCTTCATGCTGTTTATATGGAGGATCTCCTTATCGAGCTCAAGAGCTTGCTTTGAAACGAGGGCTTGATATAGTTGTTGGAACACCTGGGCGGATAAAGGTAATCTATTTCGTTCTTTCATAGATTTCTTTGGTTCCTTTAGGATTGTGATTTATCTTCTAACACTAACTACTTTTTGAATATTAATAGCATTTATGTGTATATGATATTTAATGCTTACTTTTTGCAGGATCATATAGAGAGGAGAACTCTTGATCTAAAATTTTTGAAATTCCGCATCCTTGATGAAGCTGATGAAATGTTAAATATGGGCTTTGTTGATGATGTTGAACTAATTCTTGGTATGAATTCTCTCTTTAAAGGTTAACAACCAAGCAATTGCTGCCAAAATATTATAGATGATGCTAGTGAATAAATAAGACTGGTATGTTGTTGATCATCGATCCATACTACAGATAAGAGCACATGTAGTATATCTGTCCAGAAACATTTGTGGCCATTATAGTTGCTTCAGCTTATCCTAACCACTGGATTACTTCAATGACCCCAAAGCAAGAGGGTCCTATGTAAGGTTCGTGAACAACAGTCTCTAGGTTCCATATAACTATGATACATTGAAATCAAAATAAGTCAGAGTTTTAAACTAACTCTAAGTTCCTAATCTAGATCAAGTTGTTTTGTTATGAGGCCCAAGGATTCTCTTCCCTCCCTTATCATTTATTTATTTTTTTTCTCCTTGTGTTTTGGTAAGACTTATCTTACTCCAACCAGCTAAACTCCTTAATGATCCATCTAGGCAATGAATACCCTCTACCTTTGATCCAATCTACAATAAAACTTGGAGCTGGAAACAATTATCCTTCTACAGACAATAATTGTTGATTGCAGTCCCACATAAAGTTAGATAGAATATAGGACATACATGTTTGCTGAAAACACCATGAAAAAGAAAATCTTGACAAGCAAAATATATATATATATTTGCATTAAAAAAATTTCATTTACAATGAAACAAACTTAGGAGGGGAAGGACAGAAAAGTTGAAAGGAAGAAGGCCTATAGCATTTCTGAGTAAGTTTTCTTTTCCTATACAGTAATGTGATATACTTATTTTGTCATATATTTCATGTGCTTATGCTGAATACAAACCGCAAAGAAAACATTATAGATTGCCAGGCATTGCATCATTGCAAATATCTGTCCTAATAAGGGTGTGCTACTAAGATCCAGTGCCCTCATGAACTGCCTCTTCCCTGAGTATGGTTCAGGGAATTGGTGCAATACACAGAGGGAATCGGATCTTATCACAATACATTGCTATCTAAATTGGTTCTAATCATAAATTGTTGAATCCCCCTTCCATATGCTTGCCCTGATTCTTTTAGGGAATTTGAATTTTTAAATATTCTTTACAATCTATTTTATCCTTGCTATGAGGGCTATATGCTAGAAAGGGAGCTGAGTCTAAGTGGAAACAATATAATATTTTCCTTAACAAATTCCATTGCTATTTTCTGACTCGACAAAAATAAATACACATCCACATCAAACAGTGTGAGAACACTGGGTGATATGGAATTCACTGTTAGCATTGTCTTGGGGCTTTTGTCCCTCATGGCAAAGAACAAAATTTACTAAAAACTTCGAGAATAGTGCTTGAAACATTATATATTCTGTGAGGCTTTAATGGTGCACCAGTCAGATAGGATCATTTTCTGCACATGAAATCTTGAAGTCCTTGATGATCTATGCTAGAAATATAGTTTCTGCTGCAAACACGGATAGAAAGGTGATAGGGAGAGACAAATAGCAAAAAATTAGGTAACTGCTATGGATACAGTAGATTGTCAAACTCACTCCTGTTCCATGTATTTTATCGGCCTTTGTCCATAAGATCCTTTTGTATTGTTTATCGAGGTTGCGCAAGTTATAAACTAATAAGTTAATCACTAGGACTTTCACCATTTTCACTACCTTCTTATGCATTTTGATTTGTTATAAGACATTCATGTAATTCACTTGTGCTTCTGGTTACATGCATTTGAATGTGCTTATTTATCGATGTAAGATGTGTAAAGCATTATCAACATTTATCTTACTGCAGCATAAAATCTCGGTACTGCATTGAACAGGAAATGCTGATGGATGATTTGATATTTTTTTTCTTCCCTTGTTTTAGAAGCAGTGAATGCCTGCTTGAAATTCATCTTGTTGCATGGTAAGATGAAATATCATCGTAATGTATGTACATCTAAACAATTTAATGCAAATGATATACTGCATTTGGTGGAAAAATGTCAGTTTAAACATAGAGATCTTATCCATATTTATGCTATGAAATTTAATACATTAATGTTAATTAGGCCTTTTTGCACTTTGAGCTGATGTTTAAATTTAAATCCCTGGTTTGCTGGATTGTTTGTCTTACAATAAGTTGTATGCCTCTGGTAATAAATATAGCTTGTGCCCTGCTTATAATTTGGGAAGCTTGGGGTGGATGATAAGCAACTGCATGAGTAAAATTACATGTATATACAGCTAGGATTGATGAAGGTTTTTCCCTTCTATCCTTGATTTTGCAGGTAAGGTTGAGGATGTGGGTAAAGTTCAAACACTTCTCTTTAGTGCTACCTTGCCTGACTGGGTGAAGAAGGTATTTTTATCTTTTGCTTCGGTTACATCCAGTTAAGGGTATACAATGCGCTAATGTCTCTTTCTGGTTTTTCTGATATGTCAACTTTGCCAGATCTCTGCAAGGTTTCTGAAACCTGATAAGAAAACTGCTGATCTTGTTGGCAATGAGAAGCTGAAGGCTAGTGCCAGTGTTAGACATCTTGTTCTTCCCTGTACGCGTCAAGCAAGAATACAAATTATTCCAGATATTATTCGCTGTTATAGCCGGTTTGGAGCTTTTTAAGTCCTATTTTTATTGTTTTCATTTTCTGCAATAAATTCTCTAAATGATCTCTATTTAAAAATTTCCTTACTCAGTGGAGGCCGTACTATTATTTTTACTGAGACAAAGGAATCTGCATCTCAACTTGCTGGATCATTGCCTGGGTCAAGGGCTCTGCATGGAGATATAGTGCAAGCTCAACGGGAAGTAAGTAATGATGATATTGAAATTATGCTCAACCTGGAATCAGGCTGAATGCACATGAGGCACATAATAAATTTTACCACCTGCCTCAGTTATTGGCATTGTTTTTTCGGCAATATAATCATAATTTGTAGGAGTTGATTTTATGCAGGTCATACTTGCTGGATTTAGGTCAGGCAGGTTTTTGGTTTTGGTGGCCACAAATGTGGCCGCACGTGGCTTAGACATCCATGATGTGCAGTTGATTATTCAGGTGTGCATGTAAATCCTGGAAATGTGTCATGTTGGTTATTGATCTATAAGTTTTAGACTTTGTTATTAAAGGTAGGTTTATTAATTACCTGGTGGTAATAACTTTGTTTACATTTCTCAGTGTGAGCCCCCACGTGATGTTGAAGCCTACATCCATCGTTCAGGGCGAACTGGGAGGGCTGGTATTTTTATCACTTTTGGTTTCAATAATGAGTTTTGGAGTTTGATGAGTTGCTAACAGATTGAAGTTATGCTCAGGCAATACTGGAGTTGCTATATTGCTATATGAGCCCAGATATTCATATAGCATTTCTAGATTAGAAAGAGAATCAGGTGTCAAATTTGAGCACATCTCTGCTCCCCAACCTGCTGATGTCGCTGAATCAGCTGGTTCTGATGCTGCTAAAGCTATCTCAAATGTCTCTGACAGGTAATGCTTCTGTTACTTGAAAAAGTGGAATTTGCCTTTAAGAAATATATGTTGATTGTTAGCTCAGTGTGTACATTTTGGTCTATAATGCAGTGTGATTCCAGTTTTTCAGTCACAAGCAGAGCAACTTTTGAGTTCCTCTGGTTTATCAGCTGTGGATTTACTTGCAAAAGCACTGGCAAAGGCTGCAGTAAGAAATATTGTTACTGTCTGGAGCTCTTAATATTGCAAAAAATCCTTCAACCATTATGATAGGTTCCTTATCTTTTTGCAGGGATACACCGACATAAAAAAAAGATCACTGCTCTCTTCCATTGAGAACTATGTAACCCTACTTCTTCAGGCAGGAAAGACAATCCACTCACCATCGTAAGTATAGAACTTGATTCCCACCAACTGCAGCTTGCTTCTTTCTAAATAACCATTCCAAAAAAAAAAACGAAATTATTTTCCTTGCTTGCTAAAAGCATCAATAGCCCCTTAACAAACGGGATGATGCCATTGTAATCATTTTTTCAGAGCGGTTGTTATCCGATTTTGGTTTCTCTGATATCAACCTCAGGTTTGCTTTGAGTATCTTGAGAGGATTCTTGTCTAATGAAAAGATTGAAGGGGTGAAGGGCCTTTCTCTTACAGCTAATGGAATGGGGGTTGTGTTTGATGTGCCTGCTGATGATGTGAATGCATTCACTGCTGGTATGCTGAATGTACCGTTTAGAAATTCTGTTCTCTGTATTACTTGTGCTACTGAATCATTGGAATGAACTTAAAAATGAAATTTGCCTAAGCTTATGTAGTGTTTTTTTATTTGTGCCAATATATGAACTACTTGGTTATTGGCTCTTCTTGTCTAAGTTTGTTGCTGATTGTCAGAAAAGTCAATCCTATCACATACATTATTCTAGTAAAGTAGCAAAGAATTATGTCGTTTAATTAATACTTGACCTCAACAAATGAATTATTAGGATGTTAAAACAATTTACAATTCAGGTTTTGTCATTGTTAATAATGACATGCTGTCTACATCTGGAGCTTGGACATGGCTAGTGCAAGCTATTGGCAATGCATAGCATTTTTTTGACATAGTTTTATACCAAAATTATATAACATGCTAGACAAAACTTGTAATAATATTATTTTTGACATTCAGGTCAGGAAAATGCTAACATGGCTACCATTGAGGTCTTGAAAAGCTTGCCTCCTTTGCAATGCAAAGATCAGTCCAGAGGTGGTGACACAAGACGAGGTAGGTTTGGTGGTGGCAGATCTGGTGGGAGAGGTGGCAATGGCAACTCAGGCAGAAGAAAAGGTGGTCATGGGAAGGGAAATGGTGGTGGCAGAAACAGGTTTAACAGGAGGTAATGCAGTTTTCGCTGGCAAGACATTATGAAAAGGGTAATCTTTGTATGATTGAAAATGTTTAGAGTTTTTCCTTGGGGGAATTCTACGGTACTTGGAGAGATTTTTTCCATAGACTTGGTTTAAAATTAGCTCTAGCCATCCTTTTTTTTTTTTTTTCCTTTTCTTTTTAAACAATTGCTTACTGTTATTATTTAATTGGATTGCAAATGGTTAATGTTCTAAAATTACTGTAAAATGGTTTTGTTGGAATACTGAGAGTGTGTGGTTTCACATGGTCTCATAAATAAGGTTTTGTACGGGTATGCATGTGTGGTTCAACTCCTGGAGGGTCAAGGGGGTAAAGCTGCCATCGATCCTCTCGTTTGTTTGAGGTGAAGGAGATTGTCTCCTTGTCCATCTAGGGTTCTCGGGTCTGTTTTGACGAGTATTTTCCTTTTATCTAAGATTTCATGGAAGAGAATGTTGGTGCTATTCTAGTTGCAGCACTTTTGGCACCATTTGATCATGTTATGAGGTCACTTGGATTGGTTCTGGCTATGGTACCTTTGGCATGGCTGGTCTTGGTATTGGATCGTTAGAACCGTCGTCGTCAAGCTTGAATTTGTTGGAAAGGTTGCTTGATAAGATTGAATTTTGCTCAACCTTTCTAATAGATAGTATTAGCTAAGATTTAGGGGGATGATTGTTGGCAGGCAGGTTAGCTTGTTTGGATGCGGTGGTGATGAAGTACTGGGTGGATATGCTTTTAGGTGGCATAAAGGTTCTACTTTATGTTTCTTTTAAAAAGTGGGCATGGTTCTTGTTCTGCCTTATATTTTTTTTTAAAAGTGGGCATGGTTCTTTCTTTAATGTCAATATGTAGTCATTGGTTCTTGGTTAAAAGTCAAAGTCTTGAAAGGAGGTGCTACAACCTGAAAAAAAAAGTTTTCGACCAGAGGTTGCTTTGGTACGGACCTTTCAACGCTCAAATCAAGAACTAATTCAAGAGGAGAGGTGAATTGGATTTTTCAAAATTTTAATTTAAGTATGTGTTATTTTCTCAAACTTGTGAAGTTGTGATGTATAGAAATATATGTTTTGATTTCTCTAAAAGTAAAAACAATGAGACAAGAAGATATATATATATATATATAGAAATGTTATAGCAGTTTAGTGTATCTAACATCTACATCTATTTTTTAAGTTTTCTGTAAAAAAAATTATTATAATTTTTTACAGATTATAATTAGATTATTTTTTCAAGCTCATAGTTGCAATCCAAAACGTTTATAGCCAATCCTCGGCAAATAATTTAATTTTAATTCTTAATTAAAGTTAGTTGCGAAAGGAATAAGAACGAAGAATATAAATATAAAGCTTTTTAAAATGAGTAAAAATAAAACAATAATGCTCTAAAAGAAGAATCTTATGAATTTATTTGAATCTTCGAGCTTATTTCCTAGCTAAAAAGTCAATGATTGGTAGTCTTTTTGGTGGTGGGAAAGTAATAGCTCTCAATTTAATGCTTCCTAATTTTTTTTTCTTATTTTTAACTCTCTTTCTCTTGATAGTTTTTAAAATATTTTTAGTTTTTCATATTCGTTAATAAGTTTAGTGAGCTTTTAACGTATCTTCAAAGTCAAAATGACTATTTGTAGCTATTGAAGGATGAAATATACCCGTTAGATTCAAATGTGGGCAGTTCTAAACTTTCTATAGAAATAGCGGTTGAACTGTTAGCAAACCTCAAGCCAACTCAAATATCAATTGAGTCAACTTGGATACCATCCGAGTAGGCTCGGTCCCAAAAAGAATAGGCTCAGTTTCAATTCATCAAAAATCATTTTTTTGTATCTCCATTATCAGGTCGGCTTGGATTACCAGAGTTGACTTGGTTGCCATCCGAGTTGGCTTGGTGGCTATTAGAGTTAACTTAGTTCTTAGCCTCTAAAAACCAATCTTTTATATTTTCAGCTTTTCCTGTGGGGTTGACTTGGTTTTTATCCGAGTTGGCTCGCTTACGTACTAGCTAAAACTCTTATATGTCAAATTATGATTTTGTGACTTTTTTTGCAGAATTTGATTTACTTCTCAAAACATTGATTTTTGCTTGAAATGTACTAACTTTTTCTTCTCTTAAGCGCATTAAAAGCATGTTTTTTATGCCCAAATTTTATCAAACTTAAATCTTTCTTTTAGTATTTTAACCTTTCCTAAAACATGAACTTGTTTAAATTATTAGTCATCTTATATACTCAAATATTTTATTATTTATCAAAATTAATCCTTAGGGCTAACAATCTTCCCCTTTTTTATGGTGATGATAAAATTTTGAATATATAAAAATTTGATATTAAAATAAGATATATGAAAAATTTGGCTCAAAGATTCAAAATATTTCCAAAGCATTGATCATTACAAGATTCCATGATATCATTGATCTTATAGAGTTTTATTACCTTGTTACCAAAACATATCATAGTTATTAGAGAGAATCTCAAAGAATTATATATTTAGTATTAGAGCTTATTTACATATTTAGTATAAGAGCATATTATACTATCAAAGTAATTATTAGAGCATGTTATTATGAGTCTCACAATATCTAGTATCGAGTATCAAGGTATCATGACATAGTATCTGAGCAATCTCACAATCTTCAGAATTCTAATATATCATTTGCTTATATCATTTGTGTATATCATTTGCTTTTGAGCATTTTATACTTTTCTCCTCCTTTTTGTCACCAACTAAAAAATAGAAGCATCATGGCATTGTTGTGTTTCCTCCTTTATAAAACTTTTATGACAATCTTAGAAGAATAAAAATAAGTATGATGAATATCATTCATAAAGTAATCACACAGCATACAAAATATCATATTGTGGCTCAATGCATGATAAGGTATCATAAAATAGCACAAAGTATTACATTACAAAATGAATGCACTACACAAAATGTAATGCCAAAGAAGTACATCGGGATACAAGAACAACATAGATAGTAAGCATATGGTGTCATACAACATTGAGTAATACATAGATAATCCTATGAATATTCTAAATAATCCTAGAGCTCTAACTTTGGTTGTTAGAAGGAATCTCTAATGTTGCTGAGGAACCGACTCTAGAAGATGATGGACATATTGTTTGACTCTTGGTCCTAGAAGATGGACTAGTAGCAACCTCATAAAGGATCTAGTATAGGTCCTAATAGGTGCAGATGGATCAGACTGGCTAGGAACATGCTAGCTAGAGTGAGGAGGTGAAGCCTTGGAAGTTGGTCTGTTGGATATTGCTGTTGTTTCTAAAGAAGATGGAGTAGATGATGCTATTAGATCTGCTGGTGCTACCATCATCTCAACAGCGTAGGTCAAGGTACGAAAGATAGAAAGCATGCCTACACACTAAGATATGCCCAATCTATCGATAGCAGTGTGAATATCTGTGACTCCAACATTAAGTCTCAACATCAGTTTGTTAGTCTCAATAGTCGATATAGAATCTCTATGCTGCTGCTCAAAATGACTCTGCATCTTAACTTGAAGCCAATTAACTTTGTCAGATAAAGCCTGAATCTCCACTTTGACTGACTGACTAACCATCTTGACTATCCTCTATATCAGTTGGTCATCAGAACTACTCGAGCAATGAGGAACTCTGGATGTCCTGGGAGAAGATACTGGAATAGGAGGAGGTGCAGGAGCTGCTAGTGAGGAACATCGGATGCTCTGGGTGGAGGAGAAGATACCTTAGCTCTATGGGCAGGGAACTCTAGTACCTATCTTGAAACCCTGCAAATCTAATGACCACTCACCTTCCGATATCCCATCCTATGAAGGGTCGGTCATAGTACTCATCATGACTTTGCAGTATCTTGAGGGACGCCCCCTCAAGAGATACGATGAAGGCCTCAAACACTCAAGTCAAGATCATACCAAAAGGTAGACAAACCTTCACCTTCTCTGCTGCCTCCCTCATCAACACCAATATAAGACCTAGCAGGTTCATAGAAGTGCCTTGAATCAAATGATACATTAATGCAAACTCTCTCTCAGATACAAAGTCAAAATGGTTGGACTTAGGGATAAAGAACCTCCCAATAATGTGATGAAGTAGCCTTATATCTATAGACAGGGTGTTGGCAATTAAGTCTCTAACCCCATCAACGTCATCCCTATCCAGTACACACCTTAGGCCTGTCCTCCTCTCTACAAGTCTCTTTGGTATGATGCTCTAGAGGAAACTCCAATAATCTATCCTAGAGTCATGTCTGTCAAGGTAATCTCAATTCCTTTGATAGTAGAAGAGATCCCACCTAAAATCCTCTTAAGGTTCCCATAAAATTCTCTAACCAATCTAGGGTAGGTTGGGATGTTTAAGCTACAAAACCATTCCCATCCTTGAGCTCTAATCCACTGCCCGAAAAGGAACTACCATCATCAAAAAATTTGGAATTTATCCATCCACTTGTAGTGACATCCTTTCTGGCCATTCTCTCAATTTGGACATGACAAGGTGAGGATGTCATTGCAGGGGCAGAGTGCTTGGTCGACTATGAGGGTTCTTGTTGGGTCAGTGGTGCTTGTTCTTCCCAAGTGGCTTTCTTCTTTACCTTTTCCTTTCCCTAGTTACATGGACCATTTCTGACTAAGATCTCTTCAATCATCAAACAAGTTGCTTTCGAGGCTCCATTTCTCACTGAAATGGCACGGGATAAAGGGAAAACAATGGAAATAGGAGAAAATCAAAAGGATTAGGATAGATGGAGGGGTAGGATGAGAAGATTTTCTATTTCTAGGACTTGAATAGGGAATAAAGAGACTATTAGGGCTTTTGTTTAGGCAAGAATAAAGTTTGTGGGTGACTGTTAGGGCTTTTGTTTGGGCAAGAATAAGTTTGCGGGTCCTAGCTTTCAACAAGAAATCCCATCCTCAAGTAAACTCAAAATGGAGTTCGAGTCGACTCGGATTCGAGTTAGCTCAGTTTTGCAATTCGAGTTGGCTCATATTCAGGTCAAAGATAAAATTCAAAAAACAAGTTCTAGGGGCTTTTAAACAGGGTTTTAGGGGCTCTAAGAAGGAAAAGTTTTAACTAGATAGGGTTCCTATTAGATAATGGTAGTTAAGGCCAAGAAGAGAGAGATTTAATCAAATGGGTCATGACGGTTAATTCTCTTCTAATCATGCTAAACATATCCTCACTTAATAGCTTGATAAAAATGTCAGCTAATCACCTATTGATACTAACAAAATCAAGTATTACATATCCATTTTGAATATGATCTCTTATGAAATGGTGTCTTATCTCGATGTGCTTAATTCTTGAATATTAATTAAATTTTTAGTTAAATTTATTGTACTAGTATTATCATATCTTATGAAAATATTATTTAGTTTGATGTCAAAATCTTCAAGTTATTGCTTAATCTACAAGATTTGAGCACAACAACTTTCTAATGCAATGTATTCGTCCTTGATCGTAGACAATGCTACCAAATTTTATTTCTTATAAACTATGAGATTAAGTTAGCTCCAAGAAATTGACAAATTCTACTAGTACTTTTCTTATCTAATTTACAACCAGCAAAATTAGCATCAGAATATCAAATTAATTTAATAGAAAAAAGTTTTGAATACCATAAACCATAATATTAATAATTCTAGATAAATATCTTAAAATTCTTTTAACAAGTAAATATGATTCTTTAATATTAGATTGATATTTTGTACACAATCAAATACTGAATATTATATCTAGCTTACTAGTAGTAAGATAGAGTAAATATCCAATCATACCTCTATAAAGTTTTTGATCTATGTTTTTATATTTTTTATCTTTATCAAGCTTACATGAGGAACTTATTGGTGCGCCAATTTTCTTAGGATTCTCCATCCCAACCTTTTAAGTATTTTTTGTCTACTTTATTTAGTTGATAAAGATTTTTTCTTTTGTTTATTTTTTTTGAGTTTGATAAATAAATTAAGTTCTCCCATCATGCTCATTTTGAACTCTTCCTGCATTAACTTTGCAAACTTTTAATAGAGAAATTTGTTAGTAGTACCAAAGAAAATGCCATTTACATAGATTTAAACAACTAGCAAATCATAATCTTTCCTTTTCAAAAATAAAGTAGTGCCTATATTTCCTTTATGAAATTATTTTCAAGTAAAACTTGCTTAAACATTTATACCATTTCTTATGCAATTTATAAACATGGTTTGAAAAATCATGATTTTCAAATTCAGGTGGTTTTTCAACATATACTTTTTCAAAAATAAAATTATTTAAAAATATACTTTTGACATCCATTTGATAAAGCTTCAAATCTATAAAACAAGCAAAAGTAAGTAGTAATGTAATAGCTTCTAATCGAACTACCGGTGTAAAAGTTTCATCAAAATCAATACTTTCTTCTTGACTATATTCTTTTATAACTAATCTAGCTTTATTTCTTATAACAATATCATTTTCATATAATTTATTTCTAAAAATTGATTTAGTTCTAATGATAGGATGATTTACAAGGGTCCATACTTTATTTCTTTGAAATTGATTAAGTTCTTCTTGCATAGCATTTATCCATTCACAATCATTTTCAACTTCTTTTATAGATTTAGACTCTGTTTATGATACAAAAATTAAGTAATTATCAGAGTCTTTCAAGGATGATAGAGTTCTTATTGATTGGGATGGATCACCAATAACAAGATTTTTTGGGTATCCATGAGCATACCTCCATTCTCTAAAAAGTCCATCTTGCTTTTATTGAGATTTTGTGCTTTCATCATCCTCCTTTGAATCTTGATCTTTATTTGTAGGGGATAAATCTTTTAATATAAGATCCTCTACTTTTTTATTTAAAATTCATGCATCACCGTGCAAACCATGTTCATTTCTTGAAGATTTGATATTAGTTTCATCAAATATAATATAAAATATTTTTTCAACAACAAGAGTTCTTTTGCTAAAGACTCTATATACCTTGTTAGATGATGAGTAACCTAAAAAGATTGTCATCTGACTTGGCATCAAATTCGTTCAAATTATCTTTACCATTATTTAATATAAAATAACAACATCCAAAAACATGAAAGTAGCTAATATTTAGTTTTCTATTTTTTCAAAGCTCATATGAGATTTTCTTTAAAATTGGACATATTAAAACATGATTTGAAACATAATATACTATGTTTATTACTTCCATTCAAAAAATCTAGGGAGGTCACATTCACACAATATAGTGCATGCTATTTTTTTGAAAATATATTTTTTCTACTATCCTATTTTATTGAGGTATCCTAGGTGTAGAAAAATTATATTTAATTCTTTTTTCATTGTAAAAGGTTTTAAAATTTTGATTTTCAAACTCCATTCCATGATCACTATGAATAAAAATAATTGAAAAATGCTTTTCATTAAAACTTTATGATAATTTTTTTAAAAGCTGAAAATGCTTCATCCTTTTATGATAGGAACAAAATCTATGTAAATTTTAAAAAACTATCAACAAGAACAAGTTCGTATCATTTTCCTCCTAGGCTTGTAATCCTAGTAGGTCCAAACAAATTTATATGAAGAATTCTAAGGGTCTCTAGTTATAACCATGTCTTTTGGTTTAAAAGAATTCCTAGATTATTTTTCAAATTGGCGTCATTTCAAACATGATTATTTTTAAATTTTTGTTTTAGTAAACCTTTCACAATATCTCTTTTAAGAAGTTTTGAAAGTAAATACATACCTGTATGATCTAATTTACGATATCATGACTATTTAGTCTCATTATTTTTAGCATTCATTATAACAAGACATCGCCATTCTTCAAGAATAGATCATCTAGATCCACCACGTAGATATTACCATGCTTGTGTCTAATAAATAATGCTATCATCAATGGAACTTCAAAAATTATTTTGCAACCTTTATCACAAAATTGACTTATACTAAGAAGATTATGCTTTAAACCATCTACTAGTAAAACATTTTCAATAAATATAGAAGGGATGATAAAAATTTTACCGATGCCAAGTATGTAGCATTTTTTATTATCTCTATATGTAACCATTCCCTCTTCCTTTGCATCAGAAATGATGACTTGACTCTTGTCACCCATTATATATCTTGAGCATTCACTATCAAGATACCATTTCCTTTTTCCTCCTTGGATTGCACGATACATCTATATAAAAATTCAAGTTATAGCTTTAAGTATCTAAGTCATCTTGGATCCTTTGAGATTAGTCTTGTTGATCCCTTTGGAACCCATTCTTTTTAATTATTTTTTATTAAATTTTCTT
This sequence comes from Areca catechu, assembly GCA_021397845.1. Classification (NCBI taxonomy): domain Eukaryota; kingdom Viridiplantae; phylum Streptophyta; class Magnoliopsida; order Arecales; family Arecaceae; genus Areca; species Areca catechu. The sequence continues at coordinate 153,685,851 of CM038052.1, forward strand.
AAGTCACAAAGATAAGCTTTATACATACTTTTCTACAACAAAAACAGGTAATATTTGAAGAGAAGCTAAAGGGGGCTTTGTCAAGAATTTGTTTAAAAATTTCTATTTATTTTGAGTTTTAAAATCTAAATTGGTTTCGTTAAAAATAGCTCTTTGATCATTTAACATTATTTAAAATTTTTCAGAGCTAAAAGTAAATATTTCAACAAAATGTTTTAATTTTTGTAACTCATTTTTTAGATTTTGTTTCTCTAATAGAACATCTTCTTTACTTTTCTAAATCTTTTCCTTTTTATTTGGCAATTCAAGATTTTTCCTTTTTAAATCCCTGTTTAAATAGCTTTTCAGATTCAGCTAAAAGATCAATAAAGGTACTTTAAAGGTCACTATCATTTTGAGAGTTTTCAGGTTTTATCTCTTTTTATTAAGCCATGAGATATATGTTGGCCACTTCTTAAGTTTCTTCTTCGAAACTCAAATCTTCACTCACTCCATGTGGTCATTAATGCCCTTTTCTAGAATCTTTTGAACTTCTTAAGTTGAGGACATTCCACTTTGAAATGTCCTAGCTTCTTGCATTCAAAGCAAATAGACCGCTAATAAGTCTTATAAATATGTCTATAAAAACATCAATTTATAAATTAATTTATTCTTATTCTTTAGAAATTAATATTTTTATCTATCTTTTGTATGAAAGATACATGCCAATTTAAAGGACTCGATTTATGATATGAACCAGATCTAAATTGGAATTCAAATAAGCCTGGAATCAAGTAAAAACTCAATTTAGCATAGTTTTTGAAATAGTTGATCTACATGGACTGGCCGCTCGATTCATAAACGGACCATCTTCCATGATTCCAAGCCGCTAGCTGCCCGACGCCATCCTTTCGGTCACCAGCCATCTTTCTCCCGAGAAGCCCATCACCGGCCCAAGGAAACATTGCTGCCGCCTCACGGGCCATCGTTAATGCTTGCTGCCGCTCCGAGCCACCATTGTCCTTGCATCATCGCCGTCCTCCCAAGCCGCTCGCTGCGCATCTTGAGATGTCACAGCCATCGCCCCATCTCCGCCTGCTACTGCCTCTACTCGACATGGCTGCTCACCATCCTCTCCATCACAATCCTGAGATGCCCACCATCTCCATCAAGCGACTACCTCCTCCATTGTTCATGAGCTGTTGCAGCCTTCCCATCACCGTCGGAGCCACCATGCCTGTCGCTGCCTACACAACCTATGCCACCACCTAGCTGCTCGTCGTCGTCACTTCCCATGCCATGTTGCCATCGCCCCCTTCTCTGTCCATAGCCTTCTTCCTCCCCGACGCTAGTAGTTTGACATGACTTGTCCAACACCTTCCTCCTCCATGTTCACTACTATACAATCCAAGACATTGCCTGTCGCTTGATGCTGCCACAGTCGCTGGCCATCTCCCTCTTCACCGTCACCAGTCCGGCCACCTCCCTACTGCAATGCCTAGGCATGATTTTAGGACATTGAAATGATCCTAGCCATCCAATGCATGCATTGATCTAATGGCTTGGGAAGAGACCAATTATTAATAGGATTTGGGTATTGTTTGAGGTGTGATTTGAAGATCTAATGGCCAGGAAATTGCTCCACTAGATTTAGGTTTGATCAGACATAATGCAGTAAAAAGTGAAGCTTCTAATTAAGCTCCAATATAGAAAAACTTTAGTTAATCAAATGTTAATTAGAGCAGGATTTTAAGTTTATTTCGACTGGAATTTGGTTCACCATCCAATCATTAATTTTGTGAGAAATAAATCCTAGCCGCTCCCATGATCTCTTTCTTTAGTCCTATACTAGAAAATTATAAAAGCTTCTTTTCTGTTAACACCTATAAAAAAAGGCTTCCCTACCTCTACCTAGAAGCATCGATCCTTGTAATCTCTTTAGAACCTTGCATAGAGGGAAAGGAAGAGAAGATGATATGCAACCAAGGAACTTCATCTTCAGGGGAGTAGATGAGGTTTTTCATATTTGTCTTTTGTAATTTTTCTTTATGTAAATAAATCTTAATTATAATGCTTTTCTTTCGTGAATAAAATTTATTTTGGATTGCTTTAAGTTTTATGCTTATTGGTTAGATTATAATTAGGTTTTAGAATAGTCTATGACTACGCGTGATCTAAGGATACAATTCATGCTTAGTAAGATAGGCTATGCTCAGAATCTGATTATATATATAAAAAAAATTATGATTAGAAATTTTGAATAACTTATGGCTATGTAGGAGTAGATCAAGGTCCATATCCAGCAAAATAGGTTATACTCGAGGATCAATCATAATTAAGTAATTATATATTGAAGAGTTGCTTGATAAAATACCAAACACTGAATCGAAACCCAAGACACCTTTCATATTTTATTAATCTCTTGCTTTCTAATTTAATTTAATTCTTATTTTTAATTGCAATGATATTTCCGCACTCTTTTTTCTTTCTAGTTTTTGCAATCTAATCAAAACTCTAACAAAAATCTTAAACACAAACATAACCCCAATCGATTCCTGGGGATACAATTCTGAATCATCCTAAATATAATTTGAATTGGTGAATTATTTTTTACCACCTACGATAGCGATCAAATTTTGGCACCATTGCCAGGATCATTGACATAGTTAGTTCACATAAAAAATAAAAATTAATTAATTAAATTAATCAATAAACTTAATTTCATAATTTATTAGGATTTATTTTTAGAGATTATAACATCAAACTAATTTTTTTGGATACTTGTTTGCTTTCCATTGCATCTCATAAACTATCTTAAAGGCACTTAATTCCTAAACAATATAAGGTGGAGATTTCATCATCCTTTCTTGGTGCACAAATCACCACCCTACAATTGCATTGATCCAAACCTTTAAATTAAAATTAATTAGATATTGGCATCTAAGGATTTTCAAACTCATTAGGATAAGGGATCTTAAGAGTTGGATCGGGTTAGGGTTGATCAGTTGACTGGTATCCAGAAAAGTGATTTAAGGATAAGATCCCAAAGGAAGGTGGTTACTTAATTGATTCCGTTGACTAACCTAGCCAATTTATTGGTATCTAAGGAAAGTAATAGGGGGATCCCCACTGACGTTATACTTAGCTGGCCAATTGGCTGATTAGCTTCTAACTTGGAGGGCTTGAAGATGACCTTGGAACAGTTAGGAGCTATCTAGATTCAGGTTAATCCTAGGATAGAGAGTTTATGCTATGCTAACTTGATTGCAACTAATATCAAACTTTAACCTAATTCTTCTCTATCTCTCTTAGCTCTAGGACTCCTTAGGCCCTTCTCTAAAGAACTCTTCTCTCTTTCTTATTTTTTCTTTTCCCATCTTCTCTAAAAAGAATAAAAAAATTAAAAATATATGTAAAAACTTGAATCAATGTTTGCTTTAGATTATCTTTAAAGGGTGTATGCTGGGGCGTCATTCCCTACAACCTGAAATCTACCCCTTAAATCTTGAAATTGAACAAACTTTTAGAGCAAACAGACTTAGAACCATGGACCGAGACAGGAGATTGACCTACCTAGACAACTGAAGGAGTACTTTACTTATTCAACATATAATTACTCTCGTATCCAAGTGTCTCTAGTAGAGGCCATACAATATGAAATTAAATCTAGTATCATTCAAATGCTCCCATCCTTCTATTGACTTACAAATAAGGACTTCTATAAACACCTTGATGAATTCCTAGAAAATTGTTCCCTTATTGAAATCCAACATTTCTCTGATAATGCTCTAAGATTGAAATTGTTTTCTTTTTTATTGAAGGACAAAGCCAAATATTGGCCAAACTCCTTAGATACAATTACAATTTCAATTCGAGATCAACTTCAGAGGGAATTTCTTAAGAAATATTTTTTCATAGGAAAAACAAATCAAATCTGCAAGGTTATCACTAGTTTTTTCCAGTCGGATAGGAAATTATTTCATAAGACTTAGAAAAGGTTAAAAGAGCTAATTAGAAAGTATCCACACCATGCAGTACCCAAGTGGTAACTGGTCCAGTGCTTCTATGATTGTCTGTTAAAGAAGCCCTAGCAAATGGTAGATGCTTCATGTGGTGGGACCTTCATGTTAAAGAATGAGCATGAAGCCTGGCAATTGTTCAAAACATTGAGTAAAAATTCACTACACCACCTATCTACTGCTAGGTGAGACCCTCCTATGACCAGATCCAAACATGGTGGGATTTATGAGATAGGAAGCTCAATCGATATCCACAATAAAGTGGATGAGTTATTCCAAAAAATTGACCAACTACTGTAAGTCAAACCCACCCATACCCCAGCCACACCTATAAGAAATGTTTGTTCCATGTACTTAAGTCCTATATACACTATCACTAAATGTCCAGATGCACCACAATACCTTGAGTTCATGCATGAACAGTTGAATCAAGCCCAAACTCATAATAGCATTAGACTTGGACATAATCCTTCCTCCAACACCTACAATCCAGGTTAGAGAAATCACCCTAATTTTTTTTGGACCCAGCAACCTACTGCTAGGCCTCCAATGCAAAAAACCTAGGTATCTTGAGGAAGCCTATAGACTGGCTCCATATCCACAAGATGCACCAAATTTGCAGCCTTCTCCAAACACTACTTTTGTGGAGAAGGTACTGTAAGCATTTAAAGGGTTGGAGATGAGCAACCAGATCCTTCACTCCCACACACAGTGCATTGGAAAGTTAGAGTCCCAAATAGGTTAGTTAGCGATAGCATTCAATATGAGGGAGGAGGCTAAATTACCCAACCAATCCATTAGCAATCCAAAAGGACAGTACATGGCTGAGCCCAAAATAATTTCTTGAATATACCAAATCAGTTATGATCCTTAGAAGTGGGAAAACCTTGAACCAGTCTGAAGTAACCCAATAGCCAAATTACCCAATGCTGGCCAAACCAGAAAAGAGGAAACCATAAGAAAGGGAGGAACCCATTGACCTAACACTTGTAATTAAGGCCCCATTTCCTAGTGCTTTAGAATCTCCTCTTTCTCTTGATAAGAAGGGCATAAAAATGAATGAAATGTTGAAACTATTCAAATAGGTCCAGATAAACCTACCCCTTCTTAATGCCATTAAACAAGTCCCAACCTATGCCAAATTTCTAAAAGACCTGTGCATACAAAAACAAAGATCTAAGGCACACACAAAGTAGGTCCACTTAACCAAATGGGCTAGCTCAATTTTTTAGTAAATTATCCCATCCAAACTTAAGATCTTGGTACCCTAATTATTTCTTGTGTCATAGAGGATCTCATGATTAAGAAAGCTTTACTCAATTTGGGTGTGAGTGTTAACCTTCTCCCTAGCTTTGTTTATGATCTATTTGGATTTGGAGAGTTGAAACCTATTTCGGTAACCTTACAACTAGCAGATTGATCCATTAAGGTATCCAGTGGAATGCTGGAAGATGTGTTAGTGAAAGTAGATGAATTCTATTTTTCTATTGACTTTCTAGTTTAGATATAGAATCTAGTAGCAACCCTAGCCAATTATCAATCATCCTAGGTAGACCCTTCCTAGTAACTGCTAATGCCTCTATAAATTATAAGACCAAGATCATGAATGTGTCTTTAGGAAACAAGAAGCCGAGGTTAAATATTTTTAATACATCTCAGCGACCACCCACATATGACCATGACAAGATCAACATGCTAGAGGAAGTCATAGAAAATAAGATTCCTACCATGCTCAATTTAGACCCTTTACATGCATGCCTAACACTTTTCAAAGTGGACAATTTTGATATTGATGGAAACATTGAATTAGTGCATGCTTTACTAGAACCATCCAATTTTAACATCACCCCTCCTTGGACTATAAAGTATGAGCAATCATTGACTTAATCAAGTCCTCTAGTACCATCCTTAGAAGCACCACTTATCCTAGAGTTAGAGGCACTTCTTGATATGTAGAATGATGACCTTTTAGGGCATAATGATACCTCCCTAGAGACCATTGTAGCAATAAATTACATTGCATTTGATCTAATCCCTGACCAAGAACTGCAGCTTTCAGGTGACCAAATAGGGGCTATAGAATGGACCAATATTGATTTAAGCAACACTTACCCCTGTACCCATACTTATAGGAAAACTAATGTATATAAAGAAATTTCAAGGAGTGTGAACTTGAGAGATATTGATGAACGCAAGATAGTGAAATGGCTTAACCAGAATCCAATGTGGTAAGGAGCTAAATGGTGTGGCTCGATAGAATAGTCAACTTATACACTTTCTTCTTATGATCCTCCATGGGCAATTGGCCAGTTTGCACAATCATATATCGATAGGCATTGCCATACTGCACTGACCTTGCCCATCTATTCGATGGAACCTATCTTTAAACCACCTTGAACTCAGCATAGTCTGGCTGAATACTTTAAACTTAGTGCTTGTTAGGAGGCAACCCAATGCATATCTATCTTTTCTATTATCTTTTTTTCTATTTGTAGAAATTGAATAATAGGAATTAGCCAAGTTGGGGGAAAGTATATGTTCAACACCCTTCCAAGATTTAGATGGAGTCAAGTACCACATCTATAGTGAAGGACTTGTCACCCAGCATTAAATGAACACACGAAATCAGGTGGTATCCTTCCTTGTTATATTTTATGATTACTATTTTTTCTTTCCTTCCATTGGAGACAATGGAAATTAAGTTGGGTAGAGAATAACTAATCTAATTAAGTCCTTGAATATGATCATAACTAATTAGTTTTCTGTATCCAAACTTTATCTTGGTTTGAAGTTAATTAGGCATCCTAATCAATAAATGATTAACGATCTAGATAATGTTAAAGATATTGAGTGACAAATCACTAAGAAAATCCAATGAATGGTAGGATTTAGATCAAATCAAATTTTAGGAGTGATTCTACAACTCTTTTCCTTCTTATCTCAATAAAAAACCTACTTATCAAGAGTATGGGTGGAAAGGTTGAGATATACAAAAAGACCTTCTTAAAAAATAAAAAAAATAAAGAAATAAAAAATAAAATAAATGAATTTTGATATTATCTCATTAAGTAACCTGGACCCTTTGCCTAAGTCAGCATTATGCTTTACATCAAAAGATGGCGATGTCAAAAAATCTATTAGAGAGTCAGTCTCACCTCACAGCTATTCTAGACTTAATGCTGAGTAACCAGGCCCCTTCGTCTAAGAAAGTATCATGGTTCGCATCAAAAGGTGAGAAGGTCATAAGATTTGCTAAACAATGGTACCCCACTAAGTAATTGGACCCCTCACCTAAGTATTATGGTTCACATAAAAAAGTGAGGGTGGTAATACTTAAGAGGTTAGGACATTACATTAGACTTCTTTCTAAATAATAAGAATAATAATAATAAGGGGACTAAAGTGTAAAAGGATAACAAATCCAACTCAAATGAAGTTAGAGAACTTAAAGAGTAGGTTGGGGGGATGGCAAAGGAAGATCTCTCAAAACTTTTATGGTTAATACTTAACCACCAATTAGGTTGAATTAATAATCCAATGAAGTACCTCTTTAATGGTTTGGCTAGGCATTAGTTATCTTTAGAACTACCTAAGATAACTTTCAATTTAAGAACAAGTTTGTACATACTACTAATTTATCTGCTTTACTCGAGGATGAGCAAAGTTCAAGTTAGGGGGTATGATAAGTCCTATAAATATATTTATAAAAGCATCAATTTATAAATTAATTTATCCTTATTCTTTAGAAATTGATGCTTTTATTTATCTTTTGTAGGAAAGATATATGCTAACTTAAAGAGCTCAATTTATGACATGAACCAGACTAGAATCGAAGTTCATAAATCAAGTAAAAATCTAATTCAACACATATTTTGGAGTAGCCAATCTACCATGGACCGGCCGCTTTGTCCATAAACGTTCTCCTATGGACCATCTTCCCCAATTCCAAGCTACTCGTTGCTCGACGCCATCCTTCCCATTGCCAGCCATCTTCCTCCCTCCTGAGATGCCCATCACTGGCCCGAGGAGACATTACCGCCGCCTCATCTCCCACCGTCGATGCTTGCTGCCGCTCCGAGTCACCATCATCCTTCCATCATCTTGAGATGTCTCAGCCCTTGCCCCATCTCTGCTTGCCGCCACCTATCTCTTGACATTGTCGCTTACTATCCTCTCTATCACATTCTTGAGACACCCACCATCTCCATCAAGTCGCTGCCTCCTCCCTATTTCACAAGACATTATAGCCTTCCCATCATCGTTAGAACCACCATGCCTACCACTACCTGTGTAGCCCATGCTGTCACCTAGTCTCTCATCACCGTTGCTTCCCACATCGACATCATCATCACTTCCCATGCCGACATCACCATTCCTCCCTTCTCTATCTATAGCCTTCTTCCTCCCTAATGTCGAGCAGTCCACCATGACTCATCCACTACCTTCCTCCTCCATGTTCACTATCGCACAGTCTGAGATGCCGCTTGCCGCTTGACATCACTGTCATGGCTGGCCATCTCGCTCTTCACCATCACCAGTCTAGCCACCTCCTTGCTGCAATGCCCAGGCATGATCCATGGACATTGGAATGATCCTAGACATCCAATGCATTCATCCAATGACCTAGGAAGAGGCCGATTGTTAATAGGATTCTAGGTATTGTTTGAGGTGCGATTCAAAGTCTAATGGCTAGGAAACTGCTTAATTAGATTTTGGTTTGATTAGACACAATGTAGTAAAAATCGAAGCTTTCAATTAAGATTCAATGACTGAAAAGCTGTAGTCGTCAAATGTTAATTAAAGTAGGATTTTAAGTCTAGTTCAACTAAAATTTGGTTAACCATCCAACCATTGATTTTGTAAAAAATAAATCCTAGCTACTCCTATGATCTCTTTCTTTAGTCTCATACCGAAAAATCATGAAAACCTCTCTTCTATTAAAACCTATAAAAAAGCTCTCCTACCTCTACCTGGAAGCATCAATCCCTAGAATTTTTTTAGAGCCTTGCATAGAGGGAGAGGAAGAGATGATCATGCAAGGCTAAGAAGTTTCATCTTTGGGGAGTAGATGAGGCTTTTGGTATTTATCTTTTATAATTTTCTTTATGTAATTAAATCTTGATTGTAATGCTCTTTTTTTATGAATAAAATTTATTTTGTATTGCTTCAAGTTTTATGTTTATTGTTTAGACTATTATTAGATTTTAGAATAGCCTATGATTATGTAGAGATAAGTCATGATCCAAGGATATGATTTATGCTCAATGAGATAGGTTATGCTCAGAATCTAATTATAAACAAATTTGTTTTTATTATTAAAGACTTTGAATAACCTATGGCTATATAGGAGTAGATCAAGATATGTATCCAGTAAGATAGGTTACGCTCGGGGATTAATCATAATTAAGTAATTACATACTGAAGAATTACTTAATAAAATACCAAATACTGAATTGAAATCCAAGACACCTTTCATATTCTATTAATCTCTTACTTTCTAATTTAATTTAATTCTTATTTTTATTTGCAATCATATTTCCACACTCTCTTTTCTTTTTAGTTTTTGCAATTTAATTAAAACTCTAACAAAAATTCTAAATGCAAACATAACCCTAACAATCCCTAAGGATTATGATCCCAACTCATCCTAACTATGTTTGAATTGGTGAATTATTTTTGACCGTCTATGATAGCGATTAGCTGCTCCTCCTTTTCTTTCTTCTTGTCCTTGCTTGGTTTACCTTTATATAGCTTCTTCTTAAAGCTTGGCCTCTTTCTTCTCAAGAGTCTCTTGAATCTTTGAACAACAAGAGCCATCTCATCATCATCTTCATTTTCTGACTCATCTCTTTTCTTATCTTCATTTGTTGTTGACTTGAGTATGATGGTTTTCCTCTTCTTGGATTCTTTCTCATCATTTTGTTTCATTGTTAGCTCATGAGTCATAAGTCACCTAATGAGTTCTTCAAGTAGAAGAATGCTAAGATTCTTTACTTCTTGGATAGTGGTTACCTTTGCATCTCATGATTTTAGAACAGACCAAAGAATTATTTTGAACAAGATCACTATTATAATAAGTTCTATCCAAACTCTTTAAACCATTAGTAATATCAATAAATCTAGTATACAAGCTAGTAATAGTCTCATATGACTCCATTTTAAGTAATTCATATTTATGCACAAGTATATTAATTTTGGTATCTTTAGTTGATTGGTATGTATCCCATATTTCTTTAGCAAAATCATAAGTAGAAATTTTATTGAATTCATTAGCATCTAATACATAATATAAAATATTCATAGCTTTGGCATTAAGCTCAATCAACTTTATATCTTGCTCATTCCAATCCCTTTTGGGTTTAGGAATATTAACTCCATCAAGTTTGATTATGGATGTGTGCGGATCATTGACTATAACTCTTCAAAGTTCATAATATAGTGCTTGAACATAAATAAACATGCGACCTTTCCAATAAGTGTAGTTTATTCCACTAAACAAGGGTGGTCAATTTGATGATTGCCCTTCGATAAGAGACATGCTAAGTTGGGTTGTCATTTGATCTTAACTCTTGATCATTATATCAAATATAGCTAAGTATCAAAGCCCTGATGCCACTTGTTACATAGCTAGACAACCCAAGAGGAGAGTGAATTAAGTTTTCAAAAATTTAATTCAAGTATATGCAACTTTTTCAAACTTGTGAATGATTGTGAGTAAAATTATGTGCTTTGACTACTCTAAAAAGAGTGTTGAAAATAAAAATATAGAGACAAGAAGACACATACAATTATATAGAAATTTTATATAAAAGCTTTATAGTGATTCTGTGTACCCAATATCTACATCCACTCTTCAAGCCTTTTCTTGAAGATTTTTATTATAATCTTTTCAAGATTATAGATGGATTATTTTTTTGAACTCACAATCCAAAATCCTATAACCAATCCTTGGCAAAGAACCTAATTTCAATTCTCAATTGAAGTTAGTTACAAAAAGAACAAGAATAGAGAATATAAATATAAAGCTCCTTAAAATGAGCAAGAATAAAATAATAATACTCTAAAAGAAAAATCCTGGGAATTTATTTAAATATCTGAGCTTGTCTCCTTATTGAAAAGCCAATGATTGGTAGTTTTTTCGGGTGGTTGAAAGTGATAGCTCTCAATTAAATGCTTCTTAGCTTTTTCTCTTTGTTCTCAACTTTCTTTTGATAACTTTTGGAATCTTTTTAATTCTTGATATTCTTTAATGAGTTTAGTAAGCTTTTAACATGTCTGTGGAATCAAAATAACCATTTGTAACCATTGGAAGATGAAATGTAGCCATTATATTCAAATCTAGATAGTTTTGAACTTTCTACAAAAATAGATATTAGACTATCAGCAGAGCTCGAGTTGACTTGGATAATATTCAAGTAGGCTCAGTCCAAAAATAGTAGGCTCGATTTCAACTTACCAAAAATTATCTTTTTGTTCTCCACTATCGGGTTAACTTGGATTGTTAGGGTCAACTCGATTGCCATCTGAGTTGGCTCGATGGCTATTGGAGTCAACTTGGTTCTTAGCTTTCAAAAATCAGTCTTCTATATTTTTAACTCTTCTTGTGAGATCAACTCAGTTTCCATCTAAGTCAACTCAGTTATGAACCAACTAAAACTCTTGATTACCAAATTTTGATTTGGTGACCTTTTTACAAAATTTGATTTTACTTCCCAAAATACTGATTTTTGCTTGAAATGCACTAATTTTTTCTTCTCTTGAGAGCTTCAAAAATATGTCTTTTATGTCCAAGTTTTATCAAACTTAAATCTTTGTTTTAGTGCTTTAATATTTCCTGAAACATAAACTTGTTTAAATTATTAGTCACGTTATATACTCAAATATTTTATTATTCATCAAAATCAATGCTTGGGGCCAGCAGAAAGTGAGTTTGATCTCTTGTTCACCTTGGAAGCTCCCAGGAAGCCCCCTTTTATAGATTAGACCCAAGGGCATTTTTGGGATGAAACGTTCTCAATGGGGTTTGGTGAGAAGTGGTAGGGTTGAAGACTCCATCACACAAACTATCAGGGGATCATTCCATTTCATACAAAATATCCGCCTTCCCTTAATTAGGGTTTTATCTTTTATATAGAATTGGCCATGCCCCTTAATAGCAATATTGACTAGTGCATGGAACTAGTCACTTCCCTTAATTGTGAAGATATGTCAATGATTATAAGATATGATATGGCCTCCTAGCCATGTAATCGGGTGCATAGAGATGAGCATCAATCAAATCGGACTATCTAAGGGAGCATGCATCAATCAAATCGGACTATCTAAGGGAGCATTACTTGAGAATTCCTGTTCTCCATTAGATACAAGGACCAGGGGTCGACCTAAGTGATTCTACTAAGGTCAAGGGACTCAAGGTGTGACTCTGCTTTGCTTGAGGAATTGCAGGTCCAAATTAATAGAGGTGAAGTTCGACCTGCGAAGCCTTAGAATACCAAGTGAGGGGTTGGCCCCCCACATCAATGTTGATGACTCCATTATTGATGTAGAGGTGGACATGTAGCAAGGAAAGGAAGCTGGTGAGCAAAGTAGGCAAGAAACCAAAAAACTAAATGATGAATTGAGTGATAAGGAAGCCAAGTAATCTAATAACAATGATGTTAGAAGATTAGATAGCCCTTCAGAAGAAGATGCTTTAGTGCATTCTCAATTTCTGGAGTTCAATGAGGAGGTTGATTTTGGTAGACCTATTCAACTAAAGGTTGGCATGCCTTTTGCTTTAGTGCATGCATTTAGAAAGGAACCGAGGTCATATTTGACACATTAAGGTTTTGACTACATATAAAATATAATGAGAAGGCTAGAATCACCACAGTATACAAAAGAAATTATGGTTGGAGAATCCATGCCTCTACCCTTTAGAGGGTAGAGACATATCAAATCAAGAAATTTGAGTCTGCTCATAATTATGGTATGCATTTTCAAAATCATAATGTCAATTCTAAATGACTTAGTTAAAAATACATGGAGGATATCAAAGCTAACTCTAAATGGAGTGTTGAGGGATTTGTGGCACAGGTTAAGAGAGATGCCAAAGCTCAGATTTCTAAGGTCCAAGCATATCAGACTAAGAAAAAGATACTAATAGCTATTCATGGATCACATAGTGAGCAAGATAAGAGGTGGTGGGAGTATTATGATATAATCAAGAAGATAAATACAGGTAGCACCATGCTTATGGGAACCTTATTTAGGGAAGGGAAGAAATCCATTTTTCAAAGACTTTATGCTTGTCTTGAAGCATGCAAGATTGGGTTTCTAAATAGATCTCGATCCATTATAGGCTTGAACAGGTGCCATAGAAGTGTAGCTACTATCAGCCATTGGAAAAGATGGGCATGATGACATACATCCCATTGCATGGGCAGTGGTGGAGGCTAAGGATAGAGAAAGTTGGACTTAGTTCATTAACAACCTTTTAGGAGATATAGGGCCTGTGGAAGAGAAATGATGGGCATTTATTTTAGATAGGCAAAAAGTAAGGCTTATTTATTGGTTTGTTATAATATTAGCCTTACTAATCATATACTGTTAACATTTATTTTGGTTTGTTGTATAATGCTCTTTGTAGGGATTAGTGGAGATTTTTAGCTTCGTCTTATCTAGTGTCAATCAAAGATTTTGTATAAGGCATTTACATGCAAACTTCAAAAAACTATGAAAAGGCAAGAACTTAAAAATTGCAATGTATGTAGTACCAAGGGTTTGCATGGTGCCTTTGTTCTAGTCTAAAATGAAAGTCTTATTTGATTTGAACCTAAAAGTAGCTGAATGGTTTCTTAGACATGTTGAGAAAATGTCTCAATTCGGTCCAAAATGCAAAGCCCAAGCACCAGAAAATTCAAGAGAAAACCTAACATAAGCCCAAAAGCAGACTGGGCCTAGTAGCAATGGGCTAGGCTAGGGCACACATATAAGGCATAGCCCGTAGGTGCACGTGGCCCACGATGTGCATAGGCACACAATGCACCACGCGGTCTATGCACCACTTGTTTCATGTGGTCCATGGGACCATTTTGCACCGGTCTACATACATTTCACATGGTGCACGATGGACACAGGCATATGCATGGTACACGGGGATTGGCCCAGTTCATACAAGAGAGGTAGTGCAGTCCATGGGCAGTCTACAAACATGATTTTGACTTGGTTTGGACTCCATTTTTTACATGGTTTAAATCTCTGTAATTCTGTTAAAGTGCTTATTGACATGAAGACCCATACACAATCTTAGAGCCTTTAAAAAGGAGAGTAAATAGCCAAAAGAGGTGGTATCATGATAGTGGCAGAGAAAGCTTGTAGGGCCTACAAGGTTTCCTTGAGAGTTGAAAGATTTTGTGAGGATCTAGAACTTCTTATTAAAAGATTATTGTACAGGATTGAGAGTATGAGTTCTTCTTTGTAAGTAATTTTTTCTCTTATAATGAAATCTTACAAGCCTAATTAATTTATGTTGTGTATCTTTTCTCTTCCCCTTGCCTCTCACAGTATCAACTTCGTCGATGAAGGTGCGATCTTGGATAGGGATCCATATTCTACATTATAAGAGATTTTCTAAGAAGTAGTATCAATGCAGGCGGTACCATGATAATTGGTTTCAAAGTGAGACTATTCATGTTACGGTGATGTTGATTGAGGTCAAAGAAAATAGAGAAGTCAAACATAATTAAGATAAAGATCAACTGATATGACGGGAAGAGCAATCGATCTCCTCAGTGTTGATAAGAAAGTTAAGGAGAAGATTAGGACACTGCTCTTACTACCATTACTTCTTCCATCCTTTGAGTCCTTAGTGACTGCTCTTCTAGTAGGAAAGAGCTCCTTAAGATGGAAGAGGTCACCATAGCACTACTCTAAAACAAGAATCTTGGGTGGAAGAACTGGGCTTCAAGTTTAGGTGATAACTCAACTTTAGCGGTAACTAGAGGTACAGGTAGCAAAGAATGGAGCGATAGAGAATTATGAGGTGGGCAGTCCAAGTCCAAGTAAGCAAGATTAGATACTACTGGTGTGATGAGTTGGAGTAACATGTTAGAGATTGTCCATAACTCAAGGATCGGATGAAGGCTGCTATGGCAATGATCGATGGTAATGATAGTGATGAATATAGTGAGGCACTCATTATATGCGATGAGGTATCTTTTCTTCCCTACAGTGAATTTTAGATTCTACATGTTTACATATTTATTGCATGGAGAAGTTATTTGATACTCTAAAGAGTAAAAAGGATTCTGTCTACTTGCCACATGGATCAAGCTCTATGATCAAGGGTATCGGGATAATTAGCTTGAGGGCACATGATGTGATAGTGAAGAAATTGGATGAGATTCAAGCAGCTACGGTAGAAAGCTGGTGATAGAATCCTAAAGGTCATGCATGGCAGTAGGATTGTATTAAAGGGAAAGAAGTATGAAGTATATTACCTCTTAATAGGGAGTCTACTATGAGGTGATGTTCTAATACAGATAGGAGCCCAATGCGAGATGGAGCTTTTGGAGCAGGTGGATTGGGTATGAGATACGAGACTAGAGAGAATGATAGGCTGTCGTAGAGTGACGTTTCTATTACCGTAGGAGCCTTTCCTGAGCAGGTCTCAGGTCAGGCAGAGTACAGCACACAATGAAGATGGGATCGATTGGCCTGGCTTGACTCTCATGTTTGTCTATCCATGAGTAGAGGTATTTGTCCTAGGACATAGGGACGAGATCTTTCAAAAGCTTTTAAAAGTTAGGTGGAAGTTGAATATTGAGTCGATATGGAGATTATTAAGAAAATGTCTCAATTCGACCTAAAATGTAAAGCCTAAGCACTAGAAAATTCAAGAGAAGACTTAGCACAGGCTTAGAAGTAGACCACTACCGACAGTAGCGAGCTAGGCCTAGCCCAAGCCCGAGCACATGTGCAGGGCATGGCTCACAGGCGTGCATGGTCCATGACATGTGTAGCCCAAGCGCATGTTAAATATATGCCTTAGAAGACAAGCTAGCAGATGCATATTTTCTTTCTAGGACATAATTTTGTATTTGATGATCTATAATAGGATTACTTTTCCATATATGTTACATATGTGTCCACGTATCATCCAAGAAATTAATAGATAATGATACATATTTTTGAGAGTTGAGGACTTGAGGCATATGTCATTATAGATTAATTCCTAAATTATTTCTGATCGTAGGATCATCATGGAGATAGTGATTGATCTATCAAGATCGATGCATGGATCGCTTTTCTTTGGATGATGAGTCTCAAGTCTATAGTATGGTAACACTAGAGTGAGAGTGCAAGTGGTTGTTAAAGAATGATGGTACTAAGCATGATCACACGAGAAGTCACTTGGTTGTCTACTCACTTGTCAGTAACTTTCTCAATGCTGTGGTAGTGTGAATAGTTCTTTGACCTATGATGCCTTGGATACTTATAGTAAGCTTGCTATAGTTTGATTACATAATCACTTGGTCTCTTAGTCATTTGGATCCTTGTGATGTATGTTGCTATAGTAGGTTAGCTATAGGAGTAGGATCATATCTAGATAGGATCTATCAATCTTAGTAGCTAAGGCATAGTCTTATACGATTTGAGAAGTTGAGTCCATAAGACCATGGCCATGATAATGTGAAGGAAAAGGATTTTCATGGGTTTTCATAATTTAGACTTAAGCTAATTGCATATGATTGATGATGAGATTTGACGAGTTCTAGATGACCTCTATATTGTCAACACTCATGATAGAATAACCGAATCACACGTTAACCACACCTTAAGGTTCTTTATTTAATTCTACTAGAATTGTCACTACATGCTGCTAGGTATCACTGGTAGATTGTAATAACTCACTTGGACCATTTTCAGATCAATATATGGTCCTTGATCGAGGAGAGTTGTAATTGTTCTAATCCATTATAAGGGGTTTCCATGAACTATGATGGAGAACATAGTATATCTCACTACCAGACAAAATAGGATCTATGGGATCATATACAATAGGGATTTTGACTTGATATATTAGATAGATCAAAGCCTAATTATCAATATTATTGATAAATAGGGCCAATTTGTAAAAGTTACAAGTTAAGGGGAAACAAAAAGTGAGAAAGGGCTTAATTGTAATAGTTGCAATGTTATTTGATTTTATCAATCAAGTCTTAATTAAATTAAATTATAATTGATTTAATTAGGCTTGGTTTAATTTAAGTCAAATTGAGTTTCCCAATCCAATTAGAAATTGAACTTAAATCCTAATTGGATAAGGATTATGGTTTGACTCAAATCGATTTCAAATTATGTTTCAATTAGATTTTCCAATCTAATTAGGATTGGACATAAATTCTAATCAAGTTAGAATTAGGGTTTGACTCAAATAAATTCTAATTGGATTCGAATTGGGTTTCCCAGTCCAATTAGGAATTAGACTTAAATCCTAATTGGATTAGAATTGGATTTCAAATTGGACTCGAAATGGATATGAATAGGGCTAGGATTGATTCTTAATTAGATTAGGAATTAAAACCTAGCTAGATTGGGATTCTACCCCTTATCCCATGCCTAAGAAGAAAACCCTAAGGCAGAAATCCCATATGGTGCACAAAATTAGGTTATTGTGTAGAAGGATTAAGACACTGCAAGAAAGGAAAAAAATGCAATGCTAAAATAGGCTTTTCTCGATGCTAATTAGCATTATCTAAAGCCATCCCGATGCTTTGCCAAAGCATTGACTAGTCCAGAGTGGAGAGGAATTTTGTCGACATTTTTTGAAAGCGTCGTTAAGTCCAAACATATCGATGCTTTAAAGCATCGGATTGACAAGGTACCGTCTTAGGGAAAGTTGGTTACACTAACACTTTAAAGCATCAATGGACTTATTGTTTATAAAAAAATAAATACAGGCTTGCCAACCAGGTTGGGCTAGGTTGTCGACCACCTCACCGATGTGGATGTCGCCTAGGCCCTCACA
The DNA here is from genome assembly GCA_021397845.1 of Areca catechu. Taxonomy (NCBI): domain Eukaryota; kingdom Viridiplantae; phylum Streptophyta; class Magnoliopsida; order Arecales; family Arecaceae; genus Areca; species Areca catechu. Next base: position 153,703,860 of record CM038052.1, read on the forward strand.
TCCTTCACTCCCTTGTCTAATCTTGCGACTCCTTCGAGGCTGCTTTCTTCCTCTCCAGTGCCACCTCCACCTACTCCCCTGCCAATCTCGCCGCCCTCCTCCTCCTCACTGCCTAGTTGGCAACCCTACCTCATCCTGGCCCTCCTCACCATCAACACCGACCCCAATGCCTGTGGAGATGATCGCCACTCCACCCTCGCCCTCCGATCATGTCGAACCCGATGCTCGTGGAGATGCTCAATAAGATGATCGCTGCTCCCACCACTCCACCCTTGCTCGTCGGGGTCAACCATGCTGCCTAGGTTGCTACCCTTGCCATCGCTACCCTTCGATCATGCCAACCTCATCTCCCTTCTTGCTGGATCCTACCCCAAACTGCCCTAGGCTGGCACAGCTGCACCCAATGGCAAGACACCAGTCCATGTAGTGGTGGCTACCTAGCTTGCTCGTTGCTCTTTTTGTCACCAGGATGGGCTCCTTGGCCAATGCTGGCACGGGGACAACTTTGATGAATTCATCAGTGATGGTGAGGACACAGAAGGCATCGATGGTGCCAAAGGCAAGAATGTTGGCGATGGGGTGGTCATATCCATTGTGGGAGCCAACAATGGTGCCGGTGATGGGGTGGGTGATGTCGAGGCCAGGATGGGTCCTCTGGGGATCAGCAAGGGTGGGATGTCGGAAGATGAGAGATCTACCTTTGTAAAGATTAGGAGGAAGAGGAGGAGGGAAAGCAATGCCTTTGGGGAGGGAAGTTTGATAATGCTTTAAAGCATCATCGAACTTTTTAAAAACATCAGGATAAAATAGATTTTATTATTATTTTTTATTATTATGAAAAAATTGGGGAAGAAGTCCAATGATGCTTTAAAGTATTGTCGAACTCTATAAAAGCATCAAGAAAAAATAGATTTTTTTATTATTTTAGAAAAATTAGGGAAGAAGTTCGATGATGCTTTGAAACATCATTAGACTTTTTAAAAGCATTGGAAAAAAATTAGATTTTTTATTACTTTTTCTTTATTCCAAAAAATTTGGGAAAAAGTCTAACGGTGCTTTAAAGCATCATTGAACTTTTTAAAAGTATCAAAAAATTAGATTTTTTATTTATTTTTGATTATTCTAGAAAAATTGGGAAAGAAGTTTGATGATGCTTTAAAGCATCATCCAACTTTTTAAAAGCATCAAGAAAAATAGATTTTTTAATTATTCCAAAAAATTGGGAAAAAAGTTTGATAATGCTTTAAAGCATCCTCAAACTTTTTAGAAGCATTAGTATCTAACATTTTATTTTCTGATGGTTAAAAGCATCAATGCATTTATTTGCTAATGCTTAAAAGCATCAATGGCCTTATCCCACCTCCCAATGCTTCACCCTAATGTTGGGAAAAAATAGTCAGCAAATTTCCATTTTCCCATAGTGGGGGTATTTTTTGTTAAAGAATTCATGCACTAAGAGTTGACACCCCACCTCTCAAAGTCTGATTATGGACTGGCTCTCTTATCCTAGCAACTTGGTTTTCAATTTGATTCAAAACTAAAAGAGGTTGAGATTAGATGGGGCTAATCTTGAGAGGGGGTGTAAGAACAAGAGGACTTCTCTTATGCCAATCTGAATTTTTCTTGACAACTTCTAACAGAAAAATAAAAAAAAAGGAGATTGGCATCCTCCCTCTTCTTCTTGGCAGCTCCACTTCCTTCCTACACCATTCAGAGAGAATAGAAGAGAAAAAAAACAAGAGAAAGTCTCTTCCACTTTTCTTTCTCCCTTCTCTTCCTTCCCCTGTATGTAGAGTTCATGCAAAAAATTACTGAGTTCTTGAGAAGAATCGAAGAAGAAGTAAGATCCAATTAAAGAAGAAGTGAGATCTACAAGGGAGCTAGCATCCTTGTGGTCTCAGAGGTTTCGAATCAAGTCAGCACCATGTGGATACCTATAGAGACCCAATGATTATGCGGCTACATCGAGGACTCGAAGAAATCCGGTTATGAAGGTTTCAAGAAAGATTAAGCACATAAGGTATGATTCTTAATCTTCAGATTTCAGATTTTTAGATTTCAGATTTTACATTGATTTCATACATATGATAATAATTATAAGGTATTTATATTAGATCTTGCATGCACATATTAATTGTTAATCTAGTCTCTACTGTAAAATTCTGGTTTTAAAGTTTTAGCATGCTACCTTTTAATACTTGAATCTTAATAGTTATATCAAAGCTACGTTTCATCTGCATGAATTGATCAAAAATCTGAAATTTGAATTTTAGATCTAAAGATTTTTTATCAAAAAATACATCAAACTGAAATAAAGTTGTCCTAGAATAAGGCTTACCCCTTATGCAGAAAAGGTTATTTTAGTTTGATGTTGATCAATCTTGAAAATAGTTTTCTTGCTTGTTTAATCAAATAATTTAGATCTGATTTTCAGTTCATGTATGTGATATATGATGGTTCTTAAATCTGAAATAATGATTAAAAGATTCAAAATCAATCTGACATAAGGTAGTCCTGACATAAGATTAACCCTTATACTGCAAAGGTTGTCTTAGATCGATAGAACCATCTTGGAAAGAGTTTTCATATATGTTTAATCATGTAGATTAGATCTGATTTTTTTTATATTCATGCATGAGAAGTATGACAGGATCTTAAATTTTAATTAAAAGTTCATCATCAAATTGATATAAGGTTGTCCAGGCATAATGGTTACATGTTATACTGCAAAGGTTGTCCTAGTTTGATGATTGAACATTCTTGAAAAGTGTTTTCATGTTTGTTTAATTAAAACTTTTAAATCTAAATGTTAATATGCATATATGAGATATATGTAGGTGTAATTTAGATCTAAATCTATGTTCATGTATGAGATATATGTTAAGCTAATTTAGATCCAAATTCTCATGCTATAACAATCATAATTTAGATCTAAAATTAGATTTAGGATCAAAATTTTTGTGTTTATGCATGATAAAATGGTTGTGTAAATCAAATTAGGTCAATAATGAGATTATAATAAAGTTAATCAATTAACACATAATGGACTAAATCAAGTAGAGCGGTTGATCGAATCGAATCAAGAGTTAATTAGGATTAGGTCAAGAGTGCTCTAGGTCAAAACAATAGTTGTAATTGATCCAGTAGATTTATGTCTATATGTTTGAAGTTGATTAATCCAAATGGACTTGATTCTAGCTAAGTGGTCAAGCTTGAATTAATCCAGATGACTAATTTGAAATTGGTTGATCAATTGGTGTCTAAGACTAGTGCTTGAAAAGTGGTGTCTTAATTAGGACTGTCTGCTTACCTAACCAACTTGTTGGTGTTTAAGGCTAGCAATGGAGAGCCTCCCATCGATCTCTACTTACTAGCTATTTTGGTCGATTACTTTTTGATTAGGTTGGTTGGTGATTCGAGTTCACCCATGCTACTTAGGTTAGTTGATTACATGAGATATAAAATACTAACTAGAAGAGACATAAATTAAATTTCCTTTCACATATTAAATCTAGTGATCTTGCACCATTATAGGAGTGTGAGCATCCTACTAGCATTGACTGTTCCCGGCTAGATATAGTGGTTCAGTTGTATCAGGAAGACACAACCACCCTATTAAGATGAGATATTATGGGATAAAGATGGGATTGGGCCTAATATCTATCAAGTAAGGGATCCAAGGATGGCTTTGCCTTTGCATTGAATAGTGGATCTAAATTAACTAAGAAGTGTAGCTAATATCTATTAGATGAGCCTACATGACTTAGAGACTGAGTCACTGTAACATGGTTGAGAAGCATCAGACAAGAGCTATCCCGTTGATTTGTATGTCACCAATATTTATCAGGTGAGGTGCACGTAGATCAATGGAACCATACTATCCACTAGGAATCTTAGTTGCATAGAGGTTTATGCATCTCTATTGAAGAGTGTGTGAGACCAAGAAACTAATGGGAGTATATATGTTTGTTTTTAAAATTAATTCTAAAACAAATATTTGTAACAAATACAAATATCTAACAAGAATCTTTACTCTCTCCAACTTAAATCATCAACTTCCAATCCTCTTAGATCAACCGTTCGATTAATAGGTCTGTTGGGAAAAGTCCATTCGAAGTGGTCCATGGATACAGACCTAGGAAACCTTTAGACCTAATTCCATTACCAGTACATACACGAATATCTGAGTCTGCTGAGTCATATGCACAGCATGTTAAGGGTTTGCACAAGGAGATTAGTCAGAAGATTCAAACAAGCAATGAACTCTATAGGCATATGGCTAATTCACATAAACGGTTAAAGAAATTTAATGAAGGAGACTCTGTAATGATTAGGCTTAAACCAGAAAGGTTTACTCCGGGAACTATGAAGAAACTCCATGCCCGGGAAGCCGGACCCTTCAAAATAATAAAGAAAATTGGACCTAATGCTTATGTAGTAGACTTACCACCTAGTTATGGCATTAGTTCTACATTTAATGTTTCCGATCTGAAAGAATACAAGGAACCTGCATTGATACCGGATGAACCTTTTGGTCCTAACACTTCTCTTGAGAGTGAAATGCCAATTGAGTGTCCACCACCAAATATTCCTGAGCGAAAGGAAAGAATTGAAAGGATCTAGAATGACCAGATCATCACTACTAGAAATAAGGGCTACCAACGCTATCTGGTTCAATGGCAAGGACATCCTGAATCTGAAGATTCCTGGATCACCAAAGAGGACCTACAACAAATCGACCCGGATATATTAGAAACTTATCACTCGATAGGGTCGAGTTCCTCCCACCCGGGGAGAATTGGTGTGGGCACTAGAATCAGAAAGAGACTCCAACCAATTCAAGCCCATTCCGAATCTTTATGGTTGGACTAGAGAGTCTGGTAACCTTTCTTTATTTTGAGTCCAAAAGAATCATGTAAGTCGAGTCCATGTTGGGTCCTGTAATCTTTCTTTTGAGTCCAAAATAATCATGTAAGTCGAGTCCATGTCAGGTCTAGTCTTAGTCCAATCCAAATGGGTCAACTAGCATCAAGCCTAAAAAAGACTCACAATGTATACCCCAAATCAAGACCAAAGCCAACTCAATTGGGGACCACATGCCACATCACTTGCACCACCTCAACTTGGGACCACATGCCACGTCAAGAGGGAACCACATGCCACCTCATATGCCACCTCACCACAAGAGGGCGCCATCCCAAGTTCAAATTCAAGGAAGTTGGCCAAGGAGGATTTCAAGCAAGAAAATCAACCCTCTCCCCTTATATTACTCCACTTGTTTGGGGATTTGAAATTTCAAAATTTGTGAGGCTTTATTTAAAGCCTTGGACGCCCCTTGTAGAAAGGAATTGATGAGTGAATACAAATTTCCAGCAATTTTCTATGTGTTTCTATGTGCCTATGTGGATCTTTGTGCCTAAGTGAACCTCTTCCTCTCCTCCATCATTTCTTCTCCCTAATCCTTCTCTTTTACTCTTCATCTTCCAAGCAATCCTCTTCCTTCAAAGCGAATTAAGGACATCCTCACAAGAAGAAGATCAACACCAACACAAGCTTCCACCATGGTGCCAAGGATCATTTCCAACAAACTCTCCTTTTGAGTTCCATCAATCTTCTCACTTCTAATTAAGCTTCTAATCATCTTGGTTTCCTTGTTGCAGGGTTCTCTAGGTTCCAGATCCAAGAGGAAGGATCACTTGCTACAAACCAGAAAGTTAGAAGGCCCATCTTATGTGGTATGATCTTTCATTTGAGAACCTTAAGAGTGAATCCCTTGTGCTTGAGATTTCGATGCTTGAACTCCTAGTATTTTAAGATCGGGATCATTAAATAGGGCTAGCTTGACTTGTGTGTGAATACTAATCTTGTCCTATTTCTTTAAGATTTTGATAGTCCTCCTAGCTGGGTTTAAGTATAAGCATTTAGGGTTTCTTATTTAGATCTCCTTGATCTTATATGTTGAATCACTCATATGCAAGTAGGAATTGCTAGTTAAAATTTTGGTTAATCTCCTTTAGAGTTACATGATTGCATCCTCATCATACATACCACACCATGGCGCTTCACCATCTTGATCGAGCTTGCACTTTTTTGTTTGTGGTGGATTGTTGTTCCTGTCTTACTGGTGTGTTACCTTCCCCCTTTTTGGGGGTGCCGGCTGTTCTTTGTAGTTGAAAATCGATCGTTGGGAGTCTGCCTTGGGATCCTCGCTGGGTTGGCAGGCGCGTGCAGCAGGGTTCCGTGCTGTGGACAGGACGCCTTTTCTGACAGGTGGTAGGGGAAACTTCCATTCCTTCTGACATCCTCTCCGGTCACTCCATTCCGGGAAGCCTGGCACGGCCTCGATTTGAGGGTCGCCGTCCTAAGGGTGCGTGCTCTTTGGCTGTCCCATCCCCTGGAAGTACGGTCGGACAGGTAGTTATGGAGGCATGGGGGGCGCCGTTCTGTGGTCCTCGGGTGGCTGGCCGGTGTCCTGGGATGGTAGGGTCTACTCCGGTCTGGGCGCTCCGAGCTCGCACGGTCATCTTGGTGGAGGAGGGAAGTGTGCGGGCCTGGTCCAGAGGGCGCACGCTCGGAGAGGCTCCACATCGGTGGGCGAGCTCTTGGCTCGACCTCGACCGCAGGGCTCTAGCCTCCGAGGGTCTCGCTATGGAGGGCAGAGGATGGACCCGGTCCAGAGGGCGCGCGCTCGGAGAGGCTCCATATCGGCGGGCGAGCTCTTGGCTCGACCTCGACCGCAGGGCTCTAGCCTCCGAGGGTCTCGCTCTGGAGGGTGGAGGACGGACCCGGTCCAGAGGACGGACCCGGTCCAGAGGGCACGCACTCGGATTGGCTCCACATCGGCGGGCAAGCTCTTGGCTCGACCTCGACCGCAGGGCTCTAGCCTCTGAGGGTCTCACTCTAGAGGGCGGAGGATGGACCCGGTCCAGAGGGCGCGCGCTCAGAGATGCTCCACATCGACGGGCGAGCTCTTGGCTCGACCTCAACCACAGGTTACTAACCTCCGAGGGTCTCACTCTGGAGGGTGGAGGATGGACCTGGTCCAGAGGGTGCGCGCTCGGAGAGGCTCCACATTGATGGGCGAGCTCTTGGCTCGACCTCGACCGCAAGGCACTAGCCTCCGAGGGTCTCGCTCTGGAGGGCAGAGGATGACTCCGACCTTGGCGTCGAGCTCATGAGCTTGACCCGGTGGAGGACTGAGCTCGACTAGCTATCCTGAGGGAGCTCAGCCCAGCTCGATAGTGGGATCCGAGCTGGAGAGTCGACATGGCATCTTCCGTGGCGGCCTCCCTTAATGTGGCGCCCGTCAGCTACCCACGTCAGCGGTCTCGCCATATCAATGGTAAAAGCAAAATCATTGATATCGATAAAGTCCATATCACCCTCTCTACTTATGTTGATAATGTTCTACTTGTTGATGGATTAAAACATAATTTGCTTAATATTAGTCAGTTTTGTCATAAAGGCTATAAAGTTATTTTTGAATCATCTCTTTGCATGGTATTTGGTCTTGATGATAATGGAGTGAAATTCATTGGAAATAGGCATGGCAACATCTACCTTGTTGATCTTGACAATTTACCGTTACAAGATAGTGAATATCTAGTTGCAATGAATACCATAATTAATGAGACTAGTTGGCTTTGGCATCGTAGATTAGATCATGCTAGCATGCATCTACTTTATAAATTATGCAAAAAGGATTTAATTAAATATTTATTAAAACTTAGATTTGAAAAAGATAAAATTTGTGAAGCTTGTCAATTTGGAAAACAAATAAGAACATCTTTTAAAACTAAAGAAATTGTTTCAACTTTTAGGCCACTAGAATTATTTTATATAGATCTCTTTGGACCAACTAGGACCACAAGCCTAAGAGGCAAGAGATATGGACTAGTCATAGTGGATGATTTCTCTCGATTTACTTAGATTTTATTTTTAAAAGGTTTCAAATAAAAAATGTACTTCTGTCATTTGTATTCGAAGTGGCCATGGAACTGAGTTTGAAAACCAAGATTTTAAAGATTTTTGTAATGAAAAAGGTATTGAACATAATTTTTCTGTACCTAGAATACCTCAACAAAATGGGATGGTAGAAAGAAAAAATCATATTTTAGAAGAAATGGCATGCACAATGCTTTATAAAAATGATCTTCCTAGATATTTTTGGGTAGAAGCTGTTAATACTGCCCATTATATTTTAAACCATGTTTTAATTTGACCAATTTTAAAGAAAACATCTTATGAGCTTTGGAAAGAAAGAAAACCTAATTTAAAATATTTTCGGGTATTTGGTTGTTGATGTTTTATTTTGAATAATAGAAAAGATAATTTAGATAAATTTAATGCGAAGTCAGATGAAGGTATCTTCTTAGGATACTCTATATTTAGCAAGGCATATAGAGTTTTTAACAAAAGAACACTTGTAGTAGAAGAGTCCATGCTTGTAGTGTTTGAAGAGTCTACTAACAAGTCCTCTAGAAAAGAGGATATTTCTGATGAATATGCAGGTGTTGAAGGACTCAAGAAGTTGACTTTGGATGATCCCCCTATCAAAGAAAGTGAAGAAGATCAAAACAAGAAAAATGAAGAAAAAGCCACAAGATCTTCACTAAAGGATCTACCCAAAGAATGGTGGTATGCTCATGGACATCCTAAGGAATTAATCCTAGGTGATCCATCAAGAGGGGTAAGAACTAGATCATCTATTAGAAATGAATGTGATTATATTGCTTTTGTATCTTAGATTGAACCTAAATATATTGAAGAAGCTAAAAAATATCCAAACTGTATGATTGGTATGCAAGAGGAACTAAATCAATTTGAAAGAAATAATGTTTGGACACTAATAGAAAGACCAACTAATGCTTCCATAATTGGTACAAAATAGGTGTATAGAAACAAATTGGATGAAAATGGTATTGTAACTAGAAACAAGGCTAGACTGGTAGCTAAGGGTTATAATCAAGAAGAAGGAATTGATTTTGATGAAACCTTTGCTCCAGTAGCTAGACTTAAAGCTATTAGATTACTTTTAGCATTTGCATATTTTATAGATTTCAAACTATTTTAAATGGATGTTAAAAGTATATTTTTGAATGGTTATATTGTTGAAAAAGTTTTTGTTGAACAACCACCTAATTTTGAAAATCATGCACATCCTTATCATGTTTTCAAACTACACAAAGCACTTTATGGTTTAAAATAAGCCTCCCGTGCATAATATTAGTCTAAGAAACTTAGTAAATTTTTAATTGAAAATGGTTTTACTAGAGGTCATGTTGATACTACTCTGTTTTTAAAGAAAAAGGCTGATGATCTCTTAGTAGTACAAATCTATGTGGATGATATTATCTTTGGTGCCACTAGTGAATCTCTTTATCAAGAATTTGCAAAGCTAATACAGGAAGAGTTTGAGATGAAAATGATAGGAGAATTGAACTACTTCCTCAAACTCTAGATTAAACAAACAAGTGAAGGGATCTTCATTGACCAAGCTAAATACACAGAAAATCTTGAAAAAGTTTGGGATGGAGAAGACTAAACCTATCGGTACACCTATGAGCCCTTCATATAAGCTTGACAAGGATAAATCTGGTAAGAAAGTTGATCAAAAATTTTATAGAGGCATCATTAGATCATTACTATACTTAACTGTTACTAGACCAGATATTATGTTTAGTGTATGCATGTGTGCTAGATATCAGTCTAAACCTAAGGAATCACATTTGTTGGCTGTTAAATGCATACTTAGATATTTATCTAGTATTGTTGATATTGGATTATGGTACTTTAAGAAGTCAACTGTTGATTTAATTGCATATTATGATGCTGATTTTGCTGGCTATAAGTTAGATAGAAAAAGTTCTTCTGAAACTTGTCAATTTCTTGGAGTTAACTTAATCTCATAGTTTAGCAAGAAATAAAATTTAGTTGCACTATCTACAGCTGAGGCCGAATTTATTGCAGTTGGGAATTGTTATGCTTAAATCCTATGGATTAAGCAACAACTTGAGGATTTTGGCATCAAACTAAGACACCAATAAGATGTGATAACACTAGTGCTATAAACTTAACTAAAAATGCTGTTCAACATTCAAGAAGTAAACACATTAAAATTAGATATCATTTTATTAGAGATCATGTTCAAAATAATGATGTTGTGCTTGAATTTGTCTACACTGAAATGAATTAGTTGATATACTGACCAAGCCACTCCATGAAGATAGGTTCAATATGATTAGAAGAGAATTAGAGGTCATTAATCTTTTCGACTAAATTTCGATCTCTTCATAACCTTTCAAATTCTTCTTGAAAATTTCCTGATCAAATATCCTTGAAAATCATGATTAATCATTCATAGACCATTGAAATCAAGTTCTGAAATTTTTGATGATTTTTTTTTTTCGAATTTTTATCAAAGTGTCGACACTCGAACTAAAGTCATGAGTCGACACTTGAACGGCGGGAATCTGAGAATAAATAAGAAAAATTGATTGTTTTCTCTCATTTTTCTTCCTAAACCCTTGAGCTGACTCATCCCTAAATAGTATCCCAACCTCTGTTTAACTCCAATCATTGTTCCAACCATCCGATTCCTTGTTTGAGCATGTTTCTTTCTTATTTTTCACCATTCTTCTCTGATTTCTCATGGTTTTATTGTGAAATCTTTGTCCATTTCGCCCTACATTGCTTCTTTCCCTATTTTCTTAAGAGATGGGTCCCAAAAAATAACTAGTCAGGAGACCTCATCCGTCTACACAAGATACAAAGTGACACACGAAGGCACATCATAAGGATCCGACAACAGAGCCACCAGTTCAGCAAGAGATCCCCGTCAGACCACCCATCCATGGAGCATATCGGATGGCCTCCAAGGCCATTATCGGAGGATGGCAGGTAGATTTTGACTTTATGGACCAGCATCACTTCCGTATAAGAGATTGGCTAAGAGATGCAAAACTGGCCTACTTCTGCTCACAGACAGAGAGCTTTTACCCTGGACTGATTCGAGAGTTCTATGGCACATTGGCCAGAGGAGCAGATGGCTGGATAGCTGAGGTCAGAGGGACTACCATACCACCGACAACCGAGATTTTGAGTAGAGCTTGGGAGATTCCTATGAGAGGTACTATGGTAGACTCCCTAGTTGACAGGATGAGTAGATTACGATGCATTTTTGGGATAGAGGATCTTAGAGAGGGAGCCACAGTTGTAGCATCTTGACTTTCTTCAGAGATGAGATTACTGCACCACATTGTTGCTCGGATACTTCTACCGAAAACTGGATATTTCGACTTCATTATAGAGAGAGAATTGCTCGTGATGGTATGCTTGATTCGATGGACTCCTATTTGCCTTCCAGTTCTCATGGTACATCAGATGACCGAGGTAGCTTCTAGTAGGAGGTTATGTTTGCTGTATGGCATGGGTCTGACCATTCTTTTCAGAGCTTATGGAGTTGTTATAGATGGAGAGCCCTACAGATTGTTGCTTCACACTGACATCTACAATGAGATATCACTGCACTAGATGGGATATCACTTGTATAGACAATAGTGGAGACATAGGATCTCTGGACAGGATACTGATGCTGATGGTGAGGACACTATTGAGGAGGAGCGCATATTTAGAGATGAGGCCATGCCTTTTGAGCCATCGAGGAACATTCCTGATACTCAGCTTGAGCCATCAGTACCGGCACATCCTGAGGTTCCAGCTTCTGGAGATTCCATAGATGAGAGGATCACCGCTTGGAAACCAAGGTGATGACTATTAGATAGCTAGTTGATCACATTCACATAGAGGTGAGAGCAGGTCATCAGGAGATAAGAGATGGATTCTCAACCGTTCTGGCCACACTTGAGAGATTATCCTCTACCAGAGCACCTTCACCATCATCGTTAGATTCCTTGCCTGCTCCACCAGCGCCTCCAGCTCCAGCTCCAGCTCCAGACATAGAGACCGGAGACGGCCAAGGCGATTCCTTTGTGGATTTTGATGTTACAAATTATATGGCAGACCCTAAGCCAGATGTTACTACTGATCAGGATACTGTGCCTGTAGCAGATGAGACGAGGACTCCAGAGACTATTCCTGATCCTCCTAGTTCATCTATCCAGACTCCTGTTCTACCAAGCACTTCCATCATTCCTGATCCATCTGACACCTTAGTTTCCACACCTATTCTTCATACTGATCCACTTGATACTTCTTTTGATTTACTGACTCCTACTTTTAGTATACCCACTAGGACACCACCTATACCTTCTACTTCTTCTTTGATCTGGGAACCAGGGTTTTACACACCTGGTTTCCACATTCTTTCTTCAGGACCCACTTTTGATATCACACCATCAATCACTGATACAGTTGCTGATTTTGTCACTGTTCATGTTCCTGCTATTGACATTGCTTCCTCCTCTTCAGCACTAGCCAGAAGAAGAGCACATGCTAGAAGTAGATGTAGAGGGCATGGCGATGCACCTAGACTTGTCCGGACTAGACATTCAAATCTCCGATCGATGTAGACCTTCTAGGATTACAGGACCGATCAAATGGAGATTGGGACCTTCTAGGATTACAGGACCGATCATTATGGAGATTGGGTCTTCCTCTAATGAGGAAAGCACTCCTTAGGATTGTTTAGTATATCAGTCAGTCTATATTTCAGTGTTTCTATGTATCTGTATTTTAGTATGTCCTTATACTAGTTATCTATTATATGTATCAAATTCTGAATCTAATGTATCAAATGCTTGAAATTTTATATATATTGACATTTTCAAATTTTATCGGTGTGCATTCTCATTTTGTTTTCTATTACTTATTACTGTAATGCTTTATCTGTATTTTGTTTTCTTACCTTTTTAATGATGACAAAAAGAGGGAGAATTAATGAGAATTAGTAATGGAAAGTAATAAAAATTAATGATAATTAATGATAAGCAAAAGAAAGAGAAAAGAAGAAAGCAATAAGTAAGGGGGAGAGAGAAAACCACTAAAGTAGTAAATTTTGAAAATTTAAAGTAGTAAATTTTGAAAATTTGTAGTAAATTTTGAAAATTTTTCAAAAATCTCTTTTTGAAAATTAGCTTTCAGATCATATATTAAGGGGGGTTTTTTGTTCTATGCTCTACTACTTTTGATTTATACCCTTCAATTCTATGCTCTGATACTCATTATTATTCTTATTTGTTCTATTTTTTATGCTCTAATACTCTTTATTCTTATTTTTAATATGCTCTGATATTTTGATACTCTTCATGTTCTAATTATTTTGCTCTGATACTTTCCATCCTTTTGGTATATTATTTGCTCTAATGTGCTCTAACAATTTTCATGCTTTGATACTCTTAAAGCTCTTGCTCTGATACTCATTATGATTTAGCTTGTTTTGCTCCAATACTTATCTTTTAAAACTATTTTAAGCTCTGATACACAATGTAAACATCTAATATAAGTATATAACTCTGATATATTTCAAATTATAGCTCTTATATATTATAATCATAGCCCTGATACATTATAGTTACAGCTCAGATACATTTAAACTTTTTGAATTAAATTCTTTTCTTATATACACATTTAGATCTGATGCATTGTAGATGAGTGTTTGTTCTTGATAAACATTATAACTCAAGACTTTGATACTTATTATCAATAGCCCTGATAATTTTAGTCAACTGCTTCATGCTTATTGAAAATCTTTTGAGCTTACTATGTATATATACTTAAAGGTTTTGTCATCATCAAAAAAGGAGAGATTGTCGACTCCTATCTTGATTTTGATGAATAACAAAATACTTAAGTATATCTGAGTACTAATTGTATGTTAAGAGTATGTTTACCAGAATAGGGTACTCATCAAAGCTTTTTTGTGTTAAAAGTTCAAAGCTTGTTATCTTGTTGAAGAAGCTAGTTAAATTAATGGAATTTCAAGTTTAATGGACTTTGGTACATAAGAATAACCTTGAAGAACTTAAATCTTGAAGTTGGAGAAGTTTCAACAGAGTTTCAGTAGAGTTTCAAGAGAGTTTCAGCCAAGTGTCGACTCACCAGAAGAAGTGTCGACACACCAGTGCATTCCAGAGAGCTTTAGAAGATATTATTGACCTAGTGTCGACTCATGACCTGAAGTGTCGACACCTGCAGGTCTGGATAAACAGTAACAGCTAGTTTTTTGAAGTGCAAAATTGGTCCTTGTTGCTCCTAATAGCTATTTTCTCCTCTCCAACGGTCCAAAATGGTCATTTAAGGCTTGGAAAGGTATTTAAAGTGGACAAAAATTCAAGAGAGATGTAACCAACGAGGAATTAAAGAGAATTTATTAAGAGTTAATTACTTTTAAATAAAGTTGAGCCTTCAAGCATTCAAGAGCATTCAAGTCCAACTCTCAAGCATTCATTAAGGCTTCAACAACTTGAAGACAAGCTTTCTCAACAGCAATCAAAGAGTTTCAAAGAGATATTTGCTTTTATTTTTGAAAGCTTATTGTATTCTTACTTTAAACTCAACTTTATTATTGTTCCTAGTTTTAAGTGGTTTGAAACTAGTATTTAGGTTGTTAGTGAGCCTTATTTGAAAACCAACTAAGATTTTTTATTGCCTTGTGAAAACCAGGAGGTTTCTGATTAGTCTTGTGAAAACCAAGAGGTTTTTGGTTAGCCTTATGAAAACCAAGAGGTTGTTGGTGAGCCTTGTGAAAACCAACTAGATTTTTAGTTAGCCTTGTAAAAATCAAGGGGTTGTAATTAGTGAGCCTGGAAAATTAATCAGCTATAATCAAGTGGGATTATAGTGAAATTCTCAAGTGGACCTTGGAAAGTGGATGTAGGTGCTTTGGTGTGTACCGAACCACTATAAATCTTTGTATGTTTGTGATTGCTTCTATTCTTCTTACTCTTACTTTAATTCCACTGCATTTTATTATCAAGCACACATATTCTTGAAATCACTAGCACCTTTATTATTTTTGAATTGGCATATACTTGCATCAAGTTTTAAAAACCCAATTCATCCCCCTTTGGGATGCTTCACTGGGCAACAAGTTGGACCGGGTTGAGATTAGCTAGTTAACTGGTGTCTAAGAAAGGGGTTCAAGGATGATATAGCCTTGAAGGAAGGTGGTTCTTTAATTGGTTTCATTGTCTAACCTAATCAATTTTTTTGGTATCTAAGGAAAGCAATGAAGGGACCCCCACCGACCTTACCCTTACTTGGTTAGTTAGCTAGTTAGTTTCTAATTTAGAGGGCTCAAAGGCAACCTTAGAATAGTTAGGAGCTATCTATAATTAGGAAACCCTAGGATAGAGAGTCCAACATGTGCTAACTTGATTATAATTAACATAGAACTAAAATTAATAATTCTTCTCTATCTCTTTTAGCTCTGGACTCCTTAGGCCCTTATCTATAAAATTCTTCTCATTCTTCTTTCTTCTTCTCTCTTCTCCACTTAAAAAAATAAATATAAAATATAAAAAAATAATAAAAGAAAAAAATAATCAAATCATACACTAGGGTTAGACTATGGATACTCATAGTGAGACCGATCTACCATACCAATTGAGGGAGTACTTCACCTCTTATAAAGGCAACCCAATATGAGATTTAGTCCAATATCATACAAATGCTATCATCCTTTTATGGACTTAGTCAAGAGGACCCATATAAATATCTAGACGAGTTTTTGAGATATACTCTACTATTAGAATTCAAAATCTATTTGATGAGGCCCTTAGGTTGAAATTATTCTCCTTCACATTTAAGGATAAAGCCAAATATTGATTATGTTCATTAGACTCCATGACCATTTCAACTTGAAACCAACTATAAAAGGAGTTTCTTAAGAAATATTTCTCAATAAGAAAAACAAACCAGATCTAGAAAGCCATAACTAGTTTTTCCAATTGGAAGGAAAAATATTTCATGAAACCTGGAAGAGGTTCAAAGAACTCATCCGCAAGTGTCCACACCATGCCATACCCAAATGGTAACTGGTTCGATGCTTTTATGATGGATTGTCAAAAAAGCACAGGCAAATAGTTGATTCATCATGTAGTAGGACATTCTGGCTTAGGAGTAAGCATGAGGCTTGGTAACTATTTAAGACCCTAAGTGAAAACTCCTTGTACTTCATGTCTACCACATCTAGAGAAACTCCCAGTCTAAATCCTAAAAGAGGTAGAATGAATGAGGTAAACCACTCTATAAACATCCACAGTATGGTGAATACACTATTCTTGACTGTGGGTGCACTATCCCAGAAATTTGATCAATTCTAATAAGTCGATCACACCTCTTCTTCATGTGCACAGTTTCAAGATCTTTATATTATCTGTTTGAGTCATCTCACACCATAGGTAATTGCCCAGCAGCCTATTAGTTTCCTGAGCTTATACAGGAACAAGCTCACCCAGCCTGAACCCATACTATTCCTAGACTAGGAAATGACCCGACTCAAATATGTATAATCCAGGTAGGAGGAATCACCCAAACTTCTCAGGGAAATAACAACTTGTGGTCAACCCAGCTTCTTACAAACCCAATTACCCATCCAACAACACATCATACCCTCAGTTTCAGGATGCCTCACAACCTTCTCCTAGTAACTATAAGTCCAATTTTAAGGAGAAAGTTCTACAAGTTTTGGCTAGGCTAGAAACCAACTCTCAAATCCTTGAATCCCACACATAATCTATAGCTAGGCTAGAATCCCAAATTGACCAACTATCTATAGCCATATGCAAGAAGGAGGAAGAGAAATTACCTAACATTCCAAAGGGATAATATAGGGCTGAAAGCTCTAATGTTCATGAACCTTGTCCTGAGCATGCTAAATTGATAATGACCCCTTAGAAGTGGAAAGGTTTTGAAGCAACCACAAAGGATCAATATGTCAGGAACCCAAACTCAAAATAAACTCGAATTACTTGATAATAAAGAAGATCCTAAGGTGAAGAATAAACCAATTTCTCTAGCACCTACAATTAGAGTTCCATATCTAAGTGTTCTAGAAAATCCTTTACCTTCAGATAAAATAGGGGTTAAGATGAATGAAATGCTTGAATTATTCAAACAAGTCCATATCAATCTTTCACTTTTAGATGCCATCAAGCAAGTCCCAATCTATGCTAAGTTTTTGAAGGATATGTGCATCCAAAAATGTAGATCTCAAGAACACATCCCAAAGAAAGTCTACCTTGCTGAGCAAGCACGCTCAGTCTTTTAACACACAACTCCATCTAAGCTCAAGGACCTTGGTACCCTTATCATTTCTTATGTTATAGGGGGCCTAACCATTAAGAAAGCCTTATTGGACTTAGGAGCAAGTGTCAACCTTCTTCCAAGTTTAATATATAATCTCTTTGGATTTGGAGAACTAAAGCTCACATCAGTAACCCTACAACTAGCTGATAAATCTTTTAAGGTACCACTAGAGATAATTGAAGATGTGTTAGTCAAGGTGGATAAATTTTACTTTCCTATAAAATTTATTATATCGGATATGGAATCAGGAAGCAACCCTAGCCAAATCCCAATCATTTTAGGTGACCCTTTCTGGCAATAGCCAATGATTATATCAACTATAACACGAGAGGCATGGATGTATCATCTGAGAATAAAAAGATAAGGTTGAATGTATTTAATGCTATCACAGGACCACAAAGTGATAAGTTTAATGAAGTATATGTGCTAGAGGAACTTAAAGAAGAAACCACCCCTAACATACCCTCACACGACCTTCTTCAAGCCTGTCTAGCCCTTTTTAATTTGGATAGCTTTGACATAGATGGGTACATGGATGAAGTAAATACACTATTAGAGCCACCTAGTTTCACTCTTCCATGGACCATGAAATATGAGAAAATGGACCCTCCCTCTAATGCACCAATAGCTTCTCATTAGAGACCCTATCTACATTAGAATAAGAGCCACTCCTAGTCATGTTAAAGGATCCATTCTTCGAACATGATGCAATCTCTGACTAGGAAACCCAACTTGTAGGCTTACAAAACAAATCCAAAGAAGGTATTGAGGGATAATCACCGATCCACCAATATACTGCCCAACCTAAGTATCACTTCAAGAATGAAGTAATACAGGACAACTTTACTAGAGACCCTTCCTGGAAATATCTGAATTATACTGAAATTGATAACATAAAGAAGCTGAATGACTTATTAAATCTACCTTGGATGCCAAAGTATGAGCAGTTTATAAAGTCCTCTAATATTTACCTGGCCCTTGTACTAGAAATAACATCTACCCTATATACCAAGCCACCTCCTAGTACCAACTATCAAGAGATACGTCCTATAGATGCATATAAAAGAAATCTAGCATGGAATATTATTGATTGGACTTTGTCCAACCATTTGCCATGGCTAGGTATACCTAATAATTTAGTGGATGTATCAATTGGCATAATTTAAAAAATTCATTAACTCTGGTTGAAGACTTTAAACTTAGCACTCCTAGGAGGCAACCCAATCTTTGAACTTAATTTTATTTAGTTTGTTTATCTTCTTTTTTGGAGGGAAAACCAAATCTTCAAGAACAACTAAAGGCCCCTACTAGATCAAGAATATATGGAGTTAGACATTTTCTTTCCTAATCCTTTTATACATTGTACCCTTTATTTTCTTCCCCGTTGAGGACAATGTTGATTAAGTTCGGGAGAAAGAATAACTAATTTAATGAAGTCCTCGAGTATGACCAGAAGTAATTAGTTTTGTGTATCCAAATTTTATCTTGATTTGAAGTTAATTGGGTATCATTATCAATGATTGATTAACGATTTAGATAGTTTTAGAGATACTAAGGAACAAATCCCTAAGAAAACCCAACAAGCAATAGTGTTTTGACCAAATCAAATTTTAGGAGTGATTCTAAAAACTCTCTTCCTTCTTATCTCAGTAAAGAATCTGCTTGTTGAGAGTATGGATAGAATTAAAGTCGAGATATACCAAAAGTCCTCTAAAAACATTAAAAAAAGAGAAAAATAAAAGAATTTCGGCATTACCTCATCGAGTAATTGGGCCCCTTCGCCTAAGTATGTATAGTTTGCATTAAAAGGTGGCAATACTGAAAAATCTATTAGAGAGTCAATCTTACCTCAAAGCTCTTCTTGGGCTCTTATTAAGTAATCAAGCCCCTATATCTAAGTAAGCATTATGGTTCGCATCAAAAGGTAAGAAGGCTAAGAGATCTATTAAGCAATTGTACCCAATGAGTAACTACACCTCTTCACCTAAGTAAGCATTATGGTTCGTGTCAAAAGATGAGGATGCTAATACTTAAGAGGTTAGGACATTACACTAGACTCCTTAAAAAAAAGAGAAATAAAGTGTAAAAAGATAACAAATCTATCTCAAATCAAGCTAGAGGACTTAAAGAGTAAGTTGGGGAGATGGTAAGAAAGATCTCCAAAAATTTTTATGGTCAACACTCAACCATTAATTGGGTTAACTCAGTAATCCAATGAAGTACCTTTTTAATGGTCTAGCCGAGTATCAGCTGCCCTTAGGACTACCTAAGTCAACTTTTAATTCAATAATAAGTTTATATTATATGGCTAATTTATCTGCTTTACTCGAGGATTAGCAAAGTTCAAGTTAAGGGATATGATAATTACATTATATACATGTATATAAATATTAATTTAAAAATAAAATTATCTTTATTTATTTAAAATTGATATTTTTATATATTGTTCATAAGAAAGAAGATTGTCAATGCAAAGAGCTCAATTTATGGATTCAAATGAAATAAGTTTGAAGTAAACCAAATTTAAAATGAGTCCAGAATTGAAGTTTAAATTTTACTATAAAATTGCATGAATTTTAAAGCAACTAGTCCACTATGGATTGGTTGCTTGGTTTATGAAATGCTCCAGGTCCACCAGCAACCATTGCCAATGATCCATGGCTTGAGCCATGATCGTGGAGAGATTTTAGCCACAAGATCACCATCCCATGCTTTCTTGTTGCCACCCGAATCGCCTGTACCTTTTTCACAGCCCTCTCTTCCAAGATCTAGTTGTCTTTCCTCCTACCATCGTGAGCTACCATCCATCTACCACATCCTCAACTCAATCTTCTCTGCCCAAGCCCTCACTAGCCATCCTTCCAAGTCCCTATCCAGATCTGCCAAAGTCGGGCATGCATCCACTGCCACGCTACTGCCATTGCCCATCACCATTGCCACTCGTCCCCGGCCATCTTCCTCCCTGAGATGCCAATGCCATCATCATCGCTTCCTCTTCCCTGCCCATCACCAAGCCACTTGCCATAGCTTGTGCCTCCTTATCATTGACAGTCAATGCCTCCCCTAATTTGCTGGCCATCACCCCCTCTCCATCACCATTTCCTCCCCATAGCTATAGATGAGTCACCATCGGCCGCTCCTTCGTCCATCATTCTCACCAATGCCGACACACCCATCTCCCATGCATCGCCTTTGTCAACTACCAAGCCATCGCCACCTTCCTTGCTGTACCAAGCCGAGATGCCTAGAGCCACCTCTGACATCATCGCCTTGCCCCTCCTCCAAGATCAAATGGTTAGAAATCAAGTTGGATTTGATCAAGCATCGAAAGTTATGCCAATCTGATGATGGACTCAAATATATAATTTTAATAGTGATACACACAATCCAGCAACCCATAAGTGATCTAACCTATTTCGATGGCCACAAATAATCCTGACTAGAATTGGGCTATGATGGCTTGATGCAGTGGTCCTCTAATCAAGATCCGATGGCCATAAAGCTTTATTTATTCCAATGTTAATTGGAGCAGGATTCTAAAGTCTATTTCAGTTAGGATTTGGTTTTCCATCCAACTATTAATTTTGTAAAAAACAAATCCTAGTCCTTCCTCTCCTTTGTTAACACCTATAAAAAGGCTCTCATACCTCCACCAAGAGGCATCACCCCTGAAATCCCTTTAGAGCCTTACATAAAGGGAGAGGAAGGGAAGATCATGCGTAGCTAAGGAGTTCTTATCTTTGGGGAGTAGACGAGGTTTTTGGTATTTATATTTTATAATTCTTCTTTATGTAATTAGTATTTGATTGTAATGGTTTATTTTCCATGAATAAATTTATTTTTTATTACTTCAAATTGTATTCTTCATGTTTAGACTATAGTTAGATTTTAGAATAGCTATGACTACATAGAGACAAGTCGTAATCCAAGGATACGATTCATGCTTAGCAAGATAGGCTATGCTTGGAATCTGATTATAGAAAATTTTATTATTATTATTAGAGACTTTGAATAGCTCATGATTATGTAGAAGCAGATCAAGATCCGTATGCAACAAGAAAGGCTATGCTCAGGGATTAGTCATAATTTAATAATTATATATTGAATAAATCTTAATATAATACTAAATACTGAATCAAAATCCAAGACATCTTTCATATTCTTGTTAATCTCTTGTTCAGTTTAATTCTTGTTCTTAGTTATAAATAAATTTCCATTCCTTTATCTTTTTAACCTAATTAAAACTCTAATAAAATAATCTTGAATGTAAACATAACCCCAACTGATCTATGAGGATACGATCCCGACTCACCCTAACTATAGTTTGAGTTGATGAAATTATTTTTGACCACCTACGATAGAGATTAGAAGCTTTGTAATTAATGTGCTCTTCTCCTTTTTAAAGTCAATTAAAAACTTAAATTTTTTAGTGGTTGGGAAATTGAAGTACCCTCTTAAAGAATCACTTAATGCTTTTAGGATCTTCTCTTTGTTTTCATTCTTCTCTTTCTTTTTCAATATATTTGATTGGCATTTAAAACACTTAGAATGTCTAAAAATATATTTTTGATAATTGGAAATTGAAAACTAGTCATTATAGCCATTCTGCATGCTTTTGCATACTTTGTAGAACTACTCATTATGGCTATTAGCTAGTGGAGTTGACTCAAGTTATCTTGGGATAGACTCAAGTTGTCCATGGGTCGATTCAAGATCCTATGAAGTTGACTCAAGTACCAATCCCAAAAATATGCCTTTTTATCTTGACTGAGTGCTGACTCAAATTCAGGGATTGACTCAAGCTTGGTTAGGAGTCAACTCAAGGTTTGTAGGGATCGACTCGAACTCCTAACTAAAATTTTTTTATCTCTATCTTCTTTGAAAGATCTGCCTAGGCTTAAAGGGGTCGACTTAAGATTTGTTACACTTGAATTCTTCATACCAGAGTCTTCTCATTAAAGCTTGAGGTCGACTCTTGGACATCTATACATAATGTAGAATTCCAAAGTTATTTTCTTTGAAATTTTTCTTGAGAAATTAAGTAGATCTCCTTGCAAAGGTTAGGGCTTCCTAAAACTTCTCAACATATACTTCAACAAACTATTAGTTTCATTATATACTCAAATATTTTATTATTCATTAAAATCATTTCTTGGATCAATAGCCCCATTCTCTCATCAATCGAGTGAATAGCAACCAGGCGGTGACCTCTCCAGCCTCTTAGTGTCTCTGGAGCCCCAATTCAAAGAATGATCGACCTCTTTCTTCGATGATTTTAATCAAGTATTAGGGTGTATAATTTCTCGCCCCTATTTGGCCAAAGAGAAACCTCTTTCTCCACCTTTGTTTTTTAAGGAAAGTTTTTTTAAAAAATTATATCTTACAAAATTTTTATCTAGATATTATGATGCAGATGTTGCTTTGTGGGGACTGAGACTATAATTATGTTATTCTTATGGGTAAGACTTGGAATAATATTTGTATATAGTACTCTTTAGTTAAAATCCAGAAAAAATCCATCTTTATCTATGAGTCCCACCTCCTGATCTCCATCTTTGTCAAGTGAATCTTAACTATTTTGAATCTCCTTCCTCTAGGAGCCCTATTGCCTTGTTAATGTAAAAAAGTAATCAAAATCATCAATATTTGTAGTTTTTTTTGCCAAACAAGTTTTATCTTCTTGATATGGGTGGGAACCCCACTCCTGGGATCTCAGAGGCTTCAAGGCCAATCGCGGATCGACCGATCTTGTTTCGAGATGAGATAGAGCTGCATCCTATTATTTCTACCCTTCTTCTCAAGATCGCAAATCCCTGACTCTGTATATACAGAATAACTGATTGCCTGACTCAAGAATAATTGAATCTATATAACTGGGTTAATACACTACTAAATCATCTGAAGGGATAGATCCTGTTCCAGAGTATTCCCTCAAAAGTGCCTTAGCAGTCCTCCAATCCTGCTCTCTGAAAGTGGAAGCCGGGAGAGACATTTTAACCCCCAGGCTTGGCCCTCAATCTTCCAGGCCTCTTCCAAATAAATATTCAGCCATTTGAATTGTTGTCTTATAAACCCCCAGTCGAGATAGTCATGTCCATCTACCTTCGATACATTTGGTACCCAGACCCCCCTGATCCTCGAATCCTACAGAGCTTCAATCATGAAAGGCCTCTAGGCCTACAAAATCATAGCACATAGGGTCTAAGCCTAGCTAGCTGCTTGCCATAAGGGTGTCCACCAAACAGCCAAAGGAAGAATCTATTGATGCTCACCCTAATACACCGCTCACAACAGACAAACTATTAAATCTTATTATCAAAAGCAGATCTCGGTCATTAAAGAAGGATGGTCCCTCTTTAGGCCAGAACTCCTAGAGCCATTAAGGCAAATAGTGAAAGACGTGAAAGACAGAACCTTCCATTAAAAGGAAGGGATATTCCAAATAATAAAGGATGATTTTCTCTCAAAAGTCCTGATAAAGGTCAAAATTTAATTATTCTTTGCTTGCTTTCTAACATATCAAGGCATCCCAAGACTACCCTATAGCTTGAGTATAAAAGGGGGTTCACAACGGACCCCCCCCCCCCCCCCCCCCCCGAGGTATGCACCTTCAATGTGCATGCATGTGCTTTTACTCTACTTTCACTCCATTTTCTACTCCATGGTCTGAGATATTGACTTGAGCATTGGAGGGCCTTCGTCAGAGCCATTTCTGGCCAAGGCTTCTTTTACAGGTATAGCCACTAGCATCCCTCTCCAGCTTGCTCCAGCATTAAGCATATTTCAACACCATCAGATAGAGGAAGGGCCATGTTGTTTGCCCATTATTTAAGATCTCGAGTGCACATCATATGCCACCAAAAGATGTCCACTCAGTGCTTCGGTGCCACCATGTCTTAACAGGAGAGTCAACCCACCAAAAACCTGGTTCTAGGGACTCAGGCTGACATGTCTTATAAGGAGGTCAACTTGATAATTTAAAATGGCTCACCTGACAAGTCCATGAGCTGACTGTCATTGTCCAAGCCATGCAATGTCCCATGGTGTCTACAACACTGACCGTTGTGCCACAGCCAGAAGTAGATCAAGCTATGCCATCACAAACTCCCACACCCCTAGGAGTGGCATGCCCAGAGCTACGATGACTCCCACTCCCATAAGGTATTGCAAAGGAGGAACAAGCTCCTCCCGTGGCACTAGAGAACCACAAATAGGTAGGGAGACACTCTCTTTCACCTCAATTGGATGAAGGGTCCATTCTAGCTTGTTCACCTCCATGACCTTCTGGAGTGCACCCATCTAGAGATGCTAAAGTGAATTGCAAGTTCCAAGAGATGGACCCACTCATTGAAGCTTTGCAAGGCTTAACACCATCTAAAGATGATGACCTTGGTTTCACCACTGAACTACTTTTTGAAGCGCATATCATGTAGGAGCCACTACCAAGACATTTCAAGATGTCATAGTTGGAGACATACGAAGGATCTACCAAACTGTTGGACCATCTACAGGGCTTCAAGACTAATTCTCTTGTTTGGAGCCATCGAAGTGGTACTATGTCATGCCTTCCCCTCAACTCTCAAAAAATCGGCATGATATTGATATTCTAGCTTAAAATTAGGTTCCATCCACTCCTTTGACCAGTTAAGTCAATCTTTTATTTCTTATTTTACCAGTAGTAGGAAGCCCCCGATGAAGTTCAAACTCCTTGATTCATGTTAAGCAAAGGGATTGAGAATCCCTTAAGTCTTATGTAAGCTAGTTTAATGAAGCGACTTTGGAGGTATATAATCTCGATTATCTAGTAGCCACGATTGCCTTGAAATATGGTCTCTACCAATATCCTCTTCTTTTCTCCCTAGAAAAGAAACCACTGGTGGACTTTTGTGAGATGCTCATTACGACAAAAAAGTATGCATGCACGGAGGAACCATACGGTGCCCACATCCCTCCGACTATTCCATCCCGTAGCTCTCACTCCACCTTCTACTCTCCCATCTACTTTGACATCTAAGGAGTTGCCCTCGACCTCAGGATTTCACCCAAGCAAGGAAGAATGGGAAAAAGGCCTAGAAGCTGATCACTCCCTCACCGAAGGATGCCTCCCCAAATTCAGCAGTGTCTACAAGCCTTGACCAGCCAGGCATTCTACCACCATGGAAGTTTGGTTAGTATACCCCTCTCAATATGATACTTGCTCATGTTTTAATGCAGATTCGGTGATAGCTGCTTGAAGCTAGAAAAATGCAAGCAAAACTAGAATAAGTATTATCTTTACCACCAATATCATGATCATAATATATAAGAATGCATACAACTTTAGGATGAGATCAAGAAGCTTATCCATCATAGCAAGTTGAGTAGATTCCTTTAGGATCAAGGAGAAAGACATGATGCTCTGGTCCTCGCCGAACCAAAGCCTCCATAGAGTGTGGAGGAACCCGCTAACGAACTCTCCAAAGATGATGTCCACGCTATCACCAGAGGACCAAAGGAAGAAGCCAAAGCCAACAACCAAGAGGAGAGTCTTGATGAGGCCATAACCTTCACTTGAGCTGATGCAAAGGAGATCCAATATCCCCACCATGATCCTGTCATCATATTGCTCAATATTGACACTATAACTTCACCATGTACTTATTGATAGTGGAAGTTAAGTAGATATTTTATTTTATCATGTACTCTTAAAGATGAATATTCTTCTCATATGATTGAAAAGGGTAGATGCACCGATAATGAAATTTTGGAGGAATCAATCCTCATTGAGATATTATCACTTTACCAATAATAGTAGAGAGTGCTCCTCGATGATCCTAAGTGCATCTCACTTTTACAGTTGTGAAGACCCTCTCGGCCTATAATGTCATATTTGGTCAACCAAGATGGAATGCTCTTCAAGTGATAGTGTCAACTTACTATCTACTAATGAGATTCCCTATATTATGAGGAGTTGGAGAAGTGCATGGAAACCAAGCCTTAACAAATTAATGGTACCTGGTGGCCCATCAAACCAAGCAAATCAAGCCTCCAGATAGTCTTCCTATCAAAGGACTAGATACTAAAGACAAACTAACTGAAGAAAGAAGGAAGCCCATAAAGGATCTTATTGCTATACCCCTGCATATGGGGACGCCTGGCATGTTGTCCAAATAGGCTTAAAATTAGATGAAGATATAAAGCAATGACTGATGACCTTTTTTACAAAAAAAATGCTAATATCTTTTCCTAGACTCCTACAGACATGTCGAGAATTAATCCTGAAGTAATGATGGACCATTTGAAGGTGGATCCAAATCATCATCCTGTAAAGCAGAAGAAAAGAAGCTTTATACTAGAATAAGAGCTATAATGAAAGAAGTATAAAAGCTAAGATGCCAAGTTCATAGAAGTTGAAAGCATAGTGACTAACGAATGTGCATAGATTTCATTGCATGACCAACTTGAAGGATAGCAATTCCCCGCATTGACCAACTAGTAGATGAATGGTGCTCGAAGAATGAGAAGAAAATCTCTTTCATTACTAATCAAGGCTTGTTTTGTTACAAGGTAATATCATTTGATTTGAAAAATGCAAGAGCGACCTACTAGCAGCTAGCAAACAAAATTCTCAAGGACCATATTAGTCACAACATGGAGGTTTGTATTGATGATATGCTAGTCAAGAGTCATGCCCCCTAAGTCATATAGAAGATCTTGAGAAAAACTTTGCCGCATAGTGTTGGTATCGGATGAAACTGAACCCCACTAAATATGCATTTGGAGTGACCTCCATGAAGTTCCTTGTGATATCTCATCATGGGATTGAGGACAACTCGAAGAAAATTTAGGCTGTAAGACAGATGGCTACCCCAAAGACGATGAAGAATGTCTAGAGGCTCATAGGATGAATCACTACCCTTGACCAATTTGTTTCCAAATCAACTAAATGATGCTTATCCTTTTTCTAGACTCTGAAAAAGCTGAGGGACTTCTAATGGATCGAAGAATGTTAGAAAGCATTCGAGAAAATCAAAGCTTATCTCGGTGCTCCTTCACTTCTTAGCAAGCCAAAAGAAGGCGAGGAGCTATACCTGTACTTAGCAGTTTTCCCCTTTACCATCAATTCTATCCTTGTTCTAGAAGAAGACGAGACATGTAAGCTAGTATACTATGTCAACTGGGTTCAACAAAATTTAGAAACCAGGTATACCCAACTAGAAAAACTCATCTTTCCTCTTATAATATTAGCCAGAAAGCTTCAGCCATATTTTCAAGCTTATACAATTATGGTCCTCATGGACCAACTCGGCCAGATGATATTGCACTGACTTGATACCTCAGGTAGAACGGCTAAGTGGGCTCTCAAATTTTATGAATTATGTTACGTGTTCCATCCAAGACTCTCCATTAAGGTGCAAGAGCTCATTGATTTTGTCACTGAGTGTACCATTCTTAAAGAAGAGCCCAAAGAAAAAGACCCAATACTTGAAGACTCCGAGAACCAATGGATGGTATATGTGGATGGGGCTTCAAATGCTAATGGCTCCAGAGTGGGACTTATATTCATTAGCCCAGAAGGATGGGACATCTAGTATGCCCTTCGATTTGAATCCTCTTGTACCAATAATAAGGCTAAATATGAGGCCTTAATTGTCGGCCTAGCCATTGCCAAGGAACTGAGGGTGCGACATCTGAAGGTCCACAGCGATTCCTGGCTTGTGGTGAGCTACATCCTGAATGAGTATGAGGCCCATGAAGACAACATAAAGTAGTATCTCTAAAAGGCTAAGGACTTGATCTCAGCTTTCTGTAGTTTTGATACCAGCAAATTTCTAAAGAGAAGAATGTTCAGGCCGATATCCTATCTAAGTTCACTACATCTGTGTCCAACAACTTGTGCATGCAAGTCTTTTTTGAAGTCTTGGAGGAGCCCAACATCAACAAGCCCACTCTAGTGCTCCAAATAAATACCGTACCTTGCTGGATGGACCCGTTCATCTAGTATCTTCATGATGGGAGCCTTCCTTTAGATAGAGAGGAAGCCTGCAAGATGTAGAGCCAAGTCTTCAGATTCATACTCTATGAAGAAAAGCTTTACTAGAGGAGATTTTCTTAACCCTTGTTGAAATGCTTGTGCCCCTTTGAAGAAAGCTATGCCCTTCAAGAAGTTCATGAAGGAATCTAAGCAAACACTTAGGGGACAGGGCCTTGTCTTTTAAAATCCTGAGATAAGAGTACTACTAGCCCCCCTGAAGCAAGATGCAAAGGACACGGTCCGAAAATGTGACCAGTGTCAATGCTACTCTAACATACAGTGAATCCCAAGTACTCTGCTCAGTCCCTTAAGTATACCATGGCCTTTCACTAATGGGGCATGAACATCTTGGGATCTTTCCCTTTAGCCATCGGAGGATGGAAACTTTTGTTATGATCGATTATTTCACTAAGTGGATAGAAGTCAAATCACTTGCAAAAATTACCAAATGGAAACTTTTGTTATGATCGATTATTTCACTAAATGGATAGAAGTCGAATCACTTGCAAAAATTACCAAAGCTAAAGTCAAGGACTTCATCTAATAGTCCATTATTTTTCTATTCGGACTATCCCAGACTATCATTACAAATAATAGTTGGCAGTTCAGTGGCCACAAACTTGCTGAGTTCTACCAAGAATTGGGAGTAACCTAATATTTCACTTCCGTCGGCCATCTCCAAGCTAATGAGGAGGCTGAGGTCAGTAATCAAATTCTGTTGCAAGGGTTGAAGACATGACTAAATCGAGCAAAAAGTTGGTGGGTGGATGAGTTGTATCATGTCCTTTGGATCTACCGAACCACACAGAGGACTCCAACAAGCAAAACCCCTTTTAATCTAGCCTTCGAGACCGAGCCTGTCATCCCTTAGAAATTGAACTCCCATCACCAAGGATGAAGAATTTTGATGATGGTAGCAATCATGAATGACTTTGGGCAAACCTAGACTTGTTCAAAGAAGTCTTGGAGCATGCTGTCATAAGAATGGTTGCTTATCGATGGAGAGCTGGCCACTACCACAACGTTCATGTTCGGGACAAGTTTTTCAAAGTCGAGGACCTAGTTTTAAGGAGAGCTGAAGTATCCCAACTGACTCATCAAGGAAAGCTTTTTTCAAACTAGGAGGGACTATTCCAGGTGAAGGAAGTCATTCAGCCTAGCACCTATCGCCTGACATAGTTGGAAGGCACCCCTTAGCTAGACGGCACTCCCTATCTCGATCTTGGAATTTGGAAAATCTACAAATGTATTATCAATAGTGTACCTATCTTTTTTTAAAAGCTATATAACAATTGCATGTTCTAGTTAATAGGAAATCTAGTAGGTTGACATAGTAGCCAAACCAAAGATCTTAGGGGAAAGAAGAAAGCTCTCACTAGAGTTCATAGAACCAAGATGCGAGCTATTGGTGAAAATGCGGGCAACCACAAGCCCCGAGATACAACAAACAACAAGCATACAATATCATGCATGCAAAATATAACAAATAACCTTTCCTCCTTAAAAGTTCTAATACATATATATTATAGTTTTGATCAAGTTACATGTTTTCTAGAGATATTCTGTGAAATGAAGGTAGGACACAGAGAACTATCAAGAAGGTCATGGTAAAGAGGTACACCATGCAGGCAGGCAGGGCTGATGGATAGCATGTTCGAGCCCTCACCTCATGGTGTTAAGGCAATGTAAAGGCCCCTTTCGGTCTGCTAGAAAGTGAAAAAGAGGGAGCTCATACGGACCAAAGGCCCCCATCTATTACAAGAAGGAAAAGAAGAGGAACATCTTGGAGGTTGTCAACCACCTACTGCTTGCTGCAAAAGCCCCAGTGGTGCGGGTACCAGACTCAGGAGAAGACTTCAGGGCTCCATCTGGATCTCTGATTGACCTTGCCCGAAAATTAGGATTTTTTGGTTTGTAATAAGGGTTGACTTGATCAACTCAATTTTAGCTTGAGTCTGTATTTCCCTTTAATTTAATTTTGTTGAGTTATGTTGACTCAGTAGTGGTCTAGGACTTCTCCAGGGTGTCACATTTTCTCCCAAAGCCAAGCAAGTGGGCGCCACACTCCCAGCCACACTCCCAGCCACACGCCTGAGTCCAGGGGGTGCCACATCTCCATCCAGTATGCTCTGGTCCCCACACCACAAGATAGCAAGTCCCTTCTCTCATGCGCCACTTGAGGAGAAAATAATCTGGGATCCATAATTCAAGGGGGGCGGCCCAAAACATTCCATAAGAGCCAAGCTATGTAAAGAAAGGAGCTCTTCTTGGGGAGCACTTCAAGGGGGCACCCAATCCATGCCTAAAAAGCCCAAAGCAAAGATGGGAAGAACCATGACTTAGGGAGAAAGAAAAGGAGGTGTCCAAAAGAGTTGAGCCATGGAAGGAAAGAAATTTTCTCTTGAAGAACAAGGCTGGGAGGCGCCACCTACTTACCTTTTGAAGCCACCAATCAACATTTTTGGAACCTCTTGGCCGGCCATATGTGTGGGAATTGATTTACAAACCTAATTTGAAGATCCACCCTATTAGTCCCATATGGGAAGATGTAAAACCCTACTCTCTTGTAAAGTCCTATAAATTAAACCCCTCTTGTAAATTTTAAAGTTAACTGATGAATGAATCCAATTTATGTGTGAGCAAACTTTGTGTTTCTCTCTTCTGCACTTGTATTCAGGTGTTGAGCTCCATGAGGGAGTAAATCCGGGTTCCCCAGGAACCTTGAGGAGGTGTGAGATCTCCAACCCCAAAACCCTAGGTTAGCCACTTCACTTCCAAACCCTAGCCGCCCATCATCCTCTTCTTTCCACCAAACCCTAGCCTACCCCACCTCTCACGGCCACTCTCTCCAAGTCAAGGCCGACCACCAGCATCCAGGTCCAGTCCGGATACTTCAGATCCAGAGCAATTCCCAGAGGAAGTCAGATCAGCCTCCAGAAGAATCCGGATTTCAGCAACATCAGCCTTCAAGTTCTTCAATCTGGTAAATCCTTCATTGAGTATCTGATTCCATAAATTATTTTTTCTTCTTTCCAGATCTTGAGTTTAGGAGAAGCCAACTCTGCCAAAGGACCAGTATTGGAGGATCCATTGCGAAGATATCTAAATTCGGGGATCCAACAATCTGCTCAAGAGAGTCCTTCCACTAACTCTGTGAAGATTCACTGCCTGGTCTGTAACCCTTCTCTTCTCTTTACTTCTGTCCTGTTGAAAGTTCAGAGCGAAACCCTAGGTCTGGGAGTTTCTCAACCCCCAGCGATCCTTTACTTCTGAACTACTCTGATAACCTAGTTTCTTTTAAATTGTGCTTTCAATTATTACATAGTTTCTTTCAATTTAGTTTAACCTTCCTTTGAGTCAAAGCCAACTTCTGAAAATATTAAAAAAAAACAACAAAAAAGAATTAGTCTTAATTTACTTCCGCATCGCATCATTTCTTTTGTTCTGCATCACCCAGGAGGGTATTTTTTGCCTTGCCCTCTATCCTAGTGGCCGTTGATACTGAGTGATGAGGGGAAACTAGGAGAGGTGATTCATCATGAGAACCCTTCCCCAATTAATACTCTCACTAGCGAGGGTAGCAGCAATGTCGCCGAACCACTGGCTATTTTTAATACCTCTCATTCCAAGGTAAACTCTCCTTCACCATGCTATTAGTCTCATCTATGCACCTTTTCCTAGAAACATTTACATATCTAGAAAAAAAGTTACACATTTTCAACACTGCTACCCACGATCAAGAGTGCCACCGGAAGAAATTAGTCAAATTTCCTATTTATAGGGGAGTCAGGCAAGAGTTGGCTAAATCAATGACCAACAAAAAGCCAACACACATCTTTTCTGATACTAAAGACTCCTGAAAAGAAAAAAAGGCATGGTAGGTTTTCAAGGTTAAATCTTACCTTTCTTACCCTAAAATTAGCATGAAAATCCTATGGGCTTCCTGACCAAGCAGTGTCGTAGATGCACCTATGTCTCAAAAAAATAACCCGGGATCCCCAGGATTTGGCATTACATGTCAACCATGTTTTTTACCTCCAAGCACCTGGAAATGTGCAAAGGGGAGATAGAGCATTTATTATGGGATGTCTCGAAAGCCTTTGATCGGGACAAGAAGAATCAATACCCGAAAGCCTTTGGTTGGGCTAACATTGTAAAGCCTTTTGATGCGGGACGATCCTAAGACTATCATGAATGTAGGAAAATAGAAAATAAATTTTTTTAAATTTTTTTAGGGATTTAATTTAGAGGCTAAACTTTCCAAAATTAAGTAAAGAATAACTAGGAAACTAGTAATGAGAAAAACTAACATACCTGCATAAGACTCATGCAAAATAATAAAAGATAGGACCTTGAAGATAGAGAAACCCCCGATTAGGATAGCATACCTTCATAAAATCAAAAATTAGAAGGTGGAAGGATTTTACCAAGCACCGATTTGAAGAACTATTCGAAGTCAAGGTCGCACAGCACTCAGGATTGGCACCTGGAAGATAAGCCTTCAATTTCTCGATTCGAGTAGCTATCTGGGATCAGTCCTGGAGGCAAAGAGGGCCTCCTCTTTGGAGGTGAATACCACGGGGATCCTGCAAGCATCAGAGGATTAGTTAGAGAACAAATAAAAAGTGAAATTATGGAACTAGGGTTAGAAAAGAAGAGATTAGGGTTTTGGACGTGGGCGGATTGAAGGTGGAAGAAGGATGCTCCTTGTTTAAGGTCGACTAGGGCACTTGCTGATGGCGTGTTGGGGCTTGGATGAAGATCACTTGGGATGGCTAGGGCTTTATAGGATTAGGGCACATAACTCCAAACCTCACTTCACACAAAGTAGAACACAAGAGCAATCTCAAATAAAATTCACTAGAGTTTTGATATCATGAATAAAGATTACTTACAAGAGGGGAAGGGGTGGGGTATTTATAGATGTTCCCCAAGTCCTCTCCTAGTTAGGATAGGAATACAAAGTAGAGAGGAAAGGGATTACAAGTTTGATTAAGATTGGGAGAATACAATTTGAATGAAACTAGTTCTCCTTATTCAACTTGGATTTCCTTCCTCCTTTGAATTGGTCAAAGGCTTGGACTTGGTCAAAGGGCTTGGATGCCTACATGTATTGTGCTTGGGCATGTGGGCTTCATGGGTAGCAAGGGAGCATCCTCCTTTGGGCCTTGATGCATGGGCTTTGGGCCCTGGAAACTGGGATGCCCTGATATCAGCATATTCCTTGGAATCTTGGTTCTGAGGCTCATGGGCTTGACTCATGGACTTGGAATCTCTTGACTTGGGTGCTCGCATATTCCTAAAATTATGAGGTGCCCTGACCTGGGAATATTCTCTGGCATCCAGAGGGTATCAAGGCATCTGGAGGCATCTGGAGGGCATCTGGAGGGCATCTGAGGCATTTGGAAGGAATCTTGGACCCTGGGATGGCAAACAAGGCCTAATAAGCTACTGTGAAGGATTCTGGTTCCTGGATGAGGCCTGGTAGAACTTCAAAACTGTGTAACCTCTCCTCTTATACAAAATGGAACTCATACTGGACTAATACTCAAGTACAGGGCTCAATAACTGTACTAGGGTTGAGACAAATCAACTGGCCTCAACTTATTATAGGACTCAATCTTATTTGATTACAAAATTGTGATACATGACTAAGGATCTAAACCCTAATCAGTAAACCATATGGGACCTAGTAATCTGTGTCTGATCCTGGTGCCCCCACCACCCTTGGCCTGATGCTCAACTCCTGGAAGTCTTTACCAGGATAAGAAAAATCATTACCAGAAAGTCTTTGGTCAAACCAGCATTGGAAAGCTATTGGCCTGATGCTTAACTTCCAAAAGCCTTTGGTCAGGATAAGAAGAATCAATGCTCGAAAGTCTTTAATCAGTCCAGCATTGAAAAGCCCTTGGCCTAATGCTCAACTCCCAAAAATCTTTGGCCGAGATAAGAAGAATCAATGCCTGAAAGCCTTTGTTTAAGCTAGCATTGAAAAGCATTTGGCTTGAAGCTTAACTCCTGAAAGCCTATGGCCAAGATAAAAAAAATCAATGTTTGAAAGCCTTTAGCCAAGCCAATATTGAAAAACCTTTAGCTTGATGCTTAACTCTCGAAAGCCTTTGATCGAGACAAGAAAAATCATACTTTTGAGAAAGCCTTCAACATAATGCTCAACTCCGAAAGTCTTTCACCAGGACAAGAAGAATTAATGCCAAAAGCCTTTGACTGAACCAGCATTGAAAAGCCTTTGGCTTGATGCTCAACTTTTGAAAGTCTTTGACCAGGATAAAAAGAATCAACACCTGAAAGCTTTTGTCCAAGCTAGCATTAGAAAGCTTTTAGCCTGATGCTTAACTCTTGAAAGCTTTTGGCCAGGATAAGATGAATCAACAACCAAAAGTCTTTGACCGATTTAGCATTGGAAAGCCTTTGGCCAGATGCTTAACTTTCAAAAGCCTTTAGTTAGGATAAGAAGAATTAATGCCTGAAAGCCTTTGGCCGAGTCAGCATTGGAAAGCCTTTGATCTAATGCTAAACTCCTGAATGTCTTTAGCCAGGATAAAATAAATCAACACCTAAAAGCCTTTAGCCAGGCCAGCATTGGAAAGCCTTAGGCCTGATGCTCAACTCTCGAAAGCTTTTAGCCAAGAAAAAGAAGAATCAACACCTAAAAGCCTTTGGTTGAGCCAACATTGAAAAGCCTTTGGCTTGACTCTCAACTCTTGAAAACCTTTGGCTAGAACAAAAATAATCAATGCTTATAAGTCTTTGATCAGGCCAACATTAGAAAGCCTTTGACCTGATGCTCAGTTCCTAAAAGTCTTTGATCAAGATAAGAAGAATCAATGCCGAAAGCCTTTGGTTGGACTAGATTGGAAAGCTCTTGGCTTGATGCTCAACTCTTGAAAGTTTTTAGTTAGGATAAGAAGAATCAACACCTGAAAACCTTTGACCGGGCTAGCATTAGAAAGCCTTTGACCTAATTCTCAACTCTTGAAAGCTTTTGGCTAAGATAAAAAGAATCAATATCCAAAAGCCTTTGGTGGGGCTAGTATTAGAAAGCCTTTGGCCTGATACTCAACTTCTAAAAATCTTTGGCTGTGATAAAAAAAATCAATGCCTAAAAGTCTTTGACCCGATGCTCAACTCCTAAAAGTTTTTGATCAGGATAAAAAGAATCAACATCTAAAAGCCTTTGATCGAGCCATCATTGGAAAGCCTTTACCTAATGCTTAACTCTAGAAAGCCTTTGACTGAGCCAATGTTGGAAAGCCTTCAGCCGATACTTGACTCTCGGGTGCCTCCAGCTGAGCTAGCTAATCGTTGTTGTAGGTGGTCAAAAATAATTTCACCAATTCAAGCTATACTTAGGGTGAGTCAGGATCATTTCCTCAGGGATTAGTTGGGTTATGTTCATTTTTAAGATTATTTTGTTAGAGTTTTAATTAGGTTTGAAAGATAAAAAGGTTGAAATATGTTTATAACTAAGGACAAGAATTAAACCAAGTAGGAGATTAACAAGAATATAAAAGATGTCTTGGGTTTCGATTTGGTATTATATTAAGTATTTATTCAACATATAATTATTGAATTATGATTGATCCCCGAGCATAGCCTATCTCACTAAAAACAAACCTTGATCTGTCCTTACATAGCCATAGGCTATTCAAAGTCTCTAATCATATAAATAATTTTTTTTATAATCAGATTCTGAGCATAGCCTATCTCGATGAACACGAATTATATTCTGGGATCATGACTCATCTCTACGTAGTCATAGGCTATTCTAAAATCTAATTATAGTTTAAACATGAAGAATACTACTTAAAGTAATGAGAAACAATTTTATTCATGAAAAGCAAATATTACAATCAAGCACTACTTATATAAAAAAAATATAAAATATAAATACCAAAAATCTCATCTACTCTCCAAAGATAAGAACTCCTTAGCAATGCATGATCTTCCCTTCCTCTCCCTTTATGCAAGGCTCTAAAGGGGTTCTAGGGGTTGATGCTTCCAAGTAGAGGTACAGGAGCCTTTTTACAGATGTTAACAAAGGAGAGGTGTTTGTATTTTTTTTGATATGGGATTAAAGAGAGAGATCATAGTAATGGCTAAGATTTATTTTTTATGAAATCAATGGTTGGATGGTAAACCAAATCCTAGTTGAAGTAGACTTTAGAATCTTGCTCCAAATCAATGTTTGACCAGCTAAGGGTTGATGGCCATCGGATCTTGATCAAATGCCCAAGAATTATGCAATCAAAGTTTCATCAAAGATGGACTAAATGATAGTCATTTAATTACTGTCGGCCTATTGGATCAGTCCTTAGATTGATCATGGGTTGCTAGGTCATGTGTATCACAACTAGAATCATGTATTGTGTCTATCATCAGATTGGCATGAATTTTGATGTTGGATCAAAGCCAGCCAACTTGATTTCCAACCATTGGATCTTGTTCAAAGGCAAGGCGATGGGCAGCATGGCAGTGGATGCATAGCTAGACTCTGGCAGATCTGGATAGGGACTCGAGAAGATGGCCAGTGAGGTGCAGTAGTGATGATGGCATTGACATCTCAGGGAAGAAGACAGTATGGAGTAGGATGGCTATGGTGGCTCTTGATCAATAGGTGGCGGTGATGTTGTTTAGGAAAGAATGAGTAGACGGGTGGCTTAGTGGCATCTCAAGTTACCTCTCTGGCTGGCAACAGGGCAGTGGTTGAGGGATGGGTTGGCCTTGGCTGAGAGGGTGATGACCGGCGGTGTGGCAACATAAGATAGATAGTGGCTTGGCCAGGGGAAGACGGAGGCATTGGGCAGCTTCTCCAGCCGGTGATGGATGAAGACTGGTGTGATTGGCGATGGGGAGGAAGTGCACGACAGTTCTCAATGGTTCCCAGCAGCTCTCAGGTCAGCAAAGAGGGAATGCCGGTGCCTCGGGAAGACTTGAGACAATGACCAGAGCAGTGCAAGGGAGATGGGTGGTTCAGCCAAGGAAGAGCAGCAATGAGGCATGATTTGGCAGCTTCTCTAGGCTAAGGAGGTGGTGGCATGGCAACTTCAGCATCTCAGGAAGAGCTCCAATGGTCGATGTCATGTTTCATGGTAAAAACCCTCCATAAACCATGGATTTGAGCCGTGGACCATAGCAATGATTGCTGGTGGACCTTGGGGCATCTCATAGACCAAGCAACCGATTCATGGTGGACTGGTTGCTTTAAAATTCATGCAATTCTATAATAAATTTCAAAATTTAATTTCGGACTCATTTTAAGTTCGATTCACTTCAAACTTGTTTCATTTGAATATGTAAATCAAGCTCTCTATATTAGAAATCTTCTTTCCTATAAATAATATACAAAAATATCAATTTTAAATAAAAAAATAACTTTATTCTTAAATTAATTCTTATATAATATGTATATAATATGATTATCACAAACATCAGTAAGCACCTAGATGCCAATGCCCGAATTTTCTACTTGGCCTTGGAAAGCCTACAATCAGACACCTAATGCTCTAACACGTTCTCCTAGGAACCATGTCAACATTAGTGAATCGACGACCAAATGAGAGCAAAATCGAACATGCTCAACTTCCTAGTCAAATCCGAGTTGAATTATTTTAAGTCTTGTAGCAAGAAGTTCCCGATCCAGTGAATATCTAGTGTCGGACAACTCATCCCAATTAGGGTCATCTATGTTCCAATTCATGCTACTTGATGGGGACATCAAGCAAAGGCAAATAAATTTCAAGCAAATCTTACAGCTATGAAGGTCCTCTAATCAACATACCCATGGAGAAAGCAAGTCCACCTCATGGAAGCTAAAACATGGTTAAAAGAAATCCTCAGCACTCAAGTAATTCACTTTTAAAGCAGCTACTTCCATGAGCCGACTCAAGAAGGAGAGCCCCAATTTTTTAATGTCAACTCATGTACCTTAAGTCGACTCAACCTGTCCTTGAGCCAACACTACCCCTTTGTCAAGAAGTTTTTCCATGCCACTTGGGAGATCATCAAGCCTTTTTTATTTGCCACTTGAGAGTTTATTAGAGCACCACTTAAAGCACACTTGAAGAGTCTTGGATGCCATCCCTTATGACATTTAGAAGTTCCATGTTGACTACACTTGGAAGCATCCTTGGATGCCATGTGGAAACATCTCATGCCGTCACTTGGAAGATCACGTTTATTGAAGACACATGGAAGAATCCCTTGATGACATAAGCAAGCTAAGAAGGCGCTACTTGAAAGTTTGTTGCAACCAAAATTCATTATTAACCATTTCTTGTTGGAAGTTGTAACCAATTTTAGTTAAGGCCACCTAATCTAGTACTTAGCATAACTAATCCATGGATTAGTTATATTTTAATCTTTTTTGGACAAATTTTCTAGAAATCCTTGGCCTATAAACAGGGCCAAGTGGTGGGGACACCAAAGGCACCAGAATAAGATAGAGACTTTTCAACCCTCTATGAATTGATTAATATTTATGAGTCCATCTGTAATAAGGGCTTAGCCCATCTGAGTCCATTTTAGTTGTTATTTAAGTCTTTTGAGTTGTTATTTCAGTTCTGTACTAGTCAGCTCATGTTGAGCTAGTTCAGTCCAATGCTAGTCAGCTCATGTTGAGCTAATTTTATTTTTTTGAGTCCTGTCCAAGCATACTGAAGACTCAAGACTATATCATACAAATGAAGACCAAGTCCAACTAGATTGAAGACATGGAAGTATAGCCCAAGTCCAACCCAGCTTGAAGATTTGAAGACCCCAAGAGGAAAAATTCAGAAAATCCTGATTCCTTGCAGATGCCCTCCAGATGCCCAGATTCCCTTCTAGATGCCAAAGTATACTCATAGATAAGGACATCCATGATTCCAGAGGTCCATCTGCATCCTAGCCCAAAGAAATCAAGCCCAGGCACCAAGCCCAAGCCCCTAAGAAGCAAGATACCAGGGAATATTCCTGCTACCTGGCTACCAGGCCACCCCAGCTTCTAGAGGCCCAAACCCATGCGCCAAGCCCCTTTGGCCGGCCCCTTGCTGCTCTTAGAAGCCCAACACGCCCCCCTAGGCATCCTTGGAGTGTTGGCCAAGTCAAGAGAATTTTTAGAGATTTTTCTATCTAATGTTTCCTTATTTTCTAGCTAGGGTTTGAGAGGGAAAATGATTCTTATGTAAAGACTAATGTGCCCTTACTTGGAGCCCAAGGTTAAGGATCTATTTAAGGGACCCTAGCCTCTTGTATGAAGGGAGAATTTTGATATGAAATAAACCATGAGTTTTTCTATTGTTTTGTGTGATTACCCTGCTGTGTGCATAAAGGGGTTTGAGAGTTCTTCTTCCCGGTGTTTGCAATCATCTTCCTGCCGCCAACCATCCTTCCAGCCCCCTCCAAAACTTTCTTTCCTTTGCTGTTTTCCTTTGTTTTCTTGATTTCCTCTGAGTTTTCAACCCCTGATAGGTCGTTTGCAGGTCCCGAGTTCCTACGAATCCAACGACTCCAGCCAAGCCTCAATCGAACCACCGAGCAGAAAGCCGGGTATCCGCGGGTCTTTGGCTCGATTTTCCACGCCGCATCCATCGAGGAACGAGAGATCCCTTCGCTACGATCTTCACCAGGTACTTTAGACATTGTCAGGTACACCCCCTCTACCTCCAGTCTTTATATTATAGGAGAACTTGCCTAACCGAGGCTTCTCAACCCCGGCGATCCTTCTTTAGTACTTTTCTAGGTTCTAATTTGCATGCTTAGCTTCAAAAACTCATAAAAAATTCCCTAAAACAATTTTGATTGAAATTCAGGAATTAATTACCTAACCCCATATATAAAATATAAAAAAGAATTGCATGCATATTAGTCCCGCATCATTTGGTATCAGAGCTTAGATTAGGGCTTGTTTTCTGCAATTTTTCAGTCCGTATATACTCTGTTCTTTAAATTATTTATCCCTGATCAAAACTCCAAAAATTTTGAAACTTTGCTTTCTAGATTCATAATAATTCACAATAATTGTATGAATTTTTCAAATTTATTTCGGCTTGTGAATTTTCTTCAAGTCGAAATACAGCCTGCAAATTTTTGGCTCTATTTTTTCAGCAAGACAAGTTTGGAAGTTTTAGGATTTTGTTTAGCATCTTTTGCATATCTTTTAATTTTAGTATATTTCTGAATATTAGGCCATAATTTGAAAGTTTTCTTCTATTTAAGAAAATACCAAAATAAAAAAAAATACATATTCTCCAAAAATACCAAAAAAAAATATCTAAACCCTAATTTGCATCCTCATCTGCCTGCCATCATTGCATAATTTACTTTTAAGGGCACTCTTGCTATATTAGATGGGGGGAGGATTTGATCACCTCTCCTTAGCCCAAAACCACATCCCTTACATTCGGTCCCAAGCCTTAACCAAAAATCGATTAGACTTAATTTGCCCTAGTGGGCTAGGGACACTAACTGGTCGGGTCCGGGCTAAGTGTCAGATCATTGTGTCAAGCTAACCTGTGTGTGCCTTGTGCTTAGTGTCTAGAATGGTGGTTCAGGAATTCAATCCCGAAGGGCTTGTGTGCTAGTCCACCTACCTGGCCAATCTCTGATTGGTGTCTAGGATTGGCAATCAGGGACCTAACACTCCCCTTATCCCTGCCTAGCTGAGTACAGGGTTACTATAGGCTAGTTTGCCACCCTAATTGAGCATCCAGTTTTGGACTCTAGGACTAGTTAGCTATAGTCAGTTTGATCGAGTCTTGCATGAGTATTAGATCAGGAGTCCCATCTCGTCCACCATCTCCCTGAACCCATGGATAAGCAGGAAGCTAGGATTCAAGCCCTTATATACCAAATGGCCCAGATGTCTACCCAGTTAATTACCTAAATGACTTAGTTGACCCAGACCAATAGCCTCAACCCAACTCAACCTAATGAAACCATAGAGCCCAACCCTATGAGAACCCACTACTCTGACCCATATAGGGAGTCCGATCCTAGGAGAACCCAATACTCTGACCCATGTAAGGAGCCCAACCCTAGGAGAACCCCTTACCATGATCCCTATCATGAGATTGAACCTAGGAGAGACCATTGCCATGACCCTTATTATTATACTGAACCTAGGAGGACCCCAAACCCTGATCCCTACCGTGAGATTGAACCTAGGAGAGCCCATCGTCATGACCCATACTATGATACTGAACCTAGGAGGACCCCAAACCCTGATCCCTACCGAGAGGTTGAACCTAGGAGAGTCCATCGTCATGATCCATACTATGATACTGAACCTAGGACCCCCAAACCCTGATCCATACCTTGAGGCTGAACCTAGGAGAGCCCATCGTCAGGACCCAATCCCTAAGGTTAGTCCTAGAAGGACCAATCAGGATTTTGTAGACCAGGAAGATAGATCCTATTTACCCACATCCTATAAGCCTAGTATATCCACAACCTATAGATCTTATGACTCCAAATCCTATGAACCTAGAACCTATGAATCCAGAACCTATGAACCTAGATCCTATGACTCAAGATCCCATGATCATAGATCCTATGCACCCACACCCTATAAGCCCAGTAGACCCAAGACCCATAGAGCTGAACCTAAATCCTATGAGCCCAGAGAGCCCATAACCCCTAGGTATCAGCCTAGTACTAGCTAGTCATGCTTCCCCAGTCAACTTGAACTCCATAGGATTAGTATCCCTAAATATAAATCCAGTAGTGAGCCACTACCCCTTATACAACCTGAACCTACTAAGAGTAGTACCCATAATCAGAGACCAGAACCTAACCAATTTCTCGCTAGCCGACCTTCTCCAACCATTCCTGAGATTCACAAGGCTTACATTAACGCGGAAGTGTATGAAGCTGATGTGAGCCTAGTGGATGAGTATGAGGGAGAAGAGGAGACACCTTTAGTAGACCTCGAATTAGCTGACCCAGTAGATACCCAGGTAGAAACCAACCCAGAGCTAGTTGACCTTGACCACCTCCAATCTAAAGCTATAGTGGAAGAACAAATAGAGGAAGAGAACCTAGGTACTGCTGCTAGAGCCTTCTTGAGGAAACCATAGAGGAGAGCCAAATTATAGAGTCAAGTCCTAAAATACAAGAACCTGAAGAATTTATTAAGGACCTGATCTCTTTGAATCAGTACCCTCAGGATGAGCCTCCTCCTATAGTTCCCATTAAGGACCTCTTCCCTGAGATTAATAACCCATCCTTCCATTATGCAAACCCCATAGATATACCGCAACCCCATAAGGTTAGCCTCATTAGTTTAGGATTAGTCCCTGACATGCCTTCTTTTATCCTATTGTATCCAACTAACCCGGAACCTTTTTCTCTACCCTACCAAACTAATTCTGAACCCACTTCCTATTTTATGACCTTTCCAGACATCTCCAGCATTTCTAGGATCATTAGATTGCATTTAGTTGAGATTAGCGTATTGCATGCATTCATTATGCATGTTAGGTTTGCATTATACTTCTGGCATAACCTTTGGCATTTGCTTGGAGTCCATTGTAAATACTCTTGTACACACCACACTAGGGTCAGACCTACAGAGTCTATAGTCTCTTAGGTTTAGGCCCATAAAAGTCTAATAAATTTCCTTCAATAGGAATGCAAAGTCGAGTCTATTAGGTGTTAGTTTGAGTCCTTTGCATCATCTTGTTAAGAGTCTGCATGTGCCTAGCATATTCACCACCTGCACTAATCTTAAAACAACTGGCTAATTCCCGAAGATGGACCAAAGAATTTGATGTAGTGGATTCTATCTTGGTTAGGCTTAGGCCTAAAAGAAGCTTCATGCTCGTAGAGCCGGACCTTTTAAAGTGATAGAGAAGGTTGGATCAAATGCCTAGGTGTTAGACTTGCCTTTGGATTTGGGCATTAGTTCTACCTTCAATATTACAGACCTGGTTGAGTATAGGGAACCGGCAATGATACCTAGTGAGGCCTTTGGACCTATCCCCTCATGTTGTGAGTGACCCTAACCTAGAGTGTCCACTAACAAATTTGGCCTGAGAGAGGAGAATGGATCGAGCGTATCCTGGACGATCAAGCCATTACGACCCAGGGCCACGGCTATCAACGCTTCCTGGTCCGATGGCAAGGCCGGCCAGAGTCGGACGATTCGTGAATTTCTCGAGAGGACTTGCAATGCCTCAACCCAGACCTTCTCGAGAGATATGTGAGCCAGTCTGATCTTCACTCGACAGGGTCGAGTTCCTCCCACCCCGGAAGAATTGGTGGGGACACCAAAGGCACCAGAATAAGATAGAGACTTTTCAACCCTCTATGAATTGATCAATAATTTATGAGTCCATCTGTAATAAGGGCTTAGCCCATCTGAGTCTATTTTAGTTATTATTTGAGTCTTTTGAGTTGTTATTTCAGTTCTGTACTAGTCAGCTCATGTTGAGCTAGTTCAGTCCAATGCTAGTCAGCTCATGTTGAGCTAATTTTATTTTTTTGAGTCCTGTCCAAGCATACTGAAGACTCAAGACTATATCATACAAGTGAAGACCAAGTCCAACTAGATTGAAGACATAGAAGTATAGCCCAAGTCCAACCCAGCTTGAAGATTTGAAGACCCCAGGAGGAAAAATTTAGAAAACCTTGATTCCTTGCAGATGCCCTCTAGATACCCAGATTCCCTTCCAGATGCCAATGTATATTCATAGATAAGGGCAACCATGATTTCAGAGGTCCATCTGCATCCTAGCCCAAAGAAATCAAGCCCAGGCACCAAGCCCAAGCCCCTAAGAAGCAAGATACCAGGGAATATTCCTACTACCTGGCTACCAGGCCACCCCAGCTTTCAGAGGCCCAAACCCATGCGCCCGAGCCCCTTTGGGCCGGCCCCTTGCTGCTCTTAGAAGCCCAACACGCCCCCTTAGGCATCCTTGGAGTGTTGGCCAAGTCAAGAGAATTTTTAGGGATTTTTCTATCTAATGTTTCCTTATTTTCTAGCTAGGGTTTGAGAGGGAAAAGGATTCTTATGTAAAGACTAATGTGCCCTTACTTGGAGCCCAAGGTTAAGGGTCTATTTAAGGGACCCTAGCCTCTTGTATGAAGGGAGATTTTTGATATGAAATAAACCTTGAGTTTTTCTACTGTTTTGTGTGATT
Source organism: Areca catechu (assembly GCA_021397845.1). Lineage (NCBI taxonomy): Eukaryota > Viridiplantae > Streptophyta > Magnoliopsida > Arecales > Arecaceae > Areca > Areca catechu. The sequence continues at coordinate 153,748,281 of CM038052.1, forward strand.
ACCCTGCTGTGTGCATAAAGGGGTTTGAGAGTTCTTCTTCCGATGTTTGCAATCATCTTCCTGCTGCCAACCATCCTTCCAGCCCCCTCCAAAACTTTCTTCCCTTTGCTATTTTCCTTTGTTTTCTAGATTTCCTCTGAGTTTTCTAACCCGTGACAGGTCGTTTGCAGGTCCCCGAGTTCCTACGAATCCAACGACTCCAACCAAGCCTCAATCGGACCATCGAGCAGAAAGCCGGGTATCCGCGGGTCTTTGGCTCGATTTTCCAGGCCGCATCTATCGAGGAACGAGAGATCCCTTTGCTGCGATCTTCACCGGGCCCTTTAGACATTGTCAGGTACACCCCCTCTACCTCCAGTCTTTATATTGTAGGAGAACTTTCCCTAACCGAGGCTTCTCAGGCCCGGTGATCCTTCTTTAGTACTTTTCTAGGTTCTAATCTGCATGCTTGGCTTTAAAAATTTATACAAAATTCCCTACAACAAATTTTGATCTGAAATTCGAGAATTAATTACCTAACCCCACATATAAAATATACAAAATAAATTGCATGCATATTAATCCTACATGACCAAGCCTCCCCTTTGTTTAATTTTATTTAGAAATGAAATTGAGATGATATTGAGTTTGGTTTTCTTCTTGAATTCTAGTCTAGTTTCCTTGTGTGGAGTGGGTGAGATGCCCTTTAGACTAACTAGTTTTCTTCATTTCCTTGTCCTAGAGCTAGGTCACTCCTTGAGGGAGAGGGTGAGAGGCCCATTTGATGCTTCAAAGAAGCCCTTCCAAGATCTTTGAGGCGTGTACCAAGAGGAAGAAGAGAAGAGCTTGCCGCCTAGCTTCAAGCCATTCCCAAACTTCCCTTTGTTTTTCTTTGATTTATTTCCTTCCATCTTTGTTTTCATGCCCTTATTTCTGGTTCATTGCAGGTCCTCTCAGGGATTCAAGTTGATGATGAAGATTTCTTGCCATGATCCAAGTGCAAGGTAAGTTCATAAGTTGAAGGAGTTCTAGTCTTACCATCTAATCCTCTTTCCTAGAGTGTTGTGTGACCCCTTCCACTAAAAATATTTTAGCTATCATTGTTGATAGAAAAACTCTTCCTAAGCTTCATTAGATTTGATCTTTTGAAGGTTAACTTGCCCTAGTAGTGATGGTTTCCTTGCCATGAAGATCCTAATCTTTGTTTTGAACTAGATCTACATTGCGGGTGTTGTAACTTAGATCAACTAGTCTCCTTATGAAAGTTCTTTTCTTGGATTAATTTAGTCCATTTATTTGATAATTAATTGCTCAAGTTTGCTTGCTAGTTAGCTTACTAAAACTCTCCATCCATCATTTCATTTTTGTCCCGCATCACTACTGCTTAAGAGTGGATGGGACATCGCATTTTACCATGAATGCCGTGCCAGGCTCTTAGCATAATAATAACAATTTCAAGCCGTACCAATGGCCGATGAGTTTTTAATTCTTTATTGAATATTATATCCGAAGGCATTCACAACCACATACACTAAATCACAACACTTAGTCAAAAAGCTAAAAACATTTCATTCAATAGTATTAAAAAAAAGAACCTAAAGGTTCTACAAAATGGCTATCTTTACAACATTGGTTGATGATAATTACATTAATAATGGAAAAGAAAAATAGAAATGGTTTAGGTGGGTGGCATGCTAGTGACTTCTTCATTTGCAACTTATACTCTGGGAGCCTGCACACCCTCGATGGGAGCATCATCGTCCGACTCATCATTGTCCAAGAAATCTAGGTTGTGGTTTGAGTAGCATTTGAGGAAACTCCTTCGGGTGTCATCATACCCTTGATGAAGGTCGGTTGGGTGAAAAGTAACTTCTCTTGGTAGCACTCTTTGGAAGCCTTGTAATTTTCCACTGCCTTAAGTGTTGCCTCCTCCTTTTGTGCTTTGAGATTCTTTATCTCCCGCTATGCAACCTCCAATGCCCCCTTCTTTAGGGAGAGCTTTTCCATAAGTTGATTATTTTCGGCCTCAACATGCTTGAGGCTAGATTTGGTGATTTTTTAGCTGGCCTCTGCCTCCTTCAGACATGCTACCAAATCCTTCTTCTTCTTTTCTTCGATTGCCTAACGACCTCTCAAGTCATAGTAATCTTTGATTAAATGGCATACCTGCAAAAAACAAATCTAATAGTAAGTCACCAAATGATGAGAGTTGAGTTCAAAAAAAAGAAAAGAAGCTAACCCTCATGACAATCTTGACCGTGTCCTTTTGGCGCTAGTGGTTCCCCTCTCCCATGACCCGATCTGCGTCAATGAGATGAATGAAGTCTTCAAAGATGCCCTTGGCAACCTCCCAATTATCAAAGGCATAGACTTCAGACTCCAGGATCTAGTTGCTCAAGATTCCCTTAAAAGTGACTGAGGGGCGGAGGAAGAAGCCCTAGCCTTGGATGACTAGGAAGGTTTTGAAACAACCAGAGGAGCGACCTCCAGAGTGTCAGATAGGATAACTTCAAGCTCAGGGACAATCATGGCATGAACCCTTGATAACTCTCCAACAGTGAGAGCCGCTTCAACTTTCCTCTTCTTTAGGATAGCCTTCCTTAAAGCACAGGCATCTAAAGGATCTATGTTTGAAGACAAAGAAAAATAATATTTAGAGAAAATAATAACCAAAGTAAAGAAGTAGAAGGAATGGGTCAGGATTCTTCTTACCTCTCTACTGAACTTGGCTAAACACCATCCTAAAATGGGTCACCTTAGATAGCAATACTTTCAAGCTAGAAATTTGAAAATACTGAAAAATACTGACCCATCCCTCCTCCTTTTCAAACAAAAGTGTGGGACAAGTCAATTGTTAACATTGAATGCCCCACTATGTGAAACCCTAATCACTGACATTCGAATGCCTTACGAAGAAGAACCAACTCTTTCAATGGTGAATAGAAGAGGGGGTACCCGAATCAAGGGATGCTGCCCTTTATGGGGATTTGAACAACACTATCCATGGTATTGGTAGTGTTTGCCAAAAAAAATAGAAAGTCCTAAAAAGTGGGATCATAAGGCGAATCCTAGCTAAGACACAAACTACTGAGAAACCATAAAGAAACCACCATGTGCTCAGTATGACATGCAAGGAGGGAGACCTATAGCTCTAAAGAATTTGATAAAGAAAGGAGCTAAAGGTAACCTCAACTTGGCTAGAAAATACTCTCATACAGGGTCAGGCAACCCGAAGGAGGGCTGCATGCTTGATCAGTATCAAGCAGAGATTTCAATTTGAAACCCAGAGGAATCTCATACTTGCTTTCAACTTTCCCAGATGAGATTCCCAAATCTTGGACTAGATGAGTCCAGGAAGGAAATCTCTTTCAGGACCCTGAAGGAAATCTCTTTCGGGACCCTCTAGGAAATCCTCTTCAGGATCCTCCAAAAGTCCTCCTCTAGGGCCCACTAGGGATCCTCCTTCAAGATCCACCGATCCTTGTGACAAGGCTACAACCAACTCCACCTAGCCACCTGAGACAATTTCCACACCCTCGATGGAAATCCCCAATTCGGGACCATGAACCCTCCAACTCAGGGGACCATTCAGAGTCCGACATTTGAAGATCAAAAAAAATATTTAAAATAGGAAAAATACTCTGAAAACAAACACAAAGAACTCTTAAGAGCTTAAAATCAAGAATAGATAATAAGGACTATTGGAACTAAGGCAAAAACTATCCTAAAAGAATTGGAAAAGCCCCCTAATGAACTTAAACATCCGAAGAGCCTAGATAGGGAAAAAATAAAAGAAATGATGGTGAATGCTGATGGAACTCATCGAAAATGGCTAACTAGCGGAGAGAGGGAGATTCGAAGAAAAAGAGAACAAGAGGACGAAGAAAAAGTTTTGGAAGTAGGAGGTAAATTGGGCGCCAAGGATTTCCCTAACTTATAAAAATCCTTTCAATGGCCTAAAATCGGTTAAAATAAAATGATCCATTGGATGGATGATAAATGGTGCTCGAGGATAGGCTAGATCGTGTTCCCATGGATCATTGGCACCGAAGTGCCTCAAATGCATTTCACTGCCTCATCACCTTCCATGTGGGAAAGTTATGATCCTTCTTATGCACTACAACACCTCAGGTCATCATGATATCATAAATGCTCTCCGTTCTCTGCATAATTCATGACAGGACATTATTTTGAATGCCATACCCTATCAAGAAAAATCTAGAAATTAATGCAACTTGATCGGTGTAATGCCTCAGGTCATTACATTGTCCCTCTAAATACAAAACTATTGAATGAAAATCAACAAAATCCAAATTGCTCAAAAAGCTGTGAAGTGCTTCCAAAAAATAATGAGTCACAATATTTAGAAAAAGTTTGCATTTCATTCACTTTAAAGGTTCTTACAGGCTAGATATAAAAAAGTAAAAAGTTATAGTAGATAGCAATCGCAATTCCCTTGCCATTGCTCCTGGTTCATCAGCTTGCATGCAGAGATCGTATAACCAACATTATGACAGGGACTCGAATCAGGTATGCTCCCGCCTCTAGAAGAATCTTGGTCACTAGGAGCCTACAATTTTCGAATCCAACCTCATATGATCTACTTTTAGCATGGCAAAGCTGAGTCTCGATGGCTCCCATGCATGCTTTGGCCAAAGTTGTTCTACTATTTAGCCTCAGGATTTCATTGCCATAGTCATTGATTTTATCCTTCAAGCTATCAATAGTGATTCTGGCCACCTTTAGTTGATTTTATAAAGATAGGTCTTCTTCCATCTCCATGGTTTTTCAACTTTGAACCCAATGAAAGGTGGTCATGCTCTTCTCTCTCTTCCTCTATTGCTTGCTAAAGGAACCGAGCTTCGACTATCGCTTCATCCCTTGCTTGTTCAGCTTGCTAGACCTGTGTATCCTACATCGAAGGTCCTTCGCTTAATACTCATTGCAAGCTAAGCTAAGCTCTTTCCATAACCACTCATCCTGACTCCTGGCCAGGTGAGCTCCTTCCAAAACCATTGAATTCAGCTATTTGCTTTAGCCTTTAGGTCCTTGATTTGGCTTGAAAATTCTTCTCCAACTCGATGATCTCTACTTTAGTGTTTGAAACCGCCTGGGCCTCTCCCTGGCATGCGACCTCTACATTTCGGTGCATTGGAGCTAAATGACTACCTGCTTCTCCTAGTTTTACCATCAAATGGATAATATTCTTTGAAAGACCATCCGCATGCTTCTTTTGCTTCCAAAATTCTTCCTCTACTTCAAAAGACTGAGTTTTAGTTTCACTAATTTTCTTTTCGGCATCAACAACTTTTTTCTCCATCGTGATAGCTTTTGCCTCTACAACTTCGGCCGATCCCATGAAAAAATTAAGATGGCAAGCCAACTACAAGAAATGCCCATGTGGACAAAAGGAAAATGAGATGAAAAGCAAAATAACGATGTGAAGCTTGAATGACAAATTTTCTCCATACCTGAATGATAGACTCGAAGGCCATACTATCATGTTCTTTGGACTCAACCTCGCAAGCTTGCAATCACTTGCTACCCGAATAAAGACCGGACTCGCTCTTCAGTGGATAACGATTCTTGGAAATATCCAGGATATCAGAGTCACCTCCTAATCCTTCACCCCTAGGAGCATTGGTAAAGGAACCAAGGCCTTTATTATCTGATGCATTAGCCCTTCAGCACTTCAAGACTACCCTCCGTAGATCCTGAATGTTGCATAGATCCATTGAATACATGAGCCACCAAAAGGTTTGCCAAAAAACCTATCAGAAATCACCCTTCTTGCCAGAAATCACAACCTAGTAACAAAGAATCTCCCTAGTAGAAATGCTAGCAGTAGTAAACTACTTCTAAAATCCCTTTATAAGGGGAATTAGCTACATTAATTCTTCATATTCTTCAAAAAATGTCATCAATATAGAATATGGAAACTCTCTAACAAGCCTACTTTTCAAGAATATGAAATTCAACAAGTCTTCTCGGGATCTCATGGACGAGGTGCTAGAACTATTTGTTAGCTCGAATACTTCGTAATATGACTAAGGAGTGGGGGGCTATTGATATGGGTGGAAACCCCACTCTCGGGATCCTAGAGGTTTCAAGGCCAATCGTGGATTGACCAAACTCATTTCGAGATAAGATGGAGCTTCATCCTATTATTTATACCTACCTTGTCAGGACGACAGAACCCTGACTCTATGTATGTAGAATAAATGATTGCCCAATTCAAGAATAATCGAATCTATGTAACCAGATTAATACACTACTGAATCATCCGAAGGGACATATCCTGTTTCGAAGTATTCCCTCAAAAGCACCTTACCAACCCTCTGTTCCTACTCTCTAAAAGCAGAATCTAGGAGAGACATTTAACCCCCTGTCCTACTGGTCATAGTATTAAAATATGTTTGGCCTCCAAGACTCCAGTAGGACCAACATTCAGCCTTTTGGCTCCCTCCCAGACCAAAGATCATTATGGCTCCATCCCGGCATGAACCTTTGGTCCTCTAGACTCCTACCAGGCTTGGCCCTCAATCTTCTAGATCTCTCTTGAATAAACATTCGGCCATTTGATTTTCTGTCTCACAAACCCCCGATTGAGATAGGCATGTCCATCTACCTTTGGTACATTCGGTACCTAGACCCCCTGATCTGAATGCTATAGAGCTTCAATCATGAAATGCCTCTAAGCCTACCAAATATAGCACATAGGGTCCATGCCCGGCCAACTGCTCACCATAAGGGCATCCACCAAATAACCAAATGAAGAATTTATCGATGCTCACCTTGATACACCCCTCACAATAGACAAACCATTAAATTCTATTATCAAGAGTAGATCTCATTCATTAAAGAAGTGTGACCCTTTTTTAGGCTAGAACTCCTAGAGCCATTAAGGCAAATGGTGGGAAACATGAAAGATAAAACCTTTCATTAATAGGAAAGGGGTATTCTAGATAATAAAGGATGATTTCCTCTTAAAAGTCCTATTAGAGATCAAAATTCAATCATTCTATGCCTACTCTCTAATATATTAAGGCATCCCCAGACTATCCCTGTAGCTTGAATATAAAAGGGAGCTTTCACTCCATTTTCTGCTTTGTGATTTGAAATATTGATTTGAGTGTCAAAGGGCCTTCACCGAAGCCATCCCCAACCAGGACTTCTTTTGTAGGTATAGTCACCAATGTCCTCCTCCCTCTTACTCCAGCATTTAGCATATTTTAGCACCATCACCTCCAATCAATCGAGACATTATTGTTGAAAGTGTTTATCTCAGAAGTTTACCTCAATAGTTTTGAAATTTATTCAGTTTATCGCTATGTTCTATTAAAATTTTAATGCTTGGAGGTTTTGATGAGTTCTATTGAGATTTTGGATGATAATGTTATTTTATTATCTTGTAATTAGGTTATGAGAATCCTCGATGCCCTAGGATTGCATGCTTGGTAATGAGCCGATAATCAACCTAAAAACTAGATTGAAATAATAGAGCAAACAATAGCATGATGGAAACCTTAAGTTTCCTTGCTTGTGTACAAGAGAGAAAGAAAGAGACGAAGAACTGGAGAAAAATAGTTTTTCCTTGATTCTCCATACTTCGGGTACACCATATATCTTTATATACATTGGACTCAATTTGAAATCCTAATAACTCCTAATGGCTAACCCAAACCAATTACATTCATCCAATCCCATGGATTTATATATAATTGACCCTTGGACTAAAATCCTAGCCCACATTGAGTTATTCCCCCTTTGAACTCAAAGACTGAACCTAATGAACCTAAGAAAACTACTTTTCATGTCATCTATCAACAAAACAGGACATCATCCATTAGGGGTTTGCAAATTTGCCAACCCTTATGTTGCATCTACTGGATTTTAATGCTCGGTCTCAAGACAGTGTAGGAACTCCTTTGAGCTGGCAAATTTGTTGGTTCATATGTGATACAGCCCTAAAACTTCATAGTTGGCAACACCCAAGGCTTAAGTGCTAGCTCCCCAGGGCCCAATGACCCTGAAACTCTATCGTCAACTACTCCAAGCTTTAGGGATGCCACCTTTAAGCTTACAATCTTTACCTTAGTGCTCCAAGTTTTTGTTGAAGTCTTTCTGGTCCACTACACCCATTAACATCACACATCTCCAGAAGCTTTCCCTTGGTAGAACTTTAGTGAGAGCATCTACTTGGTTTTCCTTAGTGTGGATCGTCACCAACTCTAGCTCACCATCCTCTACCAGCTCCCTGATCCTGTGACATGGCACATCTATGTGCTTAGTCTTAGCATAATAGATGGGATGCTGTGCCAACTGCAGGGTGCTCTAACTATCATTGTATAGCACCATCCTATCCTCCACCCCCATTTTGTGGATGAGCCTCTTCAACCATAGTGCCTCGTTCATAGCTTTGTATAGCCTATATACTTAGCCTTCATGGTAGACAAGGTTGTATTTGGCTAAAGGGTCTATCTCCATGAACTGGTCCACCACTCATGCTAAAGATGTAGGTTATGGTAGATCTTCTCGTGTCCTGATCCCCTGCATAGTTTGCATCCACGAACTCTTTCAAATAACTTGTAACTCCACCTGCTTCTATAGGGTGTCTCTCAGGTTCTCTTGGCTATCCAAAAGTCAGTCGAAGCTTCCTGATGCCCTATAAGTATCATAGTACTCACTTTAGTGCTTGCCAATGCTTCTTGCCTGGATTAGCCATATACCTACTAACTAGGCTAATTGTGTATGATATGTCAGGCCTGCATCACACCATCGCATACTTGATGCTCCCCACTATATTAGTATATGGGACTCTATCCATATATTCTCTTTCCTTCTCTATCTATGAGAACTATAGCCTCGAAAGGGATATGTGGCCTAGCAAAGATGTTTCTACTGGTTTAGCCTTATCCATCCCAAACCTCTACAACACCTTCTATATGTACCCTTCTTGAGACAAATAGATGATACCCCTGATCTTATCTATGAAAATATCCATTCCAAAGATTTTCTTCACTAGGCCTAAATCCTTCATCTCAAACTCTTTTGATAATGCTTTCTTTAGTCTCTACACTGCCCTGACACACCTACTAGCTATCTGTTGACCCCTGGAATGATTTTGATGATTACAAAATATTGGAGCATGCATTTAATACTAATACTTTTCATATGTTTAAGAAGTTTTTGTTGGATGTTTCAAATGGACAATCATTCACCCTACAATTCTAAAACCATTGGAATGAATTCATGTACTAAAAAAAATTTATGTATTTAAGAGCCCTAGGTAAATTCATTTGAATATTCATGTAAAAAGGGCCAAATTAATGCAATTTTAAGTGTGAATATCTTAGATTAAGTTTGGAAGAAGTTTGAAGCTTTTTGAAAGACTCTAAAGAAGTCTCACTCGAGTTGACTCAAATAATTACAACTGATGCATTGTTTGGCGTGGCACAGAAATTTTTTGATACACAACATTCGAGCCAACCCAATGACAATCCGAGCTGACTCTCATAAAGTGCAAGATAGTTGCTTCTGAGACTTCAGTTAATTGAGCCGACTCTAATTTGGAATGAGCCGACTCTCACAAACTATAGAATTTCTTCACTGACAATCCGAACCGACTCAAAGTCTGCGAGCTGACTCAAATCCCAAAATTTGAACAATAACGGCTAGTTCTAGAAATTAAATTTCTTGATTCTAAAGCCTTCCAACAGCTAGTTTTTAGTTTTCAAGGAATTCTAACGACCATGTTTACCTGGGAACACTTCAAGAAGCTATAAATGATGGATTTAAGTGAAGAAAAATGAGTTTTTTATAAAAGAAAAGAGTGCATTGAATATTCTAAGAGCTTTCAAGTGAAAAACTCAAGTTCTCCAACAACTTCCCACCAACTTCTTGAGTTTATTTTTGAAAAATTAAGACAGCCTTGAAGAGCATTGAAGAAGCATTTAAGAAGGCCTCATTAAGAGCTTCAATTGCAACCATTCAATAATTTTGGATTTGTTTTAGTGTTGCTTCTTTATTAACTCTATTTTTGAGTTATTACAAGTACAGTAGGTGGCTGTAACTTGTAAGTTACTTTGAGGTTTATTGGTTAGCCTTGAAAATCAAGTTGGGTTGCTAGTGAGCCTAGAAAAATTTTGTATTGGATTTTGGATTGTGAGCCCGTAAAAAAATAATCCGGCTGTATTCAGGATAAATATAATAGAAATCCCAAGTATGCACCTTGGATAGTTGACATAGGAGCTGGGTTGCTCTGAACTACTCTAAATTTATAGTGTTTGTGCTTGCTCTTGCCTTTGCATACTTATTTACTTTTGTTTGCAATACTCTATCACTTCACTCACCATACAAAGTTTTCAAAAAGGCACATACTTGCTTAAATTTTTTTTACTTATCCAATTCACCCCCCCTTGGGTTTGCCAACTAAGCAACAAGTGGTATCAAAGCCACGTCTCAGTGCCATTAATCTAACGATTAAGAGAAAAGTTTTATGGCAACCCAAATGAGCACATCTTTGGTTGAAGGTTAATCAAGTAATAGACCTCCACTGTTCACCAGCACCAATTACATCTATTGGAAAGCTAAAATAAAGATTTATATACAAGCTATTGATTTTTAATTATGGAAGATAATCTTGAAAGAACCTCACATACCCATGAAGAAAGTTGATGGCATGGACATCCCTAAATCGGAAGAATGGGATGAATATGATATGAAGATGGGTGAACTAAAAGCCAAAGCCATGAACCTTCTTTATTGTGCTTTGGATGCTAATGAGTTTAACCGAATTTCACTTGCACTTTGGCAAATAAAATTTAGGATAAACTACAAGTTATACATGAAGGTACTACACAAGTAAAGACCTCCAAAATTAATATTCTTGTGCATAATTATGAGCTCTTTAAAATGGAACCAAATGAAATAATATAAAATGTTTGCTAGATCTCAAATATTATTAAAGGTTTGAAAAGTCTTGGCAAGGTATATTCCAATGCTGATCTTGTCCAAAAGATTCTTAGATGTTTACCAAATAAATGGGATCCCAAGATCATTACAATACAAGAAGCCAAGGACTTAAACACACTTTCACTTGATGAACTTCTTGGTTCTTTAATTACTCATGACTAACAATGCAACGCCGCAGTAAAGATGACAACAAGAAAAAGAAATCTATAGCTTTCAAGGCTGCAGCTGAGATTAAGAAACAAAAGAAGAGAAAGAAGAAGAAAGCCCCTCCTCTGATGAAGAATTGGGAGAGATGACATAGCTTTAGTTATGAGAAGATTTCGAAGATTTATGGGCAAAAGAAAGTCAAGATATTAGAGAAAACACCTTGACAAAGGTGAACAAAGTAAAGAGAAGGAGAAGGATAAAGACAAAGAAAATGAGTTACAACCAATTTGTTATGAATTCAAGAAGCCAGAGTACTATCGTTCAAAGTATCCTACATTGAAAAAGGGATACAAGAAGAAGAAAAAAGCAATGATGGCTACATGGAACGATAGCGATGAATCTACTTCCAATGAAGAGGAAGAGAACAAAATCTGCAAATACATGTTTGATGGGTCTAGAAAATGAGGTAACATCTAGTGAACCCATACATGAATTTACTTATGATGAATTACATACTACCTTTTATGAACTTTTAACTGAATATAAGAAAGCTGGTTTGAAAATCAAATCCATGAAAAATAACTATGACATATTGTTGAAGGAAAAAAATGAAATTTTTGAAAAGAACAATCTATTACAAAAAGAATTACGTAATGTTTCTGAAAAATGCAAGGTATTGCAAACTGAAAAAGATAAGTGTTTTGAAAAGAATAAGATTTTGCAAAATGAAATGAATAGACTCAAATCTCTTATTGATAAGTTGACTCTAAGTTCAAACAAACTTAAGCTAATCCTGAATAATCAAAAGAAATCTTATGATAAAGCTAGAATTGGGTACAATTCAATGCATTTAAAGAAATTTTCAGCTTCAAAACCTTATGCATCAAGATTTTTAGCATCCATTGCTTTTCAAAAGCCAAAAGTTGTTTATTTTTGCTGTAATGGGATTGGAAACAAAGCATATGAATATAATCTGAGAAAGAAAAATAAAAATAAAGTGAAAAAGATTTGGATTCCTAAAGGAACCATAGCTACTAACCATCAAGGACCTAAAAAAGCTTGGGTACCCAAAAATTCTACTTGATTATTTTATAGGAATGTCTTGTAGTTCAAAATTCAAAGAAGAGATGGTATCTAGATAGCGACTGCTCAAGACACATGACGGGTGACAAAGATCAATTCATCATCTTTGAAATGAAAGATTGTGGAATGGTTACATTTGGTGATAATGGCAAAAGAAATTCATTGGAATTCGTAAGATCAAAATTATCCCTTCTACTTATATTGAAAATATATTGCTAGTAGACAAATTGAAACATATTCTATTGAGCATTAGTCAATTATGTGATAAAGGCTTCAAACTTGTATTTGAATCTTCAATGTACATAGTAACTAGCTCTCTTGATTCTAGCAGTAGGTTTATTGTCATAGACTTGGAAACATTTACATAGTAGATTTGAATGATCTAGCAATGTCAAGCAGTACAGGTCAATAGCTTTGAATGCTAAAACCATGGAATTTAGTTTACTTTGGCATAAAAGATTGGGTCATGCTAGCATGCATGCTTTAGCAAAATTAATTTTCAAAGACTTAGTTAGAGGTTTACCAAAGTTTAAAGTTGATTTTGATCATGTTTGTGATGCATGTCAATATGATAAATAAATTATGGAGAGTTTTAAATCTAAAAATATGGTTTCAATGTCAAGACCCTTAAAACTACTACACATGGACTTATTTAGACCAACTACAACCACAAGCCTAGGAGGTATGAAATATGGACTTGTGATAGTAGATGATTTTTCATGATTTACTTGGATTTTGTTTCTTGCACAGGAAGATGAAGCTTTCAAAGTTTTTAAAAATTTCATAAAAAGGTTTCAAATCAGAAAAATCTTTTAATTATTTCAATTAGAAGTGATCATGGTACTGAATTCAAAAATCAATACTTTGAAGAATTTTGCACAGAACATGGCATTGATCATAACTTTTCAGCCCTTAGAACATCATAACAAAATGGTGTTGTGGAAAGAAAAAATAGAACATTAAAAGAGTGGCTCGAACCATTTTGTGTGAAGGCAATCTTCTAAGATATTTTTAGACAGAAATTATGAATATTGAATATATATTAAACCATGTTTTAATTAGACCAATTTTGAAGAAAACCCCCTATGAGCTTTGGAATGATAGAAAATCAAATATTCATTACTTTCATGTTTTTAGATGTAAATGTTATATCTTGAACAATGAAAAAGATAACTTAGATAAATTTGATGCAAAATTTGATCAAGGCATATTTTTTGGATATTCAACTACTAGTAAAGCATATAGAGTGTTCAACAAAAGAACTTTAATTATTGAAGAATAATTCATGTTATTTTCGATGAGTCTAACCTTACACCTTCAAGAAAAGAAGAGTATATTGATAATGATGTAGATTCTCTAAATGATGGAGTAAAGGACTTGAGCTTAAAAGAAAATCAAGTTGAATAAGAAAAGGAGAAAGTAAGTACAGAACATGATGAGCTACCAAAAGATTGGAGGTACTCACATTCTCATCTTAAAGAATTAATTATTGGTAATCCCTCATAAAGAATAAGAACTAGGTCATCTTTTAGAGATACCTTTGACTATTTAGCATTTATTTCTCAAGTTGAACCTAACTACATAGAGGAAGCCGAAAGTGATCCATATTGGATGATGGCTATGTAGGAGAAACTTAATCAAATTGAAAGGAACAATATGGACCCTAGTAGCTTGACCTAAGGAACATCCTGTCATAGGTTCTAAATGGATTTTCAGAAATAAATTAGATGACAAAGGCAATGTAGTTAAAAACAAGACTAGATTAGTTGCTAAGGATATAACTAAGAGGAAGGAATAGATTTTGTTGAAACTTATACAACTATAGCAAGACTAGAAGCCATAAGACTCTTACTTGCATTTTCATGTCACATGGAACTTAAACTTTTTCAAATGGATGTAAAAAGTATTTTTTAAATGGCTACATTGAAGAAGTTTTTGTAGAACAACCTCCGAGTTTTGAAAACCACTCTTTTCCAAACCATGTTTTCAAACTAAACAAAGCGTTATATGGTTTAAAACAGGCACCAAGAGCATGGTATGAGAGGTTGAGCAAATTTCTTTTACAAAATGATTTCAAAAGAAGTAAAGTAGATACAACTTTGTTTATTAAAATAAAATATGATGAATTATTAGTTGTGCAAATATATGTTGATGATATAATTTTGGTGCAACTAATAAAAGTTTATATCAAGAATTTGCCAAGCTAATGCAGGGAGAATTTAAAGTAAGCATGATGGGTGAACTCACTTTCTTCCTTGGACTGCAAATCAAACAAACAAAGGAATGGATATCCATCAACCAAACAAAGTACATCAAAGAACTATTGAAGAAGTTTGGGATGGAATTTGTAAAAGAAATTGGCACACCCATGAGCCCAACCTGCAAACTTGACAAAGATGAAGAAGGTAACAAAGTTGATCAAAAACTATATCATGGTATGATCGGATCTCTACTTTATTTGGCTGCAAGTAGACCTGATATACTATTCAGTGTTTGTATATGTGCAAGACTTCAATCTAATCCAAAAAAATCATATATACTTGCTATTAAAAGAATCATAAGATATCTTAAAGGTACATCAAACTTAGGATTATGGTATTCTAAACCTTTATCTTTAAATTTAATAGGTTATTCAAATGCTGATTATGGTGGATGTAGAATTGATAGAAAGAGCACTAGTGGCACATGTCAATTTCTAGGATTGAACTTAATCTCATGGCACAGCAAGAAACAAAACTCCGTGGCACTATCTATAATTGAGGTAGAGTATATGGCTGTAGGGAGTTGTTGTGCTCAAGTGTTATGGATTAAGTAACAACTAGAAGATTATGATGCTATTCATTCTAAAATTCTAATCAAATATGATAACACAAGTGCTATCAACTTAACAAAGAATGATATTCAGCATTCAAGAACTAAACATATTGAAATTAGACATCATTTCATTAGGGATCATGTTCAAAATGGTGATATTGAACTTGAATTCATTTATACTGAAAAATAATTGGATGATATCTTTACCAAACCACTTAGTGAGGATAGATTTCAAATGATTAGAGAAGAATTAGGCCTTTGTGATCCTTTTTAGAATTTTGACCTAATTTCTTCAAGAATTAAAGAAAATTTATCTAGAAAACCTTCAACACCTATTTAAGATTGATACAAAACTTTCCTAGTATTTTCCTATGATTAGAAACCATTTTCTTGAAATTTGGAACCTCCTTCCCTATTTTTCTCGAGTTGACTTGAGCAGGAAGGCTGTCTAGGCGAGTCGAATTGGATGGCGGGGTTACATAAGAGCCGCAGGCCCTAAAAATTACTTTTCACCTTTCTTTTTCCTGTTGAAACCTAAACCTAAGGGACCACTTTCTATTCTAGTCTTAGGGACTACTCAATCCTTCCAATTTCCCTTAGATCTTGATCTATGGCACCAAAGAAAGCTGTGGCAAAGAGATCAAAGTGAGCAGCACTAGCACTGTTCAAGCCAAGAGGAGATCCAAAAGAAGGGAAGATGAGCCGACTCATAATGAAACATAAGAACAACAAGCTCCACAGTGGCAAATCGTCCAAATGGGAAACCATCTAGTTACTTCAGGTAGAAAAGTAGATTTAAGTTTTCTTGAACAACCAAATTTTTGGATTGGAGATTGGATTAGAGCTCAAGGTTGGGAGTTCTTTTGTTCATTGGATGTCCCTATGTATCCCACCTTGGTTAGAACATTTTTTGAGCATTTATCTCTTGGAGCACACCAAGTATTGTCCACAGTGAAAGGACTCACAATTTCTATTGATGAAACTAGGTTAAGCAGGGTTCTTTAAATGCCAAAAATTGGAAAGTGTTACTTGAATCTGAAGGATAGACAGAGGACTTTGAGAACAGTTCTTGAGAGAAGTAATGTTGAAGGAATTTCTAATGTCCAAGCAAACAAGTTATCACTTGAAATGAGATTACTTCATAATATTATCAGTAGAGTGTTCTTACCCAAGACAGGGAGATTTGATTGGGTAAGCGAGTGTGACCTGATATTTATGAGGTATATGATTGAGGGGGAGGCCCTCAATCTACCTTTCATTATGATGGCTCAGATCAGGGACGCGGCATGCAAGGCCAGGGCATGTCTGTCCTATGGGATGGCCTTTACTATTTTATTTTAGGATTGTGGCATTGACTTGTCAGGTGAGGACAGCAGACCCCTATTGCACATAGATAGATACTTAGAGAAATCTTTACATAGGATGGGGTACCACAAAGTTGAGGGAGTATGGATGAAGAAGGTATCTGGACAGAGGTCAGCTCATTCTGAGGATGATGATGATGAGGATGATATTCCAGTTGGTGCAGTTGCTACTGAGTAGACCGATGATGAGGACGAGCCAGATGATGAGGCTAGACCTTCAAAGCCAGCACCTACTACACCTCCTCCATCAGTTCCTTCTAAGCCTAGTACTGGTGGGCAGTAGGATTCTAAGTAGATATAGGTACTTCGAGATGACATTTTTGCCCTTAGATCAGACCTCTAGACTGTTCGGGTAGAGCTACATTCATGGATAGATCTGCTACAGATCGAGATGAGAGATGGTTTCAGTCAGATTCTTACAACTATATATCAGACTACCTCAGTTGGACCTTCCAGATCACCTCCTCCATCACCAGATGATGGTCAGACTTTGATCAGCAGGTTGATGAGCATGTCATGGACACACCTACAGCAGAGGCAAGATAGCCAAAGCAGAGCATCCCAGATACACCAGCTACTCAGATCCTCTCTAGGATGAGCACTCTTGCATTATCAGATGCCTTTACAGATCAGAGGACTCCAGTGCTTTCCGAGCCACCTCCTCCAACACCTGAGCCAGAGCCTACTCCTCCTCCAGCACCTACTCGAGACACACCTAGATAGTATCATAAATCTAGAGTCCCTAAAGCCAGCCCTTCTCTTAGGACTAGGAACTTGACTCATTAGACTCCTAGATCTTCTAGACATAAGATTATGGCTAATATTATATTAGACCTTCCATCTGATGAGGACTAGCCTCATAGATGTCTTATGTTTTGTTTTGTCTCATGTATATTACTATGTTACATGTATTGAACTGAAGTTTTAATGTTTATGAAATTTCACTATCTTTGTCATTTATTCTTGTTTACTCTCTAAATGTGTGATTTAATTTAATAATAAAGGGGGAGAGATATGTAATGAAAAATGATAATACAAAAAAGCATTTATACTTTTTGTTCATAACAAAAAGGGGGAGAAATATGTGAAGCATGGAAAATGATCATATGATAATAAAATTAAGTAATGTATAAAAAATATAAGGAAAATATGGATTACAATGGAAAATTACATGAGTAATTACATGTGCAATGTGTGTGCCAAATGTTTAAGTAAAGGGAGTATATTTCTTAAAATTACAATGAGCCTTCACATTTCATTCTAAAGTTATGATACTTTAGTTAAATTACAAAGCTCTGATATTTCAATTAAATTATAAAATGAACTCTTATGTAAAGCTCTGATACTTAACTCTAAAGCTCTAATATTTCAGTCAATTTATAAAATGAATGATCAAAAGCTCTGATACTTAACTTATAAAGCTCTGATACTTTAGTCAATATATCATAATTTGAATTGCCTGATAAACTGTATAGCACATTCTAAACTCATTTACCTTGATATAGTTGTCATTTACTCTGATACAGTTAAAAATATAAAGGTACTTATTATTTCCATATCCAATGTTTTGTCATCATCAAAAAGGGGGAGATTGTTGACCCCTGGAATAATTAATAATTACAAAATATTGGAGTATGAATTTGATACTAATACTTTTTATATGTTTAAGAAGTTTTTGTAGGATGTTTTAAATGGACAATCATTCACCATACAATTCTAAGACCATTGGAATGAATTCATGTACTCAAAAAAAAAGTTTCATGTATTTAACAGCCCTAGGTAAATTCATTTGTATATTCATGTAAAAAGGGCCAAATTAATGCAATTTTAGGTGTAAATATCTTAGATTAAGTTTAGAAGTTGTTTGGAAGAAGTTTGAAGTTTTTTGGAAGACTCTGAAGAAGTCTCACTTGAGCCGATTCAAATAATTAGAGTTGATAGATTATTTGGCACGGCACAAAAATTTTCTGATACACAACATTCAAGTTGACTCAATGACAATCCGAGCCGACTCTCACAAAGTGGAAGATAGTTGCTTCTGAGACTTCAATCAATTGAGCCAACTCTAATTTGGAATGAGCCGACTCTCACAAACTACAGAATTTCTTCACTGACAATCCGAGCTGACTCGAAGTCTGCGAGCCAACTTAAATCCCAGAATTTGAACAGTAACAACTAGTTCTAGAAATTGAATTTCTTGATTCTAAAGCCTTCCAACGGCTAGTTTTCGGTTTACAAGGAATTCTAACGGCCATATTCACCTGGGAATACTTCAATAAGCTATAAATGATGGATTTAAGTAGAGAAAAAAGAGTTTTTTATAAGATAAAAGGGAGCATTGAATATTCTAAGAGCTTTCAAGTGAAAAACTCAAGTTCAACAACTTCCCACCAACTTTTTGAGTTTATTTTTGAAGAATTAAGAGAGCCTTGAAGAGCATTGAAGAAGCATTTAAGAAGGCCTCATTAAGAGCTTGAACTGCAACCATTCAATAACTTTGGATTTATTTTAGTGTTGCTTCTTTTATTAACTCTATTTTTGAGTTGTTATAAGTACAGCAGGTGGCTGTAACTTTTAAGTTATTTTGAGGTTGATTGGTTAGCCTTGAAAACCAAGTTGGATTATTAGTGAGCTCGAAAAAACTAACTTTATATTGAGTTTTGAATTGTGAGCCCATAGGAAAACAATCCGGCTGTATTCGGGGTGAATATAGCGGAAATTCCAAGTATGCACCTTGGGTAGTGGACGTAGGAGTTGGGTTGCTCCGAACTACTCTAAATTTTATGGTGTTTATGCTTGCTCTTGCCTTTGCATACTTATTTACTTTTGCTTGCAATACTCTATCACTTCACTCACCATACAAAGTTCTCAAAAAGGCACATACTTGCTTAAATTTTTTTTTACTTACCCAATTCACCCCCCCTCTTGGATTGGCTAACTAGGCAACACCATTAGCATATCATCCACATACATCAGTGATCACTATCATAGGCAGTCAAAAATAATTCACCAACTTAAACTCTATATCTAGGATGAGTCAGGATCATATTCTCAGGGATCTTAGAACTAAGTTATGATTTTTAAAAAAAGAGAGTATTGTTATTGTGTAAAAATAAAAGTTAGCAACAAGTAAACTACTCTTAAGATTCAAGCAAGTAAAAGAGATTATTTCAGAGATTATAAGTCGATCTTTCACTAACAAAATTGTACTTATTTTAAAATTTAAATATAATTAGTTTTAGAGAATTACTTGTCTTTTCTCAGTATGCTCTATATCTATAGATCACAGTGCATCTCCGAGAGGCATTAAGTATTCAACTTTTCTTTCCTCGGCACATCCCTTATTCATAATAGTTCATGGCACATCTCCAAAAAACAAAAGTTATCCCTAAACTTAATTTAATGTTAAAATATAATAAAAAGTAAATAAATAAAAATAAATAAAAAACTTATAATTAAAAGCATGATCTTTTATTGCATAGCAAATTAAAAGAAATACAAAAACAATGGAGAATAAAAGAACCACGCTCTGCCTTGTTAAAAGATATCCTCTTCCCTAAAGACTTCTGTACTTAGTCGCTCCTGAGTTGATCCCTTCCTCTCCCTTTATGTAAAGGCTCTAAAAGGATTCGAAGGAGTCAGGCTGCTTCCAAGGTAGAGGTATAGGAGCCTTTTTATAAGAATAAGCAAGGAGTAGGTTTTCTTGATTTTTCAATGTGGGACTAAGAAAAAGAATACATGAGTGGCTCATATTTATTCTTCTAAGGGTGGATGGTTGGATGGGTTGCAGAGCCCTTCTCCTAGGATTGTTGGATCACTCGCTAGATCGCTTCCTCTACTAAAGCACCTTCCATGGGGAAGAAGATGATGTCTCAAGTTATGATGGCTTGGGAGATGGTCCATGGGTGGCTTGGGAGATGGTCCATGGGTGTCTCAAGATGGCATCAATGGTGGGGAAGATGACTGACAATGGTGGAGATGGCCATGATGATGGATGGCACCATGGGAAGGAAGAAGATGGCCAATAGCAAGCTCTTGGAAAGGATGACACTGGCATGGAGAAGAAGATGGTGGTAGGTTGCATCCCGTTCATGTCTTCCTCTCTAGTTGTCGGTGATGTAGGGAATGATGATGGTGGCAAAGAGGCAATGATGGTGAGACAGCAGTGATGGTGGTGAGGTAACGGTGGCTAGGCTAGACTACGGTGACGTAAGGATGGTTTTAGCCTGATCGTGCCCTTCTCTTCTATTATCAATGGTGCAAGGAAGATGGTAGCGTGCTCGATATCGGGGAGGAAGAAAACTGCAGATAGAGGACGAGGTGATAATGATGATTGGCTGGGCAGTGGCATGGTGGCCTCGGCATCTTAGGCCAATGGTGACGGTGGCAAGTGGCGACACCAAGCAGAACTAGGCCCAAATCCTTCTACGATCCATGGCTCTGAGCCATGGACTGATAGCAATGGTCACTGTAGACCACTTGAGCATTTTGTAAACTAAGTGGCTGATTCATGGTGGACCGGCTGCTTTAAAATTCATACAACTCTTTAATAATCTTTAAACTTTGATTCCAGGCTCATTTTAAGTTTGATTCACTTCAAATTTATTTCATTTGAATCCATAAATTGAGCTCTTTGCATTGATAATCTTTTCTCTACAAAAGATATACATAAGTATTAATTTTAAATAAATAAATATAACTTAATTAATTCTTATAATATAATGTAATTATCAAGCAGCAAATACAAAGTATTATCATTCTCCACATTCTGAATATCTCCACATTCTGAATATACACATAGCTATCTTGCTTACACCTCTGAAATCTAAGGCTAACATAAAGGCATCGAATCTTTTGTGCTACCACGAGGGGATTGTTTTAACCCATATAGAGATTTTGCAATAAGGACACCTTCTCCTCTTGTCCAATCTCCGTGAACCCATCTGGCTACCTAATGTAGATCTACTCCTTAAAACTCCAGTGTAAAAATGCTATCTTGACATCCATTTGCTCCAATTCCATGTGTTACACTACCATCAAAAATAGCAACACTCTAATTGAATCATGTCTGATCTCAAGAGAGAATATCTCTGTATAATCTAAGCCTTTCCTCTATGAGTATCCCTTTACTATCAATTTGGCTTTGTATCTGACTCCATCTTGCTCTGAAGGTGCCTCTTTCCATATGAACACCCACTTTAAGCTAATGAATCGATCACCTTTTGGTAAATCCACCAACTACCATATCTTGTTCTTCTATAAAGACTCCATCTCTTTTATCATAACCTATATCCATAACTTCCTATCAAAACTCTCCATAGCTCCCTCATAGTTTTCAGAATCTCCATTGGCATTGATGAGAGCATAGGAGATGGTCTCACCAATGCCATATCTAACAAGCTTCCTGATGGCATGCTTAGGCTTGTGCAGTGCTACTCAAGTCTAGAGTGTGTGGCTTCGATAGCACCTCCACCTAGACTGCTGGCTTATCCCTCAGAACCTCCACCTCTGTGAGAATATATTTGCCTGGCTCCACCTCAAACTTGACCTACCTTGAAGTAAAAGCTCTGGATACTTCTAAGCTCTGAATCTGGCCATTGCTGCCCATTGTTGCCATTCCAATTCCACATGCAATCCTCTATGCTTTCAAGATGCTCTACTCATTAAATATTATATCTCTACTTACTGCAGTCTTTTGGAACTGAGGATCCCATAGAAAGTACCCCTTGACCCCCCATGGATAACTAATAAATATAAGATTTTGAGACTTTGGATCTAGCTTACTCTTTTCAGTTGCTTCAATATGGGCATGGTAGTGCAATTGATGACCTTCAACTGGCCAAGCTCCACCTTCTTCCCACTCCAAATCTCTTCTGGAATGTCTCCATTCAGCTTTCTATGAGGAGCCCTATTTACAAGGAAATACAAAAAGGTTAGTGCAACCCAAAATGACTTTGGTAGTGATGCTTATAGTCTCAAAGCTCTGGCCTTCTCCATGAGCATGTGGTTCATCCTCTCCACCATGCCGTTCTACTGAGAAGTCATCCTCACTATGTAATGGCATTTAATGCCATTTTCCTTACAGTATCCCCTAAATTCAGCTCCACTGAACTCCCCACCATTGTCTGACCTCAAGCAATTCATTGCTTGTCCTGTTTCTTTCTCCACTTCTACCCTCTAAATTTTAAATCTATTAAAGACCTCTAATTTTTCCTTCATCAAATAGATCCAGACCTTCCTTGAATAATCATCTACAAAGATCAGAAAATACCTTGCACCTTCTCTGGGTGACACCGGGATTTGTCCTTATACATTAGAGTATACCAACTCCAGTATACACTCGGTCTGCTTGGAACTTTTGGCAAATCTCATCCTATGCTTTTTGCCATATATGCATGGATCACAAAAGTCCTCCCCTTTTCTATTCAATACTAGAATTAGACCTTTCTTGCAAAGCTCTATAAACCCCCTATCACTCATGTGGCCCAGTCTGTAGTACCATAGTAGTCTGTAGTACTATAGCTAAAATGCCAGCTGATCCTCCCGTGTTGCTACTAGCACCTCTGCACTATTTGTAACCACTAAGCCCTCCATGCAGTAGAAATTATTTTCCAATCTCCTTTCCCTCATCACCACTAGTTTTCCTTTGGTAATCCTTAGACACCAGCTACCTAGTTGACTATGAAAACTATAGCCCTGCTTCTCCAGGTATCCTAGTAAAATCAAATTTTGTTTCAATTCTGGAACATGCTTCACATTGATAACTATCCTGATAATATCATCATGTATCCTCACCCTGACTGTGTCAATCCCAGCTACTCTGCAAACATAATCATCTCCAAGGCTCACACTGCCTCCATCTGATTTGACATATGTATCAAACCACTCCCAATGTGAGGTATAGTTATAGGACATGTCGAATCAAGTGCCCACTTAGTTTTCTAAACTATGGACCCTCTAACACCACCAGTAGGTCATCTCCACTATCCTTGGACACATTAGCACCAGCTGATCCTCCCTTTGAAGTGCTCTTCCCCTTCTCATTTTTTAGAAGAGGGCAATCCCTTTTAAAATGCCCTATCTGATGGCACTTGTAACACTTCACTGCTTTTTTTCTAAGCCTGAGACTTTGATCTACCCTTGGACTTATCCCTGCTCCTCTCTTTGGTTCTTCCTTGCTTTTCATTAATAGAAAGCACCTCCAAGTTCAGGTTCTCCTTGCAGATTTTTTGTCTCTGCTCATTTGATATAAGTATCCCCATAATCCCCTCAAAGTTTAGGATCTCCTTCCTATAAATTAGAGTTGTGATCATACCATCATACACCCCCGAGAGTGAACATAGCAGTAAAAGAGCCCGATCCTCATCTATCTTCACATCCAAGCTCATTACAACTAAAAATACATGATTAAGCCTTTGAGTATGGTTGATAAGGTCTCCTCCTTCAGGTATCCTAATGTTATACGGCTGTTTCTTCAATGATAGCTTATTACTTATGTTCTTCTCTATATAAGTGTTCTAATTTTCTCCCATAATCCCTTCACCGTGGTCTCATTGCTAACCTTAGGTAGGATTTGATCAACTACACATATCCCTGTGGTGTTGTAAGCTATCTCTTCTAATTCTTTCCAATCTTCAACACTAATTTTCTTTGATTTTTCTTTAACCAAGACATTGCAAATTCTCTGCTTTACTAGCAAATCCTTTATCCTCTACTACAAGAAAGTGAAGTTCCCTTGACGTCATATTTCTCAAAATCAATTCTATGATTGCTACGTATGGTCTTCTACCACACTACAATCTTAAAAATTACCAGATCTAAGAAATACGTAATCTTGGATCCATAGCCTTCAAAACCCTAGCAGCACATTCCATCCTTTCCCAAATACTTGACATTTAGGGTTTTCTTTCTTTGATTCCTAACTCCTGTAGAAGCCCTCCATAGTATTCAGATTCCTGTGATAACTAAGAGATTCCAAGAAGAAATCCACTGCTACCTTCTTTGCTACAAAATCACAAACCCTAGTGCCCAAGATCCTCCTTCTTCTCTATTGCCCAGCGTAGCAACCAAGAGGAGGGGTGAATTGAATTTTTTTAAAAATCTAAAGCAAATATGTGCTGCACTTTAAAGTGTTTATGAAGTAATGCAAATGAGCATATAATGAATAAGATGCAATGCTATGAATATAAGCAGCAAATGCAAGAGAGCAAAGAACACACACAAACACAAAGGTTTATAGTGGTTCGGTGCACACCAAGCACCTACATCCACTCCCCAAGCTATCCCTTCGGAATTTTACTATAATCAACCTAGATTACATCCAACTTGTTTTCAAGGGCTCACAAGTCAAACCTAAAGTTCGTTTTCTCACTTAGGCTCACTAACAACCTTTACTCAAGCCAACCTAGGCTTGGATTCCAATTCATGACTTGGAAGGGCCTAACACCTAGTTTCAAACATCCTTGAAACTAGTCATAACAGATAAATTCAGAAGTACAAGAATAAAGCACAAGAAAAACTCTCTATAAAGTAGAAAGTAGAAGCTTTGAGGCTGTTGATTTCTTGACTTGACTTTTCTTTGAAATCACTTCAAAAACCACTTTTGGAATGATGATTTGAAGGCTTGGAAGCTTTTTTAGTTGGAATCTTCTCTTTTGCTCTCTTTTTAACTTTGGAAGTGAAGTTCTCAAGGTATATCTTGTCTCTTGTGAGTTAGTTCATCTTGAATGAGTTTGGTGAGACTTAAATACTTCAAAAATATCCAAAAAATGGTCTACAATCATTGGTGGAACAAAACTAGCCATTTGGAACTTGTAGGATTCAAATATGTCTCTCAAAAATTATAGTAAATATTGCTGTCAGAACCCGTGAGTCGACACTTGAGTTTGTTCATGAGTCGACACTTGAATCTGCATAAGTCGACTCAAGATATAAATCTTGAAAAAACTGAGTTCTGTTCCATTTTTATTCTCAGGCTATGAGTCGATCTCTGAGTTGACACTTGACCTCTGTGAGTCGATACTTGATTCATTTGAGTCGACACTTGACAAAAATATCTCAAAATGGCATAGTTCTATATCATTATTTTTTTCAGGCCCTGAGTCGATATTTGGTTCTCGTAAGTCAACACTTGACTTCATCATGAGTCGACACTTGACTTCTGTGAGTCGACTCAAGGCATGCCAAAGAGATTTATACATGCCAGTTCTTTTGAAGTGTCGACACCTCATGTATCATGAGTCGACACTTGGCATGTGCCACTCAAAAACTCTATGCCAAGCTTCAAGATTCAAAGTGTTCTTCAACAAAACTTCAATATCTTCTTCATAAAGCCCATATTGACCCATTTTAGGAATTTTTCAAGATGAGAAGACTTCTTATACTTTGAAATTCACTTAGCTTCAAAATTAGTGAGTTTGATACCTTTGTATGAAAAATTTGATGTACCTGTATCCTAAAACTCACAACTACATTTGAAACATTAGTATAAAACATATACTCAACGTTTTGTTAGTCATCAAAATTAAGGGCTAAAGCCAGCATTCTCCTTTCACATCTTAACACTAATACCAATTGTAAGTTCTGAGAACCCTCAATACCTTAGGACTGCGTGCCAGTAGTTAGCCAATAATCAACCTAAAAACTAGATTGAAATAATGGAGAAGATAATTGTATGATGGAAACCCTAGGTTTCCTTGCTTGTGTGCGAGAGAGAAAGAAAGAGACGAAGAATTAAGAGAAAAATAGTTTTTCCTTGATTCTCCATAATCGAGGTACATCATATAACTTAATATATGTTGGACTCCAATCCCATAGATTTATGTATAATTGACCTCTGGACTAAAGTCCTAGCCCATATTAAGTTAGCCCCCCTTTGGACTTAAAGACCAAATCAAAAGAACTCATGAAAACCACTTTTTACATCATCTATCAACAAAATAAAACATCATCCATCAAGGGTCAGCAAATTCCACGGGGATTAGCAAATTTGCCATCTCTATGGCTGCATCTACTGGATTTTCATGCCCGGTCTTAAGATAGTGCAAGAACTCCTTTTAGCTAGTAAATTTGTCGGCTCATCTATGATATAGCCCTGAAACTTCATAATTGCCGGCACCAAGGCCTAGGTGCCGACTCCCCAGGGTCCATTTACCCTAAAACTCTATCTTTAGTTGCTCCACGCTTTGGAGATACCACCTTTGAGCCTAATTGTAACCTTTTTTATTCCACCTAGTTGGTCATGGTTTTCAATAATTAGTATTGTTTTGATGATAACATTGATATGATTATCATTTTATTGTATTTCTTTATCTATAGTTATAAATTTTACTCTAGATTTTCTCATATGAGGTGCTTGGAGAGTAGAGAAGCTTTTTTGTTTGGGTTTTAAGCTACTTCGACATTGCTTTAAGGTTTGTATATGGACGCTATGATGATTTTGAGATGTGATTTTACTGATTCAGCTATTTCTATCAGTAAACAAGCTTATACAGCCTTTTTTTATAAATAACCAATTGTAGTTATTTTGACTTAGTTGCAAAAGTGCCAATTTGATCCTCCTCTTCCTCTTCCCTTCTTTGCTATTCTAATTTGACTCAAGCTAATTTAGCTATGCATGGATCTTATCGATACTATTCTAAATTCTAGCAAACAATGTTTCATTACTGCGACACTTGTGTGGCATTTTATCAAGGTTTGCATGTTTGTTCTTACATTTCCTTTAATCCATCACCTTTTTTTTGTTTAACACATGAAGCCACAATGACAAGGGGAACTCATAATGCTTGCAAGATTGTTTATGTTTCTCACCAGACACTTATGGATTGTTCAACTACTTGCTACCCGGACCATCTTTCTATTCGTCGATTAAAAGTTCCTCTCTTCTAATTAGTTTTTTTAACTCACTTATGTCAATGTGATATAAGCATGTGAACATGTATGTTTGAATTTAAAATCATTCTTCATAGCATTTGTGAGTTTTATATTGAGCCTCTACATAGAATCAATGTGTAATAAGCATAATCAATGCAAGCATTTTCTATTCTAGTTTTTTGTAATAGCAAAGATTAAGGTTACAAGGAGTAAAAAGAAATGGGAAATAAGAAATGGAAATATTTATAAATCTGAAACATACATGTTTGCTTAGAGTTATCCTAACTCTTGACATATCAAAAAAAAAAATTTAGTCTACTTGAATACGTTATCTTGGATTTATTTTGTGCACGGAGGGACTGCCTATATATTTGACATCTACAACACCCAAGAAAACTACATATCTCCAAATTTTGCAAATTCTAACATTTATTTTGTTATTTCTGCCTAGATGTAGTGGTTTAAGCCTAGGAAACATATAGAGGAATCTTTCTTCATGGATGCCGCAAAGGGAGACATCAACTGGTTAGTATCAAAAGATCCATTACTGATCAATGATCAGGTCGATGACTCGATGTTGCCCTTGCTCGTGACAATTATATTTACCAATAACAATTACCATAATAATATAGATCTATAGCAGCAATTATATATACCTTTACTAGTAATCCCTATAATTGCCACTATAACCTTTTCTGATCCTAATTCTACTGGCAACTAGGCAATTGCCGATAAAAGTCCTATTGGCAATAATATTTGTCACTAAAGGTCAAAATAATTGCCTGTAAAAATATTTTATGTTGTAGTGTGCTAATGGTATACATGTGGGACAAACCCAGTCAACATGAGTTGTACGCAAATTATTAGGACCATGAAAGATCATTTAAGTTAAATTATGGTACCAGTTAGCATATTGTTGGTCATGAGTGTAAATGTTATGCACACAAGATTCTTATAACAGTTTCAACATTTACCTTCTTGTAAAGATTGAATGTGAATGTTTATTGAATGTAAATGCTATCTACAAAAGAGTTTTGCAATGTTTTCTATATTTAGATTTACATTTTTTTTTGGCTATTTGATGTATCAAACAAGTTCAACTGGGTTGGGTTGGGCTAAATAGATTCTATTTTAAACAAGTTAAACGGGTTGGATCGGGTTGGGGATTGGGTTAACATATTATCTATTTATTAAACATGTTAAATAAGTCTGGTTAGGTTGGGTTAATAGGTTACCTATTTAATAAATAGGTTAAATAAGTTGGGTCTAATTTCCTGTTTATTAAGTACATCAAGTTCAAGTTGTATATTCTAACCTATTTAATAAACATGTTAGGTTCAGGTTTAGGATTGTCTAACCTAATTCATATTTAATTTGACCTGACCTAATTGCCACCCCTAGTATGATGCCTGATGCGTAATAGCTTCCCTCGAGTACTGCTCTTATTAACCTTTAACCAAGAAAATAATGTCTTAACTGAAGAAGGATTCATAAACAAAGTAGAAGGCAAACCTATCAATTTCTCTACTCTCCTCGTTGTAATACAATGGAATAACATATAGGATACTATTTCCTCTATATATGGGCAACAATCACAATCAACAGAATATCAATCCCATGTTCACATAACACTCCTCGATAAGGAATATGGTGCCACATTACTTTCCATAAAAAAAGTTCTACCCTTGAGGGAACTCCAAGCTTCTATATCCAAGCACTATCCATCCTTCTACATAGGGTTCTCTTCAATTGCTTATAAAGATCCTTAGCTTTCACTATAGAAGAACATGACATTCTCCACAACCTCCCATCCAGCATGTCATAAGAAGGAATAGCCACTGATAAAATCTTATTTGCTAAAAAATCACCAAAACTTTTGCTGCAACTTCTTCTGAACTGGGCTCAGATGGCTTGGATGGAGCGCTCCTCTCCTGGTTCCTGCAAAAAAGTTTTCAAGGACTGGTGGTGTTCCGGCAGGGGACACTCCGATGCCTAAGTTAGCGGGAGCTTGAGGGCAATAGAATGGAGGAATCAAATGGAGATAAGCATATGAAGTAGGAAGAGAGTCCTTGCCTCTAGAGTCCCCCGGTTCACCTTATATAGGTGTTGAATAGTGCAAAAATCTGTTAGGGGTGAAACTAGAAAAGATCGATCTGTCCCTAGAAGAATCTGGAGAGTGGCCACGTGGCACCAGGATAAGGCGACATCGTGGGAGTGGTGGAGTAGTGGAGCTGATGTGGTAGGGTTCCGTTGTAATAGATTTCTGGTATTAGCTGAAAGAGGCTTCTGGAGTCTCCTGGACTATCTTTGAAGTAGCCTTTTGAGAGTGGGTCGGTCGGGCCTCCAATGGAGTGCATCCGTCGGTCCTTCAGTAGGAGCAAGTCAGCCAGACCTCAGCAGAAGTGAGTCATTTGGACCTCGACTTCAGTGGATTGGTCAGACCTCTGATGGAGTGCGTATATCGGACCTTCAGCAGGAGCGGGTCAGCCGTACCTCAGTAGAAGTGGGTTGTTCAGATCTCGACTTTGGTGGGTCGGTCGGACCTCCGATGGAGTACGTCCGTTAGACCTTTAGCAAGAGCTGGTCAGCTGAACCTCAACAGAAGTGGGTCATTCAGACCTCAACTTCAGTGGGTCGGTTGGACCTTAGCAAGAGTGGCAGTCCGGTTCGATGGTGAGCCAGTTGGGTATAACAGTTGCCCCTTTGCTCTTGGCCTTTGAGGAGATTGTGGCTTCGAAGGATGAGAGCATCATTTAGCATTTAATGCGCCAATCCTTGAGATGATTATGAATCTGATCTGGCATACTGCAACCAACCGTCTTCCACTTCGAAATCATGCACCCATGACAGGTGTCAGCATTGCATTGGAGGTGGGAGAAGAGGTAGTTAATGTGGATGGGGCGCAATGATGAGCTACCAGCTTAATGCGCCTGTCCATCGGGTTTCTGACATGACGTGGGCGACATGGCGAGATCCAGACAGTTGGCACTGTGTTCGAAGTGGTTCATCCACCATTGGTTCAGCGATCATGAGGATCACGGTTGGACACGATTCGTCGTGTCCCATCAGCTTCTCCATTGGATTGGAAAGTCACGTTGTTTGACGATGGATTGCGATGCTCAAGGGATGCTGGGAAGCAGCCCCTCAGTGGCTATAAAAGGAGGGGGTGAAGGCCCGGAGGGAGTCTTCCGCTGCACTTCCACTTGGAGAGAAAGAGCTTCCTTCCCCTGCTGCTCTCGCCTCCCTTTAGAAACCCCACTACTAGGTTAGTTTCCCTATCTTACTCCTCAAACCTCCATTAAAATGGCTTCCGACAGCCGGAGCTCTGACCATAGGGAACTAGGTCCCGGTAGCATCCCATCAGAAATGACCCGGGAAAGGGCAGAGAATCTTAGGGTCACATACAATATTCCTTCCACCCTGCACTTAACCATCCCAAACTAGGAGGGTAGAGTGAATGGTCCGCTGCATCCGGGAGCCCTCCCGGTGTATGAGGACCATCTTAAGGCCGGCCTCCATTTTCCTCTTCATGACCTCTTCGTTCAGATCTTCAATACCTATAGCATGTCCCCAATGCAGCTGACCCTGAATAGCATTCGGGCAATCTGTGGTTTCATGGTCCTCTGCCAGAGGGCAGAAGTCGAGCCGAGGTTGTCTCTTTTCATAAATTTCTTCCTTCTAAAAAAGGATTTCAGAAGCCAGGAGTGGTGGATGTTCAGTCCTTGTCCTGGCCGGAGGATACTAGGGGGCTTCCATTAGCTATCCATGGATGGAAGTCCTGATTCTTCTTCATAGATAGTTTAGAGCCCTGAGGCTTTGAACCAATATGGAGGGAGCCAAGATCGAAGGTCGTGGATGGGAGGAAAGTGTTGAGGGCCGACGAGGCCAATTTCAATAAGATGGATGAGGACGACCCAACATTTGTGCACGACTTGCTCTGAGAAGAAGACCTCCATTTGGCCGGAGTCAGCCGACACCAATACTTGGGTAGGGTAGAGGCCACCATCGTAGGTCTTCTGTCTTTCCTTGTCGGCTTTGTTTGTTTGTCGCTAACTCCAAATTTGTTTGGTGGCAGGTGGAAAGATGAAGACGGACTGAGCAACAACCGTAGTGCGGGCGGCTAAGAAGAGAGCTGTTCGGATTGTAGAGCCGATGGCTGAGAGGCCAAAGAAGCAGTGAACAGAGGAGCCAGCTGCTACCATTATAGAGTAGACTTCGACGATGACATGCCTCTATCGGAATGCCGTGTTGCAATAGCCCAGGAGTGTTCATCCTCAATAGGATAGTCAGCCACCCGGTCTACTGAGGAAACATTAGGCCGACTGACGAGGAGATGGCCCCAACATTGCCGATCACTGAATTGGTGTAGGAAGCTCCATCGACGGTCGGAGGGAAGAGGGTGGTCGAAGGAGAGGAGGCCGACAAGGTCAAGGCTGTCGGAGTCGGTCATGAGGTGCACCAATCCTGGCATGCCCTACACGACCCAAAGCAGGCCAAAGACCTGCTCAAGGGAGCCATCACAGATGCTGACTGGGATGAGTCAAGTTGGCGGACGCTGAACGAAGTCTCTAGGAGCTCATACCGTAACTTGATGGGGGTAAGTTATTTACACTTGGGTCTGTCTTCCTCTTTGTCTTCTTATGTATGACTGACACTGTTCTGCTGTTTGTAGCTCCTTCATGATATCTCACTGATGGATGACGGCCTCGATGAGATGCTTTTTATGAGGGAGATGGCTCTCAGGAAGGCTGAAGGAGTGGAGATGGCACGAGCTATAGCTGAGGCGGCACTGAAGGCCGCTAAAGAGGAGTTGTCTGCCAGTCGAGCAGAGGCAGAGGCTCACAAGAAGCGGGCGGATGACTTGCAGGCTCGGCAGGCTGACCGGGAGGCCAGTCTGAAAAGGAAGAAGAAGAAGTTGAAGTCCCTGGCCCATCGGTTGGCCGAAGAAGAGGGATGAATAGTCGAGTCCGAAAGGTGCTCGCGGGGCCACCAAGCAGTGGCAGAGAAATACAAGGGCTTGCTGGAGAAGGCCTAGGAGCAAATGGCGGAGGTGGCCGACGACGTCGTAGGGAGGTACAAGGCCTCCACCGACTTTAAGGAGGAGATGGACGAGGCCGGAGCTGTTGGCTACGCTTCGGCTTTGAAGACTGCTTGGCAAAGGTCAGTGACGCCTTTCCCGAACTGGACCTTGCCTTCCTGTAGCTACAAAGGCTGACTGAAGAGGAGAGCACGAACGAAGAAGTGGGCCCGACTGACGGCAAGGCCAAACCTCAAGCCGTAGCCGATGCAGAGGGGACCCATGGCCCCTTAGAGTTCAGAGCTGAAGCTCGGGCTGTGGCAGATGTAGGGATGGCAGATGTCCCAGTTGGGGCTTCGGGCATGGCTGAGGGGGTCGATGTTGAAGTCCCGTATGTTCCTTCGGTGGGTCAGACCTAGGATGTTTGTAAAGGTCTCACCTACCTTCTGTAAGAAATCCTTTTTGTAATGAAATAGAAGTACTTTTTGACATGTCTTTTATATATGTCTTTGTGTATGTTGGGTCGGTCAGATCGATTGAACTCTTTCTTCCAAAAAATATTTCTAAGTGTTGACGATCGGCCTGATTGGACCGTGAGACCTCCGAAGTAGCTGCTGAACAGTGGCTCAGTCTGAACCCAGACACTTAGAGATTTTTCTAAGTGTTGGTCCGTCGGCCCGTCCAAGTGTGAGACCTCTGAAGTAGCTGTTGGACAGTGGCTCAGCCCGAACTCAGACACTTAGAAATTTTTCTAAGTGCTGGTCTATCGGCCCATCCGATCGCAAGACCTCAGAAGTAGCCACTAGATAGTGGCTCAGTCCGAACCCAGACACTTAGAGATTTTCCTAAGTGTTGGTCCATCATCCCATTCGAGCATGAGGCCTCCGAAGTAGCTGCTGGATAGTGGCTCAGTCTGAACTCAGACACTTAAAAATTTTTCTAAGTGTTGGTCCGTCGGCCCGTCCGATAGCGAGACCTCCGAAGTAGCCACTGGATAATGGCTCAGTCCAAACTCAGACACTTAGAAATTTTTCTAAGTGTTGGTCCGTTAGCCCTCCGATCGTGAGACCTTCGAAGTAGCTGCTGGACAGTGGCTCAGTCCGAACTTAGACACTTAGAAATTTTTCTAAGTGTTGGTTCATCGGCCTGTTCGATAGCGAGACCTCCGAAGTAGCTACTGGATAGTGGCTTAGTCCGAACTCAGACACTTAGAGATATTTCTAAGTGTTGGTGCATCGGCCCATCCTATCGCAAAGCCAGATCTTCATGTGGATCATTTTGAAGCTATTGCCGATCAGAGTCAGATTTTTGGAAGTGGATTGCCCTAGAGCCTTTGCTGACAAGAGTCGGACTTTTGGAAGTGGGCTGCCTTAGAGCCTTTGTTGATTGTAGTCAGACTTTCGAAAGTGGGCTACACTAGAGCCTTTGCCGACCGGAGTCGGACATTCAAAAGTGGGCTACCCTAGAGCCTTTGCCGATCAAAGTCAGACTTTCGGAAGTGGGCTACCCTAGAGCTTTTGCTGACCGGAGTCAAACTTTTGGAAGTGGGCTGCCCTAGAGCCTTTGCTGATCAGAGTCAGACTTTTGGAAGTGGGCTGCCCTAGAGCCTTTGCTAATCGGAGTCAGACTTTCGGAAGTAAACTGCCCTAGAGCCTTTGTCGACCAGAGTCGGACTTTCGAAATTGGGCTGTATTGGGAATTATGTCCTAAAGCCAATCGTCTAGGCTGTAGATGGTTGTGCTATCTTTGTATTTTGTATATGAATTATTTTAATAAATAAAAGTTATTTATTTTGGCTGTTCATCATATTTATATTTTTTGAAAATGAACTCTTGTATGATGGAGTTCTTAGAACTATATTATTTGATATAAAGAAGATATATCAAGTAGTTCTTAAACTGGTTCACAACCAAATGATACATTATTATAAGACAATGATGTATCAAGTGTAGGTTGTTGTATATTACATTTGTTGGTTGTCCTCTTAACCAAGGAGTGTGGAGGCACTGGTGTGATATGTAAGTGAAATGTATGACATTTCACTGAACGTGACCATCTACGAAGCTCTCTTCTACCAAAGGGTTGCTCGTGAAGGGATATGGGTATATGTGTCCCTCAAACCTGAGGTCACCATGGCAACTTGCAAGCAACTCACTGTACTTTGGTACTGGACTACCTGGATTTCTAATTCAGTGATGGAAGGTTTCTGGGTGTAGTCAAGTGCTTGTGGAGCGGTGGTGAATCAAGATAGAATTGACCTCTCCAAATAGTTTGGAGTGAATGACTCACTATGTCTCAATTCAGCAAAACCTTGGTCAGGGTAGTTATTATGAGGAGTCACAGAACTGTAAGGTTGAGACATGATCTAGATAAACTAAATTTGGGTTGGCAGTCGAACCCTAGGTCATCCTGAGCATTATGAGGTCAAAGGGATGAATTATGCAGCAACCATATGCTAGAGGTTCTTGTGAGGTGCTCTACACCTACCCGGATGTCAAGTATCATTGCTAGATGAGGACTTTGACTGGTACTGGAAATGTTTCAGTGCTACTGGCTTAGTGTTCGAACCTATAGGGTCACACACCATAGAGGATTTCTATCTGATCTTTTGGCTAATCGATGATTAAGAATCGTTTGACGTCGTCGGAGGTCAATTTGATTGACCAGGTTCCAAGTGTCGACACTTAGAATTTTGTAGGTGTCGACACTTGGTGAAGTATCGACACTTGGCAATTTTCGTGAGTCGACACTTCCTGTGATAAACAGAATTCTGGGAGGATTTCGTTGGAGGATTTTGAGTAAGTTTTGACCTGGTTTGAATTTCGAATTCAAACCAGTTTTGGCTCCAAGGTTATATGGTATGAAAGTCATACTTACCTTAATGGGTTGGACCCATTTGGTATGGCCTTGATCCTCTCCCACATTCTCTCCCCTCATCTCTCCTCCTTCCTCTTTCTCCTTCTCTTGGCTGCACCTATAAATGAGGGTCATTATATAGGCTGTAAGGGTTACAAGTTAAAACACTACTAGAGAGAAGATAGAGAAGGGTTGTGAGAGTTCTAGGGATTGGGTGTGAGCAACCTAGCAGTCAAGCTAGGTCTTGGAAAGAGAGGTTTTGGGAAGGGATTCCTGCTCTCCTCCTAGTATTCCTGGAAGAAGAAGATAGGCCAAGGATCCCGAAGAGCTAGCACTCCGAGGGAGTTGATCAGAGTCGAGCCTAGGTGTGGATATCCTTTAGAGGCCAGACATGTGTGTGGCTCGAGCACCCTCCTCCTTCTTCAGCACTTCCACTGCTTCTCTCTTGGTATAAAGGTATGGTACTTTTATATTTGTTGTTTCTCTTATTTTGATGTTATATGCATGCTAGATCTTTTTGCGGGCAGATCGGTAGATCATTTAGATCTATCTACTGAGCCTTCCGCTATGCATGCTTTAAAAATATTTTAAAATGCATATCTTTCTGTAAAGTTTTCTTGCATATTGTATGCTAGATTTAGATGCTTTTCACCTTCAGGCTGCCCTAGAGCCTTTGCCGACCAGAGTCAGACTTTTGAAAGTGGGCTGTCCTAAAGTCTTTGCTGACCGGAGTCGTACTTTGGCCTTTGTTGATAATATCTGCGAAGGCTGTCTACATTCCATGGATGCGCCACTTGCCATCCGTCCAAATGCTCGAGTTGGTAAGTACCAACCCGAACCTCTTCATCACTCGATAAGGGCCCTCCCAATTGGGAAGGAGTTTTCCTTGCTCGATCATTCTTAAGACTTCCGCCCTTCACAAAACCAGGTCCCCAACCCGGAAAGTTCGAGCCTTGACTCGAGAATTGCAGTACTTGGCCATCTTTTGGCGGTATGTCACCATCTTCAAACTTGCATGGAGTCTGGTTTCTTCAAGTAAATCTAGGTCAGCCCTCCTCTGTTCTCAGTTGGTTGGTTCGGCAAAATGATCAATCCACAGAGATTGTAAGGAAATTTCTATAGGAATGACCGCTTCACTTCCGTAAGTCAGTTTGAATGGAATCTCCCCAGTCACCACTCGGGAGGTCGTCCAATAAGCTCAGAGTACTGAATAAAGCTCTTCTGTCCAAAGTCCTTTGGAGTCATTCAGTCGGGTCTTCAATCCATGTAGGATTGTCTGATTGGTGACTTCGGCTTCTCCGTTGGACTGGGGATGACCGATCGATGTTAGCCGATGGAAAATATGATATTGCTGGCAGAAGTCCCAAAACTTGGGATTGTCGAACTGTCTCCCATTATCGATAATGATCATCTGCAGGATGTCAAACTGGAAGATGATGCAGTTTCGGACAAAGCTCTATACTTTAGATTCTATAATTTGTGCTAGCGGCTCAGCCTCTACCCATTTGGTGAAGTAATCAATGGCTACAATCAAAAATTTTCGCTGGCCGGATGCTGGGGGAACGGTCCTAGAATGTCCATCCCCCATTGTGTGAATGGCCAAGGTGCGGTGAGTGGAATTAGCTGACTGGCCGGCCTTCTTTGAATGTTGGAGTACCTCTAACATGCATCGCACTTTCTGACGAAGTCTGACGCATC
Source organism: Areca catechu (assembly GCA_021397845.1). NCBI lineage: Eukaryota > Viridiplantae > Streptophyta > Magnoliopsida > Arecales > Arecaceae > Areca > Areca catechu. Next base: position 153,785,085 of record CM038052.1, read on the forward strand.
CCTCTGGATGGTCGGCCAATAATATCCCTATCGGATGATCTTGTAAGCCAGGGATCTTCCTCCCAAGTGGTCGCCGTAGATGCCTTCGTATACTTCTCTGAGTGCATAGTCAGCGTCAATCGGCCCCAAGCACTTCAACAATGGCTGTGAGAACAATCGTTTGTAAAGAGTGCCATCATGGATGACATAGTTTGAAGCTGTCCAGCATACACACTTTGCTTTGATCAGATCTTCCAGTAGAATCCCTTTGACAAGGAATATAAGAATTGGGTCCATCTAAGAGGGTTCTTGCTCAACTTGGTGGACTTCTATCAGATCTTCAGCTATACTTGGATGCTGTAGGTACTCCACGAAGGTCTGGTCGGAGGTGTTGGTCATGGCCATAGCCAACCATGACAAAGCATCCGCCCGGGAGTTTTGCAATCGAAATATATGTAGAATTTTGAAAAATTTAAGCCGAGACACGTGGCTTTGTACCTTGCTCAAGTACTTGGCCAGGGTCGAATCTCTCATCTCGAATTCTCCCTTCACCTGATTTACCACCAGTTGAGAGTCAGAGAATGCCCTAATTTGGTTGATGCCCAACTCATTGGCTTTTCTTAGTCCTGTAAGGAGGGCTTCATATTCTGCATGGTTATTGGATACCTAAAATGTAAAGTGCAAGGCATACTCCAAGCTCTATCCATCGGAGTCGGCTAGGATCAGATCCACTCCACAACCTGCAAGGTTGGACGCTCCGTCCACGTGGAGGGTCCAAGCGGGTTCCGCCTCTCTAATGGCATTATCTGCAGGTGCATCAGCCGCTTGCGGGGGTACCTCCTGTTTCCAGGTACATTCTATAATGAAGTCAGCAATTACCTAAGCCTTCAAGACCGATCGAGATTTGAATGAGATGTCAAATTTGCCAAGCTTGATGACCCACTTAGCAAGCCGACCGGATGTGTCTGGGCTCCTGAGAATCGCCTTGAGAGGTTGGTCGGACAAGATGACAATCGAATGTGCTTAAAAGTAGGGTCGTAGGCTCACATGGAGGAGTTCTACACTGTGACCTTGACATCCACGGAGATCTGGGGTTCCGGCATTGCTCCTATAGTGCCTCGAAGGGTTTTTGTTTCTTGGGAGCCCCCCCTCCGTTTTATGTCAAGGTCAATTTTGACGGGAGTGTCAAAGGTCCTGATGGTGATGCGGCATTTGTGATTCGAAGTTCGAGCCTTGATATCATGCAGCTGGGGGCTATCATCTGGTTGAGTCTTTGACTATTCAGGCTGAGCTTACAGCTGCTTGGGCTGGGATTCAGTATGCATGTCACTATCTTAGGACTGAGCATTTGATTATCGAGAGGGACTCTGCTACTGTGATATCATGGATCAAGGGGGCGGCGAATTATGCTTCTGCTCATCCCTTGATTCGGGATATCATGCTCTGGTTGCAGGGGTGTTCCTCAGTTGTGGTCAGGCACATCTACAGGGAGGCCAATTCAGCTGCAGACTGGGTGGCCTCCTTCGTCACTGCTCATTCAGGATTGATGTTATGGATCGGGTTGGTTGATTCGCTAGTGGGTTTCTGGGATTGTATTTTTTCTGACTTCTTTAGATGTATTCATTCCAGGACTGTTGAGTGAAGCATCCGCCTTACCAAAAAAAAAAGTAGGGCCATAATCACTTGGCTGTTATGACTAAGGAATAGACAAGCTTCTATATCTTAGGGTATCTTGCTTCGGCATCATGGAGAACTTTGTTGATGTAGTAGACAGGCCTTTGCTGACTGCCTTCCCCAACTCGAACGAGGATGGAGCTTACCGCCTCGTCCGATGCCGACAGGTACAAATATAATGGCTCTACCTCTATCGGCTTGGCCAACAATGGAGAGTTCTTCAGATAATCTTTCAAAGCTTCAAAAGCTGACCGACACTCGTTGGTCCAATGGAAGCGGTTCAACCAGCAGAGGGTCTTGAAGAAAGGTAGGGACTTCTCAGCTGACCGAGAAATAAAATAGCTGAGAGAGGCTATTCGGTCTGTAAGTTCTTGCACTTGTTTCTTATTGGTCGGATGCCCTATGTCAATAACAACTTTGATCTTGTCGGGGTTGACTTCAATTCCTTTTTGTGTGACCAAGAAGCCAAGGAACTTTTTGGAAGTCACCCCGAAAGTGCACTTGGCAGGATTCAGCTTCATCCGATGACGTCTCAGTGCGTCAAAGGATTCTTGCAAGTCTCTGATGTGATCGGCATTATGGAGGCTCTGACTATCATATCATCAACATACGCCTCCATGTTTCTTCCGAGCTACCCTTCGAAGACCCAGTTGATCAGCCTTTGGAAAGCAGCACTGGCATTCTTCAGGCCGAAGGGCATCATTTTGTAGCAATACAGTCCTTTGTCGGTGACAAAGACTGTCTTATCTTCATCTTTCGGATGCATCTTGATTTGGTTGTAGCTGGAGAAGGCATCCATGAAGCTTAAAAGCTGATGGCCGGCTGTGGCATCCACCAGTTGGTCGATCTTCGACAAGGGAAAAGCTGTCCTTCGGACAAGCCTTGTTGAGGTCGGTGTAATCCACACATATCCTTCATTTTTTATTAGCCTTCTTCACCATTACGACATTCGCCAGCCAATCGAAATAATGGGCCTCTCTGATGAAGCCGACATCAGAGAGCTTCTTGACCTCCTCGTCAATTACCCTCTGTCTTTCAGGAGCAAAGCTCCTCTTCTTCTGTCTGACAGGTCTATAGGTCGGATCTACTTTAAGCTAGTGAGTTATGACTTCTGACGGAATGCCTGGCATGTCCGACGCCGACCAAGCGAAGACATTGGCATTGTCTCGCAAAAAGCCGATCAGCTCTGACCTGACCTCTTCATTGAGAGTGCTCCCAATTTGGAGGACCTTGGTGGGATTGTCTTCCCGAAGGGGAATGAACAAAATCCTTTCGACTGGTTGGCCGTCAGCTTCGGCCCTAGGGTCAAGCTGCTCTAGAGTGGAATGATCATCCGACTACCTGTCTTGGATAGTTAAGCATTGTCTGGGCATCCTACGGTCTTCCCTCATAACTCCGACTCCATCCCGATTCAAAAATTTTGCCAGCAGATGGTAGGTAGAGATGATGGCCTGGAACTTATTGAGGACCAGTCGACCCAAAATTGCATTATAAGCCGAGGTCGTACGTACGACCACAAAGTTGATGGGGAGAGTCTTCTGAAAAGGCTTCGTCCCGATGGTCACGGGTAGAGTTATCTCTCGCTCAACTCCGACGGAGTTTCTCCCAAAGCCCGTCAACGGCATAGGGGACTCTTGCAGTCTTGACCTGGACAGGTTCATTCTAACAAAGGCATCGTATAACAATACTTCTGTAGAGCTTCCATTATCAATAAGGATCCGCTTTATATCATAGTTGGCAATCACTGCCAACACAACTACAGGGTCATTCCCAGAAATGTGGGATTCTAGGAGGTCTTCATCGGAGAAACTAATTACATTAGAATCCCTTGATCTCTTCACAATGTCCTAGTCTTCATCATATCACCAATCGGACCGACAGTGCAGCATGCCAACATTCCCATCGATCGGATGCTGGTTGGGTAGCTCTGTCTCCTCTGAAGGGTCTCTAGCAGTCGAAGCTTCAGCCCGATCCCTCCGGGTCGGACGTATTTATGCAGGTACCCTCTCTTGATGAGGTCTTCAATTGCATCCTTCAGTTAGAGGCAGTCTTCGATGTTGTGTCCATGGTCCCGATGGAACCGACAGTACTTGTCTCTGTTTCTGGATGCAGAGGGGCCCCTCATCGGACGAGGCCTTTGCAGAAAGGTCTCGTTCTCAATTTCCAAGAGGATCTTCTCCCTCGGAGGGAAGAGGGGTGCAAAAGTTTCGAACCTCCTGGGAAAGTCCTTTGGCTTTGGGCTGCGGTGTCGGGCCGAGTTATTGCCATCGCTGGGAGGTCGAACTTTGGGAGCCTTATCACTCCGCTTCCTGGGTGTTGACCTCCCTTCAGCCTGGCGTTGGCTTGCTGCCTGCTCTTTTTCCAGGGCATACTTTTGCGCCCGGGCCAGCAGCTCGGAGTAGCTTGTCGGGAACTTCTTGTCCAGGGAGAATGTGAGCCTGGATGAACATAGCCCTCTCTTGAAAGCCGACATAGCTACGTCTTCATTCAGATCTGGGATCTCCATAGCCGCTGAGTTGAAACGGGCCATGTAGTCTTGAAGGGTCTTTTCCTCTTTTTGCAGCATGAGGAAGAGGCAGTTGGTATTCCTCGATGTCCGACTGCAAGTCCTGAAAAGGAAGAGAAAGAGTTTTTCAAGCTGAGGGAAGGAGTGGATCGTACCTGGTTGGATGGCGGAGAACCACATCCATACGGCCTTCTTGAATGTCATGGAGAATGCAGTGCAGTGGAGGGCGTCGGAGGCGCCTTGCACCATCATGTGGGCCTTGTAGGTGCCTAGGTGATACAGCGGGTCGGTGGTGCTGTCGTAGGCATCCACCTGAGAAATTTTAAAATGATGGGGAATAGGCTCTCCCTTGATTTCAACAGAGAAAGGAGGGCGGGAATCATACACCTGCCCTCCGTCGGCTTTTTGCTGATCTACTAGTACAGCGATCTGCCCCTCCATGCGCTGGAGTTTGGTATTGTAGTCTCTCGGGTCCTCACTGCGGTACTGGTCACCGTCTGGGACTGAGTTAGTGGAAGAGGGTGAGGCGGACCTCACTCTCTTCCCATTAACATGAGCCCTTTGTGACCTTCAGGGCTCTGGAGCAAAATAAGAATGAGGCTGAGGGTCTTCACGCCATCAACTTCCCTCAGCAGGGGGTCGATGACTGGTTTGGAACGTAGCAGGCGGCTGCTGCCTGTCATTGGTTGTGTCCTGAAGGTTCTGAACCACAGCAGCGAGGGTGTCAATGCGGTTCAACAAGGTCTGGAACTGCTGCTATCCCAGAGCAATAGTGGGTTCGACGATGTCATTCTCCCTGAGAGGCACTTCCGATCTGGATGGGAGTGACCTCTCCTGGCGGAGGTGTTTTGGGCTCTTCCCTTTGCCATTGCTTTAGTTAGTAGATGGACTCCTCCTTTTAGAGAAGGAAAAACAGGCCCTTCCTCTAGCGCCAATCTATTGCTGCAACTTCTCCCGAACCGGGCTCAGACGGCTTGACTGGAGCGCTCCTCTCCCGGTTCCTGCTAAAAAGTCTCCAAGGACCGGTGGTGTTTCGGCGGGAGACACTCCGATGCCTAAGTTAGCGGGAGCTTGAGGGCAACATAATGGATGAATCAAATGGAGATAAGCATATGGAGCAGGAAGAGAGTCCTTGCCTCTAGAGTCCCCCGGTTCACCTTATATAGGTGTTGAATAGTACCAAAATCTGTTACGGGTGAAGTCAGAAAAGACTGATCTGCCCTAGGAGAATCTAGAGAGTGGCCACGTGGCGCCAGGATAAGGCGACATCATGGGAGTGGTGGAGTAGTGGAGCTGATGTGGTAGGGTTCTGTTGTAACAGAATTTCGGTATCAGCTGGAAGAGGCTTCTGGAGTCTCCTGGATTATCTTTAAAGTAGCCTTTCGAGAGTGGGTCGGTTGGACCTCCGATGGAGTGTGTCCGTCGGTCCTTCAGCAGGAGCGGGTCAGTCGGACCTCAGCAGAAGTGGGTCATTCGAACCTGACTTCAGTGGGTCGGTCGGACCTCCGATGGAGTGCGTCCATCGGACCTCTAGCAGGAGCGGGTCAACTGGACCTCAGCAGAAGTGAGTCATTCAGACCTCGACTTCGGTGGGTCAGTCGGACCTCCGATGGAGTGCATTCGTCGGACCTTCAGCAGGAGCGGGTCAGCCAGACTTCAGCAAAAGTGGGTCGTTCGGACCTCGACTTCAGTAGGTCGGTCAGACCTCAGCAAGAGTAGCGGTCCAGTTCGATGGTGAGCCGGTTGGGTATAACAAAAACATTAAGAAATAATTGCAACATTCCACCATTTCTCCCTTGGGATGATCACACTACCATGGTCGAGGATGAGAAGGAATTCTGGTTCGACCCACTGCACTGCAGAAGCGAAGGTTCTTCTCGCTGACCTCGTCCACCATTCTCTACCATCAGATCACCGGAGAGTAGTAATCCACGTCATCAAGGAAGCCAAAGCTCCCTAACCCTTACATGTGCATCCCAACTTGTCAGATCCAATGGTATTTTGGCCATTACACAAAATAACCTTCCCTTCAATACATCGTGAAATCTCGCAAACATTCTCTCATCTGTATCCTTATTCTTATGACACCCAGAATTAACGGTCTGTCCCCTTTCACTCGAAAGATCAACATCGAAGGTATTCCAATCCCTATAGGCGGCATTTCAAATTCAAATTTCTTCACAATGCTAGTCCCAAAACGGTCATTATCGCGGACAGAGCTATTATCTAACTTACCCACCACACCCAACACTGTAACAGAAATCTCTTCCAGCCACCCCCCTCATCAAGCCAATTTCTTCCTATCAAGAAGTAACGCTGGTCCACAAAATATTTTCAGAACTGGAAAATGCTCTAAAAGGCACAGCCAACTCCCTGGTTAATATTCATGCATCACCAAAGAAGTCATTTAGCTTAGATTTTAGCAACGAGAGAAGTGCGCGCATTAGGAGCAAGAAAGCGAAAGCACTTGACATTGACTCAGACAACCTCACCGATCGGGATGTCCTCTTTATCAACTCTTTGACGACAAGTGATATAGCTAAACTGGGAAGCAAGTGTGGTGTACTTTTCCCTGCAAACACTCTGGAAGACGCTGCATCCAAGTTAAAATCCATGGAACTGACCCGTTGTAGACCACAGTCGGTAGTAGCAATGCAGGCTGAGGGAGTCTAACAACTTCTGAAGAGACTCCGTCTAATCCAAGCCTCAATTTTGGTCTAAGGATCTCGGTATAGTGCACCACCACTCTGATGAAAAACATAAAGTATCTTCTGTCTAGCCCCCTCCATGTTCGGAGATATAGTAGGTGATCATTTTGTTCTTAAAAGAACTGTAAGATGGAACATGAAATGTCTGTGGTTTGGATTTTATCAATGCTCTATGCTCCACACCTCGTCACCACACATTGTACAGACTGTTAAGTTATCGCCCTATCATCAATGATAATTCAATGTTGGAATGTCCATGGCCTAGGTAAAGCATCCAAAAGGAAGCTAGCTAGTATAATGTGTTGAGACACCTAAGCACTGATCTCAGTTGGTGGGAGATCCGGATTAGCACCTGTACATAGCGAAAACAGCGAGGGAGAAATCAAGAACCAACTTTCTTGATCAAAAACTAGCAACAACTTATTCTTGGATTCAATATCATATAACAAAGGAGATATAGAGAAGAAATGTAGGAGAAAAAAAGATATTGTGTTCCTTTGGAGAAGAACCTCGTTACAAAACAAGAACCGGGACACGGGCCTCCTCTCACAAACCCAAGAAAAAGCCCCACCTGCGGATAATAACTCAATGCAGGTTCTCTTCTCCAAAGGCCCGTGGAACACCCCACGGCATCAAACCCTCCAAGTGATATCTCCCTTATGTGCGTCTCTTTGCAAGCCCAAGCCAAGACCGTGCCTCCTCTCACCGGAAAGAGCTCTACCTGCAGACTACCTCACACAGGATTCTCTCACAGCCAAGTCTCCCATGCGAAAAGTCCCTCCACGTGGTCTAGCCCCAAAGGGGGGCGCTACAAGATCAGCCCTTCACTGTCTTCCCATGACCGTGAGGTGTCTTCACGCTCTAAGCCTTGGTTGGCCTCTCTACAAACCGAGAGACCCCAAAGGGGTCGGCCCCTCTTGGATGCTTCTCCAAGTTCAAGCAAGCCCCCTCTTCTCATAGAAGAGTAGGCAATGAAATCCTCCTCAAGTTGAGCATCAACCATCTTGGACTTCTTGGACTCATCTTGGGCTAACAACTTCTTGAATCTATTAGGACTCAATCACATGGACGGTTAGGACTTGTCATGGGCCAATAACAAACTGATTAGAACACCTCACATAGTTGGGATTCCTAAGTGGTTACAGTCAACCAACTAACTAACCAACTGGCTAACCTCCTAACCAACTTAAAAACCTGGAGCCAACCCCATAACCCAATTGGGTTATGTTACAATCTCTCAAAAAACTCCCTCCAACAAATCAATGTGAGAAAACTCTCAATCCTGGGTCAAGCCTCCTGACCTAACATGACTCTGGGGCCCTCCTGGAACACCTCTAAGACCTTTGGAATACCTCTAGAACAGCTTGGGACATACCCCCAAGCTCTAGGGATCTCCTTCAGCATCCTTGCCATGGTCTCCCAAGTCTCTCCAAGGCTTGGAAGCACCATGCAAAACCCTACAATCTCCACCTTGATGCCCCCAAGTCTTGACAAACCTGGCAATATCCTCTTGCATAACCCTGCTGTAACTGCGTGTTCTAACAACTCCTTATGCGGACCTCCTTGCCTCTGCCAACACCCTTCAGCTGCTGAGCTCACCTGGAGGCCTTTGGGATGATCGCCTCCATAGCTGAAGATCCTTGCTTGTATCCTTGGCACCATGATTGTAGCCTTCCTTCTGCCTAACAACTGCATCGACTTTTCCTTGGACTTCCCTGGAGAGACCATAGCGAACCTGAGCCAGGACTCGCTGTAACTGGAGGTCTACCTGATACCATCTCCTCAGAGCCATTCCAATCTCTACACACTCTACTCCACCTGGCTAAGTGCACCCCTAGCACTTGTGCTAGGATATAGCCAGTATCTCTGCACCTTTTGCTCTGAACTCGTGTCTAATCCTGCTCCACCGGTGAAGCCACCTCTCCCCAGTGCTCCACCTGAAACTAAAGTCCACTGATGCCACAGAAATAAATCTCGAGGCCAGCCACTCAATGTTGCCCTGCTAAGCCTACCGCTGCACCTCATACCCGGTCGCTACCTCCTCGGATCCTTCACAACCCACAAACCTCTCCAAGATCATTTTGGATACACTACATCCTGTAGAATCCTCTGAAACCCAGGAGCTCATCCCAACTCCTCTAACGCAATGACTGAACATAGCAACCATCTCCATAGGCTGCTCCATCATGTCGTAGCCTATCTCCCGGCTGCATGATATCCCTGGCACTCCCTGAGACCTGTCCCAATGGCCTCCCTGAGCTACCATCTCCATCAGCTCCAGTCTCTATCCCTAGGGCTAATCCTGCCATACAAGGACACTCCCGATTGCCCGATACCCCCAGCGCTCCCTGAGATTGTCCCCTATCTCCCTGAACTGCCTCTGGCATCGTCTTTGCTAATGTACTCTGGTAAACTTGAGAAATCCAGGCTTTTCCTTTCTCCAACTCTGACAAGCTCTGCATTACCATTTGCACCCTTCCTGCTATCTCTAGAGCTAACATCTTCCCGTCGAAGCCACCTGGCCTTCCCAGCTGGAACATCAACCCATGCTCCACAGTTCCTGAGTCTCGTGCTACACCGCACTCCTGACCTCGAACTGATGTCTTCCTGCTCTATCCCGTGACTGTAACACCAACCCGTGCTTCCATAGTATACCCAGACAGTTGTGCAAACGTAATGCCAATGTCAGACCTTTTCTCTATTGAATCCTCAAACCCCGCTCTGATACCAGTTGTTGAGATTCCTAGGCACTGATCCCAGTTGGTAGGAGATCCAGATCAGTGCCTGAAACTATTTCAAGGAAGAAATCAAGAACCAACCTTCTTGATCAAGAACCAGCAACAACTTGTTCTTGGATTCAATATTATGCAACAAAGAAGATATAGAGAATAGATGTAGAAGAAAAAGAGAGATTGTGTTCCTTTGGAGAAGAACTTTGTTACAAAACAAGAACCGAAACACGGGCCTCCTCTCACAAACCCGAGAAGAAGCCCCACCTGCGGACAATACCTCAGTACAGGTTCTCCTCTCCAAAGCCTCGTGGAACACCCCACGGTACCAAGCCCTCCACATGATATCTCCCTCACGTGCGCCTCTCTGCAAGCCTAAGCCAAGACCGTGCCTCCTCTCACCGGAAAGAGCTCCACCTGCAGACTACCTCACGCAGGATCCTCTCACGGCCAAGTCCCCCACGTGGAAAGTCCCTCTACGTGGTCTCGCCCCAAAGGGGGGTGCTCCAAGATCAACCCCTCACGGTCTTCTCATGATCATGAGGTGTCTTCATGCTCCAAGCCTTGGTCGGCCTCTCTGCAAACCGAGAGACCCTAAAGGGGTTAACCCCTCTTGGATGCAAGCCCAAGCCAAGACCGTGCCTCCTCTAACCGGAAAGAGCTCCACCTGCGGACTACCTCATGCAGGATCCTCTCACGGCCAAGTCCCCTATGCGGAAAGTCCCTCCACGTGGTCTCGCCCCAAAGGGGGGCGCTCCAAGATCAGCCCCTCACAATCTTCTCATGACCGTGAGGTGTCTTTACGATCCAAGCCTTGGTCGGCCTCTCTGCAAATCGAGAGACCCCAAAGGGGTCGGCCCTTCTTGGATGCTCGTCCAAGTTCATGCAAGCCCCCTCTTCTTATAGAAGAGTGGGTGATGAAATCCTCCTCAAGTTGGGCGTCAACCATCTTGGACTTCTTGAACTCATCTTAGGCTAACAACTTCCTGAATCTGTTAGGACTCAATCACATGGACGGTTAGGACTTGTCATGGGCCAATAACAAACTGATTATGACACCTTATATGGTTAAGATTTCTAATTGGTTATAACCAACCAACTGGCTAACCTCCTAACCAACTTAACAAACCTAGATCCAACCCCATAACCCAATTAGGTTATATTACAATCTCTCAAAAAACTTTCCCCCAACAAATCAATGTGAGAAAATTCTCTACCCTAGGTCAAGCCCCCTGATCCAACATGACTCTGGGGCCCTCCTGGAACACCTACAGAACAGCTTGGGATACGTCTCCAAGCTCCAGGGATCGCCTTCAACATCCCTACCATGATCTTCCAAGACTCTCCAAGGCTTGGGAGCACCATGCAAAACCTTACAAAATTCTCCATCCAAGACTCCTCATGCAACATCGTTTGCCTATAAGAAACAAAACTACAAATATTTAATCTCCAATTGCTTAAATCTTCTTATGGGAAGGACTTCAACTGTTGGGACAATAAAGCATCAATTGGATCTAGAGGTGGATTGCTCACCACCTGGAAAAGTTCCCACTTCACCGGTGTCCCCTTCCACAAAGGAAAATTCAGCATTACTACACACATTATGAAATTAGATCACAACGGTGTCCTTCAATGGCCGATCACCAATATTTTCGGCCTTACATCCCGATAGGAACAGAAGTCATTCTTCAACAAACTTCTGTTATCAAGAAAACAGTACAGATCCCCTAGATTATCATCAGTGTTTTCAATGCCACACATCACCCCGAGGATAGACTGGGCCAGCAGAGCTCCTCTTCAGCCTGCCTGGCCTTCAATAAAAGTTCTTATTGTCTTAAAAGTTATTAAAATAAATCCTTCCAATGGTAGGTTTTCTTGGTCGCACTTTAAAGTCTCTCCTAGTCTGGCAAGGCTGGACAGGTGCTTCGTAAACCTAATTTGAATTTGGCGCACTATATATCCAATAACTACTTACACCTTCCTCTCAAGGGTTACTTCAGACCACAATCCACTCAAGATCGAAGTGCTACAACACCAAAAGCTAGGAAAGGGAACAATCAAGCCTTTCAGATTTGAAAATCTATGGTACTCATACCCAGACCTAGAATCCATTGCCACTCATGGACCAAGGACACTTGTCTCAAAGACGGAAAGACCCCACAGGAATCTTAGTCTAGAAGCTAAGAACGCTCATGGCAGAACTTGAAGTTTCGAGGAAAACAGTCATGGGAAACATCTTTCAAAGGGAAGAAGATTTGATCAACAATATACGAGCACTGGATATAAAAGAAGAAGATGCCGGCCTCTCGCTGGAAGAGTGCGAGCATCGTTCTCTCCTGAAACTTAAACTAGAGGATACGATCTCATAGGAAGAAACCTACTGGAGGCAACGATCGCGTGTTCAGTAGATAAAAGACAGAGATTATAACCCAAAGTTCTTTCCATTACAGCAAGCAACAGGAAAAGGAAGAATGATACCTTAGAAATTTACATCAATGGACAACCAGTTTCAGATCAGTAGAGAATACAGAAGGAATTTTTATCTTATTTCAAAAACTTACTGGGAACAGCAATCCGAAGCTCTATGAACCAGACTGGGACAAACTCTATCCAGAGGCGCCAGTAAATCTAAAATCTCTTGACACTACATTCATTGAGGAAGAAATACATCATGCTCTGAGTTCGATGTCCAAGGATAAGGCCCCCGGGCCTAATGGGTTTTCCATTTCTTTCTATCATCGGTTTTGGGATATCATTAAAACAAACATCCTGAAGCTGTTTAGAGACCTGGGTGCGGGTAACACTAACATCTATAATTAAACTTTACCCATATTGTCCTAATCCCAAACAAATCAAAGAGACCAACCATGAAAGATTACAGACCAATTAGCTTGGAGCATGCCATTATAAAATTCATCTTAAAAGTTCTGTCAGCCAGATTCAGCAAAGTCATGGAATCCCTGATAAGATCTTCCCAATGAACATTCATCGAAGGTCGCCAAATCTTCGAAAGTTATGCTTTGATCTCCAAGATCACTAACCTGATTATTAAGTCAAAGAAACGGGGAGTGATGCTCAAAATAGACTTCAAATAAGCATTTGATAGCATCTCTTGGGACTTCCTGCTCGCACTACTACAAAAAACAGGTGTGGGTCCTGTTGCTATGCTCACCCCTGGACCGAGCTCTGCCTACTGCACAGGAAAACTCCTCGGCCGGCCAACTTGCAAAAGGTCCCCTGGGCGTCGGAGATGCTCCGGCGGGGGACACTCCGATGCTTAAGTTAGCGAGGGGTTTGGAGCAACAGAATGGAGAGAGTCAAAGAAAAGCGCAGAGTGGAAGAGAAAGAGCCTCTTACCCCCGTGGAGGTCCCCTGAGCATCTTTTATGGGCATGAGATACTGCCAAAATTCGTTAGATGGCAGAGATGAAGTTCCGGATCTGCCCCCGGGAGGATCAAAAGAGATGGCCAGGTGGCACAGGGTCGTGGCCACGTCGAGGAATCCGTTGCAACAGAATTCCGACACCAGCTGGAGAGAATCTTCCGGAACCCTCAGGCATTCTCCCAAACGTCGATCAAGTTGGTCGGTCTCTTGGTTGGTCGGCCCTTAGGTGGTCAGCTTCCCTAAGGTCGGCTTCCCTGGGACATAGTCCAATGGCCGATCGGCTTGTGGGCCCTCAGTGGGGATGCATCCGGGCCTCCGAGGGAGCGGACCGGCGGGGGCTTCAATCAGCCTCAACCAGCCGGGTCCGGCTCAATCTCGGGTCCGACCGGGCATATATAACAGTTGCCCCCCTACTGTTGAGCTTTGAGGAGGCACATGACCTCGAAGTGCAGCAGCATAATTCTCGGTGCAGATCGCACCCATACGGGCCTGATCCGGAATCGTCGCGACGGGATGCTTCAAATCTTCCCACGATCAGCCTCCTGGATAGATGTCGGCCCCTCATTTGGGGGGCCGAGGGTTGCAATTAATGGCGGAAGGATGTCATTACGAATGTCAGGCGTGCAGAGGCGCTGGCGAAAATGAGGAGACACGCCGCACCAGGTGGCTGCATCCGGGTGGTCGGCTTCAACTTCCAGACAGCTTCTTTACCGTTGGTTCGGCTTGCACACAGATTGCCGCTTGCCATCAACCCGTTGCCTCAATTTCGGGAAACATGGACGGACTCGTCTCCTGATGGGATGGTTGAAACGCCTGCTAAGAATGAAGAGATGCCTCCCAGAAAACTATAAAAGGAGGGGCAGCATGCTGCGGGAAGGTTTGCTGGCTGTATCTATACTCTGCGAGAGAGAGCTCCTTCTTCCCCCGCGAGACCTGGTTCTTAGGGGGTCGTCTTCAGGTTAGCTCCTAAGTCTTTCTTCTTCTTCATTATTAATGGCGACCGCTAGTAGGGGCCCCATCAAGCGAACTAGGCAACCAGGGTCGAGCGAGATCCCATCGTCCATGACCCGAGAGCGAGTCGAGAACCTTAGAGCAGTTTATGGGATCCCCACCACTCTGCACCTAACATTGCCGGGCCGAGAGGGTAGAGTGAACAACCCATTAGGACCGGGAACTTTACCGATGTACGAGTCCCACCTCAAGGCCGGCCTAAGGTTCCCGCTGCATCCCTTCTTTGTAGAGGTCTTCCGACATTATAGGGTAACCCCGGCACAGCTGACTCCGAATAGCATTCGGATCATCTGTTGCTTCATGGTATTGTGTCATAGGGCCGGACTCGAATTTGGGTTACCCCTCTTCGGCAACTTTTTCCTCTTGAAAAATGACTTTAGGAGCCAGGAATGGTGGATGTTCAGTCCTCATCCCGGCCGAAAAATCCTAAAGTGTCTTCCATCGACCATCCATGGGTGGAAGGCCCGGTTTTTCTTTGTGAGTAGTCTTTAGCCTTGGGGGTTCGAGCCCTTGTGGAGGGAGCCATGGGCGAGACTCCGAGAGGGGAGGTCGATCCTGATGGCCGACCAAGCCAGTTACAATGAACTCAATGGAGCTGGTCCGACTGTGGCATTTGTGCTGCTGGCCGAAGACCGCCTTCACCGGGCAGGAATTAGCTCCCAGAGATTCTTAGGCAAGGGTCGATCTCCTTTCTCACAGCTCGCCCCTCTATCTCCGTCGCTATTTTTATCTTTGACTAACCCTGACCTTCTTTGCAACAGGAAGAGGGATGAGGAAGATAGATAAATCAAAGGTTGTTCAGCGGGCGGTGCGAAAAAGGTCTGCCCCAGAGTCAGCTCCAACGCAGATGGCCGAGAGACAAAGAAGAAGCGGGAGGAGAGACCGCCAGCACCAGTTGTGGAAGTGGAGTCCGACCAGGATGACGCCCCCTCACGGAGGTACTGGCCACGAAGGCATCCGGGACGCCCGGGGCTCCATCCGTTGTTGGGGAGTTGGCCGTCCCACAGGAACAGGAGCAATCGGACCTACCTGGTACAACGGCTGTGCCAGCCTCTGAGCCTGTTGGTCCAGATACAGCAGGGCCTTCACGGGGCAAAGGGAAAGGAGTGGCTGTAGAAGAGGCTAATGAGGAGGGAGCCGAAGAGGAGTCTGATGATGAAGTCCGCCCGGAGGGGTTCCAGCATTGGAATGCTCTGGAGCACCCCTGGAGAGCGCGGAGCCTGCTCAGGGGGGCGATGGCTGACTTCGACTAGGAGCGGTCGATTCAGAGAAACCTGAGTGATGTGGCGGTGGGGTCCTACCACAATCTCATGAGGGTAAGGCACTTCAATTAACCCTTTGCAACTTGTTCGATTCCTTGCCCCCCCTTTCCTTCTTCTTTCGGCTCTAACTTAGTCTTGTGTCCGTAGCTCCTCTACGACATTTCTTTGATGGATGATGGTATAGGCCAAGTAATCCACTCAGCCAAAATCTTTGCCAAAAGGGTGCAGGAGCTGGAGGCCACCCAAGCTGCTGTGGAGGCCACCCAGGCCACCTTGGAGGCGTCCCTGAAATCGGCAGAGGAGAAGTCATCGGTCACTCAAGCAGAGGCCGAATCATCGAAGAAGGCCCTGAAAGAGGCAGAGGGCTACTGGCCGACCGGGAGGCCAGACTGAAGAAGAGAAAGGTAAAAGTGGCCTCCCTCAAACGCAGGTTGCAAGAGGAGGAGGGTCAATTTTCAGAGGCCGACAAGAGAGCCCAGGCCGAAAAGGCCATGGTGGTGCAGCTAGCCGCCCAACTTGAGGAGGTCAGGGAGCAAGCCATGAGGCAGGTCCAGGATGCAGTAGCAACATATAAGGACTCCTCCGCCTTCGATGAGGAGGTCGAAGAAGCAGCGTCGGACTTCTACCGGGAGGGCTACAATGACTACTTAAAGAAGGTGGCCCTCCTTTTCCCGGAGTTGGACCTGTCGAGTGCAGAGCTGAAAGGGCCTGCAGAAGAGGGAGAGCCCCAAGGCGAAGGGGAGGTGGAGGACGCCAAGGCTGAAGTAGAGATAGCGGGCATCCCGGTCGAGTCTTCTACTGCTGCAGTCTCGGCTATCCCTCTGGTTGTAGCGGACAGGGCCAAAGTTGAGGCCCCTGATGCACCTTCTTTGGATCCGACCTAAGGGGTTTGTAAAGGTCCGACCCACCTTTTGTAAGTGCCCATTTTTGAATGTAATGAAAAATCTTACCTTTGTTTTATGTACGCATGTGTTGGGTTTGATGCTTTCTCAAAATTATTCTAAGTCTTGTTAGTCGGCTTCTCTGTGCCATAAGTTACTTCCCTTTCCTCTGAAATTTCTCCAAGTATTTTTGGTCGGCTTTTCTGTGCCGCGGGTCACTCACTTTTCCTCTGAAATTTTTCCAAGTGATCTCGGTCGACTTTTCGAAGTCTGAATCAGGAAGGTTGGCAACTTGTTTAGTTCAGATTCATGAACCAGGAGATTCACTCCTGGCTTGCTTCGTCAGGTGAGTCAGGTTTGCCATCTGTTCATCCGTGATCCCACATGGGCCATGCGCGGCGATCGCCGACCTGGGTTAGACTTTTGAAATAGGGTCCTAGGGCCTCTGCTGACTGGAGTCGGACTTTCAGAATGGACCGCCCTAGAGCCTCTGCCTATCGGAGTCAGACTTTCGGAATGGGCCGCCCTAGGGCCTCTACCGACCGGAGTCGGACTTTCAGAATGAACATGGAGGAAACTATAGACTTTGTTGATAGTACTTGCGAAGATTGTCTACATTCTATGGTCGTGATATTTGCTGTCCATCCAATTGCTCAAGCCGGTAGGTCCCGAGCCGATTACTTCACTGACTCGATAGGGGCCCTCCCAATTAGGAGAAAGCTTTCCTTTCTCGGTCGGTCTTGAAATCTCTGTCCTCCGCAAGACCAAGTCACCAACCTGGAAGGTTCGTGCCTTAACCCTCGAATTATAATATCGAGCCATCTTCTACTGGTAAGCTGCCATCTTCATGCTTGCTTGTAGCCTGGTCTCCTTCAGCAAATCCAGATCGGCTCTTCGTTGCTCCGAGTTGGTCGGCTCGATGAGGTGGTCAACCTGCAGAAATTGCAAAGAGATTTCTACAGGGATGACCACCTCACTCCCATAAGTCAAGTTGAATGGTGTTTCTCCGGTTGCCGTCCGAGCGGTGGTCCGATATGCCCATAATACGGAAAAAAGTTCTTTCGCCCAAAGTCCTTTGGCTTCATTCAGCCGAGTCTTCAACCCATGCAAGATCGTCCGGTTGGTGACCTCAACTTCTCCGTTAGATTGCGGGTGGTCGACCGAGGTGAGCCGATGAGAAATGTGGTATTGCTGGCAAAAATCTCGAAACCCCGAGTTATCAAATTGCCTCCCATTATCTGTGATAATAGTCCATGGGATACCAAATCTGAAGATAATGCAATTTCGGACGAAGTTCTCCACCTTGACTTCCATTATCTATGCCACCGCTTCTACCTCCACCCACTTGGTAAAGTAATCAATGGCCACGATGAGGAATTTTCGCTGGCCAGACGCTGGGGGAAAGGGTCCCAGGATGTCCATGCCCCATTGGGCAAACGGCCACTGTGCTACAAGTGGGTTCAGCTGACTGGCGGGCCTCCTCTGGACCCCTGAGTACCTTTGACACGCGTCACACTTCTGCACGAAGTCTGACGTGTCCTTCTGAATTATGGGCCAGTAATATCCCTACCGGATAATTTTGTAGGCCAGGGATCTTCCTCCAAGGTGATCGCCGCAAATGCCTTAATGGACCTCCCTGAGTGCGTAGTCCGCATCGGTCGGTCCTAAGCACTTCAACAATGGTTGTGAGAATGACCGCTTATAGAGAGTTCCGTCGAGAATGATGTATTTGGAGGCCGTCGAGCATACGCGCCTGGCTTCAACCGGGTCGTCCGAAAGGGCGCCCTGGGCCAAGTAAGTACAAATTGGGTCTATCCACAATGCCTCCTGCCCAACTTGATGGACGTCGGTCGTCTCTTCCACGATGCTTGGATGCTGCAGATGTTCCATAAAGGTTCGGTCGAAGGTGCCGACCACAGCCATAACTAGTCGTGACAGAGCATCCACCTGGGAGTTCTGTAGTTGAGGGATGTGGAGAATCTTGAAAAACTTGAGCGAAAATGCAAAGCCTCGTTCCCTGTTTAAGTACTTAGCCAAGGTAGGGTCCCTCGCTTCAAACTCGCCATTCACTTGATTGACCACCAACTGGGAATCAGAGAAGGCCCAGTTCGACTGATGCCCAACTCACCAGCTATCTTCAGCCCTGCAAGTAAAGCTTCGTACTCCACCTGGTTGTTGGAGGCTTGAAATGCAAAGTGTAGGGCGTACTCCAAACACTGTCTGTCAGAGTCGACTAAGATCAGGTACGCCCTGCATCCGACGAGGTTGGAGGCTTCGTCTACATGGAGAGTCCAAGTGGGGCGGCTTCCGGCCCCCAGGTGCACTCTGCAATAAAATCAGCAATTACCTGGGCCTTCAAGGCTGATCGGGATCGGAAGGAGATGTCAAACTCGCCTAGCCTAATGGCGCACTTAGCGAGCCGTCTAGAGGTGTCAAGACTCCGGAGGATCGCCTTGAGGGGTTGATCAGTCAGCACGACAATCGGGTGCGCCTGGAAATAGGGCTGGAGGCGCTTTGCCACCGTAACCAATGAATAAACCAGCTTTTGGACTTTAGGATACCTTGTCTCAGCATCGTGGAGGACTTTACTGATGTAATAGACTGGTTTTTGTTGGCTGTCTTCTCCCATCCGCACCAGAATGGTGTTGACGGCTTCGTCAGAGGCCGCCAGATATAGGTACAACACCTTCCCTTCCACGGGCTTGGCCAATAGTGGAGGGTTCTTCAAGTAATCCTTCAAGGCTTCGAAAGCTGACCGGCACTCGTCGGTCCACTGAAAATGGTCCTACCGGTGCAGGATTTTGAAGAAGGTTAAGGACTTCTCTGTCGATCGGGAGATGAAGCGACTGAGAGAGGCGATACGGCCCATAAGTTCTTGCACCTGCTTCTTGCTGGTCGGATGTGCCATGTCCACGATGGCCTTGATCTTCTCAGGGTTAAATTCAATCCCCCTTGGGTGACCAGGAAACCAAGGAATTTCCCAGAGGTCACCCCAAAGATGCACTTTGCAGGTTTTAACTTCATCCGATGACGTCTAAGCGCGTCAAAGGATTCCTGCAAGTCTCTGATGTGGTCGGCCCTTCGGAGGCTCTTAACAATCATGTCGTCAATGTAAGCCTCCATATTTCTTCTAAGTTGCGCTCCAAAGACTCGATTCATCAGCTGTTGGAAGGTAGCGCCCGCATTCTTTAGGTCAAAAGGTATCATCCTGTAACAATACAACCCCCTATCCGTGATGAAGGCCATCTTCTCTTCGTCTTCGGGATGCATCCTGATCTGGTTGTACCCCGAGAACGCGTCCATGAAGCTCAATAGCTGGTGACCAGCTGTGGCATCCACCAGCTGGTCAACTTTTGGTAGAGAAAAGCTGTCCTTCGGACAAGCCTTGTTGAGGTCCACGTAGTTCATGCATATCCTCCACTTTCCACTGGCCTTCTTTACCATAACAACATTAGCAACCCATTCTGGATAGTGGGATTCCTTGACAAACCCGGCGTCAAGGAGTTTTTTCACTTCTTCCTCGATGGCCTTCTACCTTTAAACAGCGAAACTTCTTTTCCTCTATCGGATAGGTTTGTATGTTGGATCCACATTTAGTTGGTGAGTAATAACGTCCGACGGGATGCCTGGCATGTCTGAGGTCGACCAGGCAAAGACATCAGCGTTGCTTCTTAAGAACCCTATCAGCTCCTGTCGGGCTTCTTCACTTAGTGTACTCCCAATTTGGAGTACCTTAGTGGGATCATCTTCTCTCAGTGGAACGAACACAACCTTTTCGATGGGCTGACCATAGTCTTTAGCTCTATCCCTGGGATCCAGTTGTTCCAGCATGGGGCGCTCATTCAGCTGCTTATCATGTATGGCCAGACATTGTCTGGCCATCCTGCGGTCTCCCCTCAGTTCCCTAACCCCGTTACGAGTTGGAAACTTTGCCAGTAAGTGGTAAGTGGATATGATGGCGCGGAACTAGTTGAGAGCCGGTCGGTCCAAGATGGCGTTGTACGTCGAGGTCATATGGACGACTATAAGTTGACGGGGAAAGTTCGTTGGCGAGGTTCTGTCCCCATGGTTACGGGTAAGATAATTTCTTCTTCTATCCCAACGGAGTTTCTCCCAAAGCCAGTGAGTGGCATCAAAGAGTCCCGCAGCCTTGACCTAGGCAAATTCATCCGAATAAAGGCATCATATAGCAAAACCTCCGCACAGCTTCAATTGTCAATAAGGACATGTTTTACATCATAACTGGCAATGATTGCCGACACAACAACAGGGTCGTCCCCTAGGAGATGTGGTTCCAACAAATCTTCATCAGAAAAACTGATTATGCCAGAGCCCCTTGGCCTCTTCACAATATCTTGGCCCCATCCATAGCCTTGGTCGGACTCTCGGTGCAACATGCCAACACCTCCACCCGTCGGACGTTAATTGGGGAGTTCAGCCTCTTCAGGTGGGTTTTTGACAGTAGAAGCTTCAGCCCGATCCCGGTGGGGACGGACGTACTTGCTTAAATACCCCTGCCTGATTAAGTCTTCAATAGCATCCTTCAGTTGGATGCACTCCTTAGTGTCGTGTCCGTGGTCCCTGTGGAACCGACAATACTTGCTCTTGTTTCTGGCAGCAGGGGGGCCTTTCATTGGTCGAGGCCTTTGGAAGTAAGCCTCATTCTCGATTTCCATGAGGATTTTCTTCCTTGGAAGGGAGAGGGGTGCATAGGTCTCAAACTTCTTAAAGAGGTCTTTCGGCTTCGAGCTTCGGTGCCGAGTAGGTCGGCTGTCATCGCCAGGAGGTCGGGCTGCTGGAGCCTTGTCGCTCCGCTTCTTAGTGGCTAATCTCCCCTCCACTTGGCGGCGGGATGCAGATTGCTCCTCTGCCAGGGCGTATTTATGGGCCCTGGCCAATAGCTTGGTGTAATCCTTTGGAAACTTTTGTCCAGGGAGAATGTAAGCCTAGACGACCGGAGGCTTCTCTTGAAGGCGGACATTGCTACCGCCTCGTTCAAATCTGGGACTTCCATGGTCGTTGAGTTGAAGCGGGCCATGTAGTCCCGAAGAGTCTCCCCTTCCTTCTGGAGTATGAGGAAGAGGCAGTCGGTGTTCTTTGGGGCTCGATTGCATGTCCTGAAATGTGACAGAAAAAGAGTCTCAAGCAGGGAAAAAGATTAGATCGTACCTGGTTGGAGGGCCGTGAACCACATCTAGGCGGCCTTTTTCAGGGTCGCTAGAAAGGCGATATAGTGGAGGGCGTCGGAAGCGCCCTGTACCATCATATGGGCTTTGTAGGTGCCCAAATGATCTAGTGGGTCGATGGTGCCATCATAGGGGTCCACCTGGGGAATCTTGAAGTATCGGGGAATGGACTCCCCCAAGATCTCGGCAGAGAAAGGTGGGCGGGTATCATAGGCCTGCCCCCCTTCGGCCTTCTGTCGTTCGATAATCTCCGCCATGCGCTCTTCCATGCGCATGATTTTACTACCGTAGTCATGCGGGTCTTCAGCAGGGCACCGACCACCGAGGGGAGCGAAGTCGGTGAAAGATGGGGAAGCTGACCTTGCCCTCTTCCCGCTAGCGTGAGCCCCCAAAGATCTCCAGGGCTCCGGTGCAGCATGGGAAAGAGGGGCTCCTCAGGCTGCTGGCTCCCCCTGGGAGCTGGGTGGTGGTTGATGCAGGACGCCGTGGGCGGCTGCCGCCAGTCTTCAGCCGTTTCCTGAAAACGCTGGACCGCTGAGGTAAGTGTTTCGATGCGGTTCACTAGCATTTGGAATTGTTGCAACCCCAGAGTAACGGTGGGCTTGACAGCGGCGACCGTGGCATCCTCCTCACGGAGTACTTCAGGCCTGTGGGGGGAATGCCTCCCTCTAGCGGAGACACTCCGCGTTCTTCCTCTCACCATCTGTAACTTTCTTCAGTCGATCTCTCCTTTTAGAACAGGGAGCGGAATGGAGGTTCGGGCAGCCCTCCTTCTAGCGCCAATATGTTGCTGCGCTCACCCCTAGACCGAGCTCTACCTGTTGCGCGGGAAAACTCCTCGGCCGGCCAACCTGCAAAAGATCCCCTGGGCGCCGGAGATGCTCCGACGGGGGACACTCCGATGCTTAAGTTAGCGAGGGGTTTGGAGCAACAGAATAGAGAGAGTCAAAGAAAAGCGCAGAATAGAAGAGAAAGAGCCTCTTACCCCCGTGGAGGTCCCCTGAGCACCTTTTATGGGCATGAGATACTGCCAAAATTCATTAGAGGGTAGAGATGAAGTTCCGGATTTGCCCCCGGGAGGATCAAAAGAGATGGCCAGGTGGCACAGGGTCGTGGCCATGTCGAAGAATCCATTGCAATAGAATTCCGACACCAGCTGGAGGGAATCTTCCGGAACCCTCAGGCGTTCTCCCAAACGTGGATCAAGTTGGTCGGCCTCTTGGTTGGTCTGCCCTTAGGTGGTCAGCTTCCCTAAGGTCGGCTTCCCTGGGACAATAGTCCAATGGCCAATCGGCTCGTGGGCCCTCAGTGGGGATGCATCCGGGCCTCCAAGGGAGCCGACCAGCAGGGGCTTCAATCTGCCTCCACCGGCCGAATGCCTTGTCCGGCTCAATCTCGGGTCCGACCGGGCGTATATAACAGGTCCAAAATTCATCTCCTAGTTGTCTCCTATAATTCTGAACTTTTCTTTGACAATCAATATAAACAGGGCAACAGGCAAGTAGTTCCCTACTATGAAAAGTTTGAAACAAGGTAACCCTCTCTTCCCTTTATTATTAATTATAGTAGCAGATACATTGTATAGAATGTTGGAGGTATCAATCTCTAGAAATCTTATGGAATCTATGGGACTGGCGAAGATATCTAGCCTGATTCACTCTTCATAATACGCTGATGACACAATAATATTCTGTAAATCATCAAAACAATAGCTCAGCAACCTAAAGCTTACTCTTTATCTCCATGAGCACCTCACTGTACTCAAAATTAATTTTGGGAAGTCCTATCTAGTGGGTTTGAATCTAAATCACAAAGAAATTCAAGAATGTACTGAAATATTTGGCTGCACTGCTTCATCCTTCCCCATCCAATACCTGGGAATCCCTCTTCACCATAAATCTCTATCTGTCAGCGCCTAGAATTTTATCGTAAACAAGGTTGAGAGAAGACTTTCTGGATAGAAAAGAAACACACTAACTGCTGCAGGAAGACTGACAGTAGTTAACACAATTTTTAAGACAATTCCAGGATATTGGCTGTTAGTATAATTGCTACCTTCCACAACTATCAAGAAAATGGACAAAACTAGCCAGAATTTTCTATGGGGCGCGGCAAACTGGCACTTAATTTGCCTCCCAAGTACCTTGGCGAACTGGGAATAGTTGACCTTCGCATCTTCAATCAAGTCTTGCTCACGAAATGGTGGGACAAATTGCTGAACGGCCCAGATCGCCTATGGAAAGAACTAATAAAAACACAACTACTATATAATAGGGGTCTCTGCAATCAGGATGGATCTCAAGAAAACTAAAATGTCACCGTCTTGGAGGAGCGTTCTAAAAGTTGGCAGCTTAACAAACACTTTCACCTCCATCTCTATTGGCAATGGTGAAAGCACCTTATTCTGTGAAGACAGCTGGGCGGGTAACACAGCCTTCAAATCCAATTTCCCGACTTCATACTGGCTGGCAATAAACAAAGAGTATAGCGTAGCGGACTTCATGAATAAATTCAACTTAACAGAGAATTTCATATAGCCATTACCACTACAGGCTCTCAATGAAATCTCTACTCTATAAAGTCTCACCTTGAGGACATCACATTGTCGGAAGAGTGTGACAAAAGGCTCTGCAAATGGTTCCTGAATTACAGTTTTAATGTATCTATGTGCTACAAATTTCTGAAGCATAGTGGAATCACTTCCTACTTTGTTAAAATTATTTGGAAGCTCCCACTACAAGAAAAATGCAAGATGTTCAATTGGTTGTGCTATCATAAGAAGATTCTAACTTTAGAAGTTCTAGCAAAGAGAGGCGTGGCTGGCCCGAGCAGGTGCACAATCTGTGTTACAACTACAAGGAAAATACAGGACACCTCTTCCTCAAAATGCAACTACTCCAAAAAAATCTGGATGTCTCTCCTTAATGGAAGGAAACTCAACACCATGCCTGAAAACTCAACTGATCTTTCGAATAGCTGGAGGAGGAAAAATAGATGGTCAAAACACCGGCACGCTTCTGACATCCTTGCTGCAGTAATCTGTTGGATAATCTGGAAAGAATGAAATAACCATATTTTCAGTCCGAAGCTCATTCATCCATAGCATCTTAATCCTGACAACTAACTGGATAAAAATGTTCGATAGAAAACATTTGGTTGATGATTTTCAGAATCTTTGTACACTCATCATAAAGGCAACCCGCCTATACCTTTCTACAGTTATCCCTGAATGGTAAAGACCAGAAGAAGTCAGACAAGAATGGATACACCTTTGGGTAGGAAATTTTTACCAACTGGGAACTCTGGACATGCGAGGTCGCATTGCAACCTGTACCATTATCCTAAGAAAACCATGTACTCAAGGAAAAAATGATTCAAGAAACCCTCCACAAAATTCTAAAAAGGAAAACTAAGCATAAAGACATGGCCAGACCCAGTTTTATAACAATAGCCAAAAAATTCTACAGACAAGACCATAAAATCGGGAACAAAATTGAATCTCATGCGCCCCCTCCTTAAAAAAAAAAGAGAAGAGAGGTTCTTGCAATGGTCCACCACGGCGGTTCCTATGCAATAGGTACCTTCTGCTGATCAGGTTCCTCAATCTCGGGATGACAGAACAACAAAGCCCCTGTTTGATCCAAACGACCACCAATTGGGATAACGATAAAAAAAGGTCATACATGGTTAATAGAGTAACTGGCCAAGTCCTTGCAAAATGGAGAAAAAACAAAAACTTCAGTATTTCTGAAAGACTGTAAAACCGTAACAGAATATGGTTATTTTCCTGAAAGTCTTCTTTCACAGCAAAATTTCTAAACAGTCTCTCGGAAACATGCCGGGACTCCACTTCACAACCTCCTATACTGACATTTGAAGGGTTTCCTGTTTCATCGGGTCTCCACTCTCTCAGAAACACTGCCTGAAAACCTGAAAAGTTCACCCAATTTCAGGAAAACATTTCAGCAACTGAAACCTACAGACGACCCTCCTCTTCCGCAAGCTACTATTCATAAAATTGAATCCTTGTACCTGTCAAGTTCACACCGTCTTCTCTCTTATTTCCTGACAACCAAACAACCTGTTCTCTTCAGCATCAAATGTTTTAATCTAAAAACCTGTAGACTGTTAAACATATGCAGCAACAACACTGGAAAACATATACAGCGTACATTCTGAACATCTCTTCAATAATTTCTTGTAATCAGGAATGGGATTTGTTGATGCTGATCCCCACGGACCGGACAGAGCGCCTGGGTTACCGGTTCACCTCCTTGGGTTCTTACAAAATAAACCCCTAACCGGAATTACTCCAGTTGGGGACACTCCGATGACCAAGTCAGTAGGATTCGGGCAACAAAATTACTTCGAATTACTTAGAATTGCTTGGGCTGTCTTGGAAAAAATGGCTTACCTTGGAGGTCTCCTCTTACCTCTTTTTATAGGCATTGTTCTAACTAAAAGTAGTTAAGGCTTTCTGATTTCTGTTAGGGAAGTTAGTTAATACAACTTCCCCTAAGCTAATTGTAGTTACTGTTGATAGTTAGTTACCTTGGTCTTACTGATGCTGCGGCTATCATTTATATACCTGGTTGGTTATAACAACCGGGCTCATTCTTGATGGGCCTTAGGCCAAAGTAGATCGGCTGGCTATAGGTCGGCCGTTTGCTTCGGAGCATTTTAATTGTATATCGGCTATTCTCTTCGGAGTAGGCCGACTATAGATCGGCTACTCTCTTCGAAGTAGGCCGACTTTAGATCGGCCACTCTCTTCGGAGTAGGTCAACTATAGATCGACCACTCTCTTCGGAGTAGGTCGAAGGCCAATTGCAAGTCGTATGTCGTTGTTGGCTGAAGTGCAGTACCGATCCGTTTTCCCATCGGGCTCCGGGAGTACCGTTGCACCAATCCATCTGGTCGACCGGTCCGAATGGATTAATTAAATCTTCAGACCAATAATTACCTCTCTAGACCGGTTTATCATAACATTTGCCCCACTACTCCTAATTTCAAGGCAATTTATTACTTTGAAAGAGGGAGTATTAATTTTTTTATCATTTTTGATGAAAGAAAAAATTGCTGATGATGGTAAATCTCAGGTCTGGCCGGCCATGATAACTGCTTTCTGTTTTGAGCATTGTGCTCTGGACAGGTGTCAGGCTCCTATTGGCTTCGGGAGAGTTGGTATGGGTTTAAGAGTCACGCCGACTCTTTTCATTATGGCATTTCGGTTGACTCTTGTTTTCGAGCCAGATCATGGGACATGGCCCCATCAGGTCCATCTGACATCATGTGGGAACTTCATCTTGGTTGTTAACCCCCTTCTCGTGGATCATGACTGACAGGCTGGTTTTTCTCCCGTCGAGTCGGCTGGCATCTCTTAGTAGTTCGTGCCCACGATCGGCATCGTTCATATGTGGTGCGATCGGAGATGCTTCACGCCCTCTGAGGGAAACATCTAAGCCATCGCCGTTGTCTATATAAAGGGTGCCTACCATGAAGAATAAACTTCCTGCTCTTCATCTCTTGCCACTGAAATCTTGCTTCAAGCATCTTGTTTTTTCAAGTCCCCTTCTCACTTCGCATGTTAGAGTTCTTTCCTTTATTCCAATATGGTTAGGTCCTTAAAAGTCTCTGCCACCGGCGAGCTTCCGACTGATAGGGGAGAAGGCAACCCCTTTGGTCCCATGGGTCTTTCTAGGAGAGGTGGGGATGAGTCGAAACCAGAGTCCATCACGAGTACCCTGTCTTTCTCCAGATTAGCTTCCTTACAGGAACATTATCTGATGTGGCGGGATTGCTGACATGGAACCCATGTCAGACCTTGTCAGATGCCACATCGGATGAAGCTTTCACGTTGGACATCTCTACCGGGACTCCTTCGCCAGGCTGGCTCCTCTCGAGATCGAGAGGCTGTGGTTGAAGTTGAACTCCGCCTCTACTCGGACTCCTTCGCCAGGCTGGCCCCCTCGAGGTCGAGACGTCCTGGCCGAAGTTGAGCTCCATCTCTGCGCAAACTCCTTCGCTAGGCTAGCTCTCCTTGAGGTCGAGACACTGTGGCCAAAGTTAAGCTCCGCCTCTGCTCGGACTCCTTCGCCAGGCTGGCTCCCCTCGAGGTCGAGATACCGTGGCCGAAGTCAAGCTTCGCCTCTACCCAGACTCCTTCACCAGGCTGGCTCCCCTCGAGGTCGAGATGCTATGGCCGAAGTCGAGCTCCGCCTCTACCCGGACTCCTTCATCATGCTGGCTCTCCTCGAGGTCGAGACGCCATGGCCGAAGTCGAGCTCCACCTTCCTGAGCTCACCCCACCTTGGATGAAGAAACCAACGACTACAGGGTGTCGCCACCCCCCTTGGATGATGGTGAGCCATCCAAGGACCACGAAGGGACGCCCGTCAGGCTGCAATAACTATCCCAACTACCACTTTCACCGAAAGGAAAGGGGTCCCCCAATTGAGGTGCTGCACTCCCGGTCGACCATCTACACCACCCGAAAAAGGAAGTCAACCTAGAAGATTCGAATCTAGGGGGTAGCTGCACATCGATCAAGGCTCTGCCAGGCTTCCCGAAATGGAGCGACCAGAAGGAATGTCAGAGCGCATGGTACTATTCCCTATCATGAATGGGGAAAGGCACCTCATGCACGGCACCTGACATCGAGCTCTCTTCTGCTGCCATTCCAAGAGACTGGGAGGTGATGAAGAATTATCGGCTAGAACAGGTCACCGATTCAATTTATCCGAATATTTTGAGAGTAACATTTTTCTTGTTAATTCCTTTGAGATGGTGGTTAACGTAACTAACTTTTTCCTTTTATTGCTTGGTACAGCTGATTCATGAAGTGACCATGATAGAGGAAGGCATATCAGGGTTTGCAAGTCTTAATAAAGTCTTTCGAGAGGAACTACAATCGGTAAAAGCCAAAAAGGAGGTGGTCGAAGAGTTAAGATTGGCCATGGAGGAGAAATTAAATAAGAGTGTCGCCGATGTCCAAACTTTGAAGGCCGAGCTAAAGAAGGCCCAAACAAAGATATCTAAACAAGAGGCGAAGCTCAGGAAGAGGAAGAAGAAAATCCATTCTTTGGAACATTTGGCCAAGGACAGTTAGAAGAAGGTCAAAGAGGCTATTAAGGAAATGGATCAAAGGAGCAAGCTGCCCGGGCTGTTGAAGACTACAAGAAATCTTCAATATTCAAAGATGAAATAATAGAGTCCGGGATAGTCAGCTACCAAGTGGGCTTCAATGGTGGCATCAAGGAAGTTCTTGGGCTTCATCTGGGTTTAGACATCTCGAGCATTCAGTTGTACGAGGTCAAAGAAGAACCCGCACCTCAAGCCTAAGCTGAAGGAGTTCCAAGACAATCAGAAGAGGCCCCTTCTGTGGCCGATCCAGAAGCCCCAAGATAGTCAAAAGAGGTTCCTACCGTGGTTACCCCGGATATTGCTCCGATGATGGAGGACTGTTTTTATACTTTTTTTCTTCTTTTTATAATAGAACTGAGATGTAAATGTACCAAGTTTTTGAAATGAATGAAAAAATCTTTTTTTTCCAACTTGTGTTGTCTTGTAACTTTCTCCAAAATTTTTCTAAGTACGAAGTAGTTGGTTATCTTTTAACTCTCATTTTGAGAAAAAACATTTTCTAAGTATAGAGTCATCGGTGTTGACTCCGTTATTGATTTTGATGATAAGCAAAATGAAGTATAAGTTGAGTAAGCTTATAACTTGCTTATCCCAAAAATAGATGGAAGATCTGCTTAAAGAGGACTTTAGTAGTTGAATAATGCTTGAAAGGACACATGAGTTCAACACAAATTTGTTTCAGCAAAAGTTCAGCTATTTTTGTACAAATCTCAGTGATGTGTCGACTCAAAGTATTGACACCTATAATTCAAGTATCGATACATGACAGTGAAGTGTCGACTCAAGCCAACATGCAGAGAAAGTTTCAATTGCATGGTTGAAGTGTCAACACATGGACATTATGTGTCGACTCAAAGTATCGACACATGAATCAGCTCATCACATGAGATTTTTGGGTTACAGAACTTGCTGAAGTTGAAGATTTGTCTGAAGTGTCGACACATGGATGCTATGTATCAACTCAAGGTATCGACTCACTTGAGAAAGTGTCGACACATCTGAGAATTTCAGAAAGCTTCATTAAAGATATTTGGACTAGATGTCGACCCATGGACTAAAAGTATCGACCCTAAGTATCGACTCATATCTTGAAGTGTCGATACTTAGAGTTCTGGAAACAGTAATGGCTAGTTTTTCAAATATAGAAATCACTCCTCTTGGCTTCCAACGGCTAGTTTTTCATATCTAACAGCTAGAAACCTAGTTTGAAGCCTTGGAAAGATATTTAATTGATTCAAATCAAATCAAAACATAAGAGAATAAAAAAAAACAACCAAGAGAAAATAAAAGAGAGCATTCACTCCTATTCATTGAGTTCAACTACCTTCAAGCCAAAAGCAAGTCTCCAAGCATTCAAGAGCCTTCAAGAACTTTCAAGTTCAACCTTTTTAAGCATTAAAAAGGGCTTCATCAAGTTGGAGGCAGCACTACAACAAAGCTTCAAAGAAATATTCGCTTTTATTAGAAAGCTTTCATTGTTTCTTTATTTTAAACTTATATTTGTTGTAAAGATTTTTGGTTAGCCTATTGGAAAACCAAGGAGATTATTGGTGAGCCTTTAAAAACCAATTAGGTTCTTGGTTAGCCCGGAAAACCGAGTGAGGTTTTGACTTGTGAGCCTTGTGAAAACAAGTCGGGTTTTGATTAGTGAGCCCAGAAAAGTAATCGGTTATAATCGGTTGAGATTATAGTAAATTTTCAAGTAGGTCTTGGGGAGTGGATGTAGGTACATTGGATAGCACCGAACTACTATATTTTTTTTGTGTTTGTGATTGCTTGTCTCTTCCATTTGCTCCTCTTTAATTGCTTTTACATTTCCGTTGCTTACTTATTAAAAGCACATTATATTTGCATTCATACTACTAAGTTTAATTGTTGGATTGGTGCACACACTTGCATTTAAATTTTTAAAGACCCAATTCTCCCCCTCTCTTGGGTTGCTTACTGGGCAATAATCGGACCTTTTTCAATTTTCTTAAATATACGGATATCAACATGATAAATGAATGGCTCCAGAACATTTCCATAAAATAGTTTTGGGGTTTCTTACTGATTCCAACTGGCCTTATCAATGTTATGGACTGAAGAGTCCAGTTTCGCTGATATAATAGGCGAGTTAGGCCTGCTTTTATGCTTATCGGCTATATGTAGGTAAGGTAGGCTAGTTAGGCCCATCTTAGCACTCGTCGAACATATCGATAAGGTAGGCTGATTAGGCCCATCTTTATACTTTTTGTTGATGATAAGGTAGGTTGGTCAGGCCTACCTTTGTACTTATTGGGCATACCAATTAGGCAGCTGATTAAGCCTATTTTTGTACTTTTTATTGATGATAAGATAGGCTGATCAGGCCCGCCTTTGATTGGGCATTTTGTTGAGGCCATCCAAAGAAGGTTTTTATTGATAGTATTTGCGAAGGTTTTCTATATTTCAGGGCCGAAGTAGTAGGGAGCCATCCAGAGTTTTGAGCCGATAAGCTCTGGGACATATGACTTCCCTAATTCAATAGGATCCCTCTCAATTGGAAGAGAGTTTATCTTGTTCCATCAGCATGGATACTTCGGACCTTCGTAACACCAAGTCTTTAGGTCGAAAGGTTCGTGCCTTCATCCCAGAGTTGTAGTATTTGGTGACCTTTTGCCGGTATGCAGTCATCTTCATCTGAGCCTAGAGTCTGGTGCCTTGGAGTAGATCTAGGTCTGCTCTATAGCACTCCAAGTTTTCTGGTTCTATGAAGTGGTCAATCCTTAGAGATTGTAAAATTATTTCCACTGGAAGGACTGCTTCAATGTCGTAGGCTAAGTTAAATGAAAATTCTCCCGAAGCCATTCTGGGGATCATCCAGTATGTCCAAAGGACTTAGTTCAGTTCTTTAGCCTAGAGCCCCTTGGTATCATTCAGCCTAGTTTTTAGACCGTAGAGGATCATCCTGTTGGTCACTTCGGCTTCTCTATTAGATTAAGGATGATCGACGAAGGTTAGCTTGTGGATAATATGATATTGGGCATAAAAGTCTTTGAACTTAGGATTGTTAAATTGCTTTTCATTGTCGGTGATGATGGCATGAGGAATCTGAACCGGAAGATAATGGAATTCTTGACAAAGATTTTGACCTTCCCTTTAGTTATGTGAGCTAGAGGTTTGGCTTCGACCCATTTAGTGAAATAGTCAATGGCCACGATGAGAAACTTTCGTTGACCAGAGACTGAAGAGAACGTACCAAGGATATCCATTCCCCTATTGAGTGAAGGGCCATGGGGCTATTAACTAGGTCAACTAGCTTGCAGGGCATCTTTGGATGTTAGTGTATCTCTGACACTGGTTACATCTTCGGATATAGTCAGCTGCATCTTTCTGGATGGTCGGCCAATAATAACCTTGATGGATTATTTTGTAGGCTAGAGATTTTTTCCCTAGATGGTCTCCATATATGCCCTCATGTACTTCTCTTAGGGCATAGTCGGCATCCGATGGCCCTAAGCATTTTAGTAGGGATTGTGTAAAGGACCTTTTATATAATATTCCATCCAGGATAACATACTGAGAGGCCATCCATCATACTTGTTTGGCATTGGCCTTGTCTTCAAGTAATACACCATCGCTCAGGAACTTAACAATACGGTTGTTGCCTAGAAATGGAGCCCAAGAGGGGGGGTGTGAATTGGGTCTTTTAAAAATTTAATACAATAAAATGAAGGTCCACTGGTGCTTGTGAGCAATAATAAATTTGATGCAAGATGATAGCAATAATTAAAGAGTACGAGAGGAAAAGAGCAATCACACACAAACACAAAGTTTATAGTGGTTCGGTGCAAACCTAGCACCTACATCCACTCCCCAAGCCACCATTGGGAATTCCACTATAATCCATACCAGATTACAATCGACTTGTTTTTCACAAGGCTCACAAGTCAAAACCTAAGTTGGTTTTGTCACTTAGGCTTACCAACAAACCTTAACACTTGTTTTGTCTTCGGGCTCACAAGTTAACCCTAGTTGGTTTTGTCCCTTTGGCTCACCAACAAACCACAATAACCTTCTTTCAAAACACCCTTAAAAGCAAGGTCAAATCACAATAAAAACAGATATGAAATTTAAAAGCTACAACAAACTCTCTTCAAGAGTAGATTGGAATCTTTGAAGCTGAAAATGATGCTTTGTCTTCACTCTTCTTCAAGGTGCCTCTTTTTGGAATGAAGTAAGGATGAGCTTGTAGGCTTTTTAGTGGAATCAAGCTAGAAAAGACATTTTGATGTGAAGTTTGGAGAGAATATTGGCTTTATGGCTTTTGAGTGGACTTGAATGCACTTGATTAGACTTCTCTTCACTTCTCTCTTGCTTTCTCTTACTTTAAAATGAGGTTGGTGGAGCTTAAATATACCAAAAACCTTCTAAAAATGGTTTGTGACCGTTGGTGCATTGAAAATAGCCGTTTGGAGCTTGAAAACCAAGTTCTGCAAGCCAGAAAAATAGATCCGTTAGAGCTGTCAGGCTGCAAGTGTCGACACTTGGCTGTTAGGTGTTGACACTTGGCTGTCAGCTGTCGACACTTGATTTCTAGGTGTTGACACTTGAATATTCAAGTGTCGACACTTGATGCACAGGTGTCGACACTTGATACAAAAATCCTCAAAACCAAAAAGTTCTGTATTTTCAAAAATCTCAGGTCTTGAGTCGACACTTGGAACCTAAGTGTCGACACTTGGTGTCGACACTTGAATATAGGTGTCGACACTTGACATGCCAAGGATTTTTGTCTGTGCCAAATGCTGAAGTGTCGACACTTGACTGTCCAGGTGTCGACACTTGAGACTAAAAACTTTCAGATTCAAGTGTAAATGCCTCAAAAACAAAAATAAAATTCATGAATGCATAAACACATAATATTTAAACATTTAGATGCCCTTTTTCAATGAAGAGGATGCCCGGATTTGTGAGAATTACTCTGTGCCATTACGTTCCATATACCATAAGTTTTTGGAATTTTGAGGTGCTTTCTTCCTGAAAACTCACAACTTGAAATCCTCATTAGAATACAATATGCACTCAATATTTTGTTATTCATCAAAATCACTGGGTGGAGCCAACAATCTCCCCCTTTTTGATGATGACAAAACCTTGAGAAAAAAAGGCAATATAGTTCAAACTTTAACCATTTAATTTATAAATATGAATTTTAGTCACAATAGAGGCAAAAACTTTATAGATAGGAGGAAACAATCTCCCCCTTAATTAGATACTTCTTATTAAGGTAAACTTCAAAGAATCTTGCAAGGTGAAATCAATATAATCAATACAATACACCTTCAATACAATACACCTTTTTCTCAATAAAATCAAAATCAATTCATGTTCTCCCCCTTTTTGTCAATCATTAGAAAGGGGAATAACCTCCCCCTCACGATGAGCATGGAGACAAAAAGATAGTAGAGAAATAACATAGATATCAGAGCAGAAATTATGCTAATATCAAAGAGTATCAGAGCTAAAATATACCAAGATAAAGGAGTATCAGAGCCAAAGAATAGTAAACTGATTTAATGAAGCACAAAATTTGCCAAGATAAAAGAGTACTGAACAGAAACACATATATATAAGATAAGTTTTCAGTACAAAATTTGCTGAGACATTAGCAAGAGCTGAAACATATATAAATCATCAGAGTCAAACATGTATCAAATATACAATATAAGAGCTAAAACAGACATCTATGAGGCTAATCCTCATCAGATGGAACATCAAGACTGAAAGGAGTACTGATCCTAGATCTGGTGGCTAATGCCCTAGGAGGTGCTAAAGCTCTACGACTCCTAGTGCGGCCGGAAGGACCAAAGGCGGGTACAACCCTAGAAGATCTAGTAGAAGGAGGTGAAAGACGATCAGCTGGCGTAATAAGGTTCGGTGTGGAGTCAACCAAGGCAGTAGCAGGAGCTGGTGTAGTAGGAGGATCTCGACTGACCACCTCATAAGCATCGGCACCGCCAACACTGTCGCTGTCACTGCCCACTACCTCTGTAGCTCTATCAACATCCTGATCACCACCCTCAACATAATCAGCATGGTTGCTCTGGTGATCGTCGCCATCATCATCATCATCGTCATCATCGTTAGATCGTGCAAGTGCAGGGGCTGCAGGAGGTATAAATGATCTCAACAGACTCTCAATGCGAGTAAATCCCTCCTTCATGGATCTGCGAATCTCAGCATGCTCCGAGGTAGTATGTGCTCGTAGAAGCTCGACCTCGCTACACAGCTGAGTCACCTCACCTCTGATCCTGAGAACTGTGCTCTGGCATGCTCCTCAAAAGATAGTCCTGTAGATGGTGGTGGAGGAGCTGAAGTGTCAGGAAACAGGTGCTCTGCCTATGTCGATGGTACATCTACTGGAGGAAGAACTGCTGGCTCAGATGGTCCAGCCTCAACCTCTCGAATCTCGTCCTCCTCATCTGGCTCCTGGCCAGACTCTCTGCGAACCCATCGACCTCTAACTATCCTGTATCCCATCTGGTGCAATGACCTCTCGTCGTACACGTCTGTGTGTAGTATCTCCTTGGGGATCTCCCCCTCCAATGATACTTCATAAGCTCTGAAAAGTCGGGTCAGTGCCATGCCGTATGGCAAACAGTGTCGACGCTGAGTGGCAGCATCATACATCTGTGACAGCATCAGAGTGGGTATATCTATCTGTCTCCTCTCAATCAGACTGGTCATCACCATCAACTCCCTCTCGGTGATGAAGTCGAATATGCCAGTCTTCGGTAGTAGGATCTGTGCAGTAATATGGTGCAGCAGGCGCATCTCTAATGATAACTGGTTCGCGGTAACCACTGATATACCGTGAACATCCTCTCTCTCAAGGATGCACGTAAATGCCGCCTCTTTATCATCCACTGAAAAAGCATAGACTCCTCTCCGGGGTATCTCCCATACACGGCTTAGAAGCTCATTAGTCAAAGAGATCTGAATACCCCTGACAGATGTCGTCCACAGTAGTCGTCGACAGTCCAGTGCACCATAGAACTCCCTCACTAGGTGAGGATAGTACCTCTCCTGCATGGTGCAGCAGGGTACTAGTCCTGCATCAGTGAGTATCTGCCTAATACCAAAGTGGTGCCTGTCGAAGCACTGCAAATCAACTCTCCTCCCTGAAGCTACAAACTTCCCTGCCATCCTCTCTGCAGGGGGGAGCTCGGTGTGGCTGTACTGCTCGGCTGTGCTGAATCAAATCTGGCCTTCGACCTCCTCTCAGTACCATGACTGGGCCTCTCCCTAATTGCAAGTCTCTTCCTAGGACCCATTATAGCCAACTAACCAGGAAAAAGGAAGAAAGGCTTAGAACAAGGGACTGGCTATAGGTTGAGATTATAAAAAAATGTTCAGATAGGTTTCGAAAACCAGAATCAACAATGTTTGAAAAATAATAATTGTAGAAAATATATTTTGATCAAATGACAAACTTCCAAACAAAATTTGTAGAAAATATTTTTGTTTGGTAGAACACATTTGAATCTTTGGAAAAATAATTTTTGTAAGGTCTAAAAATCAAAACCATGGGATTTGGGTCTAAACACTTAGGATTTTAGCAAATAGGCAAAAATGTCGCAAATGTATCACGAAAAACCTTTCCAAATCATTAATAAATGGATTTAGTAAATTTAATTTAGATGAAAACCCAATTTATTTCGCCCAAAATTAATGAAACAGTGTTTTTTGCAAAAAGATGAAAACGGCCAAAAGATGAGAGAAATCCGAGAAAAATAAGTTTAAAACACTATTCTCTCAAATGGAATTTTAGAAATCCACTAAAACATGCAAAAATACGGTTAGATTCATGAAAAATACTTGGAAAACCCAAAACACGGTTGTTTGGTTCGAAAACAACAAAATTAAAAACAAGGAAAAATAAAACGAAATTAGAAAAGGGAAATACCTTATTTGTGAAGGATTGAGGGGTGAAAGGATGGATTTGGACAGAGGGGACCACTGTTCCAAGAAATCAGGGGGAAGAAAATTTCAAAAAACCTTTGTTCGGTCCGTTTAAAAACAGTTTCAGATTCGCAAGTGTCGACACTTCGGATATGTCAAGTGTCGACACTTGGTCAGGTGTCGACACTTGACACTTTCCAAGTGTCGACACTTGGCCAAAAATTTGAGAAAATCCAAAAAAATAGGAAAAATTTTGATAAAGTTTTGGGGCTTTAATCAATAGGTTTTGAGCTTTAGGATTTAGGTAAAATTAATACTAAGAGAGTTCTAGGAGAATGGATCAATGACACCTAACTCTCTTCTAATCAGATAGAACCTATCCTCACTCAAAGGCTTTGTAAACACATCAGCTAACTGATCATTAGTACAAACAAAATCAAGAATTACATTAGAGTTTTGTACATGATCTCTTATGAAATGATGTCTTATTTCAATGTGTTTACTTCTTGAATGTTGCATAGGATTTTTAGATAGGTTGATTGCACTAGTATTGTCACATCTTATGGGTGTCTTAGTTGGTTTAATGCCAAAATCTTCGAGTTGTTATTTGATCCAGAGGATTTGAGCACAACAGCTCCCAGCTGCTATATATTCGGCTTCCACCGTAGATAGAGCAATTGAGTTCTGTTTCTTGCTACTCCAAGAGATCAAATTTACTCCAAGAAACTGACAGGTTCCACTAGTACTTTTACGATCAAGTTTACATCCAGCAAAGTCAGCATCAGAATAAGCAATTAAATCAAATGAAGAATCTCTAGAGTACCATAAACCAATTTCAATTGAGCCAGATAGATATCTAAGTATATGTTTAACAGCCAAAAGATGAGACTCTTTAGGATTAGACTGATATCTAGCACACATACAGACACTAAACATGATATCTGGCCTACTGGAGTAAGATATAACAATGAACCAATCATGCCACGATATAATTTTTGGTCTATAGACTTACCTGATTCGTCCTTGTCAAGTCTACATGTAGAGCTCATAGGGGTACCTAACGCTTAGTGTTCTCCATCCCAAACTTCTTGAGTATTTCTCTTGTGTATTTTGTTTGGTTGATGAAGATCCCTCTTTGGTTTGCCTTATCTGGAGTCCGAGGAAGAAATTCAGTTCTCCCATCATGCTCATCTCGAACTCACCCTGCATTAATCTTGCAAAATCTTGACAAAGAGATTCATTAGTAGCACCAAATATTATATCATCAACATAGATTTGTACTACTAAAAGATCATCATTCTTTTTCTTTAAAAACAAAGTTTTATCTACATTACCTCTAGTAAAATCATTTTTCAGCAAAAAGGAGCTTAAACGATCATACCAAGCTCTTGGAGCTTGTTTTAATCCATATAAAGCTTTATGAAGTTTATAAACATGATTTGGAAATTCGAAATTTTCAAAACCAGGGGTTGTTCAACATAAACTTCTTCTTCAATTAATCCATTTAAAAGGCACTTTTAACATCCATTTGATATAGTTTAAAATTCATGAAGCAAGAAAAAGCCAACAATAGCCTAATTGCCTCAAGTCTAGCCACAGGAGCAAAGGTTTCATCAAAATCTATCCCTTCCTCCTGATTGTATCCTTTGGCAACTAGTCTAGCTTTATTTCTAATTACTATTCCATTTTCATCAAGTTTATTTCGAAAAACCATTTTGTGCCAATAATTGATGTGTTTGAAGGCCTATCCACTAGTGTCCAAACATTGTTCCTTTAAATTGATTAAGTTCATCTTGCATAGCATTTATCCAATTACTATCACATTCAGCTTCCTCAATAGTTTTAGGTTCAATTTGAGATACAAAAGCTAAGTAATCACAAATATTTCTAAGAGATGATCGAGTACTTACACCTTTAGATGGATCACCTATAATTAGTTCTTTTGGGTGTCCATGAGCATACCTCCATTCTTTTGGTAATGGATCAACAGTTGAAGTATTTTCATCACCTTGTGCTTGATCTCCTTCAGTGTTTTGATCATCATTCTGTTCCTTGGTAAGCCCTTCATTGTTGTTTATTTCTTCAGTTTTCTTGCTACCTGTTTCATCAAAAAGTACATCTTCTTTTCTTGAAGATTTTTGGTTAGTTTCATCAAATACCACATGTATGGATTCTTCAACAACAAGTGTTCTTCTGTTGAAGACCCTGTATGCCTTACTAGATGTGGAGTAGCCTAGAAAGACTCCCTCATCTGATTTGGCATCAAATTTACTTAGATTATCTTTACCATTGTTTAAGATGAAACAACGGCATCCAAAAACATGAAAATAATGAATTGAAGGTTTTCTACCCTTCCAAAGCTCATAAGGGGTTTTCTTTAAAATCGGTCGAATTAAAACTCGATTTAAAATATAGCATGCAGTATTTATGGCTTCCGCCCAAAAGTATCTAGGTAAATCATTTTCACAAAGCATGGTGCGTGCCATTTCTTCAAGAGTTCTATTTTTTCTTTCTACTATCCCATTTTGTTGAGGTGTCCTAGGTGCAGAAAAATTATGATGAATTCCATTTTCAATACAGAATTTATCAAAATCGGCATTTTCAAATTCAGTTCCATGATCACTTCTTAAAGATACTACTGAAACACCTTTTTCATTTAAAACTCTTTTGTGAAATCTAATAAATTCAGAAAACGTTTCATCTTTATGTGCTAAAAACATGATCCAAGTAAAACATGAGAAATCATCTACAATGACTAGACCATTCTTACCTCCCAAACTAAGACTAGTTCTAGTAGGCCCAAAGAGGTCCATATGAAGCAATTCCAAAGGTCTAGATGTAGAGATTACTCCTTTTGGTTTGAAAGAAGATTTTGTTTGTTTTCCAAGTTGACATGCACTGCAAATCTTATCTTTTTCAAAATTGAGTTTAGGCAAATCCTTTACTAAGTTCTTTTTGCTAAGTTTTGAAATTAAATGCATGCTTGCATGTCCTAGTCTACGATGCCAAAGCCAACTAGTTTCATCGATCTTGGCTTCCATTGCCACTAGACATTGACCTTTCTGAATAGGGAGATCATCAAGATCAACCATATAAATATTGCCATGCCTATGACCGATGAACTTAATGCCATTGTCATCTAGACTAGAAACAATGCACAAAGAAGATTCAAAAACAACTTTAAAATTTTTGTCACAAAATTGACTAATGCTAAGCAAGTTATGTTTTAATCCATCAACATATAAAACATTATCAATATAAGAGGTAGGGGTGATATGGATTTTACCAATATCGATAATTTTGCCCTTTCCATTATCACCAAAAGTTACATTGCCACCATTTTGATATGTGAGTGATGAGAACTGCTCCACATCTCTTGTCATATGCCTTGAGCAACCGCTATCAAGGTACCACATCCTTTTCTTGTTGGTTGCAAGGCATACCTGCAATAAAGATCAAGTGGAGACTTTAGGTACCCAAGCCATCTTTGGTCCTTTTTGGTTAGTGGCATTGGTTCCTTTTGGAACCCAAACTTTCTTAATGTTATTTATTTCTTTTGTTGCACAAGTATAGCATGTAATGGATGAAGATGCAGGCACAAAGAAATTTTTAAAGAGTTTCTATTTCTTATGAGTTCTGAATCCTAAGCCAGCTTTGTCAAATACTGCTCTTTGGTTATTTAATAGTAAATTTAATTTTTCAGAACTGTAAGTAAATTTTTCAACAAAAGGTTTTAGTTTTTCGATTTCTTCTTTATATCTTTTGTTTTCTATTAAAATTTCTTTGCTTTGTTTTGACAATTTTTCATTTGAAAGTAAGTCACTTTTCTTTTCAAAGATATCCTTTTCTTTTTCAAGAGCCATAATCTTATCATTTAATTTTTTATTTTGTATAAGAAGGCATTCATTTTCATTTGAAAGGTTGTTTATTTTAGCTAGATCCAAATTTTGCTTCTTTAAGTCTTATATTTTGACTTTAATTTTTGAAATTCTATGACTAGTTCATCAAAAATCTCATGAAGCTCATCAAAAGTAATTCATTTTCGGTTTCAGAACATACCTCTTCTTGATCGGCCATCAGACAGAAGTTTGCTACCTCCTGCTATTCTTCCTCAGAGCTGGAGTCTTCACTTTCACTCCAGGTTGCCATCATGGCTTTCTTTCTCAGCTTTCTTCTACTTTTCTTTAACAAGGGGCAGTCTACCTTGAAATGCCCGGGTTTCTTACACTCAAAACATGTGGGCTGCTCCTTCTCCTTTTTCTTGTCTTTTTCCTTACTCGGCTCACCTTTCAGAGGTTTCTTTTTGTAGTTGAACTTTTTCTTCCTCATAAACCTTCTGAATTTCCTTGCTAATAGAGCCGTTTCATCTTCTTCGTCATCCTCTTCAGAGTCTTCGCTTGAGTCCTCTCTAGTAGTAGATTTGAACGCGATCGCCTTCTTCTTTTTATCCACCTCTCGGTTCTTTTGTTTGAGGGATAGCTCATAAGTCATCAAGGAACCCAACAGTTGTTCCAGCGGGAGAGTATTGACATCTTTAGCTTCTTCAATCGCAGTGACTTTGCATCCCATGAAGCTGGTAGAGAGAAGTTTATTCACAAGTTCACCGTTATAAATTATTTTTCCTAGACTTCTCATGCCATTCACAATATTTGTGAACCTAGTATACATCTCACTGATAACTCAGTAGGTTCCATTTTAAACATTTCATATGTATGAATTAGCATATTAACCTTGGTGGTTTTCACTTGGTGTGTACCCTCATGGGTAACTTCAAGTATATCCCAAATCTCCTTTGCGGAGAGACAGTTTGATATTCTATTAAACTCACTAGGATCAAGAGAGCAAAATAAAAGGTTCATTGCCTTAGCATTAAGCTCAATTTACTTAATATCATTCTCATCCCAATCATCTTCCATTTTTGAAGTGAGAATACCATTAATCATCATTATAGGCTGATGAGGACCTTTTACAATGGTTCTCCACAAATTATAATCAAGAGCTTGTATAAATATGCGCATGCGTGTCTTCCAGTATGTGTAATTTATGCCATTAAAAGTGGGGGTTGGTTTGAAGCTTGACCTTCTACAATACCCATGCCTATTGGGGCTACCATGATCTTTTACTCAATGACCTAAAAAGTACCGGTGTGCTTGATGCCTATTAAATACCATGATCTTTTAGAAATCCTTTTAATACAATAAAATGAAGGTCCACTGGTGCTTGTGAGCAATAATAAATTTGATGCAAGATGATAGCAATAATTAAAGAGTACGAGAGGAAAAGAGCAATCACACACAAATACAAAGTTTATAGTGGTTCGGTGCAAACCTAGCACCTACATCCACTCCCCAAGCCATCCTTGGGAATTCCACTATAATCCACACCAGATTACAGTCGACTTGTTTTTTACAAGGCTCACAAGTCAAAACCTAAGTTAGTTTTGTCACTTAGGCTTACCAACAAACCTTAACACTTGTTTTGTCTTTGGGCTCACAAGTTAACCCTAGTTGGTTTTGTCCCTTTGGCTCACCAACAAATCACAATAACCTTCTTTCAAGACACCCTTGAAAGCAATGTCAAATCACAATAAAAATAGATATGAAATTTAAAAGCTACAACAAACTCTCTTCAAGAGTAGATTGGAATCTTTGAAGCTCAAAAGGATGCTTTGTTTTCACTCTTCTTCAAGGTGCCTCTTTTTGGAATGAAGTAAGGATGAGCTTGTAGGCTTTTTAGTGGAATCAAGCTAGAAGAGACTTTTTGATGTGAAGTTTGGAGAGAATATTGGCTTTATGGTTTTTGAGTGGACTTGAATGCACTTGAATAGACTTCTCTTCACTTCTCTCTTACTTTCTCTTACTTTAAAATGAGGTTGGTGGAGCTTAAATACACCAAAAACCTTCTAAAAATGATTTGTGACTGTTGGTGCATTGGAAATAGCCGTTTGGAGCTTGAAAACCAAGTTCTGCAAGCCAGAAAAATAGATCCGTTAGAGCTATCAGGCTGCAAGTGTCGATACTTGGCTGTCAGGTGTCGACACTTGGCTGTCAGGTGTCGACACTTGATTTCTGGGAAGACACTTGATGCACAGGTGTCGACACTTGACACAAAAATCCTCAAAACACAAAGTTCTGTATTTTCAAAAATCTCAGGCCTTGAGTCGACACTTGGAATCTAAGTGTCGACACTTGGTGTCGACACTTGAATATAGGTGTCGACACTTGGCATGCCAAGAATTTTTGTTTGTGCCAAATGCTGAAGTGTTGACACTTGACTGTCCAGGTGTCGACACTTGAGACTGAAAACTTTCAGATTCAAGTATAAATGCCTCGAAAACAAAAATAAAATTCATGAATACATAAACACATAATATTTAAATATTTAGATGCCCTTTTTCAATGAAGAGGATGCCCGGATTTGTGAGAATTTCTCCGTGCCATTACGTGCCATATACCATAAGTTTTTGGAATTTTGGGGTGCTTTCTTCCTGAAAACTCATAACTTGAAATCCTTATTAGAATACAATATGCACTCAATGTTTTGTTATTCATCAAAATTACTGGGTGGAGCCAACAAGGGTCCATCCAATAAGGCTCATGCTCGATTTGGTGAACCTATGAAGTTTCTTCGATATGCTGGGATCTTCTAGGTACTCTATGTAAGTCGACCAAGGGAGTCTGAAGCGGTGGTTGCTAGTCAAGAAAGGACATCAATCCAAGAATTTTTGGTTTGTGGTACATGGGATATTTCAAAGAATTCCAATTGGGATAGTAGTCTCATATCTTCTTCAAGTACTTGATCATGATAGGATCTCGGGCTTTGAACTCGCCTTTCATGTGATTCATCACTAGCTAAGAATCCAAGAAGACTTTGATCTTTCGAATCCCTAGCTTTTTGGTGATTCTAAGTCCTACCAAGAGGGCTTTATATTCTGCTTGATTATTTGAAGCTTGAAAGGAAAAGCGAAGGACGTACTCCATGGTTTACCCATCGGGATCGGCTAAGATGAGTCCGGCTCCGCAACCGACAGAGTTGGATGCTCCGTCCAAATGAAGTATCCATGCAGACTCCAAATTCTCTTTGATTATTTCTCCATCGTCGATCCCCTATCTACTATCTTCCTGGCTTCATGTACATTCAGCAAGGAAGTTGGATAGTACTTGTTCCCTTGTTGCTGATCTGGGCTGGAATGTGATGTCGAATTTGCCTAACTTGATAGCTCATTTGGTTATCCTTCCTAAAGTTTCAGGACATCGAAGGATGGCTTTCAGAGATTGGTTCGTCAAGACCACAATGGCGTGAGATTGAAAGTAGGGTCGTAAGCATTATGTCGTAATCATCAATGAATATCTGAGTTTCTGTACTCTAGGATATCTCGCTTTAGCTTCATGCAATACCTTGCTAGTATAGTAGATCAGCTTTTGCAGGTTGTCTGCTCCTTTTCTGACAAGTATTGAGCTGACTTTTCATCCGAAGCGGAGATATACAAGTAGAGAGTCTCACATTCTTAAGGTTTTGAGAGCAGAGGGGGATTTTTCAAATACCTCTTTAGTTCTTCAAAGGTGAGTCAGCAGTTGATGCGAGACTATTTATGCATGCTAGTTATTTTTTTGTGATTAGATATTAAGTTAGGAGTTTGTATCCCAAATTTCAAGCCAAGATCTTAAGCAAGGAATTCTATAAAAATCTGAAGCACAGGCATGCAGAAATAAACTCTAAAAATGAAGAAACAGGACTGC
The DNA here is from genome assembly GCA_021397845.1 of Areca catechu. Classification (NCBI taxonomy): domain Eukaryota; kingdom Viridiplantae; phylum Streptophyta; class Magnoliopsida; order Arecales; family Arecaceae; genus Areca; species Areca catechu. The sequence goes on from CM038052.1 coordinate 153,829,213, forward strand.
CAAGGCTGAGAAGCCCTGATAGGACTAGCTCTTCTGCAATACCACAACTAGAGAAGTCTAGGGAGTGTACTTGACAGAGATTTGAAGATCAATCCATGAAGAGTTCGCTCTGCTCTCTTGAATACGGCCTGAAAAATAAAGCTATCGACCTTGCAAATTCACGGCTTTCAATCCGGTGGCCTGAAAGCTTGCTGATTAGAATACTGGATTCGTGAAAACTGAGGGACCTACAAATCACCTAACAAAGATTAGAAAAAATAAGAAAAGTATGCTAGATGGCTGGAAGAAGAAGAAGGGAAAGAGGTTTGAGGAAGGCAGCCAAGAGATGAAGAAGGCTGGCGGCTTGGAGGCAGGGCATAAGGATCACATAGAAACTCTGAGGGATCACACAGATACCCTTAATCACACAGAAATTCACACATAATTCACACAAAAAGTAGAGAAAAACTCAAAAAGTTTTTCATATCCAATAACATAAAATATACATAAGAGGGGGGCCTTTATATAAGCATACAAAACTTGGGCTCCAAGAAAGGGTATACATGTAAAATCCTAAGTATCCTTTTCCCACTCAAATACATGGAAGTGTCCTCTCCTAATTGGACTAATACTCTCTCTCTTCTTCTCCTTGTTAGATTGGGCAGCCAAGGGAGTTAACCATAAGAGGGGCGCCATATGGAGGGTGACCATAAGGTGGGGCGCCTAATTCATGAAGAGCATTGGGCTTTGGGTGGCCCACTTCAATCCCGGGCAGACTTTAGGGTTTCTTCGGTTGTCCTTCTTCCTGGTAGGCTGATGCTATTATCCTGGTCTTCAAGGATGATGATCTTCATGATCCTTCTCATGCAATCCAAGGTAGCACATTCAAGTATGACTAGGATTCCTTGAAGTTGTCAAATTTATATCCTGGTTGAGGTCCATCAGTGTCTTGAGTCTTCTTCTTATTGAACTGGACTAGACTCAACATAGGACTTAAATGAAACTACATGACTCAAATTGACACAAGATCCAAAATGACATAACAAGTCCAAAATGACTAAAGCCTCATAATGAGCTAACTTGAATGACTAAGCTCAATTGAGCTAAACATAACCCAAAACTTGATTCATAAATCCTAATGGTGTGAATCGACTCTAAATACAAGATTCAAGTATAACAAGGCTTGAAAAACAAAACTCAAGGCCCAAATACAGGACTCAAATGACTAACACAACCAGATTATTGGACTTAAAGACAAAATTTGAATTATGACTAAGAGACTCAAAACTTAGGGACTCATAGTGAACTAGGGTTGACCTGATGTCCCCATCAGCAGTCTTCTGAACACTCGAAGCCTCTTATTTGGCAGAGGGCTTTCAAAAAGGGAAGACATCTTTCAGCTGATTGGAAAAAAAATTGGCTTAGAGAAGCAATTCTCTCAGTCAGTTGTTGTACTTCTTTCTTGCTGGAAGGATGTCTCATACTTTGGATAGCTTGGATTTTTTCCAGGTTTGCTTCTATCCCTCGTTTGGTGATGAGAAATCCAAGAAATTTTTTCGATGTCACTCCAAAGATGCACTTGATTGGATTCAGTTTCATCCGATGGTGATGTAGGGTATCAAAGGATTCTTCTAGATATTTGATGTAATCAGCCTTTTGGAGGCTTTTTACGATCATGTCGTCGATATACGCCTTTATATTTCTCCTATGTTGCTTTTCGAATACCTTGTTGATCAATCTTTAGAAGGTTGCCTTGGCATTTTTCAAGCCGAATGGCATCACCTTATAACAATAGAGTCCTATATCTATTACGAATGATGTTTTCTCTTCGTCATCAAAGTCCATCTGTATTTGATTATATTTGGAGAAGGCATCCATGAAATTCAATAGCTGGTGTCCAGTAGTAGCATCGACTAGTTGGTCTATTTTTGGTAGAGGGAAACTATCTTTTGGGCAAGCCTTGTTGAGATCGGTGTAGTCGATGCAAATCCTCCACTTGCCATTAGCTTTCTTCACCATTATAATATTAGCCAGCCAGTTGGGATAATGGACTTCGTTTATGAATCCAGTGTTGAGAAGCTTATTCACCTCTTCATCAATCACCTTCTGTCTTTCTTGAGCGAAGTTTCTTTTCTTTTGCCGGATGGGCTTGTGATCGAAGGCGACTTCCAATCAGAGGGTGATGATTTTGGCTAGGATTCCCGGCATGTCAGAGGTCGACCGGCGAAGATGTCGACATTACTTCATAGAAAGTTGGTTAGCCTTGTCTTCGTTTCCTTGTCGAGCAGACTTTCGATTTGTACAACCTTCGTCGGGTTATCCTTTACCAACGGTATGGAAATAGTCTTTTCCACAAGTTCTCCGTAATCCTCCATCCGATCTCTCGGATCCAATTGCTCCAAAGTCATGTGGTTGGTCAATTGTCTGTCTTGTATCATCAAGCATTGTCGGGCGATCTTTGATCTCTTCTTATTTCTTCGATTCTATTTCTAGTGGAGAATCATGCTAGGAGGTGGTATGTTGATATTATGGCCCAGAACTTGTTCAAAGCAAGTCATCCCAAGATAGCATTATATGCCGATGGAGTTTATATGACCACGAAGTTAATAGGAAGTATTTTTTGAAATGGTTCTATGCCAAGGGTCACTGGCAATACTATTTTTCCTTCCACTCTGACTTGGTTATCTCCGAACCCTGTCGGAGGTATGGAAGATCTTTGCAACTTATTTTTAGGTAAATTCATTCTGAGGAAAGCATCGTAGAGCAAGACTTCCATGAAACTTCTATTATCCACCAGAATCTTGCTTACATCATAATTATCTATAACAGCCAAAACTCCAACAAGATCATCATATGGAGTCTAGATTCCTTGCAGGTCGTTGTTCGAAAAGCATATGGCATTGGTGCTTTTGTATCTTTTGGGAGCATCTTCTTCAGCTCTGCTTCTTCAGTCGGTTTGACGATGTAGCATGCCTACCCTTCCATCAATTGATCTTTGGTTAGGTAGTTCTGCTTCTTCAATAACTCTCTTGGGTCTGATACCTTCGATCCAAGATTCCTAGTTATTGACATACTTTTCCAGGTATTCCCGTTTGATTAGATTTTCTATTGCATTTTTGAGTTGGATGCATTCTTCAGTGTTATGGCCATGGTCCTAATGGAATCGGCAGTATTTATTTTTGTTCTTTGATGCCAGAGGTGCTTTCATAGGATGAGGCCTTTGCAGGTAACTCTCATTCTCTATCTCCACTAGGATCTTCTCTCTTGGAAGAGAGAGAAGAGTATATAAGTCGAACTTGCTGCCTAGTTGCTTGGGTTTAGGGTTGTGTCGTTGAGCCGATGTGTTATCATTGCTAGGGGGTCGGGTGGAATCCCTTTGCCGTTCTTTTTCTTGGAAGTCGACCTCCCTTCGGTCAGACGCCAACTTGCCACTTGCTCTTCAGTTGTCACGTATTTTTGAGCTCTTACTAATAGTTTGGCATAGCTCGTAGGAAACTTCTTGTCCAAGGAGAAAATAAACTTGGATGATCGCAGGCCCTTCTTCGTAGCGGACATAGCCACATGTTCATGAAGATCAGGGATCTCAAGGGTGGCGGAGTTGAATCTGACGATATAGTCCCTTAGGCTCTCTCCTTCATTCTATTGTAGGAGGAAGAGGCTGTCTGAATTGTGGGGCATCCTTCGATAAGTTCTGAATTGTGATACAAATAATTTCTCCAGCTTATTAAAAGAATGAATAGTACCTGGGTGGATGCTCGAATACCACATCTGAGTTGCTTTCTTCAAAGTGGCGGGGAATGCGAGGCAATGTAGGGTGTCAGAAGCTCTCTGTATCATCATGTGTGCCTCGAAGCTTTCCAGATGGTCCAAAGGATCAATAGTACCATCATAGGTTCCACCTGAAAAATCTTGAAATGACGGGGAATGACTTCCTCCATTATTCTTTGGGAGAAAGGAGAACGTGAGTCATACACCATGATTTCATCATTTCTTTGCTAGTCATTGAGTCTGGCAATCTGTAATTCCAGTATCTTGAATTTTTCCTTATAGTCATCATGTATTCCCTTTCGCCTGGTATTTCCTGGAGTGGAGTCTCCAAAGGAAGCTGAGGAAGACCAGCTCTCTTCCTATCGGGTTAGCTTTTAGTATGCCTGTGGTATCGAGAACTTTGAGGTTCGAAAGATTATCGATCTTGAGAGGATCGTCGAGTGAATTCTTGCTGTCAGTCTTCTTTCCTCGTGGACCGATGGCTGTGTCTTGAAGTTGCCGGCGGGTGTTGTCCATGAAGGGCAGTTTCTTGGAAATTCTATACTATGGTTGTCAGTGCATCCATTCGATTCATGAGAGCTTCTAACTGTTGTTGTCCCATAATTAATGCGGGAGATGTCATATCATTTTCTATTGGAGGGTCGCTCCTCTGGAAAGTAGCACGTCCCCTGCTCGTCGAGACATTTTGGGCTTTTCCTTTCACCCTCTTATGTTTTCTTATGGGCTCTCCTTTCCAAGAGGGGTAATTCACACAACTGGGCGCCTTCTCTCCCCTACCTGGCACGCCAATCTATTGATGCTGATCCCCATGGACCCGACGGAGTGCCTGGGTCGCCGGTTCACCTCCTTGGATTCCTACAAAACAAATCCCAGTCTAAAATTACTCCGATGGGGAGACTCCAATACCTAAGTTAGTAGGGTTCATGCAATAGAATGGAGAGCTCAAAGAAAGAGAGACGGAAAAGAGAAGAGTTAATTGGCCTAGTCTAGGATAGTCTCAGACTTGCTTCGAATTACTTAGAATTGCTTAGGCTGGCTTGGAAAAAATGGCTTACCTTGGAGGTCCCCTCTTACCCCTTTTATAGGCGTTGTTCTAACTAAAAGTAGTTAAGACTTTCTGATTTCTGCTAGGGAAGTTAGTTAATGCAACTTCCCTTCAACTAATTGTAGTTACTATTGATAGTTAATTACCTTGGTCTTACTAATGCTGCGGCTATCATTTATATACCTGGTTGGTTATAACAACTAGGCTCATTTTTTATGGGCCTTAGGTCGAAGTAGATCAGCTGGTTATAGGTCAGCCGCTTGCTTCGGAGCATATCAATTGTAGATCGGTTATTCTCTTTGGAGTAGGCTGACTATAGATCGGCTACTCTCTTCGGAGTAGGCCGAAGGCCGATTGCAAATCGTATATCACTATTGGTTGAAGTGCAATGCCGATCCTTTCTTCCATCGGGCTTCGAGAGTACCGTTGTACCAATCCGTCTGGTCGACCGAACCAGATAGATTAATTAAATCTTCGGACCGGCAATTACCTCTTTGGACCGGTTTACCATAACAGGATTCATTTTGTACTTTCCATTAGATATATATTAAATATAAATATACTTAGGGGGAAAGAACCTTTCTTCCTCCCACTTCATTAATAATAATAATAATAAATAAATAAATAAATTATAAAAAAAAACAACGATCACACACCCTCATGTTCTCCAATGCCCTTGATTTACCATTGTCGGCCAATAAGCTAAAGGCATAGTTGACATCCAAGTATCATGTAGAAGATCTATAGATTGTCTATCACCAACCGTCCAACTAATATTATCTCATATAATATAAAAGATATTACAAACTTCATTCCAAAAATTTGAACTAGATTGATAAGAAAAATTTTGAACAAAGGATTGAACCCCATATTTAGATATCATCAAGGAACACCATATATTTTCTGAATGCTTGTCTCACAAGACTTTCTATAAAGTAAGCAGTGATTGGATACCTAATCTTCTTGAAGCGATTGACATACTTTCTCCAAAAATAGTAAGTGGATTCCCTTTCAATCTCCTAATGCCTTCCAAATAAAGCTCATAAACAATTACTCCATCTTCAAAAGACTAATTTTAGGAATGATAGTATTGGACATTACATGAAGTGACGTAGAGGACAGGACTGATTTAATTAGTGTAATTCACTGCATCATAGATAAAATTTTAAGCTTTCAACTATTTAGTCTTCACCGAATATGCTACTCCATTTTTAAGCAGTTTACACGTCTCAGTTTATTTCCCGGTACATCCATGTATTTCCAAGACCTATCTTGCTTCCCAAATAATAAGATATCCCTGGTATTATTTTTGATCTAATTCTTAATTTCAGGATTAAATGAAATAAAAAATTTAAATTAATTAATATTTTGACCAGAAACCCTGTAGTACTCCTGCATAATCTTCTTCATGATCAAATCATTAGATACGGTTGCCCTAGAAGGTCCTTAAAAGAAGGGGGAAAACACCAAAAAAAAAGGTGAGAAATAGGCTGAGCGGCTGGTGCCGGGCGATAAGCTTTAAGATATCCGTTCATTGCATCCGCCCTTGGAGACCCCAAGAGGAAAGAGGGAGCGATGTTCTTCCACATAACGCTGGAGCGGAACATGCAGCTCCACCCGCGCCACTTCGGCCCCCACCTCCGCGAAAAGCTCGTCGCCAAGCTCATGAAGGACGTCGAGGGCACCTGCAGGTCCCTCTCTTCTCTTCTCTCTCTCTCTCTCTCTCTCTCTCTCTCTCTCTCACAGCCTCGTGACCTTAACCCTAGCGCTAACCTAACCCTCACCCTAACCCTAAGCGTACGAGTATGCTGTGTCACAGCGGCCGGCATGGCTTCGTGGTGGCGATCACCAACGTGGAGGACATCGGGAAGGGCCTCATTCGGGAGGGCACCGGCTTCGTCACCTTCCCCGTCAAGTACCAGTGCGTCGCCTTCCGCCCCTTCAAGGGCGAGATCCTCGAAGCCGTCGTCACCATGGTCAATAAGGTAGAGCCCTTCCCGTCGACTATTTTTATATTTTTTTTTCAGAAATTAAATATTTTTTTGTTCGTTTGATCTTTTTGAATGGATTTTGCTTTCATCCTTGCAGATGGGATTCTTCGCGGAGGCTGGGCCGGTGCAGATCTTCGTTTCGAATCATGTGAGTAAAAGTCTTAACAATTTAACTGAGTGCAAACTAGAAAGGGAATTAAACTGTATGAATATTGCCATTATAAAGAAATTAGCAATCTGTTTGTCTCATTGCGTTTGCTGTTCTGATTATCTTTGTCCCCTTTTCTCATATTTCTCGTCTATTTTAGTTGATCCCGGATGATATGGAGTTCCAGTCTGGGGACATGCCAAACTACACGACATCCGATGGATCGGTACGCTCTGTTCTTGGTTCTACATGGTTTTTCTGATTTCTCATTTGCAAGTGAAATCAGATGTTTATCAGTGCTTTCGCTGTGCCGATGGAATTTGTGAGATTTGTGTTTGTCATTCTAAAAGATGTCTACTGTGTGTTCATTGTTGAAACCCAGCTCATATGGTTAATATTGGCTATCTTTCTCCGCCATCCATCAGGCATGCTGTCTAGGTTATGGTTTTGGGGCAAATTATAAAGTAATTTGAAACTGATGAAGTATGATTTGGTGGTTATATGAAAGTATGGCATACATACATATGCCACAATAAACTAACTTCGAATGGGATATTAATATTTACCAATTTCCCTGAATGATATATGAGTGGTTAATTGTTTATAGAAAGCAAAGTTTAAACCTTGGTTGTGTATAGTTGAGCATTGCTATTGTGATCTTTATTCAACATATGATATGAATGATCAGTTTGAGAACATGGTCCAATTTTTCATAACAGTAGTAGGCAAGAAAATCACAAATTCTCTTCCCAAATGCAGAGGATTTTCAACTGAGGTCCTATTTGGATATTTCCTTTGGGAATATCCTATAGGAATCGGGCTAGCTGGCCCGCCCAAGCGGCATCTTCTAAAGGCCTACCGGCGTCTCAGCCCAAATCTTAGCCTGTGAGCATGTTGGCCTGTAGGAATAAAAGAAAGGTCCATGATGTCTTTTTTTCATTCCCACAAGACTCGGGTTGGGATTGTTGGGTTGATACATGCATTCTCAAATGGGATGCCAAATCCACAAATCCAGTAGAAAATTAAGACCAAATTTTCTGCTGGATTACCCAAATAGGCCCTAAAAAGTGGGGAAAACCTTCTAATTTCTATATGAGGGAAGCTCATGCCCCATGTACACCCTATTGAAGTATCATCCTAACAGGTATCCTACAAATAACCACCACTTCTATAACATCAATGGAAAGAACTACCATGCATTGCTGTTTCATGGTTTTCTCAAGAAAATGTTTATCAACTCTCCTTATTTAAATGCTATTGGTTTCCATATACTAATTTATCCTATAAGCACATTTGGCTTGGGGTGCATTGACAAAGAAACACAACCATATCTTCTCATTTCCTTCAAATTTCAATGCATCTGATTATTCTATAAAGGCCGAAATTCATTTTCAACAAGAGTCCCCTATTTTCAGAGTATGTATGGTATATAACATATCACTCATTTTACATGACACAAGACAATTCTGTTTGCTGTTATCTGGATGATTGGGTCCATTCAAAAAAATAATGGATCAACATATATACTGGATCACAAGGTGTTGGTTCCTTGGACTTCTTGAGACTGATGTCCAAAAATTCACAGAGTGAGTTTTATATGGAAAAACAAAGATGATGAAGTTTTTAAAATGCTGTGTAATTGAATAAAATGATTCCTTTGTTGTAGAAATCAGTCTTTAAGCTTATTTATGTAATTTTAAATAAGAAAGTTGCTATACTAGTTGGATTCAAGAGTTTTTTCTTGTCTTGGTTTGCACCAAGTGAGTATGAGCACCTTAAATGGGTTGGAAAAGCACCTGTTAGATCTTTTTCTAATATTCTGATTAAAAAGGAATATTAAGTATTGTTATTATCATTATCATTATTGTTAGTGTTATTATTCTTTGTTTTGAGACAAGAAAGGGCACATGTCAGACTGACCAGCCTTGTGGTGCCGGTGCTTAAATAATTTGTTCTCAGAGCTTCTATTCAATCTGAACTGTGATGTGGTTTCTGTTTTGCATGCTAGAGCATTAAACCAATCACATTATCATATAGAAGTGATGAATGCATGAGGAATGAGCCCTCAAGTTTAGTGTCAGTTGCCAGTTGCAAGGAGTTTGAGTGCAGCAATTGAATTCAATACGCCTTAAAAACTAATTTCATACTATCATTTCTTCTTTATTTTTTGTTAGAGATTCTGCCTGATCGGAAATGGAGGTTATAGCTTATCATGAATAATAGAGAATTAGATGAGGTGATATTTTAAGTTAAATTGCCATATCAGGCAAATGTTATTAGTGAAGTGGCCAAGTAGAGTGCTAAACAAGGAGAAAAGAGAGGTGTGGAAGTATCTATTTTCTCTCTCTCCTCTCTCTCCTCTGTCTCTCTTCTCTCAGTTGTGCATTATTGTCTTCTTAAAGAGGATTTTCGTGTGACGTTTCTTGAGCTTTTTAACATTGAAATGAGAAATATTCCTCATTGGAACACTTCTCTTCTTCCTCTTTTCATTTTATTCAGTGATTTCTTGTGTGAATATTTGCTGCAAATACACTACCTGTTGCTTTCTTGCATGGTTTTCTGCATGAATATCAACTAATTTTTTTGTCTAATCTCCCCTGTACCAATTTCTGTGTGAGCAACAAAATATTAGCCTGGATCTAATGATTTCTGTACCTGAATATTTTTATCCTGCTGGAATATTTGAAGAGCACCCAGTTCTTTTTTCATAAAGATCATTTGATCTTTCCAAAACACATGTAGATCCTAATAGATGAGAACTTTGCCTTAGATCCTTTAAATTGTTCCATTGATTTATTGCCAGCAAACTATGAGATTCATCAACAGCAACAATTCTGGACATATCAAAGCATTATAGCATGTAAATACATTTTCCCTCATTATCATGATTTTGAAAACTACATTTACCTACAGGAATAGTTTGTATGAAGGTTTTTAAGTACTAACCTCTATTGGCTAGTACAGGGCACACCATATTGATCTGGATGACACAAGGGCTTGCATTACCACCATTGCAACACATGGTACAGCTTTTGTGTCCACTTTAATAGTGTACCTTGTTGGCATAGGGGTGGTAAGGTACTGCTACAGGTGTGGTATTGGGAATTCAAACCCCTCTTAGGGAGTATAAGAATATTTGGGTTTTCATGTTTTTGTTTTGTGCTTATGTATGAGCTTCTTGCATTTCGCACTGAGCCACTGACAAATTCCATGATTTTCCATCCATATAGTTAATGCAATGTGAAGATATCATTCCTTCTCTAGGTAGTCATGAAAAGCTCAATCTTTGCCCCCTCACAAATGTCAGCTACTTTCAGTCAAAACTGTTTTACAAAACTGCAAACAGATTTCTTAACTTCCATCCATGTTATCTTCTCCTCTCCTTGTTTTGTCCCATTATTGAAAATGCAAGCTTCTGCTACCCAGTGTTCTGAAATCTTCTTGCTTGTGGCCATGTTCTTAGTTGCCAAAAGGTTTTGTGACTGAGGACTGCCCTATAAGATCTAAGCACACTTTTGTTAGGTGTAAATATAGAAATTAGGAAATTTTAATTTTGTGTGGACTCTAGGACTAGAATTTAATGAGGACTCCAGTTTTTTATTTCTGTGTGAACTCTTATTAGGGTTTGGGTTGTCTATATGAATCCAGTACTATGTTAATTGACAAGACAATTTGCATTATTGAGATTTGAGATTGGAGAATATTGAGCTGCCCTATCCCTTTGCCTTCTTCTTCTTCTCTTTCCTTTTCTTCTTCTCCTTTCTGCTTCTTCCTCTATTCTGCATCAATTGGTATCAGAGCATCCTGTTCTCCTTGCGTCCCAAGCTTGTACTGCATCATTGTGGTTTTTCTTTCCAATTCTGGACCGTCAGGCCACCATCAGACCATTTATCTAATAGAAGAAAACAATTATGTGTTTCTTACTCAAAATTATAAAAATGCCATGAGATTGTAATCGTTACAACTCTCATTAATTTTGTTTCTTCAGTGATATGCATTTTGAGTTGTTAGAGTGTCGATTTTGATTAATGGTGGAGATGGTGAAATCAGTGAGTTAGATGGGGCATTGCTGAAGTTAAATTTTCAGATCATGTCACATTTTTTAGTGGAGAGGCAACTATGTGGCTGATCAAAAGAGCAAAGAGCTTCGTAGGAGTTACTTGTATGTTCCTTCCCTTTTCTTCTCAAGCTTGGCTGATTGTGTGAGGAGGTCGTAATTTGGTGTATTTGTGGTTTCTATCAAGGAGGGGCTGTGTGCACTTACTTTTTGAGGATTGCAATGAAAAGAACAATCTTTTTTGTCCTTGGGATACACTGGTCCTACCTCTTTTCTTTCTGCCATTTTTTTTCTCCTCCTTTCTCTTCTTATTTCATGACATCTTGTGTGAATATTAGCTGAGAAACATATTGTTTTTTACTTTTCTGCTGCTTTGTTTGATTTGGAGCACTAACGTATTCTAATTTTGTTCTCTATTGAGTCGTGTGTTGATTTATGCATAAACAAAACAATATTAGGTTTAGCTCTATATATTGCTGGACCAAAAGCAGAAGCTTTTGCTTGCTGGAACTTCTGGAAGGCACACAGGTTTTTGGCCTAGAGATTTTCTTTCTATGGGCCCTAGAAATCCTACCTGATTTGAGCTTTGGATTAGACCTAATTCATCAAGTCTTGGAAAATGCCAAGTTATTTCTTGCCAATGTAGTTTCGGACTCACTGTTATCAACATATGTGAACAGGTGAAGCATTAAAATATTTCAATACATTTTTTGCATTATTATTTAGCCAAGGATTCAAATCTCAAGGATTGGTACTGTATGGTTGGTTGGTCCCTCATGATCCTCAATCTAGGGCCAGTATAACTCGATACAATTGAGCAAAAATGTATACCAAGAAGTAATGTTGCCTTGATATGGCTTGTTGTGTGATATGGTGCAATATAATGTACTAGGGTCCCCTATACCTTAGATGGTGCTGAGAGTCTTTTAATCCATAAATCTATCTGGTGTCAATTGCATTTACCTCTTTTGTCATCCTTTCAAAGTCCATAGCACTTGCATGTCAAACCGGTGCCTTGTTGATTAATCCAGCTGCCTGCTGCTCGAAGAAGAAAAAAAATCCAGATTGTACCTAGTCTTGCTATGCCTATCCATGTACTAATTTGGTTGCCAAATCAACCATTTTGTATTCATGGTTGACAGAAGGACCTTCTGCTGGTAAAGACACTCCTGTTTCTTCTTAAACTAGGGAAGAATATACCTGAAGTTACTTTTTGGCCAAAGCTTTCATATTTACAAAAGTTTCATTGTTTCTCTTTACAATCCTATTATTTTGATTAGGAGAATTGAATCTGTGTTTGATGTTGTAGGCAGTCTTCATGTTGCATTCTTCATTTCAATTTGAGACTAGCATGGTCTGACATCCTTGAAGGAAAAAAAAGTAGCAGATTTATTTTGATTGGCATTTATTTTGTGACCGAATTTTCAAAGATAAGCTTCATGGAGAAATTTGTGTTTAAAACTAACTTTGATTGAAAAGAGGAAAACACATACGAATGCTTGAATACAAAACTTGGAGTGTTGGATCGGCTTTGAATTTTGAAATTCCTTGAAGAAGAGCGAACCCCACATTTCAGTCACATCAGGTTGACATATGGCTGTGGGCCTGTGGCTGCCCCAACATACAAAGCCATCGGGAGATATCTTAAATTAATTGTACTTCAAAATGACCTGGGTTCAGGGGGTAAATTCATTGGTGGGCTTGGGTACCATGACCTGGGTGTAAGTCCTGTCTGCACTATATTATTCAGTACCACTGGTGGGGGACAAAATCTCCTTCCTATTTTCTAAATGGAGAAAAGAAAGAAAAACAAACTCTACATTTTGAAAAAAGGTCAAACTCCTAGTCTTATCATGTTACTGAACTTCTATCCTGCTTTTGAGGACGATAGGGATGAGACAGCTAAGACACTAAGATGCGGAGACCAAAATCAGTTTCAACATTAGTATAGGAATCATGGATTGATTTGCTGTAATAATTACAGCATGCCTCTGGAGAGGCCTTGGAATGAAATGAAAATTGAATCATAGACCATGTATTCCACCCCTAAAGACTTACAGGACCATGTCAAGTGATTGCATTTCTATTAATAAAAATGATTTTCATGAACAATTATTTGTATCTTAGTCCTTGCTTGTTGCCAAATTAGACTTTCAATGATTATGTGCCCATACAACACACTTCCAAAGTTAAAAACTCTAATGAGAGTTTCCTTTTATCGAGAATTCTGGAAAGGATGCCCCTGTGAGTGTGACATCTCAAACTTTTGAATTTGTTACTACCATATGAATTGCTAAGGTTCTGCTTTCGTTTTGCCATTCGTTGCTTTTCTTTTTAGAGGAGGCATTAATCTTGTTAGCCATGGACCTCTTTGATCCTTGCAATATCCCATTGAGATCTTAGTATTTTTAATTATATACGGTGGATTCATGGTGTTTGCTGAAAAATAATAAATGGACAGGTTTTAGTATTTTTTTATTATATACGATTTTTTCACAGTGTTTGCTGAAAAAATAATTGACATAATTTATTTTGCACATTTGAAATCCAGAAACAAGATTTGCTTCAAGTAAATAAGATTACTTATGGCATAGAATTGGTTAGCAACATAGTGTGAAGCCTCATGATCAAATCAAGACTTAATCACAAAATAAAAATTGCTAAATTGTGTTGATATTTCCTTTTGGTTTTACTGAAATTGCTGCTACAAATATTTCTAATGCATGCTTTGGTCTATCATAAAATTTGATAAAATAACTAGCCCCACTTTGTAAGTTTCTTCAAGTCGAATGGCTTTCTGGTCCTCTTGGGGAAAGAAAAGATCCATGCAAATCAAAACTTGTCGGAACTTTTTATATCTGACTATACTAATTTTTTATGTTTTGCAGGTCAAAATTCAACAAAGACAGTGAGGTGCGTCTGAAGATTATTGGGACACGTGTTGATGCAACAGAAATTGTATGTTTTCTCTGCCTTTATTTTTCTGCTGAAAATTTCAACTGCTGAATAATGAGAGACTTATTTCCAAGTAAATTTCTTTTATGGACATATGAGATTAACTTATCTTTTACTGGCTGTCACTTTATTTTCCATCCTTGCTCTATTTTGTCACTTCATAATGCCTTGTTTTATATCTGATGCAACTACTTAGGGTGTGCTTGATTCACTGTAAGTGCCTGAAAGTGAGAAGTTGGATAATGGAACTGATTTTCAAATGTGTGATTCAGTGGATGTGGTCACTGAAGTGCTAATCCATGCAACAAAGAAGCACGGAAGTGACTTCGGGTGGGGTAGTCTGAAGTCTCTTTCGGGTACCTTATATCCTTGACTTCTGACCAGAAATGGTGGACTAAACATACCCTTGTCAAATTCTTTCACTCTTGAATTCATGTTTGGTGTATACATGTGTTATCATCCATGTTATCCAATTTGATCATTTTAAACATCTGGTTTTACGTGGATTTGCCTTCTTTATAAATACATGAATATCTTTTGTTGATTTTTCTAGAATTCAATTAATAAACAACATCTAATGCATTTTCATTTTGATTCTTTACAGGCATCAACTTTTTGTACTACTCTTAATCCTTGATTTATAAATTATTTTTTCTTCTTGACTTTGCAGTTCTGCATTGGTACCATAAAGGATGACTTCTGGGTGTGATCAATGACCCAGGTGCAGCTTCTTAGTTATTTCATTGAGAGAAACACGATGTTGAAAAGATGGTGGGTGTATGTTAACTTTTGCCTTCAATTGTGGTGAAATTTTGAAATTTCTGGCACTATTAAGATATTTGTTAGAATTTTTGCTTTCCTATACAATGTTTTCTCTGTGCTGTTGCTGCATTAAATTAAAATTGATCTGTCCTATGGCATTTAGCCAAATCAAGCCAGTTTTCCCTTAGTTGCTTATGGCCCTGAAAAGTGGGAAAAAAAAAAAGAAAAAGAAAAAGCAAAAAGATTACTTATTTGTTATTGTATACTTGTTTTGGTTGACTTTCTCTGACCTGTTTCGGGGGACAAGCAAAGGGCTCAGAGGACACTTGGATAGCATGAGGTTGAACCGCATAATGTAGTCGAGAAGGGAAATTGGACCATCAAAATCTTCTACCAATCATCTCAGCTTTCTGTTTTGGCAGCCAGTCCTGGGCTTGATTTCCTATTCCTTAGGGGCTGTTTCGTCGATAAGTTTTACTAAAACGAAGAAAAATTAAAAATGTATGAGTATCACAGAAATAGCTATTTGGTTATCTTCCATGACGCCTGTTTTGTCAAATCTAACCAGTCAACCTGAAGATGAGTCTTACAAAAAAACAATAATGCCTCAAATTTTCGTAAAATCTATTTTACAAACAATCATGTTTTATAATTATCTTTTTTAAAAGTAGTCAAGTGGCCTCTCAAAGATTAGGTGACGTTAAAAATCATTTAAGACATGTTTTGTTACCAGTGATTCCAGACATATGTAATAAGAATTGTAGCAATTGGATTTTGGCAATGGAATTGCATTTGGAAAGGTTGTTTTGGTTGTATAATAGATCATAGCAAATGCATTTATAGCTTTTTTCTTGTTTTACATTGAAAGAGAAGTGATAATCTTGCAATTGACTTGGTAAGGTTAGAAATAATGAATTATGTATTTTAAATTACATTTAAGAAATAGAGGAGAAGTTGTTCTTTTTTAGAATTATATAATATAAATAATTAATTCATTATTTAAATATAGGTATTATTTATTATTTATTATTCGTCAATATGTTTGTAATATATTATTATTATATCATAATAATAATATAATATTATACAATATAATTCATAATATTGCAAAGTAATAAAATATAGTTATAATATTGATACTTATGTTAGAGATCACCGGGACACGAATTTTGGTTTTAGACATTTTTTGTAGTGTTGATCATCTTAAATGATTTTGATTTTTAGTTTGGATGGTTAATTATTGAACTCTTATGGTAATTGTTATGTAATAATAGTTTTCTTATAAAAACTATCATAGCATTATCATGATAACTATTATTTACCTTTGTCATCATAATTATGGTATTGCTTAATTATTAGAAATATATAATATAGCAAGGTAGTGGTAATTATATGACACATAATCATATATAATGGATATGTATTTATTGTCACACCTAAATCGGGTACCTGACGTGGTCATGCTACCATGAGATATCAGCCACAATAACACAAAGTCCAGTAGGTAATCTTTATGAAAAATTATATAATAATAAGAGTAATGCAAAATTTCTTTCTACTTATTAAGTAAACAAGTGCAAAGACAAAGCATCTAAAATTAGATCTTTAAAGTTACAAGCCCATTATTTCATAATCATAAACTAATTATTAGTCTGCAACTAGCTTTGAAGCTTATTATTTAAATTTAGCATGTCTCTTCTCACTACTAGCAACTTTATTCATTAGAAA
Organism: Areca catechu; assembly: GCA_021397845.1. NCBI lineage: Eukaryota > Viridiplantae > Streptophyta > Magnoliopsida > Arecales > Arecaceae > Areca > Areca catechu. The sequence continues at coordinate 153,845,646 of CM038052.1, forward strand.
AAAATAATAAAGAAAATAATGAACTACAAAGCATAGTAAGTAATCATACACCCTCTTGCTGGAGCAAGCATAAGTTTTACATGATTTTTTGCATCATTTAGAAGATAGCATTTAGTATAAAATAAAGCATTTTGTACTCATATTATATAACAACTATAATGTAACAATCTAACCATATATGTATCAATCATACAGGTCTTTAAAAAATTGAATTCAAATACAATAAAAAAATAATCATGTTCATCAAATATTTGTCATTTAGCCATATCATCTTTCGGACAATGCTCATAGATTTCTTGTGCTATGGTCACTATAACCTATGATAAGGTCGTTTTCGTAATCAACAAATTTCATGGTTCATTTTTATTATCAACTTTATCCGATTGGCAAAGGGCAATTTTTGTTGGATGCTAGTTTCGGGATATCACTTGATCCTAATAGGAATGATCATAGCTATTTGAGAGTTTATAATCATATTTCTTTAAGTCATATTTTTTTAAAATATAATTCCTTAAATCATTCATGTATAAAGTATTAAATAAATTTATAGAGTTCATAATTCATTAAAAATCTTATTTATAATATTAATATAAATTCATTTAGAGCAATGCAACTATTTTCATAAAATTTATAAATCATAGTTGTATCATATCTCTCACTCTTGTAGAAAACTTGTTACAATAAAGAAATATTTGCAGATGAGTATGCATAGGATAATGCTATAAAAACATAGATCATTTCGTGATAATATGCTTTATCATAAATTTTTCAGAAAATACAAAGTTAATAATACCAATATAATTTAATATATATTTTTACTTTTTATTGAAATTGATCAATATTCCAAATTAATAAGAATCGTATCAAAGTCACTTACCTCAGTTCATCCAAATATCATTAGATCAAATGGACAAATTATCAACACCTATCCAAATTATTTTAAAAATAAATTATTTGTATGCATTATTTAGAAATCTAAATATGCAATAAGAAGTTCTAAAAGGCTCATAATAGACTTAACTTGGTTTGGATCCATGAAGAGAAAAGGAGAAGGAAAAGGCTAGTCTAAGCAATCTATCTACTGTTGACATCGACCTTGATTTTGATAAATGATATAACATTTGAGTATATATGAGATACTAATATTTTGTTAGAGTTTTAAAATCAATTTTTAGGTATCCTTTAAATCTTATAAAAGATGGACTAAAATGATCAACCATTAAGCAAGATGATTATATGTTTTTGGATGTCTTTACCATATAGGAAAGCCAAAGAAATCATGAATTATTGATGTTGAAAGTTGGAGTGAAAGAAATCATATTAATACTTCAAAATTCAATATTTGGCATACATATTTCAGATGGCATAAGTCAAGTGTCGACTCAAGAAAGTGATGAGTCGACTTTTAAAAATGATCCGAAAAAGAAAGAAGCTTGGCACACAAAGCTTTAACCCGCACAGTCTCAAGTATCGACACTTAGTGTTGAGATGTCGACTCAAGGTGTCAACTCAAGAATCACCTCAAATTCCATGAGTCATAATAACAGAAAATAATAGAAGGCTAAATTTTTAGCATAGTCTCAAGTATCAACACCTAATGATGAAGTATCGACTAAAGGATCAACTCATACTCCAAGTATCGAAGTCATAGGAAGATCTATAGAGCAGAATTCTTCAAAATAGCTGAAATGTCGACACTTACTCTTGAAGTGTCGACTCAAGGATCGATGAGTTGATACTTCAGCTTCTGACAATATAGTAACAACTATATTTTCAAAAGTGCAGAAATTTGTTTTTCTTATTAAATGGCTAGTTTTCATCTCCAAATATTCACTAACGAATTTTTGAAGGTTCTAAGTATATTTATGCTTCATCAAATTTATTGAAGAAGCAAGAGAATCCAAGAAAAAGTTAAGTGCTTCCAAAAGAATCTTCCAAAAAGCTAATTTCCAAAAAGAAAAGCCTAGTACTTAAAAAGTATGCAATCAATTCTCAACTACCAGTCTTTCAAGCAAGCATTAAAGGCTTTTCATTGAAGAAGATAATTCAAAGATTCCATCAAGAGCTTCATCGACATTCTTTTTGTTCGTATAGAGAGCTTTTTGGTTCTATTATTCTTATACTTTGTTGTTTTGAATTGTAACTAGTTTTAAGGGGATTAAAACTAGGAAATAGGTATATCTAAGCCTTGAAATTGAATTGCAAGCCTAGGATTGACTTGCTCTAAAGTTATGGTTATTGAGCCTAAAGAAAAATGTTGCCCAGCAAAGCAGTCCAAAAGGAGGGTGAATTGTATTTTTTTAAAAAACTTGAAACAAGTATGTGTTGAATTTTAAAAATGATAAAGTGATTGTGTTGCAAAAATGTATGCATTGAATGAAACTATATACAATACATGAAAGAAAAGAGGAGAAGAAGAGCAAAGTATACAAACATAAGCTTTTATAGTGGTTCGGTGCACTCCAAGCACCTATATCTACTCTCCAAGAATCCTTTGAAAATTTCATTATAATCTTTCAAAATTACAGTTTTGGGGCTCACAAATTAAATCCTTGTTGGTTTTCTCACTTAGGCTCATCAATACAACCTTACAACAAGCCAACTTAGACTTGCAATCCAATTCAAAGGCTTGGAAGGGCCTATCTCCTAGTTTCAATAATCTTGAAACTAGTTATAATAAATAAATCAAAGTACGAGGGTTTCAAGTACAAAAGAGCTCTTTAAAAAAGTAAAAGAAAAGTCAATGAAGCTCTTAGAGAATGCTTTGAGTTGTCTTCCTTGATGGAAAGCCTCAATGATTGCTTGATTGATTGGTGGTTGAGAATTGAAGGTATACTTTTTAAGAACAAAGACTTTTATTTTTGAAAATTTATTCTTGGAAGATTCTTTTAGAAATACTTGACTTTCTCTAAGATTCTCTTACTTCTTCAATAAATTTGATGAGGAATAAATATACTCAAATTTTCAAAATAGTTTATGATCGTTAGAGAGCAAGAACTGGCCATTTGATATAAAGACACTGCTTTCTGCAATTCTGAAAATATAACCATTATGTGTTGTCAGACCTGCAAGTGTCAACACTTCACTCTATGAGTCGATACCTGAATTGACACTTAAAGTTCTTAAGTCAAACTTGTTGTTTTGAAAAATATTATTCTCTAAAATCATCCTATGACATCAATACTTGAGTATGAGCTAACTTTATGAGTTGATACTTGAGTCAACACTTGAAGTCCTTGAGTCGACACTTGAGTTGTTATGAAAAGTGTTGCTCTCTGGAATCACCTTGTGACATCAACACTTAAGCATGAGCTGATTTTGTGAGTCGACACTTGATTCAACACTAAAGTCTAGGTATCGATACTTAGCATGTCGGCAGAAAAACTTTATGTGCCACTTTTTTGAAGATCAACACTTAAGATTCTTGAGTCGATACTTGAGCTATACCATTTCAAAAATGTATGCCAAACTCTGAATTTTGAAAGTTTGATATATTTTCTTTCATTCTATCCTTCAATTATCCAATAAAATACTATATCCTTGGCTATTTATCTTGTGAAGACTTTCCAAAGCATGAAGTTTTTCTTGTTTAAGAGTTGATCACTTAAGTTTTTTATTTAAGAATTTAGAGGGTACCTGAAACGTTATCTCATAACTCTAACAAAATATTAGTACCTCATATATATTCAACATTTTTTTATTCATCAAAATCAAGGCCAGAATTAATAGAAAACCAACTGGGTTAGGTTTGTGAGCCTGAAAAATAATCTGGTTGTAATCTTGAAGGATTATAATAAAATTTCCAAAGAATTCTTGGAGTAGACGTAGGTGCTTGGGATGCATCAAATCACTATAAACTTTGCGTTTGATTGTGCTTTGTTCTCCTCCTCTTCTTCTTTACATAAGCATTACATTTAGCATCATTAGCACATATAATCTGCTACACTTTCACTTTACAATTTTTCAAAATTAGCATATACTTTTTAAAATTTTTGAAAAACCTAATTTATCCCCTTTCTTGGGTTGCTTCACTGGACAACAAGTGGTATCAAAGTTTGGCATGCAATGAATTTGATCTAATGATCAAAAGTCAAAGATCAAATGGCAATCCAATTAGGTGCTTGTGTTGTCGAGGGGCAAGCATCAAACTGTCCACCTTTGTTCAATGGAACAAACTACATATATTAGAATATGCATGTGCATCTACATACAAGTTATTGATTACAACTTTGGAAAACCTTTGTTAACGGACTTCATGCACCCACGGTCATGGTAAATGGTATTGCTACTCCTAAGCTTGAGGATGATTGTGATGAGAAAGACATAAAATAAGCTGAATTAAATGCTAAGACAATGAATTTATTTTATTATGCTCTAGATCCTAATGAATTTAATAGGATTTTTACTTATACTTCAACCAAAAAAATATGGGATACACTTGAAATTATCCATGAGGGTACTAATCAAGTGAAATAATCTAAAATTAATATACTTATACATACTTATGAAATGTTTAGATTGAAGCCTAGTGAAACTATTACTGAAATATGCACTAGATTTATCGATGTCATCAATAGCTTGAGAAGTTTGGATAAGTCTTATTCTAATGCTAAGCTTGTTAATAAAATCCTCAGGTCTCTTTTAACTTCATAGGATGCAAAGGTCATTGCTATACAGAGATCAAAGATCTTAATACACTTTTTTTTAGCAACTACTAGGTTTAATTATGACCTATGAGCTATCTTTGAAGCAAAAGACTACCGAAAATGAGAAGAAAAAGAAGAATATTATCCTCAAGTCTACAACTACCAAGGAAGAATCTACTGAAGACTTGGATAAGGGAGATGAAGATGATGAGATGGCTCTTGTGTCAAAGAAGTTTAGAAGGTTCATGCGAAAAAAGAAGCATGGCTATAAGAAAAAGCCTCATAAAGGAGAGCCAAGCAAGGAGAATGAAAAGAAGAAAAAGGAGTAACTTGTTTGTTTTGAATACAAGAAGCTAGGTCACTACAAAATGGACTGTTCCCTTCTCAAAAAAGTCTCAAGGAATTAGAAGAAGATAATGATGACATGGAGTGAGAGTGAGGACTCTAGCTCCGATGAAGAAATATAAGAGGTTGCAAACCTATACTTCATGGCCTATGAAGAAGAGGTAAGATCCAAAAACAAAGTTGATTTTATATTTAAGAAACTTCAAGATGCATTTTTTGAACTCATGGATAATTTCAAAAGCTTAAGCTAAGAAATAAGGAAATGAAATACTACAAGAAAAACAAGTATTAACGACGGACATTACCAATGGCTAAATAGCCATCAGTATTAAGTGGATATATCAACAGTAATTATAATGATAAAAGATGTTATTGCTAATAATATTAGCAATGGCAATAGTAACAGAAATAGTTATCACAATTAATTTTTAAATTTTTTTTTTTTTTAATTTTTATAAATGATTATTAGCGATGCAAGATGATTATTAGTGACGGCAGGCATGCCATCGGTAGTAAGTTATCACATTTTAAGAAATTTAATCTTAAATAAAAATTATTATTGATTGTGTTTTAATTATTAGTGATGGTATTTTGCTATCGCTAATATAGTACTTGAAATTTAGATATTACCGACAACATTAATAGCGACACAATTATTCTATCGGTAATACTTTTATTATCGATGGGGAATAATTATTTGCAATAGCATGTAGCCATCGCTAATAAAATATCTAAAATTTAGGTATTATCGATAAAGTTAATAACGATACAAATTTACCATCGGTAATACTTATATTATCGATAGGCAATGGTTAATAGCAACAACAAAATGCCATCGCTAATAGTTCTACTTAAAAGCCCCTCTAGTGCCCATTTTCCATTTCTCGCTTTTGGTTTTTTTTTGCCTCTTCATCTTCTCGGCCCCCTGTCACTTTCTGTCGATCTCCCGGCCTCCCTCCACCTCGGTGTCATTGAAATCCCATGCCCTCCCCCCTATCAATGTCATCAGCCATCGTCTTCCTAGTCCCTTGCCTCTTTTTGTCAAACGGTAAGGCATCCCTCATGGCCACTGAAATCCCACGCCCCTCCCAATGCCACTGGCCATCATCATCTCGGCCCCCAGCCCCTTCCCATCGAACTCCCGCACCTCCCCTCCCCCGACATCGCCAAACTCCCATGCACCCTCGGTTACGCTGGTAGTCATGCGCCCTCCTCTCATGCTGTCTAGCCATCGTGCTTCCCCCCTGTGCTCTACCAGCCACCCTACATTCCCTCTATGCACGGCCCCCTCCCTGCACCGTCTGACCTCCATTTGTCATCCTACCCCCTCCCCTCACCATCTAGCCCCATGTCTATACCATCCAAGCCCTCTCCCAATGCCGAGCTCACTATGCCATGAGGCCTCCTCCCTGCACCTAGCTCGCCATGCCATGCAGCTCCCTTTTTGTACCAAGCTTGCCATGCCATGAAGCCCACTCCCTGTGCCGATCTCGCCATGCCATCCAGCCCCCTTCTAGTGCTGATCTCATCATACTGTGAGGCCTCCTCCCCTCCTCTCTGGTGAGTGCCTCTATCTATAGCTGGTACTACTGTATCAGTTGAAAAACTTGAGCCAAGATATAGATTAATTTTTAAAAGTTCATTTTTATAATTATGGGGATATTATGTAGTATTTGATATCTTAGTTTTTCTTCTTGTTTATTTTCATCTAGAACTTTAATTTTAGTGTTATTTTTTAAAAAAATTATTGTATTTTTTTGAAGTGAATTTATTATGGCATTTGAACTTATTTCTACTTTTCATCCATATTTTTTACTACTTTTAAAATCATTTTAAATATTTTTTATAAAATTTTGTTATATTTTTATCCTAGCAATAAAATTTTTATCAAGATGGTCTGTGATAACTACTGAGACCAGGTTGCTATTCCGGATTAGTGAAATAATACTCACTTCTTTCAGGACCTTGGCATATATCATTAGCGACGGCTACAACGACAGTGCTAGAGCCATCATTAAAAGTTAAATTTTTTATATTAATAAGATTTAATTAATTAATTAAAAAGTTATTTATTTACTTAATTAGTGAATTATTTAATTAATTAGATAATTAATTAATTAGAAGTTTATTTAATTAGGTAGATGCTTCTTTTATTAATTAGATGCTTATTTATTGATTTAATTAATTAGATTTTACTTTTTATGTAATTATTATTTAGATGTTTATTTAATTAAATATATAATTATTTAATTAATTAGATGCTTATTTATTATTTTAATTATTAGATACTTTTTTATTACTTTAATTAATTAGATATTTATTTATTTATTTAAATTTTATTTAATTAAATAAATAATTAATTAGGTATGTTCGGATGCATGTTCTTAATGCACAAGATTCAGATCTTGACATACAGATGAAGTTTGAACCGAGCTTAGGTTAGTCCGATGGATTATGAGCCTGGTCCAAAGCATGGCCATGTTTCTGACTAGGCTTGAAGTAGATTAGGAAGGGTTTGGGCTTGATTAATAGAACTTATTTAATTTTTGAGCCATGCTTGAATATTCAAGAAGAAAACAAGATCCTTGATAGAGAAGCATTGGAGATCACTTCGAAAAGATCTCGAAGCCATCAATCTTCTATGGTGGTCATTTGAAAGTGGGAGTTCTAGAATTGTCCTTCTAGTTCATGTCTATTTAATTACTCTAAGTTATAAAGGGGTGCCACTTGGCCCCACTTTCATGTCTTAGGATAATTAGATGGGCACGACCAGAAGATTAACTTTAGGGCTTCCTTTCTGGAATAGCCACCATAGGAGATCGACTATGTTGAGGTATTCTCCATGATCTAGAGTGCTTCTCCATCGAAGATATCATTTTTTTTCTTGGAATCATCCTTTCAAAAATTAAAGCCCTTTATGACCTGTGGAACACTAAGGGTCCAGGTCTAATAACTAAGGTTGGGTCTAGACCTGGGTATATATCTAGGTTTTGATTCAAATTCGATCCATTGATAGCTCTAAAATAAAACAAGAAAAATAAAAGAAGAGAAAACCGAACTCTCTCTATGTAAGAGTTAAAGAAAATAAGAGTTGAAGACAAAGAAGAACAAGGAGATAGCAGGGATTAGAGATTCTATCTTACTATTGTCTTCATTCATTATTGATATTTTAATTCTTGTTTATCTTTAGTTACATCATTTGCATGATCATGGGCTGGTTTAATATCATCTAGTACAATATCTAGTTATGGATTAATTCATGTTTTAATTCATATGAACTAAACAAAATTAACCATTCATATATATTAAAATATAAATTAATAAATAACCAAAGATTGTACTATATGATGTTATGCTAGCTTATGATGCAAATGATATAATTAAAGATGAAGAAAGAGTTAAAATTTTCATAATGAGTGAAGTTAACATTCGAGTTAGAATCTCCAATCGATGTTCTCTCCTTATTGTTCTTCATCTTCCTCTCTTCTTTTCTTTAGCTTTGACAGAGAGAGGAAGTTCGATTTTATTTTCTCTTATTTTACTTTATCTTGAAACTCTCAATTGGTCTAGTTCGGGTCGAGAACCTAGATATATCATACTTGGACCTAACCTGGACCCTAGATATATTAATAGGACTAGGCATCCCTTTTGGCCCTGCCCGGTTTGGCATGAACACAGTTTGGAAAAATGTCCAATCAGGATAAGTATTTAAAATTATTCAAGGATTTAAAGATATAAAATCCTTGCAACCTTCTCATACTCTGACTTTTGGAATGAGAATTCTAAGAAGAAAACAAGATCCTTGGTGGAGAAGCACTTGAGACCATAGGAGATCTCAAAGCCATCGTTCTTCTATGGTGGCCATTCCAGAGTGAAAGCTCTAAAATTATTCTTCTGGTTCGTATCCATCTAATAACTCTGAAACACAGGAGTGGTGCCACCAATTATTGCAGTAATGTTATTAGAATCTCATCACTAAAGGTTATTTTTTGCTAAAAAAATTAGAAGCTAAATATACTAAATTGGTCAACGAAAAGGTATCTTTAATTATATTTAAGATATTGCAGTCCATTCCAACTTCATCATTTGGTTGGTGATAGTAGTAGTGATATAGTTATCACACCGGCAATTTTGATATCTCCAATTCCAAGATGAGCATCCTTGGCATCAAAGTAGTTTAGGGCTAAGTGGCAACTAGTTCGTTATTGACTTCATTCACTATCGAGATTTTAATTTTTTTTCATCTTTAGTTATTATTTGCATGATCATGAGCTATTTAAAATTATCTAGGATAATTTTTTATCATAGATTAATTTATGTTTTAATGCATATGAATTGAATAAAGTTAATAGTTCATATGCATTGAAACATGAATTAATCGATGATCAAAGATTGTACTTTGTGATATTAGGCTAGTCCATGATAAAAATGATATAAATAAAGATACAAAAAGAGTTAGAATTTTGATTGTAAATAAAGTCAACAATAAACTAGTTGCCAGTCAGTCCTAAGTTGCTTAGTGCTAAGATGTAATAATGGACGCTCATCTTAAAGAGGGAGGTATTTGGTATAGCTCGTGTGAGAAATGCGTCGTTGCTAATATCACCAGGCAAATGATGGAATTAGAACAGACTGTAGTATCATAAGTACAATTAAAGATATCCTTTTATTTACAAATTTTTTATTTCCAAATTCTATTTTTTTTAGTTTAAACTGGCTTTTGGTGATAAGGTTCCCGTAGCATCGCTTTGATAGTTGGTGGCATCATTATCATGTCTCAAGGTAATTAGATGGGCACGGACCAAAAGATCAATTTTAGAATTTTTTCCTCAGAATGGCCATTTCAGGAGATCGACGGTTTCAAGGTATTCTCTTGTGATCCCGAGCATTTTTCATCAATGATTTTGTTTTCTTCTTGGAGTTCTTCTAGAAGACAGACTACGGAAGGTCATGAAGACTTTCTATCTTTAAATTCTTGAATCATTTGAAATACTTATCTTCCACATTTTAATTTGGTAAATATGATGAATAAGAGTTGGAGGGATGAGTAGGAGTCGGGTCATAGGATTCAACCAAAACTTTGACCCTCTAGTAGCTCGGCACTCTTCGGTGTCTTCATCTTAAGCTCTAACAATTCAGATATGGAGTAATGCATACATCGAAGATATCGTGACCTGAGTATTTGCCTAGCAATCTTAGGGCATTCAGAATGCCATCCATATTTTGATTATTGGCACTTTTCGGGATCTACATAATGAGTGATCAGCTAGTCCTATTATGATAGTCACGTAGTAGGTAAGATTATTAATAAACTTCTTTATTTATTTTAAATCTTTTATATTTAAAAATTTGTTAATAATATTTCTTTTATTTAATTTCTTTTAATTATAATTATACTTGTTAATTATTACTTTATATTAAATATAGTTTTTAAAAAATAATTATTTATTATTAATATATATATATATTTTAAAAATAATTATTTTTTTAAAAAATAAAAAATATTAGCGATGGTATTGGCGATGGTAAATACCATCTCTAATATATTATTACTGATGACTTTTTTAACGATAATTTTTTTAAATGCTAATAATAATTTTTTAAATAATTTATTAAAAAATGGAAACATTATTAGTGACGGATCTTGCCGTCACTACTATCATCACTAATAATGACTATTATAATGGTGTTTAAGCTATCTTTAATGAGAGTTAGTTGCAATGAGATTTTATGTGATAGTCTTTTAGAAACAAGGAATCTACTATTAGCAATGGCTACTAGCCATCGATAATACTCTTTTTACTTGTAGTGAAGAAAGAAATTTATAAGATAACTAATGAAAAAAATTATTAAAAGAAAATCAAATCTTAATTCAAGAGAACAAAGATTTAAAGGATCAAAAGCTTAGTTTGATATATGAAAAGGAAGAATTATCAAAAGAAAATAAAAGATTAATCCAAGAAAGCAAAGATTTGAAGAAGCAAAAGCTAGCATTTACAAATTGAAAGCTTTCAAAAGAAAATAAAGCCTTGACCAATGAAAACAAAAGTTTGAAAGAAGAACATGATATAGTTAAACCTTTTATTAAAAAGTTCACATATAGCTCTTAAAAACTTAAAATATTTTTGAATAATCAAAGAGCTATTTTTAACAAATCGGATTGGGTTTTACATAACAAAAATAGCAAAAATATTTTAATAACTTGTTTGTTCTTACATTATTTAGTATTACATGTCATTGTTATGGTTGATTAGGATATAAGGCTTATTTATGTGATTATAAGAAACTAAATAGTATTAAGAAAGTTTAGGTTCCAAAAGGAACTATCTCTACTAATCCTAAAGGATCCAAGATGACTTGGGTGCCTAAAGTTTCTAGTTGATTGCTTTTGTAGGTGTGTCTTGTAACCAAGAAAAATAAGAGACTTTAGTATTTAGATGGCGTTGCTCAAGACACATGATTGGAGATATGAAGCAATTCATATCTCTCGAAGTTATGAATGAGGGAAGTGTGACTTTTAGTGATAATAAAAAAGGCAAAATTATTGGAATCGATAAAGTTTGTATCACCCCCTCTACCTATATAGAAAATATTTTACTTGTAGAAAGATTGAAACATAATTTACTTATTAGTTAATTTTGTGATAAAAGATTTAAAATAGTTTTTGGATCTTCATGATGTATTATTTCTAGACTCAATGATAATAGAATCATGATCATTGGATTTGGAAATGGAAACATCTACATAGTAGATCTTGATAATCTTTCTATATAAGATGGTCAATATCTAGTTGCAATGGAAGCCAAAGTTAATAATACTAGTTGGTTGTGGCATCATAGATTAAGACATGCTAGCATGCATTTGATTTTAAAATTAATTAGAAAGGATTTTATAAAAGATTTGCCAAAACTAAATTTTGAAAAGAATAAAATTTATGATACATGCCAATTTGGAATCAAACCAAAAGTTCTTTCAAATCAAAAGGCAAAGTTTCTATATCTAGATCTTTGGAATTAGTTCATATGGATTTATTTGGATCCACAAAGATTACTAGTTTAGGTGGAAAGAAATATGGTATAGTTATTATAGATAATTTCTTATGTTTTATATAGGTTATATTTTTGGCATACAAGGATGAAACTTTTTTAGCTTTCACTAAGTTTTATCAAAAGATTTCAAATGAAAAAGGTATTTCAATTGTTTGCATCCGTAGTAATCAAGGAACCGAGTTTGAAAATCAAGATTTCGAAAACCTTAGCAATTAAAAAGGCATTAATCATAATTTTTTATACCAAAGATATCTCAGCAAAATAGGGTAGTAGAAAGAAAAAATACAACTTTGAAAGAAATGACACATACCATGCTATGTAAAAATGACCTTCTAAGATACTTTTGGAAGGAAGCCATTAACACAGTATATTACATTTTAAACCATGTTTTGATCCATCCGATTTTAAAGAAAATATTCTATGAACTTTGAAAAGGTAGAAAACCAAGTATAAAATATTTTCATATTTTCGAATGTCAGTGTTTTATACTAAACAATAGAAAAGATAATTTAGGCAAATTTGATACCAAGTCAAATAAGGGTATCTTTTTAGGATATTCCATATCTAGCAAGGCATACAGAGTCTTCAACAAGAGAACTCTGGTTAATAAAGAATCTATGCATGTCGCTTTTGATGAATCTAACAATAAATCTTGTAGAAAATATGTTTTGGATGATGACACAAGTCTTTAAAGGATGAAAAACCTAACATTGAAGGATGCACCCTCCAAGAATCCTGAAGAAGATCAAAAGAAGGAGGAAGAAGAAAGAACCTCTTCAAAACAAAATGATTTATCTAAAGAGTAGAGGTATATCCATGGACACCCTAAAGAACTAATCATAAGTAATCCATCAAAAGGGATAAGAACTCGATCTTTTCTTAGAAATATATATGATTATTTGGCTTTTATATCTCAAATTGAATCTTAAAGTATTGAAGAAGCTAAAAAAGATTCTAATTGGATAAATATAATGCAAGAAGAATTAAATCAATTTGAAAGAAATAATATTTGGACTTTAGTAGAAAGATCATCTAATACTTCAATAATTGGTACTAAATGAGTTTTTAGAAATAAGCAAGATAAAAATGAAACTGTAACTAGAAACAAAGCTAGACTAGTCATTAAAGGATATAATCAAAAAGAGGGTATTGATTTTAATAAAACTTTTGTACATGTTGCTATATTAGAGGCAATTAGATTATTATTTATATTTATATATTTTATGGATTTTAAATTATATCAAATGGATGTCAAAAGTATATTTTTAAATTGATACATGGATGAAGAAGTTTAAGTAGAACAACTACATGATTTTAAAGAGCATACTTATCTAAATCATGTTTTTAAATTTCATAAAGCTCTTTATGATTTAAAATAAGCTCTACATGCATGGTATAATAGATTAAACAAATTTTTACTTGAAAATAATTTTACAACAAAAAATGTAGATACCACCCTATTTTTGAAAAGAAAGAATGATAACTTATTAGTAATACAAATATATATTGATGAGATGATGAAAGAGCTAACTTTCTTTCTCAAACTTTAAATTAAGCAAGCTAAAGAATGGGTCTTCATCAACCAAGCAAAGTATACTAGAGAGACTCTAAAGAAGTTTGGGATGGACATAACAAAATCACTTGATACACTTGAGTCCCTCTTGTAAGCTTGACAAAAATAAGAACCGTAAGAGTATTGATCAAAATTATATGAAGATATCATTAGTTCTTTATTGTATCTTACTACAAGTAGACCAAACATCATGTTTAGTGCTTGCATATGTACTATATATTATTTAAACTCTAAGGAATCATATTTATTAGCTATCAAATGCATACTTAAATATTTATCTGTATTATAGATATTGGCTTATGGTATCTAGACAATCATCAATTGAGCTTATTGTATATTCAGACACTGATTTTACTAGATATAAATTAGATAGAAAGAGTACAAGTAAAACTTGTCAATTTTTTAGAGTAAATTTAATCTCTTAGTTTAATTATCATTGTCATACACAATCAAAAATAATAACTAACTCAAATTATATAAATAGGGTGAGTCAGGATCGTATCCACTAGGATCAATTAGGGTTATATTCATTTTTACTTGAAATTTTTAATTATAGTTCTAATTAAATTACAAAAGCTAAAATTAGGAAAGGGTATGAATGTGATTAAAACTAGAAAGCAAAAGAAAATAAGAATTCTAATTTAATTATCAAGCAAGAAATTAATTAAGATAGGTATCTCAGGATTTCGATTCAATTTTTTTTAATAAAATATAATTTAGTTCTTTAATATAATTATGAAAGTTATGATTAATATCTGAGCATAACCTATCTCGCTGGGTACATATCTATCCTACATAGTCATAGGCTATTCAAAGTCTTAAACCTGAGGATAGCCTATCTTGCTGGAACAGACCTGTCCCTACATAGTCATAGGCTATTCAAGGACTCTAATCGTAAAAATAATTAAAATACTATAGAATCTAGATTCTAAGCATAATCTATCTCACTAGGTATAGATCGTAGTACTTTGATCTATTCTTACATAGTCATAAATTATTCTAAAATCTAAATTATAGATTAAATAATATGCACAAAACTTGAATTAATGAAAAAGAAATTTTTATTTAGGAAGAACATGATCATTATATTCAAGAACTAATTATATATAAAGAAACTAAAATATAAAATACTAAAAGAACCTCCTTTACTCCTTGAAAACTTGGAAATCAGCCGTGTATGGTATTCGCAAGCATCATCTTAAATGAGAGGAAGATGATAAAGAAAATCAACCCCCTATCACCTTTCTCCTGTTAAAGCACTTACATAAAGAAAGAAAAGAGAAACAACAAACTGCTAGTTGCAGCTCTCGTTGCTTGGTTCCTTTATGTTCCCAAAGCCTCCCCATTATATAGGCTTGGCATAAGCCAAATCAGGATCCAATCAGGAGAAGAAAACCTAATGAGATTAAGCTTTGATTCCTTAAAACTCATTGGCCGTCAGATCTTCATGTAAATAGATTTTTGGGCCATCCATTAGTGCATATCATGGTCGAAATCAAGCACTGCAGTCCTTCATCAGGTTGGACTGCTTCTCCACTGTCAAATCTCCTGGTGGATTGAATCCTTGCCACCTGTGGGCACAATGCCCATCCTCTATTTCCTTCTCTCAATCGATCATTGTTTCCACTATCGGATCTACATCCAGCCATCGCCGCTATCTTCACCATCACCGCCACCATTCATCACCTTGAGAAGAGTGCTCAGATGTTGTGCCATCATTGAAATCGTCAGCTTCGTACCCCTTCATCGGCATTGCCATCGGATTCGTTGACACTAGGATGCACAGGATAGTGCCATCCTCCTCATCGCCAGCCTCCCATGCACCACTGCTATCGCTGGCACCTTATCAAGGACCTTACTACCGCCATCAACCTCCTGTGTGCTGCTACGATCTTCGTCGCCGGTGCCGCACCCTTCGTGCGCTGTTGCCCGCTCGACTTTGCTTAAGTCTACAAGCCATCAGTGCCATGGAGGTGGCAATGGGGGTAGACACAGGGCTTAACGAGGATTGAAGCTTGATTTTCATCTGCATACCATCATGTCCCTTAGTCAGTCACCGAAATCATTGCCAAAACCTCTCTTTGTTGCCAAACCATCGACCTCTCACTCAAATGCACTGTGGCCATGCCCCTCGTCACTAGAGCCAACCTCGTCGTTAACTGTTGGCCTTGTGGGGAGTCATCTCCCTTCAATGCTGGGGCCACCACCACGGTCTTCACCTACTCTCATCATCATCTTGGCTATTGATTGGTGCAAAACTTCCCTGGACCACGATGCCCAGGCATGATCTAGGATAATGGCTGATATGACCATTTAATGTCTCTGTAAATCAAGCGATCGGTCCATCATGGATCAGCTACTTTAAAATCTATTTTAAGCACAGTTTATGGGCTGATTTGGATCGATTTTGGGCTTAAGTTTGGACTAAACTTGTGTAAACTCTGGCCTGGGCTGAAGTCGGCAGACCCAGCCGACTTCAACCCAGACTGAAAAAAAAAAAAAGAAAAAAATAAGGAACCATAACAGGGGAGGTTTCTTCTCCCTTGTTCCGACCGGGGTCTTCGCCGGAGATATCGGGGAAGGAGTCGGGGAGGAGAGGGAGACTGGACGGTGCCGTGGTTGGGTTGGATCGGGACTCCGGCTGACGCAATCTCCGTTCCCCAAACGATGAGATATCGTCGGTGGTTCCACTTTAAATTTCCCCACACCGCCACCCATTGAACCATCCCATCCCGGTGTACCCTCCTCTCTGTCGAGCATCCAGAATCGTCGACGCCGGTGAGTTTTCCTTTTATTTTTTTTTCTATTTATGAAGGATTTTGATGGATTTTTTTTCCGGATGGGTTTTGGGCTGTTCACCGTCACCGCCGCTGCCGTCGCCGCCGTCGCCTGCCGTTGACGGTCCGAGAAGACTGCGGCAACCACCATGGTTGCCGGCAGTGGGGGAAGGGAAGGAGATGGGTTCGGCTGAGGAGAAATAGGGGTGTTCGGGAGAAAGAAAAGAGAAGAGAAAGAAAGAAAGAAGAAGGAAAAAAAAAAAAAAGAGAGAAGAAAAGAAAAGAAAAGGAAAAAAAAAAAGATTCTGTACGGCCAGAAAGGAAAAAAAAATAATAATAAAAAAAAATAAAAATAAAAATAAATATATATAAATATATGATAAGAGGAGAGAGAAGGAGGAGAGAGAAGGAGGAGAGAGAAAGAGGAGAGAGGAGGAGGAGAGAGAAAGAGGAGAGAGGAGGAGGAGAGAGAAGGAGGAGAGAGAAAGAGGAGAGAGGAGGAGGAGAGAGAAAGAGGAGAGAGAAGGAGGAGAGAGAAAGAGGAGAGAGAAGGTGGAGAGAAAAAGAGGAGAGAGAAAATCAGGGATTTTTTTTAGAGATTCATGAAAAATTAAGAATTTAGTTTTAATTTAAAATTATTTATTTATGTAGAGAATCAGTCTCCTGAGCGGGGAGGTGTCGCGCCGATTTCGGCTACAAAGTAGTTCAGGTGTGGATAGTTGGTTTTGAGAGGTAAGGACTTCTAAACTTGATCACCGTATTAGTAATATATCTTACATGACCTGATTTGATTCGAGCATAAATTAAATATTTTTCATGCATAGTAGTTTTCAGATAGCATGATTTGATTTCCGGGTTACGGAACGAGTTTGTTGTTAGTGTTGTTTGCATTTGCCAAGTAATCTTGAAATGTGTTTGATCGTGATAGCTATCGTTGGAAAGTGACATGATCCGACTATGTGAAAAGAAATGATAAAGTGTTAAGTGAACTGGTGTTTGGACTAGCCATGCCACGGCGGTACCGTGGTTTCTCAGTGTGCCCGTCACAGGCTGGAGTGTGACAACAGTGTGCCCGTCACAGGCTGGAGTGTGACAATATATCTTACATGACCTGATTTGATTCGAGCATAAATTAAATATTTTTCATGCATAGTAGTTTTCAGATAGCATGATTTGATTTCCGGGTTACGGAACGAGTTTGTTGTTAGTGTTGTTTGCATTTGCCAAGTAATCTTGAAATGTGTTTGATCGTGATAGCTATCGTTGGAAAGTGACATGATCCGACTATGTGAAAAGAAATGATAAAGTGTTAAGTGAACTGGTGTTTGGACTAGCCATGCCACGGCGGTACCGTGGTTTCTCAGTGTGCCCGTCACAGGCTGGAGTGTGACAACAGTGTGCCCGTCACAGGCTGGAGTGTGACAATAGTTTGCCAGTCACAGGCTGGAGTGTGACCGCGGTTAGTCCAGAATCCTAAAGATAATGGTTAAATAATTGGAAATTCTAAAAGAAACAAATGTGAAAAAAAAAAATTTCAAAGTTTTTGGTTAAACATGAAATATGAATTGTTGATTTCGTCATATGTTATGCTAATGTTTTGCTGTTTTCATATATATGTAAATTATTATTGGTGATCTTTTGGAATCCCTTACTGGGCTATGTAGCTCACTTCCTATCATTGTTTTCTTTCAGAGAACCAGGATACTTAAAGAAGATCTGGGCTGGGCGTGAGACGGAGCTTCTTAATTGTTGAGCTTGTTAGTTAGTTAGTTCAGTTACTGACGTTTGTGAGTCAGTAGACCAATTTATGATCATCGAGTTAAATACTGAATTGTACATTGTTAATGGATTATTAATATAATATTAATTTAACTTGGATATGTTTGAATTGTTGTGTACCTAGGCCTTGCATAATCTCTAGGGTAAAACCTAGGGTTTGTGCGGCCGGTCACGTAGCCGATTCTGGTATTGGATTCGGGGCGTGACAGAGTGGTATCAGAGCAAACCAGGTTCTAGGATCTTAGGATATAAGCTCAATGAGAGAGAGTGTGGATTGATCCATATGTGGGGTAGATATTATGTCTTGATTGTTTTGACCATCTGAGTGTTAGTTGTATACTAACAACATTGGTGTAGGTTTTCCATGGCGCGTGGTAGTGGACGTGGACGTGTTAGGAGGCCCACAAGATTTGCAGATGGAGCAAATGCTTGGGATCCTATTGAGCAGCATGAGAATGCTGGAGCCTTATCTGATAATGAGGAACGTCCACAGGACCCAATGCCGAATCTGGTGGACAACACTGGTAATGAGGAGCATCATCATGAGCCAGTGCCCAATCTTTTGGATAACACCCCGGAGACTGGAACTGCTGAAACAGGAACACCGGGTGGATCTGGAGTTCAGCCTGGGGACCAGATGGGTCTTCCTCAGCTATTACAAATTTTAGTGCAGCAGCAAGCTACTGCAAGAGCTGATACACTAAGATTTATGGAAGCCCAACAGCAACAGCAGCAATTTATGCAACAGTTATTATTATAACGACAATAGCCAGAAGTCAGAATTCCTCAAGAACGGCCAATTACATTAATAGATTTCAAGAAGTATGCGCCACCGGCATTCAAGGGGACTTCTGATCCCATGGAGGCAGAGGGATGGCTTAAAGCTGTTGAGAAAGTTTTCCAAGCCTTGCGGTGTCTAGAAGAGGAGAAAGTTACATTCGCTACCTTTTTATTGCAAGATGAGGCAGCTGCTTGGTGGGAACTGGAGCTTGGAAAATAAGGATCAAATGATACACCTTTTACCTGGACAGATTTTAGAAAGGTTTTCTATGAGAGATATTTTCCTCAAAGTGTTCGGGTACAAAAATTTTGAGAATTTGATCGCTTGGAGCAAGGTACTTTAACTATTTCTCAGTATGCCTCAAAGTTTGAGGAATTGTCGAGATATGCTCCATCACTCTTAGCTGATGAAGGAATCCGGGCCAGGAAATTTGAAAATGGACTTAGAAGTCGGATCCAGCATCAAGTGATTGCTTTTGAGCTACCAACTTATAAAGAGGTTGTTAATAAAGCATTAATTATAGAAAGGGGATTGGATGTGGCTCAAGCTGAAAGAGAAAAAGGATTAAAGAAGAGATCTGGAACAAGAGGGAATCAAGGCCAATTCTATAAAGGTACCAATGCAAAAACAAGGAAGCTTGACAATGTTATTTCAAATGACAAGACTCCACCAAAGAATGATGTCAAGTGCTATAAGTGTGGTGGTTCCCATTATAAGCGGGATTGTACATGGCCAGATGAGTGGAAGTGCCATAACTGTGGTAAACCGGGACATAAGGCAGTTGTATATCCATCTGGTCAGGGGTCACAGCATCAATTACCTCGTGGAAAAAAGCAACTTGAAGGACAACAGAAAACAGTAACTCAGGGACGGGTTTATTCACTCACCCAGCAGGATGCTAATGCATCAAATTCTGTAGTGACAGGTATGATCAAATTATTTTCTAGTAATGTTTATGTTCTTTTTGATACTGGCACTACACACTCTTTCGTATCTGTTAGATTGGTTAGGGAGAATAATGAGTTAACCTCGACATCTTTAGAATTTGAACTCTGTATTTCCACTCCTAGTAGGGATGTTTTTGTGGTTAATCAAATCTGCAAGAAATGTAGATTGAATATCGAAGGTAGAATAATGGAAGCCGATTTGATAGTCATGGATATGAAAGACTTCGATATAATCCTTGGAATGGATTGGCTGACAGCAAACCATGCTTCCATCAACTGTTTTGAGAAAATTATGAAATTTCAAATTCCTGATCAGTCAGAGTTCTGTTTTAAGGGTAACAAGTTAACTCTTATGAGGAGGGTAATTTCGGCTTTTATTGCCAAGCGACTCCTCAGACAAGGTTGTGAAGGATTTCTGGCAACGGTGATGGATACTCAACAGCAGGAGCTTAAGCTGGAAGACATACCCGTTGTGAAAGAATTTCCGGAGGTCTTTCCTGATGATCTGCCAGGATTACCTCCTGATAGAGAGATTGAGTTCTCTATCGATCTTATACCAGGTACAGGTGCCATCTCCAAAGCTCCTTATAGAATGGCTCCGGCAGAATTAAAAGAACTTAAGGAGCAATTGCAAGAACTTTTGGATAAAGAATTTATCAGACCTAGCGTGTCTCCCTGGGGTGCTCCAGTCTTATTTGTAAAGAAGAAGGATGGAAGTTTTTGGCTTTGCATTGATTATCGCGAATTGAACAAAGTGACTATAAGGAACAAATATCCCTTACCAAGGATTGATGATCTATTTGATCAATTACAGGGGGCACAGGTATTCTCAAAAATTGATCTTCATTCTGGTTATCATCAATTGAAGATAAAGACAGAGGATGTGTCAAAGACAGCTTTTAGAACCAGATATGGACACTATGAATTTTTGGTTCTACCTTTTGGTCTGACAAATGCACCTGCAGTTTTCATGGATCTCATGAACCGAGTGTTTAGACCATATCTGGATCAATTTGTAGTAGTATTTATTGATGATATACTGATATATTCAAAAAGTCTACAAGCACATGAGGAGCACTTAAAGATAGTATTACAAATACTCAAGAAGGAGAAATTATTTGCCAAGCTAAAAAAATGTGACTTTTGGTTGGACAGAATTTCTTTCCTTGGCCATGTTATTTCTAAGGATGGTATTTCTGTGGATTCAAAGAAAGTGGAAGCAGTAGTAGAGTGGGAGAGACCCACTAATGTGTCCAAAGTTCGTAGTTTCCTGGGAATGGCAGGATATTATCGAAGGTTTGTGGAAGGATTTTCTCTTATTGCTATACCCTTAACTCGCCTGACCCAGAAACGAACAAAATTTGAATGGACAGATGATTGTGAGCAGAGTTTTCAAGAATTGAAGAAACGGTTAATCACTGCCCCAGTATTGACTGTTCCTGCGGAGACAGGGGAGTTTTGTATATATAGTGATGCATCCCGAAAGGGTCTCGGTTGTGTGCTAATGCAAAATGGAAAGGTGGTAGCCTATGCTTCTAGACAGCTGAAATCATATGAGTCAAATTATCCCACTCATGACTTAGAGTTAGCAGCTGTAGTATTTGCTTTAAAGATATGGAGACATTACCTGTATGGTAGTCGTTGTGAAATCTTTACAGATCATAAAAGTTTAAAATATATATTTACTCAGAAGGAATTGAACTTGAGACAGAGAAGATGGTTGGAACTATCAAAGGACTATGATCTGACTATCAGCTACCATCCAGGAAAGGCAAATGTTGTAGCAGATGCCCTGAGTAGGAAAACCCCGAGTAAGTTGGCAACTTTAATTACTAATCAAAAGCACATCTTAATGGATCTGGAAAGATCAGAGATCGAGGTACGAATTCATAATTCTGGGATGCAATTAGCAAATATTATGGTACAACCTATCCTGATTGACAAAATTAAATCAGCTTAAAAGGAAGATTTAGAGCTTCAGAAAATTAGAGAAATAGTTGAGTCTGGTGTACAATCTGAATTTACTATATATGAAGATGGTACCTTGAGATTTGGTAACAGATTATGTGTTCCTAAACTTCCAGAATTAAAAAATGAAATTATGGAAGAAGCACATAGTTCAGTATATACGATGCATCCGGGAAGTACAAAAATGTATCGAGATCTACGTGAAAACTTTTGGTGGTCTGGTATGAAGAAAGATATAGCTCAGTATGTGGCTCAATGTTTGGTGTGTCAACAGGTAAAAGCTGAGCATCAAAGACCTGCTGGACCATTGCAGTCTCTTGCGATTCCTCAGTGGAAATGGGAGCACATTACCATGGACTTTGTGACAGGGTTACCCAAAACTCCTAAGGGAAATAATGCGATGTGGGTAATTGTGGATCGACTAACGAAGTCAGCTCATTTCTTATCTTTTCGTATCGGACTCTCTCTGAAAAAATTAGCAAACTTGTACATAGAACAAATTGTGAGACTACATGGGATTCCAATTTCTATAGTATCGGATCGAGACAGTAGGTTTGTTTCACAATTTTGGAAGAGTCTTCATAAAGCATTGGGGACCAAATTAAGTTTTAGTACAGCTTTTCATCCCCAAACCGATGGACAGTCTGAGCGAACCATCCAGATTCTGGAAGACATGTTGAGAGCTTGTGTTATGGACTTGGGTGGTGCTTGGGACTATCATCTATCGTTAATAGAATTTGCCTACAATAATAGTTTTCAAGCCAGTATTCAAATGGCGCCTTTTGAGGCTTTATATGGTAGGAAGTGTAGATCTCCTATCCGCTGGGATGATGTGGGAGAAAGAAAATTGTTGGGTCCAGAAATAGTGCAACAAACAGTGGAGAAAGTACAAATGATCAGAGAACGTTTGCGTACTGCTCAAAGCCGACAGAAAAGTTATACTGATAAGAGACGAAGAGAGCTGGAATTCAATGTTGGTGATCATGTCTTTTTGAAAGTGTCTCCCACAAAGGGTGTGATGAGATTTGGTGTACGAGAAAAGTTGAGCCCGAGATTTATGGGACCATTTGAGATTTTGGATAAGGTTGGTGAGGTGGCCTATCGATTAGCTCTGCTACCAGTTATATCTGGAGTGCACAACATGTTTCACGTATCTATGTTACGAAAATACATTCCTGATCCTAATCATGCAATAGATTATGAGCCATTGCAACTTCAAGAGGATTTGACCTATGAGGAGGTGCCTTTACGAATTGTTGACAGTAAGGAACAAGAATTGAGACACCGAATCATACCCTATGTGAAGGTGCAATGGAGCAATCACAGTAAAAGAGAAGCTACATGGGAACTTGAAGCAGAGATGCGAACAAAATATCCACAGCTTTTCGAACTACCAGGTACGTAAAATTTCGAGGACGAAATTTATTTTAACGGGGGGAGAATGTAAACTCTGGCCTGGGCTGAAGTCGGCAGACCCAGCCGACTTCAACCCAGACTGAAAAAAAAAAAGAAAGAAATGAGGAACCATAACAGGGAGGTTTCTTCTCCCTTGTTCCGACCGGGGTCTTCGTCGGAGATATCGGGGAGGGAGTCGGGGAGGAGAGGGAGACTGGACGGTGCCATGGTTGGGTTGGATCGGGACTCCGGCCAACACAATCTCCGTTCCCCAAACGATGAGATGTCGTCGGTGGTTCCACTTTAAATTTCCCCACACCGCCACCCATTGAACCATCCCATCCCGGTGTTCCCTCCTCTCTGGCGAGCATCCAGAATCGTCGACGCCGGTGAGTTTTCCTTTTATTTTTTTTTCTATTTATGAAGGATTTTGATGGATTTTTTTTCCGGATGGGTTTTGGGCTATTCACCGTCACCGCCGCCGTCGCCGCTGCCGTCGCCGCCGTCGCCTGCCGTTGACGGTCCGAGAAGATTGCGGCAACCACCATGGTTGCCGGCAGTGGGGGAAGGGAAGGAGATGGGTTCGACTGAGGAGAAACAGGGGTGTTCGGGAGAAAGAAAAGAGAAGAGAGAAAGAAAGAAGAAGGAAAAAAAAAAAGAGAGAAAAGAAAAGAAAAGAAAAGGAAAAAAAAAAGATTCTGTACGGCCAGAAAGGAAAAAAAAATAATAATAATAAAAAATAAAAATAAAAATAAAATATATATAAATATATGATAAGAGGAGAGAGAAAGAGGAGAGAGAAAATCAGGGATTTTTTTTAGAGATTCATGAAAAATTAAGAATTTAGTTTTAATTTAAAATTATTTATTTATGTAGAGAATCAATCTCCTGAGCGGGAAGGCGTCGCGCCGATTTCGGGTACAGAGTAGTTCAGGTGTGGATAGTTGGTTTTGAGAGGTAAGGACTTCTAAACTTGATCACCGTATTATTAATATATCTTACATGACCTGATTTGATTCGAGCATAAATTAAATATTTTTCATGCATAGTAGTTTTCAGATAGCATGATTTGATTTCCGGGTTACGGAACGAGTTTGTTGTTAGTGTTGTTTGCATTTGCCAAGTGATCTTGAAATGTGTTTGATCGTGATAGCGATTGTTGGAAAGTGACATGATCCGACTATGTGAAAAGAAATGATAAAGTGTTAAGTGAACTGGTGTTTGGACTAGCCATGCCACGGCGGTACCGTGGTTTCTCAGTGTGCCCGTCACAGGCTGGAGTGTGACAATTTGTGTGCCCGTCATAGGCTGGAGTGTGACAACAGTGTGCCCGTCACAGGCTGGAGTGTGACAACAGTGTGCCCATCACAGGCTGGAGTATGACAATAGTGTGCTAGTCACAGGCTGGAGTGTGACCGTGGTTAGTCCAGAACCCTAAAGATAATGGTTAAATAATTGGAAATTCTAAAAGAAACAAATGTGAAAAAAAAAAAATCCAAAGTTTTTGTTTAAACATGAAATCTGAATTGTTGATTTCGTCATATGTTATGCTAATGTTTTGCTGTTTTCATATATATGTAAATTATTATTGGTGATCTTTTGGAATCCCTTACTAGGCTATGTAGCTCACTTCCTATCATTGTTTTCTTTCAGAGAACCAGGATACTTAAAGAAGATCTGGGCTGGGCATGAGACGGAGCTTCTTAATTGTTGAGCTTGTTAGTTAGTTAGTTCAGTTACTGACGTTTGTGAGTCAGTAGACCAATTTATGATCATCGAGTTAAATACTGAATTGTACATTGTTAATGGATTATTAATATAATATTAATTTAACTTGGATATGTTTGAATTGTTGTGTACCTAGGCCTTGCATAATCTCTAGGATAAAACCTAGGGTTTGTGCGGCCGGTCACGTAGCCGATTTCGGTATTGGATTCGGGGCGTGACAACTTGGGCTTGCCTTCGTGCTTCCATTCGGAATCCGATTTGAGTCCAATTAGCACTTAATTTTAGTTTGTTTAACCCATAAATAATGCTCTTCGCATTAACAACCATTTTCTCTATAAAATATAGATAAAAGTTATCAATTCTTAAATAATAAAGATTAATTAATATGTAATTTGATGCTTTTATCGATATGTTTATGGACTCATCACACCTCCTAACTTGAACTTTACTTATCCTCGAGTAAAAAAAGAATTTAGAATTAGATACCTTTTAGCTTAAAATTTCAAGTTTCACCAAGTAATTCTTTTTAAAGGGCCATTGATGTTCGGTAGGGTGAGAGCAAGGTCCATCATTGGAATATTAATACTTATGTAATATGAAACTTAAGTAAAGAATATTAAATATTTTCTAAACTTTTTCTAAATTATCCTTACCTTTATCTCCAAATCATTAACCTTCCCATGGGCTAAGGTATTGTTACTTCCATCCTTTATTTATTATATAAATATTTTTATATTGTCCACTTTTTGACATGAACAATAACACTTACTTAGGCTAAGGTGCTCGGTTACTCAATGAAAGATCAAAGCTTAGATTTTTTTCTTTTTTTCTTTAAAGTTATATTACTATTAAGTATCTTAACTCCTTAAGCTTTATATTTGATCCATGTAGTGAGTTTTCAACCAATGACTTTCAAAGCAGATAACCTTAGGGTATTAGGTATAAAATATCCCTCGGGCTTACTTGCTCGAGTCAAACAGGCAATAAGTTAGAACTAGCCTTACAACAAGCTTCTTTGCCTTCATCACCTTTTGATGCGAACCACAATGCTTACTTAGATGAAGGGGCTTGGTTACTTAATGAGAAGTACTTAGAAACTATTTTATGTTGATTTTTTTATGAAGAAATATATAGTTATTCTACATATCCAACAAAAGGTAAACTCTTCTTTGATTCTGGTAGGAGGACTTATAAGTGTTTGAAAAAAATTATTTATGTTCTAGACTTAACTTTCTATTAGATTTTCTTAATTCTTGTTTCCTCAATATCTCACAAAATCTTTGATTTGAGTATCAATTTATTTTTAAAAATATTTACTTCAACTTGATTCCCAAGCAAAATCATGTGTCTAAACTCTAAATACTAACTTACTCGAGCATTTTAAAATTTTTGATTTTCTTTATTCCCCTCCAACTTAATTTACATTGTCCTCAGTTGAGAAAAAAATAAAGTAAAGATGGTGGAAAGAAAGGATGTCACTTGGGATCAATCTCTGAAGTTGAAAATAATCTAGAATGGAGATGGCTTTAAAATGTTGTTCCAAATCTTCAAGATAGAGTAACTTCATTTAGAAGATCTAAAAAGTAAAAAAGAAAAGAAAGTAAGGAACTAAGAACATTAGGTTGATTTCCAAAAAGCTCTAAGTTTAACAACTTCAATTAGATGCTATAAAGGAGTTTCACTTTTATTGCATCCCTTAGGATTTCAAAAGGACAAGGCCAATCAGAAGGCCTTATCATCATAGCAAAAAATCATCCACAGAGTATTCTACGATGATTAGCTCTTATCTATAGAGTATAGTGAGCAACCATGCTATAATAGGATTTAAAAATATTATTATAGTTTTTTTATAATGACCAGGAAGGGATTGTATTTGTTGTGTTGAAATTAGGACTGGCAATTTGAGAATTTCTTTGATTATAGCTTAAGCTACCCCAATCCCTTTATAGGGTATGATGTATTTTAGCATCATCCTTTCCTGATCTATAAGAAGGTACTTTTTTAAAATTAATATTAGATCTGACTTCATACATTGTTTTAGTACCATAGAAAGATTTTGAAGATAGTCCTTGAAAGTAATGCCAAATACTGAGAAATTAGTCATAAAAATCTTAATATCAATATTCCTCATTTTAAAAATATCCTATCCAATAGCTTTTTTATATGCTTTTAGAATACCACTAAGTTGAGCTTCTTGGTAAGGATCGCTGGTAGAGTGTTAGTGGATGCGTCAAGAAGTGATTTCAATTTTAATACAGGTGGTGATTCTAATAATGGAGCTACTGGGGGCTAGGTGATGACTCTTATTTTTCAATCCAAAGTGGGGTGGTTTCAAAGCAGGTTATTTCTAGTAGGTCATTCACTTCTGTGATATACCCCTCTATATTAAAATCATCTATCATAAATTTAGCCAAATAAGGATTTAACAAATTTTGGGGCCAAATTATAAGCATATCTTCCCCTATTGTGTTATCCAATTATGGTTCTTAGGAGGTCTCAATTAATTTTATCATGTCACCTATTTGGTTTCTCTCTCCATTAAAAGGCATGGATGATTATAGGAAACTTGGTAATGGGGCTATAGATAAGTATGCTGATGATGAAATTGGTATGTCCCACCGGTTTGATTTATCTCTTTATATTTTTGCCTTAGTCAAATTATCTATATTAATCTGGTTGGTTGTGTAGGGATACTCTATGACCAATTCATTTTCGAGAGTTATAGTTGGTTGTTCAAGGAAAATTAGAGGATCATTAAAACTTTTAGCTTGGTATGGTCCCTCTGGATTACTCTCAGGCTGACTAGGCGGCTCCCCTTCCTCCTCCCTACTGAGTGAGTTTATTAGTTGATAAGTTTTAACCTCTAATTTAGTTAAAATTTGAGTAGAGGATTGAAGGGTCTAATAGTTATAAAAGGGTCTGATAGTTAAATTTTTTTTGTAAACTAATCGTGCTTATGATCTCGGTAATGGTGCCAAAATCTGATCACTATCATAAGCGATCAAAAATAATAACCAACTCAAACTATATAGATGGGGTGAGTCAAGATCGTATCCATAAGGATCAGTTAGGGTTATGTTCACTTTTATTTAGGATTTTTAGTTAGAGTTCTAATTAAATTATAAAAGCTAAAATTAGGAAAGAGTATGAATATGATTAAAACTAGAAAACAAAAGAAAATAAGAATTCTAATTTAATTATCAAGAAAGAAATTAATTGGGATAGGTGTCTCAGGATTTTGATTCAGTTTTTTTAATAAAATATAATTTAATTTTTTAATATGTAATTATAAATGGCATGATTAATATTCTGAGCATAACCTATCTCATTGGGTACACATCTATCCTAGTAGTCATAAGCTATGCAAAGTCTTAAACCTGAGCATAGCCTATCTCACTGGATACAGATCTGTCCCTATATAGTCATAGGCTATTCAAGGACTCTAATCATAAAAATAATTAAAATACCCTATAATCTAGATTCCAAGTATAATCTATCTTGCTAGGTACAAATCATAATACCTTGATCTATCCCTACATAGTCATATATTATTCTAAAATCAAAATTATAGATTAAATAATATGCACAAAACTTGAATTAGTGAAATAGAAATTTTATTTAGGAAGAACATGATCATTACATTCAAAAACTAATTACATGAAAAGAAACCAAAATATAAAATACTAAAAGAACCTCCTTTACTCTCCTGGAGACTTGGAGATTAATTGTAGATGGTGTTTGCAAGCATCACCTTTAATGGAAGGAAGTTGATGAAGAAGATCAGTGATCACTTATCATAGAGCGGTCAAAAATAAAAACCAATTTCATTACTATAGCTAGGTTGAGTAGAGATTGTATCCTCGAAAATCAAGAGCAATTATTTCACAAAAAGATAAAAAATTGTTATTGATAATTTATACCTTAAAATATGTTATAGAATAAGAAAATAATAACAAAATGATAAAACTAGGAAAAATGATATGATAGCAAGGTCCTGGGATTTCAGATCAATTTTTAATTCCAATCTGGGTACTAATTGGTACAATAATGGTAGTTGACCATGATATTTTATGATTGGATTCCACCATAACTTATCTCACTTCAAGCATGGACCGTATCTCCTGATCATGATCTGTTTCCTTAGAGTATAAGCTATTTGAAGCTGAATTATAAAGATCTTGAAGAGATAGCCAAATATATGAATAACATCCTTAAGATAATTTATATTATTTGAGTGTGGAGCATATCTCTCAATAACATCCATCCCTTACATAAATTATTTAAAGGTCAAATACATAAACCCTAAAAACTTGCAAATAATTTTGAACAAAGGATATTTATTAAACTCAAAGAAAAGCTTACAAGATTACATCAAAATAAGTATTACAAGATTAAAAATCAAGAATTGACTCTACTTTCTCAAGAACCAGGCTTTTAGCTTCTCATGATGTTGATCACAAGTCTTTCTCAATCTTTTTTCTTTCTTCCTAAAATCTAAAACAAGATCTAAATAAATTAAAATAAATAAAGAACTTCTACTGAACTAACACTCCTTTGACTCTCTTGGGGTCCTGTTATAGGCCTCGGAATAAGTTTTTTCCGAGTAAAAATTGGAGTGAAATCAATGTAGAATTGATATTGTATCACTCGAATTAACCTCTAACATCCATTTTCATCAAAAGGCCGAAATCCCATTGAAAATTGTGCCAGATTTGTTGTTTAAAGCCCATCCCAGATCAAAGACCATCCTAGCCATTGGATTCATTGATCAATTTGATGTGGGCCATTGATGAGCACAAAAGGGCCAAGAGATGTGCATTCAAACCCTTCTTTAGGTTGGAGGAAACCCAGTCGTTGATTTGATCTTGGATGGCTTAGATTATGCTAGGATGGTGCTCGAAGAAGACCACCTAATGTGCCAAAAACCCTGTCAGAACTACCTCTTATGCACCACTCATGTGGAAGATGACTGGTGGCAGGTAGCGGTGTCATAGGGATGTCGACAATGATGGGGAAGAGAGAGGAGATGATGAACGGTGGCAGGGAGGATGAAGGCTCGGGACATGGAGGAGAGGGCATCGGAGCAAGAGAGCCATGACAATGATGAGAGTGTAGAGGGTAGAGGGTAGCTCGGACTATGGTGGATCGGTAGCGATAGGTGTTTTAGTCTTGGGAAAGAGGTGACAGGCAGTGGCAATGGCAACAACGAGCAGTAGCTCCAGTGGCACTAAGATGGGAAGGATGGTCAGACTGAGAGGAAAGAAGGTGGTGGCGAATGGATCTCAGGAGTAGAAGTGGCAATGGCATCGAATGGACAGGGGACGATGGCAGTCAGGAAGGATGACTGATGATGGAGGAAGAGAATGGAATGATGGGGGGCAATGGCTCGAGAGAGACGATGACAACAGGAAGGAAGCCATGGGTAGAGCAGGGAGGAGTGGCATCGAGATCTTGGTGACTTCTCCGATTGATGATGGGCGGCGTGGTGGTGGCAAATGGCTCAGCATGGGTGAAGAAGCGGTAATGATGGCGATACAAAGAAGATGGTCCATGGAGGTGGGTCTGTGGATCGAGCAGCCTGTCCATGGTGGATGGACCGGCTACTTTAAAGTTTATGCTAAACTTAGATTTAAGTTACTTTCGAATCCATTTAAGCTCTGATTTGAGTGCCATTTGATCCGTTAGATTCCATAAATCGAGCTCTTTCTATCTATGAATATCTTTTTCTATAAAATACAAGTAAAAGTATTAATTTTTAAAGAGTAAACATCAATTAATATATATTCTAATACTTAAATATGGATATTCAATAAACTTATCACACCATCCAACTTATTCATTACTTGTCCCTTAGTAAGGCGATAAAAACATAAGTATTAATTTATAAACATGTATCATTAAGATCCTCATCTACAAAATTAGATCTAGGATTAAAGTTAAAAGAGGTTAGCTAGTATCACTAAGTTTTGAATTTCAGAAGCAAACTTCGTAATTAGCATAATCAAAAACTTCCTTGGAATTCATCCAAAGATCTATAGTACTTGTTTCATGATGGCTAACTTAGTATTTCGGTAATAGCTTATATGGCCTTCTCTTTACTATTTGACATGAACCTCCATACTTGACTTAGGTGCAAAGACCCAGTTACACTTCATATTTTGCATTTTTATTTCAAGCAGGTAGCTCTTCCCTTAAATTCAAGGTAGCTTTTACACTGCATAATTTTTTTCAGGAAGATAGCTCTTTTCTTAAATTCAAGTTTTATAATTGGGATGTATATCAATTACCAATTTTCAAAAATAATTGAATACTCAGTTGACTTTTACAATCAACACCTACTTTGTTTTGTCCGTGTGCATCTATAATGGAAGTGCTAATAGCCTTTATATGATCTAAGTAGGCTACTAAAGTTTTAACTAGCTAGTCTACTTCTTGTCTTACTACAGTCATTAGCAAATACTTTCTAACTCTATTACTTTATCTTAATTTATTTTGCTCTAAATATTCTTTCCAAACACATATTTATTAAAAATAAAAATTTTTATTTTCAAAAATTTCAAAGGCTAAGTAATTGATTCAGAATTTTTAGAAATTTTCAAAGTATTTTCAAAAGATTTTTCAAATGGTTTTCCTTATCCCCTAACTTAATTTTCATTATTCTCAATGGAATAAGGGAAAATAAAGATATGAAAAATAAGGAGAGAAACTACCTAGACTAGATATGCATCATTCATTGATAGGTGCTTCCATGCAGAGCAGTCCATTATTCCTAAAAATAAAATTACTAAAGCAAAAATCAGAAAAATAAAAAGTTTGAGTTACCTCCCAAAAACTATTAAGTTTAACATCTTTAGCTAAAAAATAAGGAGAGATACTACCTAGATTAGATATGCATCATTCGTTGATGGGTGCTTCCATGCAGAGCAGTTCATTATTCCTAAAAATAAAATTACTAAAGCAAAAGTCAAAAAAATAAAAAGTTTGGGTTACCTCCCAAAAACTATTAAGTTTAACATCTTTAGCCGGACCTCTTAGAGTTTTTATCTTATTTTTGCCTAAATCTTAACATGGGTCTGTAATTCCCTATGTGGTTTGGGATTAATCTTAGAGTATTTCCTGCAAGGGATACATGAGTGGCTTATTTCCCTAATAGCTAACAACTCTTTCCCTATAATTAAATCTAGGTATAATTTAAGTACCAATCAAGGTTCTAAAGGACCTAGATTTATGTACTCGATGTGGTTGATGTGCTAAAAGAGTATTTTAAGATTCCCTTTTGGTACCTTTTTCTTTTTAGGCAAAGATTCAACCAGTGTTATGAGGGGTTCAAGTAATAAATCAAGTCTTGGTTCATGCAATGGTTATTAAGTATGGATATTTCATCAATAGTTTCTATTTCAGGTATCTTTACCAGTTCTTCGGTCCTGAACATTTTCAATTGATCATATTAGTCTTCTTGTTTGAGTTCGGGACCATTCTAGGCTTTAAGATCAATCTCGAGTTGGCTTGGTAATCTACCCTCTTCTTGTTCATTGAAGATTTAGATGAGCTGACCTAACTACATCTCTAAACAAGCTATGGCTGGATATTGGAAGTTACCTATTGGCTCATGGTTTGCATAAAGCTACTTAGGGTATTTGTAGTATCTAAGGTTGATTGAGCCAAGACTTTTAAACTCTATTCTAATGTGCTGATTCCCTTTTCAAGAACCAACCTCATCACTATAACTAGAATCATCATCGATTGTTGGCCTTATTGGAGTCGTCTCCCTTTGATGCTGGGGCCACCGCCACTATCTTCACCTTCTGTCATCACCATCTCGACCGTTGTTTGGTGAAAAACTCCCTTGGTCCATGATGCCCAACCATGGTCCATGATAATGGCTGCTATGGACCATTTAATATCTCTATAAACCAAGCGGCCGGTCCACCATAGACTGGCTACTTTAAAATATATTTTAAGCTTGATTTATCGGCCGATTTGGATTGATTTTGGGTTGAACTTGGGCTTGCCTTCGTGCTTCCATTCGGAGTCTGAATTGAGTTTGGTTTGAGTCCAATTAGTGCTTAATTTTAGTTCATTTTTCTTATAAATCATGCTCTTCGCATAACCATCTTTCCTGTAAAATATAGATAAAAGTATCAATTCTTAAATAATAAAGATTAATTAATATATAATTTGATGCTTTTATCGATACGTTTACGAATTCATCACACCCCTCAACTTGTATTTTACTCATCCTTGAGTAAAGAAAGAATTTAGAATTAGATACCTTTTAGCTTAAAGTTTCAAGTTTTACCAAGTAATTCTTTTCAAGGGCCATTGATGTTCAGTAGGGTGAGAGCGAGGTGCATCATTGGAGTATTAATACTTATGTAATATAAAACTTAAGTAAAGAATATTAAATCTTTTTTTGAACTTTTTCTAAATATCCCTATCTTTATCTCCAAATCGTTAACCTCCTCATGAGCTAAGTGAAGGTGAAAAGTACCTACACCAAGCATACAATATATACAAAAAAATAGGGTAGAAGGAATGCATTCTAAAATACTTTTAAAGCATGCACAACGAAGGCTCGGTAGATAGATCTAAACGATCTACCGATCTGCCAGAAACAGGATCTAGCATAATGACCTAGCATGCAACATAACATCAAAGCAAGAGAGTAACACAAATATAAAAGTACCATACCTTTATACTGAGAGAAGCTATGGAAGGAGGAGGGTGCTCGAGCCACACACATGTCTGGCATCTACAGGTAATCCACACCTGGGATCGACTCTGATTAGCTCCCTCGGAGTGCTAGCTCTTCGAGATATTTGGGCTGATCTTCTTCTTCCGGGAAGACTAGGAGGAGAACTGGAATCCCTTCCCAAGAGAACTCTCTTTCCAAGATCTAGCTAGAATGCTAGGATTCCCACACCCAATCCCAAAACCTTTCACAACCCTTCTCTATCTTCCTCTCTCAAAGTTTTTCTCAAAAATCTGTTGCAGCCATAGAAATGACATTCATTTGTAGGGGCAGCAAGGAGAGGGAGAAAGTGGAAGGAGGAGAGATGAGGGGAGAGAATGGGTGAGAGGATCAAGGTCATACCAAATGGGTCCAACCTAAGAAGGTAAGTATAACTATCATACCAAATAACCTTGGAGCCAAAACTGGTTTGAATTTGAAATTCAAACCAGGTCAAAACTTGTCCAAAATCCTCCCCAAAAAAATCTTCCCAGAATTCTGCTCATCACAGGAAGTATCGACTCATGAAAACTACCAAGTATCGATACTTCACCAAGTGTCGACACCTGCAAAATTCCAAGTGTCGACACTTGGAACAAAGTTAATCATATTGACTTCCGGTGATGGCAAACGATTCTCAATCGTCGATTAGCCTTAAGATCATATAGAAATCCTCTATGGTGTGTGACCCCATAGGTTCGAACACTAAGCTGGTAGCACTGGAACATTTCCAATACCAGTCAAAGTCCTCATCTAGTAATGATATCCGATGTCTGGATAGCTCGAAGATGCAGAGCACCTCACAAGAACCTCTGGCATATGGTTGCCGCATAATTCATCCCTTTGACCTCATAATACTTAGGATGACCTAGGGTTCAACTGCCAACCCTAATTTGGTTTATCCAGATCATGTCTCAACCTCACAAGTTCTGTGACTCCTCACAAGAACTACCCTTTTCAAGGTTTTGCTAAATTGAGACATAGTGAGTCATTCACTCCAAACTATTTAGAGGGGTCAATTCCATCTTGATCCACCACCGCTCCACAAGTACTTAACTGCACTCAGAAACCTTTCATCACTGGATTAGAAATCCAGGTAGTCCGGCACCAAAGTACAGTGAGTTGCTTGCAAGCTGCCATGGTGACCTGAGGTCTGAGGGACATATATACCCATATCCCTTCGTGAGCAACCCTTTGGCAGAAGGGAGCTTCGCAGATGGTCACGTTCAGTGAAATGTCATATATTTCACTTGCATGTCACACCAGTGTCTCTACACTCCTTGGTTAAGAGGACAACCAACATATACAACATACAACAACCTACACTTGATACATTGTCATACTATAATAATGTATCCTTTGGTTATGAATCACTTTAAGAACTACTTGATATATCCTCTCTATATCAAAAGAAGTAGTTCCAAGCACTCCATCATACAAAAGTTCATTTTAGGAAAATGTAAATATGATGAACAACCAAAATAAAACAACTTTTATTTATCAAAAATTTATATACAAATACAAAATAGCACAACCATCTACAGCCTAGATGATTGGCTTTGGGACACAATTCCCAACAACTCTTTCTTGGACTAAAGCCAATCGGTACAGAATCTCATTCCCATTTTTCATTTACAATAGTTGAACTCTTGAACTCCGACGACTTTAGTGAAGGGGTCAGCCAGGTTTTCCTTTTCATCGATCTTCAGAAGGTTAATGTCACCTCGTTCCACGATCTCTCGTACAAGGTAATAGCACCGCAGAATATGCTTTGTATGGTGATGAGACTTCAACTCTTTGGCTTGAGCAATGGCTCCAATGTTGTCATAGTACACCGGAATAGGACCATCCAGGGAAGGTGCCACTCCTAGCTCGCCAAGGAACTTCCGTAATCACACAGCTTCCTTTGCTGCATCGGATGCTGCAATGTACTTTGCTTCGCATACTGAGTCCACCATAGTAAGTTGCTTGGAACTTTTCCAGTAGATAGCTCCTCTGTTTAGGATAAAGATAAATCCTGACACATTCTTGCTATCATCCTTATCTGACTGAAAACTAGAGTCAGTATACCCCACAAGTTTCAAGTCAGATTCTCCATAAATTAGCCATTGGTCCTTAGTATTTCATAAATGCTTAATGATGGTCTTTACCACTTTCTAATGAGCTACACCTAGGTTAGACTAGTATCTGCTCACTATGCCTAGTGAGTATGTCACATCTGGTCTAGTACACGTCATGGCGTACATGATAGAACCCACTATCGAAGCATATGGGATTTTACTCATACGCTCTCTCTCTTCAGGAGTTGTTACATAATTCCTTTTGGAAAGATCAATTTCAGTGCCTATCGGGAGATAGCCCTTCTTGAAATTTTTCATGCTAACCATTTCAGCATAGTGTTGATGTACGTAGACTGGGACAGTTCCAGAAGCCTCTTAGATCTATCTCTATAGATCTTCATACCCAGTATGTAAGAGGCTTCACCCAAGTCCTCCATAGAGAACTGAGATGATAACCAGACCTTTATTCCTTGCAATGCTAGGATTTCATTCCCGATTAAGAGAATGTCATCCACATATAATACAAGGAATACAAACACAGAACCATTAGTCCATTTATAAATGCAAGGTTCTTCTCTATTTCTAACGAAGCCATACGACTTGATACACTTATCAAATCGCATGTTCCAACTCCTTGATACTTGCTTCAGTCCATAAATGGACTTCTGAAGCCTGTACACCTTTGACTCGTTTGTGGATGTGAACCCTTCAGGTTGTATCATATACACCTCTTCCAGCTCACCATTCAGGAAAGTTGTTCGGACATCCATTTGCTAGATTTCATAGTCAAAGTATGCTGCTAAAGCAAGCATAATCCGAATGGATTTGAGCATTGCCACAGGAGAGAACGTCTCGTCATAGTCAATACATAACGTTGACAATATCCCTTGGCAACCAGATGGGCTTTGTAGGTCTCCACCTGCCCGTCTGCGCCCCTTTTCCTTTTGAAAATCTATTTACACCCAATGGATTTTATCCCTTCAGGTGCATCAACCAATGTCCATACATTGTTGATCTCCATGGACTCCATTTTGGATTTCATGGCTCCTAGCCATTTCTCAGAGTCGAACCTCTACATCACATCCATATAGGTGATCGGATCCTCATTATTCTCATCAAGTTCAATGGGATCACCATCCTGGACCAAGAAACCGTAGTATCTGTCCGGTCGACTCGATACTCTACCAGATCTCCTTAATGATTCCTGAGTGGGCTCTGGGTGTGATCTAATCGCAGCCGATTCTATGTTGTCCCTTAAGTGTGCTGGTTCTTCTACTTGTTGAACTTCACTATGTTCAATCTTAGCGGCTACAATCCCTTCACCAAGGAACTCCTTTTCCAAAAAGATAGTTCTAAGACCGACGAACAACTTTTGTTCCTCAGCTAAGTAGACTCCTTTGGATACCCAACAAATAGGCACCGGTCAGACCTAGGTCAAAGTTTGTCCATTTCCAAACGTTTTACATAAGCCGGGCACCCCCAAACTCGAAGGTGTGATAGTGTCGGCTTACGTCTAGTCCATATCTTATATGGTGTTTTACTAACGGACTTACTTGGAACCCTATTCAAAAGGTAACAGGCTAATTCTAGAGCATATCTCTAAAAGGATACCGACAGAGAGGCAAAGCCCATCATGGATCGAACCATGTCTAACATGGTTCAATTCCTCCTCTCAAACACTCCATTCAATTGAGGTGTTCCTAGAGGTGTCCACTGAGAGAGAATCCCATTCTCCTTGAGATATGTCACAAACTCACTAGAAAGGTATTCACCACCTGGATCGGATTGAAGGGTTTTGATACACTTTCCAGTTTGTTTTTCTACTTCATTACGATATCATTTGAACATTTTAAATGACTCAGATTTATGCCTCATCTTGAAGACATAACCATAGCTCGAAAGGTCATTTGTAAATGTATTGAAATAACCGTACCCATCCCTTGCACTAACATTCATGGGTCCACATACATCAGTATGTACCAGACTCAGAATCTCTTTGGCTCGATCACCTTTTCCAGTAAAAGGTGACTTAGTCATTTTTTCAAGAAGACAAGACTCAGGTTGAAAGTGAACTATCTTCACTAAAATTGAGAAGACCCTCGCTTTTCAACCTGTTTATCATGTTTCTGTTAATATGACCTAGCCTACAATACCATAGGTACGCTTTGCTGACATTATCTATCCTAGGGCATTTGCTAGACGTGTGCATTACACTAACATGTCGTGATAGTACATAGAAGCCATCATGCATTTGTTCAGTCAAAATTACATAACCATTCCAAATGATTTTGTAAATGTCATTCTTTATTAATAGTTCATAACCATACATGGCCAATTGGCCTACAGAAATGACATTCAAAATGAAAAATGAACAAAAATGATATTCGTTCAAAATGACAGTACAGGACTCGAAACAAGTTTAAGGACTCCCAATGCCAGAACTGGAACTTGACTTCCATTTCCCACATTCAAGAACCTCTCACCATCCTCGAATCTTCTACTAACTTGAAGTCCCTACAAAGAATTGCAAATGTGAATTGGACTTCCTATATCCAATACCCAGTTAGTAGTATCACAAACAGAGAAACTACAAGGTATTATCATATAAATACCTTGTCCAGGACCATCCTGCAGCTTTCTCTTCTTGGACTTGTTCGGGTCAAGGGATGCAATATAAAGAGGACAGTTCCTCTTCTAGTAACCCTGCTTCTTGTAGAAGAAGCACTCTGCACGACTCTGATCAGCCTTCACTTTCTTGAACTGACTGGGCCCAGAAGTACTTAGCACCTTTTTTCCTTTATTTTTCTTCTTCCCTTTCTT
The DNA here is from genome assembly GCA_021397845.1 of Areca catechu. NCBI lineage: Eukaryota > Viridiplantae > Streptophyta > Magnoliopsida > Arecales > Arecaceae > Areca > Areca catechu. The sequence goes on from CM038052.1 coordinate 153,884,245, forward strand.
AAAAGGATGATGCCCTCTCGAAGATCCTCCCACTAGATTCACCACCCCTTTATTTAATTGGTGGTCTTTCTCATAAGTCTACAGCAACCCCAACAGACCGTGGTAGTTAACTGCAGGCTTATTCATTCTGTAATGATCGAGAGAATCTAGATAGGAAGAAGGGAGGGAATTCAGTATCGCATCTTTTCCAAGCTGTTTATGCAAGGGATAGTCGAGCTTGCCCAAGTGCTCAATCATTTCAATCATGTACAATACATGATCAGTGACCAAGGCCCTATCATGCATCCATGCATTGTAGATAGCATAGGAGACCCTGGACCTCTCAATATCATCTGGTGTTCTGAAAGACTCCTTCAACCTTTAAAGGATTTCTTCCTGCTGGGCTTCCTCGAACTTGCGACTGAACTTGTCGTTCATCGTAGCCAATATAATGCACCAGATAGTGGTCCTGCCAGAGAGCCACTTTTAATAAGTATCTCTGACGGAATCCCAAGCATTGGCAGTAGGGATCTCAGGTGCTAGATCTGATATCACATACAGGATTCGTTCATGCTCCAGGACAATCCTGAGCTTTCGATATCAGCTATCGAAGTTGGATCAATTGAGCTTCTCATTATCGAAAAGAGACCGGAATGATAGGTTGGAAGACATCTAAAAGGAAAATCAAAGCTAATTAGTGTATATGAATTATTAACCTAAAGACATGGACTTTAGTCTAAAGGTCCCTCCCACTATTTTGCTCAGATTGGTAGCCTCTACCTCCAATCTGAGGAATTACTTTAATTCCCTAGTGGGTACCTGAGTCCAATAGACAACACATGAGCCCGACTTTGGCCGGCCCACCCATGCATGTCTAAAGGTAGGTTCTTTAACCAATTACTTCTCCAAGTAACCTCTAGTATTTGGGTTTTGCCCCAATGAGCACTTCAATCGACCTTTGGGCCTCCTATTGAAGGTCCCGGTTAGGTCTAATCATTAACATGACAAAATTCAATGCTTCTAACTAACAAATAGTCAAGCCCGACTTTGGCCGGCCCACCTGACCACTGTTAAAAAAGTCGCACTGATCCATCATATTAGGAACAACAATTCTAATAGCCCGATGAACACCCAATCTTTGGATCTACCGATGAATACCCAACTATTAGACCCATTACTATCCTACTTAATGGGAGGCTAGGACTTGGTTATCCCTATAACTTTAACCTTTTAAGGACCTAATAATTTAAAGGATTTTAAATAATGTGACAGATGAAGAGATGAGAAAACATGGATCAATCTCCTACTGACCAAATCAGTAATCTAGGAGGGTTACTCATAATAAATGATCCATGGGCACCTAAAATCAGTCAAGACTGATTAACCTTGGATGACAAGGGTTAACACGAGTCAATGAGCTATCCAATCAATCCTGATCGACCACATTGGTCAGGTAAGTGAGATCATGGGTTAGGTTCTGCCATTAATCGTCTTGCCTTATGCAACAACAGGGTTGGCCAGGTAAGAGGTAGCCCCAAAAAACCATGATCAAAATGCCAAACTTATCTCGACACCAATCGGTTCATCAGACTTGATTATACTAGCCTAAAGACTCGAGCTTTCCACTGAGCCACAAATTAGGTCCATTTAGATTATGGACTAATCAATCTAACTATTAGATAGATCTAGAGAAGAAATCCTAAAACAACATTTAATTAGATTAGTTCTCTAACTTGTCCAATGTATCTAACTTAGGTCTAACCCAATTAAGGACCTAATAGAAGCTAACCCATAACCCTTAAGGCTTATTGAAATGACTTAACATCTTTGAATCACCTTCTTAGAGTTCTTAGTCATTCTTAATTCTCAATTAAGTTCAATAACCTCAAATAAATTAAAACAATTTTAATTTATCATGTAAAATAATTTTATAAAAAATTCAAAATTTGAATTCACTATTTTTCTGTATTTTCATCCCAAGTGTCGACTCACCAGGAGTAAGTGTCAACACCTAGTATCGATACTTGGATCGACTCAAGGCCTGAGATAGGTAGAAAATAGAACTTCAGATTTTCTAGCACATGCTCATGAGTCGACACTTACAAGGCCAAGTGTTTACACTTCAGCCTATCACAGAGAAAAAATAGAACCCAGTTCTCAAGCAAAAATACTCATGAGTCGACACTTGCAAGGCGAAGTGTTGACTCACAGCCTGCGACAAGGAAAGAACAGTGACTTCAAATCCAATATTTCTCCAAACATTCAATCAAAATCGATCAATAAAAACTCTTAGATCTTATCTAAAATTGTTTTATGATCATTTCATTAGATTAAAACATTTTTAATCTACATTTTCTTGCTTCTTATTTTTCTTTTCAAGAGTCAATCACATTGGCACCCCTACATGCCATAGGAGATCCCATTGAATGGGAAGGAGGGTCTTGCAGCCCTACTTCTCTCCTATGACCGGACGGCCATGGTGAAGCACTCAATCCAAATACTTAAGAAGTGATGTTATTAGCATGCTAAAATCATTATACTACAAAAAGGAACATATTGCTCTGATACCATTGAAGGTGAAAAGTACCTACACCAAGCATACAATATGCAGGAAAAAAATAGGGCAGAAGGAATGCATTTTAAAATAATTTTAAAGCATGCACAATGGAAGGCTCGATAAATAGATCTAAACGATCTACCGATCTGCCCGCAACAAGATCTAGCATAATGACCTAGCATGCAACATAACATCAAAGCAAGAGAGGAACACAAATATAAAAGTACCATACCTTTATACTGAGAGAAGCTGTGAAAGGAGGAGGGCGCTCGAGCCACACACGTGTCTGGCCTCTACAGGTAATCCATACCTGGGCTCGACTCTGATCAACTCCCACAGAGTGCTAGCTCTTCGGGATCCTTGGGCTGATCTTCTTCTTTCGGGAAGACTAGGAGGAGAGCTGGAATCCTTTCCCATGAGAACTCTCTTCCCAAGACCTAGCTAGAATGCTAGAATTCCCACACCCAATCCCAAAACCTCTCACAACCCTTCTCTATCTTCCTCTCTCAAAGTTTTTCTCAAAAATCTATTGCAGCCATAGAAATGACGTTCATTTATAGGGGCAGCAGGGAGAGGGAGAAAGTGGAAGGAGGAGAGATGAGGGGAGAGAATGGGGGAGAAAATCAAGGTCATACTAAATGGGTCCAACCCAAGAAGGTAAGTATGGCTATCATACCAAATAACCTTGGAGCCAAAACTGGTTTGAATTTGAAATTCAAACCAGGTCAAAACTTGTCCAAAAATCTTTCCAGAATTTTGCTCGTCATAGGAAGTGTCGACTCACGAAAATTGCCAAGTATCGATACTTCACCAAGTATCGACACCTGCAAAATTTCAAGTATCGATACTTGGAACAAAGTCAATCATATTGACTTCTAGTGACGATAGCACTGGAACATTTCCAGTACTGATCAAAGTCCTCATCTAGCATGATACCCAATATCCGGATAGGTCAAAGATGTAGAGCATCTCACAAGAACCTCTGGCATATGGTTGCCACATAATTCATCCCTTTGACCTCATAATGCTCAAGATGACCTAGGGTTCGATTGCCAACTCTAATTTGGTTTATCCAAATCATGTCTCAACCTCACAAGTTCTGTGACTCCTCACAAAAACTACCCTAGCCAAGGTTTCGCTAAATTGAGATATAGTGAGTCATTCACTCCAAACTATTTGGAGGGGTCAATTCTATCTTGATCCACCACCGCTCTACAAGTACTTGACTGCACCCAGAAACCTTTCATCACTGGATTAGAAATCTAAAAAGTCCGGCACCAAAGTACAGTGAGTTGCTTGCAAGCTATCTTGGTAACATCAGGTCTGAGGGACACATATACCTATATCCCTTTACGAGCAACCCTTTGGCAGGAGGGAGCTCTGTAGATGGTCACGTTCAGTGAAATGTCATACATTTTACTTGCATGTCACACTAGTGTCTCCACACTCCTTAGTTAAGAGGACAACCAACAAATGCGATATATAACAACCTACACTTGATACATTGTCGTCTTATAATAATGTATCCTTTGGTTATGAACTACTTTAAGAACTACTTGATATATCCTCTCTATATCAAAAGAAGTAGTTCCAAGGACTCCATCATACAAGAGTTCATTTCAATAAAATGTAAATATGATGAACAGCCAAAATAAAATAATTTTTATTTATCAAAAATTTATATACAAATACAAAATAGTACAACCATCTACAACCTAGACGATTGGCTTTGGAACACAATTCCCAACATTAAGGTATTATTACTTCCATCCTTTATTTATTATATAAGCATCTTCACATTGTCCACTTTTTTATACGAACAACAACACTTTTTTACTCGGTGAAAGTCCTATATTTAGATTTTTTTTCTCTTTTTTTTAAACATTGTATAGCTATTGAGTGTCTTTACCCATTAAATTTCCTGTTTGACCCATGTAGTAAGTTTTTAACCAATGACTAATGCGGGATGACTCTAACTGAAGATATGCATGCAAAATAATAGTAAACTAAATATTTTTTTTATTTTTTTAGATTTAATTATTGAGGCTATAATTTTGAAAAGGATGCAAAGAAGACCAGGAAAACTAGTAATGACAAGAGACAATGATACGCATAGTTAGAATCATGCAGAATAATAAAGATGGACCTCGAGGATTAAGAAACCCTCGGTTAAGATAGCATACCTTCAAAAGATCAGAACTCAATAGAAGGAATTTGGTTATTTACTAAGCAATGATGAATTCCTTGTTGCTGACGGGGTCGCTCAACACTCTGGATGGGTACTTGGGTGAACAAGTCCTTTTCCCACGGATCTGTTGACTTTCTATCACAGGTCCCGAAGGCAAGAAAGACCTCATCCTTGGAGGTGTCCCCTAGAAGGATCCTACACACATCACGGGTTAGGTCAATAGAGAAGTAGAAAAATAACAACTCAGTGAAAACTAGAAGGAAGATGTGAAAGGAAGAAATCAGATGTTGGTGGCCTGTTTGGGAGAGGATGCCTGGATTTTCTGGTCCTTCGGCATGGCAGTAATTGAGGACACCTTGGAAGGTTGGGGATGGCAGCCTGGGGGCCAGGGATTGCATGGAAGGAAGGTAAGGTCAGCCAAGTTGGATGGAGTTAGGGTTGGCGGTTTAAATGGAAGATGGAAGATAGAAAGCGGGCTAGGGCTTGATGTTGGGCATCTTAGGGTTTAGTGAAAGAAGGTTGGGGTGGATGGATTTGATGGAGGAGAGAGGGTAGCTGGGGAGGCTAGGGTTTGCACTCTCAAAAGTAACCATGGGTCTCACACCCACTCCAAACTGGAGGAACAAGAATTTCACTAAATTCTCAAAAGTTTATTTCATAACCAAAAATTGTCTTACAAAAGGAGGAGGGGTTGGGTATTTATAGCTTCACCCAGGCCCTTTCCTTGTCAGGATTGGATTACAAAGTTTGATTATGAAGAGGATTACAAAATTTGATTAGGAAGAGGATTACATAATTTGAATGAAATTACAATTCCTTGTTGACTTGGGAAAAGAATATTCCTCTTTGACTTGGTCTTGTCTTGGGGCACCTGGGAGAAGGAATATTCCATGGGGCGCCTGTTATTTTCAAGTGTGTAGGTGCCATGGGCTTAGGCGGCATGAAAGGCCCAGGGCAGCTTGAGTAGGGTGCAGATGTGAGGTCTCCAGCTCCTGTGTGAGGCCTGATAAACTCCTGATCTGGAGATCCTCATCTCTTGTATTTGAAAATTATAGGATTCAATTAAACTCACTAAACTTAAACAAGTGGACTTACTCAACTTACAAATGGATTCAAGTAACAGTACTCAAGGGACTCAACTTATTATAAGACTTGGCTCACTTCGATAAAAGTAACATAGTACTAATGAACTACAAGACTCAAAATTCTAATTAGTAAACCAGATTGGATCCAGTAATCTTTGTCGGATCCTGGTGCCCACACCAATTCTTCTGGGGCAGGAGGAACTCGACCGTGTCGAGTAAGGGTCATCTCGGCTCTTGTACTGCTCCAAAAGGTCTAGGTTGAGATGCTGCAGATCCTCTCAGGTGATCCACGAGTCCTCGAATTCCAGTCGATCTTGCCATCGGACCAAATATCGTTGATAACCTTTGTTCCGGGTACTAATGGCTTGATCATCCAAGATACGGTCAATCCTTTCCTCTCTTATAGGCCAGTTTGTGGGTGGACACTCTGGGAGGGGCTCACTCTCAATGGAAGGGTTAGGTCCAAAGGGCTCGCTAGGTATCATTGCTAGCTCCCTATACTCCACAATGTCTGAAATGTTGAAGGTTGGACTAATACCTAACTCAGGTGGTAACTCGAGCACATAGGCATTGGGTCCAACTCTCTTTATTATTTTGAAGGGTCCAGCTCCACAAGCATATAGTTTCTTTATGGTCCCTGGAGGGAACCACTCAGGCCTAAGTCTGATCATTACATAATCCCTTGCAAAAGAATTTTTAGCTCTTTTTCAGGAATTAGCCAAATTTTTATAAAGTTCATTACTTATGTTAATTTTTTGACTAATTTCCTTATGCAAATCCCTAACATGCTGTGCAAATGACTCAACTGACTCAGAGACTCGTGCATGCAAGGGTAAGGGGATCAGGTCAAGAGGTTTGTTGGGTTTGTAACCATGAACAACCTCAAATGGGCTCTTACCTATGGACCTATTGATAGAACTGTTATAGGCAAATTCAGCTTAGGATAAAAGTAGGTCCCAATTCCTAGTGTTTTCTCCCACAAGGCATCTCAGTAAGTTTCCTAAGCTCCGGTTCACTACCTCAATTTGGCCATCGATCTAAGGGTGGTAGGTTATGAAAAACTTAAGTTTGGTTCCTAACAAGTACCGAAGGATCTTCCAGAAGTAACTGGTGAAACGGACATCCCTATCGGATACTATGGTCTTAGGAAGGCCATGTAACCTAACCACATGATCAAGAAAGAGTCGGGCAACCTTGGAGGCATCAAAGGTCTGAGAGCAAGGTATAAAATGGGCCATCTTTGAAAACCTATCGACCACTACACAGATGGAATCATGTTTCCTTAGGGTCTTAGATAGTCCTAGTACAAAGTCCATGGAAAACTTAAGTTTGGTTCCTAACAAGTGCCAAAGGATCTTCCAGAAGTAACTGTTAAAATGGACATCCCTATCGAACACTATGGTCTTAGGAAGGCCATGTAACCTAACCACATGATCAAGAAAGAGTCGGGCAACCTTGGAGGCATCAAAGGTCTGAGAGCAAGGTATAAAATGGGTCATCTTTGAAAACCTATCGACCACTATACAGATGGAATCATGTTTTTTTAGGGTCTTAGGTAGTTCTAGTACAAAGTCCATGCTAAGGTCTTGCCATGGACGATCTGGAACAGGTGAAGGGGTGTATAAACCATTATTTTATTTCTGTTGCTTGGCAATAGCACAAGTTCTATACCTGGACACAATGTGGGCAACATCCCTCTTCAAGCTTGGCCAAAAGAACTGGTCCTCTACAGCTAAGATGGTTTTATTTCTGCCAAAGTGACCAGCAAGACCTCCACATGGGTTTCCCAAATCAAGAATTCTCTAAGTGAAGTCCTGGGAATACACAGTCTATTATTTCTAAAGAGGTAGCCATCTTGGAGGGTGTATTCTTTATGGGAACTAGATGGTCCTTGGTTAAGGAATTGAAAAATTTCACTGAAGTCTGGACATGTCTCATATTCTCCTTTCAATCGATCGAATCCAATGACTTCAATTTTGACAGTGTTCAAAAGCAAGCATGCCGACTAAGGGCATCAGCTACTTTGTTCTCAGTTCCAGCCTAATGTTTTAGAACAAAGGTATAGGCTTGGATAAACTCTATCCATTTGGTGAGCCTAGGGTTCAACTTTTTTTGGAAGTTTAGGAATCAGAGTGCTCATGATCAGAGTAAAGGACAAACTCCTTGGGTAGTAGATAATGTCTCTAGTATCTAAGGGCTTGTACTACCCATAGAATTCCTTGTCATAGGTTGAGTACTTAAGCTTAGCCTCATTAAGTTTTTCACTAAAGAAGGCTACTGGATGATTTTCTTAGCTCAAAACTCCTCCTATGCCTACTCCCGATGCATCACAAGCTACCTCAAAAACTTTGAAAAAATAAGGTAACCTCAAGATAGGTGCTTGTGTCATCTTACTCTTAATCTCTAGGAAGGCTCTATCAGCAGCTTTGGTCCATTCACAAGTGCCCTTCCTAATATAGTCAGTTATGGGTGCCACAATGGTGCTAAATCCCCGGATAAATCTCTTATAGAAGGTGGTTAGACCATGGAAACTACATATGTCATGAATGCTAGTAGGTACTTCCACTCTACTATGGATCTAATATTTTCAGGATTAGCTGATACTCCTTCAAGGGTCACCACAAATCCTAGGAAGATAACTCTATGGGTCATGAAATCATACTTCTTTGAATTGGCATGAGACTCTCCTTCCTAAGGGTCTGGTAAATTTGTCTCAAGTGATCCAGATGGTCTTCCTTAGTCCTACTGTAAATCAGGATGTCATCAAAATAAACCACTGCAAACTTACCTATGAACATCCTTAGGATTTGGGTCATGATTCTCATAAAGGTGCTAAGGGCATTGGACAATCCAAAAGGCATGGCAATCCACTCATACAGACCATCCTTGGTTTTAAATGCAGTTTTCCACTCATCCCCAGATCTGATTCTAACCTAATGATAGCCACTCTTAAGGTCTATCTTTGAAAAGATGGTTGCACCGGCCATCATATCTAGCATATCATCCAATCGGGGGATGGGAAACCTATACTTCACTGTAATTTTATTTATGGCACGGCTATCGACATATATTCTCCATGTGCCATCCTTCTTAGGGATTAATAGGGCTGGTATAGCACAAGGACTTAAGCTCTCCCTAATAAACACTTTTCTAAGGAGTTCGCCTACCTGTTTCTACAATTCTAGATGTTCAGCTGGGTTCATCCTATAGTGGGGCAGGTTGGATAGGGTGGTTCCTGGGACTATATCTATAGCATGTTAGACGTCCCTTAGTGGTGGTAACTGGTCAGGTAAATCTTTAGGAAATATATCATCAAATTCATTTAAGTTTTTCTTAACCTCCTAATGGTACTCTTTATCAGATTGATCAGGTACTTCCTTTGTAGCTAACATCCAGACTATAGTCCCCTAAGAAATCTCCTTCTCTAGCTCTTTAGCAGTAATTAAATTAACTCCAAATTTGTTTTCTTTCAATGAGCTAGATCCTCTCTTGACTTTGTCCTTAGGTGGGGTGGGCTTAATCGTAATCTTCTTCCCATGAAAATTAAATGTGCATGCATTAGATTGGCCGTACAGGGTAGCATGATGGTCATAAAGCCAGGGTCTACCTAAAATTATGCTACTAACTCCCATGGGAACAATGTCACACCACACCTTATCTTGGTAAGACTGAAGCTGGATCTGGACTTGGCATCTAGACTTAATGAGTATGGATGTGGAGTCTATCCAAGAAATCTTATAGGGGCTAGGATGGGGAACTGGGCTCAAGCCTATGGTTTTGATTGCCTTAAATGAAATGGCATTCATACAGCTCTCACTATCTATAATAATTTTGCATACTTTATCCCCTATCTTTACAAAGGTATGTAGGATGTTAGTCCTATGCCATTCTTCTTGAGTCTTGGTTTGGGCTAGGATGCACCTAACTATCCCTACTAGGTCGGACTGATTAAAATCCTCCTCATCTCTCTCATATTCATCTATCAGATTTACCTCAGCTTCATAGATCTCTTCCCCTCTTCATCATTGGATTCAGGCTCTCCTTCCTCTATCTCTCCTATGTGCAGGGATCTGGTTGGGCATTGGCTAGCAAAGTGACCCGAATGACAACATCTAAAGTAGGCATTTGGGTTGGGGCTCGAGTTCCTTTGGGATTCAGGTGCCTTACCCTTGTCATTCCTAATAGGTGCCAAGTTGCTAGAGCTGGGTCAACTCGGACTAGGGTTGGGATGGGTTAGGTTGGGATGGGGTCGAGTTGGGTTTGGGTTAGGTTGATTTGGGTTAGTGTTGGGTCAGCCTGGGTATACTGGGTTATGGTGTGGTCTGGAACTAGGAACACTAGTCCTAATGGTCTCAGGTCGACGGGCTATTGGTACTTTCTAAAATCTCTCAAAATTTTCAGCTACCTGGTAGGCTTGGTCTAGGGCATCGACTCCCCTCAAGTTTAGTTTTCTCTGGATGTCCTCTCAAAGGCCAGCCCTAAACCTGGATAAGGTCACTAACTCAGGTTCATCTGGGGAACACCTAAGGGCACATTCATCAAATTAGGTTATATACTTTGACACAGACTTATTTCCCTGCCTTAACCTTTTCCATCGGTGTAGAAGGCACTTTGGTAGTATGGAGGAACATATTTTGCCCTAAGTTTCAGCTTCATAGCCATCCACATGGTTATGGGATCATGGTTTCATTGTCTACCCAGGCGCTCTATGTGTTCCCAGTATAACCTAGCCTGGTCAGTTAGTCTGAGCTTGGCAAATTTACATTTCCTTTTACCACTCAAGGCATACCATTGAAAATACTGCTCCATGCCTCCTTTGCCTAAGTGGTTGAAGCAGACCTAAACTCGGATCTTTAATGCAGATGATAGGATGTAGAAATTCAGTGATTTGGTGTTGTGAAGATGCAAAGCTATCCTAAACCCGCTCTGATACCAAACTAATGCGGGATGACTCTAACTGAAGATATGCATGCAAAATAACAGTAAACTAAATACTTTTTTAGATTTAATTATTGAGGCTATAATCCCGAAAAAGATGCAAAGATGAGCAGGAAAACTAGTAATGACAAGAGACTACGATACTCATAGTTAGAATCATGCAGAATAATAAAGACGCACCTCGAGTATTGAGAAAGCCCCGGTTAGGATAGTGTACCTTCAAAAAATCAGAAAACAGGAGAAGGAATTTGGTTATTTACCAAGCAATGATGAATTCCGTGTCACTGACGGGGTCACTCAGCATGCTAGATAGGTACTTGGGTGAACAAGTCCTTTTCCTGCAAAGCTGTCAGCTTTCTATCAGCTGGTCTCGAAGGCAAGAAAGACCTCGTCCTTAGAGGTATCCACCAGAAGGATCTTGCACATGTCATGGGTTAGGTCAATAGAGAAGCAGAAAAATGACAACTTAGTGAAAACTAGAAGGAAGATGTGAAGGGAAGAAATCAGGTGTTGGTGGCCTGTTCGGGTGAGGATACCTGGATTTCTAGCCCTTTGGCCTGGCAGCAATTGAGGATGCCTTGGAGGGTTGGGGATGGTAGCCTGGGGGCCAGGGATTGCCTGGAAGGAAGGTAAGGTCGGCCAAGTTGGATGGAGTTAGGGTTGGCGGTTTAGATGGAAGATGGAAGATAGAAAGCGGGCTAGGGCTTGATGTTAGGGCATCTTAGGGTTTAGTGAAAGAAGGTTGGGGCAGATGGATTTGATGGAGGAGAGAGGGTAGCTGGGGAGGCTAGGGTTTGCACTCTCAAAAGTAACCATGGGTCTCACACCCACTCCAAACTGGAGGAACAAGAATTTCACTGAATTCTCAAAAGTTTATTTCATAAGCCAAAATTATCTTACAAGAGGGGGAGGGGTTGGGTATTTATAGCTTCACCCAGGTCCTCTTCTTTTCAGGATTGAATTACAAAGTTTGATTAGGAAGAGGATTACAAAATTTGATTAGGAAGAGGATTACAGAATTTGAATGAAATTACAATTCCTTGTTGACTTGGGGAAAAGAATATTCCTCTTTGACTTGGTCTTCTCTTGGGGAACCTGGGCTTGTGGGCTTACTCTTGGGCACCACTCCTTACTAGACTGGGTAGGGCGCCAATCATGAATGGGCCTGGGGTGCCAACTCCTGATGGGATTCTAGGCTGGGGCACCTGGGAGAAGGAATATTCCATGGGGTGCCTGTTATTTTCAAGTGTGTAGGCGCCATGGGCTTGGGCGGCATGAAAGGCCCAGGGCAGCTTGAGTATGGTGCAGATGCAAGGTCTCCAGCTCTTGTGTAAGGCCTGATAAACTCCTGATCTGGGGATCCTCCTCTCTTGTATTTGAAAATTACAAGACTCAAGTAAACTCACTAAACTTGGACAAGTGGACTTACTCAACTTATAAATGGACTCAAGTAACAGTACTCAAGGGACTCAACTTATTACAAGACTTGGCTCACTTCGATACAAGTGACACAGTACTAATGAACTACAAGACTCAAAATTCTAATCAGTAAACCAGATTGGACCTAGTAATCTTTGTTGGATCCTAGTGCCTGCACCAATGACTCTCAAATCAAATGACCTTAGGATATTAGGTACAAAATGCTCCTTAGACTTACTTGCTCAAGTCAAACAGGCTACGAGTTAGGATTAACCTTACAATGAGCTTCTTTGCCCTTCTCACCTTTTGATGCAAATAATAATGCTTGCTTAGATAAAGGGGCCTGGTTACTCATGAGAAGTACTTGAAAACTATTTTATTTTAATTTTTTTAAGAAGAAATATATAGTTACTCTACTCTAGCCCATAAGAGGTAAACTCTTCTTCGATGCTAGTAGGGCTTAAAGGTATTCAAAAAAAAGTTATTTATATTCTAGACTTACCTTTCTATTGGGTTTTGTTAAAACTTGATCCCTCAATATCTCATAAATTCTCTGATCTAAGTATCAATTTACTTTAAAAAAAATATTTACTTCAGCTTTATTCTCAAGCAAAATTAGGTATCTAAATTCTAAATACTAACTTACTTGAGCATTTTAAAATTTTTGGTTTACTTTATTCCATTCCAACTTAATTGACATTGTCCTCAATGGAGAAAGAAAAATAAAGTAAAGAGAGTGGAAAGGAAAGATGTCACCTGGGATCAATCTTTGAAGTTGAAAATAATCTGTGATGGAGATGGCTTTAAAATGTTGTTCCAAATCTTCATGGTGAAGTAGCTTTATTTAAAAGACCTAAAGAGTAAAAAAGAAAAGAAAAGAAGAAACAAAGTATGTTGGGTTGCCTTCCAACAAGTGATAAGTTTAACATCTTCAATCAGATACTATAAGGGAGTTTCACTTGTAATCAATATGGTTGCATATCCCTTAGGAATTTAAAAGGACAAGGCCAATTAGAAGGCCTTGTCATCATAGTAGAAAATCATCCATAGCATATTCTCTGTTGATTAGCTCTTATCAATAGAGTATAAGGAGAAAGCATGCTATAATAGGATTTTAAAATATTATTATACTTTTTATAGTGACCAGGAAGGGATTTGTTGTGTTGAAATTGGGACTGGCAGTTTGAGAATTTCTTCAATTATAGTTTAAGCTACCCCAACCCCTTTCTCGGGTATGATGTGTTTTAGCACCATCCCTCCTAATCTATGGCACATTTTCCAAATTAATTTTAGATCAACTCCATATATTATTTTAGCATCATAGAAAGATTTTGAAGACCGTTCTCAAAAGTAATGAAAAATATCAAGAAATTAGTCATAAAAATCTTAATATCGTTATTCCTCATTTTAAAAATATCCCATCCAATAACTTTTTTATATGCTTTTAAAATATCACTAAGTTAAATTTCTTGGTTAAGGATCACTAGTAGAGTGTCAGTGGATGCATCTAGAAGTGGTTTCAATTTTAATACAAGTGGTGATTCTAATAATGGAACTATTGGGGTGCTAGGTGATGGCTCTTGTTTTTCAATCCAAAGTGGGGTGGTTTCAAAGTAGGATATTTCTAGTAGGTCATTTACTTCTGTGATATACCCCTCTATATTAAAATTGCCTATCCCAAATTAAGCCAAATAGGGATCTAATGAATTTTAGGGGGAAATTATAGGCTTAGCTTCTATTATGTTATTCAGTTATGGTTCTTGGGAGGTCTTAATTAATTCCATCATGTCACCTATTTGATTTTCCTCTCCATTAAAAGGCACGGATGATTCTAGGATACATAGAAATAAGGCCATTGGTAAGTACAGTGATCATGGAATTGGTTTATCCCACCAATCTAATTTATCTCTATATATTTTTTCCTTAGTCAAATTATCTATATTAGTTTGGTTGGTTGTGTAGGGCTGCTCTATGACCAATTCATTCTCGAGAATTATAGTTGGTTGCTTAGAAAAAATTAGAGGATCATTTAAACTTTTAGCTTGGTATGGTGCCTCTGGGTTACTCTCAGGCTGACTAGGTAGCTCCCCTTCCTCTTCCCTACTAAATGAGTTTATTAGTTAATCAATTTTAATTTCTAATTTAGTTAAGATTTGTGTAGAGGATTGAAGGGTATGATAGTAGTTTTCTATCCTATCTAATGCTTATAGAACATTCTCTTCAAATGATGGGCTATAGGTAGTAGGAGAAGGTTGATATTGCGGATAGGGAAAATTATAATCAAATAGGTCTACGAACATGGATCTTTGTGGTACCAAGGTAACCACTAGATATGGTTACCATGAAAAATCTTATTTAGCCCCCCAACGTGGATTATAAGTATTAAGATATAGGTTATTTCCTAGTCTATAGGTGATTTGAGTTTGATCTTGATAGGTTGACTCATACATAAACTCAGGAACTTGGTACATGGCCGGGCATTCGCTCACAAAATGAGTGAAGCTTGAATGAATTTGTTGTGCAGGAAGAAAAGGAGTGGAAGAGTGTTTGGTAGCTAGTAGGCGATCTAATTTATGGGATAGTTCATCTACTCTACTATCTAATCTCATCCACTCTACTATAAAAATCCATGTTCCTGCACTGACCTATTTTATTAGATTATTCTGATTATTGGGATATGCAATCAAGGATCCTAGATTAGAACAATCCTTTCTATGTTTTTATTATTATCTTAAAGAGAAGAGGAAAAAAAAAGAAAAAAGAAAGATAGAGAAGAGTTATAATGATGGGGGACTAAGGAGACCTAAATTTAAGAGAGATAGAGAAGAATTATTAGTTAAATTTCTATGTTAATTGCAATCAAGTTAGCATTCAATAAACTCTCTATCCTAGGGTTCCCTAAGTTTAGACTTCTCCTAACTATTTCAAGGTTGCCTTCAAGCCCTCCAAATAACAAGCTAACTAATTATTTGGCCAGGTAGTGTAAGGTTGGTGGGGGTCCCCCATTGCTTTCCCTATTCATCAAATAAATTGGCTAGGCTAGTCAAATAGAGCCAATTATATAACCACCTTCCTTTGGGGGATCTTATCCCTGAATCACTTTTCTAGATACTAGTCAATTAACTAACTTTAACCTGGTCCAACTCTTAAGGTCTCTTGTCCTAATGAGCTCAAAAATCCTTAAAGGCCAACATCTAATTGATTTTCGATTAAAGGTTTAGGTCAATGCAATATATAGGATGTTAGTTTGTGGACCAAGGAAAGGCAATCAAATCCCCACCTTATGTTGTTTAGGATTTTGTGCCCTTAAGATAGCTTATGTAGATGCAATTGAATGAAAACAAGTGTCCAAACAAGTTAGTTTGATGTTTAAATTTTTAAAAAACCTAATAAATTATGAAATTTAATTAATTAATTAAGTAGTTATTTTTTAATTTAATTAAAAGTATTTTTTATTTTTTTATGAACTAACCATGCCAATGATCCCTAGTAATGATACCAAAATTTGATCGCTGTTGTAGGCAATCAAAAATAATAACTAACTTAAATTTTATAGATAGGGTGAGTCAGGATTATATCCACATGGATTAGTTGGGATTATGTTCACTTTTACTTAGGACTTTTAGTTAGAGTTCTAATAAAATTACAAAAGCTAAAATTAGAAAAGAGTATGAATATGATTAAAACTAGAAAGCAAAAGAAAATAAGAATTCTAATTTAATTATCAAGCAGGAAATAAATTAGGATATGTGTCTTAGGATTTCAATTCAGTTTTTTTTATAAAATATAATTTAGTTCTTTATATGTAATTACATATGGTATGATTAATATTCCAAGCATAACCTATCTACTGGATACATATATGTCCTAGTAGTCATAGGCTATTCAAAGTCTTAAGCCCGAGCATAGCCTATCTCGCTGGGTATAGATCTGTCCCTATATAATCATAGGCTATTCAAGGACTCTAATCATAAAAATAATTAAAATATCTATAATCTAGATTCCAAGCATAATCTATCTTGCTGGGTATAGATCATAGTACCTTGTTCTATCCCAACATAGTCATAGATTATTCTAAAATCTAAATTATATATTAAATAATATACATAAAACTTGATTTAATGAAATAGAAATTTTATTTAGGAAGAACATTGATCATTACATTCAAAAACTAATTACATGCCAAGAAACCAAAATATAAACTACCAAAAGAACCTCCTCTACTCTCCTGGAGACTTGGAGGTCAGTCGTGCATGGTATCTGCAAGCATCACCTTCAACAGGAGGAAGATGATGAAGAAGATCAGTGATCACTTGTCATAAAGCGATCAAAAATAAAAACCAATCTTAATACTATAGCTAAGGCCAATAGGGAGTGTATCCTTAGAGATCAAGGGCAATTATTTCAGAAAAGATAAAAAAATTATTATTGATAATCTATAACTTAAAATACATTATGGAATAATAAAATAATTATCAAATGATAAAACTAGAAAAAATGATATGATGGAAAGGTTCCAGGATTTTAAATCAATTTTTAATTCCAATCTTAATACTTTTAATTGTTACAATAATGGTAGTTGACCATGATATTTTATGATTGGATTTGATCATAACTTATCTCACTTCAAGCATGGACTATATCTCCCAATCATGATCCATCTCCCTAGAGTATAAGCTATTCGAAGATGTTTCATAGAGATGTTGAAAAGATAGCCAAATATATGAATAACATCCTTAAGATAATTTATGTTGTTTTAGCATGGAGCATATCTCTCAATAACGATCCATCCCTTACATACATAAATTATTTAAAGATCAACTACATAAAGCATAAAAACTTGCAAGTAATCTTGAATAAAGGATATTTATTAAACTCAAAAAAAAGCTTACAAGATTGCATCAAAATAAGTACTACAAGATTAAAAATCAAGAATTGACTCTACTTCCCCGAGAACCAGGCTTCTAGCTGCTTATGATGTCAATCACCAAGGCTTTCTCCATCTTTTTCCTTTCTTCCTAAAATCTAGAACAAGATCTAAATAAATTAAAATCAAATAAAGAACTTCTGCTAAACTAATGCTTCTTTGGCTCTCCTGGGGTCCTTTTATAGGCCTTGGAATAAGCTTTCTCCTTGTGAGAATTGGAGTGAAATCAATGTAGAATTGATCTTGTATCACTCAAATTAACCTCTACCATCCAATTTTCGTCAAAAGGCTCAAATATTGTTGAAAATTGTGCTAAATCTATTGTTTAAAGCCCATCCCGGATCATAGACCATCCTAGCCATTAGTTTCATTGATCGATTTGATGTGGGCCATTGATGAGTGCAAAAAGGGTCAAGGGATGTGAGTTCAAACCCTTCCTTAGGTCAGGGTGAAGCCCAACCGTTGATTCAATCTCGGATGTCTTAAATTGTGTATAGGATGGTGCTCAAAGAAGACCACCCAATGTGCTAGAAACCTTGACATAACTACCTCTTGTGCACCACTGATGTGGAAGATGACTGGTGGCAGGCGGCAGTGTCATGGGGATGTCGATGATGATGGGGAAGAGAGAGGAGATGATGAAGGGTGGCAGGGAGGATGAACGCTTAGGACATGGAGGAGGAGATGGCATCAGAGAAGGAGAGTGACGATGGTGATGAGTAGTGTGGAGGGTATAGGGTAGCTCGGACTATGGAGGAGCAGTAGTGAGGGGTGTTTTAGTCCTGGGAAAGAGGTGATAGGCGGTGGTGATAAGACTACTAAATATCCCAAATTAAATATTAAAATAAATATTAATTAATCTATATTTCTAAAAATTATACTTTTATTAGTATTTTGTAGAAAAGGGTCCATGGATGGAAAGAGCTTTTTTTTTGAAATCTAACGGTGTAAACGGTACTCAAATCGAAGTTCAAACGAGCCCAGAATCAAAGGTTGAAGCTCATTAAGCTTTGTACAAATTTTGATGCAGCCAGTCCATGGTGGACCAGTCACTCGATCTACAGAAGCCAAGTGCAATCCACAGCAGCCATTAACCTCGGTCTATGAGCCGTTCCATGGACCATCTTCCTTTCCGAGCTGTATCATCACCGGAAAAGCCACTGGAGACTGCCCCCTACCACTGAGAAGCCATCCAAGGTCGGAGAAGCTACCGGAAGACCATTCTCTTAACTGTCCACCACACAAAACCACCACCCTCTTCTCCGTTATCTTCATCCTTCCATGGACATGGCCCACCTCCTTCCCGATCACTGATTCCCCATCATTGTCCACCTCCCACTGTTGCTCGCTGCTATCCACCGAAGCACCGACCCAAAATGTTGGAACTACTATGTCGTCACCTCCTCAGTTGTGCCACCTCCAAACACTGCTATTCCTCCTTAGCTGAGAGCCACTACATCATTATCAGCCAGTCTTCCCTCCATCGCGCCACCATCCTAGCTACCCGATTTACCAATCATCGCCTCTCTTCCAAGCTGCAGAGGAATCAATGCTAGCCACCGAGCACCACTTTTCCAACCATCACTTGCCACCAACTACCATCGTCCACCCACTACTCCAATTTGTCTAGAACTGGGAGAAGCCAACGGTTGAATCTTACTAGGAGGGGGAGTCTTCGGGTATCTAGGATTCGATCCAAGAATTGGTTGAGATTCAATCACTTGAGAAGGAAAGAAGCGTTGATCACCCATCAAGTTACAGATCAGATAGTTGAGATTACTTTTTGCGATATATAATTAAATTTGACCTAGATTGACTCCAAATTTGATCGAAAGAAAGCTCTTGACGAGCTCTATAAAAGAAGGACCTCAAGCAATAGTCTTGGATTAGTTTTCACAATAATTTTTTATTAATTTATTTTCTTATTCTCTTGTTTAGATTAGTGTATTAGGCTTGGAAAAAAGAGGAATCATAGAGAAGATGCTGGTGGCAGCAATGCACGGCTAAACTCTTTCAACCTGGGATAAAGATGAAGCCTGTAATCGGGTTTTGTTTTTCTTTTGTACTTGATTCTTATGCAATAAAAATCATACTTTTCCTTTATACATCTTTTGATTTATTTTTCTGATTAAGGTTCTGATCTAACATACATGACCTACACCCTCTATCAACATGACATGATCTTCGAATATGGTACATGCCCAAGAGAGATAGATCATAGTATGGTAGATTAAATCCTAATCTTGTAATTAATTTAGATAATTTATACTCTAAATGAATGTATCATGATATCTGGATATGGCCCGTACCTAACAAGAGATAAATTATACTAATACTTAATTTTCAAGTATTATTTTGCAACATAAAGAAAAGAAAATAAAATTTTTTTACATGATAGATTCGGATTCCTGAGTTACTTCTCTTACTATTTTAAATTAATCAATTTAAAATTACTTTCTTTTAAAATTGCTATTCTAATTTTTTGCAATCCATCTTCTTTGCTTTTCTATGAAATAATTGTTCTTGATTCCCAAGGATATGATCCCTACTCATCCTAGTTATAATAGTGAGTTAGATTTTTATTTTTGACTGCCTACGATAGCGATCAAATTTTTGCACCATTGCTGGGGATCCAGGCATAATTATTTTATAGAAAAAAAAAAAAACTCTAGTTATTGCTCTATGTAGCTTTATTGTTTTTCTTTTTATTTTAGCTATCTTAATTATTAGATTTTCTTTAATTCTTGTTAGCATATAAAATAATTTACTTTCCTTCTTGTCACAAGTCAACTCCTAACCTAATTAAATTTTTATTTAAATCAAATTACCTTAAATAACCTAAAAAAAATAAAAGACATATTTCCATAAAACATAATTAATTTAAAGAAATAAAAAACAAACCTTAAAAGACTTCCTAGCTTTTTTGGATACCTTGTTTGAGTTGCATTGCATTTTCATAAAATATCTTAAGGACATAACCCCTAAACAACATAAGGTAGGGAGTTCTTTATCCTTCGCCTACAAACCACCACCTTTCATACTACATAACCTAAACCTTTAATCTAAAATCAATTAGATATTGGCCTTAGAATATTCAAGCTCACTAGGACAAGACTTCCAAAAAAGTTAGACCGGGTCAAGATTAGCTAGTCAGCTGGTGTCTAAAAAAGGGGTTCAAGGATGATGCAGCCCTAAAGGAAGGTGGTTTTTAATTGATTCCATTGACTGACCTGGCCAATTTATTTGGTGTCTAAGAAAAGCAATGGAAGGATCCCCATCGACCTTATCCTTACTTAGCTAGTCGGTTAGTTAGTCTTTGACTTGGAGGGCTCTAAGGCAATCTCAGTAGTTAAGAGCTATCTAGACATAGGTTAATCCTAGGATAGAGAGTCCATTATTTGACAACTTATTTGTCAATTAAAATTTAATTTAATTAAAAACTCTTCTCTATCCTATCTAGATTTAGGACTTCTTAGATTCTCAGCTTTAGACTTCTCTCTCTTTCTTCTTTCTTCTTCTCTCCTCTTCCTTTAAAAGATAAAATAAATCAAAATTGCAACTTAGAAAAGGGAGTCTAGTTGACTAGTGAGAATAGATCTAAACCCTATCCTTGACTAAGAAGACCTAACCATAAAAGAATTAGGACATCCTCTCAGCCTGAGAGACTACTACTATCCAATTAGATCTACCCAACCAACGTGCATTAGACTATCCTAAACTAATGCTACCAATTTCGAGATTAAACCTTGAATTATCAATATCTCCCTAAATTTATCAAAATTAAGGATGCCTACATTTTCATTAGAGAATTTGTGGAAGTGTGTGATACTATGAGAATACATGAACTCTCAAAAAATGCTATAAAACTTAAGCTGATTAATTTTGTCCTCAAGAAAAATGCCAAAAAATGATTGTCTAGTTTATCTACTCGGTCAATCACAACATGAAAGGGCTTTGTGAAGATGTTCTTGAGAAAGTTTTTTCCACACCATAAAATAGCCAAGTTAAGAAACGAGATCACTTAATTTTATCAATTAGGGGAGAGCCTTTCTAGAAATGTCTAGATTAATTTAAGAATCTGTTGAGCCAGTATCCACACCATGGGATAGAGACTTGGTGGTTATACCAAATATTTTATGAAGGTCTAAATCCAAATTCTAGAACCATGCTCGAGTTGATGTGTTAAGGCAATTTTATGCAAAAACCATCCAATCAAACTGGCAATTTCTAGAGGATTTAGCATAAAAGAGCCTAACTAGGAGGGAACTAGGGAATCTAAAATATACTATCAAGAGGTGGTATCTACTAAATTTCTCCATCCATAGCCAAGGAGGCTAAGATGGCATCCTTAATCCATAGGATAGAGCAAGTCTTGGAACTCAAGGAACAGGCCCCTGTACATCAAGTGAACCAAGTATCCGTACCGTATGCAATAGATGCAATGATCCAGGACATGTAATAGAAGAGTATCCCCACTTCATGACCCAAACTAAAAATGATTGTATACAGGTAAACGTGACCTATCAAAGAACGACCAATAACCCCCTATGCACTAACCTATAACCCAGGGTGGAGGAACCATCTAAACATTTCCTAGTCACAAGGTCCTAATGCAAGTGGTTCCAACTTCAACCTAACCTAAGGCCCAATCCTATAGGAACACCCCACCAATCAATGATAATGAAAAGAGATTTAGTTCTCTAGACAAAGTCCTGAAAACTCTAGCTACATCCCAAGCTAACACCTATGCCATGATTAATAGCACCAATGCCACCTGAATAACTTTATTCACAACATAAGTCAATAGTTATCCTCTAATACCCAGGCTATAGCTCGTTTGGAGATGCAAGTAAGCCAGTTAGCTATAACTATAAGTGAGAGAGAAAGATGCAAACTACCAAGTCAACTCAAGGCTAATCCTAGAAATCTAATTACTCAAGAATCGAAACAAGGAACCTAGATTAACCAATTAAATACTATCCATACATTGAGATCTGGGAGACAAATATATAACCAAGTGGGTGCATCTGAAGAAGAAGAATTAGAATTCCCACTATCTAAATAACTGATTAAGCAGGGTCAGCCTAAAATACCTGAGGCATCAAAACCTGATGTGATACCCAACCCACCAGCTCAACCTTTGCTAGAATATGATGAATCAAAGATCAGGGTTGTAGCACCATTCCTAAATAGACATAAGCCCAACCAGAATTTAGCCCAATTATATAAGATTTTAGAGGTATTTAAGCAAGTTAGAGTAAATATCCCTTTACTAGACATGATCTAACAGGTCCCAGCCTATGCTAAATTCCTTAAGGACCTGTGCACCAAGAAGAAGACCACCAATGTACCCAAGAGAGCCTCTCTGGTAGCTAGTGTGAACTTTTACCTATCAAACCATATGCCAGTAAAATACAAAGATCCAGGGTCACCCATTATTTCATGCATTGTAGGGAACACTCTCATCAATAGGGCTCTATTAGACTTAAGGATAAGTGTCAATATATTGGCATATTCAGTATGCGAGCAATTAGGGTTGAGAGATCTAAAACCCACGGGAATGGCCCTACAACTAGTGGATCGATATTTGAAAATATCAAGGGGAATAGTAAAGGATGTGCTAATCAAAGTTAGTAACTTTATTTACTCGATAGATTTTGTAATTCCAAAAACTGAACCGATGATGAACCCAAAAGTCACATCCCAGTTATATTAGGTAGACTATTTTTTGCCACAGTTAATGCATAAATCAATTACTGAAATAGGCTAATGAGACTTTCTTTTGGAAATATATCAATTGATCTGAATATTTTTAATCTCATCAATACATATCAAATGAGCAACTTAAATTATGTCCATGATACTATCTATGATCCGATAATCCTTAGTGATAAAGAGCTTGAACTAGAACTCTGAATAAACCAAGATGGGGAGGAAATTAATGAGGTTGCTACAATTAATGGAAAATCAAGATGGAAACTTCTAATTGAGCCACTCAAGATGATACCCGAACCATTACCCAAACCATCAGTGAAGGAAGAACCCAAATTAAAACTGAAACCACTTCCCAAGCACCTCAAATATGCATACCTAGGTCCATCAGAAACCCTATCGATGATCATTTCAGTAGACCTAGACTCCATGCAATAAGTAAAATTATTAAATATCCTTAGAGAAAATAAGAAAGCTTTAGGATGGACCATGACTAACATAAAGGGGATCAACCCCTCGATTGTTCAACATAGGATTTAGTTAGGGAAGAAAGCCAAGCCTACAAAAGACCCCCAAAGAAGACTCAACCTAGCCATGAAAGTAGTAAAGAAAGAAATTATAAAACCCTTTACAACAGTATAATTTATCCTATTTTGGATAGTTCTTGGATAAGTCCTATACAAGTGGTATCCAATAAGTTAGGAGTTACTGTAATTCAAAATGACAACACTGAATTAGTTGCAACTAGAATTCAAACTGGATGGAGGTTTGTATCAACTACAAAAAAATAAATGTAGCCACTAGGAAGGACCATTTTCCTTTTCCCTTTATAGACCAAATGCTAGAATAATTAGCTGGGCATGACTTTTATTGCTTACTAGATGGATACTCTGGTTACAATCAAATTGTTATAGCCCAGAGGATCAAGAGAAGACAACATTCACCTATCCATATAGAGCCTTCACCAATAGACATATGCCCTTTGGCTTGTGCAATGCACCATCCACTTTTCAAAGGTGCATGATTAGTATTTTCTTTAATATGGTCGAACGGTTCCTTAAAATTTTTATGGATGACTTTTCTATCTTTAGATCTACCTTTTTTGAATGCTTATATTATCTTAGACTGGTTTTGGAAAGATATAAGGAAAATCATCTAGTGCTAAATTAGGAAAAGTGTCAATTTATGATGAAGGAAGGCCTGGTCTTTAGCCATGTAATTTCAAAGAAGGGTATAGAAGTAGATGGGGCCAAGGTAGATTTGATTGCAAATCTTTCTCCACCAAAACCAATCAAAGAAATTAGATCATTTCTTGCACATGCTAGATTTTACAGAAGATTTATCTAAAGTTTTAGCAAAGCGGCTTGACCATTAACTAACCAATTAACCAAAGAAGTCAAATTTGACTTTACATTTGAATGTCTTGAGTCTTTTGAATATTTAAAGAGAGAATTAACTTTAGCCCTAATTATTCACCCACCTGTATTGAATCAACCTCTTAAGCTCATGTGTGATGCATCTGATCATTCCATAGGAGTAGTCCTAGGTCAAAGATTTGATAAGCTACCTCGTGTAATCTACCATATTAGTAAGATCTTAAATGATGCACATCTCAACTACTCAACTATTGAAAAAGAATTTTTAGCTGTGGTATTTGTATTAAAAAAATTTAGGTCTTACTTAATAGGATCTCATATAATCATCTATACTGATCACTCCGCTATTAGGCATCTTCTTATAAAGAAAGATGCTAAGGCATGCTTAATTAGATGGATCTTACTCTTATAAGAATTTGACCTAGAGATCAGAGATAAAAAAGATACTGAAAATATAGTGGCTAATCATCTATTTAGGTTAGCAATCACACCTACTAAAGAATTACCTGTCAATTAGTCCTTTCATGATAAACAACTTATGTCCATTACCACAAAATCATGGTAGGCCGACATAGTTAATTACTTAGCCACTAGTGACATTCCGATGCACTGGAATTCTCAAGACAAAAATTGATTTTTTTCTAAGTAAAATACTTTATTTGGGATGTTTGTATTTATTTGAACAATGTCCTGATCTAATTATTAGAAGATGCATCCCAGATCAAGAAGTTAGGAGCATATTATCCTTTTGCCATGACAAAGCTTGTAGTGGTCATTTTGGAGCTAAAAAGATAGTGACAATGGTGCTCCAATGTAGATTCTCTTGGCCTAACCTATTTAAAAATGCTTATGAATATTGTAAAAGTTATGTTAGATGCCATCAAATAGGCTAGATCATAAAGAGAGATAAGATGCCTATGAATTTAATCCTAATTATAAAAAATTTTGATGTATAGGGAATTGACTTCATGGGACCGTTTCCAAAATCTTTTGGAAACAAGCATATTGTAGTAGCTATGGATTATGTCTCCAAGTGGGTAGAGGTAATAACTTTTAAAAATAATGTCAGCAAAATTATTATGAAATTTCTTAAGGAACATATCCTCTCCCGCTTTGGTATTCCAAAGGCTATCATTAGTGATCACGTAACACACTTCTATAACCAATCATTTACATCGCTGATAAAAAAATATAATATTACTCATAAGATGGCTACACCCTATCATCCACAAACAAGTGGGCAAGTAGAAGTTTCTAATCAACAAATCAAACAGATCCTAGAGAAGACTATGAGCTTTAATAAAAAAGTTGGTCATTGAAGCTAGTGGATGCACTATGGGCATATTACACTACCTTCAAGACCAACTTAGGAATGTCTTCATATAGGCTTGTATTTGGTAAGGCTTGTCACTTGCTGTTAGAACTAGAATATAGGGTGATGTGGGCCATAAAACAACTAAACATGGATTTGGATGCAACCGGAGACCAAAGGAAACTATAGGTGGATGAATTTGAGAAAAATAGGAATGAAGTATATGAGAATTCTAAGATTTATAAGGAAAGAACCAAAGCTTTCCATGATAAAGCTATATTTAGAAAATCTTTTACTCATGGATAAAAAGTTCTTTTATATAATTCAAGGCTTCACCTATTTCTAGGAAAATTAAGATCTAGATGGATTGGACCATACATAGTAAAAAAAGTATTCCCATATAGAGCCATAGAAATTGATAATCCAAGTAATGGGGCCATATTTAAAGTAAATGGGCAATGCATGAAACCATTCTTGAAATTAGTTACTAAAAAAATTGGGAAGGCTATGATTTTACATGAACTAGAATAAGCCATGACGTCTAGCTGAAGATGTTAAACTTAGCACTTTTTGGAAGGCAACCCAAATTTTTATTATTCTTTTATAACTTTTGTTTGAGTGATTTTTATTTCTAAAAATAATGGACTGCTCCATATGGTCGCTCCTGACCTTACACGATGCATATCTCATCTAGGTGGTATCTCTTCTTATTTCATTTTTCCTTACTCTATTGAAGATAATGAAAAGTAAGTTGGGGGATAAGGAAAAACCTTTTTAAAAAATATTTTAAAAATTCCTTGAATATTTTAAAATTACCTTGAAAGTTTTTGAAAATTTTAAAAATTACTTAAAAATTTGAAAAATTATGTGAAGAAAATTTTATATAAATTATATGCCATGAAAGAAATTCTTGAGCAAAATAGACTAGGAAAAAAGTAATAGAATTAGATAGTATTTGCTAATTATTGTAACAAGTCAAGAAGTAGACTACCTGGTTAGACTTTTAGCAACCTACTTAAGTCACCTAAAAGCTATTTGTACTTTCATTGCATATCCATACTGACGAGATAAAGTAGGTGTTAGTTGTAAGGCCAATTGAAGATTTAATTATTACTGAAAACTTGGTAATTGATATACATCCCATTTAAAGAAACTTGATTTGAGGAAAGAGCTACCTGCCTGCAAAAAAAGAGAATAAAAAAGGACAAGTTTTAAACATTGGTTTCCCACCAAGTAATCGGATACCTTTGTCTAAGTAAGCATTGTTGTTTACATTAAAAAGTGGACAGTATAAAGATTTCACCAATAAAAAAATAAAAAAAATTCGTGTGGCATTAAAGCTATCTCAGCTTATGTGCTTAATTTGAGAATGTATAGAAAATTGATCAAAGTAGGTAATAAGCAAAGTTATAATTATTTTTTACAAGCTAGTACCGAAATACTAAGCCATTATAAACACAAATGCTATAGACCTTTGGATGAATTCTAAAAAAGTTTCTAATAGTTCTGACTATAAAATTTATCTCAAAAACTCAATACCTAGTTAGTGATATTATCTAATTTTTTAAACTTTAATCTTAGGTCTAAAGTTGTAAAGGAAGATCTCAATGATATATGGTTATAAATTAATCGCATTACTAATGGACTAGCAATGAATAAGTTGGAGGGTGTGATAAGACTACTAAATATCCTAAATTAAATATTAAAATAAATATTAATTGATCTATATTTCTTAAAAATTGATATTTTTATTATTATTTTGTAGAAAAGAAGTCCATGGATGGAAAGAGCTTGATTTTTGAAATCTAACCGTGCAAATGGCACTCAAATCGAAGTTCAAACAATCTCAAAATTGAAGTTGAAGTTCATTAAGTTTGCACAAATTTTGATGCAGCCGGTCCATGGTTGACGCCCTCCCGGTCTATAGAAGCCAAGCATGGTCCACGACAACCATTAATCCTAGTCCATGAGCCCATTCCATGGACGATCTTCCTTCTCGAGCCATACAGTCATCGAAGAAGACATCGGAGACAGTCCCTAGTCATCAAGAAGTCATCCAAGGTCAGAGAAGCCACCAAAGGACCATTCTCCCGGCCATCCACTACATAAAATAGCCACCCTCTTCTCCGTTATCTTCATCCTTCCATGGCCATGGCCCACCTCCTTCTTGACCACCAATTCCCCATCACTATCTGCCTCCCACCGCCACTCACTCCATCCACCGGAGCACCGACCCAAAATGTCGAAACTGCTATGCCGTTGCCTCATCGGCCATGTCACCTCCAAAACACTACTGTTCCTCTCTGGCCAAGGGTTACTGCATCACTGTCGTCCAGTCTTTCCTCCATCACACCACCATCCTAGCTACCCAACCTAGCCTTACCATCGCTAGTCATCGCCTCTCTTCCAAGCTACAAAGGAATCAACGCTGGCCACCGAGCACCACTTTTCTAACCACCGCTCACCACCAACTACCATCATCCACCCACTGCCACAATTTGTCTAGAACTGAGAGAAGCTAATGGTTGAATCTAACTAGGAGGGGGAGTCTTCGGGCATGCAAGATTTAATCCAAGAATTAGTCGAGATTCAATCACCTGAGAAGGAAAAAAGTCATCGATCACCCATCAAGTTATAGATCGGATGGTTAAGATTATTTTTTGCGATATATAACTGATTTTGATCCAGATTGACTCCAAATTTGATTGGAAGAAAGCTCTTAACGAGCTTTATAAAAAGCAAACCTCAGGCAATAGTCTAGGGTCAATTTTTATAGCAAATATTTATCGATTTATTTTCTTGTTCTCTTGTTTATATTAGTGTATTAGGCTTGGAAAAGAAGAGAATCATAGAGGAGATGTTGGTGGCAATGATGCATGGCTAGACTCCTTCAACTTGGGATGAAGATAAAGCCTATAACTGGGTTTTATTTTTCTTTTTATACTTGATTCTTATAGAATAAAAATCATTCTTTTTCTTTATACATCTTTTGAATTATTTTTTTGATTAAGGTTTTGATCTAACATATACGGCCACACTCTCTATCGATGTGCCATGATCTCTAGATATGGTACATGTCTAAGAGAGATAGATTGTAGTATGGTAGATTAAATTTCTAGTCTTATAATTAATTTAAATAGTTTATACTCTAAACGAATATGTCATATCTCTGGATACGGCCCGTACCTAATAAGAGATAAATTATATTAACACTTAATTTACAAGTAATATTATTGTTGCAACATAAAGAAAATAAAATAAAATATATTTGCATGGTGGATTCGGATTCTTGGATTACTTCTCTTGTTATTTTAAATTAATCAATTTAAAATTATTTTTTTAAAATTATTATTCTAATCTTTTGAAATCCATCTTTTTTTCTCTTTTTTATAAAATAATTATCCTTGATTCTCGAGGATACGATCCCTACTCATCCTAACTATAGTAGTGAATTAAGTTTTTATTTTTAACCACCTATGACAGCGATCAGATGGCAATGGCAACAACAAGCAATAGCTCGGTGGCATTGAGATAGAAAGGATGGTCGAAATGAGAGGAAAGAAGGTGGTGGTGAATTGGGTCTCGGGAGCGGAAGTGGTGATGGCATCGAACGGAAAGGGAATGATGGCAACTAGGAAGGATGACTCATGATAGAGGAAGAGAATGATGCGATGGGGGGCAACAGCTTGAGAAAGACAATGGCAATGGGAAGGAGGCCATGGATGGAGTAGGAAGGAGTGGCATCGGGATCTCGATAGCTTTTCCAGTTGACAATGGGTGGCATGGTGGTGGCAGATGGCTCGGTGTGCTTGAAGAAGTAGCAATGATGGCGATGGGAAGAAGATGGTCCATGGAGGTGGGTCTATGGACCAAGCAGCTAGTCCATGGTGGACCGAGTGACCGATCCATGATCGACTGGCTGCTTTAAAGTCTATGTTGATCTTGGTTTAAGTTCATTTCAAATCCATTTGAGCTTTGATTTGAGTGCCATTTGATCCCTTAGATTCCACAAATCGAGCTCTTTCCATCTATGAATATCTTTTTCTATAAAATACAAGTAAAAGATCAATTTTTAAGGAGTAAATATCAATTAAATATTCTAATACTTAAATATGTATATTTAATAGACTTATCACACCCCCAACTTATTCATTGCTAGTCCCTTAGCAATGCAATAAAAATATAAGTATTAATTTATAACCATGTGTCATTAAAATCTTCCTTTATAAAATTAGATCTAGAATTAATGTTAAAAGAAGTTAGTTAGTATCACTAACTAAGTATTGAATTTCAGAAGAAAATTTCATAATCAACATAATCAAAAACTTTCTTAGAATTCATCCAAAGATCTATAGTACTTGTATTTGTAATGTCTAACTTAGCATTTCGGTGATAGTTTATAAAAGATAAATATATCTTTTCCTATCACCTATTTTGGTTGACTTTCCACACACCTCCAAATTAAGCTCATGAATTGAGGTAACTTTCACAATACTTAGTTTTTTCTTTGTGCGAAGTATTGTGTATCCTAGCCCTCCCTTCACCGTTTGATATGAATCTCCATACTTGACTTAGAAGCAGAAACCCTAATACTAGACTTAAGGCAATCCATATATACTCTATATTTTTTACTTTTATTTTAGGCAGGTAGCTCTTTCCTTGAATTTAAGGTAGCTTTTACACTGCATGATTTTTTTTTAGGTAGATAGCTCTTTCCTTAAATTTAAGTTTTGTAATTAAGATGTATTTCACTTACTAGTTTTCAGCATTAATTAAATACTCAGTTGACTTTTACAATCAACACTTGCTTTGTTTCATCAGTGTGCATCTATAATGAAAGTGCTAATAGCCTTTAGGTAACCTAAGTAGGTTGCTAAAAATCTAACTTGGATATCTACTCCTATAACGAGCCTACTGCAACCAACAAATACTATTAGGACCCGTATGGCTAGGGACCAAGTTTATATGTTATCAAACTATAGCATCCCCATTATCAGTAGCCGAGACATTGCAAGTCAAAAAACCATGAATACAACCACAGCATTGAGAATGTCATTGATAAGTGAGTAGATATCTAAGTGACTTCTCATATGGTTATGCTTAGTATCGTTATTCTTTAATAACCACTTGCACTCTCATTCTAGTATCTCCATACTGTAGACTAAGATCCATTTATCCAAAGGGAAACAATCCATGCACCAATCCAACAATCATGAGAAATTCAAGAATTAATCTATAATGACACATGTCTTAAATTCTCAACTCTTAAGAATATGTGTCATTGGTCATTAATATCTAGGATGATTCTTGGATATATTTACAAGAATGGATAATAATTACCCTATTTTGTTGATAAAAATATGATTAAATAAAAATACAATGCCCTAGATAAGATATAATATACTAGCTAGATTGGCTTTTAGGGCACACATAGCTAACAGGTGATGTAACCCATCCTTGAAGGTTGGGACTCTCTCCCATTTCAAAGGCTTTTAAACTCTGAATCCCAAACCATCCCTCCATAAAAAAAAAAACACACCTCTTTGGCCTCTTCGAACATGACTGATGATGGCAGGGGATGAGGGAGTAAAGGAGGTTGACAGCAAGTGCGAGGCAGGCAGCACTGTAGGCAAAAGCAGAGGGATGGGAGTTTGAGCTTGGGGAGGATGTTGGAGTGGATTTTGGGGGCAAGGACAGTGGGCCAGCAGTGAATGAAGGCATTGAGCTGGGATGGGGAGAGGCTGGCATGATGGTAGAAGAAGGTGAGGAAAATGGGGTGGTGATGGATGAAGGTATGGAGCTGGGGTGGGGAGAGGCCAATGCAACGGTGGAGGAAGTTGAGGATGGTGTTGGAACCCTAAATGCTCCTTTTCCCAAGTCCTCCTCTTCTAGCCTATTGGATGTTGGAACCCCAAGTAATCCTATATCCACTCATTGGAGCTCCTCTCCCACTGCAAGGATTAGGCTTGGCTCTTCTCTGGTCTTCTAACTTTTTCCTTTATTTTTTTTTATATAATGAGTTCAAACTTCAAATCATAAAACATGTTAGGTAAATAAGTAAAATGGGTTGGATAAGATTAGATATACGGGTTACCTATTTAATAAATAGGTTAAATAGGTTGGGTTGGGTTACCTATTTATTAAACATGATAGATTTAGGTTTTAAAATCTGACCTATTTAATAAATAGGTCAGGTTCATATTTGAAATTTTTTGAACTGACCTGTATCTGACAAGACCTATTTATATTTGACCTGACCTAACTGCCACCCCTAGTGCTGATACAGAATGATAAACTGACACATATTTGACAAGACCTATTTATATCCGACCTAACCTGATTGCCACCCTTAGTGCTGATACAGAATGACAAAGTAATGGCTTATGTCTCTATACAACTAAAGCCCTATGAGCAAAATCACCCACCACATGACCTGGAGCTAGTAGCTGTACTGTTCGTTTTAAAAATTTGGCAACACTATGTGTATGGGGAGCCATGTGAGACAAGTTTTCACTGATTACAAAACTTGAAGTACTTGTATACTTAGAAGGAGCTAAATACAAGGCAAAGAAGATGGCTTGTGTTGCTAAAAGAGTATGGCTTAAGCATTAAATACCATCCTAAAAAATCCAATGTGGTGGTAGATGCTTTGAATAGGAAGTTAACCATGGGCACAATGGCTTTTCTTACTACTCAATGCCAAATTCTAAAGGATCTAGAAAAGATGCAGATCAAAGTGATTGCAAATGGTACTAAGAGTATGCTAGCCAATTTGATGGTGCAACTAACATTGATAGAGTGAATAAAGACTGTCCAATGGAATGATGCTAATTTGTGTCGACTTAAGGAAGATGTAGAGAAGGGGTTTCAACCCAAACTCAAGATTTACCTGGATAGTACTTTGTAATTTGGTAATAGATTGTGTATACTAAGAGACTCTAAGTTGAAGAGAGAAATTTTGGAAGAAACTCCCAAATCCCATTTCTTTGTTCATCCTAGTAGCACAAGGATGTACAGGGATTTAAGGCAGCACTTTTGGTGGAAAGGTATGAAGAGAGAAATGGGTAAATTTGTGGCTCGGTACTTGGTAAGACAACAGGTAAAAGCCTAATATTAGAGACTTGCTAGAATGTTGGAATCATTAGAGATACCGAAATGGAAATGGAAAGATATCACCATGGATTTTGTCTTTGGGCTTCAAAAAATAACTAGGAAGAATGTAGTGAGTAATTGTGGATTAGCTCACTGAATCTACTTATTTATTACCCTTTAGGATTGGTACTCCTCTTAATAAACTGGCATGAATGTATATTGATGAAATTATGCATTTGCATAGCTTTCCTGTAAGCATAATATCTGATCAAGATTCATGATTTGTGTTTAGATTTTGGATGAGTTTTCAAGATGCCACAGAAACTGAATTGAATCTTAGCACTACTTTTCACCCTCAGACTAATAGCTAATCAGAGAGGATGATTTAGACTTTGGAGGATATGTTGAGAGCTTTCACAATTGATTTTAGAGGTTATTGAGATAATCATATGGCTTTAGTGGAATGTGCTTATAATAATATTTATCATTCTAGCATGAAGATGGCACCATACAAGGCCTTTTATGGAAGGAAGTGTAGGTATCCTTTGTTTTGGGATGATGTTGGAGAAAAGAAGTTATTGGATTCTGAGTTAGTCCAAAATATTAGAGAGAAAATAAAGACTCAAAATAGTCCAAGATAGGTTGAAGAGGTGGTTAGATAAGAAAAAAAGAGAAATGGAATTTCAAGCTTGTGACTTTATTTTCCTGAATGTTTCTCCTTCAAGAGGTATCATGAGATTTGGAAGATAAGGTAAGTTGAGTCATCACTACATCGGGTCTTTGAGATTCTAAGCAAAGTTGGGGATGTTTTTTATAAATTAGCCTCATTGCTAGAGCTATCCAAGGTGCACAATGTCTTCCATGTATTTTTATTGAGAAAGTATATTTCAAATCTAGATTATATGATGGAGTATGAACCCTTGCAAGGTGAAGAAGAGTTGATTTATGAAGAGCTTCCTATACGAATCATTGATCGTAAAGAGCAAATTTTGAGGAGATGCAATATTTTCTATGTGAAGATCCAGTACAGTAACCATTTTGAAAAAGAAGCAACTTGGGGCCTTGAGGATGAAATGTGAGTAGAACACATAGCTTTTTGAAGGCTAAGGTATACAAATTTCGAGAACAAATCTTTTTTTGGGAGGGACAGATGTGATGACTAGTCAACGGAAAAAAACAAAGAAACCAAAATTAAAATAAAAAAAACTAAGCGATGGTCCCATAGACCATCACGTGATTTTCTCTTCCCTCTCCCCCTAGCTTGCTGGTTTTTAAATGTGGAACGAATCTAGAAGCATTATGAAGGGAAAACAAAAGGAAGAATGAATGAATAAATGAAAGACCAAGAGAAAAAAAAGAAAAAGAAAAAAGGGGGCGGCACTACCAGCATTGCAATGGGCTAAGGATTTGGCTAAATAATGATCAAGGAAGGAAAAAATAAGGAAAGGGGACCCAGTCATCATGACCCTCATCTCCCCATTCCTTTTTTGGTTGATTTCTCCTAGCAGGTATTAGGTTTTATCTCTTATTCTTAGAATATAGGCTCAAGGAGATCACGAAATTGTACTTCTAAAAATATAGCATTTACTGTGTAGTTAAAAACTGAAGTTGACTCACCAATCCTTGAGCCGATATCTTGAGTTAATACTTCAAGAGCAAGTATCGACACTTGAGCTATTTTGAAAAAGTTTTGCTCTCTAGATTTTTCTATAACTTTGACACTTGGAGCATGAGTCGATCATTGAGTCGATACCTTGAGTCAATACTTTATCATCAGGGTCGCCACTTGAGACTATGCCAAAAATTTAGCTTTCTATTATTTTCTATTACTACAACTTATGGAATTTGAGTTGAACCGTGAGTCAGTAGTTTATAAGATAATATCTTTTTATCACAACAATATAGCATTTACATTTTTCTATTACTACAACTTATTGAATATGACAAGTAAGTAGTTTATAAGATGGTTTACATTTTTGCATGAATGATTATGTTATCTTTTAAATTGCAATTCATTTCCGTTATAATTTGATTATAACATTGACTGATTTGTTTTAAAATAATGCATGTTAGGTACACCATGCCTCGAAGAAAATGATTATCAGATGTACAGTTTCAGTTTTCTCAGGCCAAGGCTGGTACTTCTTCAGCACAGCAGCCCGTGGGCAGTCGACCATCTTCACATCGGTCAGATGCGAGTCCCTCTATTTCTGTACATCCGGCCGATGCTAGTACCTCTCCACCTCATGACGACGCTATTCCCTCCGAGTCCGCACATCACGATCCTCCTATGGATCATTTTGATGACAAGCCTATCTTCGATGACATACAGATATAGGATAATTTAATAATTTCATCCCATTTCAATTCAAACATATGCAATAGTTTTGATATATAACTTTATGTATTTTTTTTATAGATAGATCCGGGAGACTTCGGTGGAGGCGAGGACCCACACTAGTCCGTGATATGTGGCAGTTACCTGAGGGCGAGAGGATATTCATAGAGAGCAACAAGCTAGGGCAGCCTATTAATAAAGCTGCTAGCTTGTTGACTAGTTTTCTGGGACAGTAGCTCGCTGGGGTCAGCTATGTCCCCTGAATTATTCGAAGTGGAATGACATGCTTCCTGCATATAAAATAGAGATGCTACGAGTTGTACAGGTAAAAAAATTGATATATTATTTTATATCTTAGATTTTTAACAATTGAATTGCTATTTCATTTAATACTTATTTTATTGTTTATTTAAATTGTAGAGCAAGTTCGTTATTCCTTCAGATTCTTCTAATTTTATTTTTAAGTCTATCAATCGCAAGTGGAAAGAATATAGGGCAAAGTTAAAGAGAGACTACATGCGAGAGGGTAAGACAGAGGAGCAGATTGCAGCTACCTGTCCTCCTGATGTTCACCCTCATCAGTGGATAGAGCTGGTGCACTATTGGTTCTCCGAGATGGCACAGGTTGTATAGCATTATCAAACACTTCAAAATTTATTAATTTTCACTTGTCATAATTATATTTATACAATATATAACATAGTTTTAATTTTATTTTGTAGACATATTCTGCTATTGGTAGAGCTGCACGAGCAGCTCAGTCTGTTCCTCACATAGCGGGGTCCAAGAGTTATGCACGGCTCAGGCATGAGTTTGTATGTTTCTCATCCTATAATACTTTTAGTACACTTATAGTTTTAATATCATATATCATCATGTATCATGCATGTGCCATGTATCATGGTACGGGGGTATAAGATGTATTATTTTAGATTTTTTTATAATATTTATTCTTTATATAGGCTGATAAGCAAGGGAGGGAGCCTGGTGAGGTGGAGTTCTATCAGATGACTCACGTTCACCAGAGTGGCAGTTTTGTTCGGGAGGAGTCCAAAGATATATATGTCTGTTTTTTTATTTATATTATATTATAATTTATATTTATATTTTTATTAAGTAGTAATATATGTGTTTTTTATAAAATATAGAATAGGGCTACCTCTATGATCTCCGAGCGTGCTGGCGAGGGTTCATCATCTACTCAAAGCAGTCGCATCGAGGCCGAGGTATTATCGGAGTTGATGGAACTAGAGCATCCTGGACGAGTGAGGGGTTATGGGATTGGAGTTACCCCTACTTAGTTATCTGAGGTGAGTAGATATACTCGGGATATTAGAAAGAGTCATGATCAGTTACATGTTCGTCAGCTTCAGGAGGAGATAGCAGAGCTCCGACAGACACGTGATACAGATAGAGCAGAGATGCAGACCATTAGGTCTCAGCTAGAGCATGTTATATCTATGCTGCATATGTTCATGTCATCTCAGGTAAGTAATTATTTATTAATTTTGTATGTATCTAATTCTTTAGAATATATATAATGTATGTATCATAATTCTTGATGTATATTTTGCAGGTTCCTGGTGCATCTACGAGTCGCAGACCTGACGATGACCAGCCTCCCGCGGATCAGAGATGCCAGCTATTTTTTTTATTATTTTTGTATGCATTTTTGTTTATTTGAACTTGGATTGGTACTTTTATATATATATATATATATAAATCTTTATGATTGGTTTGTGTTTCTGTTTCTGTATGTTGGGTGTGATACAGGTTTGAATGTTTTTATTTGTTTGTGTATATTGGATGTGATACAGGTTTGAATGTTTTTATTTGTTTGTGTATGTTGGATGTGATACAGGTTTGAAGAATTTTATTTTGATGATGTATACAGGTTGTGTTGTATGTATATAGATATAGCTATCTGTTTAATTTAAAAAAAAAAAAAAAATCTGCCGATGCTTTAAAGCATCGCCAGTTTTAAGTCTAGCGATGTTTTAAAGCATCGCTAGGTTTGGACCTGGCAAAGCGTCGCCAGTTTTAAATCTAGTGACGCTTTAAAGCGTCATTTCTCTTCTTAAAGCGTCATCGGCAGGTGGCGTCCCCATGCTTGCATAGGTGACGCTTTGGCGACACTTTAAGAAGCGTCGGGAGATTTCTTGGAGACGCTTAAAAGTATCGATAAAGACCAAAAAAAGCATCACCAAAATCCTGTTTCACTGTAGTGTGCATTAATTTTGTGATCTCATATGCAAACAAAGTAGTAGACTTTAAAATTAAGACGTGTGGTTTCTTCATGCCCAACGTTCATATTATATATATATATATATTATCTTGTGTATCGGTGGGTCGCACGCTACATGGGTGGTGCATGGCATGGTGAAATCATGTTTCAACGTGAAAAAGCATGCAAATTGCCACTGGCGCGTGGCACAAAATTTCATGACAGATATAAGATAATATCTTCTAAAAATATAGCATTTACTCCCCCTTGACAATATAAGATAATATCTTTTTATCACAACAATCATTATAGAAAAGAGAGTTTCATTGTATTAGAAAATTTCATGACAGATAAATGAAAAGTAAACATAGCATATGTATAGATCAAGATACAAAATTGATGTTTTGCAAATATCAAGATACAAAAGGATGTTTTGCAAGATATCATGATATAATCAATCAAAGATAAGCAAGATCCTATAGATATATCCTAACAAACTACTCATTAGATGGAAAGTCTATAACAATAGGTGCCATGATCCTAGAGGCAGAAGGTTTGGGCATCCTATAGGTCAAGCTTCTGGTCCTACTAGAGAGACCAGAGTGGTAAACACTAGGGATGTGAAACC
The DNA here is from genome assembly GCA_021397845.1 of Areca catechu. Lineage (NCBI taxonomy): Eukaryota > Viridiplantae > Streptophyta > Magnoliopsida > Arecales > Arecaceae > Areca > Areca catechu. Next base: position 153,922,020 of record CM038052.1, read on the forward strand.
TAGAGTCCTAGTAGTGGACTAAGCAATAGGATCGGAAGGCGGAGCAAGTGAAGGAGGAGAAGGAGCTGGCTGATCCATCTATTGATATGTTAGAGGAGCTGGATCATCTACTGGTGGGGCCTACTGTGCTACTAGAGGCTAAGGTATTGGAGGTGGAGAATTCAGAGGAGGATCCAAAGGACCACCTTGAGCTAGAGTAGGTATCAATCACTGGATAGCTATAAGTATCTTCATGAACCTAGCCTCTACTCTCCCCCTAAGCTGCTCCAATATCTACCCTCAAGACATGCAACTTAGTCTATATACGATCAACTCTTTCTATGTATGAATCCCTGCCTTGATAGAGCCGGCTACCATAAAGCTGGCTACCATCATCAACCTGAACATTGGCTAAGGAGCAAAAGGTGTCCAAGATGAAGGCTGAGTAGCTGTCTTTGTATTTGCAAGTGCTATTGTTGGTGCAGGTAACTCTGACAGCCCAGCATCTACTGCTTTAATCTTATCCTCTGAGTCTAGCTTTGCCTCCTACCCTGATGCTCTTCATGTCCACCGTCCATCTATCTACCTACACCCCATCCAGTGCAGGGACTTGTCATCATAGATATTAGTATGTTAAATCTCCTTGAAGGCCTCGCCCTCAAGGGGTACATCGAATGCTCTGAATATCTTAGTCAGTCCCATGTCATAAGATAGACAAAGCCTCCTACTGGCAGTAGTCTCCTGCATCTACTTGGCCTGATCCTTGGCAGCATCATGGCTGTCCCCCGAACTAGTGCCACCATGAGTATGAGCTCTCTCTCAGTGATAAAGTCAAAGTAACCAGTCTTCGATAGTAATATCCTAATAATAATATGGTGTAGGAGCTGCATCTTAACTAACAACTAGTTGGCCACCATCACTGATACACCCTATACATTCTCCCCCTCTAAGATATGTCTAGATTCCTCTGTCCTATCTCCCAAGATATCTGTAATAGGCCCACGGAAGGGAATCTCCCATACTTGACTCAACATCTGATCAATGATAGGGATCTAAATCTCTCTAATAATAGCAACCTACTCCTCTCCACCTCAAGCCATAGAACCATAAAACTCTCTCATGAGGTGAGGGTAGTATTTCTCCCTTATATAGTAAAAGGCCTCCCATCCTGTAACTCAAATCCACTATCTAATGAAAAGTCCTCTCAATTGAAGTATGTGAAGTCAATGAACCTCCCGCTAGAAATGGCCTTGCCGGCTACCCTCTCTACCACCGGTGAAGGAGGAGGATCGCGAGTAGCTCTTCATCCCTTTGGATCATGTCATGCCTTGGATCTTCATTCCCCACTGCTAGATCCATCGGAAGAGGGATGAGTGCACTTAGATCGGTGGGCTACTTATTTTTGTGGACCCATACCACTCAAATAGGAAGGGAATGAGTGAGTATCTAATAGATGGAGGGGTGAGATCGAATGATTTAATGTTTGAGAAGGATCAGGACAATTTTTGAAAGATTTAGGGAAGAGAAAATGAAAAGGAAAGTGAAAAAATATGGTTGAGGCTATGCCCTAAAAATTGGATTTCCACTAGTGAGTGGACACTTAGAATTAGTTCAACTATCGATGCTTTGGTGAGTCAACATTTGGTGAAAATGCAAGTATCGACGGTTGGTAGGCTTGAAAACAATCTAAATTTTTCTTTGAATAAGTTGAAGGGGGGTTTTATAAAAGATAGTAGGAGGTTTAGAGAGGTTCAAGGAGATGTGATTTCAATTAAATTGAGATTGCTAAGAGTTGGATTTGGGAGAAGATGAAAAATCCTACTCAAAAGGATCTATGACTCCTAGTCCTTTCCTAATCATACAAAATCTATCCTCACTAAAGGGTTTGGTAAAAATATCTACTAATTGTCTATCAATATACATAAAATCAAGCAATACATCATCATTTTGTACATAATCTTTTATGAAGTGGTGTCTTATTTCAATGTGCTTACTTGTTAAATGTTGAACAAAATTTTTAGTTAGATTAATTACAGTTGTATTATCATGTCTTATAAAAATTTTATTTAATTTAATATTAAAATCTTTGAGTTATTATTTAATACATAAGATTTGAGTACAACTTCTAGTTGCTACATATTCGATCTTGACCGTAGATAGTGCAACTAAATTTTATTTCTTGCTAAATATAAATCTATACATATGTCGATAAAAACATCAAATTATATATTAATTAATCTTTATTATTTAATAATTGATACTTTTATCTACATTTTATAGGAAAGATGGTTGTTAATGTGAAGAGCCCGCCCGATTTACGGGTCAAACAAACTAAAATTAAGTGCTAATCGAACTCAAATCAGATTTCGAATGGAAGCACAAAGGCAAGCCTAAGTTCAGTCCAAAATCAAACCGAATCGGTCCATGAGTAGTCAGGTGGACCGATCACTTGGTTTACAAATATATTTAATGGTCCATCGCAGCCATTATCATGGACAAGACCGGGCATCATAGACCAAGGGAGTTTTGCACCCATGAATGGCTGAGATGGCAACAACAGTAGGTGAAGACAGTGGCGGTGGCCCCAGCGTCGAATGGAGATGCTCTGGCAAGGCTGGCTGTCGACGGTGAGGCTGGTTCTTGCAATGAGGGGCATGGCCATAGAGCATTTGAGTGAGAGGTTTGGCAATAAAGGGAGGTTTCGGTGATGATTCCGGCAATCGATAAAGGGAGATGAAGGTCTACGGAAGAAAATCAAGCTTCAGTCCTCGCCAAGCCCTATGTCTACCCCCATTGCCACCTCCATGGCACCAACATCCTGTAGACTTGAGCAGAGCCGAGGGGGAGGCAGTGCACGAAGGGGGAGGCACTGGCAACAAAGATGGCAGCTGTGCACAAGAGGTTGATGACAGGTGGCAAGGTGCCAGCGACAGTAGCGGTGCACGGGAGGTTGGCGATGAGGAGGATGGCGCTGTCTCGTGCACCTGAGCATCAACAAATCTATCGGTAATGCCAGTGAAGGGGTATGAAGCGAACAATTCCAACGATGGCGCAGCATCTGACCGGGCTTCTCGAGTTGATGAATAGTGGTGGCAATGGTGAAGACAGCGGTGATGTCTAGATGCAGAACGATAGTGGAAACAGTTGTCGATTGAAAGAAGGAAACAGAGGCGGGGCATTGCACTCATGGGTGGCAAGGATTCAATCCATCAGGAGATCTGGCAGCGAAGAAGCAATCCAACCTGACAAAGGACTGTAGTGCTTGATTTTGACCGCGATCAGTGCTAATCGACGGCCCAAAAATCAATTTACATGGAGATCCGATGGCCTCAAGTTTTAAGCGGACAAAGCTCATTCTCGATAGGTTTTCTTCTCCTGATTGGATCTTGATTTGGCCTGTGCCAAGCCTATATAATGGGGAGGCTATGGGAACACAGAGGAACCGAGCAATGAGGGCAGCAGTGAGCAGTTCATTATTTCTCTTTTCTTTCTTTATGCAAGAACTTTAACGAGAGAGAAAGACAGCAGGGATTGATCGATAAATCTATTAAATATTTTAATTTAAATATTAAAATATTTATTAATTAATATCTATTTTTTAAAAATTGATATTTTTATTTGTGTTTTGTAGAAAATATGTTCATGGATAAAAGAGATCGATTTGTAAAATCTAAGGGATCAAACGATATTCAAATTGGAGTTCAAATGAACCCGAAATCAATTTAAATCTAATATCAACATAGATTTTAAAATAACCGGTTCATCATGAATCGGCCGCTCGGTCCACAGACCCTCCTCCATGGACCATCTTCTTTCCATTGCCATCATCGCTGCTTTTTCACCCATGGACGAAGGGGTTTGATGAGTTTTTTATGACCTCCATCTTGTCGAGACTCATGATAGAAGAATTGGATCACACGGTAACCATACATAGGGATTCTATTCATTCTATTTTACTAGATGGCTACTACATACTGCTAGACATGACTGCTGGATTGTGAGAACTCAATTAAGTCTCTTTTAGATCGAAAATTCATGATGAGTTTAGTTGAAATCGTTCCAGCTCATCAAAAGGAGCTTCAATGTTACTATGATGGTAATCATGGTATATCTCATTACTAAACAAAATGGAACCTATAGGATCACACATAAAAGGAGTTTCACCTGATCGAAAGATTAGATCTTGATCAAAATATCAATTGGATTGATGTTTGGATTAAATTATAAAAGTTATATTATTTAGAAATTGCTAATTATATAAGAATTACGTATTTCGTTGCTGTTAATTTTGTAAAGGTTATATATTTAGCAATTGCTAATTTTGTAAGCATTATGTATTTAGTAGTTGCTAATTGTTAGCAAATAAGACTTTATCACAAGAGTTATAATTTAGTTTGATTTAATTAATCATTAATTAGATGATTTGATCATTTAATTATGATTAGGCTTGATACAAATTGAATTAGATTCAATTTGGCTGAATTTAGATGATGCCCTCATCTAATTAGGGTTTGGACTAACCTAATTATAAGTGTTGCAAGTCAATTTAGTTTGACTTAATTGGTTACCTAATCCTAGTTGAATTAAATCCGATTTAACTAATTTAAGCTTAATCTACTTTAATTGGGTTTAATAGTCCTAGTCGGATCAGGATCCAATTCCTAATTGGTTATGGATTTAGACCTAAATCTAATAGGATTAGAAAATAGATTAGTTAGAATCCTATTTGGATTAGGATTAGGAGTTAGTCATTGAACCCATTCCTAAATTTATCTCTCTATCCCTCCCCATGCCCCACTCTATTTTGTGTGTAAGATAGAAGGGGCCACGCCCCCTTCTTCATGAGAAAATTAGCATGGAACAAAGTTGGACACGAAAGTGTTTGGGCACTCCAAGGTTTTCTCCCTATCCTTATCTATCAAGGTTTAGGTTTTTGAATTTGATTCAAAAGATTTATCCTATTCTTAGATAACATAGGACTCCAGGGAGAGGAGGGCTCTATGTGGTGTGAGAAAAGAATGAGAACAAATAGGGGTGCACGATGTGTGCATGGAGTTTTAGTTTTCACGTGAAGATTGGATCTCACATCCTACCACCCATCTTTCTTTCTTGTTTTCATCGAACATAAAAATTAAGGAGAGATATTCCATCGCCCTTTTTCCTCCTCGTCTCCTCTCTCTTGCATGAAGGGTTCATGTGAGAAAGATTTTATTCTCCCTTGATCTCTTTTTGAATTGAAAATTTCTTCTTCCTTGATCTCTAGTGTAGAGATAAAAAGAAGAAGAAGGAGATCGGATCCAATCAAAAGGGAGAGAGATCTACAAGATGCTAGCACAATGGTGATCTCCCGACTCTCAATCGGCCATCTCCTATGGATACTTTTAGAGGCCAAACACATGAATGACTTCTATAGAGCCTAAGACATCTGCCAGATCTAAATCTGAGAAGAAGCTAGTTTGAAGAACGAAGAAGGATTAAGCATGACAGGTAGGTGATATGATCACCATTCAAAATTAAATTTTAGATTTTATTTTTAGTTTTTAGATCTAATTATTTGTATCATATGAAATAGATCTAGGTGTTTTAAATAGATTGAATCTATTTGCATGCTAGGTTAAAATAGTTTTAATCTTGCTTTCACTCGTTCCTTTTCAAAATAGTTTTGAAATTTCCGCATGCAACACTTGTAGAGATCACCAAATCCTGATAATGGTATCAGAGTCAAGTTACGGATTTCATATGATCAAATAAGTTTAGATCTAATTTTCAGATCTTAAACATTAATGAAGTGTTTCAACATATGTTAGATTTGAGTTTTTTATATGCAAATGTGATATGTAGTATAATTTTAATTGACCTAGTAGCTTAGTACTCGAATTGAGTATATCACCAAGGCTATCCGGCCATAAGAGGAAGCAGGGTTTAAAATCCCTCTTTTTTTATTCAATGAAGTTTTCTTATGACATGAAGGGTACCATTGTGATTTGACTCATGAAGAAGAATCGCAAAAATTGAGAGCTTTTGTGCAAAATCCTAAATCAAAAATATTTAGGATATGATTTTTATGTATGTATAAAAGTAGGTTATCGTGTGTGAGATACATTGTTTCATATCGGATCTAAAATTAAGATGAACATATTTTTTGAAAAATATTTTCAAAAATATTTTTATCATTATTTAGATCTGATTTTATTAGTTTTCTATCTAAATTTTCATATATATGATATGTGATGGTTAATTTTTAGATCTAAAACAATCATGTATGTGATTCATAATTTTAGGTTTAGATATGAAATGGTTTCGTATCATAAACCATTAAAATTATGCACTTAAACATAATTTAAAAATCTTTTTTAGAATCTGAATTTTTAGTTTGTGCATAAGGATATAGGCAGAACAATTAGGTCTAGTAATTGGACTAAATCTTAGGATCTTAAATAGATCAAGTTAGAACCCTATTTTGATTTTGAGCAACTGATCAAATCCAGTTAATAGTTGGTTAGAACTAGGTCAAAGGAGCTTGAAATCGAGTTTAGTTATAGTTAGGTCACATCAATTTATACTTAATGTGAATTGATTATGTCACGCCCCGAATCCAGCACCAAAATTGGGTATGCGACCGACAGCACAATCCTAGGTTTTACCCTACAGATCATGCAAGGCCCAAAAAATTTTTCATTATAACTTCAATCCTTCATAATATTATTGATCATAGTTCATAAAAAAATACCACAACTCATATGGTTACATTTTTGGTCATCCTTCATACATCTATTTGGTATTAATAACTATCTAGCTACACATCATTTCTTCACGAATCTCATTCATCACCAAGCTCAAATATCCTACATAACTCTGAGAAGGAAAACAAATAGAGGGTTGTGAGCTTTACAGTCCAATAAGATCTCCAAACAGTCACCATCAATAATAATAATTTAAAAATAGCAAGGATATAAGAGTATATCATGTCAAGAAACCAAACAACTCAAATGTCATATATGACAAATCTTTTTGTAACATCATTTTTCCTTTTTATTTTTCAATTTAGTTATCCTTCTTCTTCTTTAGGGTTCTGGACTAACCACGGTCATGCTCCAGCCCATGACTGGCAACCTCATAATCAACCATTTACTCATGGTCAGGCTAGTCTCATAATCGATCATTTACTCGTGATCAGACTAGTCTCATAATTGACCATTTACTCGTGGTCAGACTAGTCTCATAATCGACCATTTCTCATGGTCAAGCTAGTTTCATAATTAACCATTTACTCGTGGTTAGACTAATCTCATAATTGAACATTTTTTTGTGGTCAAGCTAGCTCACATACAAAGTCCGTGGCTTAGGCTGTGTAACCACGGTACCACCATGGCATAGCTGGTCCAATTATCTCATTCTCTTAATTAACACTTTATCATCATGTCAAATCATATCACGATGTCAAACCATAAAATCTAAAATCTTTCAATGACTAGCATCATGGTCCGAACTATACAAATATTACTTTATTTGATAAAACATGGTATACATGAATATAGCTAATAACAATAGCAATCGTATTATCCAACATAAAAAGTCAAACTATTCCATGTAAAAACAAATCATGCATGCCAATGCATATGTGCACGGATCAAAACATATCATAATAAATACATATATAACTAGTAAACGGGTCTAGAGATCCTTACCTTCAAGAGCTTACCCAAAATACCCGGTATCAATCTGTACTCAGAGCTCATCCAACACCTTTCTGCTTAGGAGATGTTCCCCTACAACATCAATAATCCTAGTGTAATTTGTAAACCAAATCCTAACTTTACAAATTTCAAGAGAGCTTTTTGATCTCTCCCCTTCAATATTTATATGTTTTTCCTTTCCCTCTCCTCTTTCTCTCATCATCTTATCTCTCAACATCCCAACCTCCTGCAAAACTCTCTCTTTTTCCACAAACCAAATCTCTAAGATCTCTCCACTTATCTATCCCGAACTCCGACATATCTTCAAAACTGGTCGCTATCCCATGCCATCATAGCATGACAACCTTCCTCTTCTCCTGAACCGAGATTTCTTTCCTCCCTCCTTCTCTCTTCTCCTCTTTCTTCTTCTTTCTTCTTCTCTTCTGGATTGCAAAATCTCTTCGTGGCTCTCTTTTTGACTCTCCGACACTCTGCACTCGAAATAACCCTCGGCATCTCGGCATCCCTTATTAAAAAGAAGAATGAAATCAGTCCAAAACCCATCAAAAATCCTCTCAGAAGTCCAAAACCATCAGGAAACCTCCCAGGCCATCAGGTATAAGATCAACAACCCAGATCGCGTCAAAATCCGAATCCAAATGCCCCTAATCAAGCCTAATCTCCCTTGGATCCATCTCAGCAATTTGATCATGCGATTGGATAATCCAGATCGCTCAAAAATGCCGTGGACCACTGTGAGCTACGAGAAATGGGCTAGGAAATGCCCAGGAAATGCTTAAGCAAAAGCCGCCTGTGGCTGGGCCGAACTCCCGCGCTCGTGCATCAGGCTAGGCCATGCCTCGCGCGCCCGCCCGTGCCCCCCGCGTGCCTACTTGTGCCCGCTCGCACCTGGGCTGTGCGCTAGGCCATGCGCGCGGGTCTAGGCCGGGTCCAGTCTAGTGGGCCGGCCTGGGTGCTTCACCTTTTTTTTTCCTAGGTTATTACAGATTACCTTAAGACCTAATTTGGTTCAGTAGTACAAGCCTAAGTCACTAAGTTGACCTATTTGATTCTTGTTTGACCAATTGGTATCTAGGGTAAGTCTTGATCATGGTTTTAATTGGGAATATTCTCTTACCTAGCTAGTCACATTTGTTGACCTTTGGAATAATTTTGATGATAACAAAATATTGGAGCATACATTTGATTACTAACTATTTTCAAGTATTTTCTAAGTTTTTTGTAGGATGTCTTAAATGTAAAACCACTCTTCCTACAACCTTGGTGTATGACAATCATATTTTGTTGAAATATATTATGTAATGAAGAGTCCAAAGAAAAATCTTTTATGTATTTATGAAAATGGGCTACCTCTATGTATTTTTCTAGTTTAAATCTCTTAGATTTAGCTTTGATAGAGTTGGAAAGCTTTTAGAGTTGATTGGAAATCTCTGAAAGAAATCTGGAGAAGTTTGGATAGTTTTGGACCTATGTCACAAGTGCCGACTCAAAGCAGGAGAGCCGAGTTGAAGTCTGGCACAGCACTCAGTTTTCTGGCATGCAGACATTTGAACCAACTCAAGAGTGAAGAGCCGACTCAAGTTCTGAGAATTCGAGCCAACTCGAGGAAAGTCGAGCCGACTCATCCAGAGTGAAGATTTCTCTAACAGACAACCAAGCCAACTCAAGTATAGACGAGCCGACTCTTCCAGAGTTTACATGTTCTCAGTTCTAAAAAACTAGCCAAGCGAGCCGACTTGATAAAGAAGATCTGACTCGACAAGAGTAATGTTTTGACCTGTCTGAGAATCCGAGCCGACGCGAAGCATCCAAGCCGACTCGAAGTCCAGTTCCAGGTTCGTAACGGCTAGTTCCAAAACTCTATTTTTAAATCCAAAATAGTCTCCAACGGTCATATTTCGAATTCCAATGGTCTACAATAGTTATATCCACTTAAAATTAGTTAAATGGACTATTTATAAGGGATTTGAATCACTTTTGAAGAAAAGAATGAGAAGTTAATGAAAAGTTAATGAGTTTTTGAAAGAACACTCAAGAGAGCACTCAAGACCACACCAAACTTCTATCTGATTTCTTGAAGCATTTATTGAAGAAGCTAGAAGCCTTGAAAATTATTCAAAGAGCAATCAAGAGGGCTTCTCAAAAGCTACAACTGCAACCATCCGACAACGATCGGTTTGTTATGGAGTTTCTCTGTTTTTATACTCTTTATTTGAGTTATTCCAAGTATAGTAGGGGCTGTAACTTGGGATTTATATAGGTTATTGGTGAGCCTTTTAAAACTAAGAGTGGGTTGTTAGTGAGCCCGGTAAAACTAACATTGTATTGGGTTTTTGGTGAGCCCAAGATAAAACCAAGTTTGGGTTTTTGGTGAGCCCGGAATAAAACCAAGTTTGGATTTTGGATTATGAGCTCGTGAAAACAATCTGGTTGTATTCCGAGGATGAATATAGTGAAAATTCCAAGTGGTATTTGGGTAGTGGACGTAGGAGCGAGGTTGCTCCGAACCACTCTAAAATTGCTTGTGTTTGTGCTCGTATGATTGTGCTCTTTAATTGCTTCTGCATTCTCTACTTGATTCATATCACTCACCACACTAAGTTAGTTTAAAAGGAGCACATATTTAAAAAAAAATTTAAATACTCAATTCACCCCACCCCCCTCTTGGGTAAGCCACTTGGGCAACAACATTGGTGTATAAGGAAAGAAGAAGACGTGGAACCCTTCCATCAATCGTACTTACCTAGCCATCTTGATTGATTAAGTTTCGAAAAGGTTGCTTGTTGATTCGACTTTACCCATGTTCCCTAGGTTTATTAGACATGAGATGTGTTGACAGAAACTAGGTTAGTCAGACATGTGATATGCTGATCCAAACCAGGTGAGTCAAATATGAGATGTATTGATCCAAACCAAATTAGTCAGACGTGAGATATACTAACCTAAATTGACTTAGTTAGACATGAGATGTGCTAATCCAAACTGGGATAGTCAGACATGAGTTGTGCTAACCTGAATCAAGTTAGTAAGATATGAGATGTGCTGACTAATTAAGATGAGACCTAAATCTGAACCTCTTCATAAATATTAAGTCTAGTAGTCTTCCACTATTGTAAAGTGCAGTCATCCTACTGCTATTGATTATTGTCAGCTACTTACAATGATTCAGTTGCATCGAGAAAATGCAACCACCCTATTATCATAAAATATTGCTAGGTATTGATAAGGTTAGGCCCATTAACTGGCCGTGGTGAAGGACCTGATGATGGCTTTATCTATGCATGAACGGTGGGTCTAGCTTAACTAAGAATTGGGCCAATAACTAGATATGGTGAGACTTCATGACTTGGAGACCAGTCACTACAATATACTTGAGAAGCATTAGATAAGAGTTGTCTACTCAAAAGTATAGTGAGTTACCAATAATCGGGCATGGTGAGGTACCGCATATCGATGGGACCACAGTACCCATTAGGAATCCTATTCGCATAAGGGTTTCCATATCTATACTGAGGAGTGTAAGATATCAGAGAATAGTGGGAGCTTTTATTTATTTCTTAAAGTTCTTAGAATAAATAATGATTAAGTACGAACTTTAATTAGAATTTTCTTCTATCTTCGGTTTATAACTCAACTTCAAACCAAGTAGCTTGAATTCTAGGGTTCAATTGATTGACCAAAATAAACTACTTAGGGTTAGCTTAGGATTTTCAGAATGATTCTAAATTTAGAAAAGGTTAGGGGGTGTACTAAACCAGGATTTCCTTGTATTACCAAACCATATAACCGCTGAAAGGTTCAACACTTGATAAATGGATGGATGATGGCAATTAGGTTAGGTGCTATATCTTAGCCTCAATGCCAACATTAGGACATTAAGACTTCAGGGCTATGATAACATACCTACAAGAATTGTATGGTGAGCAGAGCTAAACGACACTATAGGTAATCCATCCATGATCATTGTTTGATAATGATTAAGGATCTGAAAGAGCTTGAGAAGCTTGAGATGACCATGCATAAGGAATTCAAAGTAGATTTGAACCATCATTCCCTTAATGGTTTATTTGGTTAGTTTATGGTAAACTACCATATGAACAAGAATGATAGCACATTGTCAAAATTGTTGAACATATTGGTAATCACCTAGGGAACCTTTAAAAGTTCAAGGGATATATTCTTACTATGCAAAAGTATCTAGTTCCAAGAGAGAGTATTTTGGAACAAGAGGTCTATAAATGGGAGAATGTGCAAAGAAAGGATCTTCTCAAAGAGAAGGCGTCAAGCAATGGAAAGTATTTCTACTGCAGTGCTGACGGCTACTCAGAGAGGAATTGTCCTTCTACCTAGATAATCTAAAGAAAAAGAATGACACATCTTATGAAGGTGTCAGATCTACTATTTGCATACTAATGTATTCGAGTAGATAGCAAGTTCCATAAGATCTAAGAGATCTAGGGATGAGATGAATCCAAGTATGTGTGAAACCTCAAGTTGGGTCATATTGGAAAGGATAGGATATACAAACTAGAAAAGAATCGTCTCCTTAACATAATGAATTCTAGGTCATACCCAATTTGTGGATCATGCTTTCCAGGAAAATGACTAAACTACCCTTTTGTGTGACATAAGAAGAGGACCACTAAAATACTTGCCCTAGAACATACAAGTCTACACAGCCCATGTGATATGCAAGCTAGGGTTTTATTTTATGCTCCATTACCCAAGAGATGGGTTATGTCTCTCATCAAGACACAAGTCTAAACTCTTTAAAAAGTTCAAGGAATTTAGATATGAAGTAAAAAATAAATTCTAAAATCCCTTAAGGTTCTTCGATTAAATCAAGGAGGTGAGTTCTTTAGTGTCAATTTTATATTATTTCATGGAAATGGCATCTGAAATTGGACTCCTCCAGGTACTCAATTGGGTATGAGAAAGGAGGAAAAGGATCCTATAAGATATGGTCCAGTCCATGATGAGGTTCACTTGCTAACCCTTATTTCTTCAAGGACATATCTTAAATTATGAGATCTATTGAAAAGGGTTCCCTTTAAGTCTGCTGATAGGCAAACAAGTTTGGGGCTAGATCTGTGAAGGCTCATAAGGAATCCTAAATAGTTGTTAGGGTATTAATTTTACTTTCCAACTCGTTATGTCGCATTCTTGCAAAATAGTTTATCCAAAATGGTGATAGTAGAAGGAATTTAAGCTTAAAGAGAAAGTCTCTGAAAAGTAATAAGCTAGAGATCTAGTTGAACCTATTCATTTTGAGCCAGTTAGTATAGAACCTCTTCCACCTCGATAGGATCTCCCATCTTTTTGTGATGTACTTAGGTACTATCACAAAGGATATTGAAAAAATATTCCATGAAGGAGATACAAAATATTATCTTGCTCCCACAACCTAAGATGAGGTGATGTACAATATCAATTTCAAAAATTGGTTGAATATGATGGAGCTGGTAATAGCTTCATGTATTCGAACTAGGTATGACTTTAGTGGATCCACTAGAGGGTATAGTATCTATTGGATGTAAATGGATCTGCAAAAAAATATAAATACAAATGGATGTGAAAACTATTTTCATAATAGATATCTTGGAAACATATCTATATGGAGCAGCCTAATGGGTTTCACTTCTGGTGATAGAGATCACAAGATTTGTATTTGCATGATCCATTTATGGATTAATGTAACCATCTTGGAGTTGGGTTGATGCGATAAAATTATTTGATCTCATCAAAAACAAGGAGGAACCTTGAGTTTTTGAAAGGGTCAGTGGGAGTGCTGTACGTTTCTCGTATTGTACATGGATGACATTCTACTTATTAGAAAAATATTCATAAGCTAACTTCGGTTAAGAGTTGGTTGTCAAAAGAATCCTCTAGAGAAGACCTAAGGTAAGCATCTAGGAATGAAAATCTGTAGAGACAAATATGATTGAAAGGAACTGTTTCAAGGGACGATGCATGCATTTTAAAACTTTTCTAAGAGCATGCAGCAGCGGAAAGCGATAAAATCATTTTATCAAGATGTTAATCTAATTAACATAACCCCTTTACCAGGACCTAGATGCATCTAGAGGAATATAAATATGAAATCATGCATCCATAGTATAAAATATGGAACTATTCATATAACCATACAATGATGCGGTATGGACAATTATGTCATACATAAAACAATTACATACCTCGATGACGTTCACCGGGATGAATCAAAAGTTGCAGAAATGCATACCTCTCAATCGCGATCCCAGGGATGGCACAAACCTATAGAAAAATCTGAATCTGCAAGAAGTACTCGGGTATCGCCTCTACGGGTGGTTCACACCGTGTAGCATGATTTCTTCTTCTTCCTTTGAGATGCTAGCCTCTACGGAATCTTTGTCAGGAGGACTCCCTCTTCTTCAACTCCTTGAAGATGAGTGGGATACCTTCAACTCCTTGAAGTGTTAGTTGCTGCAGTAGTGCTGGAACAGAACGAGGACTCTCCCAGTTCTTTCTATCCCAAACCTTCAATTGAAGGTATGCACTCAAAGATCCCACCCAAAACTCACTCTATCCCAAAGATCCAATCTTACAATCTCTCAAGGATCAAATAAGATCTCTAACCAAGGAATATGGCAGAGTCTCAATCTTGATCCAGATTTCTGGGTGTAGAATATGTGAAGTCAACCACAATCATTAAAACTCGAAACTTCCAGTATTAAATTCCATAACAATTACAGCACTTAATGAAGGGTTTTCGAATTTCAGCAGTCCGTCAATCGAGTCAACTCGACCATTTGAGTTGACTCGGCTCGAGTTGGCTCATTCAAGAAGAGCCGGCTCGAACAAAAGTTTTAACAACAACTTGTCGAATGAGTCCGGAACGATTCTCAATCGTTTGCATGCCAACAAAGCAAGAAGAAACCATCGGTGTGCGACCCTATAGGTTCAAACACTAAACGGTAGCACGGGAACATTTCTAGTACTAGCCAAAGTCGCCATCTAGCAATGACACCCGGCGTCTGGATAGGTCGAAGGTTATAGAGCAACATGAACTTGTTGAATATGGAATAGCATTGAACTTATTCCGAACCTCCTAATACTCCGGATGGCAAAGGGTTAAACTACCCAACCCTAAGCAGTCCATAATAATATGTCTCAAAGAATCTCTGCAACTCCTTACAAGGAATGCCCTGGCTAAGGTCTTACTCAATTGAGGCATATAAAGCATTCAACCCAAATCATTTGGAGAGGTCAATTCTATCTTGATCCTACTACCACTACACAAGTACTTGACTGTACCCAGCAACCTTCCATCATCGGATTAGAAATCTGGGTAGTCCGGCACTAAAGTATAGTGAGTTGCTTGCAAGCTGCCATAGTGATCTCAAGTTAAAGGAATAATTCAAGTCCACATTCTAATGTAAGATTCTTCTTCGGTAGCAAGAGAATCTCGCATGAGAGTCATATTTAGTGAAGTGTCAAACACAACACCCGATATCATACCAGCATCTTCATGCTACTTGGTTAAGAGGACAACCAACAGATATGATATCAACGACCTACTCTTGATACACCATCATCTCAAAATAGTGTATCATTTAGTCACAAACTAATTTATGAATAGCACAATACATCCTCTCTACATCGTATACAAGGTAGCTTAAAGGATATCATCACAAAAGAGTTTAATCTAAGAAAAATGCACCAGTGATGAACAGCCAAAAGATAACTTTTATTTATATCAAAATTCAAATACAAATAGCACAACCGTCTATAGCCTAGATGATTGGCTTTGGGACACAATTCCCAACAACTCCAACTTGGATTAAAGCCAATCATAACAGAATCGCATTCCCATTTTTCAATTACAATCTTTAAACTCATGAATTTCGACTGCTTTAGTGAAGGGGTCTGCCAGATTTTCTTTTTCATCGATATTCTGAAGGTCAATGTCTCCTCGTGCCACAATCTCTTGCACGAGGTGGTAGCTGCACAGAATGTGCTTGGTGCGCTGATGGGACTTTGGTTCTTTGGCTTGAGCTATGGCTCCAGTGCTGTCACAAAATACTAAAACATGGCCATCCAGGGAAGGTGCCACTCCCAGCTCACCAAGGAACTTTCATAACCACACAGCTTCCTTCGCTGCATTTGATGCTGCAATGTATTCTGCTTTGCAAATCGAGTCCGCCACGGAATGTTGCTTGGAACTTTTTCAGCATATGGCTCCTCCATTGAGGGTAAATACAAAGCCTGACACACTTTTGCTATCATCTTTATCTGACTGAAAACTGGAATCGGTATAACCAACAAGTTTTAAGTCAGGCTCTCCATAGATAAGCCATTGGTCTTTAGTATTTCTCAAATACTTTAGGATGGTTTTTACCACCTTCCAATGCGCTTCACCTGGATTACACTAGTATCTGCTCATTACTCATAGTGAGTATGCCACGTCTGGTCTAGTACATGTCATTGCATACATAATAGATCCTACTACCGAAACATATGTGACTTTACTCATACGCCCTCTCTCCTCAAGAGTTGATGCACAATCCTTTTTTGAGAGAGTAATTCCATGGCCTATCGAAAGATAGCCTTTCTTGAAATTTTCCATGCTGAACCGTTTCAGCACGATATCAATGTATGTTGATTGGGACAATCTTAGAAGCCTCTTAAATCTATCTCTATAGATGTTCATACCCAGTATGAATGAGGCTTCACCCAAGTCTTTCATAGATAATTGAGATGAAAGCCAGACCTTTATTCCCCATAATGCTGGAATGTCATTCCCAATTAAGAGAATGTCATCCACATACAATACAAGGAATACAACCACATAACCATTAGCCCACTTATAAATGCAAGGTTTTTCTCCATTCTTAACGAATCCATATGACTTGATACACTTATCAAATCTTATGTTCCAACTCTGAGATGCCTGTTTCAGTCTATAGATGGACCTCTGAAGCTTGCAAACCTTTGACTCATCTGTGGATGTGAACCCTTCAGGTTGTATCATATACACCTCCTCTTCCAGCTCATCATTTAGGAAAGCTGTTCGGACATCCATTTGCCAGATTTCATAGTCAAAGTATGTAGCTAAAGCGAGCATAATCCGAATGGATTTGAGCATTGCCACAGGGGAGAACGTCTCGTCATAGTCAATACTATAACACTGACGATATCCCTTAGCAACCAGACGGGCTTTGTAGGTCTCCACCCTTCCTTCTACGCCCCGTTTCCTTTTGAAAATCTATCTACACCCAATGGGTTTCATCTCTTCAGGTGGATCAACTAATGTCCACATATTATTGATCTCCATGGACTCCATTTCAGATGTCATGGCTTCTAGCCACTTAACAAAGTCGGACCTTTGTAGAGCATCCATATAGGTGATCGGATTCTCATTATTTTCATCAAGTTCAATGGGATCTCCATCTTGGACCAAGAAACTATAGTATCTATCCGGTTGACGTGGTACTCTACCGGATCTCCTTAATGGATGCTCAAAGGGCTCTGGATTTGAATTAGTCAAATTTAGTTCTGAGGTGTCCCCTAAATATGTTGGTCTTTCGATTGTTGAAAGTTCAATCTTAGTGGCTACAGTTCCTTCACTAAGAAACTCTTTTTCCAAAAAGATAGCCCTAAGACCAACAAACAGTTTTTGTTCATCAGGCAGGTAAAAGAAATACCCTTTAGATTATTTCGGATACCCAACAAATAGGCACCGGTCAAACCTAGGTCCTAATTTATCAATCTGCGAATGCTTAACATATGCTGGACACCCCCAAACCCTAAGGTGTAAGAGCACCGGTTTCCGTTCAGACCACATCTCATATGGAGTCCTGTCCACAGACTTACTAGGAGACCTATTAAGAAGATAACAAGCAGACTCCATGGCATAACCCCAGAAAGAGATAGGCAGAGTAGCAAATCCCATCATGGACCGGACCATGTCCAACAAAGTCTTATTCCTCATTTCGGACACACCATTCAATTGGGGTGTCCCCGGAGGTATCCATTGAGAGAGAATCCCATTCTCTTGAAGATAAGTCAAAAACTCACTGGAAAGATATTCGCCTCCTCAATCAGATCGAAGAGTCTTTATACTCTTTCCAGTTTGCTTTTCAACTTCATTACGATATTGTTTGAACATTTCAAACGACTCAGACTTATGTCTCATAAGATAGACATAACTAAACCTTGATAGGTCATCTGTAAAAGTAATGAAATAATTATATCCACCTCTAGCACTGACATTCATAGGTCCACATACATCTGTATGTACTAGACTTAGAATTTCTTTGGCTCTTTCACCTTTTCCAGAAAAAGATGATTTGGTCATTTTTCCAAGTAAACAAGATCACAAGTAGGTAATAATTCAAAATCATTTACCTCTAAAAGACCTTCTTATCTTAACCTGTTTATCCTGTTCTTGTTTATATGACCTAGCCTACAGTGCCAAAGATAAGCATCGCTGACATTATCCATTCTAGGGCGTTTGCTAGCTATGTACATTACACTTATAGATTGTGATAACAAATAGATGCAATTTACCAAATTTCTATTCATTACAACTAAACCATTCAAAGTAATGTCGCAAACATTGCTCTTTATTGAAAGTTCAAAACATTCATTGGCTAACAAGCCTACAGAGATAATGTTTACAAGAAATGTAGGACAATAATGACAGTCATGTAAAATGACTTTACAAGATTAAAAAATATGAGAGAAATCTCCTGACGCCAGAACTATAACTCAACTTCCATCTCCAACGTTCAGAAACCTTTCCCCATCTTCGAACCTCCTACTAATTCAAAGTCCCTGCAATTTGTTGCAAATGTGATAAGGACTCTCAGTATCAAGTACCCAATTAGTAGTATCATAAAAAGAATAGGTACAGGGATATATCATATAAATACCTTGAATAGCAACATCTTGCTGCTTCCTCTTCTTTGGCCTGTTTGGGTCAAGGGATGCAATATATAGAGAACAATTTCTCTTCCAGTGACCCTGCTTCTTACAATAGAAGCACTCCACCTGACTCTGGTCCACCTTTTTCTTCCTAGCCTGACAGGGCCCACCTACGCTCTGCACCTTTTTGGTCTTTTTCTTTTTATCTTTCTTCCCCTTCCCAAGGGGACGACGCACTATCCTGTTTCCTCCCACCAAGTACACCAACCCCTTATTGAGGTTGTGGTCCTTCTTATAGCTCTGTAATAATCCTAACAAACTATGGTAGTTCACTACAGGCCTATGCATCCGGAAGTGATCAGGGAAACCAAGGTAAGAAGGGGGCAGAGAATTCAATATAGCATCCTTCCCCAGCTGTTCATGCAGGGGACACCAAGTTTGGCCAGGCACTCAAATAACTTGGTCATGTACAATACATGATCAATTACTGATGCCCTATCTCCCATATGGGCGTTATAGATGGCACAGGAAGTCCTGTACCGCTCTACATCGTCATGCATACTGAAGGATTCCCGCAACTTTTGCAAGATTTCCTCCGGTTGGGCCTCCTCAAATTTGTGACTAAACTCGTCGTTCATAGCCGCCAACATAATGCAACGTACAGTAGTTTTATCAGAAATCCACTTCTAATAAGTATCCCTAATAGATATTAAAGCATTAGCTGAAGGGACCTCAGGTACAGGATCCGATACAACATACAGGATCCTTTCGTGCTCTAAGACAATCTTGAGCCTTCGATACCAATTATCAAAGTTTGGGCTAGAAAGTTTGTCATTGTCAAGCAATGAGCGGAGGGACAAGTTGGCAGACATTTTTCTAAAAATAAAACCAAAAGACCAATTAGTATATGAATTTCAATTTTAATCCTAAAGACATGGACTTTAGTCTAAAGGTCTTCCCACATATTTTATTCAGATTAGTAGCCTTTACCTCTAATCCGAGGAATTACACTTAATTCCTTAGTGGGTACTAGAATCCTAAAGGTGTCACATGAGCCCGACTTTGGCCGGCTCATCCACGTGAACCTAAAGGTAGGTTCAATTAACTAATTGCTTCTTCCAAGCAATTTCTAGTATATAAATTTTGCCCCAGGAGCACTTCAATCGACCTTTGGGCTTCCTACTAAAGAAGGTCCTGGTTAGGTCCAACTATTAACATGACTAAATTCAGTGCTTCTAACTAATGAATAATCAAGCCCGACTTTGGCCAGCTCACCTGACCACCATTAAGAGAGTTGCACTGAGCCATCATATTATGAATGGCAATTCCAATAACCTGATGACCACCTGTACTTTGGTACTGCCGATAATCACCCAACTAAAGGACACATTCCACCCAACTTAATGGAAGGCTAAGACTCAGTTATCCCTATAACTTCATCTTTTTAAGGACCTAATAATTTAAAGGATTTAAAAATATGACATATGAAGAATACATGGACCATGATCAAGAATCCTCCCACTAACTTGTAGAAGGTTCATGAACATCTTAGTCCATGGGAACCTGAAATCAGACAAATCTAATTAACCTTAAGTGACATGGGTTAATCCAATTCAGTGAGCTTCTCATAAGTCAATTCCAGTTAGCCATCTCGGCCAGGTAAGCGCAGTCAAGGAATGAGTTGCGGCATTAACCATCTTTCCTTAGACACTAGCTACAAAGAAGCTAGCTAGGAAAGAGGTACCCTCATAACCATAGACCATAAGGCAGCTTGCCTAGACACCAATACGGTTCACCTTCCTCAACCAGATTAGACTTAAAGAATTAGATCAATCACTGAGCCATAATAGATCCTTTTAGATGTTTGGATCACACTTTCTAACTATTAGAAACAATAGAGAAATGAAATCTAATTCAACTTTTGATTAGTTTCTTATCTTTAATTAATCCAATTCATCTAATCTTAGGTCTAACCCAAATAAGGATCTATTCCTAGCCCATCCCATTTAACCCATGATTTATGAATCATGATTTAAGATTAGAATCATATCCTAAATCTTAAAATTATACATCCTAATTCTCAATTAAGTGCATCACACTATTTGAAACATTTTCAAAATAAAATAAAACAATTTCATAAAAGTTTGAAGCTTAAAATTACTGTTTCTTAATTTTCTGGTCGAGTCAGCTCTTTCAGATTGAGTCAGCTCTTCTAGAATACACATTTCTGGTTAGGTCGGCTCTTTTGCGAGCTCTACTACTCGAGCCGACTCTTCAGTCAGCTCTGTTGCTCGAGTCGACTCTTTCAGAACATAGATTTCTGGTCAAGTCAGCTCTATCTGTCAAATCTGTTACTCTGGCTCTTCCAGTCAGCACTTTTGGATGAGCAGCTCTTCCAGTCAGCTCTTCTGGATGAGCCATCTCTTTCAAAACATAATTTTTCCAAACTTCAAACATTTTCACATGAACTTTTCAAGGTTTTAGATCAAATTTTTTTTAGATCTTATCTAAACATAATTATGATCTAGAAATCAAAGATTAAAATAATTTTAATCTATTAAGTTCCTTACTTTCTTCTTCATAAGATCATGATGCATCGGCATCCCTACATGCCATAGAAGAACCCCTTGGAATGGGAAGAGATGGTCTTTAAACCATACTTCTCTCCTATGACCGGATGGCCATGGCGAATCCATTTTAATCCGAGTACTATGTAAAGGAAATTAAAATAATTTCATATGAAACATTAAACTAGATGCATGCACCAAACCTAGCTCTGATACTAATGAAAGGAACTGTTTCAAGGGGCGATGCATGCATTTTAAAACTTTCTAAGAGCATGCAGCAGCGGAAAGCGATAAAACCATTTTATCAAGATGTTAATCTAATTAACATAATCCCTTTATCAGGATCTAGATGCATCTAGAGGAATATAAATATGAAATCATGCATCCATAGTATAAAATATGGAACTATTCATATAACCATACAATGATGCGGTATGGACAATTATTTCATACATAAAATAATTACATACCTCGATGACGTTCACTGGGATGAATCGGAAGTTGCAGAAATGCACACCTCTCAATCGTGATCCCAGGGATGGCACAAACCTATAGAAAAATTCGAATATGCAAGCAGCACTCGGGTATCGCCTCTACGGGTGTTTCACATTGTGTATCACGATTTCTTCTTCTTCCTTTGAGGTGCTAGCCTCTATGGAAGCTTTGTCGAGAGGACTCCCTCTTCTTCAACTTCCTTGAAGTGTTAGTTGCTGCAGTAGTGCTGGAACAGAACGAGGACTCTCACAGTGCTCTCTATCCCAAACCTTCAATAGAAGGTATGCACTCAAAGATCCCCCCAAAACTCACTCTATCCCAAAGATCCAATCTTACAATCTCTCAAGGATCAAATAAGATCTCTAACCAAGGAATGTGGCAGAGTCTCAATCTTGATCCAGATTTCTGGGTGTAGAATATGTGAAGTCAACCACAATCATTAAAACTCGAAACTTCCAGCATTAAATTCCATAACAATTACAGCACTTAATGAAGGATTTCTGAGTTTCAGCAGTCCATCAATGAGTCGACTCGACCATTCGAGTCGACTCGACTCGAGTCGGCTCATTCAAGAAGAGTCGGCTCGAGCAGAAGTTTTGACAACAACTTGTCAAACGAATCTGGAATGATTCTCAATCATTCACATGCCAACAAAGCAAGAAGAAACCATCGGTGTGCGACCTCATAGGTTCAAACACTAAACGGTAACATGGAAACATTTTCAGTACTAGCCAAAGTCGCCATCTAGCAATGACACCCGGTGTTCGGATAGGTCGAAGGTTGTAGAGCAATATGAACCTGTTGAATATGGAATAGCATTGAACTTATTCCTTGAACCTCCTAATGCTCCAGATGGCAAAGGGTTAAACTACCCAACCCTAAGCAGTCTATAATAATATGTCTCAAAGAATCCCTGCAACTTCTTACAAGGAATGCCCTGGCCAAGGTCTTATTCAATTGAGGCATATAAAGCATTCAACCTAAATCATTTGGAGAGGTCAATTCTATCTTGATCCTACTACCGCTATATAAGTACTTGACTGTACCCAGCAACCTTCCATCATCGAATTAGAAATCTGGGTAGTCCGGTACTAAAGCACAGTGAGTTGCTTGCAAGCTACCATAGTGATCTCAAGTCAAAGGCATAATTCAAGTCCACATTATAATGCAGGATTCTTCTTCGATAGCAAGAGAATCTCGCATGAGAGTCACATTCAGTGAAGTGTCAAACACAACATCCGATGTCATACCAGCATCTCCATGCTACTTGGTTAAGAGGACAACCAACATATATGACATCAACGACCTACTCTTGATACACCATCATCCCGAAATAGTGTATCATTTGGTCGTGAACTAATTTATGAACTACACGATGCATCCTCTCTACATCGTATACAAGGTAGCTCAAAGGATATCATCACAAAAGAGTTTAAATTAAGAAAAATGCACCAGTGATGAACAACCAAAAGATAACTTTTATTTATATCAAAATTCAAATATAAATAGCACAACCGTTTACAACCTAGATGATTGGCTTTGGAACACAATTCCCAACACTGATAAGATATTAGGCCTTTCACAAGAAAAGTACATAAAGGAGGTGTTGAAAAGGTTTGGCATGGAAACTCCAAGAGAATTTTTATCCCTCAAGCAAGGCATATATCTTCCTAAGAAGATGTGTTCTAGCACATCTAAGGAGATTCAACTCATGAGCTAGATCCCTTATGCTTCGACGATAGGGAATCTCATGAACACCATGCTATGTACTTGACTAATATAGCCTTGTTATGAGTGTCACAAGCAAATATTAGACATATCCAGATGTACGACACTGAATAACTATATAAAATATTCTTAAGTATTTAAGAAGTACTAAGGATTAGTTCGTGGTCATTGGAGGAGGGCTTGATTTGTGGAGTTTAAGGACACATATTCAAACTTGGTATTTGATGGTAGAGAGTCTATATCAAAATATGTGCAACATGAAAAATGGTAGATCGGAAGAGTTCTAAATAACTAATTATTGCAAGTCCTTGGAAGCTGAGTTAGTCACCATCTTTAAAGGTGCTAGGTAAGGTTTCTAGTTATTTTATTATAGAGCCTAATGTCATGAGATGCCATCATAGCAATAATAATGGTGCCATAATCGTTAGCTAATAAAGCCAAGGTCTCACCAAAATACCAAGCATATTGAGCGGCGATATCATATGCAACCATCTTGACATGAAATGTGCCAAGATGAAGAGAGTAGATCCCACAGAAACATAGTAGACCCACTGACTAAGCAATTTAGCAAGCTAAAGACTAAAGTCGATCTTGAGAAGATGGAACTTAGGTTTGCGATAGATTGGCTTTAATGCAAGTGGAAGATTGTTAGCTATGTTGCCCTAGAAGCCAATCTGGCTAGCACATTATATCTTATCTAAGGTATTATATTTGTACTTAATATGTTTTCATCAATAAAATTAGAAAATTATTATCCATTCTTATCAATGTGTCCAAGAATCATCTTAAAATTAATGATCAATAATACATATTCTCAAGAGTTGAGAATTTAAGACATGTATCATTATAGGTTAATTCCTGAATTGCTCTCGATCATTGGATCATCATGGGGATGGTGATTGATCTATCAAGATCAGTGCACGGATCACTTCCCTTTGGATAGATAGATCTTAGTCTATAGTATGGAGATACTAGAGCAAGAGTACAGGTGGTTGTTAGAGAACAACAATACTATGCATGATCATATGAAAAGTCACTTAGATGTCTACTCAATCATTAGTGACATTCTCAATGCTATGATTATGTGCATGGTTCTTTAACCTACGATGCCTTGGCTACTTATAATAGGGTTATTGTAGCTTGACAACACAAACATCATCCCTAGCCATTCTGCTCCTAGCAATATTCATTGGTTATGGTAGGCATGCTATAGGAGTAGGTATGCATTTAGATGGGATCTATCGATCCTAGTAAAAGAGGCATAGTCCTATATAATTTAAGAAGCTAAGTCCAAAAATCTATGGCCATGATAGGTGAAGGATGGAAAAGAGTTTCCATAAATTTTACATTAACTTCGGTTAATTAAATTTGGTATATGATAGATGAAGGGATTTACAAGTTTTTCATGACCTCCATTTTATCAGAACTCATAATAGAAGAACTGATCACATGAACCACACCTAGGGATTCTAATATATTCTATTATGCTGGGTGGCCATTACATATTGCTGGCATCCCTGGTGGATTGTGAGAACTTAATTAATCTTTTTTAGATAGAAGAACCATGATGAGTTGAGTTGGGATTATTATGGTTCATTGAAAGGAGTTTTGATGATATTATGATAGTGATCATGGTGTTTCTTACTACTAGATATAATAGAATCTACGGGATCACACATTAAAGGAGTTTAACCTTATCGAAATATTAGAGCTCGATCAAAATATCAATTGGAAGACAAGATCTATCCACCCATTATTAAGTTTTAACTTTTTTCATGTTTAAACCTATGCTTTGATACCATTGAGTGTCACATGCCAAATTTGGTATATGACATGGCCATGCTATCATGGGGTGTCACCCACAATAACACGAAGCCCAATAGGCAATTTTTATAAAAGATTATATAACAATAAAACTAATGCAAAATTTATTTCTATTATCAAGCAAATAGGTGCAACTATAAAGTATCTAAAAATAGATCTTCAAAGCTATAAGCTCATTATCTGAACTTTACTGTGCATATCTAAACTAATTATGAGCCTGCAACTAGCTTTGAAGCTTATTATCTGAACTTAGCATATCCCTTCCTGCTCCTAGTAGTCGTATTCATCTAAAAAAATAAAAAAGAGAATAAGCTACAAAACTTAGTAAATAACCATACACCACCTTACTGGATCAAGCATAAGTTCCACATAATCTGATGCATCATTTAGAAGATAATATTTGGTGTAAAATAAAATATTTCCTACTCATATTAATATAACAAACTATATTGTAACAATCCAATCATGTATGATCAATCATTTAGGTCTTTAAAAAATAAATTCAAATACAATAAAAAAATAATCATGGTCATCAAGTACTTATCATTTAATCATATCATATTTTGTATAATGCTCATTAATTTCTCATGCTATAGTCACTATAATCTATGACATGACTATTTTTGAGATTTTATGATTCATTTTTATTATCAACTTTAACCCTTTGGCAGAGAGGTCATTTTTGTTAGATACCAGCTCCCATAAGGGATGGTCATCACTATCTAAGAATTTATAATTTTATTTCTTAAATCATATTTCTTTAAGTCATATTTTCTTAAAAATATAATTGCTTAAATCATACATGAATAAAATATTAAATAAATTTATAGAGTTCATAATTCATAAATAATCTTATAAATAGACTAATATAGATTCATTTAGAGCAATGCAACTATTTTCATAAAACTTAAAAATTATAGTTCAAACTCTCATAGAAAAATACACTTTTCACAATAAGGAATTATTTACATATGAGTTTGCATAAGTAATGCTACAAAAACATCGGTCATTTGACAATAACATGCTTGATCAAAAAATTTTCCAAAAATATAAAACTAATAACAGCGATATAATTTAAATCTATATTTTTATTTTTTATTAAAATTGACTAATAATTCAAAATCAATAAGACTCTTGTCAATATCACTTATTTTAGTTTATCAAAGTATCACTATATCAAATGGACAAATTGGCTACTCCTATCTGAACTCATTTTAAAAGATATAATTTATATGTATTGTTTAGAAATTTAAATACAAAATAAGAAGTTCTAGGGGATCCTGACTTGGTTTTAGACCTAAAAAGGAAAAAGGAGAAAGTAAAGGCTAATCCAAGCAATCTCCATGATGCTGAACTAGATCTTTATCGAGGTCCATCCGAGGGTATCCAGAGAAGAATAAGATCTTAGAGAAGAAGGAAAAGAAAAGAAAAAAAACAAAACAAAACAAAAAGAATAAATAAATAAATATTTTTTTCTCTTATCTGCTTCCCTCTCTCTAGTTTTTCTTTCCACTCTCTCTAGTTTCACTCTACTTTCTCTCTCTATAATTTTCTCTCTCCAAAATTTTTCTTTCTTAGGAATTGGGGAAGTTGTAAACTTAGGATTAATGATCAATAGGTAAATAGTTGATGGGACCCAGATAAAGGGTTCTAGATCTATAACTATCATACTATGAAATTATTTATTAAAAAAAATTATTATATAGGATAATTTTTTAAATAGGAGGGTATTGAGAAAGTTTCGTAGCATCTAGGTCAAGGATCTGGTGTAGATTGATATCAGACATGCTAAATCTATCTCCAGTAAAGATAAGAATTCTTGGATATGGTCACCAGTTTATATACATTTTTTATATTACATGATTTAATCCTTGGATACAATCATTGGCATGTATGATTATTTATGCACTATATGACTTCGATTTCTCATGATGTATATTTATTTTATAAATTACTAGTATAATTATTAATAACTCTCATATAATATGTTTGTATGAATATGATTATTTTTTGGATGATTTAAACTATGATACTTATTATTAAAAATCTTAAAAAGAATATAATTTGATAATATGTTGAGAATTGATAAATTGATAATCAAGAAAAGGATATTTAGACTAGTCATGCCAAATAGAGAATAGCCAAGTCATGGACAGAAATATGTGGGATCGCGAGCCATGGGCAAATAATACATAGGATCGCTAAGCCATGGATGGTTAATACATGGGATCGCTAAGCCATGAATGGATAATACGTAGGATCACCAAGCCACATGTAATTAATACACGAGATCACCGAGCCACAGGCAGATAATATATAAAATCATCGAGCCACAAGCGGTTAATACAAAGAATCGCCAAGCCACAGGCAAATAATATATGGGATCGTTGAGTTACAAGTAGTTAATACATGGGATCACTGAGCCTGAAAGGATAATATGTGGAATAGCCTGGACATAGGTTATTAGTACATAATCGATCTTGAAGTTGCCAGTCATAGGCTAGAGTGTAATCATGATTAATCCAAAATTCTAAAAGATAACAATGATTGATCCAGATCAAGTTAATGAGATATAGGTAATAAGAGGTACAATAATAATTAAGTGAAAAGATAGATTTTACTTAATGACATATGTGATGTTTTATGTTTGAATGAGATGGATGTTTGATATTAATTGATGTATATTTTTGTATATATCAATATTGAGTTATCTTGATTACTTGATATGAGATTTTGAAATTTATATTCTATTTGATACTGATTACTATTATTTTTGAATTATATTATATTATACTGGTATGAATACGTGGGGATTCTTACTAGGCTACAAAGCTCACATCCCTACTTTGTTTCCAGAGTTATGGCATATTCAATGAATTCACAAGTGAAATGATGAAAAAATATAGATACATTGATAACAATCGGATGATTGAAGAATGATCAAATTTGTAATTATATAAGTTATATTATTTTCTTTATATTAGGTATTCTCTTATGAATTATGATCAATAGTATTCTTAGAATTGAAGTTGTAATAAATTTTTTTAGGACTTGCATGATCTCTAGGATGTATTCTAGGATTCATGTGGCCAGTCACGTAGCCGACCTGGGTACTAGATTTGGGGCATGATAAAATAATATCATAGCTTAGGTTATGATTACTTGAAACTATGATATAACTGATTAGGGCATGACATAAGTGATATCAAAACTTAAGTTATGCTCACTTGAGATTATGGCATACGTGACTAAAGATATCGTAGAAGTAACAAAGATAAATCTAGAATTTGAATGTCATACATTAGGTATTATGATAAAACTAGAGAATTTGATAAATTTATATTAGAATGTGTAGTGGAAGTGCGGTGGCTTAAAATTATTCAAAGTTGATTAGAAACATTGATTCTTTAACTCGAAAGTCATGATAATTGAAGAGCTTAAAAGAAATTCGATATGTATAATTGATGGAATGGATTGAGTTATTAGATGACATGATTCTATAACATAAGCATTCTGAAAGGCAAACTAATTAGGAGCTTGAGGATGATAAGAAAGTTGGGAGCTTGAAGATGACACGATCTCCAATCTAGAAAAAAATGGGGAAGAAGCTTGTCATTGCAATGGCGAGTACCAAATTGAGGCTCGAGATGTTGCAAAAGATTATCTTAGTCCATCAAATAGAGAGAAGGATAGATCCGAGGCTATCTGCTCGAGACCCAGGGAAGAATGGGGACTCAGAAGAGTCCCCTATTTTGGCTGAATGAAGGAAGAAGAGAAAAGAAGAAGAGAAGAGAAGAAAAGAAAAAGGAAAAGAAAAGAAGAAAAGAAAAGAAAAGGAAAAGAAAAGGAAAAGAAAAGGAAAAGAAAGAAAAAGAAAAAAGAAAAAAATAAATTCTCTCTTTCCTCTTTTATCTCTCTTCTCTCTCTAGTTTATCTCTCTGATATCTCTCTACTTTTCCTCTCAATAATTTTTTTTTAAAAGTTTTTCTCTCCTAGAAATTGAAAAAGTTATGAAGTTGGGATCAGGAATCAGTAGGTGGATAGTTAATAGGATCCGAATAGAGGGTTCTAGATCTATAACTACCATACTATAGATTTGTTTTTAAAAAATAAGATTATTATATAGGAGGATAATTTTTCTAGCAAGAAGGTGTTGAGCAAGTTCCGTAGCACCTAGATCAAGGATTCGGGTATAGACTGATATCAAGCATGCTAAATCTATCCTCAGTAAAAGAAGGGTTCTTGGACATGATTACCAATTTATATATGTATTTTTATATTACATGATTTGATCCTTGAACATGATCATTGGCATGTATGATTATTTATGTAATGCATGCTTCAATTTCTTGTGATGTATATTTATTTTATGAATTGGCGGTATAATTATTGATAGCTCTCATATAATATGTTTGTATCAACATGATTATTTTTTGGATGATTTAGACCATAATATTGCTATTGGAAATCTTAAAAAGAATATGATTTGATGATTTATTAAAAATTGATAAATTGATAAAAAAAAAAGGATGTTTGGACTAGCCATGCCAAATAGAGAATAGTCAAGCCATGGGTGATAACACATGGGATCGCCGAGCCATGGACAGTTAATATATAGGATCACTAAGCAATAGACAGATAATACGTGGAATTGTCGAGCCAGGACGGTTAATACATGAAATCGTCAAACCATGGATGGTAAATATGTGGGATCACCAAGTCATAGATGGTTAATATATGAAATTGCTGAGCTACGGATGGATAATACATGAAATCATTCAGCCACGGATGGATAATACGTGGAATCGCCTAGCCATGGATGGATAATACATGGAATCGCTGAGCTATGAGCAAATAATGCATGGGATCACCGAGCCATTGATGGATAATACATGGGATCGCTGAGCCAAGGATGGTTAATTCATGGAATTGCCAAGCCACGGATGGATAATACATGGAATCGCCAAGCCATAGATGGATAATACATGGAATGGCCGATCCATGTGCAGTTAATACATGGAATGGCTAAGCCACTGGTGGATAATATATGGGATCGCCGATGATGCGGGACTAAAGATGCATGCAAAGTATTTTTTTTATTAAGTGTTGAGTTATGAGATTATATCCCGAAAGTAGAGCTAAGATCTAAAGCAGGGAATTCTAGAGAAAATTAGAAGCAGATGCATGCAAAGTAGACCCTAAAACTAATAGAAAATAGGACCGCCGAGGCTAAGAAGCCCCAGTAGGGCTAGCTCTCCTATAATACTGCTACTAGCGAGTCAAGGGGTGTGCCTGATAGGGATTTGATGATGAATCCTTGAAGAGTTCGCTCTACACTCCCGGATGCGGCCTAGAAGATCAAGCTGAAGACTGCGGATTTGCGGCTTTCAATCTAGTGACCTGAAAGCTGTCTGGCTGGAATCTTGGATTCGTGGACTCTGAGGGACCTACAAATCACCTATCAGAGGTTAGAAAATGATGTAGAAACAAAGCAAATGGATGAAAGAAAGAGGAGAAGAAAGGGATTTGGGGTTGGCAGCCAAGGTTGAAGAAGGTTGCTCTCTAGGGTTTTGATGGATGCTTGGAAGTTGGGCGTAGAAAGCTTGAAGAAGGATGGGGTTTACATAGATTCCTCTAGCACACAACAAGCACATAGCAGTTGGTAGAAAACTCAATATATTTTATGAAAAGATTAAAATTTCATACAAAAGGGTCCTTAATATAGAGTCATGAAACTTATGACCCAAGCAAATGCAAATGAGGAACATATGGGGTGCCCACTTTTTTTCCTAAAGTGTGGGGCTGAATACAAGGAAGGGGGCTCTCTCATGCCATACAAAACTCTTCCAATTCAAGCAAGTATTGGGTGGCCAAGAGGAGACCATAAGGGGTGCCAAAAATCTTCCTTCTTGGACTAGATGTGGTCCATAACATTCTTAAGCAAGTGTCCATGAATCTGGGGCTTGAAGTATATCCATAGGCATGTGGACTTCTTGTTCTTGAGGCTTGGAAGGGATGTGCTAGCATGCGGATATCAACTCCTCAAGCATGGGCCGACTTCAAGTTCCTCCAAGTAGTCCTAGGGCATCGCCATCCAAGGTATGACTGGGACTCTATGCGGCTGCTGAGATGGCACACCAGGTATTTGTCCTTCACAAGCTTGGGTCTTCTCAGACTGAACTCAACTTGATGAATACAATACTCAAAAGAAAAAGGCTTAACATGAGCTGACCATATCCCAAGACTGCTCCAAAACCCTAACAACTCTTGTTAGATAACCACAGAGGGTTTAAAAGCCTCTGCCTGTGTCTGGTGCCTTTGGTGTCCACACCAATTCTTTCGGGATGGGAGGAACTCGACCTTGTCGATCTCTCAAGAAGGTCGGGGTTGAGGCACTACAAGTCCTCTCGAGTAATCCATGATTATCGGGTTCTGGCCAACCTTGCCATCGAACCAGGTAGCATTGCTAGCCATGACCCCAGGACGTGATGGCTTGATCATCCAGGATATGCTTGATCCGTTTTCCTCTATCAGGCCAATTTATAGGTGGACACTCTCGATTAGGTTCACTCTCAAAGGATGGAGTAGGTCCAAAGGCCTCACTAGGAATCATTACCGGTTCTCTATACTCAACAAAGTCCGCAATATTGAAGATAGAGCTAATGCCAAAATCCGAGGACAAATCTAGTACATAGGCATTGGGTCCGACCTTCTCTATCACTCTAAAGGGTCCATCTCCACAAGCATGAAGCTTCTTAACGGTCCCTGGTGGGAACCGCTCAGGCCTAAGCCTAACCATAACAAAATCTCCTACATTAAATTTTTGGCTCTTTTCTGGGAATTAGCCAATTTTGTTTCAAAATTAATGCTTAATGCTGATGATGCACCTGACTTGTATTGACACCTAACAAAAATGCAAACTCAACTATGCACTCCTATTAAGAGAAACTTTATTAGACTCTTCTGGGCCTAAACCTAATAGACTATAGGCTCTCTAGGTTTGACCCTGGTTTGACATGCACATGAAAATTTACAATGAACTTCTAGTAAATGTCAGAGGGTCTTCCAGAAGTATGTAGCAAATGGGATGGGCTCTAAAGATTTATGCAACTTGATAATCTCAACAAAATGTAACCTAATAGTTTTAGACACATGAGAAGACTCAGGGAAGGGTAGGAAATAGGAAGGGGATTCAGGGACTGGTTCTAAGCTAAAGAGACTGACCTTAATGTATGAATATTGAGTTATATCTATGGACAAGAAAAGGCCTATGCTATGGAAGGATGTGTCAACAATTTCTGGGAAGAGATCTTCAATAAGAATGGCAGGAAGGGATTCATCCTGAGGGTAATGGGTTAAGTAAGCCAAATCCTCAATAAAGTCTTCTAGTTCATGGAATTTAGGACTGGGCTCTACAATTGGGCTCTTTTCTAGTGTTTCCTCAGGTAAAATTCTAGTATCAGAGTTCTCTTCCTCTAACTGGTCCTCTACTACAGGTTCAATCTGGGTGTGGTCAAGGTTAGCTAACTCTAGATTGGCTTCTACCTGGATATCTACTAGGTTAACTAATTCTAGGTCTTCTATAGGTGTTTCCTCTTCTCCTTCTCCCTCATACTCATCCACTAAATTTGCAACAGCTTCATATACTTTCACTTTAATGTCATTCTTCTCAACCAGTGGGGTGGTAAGGGAGAGTTGGCTAAGGAAAAATTGGCTAGGTCCTGGTTTCTGATTATAGGCACTACTCCTAATGGGTTCAGGTTGACTAAGGGGTAGTGGATTACTACTGGGCTCATATTTAGGGATATTAATCCGATGGAATTCAAGTTGACTAGGGGAAACCTGACTAGTATTAGGCTGATACCTAGGGGTTATGGGCTCCCTGGGCTCATAGGACAAGGGTGCAGATCTATGGGTCATGGGTTTATAGGATCTAGGGTCATAAGATTTGGGTTCAGCTCTATGGGTCTTGGGTCTACTGGGCTCATGGGATATGGGCTCATAGGTTCTAGAGTCATAGGATCTAGAGTCATAGGATATGGGCTTGGATCTATAAGTTGTAGATCTCTTGGGCTCATAGGACTTGGGTAGGTACTTTTTCCTAAGTTTGCTTTTCATGGCTTCCCAGGTAGTTATGGGTGTTCCTTCTAGTCTAGCTATTCTCTCAAATTTATCCCAGTCTACCTTGGCCTGGTGAACTAACTTAGCTTTAGCAAACCTGAACTGATATCTTTCAGAATAGAAACCCATATTTTGTTCAAAATATAGGTCCATATCTCTTTTCCAAGCAAGATAATCCTCACACTCAGGATCACCACTAAATTTAGGTGCTACTAACACAATGTACCTAGTGGCTCTCCTAGGGTTGGGCTCCAAATAGGGGTCATGGTATGGGGTTCTCCTAGGATTGGGCTCCAAATAGGGGTCATGGTATGGGGTTCTCCTAGGGTTGGGCTCCATGGTTATACTAGATTGAGTTGGGTTGAGGCTATCGATATTGGACTTCTAATCTAATGGTCATGCAATCAAATACACAAATCAACTCCTAAGCTAGTGTACATGCAAGACTCAAAGACGAATCGACTACGGCTTCCTAGATCTAGAGTCCAAACAGAATGAGTCGACTGAATCATAATCAAGATAACAATTATGCTTTCCACTGGCCAGGTAGGAGATGGGAGTGTGTGGGAGGCCCCCTGCTTTCGTAGGGACCCAATTAAAGAACTACAACACCACTTAGGTCATTTGACTCTGGACCCCTAGCCTAGACACCAGCTTCAAGACACAAATTCTGAATTGAGTGCAACTAGTTTTCCCAAAAAGATTGGACCCGACCTGTTGTATCCCTAGCTCACTAGAGCAAAGCAAATTAGGTCTAATTGGTTTTAAATTAGGTTTGGGTTCGGATGCTAGGATTGTTATTTTGGGCTAAGGAGAGGTAATCAACTCCTCCCTCCATCTGACATATTAAAAGTGCCCTTAGGGTGATTTATGCAAATGATGGCAAGCATATGAAGATGCAATTAGGGTTTTGAGTTGTTTTTTGTGTTTAGTATAATTTTTTTTTTGTCATTTTCTTTGTTTATTTTTGGAAGAAAATATAATATGTAGGAAATTATCTAATATGTAGGGAATATGCATAAAAATTAAAATATACAAAAATTATGCAAAAAGAACCCTAAACATGCTAAAATCCTAACATGCTGAAATCTGGCTGCAGAAATTTTCCTAGGCAGAAAAAATAGGGTTGCAGAACAGAGAAAGTCCGAAAGATCATGAAAAAATAATGATTAATTAAGTTCAATTATGATGGTTCCAGAAAAATAAAAATCAGGATTTTATCATATTTCTACTAGCAGAAACAATTGCTTAAAGAACCCATATGCTGAAATTAGACTTGCTAAAATTTTTGGATAGAACTGTTCTTAGGCAGTATTTTAGCATAAAAAGATTCTATAGAGTGAAGTAAATCATGAGAAGATTTTTAAAAATACTACCAATTATGAGGAATCCAGAAAAATAAAAATTAAAGTTTTATGTTCTTCCTACATGTAGAAATAATTAAAACAACAGACTATGTACTGTAAAGGCCGTGATGCAGAAATGAACCCTAAAGATGCTCTTTGTTTTCTTCTTCAGAGGTCAATCACAGCGGCACCCCTACATGTCATAGGAGATCCCTTCGAATATGAAGAGAGGGTCTTGCAGCCCTACTTCTCTCCTATGACCGGATGGCTATGGTGACGCACCCGATCTGAATATTCAAAGAGAAACTAAGCCCAAACAGGCTCTGATACCAAATGATGCGGGACTAAAGATGCATGCAAAGTATTTTTTTTATTAAATGTTGAGTTAGGAGATTATATCCTGAAAGTAGAGCCAAGATCTAAAGCAGAAAATTCTAGAGAAAATCAGAAGCAGATGCATGCAAAGTAGACCCTAAAACTGATAGAAAAGAGAACCGTCGAGACTAAGAAGCCTCGATAAGGCTAGCTCTCCTATAATACTGCTACTAGTGAGTCAAGGGGGTATACCTGACAAGGATTTGATAATGAATCCTTGAAGAGTTTGCTCTACGCTCCTGGATGCGGCCTGAAAGATCAAGCCGAAGACCCCGCAGATCCACGACTTTCAATCCGGTGACCCGAAAGCTGTTCCGCTGGAATCTTGGATTCATGGACTCTGAGGAACCTGCAAATCACCTATCAAGGGTTAGAAAATGATGTAGAAACAAAGCAAATGGCTGAAAGAAAGAGGAGAAGAAAGGGATTTGGGGTTGGCGGCCAAGGTTGAAGAAGGTTCCACTCTAGGGTTTTGATGGATGCTTGGAAGCAGGGTGCAGAAAGATTGAAAAATGATGGGGTTCACACAGATTCCCCTAGCACACAGCAGTTGGTAGAAAACTCAATATGTTTCATGAAAAGATTAAAATTTCATACAAAAAGGTCCCTAATATAGAGTCATGAAACTTAGGGCCCAAGCAAATGCAAATGAGAAACATATGGGGTGCCCACTTTTTTTCCTAAGGTGTGGGGCTGAATACAAGGAAGGAGGCTCTCTTATGCCATACAAAACTCCTCCAATTCAAGCAAGTATTGGGCGGCCAAGAGGAGACCATGAGGGGTGCCAAAAATTTTCCTTCTTGTGCTGGATGTGGTCCACAACATTCCTAAGCAGGCATCCATGAATCTGGGGCTTGAAGTATATCCGTAGGCGTGTGGACTTCTTGTGCTTGAGGCTTGGAAAGGATGTGCTAGC
The DNA here is from genome assembly GCA_021397845.1 of Areca catechu. Classification (NCBI taxonomy): domain Eukaryota; kingdom Viridiplantae; phylum Streptophyta; class Magnoliopsida; order Arecales; family Arecaceae; genus Areca; species Areca catechu. Next base: position 153,957,973 of record CM038052.1, read on the forward strand.
ATGTGGATATCAACTCCTCAAGCATGGGCCAACTTCAAGTTCCTCCAAGTAGTCCTAAGGCATCGCCATCCAGGGTGTGACTGGGGCTCCATGGGGCTGCCGAGATGGCACACCAGGTATTTGTCCTTCACAAGCTTGGGTCTTCTCAGACTAAACTCAACTTGATGATTACAAAACTCAAAAGAAAAAGGCTTAACATGAGCTGACCATATCCCAAGACTGCTCCAAAATCTTAACAATTCTAGTCAGATAACCTAGAGGGTTTAAAAGTCTCTACCTGAGTTTGGTGCCTTTGGTGTCTACACCAGCCGAGTCACAGGCAAATAATATGTAGGATCGCCAAGCCACCGGTGGATAATACATGGAACAGAGCCACGGGCGATTAGTATATGGTCATTTTGAGATTGCCAATCACGGGCTAAAGCATGACCATGATTAGTCCAAAATGCTAAAAGATAATAGTGATTGATCCGGATCATGTTAATAAGATGTGGACAATAAGAGGTACAATAATAATTAAGTAAAAAGAAAGATTTTACTTATGATATATATGATGTTTCACTTTTGAATGAGATGGATGTTTGGTATTAATTGATACATATTTTTGCATATACCGATATTGAGTTATCTTGATTACTTGACATGAGATTTTGATATTTATATTATATTTAATATTGTTTACTGTTATTTTTGAATTATATTATACTATATTTGTTGCCGACCTTACCGCCGTGGCCTGTAGCTGTGAGATGGCGCTGGATCTCGGTCCCCTTTACTTCAGAATCCTAATGCTCCCGGACCTGCAAAACAAGGTTAGAGATCCGGACCAGGGGTTCCGGTGGGGGCACTCCGACGGTCAAATTAGCAAGCAGCAAAGTGGAACAAATCTACTAAGATAGATCCCCGTTGGGTCTCCATGCTTAGAGGAATCTTTTATGAGGAGATGAGTGAAAGTGGACAAGAACAAGAGGGGTCAGCACTCCAGCTCTTGCGACTAGGCTCACCAGATTTGCTCCTGCGAGTTCTCCGAGCCTCTATCTATGAGTCACATGTTTCTTCTTCCGTGTGTTTGTCCTCTTGGTTGCTTACCTTCCTCCTCGCCCGTTGGTGCCCTTTTGAGGTTGTTTGGTGCTTCGGTACCTCAATTCTCCCCCTATGAGAGCTTTGGAGGTTCGTGGTGCTCATTCGTCATTCCCCTGAGATCGCCTCCACTTACGGTTGTGAATTAAGTGGCGAGCTTGTCTAGTTCACCGTGTTGTCATGAAAGGGGGAACATGGCATGACCTCGATCCATGCGAAGGCACCCTCAGGCTCGAGGCATTGACCATGGCTCTCCTTTTTGAGGGTTCCAGGTCACCGGCCGCCAGATCTGGTACCTCGATCAAGGTGTCCTTCCTAAACTGGTGTAAACAAGATTCCTCACATCGTTACAAATCTGGGAACGCCGTACTGGGCGTGCTGCACTATGGGTGCCGATCTCAGTAGCATCCTTGGGTCTTGAGCCTTCGGTCCTTCAGGCACTCCACGAAGAAGGCTCGACTTCGACCGAGGTGGACCCATCCGAAGGTGCCACCTAGCGAAAAGAGCAGAGGTGCCAGTCTCGACTCCGGTCGAGGTGGACCCATCTAAGGGTGCCACCTAGCAAACGAGCAGAGGCATGCCCACTTCGATTGAGGTGGACCCCACCTTGGTCGACACCTGGTGAAGGGGCAGAGGTAAGCTCGACTTTGGCCGAGGTGGACCCGTTTGGGGGCGCCACCTGGCGGAAGGAGCAAAGATACCAAGCTCGACTCCGGCCAAGGTGGACCCATCTGGGGGTGCCACCTGGTAGAGGAGCAGAGGCAGGCCCACTTCGACCGAGGTGGACCCCACCTGGGTCGACACCTGGCGAAGGGGTAGAGGCAAGCTCGACTTCGATCAAGGTGGACCAGTCCGGGGGTGCCACCTGGCGGAAGGAGCAGAGGTGCTACGCTCGACTCCGATCGAGGTGGACCCCACCTGGGTCGACACCTGGCAAAGGGGCAGAGGCAAGCTCGACTTCGACCGAGATGGACCCGTCTAGGGGTGCCACCTAGAGGAAGGAGCAAAGATGCCAGGCTCGACTCTTGCTGAGATGGACCCATCTGAGGGTGCCACCTAGCGGAGGAGCAAAGGCAGGCCCACTTCGGTCGAGATGGACCCCACCTGGGTCGACACCTGACGAAGGGGCAGAGGCATGCTCGACTTCGATCGAGGTGGACAAGTCTAGGGGTGCCACCTGGTGGAAGGAGCAGAGATGCCAAGCTCGACTCTAGCCAAGGTAGACCCATCTGGGGGTGCCATCTGGTGGAGGAGCAGAGGCAGGCCCACTTCGACCGAGGTGGACCCCACCTGGGTCGACACCTAACGAAGGGGCAGAGACAAGCTCGACTTCGACAGAGGTGGACCCGTCTGGGGGCGCCACCTGGGGAAGGAGCAGAGATGCCAGGCTCGACTTTGGTCGAGGTGGACCCATCTGGGGGTGCCACCTGGCGAAGGAGCAGAGGCAGGCCTACTTCGACCGAGGTAGACCCCACCTGGGTCGACACATGCCGAAGGGGCAAAGGCAAGCTCGACTTCGGCCAAGATGGACCCGTCTGGGGGCGCCACCTGGCGGATGGAGCAGAGATGCTAGGCTCGACTCCGGCCGAAGTGGACCCATCTGGGGCTGCCACCTGGCGGAGGAGCAGAGATGCCGAGCTCGGCTCAAGGTGGGCATGACCGCTGGTCAAGCCACCTGGCAGAGAGCTCGAAAGAAGACGCCGCGTGGCACCGTTTGACCGTCGGCTAGGTCCGACGCATGCTCCATATCATCGTTCTTGCCATATCAATATTGATATATGCAGGGATTCTTACTGGACTGCAAAACTCATATCTCTCCTTTCTTTTTCTCGAAGGTGCAGAATGTTTAATAGATTTACAAGTGAAAAGATAAAAATATAAGAAATCATTGATACCGATCGGATGATTGAAAAATGAATAAATTTATAATTATATTAGTTATATTATTTTTGTTAGATATTTTGTTATGAATTATCATCAATACTATTTTTAAAAATTGAAGTTGTAATATTTATTTTAAGATCTTACGTGATCTATAATGTATTCTATAATTTATTGGATCTATTATATAACCGATCTAAGTACTAGTTTCAGGATATGACAATTTCTATTTCTACTCTTTTTCTTTCTTCTTTCTGGCAAAATAGCGGGCTCATACCACCCTTACTTAGAATAGGGGAAGCGAGGAAGGGCGCGGCGGCCCATCATTGGTCATTCCTGTGAGGGTGATGGTCATGGAAGCTCGGTGATGAACAAACTACCATCGGAAGAGATGGCGAGGCCAAGGAAAAGAAGAGCGGAGGAAAGGTTTTGAGGCTTTTTCTTGAGGTTCCAAAGGGGGTCAAACAAAGCGAAAGCACAAGGGAAGAAGAGATTGGGGTCTCGCATAGGCAATGGCGAATGTTGCAATCGCAAATCCAGCAGACAAAACAGGACATGGTGAGCCTAAGCAAGGAAGTAGAGGTAGGGAGATAGATAGAAAGGAGAAGAAGATGGATGGCTAAGAAAATTGGTAGGAGGAGAATAAATAAAGGGAAGAGATAAACAATTTTGCAATCTCCTTGAGCCCATCTTTCAAAAATAAGAGAGAAAACTTAGTGCCAGCCAAAAAAAAAAAAAAAATCAACCGGAAAACGAATGGAGAGACAAGGCTCACGGTGGCGGCTGCAGTCTCCCTTTCCTCATTTTTTTTATTCTTTCTTTCTTGATCACGATTTGGCTGAATCCCCAGCCCCGCTGGGGGAGAAGGAAGAGAACCGTGCGATGGTCCGTGGGATCACTGCTCATTTTATTCCATTGATGGTCCGTGGGACCGCCGTTGACTGGTCATCACATTGTAATATATATTATTATAAAGTTAGTTCATATTTATTATGTTAATACAAGAATATTAAAGTTTCAATGGAAGTTTAGTGGGTGAGAGGGTTAGAGAATACAATATCAATATGGGTGGATAGGAATTTCAACTTAAGTTGTAGTTGGAGTTGCTGTCATTTTTTACCAAAATAGTAACTAGAAATTTTGGATCTTGTTTTTTTCCAAATCTATATACAACTTCTAATTGAGTCGCAAGAATCAAACAGCTACAAAAGATTGCTTACAATTGCAATGACTGCAATCAGGTTTTCAACCTATCCAGAAACTGAATAAAAGAAAAAAAAAAAAATCACTCTTATACAGGCTCCATCAGTTGTTAATTGCTCTGTAAGTTTTATTTAATTCAGTCTTATTGGAAAGTTCATAAATAATTGATTCCTGCGCTGAGGAGTTTTTAGGATTTCAGTCAAAACAGGTAGAGTGGACCTCTAGGCTGCTTACTTCTTAGGCTTGGCTTGTCATGTGAAAGGGTATCGAAGGTTGAACTTTAATAGCTTGATCAAACTTGCTCTTTTCCTTATCGAGCAAGCTTATTAGTGAGTCAGGGTCAACTCTTTATTTTTAAATCCCAATCCTTACGCTTGATTGCTTTATGAGATCGACTAGGATTAAATAAGAGGCTCGAGCATGGCATGTTTCTTAATGGATTGAGCTCAATTGAGCCAGCTATTAACCCTTCATAAGTAGCATGGTTCATCTATATCCCCAAAAATGAATGAAATCCACAGATTTGAACATGAACCATGCACTCGACCTCTTGTGATGGATCCTGGGAAATTTATCATATAGGTTTGATTCATGTTTGTGCAGCCATATGCACTAACATCTAAGTTTTGCCTTTTTACATATATCAAATAGACAAGAAGAAATAACTTATAGTTTATCTTTTATTAAAAATGACCATGCATAGGATTGAAAATAGATCAAATATTCGTATATCCATATTTATATCCAAATTTTTCAATAAATATGAATATAATATCTATATTTGTTCTAAATATATATGGATAAAAATTAGATATTAAATATTTTAATTTTTATTTTTAGTAAAAATGAATATGAATATATATATATATATATGTCAGGATAAATTATTGAGTGGGCCATGGGTTGGCCTGGATGTGCATATATACTTAGGTTTCAGTGGGTTTTCTAGGCCTAAATCCAGACCTTAGTAACCCATGCATGCCTGAGGTCTCCGAACCATGGATGGGATATTATATTCTAAACCAAGCATGCTCAAACCATTCGGCCATGTATGCATCTTGCAAGGCAAAATAAGATCCAATCTTTCGTTATCCAGACCCGGTACACATCCAGAGAATGTGGTAGCACCAAAATGTAGTGGATTGGAGGGAGAGAGAGAGAGAGAGAGAGGCATGGGGGAATGGTGAAAGGGCAGCAGATCTCGGGAAGCAAGTCATCTATTGGAAGGAAAACATGTGAATCCAGGTGCTCGTGAAAGCTAAAAATGCTTGTGAGGTGGATCTTAAAATCTTTTCAAAGCTGTCTCCCCTCACTCTCATGTCTTAAGTACATACATACACATGCTCTCTCTCTCTCTCTCTCTCTCTCTCTCTCTCTGCATTACAAGTATCACATGCAGAAGGAATTATATGGTTAGCTACACGGCCAAGATAACATAGCCTTGTTCCTTACTTAAAAGCACCCCTTGCTCACGTGCATGTAAGTTGGTTGATGGGAAGGTATTCGCATGAGCTGTCCTCATGCATGCACGTACGAGAGCTACCACCATGCTCCGGGCCGGTTAACGTAACAGTTTTCTTGGTTTACCCGGTAAGCAATAACCAATCTAGTTTTGCTCATTTGAGTCAGATGATCAGGACCCAAAGGGTAATTATAAGTCTCGCCTGGGTTCATTGCGATACACAGTAGCTCGCTCAGCATGATTCGTGTGTATGGTCTGGCACAATTAATCAAGCATGGTCGGTCGGTCCATCTAAGATTAATTAGCCTCCAGGGTCATGCAGTTCAAAATAAGGATAATAATAAAAGAACCCTACACAAGGGAAGGGAGTAAATTTCTTTTTAATTTCGCTTTATATTTCATATATTCTGCTTATACGTACATTACTGAAAAAAAAAGGGAGAGCAGTTGTGTAGGGCTTCTTGTCAGTTGTGACTTGGAACCTGCACAAATTCTTGTTAATTTGCTAACAAACAAGATGTAAAAGTAGGATTCATTCAAAATTAGATAAACCAAAAATCTGTTCAATTGTTCATCTGGAAATTGCCTATACTAACTTGTCAACAGCAAAACTTGTTTCCTCGAAAGGAAAAGGAAATTAAGAAAAATACTAATTAAGATAGTAACGAGATTATTTTCTTGGGAAAAGTTACATGATAATTCTTTGTTTTCTACGAGACATATGCTCTTTCTTAACCAGAAAATTTTTCATATTATGACATAAATAACAGTATTCCTCGGGGTAAATGGCTCTTTCATTTCTAGTTGATAATTTTTGAAACATGTTCCTAAAATATTTCAAACGATATTTACCTAGTGAAATAAAAATTTAAAGATATATTCACTCGTTAGATAGATAAACAACAGAATTGCTTGTTGCCACAAAAAGATATTAGTCTTTCCAAAAGATAATCATTTGCTTACCATAAGAACTTGTTGTCGCTAAATCACCCGTGGCTGAAGCTTCGATGATATCGGGCATCCCGCTCGCTCTTCTGATCCTGCTCCCAGGCGTGAATATCTTGCAAAAGATCCGGGACCGATGCTAAAGTCAGTAGAGCAGTCTAGGCAGCAACAGAATGGAGAATTCAAGAATAGCATAGATGAAAAAGGGAGTGAGTAGAGTAGTCTAGCTTGGGCCTGTTGGCCTTAGACCTTGCTTACCCTTGGGAGGTCCCCTCTTACCCTATTTATAGAGGTTGTAATAACTAAATACGGTTATAGTTGTTGTAACCGAATAACCAAATAACCGAAGGTAGTTGTAGCGAATAATCGAATAACCGAAGGTGGTTGTAAGCGAATAATCGAATAACCAAAGTGGTTGTAATCGAATAATAGAATAACCGAAGGTAGTTGAGGTGGTTATGATAAATGAGGCCAAGTGACGGGGTTATAACATTGCCCCCCACTCCCGAGCTGAAAAATGTTGCTAATGAACTGCTTCGGCTTTGATTTCATTTTCAGCGAAGGGAGTAATAAATAATAGTCTTTACACTTTGTCAGTTGGCCGATTAGATCTACCTTTGATAGTGAATAAGATAGGTTGGTCATATCATTACCAAGCTACTAAGTAATATATGTTATTTAGATGTATTTTGGTATGTCACCAAATTTGCCGCAAGATAGACCATATAGGTTGTCCCTGAATAAGGATTAAGACAAGCTGGTTGGGGCTATGTTGGCACTTCATCAAATTTATCGTAGTGTAGACCACATGGGTCATTCCTGAGTCTTTGATAGAGAATAAGACAGGCTGATCAAGCCCACCTCGGCACTTCGTAGGGTAGATCATGTAGATCATCCTTATGCCTTTGATAGAGAATAAAACAGGCTGATCAGGCCCACCTCGGTACTTCATAGGGTAGATCACGTAGATCATCTTTATGCCTTTGATAGAGAATAAGACAAACTGATCAGGCCCACCTCGACACTCCGTTGGGTAGATCATGTAGATCATCCTTATGCCTTTAATAAAGAATAAGACAGGCTGATCAGGCCCACCTCAGTACTTCGTAGGATAGATCTCGTAAATCATCCTTATGCCTTTAATAGAGAATAAGATAGACTTAAGTAGGCCTTTCCATGGGTTTCAGTGGACCCTGATAAGATAGGCTTCAGTAAGCCTTTCCATGGACTTCAGTGGGCCCTGATAAGATAGGCTTCAGTGAGCTTTTCCATGGATTTTAGTGGGCCCTGATAAGATAGGCTTCAATTAGCCTTTCCATGGGATTCAGTGGGCCCTGATAAGATAGGCTTCAGTGAGCCTTTCCATGGGCTTCAATGGGTAGACTTAGAGATATATCAACATACTATGTGGATATTTCTTCATAAACATGTAGCTGGGAAGCGATTTCAAGAAGAATCTCTTTTAGATCAAGAGCAAGCCTATAATTCTCATCCATAATCTCCTCTGAAACCAACAGTCTGCATCACGAAATGAAGGATTTTATTTCATGAGAAGTGTAAGGTAACGGCATACTTACAGTTTTGGATGTGGCGTAGCTTCTTGGCCCATGCTTCATCTTCCTTGGGTGCCTTCATGGGCCTTGAATTTTTTTTTTTTTGCCGTTGTGTAAATTTTACTTGTTGACTGAGCTTGGCCAAGGCTTCTTGATCTTTTACATGTAGTTGTCGTGGTGGCAATAGAGTGCAACTATGAGACGAGGTTGCTCCCTGCTCTAACCAACAACAAAGGCTACTTTGAAGTTGAGATCAAAGAAGTCCTCGCCACCTTCCTCTTCCCCTCTGGACTGCCTTATGAGGCCGCTCAGGGGACCAGAGCAGCTCTGCTCATTCAAGAAATCCATGATTTCTAAGATCGTAAAGGCTCGAAGGTTGGAGCAGTCCTAAACTTTAGCCACCCCTCTCACCTTCTTCATGAGGTCCTGCCCCTCCCATGCTAAAAACTGGGACCCTGATAAGACCTCAGATGCTGAAATACCAACACTGCCAAATGCTAGAGCACCAGAGGTACCGAATGCTGGACCTCCAAGGACCAACGGCCTACCTTTGCCAAAAGATTGGAACCTGCCACCTCTTATCTACTTCTTTCCTTTCATTTCTATCATTGGAATCCCTTGAGACTCTTTATCACTATGGTTTATAAGTGTGTTGTAGGAACAAGATGTAGTCCAAGCCTTTGCCTGTGCCTCGGGAGCTGGTTGAAGAGGAGATCTGAATAGCCATAGATGAGGAGATTGTGGGCATCGTAACGGGAGGGGGATCTCGAAGGCCATGTCGGTGAACAGAGCATCGCTGTCCATCTACCAAACCCACTCCACCTCCGGGTGGGAGAGCATCAGGCGACAAATCAGCAGTAGCTTGGCCCAGTATCCGACGAGCTCTCGATTTAGGTGGGCCATGTTGTAGACAATCTCGATCTCGTGGAGGCGACAGTAGTTGATCTTGTTCTTGGTGGATTTTGAGGAGGTAGAGGTCGTCGATGGGATGGTCGCAAGGGTTGGGTGGCGATCCGATGATGAGGATGATCTGGGGCTTGCCTCCAGCCACCTCGAATGGGTCAGGCAATAGACTGCGGCACCCTCCCCATCGCCAGATCTGGCGATGGATCTTGCTGGCGGAAGATCCAGAAGAGCTGGTCGATGACCGCCTTGGAGGCTGGCGAGGTGGGTTTGAAGGCCGAGTAGCGGAGGTTAGGGTTGTGCTTAGCGATGCGGGTGATCATCACCAGTGGACCCGTGCTCCGACATCCTGGCCGATGGCCAGATTCATCGTCCCTCTATGCGGTGCAGGATCATCTCCAGAACCTGATCCTGCCGAACCCCAGCGATCTGGATGCCCTAGTGCTCCCCGACAATGTTGCGATCTTGGAGGTCAATGACTCTGCTTCTGTGCTCGCGAACTAGTTTGGCGACTTCTCGTCGGAGCGCACCCCATCGCGACTGAGGTGGCCGATGGCACGGGAAGGTGGCGATGCGGTCCCAGGTGAGGAAGAGGATGATGGGGTCATGGATGATGTCGCTGCCGATGGATACATGGTGGCTCTCTCCACCGGAGATGCCGCAATGGCCCTCGTCGCCGATGATGGTGCGGGTGGCCAAGTGGAGGTCAAGCTGATTGACGAGGGCATGGACTCGGTCATACCTCCTAGCAGCAAAACAGGATCTGCTGGGATGAAAGGGGGAAGGGAAATCGAGCTTCATCCAACACATGCAAGTCCTCGTTCTCCACAAGGTCATGCTTCACCTCCCTCTTTTGCGATATTTTTCCTTCTTTAATTGAACCTTTTCCCTGGATCACGATCCTGGCACCAGTCTCTTTCTCCATCCTCTTATGTGTATTCCCTCTCGGCCCGATGATGAGACCTATGAAGTTGTTGCTTAGGTACTCCATGAAATCAGGGAGCAAAATCACGGTCTGGCATCCTCCTCACCACCGGAGCAGCCCTTGGTCGGTGCTACTTTTCTAAGTTTACTCCTCCATCTTTCATCTTGCTTTTTTTTGAAATTCTCTTTTCATGAGAAAAATAGCGAGCACCCCTACTTGGTGCACCAATCTGTTGATGCTAAATCACTGTGGCTGAAGCTTCGGCGGCGTCGGGCATCCCGCTCGCTCTTCTGATCATACTTCCGGGTGTGGATGGATACCTGTAAAAGATCCCAGATCGAATTTCTGGCAGGGGACACTCCGATGCTCAAGTCGGTAGGGCGATCTAGGCAGCAACAGAATGGAGAATTCAAGAATAGCATAGATGGAAAAGGGAGTGAGTAGAGTGGCCTAGCTTGGACCTATTTGCCTTAGACCTTGCTTATCTTTGGAAGATTCTCTCTTTCCCTATTTATAGAGATTGTAATAACCAAATACGATTATAGTTGTTGTAACCGAATAACCAAATAATCAAATATGGTTGTAACCGAATAATAGAATAACCGAAGATAGTTGTAATCGAATAACCAAATAACTGAAGGTAGTTGTAGCTGAATAACCGAATAACCGAAAGTGGTTGTAACCAAATAACAGAATAACCGAATGTAGTTGAGGTGGTTATGATAAATTAGGCCAAGTGACAGGGTCATAACAGAACTTATTTTCTAAAACTAGCTAGTGATTATATCATTTCATCAAAACATTAAGTCAATTTCTTAAAAAATTTAGTTTTGTTGATTAATGGTACTCCTCTTTTCCCTTGAGTAGATCTCCTATATACATAGGATTTTGTATTGAACATAACACATGCAATTAATTGTCTCAACAGCATTTTCCTCTCAATGGTTTTTAATCTCACCTACAAAGCCCAACTTAACCTAAAAACCCATAAACACATTCCGGTTCCATTGGTATTGGTTTTGCATGCACACTTTATAGACCCAAATTGTGCTAAAAGACATTGGCGCATGCTTCATCTTTTTAACTAGAAGAAAATTTTGATCCAAACTTACGAAACACAACTTTACTGATACAAATACAGATTTTGTATACTGGTTTATCATTAATTAATAAAACCAAAAGGGGCTGAAAATCATAATTTGGGATGTTTTTTTTTATGGTTCATTTGGATAATATTACGTAATACAATAGGATTTGCAAGAACAAAGGCCAAGCAAAGTTCATATTCACAGTATTTACATGAATCTTTATAGAGTACACCGGCCCAAATCCTACACACACACACACAGAGGGAGAAAGAAATCTCATCAGGTCTTTTTTTTTTATTTTTTAATGATTGCAGAAATGGTCTGAAAGAGATCTAGTTGACATATACGTTAGGCCAGGTTTCATATTCTATCATACCAGATATAATTTGTACACAACTTGCAAGCTATGTGTCGAATAGGTCAGTCTTAATTTCTTTTAGAACTTTCAGTTCAATCCTACGGAAATATCCAACATATCCTTATTATTCTTTTATGAGAGGTCAGTATATCAAAAGAATTACGCTATTCTTTTTATTTATTTATTTATTTTTGATAAAACAATGTATTCATTATTTTTATTTTTTAATCAATTAGAAATCGAGAGATCGAATCTTGCAATCATGACCACTCATGTATCATTTGAAGCCTACGTTGTGGTGTCATGTTGTCACCGTGCTTTGAAGCGTAACAAGATTCAACTGTTTGTCAAAGTCCAAGTCGGTCACACAATATATATATATATATATATATATATATATATATATTTAAAAATAATAATAATAATAATAATAATAATAATAATAATAATAATAATAATAATAATAATAATAATAATAATAATAATAATAATAATAATAATAATAAATAAATAAAAAACACCGCTCATTATCTGGCCTCTTGGGCAAGCGCTGCTTCAAAGTAAAATGCCTGCATAGAGATGCCTAACGGTCACATGCCTTCAAACAAGGCCAATTCCCGACCGTGACAACATTTAAGCCAAACCCCCCCTCCTCCCACTTCATATCCCGCGCCCTCTCTACTCTCCCTACCTCACTCTCTGTTCCGCTCCACTGGCCACCGGCCCCCTCCCCTTCTCCCTCAAGCCCAACGATGGACAACATCAGAAAATTCCCCCCCCTGCGGCCTTGGAAGAAAGGCCCCACCAGAGGCAAGGGCGGCCCCCAGAACGCCTCCTGCGAGTACCGGGGAGTGCGGCAGCGGACGTGGGGCAAGTGGGTGGCCGAGATCAGGGAGCCCAAGAAGCGTACCAGGCTCTGGCTCGGCTCCTTCGCCACCGCCGAGGAGGCCGCCATGGCCTACGACGAGGCCGCCCGCCGCCTCTACGGCCCGGATGCCTACCTCAACCTCCCCCACCTCCGTTCCACCAACATCAACTCTTCCACCATCATCGGCAAGTCCCCGCACCGCTTGAAATGGTTCCCTTCCAAGAACTTCACCTCCATGATCCCCCCTTGTGGCCTTCTTAACCTCAACGCTCAACACAACGTCCATGTCATCCACCAAAAGCTTCAGGAGTTCAAGAACTCGAGAGCTTCTTCCTCTTCCTTGTCTTCCTCCTCCTCTTCTTCATGTCCCGGTTCTTTTTGGAATTTGGAGCAGCCGCCGCCGGTGGTGGCGATAGAGAAAACACACTTGGAGAGTTCCAGCATGGCAGTGGGAGGACCGAGTTCCATGGCCATTGACAAGGCACCGATCAGCGGAGATGACAAGCCTCAGATTGATCTGAAGGAGTTCCTTCAGCAACTGGGTGTGATCAAAGAAGAGGAGAGCAAACCGGAGGCCGATGAGGGTGCCGAGAGCTCGGTAATGGCCGAGCCTATGCAAGATAGCGGTGGGGTGGCTTCGGAGATGGTTGGTTTCGGCGAGGGTGACTTTAACTGGGACACTTTGGTGGAGATGAGGGCTTTGGATGATCACTCCATGGTTGGGGATGGAGGTTTGCAGGTCGACGATTTGCATGAAGAGTTAAGCTTTCCAATCTCTCTGTGGGATCTCTGAAACATTTGTCAGATTAAGTGACAATAAGCTTGACCTAGATTTGGTAGAAGCTACTTGGTTATATGTTAATGTTAGACGCTTCTATGTTTTTCTTCCCTCTTTCAGTATAGATTCCTGGAACCAAGAATCTTGTTTGGCATTTAGGAGGATGCCGGTTGATCTTGTGTTAGATTTTAAGACAGTAATATGTTTTCTTGCTTAGGCTAGAGAAAAAAAAAGTGGTCATATATTCTCCTACCGGACCAGTGATGGCTGAAAGTTTTGCCATGGCAACACTGATTTCGTCCAATCCCCAATCGACTTTGAGTTTGGATCATGTTTGGCTGGAATAACTCGATGGCTAATAAAAGTACCATGGACCCGATCCGACCCGACCTCATTAGCACATGAGGTGGTCTGGGTCTAATATCATACTTAAAAATAAAATAGGTTGGGTCGAATTAATGCTTGCCGCAGTCTAGACTCAACCCGGTTGCAGGACTACTTATATTGTTTCATGGTTTGTATTTTGGGCAACAAGGAGGTGCAGCCATTCAAAACGGGCTTGTACGATGTGACAGGCAAGGGAAGGATTTTTGCTTAAACCAAGAAGCATGGGATGGCGACTCAATATTTTACACAACATAGGAATTTCACTAGTTTAGTACAATGATGATGAATTAACTAAGAGTTTCTTTTCTTTTCTTTCTTTCTTTCTTTCTTTTAGCGTAATGGAGGTTACATGATATCTTTATTATACTTGGCGCTAGTATGTGCATTTGGTATTAGAGATCAACAGCTATATCACTGGAAGTGATGGAAATGTATTTGGAAAAGTTGGACCAATTGACAAAGAAAAAGCCGATCACATAAATTGCTTTAGCCATTGCTGGTTATGATCAAGATTAGAGTTATGCTCTTCTAGATTGGTGCCAATGTCTTTTCTGAAGCCATTGCCACAAAAGTGATTGTATGTTTACATTTTGCGAGTAGTATATGATGAACTTATACGATAAGTTCTTATTTAGAACCCTAACAAGCCATCAAGGAACTACCACATATACGTGATATAATTGAAGTCTGCATTAGAATCAAAAAGTGATACTTTTTTTGAATGTGAATCAAAAAGGGATATCTTTTTTCAATTAGAACACTTTTGATTCCCTTGACTCTGTTATTCTGCTCTAGAGGTCTACCGTGTGGGGCAAATTCCTTTTCTTGATGAACTAAATAGGTGTTTTAAAAAAGTTTGATTCTGGCCTATCTGTGGACATGTTGAGACATAAAAGTTAGGGTGGGATTGTACATAACATCGGCCAGTTATCAACAATAAATCTACCTTCTTTTCCTACCTCAAATCAGAACAAAGATCAAGTTTCTGAATTTGCATAAGCAATACTACTTGAATCACCAAGTAAAACTAACGTAGTGAATGGCTTCAATTAAGCAATATGGTAACTAGTACTGCTTTGAGGCTGCGGAGAGAGCAATTAAAGCCAGGGGATGAACTTGATGCCTAACCTCGCTTACACCCAGTGATGCTATCGGGTAGCTTGGGTCGAGGTTTGCTAAGGCCAGAACCTGACCTCTTTGAGTTCTGGATCTAAATCTTGTTGGACACCTGATCGATGAAAGGTTCAGGATGGGTCTGGATTCAAAAAACAGAAATATCACAATTTTTTGTTGTTGGTTCAGGTTGGGTTGGGACGTTTGGGTATATTAATACCTTCGCCTACCTGTGGATTGGTGTGAATGAGGTCCAAGCTCTCGTCCAAGCATAAATGGGCGATAAGAAAACCCATCTTTTGCATGTTCCTTCAAAAAGTAATCTGCAATGTTCAGGAGACGAGGAAAAACGGTTATCATTTATGTAATATATGTATATGTACATAATTACATTTTTCGCTATTCAAACAGAAAAAAGGAACTTTCTAACATGTCAATTTTCTTAGAGTCTAGAAATAATAGATGCAACACCTTTACATCTTTAAGTGAGATGGTCACCAGCCTATGGTGGTGAGGAAAGAATTCTCTCGATCAGACCAAACCACACAGATCTTTCATCTATATCAAAGCCATGATATCAATATTTATCTGCAGTTCTGTAACAAATCAGCTCTTGCAAATCTTTGCATCTTCAATTTGAACCAAATTGCTTATTCCACTCCTCAAGCTCTTCCCACTTGCTCTTTTGCAAGCTTGGTCTGATGACAACCATTGCCTTCCGAAAATCATCATACCTTAATGGCCGCACCTGAAAAAGGAGGTTCAAATTCTACCATTCCTAGATACAATATGAGGGTAATATTAACAATATATGCATTTAAATAGAATCATCATATGCCAGACTTCCTCCAAAATTGAAAACCTAATGAGGAAAAAGATTCATAAAATTATTCTTTAAAGCAATACAAGACATTCAATTTTCAAATACTTTTTTTTCATTTCCTCAAAATGGAAATGCACCGTGGCATGGCTCCTACAAACCATTAAGAAGACTAGTACAACAGCAACAAAACTACAGGTAGTTCAGTTTTATTCTAGTTTACAATTTACCTGAGGCATCATCACTACAAGCAAATAAGTTATGGCCACTTGTGAATGCACATGACGCTTTTGATTCTAGTTTATGAATTCTTCAGATAAGGTCAACACTAGATTCTGACTCTCCAACACAGAGAAAGAAAGCAAGTCAATTGCAAGTGTCTTAATCTAAGTTACCTGATTCCTTGGTTTGTTTGGCTCACATTTGGATTTGTAATTCAAGATTTTCTACCTATGAATGAATTTGATTCAAAGATAGATCATAAAATATGTTACTATTAGAAAGTCCAAGAGCTTTGATTAGATATGGTGGTTAGTAAAATTATATGTTGGTAAACCCAAACGAGAATATATATACTATGAACATAGATTAAAGTTTTATGATATATGTCAAGCCCTTTAATTTTGAGGCTTTAGATTGATATATCAGTCAGTTTTATATATGACTCACATGGCTAGGCTTTTAAATCATCCGAGCTCTTTCAGGAGTCTATTTTTAACACTCCTCCCACAATCTACTAGAATTTAACCGAACCATCCTCTCCTCCTTTCTGACAAACAACCTGGATAACTGGACTTTTGAACCCCCAGATTTGAGATTCCATGGACTACAAACTAGAAGGTGCTCCTTAAGTATATGGTTTAAGATGAATCATGTTACAAATTATAAGTTTCATGCCAACTACGAAATTGTTGTCTTGGTTATCAGTTTTACATACCACAAAGGGAGAGAGCAAAACTGGAACTGAAAACAAAGAATGATCCCCTAACAGTTGTAGAGTCGAAGAAATGTTGAGCGAAAGTAGAAGAGCAAAACTGGAAGTGAAAAGAGAGAATGATCCCCTAACAGTTGTCGAGTCAAAGGAATGCAGGGGGGGATAGTACAGATTGATTGCCACCTGATTTGGTTTTATTTTAAGAATGTTTTGTGGGCCAAGTTCTCTGATTGGCATCATTGCAGCTTCTTCGCACAATGCTTGCAAATCACTTCCCGAATAACCTAAGCACACAAACCATTACATACACAAGCATTAGATTGATGCTGTAAACTTCATACAGATACAGTATAGTAACATCAAAGATGTTTACCTTCAGTCTCCTTGACAAGTCTCTCCAGATCACCACCTGTGCAACAACAATTCAGTTCTGATGAATCTAGTGCAACACTGCTTAAAGAATTTCTTAACAGAGGTCTCAAGTAAGGATTTGAATCAAGTATAAAACCCATATTTGAATTCAAAACTAAGGCATCGATGTTGCATGGAATTCAATATTTATTTTGCTGGCATATTTAGCAATGATAATCATAAGCTTGTGTACAGGTAGGAATTGTGTTACCACAAAAAAACAGGTAGGAAATATCCATTTATTTGAGGTCAGCGTTCCAAATACTGCCCACCATTTACCTATATCCATGATCATATCCATAGACGTAGTTGGATATTTAACCATTGCAGTTCAGGTTTATGGTCATCTGTCTTTCCAGATTTCCACAACCAAGCTCATTTTGTAGGAAAGCATATATATAATTACCCGAGCAACAAAGGAAAATGGAGAAAAAAGGTTCTGTGTTGTTCCAATTTCCAAACATCAGTCCATGTTTCAAAATTCTGATTCAAGTGAGGAGTCAGCAGAACAAACAAATTTCCCAAAATGCATCGAGCGCTGCTCTACTACATACAGTAAATGCAGGTCCATCTGTTCTTCCCCCTACTCAAAAGACATTAATGATGCAACACTTGGAAGAAATTTTTAGATGGACAGGCTATAGAACCTTGTTAAACATGTCATAAAGTGCCTAAGAGGAGCTCTTTTCCAAAAAGAATTGTTATGATTATAAAGTTAATGATCATTCTTTATTCATCCCTTGGTCACCAGAATTTCGATTAAGTTACTAACCAGTAAATAGCTCGAATACAAATTTGGAAAGGCTTGATCATTATGGTCATAGTTTCTTGACCATTAAAGAACAATAACATGAGAAGCTAATCTTTGAAATAATTGCTGAAGGACAATGAATCATATTCAGATGGCAAAGACATTTTAATATAAAAGGTGCAAGTCAAAACAAGTGCACTTACCTGGCAATGAAAATGCTTGACCTTTAAGCTGATTTTTCAGAAGGAGCCTCCTGACATTTTCATCTGGTAGCGGGATATAAACCCTTTTCACCTGGTTCAAGGTTTCATGAAATGTAAAATATAATAAACAAAGTTTACCAACAAATTGATGCCAGATCTACTGATGTCTGAGAAAAGAAACAAGAGCAATGTTATTGCAGCTCATAGATCCCCAGACTGATGTGGTGCTTCCTATTACTCTATTTTGAACTAACATTATATGAGATGCCAGAAAGGCAAAAGAAAATTTGACATCTGTTGAGTAATTTATTGGAGTGATATTTCTGAGTCAGCAAATTAATCTGGAGGAACAATTTTATTGATAGCAAAAAAAAAAAAAAAAAAAGCCTTATATACTCTACTGCATACATTTATAGTATGTTTTTTTTAAAAGATTACATGACTTTGTGAATGATATTGCCAAGACTAATTTGTGAAAAGATGTAATAATTTGTAAAATTGAATTATGCTGGTTCATGTAGAACATACCTAACATAGTGTCTTGCTCACCCATCACTACTTTGCTTTTTAGCTATTTATTTATATTACATCCTCTTGTGAGATCTGGTACTTCTTTCAACTTAACACTTAATTCTCAGGTAAGTTCCTGTTATTCATGTCCTGAAATTAAATACTCCTTTTCCAGTTAAGCATATTCATAAACCCTTGCCATCGGTCCAGACAGTATTGAATCCAGGTTGATGACCTTCAAAAATTGCAAAAACAGCAAAGCGCTATTTTAGGTGACTTCATGTAGAAGACCTTCATCATAGGACTTAAATTGTTGCAACTCACTGAATATTATCATACTCTGACTGGCAAAAGTTTATAAACTATTATCAATGTGTTAGGACATGGCGATGAACTAGTGTCAAGTTTGACAAATAGCAGAGTATGAAGTTAGTTTTCACCAGGAATTCATATCTAAAGTTATATTTAACTCGCTGCTAGAAATATCAAGAGTGAAATACAATGAGTGCTAACAATGTGGTTTCAGTCATAGTTTTCATTCTTTGCCAGTTATAATGGCTTCCAAAACCTACGAATTGTAGTGAGGTTTTATCCAAACCTTCTCCTCCTTTCCTTATAGTGCTCAAGCACTTTGAAGTCACATATAACAGCATACACAAAATAACTCATCTGTTCAACAATCCTATACCCACCTAATTTTACATGACCACTTAGCTTGCATAATTTAAGCTCCATTGCTCCACTTATCATTTGTCATCACAAAAACCTTCCCTAATATTTCCTTATAGCCTATTAGCTTTTTGACTTTAGTTTCCATTTTTTCTATTCTTGCCTTCCTTTGGCTGGATTCCCATTCATGAACAGTGACCACTACATGAAAAGAGAATAATATCCTTCAGTTATACAAGAACCACCTGTGGCCATAGTACCTACACTTCTTTGATCACATATGACAACCCATATTGGTAACATTCAAGTATTGACAACTTGACATAGAGCCATGATTCCAACAAAAGAAAGTGGCCACGATCTTAAACCATCCAAATAAATCAGTTAAACTTATTTGCAGCTGTGACCAACTTAAGGGTGGGGAGGGGGAGGAACTTGAGTCTCAGTACTCTCTTAATTACCACTGCAATGAAGTTCCCAAAAATTTTCCTCTAGACCATTGACATCTTATACCTTTTCAGACATCTGAGGCAAACAACAATAACACCTAATGTGCACGATGAAGGGTTAAGGTTATCCAATCACAATCATTCTAACGTTGCAATTCAGTCTTCCTTGTATGCCAATAAATACAACTTGAACTGCTTGGTCACACATGTTTCTTATGAAAACTCCTGGCATATTATCACTAGAGTACCCTATTTTATTCAATACATGGATATTATTTATTTCTCATTTATGGTGTGATATATATGTATATGTCCATATCTATATGTATAAACATGCATCCCTACTATGTCTTGCAATTTTGATGCCATTTGAGAGACAAGGGTAAATGATAGCAATTTCATTAAGGCATAAAGGCAATGGTGAACATTTATTATATTATTCATCACTAGAAGGTTAGTAGGTCATTTAAAAAATGATTTTATGTTTGCATCCTTGTTTAGCAAAAGGACAACCAAGGTTCACCGTACTAATGCATACCACTCCGTGCCAAGCATACTATACCATACCAATACCAAACCAAGACTTGGTATGGGCAGTGTACCAATTTTCAATACATTGAACTGGCCACATATCAGGCATATTGACACTACCAGCACAGAGTCTAGTACCAAGATTGCAAACCATGATGAGTATAGCAGTCAACAATCTTGTAACATGTGACCTGGTCATGCTAGTTTTGCTTCTATTTATTTGTCTTAAAATAAGGGGGGAAAGGAATCTTAAGATGCTATAGTTGGTTTGCAGGAGAGCATCAGGTTGTTGGATTCATATAGCCTTCAGTTAAAATTTGAGATAAGAAATAAAGTATGCCATAACTGTGGCAACATATATTGAATTAAACTAATAACAGAAAAATCAGATGACAAAAGCAAGCAATAAATGTACAGGACTAGGTTATTAATCCAGGTTGTTTCTATAATGCTTCTTAGATTTCAACTATTTTTACCAATAAGAAATGGTTTCTTTTAATTTTCTAAGTCTTATTTTAACTTCAGGCTTTTTAATTCCTAAACTTCAAATAAACATGGAATAGTACAAAATTAATTTTTTTAAGAATCCACTGCATATTGTACATAAAAACCAGCCCTTGGGTGGATACAAACTTCTATATATTGGAATTATTGGTTCTGGAGGTTTCATGCTGTTGCTCAAGTCACTTGGGGCATCCTTGGTGTGCTTCTACTTTAAAAGGTTCTTCTTATGGAAGAGAAAGCTAGAATATAGGTTTCTTAGCTTTTCCTAAAAGCACTGTTTTGCTTTTTCTTCTTGTAGAAGAATTCAGATAACAAAATCAAACACTTTCTTTGGAAAGTACTATTTTACTTTACAAGTTACAGAAGAAAGTTTTTCTTAAGCAACACCAGGCACATCCTTGATATATTACCTCAAAACAGAATATCATAAGCATGCAAAATGTGAAACTCACCAATCTCCGTAGAACAGCATCATCCAGTTCTTGTGGCTTATTAGTTGCACCTGGATCAACATTTAATATGAAATGACATTTTACCAGTGGCAAAAACAAACAAAAACACTTGCATCAAGTGCAAAAGGGGTTATCTTGACAAGCTGCAGGGCAGTCCAAGAGAAAGAACCAGACTTACATAAGTACCAAATTTTCATAAGACATCACTACTATGGTGTTACAAGTTATGTATGCACGTATCTCTTTGGGGTTCTTCTATCAAAATAATAAGTTGCTTTCTGGAAAAAACAAAGCTTTGTAGATTCAAATGCTTAGGTATTACAGTTAGTACAATGACATTCTGATGAGACACATCAGCAGGCTTAGAATAATTAGCAACTATGCTTAGGTTATCTTATACATTATAGAGGATAGCAGTAATGTGATATTTGACCACTCACGGTGAAAACTCTCCTTCATTAGCAAGGCATCAAGCCTTAAAAGACCAAAAAGTGGTGAAGTTTACCTTAAAGAATTTTAAAAATACAACAATAAACTTTTGTTATATATTTATTTGCTAAACTTATGATGTTTTTGATCAAGTATACCATCTCAGCACCGGGCCCCATACCAGTGCCACCCTGTTACTGTGTTGGCATGCACAGCCAATTTCGGTGTACTGTGAGTGTTGGTACACTCTCGTACCATGTACTAATATTGAACTGGTATGGTATGGTATGGTATGCCTCGTACCACTTGGTTTAATATGGTATGGCATACCTTGGTTTTTGATCTAAGACCCTCACCTCTGATTTATATCAAAGTAAGAGTAAGACAAATAACTGGAAGAGCTTCTTGTTTTCTCTCCTTCTAGCACACAGATGGATCAACACATGGCATTTTGGTTTATGCCACATGGATGAATCAACACATGGCATCATAATATGTGTTTATGGGTGGGTGGGTAAGGAGAGGTTAGGGAGGATGGGTTTTTTATATGAGCAAGAGAGGGGGGACATTGCAATCTATTATTACCTTGCTTGGAGAGAATCTTGCGTATATGAAAATAGGGATATGTAGTGGTTTAATTTTATGCCATGTGCAGTGGAAGTTGCATATGAGAAAGTGGGACATCACAGGTTATTATATCTTATGGAACAAGTGACACATGGGAATGGAAGGTTAAGTGTTATTGTACTTTTTATGACACACGGCCAAGCAATTTCAACCACATGGCATTCGAGAATTTTAGCTCACATGGCAAGATGACTTTGACATATTTGGAATTTTGTTTCCTTGTAGATTTTTCCCTATACTTGCAAATTTCAAACCCCCACACACACAACCCCACCCCACCTTGTGTGTTTGAATGTCTATAGTATTCTAAATGAATTAACTGGCTTAAGCTAGTGTTTAAACCCACATGTAACGAAACCCATTCACAAAAACCCAAATATGTGATGAAACATATTTTATGGTTTCCTAAAGTATATTATCAAACCCATCAATAATTACCAAACTAATCCAAACCAGGCAGTCCAATCCATATTGAACTGAACCGATGACAAGTAGGAATGGTTCAATGGGTCGGGTTAGTTTGGTTATAAAACCCCTCCCCCACCTCCTTGTTCGCTTATAAAGCCACCCACCAGTTCACTTATTAAACCACCCCCGGTTCATTTATTACACCCACCCCTCCCCAGCCCACTCATGATGGCTTGAGTCTACACCCCCTCCAGCTAGCAAGTTACAACAGTTCGAGAGAGAACCCCCCACCCTACAATCAAGGATTTCGATGGTGTCAAACACTGCTTGTTCCCTCTCAACTGCCAGTAGGGTTACAGATTAGCCCTATGCCCTCCACCTTCCTCCCCCTCTTCCTCTCTCTCTTTCTCTCTTTCCTCCCCCTCTTCTCTCTCTCTTTCTCTCTACTTTTCTCCCTCTCCTCCTTCCCTCTCTCTAGTTTCAATACATCCTAGAACAGCACGATACGACCTATTCCTTATCGAACCAGTCACTGGCCAATACCACCTTCAATACTGGTTTAGCAAACCTTGAATCCCATATTATGTCTCCCCAATAATGTGACTTCTGGGTAATGCATCAAACTCAAACTTCTTTTAGCCTCTATCAATTACAACTCCAAGTAGCTTAGGGATTGGTTTTAATGTTTGATCTATAATTTTTGCAGACACAACTAGCATCTAGAAAGACTAATTGTAGCATTCATGAATAACCCCAATCCATGCATAAGATGTGTTATTTAGGTAAACTGGGATTACTTAACCATAAAATGTTATTAGTAGGGTACTGATGGAAATCTTAACTTAGCCAAATTTTCAGGTGCATAGTTCAAGGGGGTAGGATCCCAAATGGATAGGGAAGCAACGAGGGTCTAAACAGCAAGGGATTGGGCAATGGACAAGTGCTAAGGCATGGAAAAGGGTGTGATGTAGGATAGTCAAGGGAAGGGGTCTGTATCAAAAAAAAGGGAAGGGCTCTAGAAAATTTTGTGATACGATTGAAACCCATAAATTGCCGGAATTTCAATTACAGATTTGACTTTTAAAAGAATTTGAACAATAAAAGTTGAATTTTACTATGAAATTGATAATGAATGTGGGCCATGTGACAATGAACCTAGAGATTATGAAACAAGGGTTTAACTACTGGGCAGAAATCTAAATAAGGAACAAAAATTTTTGCAAGGCTATTGAATGATGGATCTGACAAGTGAGGTTTATAGCTGGACTGTAGGATGTTTAGGTTTTAAAAGAAACAATTAGTAATCAATACAAGGAAGAAAAGAATGGAAAAATTGAAGCAAAAGAAAGAAAGAAAAACTAAAGCAAAACACAGATATTACTAAAAGAAAGAAAGGAAATACAAAGAACAAGAGCAGACTCGCTCTAGGACCTAGGAATCACACCTAGTGTTTAAGGTCTCACACCTCCTTTGCGGAATCATACTAGAAGAGTAGAGAAAACCAAAGAGTCTATTATTTCACTCATAATCTGCATGGTCTAATTAAATCAAACCCTAAGAGTCCCTTTTATGAAAGAGGGAACCCTAATTCAACTCTATTTTAAAATCCCAAAACTGCTCCAATAAGACATGGTTACTGTAGCAAGAACAGTATTGTAAATGGTATTGTGCTGCAGCAACTAGGTTCCTAGATAAGCAACTAGATCTTTACAATCTCAGCTCTAGAATCCAAAAAAAACTTAAAACTAAAAATATCCAGAAAGTAAAAGAAAAATACAGAAAAATGATAACTAAATTAAATTTAATAAGATTTCTTAGCTGCAGCCCTATGATGTGACATGGCACACACAAGGACCTCCAGCAGGGGGTGTTGATATAGGAATAAGATATATGTGCACGTATGCATGTATATTTGTGTAGGATAAATTAAGAAAGCTATTCCAGTTCAACAAGTGAAAAAACAGACCACCTTTATTTTAAGAGGATAAACATCAGTAATAGAGCATGTAGGAAGCTTACCAATAACAATTACTAAATCATTTTGATTTGACATCACCCCATCAAACTGGACTAGGAATTCTGACTTCAATCTTCGACTTGCATCATTCTCATTAGCTAACCTTGTAGACATGATGCTATCGATCTGCAGAACAACAACAAATTAGCTTCAGTACAAGTAACAATTGCATAGATTCTGTCCAACTAAATAAATCGAATCACTCAATTCAAACATGACATGGAAATGAACAATACTGAATATACTTGCCAGGGTAAATTTGAAGTGAAAAAAAAAAATCCAGGTCTTCTTATAATTAAAGTTATACCTTCTCTAGAGTGATTGAAGGACTGCTTTCTATCTTCCACTATAAGTGAAAATTTATGTTCTTTTACAGTAAATCTAATACTCTAAATAGAGAAAGAAGTGATAGAAATTGAAGACTTCCAACGAATTATCCACAAAGTCATCTTTGATATGTTCTAGAATCTAGATACTCAAGTTATTAACTACAAGCACAAAAAATTCCATTTCATTTTTTCAAGATCATATGATCCAGGATCCAAATCTTATGATTTGGAACAAATGATCCTAAAGATATGTACGCCATCCTTTGATTGGGATGACACAGTATCATAAAATCTAGAGCATGTCATAGATCAAATAATCCCTGGATCATAAAATCCCACTCGACCATCCTACTCAAATTTTAAATCATATGGAAACTCCACCCTTTTTAGATTCATTTGACTTTTTGAGATTTAGAATCACTTATTATCACTAATAACCGGTAGCACATAAGACTAATTATTCCATCAGGGTTTTTAACTTCCAACAATAAAGACTAAAGAGATTAAAAAAGTAGTGATTAATATACCGTGTCATTGTGCACACATCATTCCTAAAATTTTAACAAAATAGAAAGGGAAATGAAAGGAAGAGAAAAGTGTAACTGACTTCATCCATGAAGATTACAGATGGTTGTCTAGCAACAGCAACCATGAAAAGAGTCCGAACGAGCTTTTCAGCCTCTCCCACCTATTGCATCAAAAGTAAAGAATGATTCATATATAAACTGAAAGCAGCAAGAAATGAACTACCATCCAACAATATAAGTAGCTCTATGGTAAGAATTACCCATTTCGATGTTAAAGATGACGCAGAAATACTAAAAAAGGTTGCCTCTGATTCTGATGCAACAGCTTTGGCAAGCATTGTTTTCCCATTACCAGGAGGTCCAAAAAGGAGCAAGCCTGAGTGAAATGACAAATTTTTAGTCCAAATAATAGGATCATATGATATTGCAATTTTGAAATAAAGACAGATGCATTTCAGAAAATATACCTCTAGCTGGCTTCCTAAGGCCGGTAAATAAGTCTCTTCTTTTAGTTGGTAGGATTACCATTTCCATAAGAGCTTGCTTTGCCTTCTCAAGGCCAGCTGCACACCAAATAAGACAGGTATCATACGCTGAACAGCTTTGCATAAAAAGGAATATGATATTGAATGTTCTTACCAACGTCATCCCACTTAACAGCAGGACTCCTGTCTACTATGACTGTGTTTATCATTTCAACTAGTCGGGCATCATAACCACTCAAAGCATCTTGAGCAGGTTTTACACCTCCATTACCATTTTTCTGATTCCCTGTAGTTAGACTATTCTTTAAACTGGGCAAGTCCTGTGGTATAGGTTTCTTTGCACCAGACATTGTCGATGACACTGTTCTCGCTAGAGTATGGCTTGGGGCAGCCTACACACAAATAAATGCACATGTAGTATGGGGGAAAATCAACCACATTGCTACTGATCAAGTAATAGCCATTAGAAACAAAGACACTCAAAATAGCATTATAGCTGCAATGGTAAAAGGGTGTCATGCTGGAACAACTATCATGGCTTCAGGTGCCAATCATGCTGGCTGGCACTACCATGCTAGGCCAACATCACAACCATCCATGCTTGGTGGCACATACCATGTATTAAATCCACTTTCTCATAATTTAATCACAGAATGGCACGCGTGCCAGCATTGCACTTGTCATGCTGGCAGGTGACTACACAGGTACACGAACCAATAAGCAAATCCTTGATGACCACAAGCAATGATAATTAGTTGCTAAACGACCATAAGCTTCTGAACTAAATTCAAAATGCAGCAACACAAATGGATGTATCAAGGGACATGATGCAAACTCACAAAATTAACAAATGAAGAATGCATGCAATGTCAGAAACACAAAAACTCATAATTCATAAAACATATGTTGGACACACATCTGAAACATATGGCAAAGCAGTTGGAAGCCATTAGAAAACAATTTCCTATCAGCACTCGAAATTATGTTCCATCTCCAAATCAACTGTACAAGTTATGACAAAGCAAGCATGGTTGATCAAATCTGAGGAGTGTTTTCAGCATAACAAACATCATAGAAGAAAGAATGCAAAAACAAAGCTCAAATAATAGCAAGGCTGCTAAAAAAGCTTACTTATAAAGAAGTTTCTAGATATTGCTTCAAATTAAAGGTAAGGATCAAAATATCACTATCAACAATGATGCAATCAACATGAAGGACTATAATAACACAAAAACAGTGCCATTAGAGGAGAACTTGTTTATGATAGTTCTCAGTAAACTGCACCACAAGGACCGGTGATGGGAATGCTCCAAGCATGAACAAATAGTTTGTCATTGGTATAAAGGGAGTGACTGAATTTATTTGTCTGATCTAACACAATGTCAGCACCTACTCAATCATGTGAAATGCAGTGTAAACCATTTATCTGGCAGAAAAGAAATTATTCTTTTTTGGATAAGCAAGGAACAACATGGGGATGTTTTGAAAAGATCATACGAGGCAAAAAAAATTAGCCTCCTCAAAAAAGATTACCAAAGACCAAAAAAAGAAAAAAACATGCATTCAATCAGTGTAAGGAACTTGTGAGTTGTGACCACAAACTCTAGTTATAAAATTCCAAATTGACATCTTTGAACCAAGAAAAAGGTCATGCACTAGTCAATGATATACTTCAGGAAGCAATTTGTCAGTGTATATCACCTTCTCAAGTCATCAAGGTGAGTCTGAATTCTTTTGACCTCCTTGATGACTTGAGAAGGTGATATACAAGTATAGGAGGTCAAAAGAATTCAGACTCACCTTCAGTTTGGACCCTAATAGACTGGGCTGATATATCCAACTAAACCTTGGAACTGTACCAATACCTTATCGACATAGTACAATACGGTAGTTACAAGGCAGTTTGGGTTGGTATGCTCTCAAGACACAAATCAATTAATTAAGAGCTTGCTTGAGAATTGTCGCTCAACTTTGAAGAATGTGCAAAACCCAGTTGGCTTATGCAAAGATTTTAAACCTAGCATGAACTAGGAACCTAATAATGGGTAAGATTCGTGTTGGTGAGTCTACAAATACTAGGTATAGGTCTCTCTCTTTGCAAAATTGCAAAGCCCCAAATAGATTTCCATCAATGCCGCAATAGGATAGAATGTAAGAGCTGGATAATGGTAGGAGGAATTGAGGTCTGCAAGTATGGCCTAATCTCACGATCTTACTGTAAGCATCTTTTTGACAATCATGGCAACATGATCAACATAGAAACACAGCTTGTTCATGATTATGCATGGGGGTGAAAAAAATTATATTCACATTGCAAGATTATGAACTGAATTAAGTAAAGATTGTTCAGTTATTTTCCAATAAACTAAAATTTAATCAGTGATTGTCAAACCCTTATCCCGTTGAATCCATGATTGCATTGAATAATGGGGTTTTCTCTTGATAGGGAATGTAGCAATGTTTCCATCAAATATTATTCTTCTATCACCAAAAATTGATTGCTAAATTAGTATTTCCATTAATATCAACAAAAAAGGGGCCATAGCAGCAATTGTACAATAACTAAAAACCAGCCATTGCCTATGTCTAAACCAGAAGCACCACCCACAATATTGATCAAGATACAAGGAAGATGATTATAGGAAATAAGAAGGTCAGGTTCCAGATTTGACAAGCCCTGAACGAGAGTTCTAGTTGAAGAGAAAGAAGAAGAACAAGAACAAGAGAGATAGGAGTGGAAGAACTACTCCATGAGATTGTTATTAATTAAAATGAAAACTGTAGGTTGCCCAATACAACAGCCGTTACCAAAAAGATAAATCACGTTGGAAAAGGGATTAATTATCTTCACGAAACAGGAATTGGACACCCACCACAGCTGCCCTGAACTCTTTCAACCACCCAAGTAGCAACATATTCTCAAAAGAGAGCTCCTACCAGAAGATCTTATCAAACCAATAGGATCTTCAGGCATCCAAATAGACCCCAAGGGACTCAATTGTACCTACAACCAATGATTCCTCTAGTTGGTGATCAATCATTTTTTTCTTCTAATCAAGGATTTGCTGGGGAGTTCTTTAGGATTTTCTAATTGTGAGAATATAGAAAATCTAACCTGATGTTTATAGACTCCTTTTGCATCCTATCCATGATGGTGTGCTTCTTTATACTAGACTTAAAAAATCTATAAAACCAACAAAACTTATGGGTGTTAGAGAGACCATCTTCCTCATGGATCAGTCTTCATTTACCAAATGACCGGGAAGAAAAATCCAAGTTTTAAATAACATGGGATGTTGCTAGACCACATAAGTTCCATCATCAAATTGTTAATAGCTCTCCAGTAGCCAGAAATCATACAGTCAACTAACAAAGTCAGTAATTTTATATTAGAATTCAATATGCAAAGACAATAGACACCCAAAATGGCAAAATTGGAGTAGTTTAAAAATTTTGTGATGTCACCAAAGAATTTTGAATCAGATATGCAGAAGAAAAGAAATGCAGCTCTGTAAATTGTTTTTTCTATTGATTAAAAAATTACCCAGAGCACACCTTAAAGGCGATTTATCCTAAGTCTATTTAAGTAATACAAAAAGCTGCACAGTGCACATAATGAAACAATCAACAATTGGGATATATTATATAAAAATTTGAAAAATGGTTAAAGAAAATAAAATATATAGATGTAATACACTTACAGTTTGATTGGATTAATTCATACCTTGTTCGTAGCCATGCCTGTCAACCACAAGAATGAATTATACAGTTCAGTCCTTTTTCTTCTTTTTGTTTTAAGCAAAAAGAAGACCCATTTATAGCACAGAAGCCAAACCATATCTAAATTTTATAATAACTTTCTTTAAAAAAAGAATAGAAAAATATACCTGTTCTCTGACCTAGCACCTGTAGTCTCTCTGCAACTTTCTCCTGCCATTTTGAGATCTTTTGCTGATAAACCTTTACCTGATTATTCTCACTGCCAACAAAACCAATAAGGAACCCTTTTCCCACGATTGCCCTTAGTCTGCAACAAATATAGATATATTGCTGCAAGAAAGCACCTGGATGAGAAAGCAGTAGGGACTCTCGCAGCCTTCGCTTCGAGCATCACCCGCTGCGCATTCCTATAGTGGGCGATGGCATCCTCAGCAAGGCCCCACTCCTCGGCCCGCACCGCCTTGTCGATCTCCTCCTTCGCCAGCTCAAAGTAGCCCTTCAGCTTCAACACGACCCTCTCGCTGACGACCGAAGGCCCCGCGTCCGAGCCTTCCATTGTCCGATCAAACGCAGCGGCCGGAGATGGAGAGGAATCAGAAGAAGCGGTGGGGCGCACGCCGGAGAAGAACTTGGAGAAGGAATCAACAAGGCCCTTGAGATAGCTCATTCATGGGAGGAATCGAAGGATAAAAAAGAGAGATATAAATGGGGAGTGGGGTTAATTAGAGGCAAATTGAGGGTTTCTTGTGGGGAGGGTGGATTCTTTATTTTTGATCGATCACCTATGAAGAATTTGAGGGCGAGGAGATGTTATCCAAGAAATCATGTTATAAATTCTACCAAATGAAGATATTAAGAATGGCGAAGAGGAGCAGGTTGGGAATTTTGGGATTGCAAAAGAATGGAATTGCTTCTGAGACGCAAGAATATCGTTTTCCAGCGGTTAATCGAGAAAAGAAATAAACAAAGGCTCGCAGACACGAAACTCGAAGACAACTGAAAGAGGTGTGCACTGTTGGCGAAGGGACGGGTTTGGATTAGCTGGGCAACCTAGCCTACGCTTCCGCAGCTAAATACGCGATCAATGTTCGATAAATAACTTAAATTTTTTATTTTATTTTGAGCAAAAATAATTTATTTTATTTAAAATTGTTTTATCTAAGCAATAACAAATAAAAAAAAAATTAATGCAATATAATATTATTTTATAATCAATGAAGTTTAAACTAAATCTGAACAATCAAATTAGAATATATCTAACAAAAAATACCACATCAACAAATAAATAAATCAATTTAAGTTTTCTTATACTTAAAGTAACTAACTATTACAAGATCTAGCACATACATCATCTATACATATGTTTTTGTCCTATCTTTTTATTAGCCCCACATTAGCTTCCTCTTTTTATTTATACCATATCTTATTCTTTATCGATTCTATTATTATTTAGTTTTAGGTTAGTAATATGATTAGTTGCCGGTGCTCTGTCACTATAGGATTCTTGAATCATACTCTCTTTGGCTCCTAGTCATGCACCATCTTTTGTACTTAATACTCTTACTTATATATACTCTTAGCAATAACTTGTAATCAATTTGATATTGCTTGCTTTTGATCAATTTATCTTAGATGCATCTATGACCCCTGGCCCTTCTTGGCTCATGATTACTTTATCTTTAACAGCAATTACTCCTTTATGGAGGAGTAACTCTTTCTCTTATTCTATGCACTTTTATTTAGTTACCTATCAAATCGTTATTTCTTTTGCTTTCCTACATGAAGGTTTTCTTTCTACTCCTACCCTAACTCTTGAATCCACATCTATTTATTAATGCAAGTAATGATCTCACAATCCAAAACTTACAATATACCTCTTGATATGATCATGTCAATTTACCTAGAGAATATAATAAAATCAACAAAGGGAGATCAGGAAGAGTCTTCAAGCTAGTATGCCTGTAGATGGATCAATCTATAGAAGAATGAGAAAGAGAAAAATGTGAGCAAAAAACAAAGACCTATGGAAGACCACCCCCACTTGCCACCAAACAATTTCTATAATTTTGTCCTTCGGCTGAAGAAAATGAAAGTGGAGGCGAGCATTTAGAAAATAATCACTAGGTGTTCTGGACATTGACTTAAGAGAAATTTTCGAGTGGCTAATAGTATGCGAATATATAGAGCTAGAGGCTTAAGAATAATTGGACTAATCAATCAATATGAAAAGATCATCTTTACAAATAAGGAGCCATAGCTGGCTGAAGAGATCAATCACACCAGCATATTGCACATAACATCTAGCAAGGAATTTATAGAATACAACCAGTGTTAGTCAAAAACAACTCGGGACTATATATTTTGAGAATGACTATTAAGTTGGGATGCAACTCTCTTTTAAAGAGTTTGTTTTTATGATAATATGAAAAGTTTCTAGTTAGATCGATCATGATATCTTGGTCAAAGACCCTGTATTCACCATCCAATTCCAGGTTCTTGATATCAATTCTTTTATAGCCTTCTATTAGGCCATTCTTAGATCCACTCTATAAAAGCCACAACCTCTTCCCTATACCAATGCATAAAGTTTAAAAATAATAGTTAAGTTGTGGTTATAGCAACATAGCAAGAAATAACTATATCTATTAAACCATTCAAAGACCATATTCCAATAATACACATCCAATATGCCCTACCAATATTCAATACCATAACTTCCAATTTGAAGAATCTAAGGTAGGAGATAACCTGCAATGTCCTCAAATTCTGAACCAATGCTAGAACTTGTCAAGTTTGAGTTGGTAAAACTTACAGAATCTATTAGTTTGTGACCTTCAAAACTATCACAAACTATATATAAATGCCCTATCTTTTTGTTGGCATGACAACTTGAACCCTAGCCTTCCACATATCCATTCACTCCAAAATAATTAACCTAAGTCAAAGGATTAGCACTTTGAGTCAAATTGATATTAAAGATCAAGGCAAGGTCTCGAAGTAAGAAATTAGGGGATGAAGCAAAGAAGAATTGAAAGTTAGGAGTTAGGTTATAGGCCATCCCTCTTAGACCTATAGATGTTGACCTTAAAAGAATAGAAGAGAAGGCAAGATAAGATCATTGGCAAATTAACTTGACTAAGAGATTAGAAAAGATCAATCTGCCCAAGCATATCTACAAGATATTTCAATCTAAGAATGAAAGAAAAAATGCTTATTGAAGATAATGAATTAAAAAGAATATGGCTAGGCTATTTCTCGATGAAGAAGAAGCTAGCATAAAACATATTCCACAAGAAGGTGAAGAACCTCCAGTATCACATATTGATAGAACCTTTTTGTTCATAATCTCTTGATGTATTTGACTTGTAGCCAAAAAAGATGTCTTCTAAGGATAACGTTATTATAAGAGAATATGATTACACAGTACTTTTTGAGGATGCTCCTTAACACTAAATCAATCCTTCTACTAAACCTCTTCAATAATCCATTCTTGGCCATTGGATCCTCTTCTCTCCCTCTTATAAAATATTAACCATCTATTAACCCTCTACTTGATCGATCCAAATAAAGAAGAGATGAGCCAATCCAATTTTTCTATCTAGCAATACTCTCCATCATTAGTTTAAATACTCTCTCCAAATCCTATCCCTTATTCTCTAGATAATTCAACCTCTTCTAATGCTAGCCATACATTGCCATGATCCTCCCTTCTCCTCTCTAACTAGTAAGATCTTGCCACTTCAAATTAATCACGGTCACTAGATTTATAGAGCTCTTACCATCACCATTAAAGCCCTTCTCTTCCCCTCCTACAAAATCCTAACTATTGAATTCTAAAGAAACACAAGAAGCACGAGTTTTCTAGATCTTAACCCTAAAACTAAGCTACCTCACAATCCTTTCAGCAATCCCAAGCTAATAGATACTAGCCATTTACAACCCATGATGACCCTTACATATAGAACTAACATATCCCTTAATCAATCCCAACTCTTAAACCACTCATCTTCCTTTATAATATGACCTTATTCTTTATGAAGTTTAAGGTAGAAAGTAAGGAGAAAAAGAAATTAGTATAGGAGAGACTACCAAAAGTTTATTATGCAAACTCTACTCTTAATCTCTACTCCATGCTTTCTTCTACCTTCATCTAGTCTCAAGAATCTCTAATCTATATACATTTTAAGTATCTTGCAACCAAGAAAAAGAAAATCTTATATACTACATCCCCTCTTTTCTCCCTAACACTCTCTTTTTTTCTCTTTTCTTTGTATCTTTATTCATGAAGCTCTAGTCTCCCAGAGATAGGAGACCCTTTTTCCTCTACAACCTTCTCAAAAGAAGGATGGTAAGGTATGTCTTCGAGCCCTTCTTACCATTAACCTCGATTTGAATCTACAACCTTACCTCTTATAGAATTTTTAGGTTACCTATAAGGCTAGTTGGCAACTCTCATAACCATAGAATAGCATACACCGTATAGATATATCTCATGGTGTGATATGGACTTCCCACCTGGAGACCTCTGAATGCGGCCGGTTCTACAAAAAAGAGGAGATCCGGGCCGGAGATCCCGATGGGGGTACTCCGACGATCAAGTCAGTGAAAGACTAAGGAAAATAGATCCTCCTTTGTAGAGCCCAGAGTGACCTTTACGTTCAGAGAATTTTTAAAAGATAGCGTAAAAGCTAGAGTAGTGGGAGTTCTCGGGGGAGTCTTCAAATGTTCCTCCTGTCCTTGTCTTGACTTCTCTTCATTTGTTCGTGCTTACCTTCATCGGAGGCCCCTTTGGGCTTCTTATAGAAACGTGTTTCATCTGGTGGGGCTTAGAGCCCTAGTCTGGTATTCTCTTGGTGCGTCTCATGTGGGTGGAGCACAGGTTTGTCCTTGCCTCCCCTAAGAGAAGGGGGACAAAATCTGAAATCCTTGGAGGAAGCTTCTGCCATGAGTGTAAGTAGAGTACTATGAAGTGTGCATCCCTTTCGCGATGATTGCGAGTGGCGTGCCACGGGACCTGACACCCTGACAGGATACTTTCTCTTACAAGCATCATGCCACCATGCCTGGGAGCCTGGTGGAGCACTAACCGGGCGGAAGATGTTGCAGGGTTTGAGACTCCTGGTAAAACAATCCTCTTCTGGGTGGTGCAGGTAGTAGATTGCAGGATGCGACGCCCCGGGCAGAGCACCTTTCCAAAGAAGGTGCCAACAGTGTGCTACAGGGCCCGGCACACTAGCGGAATGCCTCTCTGCAAGGGTTGCCGGCGGCATGTACTGGCGGAGCAACTCTCCCAGAGGGTGCAGGCGACATCCCTAGTGGTGCACCCCTCCGTAGAAGGTGCAGGCGGCGTGCCCTAGCGGAGCATCCCTTCGTAAAAGGTGCAGGCGGCGTGCCCTGGCAGAGCATCTTTTCGTAGAAGGTGCTACATCTTTGAGTAACACGGGGGCTTTGATGGGGATGGCAATACCACCTGTTGGGGTCACTATATCAGCCGCTCCCAAGGTCGCCCAAGGGGGGACGAGACCCACCTGTCTTTGTTCATGTTTGACTTTGGGTGGGGAACTTGACTTTGGCCAGTAGCTCACCTCGGCCAGGAGCTCGACTTCGGCCAGGAGCTCGACCTCGAACTGGAGCTCGACCTTGAATGGGAGCTTGACCTTGGTTGGGAGCTCGACCTTGGTGCTTATCTGGTGACAATATCCAGGTGGCGCCTTCTACCAACTCGATTGCTAGTTGGGTCAGACGTGGGCTCCATGTTAGTGATTATGCCACATCATAACTCACCTTGGAAATAAAGCTCTTGCATAATCTCTCCACCCCTCCTTAACCCCATGTCTTGGAACCCCAATCCGATGTTCCTTGTTAGATTCTCTAATGCATGGTTGAGGGATTGTACGAGGGTTTTTCATTTCTGAGAAAGCAATATGACATATTATTTGAGCATGTATAGCTCTCTGTGGTGCACTAGTGCAAAATATGCATTATGGAGTATTTAGGCTCATGATGAATAATATGTTCTCCATTTTTTTTTGCTATTTTAATTTAGTTATATTTTAAGAGTCTATCCATAAATAATAGCATTATTATATACTATTAAGATGGATCTAGGATTTTTATTCAATGGGAGCAAATTAATAAAAGATATTAGGATAAAATTTTATAGAAAAATATATATAAAGCATAATCAAAATTAATTATAAATTTTATTATAATTTCTCTTGATGAGTTTTTATATTTTGAAAGTGTTGTAAGATACTTTTATTATTCATACTACTAAATATATTTTTTCAATATATGTAACTAAGTAATCATTTATCCAATAATCTTTTATTTGATTATATAATTGATTCTTCACAATCTTCATAGTAGAAAATGTTTGATGTAGTAGCAACTAGTAATATCAAAGCTAACTTCAAAAGCATATACATCAATAAATATATAATATTTTTTTTTTTTGTCTCAACTAGCTTTTGTGAAAAATCGTCAATACCTTTTAGTTTTGTGGATTCTTTACTAGATTGCATATCGACAATGAAAATCTCTAGTTAATTGTCATGAATAAAAAAATCTAAAACTAAAAAATATGATGCATAAAACTAAGCAAGATAAATGA
The DNA here is from genome assembly GCA_021397845.1 of Areca catechu. NCBI lineage: Eukaryota > Viridiplantae > Streptophyta > Magnoliopsida > Arecales > Arecaceae > Areca > Areca catechu. Next base: position 153,993,906 of record CM038052.1, read on the forward strand.
AATTTTATTTATTAAAAGTAGTGAAATAATTATTAGGATTTATACAAGCTACATAATGAAGCAACTATGTGTTTATCTCAAATAGTATCTGCTAGATGCCTTGAAGCAATGTCTACATGCAATCCCTTTATTCACAGTCCACTTTTTTTCTCTCTTAATTTTGTTATTTCTTTTAGATGCACATTTTTTTACAATATTCACGAAGATTTTGTATGGCATTTCAGTTCTCACCACCTCTCTTCTCTCTTTCTTAAATAGATTTTTTTAATTTTTAAACTTTTTATTTTATTAAGCTCTTAAAGAATATGAAAAGCCTTGTTATATATTTTTATTTTAAATCCTATCCTCTTTATATCCTTAAAACACATGTTGCTATTAAATATTTTAATTTTAAATTAATTTATTAATGCATGGCAATGTACTACTTTTGATCCTTTAATGAAAGGAACATAAAAAATAATACTATTTTATATCTATGACATAAAAAAGAGTAAGGATGTCAATGGGGGCAGCTACACCCACTATACATCCATCCTTGTATACTATATTATTAATTTTATATTTTTATTTTAATCATATCTTAAGTTATGGTATAATATTTATTTTTTAAAAAATATGCCATTGGTTCATTTATTCAAACCCTTAATTGTACTTTTCAGGATTTGCTTTAATTCATAGAAAAGTTATTACCTTTGCTATTCTTGATTATTGTTGCTCAATAATATCTTTCATATATCAACAATTGATACTTTTATTATATTCATTCTTAAATATTTTTTATTTTAATATGAATATTTTCTCCCTACTTCTTGATTATCATGGGATATTTTATTGGTAGGCAATATTATTTGGCGCAACATTTGTTTTTTTAGTATTAGCAACTTTTATGACAAACAGAACTAACTTTTAGGGGATATTTGGTATGAAGTGATTATTTAAAGATCAAGGATGATATAGATGAAGATGATGAGATCATTATATTTGGTTATACCATAATATATTCTCATTCTAGTTTTCTAATAAATATAATTTGCTCCATTAAAATATGGAGGTCTATTTGAGGCTTGTCTCTCAACTATACTAGTACCAAAGGGGATACTATAGATCTTTACTCAAGGTGGTTTAACCTATACACTGAGAACAGGACTCTGATACCACTTGTTGCCCAGTAAACAATCCAAGAGGGGGGTGAATTGGATCTCTAAAAATTTAAATGCAAGTGTGTGAACCAATCCAATAATCAAACTAAGTACTATGAATGCAAGTGTGAAGTGCTCTTAGTGAGTATGTAGCAGAAATATAAAAGCAATAAAAATAAGAGCAAATTAAAGAGACAAGCAATCACAAACACAAAACAAGTATAGTGGTTCGGTACTTTCCAATGCACCTACATCCACTCCCCAAGGCCCACTTGGGAATTCACTATAATCTCAATCGATTACAGCTGATTAGTTTTCCGGGCTTACTAATCAAACTTGACTTGTTTTCACAAGGCTCACAAGTCAAAACGTTATTTAGTTTTCCAGGCTTACCAAGAACCTAATTAGTTTTAAGGCTTACCAACAACCTCCATTGGTTTTGCAGGCTAACCAAGAACCTAATTTGTTTTCAAGGCTAACCAACAACCTCCTTAGTTTTCCAATAGGCTAACCAAAAATCTTCTTGGTTTTCCAATAGGCTAACTAAAAACCTTTACAACAAGAATAAGTTTGAAGTAAAGAAACAATGAAAGCTTTCTAATAAAAACGGATATCTCTTTGAAGCTTTGTTGTAGTGCTACCTTCAACTTGATGAATCTTCAATAAATGCTCAAGAAGGTTGAACTTGAATGCTCTTGAAGGCTCTTGAATGCTTGGAGACTTCTTTTTGCTTGAAGGTAGTTGCTCTCAATGAATAGGAATGAATGCACTAGCTTTTTGGTGTTCCTCTTGTGTCTCTCTTGATTCCTTTTTTTTTTCTTGTGTTTATATTTGATTTGAATCATTTAAATACCTTTCCAAGGCCTCAAAGTTGGTTTATGGCCGTTAGATATGAAAAACTAGCCGTTGGGAGTCAAGAGGAACGAGTTCTGTATTTGAAACACTAGCCGTTATGGTTTCCAGAACTCCAAGTGTTGACACTTCAAGCTGTGAGTCAACACTTAGGATCGACACTTGCACTCCATGAGTTAATATCTAGTTCAAATATCTTCAATGAAGCTCTCTGGAATTCTTAGTTGAGTCGACACTTCCATTGGTGAGTCAATACTTCGAGTTGATACTTGATATCCATATGTCGACACTTCAGGCAAGTCTTCAACTTCAGCAAGTTCTGTAATAAAAAGTCTCAGGTGATGAGCCAATACTTGAGTCAACACCTTAAGTCGATACTTGATTGGCATGAGTCGATACTTCAGCTATGCCATCTTAAACTCTTTCTGCGTACCGACTTGAGTTGACACTTCCACTGTCATGAGTCGACACTTGGATTGTGAGTCGACACTTTGATCGACACTTGACTGAGATTTCTTCAAAAATAACTGAACTTCTGCTGAAACCAAGTTATGTTGAACTCTTGTATCCTTTCAAGCATTCTTCAACTATCAAAATCCACTTTAAACTGATCTTTCATCCATAGTTGAGACTTTTTCATTGTTTGACAATTAATCAAATTTTGTTGAATTGATGAGCACCTATTTCTATAAAAATATACTTCAAAGAAATAGTTAGTACTCAACTTATACTTAAGTATTTTATTTATCATCAAAATCAATAACGAAGCCAACAAGATGACATCTTTTAGTGAAACATCTCTCGAAGAAAGCAACAGTAGATCCCTCAGTAGAGCAGCCAAGTATATCTGTTGAGCAATTGACGGTGCCATCCACCACTGAACTATCTGCAGAGCCTAATCAAAGGGATAAGGGCAAGGCTCCCATTATTGAGACAACATCTGAGCCATGAGTCAGACTGGAACCACGAGTCAACGAAGAAAAAGACTTCATGGGTTTCAATGTATATGCTAATAATATCGATCTTGATAATCCAAGATTGGCCAAGACATGTTAAAGACTACAATCCTCCCAAAGGATTGGAAAATAACAAAAAATCGATGGCTGGAGGACTTCTTTACCTCTGTTTACCCCAATACACTACAGGTGGGTGTCAAAACTATCTTCAAGAATTTTTTTGCAAGCCTTTATCACTATTGCTAACTTTGTCTATATTTTTCTTGGTAGTTCATTCATGAAATCTCTCTGATAGAGGAAAGCATCCGTGGATTCGTCGACCTCAATAAAGGTCTTCAGGACCAACTGGAGTTGGCTAAAGCTGAGAAGAAGATGGCCGAGGAACTTAGAATGGCCATGGAATAGAAGATGAACAACACCGCTGCTGTCAATCTTTCCCTAGAGAAAGAATTGAAAGTGGCTCAAGCCAAGATGACTGAACTCGCAGCTAACTTGAAGAAGAAAAAGAAGAAGTTGCATTCGGCCGAAGTAATAATAAAAGACAACCTCAAGAACTCCGAAGAGGCCATGGTCCAGAAGGCCAAACTTGAGAAGAAGATCAATACCCTTGAGCAAAGGATGGAAGAAGCTGAATGAAGGGTAGAGCTAGCTAACCAAAAAGCCCTTCATACCATCAAAGAATATAAGAAATTTAAATCTTTTGACAATGAAATGAACGAATTGGAGGTAAAGTGCTACAATATTAGCTTCAGGACTGCCTGAAGAAAGTCAAGAAAATATATCCAGACATAGATGTCTCCACCATTACTGCTGCCAACAATGATACGGATGAGAAAGATGGAGCAGAAAAACCAACTGAAGATATGTTTGTTCCTTCAATCAAAGAAGTATTCATCCAGGTAGCCAGGGATATGTCTGCTTCTATGATCGAAGAGATATCCATCCAGGAGGTATTCACTCCTGCTCTAGCTTCCGGACCGGTCAAAGAAAAATAATCTTGATGTATACAACTTTCTTTTTTCCTTATCTGTTCATGTGGATCAACTTCCTTTCAAAAGTATATAAAAAAAAACTTTCTAGATGAATGAAGCTCTTCTTTTGTTCAATGAGTACTTTTACACTTTAAAATTTTTCTAAGTATGGATTGGTCGGTCTTATTTTTGATTTTCGATGCTTGTGTTTTCTTAGAATGCTTTACAAAAATTTTTCAAAGTTTGAGCCTGTCGGCTTTTCCTTATTCTCAATAGTGTGGTGCCTTCAGAATGAAGGTTTTGTGATATAAGGGCTATAAAAAGGGGCATTAATGTTCTCTTTGAGAAACATCAAGGCCTAGCTAATTAGACTAGCTTTCTTTAGATTTATTGATGAGATGGTGGGCTAGACTAACTTGTCAGATGTGGGCGGTTAGGCCAACCATTTAAATATCGGTTATATCGATTGAGTCGGCTGATCAGGCCTACTCAATGTTTGTCGGATGCACCAATAGAGTTGATCGATTAGGCCTACTCTTTGCTTGTCAGATGGATCATGATAGAAAAAGTAGGGAGGAAGAAGAGATCACTTCATTGATAATATTTGCGAAGAGTCTCTATATTCCAAGATCGGGCCATTCGATAGCCATCCAGGCTTTCAATCCGGTAAGTTTCGGGTTGTATCACTTCGGTGATCCGATAAGGGCCTTCTTAATTAGGGGCAAGTTTGCCTTGATCCGTAGGTCAAGATATTTTCACCTTTTGCAGTACTGGGTCTCCAGGTCAGAATGTTCTAGCCTTGACTCGCGAGTTGTAATATCGGGTGACTCTTTGTTGGCATACTGCCATTCGTAGTTGTGCTTGGAGTATTGTATCTTCTAGTAGATCTAGATTGGCTCTTCTTTGGCTTGAATTATCCAGCTCTTTGAAGCGGTCATTTCTTCCGGATCGAAGGATGATATCCATCGGTATCATAGCTTCGGTTCTGTAAGTTAAGCTGAATGGTTACTCTCCTATTTTAAATCGGGGAGTCATTCGATATGCCTAGAGAACTGAATTAAACTCATCGACCCAGAGTTCTTTTGCTTCATTTAGTTGAGTCTTCGAGCCATGAAGAATTGTCTAATTGGTGACTTCAGTTTCACCGTTGGCTAGAGGATGTCTGATAGAAGTTAACTGGTGGAGAATATGAGCATAGAAGTCATTGAACTTTTGGTTGTCAACTTGTCTTCCATCGTCAGTGTAGTTGATGCAAATTATCAACTTGCTGTTTGTTTCTTTCTCCATAACCATGCTGGCGAGCCAGTCTGGATAATGGACTTTCCTTATAAACCCTGCAGGTCGTCATCGGAGGAACTATGACATTGCTCATTCGAGGATTTTTCGGAGCGCCGTCATCTCCGCAGTATGGTTTGCAGTGTAACATGTCGACCATGCCGTCGGTAGGTCATTAATTGGAGAACTCTGCACCATCAGTAATCTACCTTGGGGTAGTCATTTCAGCTAAGCAATCTTGATTATGGATGAACTTTTCTAAGTATCTACATTTAATCAATCCTTTGATCTCATCCTTCAGCTGGATGCATTCTTCAGTAGTGTGCCCATAGTCTCTGTGGAACGGACAATATTTGGCCTTATTGCATGAGGTTGGAGGTGCTCGCATCGGTTAAGGCCTTTGAAGAAAACTCTCTTTTTCAATCTCCATTAATATCTTCTCTCTTGGGAGAGATAAAGGAGTGAAGTGTCATACTTGCTGACTTGAGCCTTGCCGATCAGATTCTTCAGCTTCGGGCTTCGTCGATGGGCTGGCTTGTCGTTGACATTGATAGGCAGTGATTCATTGCCTTCTAGATTTTTCTTCTTTGGAGCCGGCTTTCCCTCCACTTGGCTCCAACTTGCAGCTTGTTCTTCAGCTTATGCATACTTTTGTGTGCGTGCTAATAGTTTGAAGTAATTGATGGAAAACATCTTGTCCAAAGGAAAGATAAATCTGGACTACTGGAGCCCTTTTTTCATTGCTGACATAGCGACGCGCTCGTTGAGATTGGGGATTTCTAGCATGATAGAATTAAGCAGGCCACATAGTTTCTCAGTATTTTGCCCTCCTGTTGCTAGATGAAGAACATGCTGTCCGAATTTCGCAGCATCTTTCGACTAGTCCTGAAATGAGCCATAAATAATTTTTCTAACTGTTCAAAAGAGTGGATGGTACCTGGTCAAAGACTTGAATACCATACCATGGTGGCTTTCTTGAGTGTGGCTGGAAATACAAGACAATGAAGGGCATCAGTCATCCCCTAGATCATCATATGGACCTTGAAACTATCCAAGTGATCGAATGGGTTGGCCATTCCATCATAAAGTTCCAATTGAGAAATCTTGAAATGAGATAGAATTTTCTCTTCTATGATTCTCTTGGAAAAAGGTGGCCGCGCATCATAAGCAATCATCTTGTCCTCATTTTTTCTTTGATTATCGAGTTTAGCAATTTGTAATTTCAATTTGCTGAACTTCCTCTCAAAATGATCCAATCTTCGGCTATCTTGGCTTCTCTAGGAGCTTCTTGGAGTAGATTCATTGGAAAAAATAGAAAAAGATCTGGGATGTTTTCCTCTTCTATAGCCTTCTCTATGATCACGAAGTCTAGAATCCCATCATGTAGGGGAACGTTTGCTTGATGAGTGACGATGACAGGAATGGTGGCTTGGATCTGGGCACCGAACTTTTTGTATGGGGGAACGTCGACTGCATTTGGAAGCGATGGGGTGTTGTTGTCCGCTAACCACCACTTCTTGAAGGTTTTTGAAAACAGCAGTCAAGATCTCTGATAACTATGTTATACATATATATAAGTATTTATTTAATAATTAAATTATATATATTCATTTAAAGTTGATATTTTTATATATGATTTGTAGGAAAGGAGAGTGATAATATGAAGAGCTCGATTTATGGGTTCAAATGAAACAAGTTTGAAATGAATCGAGCTTCAAATGAACCCAAAATTAATTTTTGAAGGATTAATAAAGAAATTGTATGAAATTTAAAGCAACCGGTCCACCATGGACCGGTCGCTCGGTCTACAGCTCGCCTGGTGTTCCACAAAAAGCCATTACCGTGATCCATGAAATAGAGCCATCGATCGTGAAGTTCGGTTTGAGCTGAAACTTGCCAGAGTTGTTGCCCTATCACTACCCAAGCCTCCGGCACCTCCATCATCGGCTGAGAAGCCTCCAATGGCCAGAAAAATGGTCGGGAAGCTATTGATTTCTTTACTGCTGTTCCTTGGTTCCTGTTGTCATCCAGATCGTCATGGTCTGCAGCTCTGATGTGTCGGGTTCCCTTCGGATCCTTGGCTCCCATCTCGTGGTCGGTCGGCAAGCTTGCTAGGGGGTCTTGCAAGATAGAGGAAAATCTTGGATCGGAGATTTCGATGAAGGCACTTCGATGATCAAGTCAGTCGGACAATCGAGGAGAATAGATACCTCTGAGGCAGAAAGCTTGGGGGACTCTCCGCTTCTAGAGGGTGATAAAAGAGAAGATAAAAAATGGAAAGAGTCTTTGTTGCTCTTCTTAGCTTTGTTTTACTTCTTATCTCTACTTACCATTTTCTGCGGGTCTTGTATAGATAGGAGGCTTTTCAGGGGATTCCAGGCTCTCTCCTTCGGAGGAGGCTTTCCATTGCCCGCTGCTGCCTCTCTGTCAAGCTGGTTCTATGCTTGAGCCTCTAGCCATAGTGGGATGTTGCCACTTTGGAGGAGGCTGTCCGGGTGCTGCAGGGTATAGGGCCATAGGGGATGCCCTTCTTTGGGAGGCCCAGGCATTCTGTCATGGAAGCTGCAGTCTTCTAGTCATGCAGTTATCGACGTGTCGACATACTACAAGACTGAGAGACTGACGTTGTCCAGATTGTATAGGTCATGCACACGATGTGCCGTACGGGGAGCGCATGCCCCCATGGCAGGGTATGCACCACCTCTCGGAGGCGTAGGGTGGTCAGGTACTCCACTGTCTTTGTTTTGAATTCTGGCTTCCCTCCTCTTTACATCTTTGGAGGGAAACCACGCTCCTAGTAGGAGGGTCTGCTTTGGGAAGATGGACTCGACCTCGATCGAGAGCTGACCTCAGATAGGGGGCCCGTTCAATGAGCCTTACCTCGTTTGGGAGCTAACCTCGGAAGGGCAGTCCTTTCTGGAGAGGCGGACTTGATCTCGACCGGGAGCGGACGTCAGATGGGGGGCTCGCCCAATGAGCCCTGCCTCATTTGGGAGCTGACCTCAGAAGGGCGATCCCATTGGCTTTTCATCATGTGGCCTTGCCCAGGTGGTGGGCTCCATCACAGTCGTGGCCGTCCGCAGGCTCCATGTCAACAGATGTCGCCATACTAGTCCACGTCAGTGGATGTCGCCATATCAGTTGCCCCCCACTTTCGAGCCTGAAGAACGAAGCATCCGCTCGAGGTGAAGGGAGTAATGATTGCGATGGCATGGAGGGGGAGCGCCCCTTTTATTTTTGATTCTGGATGCACCGACATTCAGGTGGTCGTGCTTCCGTGCCATCCGAGCATAGCCATGTCTTCTCTCCCTAAAGATGGTTATTAACACTACGTCGGCTTTAAGGGAACTGCTCCGAGTTCGAAGCGTTGCTTCGATACGTGGCATCTCTCGTTTGGCTTGGCACGAGACATGGCACACGGCTTCTATGGGCATAGAGTGACAGGGCTCCAAGCCATTAAATAAGATTCATCTTCTCGGTCTCTAGAGGTTCTTCAGGTGGTGGAAGAACGAGACTTTCACTCTAGAGCCACTTTTCTCCTTTCTCTTGGGTGAAGTCCTGAGAAGCTAAACTCCCTTCCTTCTGTCTTCTTCATATTATGGTGATGAAGTTTAGCCTCGAAGACCTTCGGGAGATGTCCCGGAAGAGGGCCACTGCCAAGGTTCCTGAGGGGGAGCCTAGTGCGAAGGTCCGGGAGGGCGACAATGACTCCTTTTGGGCCAAAGAGGTGGCCCATTTGGAGAGTAGGGTACAGGTCCTCCAGGCTCAATTGGAGGAGGACAAGGCTTGGACCACGACAGCGGTTGAGAGGGCAATGGTAGCTATCGTGTGGACGAAGATGGCCAAGAAGGAGGCGGCGGAGGCCATCCCCAAGTTCATGGCATCCCAGGCTTTTAGGGATGAAGTTGCTCAGACTGTCCTGGACTCTTACCACCGCAGATTTCGGGAGCACAAGAGCAAGGCCTTTTGCTTCTACGATTTGAAGGGTCTTGATAACATCAGTGATGCAGGACAGTGATTGGACTAGATCGCTGGCGAGCATGAAAGTCACCAGAGATTAGGATTTGCAAAGAAGGAGGAAAGAAGAGGGTGCAGGGTTAAGAAAAATACTGGGATTCACATAGATTCTCCAAGAAAAACAAGCACATAGCAAAGGGGCTCACACATATGCCCTAGAAGAACAAGCACATAGCAAAGGGGCTCACATAGATGCCCTGGGCTCACACAGATGCCCAAAATCAGGGATCACACAGAAATCCTGGGAAGATGGAGAAGGGATCATACAGATACCCTAGGATCACACAGATCCTTCACACAGAATAATAAAAATTTTATTCATCCATCCTCCCCATTACAAAAGGCTGAGGGTGGTATTTATAGATTTTCCAACCCTCATTTGAATTTAAATACAAGATAAAAAGATAAGAACGAATCAAATTCAAATATAAGATAGGATAAGATAAGCCTATCCATATATCAATCCTAACCAACCAAATCCTAATTTAAATTTTAAACAAAAGATAAATCCTAAATAAATTTATTCCAAAAATGGTTCAAGATCTGTGCCACTCCAAGAATTATGCTTGCTCCAAGATCCGTGCTTGAGATGTCCCCATCATTCTCCTACGGTGGGGAAAAAAAACTTGACTCTATCGAGTTTGGGTCAGGTTCCAGCTTCAGCTTGACTTCAGCTCCGGGAACTCCAAACTTTTAGCTTGACATAACCATGATTTTTTTTAATCAACTTTGCTTTGAAAATGGTGCAGCTTTGACATCGATGTGCTTTGAAATCTGTGGTGCTTTAAAGAGCGTGCAGTTCTGAAATCTGTGCTGAGTTGAAGTCGGCAAGAGGGAGGCCCAGAGATGCTTTCACGTTCGTGCAAAGCATCTCCTGGTGCTTTGACAGCCGTGCAGAACGGGGGGCTCGCGGGGAGGCCGGCGTCGGCGAGGGGCGGAAGGGATCCGACAGGGCGGCGACGGCCATGGCAGCAGGGAGGAGAAACGGACGGCCGGGGTTCCGAATGGAGGAGAGGAGGCTGACGGTGGTTCGGGTCACAAGCGGAAGAGAGCGGGTGGTTTGCTGGAACGGATCGGGCGGATCTGGGAGATATGTGCGGTGGTCGGGCAGCAGAGATAATGGACGACGAGCTCCTCGATGGTGGGGTGGAATCGGAAACCCGGCGATAGGTTGAGCTCAGCCTCGGCAGGGAGAGGAGGGCACGGTTCCCTCGGCTCGTTCTCTCCAGCGGGTGTCGGCGGGGGATGTTGGGGTCGTGGTTAAGTAGGGTGGCAAAATAGGAGGTCCAGGAGCGGGCAACAGCAGCACCGCCGATTACATACTCGAGGAGGATGTTGCCTGCTGCAATGAATGCCATGAAGTCACCGAGCTCCACACGGAGGTATGCAGAAGAACCACCTGCAACGGGGATCTCAACAGCGAACTCAGTGTAGCAGAAGATGGAGAGCATGGCGGAGACACCAGAGATGACGTAAGAGAGGACGACGGCGGGGCCGACGTCTTGATTGACCTCCTGGCCGGTGAGCACAAAGATTCCGGCATCGATGACGGCGCCGATGCCGAACTAGATGAGATCCCACCAGGAGAGGTTCCTATTCATGTCGTGCCCGCTCCTCGCTCGCACCTCGTGCAGCTCCGTATGGTCCATCGACCGGGTCATCACCCGGTCTCGGAGCTGGGTCCCGGTCTGCCAGAGCGCCTGCCGATAACTGGCCCAGCTCTCGAACGACTCCTCCGGAAAGAAATCCTCCTTGGTGCATGAGCACCCTCTTCTCTTCACCACCCCGCCACCGCCGCAGCCGTCGACTCCCATTTTTTTCTCTGGAGAAGGATCGGCTAGAATGGAAGAGAGAAAACAAGGGTTGTAAAAAGGTAGAAGCACGCAAGAGTAATGATAGAGAATTAGGGAAGGCGGCAACAGAGCGGACGGAAGAGGAGGTCAATCAAAATTTCTATCGTTCCTCTCCTATTACAAAAGGGTGAGGATGGATGAATAAAATTTCTATTGTTCTGTGTCAAGAATCTGTGTGATCCTAGGATATTTGTATGATCCCTTCTCCATCTTCCCAGGGTTTTGTGTGATCCCTGATTTTGGGCATCTGTGTGAGCCCAGGGCATCTATGTGAGCCCCTTTGCTATGTGCTTGTTCTTCTAGGGCATCTGTGTGAGCCCCTCTGCTATGTGCTTGTTCTTCTTGGAGAATCTATGTGAACCCCAGTATTTTTTCTTAACTCTGCACCCTCTTCTTTCCTCCTTCTTTGCAAATCCTAATCTCTGGTGACTTTCATGCTCGCCAGCAATCCAGTCCAATCCCTGTCCCGCATCAAGAATGATGGGGACATGTCAAGCACGGATCTTGGAGCAAGCATAATTCATGGAGTGGCACAGATCTTGAAGCATTTTTGGAATAAATTTATTTAGGATTTATCTTTTGAATTAGGATTTGGTTGGTTTGGATTGATATATTGATAGGCTTATATTATCCTATCTTATATTTGAATTTGATTCGTTCTTATCTTTTTATCTTGTATTCAAATTCAAATAAGGGTTGGAAAATCTATAAATACTACCCTAGGCCTTTTGTAATAGGAGGGAGGATGGATGAATAAAATTTCTATTATTCTGTATGAAGGATCTGTGTGATCCTAGGATATCTGTATGATCCCTTCTCCATCTTCCCAGGGTTTCTGTGTGATCCCTGATTTTGGGCATCTGTGTGAGCCCAGGGCATCTATGTGAGCCCCTTTGCTATGTGCTTGTTCTTCTAGGGCATCTGTGTAAGCCCCTTTGCTCTGTGCTTGTTCTTCTTGGGGAATCTATGTGAACCCCAGTATTTTTCTTAACCCTGCACCCTCTTCTTTCCTCCTTCTTTGCAAATCCTAATCTCTGGTGACTTTCATGCTCGCCAGCGATCCTGGTGCGGGCACCAGACTCAGAAGAAGACTTCAGGGCTCCATCTGGATCTCTGATTGACCTTGCCCGAAGAATTAGGGTTTTCTGGTTTTGTAATAAGGGTTAACTTGGTCAACTCAATTTTAGTCTTGAGTCTGTATTTCCCTGCAATTTAAATTTTGTTGAGTCATGTTGACTCAGTACAAGTCCTAGTAGTGGTCTAGGTCTTCTCCAGGTTGGTGCCACTTTTTTTTCAGTCAAGTCAAGGTCCAGGGTGCCACATTTTTTCTCTCAGGCCCAAGCAAGTGGGCGCCACACTCCCAGCCACACGCCAGAGTCCAGGAGGCGCCACATCTCCATCCAGTGTCTTTGGTCCCTATACCACAAGAAGTAAGTTCCTTTTTTTTCTTGCACCACTTGGGAGAGAAATCCATCAAGATACCTCAATCCAAGGAGGAGCCAATTTCTTTCCAGATAAACCCAAGCCAGGATGGCAATAATTTTTCTTGAAGAGAGAATCAAGGAGGTGCCCCACAATGTTCCATAAAAATCTAAGTTATAAAAGGGAAGAGAGCATGTCTTGGGGAGGAATTCAAGGAGGTTCCCAAAAGTTTTCAAAAGTGCCAAAGCCATGAAAGGAAGAAGCCTAAACTTGTGGAGCAAGACTAGGAGGTGTCCAAATGAGCCAAACCATGAAGGAAAAATTCTTGATTCATGGAGAGATACTAGGAGACACCACCATAACCTACCATTTGGAGCTGATTTTCAAGTTTTCTTGGAGTTTTTGGGCTGTCCACTCATGGAAGGAGTCTTGGGAAGAGAATTTGATGCCTAAAGTGTGGGTTAGTCCTATTAGTCCCACATGGGAAATGTATAAAATTTTATTTCTTTGTTATGTCTATATATTCAACTCTATGTAACTCTTGAATTTAATGATGAATGAAATCAATTTCTGTGTGAGCAACTTTGTGTTTCTCTCTTCCGCACTTGTGTTCAGGTGTTGAGCTCCGTGAGGGAGTAAATCCGGGTTCCCTAGGAACCTTGAGGAGGTGTGAGATCACCAACCCCAAAACCCTACCAAAATCCTAGGTTAGCCACTTCAATTCCAAACCCTAGCCGCCCATCATCTTCTTCATTCCACCAATCATCCAAACCCTAATCTACCTCATCATCTCACAGCCCCTCTCTTCCAAGTAGAGGCCGACCACCAACAACCAGGTCTAGATCGGCTACTTCGAATACAGAACAAATCCCAGAGGAAGTCAGATCAGCATCCAGGAGAATCAGGATTTCAGCAACATCAATTTTTTTCAAGTTCTTCTTATATGGTAAATCCTTTCTTTGAGTATCTGGTTCCTTAACTTGTTCTTCTTCTTTCCTAGATCCTGAGTTCAGAAGAAGCCAACTCTACCAAAGGCCAGTATTGAAGGATCCATTGCGAAGATATCCGAATCCGAGGATCCGACAATCTGCTCGAGAGAGTCCTTCCACCAAACTCTGTGAAGATCACTGCCTGGTACATAACCCTTCCCTTCTCTTTACTTCTGTCCTGTTGAAAGTTCAGAGCAAAACCCTAGGTCTGGGAGTTTCTCAACCCCCAGCGATCCTTTACTTTTGAACTACTCTGATAATCTAGTTTCTTTGAATTGTGCTTTCAATTATTATATAGTTTCTTTCAATTTAGTTTAACTTTCATTTGAGTCAAAGCCGACTTCTGAAAATATAAAAAAAAAAATACATTAATTTTAATTTGCTTCCGCATTCCACATATTCATTATGCATCATTTTTAGTATCAGAGTTTTCGTTCTGCATCAGATCCAGTCCAATCACTGTCCCGCATTAAGTGGTATCAGAGCTAGAGGATTAGGATCTTGCTTTTTTTTTTTTCCTCCCGACTCCAAATCCTTTCTCGTGTCCAGATCTTCCAGTGCAAGACTTCTCAAACCTCGATCAGCTGCCGAGGCCCATCAATGGCCTGCACCCGAGCCCCTCTCCCCTGCTGCCAATGCCCATGAAGCACACCTCCACCGACATCGATCCAGAAGTTCACACCCGAGTCCCTCAGCCTCCGTCGCGTGAAGCCTCCCCATCCCCAGCTGCCCGTGAGGCCCTGTTCCTGCTCACCATCAGCAACCGACACCCCATGCCCCTCCTCACCATCCCTGCTCCCAAAACCCAAAACCATTAGATAGCGAGTGAGGCATCGGGCGATCGAACCATGGACGCGGTTCTAATGGCGGCCGACGGTGGCACAGGTTTGGTAGGTTACGTGGACTCGGTGGACCCCTTGCCCTGCTCTCGCGGCGGCGAGTCCTGGGATGAACCCTTCCCAACCTCTGCTGTGGCCTCCCTCCTTCGTCTCATGTGTAGCTATGGCGGGCGAATCATTCCGTGCCCCACCGACAAGTCCCTCTGCTACCTCGGTGGCGAGACCCGGATCGTCATCGTTGACCGCCATGCTGCCCTCGCCAACCCTGACCTCGACCGCGTGGCCGGCCACGACATCCCATCCACCCCTCCCGCCCAACCGGAGTGCCACAGCAGCTCCCTCCCACCGGATCTATCCCAGACCCGATCGGCACCTCCTGTCGGATTTCCTGCAGTCGTAACTCCCACGACTGCCACATCCAAAGCCACCAACACCAATCAGAGAGCCTCATCACCGTCTTCGCCATCCAGATAAACACCCAGGTTGAGCTTCTTCGGATGCATGCCCAGACCGAGCTTTGAATGGTCACTATTCTGCTTCTTTCTTTTTGTGTTGCCCGGTGTGGGTCAGACGGTAGATTGTGGGATTTGCTTGGGGTTCCCGGTTGATATCTTCGGACTATAAGCTGGGTGATGGAATTATTTGTCGCTGGGTGTTGGGCTTCATGAGCTCCCAGGTTTGAATGCCGGGCTTCAGGAGTCTCCGGGCTTGAAGTGCTGGGCTTCTTGGAGTTTCTGGGCTTGAAGTGCCAGTTTTCTTTGAGTTTCTGGGCTTGAGGTACTGGGCTTCTTGGAGTTTTCGGGCTTGAGTGCAGGGCGCTATGGCTCCCAGTAGGGTGCTACTTCCTGACTTTGGTGCGGGGCACTGTGGCTCCCGACTTTGATGCGGGGTGCTATGGCTCCTGGCTTTGACGTGGGGTGCTTGTAGCTTTCGGCAGGGTGATACTTTCTGACTTTGGTGCGGGGCACTGTGGCTCTTGGCTTTGATGCGGGGCACTGGTGGCTCCTGGCAGGGTGATACTTCCCGACTTTGGTGCGGGTTGCTGTGGCTCCCGACTTTGATGCGGGGTGCTTGTGGCTCACTGTGGGGTGATACTTCCCGACTTTGGTGCGGGGCACTGTGGCTCATGGCTTTAAATAGGGCAAATGAGTTCCTGTATAGGTGAAAAACAAGATTACACCAAAAAGGAACTTGAATTTATTATGAAAGAACCTTATATTATTTGTGGTACATCCTCAAGTTGCTGGCATTTCAAGTTCACGTGAAGCAGGTGCCATCGAGCCCAGCGAGGTAGTAGGCCCCGTCCAGTAGGGCTTTGATCACCTGGTAAGGACCTTCCCAATTCGGGGAGAGTTTCCTATATTCCCCGGTTGGGATGCTTCCGCCTGCCTGAGCATGAGGTCGCTTGGGTGGAACATCGTGGGCCGCACATGGGAGTTGCAATAGCACGCGAGTCACTACTGGTAGGCCACCATCCGGAGTCCGGCTTTGTCTCTTGTCTCATCCAACAAGTCTAAGTTGAGAAGGAGGCATGCCGGGTTCTCACATTCACTATATTGCTCTACCTGGAGTGTAGGCGGGCCAAGTTCCACTGGGATTATTGCCTCAGTCCTGAAGACGAGGTTGAAGGGCATCTTGCCAGTGGCCGTACGAGGGATGGTATGGTAGGCCCATAATATGCTGGGTAGCTCAACCACCCATCGGCCCTTGACTTCATGCAGTCTCGTGCGGAGCCCTTGCAGGATGGTACGGTTGGTCACTTTTGCTTCCCTATTTGTTTGAGGGTGAGCCACCGAAGTGAAGCGATGGTGGGTGCCAAGATCGGAGCAAAATTCTTTGAAGGCCCGATTGTCGAACTGCTTCCCATTATCAGTGATGATTGTGTGCGGGAGACCATATATGCAAATTATAGATTTCCAAAAGAAATACTGGACCTACATCTTGGTTATCTGCACCAAGGGCTCAGCCTCGACCCACTTGGTGAAGTAGTCGATGGCTACGATCAGAAACCTCCATTGGCCGGACATCGCAGGAAAAGGGCCTAGGATGTCCATTCTCCACTGGGCAAATGGCCACAGGGCAGATAGCTAGGAAATAGGGGTGGTCGGCTGCCACTAAATGCATGCGTGGTGTTGGCACTTGTCGCATTTCTTCATGAAATCAACCACATCCTCCTGCATGGTCTTCCAGAAGTATCCCTGCCGGATAGCCTTGTGGGCTAGGGCCCTGCCTCCCACATGATTGCCGTAGATACCTTCGTGCATCTCCTGGAGCACGTAAGTGGCATCTGAGGGCTTCAGGCACTTCAGCAGGGGGTAGGAGTAGGATCTCTGATAGAGCTGCCTATCTAGGATCACGTAGCATGTGACCTTCTTCTTGAGAAGTCCGGCCTCCTTTCAGTCCTCTGGCAAGGTGTCGGCGGTGATATATTTGATGTAGGGGTCCATCCAGCTAGCCTTATGGGAGACCTGCTGGACCTCGACCGCGGCCTCATAGCTAGGGGCCTCGAGATGTTCGATGAAGGTGCGCCCCAGCAAAGTCTCTGGCAAGGTGGCCAGCCTAGAGAGGATGTCAGCTTAGGCATTCTCTGCCCACAGGATATGGAAGATGCTAAAGTGCTGGAGGGTCGACGTATGAGAGCGCACCCGATCCAGGTACTTCACCATCATGGGATCCTATGCTTCATACTCACTGGAGACTTGGCCCGCTACTAGCTGTGAGTCTATGAAGACCTTCAGCCTTTTGACATCTAGTTTGTGGGACACCTTTAGCCCCACAAGGAGTGCTTCATACTCTGCCTGGTTGTTGGTCGCCTTAAAGAGGAGTCGCAGTGCGCATTCCACAATGACCCCATCAAGACTAGCAAGGATGAGACCAATTTCGCTTCCTCCTGTGTTGGACACGCTGTCTACATGGAGTATCCATGTTTCTTCCGCTAGGGTTGGGTCTGGCTCGAGCTCGAACGGTTGGTCTGCCTCCTCTGGACTTTCTTCGGTCCAAGTACATTCCACCATGAAGTCGGCTAGAACTTGGGCCTTCTGTGCCTGCCATGGGCAATATATGATGTTGAATTCGTTGAGCTTTAGCACCCACTTGGCCAAGCGCTCGAAAGTGTCAGGACAGCTCAGGATAGCCCTCAGGGGCTGATTGTGAGGACGGCAATGGGATGTGCTTAAAAATAAGGCAAGAGATGATGTGCAGATGTTATTAGTGCAAAAATAATTTTTTCTGGCCGGGTGTACCTGGTTTCGACATCGTGGAGTAGCTTGCTGGTGTAGTAGACTAGCCACTGAGAGCCATCCTGGTCAATACGGACCAGCACGGAGCTGACTGCCTTTGATGAGATCGCTAGGTATGGGAGGAGCTCCTCTCCGGGCTCTAGCCTAGATAGTAGTGGTGGTGAAGCGAGGAGCTTCTTCAGACCCTCAAACGCTTCTTGGCACTCTTCTGTCCAGGTAAAGTCGTTCATCTTTCGGAGAACCTTGAAGAATGGTTAGCAATGCTCCGCGAAGCATGAAATGAAGTGGCTCAAAGCCCCGATGCACCTAGTCAGATGCTGGACCTCCTTCTTGGAGGCGGGATGCCGCATCTCCTTAATCGCATGGATCTTCTTGGGGTTGGTCTTTTTCTCACTTTGGGTCACCATGAACCCTATGAACTTTCCCGCTGCCATGCCGAAGGCACACTTAGCGGGATTCAGTTTCATTTGATAGAGGCGGAGGTTATCGAAAGCCTCTACCAGGTCGATAATATGGTCCTGCTCCGGGCCGCTCATGACAAGCATGTCATCCATGTACACTTGCATGTTACGACCGATCTGGTCCATGAAGACCGTGCTAACCAAGCGCTGGTAGGTGGTCCCTGCATTCTTAACGCCAAAGGGCATCATCTTGTAACAATACATACCTCGGTCGATCATGAACAACATGCACTCCTCGTCTTCCGGATGCATGCAGATCTGATTGTATCCGAAGAACGCATCCATGAAGCTGAGGTACTTGTGACCCGAGGTCACATCCACCAGTTGATTGATCTTGGGGAAGGGAAAGCTATCCTTTGGGCAAGCCTTGTTGAGGTCGGTGTAGTCCACGCATATCTTTCACTTCCCAGAAGCTTTCTTAACCATCACCATATTAGCAAGCCAGTCAGGATATCATACCTCTCAGATGAAGCCTGTCGTGAGGAGTTTTTCAACCTCCTTGTTAATAGCCTTCTGTCGTTCTGGGGTGAAGCTCCTCTTCTTCTGCCTAACTAGATGATGGTTGGGGTCGATGTTCAGCCTGTGAGTTATCACCTCTAATGGGATACCGAGCATGTCAACGACAGTCCAAGCGAAGACATCTGCGTTGGCACGCAGGAAGTCGAGCAGACTGGATCTCTCTTCTTCAACCAGCAGGGCCCCAATCTGCACCATTTTCAAGGGATCGTCCCCCAAAGGAAAAGACAGTAGGGGTTCGATCGGCCTGCTCTTTGGTTTTGATTCTACCAGATCAGGCTGGTCTACGGTAGGGATGAGATCTGCTCCCCTTAGACCCAGGGCAGTCTACCAGCAGTACTGCACCGGTTATTGGGACCCCCTCATCTCTCGGTCTCCCATGGGGTCGGGAACCAAACCAAGAGGCATCTCGTGGAGAGGTGGAGACTAGCAGATTGAGTCTTGGGCATCCCAGGATGGCATTATAAGGTAAGGAAAGCTTTATAATAGTGAAAGTCACTAGCACGATGCTTTGCTGGGATGGTGTCCCAGCGATTATTAGGAGTGTAATTTCTCCCTCAACTCCGACTGAGTCTCTGATGAAGCCTACCAGGGGCATAAACACCGGTCTTATTTGGTCAGTGGATAAATTCATCCTTGCAAAGGCATCGTAAAAAAGTATGCCTGAGGAGCTTCCACTGTCTACCATGATTCTTTTTATAGGGTGCTTGGCTATCGTCATTTCGACGATGACAGTATCATTATTTGGGTTATCTATCCCAGTTGACCATTCTCCCTCACAGGAGAGAACATCATCACTCTCCTCTCTCCCCCTAGCCTTCTTCGGGGATTTTCCTGCCCCCCAAGATATCATCCCTACTGGCTTCTCGGTGGGATGGTTGTCGATGGTGAGGGGTCGAGGCCCCTCGGTCTGGGTTGCAAGTGGCACCTCCCTTTCCATATACTTACCAAGGTAGCCGCGCTTGTTAAGCTCTTCAATCTCCCTCTTCAAGTGGTGGCATTCCTTTGTGTCATGGCTGTAGTCCCAGTGGAAGTGGCAGTAGTGGGATTTGTCCTACCCAATCAATGGCTTCAGTGGTGGGGGTCAACGTAGAAAGCGCTCGCCCTCGATTTCCATCAGGATCTTCGTCCTAGGGGTGAGGAGAAGAGTAAAACTTTCTTCGTCGATGGGGTTGACCCTGGCCCCAGGCTCCGATCGTGCGACCCGCACCATCCTCTGGTTCAGGTAGCTGGGCATCTCTCTAATGGCTTGTCTTTTTGGGGGCCTCCCATCCAACTCCCTCCTGGTATGATCTGCTTTCTCGGCATGAATGTACTTGTATGCTCGGAGAAGAAACTTCAAGTACATCTTTGGGGGCTTCTTGTCGAGGGAGTAGGTGAAGCGGGAGATTCGTAGTCCCCTCTTCAGCGCTAGCATGGTGACAGACTCATCGAGGTTATAGATCTTTAGGGTGGCAATCTTGAACTGGGACACGTAGTCCTGGAGGAGTTCCTGGTCCTGCTGTCGGATCAAGAAGAGGCTATCAGTCTCACACAATGCCTTCCTGTAGGCATCGAAGTGCAACGCGAACTTTCC
This sequence comes from Areca catechu, assembly GCA_021397845.1. Classification (NCBI taxonomy): domain Eukaryota; kingdom Viridiplantae; phylum Streptophyta; class Magnoliopsida; order Arecales; family Arecaceae; genus Areca; species Areca catechu. Next base: position 154,014,011 of record CM038052.1, read on the forward strand.
CTCCAGCTGAAGGAAGGAGTCTATGCTTTTAAGTTCGAGCGTGGAGAACCAGACCCAAGCGGCCTTCCACAGAGTGACGGGAAAGGTGATACAGAGGAGAGCATCAGTGGCCCCCTGGATCCTCATAAGGGCTTTATAACTTTCCAAGTGGTCTAGGTGGTGCGGACACCAGAGGCACCAGAATAAGGCAAAGGCTTCTCAACCCTTTGTGGATCACTTAATGATATTTGAGTTCACTATAATAAAGCTTAGTCCAGCTGAGTTGAGTCCTGTATTAGTCAGCTCATGTTGAGCTAGTCCAGTCCAATTTAGTCAGCTCATGTTGAGCTAATTTTAATTTTTTGAGTCCTGTCCAAGCATTCTGAAGGCTCAAGACTACATCATACAAGTGAAGACCAAGTCTAACTAGATTGAAGACATGGAAGTATAGCCCAAGTCCAACCCAGCTTGAAGATTTGAAGACCTGATGCAGAACGAAAGCTCTGATACCAAAAATGATGCAGAACAAAGAACAAAGAAGCGTATGCGGAAGTAAAATTAAGATTAATTCTTTTTTTTTTTTTCAGAAATTGGCTTCGACTCAAAGTAAAGCTAAACTACGTTGAAGGAAACTAGGTAAGGATTGAAAGCACAGTTTAGAAGAAACTAAATTATCAGAGTAGTTCAGAAGTAACGGATCGCTGGGGGTTGAGAAACTCCCAGACCTAGGGTTTCGCTCTGAACTTTCAACAGAACAGAAATAGAGAGAAGAGATGGTTTACTAACCAGACAGTGATCTTCTCAGGATTTTGGTGGAAGAACTCTCTCGAGCAGATTGTGGGATCCTCGGAGTCGGCTATCTTCGCAATGGATCCTCCAATACTGGTTTCGTGGTTTGGTCGGCTTCTCCTGGACTCAAGATCTGGGAAAGAAGAGGAACAAGTGAAGGAATTCAGAAACTCAAGAAAAGATCTTACCAGGTTGAAGAACTTGAAAGCCGAAGTTGCTGGAATCGAATTCTCCTGGAGGCCGATCTGACTTCCTCTTAGAATTGTTGTAGATCCGCAGTATCTGGACTGGAGCTGGATGCTGGTGGTCGGCCTAGGGTTTAGGGTTTTGGAGATCTCTCACCTCCTAAAGGTTCCAGGGGAACCCGGATTTACTCCCTCACGGAGCTCAACACCTGGAAGCAAGTGCGGACAAGAGAAAACACAAGTTTGCTCAAGAAAAATTTCTTTCATTCATCTGATTGTTGTAAACTTACAAGAGGGGTTTAATTTATAAAGCTTTACAAGGGAGGAGGGTTTCACATCTTCCCATGTGGGACTAAAGGAGGGGATCTACAAATTAGGGCAAATCCTTCACATATGGTCGGCCAAAGTACCAAAAAAACTGGATTTGGGTTATAAAAGGCAGGTAGATGGCGCCACCTTGCTTGGATCTTCAAGAAAAATTTTCTTCCCTTCCATGGATCAACTCTTTTGGACTCCTCCTTTTCTTCCTCCCTAAGTCAAGGTCCTTCCCATCTTTGTTTTGGTTGTCTTTGGCAGGTAGTGGGCGCCCCCTTGAAATTCTCTTCTAAGAGAATTTCTTCCCTTCTTTGCTTTGGATTTCTTGGAAAAGTCTTGGCCGCGCCCCCCTTGATTTGTGGTCTCTTGGTGGACTTCTCTTTATCTGGCGCATGAGAGAAGGAGGTTGCCATCTGTGGAGTGGGGACCAAAAGCTGCTGGATGTGGATATGGCGCCCCCTGGACTGGGAGTGTGGCTGGGAGTGTGGTGTCCACTTGCCTGGTCTTGGAAGAAAGTGTAACATCCCAGGTTGAAACCCTAGTCCACTACTGAGTCAACATGACTCAACAAAATAAAATGCAGGTAATGTAGACTCAAGCTAAATTAAGTTGATCTAGTCAACTCTTATTAAAAACCAAAAACCCTAATTCTTCGGGCAAGGTTAATCAGAGATCTAGATGGAGCTCTGAAGTCTTCTTCTGAGTCTGGTGCCCGCACCAATTCTCCTAGGGTGGGAGGAACTCGACCCTGTCGAGTATGGATCAAGTTGGCTCTGGTATCTCTTCAAGAGGTCTGGGTCCAGCTCTTGTAACTCTTCTCGGGAGATCCAAGAGTCATCAGAATCTGGCCTTCCTAGCCAGCGGACCAGGTATCTTTGGTATCCTCGATTACGAGTAGAGATAACCTGATCATCCAGGATCTTTTCAATCTGCTCTTTCCTCACAGGCCAATTTGTTGGTGGACACACAGGGTCAGGTTCACTCTCAAGAGCAGGATTAGGTTCAAAAGCCTCACTGGAAATCACAGCTGGCTCCCTATACTCTACTAGGTCTGTAATGTTGAAAGTGGAGCTAATGCCTAGTTCTGGAGGCAACTCGAGCACATAGGCATTGGATCCTACTCTCTTTACCACTCTAAATGGTCCAGCTCCCCTAGCATGTAACTTTCTAACGGTTCCAGGAGGAAACCGTTCAGGCCTTAACCTAATCATTACATAGTCTCCTTCGTCAAAAGTTTTGACTCGCCTTTGAGAATCAGCCAATTTCTTATAAGTTTCGTTACTTAAATTTATTTTGGCTTGAATTTCTTTATGCAAGTCTTTTATATGTTGTGCAAAAACTTCGGCAGACTCAGAGACCCGTGTGTGGACTGGTAAAGGAGCTAGGTCAAGAGGTGTGTGGGGTTTGTAACCATGCACAATTTCAAATGGACTCTTACCCGTAGACCTATTGACCGAGTCATTATATGCAAATTTAGCCCTGGGTAAATACAAATCCCAATTCCTGGTATTCTCACTCAATCAAAATCTAAGACAATGTCCTAAACTCGCCTGACGATGCATTCCTAAAGAATGGACTTTTATTCAAAGGAACCCTAGGTCTAAACCTAACAAACTATGACTCTCTAGGTTTGACCTTGGGTCGGAGGATGGCATGCAGAGCATGAAAACTTATCATGGGTGCCTAGTAGGTGCCATAAGGTCTTCCAGAAGTAGGTGGCAAACCTAATAGGTTCTGACACGTGGTTCACTCTAAAGACTTCGACAAAGTATACTTGGATGGTGTAAGAAGCATTGGAAGTCCTAGAGAAAGGGAGAAAATATGAGGCGGAGTCACGAATTACCTGCTGACTAAAGGTGGTGACCTGAAGGTTTGAATGGTGATCTATGAGTGTCAACTGGTCATCCTTTCGAAAGGAAAAGTTTGCTACTCCCAGGAATGGATCAAGAGATGGTTCGGGAAGCAGCCTAGGACATGTGATTGCAACAGTTAAAGTTTGTTCTCTAAGCAAATAATGATCCATTTTCTCAAGAACTAGATTGAAGAATGATTCATGGAAGGGCCTATGGATGATGACCTCAAGACTTGAAATTTGACCTATGGGTGTGGAAAGGTATACTCTATAGAAGGGTAGGTCAGTCATGCAAAGGAAGGGGTCTGGGGCCATAAGGAGGACTTCTACAGGACTGGGTGAACCAATCCGCTCAAGACAAGGATGTTCAACTGAGATTACGGGAGAGACCTTAGTGGCTGGGCATGGGACAAGGTCCAATTGTAAAAGGCTTGATTCAGTCATCCTAAGGAGAGGATCTACCATAGGGTGGGCAAACTTAAACAGTTCAGTGCAAAGATCTTCAATTGGTACTTGGAGAATGACTGTCATTAGAGGGTACGAACTAATAGCTCGGGCTAACACTATGAGTTCTTCCTGGGGGTATTTGACTAAAGGAACCCGGTTCTCACAAATCTCTTGAATTTCTGAACTAGGTCCTATCAGTTGGTTGCTTTCCAAGGTCTCCTCAGGTAAGGAACCAATAGTATCAATGTCACATTCTTCAAGTTCTTCCCCTCATATTCATCAACTAGACTCAAGCCAGCATCATATACTTCCTCGATGCCATCTTCAATGGGTTTCGGGACAGTGGTAATCGGGTCAACTGATTCTAGGCTTGTCATACCTAACCGTTCTTCCTCATTGGTAGGCTTGGGTTCTCCCTCGTTAATGTCATCCTTAGGATTCTTACCACTTAGCTATGCACAAGCCAGTCCTATGCATGGGCACTGACTAGATTTATGGCCTCTTTCTCCACAAAACAAACATTCTTGCGATATAGGAACCTGGGTCACACTGGGTTTCAAGCTAGTAGAGACCTTACTTGGGCATGGGTGTGGATCTAAATGGTTTGATCTAGAAGACTTGGGTTGTTGAGTGACTGGTCTAGAATATTGTAAGGACCTCTCATAGACACAATCCACACTATAGATATCATGGTTAGGCTTCCTAAGGTTATGCTCGGGATCACGGTATAAGGTCCTCCTAGGCTCCTGGCATGGATGAGGTTGGGGCCTATTAAATTTTGGATCAGGGATCCAATTTTGATGTCTACGTTTCTCAAGTACTTGGACTCGATCCCTAAATTGGGAAAAACCCTCATTCATGTCCTGACTCAATTTGGTCATACTTTCGGTAAGATTTCTAACCATGGCCTCTAAATCTGGTTGGGTTTGACTAGGTTGGTAGGGTACTCCATTCCGGGTAGACATGATGATGCAAGCAAGCACACAGAATGTGACTAGACTAAAGCGACTACTGGCTAACTAAACCTAAAGCCCAAACTAGATGCCCAATCAGAGTGGCAAGCTAGCCTGTAGTAATTCAGGACTCAGCCAGCAGGTGTAAGGGGAGTGTTAGGTCCCTGAATGCCAATCCTAGACACCAATCAGAGATTGGCCAGGTAGGCGGACCAGCACACAAGCCCTTCGGGATGGAATCCCTGAACCACCGTTCTAGACACTGAGTACAAAGCACACACAGAGTAACCAGACAAACTGACTCAACACTAGCCTTGACCCGACTTGTTGATGTCCCTAGCCCACTAGGGAAAATTAGGTCTAATCAATTTTAGATTAAAGGTTTGGGTTCGAATGAAGGGGTGGTGGTTTTGGGCTAAGGAGAGGTTATCAACTCCTCCCCTTATCTTAGATGCTCAAATGCCCTTAAGTTGAATTAAGAGATGAACACTCAAAAATAAATGAATTGTAGAACACAAAAATAGAGTTACAGTAATTTAATTCTCAGAAATTGCACGGAAACCAATAAATTATAAGAAGATTATACAAATTATTTTCAATTATACTGGTTTCAGCAAAATAAAAATCACTGAATTTGGAGTTACCTGCAGTGAGAAATAATTCTTGCAATAGGGCAATTATGGACTGAAAACAGAGCACTTCCCCGTTTACAATTTCTGCTACGAAGTTGTAACCCAACGGATCCCCTACACGCCCTAGGAACACCCCGTGGAATGGGAAGAGGAGGTTTGCACCTCGCTTCGTTCCTAGGACCGGACGTCCTGGGGAGTCTACTTCGAGCAGACAAAGTAAAAAGAGAGGGACTCAAACAGGCAATCAAATAGAAATCCTAGACATGGCTCTGATATCAAAAATGATGCAGAACAAAGAACAAAGAAGCGTATGCGGAAGTAAAATTAAGATTAATTCTTCTTTTTTTTTTATTTTTCAGAAATTGGCTTCGACTCAAAGTAAAGCTAAACTACGTTGAAGGAAACTAGGTAAGGATTGAAAGCACAGTTTAGAAGAAACTAAATTATCAGAGTAGTTCAGAAGTAACGGATCGCTGGGGGTTGAGAAACTCCCAGACCTAGGGTTTCGCTCTAAACTTTCAACAGAACAGAAATAGAGAGAAGAGATGGTTTACTAACCAGACAGTGATCTTCTCAGGATTTTGGTGGAAGAACTCTCTCGAGCAGATTGTGGGATCCTCGGAGTCGGCTATCTTCGCAATGGATCCTCCAATACTGGTTTCGTGGTTTGGTCGGCTTCTCCTGGACTCAAGATCTGGGAAAGAAGAGGAACAAGTGAAGGAATTCAGAAACTCAAGAAAAGATCTTACCAGGTTGAAGAACTTGAAAGCCGAAGTTGCTGGAATCGAATTCTCCTGGAGGCCGATCTGACTTCCTCTTAGAATTGTTGTAGATCCGCAGTATCTGGACTGGAGCTGGATGCTGGTGGTCGGCCTAGGGTTTAGGGTTTTGGAGATCTCTCACCTCCTCAAGGTTCCAGGGGAACCCGGATTTACTCCCTCACGGAGCTCAACACCTGGAAGCAAGTGCGGACAAGAGAAAACACAAGTTTGCTCAAGAAAAATTTCTTTCATTCATCTGATTGTTGTAAACTTACAAGAGGGGTTTAATTTATAAAGCTTTACAAGGGAGGAGGGTTTCACATCTTCCCATGTGGGACTAAAGGAGGGGATCTACAAATTAGGGCAAATCCTTCACATATGGTCGGCCAAAGTACCAAAAAAACTGGATTTGGGTTATAAAAGGCAGGTAGATGGCGCCACCTTGCTTGGATCTTCAAGAAAAATTTTCTTCCCTTCCATGGATCAACTCTTTTGGACTCCTCCTTTTCTTCCTCCCTAAGTCAAGGTCCTTCCCATCTTTGTTTTGGTTGTCTTTGGCAGGTAGTGGGCGCCCCCTTGAAATTCTCTTCTAAGAGAATTTCTTCCCTTCTTTGCTTTGGATTTCTTGGAAAAGTCTTGGCCGCGCCCCCCTTGATTTGTGGTCTCTTGGTGGACTTCTCTTTATCTGGCGCATGAGAGAAGGAGGTTGCCATCTGTGGAGTGGGGACCAAAAGCTACTGGATGTGGATATGGCGCCCCCTGGACTGGGAGTGTGGCTGGGAGTGTGGTGTCCACTTGCCTGGTCTTGGAAGAAAGTGTAACATCCCAGGTTGAAACCCTAGTCCACTACTGAGTCAACATGACTCAACAAAATAAAATGCAGGTAATGTAGACTCAAGCTAAATTAAGTTGATCTAGTCAACTCTTATTAAAAACCAAAAATCCTAATTCTTCGGGCAAGGTTAATCAGAGATCCAGATGGAGCTCTGAATTCTTCTTCTGAGTCTAGTGCCCGCACCAAGACCCCAGGAGAAAAATCAGAAATCCTGATTCCTTGTAGATGCCCTCCAAATGCCCAGACTCCCTTCCAGATGCCAAAGTATATTCATAGATCAGGGCATCCATGATTCCAGAGGTCCATCTGTATCCTAGCCCAAAGAAATCAAGCCTAGGCGCCAAGCCCAAGCCCTTAAGAAGCAAGATACTAGGGAATATTCCTGCTACCTGGCTACCAAGCCACCCCAGCTTTCAGAGGCCCAAGCCCATGTGCCCGAGCCCCTTTGGGCCGGCCCCTTGCTACTCCTAGAAGCCCAACACGCCCCCCTAGGCATCCTTGGAGTGTTGAACAAGTCAAGAGAAATTTAGAGATTTTTTCTACCTAATGTTTCCTTATTTTCTAGCTAGGGTTTGAGAGGGAAAAGGATTCTTATGTAATGTCTAATTTGCCCTTACTTGGAGCCCAAGACTAAGGGTCTATTTAAAGGACCCTAGTCTCTTGTATGAAGATTACTTTTGATATATGAAAATACTTGAGTTTCCTTCAACTTTTGTGTGATACCCTGCTGTGTGCATAAAGGGGTTTTGTGAGTTCTTCTTCCCAGTGTTTGCAACTACATCCTGCCGCCAGCCAATCCTCCAGAGCCTTGGCGGCCCACTCCAAATTTCCTTTCTCCTTTGCTATTTTTTTTTATTTTCTTGATCTCCTCTGAGTTTTCTAACCCTTGATAGGTTATTTGCAGGTCCCCGAGTTCCTACGAATCCAACAACTCCAGCCATGTCTCAATCGGACCATCGAGCAGAAAGCCGGGTATCCACGGGTCTTTGGCTCAGATTTCCAAGCCGCATCTATCGAGGAACGAGAGATCCCTTTGCTGCGATCTTCATCAGGCGCTTCAGACATTGTCAGGTACACCCCCTCTGCCACCAGTAGTTTTATTGTAGAAAACTTGCCCTAACCGAGGCTTCTCAGCCCTAGCGATCCTTCTTTACTGCTTACTAGGTTCTAATCTACATGCTTGACTTCTAAAATTCATAGAGAATTCCCTATAACTTATTTTGATCCAATTTTTGGGATTTAATCTCTTAACCCCATATATAAAATACAAAAAAATAATTGCATGCATATTAGTCCCGTATCTCCAGGGCATCGATTGTCCCATCGTAGAGATCAACCTGTGGCATTTGGAACTGGCTGGGGATCAGTTCCTCTTGAATCCTTTTCATAAAGGATGGATGGGTGTCATAACCTGTGGGCTCGCTGGGGGAGCCCCGCACTTCTACGAACCAGTGGACCATATCCGCTAGCTTGCGCTTATGTTCTTCGAGGTGCCTTTTTGCTCGACGGTGGATGGCCTCATCAATCGACCCCTCGACGGAGGTTGCCGGGGGTGAGGGTGGACTGAAGCGGAGGAACTCATGCCTGAGTTCCCGCCATGTCAGTGCTGATGGTGCGAGGGCACGTAGTGGTCCGAGACTAGTGAGAGGCTCCCCGGCCGGTCGGATCACACTGCGGCCTCTTGCCATTTGCCTGGTGAGTCTCTTGAGGGGGTGATGCCACATGCAGCATCCCCTCCCGAAAGGATCGGAGACTGGTGTGAGGATTGGCTGCACGAGCCGCCAGAGTCCCTGACTGCTGTAGTGTTTCCAGAGAGCACTACCTCTGGTGAAGCTGGTGCACCGTCGCGGCCAGAAGCTAGACCTGGTGGGCAAGCGCAGTGTACTTGGGGTACACCAGAGGTGGCTAGACGGAGCGAGATGATCCCCCTCTGGGCATTGGTCGCCGTGATGAGGGGGGTCCCCCGCTCGACTGGTGGGGGCTCTGTGGGCTTGCATGGTCACCATCGAACTGTGAGCACCCACAGGATTTTCCTTGCTGTGTGGGGAGCAATGTTTTCTTCTGACCGGTTCCCCCTTCCTGGCATGCCAATCTGTTGCCACCCGGATCGTCATGGCCTGCAGCTCTGAAACATCGGGTTCCCTTCAGATTATTAGCTCCCATCTCGTGGTCGGCCGACTAGCTTGCTCGGGGGTCCTGTAAGATAGAGAAAACCTTGGGCCGGGGATTCTGGTGAAGATGCTCTAATGATCAAGTTAGTGGGATGATCGAGGAGAGTAGATACCTTTGAGATGGAAAGCTTGGGGGGCTCTCCGCTTCTAGATGGTGATAAAAGAGAAGATAAAAAATGGAAAGAATCTTTGTTGCTCTTCTTAGCTTTGTTTTACTTCTTACCTCTACTTACTATTTTCTGCAGGTCTTATATAGATGGGAGGTTTTTAGGGGATTCCAGGCTCTCTCCTTCGGAAGAGGCTTTCCATTGCCTGCTGCTGCCTCTTAGTCAAGCTGGTTCTGTGCCTGAGCCTCTAGCCATAACGAGATGTTGACACTTTGGAGGAGGCCGTCCGGGTGCTGCAGGGCATAGGGCCATAGGGGATGCCCTTCTCTGGGAGGCCTAGGCATCCTGTCATGGAAGCTGCAGTCTTCCAGTCGTGTAGTCATCGACGTGTCAGTATACTACAAGGTTGAGAGACTGACATTATCTGGATCATGCAGGTCATGCACACGATGCACCGCAGGGGGGGCACATGCCCCCATGGCAGGATATGCACCACCTCTCGAAGCCTCAAGGTGGTCAGGTACTCCACTGTCTTTGTTTTGAATTCTGGCTTCTCTCCCCTTTACATCTTTGGCGAGAAATCACACTCCTGGTAGGAGGGTCTGCTTTGGGGAGACGAACTCGACCTTGACCGGGAGCTGACCTCAGATGGGGTGCCCACCCAATGAGCCCTACCTTGTCTAGGAGCTGATCTTGGAAGGGCGATCCCTTCTGGAGAGACGGACTCGACCTCGACCAATAGCTAACCTCAGATGGGGGGCTATCCCAATGAGCCCTATCTCATCTAGGAGCTGACCTCGGAAGGGTGGTCCCTTTGGCTTTTCATCATGCGGCCTTGCCCAGGTGGTGGGCTCCTTCGCCGTTGTGGTCGTTTGCAGGCTCCACATCAGCGGATGTCGCCACACTAGTCCATGTCAGCAGATATCGTCGTATCAGTTCCCAAGCTGCTGGACCTACTACCCAGTCCACCGTCGGCCAGAGAAGTCGACTGTGCCCATTCCCTCATCGCCAAGAAGGCTCCCACGGTCGGAATCTATGATCCCAAGCCTGCAACAACCCTCTCCTCACTGCCATTCTCCTGATCATTCCCCTTCCTGAGATCCCCATGGCCAGTAATGCCACATCACCCGTCGCCAGCCACACCTCTACTATCCAAAATACCTACATTCGATTGGAATGATGGGAACTAGAATCAGTTGGATTACTGGAGTTCAGTTGGATCTCAGATCCAGCAAAGTTTGTTGGGATAGTTGGAATGATGGGAACCAAATAACCACTTGATCATTGGAACAAATTAGAATTCATCGGATGCAGTTGGAACTGAATTCAATTGGATCAAGAATGACAAAACAGAATGCACCGTGGGTTGTTGGGTTGTTGGAGCTCACTACTGCCTATAAAAGCCTGACCTCTTGATCACGGGAGAGGATCAGTCCACAAGACCACTCTATTTTACTCTCTTCCATCTCTCTTCTTCCCTCCATTTCATCCTCTTCTATCTCTCTTCTTCTCTCTATTTTACTCTGTTGACTCCGTTATTGATTTTAATGATTAACAAAATACTTAAGTTTATTTGAGTACTAGCAGTTCTTTAAAGTATATTTTTATTAGAAAAAGGTACTCATCAAGTTGACTGAATTGAATTGCTTATCAAATATTTGAGGAAGCCCTTTTTATGAATGAAACATTAAAAATTGATGGACTTAAGTGTTTGAGAATTGCTTGAAAGGATTTAAGAGTCAAGTTCAAAGAAGATTCAGTAGAGTTTCAGTCTAATTTTAAAAAATTTCAGTAAGTGTCGACTCATAGTTCAAGTATCGACTCATGACAGTGCAAGTGTCGACTAAAGCTGGTACGCATAAAAGTATTTCAAATGGCATAGTTAAAGTATTGACTCATGCTACACAAGTGTTGACTCAAAGTATCGACTCAAGAATCAACTAAAAGCCTGAGATAGAATTCTTACGGAACATGCTGCAATTCAAAACTCAACTTAAGTGTCGACTCACCAAATGAAGTGTCGACTCACTTGAGATTTTCAAAGAGCTTCAAAGTAGAATTTTGAACTAGGTATCGACTCATAAAATTTAAGTGTCGACCCTAAGTGTCGACTCACAACCTGAAGTGCCGATACTTGGAGTTCTGGGAATAGTAACGACTAGTTCTTTCAAATGCAGAACTCGATCCTTTTAGCCCTCAACGGCTAGTTTCACCTCTCCAATGGTCGTAAACCATCATTTAAGCCTTGGGATGGTATTTAAGTGAATTAAAATCAAGTGGAACATAAGAGAATGAATAAAGAAAGAAAAAGAAAAATAAGTGCATTCACTCAAATTCATTGAAAGCAACCACTTCCAAGCAAAAGAAGCCTCCAAGCATTCAAAGAAATTAAGAGTGATGTGAAGGGATCGCTGACATGGAGGAACCGGTAGGTGCCACATCAAGAAAAGATGCCACATCGATTCTTCAGCCCGGATCCCACTACCGAGCTAAGCTGAGCTCCCTCAGAACAACAAGCCGAGCTCAGTCCTCCGCCAGGTCGTGCCCGCAAGCTCGGGACGCCTAGGTCGGAGCCATCTTCTGCCCTCCAGAGCGAGACCCTCGGAGGCTAGTGCCCTGCGGTCAAGGTCGAGCCAAGAGCTCACCCACTGATGTGGAGCCTCTTCGAGCATGCGCCCTCTGGACCGGGTCCGCCTTTCACCCTCCAGAGCAAGATCCTCGGAGACTAGTGCCCTGCGATCAAGGTCGAGCCAAGAGCTCACCCACCGATGTGGAGCCTCTCCGAGCGCGCGCCCTCTAGACCGGGTCCACCTTCCGCCCTCCAGAACGAGACCCTCGGAGGCTAGTGCCCTGCGGTCGAGGTTGAGCCAAAAGCTCACCCGCCGATATGGAGCCTCTTCGAGCGCATGCCCTCTGGACCGGGTCCACCTTCTACCCTCCAGAGCGAGATCCTCAAAGGCTAGTGCCCTACGGTCGAGGTCGAGCCAAGAGCTCACCCATCGATGTGGAGCCTCTCCGAGCACGCGCCCTCTAGACCAGGTCTGCCTTCTGCCCTCCGAAGTGTGACCCTTGGAGGTTAGTGCCCTGCGGTCGAGGTCGAGCCCAGCGCTCACCCACCGATGTGGAGCCTCTCCAAGTGCGTACCCTCCGGACCGGGCCCGCACTCTGCCCTCCTCCACCAACATGCCCACGCAAGCTCGGAGCATCTAGGTCGGAGCGAGTCCTGCCATCCCAGCTCGGCCCCAACCCGAACGAGGTCCTCACCAGCACAGAACATCGACGAGCCACCCGAGGACAACACCGAAGCACCTTCCAGGCCATACTAACCACCTGCGATCGCCAGTTACACCAGAAAGGCAAGCAGGACATTGATCGAGATGCCACACTCCTCACCAACCACTCAAATCATCCAAGATAAAAAGGCAACCGAAAGATTCGAATCCCGCGGGCGGCGGCCCACCGTTTGAGGCAATGCCAAATTTCCCGGAATGAGACAACCAAGGGGAGTGCCAGAGCGCCTGACAACTCTCCTTATCATGAATCAGGGAAGACTCCTCAGGACATCGCCGCATGCACCTGATTGCCCAATGGGGATCCAAGACAAACGTCCAACGGTAATCTAGTTTGCAACAAACTCAAAGGTAACACAACTCCAAGACACAGGCAAAAAAAAAACACAAGCCAGCAAGAGGGGCACGTCACCACCACCACCACGAGCACAAGCGTAAGCCCCACCAAGAGGGCGAAGTGCCACTACCATGATAGTTGAAGGAAAGCGAGGGATACAAGGAGAGGCGGAGGAACAGGGCACCCCTCTATCCCCGCTATCACTCTCCCCCTGCAACGTTTTAACCTTCGCACACATTTTCCACTCATCCTAGTGCGGAGTCCATCAAGAGGGGCCCGACCAGCAGGATCTGTTCTCCTAGATCGTCACTGACTTGATCGTTGGAGTGCCACTGCCGGAAACCCTAGCCCGGGTCTCTAACCCCTGTCTCACAGGTCCGGGAGCGGAGGACCGCCGAGCGGTAAGATGGCCACACCCAACGCGGAGGTCTGGGACCCGAGGATGGCGGGTAGCAGGAGGAGCACACGTCGGTGCCGACAGCAGCTACAGGCCATGACGATCCTGGCGCCAATAAATTGGTGCACCAGGTAGGGGGAGAACGGTGACGACACAAGCTAGAAAGGTCAACAGATTGGCGATCTTCTCTAGGCCTCTCCAGGACGTCACCCCTTCCATCCCATTCGACGGGGAATCCACTGACGAAACCATCAGAGACACAGCGAAAGTGTGCCTAGAGAAGCATGAGCGCAAGACGGCAGGATTCTTACACCGGTTCATCAGCATGCGAGGCTCAGTCGGCGAGCCACTGGACTACAACGCCCACCACCGGTGAAGCCCTTCACCATTTACAGCGAGGTAGAGTATCATCGCTTCCACCGTGATCACGACCATGGCATCAAAAAATGTCGCAATTGTAAGCAGGAGATCAAGAAGCTCATCAAGGAGGCTCTCCTCTGAAGGTTTGCGAGGGGGGCAGGCCTCAAGCGGGGTCCCAAGCGCCTGCCGCTCTCCCGTCAGCTTCGACGACCGACAGTCACCCCACCACGAAACCGGTGGACGTGATTGCCTGGAGAATCGCGTGTGCATCTAAGAAGACTCGGGGGGCAAGGGACCCCGAGAGTAATCACCCCGCCATGAGGGGAGAAGAGAGCGAAGGAGAAAGGTAAATAGAGATGCCACAGACATCGGGACGATGGTCGTGAGCCACCGCGGGGAGGCCCCCATGAGGCGGTCGAAGCTCCATCATGAGGGCTCCATTACCTCGAGGAACTCGACGGCGTCAGGCTCTCCCAAGGGAAGAGGACCTGCAGCTTATAAAGATGCCCCCAATAAGGTAAGTTCCCTTATCAACAATCATAATAACGATTTTTCCCTTGCATGGGTATCCGCATGTCTTGCAGGAAAGAATGGACGGCGCCCCCGAGCCTAGCTCCAGGATGTCAAAGGATCTTCGAGACACGTAGCTCCCCAATTCAAAGCATCCCCGAGCCCAGCTCTAGGATGTCAAAGAATCTTCGAGCCACGTAGCTCCCCAATTCAAAGCATCCCTGAGCTCAGCTCCAGGACGTCAAAGAATCTTCGAGCCACGTAGCTCCCCAATTCAAAGCATCCCTGAGCCCAGCTCTAGGACATCAAAGAATCTTCAAGCCACGTAGCTCCCCAATTCAAAGCATCCCCGAGCCCAACTCCAGGATGTCAAAGAATCTTTGAGCCACGCAGCTCCCATTCAACAACATCCGCGAGCCTAGCTCCAGGACACCGGCTCAAGACCGGAGCTCAGATCCCCAGCCAAGAAAACTTCGAGCCAAGCCGCTCTCCATCTCAAACATCTCCGAGCCTAGCTTCGAGATGCCAAGAGATCATGGGGCCACTTAGCTCCTATCAATACCTCGAGCCTAGCTCCAAGGTGCCAAAGACCTGAGCCAAGATCTCAGGCAACCCCTGGGCCCGAGCCTAGCTCCACGTCCAGGAAGGCCTCAAGCCTAGGTCTAAGGCAATCAAGACCAGTAACCCCCTTCTCTGATCTCCCCACTCAAAAAGAAGATAAGAGGGGAAGGAAAGAAAGAGAACAAAGGGGGGAGCCCGGCAACCCCCTTCTCTGATCTCCCCACTCGAAAAGAAGACAGGAGGGGAAGGAAAGAAAGAGAACAAAATGGGGGCACAACCAGCATCCTCTTCTCTAATCTCACCACTCTAAAAAAAAGAGAGAAAGAAAAAAGAGAAAGAAAAAAAGAGAAATAAAGAAGAGAGGGGAAGAAAAGAAAGAGAGAACAAGAGGAAAATACAGTGTCATCGAAGCTACCACTTTTCCTCCTCAAGACCGGAGCTCAGATCTCTGGCCAAGAGAACTTCGAGCCAAGCAGCTCTTAGTCATCACGTTCCTGAGCCCAGCTCCAGTATGCCTTCTTAAGACCAGAGCTCAGATCTCCGACCAAGAGAACTTCGAGCCAAGCAGCTCTCAGTCATCGACGTCCCCGAGTCCAGCTCCAGGATGCCTTCTTAAGACTAGAGCTCAGATCTCCGACCAAGAAAACTTCGAGCCACGCAGCTCTCAGTCATCAACATCCCCGAGCCCAGCTCCAGGATGCCTTCTCAAGACCAGAGCTCATATCTCTAGCCAAGAGAACTTCGAGCTACGCAGCTCTCAGTCATCAACATCCCCGAGCCCAGCTCCAGGACGCCCACTCAAGATCGGAGCTCAGATCTCCGGCCAAGGGACCTCCGAGCCACATGGCTCTCGGTCAACAACACCTTCGAACCCAGTAGCTCTCGAGTGTCATAATTTGGCCCCAAGTAAGGTGCAGCCCTTCTCTCTGATCTTCCCATAAAAAAAAAAGGGAAAAGAGAAGGGAGTGAAAGAAAATAGATGGAAAAGAAATTTAAGTTTCATTGATCGAACACAAATTACAAGTATTTTCTGGGCCCCCGACATGCCGGGTGACCCTGGTTGAAAGCAAGAAACAAAAGTACAAAATAAAGCAAGAAAAGGGTCACTCCATGCCGGCCGATTTCTCTGCTAGATCTTGAGTCCGAGAAGTCTCCTGTTGAGCTTCCCTAATTTCAGGAGGATCACCCTCGGCTGGTTTCGAAGGCTCTGGACACACGACTCCCACGGTGACCTCCTCGTTAGCCTCCGCCTCTGAGGTCGAAGGGTACCTGAGGCGGCTACGGTCCTTGTCAGGAATAAGCGCCTCCACCCTGCCGTGCAGGTATATGAAACCCTTAAAAAAGGAATCCAATGCCATCTGCTGGATTTCATCGACGAACTCCTCCGAAGCCTTGAGGTTGGCAACGGTGTCCTCAGCCCCCTTCCTGGCCTCAGCGACCACCCTCTTTGACTCGGCGGCCTCCGACCTGGCTACCTCTGTCGAGTTGGCTACCATCTCTGCCGCCTTCTCAGCTGTGGCAAGTCCCTCCTTCATAGCTGCCAGCTTTGTCTGGGCAGCTTGGGCGATCTCCTTGTACCGATCAGCCTCGGCACTATACCAGTTAAGCTTTTTCTCGACGATGGAGAGGTCGTCGATCGCCTTCTTTGAACGGCTCCGCTCCAAGTCGCGAGCCGTCAAGAGTGCCTTCGCTCGCCCCTCAGCATCGGCGATCTCTTTCTCAAGGTCCTTGACCTTCGACTCAAGGACCCCATTTGCCGCGACCTTCCCCTTCAGGTTGGCCTTCAAAGACTTGATCTCGGTGGCCTGCTGCCACTCGAGACGCTCCCAGCTCTGGTAGCGACCCTTGATGTAGAAGGCCTCGGCGCCGATCTGCACCATGAAACGAGGTCAGCTAAAAAAAAAAGGAGAAAGAAGAAGAAAAGAAAGAGGGGTATAACTCACCGAGTACAGCTGGGGAAAGATGTTGATGATAACATCGGCCAGTCGCTTCCCGGCCATCTCTTGCTGGTCGCATAGCTGGATTGAGAAATCCATCATACGCTCGCCAACTCGGGGCCCCGGAGGAAAGAGCTCTCCGGCCCCATCCTGAAGGGGAGGCGGCGTTGTGCCTCCTCCCTCCTACCCTCTCCGGGGGTGGGTGGCCTCGTCTCGCTGGCTGAAGGACCCTGGGGGGCAGACTGAGAAGCCGGTGCAGGCGGCACCTCCATCACGGCCCTGGGCGCAACCCGGATCTCCTCACCCCTGACGTCGGCGACGGGCGGACTCAGAGGACGACAAGGTGCAGTGGCAGTAGCCGCGGCCCTCGCCCGGACAACTACCTCAGGCTTTGTAGCGGGGGCCTATTGGGCTGGCCTTGGTGCTGTGGAAGCTGCCCTCTCCACCGGCACAGGAGCAGTGCGGGACACCTCTGAACTTGGACCCGCTGGAGCTGCCGAGCTCAGACCGATCACCACCATGGGGGCGGCCGCAGGGGCGCTCTCACTCCGCGCCCGCCATGATGAAGGCTCCCCGGCCAGCCCAATCGACTGCCTCTTCTTTGTGATTGCCAGGAGGTCATTCTCGAAGAAGATCATTCCTGCATGCAGACCACACAACAGTTAGAATCTGTGGGGAATAGTGCGAGAAGTGCAAGAAGTGCAAGAAAAAAGGAAAAGAAAAGTTCAGGTCGAACTCACCCAACCCATTCATTGGGTTGACCCTAGAGTCAGCGAGGTTCTGCTTAGACAACAGGACCTCCAGAGGAGGAATCTGGGCGGTGCAGAGCTGCTCGTAATCATCCCGGTTAGCTGCATCGACCATGGAACTTCGGTTGGGGGACTTGTCCGGATCGCTCCAGACCCAGTCGACTCCCTCGACCTCAACAAAGACAAACTTGCTCTTCCATCCCCTGATGGAAGAGGGAAGCTCGAACTTGATGCCCTTCAGGCGAGAGGACAAGGACCACCACCCATCCTCGGTTGGGTGGCACTTCAATGCAAAGAAAGCCATGAACAAGGAAAAGTGGGCAACGAACTCGTGGAGGTGACAAAGCACAATGAAGGAAAAAATGACCCTAATGGCATTTGGCACTAGCTGTGCGGGGACCAGACGGTAATTATCCAGGACGGACAGGAAGAAAGGATGGAAGGGAAGTCGGAGACCCCCAGAGAAGGTCCCCTCATAAAATGCAAGACGGCCTGGGCCATTAGAAGTGACCCGTTCCCTCGGCTGGGGGATCATGAGCCGGACGGAAGCCAAGATGCCATAGACATCCCGGACGGTCCTCAGTTCCCTGGCAGTGATCATCGAGGCGACCCCACTAGGACCTGTGGACCGGATTGACTCAGAGATGGGGATAGAAAGAGACAAAGAAGGGCCAGATTCCAGTTCCCTGATGAGTACCGGACCGGGAGGACGCCTCCTACTGAGCTCAAAATGAGTTGCATCTTCCTCTCCGTCAGAAGAAGAAGAAGAAGATGCCACCTCCACTCGGAGGGACCGGCCTCGCCCTGATCAGTGGAGGGGCGGAAGCCCAGAACAAAATGGGACATCCTCGAGAATGAGGGGAAGAAAGAACTTGGAGTAAAGGATGGAAGAGAAGACTTAACCTAAAGATGGCTCTAGACCCCGAGAAAGAACCATATTCTAGCGAGGGAAGGAGGGAGAAGAAGCTGACCTGTTGCCTTAGAAAATTCGGGGTGACTGGAAGGAGGAAGAAGCTTGAGCGCGGCGGCAGTAGGCATGGAGAATTCAAAAAGAATGGATGGTTCGAGTAAGGCCCTCCTTTCATTTCGTAATGACCCGAGGGATTCATACCGACTCAACCCTTCTGCCCATGGATCTACACCACGTGCCGTCTATCGGTGAGAATGGCATCCCGGCAGCTCTGTATTCTGCGCCAACATTAAATGCTCCTCGGACATGGCCACATGGCATCCCCGTATTGGTCCGCAGGGTCGACCCCCGAAGTGCCAGCAATCATGGCCATCATCATGCCGGATCTTTGCCTTTCCATGTCAGCACTGTAATTACTCCCTTCGACCCGAGTGCCGCACACTAACGGGTCTCGAAAGTGGGGGGCAAATGATGTGAAGGGATCGCTGACGTGGAGGAACCAGCAGGTGCCATGTCAAGAAAAGATGCCACATAGATTCTCCAGCCCGGATCCCACTACCAAGCTGAGCCGAGCCCCCTCAGAACAACAAGCCAAGATCAGTCCTCCGCCAGGTCATGCCTGCAAGCTCGGGACGCCTAGGTCGGAGCCATCTTCTTTCCTCCAAAGCGAGACCCTCGGAGGATAGTGCCTTATGATCGAGGTCGATCCAAGAGCTCATCCGTCGATGTGGAGCCTCTTCGAGCGCGCACCCTTTGGACCGGGTCTGCCTTCCACCCTCTAGAGCGAGACCCTCGGAGGCTAGTGCCCTGCGATCGAGGTCGAGCTAAGAGCTCACCTGCCGATATGGAGCCTCTCTGAGAACGCGCCCTCTGGACTGGGTCTGCCTTCCGCCCTCCAGAGCGAGACCCTCAGAGGCTAGTGCCCTGCGATCGAGGTCGAGCCAAGAGCTTACCCGCCGATGTGGAGCCTCTCTGAGCGTGTGCCCTCTGGATCGGGTTCTCCTTCTGCCCTCTAGAGCGAGACCCTCGGAGGCTAGTGCCCTACAGTCGAGGTCGAGCCAAGAGCTCACCCGTCGATGTGGAGCCTCTCCGAGCGCGCGCCCTCTAGACCGGGTCCGCCTTTCACCCTCCAGGATGAGACCCTCGGAGGTTAGTGCCCTGCGGTCGAGGTCGAGCCAAGCGCTCACCCGTCGATATGGAGCCTCTCCGAGCACGCGCCCTCCGGACCGGGCCCGCACTCTGCCCTCCTCCACCAAGGTGCCCCCGCAAGCTTGGAGCATCTAGGTTGGAGCGAGTCCTGCCATCCCAGCTCGGCCCTAGCCCGGACGAGGTCCTCACCAGCCCAGAACATAGGCGAGCCACCCGAGGACTGCACCGAAGCAACTTCCAGGCCATACTAACCACCTGCGACCGCCAATTACACTAGAAAGGCAAGCAGCACGTTGATCGAGATGCCACACTCCTCACCAACCACTCAAATCACCCAAGAGAAGAAGCCAACTGAAAGATTCGAATCCCGCGGGCAGTGGCCCGCTGTTCGAGGCACTACCAAATTTTTCGGTATGAGACAACCAAGGGGAGTGCCAGAGCACCTGACAACTCTCCTTATCATGAATCAGGGAAGACTCCTTGGGACACCGTCGCATGTGCCTGATAGCCTGACAGGGATCCCGAGATAATCGCCCAACGGTAATCTAGTTTGCAACAAACTCGGAGGTAACACAACAACTCCAAGACACAGGCAAAAAAAAAATACAGGCCAGCAAGAGGGGCATGGCACCACCACCACCACGAGCACAAGTGCAAGCCCCACTAAGAGGGCGAAGTGCCACTACCACGATAGTTGAAGAAAAGCGAGGGATACAAGGAGAGGCGGAGAAATAGGGCACCCCTCTGTCCCCGCTATCACTCTACCACTGCAATGTTTTCACCTTCGCACACATTTTCCACTCCTCCTAGTGCGGAGTCCATCAAGAGGGGCATGACCAGGAGGATCGTTCCCCTGGATCGTCACTAACTTGATCATCGGAGTGCCCCTGTCGGAAATCCCGGCCCAGATCTCTAACCCCTATCTCGCAGGTTCGAGAGCGGAGGACCACCGAGCGGCAAGATGGCCACACCAAGCATGGAGGTTCGGGACCCGAGGATGGCGGGCGGCAGGACGAGCGCACGCCAGTGCCAACAGCAGCTACGGGCCACGACGATCCTGGTGGCAACAAAGAGCATTCAAGTCCAACTACTTTTGAGCATTGATTGAGGCTTCATCGAATTGAAGACAAGCATCTTCAACAAGCTTCAAAGGGATAACAGCTTTTATTTAGAAAGCTTGATTGTATTCTTTACCTTCTTTATTACTTTGTTGTATCAAGGTTTTTGATGAGCCTAAGAATAAAATTAAGGAGATTTTTGGTTAGCCTTTGAAAACTAAGAGGTTTCTTTTGGTGAGCCTAGTGAAAACTAAAAGAAATTTTGATTAGTGAGCCCAGAAAACTAATCGATAAATTTTCAAGTGGACCTTGGAGAGTGGATGTAGGTGCCTTGTAGTGCACTGAACCACTATAATTGCTTGTATTTATGATTGATTGATTCCTCTTTACTTGCTATTACTTTCATTGTATTTAAATTTTTGCTGCATACTCTTTAAATGCACACAATATTTTCATCTCACAAGCACTTGAATTGATTATTTAATTGGCACACATATTTGAAAATATTTTTTAGACATCCAATTCACCTCCCTCTTGGGTTGCTTACTGGGCAACAAGTGGTATCAGAGCAACGTTCTCAGTATATAGGTCTAACCATCTTGAGTAAAGATCTATAGTAGTCCCACTTGGTACTAGTGTAGTTAAGGGACAAGCCTCAAACAGACCTCCTTTCTTTAATGGCACAAATTATACTTATTGGAAAACACGAATGATAATTTATATGCATTCTATAGATTATAATTTATGGAAAGTAGTGGATAAAGGTCCTCATATTCCTTCGATTGTGGTTAATAATATTTCCATCCCAAAGCTTGAAAAGGATTGGGATGAAAATGACATTAAATAATCTGAGATCAATGCGAAAGCAATGAATCTCCTTTATTATGCATTGGACCCTAATGAATTCAATAGGATTTTTACATGCACTTCAGCCAAAGAAATATGGGACACACTTGAGATCACTCATGAGGGTATCGATCAAGTAAAAAATATGAAACTTAACATACTTATACACACTTATGAGATGTTTTGTATGGAACTAAATGAATCTATCACGGACATATACACTAGGTTCACTAATATTGTTAATGAAATGAGAAGCCTTAGTAAAATTATGTCTAATGCTGATCTTGTGAACAAAATACTCAGGTCACTACCAACATCTTAGGATCTAAAAGTGACAGCCATTTAAGAAGCCAAAGATGTTGATAAACTTTCATTGGAGCAATTGGTAGGTTCGCTCATAACTTATGAGTTGAACTTGAAATAAAAAGCAATGGATATGGATAAGAAGAAGAAGGGTATAGCTTTAAAGTCTATAACACAAGAAGAGTCTTCAAATGAGGAATCAGAAGAAGAAGAGAATGAGGATGATGAAGCACTATTAGCAAGAAAGTTTAGAAAATTCATGAGGAAAAAAGAAATTTCCTTACAAGAAAAAGTTTCAACCAAGCAAGGAAAAGAGAAAAGAAAATGAGAAAGAAAAGGACAAGGAGAAGGAACTACCTATTTGCTTCGAATGCAAGAAGCCTAGACATTACAAGTATGACTGCCTTCTCCTAAAGAAGTCAATGAAGAAGCTTGAAAGAAAGCAATGACGGCAACTTGGAGTGACAGTGAGGACTCCAGCTTAGAAGAAGAACAGACTGCAGTCACCAATCTTTGCTTCATGGCATAATAGGAAGAAGAGGTACATCCTGAACTTGAAGTTGATTATACTTTTGATGAATTAAGAAATGCTTTTGATGAGTTAGTGCATGACTATAAACTGATTATGATTGAAAATAGAAAATTTAAAAAGCATGCAAACTCTTTCTCGCATGAAAACTCTAATCTTATGAATGAAGTTAATGATTTGAAAAATAAGATTGATGTTTTAGAAAAATGAAACAATGCTTTATCAATGAAAAATAAAGTTTTGAAAAGATCTAAAGTTAATGTCTCAAACAATGAACTTTTAAAGAAAAGTAAAGATTTTGAAGTAGAAAACAATAAATATAAAGATGAGCTTGATAGGATAAAATCTTTTGTTGAAAAATATACTTATAGTTCTGAAAAGTTGAATCTACTTTTGAACAATCAAAGAGCTGTTTTTAATAAAGCTGGATTAGGTTTTAAACCCCCAAAATAGCAAAAGTTTTTCAAAAATTTCTTTATTCCTGTATCATCAAGCATCATTTGTTACTCTTGTAGAAAGGTATGTCATAAAGCATATCATTGTGATTTGAGAAAAATCAATAATTCTGGAAAGATATGGATTCCAAAAGGAACCACTCTTAGTACTAACTTAAAAAGACCCAAGATGACTTGGGTATCTAAAACCAAAACTTAATTTATTTTACAGGTGTGTCTTGCAAACAAAGAAAAGAAAATATTGTGGTATCTCGATAGTGATTGCTCAAGATACATGATAGGAGATGTGAAGCAATTCACCTCTCTTGAGGCACTGAATTGAGGGAGTATAATCTTTGGTGATAATGGTAAAGAAAATATCATCGGTATCGATAAAGTTTACATCTTCCCTTCTACATGGATTGATAATGTACTATTAGTTGAAGGATTAAGACATAATCTACTTAGTATTAGCCAGTTTTGTGATAAAGACTTTCAAGTTGTTTTTGAATCATCTTTTTGCATGATTGATAGTCCTGATAATAATGGAGTGAAGTCATTGGAAAAAGTCATGGTAACATTTATCTTGTTGATTTGGATAATCTATCTTTGCCTAGTGGTGAATGCCTAGTTATAATGAATTTCACTGTTAATGAGACTAGCTGGCCTTGACATCATAGATTATGACATGCTAGCATTTATTTACTTTCTAAATTATATAAAATGGATTTAGTAAGAGATTTACCAAAACTTAGTTTTGAGAAAAATAAAATTTGTGAAGCATGTCAATTTGGAAAATAAGTAAAATCATCTTTCAAACTTAAAGATTTTGTTTCAACTTCTAGGCCATTAGAACTACTCTATATGGATCTCTTTGGACCAACTAAGATATCTAGCCTAGAAGGCAAGAGATATGGATTAGTTATAGTAGATAATTTTTCTCAATTTATATGGATTCTATTTTTAACTCAAAGACGAATCGTTTTTGGCTTTCGTTAAGTTTTATCGAAAAGTTTTCAATGAAAAATGTACTTCAGTTATTTGTATTTGTAGTGACTATGGTTCTGAATTTGAAAATTAAGTTTTTGAAAACTTTTGTAATGAAAAAAGTATTGAACATAATTTTTCTGTACCTAGGATACCTCAACAAAATAGGATAGTAGAAAAAAAAAATCGTACTTTAAAAGAAATGGCACGCACAATGCTTTGTGAAAATGATTTGCTGAGATATTTTTTGATTGAAGCAATAAATACCACTTGCTATATTTTAAATCTTATTTTAATTTATCCTATTTAAAAGAAAACTCTATATAAACTTTGGAAACAAAGAAAACCTACTTTAAAATACTTTCAAGTTTTTGGTTGTCAATGCTTTATTATGAACAATGATAAAGATAACTTGGATAAATTTGATGAGTCTGATGAAGGCATCTTCTTAGGATACTCTACATCTAGCAGGGCATATAGAGTCTTTAATAAGAGAACTTTAGTAGTGGAGGAATCTGTACATGTAGTATTTGAAGAATTTGTTAACAAATTCTCTAGAAAATAGGATACTTCTGATGTATGTGCAGGTGCTGAAGAAGTGAAGAAGATGACTTTGAATGATCAACCCCCCTAAGAAAATGAAGAAGGTGAAGACTAGAAGGAAAGAAAAGAAGTTATACAATCCATACCAAAGCATTAAGATCTACCCAAGGAGTGGAGGTATGCTCAAGGACACCCTAAGAAATTTATCCTAGGTGATCTATCAAAAGGGGTAAGAATAAGATCTTTCATTAGAAACGAATGTGAGTATATTGCTTTTGTTTCTCAAATTGAACCAATATGCATTGAAGAAGTTGAAAAGGATCCTAATTAGATTAATGCAATGCAAGAAGAATTGAATCGGTTTGAAAGAAACAAAATTTGGATACCACTAGAAAGATCATCTAATGTTTCAATTATTGGCATAAAATGGGTATATAGAAATAAACTAGATGAAAATGGTATTGTCATTAGAAACAAGGCTGGACTGGTTGCTAAAAGTTATAATCAAGAAGAAGGTATTGATTTTGATGAAACCTTTGCACCTGTAGCTAGACTTGAAGCCATTAGATTACTTTTAGCATTTGCATATTTTATGAATTTCAAATTATATGAAATGGATGTTAATAGTACTTTCCTAAATGATTTTATTGGTGAAGAAGTGTTTGTTGAACAACTACCTGGATATGAAAATCATACACATCTTGATCGTGTTTTCAAACTATACAAGGCACTTTATGGTTTAAAACAAGCACCCCGAGCATGGTATGAAAGACTTGGCAAGTTTTTAATTGAAAATAATTTTTCTAAAGGTCATGTTGATACTAATCTATTTCTGAAAAGGAAAGATGATAATCTTTTAGTAGTACAAATTTATGTTGATGACATCATTTTCGGTGCTACTAATGAAATTTTTTGTTAAGAGTTTGCCAAGCTTATGCAGGGTGAGTTCGAGATGAGTATGATGGGTGAACTTAACTTTTTTCTCGAACTCCAAATCAAGCAAATAAAAGAAGGGATCTTCATCAACCAAGCTATGTATGTTGACTCTGATTTTGATTATGACAAAATACTTAAGTATATTTGAGTACTAATTGTGCGTTGTTAAGTATGTTAATCAGTTATAGGTACTCAAGATTTGAAATTATAAAAGTTTCAGCACTGGTGTAGCCAAGTGTCGACTCATGAAATCCAAGTATCGACTCATGAATAGTAAAGTATCGACTCAAGGCCTGAGACCAAACAAGATAGAGAACATGGTGATATCAGGAGTTTGGTCAAATAGTGACTCACGGACTGAAATATCGACTCAAGGTGTCGACTCACCAGTGCAGAGCAGAAGACTTCAACAGATATTTTTGGTCAAGTGTCGACTTAAGAAAATGAAGTGTCGACTCAAGTTGTCGACTTACGAAGGTCAAGTGTCAACACTTACTGTAATGGCTAGTTTTTCTGAAGTGCAGAACTTTCCTAACTTGGCTCCAATGACTATATTTTCTCCTCCAATAGTCATAAAAGTATGGAAGGCTATTTATACACCACCAAGCTCTTGGAAAATGAGAAAATCCATGGTTTGAATGATAAATCTTTTGGTTTACCAGAAAAAATATGTAAAGAATTTTTAAGGATTCAATATTGAGAGTGTTGAGCCTCCAAGGATTCAAAGTGAAGAGGGAGCTTCCAAGAGTGGCATCTTCAAGCATCAATTGAAGCTTCTACAATATGGAGACAAGCTCAACAACAACAATCAAGTGCCTCAAAGACAAATCTATTTTTTATAAGAAAGCTTTCATATTTTCATCGTTGAATTTGTACTTGTATTGTTTACTAGTTTCAATGAAATTGAAACTAATATCTAGGTTGATGGTGAGCCTTGAGAAAACCATCTAGGTTGTTGGTGAGCCTATGTGATGAAAACCAACAAAGGTTTTGACTTGTGAGCCCGTGAAAATAAGTTAGGTTATTGGTTAGCCCGGAAAACCATCAAGGTTGTTGTGAGCCTGTAAAACCAACTAGGTTGTTGGTGAGCCCGTAAAACCAACTAGATTCTTGGTTAACCCGTAAAACCAAGGGGTTTTTGGTGCACCCGTGAAAACCAAGGGATTTTTGGTTAGCCCGTAAAAACCAAGGGATTTTGACTTGTGAGCCCAGAAAATAAATTGACTGTAATCTTGGAGATTATGGTGAATTCCCAAGAAGAACTTGGGGAGTGGATGTAGGTGCCTGGAGTGCACCGAACCACTATAAATCTTCATGTATTTGTGATTATTTTTTTATGTGCATTTACTTTATTAATTCTGCTGCATATTATTTTGAAGCATACAAACACTTTGGCAAAACACAAACACTTAATTACAATTAGCACATACTTGTTTAGTTCATTATAAATCATTGCAAGTAATTTTTATAAAACCCAATTCACCCCCCTCTTTAGTTGCATCATCACTGAGCAACAAAGTATATAAGAGAAATCTTAAAGAAGTTTGGGATGGAGACTACCAAGATAATAGATACACCTATGAGCCCCTCTTGTAAACTTGATAAAGATGAACATGGTAAAAGTGTTGATCATAAATTATATAAAGGTATTATTGTTGCCAAGATCGTCGTGGCCCGTAGCTGCTGTCGACGTTGACTTACCTCCGTCTTCTCGGGGTTGACCATCACTTCTGAGCCTACAAAAACAAGGTCAGACACCCGGGCCAGGGTTTTGGTGAGGGCACTCCGACGGTCAAGTCAGTGATGATCCAATGGAACAGATCCTCCTGGTCGAGCCCTCTTGATGGACTCCATGATAGGAGGTGTGAGTGGTGTGAGAGTGGGGGTGCGAGTGTGCTGGGAGAGATGATAGCCGAGCTGGGTCGGCCCTCTCTTGTGGCTTCTTGCCCTCACTCGCTTGGATCCCAGCTTTTCTTGGTTAAGCTAACATTTGCGTATGTTTGTTCATTACCTCTCCACTGGGGGTGTTAAGGGTTCTTTTAAGTCTAGGTGACCGTTGAGCACCTACCTTGGGATCTCCCCCAGGCTGTCAGGCGTGTGCGGCGGTGTTCCATGCCATGGATGGGACATCTTTCCTGATTCATGATAAGGGAAACTATCGTGTGCTCTGAGATTCCCTCCGGTCATCCCATTCCAAGAAGCCTGGCAGTGACTCGATTGGGGGGCCGTCGCCTCCCGGGATTTGAATCTCCTGGTTGACTTCCTCTTTCGGATGGTGCAGGTGGTTGATGAAGAGCGTGGTGCCTTGGTCAGGGAGCTCCTTTCTTTCCTGGTGTAAGCGATGGCCGTAGACAGTTATTATGACCTGACGAGTATTTCCTGATGGTCTTCGGCTGCTCGCCGGTGTCTCGGGGAGTTGGCTCCACCCCCTTGATGTTCCGAGGCACCGTTTAAGTTGGCTGCTGGACTAGAGAGCTGGGACTCGACTTGACCTCGGAGGAGCTCGACCTGGTGGAGGAGGGCTTGACTCTTATCTGGAGGGCTCGGCCTCGGAGGGGCTCGACCTGGCAGAGGAGGGCTGACCTCGACTCCGGTCCAGGGATCTCAGCCTCAGAGGGGCTCAATCTGGAGAAGGAGGTCAACACGTGACTCTAGCCCAGAGGGCTCGGCCTCGGAGGGGCTTAACCTGACGAAGAAGAGCTGAGCTTGACTCCGGTTCAGAAGGCTCAATCTCGGAGGGGCTCGATCTGGCAAAGGAAGTCGCTCGGCTCCGGCCTAGGTGCTTTAAGCTCGCGGGTGCCAACCTGGTGGAGGATGGAGCTCGACTTCGATGAGCTGCCTCGTTGATCTGGGGGAGCTTGACCCGGTCAAAGGAGTCCGAGATGGGGTGTCCACCATGGCGGATCTTATGATGGTGGCATTTGACTGGGAATGCATGTCAACATGTCAGCTTCTTGCCATATCAGGTATCATAGGCTCTTTATTATATTTGATCGCTAGTAGACCAGATATCATGTTTAGTATTTGTATGTATACTAAATATCAGTCTGCTCCTAAAGAATATCATTTATTGGTTGTTAAGCACATTCTAAGATATCTATCTGGTTTAATTGATATTGGTTTGTAGTATTCTAGAGATTCATCTATTGATTTGATTGATTATTCAAATCCTGACTTTGCTGGGTGTAAGTTAGATTGAAAAAGTACAAGTATAACTTGCCAATTTCTTGAAGTTAACTTAATCTCTTGGTTTAGCAAGAAACAAACTTCAGTTGCACTATCCATAACTGAGGCTGTGTTGACTCCATTAATTGATTTTGATGATAAGCAAAATAGTTAAGTATAAGTTGAGGACTAATGAATTGCTTTGAGTGTGTTTTTATTGAAAAGGTGCTCATAAAATTTGATGAAGCCCAATTATTTTGAAGAAGCCAAGTTTGAATGAAAAGAGTGCTCAAAAAGAGACTTGGACACTTAAGAGATGGTTGGATGGATGGCTAAGCTAAGTGGAAATATGTTCCAGCTTAAAAATAGTATCTTCTATAAATTTTTCAGAGAAGTGTCGACTCAAAGTATCGACACATGACATGAAGTGTCGACACATGGAGATGAAGTGTCGACTCAGGCCGGTACGCAGCAATGTTTCAAATGGCACAGATGAAATGTCGATATATGGACCTAAAGTGTCGACTCATGATGTCGACACATGGATCAATACATCGCTTGAGACTTTCAAGCCATAAAACTTGCAGAAGTTGAAGGAACAGCTGAAGTATCGACACATGGAAGCAAGGTGTCGACTCAAGGTGTCGACTCAACTGAGAAAGTATCAACACATCTAAGATTTCTAGAGAATCAGAATGGAGCAGTTTGAACTAGGTGTCGACTCAAGAAGTTCAAGTGTCGACCTTATGTGTCGACTCAATTGAGGAAGTGTCAACACATGGAGTTCTGGCAACAGTAACGGCTAGTTTTTTCAAACACAGAACTCACCCAAATTGCCCCCAATGGCTAGTTTTTCAAGTCTAACAGCTAGAATTCAGTTTTAAGGCCTTGGGAAGGTATTATATGCTCCAAATCAAATCAAAAGAAAAGCAATTGAATATTATCAAAGAGTTTTGAGAAGAGAGAGCTTTAACTCCTATTCATTGAAGTTTCAACCACTTTCAAGCTAGAGGAAGCCTCCAAGCATTCAAGAGCCTTCAAGAGCATTGAAGATCATCCATACTTGGGCATTCAAAAGGCTTCAATAAGTGCAAAGCAATTCTGCATCGAGCTACATCGAGATATTCGCTTTGTTTTAGAAAGCTTACATTGGTTCTTTACTTTTAAACCATATTTCTTATAAGGGTTCTTGGTTAGCCTATTATAAAACCAAGTGAGGTTATTGGTAAGCCTTAAAAAACCAATTAGGTTGGTGGTTAGCCCGTAAAATCACTAATGTTCTTGGTTAGCCCGGAAAACCAAGGGAGGTTGTTGGTTAGCCTTATGAAAACCAATTAGGTTCTTGGTTAGCCCATAAATCCAAGTGAGGTTGTGACTTGTGAGCCTTATGAAAATAAGTTGGGTTTTAATTAGTGAGCCGAAAAAACTAATCGGCTGTAATCTTGTGATTATAGTGAATTTCCAAGGAGATCTTGGGGAGTGGATGTAGGTGCATTGTATAGCACCAAACCACTATAGTTCTTGATGTTAGTGATTGCTTGATCTCTCTCTCTTTGCTTTTTATTTATTGCTCTTAATTTTTGCTGCACTTTTATTTTAAAGCATTGTACTTGAATCGTAGTACCTTGCTAATATACTTGTTGAATTGGATTGCATTGCTTAGTATCAAATTTTATTAAGTTAGTTTGTCAAATTATTTTTTAAAGACCCAATTCACCCCCCCTCTTAGGTTGCTTACTGGGTAACAAGTGGTATCAGAGCCCTGTGCTCAGTGTATAGGCTTTACCACCTTGAGTAAAGATCTATGGCAGTCCCAATTGGTACTAGTGTAGTTGAGGGACAAGCCTCAAATAGACCTCCATTTTTCAATGAAACAAATTATACTTTTTGGAAAACTAGGATGATAATTTATATACATTCTATTGATTACAATTTATAGAAAGTAGTAAATAAGGGTCCTCATATTCCTTCGGAAGTGGTTAATGGTGTTTCCATCCCAAAGCTCGAAGAGGATTGGGATGAAAATGATATTAAACAATCCGAGATCAATGCTAAGATAATGAATCTCCTTCATTGTGCATTAGATCCTAGTGAATTTAATAAGATATCTACATGCATGTCTGCCAAAGAAATATGGGACACACTTGAAGTTACCCATGAGGGTACCGATCAAGTGAAGAACATTAAAGTTAATATGTTAGTGCACGCTTTTGAGATATTCCATATGGAACCAAATGAATCTATTACTGATATGTACACAAGATTTACTAATATAGTTAATGGTATGAGAAGTTTTGGTAAAGTTATGTCTAATGCTGATCTTGTGAATAAAATTCTTAGATCACTTCCAACATCATGGAATCCGAAGGTGACCACCATTCAAGAAGCAAAAGATGTTGATGAGTTACCTCTTGAGCAGTTAGTTGGATCGCTTATGACTTATGAGCTCAATCTGAAATAGAAATCAATGTACATGGACAAGAAGAAGAGGGGATTGCTTTCAATTCAAATATTCAAGAAGAATCCTCAATTGATGAGTCCGAAGATAAAGAGAAAGAAAAAGGTGAAGAAGCCCTCCTTGCACAAAAGTTTAGAAGATTCATGAAGAGGAGGAAATTTCCTTACAAAAAGAAATATCAATCCAAGGAAAAAGGAAAAGAGAAAGAGAAAGAAAAAGAAAAGGAAAAGAAGAAGGAAGTACCTATATGCTTCGAGTGCAAGAAGCCGGGACACTACAAGTTTGACTGTCATTTCCTCAAGAAATCAAGAAAGAAATTAAGGAAGAAAGCAATGATGGCCACTTGGAGTGACAGCGAAGACTCCAGTTCTGAAGAAGAGTAGACCGAAGTTGCAAATCTCTGCTTCATGGCACATCAGGACAATGATAAGGTAAATTCCGATACTGAAATTGATTTCATTTTTGATGAACTTAGAAATGCCTTTGAAGAACTTATGCATGATTACAAATTAGTTTTATCTGAAAACAAGAAATTGAAAAAGCATACAAACAGTTTCGCTTTTGAAACAATTCTTTACTTAATGAAGTTAGTATTTTGAAATCTAAATTAGATGTTTTAGAAAAGAAAAACAATGCTTTATCTATGAAAAATGAAGTTTTAAAAAGACCTAAAAATATCATTTCTAACAATGATCTTTTAAAGAAAAATAATGATTTAGAATTTGAAAATGTTAAATACAAAAATGAACTTGCAAAGATAAAATCTTTTGTTGAGAAATTTATTTATAGTTCAGAAAAGTTAAATTTACTCTTAAACAATCAAAGAGAAGTTTTTAATAAGACAGGTTTAGGATATAAACCACAGAAGCAATAAAAGTATTTCAAAAACTTTTTTATACCTGCATCATCTAGCACTACTTGTTTCACTTGCAAAAAACTAGGTCATAAATCATATCAATGTAATTTTAGAAAAATCATTTCTTTTGATAAAATGTGGGTTCCAAAAGGAACCATTTTGAATGCTAACCTGAAAGGACCTAAGTTGGCTTGGGTACCTAAAAACAAAGCTTGATTTTAGTGCAGGTGTGTCTTGCAACCAAGGAGAACAAAAGAACTTGATATCTTGATAGTGGTTACTCAAGGCACATGACTGGAGATGTGAAGCAATTCACTTTTCTTGAAGCTTTGAATGGAGGGAGTGTGACCTTCGATGATAATGGTAAAAGAAAAATCATTTGTATTGGTAAGGTTCACATACTCCTAATAGTATTAGTAATGTACTTTTAGTAGATGGTTTAAAGCATAATCTTTTAAGCATTATTCAGTTTTGCGATAAAGATTTTTAAGTAGTTTTAAAATTATCATATTACATGATTACTAGTTCGGATATAAATGGAGTACAATTCATTGAAAAAATGCATGAAAATATTTATTTGGTAGACCTAGATGATCTATCTTTGCCTAATGGAGAATGCCTTATTGCAATGAATTCTACTAAAGAAGAGACTAGTTGGCTATGGCATAGAAGGTTAGGGTATGCTAGTATGTACCTTATTTCAAAACTTTGCAAAAAGAATTTAGTTAGAGATCTACCTGAAATTTATTTTGAAAAAGATAGAATTTGCCAAGCATGTCAATTTGGTAAACAAGTCAAAACTTTTTTTAAATCAAAAATATTTGTAACTACTAGTAGGCCACTTGAACTACTTCATATGGAACTCTTTGGACCAACTAGAACTTCAAGTCTATGAGGCAAGAGATATGGATTAGTCATTGTGGAAGATTTTTTAAGATTTACATGTGTTTTCTTTTTAGCATAAAAAGATGAATCATTTTCAGTCGTTTGTATTCGTAGTGATCATGGAACTGAATTTGAAAATCATGATTTTGAAAACTTTTGTAATGATAAAGGAATATAACACAATTTTTCTGCACCTAGGACACCTAGCAGAATGGGGTAGTAAAAAGAAAAAACCGTACTTTGGAAGAAATGGCACGCACTATACTTTGTGAAAACGATTTGCCAAGGTGTTTTTGAGCTGAAGCTATTAATACAGTTTGTTATATTTTAAATCGAGTTTTAATCCATCCTATTTTAAAGAAAACTCCTTATGAACTTCGGAACCAAAGAAAATCGACTTTGAAATATTTTGAGTTTTTGGTTATAAATGTTTTGTTTTGAACAATGGAAATGATCATCTTGGAAAGTTCGATGCCAAGTCTAATAAAGGTATTTTCTTAGGATACTCTACTTCAAGAAGGGCATACAGAGTATTTAATAAACGAACTTTGATTGTAGAAGAGTCAGTGCATGTTTTTGAAGAATGTACTAACAAATCCTCGAGAAAAGAGGATACATCTGATGAATGTGCAAGTGCTGACAAGCTTCAGAAGCTGACATTGAATTCAAGCTCAACAAAATGAAGAAGATCAAGACAAGAATGAAAAAGAAGATAACACTCCAAAGCATCAAGATCTACCTAAGGAGTGGAGGTATGCTCATGGATATCCTAAGGAATTAATCTTAGGTGATCCATCTAAAGGGGTAAGAACTCGAGCTTCTATTAGAAAATGAATGTGATAATATCGCATTTGTATCTCAAGTAGAACCTAAATGTTTTGAAGAAGCTAAAAAAGATTCTAATTGGATCAATGCTATGCAAGAAGAACTAATTCAATTTGATAGAAATAATGTTTGGACACTTATAGAAAGACCATTTAATATTTCAATTATTGGCACTAAATGGATATTTAAGAATAAATTAGATGAAAATGGTATTGTTATTATTAATAAAACTAGGCTAGTTGCTAAAGGCTATAATCAGGAGAAGGAATTGACTTTGATGAAACTTTTGCTCCTGTTGCTAGACTTGAAGCAATTAGCTATTATTAGCATTTGCTTGTTTTATGAATTTTAAATTATTTCAAATGGATATTAAGAGTGCTTTCTTAAATGTTTTATAATTGAAAAGGTATTTGTTGAACAACCACCTGTATTTGAAAATCATGCATATCCTGATCATGTTTTTAAATTACATAAAGCATATTATGGATTAAAGCAAGCACCTAGAGCATGGTATGAAAGACTAAGCAAATTTCTGATTGAAAATAAATTTTCTAGAGGAAATATTGATAAGACACTATTTTTGAAAAAGAAAGATAATGATTTATTAGTGGTGCAAATATATGTCAATGATATTATTTTTTGTACTACTAATGAAATTTTTTGTCAAGAGTTTGCTAAGCTAATGCAGGGTGAGTTCGAGATGAGCATAATAGGAGAACTCAATTTCTTTCTCAGACTCCAGATCAAGCAAACTACAGATGGTATCTTCATCAACCAAGCTAAGTACACAAGAGAAATTATTAAGAAGTTTGGGATGGAGACTACTAAACCAATAGGTACGCCTATGAGCCCCTCTTGTAGACTTGATAAAGATGAACATGGTAAATCCATAGATCAAAAGTTATACAGAGATATGATAGGCTCCTTATTGTATCTAACTGCTAGTAGACCAGATATAATGTTTTGTGTTTGCATGTGTGCTAGATATCAGTCTGAACCAAAAGAATCACATCTTATGGCTCTTAAGCGCATTATTAGATATCTATCTGGTACTATTAGTATTGGTTTATGGTATTCTAGAAATCTATTGAATTAATTGGATATTCTTATACGAATTTTGCTGGTTGTAGATTAGATAGAAAGAGTACTAGTGGTACTTGCCAATTTATTAGAGTTAACTTAATCTCATGATTTAGCAAGAAACAAACTTCAGTTGTACTATCCACAGCTGAGGCTGAGTATATTGCAGCAGGAAGTTGTTGTGCTCAAATCTTATGGATTAAGCAAAACTTGAAGACTTTGGAATCAAGTTGGCTAGTATGCCTATTAAATATGATAATACCAATGCTATTTGCTTGACTAAAAATATTGTTCAATACTCTTGGAGTAAGCATATTGAAATTAGACATCGTTTTATTAGGGATCATATAGAAAACAATGATGTTTTGCTTGAATTTATTAGTACTGAATTTCAATTAGCTGATATTTTGACTAAATCTCTTCTGGAAGATCAATTCTGTATGATTAGAAGAGAGCTCGGGATCATCAATCCGTTTGATTAAATTTTTCCTGTATTTGACTCAAATTAGATCAATTCGACCTTAATCAAGGTAAATCTTGTTCAATCATTGTTGATTTGACTCTAAAATTATCATATTTCAATTGATTTTGATTTGCCTTTGAAATCCCTGATTTTTTGGTTTTTAAGTCGATGTGTCGACACATCGATGTGTCGACACCTAAATGTATCAACACATGCGTGAGCCGACACATGAATGACAGCAGACTGAGATTTAAAGGGTTTTCAAACCATTTTTTTCCCCAATTTTTTTTTCTCCTTCGAGCCGACACAAGGGTTTAAGATATTCATACTATTCCTTCCACTGTTTCGTTGCTTTAAACCATTATTTCTTTGATTTGGAAGATTAGTAGCAGGTTTTTTGGTTAGAACTCTCCTAGGTTTTGATTTCTAAACCCTAGAAACTCCAAATTTCAACCAAAATCTTATCCAATTCTTCAATCCAAGCAATAGGACCACGCAAACAAGTTGTTCGTTGACCTCATCAGTCAAACCAAGAAGAAGAGAGAAGGATGAAGGCCCGACATGAGTCTAGAGCTGCCGATCCGCCCGTACGACCTTTGTTTGTTCTGTCTAGCCGGATGAGCTCAAAGACTGCGGTAAGAGGACATCGAGTGGATTTTTCATTTGTCGACCAGTAGCTTTTTCGGATTTGAGAGTGGATTCGACAAGCTAGTCTAACTACTTTCTGTTCACTCAGTGAGAGGTATTACCTCAAGCTGATAGGAGAGTTTTATGGATCACTCGCCCGAGATAAATGGTTGGTTAGCACAGGTCAGAGGACGGGATATCCCCATTACTTTAGAGATTCTGAGCAGAGTATGGGATATACCGATGATAGGATCTATTGACAGTTTGAGGGATCGAGTTAGTGGTCTTCAGTGCATTTTTGAGTTTGACATTCTACCAGATGGAGCCACTATACCAGCATCTAGGTTGTCTGCAAAGATGAGACTACTACACCACATCGTCGCCCGGATTCGTCTGCCAAAGACCGGATGTTTTGACTATATCACAGAGATAGAGTTGCTCGTGATGGTCTCACTGGTTTAGCGCATGCTAGTATGCATTCCAGTATTGATGGTACATCAGATTACAAAGATGTCGACTAGCCAGAGGCTCTGCTTACCTTATGGCATGGGATTGACGTATTGTTTAGGAAGTATGGAGTCAACTTTCAGGATGAGCCTTATCGTACATTGCTTCACACCGATGTGTATGACATCAGATCATTGCATCAGATGGGCTATTATTTGTTTCGAGGCCAGTGGACATGCAGGATATTAGGTTAGGCCAAGGACCGAGATGATGATGATGATGCAGCAGAGGAGGAGCGAATTCTTTCCGGTGAGGCAGGACCCAGCGAGATTCAGCCTGAGATGGCAGCGCAGCCAGTGGTTGCTCCTCAGTCTGATCCTTCCACATCTGCACAGCCTCAGCCATCACAAATGGAGACTCCTGGCATATCAGATAGTTTAGAGGATAGAGTCAGATGCATCGAGATTGACGTGTTCATCATGAGGCAGCATCTTGACATATTCATAGTTGAGACGAGAGAGAGCCATATTGGACTTAGTCATGGCATCTCGGCTATTCTTTCTGCACTATCCAGATCTTTAGCAAGTGCTCCGGCTGCTAACACTGCTCCTGCACCTGCTCATGTACCTGCTTCTGCACCAGTTGATGACATTGATAACATTGATACTAGTGTTGATACTACTGTTGGAGATGATGATACTGTTGGTGATACAGTTATTGGAGATGATGATGGAGACGAGAAGACTGACTCAGACAGATTTGACATTGCTGATCTTACTTCAGAGCCAGTTACGGAGGTGACGGATGACTTGCCTATGAGCCCTGTTGTTGACCCATCTTGCTCACCTACCTAGATTCCTATTCCATCTTCTCCTTCTAGATCGGATGATCGCACTCCTGTTCCTATTCCTATTATCTCTCCAGTGATCGATATACCTATTATTGACTTCCCTGATATTGATTCCCCTGATATTCATACACCTATCCTTGAGACCCCCATTATTGATACACTGATTGTTGATATACCGATTCATTTTACAGCTGATACTTCTGTTCTTGATACACCTGTTGTTACATCAGTTGAGACCCCTATCTTTGACACATAGATTACTGATACTCCTATACTTCATACATCATCGTTGATTCGAGAGCTTGGGTTTTATACAGCCGGCTTCCAATATCTCGACTCAGGTCCTTCATTTGATCGCATACCTCTTCCAGCGGTGGCTGAGATGGTTGACCCGATCATTTCCGTTCCTGCAGAGGACATTGGTTCTACCTCTACTATTCCAGCCAGAGGTCGAACATATGCTCATCATAGAGGACGTGGTCATCGCACCCCTCCATAGTCGACCAGGACCAGACTTAGAGATCTTTGATCGAGATGGCCGTGAGCTCGCTCCTTCACTGATACAGGACCGATTGAGATCGGTTCATCTTCTGATGATTCCATGGATGAGGATTGGGACTTTTATGTACTTTTAAATAGTTTATTTTTTTATATGCTTCTATGTATTTTTATATGTATATGTTGTACAACTTTTAAGTTTATATGAAAACCTTTGTTGTTCCTCATCTCTATGTATTTGATGCAAATGAATGATATATCTTGAATTGCTCTTCAATGTCTTCACTCTTGAATGAATGAATGAATTTTAAAAGGGGAGTAGTTCTGACTACTCAATCTATTTATTTTTTTTCCTACCTTTTTAATGATAACAAAAAGGAGGAGTAATTTAGTGAGATTTAAGTATAAATATATATAATTCACAAAAATAAATGGGGAGTAGTTTTGATTTATGTTTGTGATATGCAAGTAATAAACATTTTTTTTGAAAACCTGAATTGAAAATCATTTACAAAATTCTTTAAGAAAGGGGGAGCTTTACTTTATTTTCATTTGAAAATCCTTTTAAAATGAATTTCATCTTAAACCCCTCTTTAAATGTTTGAAAAGATTCTTAAAAATTTTGTTATGAATCATTGATTCAGGGGAAGCTTTGTTGTTTGCTAAAATTTTCTTATAGAGTATCATGATGCATATTTTCTATGTATTTAAATGAATATCAAAACTCTGATACTCTCTATCTTTATAACAAGCTCTGGCACTATTACTTGTGTTCTGAATTGTCATATCATTAATGCAAGTAATGTTGATATTCTTAATGCTTTCAATTTTATGCACCTTGATCAATTCTCTTAAAAGCATTATTTTAAAGCAATTTATACTTAAGGATTTTGTTATCATCAAAAAGGGAGAGATTGTTGACTCCATTAATTGATTTTGATGATAAGCAAAATAGTTAAGTATAAGTTGTGGACTAATGAATTGCTTTGAGTGTGTTTTTATTGAAAAGGTGCTTACAAAATTTGATGAAGCCTAATTGTTTTGAAGAAGCCAAGTTTGAATGAAAAGAGTGCTCAAAAAGAGACTTGGATACTTAAGAGATGGTTGAATGGATGGCTAAGCTAAGTGGAAACATGTTCCAGCTCAAAATCAGCATCTTCTGTGAATTTTTCAGAGAAGCATCAACTCAAAGTGTCGACACATGGAGATGAAGTGTCGACTCAGGTCGGTACGCAGTAATGTTTCAAATGGCACAGATGAAGTGTTGACACATGGACCTGAAGTGTCGACTCATGGTGTCGACACATGGATCAACACATCGCCTGAGACTTTCAAGATGTCGACTCAACTGAGAAAGTGTCGACACATCTAAGATTTCCAGAGAATCAGAATGAAGCAGTTTGAACTAGGTGTCGACTCAAGAAGTTCAAGTGTAGACCTTATGTGTCGACTCAACTAAGGAAATGTCGACACATGGAGTTCTGGCAACAGTAACGGCTAGTTTTTTCAAATGCAGAACTGGTCCAAATTGCTCCAAATGGCTAGTTTTTTAAGTCTAACGGCTAGAATTCGGTTTTGAGATCTTGGAAAGGTATTTATATGCTCCAAATCAAATCAAAAGAAAAGTAATTGAATATTATCAAAGAGTTTTGAGAAGAGAGAAGAAGAGAGAGCTTTAGCTTTTATTCATTGAAGTTTCAACCACTTTCAAGCTAGAGGAAGCCTCCAAGCATTCAAGAGCCTTCAAGAGCATTGAAGATCATCGGCTTCAACAAGTACAAAGCAACTCTACATCGAGCTACATCGAGATATTCGCTTTGTTTTAGAAAGCTTACATTAGTTCTTTACTTTTAAACCATATTTCTTGTAAGGGTTCTTGGTTAGCCTATTGTAAAACCAAGTGAGGTTATTGGTTTAAGCCTTGAAAAACCAATTAGATTGGTGATTAGCCTGCAAAACCACTAAGGTTCTTGGTTAGCCCGGAAAACCAAGAGAGGTTGTTGGTTAGCCTTGTGAAAATCAATTAGGTTCTTGGTTAGCCCATAAAACCAAGTGAGGTTGTGACTTGTGAGCCTTGTAAAAACAAGACGGGTTTTGATTAGTGAGCCCGAAAAACTAATCTGCTGTAATCTTGTGATTATAGTGAATTCCCAAGAGGATCTTGAGGAGTGAATGTAGGTGCATTGTATAGCACCGAACCACTATAGTTCTTGGTATTTGTGATTGTTTGATCTCTCTCTTTGCTATTTATTTATTGCTCTTAATTTTCGCTGCACTTTTATTTTAAAGCATTGAACTTGAATCGTAGTACCTTACTAATATACTTGTTGAATTGGACTACATTGCTTAGTATCAAGTTTTATTAAGTTAGTTTGTCAAATTATTTTTTAGAGATCCAATTCACCTCCCCTCTTAGGTTGCTTACTGGGCAATAAGCTGAGTATATTGCAGTAGGAAGTTGTTGTGCTCAAATATTGTGGATTAAGCAACAACTTGAAGATTTTGGAATCAAATTAACCAAAACACCCATAAGATGTGATAATACTAGTACTATAAATTTGACTAAAAATTGTATTCAGTATTCTAAAAGTAAACATATTAAAATTAGGCATCATTTTATTAGACATCATATTGAAAATAATGATATAATGCTTTAATTTGTTTGTACCGAAATGCAACTAGTTGACATATTGACTAAACTACTTCAAGAGGATCGGTTCAGCATGATTAGAAAAGAATTAGGAGTCATCAACCCTTTTGTCTAAAAATTTTTATCTCTTTATAATCCTTAACTCTTGATCGATTAAAATTACATGTGAATCATGATTAATCACTTTCAAACCCTTTAAATCAAGTTATTTTGTTTAATGCTCTTTTTTTCTTTTTTTTTTTGTTTTAAGTCGAAGTGTCGACATTTTGAAGTGTCGACACCTGTAAGTGTCGATACTTGACCCACAATCATAAATCGATACTTGGCCGGCGAAAAATCGAGATAAAATAGGGAAAACGAAGTGTTTTCTTTGAATTTTCTTTCTAAATTTGAGCTGACTCACCCTTTAACTATTCTCCAACACCTTCTTCCCTCCAATCTTAGTTTCAACTGCCCGATTCTTCATTTGGAACAAGTACATTTCGGTTTTGTACTGATCTTCATCCGTTCTCCACTATTTTTCACCGTAGAAAGCCTAGATTTCTTCCATATTTGCTTCCTTCCCTTGATTCCTTGGAATGGGACCTAGAAAACAAGTTGTCTGATGGCCTCGACCTTCTATTCAGGAGGAAGAGTGAAGAATGAAGGCTAGGCATAAGCATCGAGAGGCAGTTGAGCTCGAGGATCAGCTTGATGTTCCTGTCAGACCAGTTGTCTCTGCCATAGATAGGATGAGCTCGAAGACTATTGTTGGTGGTCATCAAGTGGATTTTGATTTCTTGGACCAGCAGCATTTCAGGATTGGATAGTGGCTGAGGGATGCCAGTTTAGCACATTTTTGCTCACTATCCAAGAGATTTTACCCTGGCCTGATGAGAGAGTTCTACGGATCTTTAGCCAGATGTAGTGATGGATGGATAGCACACGTCCGAGGGAGAGACATTCCATTTTTTGCTGAGATTCTGAGCCGAGTATGGGAGATTCTTATGATAGGTTCAGTGGTGGATGCCCTGGTGGACGAATCAGTGGACTCCAGTGTATTTTTGAGACAGACGATCTTCCAGATGGAGTCACAGTAGTTGCTTTGAAACTTTTGCCTGAGATGAGGTTGTTACACCACATTGTAGCCCGGATTTTTCTGCCGAAGACCGGATGCTTCGACTTTATCATAGAGCACGAGTTATTGGTTATGGTATCTCTAATACAGCATACTCCGATATGCCTCCTGTACTTATGGTTTATCAGTTGATAGAGACATCGACTAGTCAGAGACTTTGTCTACCCTATGGAATGGGTTTGACCATACTTTTTAGGGATTACGGAGTAGTCATAGACGGAGAGCCTTACAGACAATTGTTGCATACAGACATCTACGACATCAAATCACTTCATCGGATAGGGTATCATCTAGTCAAAGGCCAGTGGAGATGATGTATATCCGGTCTGGCCATCAATGCGGATGATGAGGCAGTAGAGGAGGAGCGTATTTTCTCAGGTGAGGCCGAGCCTTTTGAAGTACACAGAGAGATTTCAAAAGGCACAGCCTGAGCCTATGACTCAGCCATAGCCTACTCCTCAGACCGAGCCATCCACCCCTGCACATACAGAGATACCAGGCAGTGGAGATAGCCTAGAGGACAGGGTCACTCGCATAGAAACTAAGATTATGGTTATTAGACAGCGAGTTGACCAGATGCATATGGAGATGAGGGAGAGCCATCAAGGATTGAGTGATGGCATCTCTGCTATTTTATTTGCATTGGCGAGATCTTCATTGAGCAGAGCTCCTCCACCTTTATTTATATCAGAACCACCTCCAGCACCATCAGCTCTAGGACCAGATATAGCAGGTGATCAGAATGACTCCACAGAGTTCGATACTGCAGATTTTATGATGGAGCCAGAGCCTAACGCAATAGCAGATGTTCCTAGGAGTCCCATTCTTTATCTTGCTCGATCACCATTTCAGACTTTGATTTTATCCACCTCACCTTCCAGATCTGATCCACACATTTCTGCCATTCCTGCACCTACTCCTATCATTTCATCTTCTGGTACACCTATGATACATTCTTCATCTATGCATACATCTTCCCTTATCAGGGAACTGGGATTTTACACTCCTGGTTTCCACCATTTTGATTCTGGTCCTATCTTTGACCATACTCCCTTTTCTTTTGATACAGCCGCTTTGGTCAGTGCTATTCCTGCTACTGATATAACCTCCACCTCTTCTGTATCAGCCAGAGACAGCATATGTCAGATGCAGAGGACGAGACCGATGTGATGTATCGAGACCTACCCGGACTAGACTATCTAATCTCCGGTCGATATGGACATGATCCCATCCTTCTAGAGATACTAGACTGATTGAGATTGGATCCTCTGATGATGAGAGTTCTCATTAGGATAGTCTCTATGTTAGTTAGTTTACATTTCAACACTATTTGTATGCATCTTTGCTTATATCAATGTATGAAATATTTGTCTCAATGTATGAAATGTTTGTTTCAATGTATGAAATTTGGTATCAATGAATGAAATTATTATATCAATGGTTGTTTGTAAATATTATCTCTTTTAGTTTCTAATGTTGTCGCTGAATCTTGAATTTGTTATAGTCTTTTTTTGTTGCATCTTTTTTATCCTTCCAACCTTTTTGATGTTGACAAAAAGGGGGAGAGATAAGTGAGAGATAAGTAAGAGATAAATGAGTAAAGAACAAAAAAATGAGTAAAGAATAAAAAAAATGAGTAAGAGATAAATGCTCTATAAATGAGTAAAGAATAAAAAAATGAAAAAGGGAGAGTAAAATGAGAAGATAATGGCAGAATTATGCTAAATGGTAAATAGTATCATGGAACTTAATTTCAATAAAGATAAGAGCAATGAGTGAGGAGGAGTAATCTAAAAGAAAAAGAATTTCTTCTTAAGCTGAAATTTCTTGAATTTTTTTTTTTGAAAATTAGATTTTTCGGTTCATGAAAATTCTTTGAAAACCAATTTTTTGAATCACCTTTTGAGGGGGAGTATTTATACTCTTGTTCTAAGTTTT
The DNA here is from genome assembly GCA_021397845.1 of Areca catechu. Taxonomy (NCBI): domain Eukaryota; kingdom Viridiplantae; phylum Streptophyta; class Magnoliopsida; order Arecales; family Arecaceae; genus Areca; species Areca catechu. The sequence continues at coordinate 154,056,732 of CM038052.1, forward strand.
TCCAGTTGGTTTCACTCATTGTGTTTATATGCTAAAACTTTTATCTTTAAAATATGCTTTAGCTCTGATACACATTTAGAGTATCATGGTACATGCATTTTTTTTAGCTATGATATTCTTTTATAGCCTTAATTCAATTCAAATGAGTCCTAGTTTTTCAATAACTTAACCTTAGGCTCTAGCTTCTATTTTTTCCTTTACTCTGATATATATTGCACAAAGCTGTATACTCATTGAAAATCTTTTAAGCTTCTTATATGAAGTATACTTAAAGATTTTATCATCATCAAAAAGGAGAAGATTATTACTCCGTTATTGATTTTGATGATTAACAAAATACTTAAGTATATTTGAGTACTAACAGTTCTTTAAAGTATGTTTTTCTTAGAAAAAGGTACTCATCAAGTTGGTTGAATTGACTTCCTTGTCAAATGCTTGAGGAAGCCCTTTCTATGAATGAAACATTAAAGATTGATGGACTTAGGTATTTGAGAATTGCTTGAAAAGATTTAAAAGTCAAGTTCAAAGAAGATTCAGCAGAGTTTCAGTCCAATTTTGAAAAGTTTCAGCAAGTATCGACTCAAAGTGTCGACTCACAGTTCAAGTGTCGACTCATGACAGTGCAAGTGTCGACTCAAGTTGGTATACAAAAAAGTATTTCAGATGGCACAATTGAAGTGTCGACTCAAAGATCTACTCAAAGCCTGAGATAGAATTCTTACAGAACATGCTGAAATTCAAGACTCAACTTAAGTGTCGACTCGCTAGATGAAGTGTCGACTCACATAAGATTTTCAAAGAGCTTCAAAGTAGAATTTTGAACTAGGTATCAACTCATGGAATTTAAGTGTCGACCCTAAGTGTTGACTCACAACCTGAAGTGTCGATACTTGGAGTTCTGGAAACAATAATGGCTAGTTTTTTCAAATGTAAAACTCGATTCTTTTAGCCCCTAATGGCTAGTTCCACCTCTTCAACGGTCATAAACTATTATTTAAGCCTTGGAATGGTATTTAAGTGAATTAAATTCAAGTGGACCATAAGAGAATGAATAGAGAAAGAGAAAGAAAAAGAACAATAAGTGCATTTACTCAAATTCATTGAAAGCAACCACTTCCAAGCAAAAGAAGCCTCCAAGCATTCAAAGCAATCAAGAGCATTTAAGTCTAATCACTTTTGAGCATTGATTGATGCTTCATCGAATTGAAGACAAGCATCTTCAACAAGCTTCAAAGAGATAACTTTTATTTAGAAAGCTTGATTGTATTCTTTACTTTCTTTATTACTTTGTTGTATCAAGATTTTTGGTAAGCCTAAGAACAAAATCAAGAAGGTTTTTGGTTAGCCTAGTTGAAAACCAAGGAGATTTTTGGTTAGCCTAGTTGAAAACTAAGGAGGTTTTTGGTTAGCCTTTGAAAACCAAGAGGTTTCTTTTGGTGAGCCTAGTGAAAATCAAAAGGGATTTTGATTAGTCAGCTTGAAAAACTAATCGGCTGTAATTGAGAGTGATTATAGTGAATTCCCGAGTAGACCTTGGAAAGTGGATATAGGTGCCTTAGAATGCACCGAACCACTATACTTGCTTATATTTGTGATTGATTGTCTCCTTTTTACTTGCTCTTACTTTTATTGTATTTAAATTTTCGCTGCATACTCTTTAAGAGCACACAACATTTTCATCTCACTAGTACTTGAATTGATTATTGAATTGGCACACATATTTGAAAATATTTTTTAGAAACCTAATTCACCCCCCTCTTGGATTGCTTACTGGGCAATACACTCTCTTCTTCCCCCCATTTCACCCTCTTCTATCTCTCTATTTCACTCTCTTCCATCTCTCTTCTTCTTTATTTCTACTCTCTTCCTAGTCTCCAAATTCTTTTCCCTATTCCCACTCTCTATCATCTTTTTGATCCCTTCCTAATTTCCACTCTCTTCCAACTCCCCGGAGTTCCTTAAAGCCTGTGCATAGAGGATAGGAGAGGATCAACTTAAAATGAGTTAGTGTTGAAGTGTGGGAGGAAGGAGCTGGTTCTTTAGTTTTTGTATTTTTCATTTTGCAATAAAAGAGTATATTTTTCTTTCTATATTTATTTATTCTCTTTTATTTGCCTTTTAATATGCTTTATTATTAAATTGATTTTAAGACAATTCTTGCTTTTCAGAGTCGCATCGTGATCTATTACGGATACAGGATATGCTGAGGGAAGAAGAATTGGATACCTGATGCCTCCCGAAGACATGCCATGATCTGTTACGGGTATAGGGCATGCCAAGGGAAGACAGGTAAATTTGTAAAGCCAATTACATTTTGGTTATAAAAGAAAAACAATTTGGCACTACACAATCACTCTTCCTCTCTTGAAATACTCCATTTCACTTGCTTTACCTTAGGAATAGTTTATTTCTTACTCACTTTTATTTTTACACAATAACAATTACTTTTCTTTTCTTTTTAAATCATAACTTAGCCCTAAGATTCCTGAGGATACGATCCTGACTCACCCTAGTTATAGAGTTGAGTTAATGAATTATTTTTGACCACCTACGACATCAATCAAATTTTGGCGCTGTTGCCGGGGATCTCAGGAACTTGACTTACTTAGATCTTCAAGTAGGATTAGAAATGATTATGGTATGTATACCTAATTATTATCTCGAATTGGAGTTCCATAGGTATCTTAATCAATGATTAATGGTCTAGACAATGCTAGAGATGCTGAGGGATAAATTATTAATGAAATTCAATAAAAATGGTAGGGTTTAGATTATAAATAATTTCATGGAACAATTTTAAAACCTTCTAACTATTGATCTCAATAAAGAATCTACTTTATGGGGGTATAAATTAAAAGGTCAAGTATACTAAAGTTTTTTCTTAAAAAAAAAGGAGTTAGTCCCGTCTCATAGCTTTGCTTGAACTCTTACTGAGTAAATGGACCCCGTCGCCTAGGTAAGCATTGTGATTCACGTCAAAAGGTGAGAAGGTCAAGAAATCTATCAAGCAATGGTACCTCTCTAAGTAACCGGGCCCATTCGTCTAAATAAGCATTATGGTTCGCATCAAAAGGAAAGAATATTAACACTTAAGAGGCTAGAACATGACACTATACTCAAAAATAAAGAGAGAAAAAAAGGGAAAAACCAGCTAGCAAAAAGGTACTGAACTAAACCCTTGAAAGTGAGAGGATCCAAAGAGCAAGGTGAAAAGTTGGCAAAAGAAGAACTCTGGAAATCTTTATGGGTTTTACCCAACTACTAATTAAGTTGAATTAATAATCTGATAAAATATCTCAGTAGTGGTCTGACCAGGTATCATCAGCCTATAGGGTTGCTTAGGTTAACCTCTAATTCAAGGATGGGTTGATATACATGGACAATCTATCTGTTTTACTCGAGGACGAGCAAAGTCCAAGTTGGGGGGTGTGATAACTACGTTATATACATATATAAACATATTGATTTAATAATTAAATTATTTTTATTTATTTAAAATTAATATTTTTATATATCATTTATAGGAAAAGAGAGTGCCAATGTGAAGAGCTCGATTTATGGATTCAAATGAAATAAGTTTGAAGCAAATCGGGCTTGAAATGAACCCAGAATTAATTTTTGAAGGATTAATAAAGAAATTGCATGAAATTTAAAGTAGTAGGTCCACCATGGACCTGCTGCTCGATCTACAGCTCACCCGGTGGTCCATAAGAAGCCATTATCACGGTCCACAAAACAGAGCCATGGACCATGAAGTTTGGTTTGAGCTGAAACTCACCGGAGTTGTTGCCCTATCACCACCCAAGCCTGTGGCACCTCCACCGCCAGTTGGAGAAGCCTCCAATGGCCGGAAAAATGGCCGGGAAGCTACTGATTTCTTCACTACTATTCCTTGGTTCCTAAGCCACTGGACCTCCTGCCCAGTCCACTGCCGGCCAAAGAAGTCGACAGTGCCCGTTCCCTCGCCGCCAAGAAGGCTCCCATGGCCAAAATCTATGATCCCAAGCCTGCAACAGCCCTCTCCTCACTGCCATTCTTCCGGTCATTCCCCTTCCTGAGATCCCCATCGTCGCCATGCAATGTCGCCTGTCGCCGGCCATGCCTCTGCTGTGCAAGATATCTGCATTCGGTTGGAACAATGGGAACTAGAATCAGTTGGATTACTGGAGTTTAGTTGGAGCTCAGATGCTGCAAAGTTCGTTGGGATCGTTGGAATGATGGGAACCAAATAACCACTTGATCATTGGAACAAACTGGAATTCGTTGGATGCAGTTAGAACTGAATTCAGTTGGATCGAGAACGGTAGAACAGAATGCACTATGGATTGTTGGGTTGTTGGAGCTCACTACTGCCTATAAAAGCTTGACCTCTTGATCACGGGAGAGGATCAGTCCATCAAGACCACTCTATTTCACTCTCTTCCATCTCTCTTCTTCCCTCCATTTCACCCTCTTCTATCTCTCTTCTTCTCTCTATTTCACTCTCTTCTTCCTTGTTTCTACTCTCTTCCTAGTCTCCAAAATCTCTTCCCTTCCTATTTTTGCTCCACTTTCTTCCTAGTCTCCAAATTCTTTTCCCTATTTCCACTCCCTTCCTAGTTTCGACTCTCTTTCAACTCTCCGGAGTCCCTTAAAGCCTTTGCATAGGGAACAAGAGGGGATCAACTTAAAATGAGTTAGTGTTGAAGTGCGGGAGGGAAGAGCTGGTTTTTCAGTCTTTTGTTGTTCTTGTTATGCAATAAAAGAGTATGTTTTTTCTTTCTGCATTTATTTGTTCTCTTTTATTCACCTTTTATTATGCTTTATTATTAGATTGATTTTAGGATAATTCTTGCTTTCTGAAGATGTGCCGTGATCTGTTATGGATATGGGGCATCCCGAGGAAAGAAGAATTGGATACCTAGTACCTCCCAAAGACGCATCGTGATCTATTATGGGTACGGGGCGTACCAAGGGAAGACAGGTAAATTTTTAAAGCCAATTATATTTTGGTTATAAAAGAAATATAATTTGGCACTACACAATCACTCTTCCTCTCTTGAAATACTCCCTTCCACTTGCTTCACCTTAGAAGTACTTTATTTCTTGCTCTCTTTTATTTTTACAAAACAATAATTACTTTTCTTTTCTTTTTAAATTATAACTTAGCCCTAAGATTCCTGAGGATACGATCCCGACTCATCTAGCTATAGAGTTGAGTTGGTGAATTATTTTTGACTGCCTACGAAAGCGATCAACCTCCATCTTATTTAAAAGAATATCCAGTTGTTGTTGACCTAAGCTTGCAACTGGGGCGATGTCCTCCCCGTCAAGGGCGGATCATTTTTTCTTGGACAACGAGTGGGACCTTCCCGCTGAGATATTTTGTACTCTCTTTTTTACCATCTTTCCTTTCGAGATTCCTTCTAAGAACTGATTTCTTTTCCCTTCCTGGCATGCCAATTTGATGTGGCCGAACCAGTGTGACTCTGATGCACCGTCTAGGCTTGCTCTAAGCTCCTTGATGACCTACAAAACAAATTTCTAGTCAAAACTTTTCTGGTGGGGGACACTCCGATACTTAAGTCAGCAAGGATTTGGATTAATAGATATAGAAATCTCAAGGAAGATGACTAAAGTATGGACAGTATTTCAGCTAGTTGATCTTACATATCCCCGGAGGTCCCCCATTGACCGGTATTTATAGGCTCGGGCCTTAATTGAATTCAGTTAGACAGGCCTCAGATAGTTAGTTCTGTTAGGAACTAACCTGTACTTGTAAGAACAGTAATTAGTTATTATGGTAGAATAACTACCTCATTTCTTACTACTTTTATCTTTCTTATGCTTGATCGACCATTAAGTATCTGTCGGCATTTATGTGGCAGTTAGCCTTCTTGTATCAATTGGCCTCAAAGCGCTGATCGGTTCTTAGGTGACGGTCGACCTTTGTGTCAATCAACCTTAGAGCGATGATCGGCACTTATATGTCAATTGGCCTTCTTGTATCCTTAGAATGCTGATCGGCTCTTATGTGACAATCGGCCTTCTTGTGTTGGTCGGCCTTTGTGTGGTGGTCGGTCTTTGGGAGCAGAATAGCTATATACTGCATCTCCAACCTTGGGCCTATTCTGGCCTTTCCTTGGGCATGATCCGGCCTTTTGTGAATTGATCTGATTGGTTTGTCATAACATAACCGAAGAGGAGAAGAGCAACTCTCAAGCCGAATAGTAGGTTCTTGATGTAGTATAATTGAATTCAAGACAATAATTTTTTAAAATTTTTTTTCTCAGCTCCTATGGCTCAAGCCTTCTCCCGCCCTCCTTTCCATTGGTACTGCCTCCTAAGCCCACTCTTAACACCATCCAAAGTCTCATTCTTGTATTAAAAAATTTAAAAAAATCTTATGGATTGGCCCGATTCTAGTCCACAGCCCATGTAGGGCCTGACCAGGCTAGATTTTCATGATCTATTTGAACAAGTAGGACTAGCCCAGCTCGGCCCATATAATGTCAGCCCAAGTGATTAAGGCCGGATTGGTTCGTTTTGATCGTTCTAATTATATATCAACTATCTTAGATATTCATGAATATCAAATAAATTACTTATAAATACTTAAAAATTTATAATCACTGGATCATCATCTAATTTTAGATCATATCATCTCAGATTTTACATCATTAATGATCCAGACCATCACCAAAATTTCATTCAGATCACCAAACGCGCTCTAATGCCAAAGATACAAGTATTAGCAGAACGTGCGTCGTACATGATTTCGGCCAGCCAAGGAAGAACTTGGTGCGCGAAGGATGAGATGCGCGAGCGCGCCGCGTCCACTCCCGCCCTGGCGACCGCCCTCGCCCGCCTTATCCACCGATGCCAGAGCCTGCGCGAGCTTCGCCAAATCCACGCCCACATCACCACCTGCCCCCATCTCGACCCCAGCACCGCCGCCTCCCTCCTCTCCCGCCTCCTCTTCTTCTGCGCCACCTCCCCGGCTGGCTCCCTGCCGTACGCCTCCGCCCTCTTCCGTCGCCTACCCTCCCCGACCCTCTCCGCTTACAACGCCATGATCCGAGCGCACGCCGTGCTCTCCTTCCCTCTGAACCCTCTCTCCCTCTACGTCCAAATGCTCGCCGCCGGTGTCCGTCCTGACCACCTCACCTTCCCATTCCTTTTCAAGCACTTCTCCCTCCGCCTCGAATCCGCCACCGGACGGAGCCTTCATGCCCACGTCTCGAAGCTGGGCCTCCATTTGGACATCTTCGTCCTAAATGCCATGATCTGCATGTACTCGAAGTGTGGGCTTATCGATTCCGCACGGAGGTTGTTCGACGAAATGCCCCACAGAGATATAGTCTCTTGGAACTCGATTTTGATAGGGTATTTGAGGTGCGGGGAGCTCGACTTGGCTCTACGTCTGTTTCTGGACATGAAGGAGAGGAATACAAGAACTTGGAACTCGATCATAAGTGGGTTTGCACAGGGTGGCCGGTCAAGTGAAGCATTGGCTTTGTTCCATGAGATGCAGCTCTCGGCCAATGAATGTGCTAAGCCTGACAAGGTGACGGTCGCCAGTGTAGTCTCAGCATGTGCTTCGCTGGGAGCTCTGGACCAGGGGAAATGGGTGCATGGTTACTTGAAGAGGCACGGGCTGGAGTTTGATGTCGTGATTGGAACCGCATTGATAGACATGTATGGAAAATGTGGGTGTATGGAGAGAGCTGTGGAGGTCTTCCAGGAGATGCCCAAGAAAGATGTCTTGGCTTGGACTGCGATGATCTCAGCATTTGCCATCCATGGGCTTGGAGAAGAGGCTTTTGGTCTTCTGGAAGAGATGGAGAGACACGGGACAAAGCCTAATTATGTGACTTTTGGTGCACTTCTAAGTGCTTGTGCTCATGCTGGCCTGGTAGAACAAGGCCAGTGGTGTTTCAATGTGATGAAACAAGTCTACTTGATTGAGCCTCAACTGCAGCATTATGCCTGCATGGTTGATTTGCTTGGCCGAGCAGGCTTATTTGAAGAGGCTGAAAGACTGATCAGAAGCATGCCTATGGAACCGGACTCATATGTTTGGGGGGCATTGCTTGGTGCATGTAGGATGCATGGAAATGTGGAGGTAGGAAAAAGGGTGGCTGGTTATTTGATTGGCTTAGATCCTCTGAACCATGCATTCTATATAATTCTATCAGATATATATGCAAAGGCTAATAAGTTTGAGGATGTAAAGAAAGTTAGATCTTTCATGAAAGAGTGCCAGATAAAGAAAACTGCACCTGGTTGCAGTATGATTGAAATTGATGGCCAAGTGCTTGAGTTTTCAGCAAAAAGGGCACCTGAGAACTTGATGATGCAAATGGAGTTGGTGTTGAATGGGTTCAATGCTGAGCTGAAGTCCGCAGGTTACTTGCCCACTAATGATGAGGAATTGTTAGAAAGCCCTTGGACTTGCTGACTTGTAGCAGCTTGTTTAAGTATCTGATGCAGATGCCAGATTTGTTCTCTTTTTTTGGGTAAATTCACTGTATTATGAGATTTAAAGCAAGTCTCATGTGCTTTCTTTATGGCATCTGAGGAAATGGACTCACTTCGAACAGAACCTTGGCCTAAAAAATGCTTTGTATATGAAGTGCAGCCTTTCAACCAATTTTCAGGAGGGAATGAATTTATCATCGATAATCTAGAGATGCAAGAAGACAGTACTGAATGTAGAAAATCCTTTGAACAGTGAATGAGTTAGCAAGTATGCCACATCAAAATCAGAGGTGACAGCAACTTGTTCAAAATGCATCTGTTCCTATGTATATTAAAAGAAAAAGAAAGGTGAACATGTGAAGTATTTCAAGATGTAGAAGTATCCTAACCTTATTCTTTCATTCTTTTAACTAAATCAGATTACCATATTTTTTTGACAGCTCATTAGATGCTTCAATAGTTGTGAGTATGCCAGAAAGTTTTGAGGCTTATGCAACAGAGTGAATATGACAAGCGATCCCGGAAAGAATTAAGAGGCCTAAGGAATATTTTGGATGTTAGAAAAATGTCTTGAAATCAGTCTTGAAGGAAGTTCCGGAGAAGTCCAGTCCACGAGAAAGAGAAAGGAAAAAAAGAAATTTGGTAGAATTGGTTCGGCCCACAAGTTGCTCGGACCATAGCAAGTTAGCCCGATCATGTGCCCCAACAGCGTGCATGGGCCAATGCACCATGAGCGAAGTTGCTCGGACCATAGCAAGTTAGCCCGATCATGTGCCCCAACAGCGTGCATGGGCCAATGCACCATGAGCGCTGGCCTAGGCCCAGGCAGGTCGGCACGTGGCTTGCCCAGCCCCAAGCACCAATCCATGTACTCCCTCTTTTCCTTGTGTACACGGCACACCTAGGCTCAGGCAGGTAGGCGTGTGGCTTGCCCAGCCCCAAGCACCAATCCATCTACCCCCTCTTTTCCTTGTATACATGACACACGGATCTTGACACGGAGATAAGTGGCATATGCGACATGATCAAACGACTCCGCTCGTCCCGCATGGATCAGTTGGTTGGGAGTGTTACGGTATGACTCACGTGATTTGGACTGATTTGGAGCACGATTGTGACCGATCAATAGTTAGGAAGGGCTTTACAATCAAATAATGATCGGAAGAGTTACTGGATTCTGATTTGGATATGGCTTGGATTGTTGGATTCTTGGTGAGACGTTCTTTGCAGTAGATGCAATAAAATCATTGATAGAGGAGTAGGCTAGATGTGAGAATTATAAAAATGATGAAGAGTCTTTAGAGATCGGTTTAGTTGATAGCTTGTAAGAGGGATTTTGGAATTTCTTGTTCAGGAACTTGTACGGGATTGAGAATAGAAGTTCAATATTGTAAGTTTTTATTTTTTCATAGTGAAATCTTGCATGTTCAATTAATTATGTTTGTATTTTATTGTATTTTATTATTTTTTATGCAGCATCGATATCGACAATCATGATCTTAAAAATGAAAATTCGTATTCCATACAAAGAATTCCTGGATGCAGGTGATATCAATACAGTCGGTACAATAACAATTGGTATCAGAGATCGATTATTCGTGTTGATTAAGATCGAAGAAGATGGAAAGGATAGGCACAATCAAATTTGAGATCGATTGATTTTGACGGGAATATATAATTGCATATCTGATTGGAGAGTCCTACCGATGAACCTCTAAATGCTAAACAACCCAAGCTTGAATCTATGTCAAAATAACTAATCCAATTAGGTGTACAATAAATCGGCTAAAAGAAACAAAAAAGTAATTAAGATAAGGATCAATCGTGTTTCTATAGCCATAACAATATTGCATGTATTATCGATATTCTAAATTGTCATCACGTCTGTGCTAAAATCTATATCAGCTTTGTAGGTAAGCTGATGTCCTCATTATTCTCATTCACCTTCTTGGTAGCCACAGGATTCTTTTTTATTTTCTTTTCTGGATCTAGCAATGACAGTGGAATCCAACATAAGCGCTCCATTCTTTCTTATCTTCTCTTTCAGCACTTTTTTTTTCATACCTATCCCCTTCTCAAATTCAATGTATGGTTGTGTTTTTTCCTATTTTTGCTGGCTTTCGAGATTTTTTCTTCCTTTATCTCTCTGAAAAATTTCCAAAAATGTTCCTCCATGTCAAATTTACGACATTGTTGTTTTTTCCGCTCATTTTTTCTTCCTTCCTCTTTGATGTTCAAATACATTTTTTTCACCTTCAAACGTGCAAGAAAAATAAACATCCTAGATCAGAAGGCACAGCTACAAATTCTTTTCACTTATTTTTTCTAATTTTTTTTGTCGACCCCCGCTCTCTTCCCGATCATAGCCGGTACAATGCAACCATCTGCCGTGCTAATGAGACCCTTCGTTAGATTCCTCAACCCACATCCCTCAGCTTCACGTTTTTGAAGATTATCGCAATATTCTCTATACTACACCGATCCATAGATATATCAAGCAAGATTTTTGAAAAAAAATTGCCAGAAGTTTGTTTTTTTTTTCAATTTTTCAACTCGGTTAATTATCCTCGTCGATTTCTTTTCTTTTTGACTTGTTTAAGTCTGCAATAACATTGGTGTTCACCTAAACAAAATGTTTTGGTTTTCATCCAAAGCACCATATGACTACCTCATGAAGAAGAGAGGGAAACAAAATTGAATCCCTCGGGCCCATGACCCTCTCATGCCTAGGGATAGCAATAGGATTGGATCTGGCATATACCGGTCGGATTATATATAGATCGGATCAGAAAAGTCTTGTTATATCCTTCTCATCCAGTCTTGATAAAGGCCCCAAGGCTCATTAAAGACCCAAGGCCCATTAAAGGCCCAAGGCCCACTAAGGCCCATAAAGGCCAACTACTTTAGTTATTCTGTTATTTGGTTACAACCACTTCGGTTATTCTGTTATTCGGTTACAACCACATTCGGTTACAACCACATTCAGTTATTCAGTTATTCGGTTACAATCACATTCGGTTATTCTGTTATTCGGTTACAATCACATTCGGTTATTCGGTTATGCAGTTACAACCACATTTGGTTATTCGGTTATTCAGTTACAACCACTCAACCATATTTGGTTATTACAGCCTCTATAAATATGGTAAGAGGGGACACTCCAAGGAGAAGCAAGGTTTGAGGCCACTCCACTCTACTCGTTCCCTTTTCCATCTATGTTAATTTTGAATTCTCCATTCTGTTGATGCTTAGATCGCCCATTGACTTGAAAGTCGGAGTGTCCCCCGCCGGAAATCTGGTCCGGGGTCTTTTGCAGGTATCCAGTCCGCACCCGGGAGTAGGATCAGGAGCGCGAGCGGGATGCTCGACGCTGCCGAAGCTTCAGCCATGGGTTATTTAGCGGCAATAGATTGGCGCGCCAGGTAGGGGCTCGTTGTTCTCCTCTTGAAAAGGAGAAATTCACAAAAGAGCAAAATGGAAGAGGAACGAATTTAGGAAAGCTGCACCAACAAGAATTGTTCCGGTGAAGTCTAAGGAGGAGTCCAAGCTGGAAAAATCCCTTGTTCCGACGTTGGCCGAAGAAAAACCAGCCCCACCTGCCGACATTCCTCCACGGTGGCCGGGGAGAAGGCCGTCGTGGTGGAAGATGACAGTGCTAAGGGCAGCACCGCCGGCTTCGACCACTCCTTCGGCATCTACTTCCGCTGCTCCTTCGCCCAGGTCCAATCGTGGCTGCCGAACGTTCCCGAGCTCCTCTGCCTTGTGGCGAAACTCCAAGAGAAGGGGTCCTGCCTTCGCACCCAGCTCCTCAAATAGAAGATCCTCAAAGAGACAATCGCCATCGTCCCCTTCCTAGAGAAGGAGATCTCCTCCAAGAACGACGAGCACGATTTAGAGGACCGATCGTTTGAAGGCGGAGATCGATGAGCTGAGAAGGACCGCCTTAGAGAAGAGCTCCGGCGAGTTGAGGAGACTCTCGGGCGGGACAGTAGAAATCGGCGAGCGCTCCTTGTTCCAGATGTTCCAGGGGCTCATCGACGCCTCCGCAAGATCAAATCCTCCAAGAACGAAATCAGCCACTGCAGCCTCCACAAGATCGATGCCACCGGCCGCCACATGAGGACTCAGACCTCCGTCCCGAGCAAGCCATCAAGGCGAGTTGCGGTCGGCTCTTACCACGGATGGTGCCGATGGATTTGAAGCCTGAGACCATGGATAGCATCCGATCGGGGGCTCTACGACCAGATCTTCCGGCTAGACAACCTCGTCTTCGGCCAGTCCAGGGTCGGATCGTGGGATTTCCACTGGCGGGAAGGCATGGTGGTCTTCTTCCTTGGCCTTGTTCTCACTTCCTTGTGCTCGTCTCTGCCTCGGCCTCCCAGTTCTCTGTCAACGAAGTCATCACACCTCTCTTTTCCAAGAGAGCCACCACGAATTCAGAGGCAGCATCCACCATTGCCGTCCGCTCCGCTGCCAGCTTGGCATCTCGGTGCCAGAAAATAGCATCGATGAGCTGTTGGAGAAGGAAAAGCGGATGCCCAGGGCCAACCAGCTGTTACGGAACTCCGATTTCATTGTTGGAAAGGAGAAGTTCCCGGTGCCGGAGCTTCACGATCGCAAGAAATCAAAGGCCAGCAGAAGCAAGAAGCACTCAACGAGAAAGATGGACCACGGTGCTCAAATGGTTGACAAGAAGCGCGACGCCCATTCCTTCAAGAGCTACAGCGCTCTGTTCCAAAAGCTCATGAAGCACAAGTATGGGTGGGTACTCAATACGCCAGTTTACGTGAAGGGCCTTGTTCTAAATGTCTACCACAGCATCATCAAGCACCCAATGGACCCAGGCACCGTGATATCCTGGCCATCCAAAGAATTGGTACAAGACCCCCTCAGAGTTCGCTGAGGACGTTAGACTTACCTTCCGCAAGGCCATGACCTATGATCCCAAGGGTCAGGACACCAACTTTGACTGCTTAGCCACGGGATTCTCCCAGCAGGCCATGGCCTTGAGCCACGTGGTGCTGATTGCTCTCCTTCGATTCGAGGGCATCAAGTACTATTGTTGCAACCGTCACCTCTCTATAGGCATGAACCTCGACAACATGGCCAAGATGCTCCACTGATCTGGCAAGGACGACATCATCATCATGAAGGACCACGAAGATTCATGAAGGCCTACTGAGGCCCATAAAGATCCATGGAGATCAAACTGTGAGTATATGGTGTGGGCACCAGAATCAGGAAGAGACTCCAACCAATTCAAGTCAAATCCGAGTCCTTATGGTTGGATGAGTAAAAGAAAGTCCTGTAATTTTTTTCTCTTTCTTTAATTTTGAGTCCTAATAATTATGTAATTCGAGTCCATTTCAATTTTATGTTGGGACTAGTCCAGCCTGATTAACCTTGTATTTGAGAGTTAGGTCCAAATAAGTCAAGTCCAATCCATGAAAAATCAAACCAAACCACATTTGAAGACTAAAGAAGACTCAGGACTTATACTCCAAAGCAAGACCAAAGCCACCTCAAGTGGGGACCACATGCCACATGACACATGCCACCTCATCATCTAAGGTTGCTGCCACATCACACATGCCACCTCACCATCCAAGGTTGCTGCCACATCACACATGCCACCTCACCATCCAAGGTTGTTGCCCAAGAGAAGAAAAGGGGAATTTGAATTTGAATTGGCTACAACCTCCTCCACAACTTCCTCCACTCCTCATGGGACGCCCCATATTTTTCTCCACAAATTTTTCTCCATGATATTTGGTGTAGTTTGAATTCAAAATTGCTTAATAGTCTATAAAAGACTCTTAGTCTTCTTGTAAAAAAAAAAAGAGGAAATGACAAAAAATTAAAAGTTTCTTCTATGTGAGTTATATGTGCCTAGGTGGTAGTTCTAAATTTTTCTCCCTATCCCACGCCAACCCTACTTTCTCCTCCTCCATCTCCAATGCCTAAGACACTCTCCTTCTTCTCTAATCTCAAGCTAGCCCTTCAATATTCAAGGTTGATCAAGAAGACCATCACAAGGAGGCCGGCCTAATCCATTTCAAGTGATCTACCATGGTGCCAAGATTATTATTCAACAATGCTTCATCGATTCTTCTTTAGTTTCTCCATTTCATGACTAACGTATCTTACCAAGTTCCTAATCTCGAGGTTTCTTTATTGTAGGGTTCTCCGGGATTCCAAATTCAAGAGGAAGGAATTACTTGACACAATCCAGAAAACAAGAAGGGCCCTCAATTTGTAGTATGGTCTTGTCATTTGGGAGGTCTCTTCATGAGTGATCTTGACCTACTTGAAAGATTAATGCCAGGTATGTTCTAGTGTCGATTAGGTCTGAAATATTAAATTTGCATAGCTTAACTTGTGTGGTTCGAATCTTATTCCTATTTCTTTGTTATTTTGATAGTCTCATTAATGAGGTTTACGTTTGATCGTTCGAGTTCTCTTCATTAGACCTCCTTTGATGTTATATGCTGAACTAATCATATGCAAATAAGAAATTGCTAAGTTAATCTTTGCTAATCTCCTTTAAGGTTGCATAGTTGCATTCTCATCTTGCATGTCCTCACCAATCTTGGTATCAGAGCATAGTTGCATTAGGGTAGAATAGTTTTCTCTTAAATCCAAATTAGATCAAAAACTCACGCCTCCTGAGCGGGTGTACTCCAGTACACTATCACGACCCATGGGAGTAATGAGCCTCCGGGCCGGACGTGAAGTTTTAGATTAGAGTTTGGTAAAGCATCGTAATTCCTTTAATTTCTTTTTTTCTGTGAATCTGAATCTGCTGGCTGTGATCAAAACAAAAAAAAAATTCAAAAGAAAAAAATAGTACATTTTGCTTTTCCATAATTTTTTTTTTTGATTCCATATAAGGTTAGTTATAATCACACAAAGTTTCAGCATCAGAAGAAATTCACGAAAAATACTAAAATTCCTACTTCAATCTTCTGTCCTGCTAAAATAGTCTGCAGTATATAGTCTGTTGTTTTTATTGTTTCTCTATGAAGACAGATCAAAATTTTTTTATTCCTATTTTTCTGGGATCCTCATAATTCATATTATTTCTCAAAAAATTTTAGATTTTATTTCGATTGTTAGAATTTCTAGCATTCGAAATACTCTCTGAGATTCAATCTAAACTGAAATTCCAGCAAGAACCAATCTCAGAAAATTTTTGAATTTGAAGTTCAAATTTTAAATTTTAAATTTTTTGAATTCTGACATTATAGAATCTGAAACTTGGAGTTTGAAATTTAAATTTTAAAATTTAAATTTCAATTTGAAATTGTTTGAAAACTAATCAAGTCAAATAATTAAGTCAGCTCATAAAACACAAAAAAAAAAAAATTGCATTCATTTGAAAACATCTTAAGGGCATCAATATGACATGGGGGCAAGAGTTCATCACTTGTCCTTAGCCCAAAACCACAACCCATCATCTCGATCCCAATCCTTAATTAAAATTAATTAGACCTAATCACCCTAGTGGGTTAGGGACACCAACGAGTCGGGTTCGGATTAGGGTCAAGTTGATTGTGTCCACTAATTGGTGTGTGCTTACGGGCTTGGTGTCTAGGATTGGTGTATTAGGGCTTGTGGGTTGGTCCGCCTACCTAGCCAATCACAGATTGGTATCTAAGGTTGGCAGAACAGGGACCTCCACTCCCCTTCCCACCTACCTGGCTAAGTCACGTAAGTTACTACTAGCTAGTTGGTCTTTTTAATTAGATCTCTAATTCGTACTCTAGGTCTAGAAATCCTTAGCCCGAGTTTGAGTCTAATTGTTTGCACGACAACTAGATCAGGAACTCCTTACCACCCTTCACAAGACCAACCAAGTTCATCCATGGACACTAGTATGGAAACCCTTATGAGATCTATGATTGAGCGACTTGAACGTTTGGATTCTAGGTTTGATCAATTCGAGGAAAGGATAGGAAACCTAGAGGAATCTAGGTTGACTCCAACTGAACCATCTTCACCCAGATTGCCTTCAGTTCGTCTTAGAGCCCAGCAACAGGAACATACACCTGATCCAATTCCTAGAAGGCCACATCAGGGCTATGTTGATCACACTCCAGAACCATATCCTAGAAGGCCTCACCATGATACTTTTGATCAGGATGATCGGGCCCTAAGGAATATCTGTTTAGATGCACCAACCTTCGAAGGCAGCTTAGATCCTAAGGTGTACATAGACTGGGAGGCTGACATGGACCAGTATTTTGACTGGTATGATATGTCTGAAGAGAGAAGATTCAAATTGGCCAAAATCAGACTAGTCCGTCAGGCTAGGTTGTATTGGGGAAACATCGAACGCATAGCTAGGCAGAGGGGAGACTTACCTATAGCGACCTGAAGAGACATGAAGAGAAAGCTTAGAGAGAAATATCTGCCTATGTCTTATCAGCAAAGGTTGTTAGATCAGTGGCAATGGTTGACACAGGGTAATAAGACCGTTTCGGAATACGTTGCTAAATTTGATGAGTTTGTAATGCGATACAACGTAGTTGAGTCTGAGTCAGCCACATTGTCGAGGTTTGGATCAGGATTGAATGAAGATATAAAAGGGGAACTATTTTTGAGAGAAGTCCATGATTTAGATCAAGCATACCAAGTTGCCATGGACTATGAGAGGTTTCAAAGGAGAGCTACATTTAGGCGACCTAAGCCCATTAGGTTTAATCCTCCTATTAGTCGACCTAGTTCAGTCCCTGGTACAACCAATAGACCAAGATCCAGCTCGAATCCAACCCCTAGACCCAACCCTGCCATTCCCCCAATTCCTAGAGAAGACAAAGGAAAGAGCCCTGAAGTTCGAGGTGAGAGGGACCGAGTCTGCTATAAGTGTCGTAAACCAGGTCATTTCGTGAGCCAATGTCCCTCTAGAGCTTTACATATAGGGGAGGCAGAAGAAGGAGAATCAGAATCCCTAGAGAATGATGAGGAGGAGGTTTATGAAGCAGGGGATTGCTTGGCTGATGAGTATGAAGGAGATGAAGAAAATGTAGACTCATCAGATGTGTTAGGAGTTGTGAGATGTATCATGACACAGACCAAGGAGCAGGAAGATTGGCATAGGACTAGCATCCTACACACATTTGTCAAAATAAGAGAAAAGGTTTGTAAGATCATGATCGATAGTGGAAGCTGTGTCAATGCCATTTCCACTAGTGCAGCCAAGAGTCTAGGATTACCCACTGAACCATATCCCAATCCATATAAGGTATCCTGGATCGATTCCACTTCTATCCCAATCAAGCAGAGATGTCAGGTATGAATCCAACTTCAGTCCTATCAGGAACGAATCTGGTGTGATGTGCTCCCTATGGGAGTAAGTAGCATCATCCTAGGTAGGCCATGGTTGTTTGACCATGATGTGACAATTTTTGGTCGAACAAACTCCTGTGCTTTTAATTTCAATGGCAAGAAAATTGTCATTCATCCAACCCAGCCTAAGGACAACACTAAAAGAGAAGCTAGCAGCCTGAAAGAAAAAAGGACTGGATTAAATTTGATAGGTGCAAGAGAATTAGAAAAAGACATTAATGAGGGAGCACCTATTTGGATGGTAGCTGCTAAGGAAACTATGGACCACACCCCTGTAGAACACCCTCAAGAGGTGGTCCAATTATTGAAAGAATTTGAAGACGTGTTTCCCGAGGATCTTCCCGATAATCTTCCACCTTTAAGGGACATACAGCATGCCATAGATTTAGTCCCTGGCGCGACTTTACCTAATTTGCCTCATTATAGGATGAATCCAACTGAACATCAGGAGTTACAAAGGCAAGTTAGTGAACTTCTTAGAAAGGGGTTTGTTAGAGAAAGTTTAAGCCCATGTGCAGTCCCTGCCTTGTTAACCCCTAAGAAGGATGGCACCTGGAGGATGTGTGTAGACAGCCGTGCCATCAACAAGATTACTGTCAAATATAGGTTTCCAATCCCAAGACTGGACGATATGTTAGATATGATAGCCGGATCAACGATTTTCTCCAAGATAGACTTTAAGAGTAGCTATCACCAGGTTAAGGTTAGGCCTGGAGATGAATGGAAGACCGCTTTTTAGACTAAAGATGGATTATATGAGTGGTTAGTCATGCCGTTCGGTCTGTCCAATGCACCCAGCACCTTTATGAGAATAATGAATCAGGTGTTGAAAACTTTCATCGGGAAATTTGTGGTGGTCTACTTTGATGATATTCTTATCTATAGCAAGACTAAGGCAGACCATTTAACCCATCTAAGGCAAGTTTGCCAAGTCCTTAGAAAGGATAGCCTCTATGCCAATATCAAGAAGTGTGATTTCTTAACACATAGAGTTATCTTTCTAGGATTCGTAGTAACATCTGAAGGAGTGTCCGCTGACCCTATGAAAATTAAGTCCATAGTAGAGTGGCCTGTACCCAAGAGTATCCATGATGTCCGTAGTTTCCACGGTTTAGCCACCTTCTATAGGAGATTCATTAGAGGGTTCAGTACGATAGTGGCTCCAATCACTGATTATATTAGGAAGGAAACTTTTGAGTGGACTAAAGCAGCAGACAAAGCCTTCCTCACAATTAAGGAAAAAATGACACACGCACCCGTCTTGAGGTTACCCGATTTTACCAAAGTGTTCGAGGTTGCTTGTGATGCTTATGGGGTAGGAATTGGAGGTGTCTTGAGTCAAGAGAATCACCCAGTAGCATATTTCAGTGAGAAGTTAAATGAAGCGAGACTAAGGTATTCCACCTATGATAGGGAGATGTATGCGGTAGTTCAGGCATTACGTTATTGGAGGCATTATCTTCTACCGTAAGAGTTTGTCCTATTTTCTGACCACGAAGCTCTTAGGTTCCTAAGTTCTTAGAAGAAATTGAACCCTAGGCACGGGAAATGGGTAGAGTTCATACAAGCTTATACGTTCGTACTGAAATATCGTGCCGGTACTGAAAATAGGGTTGCTGATGCGTTGAGTCGTCGTTCCATGTTGTTGATTTTTGTGAGCACTAAGGTAGTAGGGTTTGATAGATTGAAAGAGGAGTATCCTATATGCCCTGATTTTGGTAACATCTATCGATCCCTTCAACAAGGACCATCTAGTAAGCATAGTGATTATACCCTTTTAGATGGATACCTTTTCAAAGGAAATTAGTTGTGTATTTCCAAGACCTCTGTTAGGGAATTTATGATCTGGGAAGCTCATGCTGGAGGCTTAGCAGGACATTTTGGTAGGAATAAGACCATCTTAGCAATAGAAGACCAATTCTTTTGGCCTGGTCTCAAAAGAAATGTGGCCCAGATTGTAGCTCAGTGCCGTACCTATGCTGTTGCAAAATAGCAAAGATAGAACACCGGTCTGTATACACCCTTACCTGTCCCTGATTGTCCATGACAGGATATCAGCATGGATTTTATAGTAGGCCTCCCTAAGACGTCTAGGAAGCATGATTCTGTCTTTGTGGTTGTCGATCGTTTCTCCAAGATGGCTCACTTCATTCCTTGTTCTCAAACTTTAGATGCTTCGAAGGTGGCCAAGCTTTTTCTCGATCAGGTCATTAGGCTTCATGGTTTACCCAAAACCATTGTGTCTGATAGAGATGTCAAATTTACTAGCTATTTCTGGATAACCCTCTGGCACATGCTCGGTACCAAGCTGAAATTCTCTACTGCCTATCATCCTCAAACCAATGGCCAGACTGAGGTAGTAAACCGAAGCTTAGGAAATCTGTTGAGATGTTTAGTTGGTGACAACCTAGGAAACTGGGACCTATTACTTCCTCGTGCTGAATTTGCCTATAATAGCTCAGTTAATAGGTCTATTGGGAAAAGTCCGTTCGAAGTGGTCCATGGATACAGACCTAGGAAGCCTTTAGACCTAGCTCCTTTACCCACACATGCACGGGTGTCTGAGTCTGCTGAGTCATATGCACAGCATATTAGGGAATTGCATAAGGAGATTAGCCAAAAGATCCAATCGAGCAATGAACTCTATAAGCATATGACTAATTCATATAAACGGTTAAAAGAATTTAATGAAGGGGACTCTGTCATGATCAAATTTAAACCTGAAAGGTTTTCGCCGGGAACTATGAAGAAACTCCATGCCCGGGGAGCCGGACCTTTCAAAATAATAAAGAAAATTGGACATAATGCTTATGTATTAGAATTACCACCAGGTTATGGCATTAGTTCAACATTTAATGTTTCAGACTTAAAAGAATACAAAGAACCTACATTAATACCTGGTGAGTTTTTTGGTCCTAATATTTCTTTTGAGAGTGAAGCCCCAAATGAGTGTCCACCACCAAGTGTTCCTGAGCGAAAGGAGAGGATTGAAAGGATCTTGGATGACCAGATCATTACTACTAGAAATAAGGGCTACCAACGTTATCTGGTTCGATGGCAAGGATATCTTGAATCTGAAGATTCCTGGATCACCCGAGAGGACCTACAACAAATCGACCCGGATGTATTAGAAGCTTATCAAGCCAGCCCTTACTCGACAGGGTCGAGTTCCTCCCACCCCGGGAGAATTGGTGTGGGCACCAGAATCAGGAAGAGACTCCAACCAATTCAAGTCAAGTTCGAGTCCTTATGGTTGGATGAGTAAAAGAAAGTCCTGTAATTTTTTTCTCTTTCTTTAATTTTGAGTCCAAATAATTATGTAATTCGAGTCCATTTCAATTTTATGTTGGGACTAGTCCAGCCTGATTAACCTTGTATCTGAGAATTGGGTCCAAATGAGTCAAGTCCAATCCATGAAGAATCAAACCAAACCATATTTGAAGACTAAAGAAGACTCAAGACTTATACTCCAAAGTAAGACCAAAGTCACCTCAAGTGGGGACCACATGCCACATGACGCATGCCACCTCATCATCCAAGGTTGCTGCCACATTACACATGCCACCTCACCATCCAAGGTTGCTGCCACATCACACATGCTACCTCACCATCCAAGGTTGCCGCCTAAGAGAAGAAAAGGGGAATTTGAATTTGAATTGGCTACAACCTCCTCCACTCCTCATGGGACGCCCCATATTTTTCTCCACAAATTTTTCTCCATGATATTTGGTGTAGTTTGAATTCAAAATTGCTTAATAGTCTATAAAAGACTCTTAGTCTTCTTGTAAAAAAAAAAAAAGAAGAGGAAATTAAAAAAAAATTAAAAGTTTCTTCTATGTGAGTTCTATGTGCCTAGGTGGTAGTTCTAAATTCTTCTCCCTATCCCATGCCAACCCTACTTTCTCCTCCTCCATCTCCAACGCCTAAGACACTCTCCTTCTTCTCCAATCTCAAGCCAGCCCTTCAATATTCAAGGTTGATCAAGAAGACCATCACAAGGAGGCCGGCCTAATCCATTTCAAGTGATCTACCATGGCGCCAAGATTATTCTTCAACAATGCTTCATCGATTCTTCTTTAGTTTCTCCATTTCATAACTAACGTATCTTACCAAGTTCCTAATCTCGAGGTTTCTTTGTTGTAGGGTTCTCCGGGATTTCGAAGTCAAGAGGAAGGAATTACTTGCCACAATCCAGAAAACAAGAAGGGCCCTCAATTTGTAGTCTGATCTTGTCATTTAGGAGGTCTCTTCATGAGTGATCTTGACCTACTTGAAAGATTAATGCCAGGTATGTTCTAGTGTCGATTAGGTCTGAAATATTAAATTTGCCTAGCTTAACTTGTGTGGTTCGAATCTTATTCATATTTCTTTGTTATTTTGATAGTCTCATTAATTAGGTTTACGTTTGATCATTCGAGTTCTCTTCATTAGACCTCCTTTGATATTATATGCTGAACTAATCATATTCAAATAAGAAATTGCTAAGTTAATCTTTGCTAATCTCCTTTAGGGTTGCATAGTTGCATTCTCATCTTGCATGTCCTCACCAGTATATCATTACCATACATATTTTTAAATAAAAAAATTTGGTGATATGGACTGCAGGCTTCAAAGAAGATTATGGATGAAGTCAGAAGAGAAGATTAATTAACTTCTGAGATTCTTGAAATCGCTTTCCAGCTGACCCACTGAAGCCTGTGGAAGGGCTTACTAAAGCCTATCTTGTTAGGCCCACTGAAGCCCATGGAAAGGCTCACCAATGCCTATCTTATTAGGGCCCACTGAAGCTCATTAAAAGGTTCATCAAAACCCATCTTATCAAGGCCTACCGAAGTCTAAGGGAAGGCTCACTGAAGCCTATCTTATTATCAAAGGCATGAGGATGATCTCCGGATCTACCTCACGAAGTACCAAGTTGGGCTTAAAACAATCCATCTTAATCAAAAAGGCATGAGGATGATCTCCGGATCTACCTCACGAAGTACTGAGTTGGGTTTAAAATAGTCCATCTTAATAAAAAAGGTATGAGGATGATCTCCGGATCTACCTCACGAAGTGCCGAGTTGGGCTTAAAACAGTCCATCTTAATAAAAAAGGCATGAGGATGATCTCCAGATTTACCTCACGAAGTACCGAGGTGGGCATGATCAGCCTGTCTTAGTCCCAATACAAAAAGGCATGAGGATGATCTTTGGATCTACCTCACGAAGTACCGAGGTAGGCCTGATCAGCCTATCTTAATATTTAATTAAAGGGCATAAGGATGATCTACGTGATCTACCTTACGAAATGCCAAGGTAGGTCTGATAAGCCTATCTTATTCTCTATCAAAAATTCAGAAATAATCCATATGGTTTACACTATTATTTGATGAAGTGCCAAAATGGCCCAATCTTTATTCAGGGATGACCTACGTGGTTTATTTTGCGGCAAATCTGATTGCACTCCAAAGTGCATCTAATCAATATATATTACTCAGCAGCTTATTGATGATATGACTTGTCTATCTAATTCTCTATCAATCAGCAACTTATTGATGATCTGACTTGTCTATCTTATTCTCTATCAAAGACATATCTAATTGGCCAACTGACAAAGTGCAAAGGCTATTATTTATTACTCCCTTCACTGAAAATGAAGTCAGAATAGTTCACTAGCAACATTTTTTCAGCTCGGGAGTGGGGGGCTGTGTTATATCCCTCTTATCCAGTCTTGATAAAGGCCCCAAGGCCCATTAAAGGCCCAAGACCCACTAAGGCCCACTAAGGCCCATAAAGGCCAACCACTTCGGTTATTCTGTTATTTGGTTACAACCACTTCGGTTATTCTGTTATTCGGTTACAACCACATTCGGTTATTCTGTTATTCGGTTACAATCATATTCGGTTATTCGGTTATTCAGTTACAACCACATTTGGTTATTCGGTTATTCAGTTACAACCACCTCAACCATATTTGGTTATTACAGCCTCTATAAATAGGGTAAGAGGGGACACTCCAAGGAGAAGCAAGGTCTGAGGCCACTCCACTCTACTCGTTCCCTTTTTCATCTATGCTATTTTTGAATTCTCCATTCTGTTGATGCCTAGACCGCCCACTGACTTGAGCATTGGAGTGTTCCCCGCCGAAAATTCGGTCCGAGGTCTTTTGCAGGTGTCCAGTCCACGCCCGGGAGCAGGATCAGGAGCGCGAACGGGATGCCCGACGCTGTCGAAGCTTCAGCCATGGGTGATCTAGTAGCAACAGAGTCTCAACCTAAATCTGATCTATTTATTAAACAGATTGTAATTTAAAAACTGAATTCGCTATATTTAATAAATAGGTAACCCGATCCGATCCATTTAATTCGTTTATTAAACCGGTAACCTGCTAATCCGATGCGATCCAACCTATTTAATCTATTTAATAATTGGATTACATATTTATCTAATCCAATCTATCCAAACTGTTTAATAAACAGATAACCTGTTTATCTAATCCAATCTAATCTGACCGGATCCATATATTACATGGATCCAATGAATTAAACAGATTAGGTCTAAAAAATTTTGAATTCGATCAATTTATTAAATATATTAAAAAATTAGGCCCGTTTATGATACGAATTCATTTATTCCAAATTTAAATTTATTTATAATGGATCGTGAGTCATATTGATAAATCAGATCATAAATTACTGTCCCTGTTCATGTCTTGCTAACCATATCTTTGAATTTTTTTTTTGTTTAATCCCCATCTACCTAAACAAAGCATAAGAAGGGAAAAAAGGCCGTTGTCCACGATAGCAACTCCCTGTATGACAGTGACAGTGCAGGAAAGAGGATGGAGAGAAAAAGTTGAAAGCAGAAGGGTTACCTGTTAGCTCTAGAAGACTGCACTGGAGGCAATTATTGTTGCGGAGGACGATGCCTACTCCAATAAGTATAAATAGAGTTCGATGAAAATCATAAGTTTACTGGCCAGCGTCTCAGTAACACTAGTTTAATGTATTCATTATTAGATGAAAAAAATTTGAACGAATATGAATATTCGAATATTATCTGACAGGTTGGAAACCTGTGAGATGACTATATCAAAATTTATCCTTTTATCTCTTTTTTTTATATATATAAAAAAAAAATCACTGTTAAACAAATTAGTATCGTCCATAGCTCCCATTCCTTATGAAAAGGAAGCAGTACAGGGCTAAGGCGGGAGAATTGACCTCTGCCCTTCTCAATGGAAATGTGAACATCGGCAATGAATCTAGAGAATCATAGGAGCGAATCATGTGGGCTTTGATTTCTGCAGGCTTCTCTCGATGGGAGTCACACACACTACCACGAACAAATCTGGCGCAATCTGACACGGTACAGATATTAATTAAATGTACCACCCATTCTCCCAACCGACGTATACCAGTATTGTTTAAATCCACTGCTCCTTCATTCCCTTGGCCCATCCGTTTATTTTTCTTCAATCAAATGGATGGAAAGATACTTCCAAAATAATAATAATAATAATAATAATAATAATATAATAATAAATTTTTTATTTTTTTAAAAAATAATATTTTTTAATATTTATTTTTGAATGTCCGGTTAATAGAAAATTATTTATAGATTTATCATGATAGGATGCCATATCAAAAATTATATATTTAACATATGATTTTATTTTTGATAAAATTATATTTTAAAAATATAATTTTATTAAAAAATATTTTATTATAACGAAATATCCTATTGAATCTGTGATTTTTTTAATAAAACCGTAACATGCCATCTCAGAATGCTAAGAGAGGTTTTTTAGACATTCTCCAGGTCGGTTTACAGTACCGGATCCAAGTGATTAGTAATAAAGAAAGCAATATAAAGAACAATTCTGAATGTACCGGTCCTGGTCTCCTAGCCT
Organism: Areca catechu; assembly: GCA_021397845.1. Classification (NCBI taxonomy): domain Eukaryota; kingdom Viridiplantae; phylum Streptophyta; class Magnoliopsida; order Arecales; family Arecaceae; genus Areca; species Areca catechu. Next base: position 154,082,433 of record CM038052.1, read on the forward strand.
CCTTGATCCCAGCTACTATACCGGAGAGAGTTTTGAAGGAAAGAAATGGCCAGTAGGAAGTCTAATAAGCTCCCTCAAACGGCTGTTTTGAAGCAAATACCGAAGAGGCTTGGGTAGGAGTGGAGGAGAGCACGAAAGGCTGCCAGTGGACGTCCTAAAGGGACATCGCCGTGTACGTGGGGAGAACCGGAGCCGGTTCATTGTTCCCATCTCCTATCTGACCCACCCTGAGTTCCGGAGCCTCTTCTCGCAAGCCGAGGAGCAGTTCGGCTTCGACCAGGCCTCACCATCCCCTGCGAGGAGGTCGTCTTCCGCTCTCTCACTTGTTAGGAATTATTTCTTGTTCGGGATTATCTTGAAATTTATTTGAAAATAAATTTTAAAAATAAATATGTGCTATCATTGAGAATAATCAAACAATAAGTAAAAGCATACCTGTAATCATATTTGAAGGCTAATTCCTTTGTCGAACGGTTAGCCTTTCAGATTCACACGAATTTTTTAAAAAATATTTTTTTTTTCTCTAGATTTTCTTCTCTGATGAATGGAATATCGGGGAGAAAGGAATAACTCTGTGTGATCTGGGAATCATAACCATTTTTATATGAAAATAGTATTATTATGATTTTTATTTTTGCCATCATAAAAATAGAAATTATCTTAAGTCTCTACACATTAAAACCTATTAGATACATTAAGGCCCCAAATAGCTCAAAACTTAATTGATCACTTTTAAGTGGACCAAATATTAAATAACAGCCTACAAAGCATTATTATTTACATATAAGCCCAATGTTGGATTAAGGATCCAACAATCTCCCACTTGAGCTATATGTATAACCTTATAACATGCTTTGCAAAAATAACCGAATGAGCTCAACTTTACTTTGCTGTCCTTATTAAAATATATCTATAACCAATCCAGTCTATCAACCACACCAACATAGGATCAAAGCGGCCTTTGTTACAATTATCGTAACTCAACCCATCAATGATCATGTATATCAATGTAATTGAATGACATGTATTATAATGTACATGTGTAGCATGAAAATTTCATGCATTATGACCTTAACATGCCTATTTCCAACTAGTCTACCCTTAATCCTCAGTGAGATCAAACCAAATAAAAACAGAGTGTAAACAAGCCAAAACTTTATTTCTCCAGAAAACTGAAATAACTGAAAAATGTCTGTATTACAAGAGCATCTAAAATATACAAACTCTCACTAAAACTGAATATCCTCAGCTGACATGATACCAATATGAGCAGTGTGCTCATAAAATACCTTGGGTGGCACTCCTTTAGTAAGCAGATCCGCAACCATGGAGTTTGTACCTATGTTCTCAATAGACAACTTTTCATTCTGAACTCTTTTTTTAACAACCAGGAACTTGATATCTATATGCTTTGATTTCGTTGAGCTCCTGTTGTTATTAGAATATAAAATTGCTGACTTATTATCACAAAATAACTTGAGTGGCCTTTCAACACCGTCCAATATACGCAGCCCCGTGACAAAGTTTCGAAGCCATATTCTATGATTGGATGCTTCATAGCATACTATGAACTCTGTTGCCATGCTAGAAGAGGCTATAAGTGACTGTTTAGCACTCTTCCAAAAGATAGCACCTTCGGCAAGCAGGTAGATATAGCTCGATGTAGATTTCATACTATCTTGGCAACCAGTAAAATCGGAGTCAGTATAACCAATGATCTCAAGCTGATTCGACCTCCGATACATGAACATGTAGTCTTTTGTTCTCTGTAAGTACCGCAAGATCCGTTTAGCTGCTTTTCAATGCTCAACTCCTGGATTGCTCAAATATCTATCCAACATCCTAGTGATGTACGTAATATTCGGACGCGTACAAACCTGAGCATACATTAGACTCCCTACTACTGATGCATAGGGACTTTTCTGCATTTTCTCTTTCTCCGAGTTATTTTTAGGGCACTGATATAGACCAAATTTATCCTCCTTAACCACAGGGGTATCTCCTGGTTTGCAATTTTGCATGCCATATCTTTTTAGAACCTTTTCAAAATAGCTCTTTTGTGATAATCCTAGAATACCCCGAGAACGATCCCGGTGTATCTGTATGCCTAATACAAAAGAGGTGTCACCAAGATCTTTCATCTTAAAATTCTTAGTTAGAAATCTCTTGGTTTCGTGCATTAAGCCTATATCGCTGCTGGCAAGCAAGATATCATCGACAATAAAACCAGAAAAATATATTTACTCCCATAGAACTTATGGTATATATAATTATCGACCAAATTCATCTCAAAATCGAACGAGATGATCACCTGATGAAATTTGAAATACCATTGTCGAGATGCATGTTTGAGTCCATAGATGGATTTCTTAAGTTTGCAAACCATGTTCTTTGGATCTCCCAACACAAAGTTTTCTGGTTGCACCATACAAATTGTCTCATCAATATCACCATTGAGAAACGCTGTCTTCACATCCATCTGGTGTAACTTAAGATTGAAATGCGTCACCAATGCCATTATAATCCTGAAAGAGTCTTTCGAAGAAACTGGAGAGAAAGTCTCTTTATAATCGATGCCTTCTTTCTGTGTAAAGCCCTTTGCGACAAGACGAGCCTTGTACCTCTCTACATTGCCTTTTGAATCCCTTTTAGTTTTAAATATCCATTTACAACCAATGGGTTTCGCATCTTTTGGCAATGAGATAAGATTTCATACGTCATTATCTTTCATAGACTTTATCTCATCATTTATGGTATCAATCCACTTTTGAGAGTCTGAACTTTCAATGGCTTGACGAAAGTTGATTGGATTATCTTCCATCAATCCAATATCTACCTCATGTTCTTGGAGAAATACAATGTAATCATCTGGTACTGTACTTCTCTCTCTAGTAGATCTTCTTAATGACATAGGTTCTTGAGGTACTAGAGTTTGTTCTTCTGGAATAATTTCTTAAATAGGAGGTTCTTCGACATTGTCTTGATTTGTTATGTCTTGAATAAATCAGAAATAAAATCCTGAACAATACCAATTACACCAGTGGGAATATTAACATATTCCTCTTCAAAGATAAAGTCCTTAGCTATATCTCCCCCGGCAAACTCAACATCCTCAAAGAACCGTGCATTTCCCAACTCGAAAATTGACTTAGTCGTGGGATCATAAAACTTATACCCTATGGATCTTATAGAGTATCCAATAAAATAACAACTCATCATCTTTGAGTCTAGTTTCTTTTCATTAGGCCTATAAGGCTTTGCCTCAGCTGGACATCCCCAAAAAAGTAAGTGATTTACACTGGGTTTCCTGCCCGTCCAAAGTTCATAAGGGGTTTTGGTAGTTGCTTTAGTTGGAACTTTGTTAAAGACATATGCTGCATGTTTGGAAATGTGTCCCAAAGCCAATTTCTACTGTAGACAGTTGTACATTTGATGTAATTGTATATGAATTATATTATTGAATAAAATGTTTATTCTGGCTGTTCATCACTATTTCATCTTTCTGTAATGAGTTCTTGAGTGATGAAGTCCTTAAGACTATTTGTATGTGATATAGAGAGGATATATCATATAGTCCTAAAATTGTTCGCGACCAAATGATATACTTATTTCAGGATGATAGTATATCAAGTATAGGTCATTGTATGCCATAGTCGTTGGTTGTCCTCTTAACCAAGAAGTGTGGAGACACTGGTATGGCATGCAGATGTTGTGTTTGACATTTCATCGAACGTGACCCGTTTGTACTTTTTCTGTCTAGAGTTTTGATATGGACGTAGTTATTCCTCAGACATGAGATCGTCATGGTAGCTTGCGAGCAACTCACTGTACTTTGGTGCTGGACTATCTAGATTTTTAATCTAGGAACGGAAGGTTTCTGGGTATAGTTAAGTACTCGTATAGCAGTGATCGTATCAAGATGGGATTGACTCCTCCAAAGTGTTTGGAGCAGATATCTTACTGTGTTTCAATTTAGCAAAATCTTGGACAGGTAGTCTCTGTAAAGTGTTACAGGACTTGTGAGGTTGAGACACATTGTTGATGGACTTTATGGGTTGAGCAGTTTAACCCTAAGTATTCCTGAGCATTGAGGTCAAAGGGATTAATTACAAGGTTTCCATATCTCCTGGTTCTTGATTATTGCTCTGCAACTTCAACCTATCCGGATGTCGGGTGTCATTGCTAGATGGCGACTTTGACTGGTTTTGGAAATGTTCCGTGCTACCGGCTTAGTATTCGAACCTATGGGGTCACACACCATAGGGGTTTCTACTTGATCTAGTGATCGGAGAACGATTGGGAATCGTTCGTGGACTCACAAAGGAAAAGTATTTTTCTTTACCCTAGTGTCGACACTTGATATTCTTGAAAGTGTCGACACTAGTGTAGGTGTCGACACTTGTTGATTCCGCAAGTATAGACACTTGGTGTCACAAAAGTTGTGACATAAAATTTTTTTCACTAATAGTTGGTGATTCATGGAGGTGAATTAAGTAATGTGATTACTTGATAGCATAATTTGATTGAGCTATAAAAATCTGGAATGAATCAAATGGGATTTGGTTCAAAATAGGTTTGGGTCCAATTGGGTTGAACCCAATGTATGCACACTTGACCCAATTGATTTCAGTTATGAACTGAAATTAATTGAGACATTAATCTGAATTTAAATACGTTTAAATTCAGTTTTGGGGAGTTATGTAACTTCCCATGACCATAACTCTCCATAACTATCCATAACCCCTCCATTATCACCCATAACTCCCCACTCTCCCTCTCCCTCTCCACCTACATAATGGGCTGAAATGGGAGGACGAAAATAAGAGAGAATTCAGCAAATAAATGCTGGAAAAATCAAAAGGGAAGAAATGGAAGAAACTAGGAAAGGTTCTAGTTTTTGTATGGGTGTGAGGATTTTGGAAAAGAGTGTGCACATTTGTACCTAGTGATCTAGGTCTTGGGATTGAGTGTTTGGGAAGGGTTTCAACAACTCATTCTCCACCTCTTGAGTTTCTTCATTCATTTGGAGAGTCCGGCATCGAAAGAAGAAAAGGAGTTCCGATCAAATCATTCCACAACAAGCTAGCACTTGGAGTGGAAGTATATTTTGAAAGAGCCCTGGTGTGAACCACCTGTAGAGGCGGACACGTGTACGGCTAAGCAAAGTTCTTCTAACTCCTCCTGGATCTTCCACAGCGGAGATCATCTCCACTTCATATGAGGTATGGTTTTACATATAGAGATATGTTGCTTTGAAATGTTCATAGAATGAGTTCATGATTTCATAGTTTATATTAATCATTCATGCAAGATCTTGGGCTAAGTAGCATAGAATAATTCTAAAAGCATGCTTAGATTAAATGTTAATCTTCTTTATCATGCTTCCGCTGCATGTTATTTTGAAAAAGTTTTAAAATAGAAAGCATGCTCGCTACTAGTTTTCCTTTCAATTGGTATCAGAGCAACAAGGTTGCTCTAGCATGAATGTTTAGTATAAACATTATGAAATCATTTTAATATCCTGCAAGTACTCGGATTGAGTGCCTCATCAGGCCGTCCGGTCATAGGAGAGAAGTAGGGCTGCAAGACCCTCACTTCCCTTTCAAAGGGATCTCCTATGGCGTGTCGGGGTGCCATTGTGGAGGACTCATGAAGAAGAAAAAGAAAAGAAAAAGTAAAGATTAAAATGTTTTGATCTTTATTATGTTCTAAATTTGAAGTCATAAATGTTTTAGAAATGTTCTAAAGTTAGTTTATGATTGTTATGTTAAATAATTTAACATAAAATTCAAGTTTAGAAAAGACAAAGTTTGGATTTCTGTATTTCTGTGCTCGGGTTGGATCAAGTGTCGACACTCAGCTTACCTAGTGTTGACACTTGGGTGTCTATGTGTCGACACTTGGGCTTCTGGGTGTCGACTCATGAACAAAAACATAGAAATTGGTTCACTGTTTTTCACTGTGTGTCGACCTGTCTCAGAGTAGTGTCGACACCTTGGTGTTGACACTTACTACTGAAGTGTCGACACTTTACAATGAACATAAATTCAAAAGTTGGATTTTCTTGTAAAAAAATGTTTTATAAAGTTTACTGAAAATGTTTCAATCTGTTGTATGATTAACTTAATTATGAATTAAGTAAATCTAAGTGACTAAATGATCTAGGTATATGATTCTAAGATCTAAGTCATATTCATAACTTTGGATTAAATGAGTTAGCTTGAATTAGGTCCTAATTGGGTTAGACCCAAGTTTAGATGAATTGGACTTAATAGAGAATTAACTTAATCAAATGTTGAGTTAAGGTTCTTCTCTAATATCTATCTAATAGTTAGATTGATTGGTCCATACATCTAAATGGACTTAATCTTGGCTTCGTGGTAGGACCCGATTCCTTAGGCTAGCCTAATCGAAATTGGTGAACCAATTGGTGTCTAAGGTAAGTATGGCTTTTGATCTATGGTTTTTGGGGCTACCTCTTTCCTGGCCAATGATATTGGTGTCTAAGGAAAGATGGTTAATGGCTTAACCCATAACCTTGATCTCACTTATCTGGCCAATATGGTCAACCAGATTTGATTAGTTAGCTCATTGATTCGAGTTAGCCCATGCCAATAAGGTTAATCAGCTTGACTGATTTAGGTGCCCATGGATTTTGAGGTTCATGTAACCCTTTCATTAACATATGAAGTTAGTGAAAGATAATCCATGACTTATCCTTTCTCTTCTGTCACAACATGTATAAAACCTCTAAATTATTAGGTCCTTAAAAAGATGGAAATTATATGATAATTTTTTGTCTTAGCCTCCTATTAAGGTGTTTGGTAATGAGTCTAGTAGTGGGGTGATTATCGGCAGATCCATAGATCAGGTGGTCATCATACTATTGGAATTGCCATTCATTATATGATGATATAATGCAACTTTTTTAAACAAGTGGTCAGGTTAGCCGGCCAAAGTCGGGCTTTATCATTTGTTAGCTAGAAGCATTAAGATCAGTCATGTTAATGGTTAGACCTAACTGGGACCTTCTTTAGCAGGTAGCCCAAAGGCCGATTGAAGTGTTCCTGGGGCAAAATAAATTACTAGGAGTTGTTTGGAGAAACAACTGGTTATGAACCTACCTTTAGATGAGCATGGGTTGGCCGACGATAGTCGGGCTCATGCATTGTCTATTGGATTCTGGTACCCACTAAGGGATAGGTGTTATTCTTCGGATTGGAGGTAGAGGCTACCAGTATGAATAAAATAGTGGGAGGAGCTTTTAGACAAAAGTCCATGTCTTTAAGTTTTAAATAATTCATATACTAAATAGTCTTGGTTTTCTCTTTTTCAGATAATGTCTACTAATCTATCACTCTGGTCATTATTAGATAATGACAAGCTCATGGGACCCAACTTCGATAGCTGGTATCGAAGACTGAGAATTTATCTCGAGCACGAACGGATCCTTTATGTATTAACGGATCCAGCACCTGAGGGGCCAGCCCCCACCGCACATACTGCAGTCAGGGATGCTTATCAAAAGTGGGTCTCTGACCGTACTACGGTGTGGTGCATTATGTTGGCGGCTATGAACGACGAGTTCAGTCGCAGATTCAAGGAGGCCCAACCGGAGGAAATCCTTCAAAAGTTGAAGGAATCTTTTGGTGCCCCAGACGACATTGAAAGGTACAGGGTTTCCTCTACCATCTTCAACGCTCGAATGACTGAAGGGTCTTCGGTCACTGATCATGTATTGTACATGATCGAGATGATCGAGCGCCAAGCCAAACTCGGTTATCCTTTCCATGAGCAGCTTGGGAAGGATGCGATTTTGAATTCTTTGCCTCCCTCCTACTTACCTTTTCTAGATTACTATAGATTAACAAGGCCTGTAGTCAACTACCATGGGTTGATGGGGTTACTACAGACTTATGAAAAGGATTACCAGCTCCAAAAGAGCTTGGTAAATTTAGTGGGAGGCAGTGCGGCAAGGCGTCGTCCCTTTAAGAAAGGGAAGAAAAAGAATAAAAGTAAAATGGTGCAAAGTGCTGGGTCTAGTCAGACTAAGAAGAAGGCTGACCAGAGTCAGGCAGAATGCTTCTACTGCAAGAAGTCGGGTCATTGGAAGAGAAATTGTTCTGCTTACCTAGCTACACTTGACCCGAACAGGCCAAAGAAGAAGAAGCAGCAAAAGGTTGCTGGACAAGGTATTTATATGATAAATCCTTGTTGTTTTTCTATTTGTGATACTACTAACTGGATATTGGATACTGGTAGTCCTTATCACATTTGCAATACGTTGCAGGGACTACAAGTTAGTAGAAGATTCGAGAATGGCGAGATATTTCTGAATATAGGGAATGGAAGTCAAGCTCCAGTCCTGGCGTTGGGAATTATCAATCTATTTTTCGAATCTTGTAAAGTTGTTTTCAGTGATTGTCACTATTGTCCATCATTCCTTGTAAATATCATCTCTGTAGGCCAGTTAGCCAGTAATGGTTATGAACTATTAATCAAGAGTGATTTTTACAAAGTCATTATGAATGATATTATGGTTATGACTGGACATATTAAGAATGGCATTTATGTTTTATCACAGCTTGTTGGTGTAATGTACATTTCATGCAAACGCCCTAGATTAGATAATGTCAGTGATGCTTATCTCTAGCACTGTAGGCTAGGTCATATAAACAAGAATAGAATCAACAGGTTAGTGGGAGAAGGTCTCCTAAACGTTAGTGATTGTGAATCACTACCAACCTGTGAATCTTGTTTACTTGGTAAGATGACCAAGTCACCTTTTACTGGAAAAGGTGTATGAGCCGATGACATTTTATGTCTAGTACATACTGATGTATGTGGACCAATGAATGTCGATGCCAAGGGTAGGTATAAGTATTTCATTACATTTACAGATGACCTCTCAAGGTACGGTTATGTCTTTTTGATGAGACAAAATCTGAATCGTTTGAAATGTTCAAACGGTATCGTAATGAAGTTGAAAAACAAATCGGGAAGCTTATTAAAATGCTTCGATCAGATCAAGGTAGAGAATATCTTTCTGGGGAGTTTCTGACTTATCTTGAAGAGAATGAGATTCTCTCTCAATGGACACCTCCTGGGATGCCCCAGTTAAATGGTGTGTCTGAAAGGAGGAATCGGACTCTGTTAGACATGGTTAGATCCATGATGGGATTTGCAACTCTGTCAACTTCCTTTTGGGGGTATGCTTTGGAGTCAGCATGCTATCTTCTAAATAGAGTTCCGAGTAAGTTTGTTAACAAAACTCCATATGAGATATGGAATGGGCGTAAGCCGAGTCTTTCACACCTTCGGGTTTGGGGATGTCCGGCTTATGTCAAGCATTTGGAGACAGATAAACTTGGACCTAGGTTTGACAGGTGCCTCTTTGTTAGGTATCCTAAAGAGTCTAAGGGTTATTTCTTCTATATGCCTGGGGAACAAAAGTTGTTCGTCAGTCTTAGAGCTACCTTTTTGGAAAGGGAGTACCCTACTGAAGGTGCTTAAGCTGCCAATGTTGAGCTTACTGAAGTTCAACAAATAGAAGAACCATATCATTCAAGGACTGCTACAGAACCCGTTATGATAAGATCAAACCCTGAGCCTATTGACCAGTCATTAAGGAGATCCGGTAGAGTACCGCGTCAACCGGATAGATACTATGATTTTCTGGTCCGAGATGGTGATCCGGTTGAGCTCGATGAGAACAACGAGGATCCAATCACCTATATGGATGCGATGCAGAGGTCTGATTCTGAGTTGTGGCTGGGAGCCATGAAATCTGAAATGCAGTCCATGGAAATCAACAAAGTATGGACTTTGGTTGATCCACCTGAAGGGGTAAAACCCATTGGGTGCAAATGGGTCTTCAAAAGGAAATGGGGTGCAGATGGGCAGGTAGAGATCTATAAAGCCCGTCTGGTTGCCAAGGGTTATCGTCAACGTTATGGTATTGACTATGACGAGACGTTTTCTCCTGTGGTAATGCTCAAGTCCATTCGGATTATGCTTGCCTTAGCTACATATCTGGACTATGAAATCTGGCAAATGGATGTCCGAATAGCTTTCCTAAATGGTGAGCTAGATGAGGAGGTGTATATGATGCAACCTGAAGGGTTCACATCCACAGATGAATCTAAGGTATGTAAGCTTAGTAGGTCCATCTATGGACTAAAGCAAGCATCTCGGAGTTGGAACATGCGTTTTGATAAGTGTATCAAGACGTATGGTTTTGTTAGGAACAAAGAAGAACCCTGCATATATAAGTGGGCAAATGGTTCTGTAGTTGTATTTCTTGTACTGTATGTGGATGATATTCTCTTAATCGGGAATGACATCCCAGCATTACAAGGAATAAATGTCTGGTTGTCATCCCAGTTTTCTATGAAAGACTTGGATGAAGCTTCTTTCATACTAGGTATGAAGATCTATAGGGATAGATCAAGGAAGCTTCTGGGTTTGTCCCAGTCTACGTACATTGATACCATGCTGAAAAAGTTCAGCATGGAGAATTCCAAGAAAGGGTATCTTCCGATAGGCCATGGAATTTCTCTTTCCAAGAAGGGTTATCCGACAACTCCTGAGGAAAGAGAGCGTATGAGTAGGATTCCTTATGCTTCGGTAGTATGGTCCATCATGTACGCCATGACATGTACTAGACCAGACATGGCATACTCATTAGGAGTAGTGAGTCGATACCAGTCTGACCCAGGTGAAGCATACTGTAAGGTTGCAAAGACCATCCTGAAGTATTTGCGAAATACCAAGGACCAGTGGCTTCTTTTTGGAGGACCTGACTTGAAACTTGTGGGGTATACTGACTCCAGTTTCCAATCAGATAGGAATGATAGTAAGAGTGTATCTGGCTTTGTTTTTATCCTGAATGGTAGAGCTATCTACTGGAAGAGTTCCAAGCAGCACACTATAGCAGACTCTGCATGTGAAGCGTAATATATTGCAGCATCTGATGCAGCAAAGGAAGCTGTTTGGTTGCGAAAATTTCTTGGCGAGCTGGGAGTGGCACTTTCCCTTGATGGTCCTATTCTAGTGTACTGTGACAGCACTGGAGCCATTGCTCAAGCCAAAGAGCCGAAGTTCCATCAGCGTACCAAGCATATTCTGCGCCGGTTTCATCTTGTGCGAGAAATCGTGGAACGAGGTGATGTCGACCTTTTGAAGATCGACGGAAAGATGAACCTGGCTGACCCCTTCACTAAAGAGGTTGGAATTCAAGAACTCAATGATTGTAAATGGAAGATGGGTATACGATACTGTTCTGATTGGCTTTAGTCCAAGTGGAAGTTGTTGGGAAATATGTTCCAAAGCCAATTTCTACTGTAGACAGTTGTACATTTGATGTAATTGTATATGAACTATATTATTGAATAAAATGTTTATTCTCGCTGTTCATCACTATTTCATCTTTTTGTAATGAGTTCTTGAGTGATGAAGTCTTTAGGACTATTTGTATGTGATATAGAGAGGATATATCATATAGTCCTAAAATTGCTCGCGACCAAATGATACACTTATTTCAGGATGATAGTATATCAAATATAGGTCGTTGTGTGCCATAGTCATTGGTTGTCCTCTTAACCAAGGAGTGTGGAGACACTGGTATGGCATGCAGATGTTGTGTTTGACATTTCATCGAACGTGACCCGTCTGTACTTTTTCTGCCTAGAGTTTTGATATGGACGTAGTTATCCCTCAGACATGAGATTGTCATGGTAGCTTGCGAGCAACTCACTGTACTTTGGTGCTGGACTATCTGGATTTCTAATCCAAGGATGGAAGGTTTCTGGGTACAGTTAAGTACTCGTATAGCAGTGATCGTATCAAGATGGGATTGACCCCTCCAAAGTATTTGGAGCAGATATCTTACTGTGTTTTAATTTAGCAAAACCTTGGCCAGGGTAGTCTCTGTAAAGTGTTACAGGACTTGTGAGGTTGAGACACATTGTTGATGGACTTTATGGGTTGAGCAGTTTAACCCTAAGTATTCCTGAGCATTGAGGTCAAAGGGATTAATTACAAGGTTTCCATATCTCCTGGTTCTTGATTATTGCTCTGCAACTTCGACCTATCTGGACGTCGGGTGTCATTGCTAGATGGCAACTTTGACTGGTATTGGAAATGTTCCAGTGCTACCGGCTTAGTGTTCGAACCTATGGGGTCACACATCATAGGGGTTTCTACTTGATCTAGTAATCGAAAAATGATTGGGAATCGTTCGTGGACTCACAAAGGAAAAGTATTTTTCTTTACCCTAGTGTCGACACTTGATATTCTTGAAAGTGTCGACACTAGTGTAGGTGTCGACACTTGTTGATTCCGCAAGTATAGACACTTGGTGTCACAAAAGTTGTGACATAAAATTTTTTTCACTAATAGTTAGTGATTCATGGAGGTGAATTAAGTAATGTGATTACTTGATAGCTAATTTGATTGAGCTATAAGAATCTGGAACGAATCAAATGGGATTTGGTTCAAAATAGGTTTGGGTCCAATTGGGTTAAACCCAATGTATGCACACTTGACCCAATTGATTTCAGTTATGAATTGAAATTAATTGAGACATTAATCTAAATTTAAATAAGTTTAAATTCAGTTTTGGAGAGTTATGTAACTTCCCATGACCATAACTCCCCATAACTACCCATAACCCCTCCATTATCATCCATAACTCCCCACTCTCCCTCTCCCTCTCCACCTACATAATGGGCTGAAATGGGAGGACGAAAATAAGAGAGAATTCAGCAAAGAAATGCTGCAAAAATCAAAAGGGAAGAAGAAGAAACTAGGAAAGGTTCTAGTTTTTGTATGGGTGTGAGGATTTTGGAAAAGAGGGATTAAGTATTTGGGAAGGGTTTCAACAACTCATTCTCCACCTCTTGAGTTTCTTCATTCATTCGGAGAGTCCGACATCGAAAGAAGAAAAGGAGTTCCGATCAAATCGTTCCACAACAAGCTAGCACTTGGAGTGGAAGTAGATTTTGAAAGAGCCCTGGTGTGAACCACCTGTAGAGGTCGGACATGTGTGCGGCTAAGCAGAGTTCTTCTAACTCCTCCTGGATCTTCCACAACGGAGAGCGTCTCCACTACATACGAGGTATGGTTTTACATATAGAGATATGTTTCTTTGAAATGTTCATAGCATAAGTTCATGATTTCATAGTTTATATTAATCATTAATGCAAGATCTTGGGCTAAGTAGCATAGAATAATTCTAAAAGCATGCTTAGATTAAATGTTAATCTTCTTTATCATGCTTCCGCTACATGTTATTTTGAAAAAGTTTTAAAATAGAAAGCATGCTCACTACTAGTTTTCCTTTCACTACAGTCTTAAGTGCTTCTCCCCATAGTGAGTCAGGTAAGGTAGAATGACTAATCATACTTCTCACCATGTCTTCAAGCGTTCTGTTTCGTCTTTCAGCAACACTATTCATGTTGGGCGAACCCGGCATAGTGTACTGTAGAATGATATCGCATTCCTTTAGGAATTTAGCAAAAGGTCCTGGACGTTGTTCACCTGAGCCGTCATATCTACCATAGTATTTACCATTACGGTCAGATCTGATGCTTTTAATCTTTTTGTTGAGTTGGTTCTCAACTTCAACCTTATAATTTTTGAACATATCCAATGACTGACTTTTCATGAATGAGATATATATAGCCATATCTGAGAAAATCATCTATGAACGTTATAAAGTATTATTGACCATTCCAAGCAACTGTAGGGAATGGCCCACAAATATCTGTATGTATAAGTTCTAAGACATCTGAAGTCCTGTTGGCTTCAAATCTCCTTTGATTGGTTTGTTTTCCTTTTGTAGTTAACACAAACATCAAAATCTGCAAAATCTAAGGGATTCAAGATTCCGTCTCACACAAGTCTCTCCATTTTTTTTTGGAGATGTGACATAATCTCTTGTGCCATAACAAAGCCGAAATCTCAATGGTTAACTTTTTTTTACACCTCGTGTACTTAATTGCAAGGATTCATTAAATGAAGCAATTGAATCAATTAAATAAAGATTATCATAGCTTGATAAAAAATCAGAACCAACCACTTTTGAATCATGAAGCAAACTAAATTTTCCATTTCCAAATGAACAAAAATAACCTGATTTGTCCAAAGCAAAAATAGAAATCAAATTCCATCTAAATGATGGTACAATAAAAGTTTCATCAAGATCCAAATAAAATTCAGTCTTTAACAATAATCAAAAATTTTCTATTACCTCAACTTGAACCACCTGGCCATCGTCCACATAGATGTATCTTTCAGCATCACTTGGCTTTCGGCAACTCAGGCAACTCTGCATAGACACATTGATGTGAGTTATTGCACCAGAATCTATCCACCACGTGTATCTAGGTACTGAAATTAATTTAACCTCAAAACAAACCAAAACAAGAATCATACCTTTCTTAGCACACCAAGCATGATAATTAGTGAACTGCTTCTTCTGATGCCCTTCAGCCCCACAAAAGAAACAACCCTTACCATCTGAGTCAGTGGTTTTCTTTTGTTGTTTCTTAGGAGATACTGTATCTGCAGCTTTTTTATCCTTCTTTCTTTTCTTTCCCTTGCCCTTTTTCCTAGAGGTTGAGGCGAGATGAGCACTTTCTACCTTTTCTTGCTTAAACCTTTCCTCTTCCTGAATACAGTGAGAGATGAGCTCATTCAAAGACCAAGTTTCTTTCTGACAGTTATAGCTCACCTTAAACTGGTTGAACTGGATCGGAAGAGATATCAAAACTAGAAGCACTAGCAAGTCCTTAAAGAGTTTAAGCTTAAGTACTTTCAATCTAGAGCCAAGATGAGACATCTCCATGATGTACTCCTTGATGTTGCCTTTATCCATATACCTCATTGAAATTAGGTTTGTCAAGAGTGTACCAATTTCATCCTTTTCACTTTTGACAAACCTCTTTTCAATTTCGGCAAGGAAATCTTTAGCCGTAGTAACTGTTTCAGATATTGTGCCTCTGAATGCTTCTAGAATCGACTTTTTCATGATCATCATGCACATGCGATTTGATCTCTCCCACCTCTCAATCTCTCTCTTTTCATTAGAGGTACTCTTATCCGTAAGAGGTACAGGAGCCTTTTCTCTTGTCGCAGGTCGAGATCCATGAATCCAAGAACTATTAAAAGGTTTTCTTGCCATGACTTGAAGTTAAAGCCATTCAACATAGGAATTGAATTGATGTTGGTAGTTATATTAGCAGGAGTCATATCTAAACATAGAACAACCAACAAAACAAGCTTACATCATCATCACAACAAAAATAAATTCAAATAAAGGCAAATCCCATCTCAAGATATCGGGCACTCCATTCATAGTTTATCTTTGGATAAAATATTAACTTGTAACTGATATCTTGGTGCAGTAATCAAACACTGATAATAGGAACATGTCAAACAATAAATCTTCCTTTGGACTGATTTACTATTCACATGTAAAACTAAATAATCATCATGCATTTATTACCACAAGTACACATATAATTTTATTAAATATTTACCATCCTTTGGGCTGACAAATATTCATAAATTACATATATACAGCCATTTATATTTCAAAACAAATTAATTTCCACATGAGAGGTCACTTTGGCGACATGTTGCTTCAATTAATTTATCTCAAAATATAAAAAAATACCAATATTTGAATTTAAAATTGCATCCAAAATAAATAATATTAAAATTAATCCTAAGGGTTACATCCTTAATCACAGCAGGCGGTCGCCTGCTGCATTTCCTTCCATTGAACACTGCTACCATAGCCAACCAGGCCGCGGTGTCCCTGTGGCATGGCCAAGCAAGCCACGCCTATGCTTTCCGATGCCGGCAATGGTGAAAAAATCATAGATACCCAAAATAAAATACCAAAATAAAATTTTAAACCAAAAATATAATTTTATTCTCAATGATTCAACATGAATAGGCTCTGATACCACTTGTTAGAAATTATCCCCTTGTTGGGAATTATCCTTAAGCCTATTTGAAAGCAAATCCTAAAAATAAACATGTGATATCATTGAGAATAACCAAATAATAAGCAAAAGCATACCTGAAGCCATATTTGAAGGCCAATCTATGTGTCGCACGGCTAGCCTTCTAGATTCACACAGGTTTTCTAAAGAGCCTCTTCTTTCTTCTCTAGGATTTTCTTCTCCGATGATGGGATATCGGGAAGAAAGGAATGACTTCGTGTGAACTGGGGACCATAACCGCTTTTATATGAAAACATCATTATTATGATTTCTTTTTTTGTCCATCATAAAAATAAAAATTATTCTTAAGTCTCCATACATAAAAAGGCCCACACCCTATTAGATATATTTAGGCCCCAAATAGCTCAAAACTTAATTGATCACTTTTAAGTGGGCCAAACCTTAAATGACAACCCACAAAGTATTATTATTTACATACAAGCCCAATGTTGGATTAAGGATCCAACATCACCTCCATGATATGGCGAAGAGGAGAATGATGCTCGCTCTCTGTTCCTTTTTGCTGGCTTCTTTCTTACTTGTTGTGTTCTTTTTGCCGGCTTCTCTATTCTCTTAAAACCCATGGGGCTTCTCTGTGGGTTGGATTTGTACATCTCTAAGCGGCGTGCGGTTTGTGCCACCCTGTGACAGCTGATTAGTCAATGAGGAAGAGGAAGAAGGGGCCTCGTTCCCATGTTTATTTCCATCTCTCTTCTCTTTTTCCATTTTCTATTTTCTTTTTCTTTTTTTATCCTTTCTATTTGAGCCCATGACATGGCAACGAAAACACTGCAAGGATATTGAGATTACTGAACGAAGGCAGAGGTTAGATAAGAAGAAAGGCGAAGACAGGAGTCAAGGTAGCATAGATTTTTGTTTGGTAATCAGAAGATGAAGGATAACGATTTACAGAAATTATAGTTCAAATGTTAGAGAACAATACGAAGGTATGCTGTGTTGTGAGCATTACCTACTTAATCCCAAAAAGTATGCATCCCTCGATAAGAGGCCAGAACATCTTCATAACTCTAGCATGCTATGGTATCTCTGTTCAGCTCCGAATACAATCTTCAAGTTACCTTGTCTTTTTTAAGCATCAGCTCAGCTTCATATCTACTCCTACTCAAATTAAATATGCGATAAACAATCTCCAACTATCTTAATCAGAATTCACAACAGATAACAACATTTAGTTATCAACTAATTTCTTAATGAAATGTAACTTCCTTAATCACCTTAACTATCTTAACAGTATCCCATTATACCTAATAATATCTAGTTATCCTTAATAGAAGATAGTTACTCCCATCTCTTATAAATAGATAAAGGGGCACACCTAATAAGGTACATAATTACCATCCTGCTTTGCACTCATCCTCTCCGTATATAGTTCTAACTGCTGTTGCCCTTCTAGTTCTATTAATTTGAGCATTGAAATATCCCCCATAGGTCTTTGGCCTTGGGGTTTCTTATAGGTTCTGCCCACAAGAAGCTCGCTCTTCTCACTAAAGAAGACGACGAGATAAGCTGACGCTGCAACAAGTCATCGGAGGTCTATGAATCCGTAACAATTGACATACCAGGTAGGGGGAGTTTATCATATGTTCATCCTCATTGACAAGATTCCAGAGTTATGCCTAGCCAAATGGCCAAGACCAAAAATAAAGTCTAAGAAATCTCTATAAGTTGAACTGGACGTTTTTCATCCCAATCAAGAATGCCCAATCCCGTGATAGAGCTCCTTACTCCGTCACTACCACCATCATCGATTGCCCAGCAAGAAGCCCTTACTGCTCTAGCTTAGCAGGTTCAAGCCTTGACTACGGCAGTACAAGACTACAACAACAAGCAATGGTGAAGCTAGAAGGCCCCATTCCAATAGCGGTCGCCACACTCCCTGTTTACTAGTCCTTCCAAGAAAGACACTTCCATTGCCAGATTTCCCACCATTCTTAACCATGATCACCTCATCTAGCTAAGTTTTGATGATCTAAGAGAGAAACATACTGCCCTACGAGTCGGCATCGAGGTGCTAGTCAGAACCGATTCCGATCCTCGCCTCCACAGTAGAGAAGTCCTCAATATGAGGAGCATCCATGCAAGAGAAGATCAGGGTAGAGCAAGTGCCCGCTATCTTCATCTGAGTTCTCCTAGGAAGGATCTTCTAAAGAAACAATTCGGTGCCAAGCTAAGCAATGCCTTGATGAGTATGAACCAAGCTTAGAGAAGTTAGCCACCGACTCGCTGATCTGCAAGGAGGATATGATGTCTTTGATTTTAACCATTTCTCTTCTTTATCTTAAAAAATCATGAAAAAATCGATTCCAAACTGGTTCAAGATGCTCCAAGTGGATCCGTACGATGGCATCTCAGATCTGCTTGACCATCTTGAAAGTTATAAATCTTTTATGATGATCCAAGGAACTTTCGATGCCTTACAATGTATTACTTTTCTAGCAACTCTATGTAAGGCGGCTCGAGTCATGTATTCTAGATTAGAGCCAAGAAGTATTCATTCCTTCGAGTAGCCAGCAAAGCTCTTTATCATTTATTTCAATGCTAGCCAAAGGATGCCCAAAGAACTTGACAGTCTTTTTTTTCCTATCTAACAATGTGATGAAGAGCCTAAAAGATTATGTGGCTTAGTTTAAGTTGGCCACCCTAGAAATATACATTTTGGATGAACATGTGGCAATGCTAGCCTTGAAGAGAGGACTTCGCTCCTCTAGATTGACTTACTCATTGGATAAGACCTATCCAAAGTCATACTCAGAGCTGCTTACCCATGCATAAAAATATATACGAGCAGAAGAAGCCACAGTTGTTCAGTGAGAAACTGATAGAAAACTAAGTAAAAAAAGTCTCGAGAAGATTCTAGTAGCAATCCGGCTGAGAAGCCCACCACCTCTTACCAGCAAAGTCCAAAGTCAAGGAAGTCAAAATATCATGATTATACTCCTCTCCTCACTCCTAGAGTGAACATCCGTATGGAAATCGAAGGAGAAAAGTTCCTCCGTTGACCACCACCCATGAATTCTCCTCCAACTTTTGGGGATAAAATCAAATATTATCAATTCCATCGAAATCACTGACATGACACTAAGAACTGTTACATCCTAAAAAATGAGATAGAAAAGCTAATCAAGTATGGCTATCTCGGGAAGTTTGTCTACAAGGAAGGAACTTGACCCAGTGACCAAGGCCTACCCAAGTACCTGCTCAAGCTGAAGTTGATAACTAGTCCATCGAGAAGCCAATCAGTGTGATTTCCTTTGGAGTAGGGCCCACCTTGAAGAGGCAAAACAAGGAAGAAATGTAAATGAATGTAATCTCTTTTTGGCAAAGATCTGGCTGGAATCTAGAATATTCATGATGATGCCGTTGTTGTATTTATGACAATAACAAATCATAATATAAAAAGGATTTTAGTTGACAATGGAAGTTCCACTAATGTTTTCTTTTATGATGCTTTCATCTGAATGGGCCTACCACCAAGGCAATTAAGGTGAGTTTCCACTCCTCTAGTCAACTTCTCCGGTGACTTAGTCAGGGTCGAGGGCAAAATTAACTTGCCTATCACTGCTGGGACCCCACCTTGATTGAGCACTGTTTACATCACCTTCACATTTATTTGAATATGTTATGTATATAACATCATACTCGGATGACCAAGACTTAATCGATTAGATGCCATTATTTCTACCAAGTGTCTGCTTGTCCACTTTCCAACCAAAATCAGAGTTGGTGAAACATGGGGAGATCAACAAATGGCTCAGCACTATTTTTTGATGTCTACCAAGACATTGGAATTCAATGAAGTACTCGAAATCGAGCCTTCGGACCAAAAAGAACCTGAAAAGAGAGCAAAGCTAGCAAAAATGCTATTATCCTTCGTCCTAAAAGATGATCTCGCCAAATGCATACAAATCGAATCTCTTTTGCCCGAGAAAGAAAATAATCAGCTACTAGATTTCCTTCATCGGAATGCAGACATCTTCACATGGTCAACCTCTGATCAGGGGCGGACCACACCAACTTTCCTTAGGGGGGCCAAAAAAATATAAAAATAAAAATATTAATAAATAATTTAAATTAATTTAAATATTTTTTATAAATATTATTTAAATTATATTTATCTTGGTTCATAAGATTAAATTTATTAATAATTGAATATACCATAAAATTTTCAGCTATCTTTCTATCGATATAAGTGATTAAATAATCAATAAAAAAATTATCTTCCATTTGTTGCATAATCTAGTCTTGACAATCTTCATTTTTGAAAATATTTTCTCTATAGTAGTAGTTGAAACCGGAAGAGTAATAAGCATCACGAACTTGTAGAGGATGCGTGCGCACCGGCCACAATAGTGGCAGCATCACACCGAGTACCGTTGGTGTTGCACAAGATGATGGTGCCAAAGATGATGGGGTGTGAGTGCAGTAGCATTGGTGGGAGCCTGAGTCATGATAGGCGCCCACCCGTCTGTGCCCTTCAAGATCTAATTATGCTATACAATGGATCCGTCGCTAAGATGGTGCACAACTTCACCGCACGCAATGTTCATCAGTGCAGTGAGGCTAATGAAGGCCACTGAGATGGCAGTCATAGGCTAGTGCATCGATGGTATCCGGTCTTGTGTATGCGCAACCGCCTAGTCTCGTCATAGAAGAGTTCTGTTGATCGCATCACATGACAAGTTTGGCCGCCATTTTATCCATCGGTGTGGCGAATGGAATGGTGCTGACTGCGTGCAGTGGCTTCGACCATGACGAATTCTGGAGACGGACATTGGTTGAATAACAAAAAGAAAATTCTTTGTCTTCTCCTAAGAAATTATGAAAAAGATTTAATGAAAATGAAAAATAAAATTGGTAGTGATCCAACTTTCAAGTAGAAAAAATTGATTTATATTATTTGTTTCATTTTATTTTTTTTTAAAAATTCTTCAAATTATATTTAATATCCCCAAATTTAGAAGGGCCAAATATATATATATATATATATTTATTTTAAAAGTTTACATAAAATCTTAATTTATAAAAAAATTAAAAAAATTAGGGGGGGCAAGGGGCCTCCTTGCCATCCTGACGGTCCATTCTTATATATATTTAAAAATTTACAAAAAAAATTTAACATATAAACAAAATTTTAAAAAAATATTAGGGGGGGCCAAGGCCCCCCTTGCCCCCCCGGCTGTCTGCCCCTGCCTCTGATATGTCCGGGATCCCTCCTGAAGTTATTATGCATAAACTTAATATATATCAATCCCAGATTTAGACCTATTAAATAAAAGAAAAGAAGCTTTGCTCCTGAAAGGTAGAAGGTTACTGATGAAGAGATCAACAAACTTCTAACAACTGATTTTATTCGAGAAGCACACTATCCTGACTACCTAGCAAATGTGGTCATGATGAAAAAAGCTAATGAAAAGTGATGGATTTGTATCGACTACACTGATATGAGCAAACCCTATCCAAAAGATACATTTTCTTTGTCAAAAATTGATCAATTACTGGATCCCACTTCTAGACACAAGCTGCTCAACTTCATGGATGCTTTCTCCCGCTATAATAAGATACAAATGGCTCTCAAGGATGAAGAGAACATCTCCTTCATCATTGAGAAAGGTATTTATTGTTATAAAGTAATGCCTTTCAGGTTGAAAAATACAGGAGCTACCTATCAAAGGTGAGTGAACAAGATCTTCAAGGACCAAATAAATCAGAACATGGAACTTTATGTTGATGACATGCTTGTTAAAAGCTCCAAGATAGCTAGTCACATCTCAAATTTGGAAGAAGCCTTCATCACCCTCCGTCGCTATCAAATGAAGCTAAACCTAACCAAGTGTATCTTTGGAGTCACTACTGGGAAGTTCTTAAGATTTTTGGTGACTGAGCATGGTATTGAGATGAATCCAGAAAAAATCCAAGCCATCCTTGGTATGCGCTATCCAACTTCCAAGAAAGAGATACAGTAAGTAACTAACCGAATTGCTGCCCTCAGTTAGTTCATCTCCAAATCAATGGAGCAATGCCTACCTTTCTTCAAAATTATGCAACAGACAAATGATTTCACCTGGACCAAAGAGTGCAGACTAGCTTTCGAAGAGCTAAAAATGTTTCTCAAGATCCCTACTTTACTATCCAAACTGAAAGTCGGCGAAACTTTATACTTATATCTTGTTGCATCATTGAAGGCGGTCAACTCTGTACTAGTCCAAGTAGACGAAAAGGGATCTAGAAGTCCATCTATTATACCAGTCAGGTGTTCCATGATACCGAGCCTAGATATTCCAAGCCAGAAAAAAATATTTATGTACTAATAATCTTGGCAAGTCATCTCAGGCCATATTTTCAAGCACACTTGATAGCTATTTTAACTAACCAATTGCTTAGAGCCATACTCCAATGATCAGACACCTCAGGAAGAATGATTAAATGAACAATTAAACTAAGTAAATTTGACATATCCTACCATCTCTGAATAGCAATGAAAGCTCAAGTTCTTGCCGATTTCCTAGTTGAATGCACCTGGCCGGATGACAAGCCTGAAGAACAACTGACCACACTGGTGAATTCAGAGCCAGCTTGGATACTTCATGTAGATGGAGCTTCCAATTTCCAAGGGTGCGGGGATGGATTAATCCTCGTGAACTAGGAAGGGATCATTGCTGAATGTGCACTCCGCTTTTTTTTTTAAAGTGAGTAACAATCAAGCCAAGTACAAGATCCTGATAGCCAGTCTCAAACTCACCAAAGAACTTGGAGATGAAAACCTTCGAGTCTTCACTGACTCGTAACTCATAGCTGGCCAAGTGATAGGAAAATATGCAGCCCATAATATTACAATGACAAAATACCTTGACAAGGTATGAAATTTCATTTCAACCTTTAAACAGTTTTCCATCTTCCAAATTCCTAGACAGGAAAATGCTTGGGCAGACATGCTATCTTGATTAGCTACTTTTGTTGACAACTCCCTTGGATGAGCATACATTGAATACTTGGAGGTTCTTAGCATCAACAAAGTCGAAGAAGTATAACAGGTTAGTAATGAACCACATTGGATGGACCCTTTCATAAAATACTTAATTGAAGATAACCCCCTGGAGAAAACTCCACAATAAATTGAAGATTCAAGAAAAGGGTTTCCCAGTTTGTGCTCCTAAACAGACAACTCTACAAAAAATCCTTCTCATTCCCATTGCTCAAATGCCTAAGTCCCATCATTGCTGACTACGTACTTCGAGAAATTTACAATGAAATCTCTAAAAATTATTTGGGAGGCATATAACTTATGTATAAAGCTTTGAGACAAGGGTTTTCTGGCTCACTATGAAAGAAGATGCTATGGAGCTTATCAGGAAATGCTAACACATGTAAGCATCCAGCATCAACCAGCCGCTCAGCTAGCCTAACTCTCCACTCCTTGGCCCTTTGCCCAATGGAAAATGGATATCTTAGGCACGTTCCCTTTAGCAAAAGGCCAACAAAAGTATCTCCTAGTCACCATTGATTACTTTACCAAGTGGGTAGAAGCTGAACCGTTGGCATATATTATAGAAACAAAAATCAAAAAATTCTCCTGCAAATCTATGATATGTCGATTCTGAATTTCCTACACACTAATCACTGATAATGGCCGACAGTTCAACAACCAGGATTTCAAACAGTTTTGGATGGATTTACATATCTAGCATCGATTCGCTTCCATCAGACATCCGCAATCGAATAGAAAAGTGAAAGTTATTAATAGAATAATCCTTTAGGGACTCAGAATGAAGTTGAATGAATCCAAAGGCAAATGGGCTGATGAACTGCCTAGAGTTTTATGGGCATACCATACTACTCCATGAATAGCGACTAATGAGACTCCATTCAACCTAGCATTCAGTATCGAAGCAGTGATCACAGTTGAGATTGGACTGCCGACTATGAGAATCGAACATTTTGATGAATAGAGTAACTCAACTCGACTTCGAGCCAACCTTGATTTTTTAGAAGAAACTCATAACCAACCCATCTCTGAATGGTGGTATATTGACAACAAGTTGCTCGATACTATAATTCTCATGTGAAGCCAAAAACCTTTTGTCCAGGAGATCTGGTCCTTGGATGAGTAGAAGTCTTGAGGCCAATGAAACAAGAAAGTTTTTTTCCGAATTAGAAAGGACCATATCAAGTAACTGAAGTGATGGGGACCCAAGAGCTCGGCTACCTCAGTGGCCATATGGGATCCCAATCATAGTGCCACATTTAGTGCACCACCTCAGTAGCTACATGGAGTCCTAGTAGGAGCCATCTATTCAATCAAGGCAGTCCATGATTTTCTTGAAGTTATCCAAGCACAAAAGGAAGCGGATTAGCGCCCCTTATAGCAGATATTGGCTGACCAAGAAATATGGAAGGAATTATATGGCATCCCATGTCTCATATGGCACCCCCCCTATTTCATGCAAGCTAGAAGAAGAAGAAACTTGGCACCCAACCTTGAAGTGGTCCCCCTCCTTGTTTCATGCAACCACTCTAGGTCAAAACAAGAAATAACTTGGCACCCAAGCAAAGTGCCCAGGCAAATAAAGAAAGCAAAGAAGAGACCTAAATCTACCTTTTCTCTTTGAGCATTGAGGGGTGTGAGGCCCTATTTATCAAATCCTAGCTACCCTGTTTCTTCCACCTTGGACGCCCAACAATCAAGCTTCACCTTGGCCGCCCCTGCTACTCTCTCTCTTCCTTTCTTCTTTCAGTGATTCATCCCTTTTCTCCTTTGTTTTATAATCCTCCTTTGATGTTTTGCAGGTCTATCAAAGTTTTCAAATTTAGGATTCCATCTGACCAGCTTTGGGTCAGCAGATAGAAAGCCGCAGATCCATGGGGTCTTTGGCTTGATCTTCCAGGGCGCATTCAGGAGCATAGAGCGACCCCTTCATGGATTCATCATCAAAATTGCTGCTATGTACACCCCCTTGACTCACAAGTTGTGGTATTGTAGGAGAGCTAGCCCTATCGGGGCTTCTTAGCCTCGACGGTCCTATTTCTTTCACTTTAGGATCTATTTTTGTGTGCATGATCTTCTAGATTTTTTATAAGATCTCTTGCTTAGAATCTTGGCTCGAATTTTGGGATACAAATCCTTAACTCACTGCTTAATAACAAAAAACTAATTTGCATGCTTAAGTAGTCCTGCATCATTTGGTATCAGAGCATCTTTTAGGACTTAGTTTCTCTTTAAGTACTCGGATCGGGTGCTTCACCATGGCCGTCCGGTCATAGGAGAGAAGTAGAGCTGCAAGACCCTCTCATCCCATTCGATGGAATTTCTTATGGCATGTAGGGGTACCACTGTGATTGACCCTTGAAGAAGAAATTAAAGAGATAGATATTTTTTTCTGCATTACATCCATCCTAGTATATGGTCTATTCATTTAATTATTTCTATATCTAGGTAGATCAAAAAATCTTGATTCTTATTTTTCTAGATTTCTTGTATTTGATACTATTTATCAAAATTTTTTTATGAATTATTTTGATCTATAGAATTTTTGCATGCCTGATTACTACTTGAGAATAGTTCTATCCTAAAATTTTAGCAAGTCTAATTTCAGCATGTTTGGGGTTCTTTCTGCATATTTAATTTTTTTGCATATTTCCTGCATATTAGGTAATTTTCTACATATTATATTTCTATAAAAAAATAAAAAAAAGAGAAACTTTAGAGATATTGCATTATTAGGGTTTCATTTGCTTGCCATCATTTGCATAAATCACTCTAAGGGCACTCTCAATATATCAGATGGGGGGAGGAGTTGATTACCTCTCCTTAGCCCAAAACAACAATCCTAGCATTTGAACCCAAACCTAATTTAAAATCAATTATACCTAATTTGCTTTGCTCTAGTGAGCTAGGGACACCAACAGGTCGGGTCCAACCTTTGTGGGATGCCTTAGGCTCCGCATGTAGTGAGATGGATGGGATGCCCTAGGCTACATATAGTGGGATGGGTGAGATGCCCTAGAGGTGAGAGGTCTCTTCGTGAATGTAAGTCCCAAGTCTGTGGAGTGTCCATCTTCTTTATCCCTCCATGGCCTTGGAAAGTTACCCTCACGGCTCTATTAGTGAGATGCCCTAGAGGTGAGAGGCCTCTCCATGAGTGTGAGTTTCCAAATCCATGACAGTCCAAACCCCTACCTTCCATCTCCGTTGTTTCCTTCACCACCTCCATAGAAATAAAAAAAATAAAAGAAAATCTATTGATACCCTAATCCCTAGTGACTTCTTAGCTCGCCAGCGATCCTCCCCCCCACCTGTCCCACATCATGAAGCCTTGCACAAAAAAGCTTACAAAATTGGAGAATTAAATGGAAAGCCAATTCCTCGTACTTGGAACATGGATAATTTCTGAATGTATTACCAATAATGTACAACTTATTACCAAGTAATGTAAGTTGAAAAATTATATTAAGCCAACTATTTGGCAAACACATCCCAGGCTCCAGCCACTCAACGATCCATCATCCCACTTAGATTTCCAAACCTCTAAGCTTCGGTCATTCAGTAATACATCACCCTATTCAGGTTTTTGAACCCCTAGGCTTTGACCATTTAATGATCCATCACCCCATTTAGTTTTCTGAACCCCCAGGCTCAGACAATTTGGAGATCCATCGCCCCATTCGAGTTTTCTAACCCCTAGGCTCTAGCCACTCGATGATCAGTCACTCCATTTGGATTTCTGAATTCCTAGGCTTTGGCTACTCGGTGATCCATTGTTTCATTTGGGTTTCCAAACCTCCAGGCTCTGGTCGCTCGATGATCTGTCACCTCACTAGGATTTTCGAGCCCCCAGGCTCCGATAACTTGATGATTCATCACCCCACTTGGGTTTCCAAACTTCTAGGCTTCGGCCATTTGTCATTTGGCGATCTATCATCCCATTTGGATTTCCAAACCTTCAAGCTCTGACCACTCAGTGACCCATCACTCTATTTAGGTTTTTGAACCCCCAGGCTCTGGCAACTTGGCGATCTGTCACCCCACTTGGGTTTCTGAACCTCTCCATGTTCTACTCTTTTTGCCCTAAAAATGGTGCATGTTCACAAGTTGATAATATTTTTGAGCTTTGGAGTGGGTGGCAAGTACCCTTATTTGAGATGAGATGATAGTCAAGCTTAGAGGTTAGTACTTTGCAACAAGAGCAATCATGATCAACTAAGATACTTGGCAAAATTTTCTTCAAAGAAGGGAGCATTCATATAACATTTATACAATACACCAATATAACTACAGAAGGAAAAATTCTATTAATCAAGAAAGGTCTGATTATAATATGAGTACTCGACTCCAATATAAAGTCAGACTATGTTTGAGTAAAGAAAAAGAATATTACAAAATATTTTCTTCGCTAGTCACCTTTCGGCTTCGAGATGCTTCTTGTCATTGTTTCTCCATAGTTGAGAATTCTTCACCATCTATCGCATCCACGGGTGATTCTCTTCGGCACTGAACATCTTCTCAGCACTTGACACCTTATATAGATAAACTAGGAAAACCAGTTCATCCATGAAGGATTTTTCAAAGAGACTGTCTGACTAGAAACCTAGAGGGAAGGTTATTCTAGATAAGAAGGCTATTCAAGGTCGGATAACCTTTAAGGATACTTTTGGCACCCTTACCTTTTATCTCCAAGGATATCCTTGGCTTACTCCAACCTCCCCATTCCATCCATTTCATTTGCATCAAACTCCATCTCCTCTCTAACTACTTTGGTCGTCACCTGCATGCCTGTCACTGGCAAGGTTCACTCACCAAACTCTATTAACCCCTTTGCCACATTCAAAAGCCCCGCTCGCTCCAAGGAAGCTGCAAGGAAAATGTTGAAAGGGAAAACCCTTATTTATACTTGATCTCACCTTTTAAAGGGTGACATGTGGCTTTACAGGGATGGCTGGCTAAAGCTGCCACTTGGGAGACCTCACCCCACATGTTGTCAGTTTAGGAAGTCCGTTCTAGGAGTTGTCAGTCAAATTCCATTTGACATATGGCTTCCATTGACACATCTGTAATGGCAGCTATTGGGGGAATAAATGTCCAAGTCCCTAGAAATGATATGCCCTTCAAGCTGATGTTGAAAGCTATGCTGACGGTCAAAGCTCATGGATTAGGATCGGAGATTGACAAAATCAGAACCAACTATCTCATGATTTAGTCAGTATCGACTTGCTGTACCTAGACCATGGTGGTAGCCATTCTTCTAACTACCACCAACCTATTTTATCCAACACTTGGCTATTCGATTGGCAATTATACTGACTTGAGGACTCTGTAATTATTACCAAATCTCGACATCATCAACTTTTGTGATTAGAAGAGTCCATCCTCGGGTTACCTGCTTATATGATAGATCATCTATTTTAGGTCTGTTGCCCAAAAATGATGCAACCCAAGAGGGAGGGTGAATTGGATTTTATAAAACTTTTGAACTATTTGATGATGAACTAAAGCAAGTATATGCTAATTGCAAATCAAGTGCTTATGTTTAGTCAAAGTATTTGTATGCTTCAAAATAATATGCAACGGAATTAATAAAGTAAACATACAAGAGAAAACAATCACACAAACACAAAGATATAGTGTTTTGGTGCACTCCAAGGTACTTACATCTACTCCCCAAGATCCCCTTGGAAATTCTACTATAATCACCCAGATTATAGTTGATTAGTTTTCCTAGCTCACTAATCAAAACCTGACTTGTTTTCACAAGGCTCATAAGTCAAAACCTCACTTGGTTTTACGAGCAAACCAAGAACCTCCCTTGGTTTTGCGGGCTAACCAATAACCTAGTTGGTTTTATAACTTAGGCTTAACAACAACCTTGTTGGTTTTCACACAAGGCTCACCAACAAACCTTTTTGGTTTTCCAAGGCTCACCAAAAACCTTAAGTAAACAATATAAGAACAATATGAAAGAATACAATTAAAGCTTTCTAAAATAAAGCAAATATCTCTTTGAAGCTCTTTGAATGTTGATGAAGATCTTGTCTTCAAGTTATTGAAGCATTTGATTGCAGCTTGAGGATGTGAACTTTGGATGCTCTCTTTGAAACTTGGAAGCTTGAAGACTTGAACCACTCAACTCTTGAATCATTGAAAGATATTCAATGATCTCACCAAAGGATTGCTTCCTCATTTGATTTTTGATATTTATATAGCTCTCCAAACCATAGATGAACGTTTATGACCGATGGGAAGAAAAACTAGTCATTTGAAGTAAGTTGGAATCAATTATGCACTTCAAAAAAACTATCCATTACAGCAAGTGTCGAAACCAGGTGTCGATACTTGGTTCCCAAGTGTCAGCACTTGGGTTAACACTTGAGTCAGCACTTGGCTAAAATTTAGCTTTCTTATCTCGGGCCAATTCCAAAGTGTGTGCCAAGCTCCAAAACTTATCCAAATTAAAATTGTGAGCTCTTCAAGATCTTTCTCATGTTCCAAAGCCCATATAACATAAAATTCCATAAATTTGAATGACTTCTTTAACTGAAATACAAGCATTTTGTTCTTTCAACTGATATGAATACGTAATATGATAAATACACTAAAACACACAATTAGTACTCATATATGCTTAAGTATTTTGTCAATCATCAAAATCAAGACCAGAATTAACAATCTTCCCTTTTTGATAATGACAAAATCTTTAAGTATATAAATAGGGTAAGCTTAAAAAGATTAATAATAAGATAAACATGTAAGCTCAAAATCAATAAATATCAAGCTCCCCCTCAAAATATGATTTCAAAATATTTTTCAAAATCTCCCCCATATTTATTTTTTCTTAAGATTATAACATTTTGCTTTCTTCTCCCCCTTTTGCCCTTTCTTTCATTTCTCTTATAATTTTTTATGTTTATCATATCTTTCCCTTTTTCATACTTAACATTTTTCTCCCTCTTTTTGACATCATAAAAAAGGATGAAAGACAGTACAAAATGAAAATGAAGATGAAAAGAATAGCAAGTAGATCATCAAAATCAATACATGAAATCAATTAAACGTGATACCACTTGAAATATGATATTATTTGAACATGATACCATAAAATGATATGCACATGCAAAAGATAATTCAATATTATCCATTCACCTCACTTGTTCATGGGATAAGATCACAGCAGCACCCTAACACGTCATAAGAGATCCCAGTGAATGGAAAGAGAGGGTCTTTAAACCCTACTTAGCTCCTATGACCGGACGGCCATGGTGACTAACCTAATCCGAAGTAGTTACTAGGATTATATATAAATTTTGATACCAATTGAATGAAATTTTTCTCAAAAGATTAGATTTGAAGATAAAGAGGAGTATCAGAGCAAGTAAAGCATGATATCAAGAAAATATTTAAAGTATGATAACAAATCTTTTGATGCTCCCCCTAAATATTATTCCCCTTTAAAAATATGCATTCATTTGAGGAATAAAACATGAAAGCACATGCATCAAGATTTGAAATTTTTAAGATATTCATGATTTTCAAAATATAAATGATTGATCATTTAAAAACTTTTAGCATGATTTCAAATTCATTTAAAATGATTTGATATCCATACGAATGCTAGAAGTAATTTAATAGCAAGTCTAGCTACTAGAGCAAGGGTTTATCAATATGCATACCTTCTTCTTAAATGTAATCCTTAACTACCAATTCTATACTTGATCCAAATCATTTCTAGCTTAAGCATAGATGCCAAAAAATAAAAACACATAAATCATAATATTTCACTTGAAATAGTTTAAAACTATATTAATCAAAATTAAGTGAAAGTCTTATAATCATAAGTTTAATCTTGATAGTATAAAATTCATCAACATCAAAAAGTTCATGATCATAACCAATGACTATAATCTAAACTTAATTCTAATTAAATATTTAAAATAATTTTTCAAAGTAATTGATGTAATATTTATAATAAATATTCAACTACATTTTTAATTATGAAAGAAAAAGTATGGAATTTATCAATATGTAGAATCCTTCCTTTACCATTTAGTCCAAAATGTAGTAGGTCCACTTCTTTAAATTGCCTTGTATAGCCATTTTTCAAAAACTTCCTTTTTTCTTGTTTGACTGCAAGACATTCCTGCAAAACATACTAAGTGGACAATTTTGGTACCCAAACTTTCTTGGGTCCTTTAGGGTTAGTAAATATGGTTCCTTTTAGAATCCAAACTTTTCTTATTTTACCAGGATATGCATTATGTCTAGATTCACAACAAGTCAAATTGGAAGAAGCAGGAATAAGGCAATTCTTCAAAAATTTTTGCTTATTTTCTTCAATCAAAATATTTTTCTCATTCAAAAATTTATTACATAAAACTTTCAAAACATAATTTTCTTTTTCTAAAAATTCTTTTTATTTAGAAAAAATTATTCTTTTCATTTTTCAAAATATCAATCTTGGCATTGAAATCATTATTTTTATTGGTAAGATTGGTGTTCTCAAGAGAAAAAGAATCTACATGTCTTTTTAATTTCTTGTGCTCAACTTTTAGCAATTTGTATTCATGCACAAGATTATTGAATGCATCATGTAATTCATCAAAGATAAAATCATATTTATTTTCAGCACATACCTCTTCTTCATTTATCATGAAGCAAAGATGGGCAACTTCTTATTCTTCTTCCGAACTAGAATCTTCGCTATCGCTCCAAGTTGCCATCATTGTCTTGAATTTCTTTTTAGCCTTGAGGGCTATTATCTTCTTCTTTTCTTGATCAGCAACTACTTACTTTTGCCATAAATTCAACTCATGGGTCATGAGTGAACCAATAAGCTCCTCCAAAGGTAAAGTTTCTACATCTTTAGCTTCTTGGATCGCCGTCACCTTTGGATCCCATGATATTGGCAAATATCTAAGAATTTTATTAACCAAATCAGCATTAGTATAGACTTTGCCAAGATTTTTCAATTCATTAATAATAGTCATAAATCTAGTATACATATCAGATATAGATTCATAGTGCATCATTTCAAAGAATTCAAAAGAATGTACAAGAAAATTAATTTTAGTATTCTTCACTTAAAGAGTACCCTCATGAGTAATTTCAAGTGTATCCCATATATCCTTCGTCGATGTGCATGTGGAGATCTTATTGAATTCATTAAAATCCAATGCACAATAAAGCAAGTTCATTGCTTTAGCATTAATTTCAGATTGCTTAATTATTGGGAATTGTGTCCCAAAGCCAATCGCATAGGTTGTAGGTGGTTGTGCTCAGTATTGTAATCAGTATATGAATTAATAAAACTTTATTTTGGCAACTCATTGCATTCTACATTTCCCTGTAATGAACTCTGTTTATGTGATGAAGTCATTAGGACTGCACTGACTTCGATATAGAGAGGATATATCGAGTGGTCCTTTAAAAAGGTTCACAACCAAAGGATACATTGTACAGGACGACAATGTATCAAGTATAGGTTGTTGTGGTTCACATCGTTTGGTTATCCTTTTAACCAAAGGAGTGTGGTGACACTGATGTGATCTGCAAGTAGGATGTGTGACATCTCATTAAACATGACTCCGTGGAGCTTCTTTTCTATCAAAGGATTGCTCGTGATTGGATATGGGTATATATGTCCCTCCGACCTGAGGTCATCATGGTAGCTTGCAAGCAACTCCCTGTGCTTTGGTGCCGGACTACCCGGATTTCTAATCCGGTGATGGAAGGTTTTTGGGTACAGGTAAGTACTTATGGAGCAGTGGTGGACCAAGATGGAATTGATCTATCCAAATTGTTTGGATTGAATATCTCGCAGTGTCTCAATTTAGTAAATCCTCGGCTGGGGTTGTCCTAGTGAGGAGTCACTAGACTTGCGAGGTTGAGACATGTTGTGAATTGACTCATCTAGGATTGGCAGTCTAAGCCTAGGTCATCTAGAGCATTGGAGGTCAAAGCGATGAATTATACGGTAACCATATGCCAGAGGTTCGATAGATTGCTCTCGTATCTTCGGCCTATCCGGACGCCGGGACCCATTGCTAGATGGTATCTTGTGCTGGTACTGGAAGTGTTCCAGTGCTACCGTTTAGGTTCGAGTCAATGAGGTCACACGCCATAGAGAATTTCTTCCTGATTCAGGAACCGATCAACAATTGGGAATCATTTCGGTACTTAGATCAAATGGATTGATTAAGCACTCATTGAATTTTTCTAGTCCGATTTGGATCGACCAGGATTGGTTGGGTCAGCCAGGAATTGTTCTTGGAAGATCAGAACTAAACCAAATTTTATTATTAGGTTTAGTTGGACCGGATTATATTAAACCAATTTTTGAAATTGGTGAACCAGTTTTTTAAGTGAACCGGTTCAAGGCTTGTTCGGTTTTCTTCTCCCATGAATGGTTTACACGGTATTCCCTGGTTCCTGTTTCACGGTCTTGCTTCTTCTCCCTTGGGTTGGTTCACACGCTGATTGGATCAACGTATCCCCTGGTTCAATAATGACAAGTCGACACTGGTTTGTAACATGGTTCAACTTGGCTTCTTCCCCTGTTTTACCGTGTGAATTCGATGACAACCGCGTGGAGTTCGGCTAGACATGGGAGATCAGATAGCAGGCGATCCGAGAGGGTCTCACAGTGGTTGTCTCCCTCTAGTTATCCTCCCTCTCCAGGTCTCATACTCCATCTCATGGTTTTCCCCTGCTGTTTTGTTTTGGACCGGTTCCATGGGATATGCACAGCAGCAGATTGCTTTGGCTTGGAGTTTGATCTCACTTGGGAGATCAATTTGCATCGGACCAGGAGAAGTCTCACGATGGTCTTCCTGCTGTTTCACGGTGTTCCCAGCTATCCGAGATGGATCTCACGGATGATTGCCCTGTGTGTTGAAAGACCGTGTGCTGCTGAAGTTCGTTTGAACTTGGGTTTTTACACCGATTTGGACTATTCTTGGTTTCTATGCCTATATATACAGCCCAAGGGTTGAACACCAAGAGGTACAATAGAGAAGTAAGAGAGGAGAGAACAGAGCAAGATCGAGAGGGAGAAGAGAAGAGCATATTTATTTTGCTGTTGGCCTTCACGGGATTTCTAAGTATTATTTTATACTGGTTTTCAAGGCCGTGGGAGGAGTGAAGCAGGAGTTTTGCAACTGGCTGTGGGTTGATAAAACGTTGAAGTGTCTTGTGAATCGTTCCCTGGTTTTACTGTTTTTAGTATGTGCTATTCATGGAGTCTAGGTTGTCCTGGAGAAGGCTGTCCGTGAGATTTATTTGTTTTTCTTGCTCTACCTTCCGTGATCAGTTTATTGATTTCTGGTGGACTAACATCCATCTGGAAGTTGGATTAGCGAGAGCCCTGCGCATGGATAGTCTAGAGGATGGATACTTCGACACCTCGAGAGGTTGCATCGACCTGTTTATTTTGCTATTGCAGATCTTATTTTGCTGTTGAAAGAGTTCAACTGGTCGCTGCTGATCTGATTTGAAGACTGAGGGAGTCGGCTTCGATCAGGTATGTTTTATTTTGGATATCATGCATGTCTAGATCTAGTTGTTATCATATGATTTATAATTGTTGTACTTATCTATACATGCTTATATATTATGCTACATGCATCATGATATGTTAGATCCTGTGCATGAGTAGGTACTTTCCGCTGCATGTTTAAATTTTTAATTATGCAATACCTGCTTCCTAGTATTGCATGCCTAGAATAGGCTTCTGCTGTACCAGGTTTTCCTTCATTAATGTCATATTCATTCCAATTCTATTTGAGCTTTGAAATGGAAATGTTATTAACCAACATGGAAGGAATATGAGGACCATTAACAATAACTTTCCAAATAAAATAACTAATATATTGAATATAGATGCGCATGCGAGTTTTCCAAAAAATGTAATTAGTGCCATTGAAAAACGGTGGTCTAACACTAATACCTACAAGGGTTGTCATGATCTTTGAACTCAAAATCGTTGGATTCCTTGCAAAGCACCAAGTGTAGATATCAACGATTTTGGGTTCGGGCTTGATACCACTTGTTGCCTAGAAATGGTGCAACCCTAGAGGGGGGGTGAATTGGGTTTCATAAAACTTTTGAACTATTTGATGGTGAACTAAAGTATGTGCTAATTACAAACCAATTACTTATGTTTTGTCAAAGTGTTTGTGTGCTTCAAAATAATATGCAACGAAATTAATAAAGTAAATGCACAAGAGAAATCAATCACACAAATATAAAGATATATAGTGGTTCGGTGCACTCTAAGGCACCTATATCCACTCCCCAAGATCCTCTTGGGAATTCTATTATAATCACCAAGATTACAGTTAATTAGTTTTCCTGGCTCACTAATCAAAACCTAACTTGTTTTTACAAGGCTCACAAGTCAAAACCTCACTTAGTTTTATGGCCTAACCAAGAACCTCCCTTGGTATTGCGGGCTAACCAAGAACCTAGTTGATTTTATAACTTAAACTTACCAACAACCTTGTTGGTTTTAACACAAGGATCACCAATAAACCTTTTTGGTTTTTCAAGGCTCACTAAAAATCTTAAGTAAACAATATAAGAACAATATGAAAGAATACAATTAAAACTTTCTAAAATAAAGCAAATATCTTTTTGAAGCTCTTTGAATGTTGATGAAGATCTTGTCTTCAAGTTGTTGAAGCCTTTGACTGTAGCTTGAGGATGTGAACTTTGGATGCTCTCTTTGAAACTTGGAAGCTTGAAGGCTTAAATCACTCAACTCTTGAATCCTTGAAGGATATTCAATGATCTCACCAAAGGATTGCTTTCCCATTTGATTTTTGATGTTTATATAGCTCTCCAAATCATAGATGACCATTTATGACCATTGGGGATGAAAAACTAGCCATTTGAAGCAAGTTGTAATCAATCCGTACTTAAAAAAAATTAGTCATTACAGCAAGTGTCGATACTTGACCTCCAAGTGTCAACACTTGGTTCCCAGGTGTCGATACTTGGTTCCCAAGTGTTAGCACTTGGTTCCCAGGTGTTAGCACTTGGTTTCCAGGTGTCAGCACTTGGGTCATCACTTGAGTCAGCACTTGGCTAAAATTCAGCTTTCTTGTCTCGAGCCAATTCCAAAGTATGTGCCAAGCTCCAAAACTTATCCAAATTAAAATTGTGAGCTTTTCAAGATCTTCCTCATATTCCAAAGCCCATATAACTTGAAATTCCATGAATTTGAAGGATTTCTTCAACTGAAATACAAGCATTTTGTTCTTTTAACTGATATGAGTATTTAATCTGATAAATATACTAAAATACATAATTAGTACTCATATATACTTAAGTATTTTGTCAATCATCAAAATCAAGATCAAAGTCAACAAGATCGATCATCGATTGGATTATTTGATATTATGATAATGGCATATATGCTGCTAGTAAACTCCAACTACATTACTTAAAACATTTTGATGGTGGTAGGTTTATCATAAATATGCCCTGACTGTGCTACTTGAAATATTCCTATATTAGTTAGATGTCATCTTATCAACAAGCACTTAGACACTAAGGTAAAAAGAGAATGCCTTCATTGATATATCAAAGAGATTATTACAAAATTAGGCCCCTGCCCAATTACAAAAAGAGAAACCAAAAAGGCAGATCAAATGACCCCTCCCTATAGACATCCTCCTGGACTAAGTTCCACTCTTTAGCTACTTCAACCACCAAGGTCTCAGCACCGACCATAGCCTCAGCAATTATCCCCTCCATAGCTTCCTCTCTAGAGACCATCCCAAGAATCTCCTCAACATCAGCTTCTCTGGTCCTAACTTTGACCAGCTCTCCTGTTTCTCTGTTGGCTTCTTCATCATTGCCACCTTCTTCTTCTTCACCCTCTTCATCAGATTTGACGATGTCTCACAAGTCCAGAGTTGAGAAGGCCATGGCTACTTTCTTCTTACAATCTAAAAACCCAAGGTGGTGAGAGTCGATACAACCTTCAGCGACCTCCAGTTTGAAGTTCTCGGATTTCTTGTAGTCCTCGACTGCCTTGTCTACTTCTAGTTGGGCTTCCTTGATCTTGGCCTTTAGAACCTCGACTCTCTCCTTAGCAATCCTCCTCCTTGAGTCAAAATATGATAACTTCACCTTGAGCTCAGTTGTGGATACCTTCTTGGTTGTCCACTTGTCCTCTAAGTCTTTTACCTGAGTCTCTAGCTTATGGTTCAGTGTTTGGGAAGATTGCAAATCCTCGGTCAGTTTTACTTCCCTGGCCTTACAGGCTTTTCTCAGCTCTTCAGCCATCTCAGCCTCACTTTCACTATCTTAGCCTGGTCCTTGAATTTTTAGCTAAACTTAGTGAAGCTTTTGAGCCCCTCTTGGAATAGGACTATATCATGAGCAAACTATCAAGAAAAATAAAGTCCTAAGTATTTTACTTAGGAGTCATCATCTTCTCGGCCAAGCTTTTGCTCTTTATGGCCAAAGCATCCTTCAGGACCTTAGCATAGACCTCTAATACTCCTCTTGAAGAGCTTCTTCTAGCTCCTCGGGAGTCATTGGAGCTTTACCCTTCCTCTCCGCATCTGTACAAGCTACCGCACTTTGTTGTCTTGGCACAGCGGTCGCCATCTTCGATCTTGGAGGAGTGGCTCAGGCTTTGATGGGATATGAACCACTTCCACCTCCTCATCGTCCCCTCTATCAGTAGGGTTCCTTGGCGGAGGTACCATTAGGGCCCTGGCCAAAGCTAAAGGTCTCCCGAGAGTCACTCATGGTCTCTTTGCGATGATGATCCTCATTGGAGGAGCCGCTCCCTCTTCCGCACCCCTCTTCCTCATCTTGGCCTTCCTCAAATCAACCTTGGAGATCTTCATCTCTGCAATTTATTAAAAAAATAACTTAATGAAAAAAAATTAGGAAAGGAGAACCAAAGAACTTAATTCAAAGACTTACTAATAGCTACAATGATGACTTCATCATTTTTATTATGTTTCCTATAGGGCTCTTGATAAGTCTATTAAATTACCCAACTTAAGCCTTAAAAAAATATTAATTAATCTACATTTATTAAAAATTGATGCTTTTTATTAGAGTTTTGTAAAAAAGAAATCCATCCATAGATAGAAAGAGCTCAATTTCTGAAATCCAATATACAGACGGTACTCAAATCGAAGTTCAAATAGGCCTAAAATCAAAGTTTAAAATTTATTAAAAAAATAGCATGAATTTTAATGCAGCCAGTCCATAGTGGACTGGCCACTTAGTCTACAGGAACTAGACTGGTCCACTGACAGCCAATGAAGCCGGTCCACAAGCTTATTTCATGGACTAGCTTCATCCCAAGCATCATTTTCGATCGCCTATCAGCGCCTATCATCGGAGGAGACACCGAGACGCCCACCATGGCCGAAGAAGCCACCGGGAGATCCTATTTTTGGACCAGCCACCATCCTTCATGATCTTCTCCTCTCTGTTTGGTCATCGCCTGCCGTCGCCATTCACATATCACCTCCCCATGGCTAGAGAACCTGTTGGGAAGCCGTGCATGGCCAGGGAACTTGCTGAGCAACCTATCATCAGAGAAGTGCATCACCAATTTTCATGTTTCCTCTTTGTTCTCTATTCGGCCACCGCCTTAGCCCGCCACTCTTCTACCACCACCGAACACCAACCACCATACTGAGAGCCTATCACCATCGGAAAGATCATTAGAGAGCCAGGTCGTCCATCTCCTCATGTTCTAAAAAATCTCCTCCAAATGATCGAAGTCACCATCACTATTTTTACCCATTCCCCATCATCTTCTTCCTCTATTGGCCACCCATCACTGCCAATTCTCCACCATCTGATCTTCACCAACTTCTTCCCGCATTGCCGTCGACCACAGTAGTCCCTCTTTGACCGAGATTGACCACCAATCGTGGGAGTGCTCTCTTAGGAGGAGGACTCTTTGGGCAGCAGGGAGTGATTTGGAAACTTGATAGCTTTAGTTATCCTGAGAAGGAATGGAGCATCGATCATCCCATCAACTTGCATATCGGATAGCTAAGATTAGTCCTTGCAATATACGATCGATTCTAATCCAGATTGTCTTTGAATTTGATCGAAAGAAAGCTCTTGACGAGCTCTATAAAAGGAGGACCCCGAACAATAATACAGGCATCGTCAATTCAACTAGTAATATTTTATTTTATTTTCTTCCTCTAATTAGTTTAGGCTTTGAGAGAGAGGGAGAGGACTAAAAAAAGAGATTCTTCATGGGAGGAAGTGCTGTGACAGAGCCATGAATCTCCAAGAAGATGTATCCAGGAGCCATGCTTAACTGAGGTACAGTTATAGGAAAGTACATATTTTCATGCTTTAGTTTTGTATTTATTTTTATCTATGCAATTGAATAAGGCCTTGAATTTCTTTTAAACTTCTTTTTATTTGATTCACTAAAATTAATTATCTAGATGGGATGGATCATGGTCCTAACATGATATGGTCCATGCTCAACATAGATAATTGATTTTAGGATTTTCATCCACTTATCTTGTTAGGATATTTTTAACTTAATCATTGGCTAGCCTATACTTGTCGGACAGGCGATGGTCCTAACAAGATTTGGTTCATACTTGGTAAGATAGTCTATGCTAAGGATGAGTTTTGAAGGATTTCAAAATAATTATGAATTTTGATTGCTTAGATTAGAATATATGCATGACTTGTGGTTGTGATTACCTAAAAATTCGAAGATATCTTTTTATCATATAAACCCCTCGATCTTATGTTTAATTTTAATTAATTATTTTAATTAAACTATTATTTCACTTTTAAAAATCTAAATATTTATTTTTTTCTTTATTTTCTTTGTAAAATAATTATCCTTGATACCCGATGTTGCCGCCTGGACCGTTGTGGCATGTAGCTCCGGTGCGGCGTTGGGCATCACCCTTATCGTCTAGAAATCCTGTGCGCGTGCCGGGCCCTGCAAAAGAAAAAGTGACCTAGGCCAGGGATTCTGGCAGGGGCACTTCGATGATCAAGTCAGTGGGCGATCTAGAAAAATAGATCATCTTCAGTGGATCCTGGTGAGGTCTCCATGTTCGAAGGTTATTTTGTAGAGAAAAGAAAGTGAGAGAGTGGAAAAGGAGCATTGACAGAGAAGGAGAGCTTGAGCAGGGTTTGCTGTGTCTGTGGGATTCTTCCGACAAATTTTTCGGTAGCCTCAGAGCATCTCGTTTAGTTTGCTCTCCCCTTCTATGTGCCAATAGTTACCTCGCTTACCCCTGCTTGCTTGTGGCTTGCCCTTTGTTTCATGACTTGTGTTTTCTTGTCCTTCCTTTGATTCACTGCTTGATCCCTTGTCTTTGATCGGAGGCCCCTTTTTTGTTTGTTGTGGAGAGGTAGTCTTGCTCCTTGAGTTGGCTTTCCAAACGTTCCCTTTTTGGGGGAGTCCTGAGGGTTGACACCTGGTAGCATGCAGAAACTGTGCATGAGCTCCCCTTTCTCCCTTCAGGGTAGGGAGTTATGTCACTGGCTCTAACATTCTGGTTGATCATCATATTTTGGGAAGCTTGGCAGAGCATTGGTATGCGGGCAGCCACCCCGGGGTTTGAATCCTCTAGCACAACATTTTTCTTATGGGTGATGCAGGCAGTAGGTGGAAGGGTGCCACGCCTTGAATGGGGCATCCCTTCCCAATCAGTGTAAACTAGGGCCTGAGGGGAACATGGTGCTCCGACGATGACGCGGCACGATGATGAGAATGCAATCTAAATGATGGATTGAGAAA
Source organism: Areca catechu (assembly GCA_021397845.1). Taxonomy (NCBI): domain Eukaryota; kingdom Viridiplantae; phylum Streptophyta; class Magnoliopsida; order Arecales; family Arecaceae; genus Areca; species Areca catechu. The sequence goes on from CM038052.1 coordinate 154,123,216, forward strand.
TGAGAGTAATGAAGCCTATTAACAGGTACTAAATTTCAGATCAAAAGTACTAAGGTAAAGCTATGGAAGGAGCACTGAAATTTGGAACTTACGCCGCGATGTAGTTATTTAAATCCTAGAGAAGATTAGGGCTAATGAATATTGAATTTAAACCTTAGCAACGATTTTCAATAACTCAGACTTAAGAGATTAGGAGGTGTTATTTATCCAAGATGATCAACTCCCTGGTAGATCCATTGAAGCTCTTAGACGAACTAGCCCTGAAGTGGAAGATTGGCATTCCAAAGAAACTAGTTTCATTCAACATTGATCTTTGGCAAGAGAACCCTTTCTTGAGCTCCGAATCGTAGAAGGATCCTGCACAATGAACGGGTTAGACTGGGACCAATTTGAAAGATATCAAAACAGAGAAACCAAACAGGCAAGGAAACTTCGATGGAGGCATGGATCCCTAGAGGTGGATGTTGGCGTTGGACACTTGAAAGCTTGAGAAGAGAAAATCAAACACACCCAAAGAAAACAAGAGGATACTACCAAAAAAATACCTTCTTCAACTACTACACTTAAATTTCATTTCATCGAAAAAGCTTCCTTTTTTTTACCATGGGCATACAAGAGGCTTTTAATGGCCTTTCAATCAATTTGAAATTTCTCATATCATGGAGAAATATTAGGGGGGGTTACATGAAATATGGAGGATTTGGTGGAGGGTTACATCGAATTTGGAGGATTTGGTGGAGCTGGTTGCATGATTTGTGGATGGAGTTGGCCGACCTCTTTTGAATTTGAAAACACTCCTTGGTCGACCACTTGTAGCTTTCATGTAATTTAAAATTTGAATGATGCCATGTGGCAGGTGAGGTGGCAATGATGTGGCGTGGCAAGGTGGCATGGTGACATGGCGCATCCTTCTCCATGGCGCCCCTTGGAGATGACATGGTAAAGGTGATGTGACGTCCTCTGATGATGAGATGGCACCGGTGGTCCATGATGATGTGGCATTCCAAGTAAAGCTGGTCTGGCCCAATTTCAAGTAGCTCTTGAACTTGACTCAGTACAAAGCCTAATTGACTCTAATTGAACTCTTGATTGAATTCTAATTGAACTTTAAAACCCCAAAAGAAAATAAAACAGGACTCAATAAACATACAGGACTCATACGAGACTTGAGTTCCTAGTCTCAATCCATAAAGAACTTGGTATTAGTTGAAGCTTCTTCTTTCTGAGCCTGGTGCCCCCACCAATTCTTCCAGGGTGGGAGGAACTCGACCCTGTCGAGTATGGTTCAGCCTGGCTTTGATATTGTTCAAATAAGTCCGGGTCCAGTCGTTGTAGGTCCTCTCTAGCAATTCAGGAGTCGTCAGATTTTGGTCTCCCTTGCCAACAGACCAAATATCGATAGTAATCTTTGTTTCTGGTAGTGACAATCTTATTATCCAGGATTTGTTCAATTTTCTCTCATTTTTGAGGAATGGTTGTTTGTGGATACTCGGGTAATGGTTCACTCTCAAAAATATGGTCAGGCCCAAAAGGCTCACTAGGTATCATCATGGGTTCCTTATATTCTATCAAGTCTGAGACATTGAAGGTCGGGTTGATACCTAGGTCTGAAGGTAATTCCAATATGTAAGCATTAGATCTAATCTTCTTTAGGACTTTAAAGGGGCCTGCACCACGGGTATGTAGTTTCTTGAAAGTCCCGGATGGGAACATGATCTCTCTCATAGAATTCCTTGACTTTCTTTCTTGAATTAGTCCTATGTTTATAGGATTCATTGCTCAAATTTATTTCATGATGCAAATCCTCAATATGCTATGCATAGGACTCAGCAGACTCAGAAACTTACACAAGCACTTACGAAATGCAGACTGAACTAGGCATCCTTATTGAGAGGAATTTTATTGAACTCTCTAGGGCCTAAACCTAACAGATTAATGACTCTCTAGGTTTGACCTTGGTCTGGTATGCACATGAGAATTTACCATGGGTTCCTAGCAAATGCCATAAGATTTTTCAAAAGTAGGTAGCAAAAGGAATAGGCTTTAAAGGCTCATGCAACCTAGTAATCTCATCAAAATGAAACTTTATAGCTCTAAAATTAGGATAAGATTTAAGGAAAGGCAGGAAATAGGAATCCGAGTCTTGGGATAATTTAGGGGAATCTTGAAACAGACCTTGGTTACTCATGATGACCTTAAGATTTGAATATTGATCTACGGGTGGGATGCTTCTAGGTAGTTGAAGGTCATCGACAAAGTCTTCTAAAATAATGATTGGGTTCTTCTCAGGTAACTGAAGGAGTTCTTGTGTCGAAGCTAAAGTATTGGGTTTTTCCTGAGGGCATTGTCTTACGGAAACCAAGTCCTCACTAAATTTTGGTTGTTCTAATATTTCAGGACTAGGCTCAATAATCTTTTCTTGACCAAAGGTTTCCTCAGGTAAGGTACTAAAGTTGTTCTCTTCACAGTCTTCCCCTTCATATTCATCTATTAAACTTATGTCAGTCTCATACACATATTTACTAGGTTCAGACTTGCCTTCTTCCTTCCCTAGCCCTTCAGTTTGAGGATATCCTAAGTCTTGAGTATTCATGAACTCAACTTGTGCTTCAAGGTTCTTACTCCTATCATTCATATGAGCTAATGGGATAGTAGGAGTTGGTTGGTCTAAGGAAAACTGTTTAGCCAGCATTTGGTTCAATTGGGCAATTAGATCATTTAGGCCTTTCAGCATGGTTTCAAGATTTGGGTCCATGGCTACACTGGACCGGGTCTGGACTGGTGAATATGAGGCTCCTGATCTAGTTTTCATGCATGCAAGTAGACTCAAGCTCGAGATAAGGTTTCCTAGACCTAGAGCACAAATTAGAGGTCTTATTAAGTGAACCAACTAGCTAGTAGTACTTATGGGACTTAGCCAGGTAGGTGGTGGGGAGTGAAGGTCCCTGATTACCAACCTTAGACACCAATCTGAGATTGGCCAGGTAGGCGGGCCAAATCACAAGCCCTGATGCACCAATCCTAGACACCAAGCCAGTAAGCACACACCAATTAGCTGACACAGTTAACTTAACCATAACCTGAACCCAACTTGTTGGTGTCCCTAACCCACTAGGGCAATTAACGTTCTACTCAATTTTAATTAACGGGCTGGGATCGATATGCTGGTTGGTGATTTTTGGGCTAGGGACAGGTGATGAAACCCTGACCCTATGTCAAATTGATGCCCTTAATTTGATTTCTCATGAGATGAATGAAATGCAAAGGTGCTGCAGAAGTGTGTTGCATTTGAAAGTGGTGTGGAAAATGTGATGAAAAAAAATGTCCAAGAATTCTGAAAAACTCACAGAGGATTCCTAACTTATATGTTTCAATGCAGATGAAAGGAATTTTAAAACTAAAATCTGTACTACTCTAAGAAGATCCTACAAATGAAGATAAATAAAAAGGACAGAATAGAACCCTAATGACAGTGTCGAACGTAAAATTTTTATTTTTTTATAATTTTTTTTGATGATGAAATTTAATATGGTGATAACTGACTTAAAAAGAAACAAGAAAAAATTATTTCAACAAAAAATTAGCGACTTGCCTTTGGAGCTGCAGATGGATTACAGTAAATAGATGCAAATTTTCAGAAAACAGAACCTAATCAAACAAGTGCAATGGCTTACCCAAACTTCAATCTAAAAAATTCACGTCCGGCCAGGGGCTCATTATTCCCATGGGTCTTGACAGTGTACTGGAGTACACCCGCTCAGGAGGCGTGAATTTTAGATCTTGCTTGGATTTAAAGAAAACTATTCTACCCTAATGCAACCATGCTCTGATACCAATTTGACGCGGCACGATGATGAGAATGCAATCTAAATGATGGATTGAGAAATGAGAGCAATGAAGCCTATTAACAAGTACTAAATTTCAGATCAAAAGTACTAAGGTAAAGCTATGGAAGGAGCACTGAAATTTGGAACTTACACCGTGATGTAGTTATTTAAATCCTAGAGAAGATTAGGGCTAATGAATATTGAATTTAAACCTTAGCAACGATCTTCAATAACTCAGACTTAAGAGATTAGGAGGTGTTATTTACCCAAGATGATCACTCCCTGGTAGATCCATTGAAGCTCTTAGACGAACTAGCCCTGAAGTGGAAGATTGGCATTCCAAAGAAACTAGTTTCATTCAACATGTATCTTTGGCAAGAGAACCCTTTCTTGAACTCCGAATCATAGAAGGATCCTGCACAATGAATGGGTTAGACTGGGACCAATTTGAAAGATATCAAAACAGAGAAACCAAACAGGCAAGGAAACTTCGATGGAGGCATGGATCCCTAGAGGTGGATGTTGGCGTTGGACACTTGAAAGCTTGAGAAGAGAAAATCAAACACACCCAAAGAAAACAAGAGGATACTACCAAAAAAATACCTTCTTCAATTACTACTTCACTTAAATTTTATTTCATCCAAAAAGCTTCCTTTTTTTTACCATGGGCGTACAAGAGGCTTTTAATGGCCTTTCAATCAATTTGAAATTCCCCATATCATGGAGAAATATTAGGGGGGGTTACATGAAATGTGGAGGATTTGGTGGAGGGTTACATGGAATGTGGAGGATTTGGTGGAGCTGGTTGCATGATTTGTGGATAGAGTTGGCCGACCTCCTTTGAATTTGAAAACACTCCTTGGTCGACCACTTGTAGCTTTCATGTAATTTAAAATTTGAATGATGCCACGTGGCAGGTGAGGTGGCAATGATGTGGCGTGGCAAGGTGGCATGGTGACATGGTGCATCCTTCTCCATGGCGCCCCTTGGAGATGACATGGCAAAGGTGATGTGACGTCCTCTGGTGATGAGTTGGCACCGGTGGTCCATGATGATATGGCATTCCAAGTAAAGCTGGTCTGGCCCAATTTCAAGTAGCTCTTGAACTTGACTCAGTACAAAGCCTAATTGACTCTAATTGAACTCTTGATTGAATTCTAATTGAACTTTAAAACCCCAAAAGAAAATAAAACAGGACTCAATAAACATACAGGACTCATACGAGACTTGAGTTCCTAGTCTCAATCCATAAAGAACTTGGTATTAGTTGAAGCTTCTTCTTTCTGAGCCTGGTGCCCCCACCAAACGAGGTGCCTCCCTCTGTAGGCCTCAGGTGGCGGGCCATTGCCTGCCAGTCATATCATCCCAGCGATGGGGTTTTGATGAGGATATCCCTCTTTCTTGCCATTATTTGAATTTCTGTCATCCTTCTTCCTTCAGTTGGTGGTAGGATAAGCTCGACCCCGACCGGGGGCTGACCTCGATAGGTGGTTACTTTGGCTCCTCGCTTAGGCACCATGCTTAGGTGGCACCTCAACCTGTCAGTTAATAGCCATCATCCAGATGGACTCCATGTCAGCGGATACAGTCATATCAATTGCCCCCCACTCTCAAGCTCGGAAGATGGTATGGTGCGTAGGGCGCAGAGAGTAATGATGTGCTAACATGGATTGGGTGTCTCTTGCTTTTTCGATGTCTCTGTATGCCTGTGCTTCGTAGACCATGCCTTTGCATTGATGGGGATTTTGCAGCACTTGGCTTTCTGACGGTGGTCATAAATGCTTCTCCTGGGTCGACACAAATCTTCTGGGAATGAAGCGTTCGGGTCACCTGATGCCAGTACATGGTATCTTTTGGCTGACCTGGTAATTAATAAGGCATGTACCTTTAATTGAGGGAGCGGCAGGATTTGTTCTAGAGAAGCCATCCCTCACCTTTTTAAGGATAGGTGGACAGGCCTTCGCATAGTCTCCTCCTTTCTCCAGTGCTTTTCCTCTTTAACTCTTCTCTCCTGGCCTGCATCAAGGGAGGTCTTCTGGTGAGTTTCAAGTCTCTAAACAAAGGGCCGAGGGGCTGCATGATGCTTCTTTAGGAACGTTTGGCCATCCCGATCGAGAAGGAGTCTACTGAGCTTGAGATTCCCCCGAAGGAGGAGGAAGTGGAGAGGCCTTAGGGTGTAGAGAAGGTGGTTGCCCGTGTGATGGGAGTAGCCTACCTGCGAACCTCCTGGGTGTGCCTGGTCATCCAACTGAATGGGGGGATGGCCACGATTGCAGTTGCCATGGAGAAGGACATGGTTGTCGCAGTGTTATTGAGAGTGGCCTAACGAGGAGCGGCTGCAGCTGACCTTGGAATCACCAGATCAGTGAAATCCAAGAAGGATAGTGCGGTCGAGGGGGATGCATTGCCGTACTCCTTCCTTAGGTCTTTACTTGAGATAGGGCACCTGCATCCTTGAGGTGCCAGAGCCGATGCCACGCTCTAGGGACCTAACGAGCTCCTAGGGAGGATGGTGTGCTAGAGGCGGACGCATCATTGTTCTCCTTCCCAGCAGGCTCGGTTGAGGGAGGGACTGGCGTTCCTCCAGCTGCTTTTAGAAGTAGGACCCATAACTGGGGAGGATCCCTTCTTATCTATAATTTAGATCTCCGGGAGGCTTCCTAACCTGTCGGGAACCTCCGTAGGATGTAAAAGACTTTTGATCAATGAAGGCTTTTGTTTTGTCTATTGTGCACTTCTTCTTCTTATCTCCTTTCTTATTCCTTCTCTTTTTTTCTCAACTTGAGCTGCTCCAGTGGAGGCCCGCCATGGGCCGTGAAGGGCTTACTCCCGTGACTTAGTTGAGGGGGCCTTCAGGATTTGAAATCGAGTGCCAGGCTGCAGCTGTGCCTTCCATGGATGTGCACTTTAGGGGAGCTAGCCTAGTGGGAGAACTCAAAGAGGAATTTTGGCTTCTGCTGGAGTCTCGACCTGGGGGGAGCTAACCCAGTGGAAAGTGGAGTTTGGCTTCGGCTGGAGTCTTGACCTAGGGGGAGCCAACCCAATGAAAAGACTCGGAGAGGAATTTGGCTTCTGCTAGAGTCTCGACCTGGGGGAGCCAGTCCAGCAGAAGGATTCATCAAGGAACTTAGCTTCTGCTGGAGTCTCGACCCTGGGGGAGCCAGCCCAGTAGAAGGCGGAGTCCGACTTTAGTTGGAGTCTCGACCTGGGGGGAGCCAACCCAGCAAAGAACTCGAGGAGGAACTTGGCTTCTATTGGAGTCTCGACCTAGAGGGAGCCAGCCCAGCAAAAGGATTCATTGAAAAACTTGGCTTCTCCTGGAGTCTCGACCTGGGGAGAGCTAGCCCAACAGAAGGTGGAGTCTGACTTCGGCTGGAGTCTCGACCTGGGGGGAGCCAACCTAGTAGAAGGACTCGAGGAGGAACTTGGCTTCTGCTGGAGTCTCGACGTGGGGGGAGCCATCCCAACAGAAGGATTCGTCGAGGAACTTGGCTTTTGCTGGAGTCTCAACCTGGGGGAGCCAGCCCAGCAAAAGGATTCATCAATGAACTTGGCTTCTGCTGGAGTCTCGACCTAGGGGGAGCCAGCCCAGTAGAAGGTGGAGTCTGACTTTGGCTGGAGTCTCGACCTGAGGGGAGCCAATCCAGCAAAAGGACTCGAGGAGGAACTTGGCTTTTGCTGGAGTCTCGACCTGGAGGGAGCCAGCCCAGCAGAAGGATTCATCGAGGAACTTGCTTTTGCTGGAGTCTTGACCCAGGGGGAGCCAGCCCAGTAGAAGGTGGAGTTTGACTTCGGCTAGAGTCTCGACCTTGGGGGAGCTAACCTAGTTGAAGGATTCGATGGGACAGAGCTTATGGTTACAATCTCTGTCGATTGGATCCAAGCGAGACCCGATGATGTCACTTCTTCATTTACCTCCTGCTCCCAAGTCTTGACAAAATGTTATGCTCAGGGCTAAGGAGGTAATTGCAAAGGTGACATGGAAAGGTTAAGATCTTGTGCCATTGAATGCCATGATCATCGCCATTTTGCATGCCATGCCTTGAAGCCAGTATGGGGGTGCCACATTAGCGGGTCCGAGGAAGCATAATGGTGGCTGTATGACTCGAGGCTATTTTCATTACACTGAGGCATCGCCTTTGGCTGATGCTGCCACGTGGTGGCCATCCGATGGCTGGAATGCTGAAAGGATGTATGGCTACAGTCTGGCTGCTTTGAAAAGAGGGTAAGCTTTTCCCTAATCACCCCTTTTGAAACTTTCTCGCTCGCCGTCAGACTAGAGCTTCTTCCTTCTTCTAGCTATCTTTTCCTCCAACAACAAGGTTAGTCATCCTTGGTCTTCTCCTTCTTCTTCGGTTAGGTCAAGTTTTCCTGTAGAGTTTCTAGGCCTTCTTTCTCTGTACACTTCCTTCTTTCTTTGATCTTGGATGGCTCTATCCGGTCGAAACCATCACTTTTTTCGGAACCCTGATGAGGTAGGGCCCTCTCGACCGGGGACTCCATCCTCTAACAAGGAGGAGGAGGTTCCTCTCATCATCCATAGGAACCTTCACCCAACCAGAGTAGTTATAGGTGGGCCCAGGGCTCCTCCTGTTCCTTTTGTTTTTTTTCACTCCTGTTGCTTCTTCCAGATCTTTTTGTCCGATCGGGCCTTCTAGCATCACTTCGACGATAACTAGGGAGGACCTCTCTGTAATTCGGGCCACCTACGGGATCCCAGACTCTGTCCGACTCTCGATTCTGGGACCAAGGGACCGGGTCACCTCTAGTGGCCTAGGTCGAATAGCCCTCTATGAGTTCTTTTTTGGGGGCCTTCATTTGCCTTTTCACCCCTTCTTTCTCTCCTTTCTCAGCAACTATCATCTTGTTCTAGCCCAATTGGCCCCCAACACCATTAGGGTCATTAATTGTTTCATTATTTTTTGCCACTTCCATGGGATCATCATCCGTTTCTCTCTATTCAAGGCCTTCTTTACTTTGAAGCACCACCCGACTGAGGACGGGTGATGGTTTGTTTCTCCTCGCCTGAAGGGCATAAAGCTTGAACACCCCTCTTCCATCAAAGGGTGGAAGAGTAAATTCTTCTTCGCCTCCATCGAAGGGGTGGACTGGATTTGGAATGATCCGGACCGGACCCCAAATCGAAACTCCTAGATTGAGGCCTCAATCGTGAAATATACGACCAGCTCATTTTCGATTAGATCTCCTCCCTTGAGGTTTTGCTGTCAGAGCAGAACCTGTTCGATGCTAGGATCAGTCCAATCCAGGGGCTAGGTGAGTCCGGAGGGATATCTTTTCTTCCATAAGTCTTTTTCGATCTGCTTTGACTTTTTTCTTCTTCTTCTAGCAGGCATGAAGTTCTCGGTGGAAGAGCTTCTGGAGTCCACCCAGAGGAGAGGCCTACCGTCCGGGCCTAGTGAGGCTCCACCAAAGAGGGCCTGTGTCGAGCCCAACCAACGAGCAGGGTCTGCTTCCGTCCCTGGCCCTGTGGGGCTAGCGATTGAGGTGGCCCTTGGGTCTTCAAGGCAATGAGCCCAGCTTCTGGCCCAAGAGCCTGGCAAAGGTGCACAGGCCAGGCCAGCTACTATCATTGTGATCCAGCCTCTCATAGTCATCGAGGTAGATGGGGAGGGAGAAAGGGTGGCGAAGTAACCACCGGCAATGCCACCACCCGTGGCAACAAACTCCCCCCTGCTGGATGAGGGGTCTTCAGAGGTGATTCCCCCGAATGCGGTGGTGCCCCGAGCATCGAGGAGGGCCACCATTCGGGGGCAGCACCAGGGGTGAAACCAAACTCATTGGTCACCCAGGATCTGCACTCGTGGAGCCATGATGGAGTTCACAGTCTAGTCACACGATCGCCACAAGAGGGGAGGCAGGAAGTTGGCGAAGGCCCTTCTTGGCACCCTCCCTCTCCTCTTCATGGTAGTCTTCTTCTTTTTTATTTCTTCAGTCTGATTACCATAGCTAACACCTTTGATGATGTAGATCAGGACTGACATTCTTCTTGTCCGTGACTACTGCACTTAGTAGGAGAAGAGAAATGCCCAGCTGGAGCAGGTAAGGGTGTCGCTAATGGCTGAGGCCTAGGAATAAATTGACAGGGCTCAGGTCTTGGAAGAGAGGGATGAGGTCCTTCATGCCAGGGCGATCGATGCTGAAAACTGGGCTAGGGACCTCGAAGTGTCCTTGGCCTGAGAAAAGGATCGATCTTCCCGGCGGGTGGAGGAGCTCAAAGCAGAAGCTACCTGGGCAAAAGGGCTAAGGAGTGGCCTCCAAATGTAGCTGGAGGTAATGCAGGCTCAGCTGTCAGCAGCCAAGGAGAGAGTCGCTAGGGCGGGGCCCTGATGGAGGCTGCCAAGAAGGAGGCCACCGAGGCAGTGCCAATGTTCAAGGCCTCGATGGTGTTTTTCGATGAAGTCCGGGAGGCGACCACTGATTCCTTCATCAAAGGATTTGTGGTCTGTAGATCTCTGGTGGCTCAGCTCTTCCCAGAGCTGAATCTGGATGAGGTCATGGTCCCGGGTGACCTTGGTGGAAGCTTAGGAGGAGCTGCGACTCCTACTACTATGGCTGAGGTGGAGCCTGCTCTTGTCGCTGAGGAAGTCCTGCCAAGGGGAGCTGCAGAGGCCCAAGAGGGTGTCGGCACACTCACCCGTCATCCTGGGAAGGTGCCTATAGAGGGATAGGCCCTGATTTGCTTCTCAAATCTTCATTTCCATTTTGGGACCGCCTGGCCTGTCGGGGGTCCATTGATGATGTAACTTTTTTCATGTAACATCAATGAAGTCTTTTTGCTTCACTGAGTTTTTATTTTTATGGTTACTTCAAACCTCTTTGGTAGCTGCTTGTCTTGGAAATTCTCCAATTGAGCCAAGAGCTGGTGGATGGCTTGAAGGGGGGCCTGAGTGGCCCCGGGAGACCGTCAAGTTAGGGAGCTTGATTGGAGGGGTCTCGAAATTATCTTCGTTGGCTCCATCAGGGCCTTCAGGAGTGCCCTGCTTTGCCATCACTGGACTGGAGGTCTAATGGATTGGATGCGGGGCTTCAGGAGTTTCCTGGCTTAAGGTGCCGAGCTGTGAGTTAGGAGGCAAATGGCGGAATTCTGGAGTGTCTCGCTGACATCGCCGGACTGTGAGGATGGCAGCATGTGCAGGGCTTCAGGAGTTTCCTGGCTTGAGGTACCATGTTGCAAGTCAAGTAGTAGATGGCGAAACTTGTGGGGTGTCCCGTTGACATCTCCGAACTGTGAGGACGGTAGCAGGTGCGGGGCTTCAGGAGTTTCTATGCTTGAGGTGCCGAGCTATGAGTTAGATGGCAGATGGCAGAACTTCTGGGGTGTCCCGCTGACATCTCTGAATTGTGAGTGCGGCGATAGGTGCGGGGCTTCAGGAGTCTCCTGGCTATGCTACAGGGTGCTGTGGCTCCAGGCTTGAGTGCAGGGCACTGTGGCTCCCGGCTTTGGTGCGGGGCTTCAGTAGTTTTTTGGCTTTAGTGCGGGATGTCAGAGGTTTCTGGCTTTAGTGCGGGGTGCTGTGGCTCCCGGCTTTGGTGCAGGGCTTCAGGCTTTGGTGCAGGGAGTTTCCTGGCTTTGGTGCGGGGTGTTAGAGGTTCCTGGCTTTAGTGCGGGGTGATGTGGCTCCCGGCTTTGATGCAGGGCTTCAGGAGTTTTCTGGCTTTGGTACGGGGCATCGGAGGTTCTTGGCTTCAATGCGGGGCTTTAGGAGTTTCTTAGCTTTGGTGCGGGGTGCTGTAGCTCCCAACTTTGGTGCATGGTGCTATGGCTCTTGGCTTTAGTGCGGGGTGCTGTGGCTCTCAGCTTGAAGTGGTGTGGATGCCGAATCATGAGTCTAGCAGTGGACAATAGGATCACCAGGATTCCTCACAGACATCTCTAGATTGTTAGCACAGCAGATGCCAAGCTGTGAGCCTCGTGGTAGATGGCGAGACTTCGTTCAGTCATCGTGGACATCTCCAAATTGTGAGCATGGCAAGAGCTGAACTAAGAGTCAAGCGGTAGACGGCGGGGGCCTTTTGGAGTATCCACAGTCATCTTCGAACTATTAGCACAGTAATTGCCAAACTGTGAGCCTCGTGATAGATGGCGGGACTTCGTTCAGTCGTTACGGATATCTCCAAACTGTGAGCATTGCAAGAGCTAAACTGAGAGTCAAGCGATAGGTGGCAGGACCCCTATGGTTTTTCGACTAGCATCCACGGGGCTCAGTAGTAGATATGGGGCTTCAGGAGTTTCCCGGCTTGGATCGCTAGGCCTGGGGTCGGGCGATGATTTTCCTGCAAGGCAAAGACATTGTTGCATGGAAAGAAGTCTTTTATTGAAAGGAGGGAGCCCTACATTATTGGTGGTGTGTCCTCAGACTTTTGTCATTCTGGGTCTACATGGACTGGGCACCGTCAAGTTTGGCGAGGTGATAGGCTCCAGGGGGAAGGGTCTCGACTACTCTGTAAGGGACCTTCCCAGTCTGGGGGGAGTTTGTCTTCTAACATACCATACCCACGGGCTTCCCGGTGGGTCGATTATCGATTGCGGGGACAGAAGGAAGGGCCACGAACACTTGAGGTTCCGCCGGGGTCTTGCCCCCCACAAACTTTCTAAGGTAGCCCCTCCTTATCAGATCTTCGATTTCTCTTTTGAGATGGCAGCAGTCCTCAGTGTTGTGGTTGTGGTCACAGTAAAATCGGCAGTACCTTATCTTGTCACGGTTGTCGGACGTTCCCAGTGGGGGAGGGCAATGCAGGTAGCGCTCACCCTCGTTCTTTATGAGAATCTTTGACCTCGAGGTGAGGAGAGGAGTATATACTTCTTTCAAAGTAGGGCCACTCTTAGGCTTGGGCCTCACTCGTGGATTTGGGCTTGGTCTGGGCTTGTGTGCCTCTGGGGCTTCCCTCGGGATTCATTTCTCTAGAGGCTTCCCATCCAGCTTTCTCCTGATGCAGTCCGTCTCCTCAGCATGAATATACTTGTGGGCACAGAGGAGAAGGCCAGAGTATATCTTCAGCAGCTTTTTGTCCAGGGAGTAGGTCAGGCGGGAAGTCCGGAGCTTTCTTTTCAATGCCAACATGGTGATGGGCTCGTCCAGATTGTAGATTTCCAGTGCGATGATCTTGAAGTAGGCCACATAGTCCCGCAAGGACTCGTGGTCTTGCTACTTGATAGAGTAAAGGCTATCGGCTTCTCGCGGCACCTTCTGGCAAGCATCGAAGTGTGCCACGAACTTTCTTTCCAGCACTGCGAAGGAACTGATGCTTTTGGGTTCAAGGTGAGTGAACCAGACTCGAGCGGCCTTCTGAAGAGTAGCGGGGAAGGCTAAGTAGAGAAAGGTGTCTGTTGCGCCCTGGACTCTCATGAGAGCCTTGTAGTTCTCTAGGTGATCCAGGGGGTTGACGGTCCCATCGTAGGGATCCACTTGGGGCATGTGGAACCGACTCAGGATCGACCCCTCTTGGATCTCTTGGGAGAAGGGTGATCAGGCATTATGGCCTGCTAGCTCGTGGGAGGAGCCTTGCATGTTAGTAAACTAGTGGGATAGTTCTGCCAGCCTACACTCTTGTTCTTCCAGGCACTTCTCTGCCATGCCCCTGATAGCCTCATCAGTGAAACTTTTTGCTGAGGCCGCTGAAAAGGATAGAGGTGACCATTGAGGAGGGTCATGGCAGGAGGCCTTGCTCTGATAGCATCTACGGTGCTTGAGGGTGGTGTGCTTTAAGATTGGGGACCTGCTCTCCCGATCGACCGACCCACTCTTCTATCGCTTTGCCGGGGTCCGGGGGCTATCCTGGGGATCAGTCATATCTTGTGGTCATGGTGGCCTGCTTTGGAAGGATCGCAGGATATTGCAGGGTCGAGCAGCTAGGGTCGCAGGGGTCTCCGACTGTTGTTGGGTGGCCAGAGATTGGTGCTGATGCTGTAATTACAGTACGACCATGGTCAGGGTCTGCATTTGTTGGGTGAGCACGATGAGCTGAGCATCCACCGAGAGTGGTTGTGACGGAGCGGGGAGCTCCCCTTCCAGGCTGCATGGGCCTCCACGAGGAGGAGGGCCTCTCATGAGGCTGGCGGAGGCTTCCCGCGTGCGTGTCACCACCATGCCTCAAGTAGAGCTGCTTTTGTGGTGGGGGGATTGGTTTGACTGACGTTTCTATGTCCTGCCCCCCCACCTGGTGTGCCAATCTGTTGCCGCCTGAACCGTTGCGGCTTGTAGCTCTAGTGCAGCGTCAGGCATCACCCTCCTCGTCCGGGAATCCTGCATGCGTGCCAAGCCCTACAAAAAAAAAGTGACCCAGGCCGGAGATTCCGACGGGGGCACTTTGACGATGAAGTCAGTGGGCGATCCTGGGGGACAAATCCTCCTCGGTGGATCTCAGTGAGGTCTCCATATTCGGAGGTTGTTTTGTAAAGGAAAAAAGTGAGAGAGTGGGAAAGGAGCGTCGATAGAGAAGGAGAGCCCGAGCAAGGTTAGCTGCGTCGGTGGGATTCTTCTGATGAATTCCCTAGTAGCCTTAGAGCATCTCATCTGGTTTGCTCTCCCCTTATGTGTGATGATGGTTACCTCACTTCCCCTTGCTTGCTTGTGGCTTGCCCTTTGTTTTGTGACTTGTGTTTTCTCGTCCTTCCTTTGATTCACTACTTGATCTCTTGTCTTTGGTCGGAGGCCCCTTTTTTGTTTGTTGTGGAAAGGCAGTCTTGCCCATTGAGTTAGCTTCCTAGATGTTTCATTTTTGGGGGAGTCTCGAGGATTGACACCTGATAGCATGCGGGAATTGTGCATGATATCTTCTTTCTCCCTTCGGGGTAGGGTTATGTCACTGGCTCTGACATTCTAGTTGATCGTCATGTTTTAGGAAGCTTGGCAGAGCATTGGTATGCGGGCGGCCATCCTAGAGTTTGAATCTTCTAGCGCGACCTTCTTCTTATGGGTGATGCAGGTGATAGGTGGAAGGGTTCCGTGCTTCGAATGGGGCATCCTTTCCCGATCGATGTAAATAGGGGCCTGAGGGGACCCTGGTGCTCCAGCGAGGCACCTCCCTCTGTAGGCCTCAGGCAGTGGGCCATCGCCTGCCAGTCGTACTATCTTAGTGGTGAGGTTTTGATGAAGATAGCCCTCTTTCCCGCCATGATTTGAATCTTTGTCATCCTTCTTCCTTCAGTTGGTGTCAGGATGAGCTCGACCCTGGCCAGGGGCTGACCTCGATAGGGGGCTCACTTTGGCTCCTCGCTTGGGCGCCATGCTCAAGTGGCACCTCCACCTATCAGCTAACAGCCGGCATCCAGATGGACTCCATGTCAGCGGATACAGCTGTATCATCCGAGAATATGATCCCTACTCATCCTAGCTACGGTAGTAAGTTAGGTTTATTTTTGACCATCTACGACAGTAATCAAAGTTTGGCATCATTACCGGGATAAAGATATGATTATTGTATAAAAAAATAATTTTTTAGTTAGTGCTCTTTTTAGATTTATTATCTTTTTTTATTTTTAGCTACTTTAATTATTAGATTTCCTTATTTTTTTGTTAACATATAAAAAAATATACTTTTCTTCTTCTCATAAATCAATTCCTAATCTAATTAACCTTTCCTTTTAATTAACTTACCTTAAATAATCCAAAAGAAAATCATAAGACACTTTTCATAAAACTTAATTAATTTAAGAAAATAAATAATAACCTTTAAAAGACTTTCTAACTTGTTTAGACTCCTTGTTTGACTTGCATTGCATTCCCATAAGATATTTTAAAGGCACAATCCCTAAATAACATAAGGTGAAAATTTCATTACCTTCCTTGGCCACAAACCACTACCCTGTATATTGCATTGATCTAAGATTTTAATTAAAATCAATTAGACATTGGCCCTTAAAAAATTTTAAGCTCACTAAGACAAGGGACCCTGAGAGTTGGACTAGCTCAGAATTAGCTAGTTAATTGGTATCTAAGAAAAACAACGGGGGATCCCCACTAACCTTATCCTTACCTAGCCAGTGGCTAGTTAGTATCTGACTTCGAAGGCTCAAAGACAATCTTGCCAGTTAGTGAAAGAAAACTGCACGGGTGTTGGAGGTGCCTACACTAAGCATGCAACAGCAGGGAGCAGGTATGTATTTTAAAACTATTTTAAAATAACAACGAAAACTACCTACTCCGCACAAGATCTAACATATTTCGGATGCATGTATAGGCAAAACTAGGCATGAACAAGGGCATGTAATATTTATAAACAATTATATAAACCTAGATTTAGGCATGCATGAAAAATAAAACTAGAAAAAATTACCTTATTCCTACTAGAATAACCCTAGGATATCTGCTGGAATTGCTGGGATAACAGGAATAAATTTATTCCTGTCTTCTTCTTCTTCCAGCACGTTGAAATGGTGTTCTCTTTTCCTCCAAAATCTGCAGCAAACCAAAACAAAATTGGCCAACTTCTTGGTCTCACTTCCAGCACCAAAAGCAAGGGAACTTCTTGCTTGTTCTTCCTTCAAGGGAGTGCAAATGGATCGATCATCCAACGTCGTTTGGATTGATTCTTTCTCTCTTCAAAATTCTGCAACAGGAATTTCTGCAACCTGAAAAACAGAGCAACAAACCAGCAGCTATGGATGCTCAACCCGCTCTCAGGTGTTCACGTGAACACCCTCTAGAGGGGAGACACGCCTGGGGCTTCTCAGATCCAGCCTCTCGCATGATGCTAGTCGCCGGAAACCTTGGAACGGTGGGAGGGAAGAATAAATTTCAGAACACTCTGTTCTGAATTCTGTTTTCTCCAAAACAGATTTGAATTCCTTCCACCAATAGAGCACTTCAAACAATAGGGAATCAAGATGAGTTTCTCTTCCAATTACTCAACCAAACCCAGCCCTAAAAATCACTGGTGGAAGGGTAGTGGAAGTTCTCCAAGGAAGAAGCACGAAGAACAAATTCTCACCCTCTCAAAAGGAAGAACTCCCTTGTTACTTTCCTCTCTTCTCACGGTAAAAATTTTTTTTCTGCTGAAACAGGGTAGCAGAGGGTTTATAAATGCAGCAGGGGAAGAGGGAAAAGGAGAGGCGGGGAGGCCAAAAGATGCCGACTGCCATTCAACTAATAAACAGCCATTAACAAAGATTTTAAAACAAACCGGTGGGAGGATGAAAGGATGCCCAGCAGGAGGACATACGGCCTTCTCAGCGCAAGGAAAAATTCAACGTCAAAACCATGTAAATCGGTCCAAGGAAAGAAAAAACCACTGGTTCAAAAACGGTCCAACCAAAACCGGTCAACCCCTTTTTAAACCTCTTGGTTCAATCCAATTGAACCGGTTCAAACCCAATTAAAATTGGTTCAAGGGATTAAAATTGGTTCACAACCAATTGAAGGCCGAAACGAGCTCCGAATCAGTTCAAAACTGATTCAGAAAAATCCTGGTGCAGTGCTGGTCAACCCGGAACAATTTTTGGTTGACACAGACAAGGGCAAGATGGAAAAAAGAGTGCTAAAAAAAAATACCGTGACCTTAAAATCGAGATGATTCTTAATCGTAATCGGTATCCGGATCAGAGAGTAATCCTCTATGGCGTGTGACCTCATAGGTTCGAACCTAAACGGTAGCACTAGAACAATTCTAGTACCAGCACAGGAAACCATCTAGCAATGGGTCCCGGCGTCCGGATAGGTCGAAGATGCGGGAGCAAACGATCGAACCTCTGGCATATGGTTATCATATAATTCATCCCTTTGACCTCTAATGCTCAGGACGACTGAGATTTGGCTGCCAACCTAGACTGAGTCAGTCGACTACATGTCTCAACGTTGCAAGCCCAGTGACTCTTCACTAGGGCTACCTCGACCGAGGATTTGCTAAATTGAGATACTGCGAGACATTCGATCCAAACTGTTTGGACAGGTCAATTCTATCTTGGTCCATCACTGCTCCACAAGTACTTGCCTGTACCCAGAAACCTTCTGTCACCGGATTAAAAATCTGGGTAGTCCGGCATCAAAGCACAGAGAGTTGCTTGCAAGCTACCATGATGACCTCAGGTCGGAGGGACACATATACCCATATCCAATCGTGAGTATCCCTTTGGCAGAAAGGGGCTGCACGGAGTCACGTTCAATAAGATATTACATATCCCACTTGCAGATCACATCAGTGTCACCACACTCATTTGGTTAAGAGGACAAGCAAACGATGTGAACTACAACAACCTATACTTGATATATTGCCGTCCAGTATAATATATCCTTTGATTTTGAATAGGGTTTAAGGACTACTCGATACATCCTCTCTGTATCGAAGTCAGTGTAGTCCTAAGGACTTCATCACAAGATAAAGTTCATTTCAGGAAAATATAGTATGTGATGAGCTGCCATAAATAATATTTTATTAATTCAAAGAAAGAGTACAATACTTAGCTCAACCGCCTACAACCCAGGCGATTAGCTTTGGGACACAATTCCCAACAACTCCTACTTGTACTAAAGCCAATCAGAAGAGTATCTAATACCCATTTCCTATTTACAATAGTCGAACTCTTTTATTCCGAGGGCATTAATGAAGGGGTCAGCAAGATTTTCTTTTCCATCGATCTTCAGAAGATTGATGTCACCTCGTTCCACGATCTCTCGTACGAGGTGGTAGCGCCGCAGTATGTGCTTGGTGTGGTGATGAGCTTTAGGCTCCTTAGCTTGAGCAATGGCTCCAGTGCTGTCACAATACACCGGAACAGGACCATCTAGGGAAGGTGCCACCCCTAGCTCTCCAAGGAACTTCCACAACCACACAGCTTCCTTTGCTGCATCTGATGCTGCAATGTATTCTGCTTCGCATACCAAGTCTGCAACAGTTGCTTGCTTGGAACTTTTCCAGCAAATCTCTCCTCCATTCAGGGTAAATACAAACCCGACACACTCTTGCTATCATCTCTATCTGACTGGAAACTGGAGTCAGAGTACCCTACAAGTTTCAAGTCAGGTTCTCCATAAATCAGCCATTGATCTTTAGTATTTCTTAAATACTTAAGGATGGACTTAACCACCTTCCAATGCACCTCACTTGGGTCAGACTGGTATCCACTCACTACTCCAAGTGAGTATGCCATGTCTGGTCTAGTACAAGTCATAGCATACATGATAGAGCCTACAGCAAAAATATAAGGTACTCTACTCATGCACTCTCTTTCCTCAGGAGTTGTCACACAATCCTTCTTGGAAAGAGTAATTCCAGAACCTATCAGGAGATAGCCTTTCTTGGAATTTTTCATGCTGAACCGTTTCAGCACAGTGTCAATGTACGTAGACTGGGGCAATCCCAAAATCTTCTTAGATCTATCTCTATAGATCTTCATACCTAGTATGTAAGAAGCTTCACCCAAGTCTTTCTTGGAGAACTGAGATGATAACCAGACCTTTATTCCTTGTAATGCTGCGACATCATTCCCGATTAAGAGAATGTCGTCAACATACAGTACTAGGAATACAATCACATAACCATTAACCCATTTATAGATGCACGGTTCTACTCCGTTTCTAACGAAGCCATATAATTTGATATACCTATCAAACCGTAAGTTCCAACTTCGAGATGCTTGCTTGAGTCCATAGATGGACCTCTGCAACTTGCATACTTTTGATTCATCTATGGATGTGAACCCTTCAGGCTGTATC
This sequence comes from Areca catechu, assembly GCA_021397845.1. Lineage (NCBI taxonomy): Eukaryota > Viridiplantae > Streptophyta > Magnoliopsida > Arecales > Arecaceae > Areca > Areca catechu. Next base: position 154,142,714 of record CM038052.1, read on the forward strand.
ATATACACCTCCTCTTCTAGCTCTCCATTTAGGAAAGCGGTTCGAACATCCATCTGCCAGATCTCGTAATCAAAATATGCTGCCAAAGCAAGCATGATCTGAATGGACTTGAGCATTGCCACAGGGGAGAAAGTCTCGTCATAATCGATACCATATCGCTGACTATACCCCTTGGCAACCAGACGGGCTTTATAGGTCTCTACCTTCCCATTTGCGCCCCTTTTCCTCTTGAAGATCCATTTACACCCAATGGGTTTTATCCCTTCAGGCGGATCAACCAATGTCCATACATTGTTGATTTCCATGGACTCCATTTCGGATCGCATGGCTCCAAGCCATGCCTCAGAGTCAGATCTCTGAAGAGCATCCATATAGGTGATCGGATCCTCATTGTTCTCATCGAGCTCAATGGGATCACCGTCCCGGACCAAGAAATCGTAGTATCTGTCCGGCTGACGCGGTATTCTACCAGATCTCCTAATGGGTTATGGGTGTGATTCAATCACAGCCGGTTCTACGATGTCCTTAGAGTGTGCAGGTTCTTCTATTGGCTGAACTTCATCAAGTTCAATCTTAGAGGCTATAGTTCCTTCTCCAAGGAACTCCTTTTCCAAAAAGATAGCTCTAAGAGCAACGAACACCTTTTGTTCATTCTTCAAGTAGAAGAAATACCCTTTGGTTTCCTTAGGATAACCAATGAATAAACACCAATCAGACCTAGGACCAAGTTTGTCTGAGTCTAAACGTTTTACGTAAGCCGGACAACCCCAGACCCGAAGGTGTGAGGTTGAGGGTTTACGTCCATTCCACATCTCATACGGAGTGGAGACAATAGACTTACTTGGAACATTATTTAATAAGTAATAGGCTGTCTGAAGCGCATATCCCCAAAAGGATAGTGGCAGAGTTGCGAAGCCCATCATGGATCGAACCATGTCCAACAAGGTTCGATTCCTCCTTTCAGACACACCATTCAACTATGGTGTTCCTAGAGGAGTCCACTGAGAGAGAATTCCATTCTCCTCAAGATATGTCAAAAATTCATCAGATAAGTATTCACCACCTCGATTAGATCGAAGGGTTTTAATACTTTTTCCAGTTTACTTTTCTACTTCATTACGGTATCGTTTGAACATTTCAAACGACTTAGACTTATGTCTCAATAAAAAGACATAACCGAACCTTGAAAGGTCATCTGTAAAAGTAATGAAATATTTGTATCCTCCTCTGGCACTAACTGTCATCGGTCCACATACATCTGTATGTATTAGACTTAGAAGTTTTGTAGCTCGTTCCCCTTTTTCAGTAAAAGGTGACTTGGTCATTTTACCTAGTAAACAGGATTCACAAGTGGATAGTGATTCAGAATCACTGACCTCGAGGAGTCCATCTCCTCGCATCTTGTTTATCCTATTTTGGTTAATATGACATAGCCTACAGTGCCAAAGATACAAATCATTGACATTATTTAATCTTGGGCATTTGCTAGAAGTGTACATTACACTAACAGGCCTTGATAGTACATATATGCCATTATTTAATCTAGCTTTCATTATAACAGAGTTATTCAAAATAACAATGCAAAAATCTCCTTTTATTGATAGTTCAAAACCACAATTGGCCAAAAGACCTATAGAGATTATGCACATAATGAAACTAGGATAATAGTGACAGTCGACTAGTTCGACAGTACAAGACTCAAAGACAAGATGCAGGACTCCGACCGCCAGTACTGGAACACGATTTCCATTCTCGACGCTCAGAAACTATTCTCCATCTTCAAATCTTCTGCTAACTTGAAGTCCCTGTAATGAATTACAAACGTGAATTGGACACCAGTATCCAATACCCAGTTAGCAGTATCAACAATTGAGTAATTATAAGGTTTTATCATATAAATACCTTGTTTAGCATACTTCTGCTTCCTCTGCCTGTTCGGATCAAGGGACGCAATATAAAGAGGATAGTTCCTCTTCCAGTGTCCCTTCTTCTTGCAGTAGAAGCACTCTGCAGAAGATTGATCAGCCTTATACTTCCTGGTCTGACTAGGGCCAGGAGCATTCTGCACCTTCTTTCCTTCTTATTCATTTTCTTCTTCCCTTTCTTAAAGGGACGACGACTTCTACTTCCTCCCACTAAATTCACCACCCCCTTATTCAGTTGATGGTCTTTCTCGAAAGTTTGCAGCAACCCTAAAAGACCATGGTAGTTAACTGCAGGCTTGTTCATTCTATAATGATCAAGAAAATCAAGATAGGAGGAGGGAAGAGAATTCAAGATCGCATCCTTGCTGAGCTGCTCGTGCAAGGGGCATCCGAGTTTGCCCAGTTTTTCAATCAGCTCGATCATGTACAATACATGATCAGTGACTGAACCACCATTCGGCATCTTGGAGTTGTAGATGGCACAAGACACTTTGTACCGTTCTACATCATCCAGGGTGCCGAAGGATTCCTTCAACTTTTGAAGGATTTCATCAGGTTGGGCCTCCTCGAATTTGCGACTGAACTCATCGTTCATCGTCGCTAACATAATGCATCGGACAGTAGTCCGATCAGAGACCCACTTCAGATAAGCGTCTCTGACCGCACTCCGTGCATTAGCGGGAGGGATTTCAGGTGCCGGATCCGTTATCACATATAGGATCCGTTCATGCTCCAGAACGATTCTTAATCTTCGATACCAACTATCAAAGTTGTGACCCTTTAACTTCTCGTTATCGAGAAGTGACCGGAGCGATAAATTAGAAGACATCTGAAAAGAAAATAAGACCAAATTAGTGTATGAATTAATAATTTTAACCAAAAGACTTGGACTTTAGTCTAAAGGTTTCTCCCACTAATTTTTCAGATTGGTAGCCTCTAACTCCAATCCATGAAAACACTTTTTCAAGTGGGTACTGAAATCCAATAGGCCTCGCATGAGCCCAACTAAGGCCAACTCACCCATACGAGCCTAAAGGTAGGTTCGTAAACCAATTATTTTCTTAAATAATTTTCAGTATTTTATTTTGCCCCAGAGAACACCCCAATCGGCCTAGGGGCCTCCTATTGCGGGTCTCTGGTTAGGTCCAACCATTAAAATGACAAATCCAATGCTTCCATCTAACTAAAGACCAAGCCCGACTAAGGTCGGCCCACCTGGTCCCGTTAAGGAGGTTGCACTGAACCATCATCGATCAGATAGAAATTCCTGTCGCCGGATGTACACCCGTTCTATGGAACTGTCGATGCACACCAAGCTAGTGGACACATTTCTATCCAACTTAATGGGAGGCTAAGACACTGTCAACTCTTTGACTTAGTCTTTTTAAGGACCTAATAATTTTAGAGGAATTTTAGTTGTGACAGAATAAAAGACAAGGACATGGATCAACCTCCCACTGAATCAATTAGATTCCAGGAGGGTTGAAATAAATCAACAAATGATCCATGGACACCTATAGATCAGTCAGACCGATCAACCTGGGTGACATGGGTTAACTCGAGTCATTGAGCTTTTCCAATCAGTTTTGGTCGACTCGACTAGCCAGGTAGGTGAGATCATGGGTGAGTATCCGCCATTAACCATCTTTCCTAGACACCAACCAAGTTGGCCAGGAAAGAGGTAGCCTCATACAACCATGATCACACTGCCAAACCTACCTCGACACCAGTCGGTTTACCAGACTCGATCAGACTAGCCTAAAGACTTGGGCATCCTCTGAGCCACTAATTGGATCCATTTTAGATGAACGTATCAACTAATCTAACTATTAGATAGTTCTAAAGAAGGGCCTTAAACAACTTTTGTTTAATCTTCTTGTAATCCGGTTCAACTAAACTTAGGTCTAACCCAGTTATGGACCCAACTAGTCAGCTTACCCAATTAACCCAATTGGCTTATTTAAATGACTTTAGATTTCATAAACCCTAAAAAAACTTGTCATTTAATTAATCATACAATTCAAAATTGTTTGAATATAAGCCAATCATTTTAATTAAAACAATTTTAATTAAAAACATGTAAAACTCCTTTTACATATCCACTGATGCATCATATCTAGATTATTCATTTATAAACATTACATTGCCCAAAAGAAAAATATCAGACATGCCAAACATGTATTTGAATTCCAAGATTTCCTTAAAGGATCATTCTGAAGAGGCCAACACAGACGATCCGCATCATGTCAAAAAGACACACGGTCATGGTGAAGGTCTCAACTAGGTTCCTAAAAGTACTCTCTAATCATACCTTATGATTTACGATACAAAAGATTAAACATTTTAATCAACTATACATGCAATCAAGAAATGCTACACCTGAACCTGGCTCTGATACCACTGAAAGAAAACTGCGCAGGTGTTGGAGGTGCCTATACTAAGCATGCAACATCAGGGAGCAGGTATGTATTTTAAAACTATTTTAAAATAACAACGAAAACTACCTGCACAGGATCTAACATATTTTGGATGCATGTATAGGCAAAATTAGGCATGAACAAGGGCATGTAATATTTATAAACAATTATATAAACCTAGATTTAGGCATGCATGAAAAACAAAACTAGAAATAATTACCTTATTCCTGCTGGAATAACCCTAGGATATCTACTGGAATTGCTGGGATAACAAGAATAAATTTATTCCTGTCTTCTTCTTCTTCCAGCACGTTGAAATGGTGTTCTCTTTTCCTCCAAAATCTGTAGCAAACCAAAACAAAATTGGCCAACTTCTTGGTCTCACTTCCCGCACCAAAAGCAAGGGAACTTCTTGCTTGTTCTTCCTTCAAGGGAGTGCAAATGGATCGATCATCCAACGTCGTTTGGATTGATTCTTCCTCTCTTCAAAATTCTGCAACAGGAATTTCTGCAACCTGAAAAACAGAGCAACAAACCAGCAGCTATGGATGATCAACCAGCTCTCAGGTGTTCACGTGAACACCCTCTAGAGGTGGGACACGCCTGGGGCTTCTCAGATCCAGCCTCTCGCGTGATGCTAGTCGCCGAAATCTTGGAACGATGGGAGGGAAGAATAAATTTCAGAACACTCTGTTCTGAATTCTGTTTTCTCCAAAACAGATTTGAATTCCTTCCACCAATAGAGCACTTCAAACAATAGGGAATCAAGATGAATTTCTCTTCCAATTATTCAACCAAACCCAGCCCTCAAAATCACTGGTGGAAGGGTAGTAGAAGTTCTCCAAGGAAGAAGCACGAAGAACAAATTCTCACCCTCTCAAAAGGAAGAACTCCCTTGTTACTTTCCTCTCTTCTCACGGTAAAAAAAATTTTGCTGTTGAAACAGGGCAGCAGAGGGTTTATAAATGCAGCAGGGGAAGAGAGAAAAGGAGAGGCGAGGAGGCCAAAAGACGCCGACTGCCATTCAACCAATAAACAGCCATTAACAAAGATTTTAAAACAAACCGGTGGGAGGATGAAAGGACGCCCAGCAGGAGGACATACGGCCTTCTCAGTGCAAGGAAAAATTCAACGTCAAAACCGTGTAAACCGGTCCAAGGAAAGAAAAAACCACCGGTTCAAAAACGGTCCAACCAAAATCGGTCAACCCCTTTTTAAACCTCTTGGTTCAATCCAATTGAACAGGTTCAAACCCAATTAAAATTGGTTCAAGGGATTAAAATTGGTTCACAACCAATTGAAGGCCGAAACGAGCTCCGAATCAGTTCAAAACCGATTCAGAAAAATCCTGGTACAGTGCTGGTCAACCCGGAATAATTTTTGATTGACATAGACAAGGGCAAGATGGGAAAAAGAGTGCTAAAAAAAAATACCATGACCTTAAAATCGAGACGATTCTTAATCGTAATCGGTATCCGGATCAGAGAGTAATCCTCTATGGCATGTGACCTCATAGGTTCCAACCTAAACGGTAGCACTAGAACAATTCTAGTACCAGCACAGGAAACCATCTAGCAATGGGTCCCGGCGTCCGGATAGGTCGAAGATGCGGGAGCAAACGATCGAACCTCTGGCATATGGTTATCGTATAATTCATCCCTTTGACCTCTAATACTCAGGATGATTGAGATTTGGCTGCCAACCCAAACTGAGTCAGTCGACTACGTGTCTTAACATTGCAAGCCCAGTGACTCTTCACTAGGGCTACCCCAGCCGAGGATTTGCTAAATTGAGATACTACGAGACATTCGATCCAAACTGTTTGGATAGGTCAAATCCATCTTGGTCCATCACTGCTCCACAAGTACTTGCCTGTACCAGAAACCTTCTGTCACCGGATTAAAAATCTGGGTAGTCCGGCACCAAAGCACAGGGAGTTGCTTACAAGCTACCGTGATGACCTCAGGTCGGAGGGACACATATACCCATATCCAATCGTGAGTATCCCTTTGGCAGAAAGGGGCTGCATGGAGTCACGTTTAATAAGATATTACATATCCCACTTGTAGATCACATCAGTGTCACCACACTCATTTGGTCAAGAGGACAACCAAACGATGTGAACTATAACAATCTATACTTGATATATTGCCATCCAGTACAATATATCCTTTGGTTGTGAACAGGGTTTAAGGACCACTCGATACATCCTCTCTGTATCGAAGTCAGTGTAGTCCTAAGGACTTCATCACAAGGTAAGAGTTCATTTCAGGAAATATAGTTTGTGATGAGCTGCCATAAATAATATTTTATTAATTCAAAGAAAGAGTACAATACTTAGCTCAACCACCTACAACCCAGGCGATTGGCTTTGGGACACAATTCCCATAGTTAGGAGCTATCTAGATGTAGGATAATCCTAGGATAGAGAGTCCATTGTATGATAACTTATTTGTGCTAATAAAAACCACCCTTCGCTATCATCTATAGATTTAGGATCCTCTAAGTCTCTCATTTTTAGAATTCTTCTTTTTTTCCTCTCCTCTTAAATTTTTTTTTTGCTAGAACAAAAAGATGATTGGTTAGATACAATCTAAACCATAGAAGATTAGAGGTCATGGATCTTACTAGATGACCCAATGAATTATTGCTACCCTGATCCTATTGAACGATCTCAAACCCTACAAGATTATTGGTACAAGATTGATTCTAACCGATAGTTTAGAATGAGAGCCTAAGCTAACAATTCTATGAATCGACTACAACAGATTGATATACACTCTAATTTCATGAGATTTGAATATACATACAATTATACAAGAGAATCTAAGGAAACTATACTAACATCATGATTCATAAGATTGAAGAAGTCTTAGAACGTAAAGGATATATCCAATTTTACCTTGTGTCAGCACCTATGTGCAGGGTATATGACTCACCATACCATGTTGTAAAGGAATGTCTTTACTTGATGCACCCAATACAAAATGGGTTTACACAAGAAAGTGTAGCCAATAACAGATATATAACTGAACCTTATGCCCCAACCTATAACCCAGGGTGGGATTATCATCCTAATTTTGCGTGGTCACAAGATACAATACTAGGAGCCCATAATTTTGATCAGCCCTATCCTAAACAGTCAAGTACCTAATCATTAACTAGGTTTAGATCTTGAGAAATGAATCAGTACATTAAAAAAAAGTTTAAAAACTTTGGCTAAAGCCCGAGATGACCTCCATGCTATGGTTAATAACACTAACGCTATCCTGAATAACTTTATGTAGACCACTGGCCAATAAATAACCTTCAATACCTAGGCTATTGCCCATTTGGAGATGCAATTAAGTCAATTGGCTATGGCTGTAAGTAAAGAAGAGCTACCTAGTTAACCCGAGAATCTTTTTGAGGGACAATATCTAACTAAAAATTTTAATATCGGTGTGACTGTCCTTGAACAATCGATTATCATGCTCGAGAATGAATTGATCATAGAGCAACCTTGTACAACCAAAGAGACCAACCTACATAATTTGACTAAGGTAGAAACTTATGAAGAGAAATCAAAAAGGAGGGACAAACCACTTCCATCATCACCCAACTTACCTATGGTCCCAATCCCAAGAACCCTAGAATCGTCTATTTTTTTAATAGAAAATGAGAACAAATAGGTCCAATGATAGAATTAATTGAGACTTCCCAAGGATCACAAATGTATAATATAATAGAGGAAGCCATGTATAATAATCTCTTCCATGATTCGTTAAACCCTAGTCAAGCTCATTTTGAGGTGAATGATCTTGATGTGGAGGGATATACCCTAGAAATGAATGACCTAGTAGAAATTTCCTACCTCAACACCACCTTACCTTGGATCGAGCAATATGAGCTATCACCCAAATCACCAATAGCTCTCTTGTTAGAATCACCACCTGATCTAAAATTGAAGCCACTTCTTGTTGCATCCACTAATACCTTATCAGTAATATACACTCAAAAAGTCTAAATTATAGGTATTCTAAAAGTATATAAAAAGTTATTGGATGGGACATTACACATATGAGAGATAACGAAGTTAAAACTTTTATATCTGATTTCTCTGTATTTGGCACTACTTTTGATAATTGCCTTCAAAACTTATCTATAGTATTAAAATGATGTATGGAGATAGAGTTCATATTGATTGGAAAAAAGTACCAAGTTATAGATTAGAAAGGGCTTGTACCAAGATCTAAATTACTAGCTGAATCCCTCATGACTCTGGTTGAACCTTTGCCTATGAAGGAGGAGGCATCACATGGGGATCCTGAGGTATTCCCTTGGCATATTAACTATATAGATATAGGTCTATTAGAACCCCAACTGGTACTTAATGGTACTGTTGCCCAGGTGGCTTCCCAAGAGGGGGGTGAATTGGGATTAGAAAACTTTATCAAGTATGTGCAATTTAAAATCCTTTCGGTGTTGTGGTGCAATATGCAATGTGGAAGCAATTAAATAAATGCAATAAGGTAAAATAAGCACAATCACAAACACAAGAAATTTAGAGTGGTTCGGAGCAACTGGCTCCTACGTCCACTACCCAAGCACCACTTGAGATTTCCACTATATCCCCCAACCGGAATACAGTCGGATTGTTTTAACAGACTCATAATCTAAACTTATAAACTTTGGTTTTACCGGGATCATCAAAGAAAACCCGACACCCTTTGGTTTTAAATAGGATCACCAAAGAAACCCTACACCCTTTGGTTTTAAATAGGATCACCAAAGAAACCCTAATCTTGGTTTTATATCGGGATCACCAAGAACCCAAATTAGGTTTTCATAAGGTTCACCTAAAAACCTTTAACCCTCTCTTAAGATACAGCCCCTTGCTATTCTTAGAGAGAAAATAAAGATATATCAAAAATGTAAAGCAACTAAACAACAAATCGAGTTTGTTTAAATGTTGTCGATGAAGATCAAAGTGAAGCCTAGCCTTGAATGCTCTTTTAATGCTCTTCAAGCTGCTTCTTTACTTTCTCAAAGGTTGAATTCAATGATGAAGAAAAGTTGGTGGAGCTTTGAGTCCTATCTTGAATGCTCTTGAAGTGAGTTGGTGAAAGACTTGAAGACTTTTCAACTTTCCAAGATAAATCAATGAATAATCTCTTAAAAATTGTTTAATCTATCAAAAATACTCCCTTTTATAGTTTTCCATCAGAAATAGCCGTTGTAGGGCCTAGGAAATTGAAAAAGAGCTGTTGGAGGGCTTTTTAAGTTGAAAAACAACTTTCAGCAACTAGCCATTAGACTGCAGAAAACGGTCACTCGAGTCAGCTCGAGGTCCATGAGTCGGCTCGAAGTCTCAGACAGCCCAAACAAAAATTCTATGTGAGTCGGCTCTTCAAGTTTGAGTCAGCTCGAACTCTCAATCAGCATGAATTCAAATTTTTCTTGAGTCGGCTCTTCAAGGCTGAGTCGTCTCGAAGTCATAGTCACCAACAAACCTAACTCTAGATGAGTCGACTCTTCTAGGCTTGAGTCGGCTCGAGGTCTCAGTCTTCAGAAATATTGATTCTTCATTGAGTCGGCTCTTGGGGCTTGAGTCGGCTCGAGGTACTGAAACTCTGAAAATTTTTTGTGCTGTGCCAGGAGGAGTCGGCTCTTGCTCCATGAGTCAGCTCATACAAAACTTCTTTTAACGCTTCAAACTTCTCCAAAGTTCTTCAAAACATGAATCCAACAAGAACTAATCTACTCACTCTTATTTTTACAATTTTATAGCCCTTTTACAAGATTACATAGATGAAAAATTAGGGCTTTTCTAATTTGAAGTACATAAGAGTCTATACAATGTTGGAATACCTTTCAACCAATTTGAAAACCAACTAAAGTAAAGATAAAACATTTTCCTGCAAAAACTTTTCAAGTAATTAAAAGAATTAGTAAAGTATACATGCTCCAATGCTTTATGATCATCAAAATCATTCCAGGGGTCAACAATCTTCCCCTTTTTGATGATGACAAAACACTGGGCATGAACATGATTTAAAATGCTTTACAATTACTATGTACCGTATTCACATGTATCAAAGAATATTTAACATAGTATGTATCAAACCAAATCAAGTATCAAATTGTTGAACCGAAGAGTATCAACACAATGTATCATTTGTATCATCCATGCACTAAGTATCAAACTTCACAATATTAACTTGTATTTGAAGTGAGTTTAGTAAGAGCTTAACACAAGCTCCCCCTTACTAATATAATGATATTTTCTTCATATTTTCATACTTAACTCATTTTCATATTCACTTTCATATTTACAGAAGCTTCATAATTTCATGCACATTCTTCTCTCCTTTCTCCCCCTTTTTGTCATCAACACAAAGGTATATAATAGAGAAGATTCATTCATAAATTAAATCATTCACAACATGTATCAGATGTATCATAAAAAGACATATATATATGAAAAGAGTGTCAATACAAGAGTGATACAATACAAAAGTGCGACAGCACATCAAAAAGAGTATCACAAACAATAGAAAAGCTAAACATTAAGTCCTAAAAATATCAAAATGATGGACTAGGGTCATCATCACTCGGCTCTTCCTCGCTAGAGGTGGAACCGACCTCTAAAATACCAGGAGCAAGCTTGAATTTAGGGAACCTAGGCCTAGGGTCCCTAAGTCTGGTCCTAACAGGAGTAGTAGTCTTAGAAGTTCTAGGTTTAGCTTTAGCTGGAGGCTCAAAAGAAATCATGATAGGAGTAGGTCGTGCAGAAGGAGGATCAATAGATAAGGCAAGGGTGCTGGTAGTAGATAAAATCTTTATCGCCGGAGTATCTATAACATCTATACTCAGATCCGCAGTACCAATGCCATCCTCAACAGGAGTACTAGCTGTAGGAATGTCAGTGGAGTGTACTGCCTCTCCCTGTCCATAATCTGTATCAATATTCGTGCTGTTGAAGAAGGAGTTGGTGCAGAGTGACTGGCTGCTTTAATCTATTGAAGAATAGTCAGAATGTCCTGAAAACCCTGATGCATCTCTGTCTGAAGTGCCAGTATCCTGGCATCTGTCTCTGATCTCCCTCTCTAAAGGCTAGAGATCTTATCCAGTATCAACTGCAATCTGTCATCATCACTTGATCCAACAGCAATAGATCCTCTGATAGGTGATCGAGGTGTAGAAGGAGCTGGCTCAGAAGGTCTAGCCTTGTCAGCATGTGGCTCAGCCTCGGCATCCTGTCCCTGTCCTACTTGATCATTCTCTCCTGAATCCTCATCAGAATGTGTCACTAGAAGTCCTGAACTCTTTTTGATCCAGTGACCCTCTACCTTTAGGAATCCCATCCTGGTCAAAGATTTAATGTTGTATTTGTCTGTGTGTAATAATGGTCTACTATCCTCTCTAGACAAATCAACCAGAGCATCCTAAAACAGTAAAGTAAAAATCATGCCATACGAAAGACATGCTTGTGCCTATGAGCAGCTTCCCTCATCTGAGATAACATGATAAAAGGTAAGTTGAGGGCCTCCCCCTCAACTAAACATCTCATAAAGACTAGGTCCCTCTCGCTCACCCAGTCAAATCTCCCAGTCCGAGATAGAAAAATGTGACTAATGATGTTATGTAACAACCTCATCTCCAGTGAGAGTTGGTTAGCTCTGACATGTATCACACCAGTCACATTAGTCCTCTCAAGTATAATTCTCAGTGTTTTCTATTTTTCTTTCAATACTAAATAGCTTTCTCCCTCTTTAGGTATTTGAAGAACATTAGACAATTTCTGTTCACTTACTTCAATGTGTTTCCCCTTCACAATATATTCGATATGAAAAGCACCAAGAGACATTCTCAAAAAACTATCGGACAAGATTAAGATATGTAGGTAGATTTAGAATGCAAAAAACCTTCCAACCTTGTGCTACTAACCAATCACCAATTTTTAGATTCTCCTGCTCTAGAAAAGTAAAATCAATGCAACAGCCTGAGGTTACTTGCCTATTGCCTATCAAAACTACTTTCCTTAGAGCTTCTTGTTCCTCTTCTTGCTCCTCTTGTGATTTTTCTACAGGATTTGAGGTGTCAAGCCTCCTTTTGGTCCTCTTTTCCTTTGTCATAGACCGAACAACTCTTCTAGGCTTCTTTGCCACGGCTTTCCTAGGAGCCATCTAGGTTAGATTAAGGTTTTGGAAGGATGTAGAGGTGTTCTAAGAGCTTTTTGATCGCCCTAATCTAGAGATCATTTCTTAATGATCACGGTCCGACACTGATCTTGATATCAGAGTGTACGGTCCCGCGCCAATTTGGTATCAGAGCAATAGGTTAGGTTAGGGTCAATTTTAATTTTGCATGACAACTAGGTCAGGAAACAAATATCAATCAGAACATTCTTCCGTAGATAACAGAATGGATCCTAGTTTAGAAGCTGCCCTTCAAGTAATCATGGGTAAACTCGAAAAAATTGACAGCAAGTTAGGATCTTTAGATGCCAGGGTATTAACTCTTGAAGAGGAACGACTAGTGAACACCAATTACCCTATTAGGAACTCTTCATCAAGAGTTACAGATCCTAGAGTTCCAGATCCTAGAGACCCTAGAGACCGAAATGACTACCTAGATCATGATAGTGGTCGTACTCAAATCCTTCGACCTGACCCTAGGGATCGACATGATTATCCAGGTAATCATCCAACACTTAGGTCTTATCACAACCCAATCGATAAAGATGAACGAATCATGAGGAGTGTTAAGGTTGACGCCCCAAGTTTTGTAGGTCACCTGGACCCCAAAGAATATATTGACTGGGAAGCTAATATGGACCATTACTTCTCCTGGTACGATATGTCTGAGGATAGAAAAGTTAGGTTTGCCCAAATGAGATTGTTAGGCCAAGCAAAGCTATATTGGCACAATGTCCAGAGGTTAGCCATTCATAGGAGACAGGACCCTGTTGGAACATGGGATGAGATGAAGGATAAGCTTCGAGAGAAGTATCTTCCTGCATCTTATCAACAGCGACTTTTGGACCAATGGCAAAGGTTGACCCAAGGAACTGGACTTGTAAATAATTATATCGATAAATTTGATGAATACCTTATGCGATGTAATGTGCATGAAGACCCATCTGTCACTTTATCCCGGTTTAGAGCTGGTCTGAGAGTGGATATCCAAAAGGAATTGTTTTTAAGAGAAGTTTATAGTCTAGAGCAAGCATATCAATTAGCTCAAGACTATGAAAGATTTCAGCAAATGTCTATCACTCGTAGATCTGAACCTTCTAGACCAGGAATTTTAGGTCCAAGGCCTAGCATGAACCTAGCCCCGACTGGTCCACAACCTAACATTAGTAGGCCCTGGTAGTCGACCCCCGAGAGATGACAAAGGAAAAGGGATTATAGGAGAAACTTCCCGTGGAAGTAGCTCTAAGATCCACTGCTTTAGATGTAATGGGATAGGTCATGTAGCTAGCCAATGTCCATCTAGAACCTTACATATAGGGACACTTGAAGAACAAGAAGATCTAGGTGATGTCCTTGAAGAAGAAGTTTACACTGCTGACCCAGGATTAGCCGAAGCCTACGAAGAACAAGACCATGAGGTTGGAGCTGAAAAACAATTAGGAGTTAATTTGATTAATAATTTGGATCTAATTGAATATAAAGAACCAGCATTGACACCTGGTGATGTACTTGAGCCTGCATTCCTTGAGAGTGATCATCTTTTTGAGAGTCCACTTTTCCAAAAGAGAGGACAACATGATGTGATTAAACGAATTTTGGACGAGGAGATCAAGTCTTCAAGGAGTCAAAATTGCTACCGCTACCTGGTTCACTGGCGAGGCAGACCAAAGTCAGAGGACTCCTGGATTACTGAAGAGGAGCTGCAGAACATTGATCCAAATTTATTTGAGCACCTCCAGCCTGATTCGACAGAGTCGAGTTCTCCCCACCACAGGGGAAATGATGGGGACATTGAGCCAGTTCAGATCCAGCCAGTCCAGACCCAGCAGCCAGCCAGATCTCGGTGCCAGCCCAGTACGGATCTTGATGTATTTATTTATTTATTTATTTATTTATTTTTTTAATTATGGGTGTACGTGGGATTTGGGATATCTCCGAATCGGAGATTAGTTTTTATTTAGAGTTATCGGAATCTCTTATAGTTCCGATTATTTTGAGATTATTTAGGGATTTAGCTTTAGCGATAGTTTCTTGTTTTAGGTTTATTTAAGATCATATTCTTGATAAAAAAAGAAAGCGATGAAAATATTTTGAGAAAAAAAGAAATCAGGGTGTGTCCCGATTTTCTTCCCCCTCCTTCTCTTCCTCCATTCCCGATTCTCTTTCCCATATTCTTCTTCTTCCCCTTTTCTCTCTCTCTGAGTTCTTCTTCTCCTTGGATTTTCTTCCTCCTCCCCCTTCCTCTCTGTTACTTGTTCCTTCTCCCAATCTGAGAATCAAACTCCTCTTAACAAGCAACCAAAGCCTTCAAATCTCTGCCTGTGACAAAAACCGTCGAGCAACGCCGTTGGATGCCCTTCCTCCACCGGATTTGCTGCCAACTGGAACCACCCCAACCCTAGGTCAATCTCGTGACCATTCCCACTGCTCCGGTCATCCATCTCCTCTCTCTATGACCGAAGCCCCTTCCCGAACTTCTCCTCCCGTCTTCGATCCAGCCACCGACCGAAGGTCTCCAACCGAATCCGTGCAAGCCGCACGGCCTGCAGTCGCAGCCCTCCATGGCCGCCGCCCGTTCCGCCGAGTCCCTGCACCGGATCCACTGCAGTCGAAGGTCGCCTCCGTCGCACGCCCGCCACCGTGACTCCTGTTACAGCCGAACCGACCAAATTCTGATTGAGATTCACGCCGACAACCCTTCCTTCACCGAGTCTGGCATCATCGTCTCCTCCGCTCCCGTCTTCGCCCGCGACGGATGCCTGGTTCCTTGCGGCCCTGCTGCATTCTCCGCTCGATCCAGCCGTGCGCTCCACGGTCGAAAACCCTGCAGCCGTGCCCTCCACTGCCGAAGTCCCTGCCATCGTGTCCTCCACAACCGCCGTCCGCCACCGAGACCACCGCCGTCACAGCCCAGCCCCGTCACCGGCAACATCCCGCCGGATCTCCCCTCCGCCCGGTCCCCTATTCCTCTTTGGAGAAGAACAGCTCCAGCGCACGAACGTGAAAGCATTCACGTTCTGCGCTACCGACTTCTACAGCGCCCGATTTTTCTCCCCTGCCCGATTTTCAGAAGCCACACGGATCCTAAAGCTACCCGAATTTTAAAGCTGCACAGATATCAGAGTGCTGGATTTTTTTGGGATTAATTTGTTTATTTATTTTGATCTGGAATTGGTACATTGTTTGTTTTTGGTGATTCAGGTCCAACGGCTTCTGATCCACCTCGCTCGTAAACTAATGGTCCGGATTTTGGACGATCTCTGGACGATCTCCCTCTTCCAAATTTCATGAGATTCCATGTTTTTTGGGTGAGATTCATTTTGATAACCTGACCCAATTGATTGCTGGTTATTTTTATTTAATTAGATTTAATTAAATTAAATTAGACACCCTAATCTAGAGATCATTTCTTAATGATCACGGTCCGACACTGATCTTGATATCAGAGTGTACGGTCCCGCGCCAATTTCGCCGATGAGGGAGTGGAGGTTGAAGGTGGTTCTGGTCGGCATGGACGGATCTATATGGAGTTCCAGTGATTAGAAGTGACTGGAGGGAGTTGGTGTCGCTCTCTCGGCCTTGTTGGGAGCGGAGGTCCACCGGAGGGTTGGGAGAGAGGCAGTCCGATGGCGTGGGAGCCCGGTTTCGCCAATTGATAGTGGACGAGGGAGGAGCCTGACGGCTCGGATCGGTTGCGGAAGTCACGGTGGATTGCTTCAATTGAACGGCTCGAAGAAGAAGACGATAGGAATAAAGATCAGAATAAGAAGTGAGGAATTAGAAGAGAATAAGGGAGAAGAATAAGAAGAATACGGAGAAAGGAGGAAGGAAGAGGAGAAGAACCAGGAAGAGAGAGAGCGAGAGAAGGGGGAGAACAAGAAGAAGAGGGGGAGAATAAGAGAGCCCAAGGAGAAGAAGCACCAGAGAGAGAATAATCAAGAGAAGGGAAGAAGGAGGGGGAAGGGAGTCGGGACACACCCAGACATTTTCTCAATAATTCATCGCTAAATTTTATTTAATAACCAGATTCTTAAATAGAGTCATCTAAGATATCCGATAACTTGATCAGATATCTCCCTAGCAAATTCAAACTAAAAAATCCATTTAAAGGATAAAATAAATCCTAAAAACAAATATTCAAATTAAACCATCAAATCCTAAAACAAATTTCAAACAATTGAGATAAATTATAATATCCTAATATCCCAATCAAATCTCAAATTTAAATTATGCTGGATCGATGCTGCATCAGGATCGGTGCTGATGATGACTTCAGGATTCATGCTCATCGACTCCAGGATCTTGGGCCCCAGGGTTTGGGCTGGGCTGGGCTGGGCTTCAGGTTCTGGGCTGGGCTTCTGGGTTGGGCTTCAGGCTTGGACTGGACTAGGCTTCAGGTTCTGGGCTGAGCTTCTGGGTTGATCTGGGGGCTGGGCTTCTGGGTTGATCTGGGCTGCTTCAGATTCTGGGCCGATGTCCCCATCACTTTTCTTAGGTTAGGAATAGGAAACGGGTAAGGCAAAATAGGAAGGATGGAAAGAAATTACAATTTGAAACCTATGATGCCCTATTTAAAAAGCATCAACCCGACTCTCGAGTTGGCTCGTCGGAACAACAGGGTGCTCGAGTCGGCTCGAGCCCAAATCTAGGTTAAATCTCGAAAAATGGCAAAACAAATTTCTTTGGGTTTCTTAATACTAGAGAAGGTGGTCGTGAGCTCTAAAGGAATTTTGAAATGTCTAGATATTTTTTCTTTATTTTTAAAAAATTAGGTCAAAACTTTCAGTATGGGTCACACAGACCTAACCCCCTCTAATCTTTTCAAATCTATCTTGGCTAAGTGGTTTGGTAAAAATGTCAGCAAGTTGATCTTCAATAGGCACAAATTCTAATTCTACAACATTATTCAAAACATGATCTCAAATGAAATGATGTCTAATTTCTATATGCTTAGTTCGAGAATGTTGAATTGGATTTGTAGATAAATTAATAGCACTAGTGTTATCACATTTAATAGGAATTTTAGATTGGACAACACCATAATCTTCTAGTTATTGCTTGATCTACAATATTTATGCACAACAGCTCCCCGCAGCCACATATTCTGCCTCAGCAGTAGACAGTGCTACAGAGTTATGTTTACGATAGTGCCATGAAATCAAGTTGACACCTAGAAATTGACAAGTGCCACTTGTGCTTTTTCTATCAATTTTATAGCCTCCAAAATCAGCATCAGAATAACTAATTAATTTTAAAGATGAATGCTTATAATACCATAATCCTAGATTACATGTGTCTTTAAGATACTTAATGATTCTTTTAACAGCTATGATGTGTGACTCTTTTGGGTTAGATTGAAAACGTGCACACATACAAGCACTAAATAAAATATCAGGTCTACTGGCAGTTAAATAAAGTAAAGAGCTGATCATACCTCTATACAATTTCTGATCAACATTTGTGCCATTTTCATCTTTATCAAGTCTACATGCAGGATTCATGGGTGTCCCAATTTCTTTGCTTGATTCCATGCCAAACTTTTTGATAATCTCTTTGATATATTTAGCTTGGTTGATCAGAATTCCTTCCTTTGATTGTTTGATCTGAAGCCCGAGGAAGTAACTCAGCTCACCTATCAAACTCATTTCGAATTCATCCTGCATTAACTTAGCAAAGTCTTGACACAAGGATTCATCAGTAGATCCAAATATATCGTCAACATAAATTTGAACAACTAAAATATCAGTCTTTTCTTTGAATAAACAATATAGTATCAATACTACCTCTTACAAAATCATTTTCAATTAAAAACTTACTTAATCTGTCATACCAGGCTCTAGGTGCCTGTTTAAGACCTTATAAAAATTTATTTAATTTAAAAACATGATTTGGAAATGTGTGATCGATAAAATCCAGTGGTTGTTCGACAAAAACTTCTTCAGATAGAAAACCATTTAGAAATGTACTCTTTTCGTCCAATTGAAATAATTTGAAATTCATAAAACATGCATATGCCAGGAGTAATCTAATAGCCTCTAGCCTAGCAACTGGTGCATAGGTCTCATCAAAATCTATTCCCTCTTCTTGATCATAACCTTGAGCTACCAGTCTAGCCTTATTCCTAATTACATTACCTTGCTCATCTAGTTTATTTTTATAAACCCATGTAATACCTATAACAGGATAGTCATTAGGTCTTTCTACTAGTATCCAAACATTATTTCTCCTAAATTGTTTTAACTTATCATGCATAGCTAACATCCATTTAGGATCAGTTTCAGCTTCTTCTATAGTGTGTGGTTCTACATGAGATACAAAAGCAATCAAATTATGTGCATCCCTATATGCAGCTCTAGTTCTAACACCTTGAGATGGATCTCCTATAATTAGTTCTTTGGGATGTGAGGGTATACACCTCCATTTCTTAGGTATATTATCATGATTTTTGCTTACCACTTCTTCATGTTGTTCACTTGTTTGTTTGTCTTTGAGAGTCAAATCCTTCAGTACATGTTCAAGTATACCTGCATCATCATCAACATGATCTTCTTTTCTAGAAGAAGTAATGTCAGATTCATTGAAAACTATATATATTGATTCTTCCACAGTCAAAGTTCTTTTATTAAAAACTCGATAGGCTTTACTATTTGAAGAATAACCAAGAAAGATAGCCTCATCGGATTTTGCATCAAACTTACCAAGATTATCTTTACCATTATTAAGAACAAAATATTTATAGCCGAAAACATGAAAGTAATTGATATTAGGCTTTTTATTGTTCCACGGTTCATAGGAGATTTTTCTAATGATAGGTCTAATTAAAACTCTATTCAAAATATAGCAAGCGGTATTTACAACTTCTGTCCAAAAGTATTTTGGAAGATTTCCTTCACAAAGCATTGTTCTGGACATCTCTTCCAAAGTTCGATTCTTTCTTTCTACAACACCATTTTGTTATGGTTTTCTAGGAGCTGAGAAGTTGTAATCAATATCGTGCTTTGTGCAAAAATGATCAAAATATTGATTTTCAAATTTCATACCATGATCACTACGAATAGAAATAACAGAAAGATTTTTCAAATTTGAAACTCTTTTATAAAACCTTTTGAATACTTTAAAAGTCTCATCATTATGTGTAATGAATAAAATCCAAGTGTATCTTGAAAAATCATCTACAATCACAAGGCTATACTTCATACCACCTAGGCTTGTTGTCCTAGTAGGTCCAAATAGGTCCATGTGAATTAGCTCTAAGGATCTAGTAGTAGAAACAATCTTTTTGGATTTAAAACTCTCCCTCACTTGCTTTCTTAACTAACATGCATTATAGATATAATCAAAATTTACTCTGAACTTTGGCAAACCTTTAACTAAATCTTTTGAAATAAGTTTTGCAATGGTATCCATACTAGCATGTCCAAGTCACCTATGTTGGGAATTGTATCCCAAAGCTAATCGCCTGAGTTGTAGGCGGTTGTGCTGAGTATTGTATTCATTTTATGAATTAATAAAATTATTATTTTTGGCAGCTCATCATATATTGTATTTCCCTAAAAATGAACTCTTTCAATGTGATGAAGTCCTTAGGGCTACACTGACTTCGATACAGAGAGGATGTATCGACTGGTCCTTAAACCCTGTTCACAACCAAAGGATATATTGTACTGGACGGCAATATATCAAGTATAGGTTGTTGCAGTTCACATCGTTTGGTTGTCCTCTTGACCAAATGAGTGTGGTGACACTGATGTGATCTGCAAGTGGGATATATGATATCTCATTGAACGTGACTCCGTGAAACCCCTTTATGCCAAAGGGATACTCACGATAGGATATGGGTATATGTGTCCCTCTGACCTAAGGTCATCACGGTAGCTTGCAAGCAACTCCCAGTGCTTTGGTACCGGACTACCCGGATTTTTAATCCGGTGACGGAAGGTTTCTGGGTACAGGCAAGTACTTGTGGAGCAGTGATGGACCAAGATGGAATTGACCTGTCCGAACAGTTTGGATTGAATGTCTCGTAGTATCTCAATTTAGCAAATCCTCGGCCGGGGTAGCCCTAGTGAAGAGTCACTGGGCTTGCGAGGTTGAGACATGTAGTCGACTGACTCAGTTTGGGTTGGCAGCCCAATATCAGTCGTCCTGAGCATTAGAAGTCAAAGGGATGAATTATACAGTAACCATATGCCAGAGGTTCGATAATATGCTCCCGCATCTTCGACCTATCTGGACGGCGGGACCCATTGCTAGATGGTTTCCTGTGGTGGTACTGGAATTGTTCCAGTGCTACCGTTTAGGTTCGAACCTATGAGGTCACACACCACAGAGGATAACTCTCTGATCCGGATACCGATTACGATTAGGAATCATCTCGGTTTTATGGTCACGGTATTTTTTGAGCACACTTTTTCCCGTCTTGCCCTTGTCTGAGTCAACTAGAAATTGTTCCAGGCTGACCAAGACTACGCCAGGATTTTTCTGAATCAGTTTTGAACTGATTCAGAGCTTGTTTCGGCCTCCAATTGGTTGTGAACCAATTGAACCCAATTTAATTGGGCTTGGACCGGTTCAATTAGATTGAACCGAAATTTTTTTTTGGGATTGAACCAATCTGGTTTATTGGCTTGGACCGGTTTTTGGTTGAATCGGTTTCCTTTTAATTTCTCCCGACCGTTTACACAGTGTTTTCTCGCTGGATGAATTCCTAGCGATGGAAGGCCAATCGGCGTCCTCTTGGCTGAATGTTTTCACCGGCTGGGCATCCTTTCCTCCTCCCAAACGGCCTTCTTTATTCTTTCTAATGGCTATTTAATTGGTGTTTTAAGCCACCGGCGTTGTATGGCCTCCCAGCTTTTCCTCTTCTCTTCCGCTGCTGCATCTTATAAAACCCTGCAGTCCCCTGGTTCAAAAGAGCAGACGTGACAGTGTGTGAGAGGCTGGAAAAATAGTGTGTGAAGTTTTCTTCCTTGGAAAAATTCTTTTCCATTCCACCGCTGAATTTGAGGGCTGGGATTTGGTGAGTGATAGGAAGAGAGAACAACCTTTAATCCCTGGTTTTCTGGTGCTCAAATTGCTGGAAGAAGGAACTCTGTTTTGCTGAAATTTTTCAGATTTCAGAAATTCTGTTTCCTTCCTTCTTCCCTCCCACCGTTCCAAGTCTTCCGGCGACTAGCATCGCCCGAGAGACGGATCAGAGCAAGCCCCAGGCGTGTTCCCCCTCTTGAGAGTGTTCAATTGAGCATTTGGAAGCCAGATCAGCCTCTTTGCTGCTATTTTTTTTTTATGCTCTGTTTTCAGGTTGCAGGTTTTCAGGTTGCAGATTTTTCTGGTGCAGTTTTTTGGTTGAAACGAAGGGCACCAAACGTTGCAGAGTTATCTCCCCTTTGAAGGAAGCCAAACCAACTTGTTCCCTGGCTTTTGGTGTTGGAAGGGAGATCAAATCGTTGGCAAATTCCCTGTTGTTTTGCTACAGCTTTTGGAGAAAAGAAGAAACCTGTTAACGTGCTGGAAGTAGAAGACAACAGGAATAAAGTTATTCCTGTTATCCCAGCAATTACAGCTTTATACCAAGGCTATTCCAGGCAGGAATAAGGTATAGTTTCTAGTTTTATTTTTTCATGCATGTATAGATCTAGGTTTTTAATTGTTTATAAATATTACATGCTCTTGAACATGCCTAGTATTGCCTATACATGCATCCGGAATTTGTTAGACCCTGTACGGAGCAGGTTTTTTCTACTATGAATTTAAATTTTTTAAAATTCATGCCTGCTCCCTGCTTTGCATGCTTAGCGTAGGCACCTGCAACCGCGTTCATTATCTTTCAGTGGTATCAGAGCCAGGTTCTGTTGTAGCATTTCTTGATTGCATGTATAGTTGATTGAAATGTTTAATCTTTGGTATTGTAAATCATATAGTATGATTTGAGAGTACTTTTAGGAACCTAGTTGAGACCTTCACCATGACCGTGTGTCTTTGACACGATGCGGTTCGTCTGTGTTGGCCTCTTCAGAAGGATCCTTTAAGGAAATCTTGGAATTAAATTGTTTTAATTCAAATACTTGAATGGCATGTCTGTTATTTTCTTTTGGGCAATGTAATGTTTATAAAAGAAAAATCTATATATGATGCATGATTTTTGGTTATGTAAAAATATTTTACATTATGACTTAATTAAAAATTGTTTCAATTAAATCTTTGGCTTATTAAAATCTTTTAGGTTTATGAAATCTAAAACACTCGAATAAGCCATTTTGGGTTAATTGGGTTAGTTATCTAATTGGGTCCTTAACTGGGTTAGACCTAGGTTTAGTTGAACCGGATAAAAGAAGATTAATCAAAAGTTGATTAAGGTCCTTCTTTAGAACTATCTAATAGTTAGTATAGTTGATCCGTTCATCTAAAATGGATCCAATTAGTGGCTCAGTGGACGCCCGAGTCTTTAGGCTAATCTGATCGAGTCTGGTAAACTGACTGGTGTCGAGGTAGGTTTGGCATCTGTGATCATGGTTGTATAAGGCTACCTCTTTCCTAGCCAACTTGGTTGGTGTCTAGGAAAGATGGTTAATGACGGTTACTCGCCCATGATCTCACCTACCTGGCTAGTCGAGTCGACCAGAACTGATTAGAAAAGCTCAATGACTCGAGTTAACCCATGTCACCCAGGTTGATCGGTCTGACTGATCTTTAGGTACCCATGGATCATTTGTTGATTTATTTCAACCCTCCTGGAATCTGATTGATTCAGTGGGAGGATGATCCATGTCCTTGTCTCTTTTCTTCTGTCACAACTAAAATTCTTCTAAAATTATTAGGTCCTTAAAAGACTAAGTCAAAGAGTTGACAGTGTCTTAGCCTCCCATTAAGTTGGATAGAAATGTGTCCACTAGCTTGGTGTGCATCGGCAGTTCCATAGAACGGATGTACATCCGGCGACTGGAATTTCTATCTGATCGATGATGGTTCAGTGCAACCTCCTTAACGGGACCAGGTGGGCCGGCCTTAGTCGAGCATGGTTTTTAGTTAGCTGGAAGCATTGGATTTATCATTTTAATGGTTGGACCTAACCAGAGACCCTCAATAGGAGGCCCCTAGGCCGATTGAGGTATTCTCTGGGGCAAAATAAAATACTGAAGATTGTTTAGGGAAATAATTGGTTTACGAACCTACCATTAGGCTCGTATGGGTTAGCTGACCATAGTCGGGCTCATGTGAGGCCTATTGGATTTCAGTACCCACTTGAAAAGATGTTGTTTTCATGGATTGGAGTTAGAGGCTACCAATCTGAAAAATTAGTGGGAGAAACCTTTAGACTAAAGTCCAAGTCTTTTGGTTAAGTTATTAATTCATAAACTAATTTGGTCTTGTTTTCTTTTCAGATGTCTTCAAACTTATCGCTCCGGTCACTTCTCGATAACGAGAAGTTGAAGGGTCATAACTTCGATAGTTGGTATCGAAGGTTAAGAATTGTTCTGGAGCATGAACGGATCCTTTATGTAATAGCATATCCGGCACCTGAAATCCCTCCCGCTAATGCACGGAGTGCGGTCAGAGACGCTTACTTGAAGTGGGTCTCTGATCACACTACTGTCCGGTGCATTATGTTAGCGGCGATGAACGATGAGTTCAGTCGCAAATTCGAGGAGGCCCAACCTGATGAAATCCTTTAAAAATTGAAGGAATCCTTCGGCACCCCGGATGATGTAGAACGGTAGAAAGTGTCTTTTGCCATCTACAACTCCAAGATGCCGAATGGTGGTTCAGTCACTGATCATGTATTGTACATGATCGAGCTGATTGAAAAACTGGGCAACCTCGGATGCCCCTTGCACGAGCAGCTCGGCAAGGATGCGATCCTGAATTCTCTTCCCTCCTCCTATCTTGACTTTCTTGATCATTACAGAATGAACAAGCCTGCAGTAAACTACCATGGTCTTTTGGGGTTGCTGCAGACTTTTGAGAAAGACCACCAACTTAATAAGGGGATGGTGAATTTAGTGGGAGGAAGTAGAGGTCGTCGTCCCTTTAAGAAAGGGTAGAAGAAAATGAATAAAAAGGGAAAGAAGGTGCAGAATGCTCCTGGCCCTAGTCAGACCAGGAAGTATAAGGCTGATCAGTCTTTTGCAGAGTGCTTCTACTACAAGAAGAAGGGACACTAGAAGAGGAACTGTCCTCTTTATATTGCGTCCCTTGATCCGAACAGGCCGAGAAAGCAGAAGTCTGCTGAACAAGGTATTTATATGATAAAACCTTGTAATTACTCAATTGTTGATACTGCTAACTGGGTATTGGATACTGGTAGTCCAATTCATGTTTGTAGTTCGTTACAGGGACTTCAAGTTAGCAGAAGATTTGAAGATGGAGAACAGTTTCTGAGCATCGGGAATGGAAATCATATTCTAGTAATGGCGGTTGGAGTCCTGCGTCTTGTCTTTGAGTCTTGTACTGTCAAACTAGTCGATTGTCACTATTATCCTAGTTTCATTATGAGCATAATCTCTGTAGGCCTTTTGGCCAATTGTGGTTTTGAACTTTCAATAAAAGGAGATTTTTGCAATGTTATTTTGAATAACTCTGTTATAATGAAAGCTAGATTAAATAATGGCATGTACGTACTATCAAGGCCTGTTAGTGTAATGTACACTTCTTGCAAATGCCCAAGGTTAGATAATGTCAACGATTTATATCTTTGGCACTGTAGACTAGGTCATATTAACCAAAATAGGATAAACAAGATGCGAGGAGATGGACTTCTCGAGGTCAGTGATTCTGAATCACTGCCCACTTGTGAATCCTGTTTACTTGGTAAAATGACCAAGTCACCTTTTACTGGAAAAGGTGAACGAGCTACAGAACTTCTAAGTCTAATACATACTGATGTATGTGGACCAATGACAATTAGTGCCAGAGGAGGATACAAATATTTCATTACTTTTACAGACGACTTTTCAAGATTCGGTTATGTCTTTCTAATGAGACATAAGTCTGAGTCGTTTGAAATGTTCGAACGATACCGTAATGAAGTAGAAAAGCAAACTGGAAAAAGTATTAAAACCCTTCGATCTGATCGAGGTGGTGAATACTTATTTGGTACATTTTTGACATATCTTGAGAAGAATGGAATTCTCTCACAGTGGACTCCTCCAGGAACACCACAGTTGAATGGTGTGTCCGAAAGGAGGAATCGAACCTTGTTGGACATGGTTCGATCAATGATGGGCTTTGCAACTCTGCCGCTATCCTTTTGGGGATATGCGCTTCAAACAGCCTGTTACTTGTTAAATAATGTTCCAAGTAAGTCTGTTGTCTCCACTCCGTATGAGATGTGGAATGGATGTAAACCCTCAATCTCACACCTTCGGGTCTGGGGTTGTCCGGCTTACGTAAAATGTTTAGACGCAGACAAACTTGGTCCTAAGTCTAACAAGTGTTTATTCATTGGTTATACTAAGGAAACCAAAGGGTATTTCTTCTACTTGGAGAATGAACAAAAGGTGTTTGTTGCACTTAGAGCTATCTTTTTGGAAAAGGAGTTCCTTGGAGAAGGAACTATAGCTTCTAAGATTGAACTTGATGAAGTTCAGCCAATAGAAGAACCTACAAACTCTAAGGACATCGTGGAACCGGCTGTGATTGACTCACACCCTGAACCCATTAGGAGATCTGGTAGAATACCGCGTCAGCCGGACAGATACTACGATTTCTTGGTCCGGGACGGAGATCCCATTAAGCTCGATGAGAACAATGAGGATCCGATCACCTATATGGATGCACTTCAGAGATCTGACTCTGA
The DNA here is from genome assembly GCA_021397845.1 of Areca catechu. Lineage (NCBI taxonomy): Eukaryota > Viridiplantae > Streptophyta > Magnoliopsida > Arecales > Arecaceae > Areca > Areca catechu. Next base: position 154,169,031 of record CM038052.1, read on the forward strand.
GGCATGGTTTGGAGCCATGCGATTCGAAATGGAGTCCATGCAAATCAACAATGTTTGGACATTGGTTGATCCGCCTGAAGGTATAAAACCCATCAGGTGTAAATGGATCTTCAAGAGGAAAAGGGGCGCAGATGGGAAGGTAGAAACCTATAAAGCTCGTCTGGTTGCCAAGGGATATCGTCAGCGATATGGTATCGATTATGACAAGACATTCTCCCCTGTGGCAATGCTCAAGTCTATTCGGATCATGCTTGCTTTGGCAGCATATTTTGATTACGAGATCTGGCAGATGGATGTCCGAACCGCTTTCCTAAATGGAGAGCTGGAAGAAGAGGTGTATATGATACAGCCTGAAGGGTTCACATCTACAGATGAATCAAAAGTATGCAAGTTGCAGAGGTCCATTTATGGACTCAAGCAAGCGTCTCGAAGTTGGAACTTACGGTTTGATGGGTGTATCAAATCGTACGGCTTCATTAAGAACGGAGAAGAACCGTGCATCTATAAATGATTAATGGTTCTATGATTGTATTCCTAGTATTGTATGTTGACGACATTCTCTTAATCGGGAATGATGTCGCAGCATTACAAGGAATAAAGGTCTGGTTATCATCTCAGTTCTTCATGAAGGACTTGGGTGAAGCTTCTTACATACTAGGTATGAAGATCTATAGAGATAGATCTAAGAAGCTTTTGGGACTGTCCCAGTCTACGTACATTGACACCGTGCTGAAACGGTTCAGCATGGAAAATTCCAAGATGGTGCGGGCACCAGGCTCAGGAAGAGGCTTCAGCTAATGCCAAGTTCTTTATGGATAGAAGACTAGAAATTTAAGTCCTGTAATAAGTCTATGAGTCCTGTATTTATTTTATTTGAATAATTGAGTCCTGTTTTATTTTAATTTGGGTCCAATTAGAGTTAAATTGGCTTTGTATTGAGTTGGGTTCAAGATCTACTTGCATTGGGCGTCAATTAAGCAAGAATGAGTGCAACCAACTTCACCAACTACTTGGAGCACCACATCATCAAAGCACCATGCCACCTTGGAAGACAAGTCATGCCAACTTGGAGGATAAATCATTCCACATCACCAAGACACATCAACCATGAATTTTCAAATTTGAATGAAGCTCCACTCTTTATGGGTGCCCACCTTGTAATTAGGAGATTTAAATTTGAATGGGCCACTCCTATCTTCATAGGACACCCATTGATTTTCTCCATGAAAAGTGTTGCATTTTGAATTTGAAAAGGAGCTTAAGGTTTATAAAAGCTCCTAGAATTCTCTTGTAATGGGGATGATGAATGAAATGAATTTTTTTTTCTAAGAAAGCTTTCTTCCTTTGCTAGCCAAAGACCCTTGAGAGAAGGTAGGTGTGAGACCTAGGATACTTAACCAAACAAGCTACTAGTCCCTTTTCCAATCCCATTCGGCCACCCTTGAAGAATCCTCTTCAAGCCTCTCCAATTTCAACCTTCCCATCTTCCAAAAGAGGTCATCTATAATGGAGTTCTCCACGCCAACAATTGAAGATGATTCACGCAAAGGACGCCAAAGGAGATCTACTTAAAGCCAAATCTAAGCCATTTCTTCCATTCCTAATTTCCTCTTCCATTTCTCCATTCTTCCACCTAAATCTTTTAATTTTACTATGTATCTATGCAGGATCCCCGGGTCTCCTAGTTTTCAAGGTGAAGGTCTACTGTGCCAAGGAATCATAAACAAGGTGCCTTTAGATCTATAGTAACTCTTTGCTATTCTTAGTACTTCATCTTGAGTATCCCTTTTCTGAATTTCAGATTATTAATAGCCGGATAGCCATCTTTATAATATTCTTTCAGATCCGAAATAGGAAAGTAGGCTAGCCCTAACCTGTGTGGTTTCCTAACCACGAAGATCCCTTCTTAATTACTTTGAGAGATTCTTTTCTAGTCTAGTTCTTTTCCTTATGTTCCTTTCATATAATTCTATTTCTTTTACGTAGAATAGCTACATGTTTATCTATTTCATTTTCATTTAGTCCATCTAATTCTTCAAATGCATCATTCGATACATGTCCCCCATCATTTTGGTATCAGAGCATGGTAAGTTAGGGTTACTTTTGAATTTGTGCATTTAGGTAGGTTGCTGAAATTTTCTGCATGCATAGCATTCATACATGCTACTTAGTTATTATTTTTAAAATCCAATCTAGATCTAAAATTCACACCTCCTGAGCGGGTGTACACCAGTACACTGTCACGACCCATGGGAATAATGAGCCCCTGGCCGGACGTGAATTTTTAGGTTGAAGTTTGGTATGTAAATGCCTTTGTTTGTTTAAATTCTGCTTGCTATATTTCTGAATGAGCTGACTGAGATTTGCATAAAAGTTTGAATGAATGTAGTTAATTTTTTATTGAAATAATTTCTTTTCTACTCCATATTAAGTCAGTTATCATCACGTAAAATTTCATCTTCAAAAAAATTACAAAAAAAATAAAAATTCTCGCATCCCATCACTATCACTGAAATTCCTTTATGTTCAGTTCTGTTTTCTTATCTAGTTTTCAGTATCTGCTCAGCATAGTATAAAATTTATTTTTAAATTTCCTTTCGTATGGCATATCATCTAGAAGTTAGCAATCTTCAGTGAGTTTTTTAAATTTTTTTGAATCTGTTACATTGCACTTTTCCATCACTTGAGAACTGCAACACACTAATTCTGCACCTGAAATTTGGATCCATATGTTTGTTGCATTCATTTCATGGTAAACAAAATTGGGCATCAAATTGATATAGGGTCAGGATTTCATTACCTGTCCCTAGCCCAAAAATCATCAACTTGCATAACGAGCCCAACCCTAATTAAAACAGATTAGACATTTAATTTCTCTAGCGAGCTAGGGACACCCACAAGGTCGGGTCGAGTCAAGTGTCAAGCCAACTTTGACACCCTGTTTGTGTGTGCTTGTATCTGGTGTCTAGGCAAGTGGTTCAGGGACTAGAGCCCGAAGGAAAGTGGGTTGGTTCGCTTACCTGGCCAATTTCAAATTGGTGTCTAAGGCAAGCAAAGAGGAACCTCCACTAACCTTACACTTACCTGGCCAGGTGCCAAGTTACTACAACCCGGATTGTCAATTTGACCTTATATTTGATTTGTACTCTAGGTCTAGCAAAACCCCTAGTCCGAGTTGAGTCTGTGTGCATGGCAACTAGATCAGGAGCACCTTATCAGCAAACCCAAGCCCAATCTAGTGTAACCATGAAACAAAACTTTGAGAGTCTAATGAAATCCTTGAATGACCAAATGACCAGGCTGAACCAAAACTTAACTGATCAATTAGCCCAGACCAATCAAAACTTGACTGATCAGATAACCCACATCACTGCTAGACTTGATCGATTAGAAGCTCATACCCCTGGAGGAAATCATGAAGTCCAAAATGAGTTAGAGCCTGAATTCGAGTTTGAGACACCCATCAACCCTAGAAGAACTTTTCATCAAGACCATTTCTTCGAGCCAAATCCTAGGAGGCCCAATCCTGATCGAGTCCATGACCCAAATCCTAGGATAGCACACCATGATCCAGTCTATGAGCCAAACCCTAGCAGACACAATCAGGATCAGACAGACCGTGATGAGCGAGCCCTTAGGAGTATTAGATTGGAAGCACCAACATTCGATGAAAATCTGGATCCTAAGGTTTACATAGATTGGGAGGGAGAGATGGATCAGTACTTTGATTGGTATGATATGACAGAGGAGAGAAAATGCAAGTTCGCGAAGCTTAGGTTAATTCGTCAGGCTAGGCTGTACTGGGGAAATGTCGAGAGGTTCATTAGGCAAAGAGGTGATGTTCCCATAGTAACCTGGAGGGCAATGAAACTTAGGCTTAGAGAGAAGTACCTTCCTATGTCCTACCACCAGAGACTTCTAGACCAGTGGCAGAGATTGACCCAGGGAACCAAGAGTGTAGCCGAATACATTGCCAAATTTGATGAATTTGTAATGAGATGCAATGTAGATGAGTCTGAGTCAGTTACTTTGTCGAGATTTAGGGCAGGATTGAGAGAAGAGATCCAGAAAGAGTTATTTCTGAGAAAAGTCCATGACTTAGAGCTAGCTTACCAGGTAGCACGAGATGCCGAGAGATTTCATAGGGGACCATTTTATCGCAAACCCGAACCCCCTAGAACTAGTGCACCTAGTCAGCAGCCAGGAACAAATCAGATGCGACCCAGTCGACCCAACCCTAGCACACCTCTGACCCGTAGAGATGATAGGGGTAAAGCACCAGAAGTTCAGAGGACTCCAAATTCTAATGTGGCTTGCTATAGATGTCATAAGTTAGGCCATTACGCTAGCAATTGTCCAACTAGGGCCTTACACATAGGAGAATTAGAAGAAAGTGAGTCTGAACCCAAAGAACCCCTAGGTGATAATGTCGAGGAAGTATATCAGGCTGAGGACAATTTGGCTGAAGAGTATGAAGGAGACGAGGAACAAATAGAGCCTGATATGTTGGGAGTAGTTAGATGCATCCTTACCCAAAACGCGACACAGGAAGATTGGCGTAGGACTAACATCCTACAAACATTCATCAAGTTAGGGGATAAGGTATGTAAAATAATCATAGATAGTGGGAGTTGTGTAAATGCCATATCCACTAGTGCTGTCAAAACTTTAGGCTTGTCCACAGTTCCCCATCCGACTCCATATAAGGTTTCTTGGATAGACTCCACTTCGATTCCTATCAAACATAGGTGCCTATTCCAAATCCAGTTACAGTCCTATCAGGAGAAAGTGTGGTGTGATGTCTTACCAATGGGAGTGAGCAGTATCATCCTAGGTCGACCCTGGTTATTTGACCATGATGCGACCCTATACGGCCGATCAAATTCTTGCTCATTCATGCACCTAGGAAAGAAGTTTGTGATTAACCCAACACCACCTAAGGACACTGTTAAGAGAGGATCAAGCCACCTAAAGGAAAAGAAAATGGGAGTCAATTTGATCACTGAAAAGGAAATTGAGAAAGAACTCACTGAGGGTACACATGTTTGGATTTTAACCACTAAGGAAATTCAGGAGCCTTCCCAAAAAGAACGCCCTCAGGAAGTGGCTAAAGTGTTAGAAGACTTTAAGGATATATTTCTAGATGACCTACCTGACCAGCTTCCACCACTTAGGGACATCCAGCATGCCATTGACTTGGTCCAGGAGCCACCCTACCCAACCTTCCACACTATAGGATGAACCCTACCGAACATTTAGAGTTACAAAGACAAGTAGGGGATCTCCTTAGGAAAGGATTTATTAGAGAGAGTTTGAGTCCCTGTGCAGTACCAGCATTACGACCCCTAAGAAAGATGGCACTTGGAGGATGTGCGTTGATAGTCATGCCATTAATAAGATCACAATGAAATATAGGTTTCCCATACCCCGTTTGGATGACATGTTAGATATGATGACCGGAGCAACAATATTTTCAAAGATTGACCTTAAAAGTGTCTATCATCAGGTTAGGATTAGACCAGGGGATGAGTGGAAGACTGCATTCAAGACCAAGGAGGGTCTTTTTGAGTGGGTAGTAATGCCTTTCGGACTGTCCAATGCTCCTAGTACCTTTATGCGGATTATGAATCAAGTCCTACGATTATTTATAGGAAAGTTTGTCGTAGTTTACTTCGACGACATTCTTATATATAGCAGGACCCAGAAGGACCATTTGGACCACTTGAATCAAGTCTGTTTAGCTCTTAGGGAAAATAATCTCTTTGCAAACCTTAAGAAATGTGACTTTTTTACCCATAGAGTCATTTTTCTAGGTTTTGTTGTCACACCTGACGGAGTTTCTGCTAACCCTGAAAAGATCAAATCAATTGTTGAGTGGCCAGTGCCAAAAAGTATTCATGAAGTACGAAGTTTTCATGGCCTAGCTACTTTTTATAGAAGATTCATTCGAGGGTTTAGTACCATAGTTGCGCCAATCACAGATTGCATTAGGAAAGGCCAATTTGAATGGACAAAAGCTGCTGATAGGGCCTTCCTAGATGTTAAGAAGAAAATGACACAAGCACCTATCTTAAGATTGCCTGATTTTTCTAAGGTTTTTGAGGTTGCTTGTGATGCATCTGGAGTTGGAATAGGTGGAGTTTTAAGCCAAGAGAGCCATCCCATAGCTTTCTTTAGTGAAAAATTAAATGAAGCCAAGCTTAAGTATTCCACCTATGATAAAGAGCTCTATGCGGTAGTGCAAGCTTTAAGGTATTGGAGGCACTATCTACTACCGCATGAATTTGTCCTGTTTTCTAATCACGAGGCCCTTAGATTCCTTAGTTCCCAGAAAAAGCTGAATCCTAGGCATGCCAAGTGGATCGAATACATCCAGGCCTACACGTTTGTCCTAAGACATCGTGCTGGAACTGAGAATAAGGTGGCCGATGCATTAAGTCGTAGAGCCCTGCTTCTAAACTCGATTAGCACTGAAGTCGTTGGATTTGAAAGACTTACGGATGAGTATGATAATTGTCCAGACTTTAGTGAAGTTTACCAAGCTCTAAAATTAGGACCATCTAGTGACCACAGTGAGTACACCCTTTTAGATGATTATCTATTTAAGGAAAACAAGCTTTGTGTTCCGAAGACTTCCTTGAGAGATTTTCTAATTTGGGAAACCCATGCTGGAGGTTTGGCTGGCCATTTTGGAAGAAACAAGACCATATTGATAATTGAGGAGAAATTTTACTGGCCAGGCCTTAAGAGACAAGTAGCCAATATTGTTGCCCGATGTAGGACATGTGCGGTTGCCAAACATCAGAGACAAAACACCGGGTTATACACTCCTTTACCTGTGCCGGATTGTCCATGGCAGGATCTTAGCATGGACTTCGTTTTAGGACTGCCCAAGACCCTTAGAAAACACGATTCAATCTTTGTAGTGGTCGACAGATTTTCGAAAATGGCCCATTTTATACCCTGTTCCCAAACTTTTGATGCCTCCAGGGTAGCCAAGCTTTTTCTCGATCAAGTAGTCAAGTTACATGGGTTACCTAAAACCATTGTTTCAGATAGGGATGTCCGTTTCACAAGCTATTTTTGAAAAACTCTTTGGCACCTACTAGGAACAAAACTAAAATTCTCAACTGCTTACCACCCTCAGACTGATGGACAAACTGAAGTTGTAAATAGAAGTCTAGGGAACTTATTAAGGTGCCTTGTTGGAGAGAATCTGGGAAATTGGGATTTACTTTTACCTCGTGCTGAGTTCGCATACAACAGCTCGGTCAATAGGTCTACTGGTAGAAGTCCCTTTGAGATTGTCCATGGTTACAGACCTAGGAGACCTATCGACCTTATCCCATTACCCACACACGCACGTGTATCTGAGTCTGCCGAGTCATATGCATAGCATCTTAAAGAATTACATAAGGAAATTAGTAAGAAAATTCAAATGAGTAATGAAGTTTATAAGCATGTGGCTGATTCACATAAACGGATAAAGGAATTTAATGAAGGGGACTCTGTCATGATAAAACTTAGACCTGAAAGGTTTCCACCGGGAACTATGAAGAAATTGCATGCCCGGGGAGCTGGACCTTTCAAAATAATTAAGAAAATAGGATCTAATGCATATGTATTAGAGTTACTACCTGATTATGGCATTAGCTCCACTTTTAATGTTTCTGATCTGAAAGAATTTAAAGAACCGGCATTAATTCCGAGAGAGCCTTTTGAACTTCACCCTGCCTTTGAGAGTGAAACCCTACCTGAGTGTCCACCAGCAATTTCACTAGACCGGAGAGACAAGATTGAATGTATCTTAGATGACCAAGTGATTACTACTAGAAATAAGGGTTATCAGCGTTATCTGGTTCGTTGGCACGGTCGACCGGAATCTGAAGACTCCTGGATTACCCGAGAGGATCTACAACAAATTGACCCAGATATATTAGAAAAATACCACAGTCAAACCGATCCTTACTCGACAGGGTCGAGTTCCTCCCACCCGGGGAGAATTGGTGCGGGCACCAGGCTCAGGAAGAGGCTTCAGCTAATGCCAAGTTCTTTATGGATAGAAGACTAGAAATTTAAGTCCTGTAATAAGTCTATGAGTCCTGTATTTATTTTATTTGAATAATTGAGTCCTATTTTATTTTAATTTGGGTCCAATTAGAGTTAAATTGGCTTTGTATTGAGTCGGGTTCAAGATCTACTTGCATTGTGCGTCAATTAAGCAAGAATGAGTGCAACCAACTTCACCAACTACTTGGAGCACCACATCATCAAAGCACCATGCCACCTTGGAAGACAAGTCATGCCAACTTAGAGGATAAATCATGCCACATCACCAAGACACATCAACCATGAATTTTCAAATTTGAATGAAGCTCCACTCTTTATGGGTGCCCACCTTGTAATTAGGAGATTTAAATTTGAATGGGCCACTCCTATCTTCATGGGACACCCCTTGATTTTCTCCATGAAAAGTGTTGCATTTTGAATTTGGAAAGGAGCTTAAGGTTTATAAAAGCTCCTAGAATTCTCTTGTAATGGGGATGATGAATGAAATGAAATTTTTTTTCTAAGAAAGCTTTCTTCCTTTGCTAGCCAAAGACCCTTGAGAGAAGGTAGGTGTGAGACCTAAGATACTTAACCAAACAAGCTACTAGTCCCTTTTCCAATCCCATTCGGCCACCCTTGAAGAATCCTCTTCAAGCCTCTCCAATTTCAACCTTCCCATCTTCCAAAAGAGGTCATCTATAATGGAGTTCTCCACGCCAACAATTGAAGATGATTCACGCAAAGGATGCCAAAGGAGATCTACTTAAAGCCAAATCTAAGCCATTTCTTCCATTCCTAATTTCCTCTTCCATTTCTCCATTCTTCCACCTAAATCTTTTAATTTTACTATGTATCTATGCAGGATCCCCGGGTCTCCTAGTTTTCAAGGTGAAGGTCTACTGTGCCAAGGAATCATAAACAAGGTGCCTTTAGATCTATAGTAACTCCTTGCTATTCTTAGTACTTCATCTTGAGTGTCCCTTTTCTGAATTTCAGATTATTAATAGCCGGATAGCCATCTTTATAATATTCTTTCAGATCCGAAATAGGAAAGTAGGCTAGCCCTAACCTGTGTGGTTTTCTAACCACGAAGATCCCTTCTTAATTACTTTGAGAGATTCTTTTCTAGTCTAGTTCTTTTCCTTATGTTCCTTTCATATAATTCTATTTCTTTTACGTAGAATAGCTACATGTTTATCTATTTCATTTTTATTTAGTCCATCTAATTCTTCAAATGCATCATTCGATACATGTCCCCCATCACAAGAAAGGCTATCTTCTGATAGGTTCTGGAATTACTCTTTCTAAGAAGGATTGTGTGACAAGTCCTGAGGAAAGAGAGCGCATGAGTAGAGTACCTTATGCTTCTGCAGTAGGCTCTATCATGTATGCTATGACTTGTACTAGACCAGACGTGGCATACTCACTAGGAGTAGTGAGTAGATACCAGTCTGACCTAGGTGAGGCGCATTGGAAGGTGGTTAAGACCATCCTTAAGTATTTGAGAAATACTAAAGATCAATGGCTGATTTATGGAGAACCTGACTTGAAACTTGTGGGGTACTCTGACTCCAGTTTCCAGTCAGATAGAGATGGTAGCAAGAGTGTGTCGGGGTTCATATTTACCCTGAATGGAGGAGCGATCTGCTGGAAAAGTTCCAAGCAGGCAACTATTGCAGACTCGGTATGCGAAGCAGAATATATTGCAGCATCAGATGCAGAAAAGGAAGCTGTGTGGTTGTGCAAGTTCCTTTGAGAGCTAGGGGTGGCACCTTCCCTATATGGTCCTGTTCCGGTGTATTATGACAGCACTGGAGCCATTGCTCAAGCTAAGGAGCCTAAAGCTCATCACCGCACCAAACACATTTTGCGGCGCTACCACCTTGTACGAGAGATCGTGGAGCGAGGCGACATCAGTCTTCTGAAGATCGATGGAAAAGAAAATCTGGCCGATCCCTTCACTAAAGCCCTCGGAATCAAAGAGTTCAACTATTGTAAATGGGAAATGGGTATAAGATACTCTTCTAATTGGCTTTAGTACAAGTGGGAGTTGTTGGGAATTGTGTCCCAAAGCCAATCGCCTGAGTTGTAGACGGTTGTGCTGAGTATTGTATTCATTTTATGAATTAATAAAATTATTATTTTTGGCAGCTCATCACATATTGTATTTCCCTAAAAATGAACTCTTTCCATGTGATGAAGTCCTTAGGGCTACACTGACTTCGATACAGAGAGGATGTATCGACTGGTCCTTAAACCCTGTTCACAACTAAAGGATATATTGTACTGGACGACAATATATCAAGTATAGGTTGTTGCAGTTCACATCGTTTGGTTGTCCTCTTGACCAAATGAGTGTGGTGACACTGATGTGATCTGTAAGTGGGATATATGATATCTCATTGAACGTGACTCTGTGAAACCCCTTTATGCCAAAGGGATACTCACGATAGGATATGGGTATATGTGTCCCTCAGACCTGAGGTCATCACGGTAGCTTGCAAGCAACTCCCTATGCTTTGGTGCCGGACTAACCGGATTTTTAATCCGGTGATGGAAGGTTTCTGGATACAGGCAAGTACTTGTGGAGCAGTGATGGACCAAGATGGAATTGACCTGTCCGAACAGTTTGGATTGAATGTCTCGTAGTATCTCAATTTAGCAAATCCTCGGCCGGGGTAGCCCTAGTGAAGAGTCACTGGGCTTGCGAGGTTGAGACATGTAGTCGACTGACTCAGTTTGGGTTGGCAGCCCAATATCAGTCGTCCTGAGCATTAGAAGTCAAAGGGATGAATTATACAGTAACCATATGCCAGAGGTTCGATAATATGCTCCCGCATCTTCGACCTATCCGGATGGCGGGACCCATTGCTAGATGGTTTCCTGTGCTGGTACTAGAATTGTTCCAGTGCTACCGTTTAGGTTCGAACCTATGAGGTCACATGCCACAGAGGATAACTCTTTGATCCGGATACCGATTACGATTGGGAATCGTCTCAGTTTTATGGTCACGGTATTTTTTGAGCACACTTTTCCTCATCTTGCCCTTGTCTGAGTCAACCAGAAATTGTTCCAGGCTGACCAAGACTGCGCCAAGATTTTTTTGAATCAGTTTTTAACTGATTCGGAGCTTGTTTCGGCCTCCAATTGGTTGTGAACCAATTGAGCCCAATTTAATTGGGCTTGGACCGGTTCAATTAGATTGAACCAAAAAAATTTTTTGGGATTGAACCAATCTGGTTTATTGGCTTGGACCGGTTTTTGGTTGAACCGGTTTCCTTTTAATTTCTCTCGATCGTTTACACGGTGTTTTCTCGCTGGATGAATTCCTAGCGATGGAAGGCCAATCAGCGTCCTCTTGGCTGAATGTTTTCACCGGCTGGGCATCCTTTCCTCCTCCCAAACGGCCTTCTTTATTCTTTCTAATGGCTGTTTAATTGGTGTTTTAAGCCACCGGCGTTGTATGGCCTCCCAGCCTTTCCTCTTCTCTTCCGCTGATGCATCTTATAAAACCCTGCAGTCCCTTGGTTCAAAAGAGCAGACGTGACCGTGTGTGAGAGGCTGGAAAAATAGTGTGTGAAGTTTTCTTCCTTGGAAAAATTCTTTTCCATTCCACCGCTGAATTTGAGGGCTGGGACTTGGTGAGTGATAGGAAGAGAGAACAACCTTTAATCCCTGGTTTTCTGGTGCTCAAATTGCTGGAAGAAGGAACTCTATTTTGCTGAAATTTTTCAAATTTCAGAAATTCTGTTTCTTTCCTTCTTCCCTCTCACCGTTCCAAGTCTTCCGGTGACTAGCATCGCCCGAGAGACGGATCAGAGCAAGCCCCAGCCGTGTTCCCCCTCTTGAGAGTGTTCAATTGAGCATTTGGAAGTCGGATCAACCTCTTTGCTGCTGTTTTTTTTTTGTGCTCTGTTTTCAGGTTGCAGATTTTTCTGGTGCAGTTTTTTGGTTGAAACGAAGGGCACCAAACATTGCATAGTTATCTCCCCTTTGAAGGAAGCCAAACCAACTTGTTCCCTAGATTTTGGTGTTGGAAGGGAGATCAAATCGTTGGCAAATTCCCTGTTGTTTTGCTGCAGCTTTTGGAGAAAAAAAGAAACCTGTTAACGTGCTAGAAGTAGAAGACAACAGGAATAAAGTTATTCCTGTTATCCCAGCAATTCCAGCTTTATACCAAGGCTATTCCAGGCAGGAATAAGTTATAGTTTCTAGTTTTATTTTTTCATGCATGTATAGATCTAGGTTTTTAATTGTTTATAAATATTACATGCTCTTGAACATGCCTAGTATTGCCTATACATGCATCCGGAATTTGTTAGATCCTGTGCGGAGCAGGTTTTTTCCGCTATGTATTTAAATTTTTTAAAATTCATGCCTGCTCCCTGCTTTGCATGCTTAGCGTAGGCACCTGCAACCGCGTTCATTATCTTTCAGCCTATGCATAGTAAACTTGATTCCTTGCTCTTGTCATTCATTGCTACAAAACTTGTATTGCTTGACATAGCTAGATTATTAAGATCTACTATATCAATATTACCAAGTCTATGTCCAATGAACTTTGTACTAGAGTCAAGTGGATCAACTACTATACACATTGAAGACCTAAAGAAAACATTAAAACTAATATCACAAAGCTGACTAATACTCAAAAGATTATACTTTAACTTTTCTACAAGCAACACATTCTCAATAAATGTAGAAAAAGTAATTTTTATTTTACCAATACCGATTATCCTTCCTTTGTGATTATCACCAAAGGTTACCATGCCACCATCCTTTTATTTTAGGATAAAGAATTGATCAATATCACTCGTCATGTATCTTGAACAGCCACTATCAAGGTACCATCTTTTCTTTATATTTGTGGCTGCAAGACATCCCTACAAAATAATCAGATAATAGATTTAGGTACCCAAGCTTTCTTGGATCCTTGCAAGTTAGTAGAATTGGTTCCTTTTGGAATCCAATTTTTTTTTGATTTTCTTCTTGTCATTATATTTCAAATGACACTCAAATGCCTTATGACCAACATTATTACAAGCATAGCATACAATTCTTGGCTTTGAATAAAAGGTATATGATGATGCAAATTTATGTCTATATTGTTTTGAAGTAATGAATGTAGGAGCATATGATGTGGATGTAGAAAATTTATTTGAATTTGAACCTTTATAACCAATTCCAAACTTGTTATTCGTATCTTTTTGATCTTTCAAAATTAGTTCAAGCTTGTTGGAACTTAAGGTTAATTTTTCAACCACTGGTTTAAGCTTTTGAACTTCCTTTTTCAAATATGTATTTTCATTTTGCAAACTTTTGTTCTTTTCAAGAAGTTTTTCTTTTTCAAATTGAGTAGTTTTAAGTCTTTCACAAATCAAACTTAATTTCCTTTGTAAAATCTTATTTCTTTCACAAGTTTCATTTTTATCCTTTTCAATCATATCACAATTGTTTTTCAAATTCTTCATTTTCAAACCAGCTTTTTTATATTCTACTAATAATTCACAAAAAGCATTATGAAGCTCATCAGAAGTAAATTGTAGATTAGGTTCAAAAGTAGTTACCTCATCCTTCAAACCCATAAGACAAATCTGAGCAGTTTTTGTTGTATCTTCATCTTCTTCAGTAGATGTAGATTCATCGCTATCACTCAATGCTGTAAGCATTGCCTTCTTTTTCTTTCTTTTGATCATCTTTTTCTTAATCTCTGGATAGTCAGGGCGTATATGACTTGGTTTCTCGCACTCATAGCAGATTGAAATTTGATCTTTGTCTTTGTCCTTCTCCTTTTCTTTATCCTTTTCTCTTTCTTTTCCAAAATCTCCTTTTCTAAATTGCTTTCTCCATCTGTTTGTTCTTCTTTTGCCCATAAACCTTTTGAATTTTTTATTACTAGGGCTATCTCATCATTTTCAAGATCATCATCATCAAATGAATCTAAATCTTCATTCTTGTCTTCTTCGGTAGCTTTAAATGCTATAGCTTTCTTTCTTTTTGAATCTTTATCAGTTCTTTGTTTTATAGTTAGCTCATGAGTAATTAATGATCCAAGCAACTCATCCAATGATAGGGTGTTCAGGTCCTTTGTCTCTTGAATTGCTGTTACTTTAGCTTCCCATTTATCTGGCAAGGATCTCAAAACCTTTTGGACTAGATCAGCATTAGTATAAGTCCTACCAAGACTTTTAAGACCATTGATAATATTAGTAAAATGTGTATACATAGCAGATATAGTTTCATTAGGATTCATTTTGAATAATTCATAATTGTGCACAAGAAGATTGATTTTTAAAGTTTTAACTTGAGATGTGCCTTCATGTGTGATCTCAAGCTTATCCCAAATTTTTTGAGCAGAATTGCAAGTGAAAATTCTGTTAAACTCATTTGGGTCCAAAGCATAATAAAATAAATTCATAGCTTTGGCATTTAGCTCAGCTAATTTCATATCATTCTCATCCCATTCCTCTTCCGGTTTGGGAACCTCAATATCATTGATTCTAATAGTGGGTGTGTGAGGTCCTTTTAGAATAATTTTCTATAAATGAAAGTCTATAGCTTGAATGTATATTTTCATCCTAGCCTTCCAGTATGTATAATTGGTTCCAGTGAAAAGTGGAGGTCGATTTATGGATTGGCCTTCGGTCAAAGAAGTACTTATGAGATGTGCCATCAATCTTTACTCTAAGAAATTTTTAGAGACTCTGCTCTGATACCACTTGTTGCCCAGGTGGCTTTCCAAGAGGGGGGTGAATTGGGATTAGAAAACTTTAGCAAGCAGGTGCTCACACACAGCATGCACACAACTCACATACAGTAAAGAGAGAAAACTCAATTTAATTCATCAATTCATCTCCAATTACATAAGGAGGGGAGGCCTTTATATAGGCTTACAAACTTGGGGCTTAAGAAAGGGTATACAAGTAATCCACAGTAAACCCTAACCTATACAAACTCTCACTCAAGTTCTCTCTACTTTTGACTGAGCCTCTCTCTCTCCCTCTCCTTCTCTTGGTCAGCCAAAGGGTGGTGACCTTAAGGGTGGCCAACCAAGGGGTGGTAACCCTAAGGGTTGGTGCCTTCTTGGATGCTCTTAGGCCCTGGGAGGCCCACTTCAATGCTGGGCAGGCTTCAGGGCTTCTTCAGCTGTTCTCCTCTCTGGCGGGCTGGATCACATATCCTCTAGGTCTCCCTTGATGGCTTCATGCTCCTAAATGGCTCAACTAGGTGGATGACTGGAGTGTTATGCTGATAGGCTTCAAAATGATTTGAGTCTTCTTCTTTTTATAGGACTAGATTGAACTCAATAGACTGGACTCACACTTACATAATTTAAATTCAAAATTTACATGACTCAAAACTTGACCTGACTTAACTGACTTAACATAATCCAAAAACTGATCTCAAATCCTAATAGTATGGATCAAAATCCAAATACAGGACTCAAATATTGAAAGGCCCAAAATAGGACTTAGGAGCCATACAAAGACTCATATGGACTAACCCACTAAACTCAAATGAACTCACTCAAATTAACTAAACCCTAATTACAAATTGGACTCAAATCCTAAACTTTAATTTGATAACCACAAAGGGTGGAAATGTCTCTATCCAAATCAGATGCTCTGGTGTCCCCATCAACCTTGAGCCTATCCCTCCCTTTGAGAGTGAACCCATCCCAGAGTGTCCACATATAATTTGGCCAAATAGTGAGGAAAAGAGTGAGTGAATCCTGGATGATCAACCCATCAGTACCCAGAATAAAGGATAGCAGAGATATTTGGTCCGGTGGCAAGGTCAGCTAGAATCTGAGGACTTGTGGAGCACTGGTGAGGATTTGCCGTGCCTCAACCTAGACCCTCCTTGAGTAGTATGAGAGCCAAATTGACCCTTACTCGACGGTGTCGAGTTCCTCCCATCCTGAGAGAATTGGTGGGGATACCAGGATTAGACACAGATCATTGGATCCCATATGGTTTACTGATTAGGAGTTTTAGAACTTTAGTCATGTGTCACAATTTTGTAACAAGTAGATTGAGTCCTGTAATAAGTTGAGACTAGTTGATTTGTCTCAACCTAGTCCAGGAGTCCTATACATATGAATGAGTCCAGTATGAGTCCATTTTTTGTACAAGAGAAGAGGATACCCTATTTTGGAGTTCCACTAGGCATCATCAGGAGCCAGAGGCATTTACATCAGCTTATGGGGTCTAGTTTGTCGCCCGAGAGTCCTAGATGCCCTCCAGATGCCTTCTAGATGCCTTGATTCCCGCCAAATGCTTTCCAGATGCCGAGATTCCCTCTAGATGCCAGATTATATTCCCAGACCAGGGCACCCCATGATTTCCAGGATATTCCAGCACCCCAGGCCTTGAAATCCCAAGCCCAGGAATCAAGCCCAAGCACTTAAGAACTAAGATGCTGTTTTGATACTGGGTATATACCTGCTCCAGGCCCCAGGCATCCCAGCTTCTAGGAGGCCTAAAGCCCATGCACCCTCCTCTTTGGCTGACCTCCTTGCTGCCCCTTGAAGCCCAACACACCAAGGAGAGGAGTCCTTCATGGGTTGACCAAGTCCAAACAAAGAAGAGTCCAAATGAAAGAAGGAAAACTAGTTTTATTTTCATGCAAACTATGTACTCCTAATTTAGGTTACTTGTATAGTTTTTCTCCCATTCAAAGTGTATAAACCTATCCTAACTAGGAAAGGGATGAAATCCTAACAAGGAGAGAACATGGGAACTCTATAAATACCCCACCCCTCTTCCTCTTGTAAGATATAACTTCTTATGAATTAAAACTTTGCTGAAATTTTTCAAGATTATGTTCTAGTTTCTGGGTTACTTTGGGTTCTTGTTCTTGTGTTGGCCGACCACCATACCTAGCATTCTCCCATGCCCTAGCCACCTTCTTCAAAGTCCAAGGAGAAGATGCCATTGCTATCTAAAGTCCAGAACATTCATCTTTTCCAAGCCGCCAGCAACTCCAAGCCCTGATTCTTTCTCTTCTTTCAATCCTTGTTTCTTCCTTTTGTTTACTTGTTTCCTTGCTAAACTCTGATGCTTGCAGGATCCCCGAGGTATTTTCACCCTTCTAGAGGAGGCCCTCTTTGCCTCTAGGACCACCCAACATAGACCTCACATCCAAGGAACTGAAGGTTGCATCTTCCAGGCATCAATTTGAGAGCTGTGTGACCCCTTCATCAGCAAGTTCTTCAATCTTTACCTGGTACAAACCTTCCCACTCTTTAGTTCTATTTTGATTGAAGGTTAGCTATTTTAAGCCAGGAATTTCTTAATTCTCGGATCTGGACTTTTATTATTTTGCATGAGCATGCCTGTGATTATGATGAATCTTTTCATTGCTATTCATCCTACTAGTCTTTACTTGATTTTGAGAATTTAGCCTGCAAATTAAAATTATAAAAGAATCTAAAAAAATTAGTTTACTATTTTTCTTGAAAATTAGCAATCTTAGAGTCGTCCCGCATCAGCATGTCCCTTCTACAATGAAAGAACATCATTGCTAGATAAACTAACCATCCCTTCTCTCTTTTTCTGACCTATTGAAAACTAAGCATGCCTTAAAGTAGTGGTTTCTTAATCCTAGGATCCTATTTCTTCATAACTTTGTTAGATCTTACTATGCGGGTAGAACTTTAATTGATACATGAAAACCCTTGCTTATGCTTAACTTCTTTTTTAGGAATTGATGTGACGGGATTGCTGACGTGTAATCCATGTCAGACCCAGTCAAGCGCCACATCGGTTGAAGCTGCCACATCAAATTTCCTCTCTGGACTCCTTCGCTGTGCTGGCTCCCTTCGGGTCAAGATGCCATGGCCGAAGTCGAGCTCCGCCTCTCCATACTCCTTCACCAGGCTGGCTCCCTTTGGGTCGAGACACCATGGCTGAAGTCGAGCTCCACCTCTCGGGACTCCTTTGCCAGGCTGGCTCCCTTCAGGTCGAGATGCCGTGGCCGAAGTCAAGCTCCGCCTCTCCAGACTCCTTCGCCAGGCTAGCTCCCTTCGGGTCGAGACACTGTGGTCGAAGTCAAGCTTCGCCTCTCCGAACTCCTTCGCCAGGCTGGCTCCCTTCGGGTCGAGATGCCGTGGCACAAGTCGAGATCCGCCTCTCTGGACTCCTTTGCCAGGCTGGCTCCCTTCAGGTCAAGACGCCGTGGCCGAAGTCGAGCTCCGCCTCTCTAGACTCCTTCACCAGGCTTGCTCTTTTTCGGGTTGAGATGCCATGGTCGAAGTCGAGCTCCGCCTCTATAGACCAACTCCATCTCGGATGAAGGGACTAGCAACCAAGGGACATCGCCGCTCTCCTTAGGTGGCGATCCGCCACCCAAGGACCATGAAAAAGCACCTGCCAGGCTACAATAATGGTCATGGCTACCAGTTATAACAAAAAAGAAAGATTCCTCTGATCGAGGCACTGCGTTCCCTACTAATCATCTGCACCCCTCGAAAGAGGAAGTGAACCAGGAGATTCGATCCAGGGGGCGGCCGCCCCTCAATCGAGGCTCTGCCAAGTTTCCAAAAAAAAAGTGATCAGAAAGAATGTCAGAGCACAAAGTAGGTTCTATATCATAAATAAGGAAAGATGTCCCGTCCATGACACAAAACATCACTGCACGTGCCTGCAAGTGAGGGGAAGATCCCGAGGTAGGCCTCAAGCATCCATTCCAGCTTAAAAAGAGCTCTCCAAGGTTCCAGAAGGTAAGCAAGCAAAACACGAGGCAAGCTAATGGGCAAGAAGGGTGGCATATAGGAGAACAAACCAAGAAACTGAGGCTACCGGAGATCCACCCTGTGGGTCTCAACGGGCACAGCCCTTCTGCCAAGCTTCTCCTCCATCATCGCTTCTCCTACTCTGCTCATCACTCTTCTACATTCTTCCAGCATATTTCTTTCTCCTTCCAACATGGAGTCCATCTATGGGGCTCGATCGGGAGGATCTGTTCCCTGGATCATCACTGACTTGAGCATCGGAGTGCCCTCGCTGGGATCACCGGCCTGGGTCTCTTCTATTTTGTAGGTCTGGGTGTGCAGGCAGGTCCAGAGCAGCAAGGGCGCGATCCGAGGCCTTTTTCAGCTACATGCCATGATGATTATGGTGGCAACATATTGGTATGCCAGGTAAGGGATAGGATGCATTTTCATCCAAGCTAGTCCCCCTGCAAGATAACCATTGAAGGCATGGTGATGACCTGTGCACGTGAAGTCTCCACCAGCCATGCGAGAGATCCCCCTTCATGTGGGGACCTGCATAGTCTAGAAAGGGAGCTTCCCACTCCACCGCAACCACCTCCAGCGAAGGTCCAGCTGGCCATGCTCGCCCAGCAGATGCAGCTTCTAACTGCTACGGTGCGCCAGTTGCAGCATCAGCATTGGTCTCTGGCCACCTACCAGCAGCCAGGGACCCCCGCGGCCCAAGCCGCCGCTCCCCGCGATAGCCTACGATCCTTCCAAGGAAGGCCTTCACAGCCACGGACCACAACAAACCACTGGGGAAGCCGCATGACCCTGACAAAGAGGCATTAGACTGGGTCCGCCGACTGAGAGAGACGATCCCTGGCCCTCAAGCAGGCTGTTGCCAAGCAGCACCGAGGTCATAGAGGCAAGGCCCCCCGTCGTGACCCCCCTCAAACACTATCTTCTCCTCCTCCTTCAGTCTTTGTGGAAGGCTCAACCAACGAGGCCATCAGGTGCATGCCAGAAATGTGCCTGGAAGAATAGTTGCGCAAGCTGGCGGAGCTGTCCCGCCAATTTGCAAATCTGCAGGGCTCCCCCAGTGAGCCTGCAGGCTATGATGCCCATCCCCCTTTCTCTCGAGAGATCCAAGAGGAACCGATCCCCAATCAGTTTTGCATGCCACCGGTGGATCCTTACGATGGGACCACTGACCCCCTGGACCACCTAGAGAGCTACAAGACCCTCATTAAAGTCCAGAGAGCAACCGACGCTCTCCTCTGCATCGCATTTCTGGCCACCCTCCGAAAAGCTGCTCGAGTCTGGTTTACCTGCCTCGAGCTCGAAAGCATTAGCTCTTTCGCTCAGCTAGAGCAAAAGTTCATGATCCACTTTGATGCCTATTGCAAGTTGCCACGCGAGGCTGACAGTCTCTTCTCCATCAGATAATAGGACCATGAGCTCTTACGGGACTACGTGGCCCACTTCAAGATCGCCATGCTGGAGATCTATAACTTGATGAGCCAGTCGCTATGCTGGCACTGAAGAGAGGGCTCAGGACTTCCCGCCTGACCTACTCTCTGGACAAGAAACCCTTCAAGACGTACTCCGAACTCCTCCTCCATGTTCAAAAGTACATCTACATCGAGGAGGTGAATTGCACAAGGAGGGAGCTGGACGAGAAGCCAATGAAGAAGCCAGCTCCTAGGGAGACGTCCGGGGTGCGGAAGCCTGGACCGCCTGCATCAAATTTTTGCCAGGGGCTGAAGCCAAAGAGCGACCCCATCCTAGAAGAAAGATACACACCTTTTCTTACTCCGAGGATGAAGATCCTCATGGAGAATGAGGACAAGCGCTACCTGCATCGCCCGCCACCTCTAAGGCCATCTAATGGTCATGATAAGATGAAGTACTTCCAGTTCCACCGTGACCATGGCCATGACACCGAGGAATGCCGCCACCTCAAAAGAAAGATTGAAGACCTCATAAGAAGTGGCAACCTTGGAAGGTTCGTGGGGGGCAAGACCCCAGCCGAACCTCAGGTGCTCGCTGCTCCCCCTCCGGTCCCTGAAGTCGACAACCGGCCCACCAAGAAGCCTGTGGGAATGATCTGTTGGGGAATCGAGCACGCCCCCATGAGGGCCTGAGGAGGAGAGGTGATGTGGAACTAAGATGCATGCATTATTATTTTTATATTTTTTTAGGTTAAGTGATGAATCTAAATCCTGAAGAACAGGCCAAGAACCTAAGTAAGAAAATCTATGCAAAATAAGAAGCTAAAGCATGCAAGATATGACCTAAAAGCAATAGAAAAGGTGGATATCCGAGGTTGAGAAGTCTTGGTTGGGCTAGTTCATCTCCAATAAAGCGACTGGCAGGCAGAGGGGATGTACCTGATAATAGTTGATGCACCTGATGCAGATCATAGATGAAGGGATCGCTCTCGCTCCAGGATACAGCCTGGATGATCAAGCTGGAGACCCGCATATTCTCGGCTTTTTACCCGGTGATCTGATTGCTGTCCGGTTAGAGTCATTGGATTCGTAAAAGTCGAGGGCCCTACAATCAGCATTTCAGGAGTTAGAAAACAAAGCAAGGATGGAGGATTAATTGAAAAACAGCAAGGAAAAGAAGGGATTTGATGTGGGCAGCCAGGGTTTGGAGAGGTAGATGGCGGCTGGAGACTGGGCACAAGATACCAGGAAGAAGAGGAGGGGCTCACACAAAATTCCCTTAGCACACAACAAGAAGCACACAGCAATTGGGAGAACTTAATTATGTTTCATCAAAAGGTGTCTTATAGAAGAGAGGAGGGTTGCTTTTATAAACTCATATGCTTGCCCCCCAAGTAAGGATAAAAATGACTTTACATAGGAATTTAAATCCCACCCAAACCCTAGCTAGAATACATGGTATGTCAAAGCCCTCTTTCCCTCAAACTCTCCTTCCCTCTCTTGCCTTGGTCGACCAAAGGAGGTAGCCCTAAGTGGCCAACCAAGATGAGGTGACCATAGGGTGGATGGCTCCATAAATTGCTTCACTTGGGCCTTAGGTGACCCAGTAGGCTCCGATCTGCAGTCCAGGGTTCCAGGGCTGCATTCCAGGATTTCAGGACCTTCATTCTTCTTACTGGATCTTTCATGTCTTCAAGCTGGGTTGATCTTCTCTTGTACTAGTTTGGTCTTCACTTGTATTGAGTCTTCATTGGACTTGGACTAGCATGTACAGGACTCAGAAAGAAACTAGCTCAACATGAGCTGACTAATACAGGTCTCAAATAATGAAAGACAACTCAAATAGGCTAAGCCCTTATTACAAATGGACTCAAACACTACGAAGTAATCTATAGAGGGTTGAGAAGCCTCTGTCTTATTCTGGTGCCTCTAGTATCCGCACCAATTCTCCCGGGGTAGGATGAACTCGACCTTGTCGAGCGAGGGTCATACTGGCTCACATATCTCTCGAGAAGGTCTGGGTCGAGGTGCTGCAAGTCCTCTCAAGAAATCTAAGAATTATCCGACTCTGGCCGGCCTTGCCACCGAACCAGGTAGCATTGATAGCCGCGGCCCCAGGTCATGATGGCTTGATCGTCTAGGATATGCTCGATGCGATCTCCTTTCTCAGGCCAATTTATTGGTGGACACTCTCAGCTAGGATCACTCACAATGGAAGGAGTAGGTCCAAAGGCCTTACTGGGTATCACTGCTGGTTCCTTGTACTCAACCAGGTCTGCGATATTGAAGGTAGAACTAATGCTAAAATTCGGAGGCAAATCTAACACATAGGCATTTGATCCAACATTCTCTATCACTCAAAAAGGTTCGGCTCCGTGAGTATGAAGCTTCTTTTTAGGCCTAAGCCTAACCAAGATAGAATTCCCTACATTGAATCCATTAGCTTTTATTCGGGAATTAGCCAGTTTGTTAGATGTTTCATTACTTAAATTACTCTTATGGCTAATATCCTAATGCATATGCTGTGCGGTGTTCAGTGCAGGTGTGAACATGCTGGGCACATGCAGACTCCTAATAAGTGACGCAAATGACTCAAACTAACACCTAATAGACTCGACTATGCATTCCTATCGAAGGCGGTTTATTAGGTCTTAACTACAACTTGGGCATGGGCATGAGTCATGGTTGATGGATGACATGCAAAAGAAAATTTGCCAAGAACTCCTAATAGATGCCAGAGGGTCTTCCAAAAGTAGGTAGCAAATGGGATTGGCTCTATGGATTCTTGCAACCTGGTAACCTCAACAAAATGTGACCTAATGGTTCTAGAAATATGAGATGACTCAGGAAAGGGTAGGAAATAGGAAGGGGATTCAGGGACTGGTTCTGGGCTAAAGAGACTGACCTTAATGATGAGCATTGGGTTATGTCTCTAGGTAAGAAAAGGTCCATGCTATGGAAGGATGGGTCAACAATTTCTAGAAACAGGTCCTCAATGAAAACTATTGGAGGGGGCTCATGCTGGGGGTACTGATTCAAAGGGATCAGGTCCTTAATAAATTCTTCAAGTTATTATATTTTAGGACTAGACTCTATAACTTGGCTCTCCTTCACGGTTTCCTCAGGTAAGGTTCTAGCAGTAGTATCTAAGTTCTCCTCCTCTAATTGTTCTTCCACTATAGGTTCCTCTACTTGACTTAATGATGCGGGATGACTCTAAGAATGCTAAATATGTAGGAAAAATAGTAAACTAATTTTTTTTTATGATTTTTAGAATTAGGTTTGTAGGCTAATTTCTTAAAAGTAAAGTAAAGACTAGCAGGTAATCAGCAATTTTAAGAATCATCATATCGCACGCTGAATCATGCAAGATAAATAAAAGACAGGACCCGAAAATTGAGAAATTCCTGGCTTAGGATAGTTAACTTCAATCAAATCAGATAATAAGAGAAGGAAAGGTTTTTACCAGTCAGAGATTAAAATTTAGTAGTAGGAGGGATCACTTACACTCTGATTGGAGCCTGGATGAAGAAGCCTCGGTTTCCTTGAATCTGATGGTTGATCTGGGTGGTCCTAGCAGCAAAGAAGGCCTTCTCAGGGGAGGTGAAGCACTTCGAGGATCCTTCAAGTGTCAGAGGTCAATCAAAATAATAAATAAAAAAGAAAAAGGAACTAGGGTTTGGAAGGATTCGAGATTAGGGTTAGAAGATGGCAATCGAGGAGGAAGGAGCTTCTGGTCTTGGATGGCAGCTAGGGCTTCTAATCCTTGGGCGTAGCTGATCTCCAGGGATGCAAAAGGATGATAGGGCAATAGGGTTTCAATCCAGGAATACAAGGAGAGCACTCAAAGTAAGAACCAAAACTCAAACACAAGGGAATTAATCCAAATTTCAGCAAGGTATATTAATAAGAAAAAGTTGATTACAAGAGGGAAAGGGGTGGGGTATTTATAGAGTTTTCATGCCCTCTCCTAACTAGGATTACACATAGGTTAACAAGCCTTTTCCTAGTTAGATTACATGTCCTTTCCTATCTAGGTTAGGATTACAAAGCTTAAAAGAACTAGGAATCCTAACTATGTTAAACTAGTTTTCTCCTTCTCTCTTAAGGACACCTCCCTTCGAGCTTGGACTTGGTCAACTCTTCAAGGATGCCTAGGAGGCGTGTTGGGCCTCTACGGGCAGCAAGGGGCCGGCACAAAAGGGCTTGGGCCTCTAGAAGTTGGGGTGGCCTGGTAGCTTGGTAGCAGGAATATTTTATGGAATCTTGCCTCTTAAGGGCTTGGGCTTGATTTCTTTGGGCTAGGATGTAGGTGGACCTCTGGAATCATGGATGCCCTAGTCTGAAAATATACTTTGGCATCTGGAAGGGAATCTGGGCATCTGGAACGGAATCTGGGTATCTGGAGGGCATCTGGAAGGAATCAGGGTCTCCGGAAGGCATCTGGGATCCTGTGGTGTCACACAAAATCCAATAATCTGATGTAGTGGCCTCTGACTCTTGGATGAGGCCTGGTGGAACTCCAAAATAGTGTAACCTCCTCTCTGGTACAAAAAGTGGACTCATACTAGACTCGTACTAATGTACAGGACTCAATATACTGTACTAGGTTGAGGGTTGAGACAAATCAACTAATCTCAACTTATTACAGGACTCACTATTAATTGATTACAAAATTTTCAAAAATTTGACACATGATTAAGTAAATCATATGGGATCCAGTGATCTGTGTCTGATCTTGGTGTCTCCACCAATTCTTTCGGGGCGGGAGGAACTCGACCCCATCGAGTATGGATCAATTTGGCTCTCATAGTGCTCGGGTAGGTCTGGGTTGAGACGCTGCAGATCCTCACGGATGATCCACGAGTCCTTATATTATGGCCGACCTTGCCACCGGACCAAATACTGCTGATAGTCTCTATTCCAGGTGCCGATAGCTTGATCATCTAGAGTTCTCTCAATCTTTACCTCACCAAAAGGCTAAATTATATATGGTCGCTCTAGGATGGGTTCACTCACAAAGAAAGGGAGTGGCTCAAGGGGCTCGCTGGGTATCACTGCTGGATCTCTAGACTCTATAAGATCTGAGATGATGAAGGTAGAGATAATACCTAAACCAGGTGATATCTCAGGCACATAGGCATTGGGTCCATTACTCTTCATTATCTTGGATGGGCCAGCTTTGCGAGCAGAAAATTTTTTTATCATCACATATTCCTCTACATAAAATCCTTTAACTTTTCTTTGGAAATTGGCCAAGTTTTATTTAATTCATTACTTATGTTCAGCTTTTGACTAATTTCCTAATGCAAATGCTATACAGAGGGTAGTGCAAGTGCATACATGTAATGCAGGCTGTGTATTTATTGGACTCAACTCATACCTAATAGACTCGACTAGACATCCCTATCAAAGGATGCTTTATTGGACTCTAAGGGACAAAACCTAATAGACTATAAACTCTTTAGGTTTGATCCTATCATAACATGCACATGAAAATGTGACATGAACTCTTAGTAGATGCCAGAGGGTCTTCCAGAAGTATGAAGTAAACATGACATACTCGATGAATGAATGCAGTATGCAAACCTCTTTGAAATGCAATCTAAGGGTTAGAAAATCATGAAAAGTTTCATAAAAGGGTAAAAAATAAGAAGTGGATTCATGATTAGTCTGATTGGGTAAGAAATAAGAAAAGGGTTTGGGGTTAATCGGGTAGAATAGGATGCAAGAAGGGGTATCAGGGATTAATCCTAGACTAATAAGGTTGACCTTATAGGGTTGATGGGTACCTACAAGGTTTATAGTATAGAAGAGTGGGTCACTAATCTCAGGGAAGAGATCGTCAATGGGAACTATAGGATGTGATTCTTCCTGAGGGTACTGATAAGCTAAATCCTTAATAAAGTCATCTGGTTCAAGAAATTTAGGACTGGGCTCTATACTGGGGCTTTTGTTTAGTGGCTCCTTAGGTAAGGTCCTGATAGTAGTGTTTAGGTTCTCTTCCTCTAGTTGGTCTTTCACTATAGGTTCAGTCTGGGTAAGGTCAGGGTCAACTAACTCTAGACTGGTTTTCATCTGGGTATCTATTGGGTCAACTAATTCTAAGTCTTCTATAAGGAACTCGTCTTCTTCCTCCTCATACTGCTCTACTAAGCTTGGGTCAGCCTCATATATCTCCTTTTCAATGTCTTCTTGGTAGACCAATGGGGTGGTAAGAGAGGGATGACTAATGACTAGGATGACAGGGGTGGGTTGGCCAAGGTGTTCCTGACTAATACTAGGTTCATCTCTAGGGGTACTAATCCTATGGGGTTTAGGTAAACTGAGAGATAGTAGATTACTACTGGGTTCATATCTAGGGACTATGGGTTCCTGGGGTCTATGGGTCTGGTTTGGGGTTCCTACTTGGTCATCTAATAGATTAATCCTATGGGTTGCTGGGTTATTGGATTGGATCATTTGGTTAATTTGAGTATTGGTTTGGTCAAGCTTGTGGTTCATTTGTTTCATTTGTTTAAGCAAGGCCTTCATGAAAGTCTCTAGATTGGATTCCATGGTTGAACTAGGTTAGGATTTGGACTTTTGGTATTGGGTTCCTAGTCTAGTGGTCATGCAATCAAACAATCAGTCAAACTGGAATGGTGCAGCCAAGCATGCAAAAGAAAAAGGCTAGTACAATCTAGGATTTCCTAGACCTAGAGCCAAAACTGAGTGGGTCAGCTCAACTTACACTTAACCCAGTAGCTAATCCTTCCACTGGCCAGGTAGGGGGTGGGAGTGTGGTAGGCCCCCCTGCTTTTGCAGAGACCTAATTAAAAACCACAATACCACTTAGGTCATTTGACTCTGGACCCCCAGTCTTAGACACCAGCTTTCAGTAATAGCTAAAGGATTAAATGCACTAGTTGGCCCACACGGTTCGGACCCGACCTGTTGGGTGTCACCTAGCCGACTAGGGTAAATTAAGTCTAATTAATTTTAATTAAGGCTTGGGTGGAAATGCTGGGTGGTTGTTTTGGGCCCAGGATAGGTAATGACCTCCTGCCCTGATGTTATATTGATTACCCTTAAGATTAGATTAGAAGATGATTAACATTCAATAGTCCTGATGCAATCTAAAACAATCAAAAAATAAAATGATTTTCAATTAATTTATGAGATGTCAAGTTAAATTTAAGTTAACTGGGGTTATCAAACAAAGTTTGGCTAGGGATTGGGATTTTGGAAGTTAATTAGGTTTGAGTTAGTCAAGTGCAAAATCAGCAGAAATCAGAGAATTAGGGTTTTAGTTGATGCAAAATTGACATAGTTACCGATGCAAAAAAAATTCAAAAAAATTCTAAAACAGAGGATGGATGGTGATGATGATACCTACTAAGTTTCATGTAGAGAAAAAATCAAATGATGATGCAAATCTTAGGATTCTTTGGATTGCTGTAGAAAATATCAAGATTCTGTTAGGGTTTCTAATATGCTGGAGTTTAGAGAACTAAATTTTTAGTAAAATTAATTAAAAATTTTGATAATTATTAGGATAGAATAGAAAACATGCTGTGCAAATTTCACAAAAAAAAAAAAAATTCCTATGTGGACGAAATCAGATGAAACCTAGCGACCTAATGCAGTGGATAGGATGCAGAAAAACTTGGAATTAGGGTTTTATAGTTTTGATGCAGATACATGCTATCCTAAACCCGCTTTGATACCAAAGTGATGCAGGATAACTCTAAGAATACTAAATATGTAGGAGAAATAGTAAACTAATTTTTTTGCAATTTTTAGAATTAGGTTTGTAGGCTAATTTCTTAAAAGTAAAGTAAAGACTAGTAGGTAATCAGCAATTTTAAGAATCATCATAACGCAAGCTGAATCATGCAAGATAAATAAAAGACAGGACTCAAAAATTAAGAAATTCCTGGCTTAGGATAGTTAACTTCAATCAAATTAGATAATAAGAGAAGGGAAGGTTTTTAACCAATTAGAGATTAAAATTTAGTAACAGGAGGGATCACTCACACTCCGATCGGAGCCTAGATGAAGAAGCCTTAGTTCCCTTGAATCTGATGGCTGATCTGGGTGGTCTTGGCAGTAAAAAAGGCCTCCTTAGGAGAGGTGAAGCACCTCGGGGATCCTGCAAGTATCAGAGGTCAATCAAAATAGTAAATAAAAAAAGAAAAGGAACTAGGGTTTGGAAGGATTCGTGATTAGGGTTAGAAGATGGCAGCCGGGTAGGAAGGAGCTCCTGGTCTTAGATGGCAGCTTGGGCTTCCAATCCTTGGGTGTGGATGATCTCCATGGATGCAAAAGGATGCTAGGGTAGCAAGGCTTCAATCCAGGAACACAAGGAGAGCACTCAAAGTAAGAACCAAAACTCAAAACAAGGTAATTAATCCAAATTTCAGCAAGGTTTATTCATAAGAAAAAGTTGATTACAAGAGAGGGAGGGGTGTGGTATTTATTGAGTTTCTATGCCCTCTTTAACTAGGGTTACACATAGGTTAACAAGCCTTTTCATAATTAGATTACATGTCCTTTCCTAGCTAGGTTAGGATTACAAAGCTTAAAAGAACTAGGAATTCTAACTAGGTTAGCCTAGTCTTCTCCTTCTTACTTAAGGACACCTCCCTTTGAGCTTGGACTTAGTCAACCCTTCAAGGATGCCTAGGGGGCCATCTTGGGCCTCTAGGGGCAGCAAGGGGCCAGCCCAAAGGGGCTTGGGTGCATGGGCTTGGGCCTTTGGAAGCTGGGATGGCCTGGTAGCCTGGTAGCAGGAATATTCCATGGAATCTTGCTTCTTAAGGGCTTGGGCTTGGTGCCTAGGCTTAATTTCTTTGGGTTAGGATGTAGGTGGACCTATGGAATCATGGATTCCCTAGTCTAGAAATATACTCTAGAATCTGGAAGGAAATCTGGGCATATGGAAGGAATCAGGGTCTCCGGAAGGCATCTTGGATCCTGTGGTGTCACACAAAATTCAATAATCTGATGTAGTGGCCTCTGACTCCTGGATGAGGCATGGTGGGACTCCAAAATAGTTTAAACTCCTCTCTAGTATAAAAAGTGGACTCATACTAGACTCGTACTGATATACATGACTTAATATACTGGACTAGGTTGAGGGTTGAGACAAATCAACTAACCTCAACTTATTACAGGACACACTCTTAATTGATTACAAAATTTTCAAAACTTTGACACATGACTAAGTAAACCATATAGGATCCAGTGATCTATATCTAATTTTGATGTCCCCACCACTTAACTTATAGGAGGCTTCTTTAGATTTCTTAGTGGGCTCAGGAGTTTCTTTCTCTAAATTTTCAAGGGGTTCATCCTCTTCAAAGTCTTCTCCTTCGTATTAGTCTACTAAACTAGAGCAGCCTTATACACTTCTATCTTAGGCTCATTAATGGGTTCTAGGGTCTTTTCCTTACAAACTAATGGGATAGGAGTAGTAGGCTGGTCTAAAGGAAGTCGGCTAGGTTTGGATTTAGGTTCAAGGGAATTTACCTTGTTGGACTTGGATTGACTAATCATGAGTTCCCTCTGATATAACTCGAATTCTCTAGCTAGGTGATGGGCTTCCTCTAGGTCCTGAATTTGCCAATGAAACAGCTCCCACTGGATATCCCTACGCAAACCATCTCAAAATCTAGCCATGATCTTAGACTCAAGTTTGACTGTGTTACATCTCCTACTAAACTCGTTAAATTGATCAATGTACTCAGACACAGTCATGTTCCCTTGTTTCAATTTATACCATTGGTCTAAAAGTTGGTACTCATAAGTGATATGGCTACATCGCTGACGTGGGGCGTGTGTCAGGTCCAGCTGGACACGGTCAGTACCACGTAAATTTTTTCTTTCAAAAGATCCCCCATTCGGGATGAAGTTCTCCTACTCCTTCGCTAGCTGGTGCTCGAAGACGGGTCCACCTCGGCCGAAGTCGAGCACCTTTCTACTCCTCCGCCAGGTGGCTTCCGAAGACGGGTCCACCTCGGTCGAAGCTGGCGGCCCCTCGCTCCCTCGCCAGGTGGCACCCCAAGATGGGTCCACCTCGGTCGAGGTCGAGCGGGCCCTTCTGCTCCTCCGCCAGGTGGCTTCCGAATACGGGTCCACCACGGTCGAAGTCGAGCACCCCTCGCTCCCTCGCCAGGTGGCACCCCGAGACGGGTCCACGTCGTCCGAGGTCGAGCCAGGTTCTTCTGCTCCTCCGCCAGGTGGCTTTCGAAGATGGGTCCACCTCGGCCGAAGTCGAGCACCTCTCTGCCACTCCGTCAGGTGTCCATCTAGGAGGGGTCCACCTCGGCCGAAGCTGGCGGCCCCTTGCTCCCTCGCCAGGTGGCACCCCGAGACGGGTCAACCTCAGTCGATGTCGAGCTGGGCCCTTCTGCTCCTCCGCCAGGTGGCTTCCGAAGACGGGTCCACCTTGGCCAAAGTCGAGCCCCTCTCTGCCACTCCACCAGGTGTCCACCCAGGAGGGGTCCACCTCGGCCGAAGCTGGCAGCCCCTCGCTCTCTCACCAGGTGGCACCCCAAGATGGGTCCACCTCGGCCGAGGTCGAGCCGGGCACTTCTGCTCCTCCGCCAGGTGGCTTCTGAAGACGGGTCCACCTCGGCCGAAGCTGGCGGCCCCTCGCTCCCTCGCCAGGTGGCACCCCAAGACGGGTCCACCTCGGCCGAGGTTGAGCCAGACCCTTCTGCTCCTCCGCTAGGTGGCTTCCAAAGATGGGTCCACCTTGGCCGAAGTCGAGCACCTCTCTGCCACTCCGCCAGGTGTCCACCCAGGAGGGGTCCACCACGGCCGAAGCTGGCGGCCCCTCGCTCCCTCACTAGGTGGCATCCCAAGATGGGTCCACCTCGACCAAGGTCGAGCTGGGCCCTTCTGCTCCTCCGCCAGGTGGCTTCCGAAGACGGGTCCACCTCGGCCGAAGTCGAGCCCCTCTCTGCTGCTCCACCAGGTGTCCACCCAGGAGGGGTCCACCTCGGCCGTAGCTGGCAGCCTCTCGCTCCCTCGCCAGGTGGCACCCCAAGACGGGTCCATCTCGGTCGAGGTCGAGCCGAGCCCTTCTGCTCCTCCACCAGGTGGCTTCCGTAGACGGGTCCACCTCGATCGAAGTTGAGCCCCTCTTTGCCGCTCCGCCAGGGGTCCACCCAAGAGGGGTCCACCTCGGTTAAAGCTGGCGGCCCCTCGCTTCCTCGCTAGGTGGCACCCCAAGATGGGTCCACCTCAGCCGAGGTCGAGCCGGGCCCTTCTGCTCCTCCGCCAGGTGGCTTTCGAAGACGGGTCCACCTCGGTCGAAGTTGAGCACCCTTCTGCTCCTCTGCTAGGTGGCTTCCGAAGACGGGTCCACCTCGGTCGAAGCTGGCGGCCCCTCGCTCCCTCGCCAGGAGGCACCCCAAGATGGGTCGACCTCGGTCGAGGTCAAGCCGGGCCCTTCTGCTCCTCTGCCATGTGGCTTTCGAATACGGGTCCACCTCGACCGAAGTCGAGCACCCTTCTGCTCCTCTGCCAGGTGGATTCCGAAGACGGGTTCACCTCGGCCGAAGTCTAGCCACTCTCTGCCGCTCCGCCAGGTGTCCACCCAGGAGGGGTCCACCTCGGCCGAAGCTGGCGGCCCCTCGCTCCCTCGCCAGGTGGCACCCCAAGACGGGTCCACCTCGTTCGAGGTCGAGTCGGGCCCTTCTGCTCCTCCGCCAGGTGGCTTCCGAATACGGGTCCACCTCGGTCGAAGTCGAGCACCCTTCTGCTCCTCCACCAGGTGGCTTCCAAAGACGAGTCCACCTCGATCGAAGTCGAGCCCCTCTCTGCCGCTCCGCCAGGTGTCCACCCAGGAGGGGTCCACCATGGCCGAAGCTGGCGGCCCCTCACTCCCTCACCAGGTGGCACCCCAAGATGGGTCCACCTCGGTCGAGGTTGAGCCAGGCCCTTCTGCTCCTCCGCCAGGTGGCTTCCAAAGACGGGTCCACCTCAATCGAAGTCGAGCACCTCTCTACCGCTCCGCTAGGTGTCCACCGAGGAGGGGTCCACCTCGATCGAAGCTATCGACCCCTCACTCCCTCGCCAAGTGGCACCCTAAGACGGGTCCACCTCGGCCGAGGTCGAGCCGAGCCCTGCTGCTCCTTCGCCAGGTGGCACCCGAGGACGGGTCCACCTCGGCCGAAGTCGAGCCTCTCTCCGCCACTCTGCCAGTTGGCGCCCCCTGACGGGTCCACCTCGGTTGAGGTCAGCCCTACTCTGCAAAGTCTCGGAGAGGCAGAGGCATGGGTTGCAAGGTTGCCACTAGAGCCGGCGCGCGCTGCACCCCGTAGGTGGTGCGGGCACCAGACTCAGAAGAAGACTTCAGAGCTCCATTTGGATCTCTGATTGACATTGCCCGAGAAATTAGGTTTGTAATAAAGGTTGACCTGGTCAACCAGTTTATTTATTTTATTTATTTCTTGAGTCACCATTTAAATTTTGTTGAGTCATGTTGACTCAGTGCAAGTCCCAATGTGGTTTCAATTTGGTCCAAAATGGTGCCACATTTGTCTTCCAATCAAACCAAGGTCCAAGCAAGTGGAGGCCACACTCCAAGCCACACGCCCAGCCACACTCCGAGCACACGCCAGGGTCCAGGTGGTGCCACAGAGGCATCCCAGTGTCATGGTCCCCACACCCAAAGAAGAAAAAATCAAATTGGAAGCTAATTTAAAGGAGGCGCCCATACCTGCCTATTTTACCTAAGCAAAGAAGGAAGAAAACTTCTCTTGGAGAAGAAATCAAAGAAGGACATCCAATTGAAGTTCAAATCAAAATCAAAGAGCTTAACTTGGAGTGGAAGAAAAGAAGAAATGCCATAAGAAGAGGAGGACTCCAAATCCAAATCCAACTCCAAAGGAGGCGCCATAAAAATTCCAAAAAAATTCCTTTATGGCCGTCCCAATTTTTTTTGAAGTCTTGGTCGACCAAGAGAGGGGGTTTTCTACCTAATCTAGAGGTTGGAAGAGTTTAGTCCCACATGGGAATTTGTACAAGCTAGGAGAAAATTTTAGGTCTATATAATAGACCTCTCTTTGTAACTTTGAAAATCAATGAAGAAAATTATTTTTTTGCTATTCTCTTGTGTTGAGTGACCTAGGTTTCTCTTCTTCCGCACTATTCTAAGTGTTGAGCTCCGTGAGGGGGTAATCCGGGTTCCATTGGAGCCTTGAGGAGGTGAGAGATCTCCATCTTTATCCAAAACCCTAGGTTAGCCACTTAAAAATCCAAAACCCTAGCCGCCCATCATTATTTTCAATCCATCAAACCCTAGCTCCTTCCATCTCCCACGGCCTCTCTCTCTCTACAAGTCCAGGCCGTCCACCTTCATCCAGATCCAGTCCGGCTACTTCAGATCCAGAGCAAGTTCTAAGGAAAATCACATCAGCTTCCAGGAGAATCCAGTTTTCAGCAATTTCAATCTTCAAGTTCATCAACCTGGTAAATTTTTCCCTTGACTCTCTGATTCCATCAATTGTTTTTCTTCTCTTCCAGATCTTGAGTTCAGGAGAAGCCAACCCGCCAAAGGACCAGTATTGGAGGATCCATTGCGAAGATATCTGAATCCGAGGATCCAACAATCTGCTCGGGAGAGTTCTTCCACCAAAATCTGTGAAGATCATTGTCTGGTTAGGTAAACCATCTCTTCTCTTTATTTCTGTTCTGCTGAAAGTTCGGAGCGAAACCCTAGGTCTGGGAGTTTCTCAACCCCCAGCGATCCGTTGCTTCTGAACTACTCTGATACTTTAGTTTCCTTAAAATTGTGCTTTCAATTATCATATTAGTCTCTTTCAATGTTAGGTTAACTTTTCTTTGATTTGAACCAACTTCTACAAACATATAAAAACAACAAAAAAAAAAAAGTTAATCTTAATCTACTTCCGCATCGCGTCCCTTTATTTGTTCTGCATCATTTTTGGTATCAGAGCCCAGTCTAGAGTTTCTGATTTGCTTGCTTGCTTTGATTGATCTCTTTTTATTTTGTCTGCTCGAAGTAGACTCCCCAGGACGTCCGGTCCTAGGAACTAAGCGAGGCGCAAGCCTCCTCCTCCTATTCCACGGGGTGTTCCTAGGGCGTGTAGGGGATCCATTGGGTTATAACTTCGTAGCAGGGATTATAAACGGGGAAGACAATCTAGTTGCAGCCCGTAATTGCCCTGTTATCTGAATTATTTCTCCTTGTATAAAACTCCTAATTGCATGTTTTTCGCTTCGTTGAAACCAATATAATTGAACCTATTTTCCATAATTTTTCTGTGATTTATTGGTTTCAGTAAAAGTTCTGAGCATTAAAATACAGCAACTCTGTTTTTTGTGTTCTGCAATTCAATTCTTTTTGGAGTGATCATCTCATAATTTACTTAAGGGCAATTGAGCATCTAAGATAAGGGGAGGAGTTGATTACCTCTCCTTAGCCCAAAACCACCATCCAATCATTCGAACCTAGACCTAATTTAAAATCAGTTAGACCTAATTTGCCCTAGTGGGCTAGGGACACCAATTGGTCGGGTTTAGGCTAGTGTTGAGTCAGTTTGCCGAGTTATTCTGTGTGTGCTTAGCACTCAGTGTCTAGAACGGTGGTTCAGGGATCCATTCCCGAAGGGCTTGTGTGCTGGTCCGCCTACCTGGCCAATCACTGATTGGTGCTAGGATTGGCAATCAGGGACCTAACACTCCCTTACACCTGCCTGGCTGAGTCCTGAGTTACTACAGGCTAGCTTGCCACTCTGATTGGGCATCTAGTTTGGACTCTAGGTCTAGTGATCCAGTAGTCGATTTAGTCTAGTCTCATTTTGTGTGCTTGCTTGAATCATCATGTCTACCAGAAACGGAGTGCCATATTAACCTGGTCAAACCCAACCTGATTTAGAGGCCATGATCAGAACTCTTACAGAAAGTATGGCTAAAATGAATCAGGATATGACAAACACTGTGGCCCAGTTTAGCGCACAAATTCATGAGGATCTTACCCAACTTAGGGACCGAGTCCAAGTACTTGAAGAACCTAGACATCGGAATTGGACTCCTGACCCCGATTTTAATGTGCCTCAACCTCACCCACATCAGGAGCCTAGAAGGCCTTTATATAGAGATCCTGAACCTAATCATAGGAGGCCTGACCCAGAGCCTGAAGATAGAGATGATAGGTTCATCAGGAACATCAAATTAGATGCACCCACTTTTGATGGTAGTCTGAACCCTAAGGTGTATTCTGATTGGGAGGGTGAGATGGATCAATACTTTGAGTGGTATGCTATGTCTGAGGAGAGGAAATACAAGTTTGCCAAGATGAAATTAGTGCGTCAAGCTAGGTTATACTGGGGGAACATTGAGCTAACCACTAGGAGACGGAATGTTGAGCCCATAACCACTTGGCAGGGTATGAAAGAAAAACTGAGAGATAAATACCTACCCATTTCATACCAGCAAAACCTGTTAGACCAATGGCAAAACCTGAAACAAGGAAACCGATCTGTCTCAGACTATATAGCTACTTTTGATGAATACCTAATGAGATGTGATGTGAGTGAAGCCCACGAAGTCACTTTGTCTAGATTTAGGGCTGGACTGAGGGAAGATATCAAGAGAGAACTATTTCTGAGAGAGGTTACTGATCTAGACCAAGCCTACCAGATTGCACTGAACACTGAGAAATTTCAGAGAGGACCTATACCTTCTAGGGTTAGTGCCCCAATCCCAAGGAATGGACCTAGCCAAGTTATCCCTAGTAAACCTTTTCAGGGTACTTCTACCCCTAGACCCATGGACAAAGGTAAGGCACCTGACACCCAGAGAACCCCTAGTTCAAATATCACCTGTTTTAAGTGTCAGAAACCAGGTCACATTTCCAGTCAGTGTACTGCCATAGCCTGTTTCAAGTGTCATAAGGTAGGTCATGTTGCTAGCCAGTGCCCACGAAGATCCCTTTACATAGAAGAGGGAGTGAATGATAATTCCGAGCCCAGTGAGGAATTTGAAGAAGAAGTTTATGAGGCCGGAATGAATTTGGTTGAGGAGTATGAAGGAGAGGAGGAACCCAATGAATCTGACCAATTAGGAGTTGTAAGATGCATCCTATCCCAGAATCTAGTTCAAGAGGATTGGCGTAGGACTAACATCCTACAGACTTTTCTTAAATTAGGGGATAAGGTATGTAAGATCATCATAGATAGTGGGAGCTGTGTAAATGCCATCTCTACTAGCACTGTCAAGATGTTAGGCTTAATCCCAGTTCCCCATCCCAACCCTTATAAGGTTTCTTGGGTAGATTCTACCTCCATACCCATCCAGTCTAGATGTCAAGTCCAAATCCAAATGCAATCTTATCACGAAAAGATTTGGTGCGATGTCTTACCCATGGGGGTGAGCAGTATAATTCTCGGAAGACCTTGGTTGTATGATCATGATGCCACCCTCTTAGGAAAATCCAATACCTGTGTCTTTAGTTTCAATGGGAAGAAGATTACGATCCATTCAGTTCCCCCTAAGGACAAGGTAACTAAAGGAGCCGGTAAGGTTAAGGAGATGAAAACTGGAGTGAACCTAATCAGTGCTAAGGATCTAGAACAAGAAATTCATAGTGGTTCACCCATCTGGATGTTGACTGCTAAGGAACTTAGAACTTCGGAACCCTCAGAGCCTCCTCAAGAAGTTAAACCTGTGTTAAAAGAATTTGAGGATGTCTTTCCCGAGGATTTGCCAGACCACCTTCCACCTCTTAGGGATATCCAGCATGCCATAGATCTAATCCCAGGAGCGACTTTGCCCAACTTGCCCCATTACAGGATGAATCCATCTGAGCATGAAGAACTGCAAAAGCAGGTTGGAGAATTATTAAGGAAGGGGTTTATTAGAGAAAGTCTTAGCCTTGTGCAGTCCAGCCTTACTGACCCCAAAGAAAGATGGCACGTGGAGGATGTGTGTTGACAGTCGTGCCATCAATAAAATTACAATCAAATATAGGTTTCCCATCCCTAGACTAGATGACATGCTTGATATGATGGCTGGTGCCATGGTTTTTTCTAAGATTGATCTCAAGAGCGGCTATCATCAGGTTAGGATTAGACCCGGGGATGAATGGAAAACTGCTTTCAAAACTAAGGATGGTCTTTATGAATGGGTTGTTATGCCTTTTGGGTTGTCCAATGCCCCTAGTACCTTCATGAGAATTATGACCCAGGTACTTAGAGCTTTCATAGGAAAATTTGTGGTGGTCTATTTTGATGACATCCTGATCTATAGTAAGACCCCAGCAGATCACCTAGGCCACCTTAGAGCAGTCTGCCAAGTTTTGAGGAATGAGAGACTCTACGGTAATCTTAAGAAGTGTGAATTCATGACTAGTAGAGTTATCTTTCTTGGTTTTGTAGTAACCCCTGACGGCATGGCGGCCGATCCTGAGAAAATTAGGTCCATAGTAGACTGGCCAGAGCCAACCAATGTGCATGAAGTTAGAAGTTTCCACGGCTTGGCTACCTTCTATAGGCGATTCATCAAGGGGTTTAGCACTTTAGCTGCTCCTATCACTGATTGTATTAGGAAGGGAGAATTTCATTGGACTAAATCAGCCCATAAAGCCTTCCTAGATCTTAAGGATAAAATGACCCAGGCACCCATTCTGAGATTACCCGATTTTTCTAAAGTATTTGAGGTTGCCTGTGATGCTTCAGGTGTAGGAATAGGTGGATTCCTAAGCCAAGAGAATCATCCCATAGCATTCTTTAGTGAAAAACTTAATGATGCTAAGCTTAGGTATTCTACCTATGATAAGGAATTTTATGCGGTGGTGCAAGCTTTGCGTTACAGGAGACATTATTTACTACCGCAGGAATTTGTACTATTTTCGGACCATGAGGCTCTTAGATTTCTGAACTCCCAAAAGAAGCTTAACCCTAGGCATGCTAAGTGGGTAGAATATATCCAGTCCTATACTTTTGTCCTGAAACATAAGGCTGGAGTTGAGAATAAGGTAGCTGATGCCCTTAGTCGCCGATCTCTATTATTAACTTCTGTTAGGACTGAGGTCATAGGGTTTGAGCAAATCAAAGAGGAATATGAGTCTTGTCCGGATTTCACAACTGTGTATCAGGATCTAGTTCAAGGACCATCTAGTAATCACCCGGATTATATCCTTGTAGATGGTTTTTTGTTCTTCAAAAATAGGCTTTGCATCCCTAGAACTTCTCTTAGGGAATTTTTGATTTGGGAAATCCATGCTGGAGGTTTAGCCGGCCATTTTGGAAAAGACAAGACCATTCTAGCTATTGAAGACCACTTTTTCTGGCCTAGCTTGAAAAGGGATGTAGCTAATATTGTAGCTAGATGTCGAACCTGCGCTGTTGCCAAACAGCGAAAACAAAACACTGGCCTTTATACCCCACTCCCTGTCCCAGATCGTCCTTGGCAAGATGTGAGTATGGATTTTGTGTTAGGTTTACCTAAGACCCAGAGGAGACATGATTCTATCTGTGTCGTAGTCGACCGATTCTCTAAAATGGCCCACTTCTTGCCTTGTTCCCAAACCTTTGATGCGTCTAAGGTAGCCACACTTTTCTTCAATGAGATAGTTAGACTCCATGGCCTACCTAAGACAATCGTTTCAGATAGGGATGTCCGGTTCACCAGTTACTTTTGGAAGACCCTTTGGCATAAGTTAGGGACAAAACTTAAGTTTTCAACTGCCTATCATCCCCAAACTGATGGCCAAACTGAAGTAGTGAACCGTAGCCTAGGAAATCTGCTGAGATGTCTTGTTGGTGAAAACACCAGAAATTGGGATTTATACCTACCAAGGGCAGAATTTGCGTACAATGACTCGGTCAATAGGTCTACGGGTAAGAGTCCATTTGAAATTGTACATGGGTACAAACCTCACACACCTCTTGACCTAGTCCCTTTACCTGTCCACACTCGAGTCTCCGAGTCTGCTGAGAATTTTGCACAGCATGTAAAAGACTTGCATAAAGAAATTCATGCCAAAATAAATTTAAGTAATGAAACTTATAAGAAGTTGGCTGATACTCAAAGGCGAATCAAATCTTTTGTTGAGGGAGACTATGTGATGATTAGGTTAAGGCCTGAACGGTTTCCTCCTGGAACCGTTAGAAAGTTACATGCTAGGGGAGCTGGACCATTTAGAGTGGTAAAGAGAGTAGGATCCAATGCCTATGTGCTCGAGTTGCCTCCAGAACTAGGCATTAGCTCTACTTTCAACATTACAGACTTAGTAGAGTACAGGGAGCCAGCTGTGATTCCTAGTGAGCCTTTTGAACCTAATCCTATCATTGAGAGTGATCCCGACCCTGTGTGTCCACCAACAAACTGGCCTGTGAGGAAAGAGCATATTGAAAAGATCCTGGATGATCAGGTTATCTCTACTCGTAATCGAGGATACCAAAGGTACCTGGTCCGCTGGCAAGGAAGGCCAGATTCTGATGACTCTTGGATCTCCCGAGAAGAATTACAAGAATTGGACCCAGACCTCTTGGAGAGATACCAGAGCCAACTTGAGCCTTACTCGACAGGGTCGAGTTCCTCCCACCCTGGGAGAATTGGTGCGGGCACCAGACTCAGAAGAAGACTTCAGAGCTCCATTTGGATCTCTGATTGACATTGCCCGAGAAATTAGGGTTTGTAATAAAGGTTGACCTGGTCAACCAGTTTATTTATTTTATTTATTTTATTTATTTCTTGAGTCACCATTTAAATTTTGTTGAGTCATGTTGACTCAGTGCAAGTCCCAATGTGGTTTCAATTTGGTCCAAAATGGTGCCACATTTGTCTTCCAATCAAACCAAGGTCCAAGCAAGTGGAGGCCACACTCCAAGCCACACGCCCAGCCACACTCCGAGCACATGCCAGGGTCCAGGTGGCGCCACAGAGGCATCCCAGTGTCATGGTCCCCACACCCAAAGAAGAAAAAATCAAATTGGAAGCTAATTTAAAGGAGGCGTGGTGTGGACACCAGAAGCCAAAAGAAACTTCACTCCAACAAGGTTAGCCTTATCCCAATTTGGATCGAAGATAATTAGGTTACCTTGTATCCTTTAGTTCAAAAATATTTTATTTTCAAGAGTCATTTCCTTTTCAAGAGTCCTGTAATTAATTTTGAGTTTCAAATCAAGAGTGTTTATTGAGTCCTGTAATTACTTTTAAAATTTCATTTCCTGTAAGTCCATTTCAAGTTTTAAAGTCTAGGTCAGTCAAGTCAGTTCAGTTGAGTTAAGTCTAATTCAGTTGAGTTAAGTCTAATCAAGTCTTAAAGCCATGAAAGCCAGCAACAAGACTCAAATTCTAGACCCCAGAATTTGACCACATGAAGAAGAGAAGACACATCAACCAAGCAAGAGAAAAGGACCATCAACTAGGACCACTGGGCGCCACATGTCATTCTTATCCAAAGTAGAAGACCACCTCACCATGCCACGTCATCAGGTGCCACTTCACCAGCCACCTCATCACCCTTTGGGCGCCAACAAGGAAGATTCAAATTCAAGGAGGTTGGCCACATCCCTCCAAGTCCTCCACCAAATCCTCCAACCCCCCCCACATCCCTCCAGACTCTCCACCAAATCCTCCAACCCCCCCTTGTAATCCTCCTTGATTTGGGGAGTTTTTAAATTTCAAAAGCTAGCTTTGTGAGGCTATTAAAAGCCTTGGACACCCATTGTAAAAGGGATTGATTTTGATGAGATGAATGAAAAATGAAGTTGAAGTTGAAGTTGTAGTCTTATATTATTTCTTTGAGTGATTGTTCCTAAGCCCCCTTTCCCCCCACTTGAATCTACTTTCTTCTCCAAGCCATCCAACGCCAAGTTCAAGAAGGATACATTGGAGCCGGCCAAACCATCTCAGACTTCCTTCCTTGCTCATAAATTATTCCATCCCTTCCCTATGCCTGCTTTCTTCTTCCTTAACTTTTGATCTTCATTGCAGGGTCCTTCGAAGTCTTTGAGTTGTGAACAAGGTTCCCCTTGACAATGAACCAACAAGCTGAAGCCCAAGCCCAGCGTTCTGATCTCTGTTATCCGAGTTCTCCAGTCCAGAGCATCGGTAGTTTCAAGGTTTGAAATCATTAGAAGGTTGGAAAGCTCAACAAGGCAAGTCCTCAATCATTAGCCCCTATTGTCTATATCTTTTTCCTTCTTAGTTTTAGAGTTATGTCTAATCATGTAATAGTCCCTTTTCATATAATCCTTAAATCTTATTAAGATGAGTACAATGCTAAGTATAATTAGGTTTCATTGCTCTACAAACCATATTCAAAACATTAATCATATGCTTGCCGCATCAAGGCGCCCATACCTGCCTATTTTACCTAAGCAAAGAAGGAAGAAAACTTCTCTTGGAGAAGAAATCAAAGAAGGACATCCAATTGAAGTTCAAATCAAAATCAAAGAGCTTAACTTGGAGTGGAAGAAAAGAAGAAATGCCATAAGAAGAGGAGGACTCCAAATCCAAATCCAACTCCAAAGGAGGCGCCATAAAAATTCCAAAAAAAATTCCTTTATGGCCGTCCCAATTTTTTTTGAAGTCTTGGTCGACCAAGAGAGGGGGTTTTCTACCTAATCTAGAGGTTGGAAGAGTTTAGTCCCACATGAGAATTTGTACAAGCTAGGAGAAAATTTTAGGTCTATATAATAGACCTCTCTTTGTAACTTTGAAAATCAATGAAGAAAATTATTTTTTTGCTATTCTCTTGTGTTGAGTGACCTAGGTTTCTCTTCTTCCGCACTATTCTAAGTGTTGATCTCCGTGAGGGGGTAATCCGGGTTCCATTGGAGCCTTGAGGAGGTGAGAGATCTCCATCTTTATCCAAAACCCTAGGTTAGCCACTTAAAAATCCAAAACCCTAGCCGCCCATCATTATTTTCAATCCATCAAACCCTAGCTCCTTCCATCTCCCACGGCCTCTCTCTCTCTACAAGTCCAGGCCATCCACCTTCATCCAGATCCAGTCCGGCTACTTCAGATCCAGAGCAAGTTCTAAGGAAAATCACATCAGCTTCCAAGAGAATCCAGTTTTCAGCAATTTCAATCTTCAAGTTCATCAACCTGGTAAATTTTTCCCTTGACTCTCTGATTCCATCAATTGTTTTTCTTCTCTTCCAGATCTTGAGTTCAGGAGAAGCCAACCCGCCAAAGGACCAGTATTGGAGGATCCATTGCGAAGATATCTGAATCCGAGGATCCAACAATCTGCTCGGGAGAGTTCTTCCACCAAAATCTGTGAAGATCATTGTCTGGTTAGGTAAACCATCTCTTCTCTTTATTTCTGTTCTGCTGAAAGTTCGGAGCGAAACCCTAGGTCTGGGAGTTTCTCAACCCCCAGCGATCCGTTGCTTCTGAACTACTCTGATACTTTAGTTTCCTTAAAATTGTGCTTTCAATTATCATATTAGTCTCTTTCAATGTTAGGTTAACTTTTCTTTGATTTGAAGCCAACTTCTACAAACATATAAAAACAACAAAAAAAAAAATAGTTAATCTTAATCTACTTCCGCATCGCGTCCCTTTATTTGTTCTGCATCAGTAGGGGGTGCCAGTACGGCCTGCAATGACACACGAAACCTCGTTTACACTAGTCAGATAGGGCCCCGCGATCGAGGAATGGTGATTTGGAGTAGGGCTCGGATACCACTAATGAAGAAGGGGAATAGGGCTAGAGATGCTAGTATGGATGCTTATGATGCAAAGGAATTTTATAGTTGATGAGTTTTAGATGTTTTTCTTAGGATTTTGATTCCCGATCACAAGCAAAGACTAGAAATAAGAGAAGTTGAATAATAGAAGCTTATACTAGCAGTTCAAGCCCCTAAAAAGTGAAAATGAGAACAGGATCCCGGGATTAAGAAAACCTGGTAGGACTAAGCTCGAAACACAATACCTACTTAGGAGTTAGTGGCAAACCTCACATGTCTGAAGCGCCCGATGCAGAGATCACTCAACTCGGTGGATGCGGCCTGGATGCCCGAGCAGTCGAACCTACGGATGCGTTAGCTTTCAGTCGAATGGTCACGATGGCAAAGTAGACTGTCTCCGGTGCCCGAGATACCAGGGAGGACCTGT
Source organism: Areca catechu (assembly GCA_021397845.1). Classification (NCBI taxonomy): domain Eukaryota; kingdom Viridiplantae; phylum Streptophyta; class Magnoliopsida; order Arecales; family Arecaceae; genus Areca; species Areca catechu. The sequence goes on from CM038052.1 coordinate 154,212,321, forward strand.
AGACAATCAAAGTAGGGATTAGCGAAATGGAGAGACATATTGAAATGGACTAAGATAGGGTTGAGAATGGGCTTCGAGCCCGATGTCCGGATGGATTCTGAAGTTGAAGAAGGAGATAACTTGGGGCCTCGCACCCCGCGACGTCCTGGAGGATGAAGGATTGTGGCCTCACACCACTCGACGTCCAGGAGGACGAAGGACTTGCGATGCCCTGGGGCAACAGAAAGGTGGCCTCACACCACTCGACGTCCCTGGGGACGAAGGAAACTTCACTAAAACCTAGTTTAGGAGACAATGGTTGGAGGATAAACAAAACTCAAGCTCTCTTTTCATTTAATCATTAAATACCCTTACAATGGAGGGATTGGATCCTTTAAATAGGCACCCAAGGCCCATTCAAATTTTAAATGAAATAAAAATTACAAATTTTCTTGGGTGGGCGCCAAAAGCATTGTCTTTCTCCTCTCTTTGGCCGACCAAAGGTAGTTTGGATTGGGCGTGGCATGATGCATGGCTTGGAGTGAGGTTCTTGGCACCTTGAACTTGGTAAGAATCTTCTTGGTTTTGGAAGAAGGCATGAAGAGGGGCTTGGAGCAAGGCATGTGTTCTTCCTCCTTCCTTTGTTGGTGTTCTTTCTTTGTTACAAGGCTTGACAAGGGGAGTGTTAGGTGGAGGCATCCAAGGCTCTTGTCTTTCCCTACCAAAGAGGTTGAAGCAAATTGGGAAGAAGGCTTGATTAGAGAGCTTGAAGCAAGGGATTTGAATTCCCTCCATTATATTCCATTGAATTCTTCTTTGGCCGACCACCCATACATGGAAATAAGCTTGATGGGGGAAAGGGACAAAGGCTTGAACCAAGAGAAGTGGTCCTCCCCATTGGGCATCCTTGCATGCCAAGTGTGATGCTCACATGGTGAGATGTTATGGCGCCATGTAGGATGCAAAGTGGGCCCTGAGTTGACTTGGCTTCTTTCCTTACTTGCTTCCAAGGAGACTAAATTTTAAGACTCACACTTGCAATGGACCCATACTTCTAAGAGACTCAAACTGGACTTGATTTGCGACTCGACTTAGTACAGGACTCAATTTGACCTAATTGGTCAAGGTACAGACTCAATTCAAAGCAAAAGATAAGTACAATTTTGAGGCTTGGAGCCTTATTACAAGACACAAAGAAGTGGAACCCTAGTCTGAGACCCACAGAGGGTTGAGGAGCCTCTGTCGGATCCTGGTGCCCACACCAGTTTTTTCGGGGTGGGAGGAACTCGACCCTGTCGAGTAAGGGTTAGTTTGGCTTTGGTACCTCTCCAGGATATCGGGGTCGATGCACTGCAAGTCCTCCCGTGTGATCCATGAGTCATCGGATTCGGGCCGGCCTTGCCATCGGACCAAGTAACGTTGATAGCCTTTGTCCTGGGTAGTGATAGCTTGGTCATCTAGGACATGCTCGATCCGCTCTCCTCGGTCAGGTATATTTGGATGTGGACACTCAGGTTTAGGTTCACTCTCAAAAGGGAGGTCAGGCCCAAACATTTCGCTGGGTATGTTTGCGGGTTCCCTATACTCGACTAAGTCAGAGATATTGAATGTCGAGCTAATTCCATAATCCGGAGGTAATTCTAGCACATAGGCATTAGGGCCCATTCTCCTAATCACTTTAAAGGGACCCGCCCCACGAGCATGAAGCTTCTTAACGGTTCCCGATGGAAACCGTTCAGGCCGGAGCCTAATCATTACAAGATCCCCTATTTCAAACTCTTTTGCTCGCTTTCGGGAATCAGCCAGCCTTTTATATGTGTTATTACTTATATTAATTTTCTAGCTAATTTCTTTATGCATGTCCTTAATATGCTGTGCAAGTGAATCAGCGGACTCGGAGACACGTGCATGGATGGATAGGGGAATCAGGTCAAGAAGTCGGTTAGGCTTGTATCCACAAACAACTTCAAAAGGACTCTTCCTGGTGGTCCTATTCATAGAACTGTTGTAGGCAAACTTGGCTCGAGGTAAAAGAAGATCCCAATTTCCTGTATGTTCACCTATCAAGCATCTAAGAAGGTTTTCTAGGCTGCGGTTGACTACCTCAGTTTGTCCATCGATTTGCGGGTGGTAGGCAGTGGAGAACTGGAGCTTGGTGCCTAGGAGGTGCCAAAGGGTTTTCCAGAAATAGCTAGTGAAGCGGACATCCCTATCGGACACTATGGTCTTGGGTAGGCCATGTAACTTAACCACATGTTCCAGAAAAAGCTTGGCAACCTTGGAAGCATCTAGGGTCTGGGAGCAGGGTATAAAATGAGCCATTTTGGAGAACCTATCCACTACTACAAAGATAGAGTCGTGCTTCCTTACGGTCTTGGATAATCCTACCACAAAATCCATACCGAGGTCTTGCCAAGGGTGACTAGGTACGGGTAGGGGTGTGTAAAGGCCAGTATTCTATTTCTACTGCTTGGCCATAGCACAGGTCCAGCACCTAGAGACAATGTTGGTGACATCTTTCTTAAGGCCAGGCCAAAAGAACTGGTCTTCAACCGCTAAAGTGGTCTTCTCCCTACCAAAGTGACTAGCTAGGCCTCCCGCATGGGTTTCCCACACTAAAAAATCTCGGAGTGAAGTCTTGGGAATGCACAACTTATTACCCTTGAAAAGATAACCATCCTGTAAGGTATAGTCACTATGGGCACTAGATGGTTCTTAAAGCTTAGACTGGAAGATCTCACTAAAGTCAGGACAAAATTCATATTGCTCCTTAAGTCGGTCAAATCCTACAACCTCAGTCCTAACTGTGTTTAACAATAGGGCACGATGGCTAAGGGCATCAGCTACCTTATTCTCAGTACCAGCGTGATGTTTAAGCACAAAGGTATAGGCTGGATATACTCGACCCACTTAGCATGCCTAGGGTTCAATCTTTTCTGGGAGTTCAGGTACCGAAGGGCTTCATGGTTTGAAAACAGAACAAACTCATGGGATAACAGGTAGTGCCTCCAGTACCTAAGGGCTTGGACGACTGCATAAAACTCTTTATCGTAAGTCGAGTACTTAATTTTGGCCAAATTAAGTTTTTCGCTAAAGAAGGCTACGAGGTGATTTTCCTGACTAAGTACCCCACCAATCCCAACTCTCGAAGCATCACAAGCAACCTCGAAAACCTTAGAAAAATCTGGCAATCTTAGAACGGGTGCTTGTATCATTCTATCCTTAATTTCAAGGAAGGCTTTGTCTGCAGCTTTAGTCCATTGAAAACCTCCCTTCCTGATGCAGTCAGTTATAGGTGCTACAATTGAACTAAATCTCCGAATGAAACGTCTATAAAATGTGGCTAGGCCATGGAAACTACGTACATCATGGATACTAGCAGGGACAGGCCACTCAACTATTGCTCTAACTTTTTCGGGATCGGCAGAAACTCCTTTAGGGGTAACTACAAAGCCTAAGAAGATAACCCTAGTTGTCATAAATTCACACTTCTTAGGGTTGTCGTAAAGGCTATTCTCCCTAAAGGTTTGGTAGACTAACCTTAAGTGGTTAAGATGGTCCTCTTTGGTCTTGCTATATATCAAGATGTCATCAAAATATACTACTAAGAATTTTTCAGTGAACTCGCGCAAGACTTGGGTCATGACTCTCATAAAGGTACTGGGTGCATTAGACAACCCGAAAGGCATCACTACCCACTCAAACAGGCAATCCTTAGTCTTAAACGCCATCTTCCATTCATCCCCCGATCGAATCCTAATTTGGTGGTAACCACACTTGAGGTCTATCTTGGAAAAGATAGTGGCACCGGCTATCATATCGAGCATATCATCCAGGCGGGGAATAGGAAACCTATATTTGATTGTAATTTTGTTGATAGCCCTGCTATCAACACACATTCTCCAGGTCCCATCTTTCTTAGGGGTAAGTAGGGCAGGGATGGCACAGGGACTTAAACTCTCCCTAAGAAAACCCTTCCTAAGCACCTCTCCCACTTGTTTCTGAAGTTCTTGGTGTTCAGTGGGGTTCATCCTATAGTGGGGAAGGTTGGGCAAAGTGGATCCTGGGACCAAATCTATAGCGTGTTGGATGTCCCTAAGGGGTGGCAATTGATCAGGTAATTCTTCCGGGAAAACATCCTCAAATTCTTTTAGAGTCTTCACTTCCTCTTGGGGGTGTTCTACGTTGGTTGGTTCATGACTCTCCTTGGTGGCTAGAATCCAAACAGGGGCTCCCTCTAAAATCTCTTTTTCTAGCTCCTTAGGTGTGATCAGGTTGACTCCTGTTTTCTTCTCTTTAAGGCTACTAGATCCTTTCTTGACGGGGTCCTTAGGTTGGATTGGGTTGATTGTGATCTTCTTCGCCTGGTGGAAAAAGACACAGGTATTGGATCGACCATAAAGGGTGGCATCATGGTCGAAAAGCCAGGGTCATCCTAGGATGATGCTACCAACACCCATGGGTAAGACGTCACACCAAATCGATTTAACTCATTTTTATCTTGATTTGGCACCTAGATTTTATTGGGATTGAAGTTGAATCCTATGCCAATCTTCCTGCACTACGTTTTGGGCTAAGATGCATCGGACTACTCCTACAAGGTCTTCAGATTCATACACTTCTTTCTCTCCCTCGAACTCTTCCAACAACTGATTTTCAGAATCATAGACTTCCTCCTCAGGTTTAACAATTGGTTCGGGTTCAGTCTCAGTTGGTTCATCTATAAGTAGGGCAAGGGCGGTGCACTGACTAGCAAAATGACCAGGTTTATGACACCTATAGCATTTACCTTGGGGATCAGGTCTCCTCTGGACTTCAATAGCCTTACCCTTTTCCTCTCGACTGTATTGGGGTCAGTTCAAGTTGGGATGACTAGGACTGGGTCGGGCTAGGTTTGGTCATCTTGGATCAGTTCGGTTTGGGCTTGGTCGACTTGGGTAAGCCTGGCTATAACTTTGGGTGGATCCAGGGATACGGCTTTGGTTCCTAAAGGGCTCAGGTCTTCTATAGGTGGGAGCTCTCTGGAAACGCTCACAGAGCCTAGCAACTTGGTAAGATTCTTCCAAGGTTCTAGTTGCTCTAAAGTACAGCTCTTGCGAATGTCTGGGTGTAGGCCAGCCCTAAACCTAGACAGGGTTACCTCAGGCGACTCTACAACCTTACATCGCATAACATATTCATCAAACTTGGTGATGTAGTCGGCCACACTCTTACTCCCTTGACTTAGGGTTTGCCATTGGTCCAACAGTTTCTGGGTGTAGGATGCAGGTAGGTATTTCCTTCTAAGCTTATCTCTCATTTCCCCCCAAGCGGTATGGGTAATTGTCCTTTCTGCTCTATGTAATTTTTGACACTATTCCAAAACAACCTAGCTTGGTGAACCAACCTAAGCTTGGCAAACTTAAACTTAGTTCTTTCCGAAATTGAGTACTAATCAAAATACTGTTCCATAGCAGACTCCCAATCTTCATACACCCTGGGATCTAAACTTCCATCGAAAGTGGGTGTCTCAAGCTTGATGCTCCTAATGGCTCTTTCTTCACGGTCCTCCAAATTGGGTCTTCTAGGACGAGTATCAACGAAGGGATCAGGGTCTCTCCAAAATTCATCCTCAAAGTAAGGGTCCTGTTGCAGGTTTCTCCTGGGATGAGGGGACTCAGGACCGGATTTAGGTTGGGGCCTAGCAGCTTCCTCTAGGGGTCTTAGTCTGGCCTCTATTTGATCCAGTCTATTGGTCAACCGGTTGCCTAATTGGGTCATGGATTGAGTTAGGGCTTGATGCAGAACGAAAGAGAAGAGATGATGCGATGCGAAAAGAAATTAAAATTAATTCTTTTCTTTTTTTTTCTTTTTTTTTTATATTTCAGAAATTGGCTTCGACTCAAAGTAAAGCTAAACTAAGTTGAAGGAAACTAGGTAATGATTGAAAGCATAATTTAGAAGAACTAGGTTATCAGAGTAGTTCAGAAGTAACGGATCGCTGGGGATTGAGAAACTCCCAGACCTAGGGTTTCGCTCTGAACTTTCAACAAGACAGAAATAAAGAGAAGAGATGGGTTACCAACCAGACAGTGATCTTCACAAAGTTTGGTGGAAGAACTCTCTCGAGCAGATTGTTGGATCCTCGGATTCGGATATCTTCGTAATGGATCCTCCAATACTGGTCCTGTGGCTGAGTCGGCTTCTCCTGGACTCAAGATCTGGGAAAGAAGAGGAACAAGTGATGGAATCAGAGACTCAAGGAAGGATTTACCAGATTGAAGAACTTGAAGGCTGAAGTTGCTGAAATCCGGATCCTCCTGGAGGCTGATCTGACTTCCTCTGGGAATTGCTCTGGATCTGAAGTATCTGGACTGGATCTAGATGCTGGTGATCAGCCTGGACTTGGAGAGGGAGGCCGTGGGAGGTGGGATAGGCTAGGGTTTGGTGGATTGAAGTGGATGGTGGGCGGCTAGGGTTTAGTAGTTGGAGTGGCTAACCTAGGGTTTAGGGGTTTGGAGATCTCACACCTCCTCAAGGTTCCTGGGGAACCCGGATTTACTCCCTCACGGAGCTCAACACCTGGATGCAAGTGCGGAAGAGAGAAAACACAGAGTTTGCTCACAAAAAAAAAGTTGGTTTCATTCATCAGATTGATTAAAATTTACAAGAGGGTTTTAATTTTTAGGACTTTACAAGAGAGTAGGGTTTTACATCTTCCCATGTGGGACTAAAAGAGGGGATCTACAAATTAGGATAATCCATACACATATGGCCGGCCAAAGGTTCCAAAAAAAATTGATTTGGGTTTTAAAAGGAAGGTAGATGGCGCCTCCAAGCTTTGTTCTTCAAGAGATGATTTCTTTCCTTCCATGGATCAACTCTTTTGGACTCCTCCTTTTCTTTCTCTTTAAGTCATGGTCCTTCCCATCTTTGTTTTGGGCATTTTTGGCATGGAATGGGCGCCTCCTTGAAGTTCTCTCCAAGAAGAATTTCTTCCCTTTCATAACTTGGCTCTTATGGAAGGTCTTGGGCCGCCCCCTTGATTTGTGGATCCCTAGTTGCTTTCTCTTCATATGGCGCATGAAAGAAGGGAGCTGCTATCTGTGGTGTGGGGACCAGAGTATACTGGATGGAGATGTGGCGCCCCCTGGACTCAGGCGTGTGGCTGGGAGTGTGGCGCCCACTTGCTTGGCCTTGGGAGAAAATGTAACACCCCAGGTTGAAGTCCTAGACCACTACTGAGTCAACATGACTCAACAAAAATAAATTGCAGGGAGTATAGACTCAAGCTAAAATTGAGTTGATCAAGTCAACCCTTATTACAAGACAGAAAACCCTAATTCTTCGGGCAAGGTCACTTAGAGATCCAGATGGAGCTCTGAAGTCTTCTTCTGAGTCTGGTGCCCGCACCAATTCTCCCGGGGTGGGAGGAACTCGACCTTGTCGAGTATGGATCAAGTTGGCTCTGGTATCTCTCCAAGAGGTATGGGTCCAATTCTTGTAATTCTTCTCGGGAGATCCAAGAGTCATCAGAATCTGGCCTTCCTTGCCAGCGGACCAGGTATCTTTGGTATCCTCGATTACGAGTAGAGATAACCTGATCATCCAGGATCTTTTCAATCTGCTCTTTCCTCACAGGCCAGTTTGTTGGTGGACACACAGGGTTGGGTTCACTCTTAAGAGCAGGATTAGGTTCAAAAGGCTCACTGGGAATCACAGCTGGCTCTCTATACTCTACTAGGTCTGTAATGTTGAAAGTGGAGCTAATGCCTAGTTCTGGAGGCAACTCGAGCACATAGGCATTGGATCCTACTCTCTTCACCACTCTAAATGGTCCAGCTCCTCTAGCATGTAACTTTCTAACAGTTCCAGGAGGAAACCGTTCAGGCCTTAACCTAATCATTACATAGTCTCCCTCATTAAAAGTTTTGACTCGTCTTTGAGAATCAGCCAACTTCTTATAAGTTTCATTACTTTAATTTATTTTGACATGAATTTCTTTATGCAAGTCTTTTATATGCTGTGCAAAAACTTCGGCAGACTCGGAGACTCGTGTGTGGACTGGTAAAGGAGCTAGGTCAAGAGGTGTGTGAGGTTTGTAACCATGCACAATTTCAAATGGACTCTTGCCTGTAGACCTATTGACTGAGTCATTGTATGCAAATTCAGCTCTAGGTAAGTACAAATCCCAGTTCCTAATGTTTTCACCAACAAGACACCTTAACATATTGCCTAAACTACGGTTCACTACTTCAGTTTGGCCATCAATCTGGGGATGATAGGCAGTTGAAAACTTAAGTTTTGTCCCTAACTTATGCCAAAGGGTTTTCCAGAAATAGCTGGTGAACCGGACATCCCTATCAGAAACAATTGTCTTAGGTAGGCCATGGAGTCGAACTATCTCATTAAAGAACAGGGTGGCTACCTTAGACGCATCAAATGTTTGGGAACAAGGCAAGAAATGGGCCATCTTGGAAAATCGGTCGACTACAACACAGATAGAGTCATGCCTCCTCTGGGTCTTAGGCAAACCTAACACAAAGTCCATGCTCACATCTTGCCAAGGACGATCTGGGACAGGGAGTGGGGTATAAAGGCCGGTGTTCTATTTTCGCTGTTTGGCAACAGCGCAGGTCCGACACCTAGCCACAATGTGTGCTACATCTCTTTTTAAGCTAGGCCAGAAAAAATGGTCTTCAATAGCCAGGGTGGTCTTATCTTTTCCGAAATGGCCAGCTAAACCTCCAGCATGAGTTTTCCAAATCAAAAATTCCCTAAGAAAGATTCTAGGGATGCAAAGCCTATTCTTAAAGAACAGAAAGCCATCTAAAAGGGAATAATCCTTATGATCACTAGATGGTCCTTGAGTTAGATCCTGGTACACAGTCTTAAAATCCGGACACGACTCATATTCCTCTTTGATTTGCTCAAACCCTATGACTTCAGCCCTAACAGAATTCAACAATAAAGATCGACGACTAAGGGCATCAGCTACCTTATTTTCAGACCCAGCCTTATGCTTTAAAACAAAAGTATAGGACTGGATATACTCTACCCACTTAGCATGCCTAGGGTTAAGCTTCTTCTGGGAACTCAAGAATCTAAGAGCCTCATGGTCCGAAAACAGCACAAATTCTTGCGGTAGCAAATAATGTCTCCAGTAACGCAAAGCTTGCACTACCGCATAAAATTCCTTATCATAGGTAGAATAGCTAAGCTTAGCATCATTAAGTTTTTCACTAAAGAATGCTACGGGATGGTTCTCTTGGCTTAGGACTCCACCTATACCTACTCCTGAAGCATCACAGGCAACCTCAAATACCTTTGAAAAGCCGGTAACCTCAAAATGGGTGCCTAGGTCATCCTATCCTTAAGATCTAGGAAGGCTTTATGGGCTGCTTTAGTCCACTGAAATTCTCCCTTCCTAATACAATCTGTGATAGGAGCAACTACAGTACTAAACCCCTTGATGAATCGCCTGTAGAAGGTAGCCAAGCCATGGAAACTTCTGACTTCATGCACACTGGTCGGCTCTGGCCATTCTACTATGGACCTAATCTTTTCTGGATCGGTAGCCACGCCGTCAGGGGTTACAACAAAACCAAGGAAGATAATTCTACTGGTCATAAATTCACACTTTTTAAGATTACCGTAGAGACTATCATTCCTCAAAACTTGGCAGACTTGTCTAAGGTGGCCTAGGTGATCTGCAGGGGTCTTACTATAGATCAGGATGTCATCAAAATAGACCACTACAAACTTCCCTATGAAAGCTCTAAGTACCTGGGTCATAATCCTCATGAAAGTACTAGGGGCATTGGACAACCCAAAAGGCATAACAATCCATTCATAGAGACCATCCTTAGTTTTGAAGGCGGTTTTCCACTCATCCCCTGGTCTAATCCTAACCTGATGATAGCCGCTCTTGAGATCAATTTTAGAAAAAACCATGGCACCGGCCATCATATCTAGCATGTCATCTAGTCTAGGGATGGGGAACCTATACTTGATTGTGATTTTATTGATGGCACGACTATCAACACACATCCTCCACGTGCTATCCTTCTTTGGGGTCAGAAGTGCAGGGACTGCACAAGGGCTAAGACTCTCTCTAATGAACCCCTTCCTCAATAATTCTCCAACCTGCTTTTGCAGTTCCTTATGCTCAGATGGATTCATCCTATAATGGGGCAAGTTGGGTAAAGTAGCTCCTGGGACTAAATCTATGGAATGCTGGATATCCCTAAGAGGTGGAAGGTGGTCTGGCAGATCCTCGGGAAAAACATCCTCAAATTCTTCTAACAAAGGCTTAACTTCCTGAGGAGGCTCTGAGGGTGTAGGAGTCCTAAGTTCCTTAGCAGTCAACATCCAAATAGGTGAACCACTATGAATTTCTTGTTCTAGATCCTTGGCACTAATTAGGTTCACTCCAGTCTTCATTTCTTTGACCTTATTGGTTCCTTTAGCTACCTTGTCCTTAGGAGGGACTGAATGGATTGTGATTTTCTTCCCATTGAAACTAAAGACACAGGTGTTGGATTTTCCTAAGAGGGTGGCATCATGATCATACAACCAAGGTCTTCCAAGAATTATACTGCTCACCCCCATGGGCAAGACGTCACACCAAATCTTCTCTTGATAGGATTGCATTTGGATTTGGACCTGACATCTAGACTGGATGGGTATAGAGGTAGAGTCTACCCAAGAAACCTTATAGGGGTTGGGGTGGGGGACTGGGGTTAAGCCTAACATTTTGACAGTGCTAGTAGAAATGGCATTCACACAGCTCCCACTATCTATGATGATTTTACATACCTTATCCCCTAGTTTAAGAAAAGTCTGTAGGATGTTAGTCCTATGCCAATCCTCCTGAACTCTATTCTGGGACAGGATGCATCTTACAACCCCTAATTGGTCAGACTCTGTGGATTCCTCCTCTCCTTTATACTCATCGACCAAATTCATTCCGGCCTCATAAACTTCTTCTTCAAACTCCTCATTGGGCCCGGAATTCTCTTCTTCTCCTTCTTCTATGTAGAGGGATCTGCGAGGGCACTGGCTAGAAACATGACCTACCTTATGGCACTTAAAACAAGCTATGGTCGTGCACTGGTTGGAGATATGACTGGGCTTCTGGCACTTAAAACAGATGATACTAGGGGCTCTCTGGGTGTTAGGTGCCTTACCTTTGTCCATGGGCCTAGGGGTGGGAATACCCTGATTAGGCTTGCTAGGGGTAACTTGGCTAGGTCCATTTCTTGGGATTGGGGCACTAACCCTAGAAGGCATGGGTCCTCTTTGAAACTTCTCAGTGTTCAGTGCAATCTGATAGGCTTGGTCTAGGTCAGTAACCTCTCTCAAAACAACTCCCTCTTTATGTCTTCCCTAAGTCCAGCCCTAAACCTAGACAAAGTGACCTCATGGGCTTCACTCACATCACATCTTATCAGGTATTCATCAAAGGTGGTTATGTAGTCTGATACAGATCGGTTCCCTTGTTTCAAAGTCTGCCATTGGTCCAACAGATTCTGCTGATATGAAATGGGTAGATATTTATCTCTAAGCTTCTCTTCATACCCTGCCAAGTGGTTATGGGCTCTACATTTCGTCTTCTAGTGGTCAGCTCAATGTTTCCCCAGTATAACCTAGCTTGACGTACTAACTTCATCTTGGCAAACTTGAACTTTCTTTCCTCAGACATGGCATACCACTCAAAGTAGTGGTCCATCTCACCCTCCCAATCAGAATACACCTTAGGGTTTAAGCTACCATCAAAAGTGGGTGCATCTAATTTGATGTTCCGAATGAACCTATCATCTCTATCTTCAGGTTCTGGGTCAGGCCTCCTATGATTAGGTTCAGGATCTCTGTATAAAGGCCTTCTAGGCTCTTGGTGTGGGTGAGGTTGAGGCACATTAAAATCTGGGTCAGGAGTCCAATTCCGATGCCTAGGTTCCTCAAGTACTTGGACTCGATCCCTAAGCTGGGCAAAATCCTCATGGACTTGTTCTTTAAACTGAGCAACAGTGGTAGTCACATCCTGACTCAATTTGTTCATACTCTTAGTAAGAGCTCTAACCATAGCCTCTAAATCAGGTTGGGTTTGACCAGGTTGGTAGGGCACTCCATTTCGGGTAGTCATGATGATGCAAGCAAACACACAAAATGAGACTCAACTGAAACGACTACGGGCTAACTAGACCTAGAGCCCAAACTAGATGCCCAATCAGAGTGGCAAGCTAGCCTGTAGTAACTCAGGACTCAGCCAGGCAGGTGTAAGGAGAGTGTTAGGTCCCTAGATGCCAATCCTAGACACCAATCAGAGATTGGCCAGGTAGGCGGACCAGCACACAAGCCCTTCGGGATGGAATCCCTGAACCACCGTTCTAGACACTGAGTACAAAGCACACACAGAGTAACTAGACAAACTGACTCAACACTAGCCTTGACCCGACTTGTTGATGTCCCTAGCCCACTAGGGCAAATTAGGTCTAATTAATTTTAAGATTAAAGGCTTAGGTTCGAATGAGTGGGTGGTGGTTTTGGGCTAAGGAGAGGTTATCAACTCCTTCCCTTATCTTAGATGCTCAAATGCCCTTAAGATGAATTAAGAGATGATCACTCAAAAATAATTGAATTGCAGAAATACAAAAATAGAGTTGCAGTAATTTAACTCTTAGAAATTTCATGGAAATCAATAAATCACAGGAAAATTATGTAAAATAGCTTCAATTATACTGGTTCCAGAAAAATAAAAATCACACAATTCAGAGTTACCTGCAATTAGAAACAATTCTTGCAACAAGGTAGTTATAGACTGAAAACAGAGTGCTTCCCCGTTTACAATTCCTGCTACGAAGTTGTAACCCAACGGATCCCCTACACGCCCTAGGAACACCCCGTGGAATATGAAGAGGAGGTTTGCACCTCACTTCGTTCCTAGGACCGGATGTCCTGGGGAGTCTACTTCGAGCAAACAAAGTAAAAAGAGAGACTCAAACAAGCAATCAAAACAGAAACCTTAGACAGGGCTCTGATACCAAAATTGATGCAGAACGAAAGAGAAGAGATGATGCGATGTGGAAGGAAATTAAAATTAATTCTTTTTTTTTTTTTATATTTCAGAAATTGGCTTTGACTCAAAGTAAAGCTAAACTAAGTTGAAGGAAACTAGGTAATGATTGAAAGCACAATTTAGAAGAACTAGGTTATCAGAGTAGTTCAGAAGTAACGGATCGCTGGGGATTGAGAAACTCCCAGACCTAGGGTTTCGCTCTGAACTTTCAACAGGACAGAAATAAAGAGAAGAGATGGGTTACCAACCAGACAGTGATCTTCACAAAGTTTGGTGGAAGAACTCTCTCGAACAGATTGTTGGATCCTCGGATTCGGATATCTTCGCAATGGATCCTCCAATACTGGTCCTGTGGCTGAGTCGGCTTCTCCTGGACTCAAGATCTGGGAAAGAAGAGGAACAAGTGATGGAATCAGAGACTCAAGGAAGGATTTACCAGATTAAAGAACTTGAAGGCTGAAGTTGCTGAAATCCGGATCCTCCTGGAGGCTGATCTGACTTCCTCTGGGAATTGCTCTGGATCTAAAGTATCTGGACTGGATCTGGATGCTGGTGATCGGCCTGGACTTGGAGAGGGAGGCCGTGGGAGGTGGGATAGGCTAGGGTTTGGTGGATTGAAGTGGATGGTGGGCGGCTAGGGTTTAGTAGTTGGAGTGGCTAACCTAGGGTTTAGGGGTTTGGAGATCTCACACCTCCTCAAGGTTCCTGGGGAACCTGGATTTACTCCCTCACGGAGCTCAACACCTGGATGCAAGTGCGGAAGAGAGAAAACACAGAGTTTGCTCACAAAAAAAAAGTTGGTTTCATTCATCAGATTGATTAAAATTTACAAGAGGGGTTTAATTTATAGGACTTTACAAGAGAGTAGGGTTTTACATCTTTCCATGTGGGACTAAAGGAGGGGATCTACAAATTAGGATAATCCATACACATATGGCCAGCCAAAGGTTCCAAAAAAAATTGATTTGGGTTTTAAAAGGAAGGTAGATGGCGCCTCCAAGCTTTGTTCTTCAAGAGAGGATTTCTTTCCTTCCATGGATCAACTCTTTTGGACTCCTCCTTTTCTTTCTCCCTAAGTCATGGTCCTTCCCATCTTTGTTTTGGGCATTTTTGGCATGGAATGGGCGCCTCCTTGAAGTTCTCTCCAAGAAGAATTTCTTCCCTTTCATAACTTGGCTCTTATGGAAGGTCTTGGGCCGCCCCCTTGATTTGTGGATCCCTGGTTGCTTTCTCCTCATATGGCGCATGAAAGAAGGGAGCTGCTATCTATGGTGTGGGGACCAGAGTATACTGGATGGAGATGTGGCGCCCCCTGGACTCAAGCGTGTGGCTGGGAGTGTGGCGCCCACTTGCTTGGCCTTGGGAGAAAATGTAACACCCCAGGTTGAAGTCCTAGACCACTACTGAGTCAACATGACTCAACAAAAATAAATTACAGGGAGTACAGACTCAAGCTAAAATTGAGTTGATCAAGTCAACCCTTATTACAAGACAGAAAACCCTAATTCTTCGGGCAAGGTCACTTAGAGATCCAGATGGAGCTCTGAAGTCTTCTTCTGAGTCTGGTGCCCGCACCAGGGCTCCAATGTCAGCTTGAAGTTGGTCCATGGTTTTGGTAGAGGGTGAGAAGGTGGGTGAAAAGAGGTTCCTGATCTAGTGCACATGTACCACACACACAGAACGGTGCTATGGTTTGCTAGACCTAGGAGATCTCACCAAATGTGAAGTCAAGAAGATGAACCTGGAAGTAGTAACTTGGCATCTGGCCAGGTTAAGTGTAAGGTGAGTGGAGGTTCCTCTTTGCTTTCCTAGACATCAATTTGGAATTGGCCAGGTAAGCGAACCAACCCACTTTCCTTCGAGATCTAGTCCCTGAACCACTTTCCTAGACACCAGCTACTCAAGCACACGCCAACAAGTGATCTAGCTTGGCTCGGCACTTGGGTCGACTCGACTTCGTGGGTGTCCCTAGCTCACTAGAGCAGATTAATCATCTAATCACTTTTAGTTAATGGCTAGGGTTCGATATGTCGGGTGGTGGTTTTTGGGCTAGGGACAGGTAATGAAATCCTGACCCTATGTTAATTTGACGCCCTTATGATGAGTTATGTAAAATGATGCACAAAAATGACTAATGAAATGACTTAAAATTTTCTTGTTTTTTTTTTTTTTTGTGTCTTTCAGATGTGTGAATTCTCAACAAAATTCAAGAAATAAAATATGCTCCTAAATGCAAGAAATAATCTAGATGGATGAATGAAGCAAGAAAATGAGATGCCTGCTGGAATTTCAGACCTGAGATTTTCTCAGGTGTATTTTGGCTTATAAAAACTCTATAAACTGAAATAAAATTTGAGAAAATTAACAAAAATTCTCTGAATTAAATTCAATCTAAAGAAATAGAAATCATAAAATTTGGAGGTGTGTACAAAGAGAAACAATTCAATGATTAGACCATATACGGGCTGACTAGAATGCAGAAAATGAAAGGAAAAGTTGCACTAGTCCTAGCCATGCTCTGATATCAATAATGATGTGGAGTAGGGCTTAGATACCACTAATGAAGCAGGGGAATAAAGCTAGAGATGCTAGTTTGGATGCTTATGATGCAAAGGAATTTTATAGTTGATGAGTTTTAGATGTTTTTCTTAGGGTTTTGATTCCCGATCACAAGCAAAGACTAGAAATAAGAGAAGTTGAATAATAGAAGCTTATACTAGTAGTTCAAGCCCCTAAAAAGTGAAAATGATAACAGGATCCCGGGATTAAGAAATCCCAGTAGGACCGAGCTTGAAACATAATACCTACTTAGGATTTAGGGGCAAACCTCACACGTCTGAAGCACCCGATGCAGAGATCGCTCAACTCGGTGGATGCGGCCTGGATGCCTAAGCAGTCGAACCCACGGATGTGCTAGCTTTCGATCGGATGGTCGCGATGGCAAAGTAGACTATCTCCGGTGCCCGAGATACCAGGGAGGACCTGTAGGCAATCAAAGTAGGGATTAGCGAAATGGAGAGACGTATTGAAATGGACTAAGATAGGGTTGAGAAGGGGCTTCGAGCCCAGTGTTCGACTGGATTCCAAAGTCGAAGAAGGAGATAACTTGGGGCCTCGCATCCCGCGACGTCCTGGAGGATGAAGGATTGTGGCCTCACACCACTCGACGTCTAGGAGGACGAAGGACTTGCGATGCCCTGGGGCGACGGAAAGGTGGCCTCACACCACTCGATGTCCCTGAGGATGAAGGAAACTTCACTCAAACCTAGTCTAGGAGACAATAGTTGGAGGATAAACAAAACTCAAGCTCTCTTTTCATTTAATCATTCAATACCCTTACAATGGAGGGATTGGGTCCTTTAAATAAGCACCCAAGGCCCATTCGAATTTCAAATGAAACAAAAATTACAAATTTTCTTGGGTGGGTGCCAAAAGCATTGTCTTTCTCCTCTCTTTGGCCGACCAAAGGTAGTTTGGATTGGGCGTGGCATGATGCATGGCTTGGAGTGAGGTTCTTGGTGCCTTGAACTTGGTAAGAATCTTCTTGGTTTTGGAAGAAGGCATGAAGAGGGGCTTGGAGCAAGGCATGTGTTCTTCCTCCTTCCTTTGTTGGTGTTCTTTCTTTGGTACAAGGCTTGACAAGGGGAGTGTTAGGTGGAGGCATCCAAGGCTCTTGTCTTTCCCTTCCAAAGAGGTTGAAGCAAATTTGGAAGAAGGCTTGATTGGAGAGCTTGAAGTTAGGGATTTGAATTCCCTCCATTATCTTCCATTGAATTCTTCTTTGGCCGACCACCCATACATGGAAATAAGCTTGATGGGGGGAAGGGACAAAGTCTTGAACCAAGAGAAGTGGTCCTCCCCATTGGGCATCCTTGCATGCCAAGTGTGATGCTCACATGGCGAGATGTTATGGCGCCATGTAGGATGCATAAGTGGGCCCTGAGTTGACTTGGCTTCTTTCCTTACTTGCTACCAAGGAGACTAAATTTTAAGACTCACTCTTGCAATGTACCCATACTTCTAAAAGACTCAAACTGGACTTGATTTGTGACTCGACTTAGTACAGGACTCAATTTGACCTAATTGGTCAAGGTACAGACTCAATTCAAAGCAAAAGATAAGTACAATTTTGAGGCTTGGAGCCTTATTACAAGACACAAAGAAGTGGAACCCTAGTCTGAGATCCACAGAGGGTTGAGGAGCCTCTGTCGGATCCTGGTTCCCACACCAGTTTTCCCGGGGTGGGAGGAACTCGACCCTGTCGAGTAAGGGTTAGTTTGGCTTTGGTACCTCTCCAGGATATCGGGGTCGATGCACTGCAAGTCCTCCCGTGTGATCCATGAGTCATCGGATTTGGGTTAGCCTTGCCATCGGACCAAGTAACATTGATAGCCTTTGCCCTGGGTAGTGATAGCTTGGTCATCTAGGACACGCTCGATCCGCTCTCCTCGCTCAGGTATATTTGGATGTGGACACTCAGGTTTAGGTTCACTCTCAAAAGGGAGGTCAGGCCCAAACGTTTCGTTGGGTATGTTTGTGGGTTCCCTATACTCGACTAAGTAAGAGATATTGAATGTCGAGCTAATTCCATAATCTGGAGGTAATTCTAGCACATAGGCATTATGGCCCATTCTCCTAATCACTTTAAAGGGACCTGCCCCACGAGCATGAAGCTTCTTAACGGTTCCCGATGGAAACCGTTCAGGCCGGAGCCTAATCATTACAAGATCCCCTATTTCAAACTCTTTTGCTCGCTTTCGGGAATCAGCCAGCCTTTTATATGTGTTATTACTTATATTAATTTTCTAGCTAATTTCTTTATGCATGTCCCTAATATGCTGTGCAAGTGAATCAGCGAACTCGGAGACACGTGCATGGAAGGGTAGGGGAATCAGGTCAAGAGGTCGGTTAGGCTTGTATCCACAAACAACTTCAAAAGGACTCTTCCCGGTGGTCCTATTCATAGAACTATTGTAGGCAAACTCGGCTCGAGGTAAAAGAAGATCCCAATTTCCTGTATGTTCACCTATCAAGCATCTAAGAAGGTTTTCTAGGCTGTGGTTGACTACCTCAGTTTGTCCATCGATTTGCGGGTGGTAGGCAGTGGAGAACTGGAGCTTGGTGCCTAGGAGGTGCCAAAGGGTTTTCCAGAAATAGCTAGTGAAGCGGACATCCCTATCGGACACTATGGTCTTGGGTAGGCCATGTAACTTAACCACATGTTCCAGAAAAAGCTTGGCAACCTTGGAAGCATCTAGGATCTGGGAGCAGGGTATAAAATGAGCCATTTTGGAGAACCTATCCACCACTACAAAGATAGAGTCGTGCTTCCTTGTGGTCTTGGGTAATCCTACCACAAAATCCATACCGAGGTCTTGCCAAGGGTGACTAGGTACGGGTAGGGGTGTGTAAAGGCCAATATTCTATTTCTACTGCTTTGCCATAGCACAGGTCCAGCACCTAGAGACAATGTTGGTGACATCTTTCTTAAGGCCAGGCCAAAAGAACTGGTCTTCAACCGCTAAAGTGGTCTTCTCCCTACCAAAGTGACCAGCTAGGCCTCTTGCATGGGTTTCCCACACTAAAAAATCTCGGAGTGAAGTCTTAGGAATGCACAACTTATTACCCTTGAAAAGGTAACCATCCTGTAAGGTATAGTCACTATGGGCACTAGATGGTTCTTAAATCTTAGATTGGAAGATCTCACTACAGTCAGGACAAGATTCATTTTGCTCCTTAAGTCGGTCAAATCCTACAACCTCAGTCCTAACTGTGTTTAACAATAGGGCATGATGGCTAAGGGCATCAGCTACCTTATTTTCAGTACCAGCACGATGTTTAAGCACAAAAGTATAGGCTTGGATATACTCTACCCACTTAGCATGCCTAGGGTTCAATCTTTTCTGGGAGTTCAGGTACCGAAGGGCTTCATGGTTTGAAAACAGAACAAACTCATGGGATAACAGGTAGTGCCTCCAGTACCTAAGGGCTTGGATGACTGCATAAAACTCTTTATCATAAGTCGAGTACTTAATTTTGGCCAAATTAAGTTTTTCGCTAAAGAAGGCTACGAGGTGATTTTCCTGACTAAGTACCCCACCAATCCCATCAAAAGTGGGTGCATAGGGTTGGGTTTGTCTAACAGGTCTTTCCTTTGGGTCCACCAAGTATGGGTATGGGCACCTAGGGTTAGACTCAGGGGCAAGATCATGATAATAGGCTCTTGGATCAAGGGAATTGGGCCTAGATGATCTACGTTTATTATGAGCCATACGGGCTTCTAATATAGGCTTCAAGATTATCCATGGATTTAGCCAAAGGTAGAGATGGTGGGTAAAATGGGACTCCTGATCTAGTGCACATGCAAGACTCAACACTAACTCAACTAAGGCTACCTAGACGTAGAGTCCAATTAGAATGGGTTGACTCAACTTACACACAACTCAAATCTTAGTCCTTCAACTGGCGAGGTAAGAGATGGGATAGTGGGAGGCCCCCTGCTCTTGCAAGGACCCAATTAAGGAACCACCGATTTGCTTAGGTCGTTTGACACTGTACCTCTAGCCTAAACACCAGCATCCAGTAATAGGAGATGAATTGGGTGCACTAGTCGTCCCACAATGATCGAACCTGACCGATTGGTGTCCCTAGCCCACTAGGACAAATTAAATCTAGTTAATTTTAAATTAGGCTTGGGACCGAATGCAAGGGATCTGGTTTTGGGCTAAGGAGAGGTTATCAACTCCTCCCCTTATCTGACATATGGAAAGTGCCCTTAAAGTATTTTATGCAATGATGGCAGGCAAATGAAAATGCAAATTAGGGTTTAAGTATTTTTGGTGTTTTATGAATATATATAATTTTTTTTGGTATTTTCTTAAATAGAAAGATAATTTATAGATTATGACCTAATATGTAGGAAACATGCCAATATTATAAGATATGCAAAAATTATACTAAAACAACCCTAAACTTGCTGAAATTGGTTTTGCTGCCAAAACAACATAGAACTATTCTCAGGCAGTGTTTCAGCTGGAAGAAAATCCACAGACCAAAATAATTTTGAAAAAATTTTTAAAATCAATTTCAATTATAAGGAATCCAAAAAAATAAATTTCATGTTTTTATGAATTTTTTATGGATAGAAACAATTAAAACAACAAGGTATATACTGAGAAGGCCGAGATGCAAAACACCCTAATGAACTCTTCATGTTCTTCTTCAGGGGTCAATTCACAGCGGCACCCCTACACACCATAGGAGATCTCGTAGATTGGGAAGAGAGGGTCTTGTAGCCCTACTTGTCTCCTATGATCGGATGGCCATGGTGAAGCACCCGATCCGAATATGCAAAGAGAACTGAGCCCAAACAGGCTCTGATACAAAATGATGCGGAACTAAGATGCATGCATGATTATTTTTGTATTTTTTTAGGTTAAGTGATGAATCAAAATCCCAAAGAAAAGGCCAAGAACCTAAGTAGAGAAATCTATGCAAAATAAGAAGCTAAAGCATGCAAGATAGGACCTAAAAGTAATAGAAAAAGTGGATCGCCGAGACTGAGAAGTCTCGGTTGGGCTAGTTCATCTCTAATAAAGTGACTGGTAGGCAGAGGGGGGTGTACCTGACAACGGTTGATGCACCTGATGCAGATCATAGATGAAGGGATCACTCTCGCTCCTGGATACAGCCTGGATGATCAAGCCAAAGACCCGTAGATTCTCGGCTTTCTACTCGGTGATCTGTTTGCTGCCCGACTGGAGTCGGATTTGTAAAAGTTGAGGGACCTGCAATCAGCATTTCAGGGGTTAGAAAACAAAGCAAGGATGGAGGATTAATTGAAAAACAACAAGGGAAAGAAGGGATTTGATGTTGGCGGCCAGGGTTTGGAGAGGTAGATGGCGGCTGGAGACTGGGCGCAGGACACCAGGAAGAAGAGGAGGGGCTCACACAGAATCCCCTTAGCACACAGCAATTGGAAGAACTCAATTATATTTCATCAAAAGGTGTCTCATACAAGAGAAGAGGGTTTCTTTTATAAACTCATATGCTTGCCCCCCAAGTAAGGATAAAAATGACTTTACATAGGAATTTAAATCCCACCCAAACCCTAGCTAGAATACATGGTAGGTCAAAGCCCTCTTTCCCTTAAACTCTCCTTCCCTCTCTTGCCTTGGTCGGCCAAGGGAGGTAACCCTAAGTGGCCGACCAAGATGTGGTGACCATAGGGTGGATGGCTCCATAAATTGCTTCACTTGGGCCTTGGGTGGCCTAGTAGGCTCCGATTTGCAATCCAGGGTTCTAGGGCTGCATTCCAGGATTTCAGGACCTTCATTCTTCTAACTGGATCTTCCATGTCTTCAAGCTGGGTTGATCTTCTCTTGTACTAGCTTGGTCTTCACTTGTATTGAGTCTTCATTGGACTTGGACTAGCATGTACAAGACTCAGAAACAAACTAGCTCAACATGAGCTGACTAATACAGGACTCAAATAATAAAAGACAACTCAAATAGGATAAGCCCTTATTACAAATGGACTTAAACACTTCTAAGTAATCCATAGAGGGTTGAGAAACCTCTGTCTTATTTTAGTGCCTCTAGTGTTTGCACCAAGAGGGTCCAGAGAATGTACTCCCATTTATGAGGGAGGGGGAATCCTGGGTTGAAAATGTAAATAATGATGCTGTGGTTGTCGAGATGATGATTGCAAAGCATCTTGTAAAACGGATTATGGTCGATAGTGAAAGTTCGACTGATATCCTTTTTTACGATGCTTTCTTTAGGATGAATCTATCCTCTGCTCAACTTAAACCTGTGCATACTCCCTTAGTCGGTTTCATAGGAGACTTCATGGGAGTTAAAGGGGAAATAACTCTCCTTGTTACTGTCGGGATGCCACCTAGGCAGAGCACTGTCATGATGACCTTCATGGTTGTGAGGCTTCCTTTGGCCTACAACATGATCCTTGGCTGCCTCGGGCTCAATCTACTCAACGCGGTCATCTCCACCAAAAGGCTGCTAGTGCAGTTTCCTACACCTTACGGTGTCGGAGAGATGAGGGGGGCACCTTAACCAATCCAACACTATCTCCAAGCCATCCCCAGGGCCGGTAGCTCTAAGGAGGACCCCAGTGCCGATGACCTCGAACAAAGGGTGGAGGACCCCCGGGGTGGCCCAGTCAAGCACCTGCTGTCATTTCCTCTCGAGGCTGACCTTGCAAAGATGGTGTGAATTGGGGCCCAGCAGCAAGAGGAGGTGCAGGCCCACCTATTGAAGTTCCTTCAAGCAAATGCCGATGGTTCGCTTGGACGGCAGCGAATATGCCAAGGATTCCCCCTGACATCATCACCCACAAGTTGAGCATTGATCTAAAGTATCGCCCAGTCTGGCAGAAGAAGAGAAGCTTTGCCCTTGAGAGGCAACGGACGATCAATGAGGGGGTGGACAAGCTCCTCCCAGCCAGCTTTGTCCGTGAAGTACAGTATCCTAGCTAGCTGGTGAATGTAGTCATGGTAAAGAAGGGCAACGGGAAGTGGAGGATCTGCGTGCACTATAACAACCTCAACCATGCATGTTCGAAGGATAGCTTTCCCTGTCGAAGATCGACCAACTGGTAGATGCCATCTCGGGGCACTGCTTGCTCTCCTTCATGGATGCATTCTCCAGATACAATCAGATTTGGATGCATCCGGAGAATGAAGAGCACATTGCCTTTATCACCGACTGAGGTACGTACTGCTACCGAATGATGTCTTTTGGCTTGAAGAATGCTTGTGCCACATACCAGTGACTGGTCAATCGAGTTTTCAAGGACCAAATTGGAAGAAACATGCAAGTGTACATGGACGACATGCTCGTCATGAGCAAGCTGAAGTCGGATCACATTACAGACCTGGCAGAGGCATTCCACAACCTCCGGGCACACAAGATGAAGCTGAACCCGGCAAAGTGCACCTTCGACATATCAGCGAGAAGTTTCATGGGTTCATGGTTACCCAAAGGGGCATCAAGGCAAATCCGAAGAATGTCCAAGCAATCGTCGACATGGAGCACCCCACCTCGAAGAAGCAAGTTCAGTGCCTGATCGGTCGGGTTGCAACCCTGAGCAGGTTCATCTCGAGGTCAACCGATCGTTGCTTACCCTTCTTCAAGATGCTTCATAAAGTACATGACTTCACCTGGATTGAGGAGTGCAGAGCAGCCTTCGAGGAGCTAAAGAAGTTCCTGGCATCTCCACCGCTACTCTCCAGGCCAGAGGAAGGAGAAGAGCTCCTGCTATATCTGGCGGTCACCCTGGGGGCTGTCAGCTCGATCCTTGTTCGCATAAATGAGGATGGATCCCAGAAGCTGGTATACTATGCCAGCAAAATCCTCCAGGATGTGGAGATCAGGTATACCCGCTCAAAAAAGTTAATTTTTGCTCTAATAATGTCTGCCAAGCATCTCAGGCCATACTTTTAAGCGCATCCTATTGCGGTCATGATGGACCAGCCGTTAAGGACCATACTCTGCCATCCCAAAACATCTGGACGTTTGGCCAAATGACCTTTAACACTGAGCAAGTTCTACATCTCATACCGACCGAGGCCATCCCAGAAAGCCTAAGTGCTGATCGACTTCCTGGTCGAGTGTGCTAGCATGAGCGAGGAGCCTGAGGAAACCACCTCGACCTCAGCACCCCAGCTAGAGCCCATTTCTGAGGAGGATACATGGGTCCTCCATGTGGATGGTGTGTCCAACTCTTGAGGGAGTAGAGCAAGACTCATCCTCGCCAATGGGGATGGGGTCATAGCTGAATGTGCGCTCCGCTTCAAGTTCACAGCAACCAACAATCAGGTGGAGTATGAAGCACTCCTCACGGGACTCAAAGTCTCCTGCGAGCTGGGTGTACCAAACCTGAAAGTCTTCACCGACTCCCAGCTAGTGGCAGGGCAAGTCTTGGGGGAGTATGAGGCCCGAGATCCCTAGATGTTGAAGTTTCTCGAGTGGGTCCGTTCGAGCATGATGGGCTTTTGGTGCTTCAGCATCTCCCACATCCCTCGTGGGGAGAACGCTCGTGCTGACACTCTGTCAAGGCTCGCGACTTTGCCGGACTCATCACTGGAACACGCCAACATAGAATACCGGAAATTCCTAACTACGAAGCCTCCAAGGAAGTCCAGCAGGTCACCCCGGAGCCTAGCTGGATGGACCGATACATCAGATACATCACCAATGGCACCCTACCGGAAGATCAAACTAAGGTCGGCCTCGTCAAGAAGAAGGCCACACAATTCGCCCTGATGGATGGACAGCTCCACAGCTGGTCCTACTCCTATCTGCTTTTGAAGTGCTAGAGACCTGCGGAAGCCGCCTTTGTGCTCCAAGAAATACATGAAGGCCTCTACGGGAATCATGTTGGAGGGAGGACACTGGCCTACAAAGCCCTCCATCAGGGATACTACTGGGAGACAATGAGTGAGGACGCCATCGACTTCGTGAGAAAGTATGATCGCTGCCAGTACCACGCTCACATACAACATCAACCCACGGCACTACTCTCCCAACTCTCTACACCTTGGCCGTTCGCCCAGTGGGGGATGGACATCCTCGGTCCATTCCCTCCTACTTCTAGGCAGCGCAAGTTCCTGATAGTGGCTATCGACTACTTCACCAAGTGGGTAGAGGCGGAGCCACTAGCATGGATAACCGAAGCCAAGGTTTGCCAGTTCTTCTAGAAGTCGATCATCTGCCATTTCGAACTCCTCCACAGTATCATCACTAACAACGGATGACAATTCGATAACTAAAAATTCGATGACTTCTGTACCGACCTCGGCATCCACCATTGCTTCACCTCGGTGGCTCACCCTTAGACCATCGGGGAAGCTGAGATGACCAATTGAACAATCCTCCAATGACTTCGGACTAGGTTGGACAAGGCCAAGGGAAGGTGGGCTGAAGAACTCTCTAGCATTCTTTGGGCCTACCACACCACTCCTAGGATGGCCATGGACAAAATGCCTTTCAGCCCATCTTCGGTGCTGAAGCCTTTGTCCTTGTCAAGCTCAGTGTACCCACGCTACGGGTGGAGTAGTATGATGAAGCAAAAAATCTAGCTCAACTCCAGATGGTGGCCTACTTTCAGCATGTGGATTGATACTACAACGCGTGAGTGAGGCCAAAGATCTTCTGCCCAGGTGATCTGGTACTGCATCGAGCCGAAGCATCGCAATCCTGGGAGTGCGGTAAGGTCTCCCCAACGGAGCCTACTACCTAGCGAAGCTAGATGGTGCCAGATTCCCGCACGCTTAGAACTCCAACAATCTGAGAATGTACTATCAGTAATGTAAGGCCTTCCTCCATTAATAATAAAGATCCTTTTTGTGCAAATCACCTTTGCTTCACAAGGATCTCGCTGTCCGACCCTAGGTCCAGCACTTAAGCTCGGAAACTCCTAAAGCTCGGCACTCAAGCCCGGAAACTCCTGAAGCCCGGCACTCAAGCCCAGAAACTCCTGAAGCTTGGCACTCAAGATCGAAAACTCCTGAAGCCCGGCACTTAAGCATGAAAACTCCTGAAGCCCAGCACTCAAGCCCGAAACTTCTGAAGCCCGGCACTCAAGCCCGAAAACTCTTGAAGCCCGGCACTCAAGCCCAGCACTCAAGTCTAGAAACTTCTGAAGCCCGGCACTCAAGCTCGGAAACTCCTGAAGCATGGCAATTAAGCCCAGAAACTCCTGAAGCCCGGCACCTCATGATCACCTAGTAGTCCCTCCGACCACAGCATCCAGGCTCCTTCACCCCGTGCTCGCTTCGAGGTGACCCAATCCGAGGTCGAATACACCTCTTTCGAAGTAGTACACCACTTCGCCCGTAAGGCAGGAATGCCTCAACAAATCAAAGGACTTCACTTCTGGTTGTCCCGTGAATCTAGAGCTTAGTGGGATAGAGCCCGGGGACTTAGATCCTTCCGGCGAGATGCCTCGGTAGAAGACATGAGCATGGGCGGTCGAGAAGTAGAGAAAGGAAGGTTGCTAAAGAGTCAGCTAAAAAAAAAAGAAAAAAAAAGAAGAAAAGAGAAAGATGGCACAAGTCAATGGAAGAAGTGGAGTTTCATGTATAAGGATTGGAATTTTTACATCACTTTCTTTAGGCCCCCGACAGGTCGAGTGGCCCTAATAGAAAGAAAATAAAATAAAAAGAAAAATACAAGTACCCCTACTCGGCCGACTCCTTCCTGGGCCAGTGCATAGTTGGGGCATTGTCCTCAGGGACCTCCTCAGGCGGAGCCTCATCGGTGACAGCTTCTTTGGTGGAGGCTGCTGGTTCTTCCGCCTCAGACAAGTCCAGCATCGGGCTCTCCGGTGGGCTGGTTGGAAAGCGAGGCTTGCTCAGGTTCTTGTCCGAGACAAGACCTTCTACCTTCGATCAGCAGTACATGAACCCCTTGAAGAAGGAGTCCATAGCGAGTTTGTGGAACTCGGCATCGAACTCCTTCGAGGCTTTGTACCATGTGACTGCCTCGATGGCCTCCTTTTTCGTGGCCTCCACTCGCTCGACGGTCGCCACAGCCTCCTTCGCGGTGGCAGCAATCTTCTCTTCCACCATCGTGGTCCTCTCTTCCATCACCACAATCTTCTTCTCGGTGGCAGTGGCCTGTTGCTCCACTACCTCTAGCTGGTCCCGGAGCGATTGGGCCAACTCGCTCTCTCGGGCCACCTCAGCCCTGAGCTCCTTTGCCCTGGCCTCCTTGGCTTGGAGCTCCTCAGTTCAGCTCTTGGACCGACCTCTCTCTCGGTCCAGGGACTCCTCCAGCTCCTTGATACACCTCTCGATGCCAGCAACTTCGCCCCTCAACTCTTTATTTTTTCGCTCGGACTCCCAGGCGGTGTTAGTCTGTAGCTTGGCCTCGACCTTCAAGGACTTGAGTTTTGATGACCGCTACTAATCCCTCCTTACCCACTGCTTGCAGTAGTCCCAGATCAGCAGGAGTTCGGCTCCGAGCTGTTCCAAAAAAAATGGTAATCACTGAATAAAGAGAAGCAAGCAAGAGGAAGAAGACAAGGGGCGAGGAAAAAGGAATGCTTACCAAAAATAGTTGGGGGAAAGCGCTTCGGATGGCATCACCGAGGAGCTTCCCCGCCATCTCCCGTCGGTCGCACGACTAGATGGCGAAGTCCATCATGCGCTCGGCAAGCTCTGGGTCTCGGACCAGCGAGGTATTCGGCACTAATTTGAACTATAGCCTGCAGGGATCCTTCCCCTTCCTCGTCGTCGAGAATGTGGCATCGCCCCCTCCTCCGGCAGAGGAGGCATCGAAGGCGCGGTGAGAGCTCGGAGGCGGTTCTACCCTCTCCTGCTCCTCTTCAAACTCCACCTCGATGACCTCAGGTGGTGGAGGCTCCATGGCAGTAGCAGTGGCAGCCCTGGCCTGGACCACCACCTCTAGCTCCCGGGCTGGGGCCGGAGCCTACTACCTCGGCAGCTCGGGGACGAGCTCGACCCCTCCCCTCCTCATCTCTTCAGCCGGCACGGTGGATGCAGCCCTTGAGTTCTCCTCCTCCTGGGTCCTCTTCGACGGGGAATCTCTGTTCCCCGTCGACGGACCCCTCTTCCTAGAGAGGGCGAGGAGGTCTTCATTGGAGTACTTCTCATGCCTGCACACAGAGAAGACATGGCTAGCTCTAAAGTCAAGATGACAGAAAAGAAGTAGGAACAGGCAAAGGCCACGTCGAACTCACCCGTTGGGCCGACTCTGGCTTCGTATAGGTTTTGCTCCGTCAGCAAAACCTCAAGAGATGGGATCTGGTCAGTGCAGATCTGGTCATACAACTCCCGATCAGCCGCCTTGATAGTGGTGTTTCAGTTCGGGGTTCGATCTGGGTCGCTCCAAATCCAATCAACCCCTTCCACCGAAGTAAAAAAGTATTTGCTTTCCATCCCTTGATGGAAGAGGGGAGCTCAAGTTTTATGCCCTTCGAGTGTGGAGAGTTGAACCACCACCCATCCTCGGACGGGTGGTGCTTCAGGGTGAAGAAGTCTCTGAAGAGGGAGAAACAGGCAACGATCCCATGGAAGTGAAAGAATAAAGAAACAAAAAATAGTATAGACTGCATTCGGGACTAACTATGCCGGAACCAATCGGTATTGGCTAAGGACAGAAAGAAAGAAAGGGTAAAATGGAAATCGGAGTCCCCCCGCA
This sequence comes from Areca catechu, assembly GCA_021397845.1. Lineage (NCBI taxonomy): Eukaryota > Viridiplantae > Streptophyta > Magnoliopsida > Arecales > Arecaceae > Areca > Areca catechu. The sequence goes on from CM038052.1 coordinate 154,240,540, forward strand.
AGGGTCTCCTCATACAGAGCTATCCGGCCTAGGCTGCTGGCAGTGACCCATTCCCCCGGTCATGGAACCAAGAGCCGGATAGAGTCTGGAATACCGTAGGTATCCTAGATGGTTGCAAGATCCTCGCCGGTTATCACCGAGGTGATACCACCAGGACCTGTCAACCACAGAGGTTCTACAGAAGGTTCAGAAGGAGGAGGAGGTGGGGGATGGACCTTGAGTGATCCGATGACCATCCCCATGCTGCGAGGCCTCCTCAAAAGCTCAAAGCGCACCTCTTCCTCATCATCATCATCAGAAGAAGGCATCCTCGGTCGAGAAGGCCCTGCCTCATTAGGGTTAGTCGAAGGACGGAAGTTTCGGCCCTAGCGAGACATTTTCAAAGAAGGAAAAAGAGGAGGAAGACAAAGAAGAAGGGAGGCTGACAGAGTTCAAGAAGATCCTAGCAGAGACTTTACCCAATCCATGGAGGGAGAAGAGCAGAGAGTGGACGAACCTGGTTGCCTTTGGAGGAAAAGGATGACTAGGGGGAAGAAAGGACTCTTCGATTTGCTGGTGGGCACAAAAATTTTTTTTGAAAGAGAAACCATCTTTCCTTTCAAAGTGACCAAACCGTAACCATCCCATCACCATCGTTGGATTCGCTCCACGTGTCAGCAATCGACAGAGGTGATGCTCAGCTTCGCCCACTACTACTTCGAATTCTGCACCAGTAATAATGCCTCCTTGGACGGCTCCACGTGTCACCGCTTCATTGGCTCGGAGGTCCACCCCATGAGGCACCGATGATCATGGCAATCATGGCACAGGATTTTGGTCTTTCTATGTCAGCACTGTATTTACTCTCTTTACCTCGAGTGTCGTGCACCAACGGGACTTGGGAGTGGATGGCAAATGATGTGATGGGATCACTGACGTGTAATTTATGTCAGACCCAGTCAGGTGCCACGTTGATTGAAGCTGCCATGTCAGATTTCCTCTCCGGACTCCTTCACTAGGCTGGCTCCCTTCGGGTCGAGACGCCGTGGCCAAAGTCAAGCTCCGTCTCTTCGGACTCCTTCGCCAGGCTGGCTCCCTTCGGGTCGAGATGCCGTGGTCGAAGTCAAGCTCCGCCTCTCCGAACTCTTTCACAAGGCTAGCTCCCTTCAGGTTAAGATGCCATTGTCGAAGTCGAGCTCTGCCTCTCCGGACTCCTTCACCAGGCTAGCTCCTTTCGAGTCGAGATGCCATGGTCGAAGTTGAGCTCTGCCTCTTTGGACTCCTTCGCCAGGCTAGCTCCCTTCGGGTCGAGATGCCATGGTCGAGTCAAGCTCTGCCTCTCCGGACCAGCTCCACCTTGAACGAAGGGACCAGCAACCAAGGGATGTTGTCGCTCTCCTTAGATGGCAGTCCGCCATCCAAAGACCACAGAAAAGTGCCTGCCAGGCCATAATAATGGTCCCGGCTACCACTTACACTAAAAAGGGAAGAGTCCCCTGATCGAGGCACTGTGCTCCCTACCAACTATCTGCATCCCTCGAAAGAGGAAGTCGACCAGGAGATTCGGATCTAGGAGGCAGCCACCCCCCGATCGAGGCTCTGCCATGTTTTCCGAAAAAAAGTGACCAGAAAGAATGTCAAAGCACACGGTAGGTTCCATATCACAAATAAGGAAAGGCATCCCATCCACGACATGAAACATCACCGCATGCACCTGCAAGTGAGGGGAAGATCCTGAGGTAGGCCTCAGGCATCCATTCTAGCTTAAAAAGAGCTCTCCGAGGTTCCAGAAGGTAAACAAGCAAAACGTGAGGCAAGCTAATGGGCAAGAAGGGTGGCACACAAGAGAACAAACCGAGAAACTGAGGCTACCGGAGATCCACCCTATGGGTCTCGATAGACACAGCCCTTCCGCCAAGCTTCTCCTACGTCACCACTTCTCCTGCTCTGCTCATGACTCTTTTACATTCTTCCAGCATATTTCTTTCTCCTCCTAGTGTGGAGTCCATCTACAGGGCTCGACCGGTATGATCTGTTCCCCTGGATCATCACTGACTTGAGCGTCGGAGTGCCCCCGCCGAGATCGCCGGCCCGGGTCTCTTATATTTTTCAGGTCCGGGTGTGTAGGCAGGTCTGGAGCGGCAAGGGCACGATCCGAGGCCCTCTTTAGCTATAGGCCACGATGGTTCTGGCGGCAATAGGAGTAAATCGATATAAAAATCTGAAATCATCACTCATATAATCTAAAATTTCTTTATGCTAAACCCTAGCATGTTTAGTCTCGCATCACTCTTTGCATGGTTGCTAGTCTTGATAGTAATGGAGTGAAATTCATTGGAAATAGGCATAGCAATATCTATCTTATTGACCTTAACAATTTATCATTACGTGATGGTGAATGCCTTGTTGCAATGAATTCCAAAATTAATGAGACTAGCTAGCTTGGCATCGTAGATGAGGTCATGTAAGCATGCATCTACTTTATAAGTTATGCAAAAAAGATTTAGTAAGAGATTTATCAAAACTGAGTTTTTGAAAAGATAAAATTTGTGAAGCATATCGGTTTGGAAAATAAGCAAAAACATCCTTTAAATCAAAAAGTTTTGTTTCAACTTCTAGGCCATTAGAGCTACTCTATGTGGATCTCTTTGGACCAACTAGGATAACAAGCCTACGAGGCAAGAGATATGGATTAGTCATAATGGATGATTTTTCTCGATTTATATAGGTTTCATTTTTGGCTTATAAAGATGAATCATTTTTAGCTTTCTTGAAGTTTTATCAAAAAGTTTCAAATCAAAAAAGTACTTCAGTTGTTTATATTCGAAGTGACCATGGTACTGAATTTGAAAATTAAAATTTTGAAAGTTTTTGTTATGAAAAAAGAATTGATCATAATTTTTTTGCACCTAGGACACCTCAACAAAATGGGGTGATAAAAAGGAAAAATCATACTTTAATACAAATGGCATGCACAATGCTTTGTGAAATTAATTTACTTAGATATTTTTGGACAGAAGCTGTTAATACTACCTGTTATATTTTAAACTATATTTTAATTCAACCTATTTTGAAAAAAATACCTTATGGACTTTGAAAAGAAAGAAAACTTTGAAATATTTTGGGTTTTTAGCTATCGTTGTTTTATTTTGAATAATGGAAAAGATAACTTAGGCAAATTTGATGCCAAGTCAGATGAAAGTAACTTCTTAGAATACTCTACATCTAGCAAGGCATACAGAGTTTTTAATAAAAAAATATTAGTAGTAGAAGAATCAGTTCATGTAGTATTTGAAGAATTTACTAACAAATCCTCTAGAAAGGAGGATACTTCTGATGCATATGCAGGTGCTGAAGGACCAAAGAAGCTTACTTTGGATGATCCCCCTTCCAAAGAAGATGAAGAAGATCAAAACAAGAAGGATGAAGAAGAAGCTACAAGATCCTCACCAAATTAAAAAAGATCTACCAAAAAATGGAGGTATGCTCATGGACATCCAAAGGAATTAATCTTAGGTGATCCATCGAGAGGGGTAAGAACTACATCATCTATTATAAATGAATGTGATTATATTGCTTTTGTTTCTCAAATTAAACCTAAATATATTGAAGAAGCTGAAAAAGATTCTAATTGGATAATTGCAATGCAAGAAGAATTAAACCAATTTGAAAGAAATAAAGTTTGGACACTAATAAAAAGACCGTCTAATGTTTCAATAATTTGTACAAAAGGGGTGTATAATAATAAACTAGATGAACATGGTATAGTAACTAAAAATAAGGCTAGACTGGTAGCTAAGGGTTATAATCAAAAAGAAAGTATTGATTTTGATGAAACCTTTGCTCTAGTAGTTAGACTTGAAGCCATTAGATTACTTTTAGCATTTATATATTTTATGAATTTTAAACTATTTCAAATGAATGTTAAAAGTGCATTTTTAAATGGTTATATTGCTGAAGAAGTTTTTGTTGAACAACCACCTAGTTTTGAAAATCATGCACATCCTGATCATATTTTCGAATTGCACAAAATACTTTTTGGTTTAAAACAAGCACCCCGTGCATGGTATGAAATTTATATTGATGATATTATTTTTGGTGCTACTAATGAATCACTTTATCAAGAGTTTGCCAAGCTTATACAGGGTGAGCTCGAGATGAGCATGATGGGAGAGCTAAATTTCTTTCTTAGACTCTAGATCAAGTAAACTAAAGAAGGGATCTTCATCAACCAAGCTAAGTATACAAGAGAAATCTTAAAGAAGTTTGGGATGGAGACTACCAAGCCAATAAGTACACCTATGAGCCCTTCTTGTAAACTTGATAAAGATGAATGTGGTAAACTCGTTGATCAAAAATTATATAGGGGTATCATTGGTTCTTTACTATATTTGACTACTAATGGACCACATATCATGTTTAGTAATTGTATATGTTCTAGATATCAGTCTACTCTTAAAGAATCTCATTTAATGGCTGTTAAGCGCATTCTTAAATACTTATCTGGTACTATTAATATTGGTCTGTGGTATTCTAGAGATTCTTCAATTGATTTAATTGACTATTTTGATGCCAACTTTGCTGGATATAAATTAGATAGAAAAAGTATAAGTAGAACTTACCAATTTCTTGGAGTTAACTTAATCTCATGGTTTAGTAAGAAACAAACTTCGATTGCACTATCTATAGCCGAGGCTGAATATATTATAGCTGAAAGTTGTGCTCAAATCTTATTGATGGGGACATCACCAGCATTGACCTGGAGCAGCATAATCTCGAAGTAGCACTAATCTCGAAGCAGCACTGATCTCGAAGTAGCACTGATCCCGAAGTAGCATAGATTTCAATAAATTCAAATTAAAAAAAATTAGTTGATTAGGAATGATTGTTTGAAATTTGATTTAGAATTTGGTTGGTTAGGATTGAGATATGGATAGGTCTTATCTTATCCTTATCTTGTATTTGAATTTGAACCATTTTTATCTTTTTATCTTGTATTCAAATTTAAATGAGGGTTGAAAAGTGATGGGGACATTAAAACCCATCCAGGTTTTTTTTTTTCTCCCAGAATTTTTTTATTTTATTTTATATTTTTTATCCCAGCTATTCCACTTATCCCCACTATTCCCATTTTATTCCATACTTATCCCTAACTTATCCCTCTATTATTCCTGTCATCTTCTTCCACCCAGCCCCAAACTGTCTTCTTCCCGGATCCACCGCTCGCGACCTCCCATGGCCGTCGCATGCCCATAGCCACCCAACCCGCCATCTGCCAGTCATCCCCACCCACCGCCATCCCATCTCCACATCGCCTCAGACCCAGACAATCTCGCCAAGATCCACCACCTCGCCGATCTGGAGCTTGCTTACCAATTGCTCCAAGGGCTATGGCTTCCTCCTTTTATGCCACCACCGCTTTGCCCGTAGTGCCCTCCTCCAACCCCAAGAACGGGCGCAGCCTTGAAGCCAACGTCCACCATTAGATCAAGGCCGCCGATGCCTTATCGGATCTTCACACCACTCCTCATCGGCCACCCATTCTAGCCGTCGGTCGTGCCACCGCCTTCCCCAGCGCTGATGCCGGCAAAGCCTCCCCGCAAGACCTTCTTCCCCATCCGCCATTCCCTCTATTCCACGATCACAGGAGAAAACCTACACAGATCTCAGAGCAAAACAACTTTGCACGGATCTCAAAGTTGCATGCTTCTCAGAGCAAGAATTTTTCTGTACAGTTATCAGGCCTGCATAAATTTTAGAGCAACTTAGCATGGATCCTGATGCAAACTTTTTAGGCACAGATCTTGATGAATTTGAAATATATTTTATTTTTTATATATTTTTTTAAATATGGATGTATTATTAGTATGAAACTATTTTAATTTCAAGTTTGTTTTAGATTAGGATTATTAGTTTGAAGTCTATTAGGATTGAGATAGGTTTCATCTTTATCTTGTAAGAGGGTTGGAAAGTCTATAAATACCACCCTCAGTCCTTTGTAAAAAAATTAGTGAAAAAAGATGAGTTTTTAGAAGAGTGATTCTTCTGCCTCCAAAAGGAGTGGATGTAAGGCACATTTTTCCTTCGCCTTTGGGCGTCGAGGGGTGTGAGACCCTATGCCTTCACTTTCGAGCATCGAGGGGTGTGAGATCCTATTCCTTTACTTTCGAGCATCGAGGGGCGTGAGGCCCTAATTTCTCTTTGTTCTTCGGAACATCGTGGGGTGTGAGGCCCTTTTCCTTCGTTCTTTAGAACATCGTGGGGTGTGAGGCCCTAGTTATCCCTTCTTGACCCTAACCTAGGAGACGTCTCAGCTCTTCAACAATCCACCTAGCCTTGTCCCCCATCAGAAAGGTCTATAAACACCACCCTCAGTCCTTTGTAAAAAAATAGTTTGGTCAACAAAGATGAGTTTTTAGGAAAGAGAGATTCTTTTCTTTCGCTCTGTAAGGAAAGGGTGTGAGGCCCAACCCCAGGACATGATGATAGCTCATGTCTAGTTATCCCCTTCCTTGATTCCATCTTCTTTACCCCCATGCCCTTTGAGATTCACCCTAACGCCTCCAAGTATCGAGGTGGGTGGAATGCCCTAAAGGTGAGAGGTCTCTTTGTTAGTGTGAGTCCCAAAGTCCATGAGTTCCAAACCTTAAGTCTTCCATCCCCATTGTTCCTTCACCATCCCTAGAAAAAAATTCAAAAAAAAAGGTACCCTAATCTAGGTGACTTCTAGGCTCACCAACGATACTACCCCCATTACCCCCATCTGTCCCACATCACTTATGGATTAAGTAACAACTTGAAGATTTTGGAATCAAATTAATTAAGACACCCATAATATATTATAATACAAGTGCTATAAATTTAACTAAAAATCTTGTTCAGTACTCTAGAAGTAAACACATTGAGATTATGCACCATTTCATTAGAGATCATGTTGAAAATAATGATGTTATGCTTGAATTTGTGTGCACTGAAATACAACTGGCTGATATATTAACCAAACCTCTTCAAGAAAATAAGTTCTGTATGATTAAAAGGGATTAGGGGTCATTAATCCTTTTGATTGAATTTCAATCTCTTTATAATATTTCTAAGTTCTCCTTAAAATTATTTGATTAAATATTTCTCAAAATCATGATTAATCACTCATGATCCCTTGAAATTAATTTCCTTATCTTTTTCTATGCTTTTCCCCATTTTTTTCAGATTTTTATCGAAGTGTCGACACTTTGAAGTGTCGATACCTCCAAGTGTCGACACTTGACCCACAGTCATTAGTCGACACTTGGTCGGTGGGTTTCCGAGAATAAATAGGAAAATTGTTCATTTTTCTTTCCATTTCTTTCCAAATACCCTGAGCTGACTCACCTTTAAGCCATTCCAAACCTTCCATTTCTCTTCGATCACTGTTCCTTTGGCTCAATTTATTGTTTGAAACTATTTTTCTTCTGTTCTTTACTGCTCATCATCCGTTTTTCATGGTTTTCACCGTAGAAACCCTATCTTTCTCCCCGCATTCTCTTTATTTGCTTGTTTCCTAGAGGATGGGTCCTCGAAAACAAGTAGTCAGGAGGCCTCAACCATCAATTCAAGAGGCCGAGCAACGGACAAAGGCTAGGCATGAGGATTCAGCAGCAGCAGAGCCTAAGGTCCAGCCAGATGTTCTTGTTAGACTGCCAGTCCCAGCAATTGATAGAATGGCCTATAAGGCCATAGTCGGAGGATGGCGAGTCGATTGTGACTTCCTGGACTAGCAACATTTCTGGATTGGACAGTGGTTGAGGGATGCTGAGTTGTCACAGTTTTGCACATTGTCTGAGAGGTTTTACCCTGGCTTGATCAGAGAGTTTTATGGTACTTTAGCCAGAGGTGCTGATGAGTGGATAGCAGTAGTTCAAGGTATTGAGGTTCCGCTTACTACCGAGATACTGAGCAAGGTATAGCACATACCTATGAGAGGATCAGTAGCAGACTCACTAGTGGATCGCATGAGTGGACTCCAGTGTATCTTCGACTCAGATGATCTTCCAGAGGGAGCCACTGTACTTGCATCTAGACTCTCGCCCGAGATGAGGTTACAACATCATATCGTCGTCCGGATTCTTCCGAAGATCGGATGATTTGATTTTATCACTGAGCGAGAGCTGATGGTTATGGTATCCTTGATTCAGCACACTCCAGTATGCCTCTCGATTTTGATGGTTCATCAGATGACTGAGGCAACGACTAGCAGGAGGCTGTGCTTGCCCTATGGTATGGGCCTGACAATCCTATTCAGGGCATATGGAGTCATTGTAGACGAAGAGCCATACAGACTGTTGCTACATACAGACGTCTATGATGAGAGATTGATGGGGACATCGCCAGCACTGATCCTGGAGTAGCATTGATCTCGGAGTAGCACTGATCTTGAAGCAGCACTGATCCTTGATCCCAGAGCAGCACTGATCCTGGAGCAGCACATATTTCAATAAATTCAAATTAAAAAAAATTAGTTGATTAGGATTGGTTGTTTGAAATTTGATTTAGGATTTGGTTGGTTAGGATTGAGATATGGATAGGCCTTATCTTGTATTTGAATATGAACCATTTTTATCTTGTATTCAAATTTAAATGAGGGTTGGAAAGGTCTATAAATACTATCCTCGGTCCTTTGTAAAAAAATAGTTTGGTCAATAAAGATGAGTTTTTAGGAAAGAGAGATTCTTTTTTTTCGCTCTGTAAGGAGAGGGTGTGAGGCCCAACCCTAGGACATGATGATGGGTCATGTCTAGTTATCCCCTTTCTTTATTTCATTTTCTTTACCTCCCATGTTCTTTGAGATTTACCCTAACGTCTCCAAGTATCGAAGTGGGTGGGATGCCCTAGAGATGAGAAGTCTCTTCGTTAGTGTGAGTCTCAAGGTCCATGAGATCCAGATCCCAGTCTTTCATCCCCATTATTTCCTTCATCACTTCCTTAAAAAAAATTTAAAAAAAATAGTGGTATCCTAATCTAGATGACTTTTAGGCTCACCAATGATCCTATCCTTATCTGTCTTGCATCAAATTAGTATCAGAGCCAAGTTTAATTAGGGTATGTTTCTTCTTCCCGAATCACCCCACGACCCCTCACCAGTTTTGTCGTTCTCCCTCCCCTGTGCTTGATCCATTGCCCACAGCCACTGTCCAGCAACCGATCGACGACGGACTTCCCCATATCCAGTCCCGATTCCATTTTCCCCTCATCGGATCCAATGAAGAACTCCCGCAGCCACCTCACGCCCATCTTCCCCTTTGATCCCATCATCCCCAAGCTCCGCAATCGCCTCTGCTGGCTCGTGGCTATCCATAATAGCGATCTCATCTTCATCTGCTGGCCTCGCACAGGAACACCAGTTTCGAGAGAGCCAAATTGGAGGAGGAGGACCCCTACCTGGACCCTGTTTCGCCTTCTCCGTGCTCCCTATAGCCATCGCCTCGCCGACCCCAAAAAGAAGAAGCCCTGCTCCATCAAGATGGTACGGGTCTCCTCCATCACCGACGCCGACAAGATCTACCTCCGGACATCGTCTGTCATGCCCGGATCACCTTCAAGTCATTGCGGCAACTCCTGCACCGAGCCGAGGAGCGGATGGAGGCTACCCCGTGGCGGCCCCTGCCACTACCGTTGCCACCTCTGGGGTGGCCAGGCCGAGCCAACCTCACCGTGGTGGCACTGATGAACCAGCGGGACCTCTAGCTCAACCATGACCGCCAAATTATCAGGTCCATCCCTGGGATTGAGATCGGTGACGTCTTCCTTTACCGGGTGGAGCTTTGCATCGTTGGCCTCCATGGGCAGATACAGGTCGAGATTGACTTCGTACGGGCCTGTCAGACCAGCACCAGGGAGCCTATTGCCACCATCATCATCGTCTCCAGTGGAGAGCCCACTGGTGAACCCCTCCGTGGAGTTCCTCCCAGGTCTGGTTTCGGTTCGTCGAGGGGAAGAGGAGGCTGCACGAACGTGAATGCAAACTCCCATCCTGTTCCACTACACGATCCTTAAAGCCACATGGATTGCATGAGTTTCAAAGTCGCACGGAGTTCAAAGCTGCACAAATTTCAGAGTCGCATAATTTTCAAAGCAGGATAAAATTAAAGCACAGATTTCAAAGCACATTCCCCGTTGATCTACACTCGATGGAGTCGAGTTTTTCCCCACCTCAGGGGAATGCTGGGGACATCACCAGCACTGATCCTGGAGCAGCACCGATCTCGGAGCAGCCTGATCTCGAAGCAGCACTGATCCCGGAGCATCACCGATTTTAATAAATTTAAATTAAAAAAAATTAGTTGATTATGATTGGTTGTTTGAGATTTGATTTAGGATTTGGTTGGTTGGGATTGAGATATGGATAGGCCTTATCTTGTATTTGAATTTGAACCATTTTTATATTTTTATCTTGTATTCAAATTCAAATGAGGGTTGGAAAGATCTATAAATACCACCCTCAGTCTTTGTAAAAAAATAGTTTGGTCAATAAAGATGAATTTTTAGGAAAGAGAAATTCTTTTATTTCGCTTTGTAAGGAGAGGGTGTGAGGCTCAACCCCAGGACATGATGATGGGTCATGTCTAGTTATCCCCTTCCTTGATTTCATTTTTTTTACCTCCCATGTTCTTTGAGATTCACCCTAACGACTCCAAGTATCGAGGTGGGTGGGATGCCTTAGAGGTGAGAGGTATTTTCGTTAGTGTGAATCTCAAGATCTATGAGATCCAGATCCCTATCTTTCATCCCCATTATTTCCTTCATCACTTCCTTAAAAAAAAATAAAAATTAAAAAAAATAGTGGTATCCTAATCTATGTGACTTTTAGGCTCACCAATGATCCTATCCTTATCTATCCTGCATCAGAGATCGCTCCACAAGATGGGTTTTCATCTGCTCAGAGATCAGTGGAGATGATGAGTATCAGATCAGACCATTGATGCAAATAAGGAGGTAGCAGAGGAGGAGCAGATTTTTACTAATGAGGCAGGGCCATCTGAGCCACAGGGAGATATTTCAAAGACATAGCCTGAGCCTGCAGCTTAGCCTGAGCCAGCCGCTCCAGCACAAACTGACTTTCCTTGTACTGGAGACAGTATGGATGAGAGGGTCACTCGCATAGAGATAGAGATTATGATTATTTGATAGCGAGTTGACCAGATTCATATGGAGATGAGAGAGAGACATAGAGGATTGAGTGATGGCATCACTGCTATACTGGCTACACTAGATAGACTATCTTCGAGCAGAGTACCATCCTCTACACATTCAGACTCTCCTCCAGCACCACCTGCTCCACCAGCACCTTCAGCCCCAGGACCAGAGGCAGGAGATGGTTAGGCCTACTCTTCCACCGAGTTCGATGTCAAAGATTTTATGGCAGAGCTTGAGCCAGAGGCTGCATCAGAGGATGCTTTGAGGACACCAGTTCCAGATCCTTCCAGTCCATCATTCCAGACTCCAGTCCTCTCTAGTTCCTCACCTACCATTCCTGATCCACCTCTTACTCTTGCTCTTACACCTGTTCTTGATACAGACTTTCCTACTCTGATTCTTAGCTTTCCTAGTAGGTCCCCACCTACTCCTTCAACTTCTACCTTGATTCGAGAGCTAGGTTTTTCTGTACCTAATTTCCATGCTCTTAGTTCAGGTCCTGTTTTTGATGACACACCCCCGATCCCTATCACAGCTATTGTTCCTATCACTGCTGCTCATGCTTATGATATTCCCTCCTCCTCTTCAGCACCAGCTAAAGGAAGGACATATACCAGACGCAGAGGCCAAGGCTATAGCACTGCACTAAGAACTACTCAGACCAGACTATCTGATCTTCGATCAATGTGGCCGAGATCCAGACCTTCTAGGGTTACAGGTGCCATCTAGAGCTGTCAATATGGGCTAGCCCAGCCCAGCCCGGCCCTAACCCATATGGGCTTGCATTTTGTGGGCCGGGCCGAGCTAGGCCCACTTATACAAATAGGCCAAAAAAATCCAACCCGGCCTGGTCCTATGTGGGCCGTGGGCTAGGGCCGGGCCAGCCCTCTATGTGGGCCGTGGGCTATGGTCGTGGGCTAGGGCTATGGGCCGTGGGCTAGGGCCATGGGCTAGGGATCCACGTGTTGAAAATATCAAGTAGGAAAAAAATGAATCAATTTATACTATTCGTTTTTGCAGATTTTGGGACTGAAAATATGTGCTGATACTATGGTAGGAGATGCAATGATAAGAGGCATCTTTGGAGGACAAAAGAAGCATGTTACAACAGGTAAATCTAACAAGCAAAAGAAGAGACTGGACTAGAAGTCTAGAACTATCAATCATAAGTTGGAACGGTCGCACGGAGGAGGTCTCCCAGTCATGGAGGCCGAAATGATGGCTAGTAGCCGGTGGGAGCCAGGAAGCAGGGGAAACCCAGAGATCAAACTTCCCCCTCTCCAATCTACACTATTTTTGATGATGGATCGACACGACATCGAGAAAAGCCTGTGAGCCCTCATGGCAGACCAGCATGGCGATGGTGGCACCCCCCGACCCCGAGCCCCCTCGAACCCGTGCCTTACTGGTCACTGTCTCTAATGATCCGTTGAGAGAAATCAAAAAAAAAGATGGAAGAATGACGAGTCCTCATCGCCGAACGGCCAAAGTCTTGTATTCCAGCCAGCATCACGGTCTAGCGGAAGAAGAACGGCGACCATGGGGTGGGGTTCTTCGTTCTCCCATCTCCGGTTCTCCCAAACAGCCAAACTTGAAACTCCATTCTCCGGCAGCTCTCTGTGAGTCACTCACGGACTCACTAGTTCTCTCTGACGGAGGGTGGTGGGGGGTGGTGGCTTTGACCTAACCCTAACAGAGGGTCCTGAGTCCCGACTTCCAGTCTCCCATCATCGTCGAGTAAATAAAATTCGTAATGCCTTCAGTCTTCACCCTGTAAGTAGTAATTAGTAAGTCCTAAACCAGTAAACCTTAGGACTATAGGTGAGTTGACTAATAGTAACAGATTAAGTGAGCCCTGACCCGTAAGGCTAAATTTTTTTTATTATTATTATTATATCATGGCCCATGGGCTGGCCCGGCCCTAACCCTGTTGAACCCATGGGCTATGGGGGCCGGGTCAAAAAGCCCACTTACATAAATGGGCCAATTTTTTTTAGCCCAGCCCGGCCCATTTATAGGGCCAAATGGGCTAGCTCATGGGCTCTAGCCCATTTTGACAGGTCTAGCACCATCATTCTTGAGATTGGGTCCTCCTCTGATGAGGAGAGTACTCATTCGGATTGATCTATACCTCAGCTAGTCTATATCTCATTACTTATTATGTTTTATGTTTACTTTTATGTAATAGTATCTGATGTATCAAATTTTGTTTAGTTGATGTATCAAACTTTGTTAAATGTATCAAATATTTGAATCTAATGGATCAAATTTTATTTATTGACTTATTGACTTCTATAAATGCACTCTTATTGAAATGTAATGACTCTTACTTTTTCATTTACTGAAAAGTGCTCTTTTTCTTATCTTTTTAATGCTGACAAAAAGGGGGAGAATAATTGAAAATAATGAAAAGTGCAAAATTGTTAATACTGAGTATCAATGAGATTTAAGGAATCTTTTGTCAATTTGATTAAAGCAATGAGATAGGGGGAATGAGACAGAAATTTACTAAACCTGTAACTTTTTGGAAATATTCTTAAATTTTTTTTTGAAAATCAGTTTTTCAGATCATATTTTGAGGGGGAGTTTTTGATTTTTTGATTCTATTATCCTTGATCTATACTTCCATTTCCTTGCTCTGATACTTCTGTTTCTATGCTCTGATATTTATTGATTTCATACTCTGATACTCTTTATAATCTATCAATTTTAGTCTGGTACTATCTACTCTTTTGGCACATGTTTAATTCCTTGATACTCTTAAAGTTTTTCCTTGCTATTCTTCTCTTCATGCTGAATTGACTATCTTTTGGAGATGTTTATATACACCTTTTGAGCATTATATATATATATCTTAGCTTTGATATCTTCTAATCATAATTTTGATATTTCATAATCTATAGCTCTGATGCATTATAATCACTGCTCTGATACTGCCAATTTACATAAATTTAATTTTTTTTTATATATATATAGCTCTGATACATTATCAGTAAGTCTCAATTTTTGACAATCAATATATTTTTAGACTCTGATACTTATCATGCTTAGCTCTGATACTTATTACCAAAAGCTCTATTCTTGTTAAAAATCTTTTAGCTTTCCATTTGTATATACTTAAAGGTTTTGTCATCATCAAAAAGTGAAAGATTGTTGACTCCTGTATTGATTTTGATGATTAACAAAATACTTAAGTATATTTGAGTATTAACTATTTGTTAAAGTATGTTTTATAAAAAAAAAGGTACTCATCAAGTTAGTTGATTGATTGCTTGTCAAAATAGTTGAAGAAGACTCCTTATGGATGAAATTGTAAAGTTAAATGGACTTAAATTATAAGAATGACTTGAAAGGACTCAAGTTTGAAGGTTGAAGAAGATTCAACAGAGTTTCAATTGAATTTCAGAAAGTTTCAGCCAAGTGTCGACTCATGGATGTGAAGTGTCGACTCATAGAAGCTTGAGCTGATACACAGAAGATATTTTAGATGGCATGCTCGAAGTGTCGACTCATGGAGCTCAAGTGTTGACTCATGTATCAACTCAAGAATCGACTCAAGGCCTAAGACAAAAATTATATATAACATGCTGACTTCAGACTTTTCTTTAGTGTCAACTCATGGAAGCTAAGTGTCAACTCAAGTATCGATTCACCAAAAGAAGTATCGACTCATCTAAGATTTCCAGAGAGCTTCAAGAAAATTATTAAACTAAGTATCGACTCATGGAGACAAAGTATCAACTTATGAAGACCAAGTATCGATTCATGACTTGAAGTATCGATACTTGCAGTTCTGCTGAACAATAATGGCTAGTTTTTTCAAATACAGAACTTGTCCTTTTCACCCCCAATGGCTAGTTCCACCTCTCCAATGGTCATAAACTATCATTTGAAGCTTGGAAAGGTATTTAAAGTGGATTAAACTCAAGAGGGAAGAAACAAATGTGTAGTTAAGTGCATTCACTCCAATATTCTTTGAGAGCAACTACCTTCAAGTGAAGTGAAGCCTTCAAGCATTCAAAGCACTCAAGAGTAATCAAGTCCAACTACTCAAGCATTATTTAAGGCTTCAATAACTTGAAGACAAGCATCTTCAAAGAGCTTCAAAGAGATTTGCTTTTATTTGAAAGCTTTCTTGTATTTCATACATTCTACTTAAATTCTTTGTTAAGGTTTGTTGGTGAGCCTGTGTTAAAACCAACAAAGATTTTTGGTGAGCCTTATGAAAACCAAAGAGATTTTTGGTTAGCCTTGTGAAAACCAAGAAGGTTATTGGTGAGCCTAAGTTACCAAACTAATTAGGTTTTTGGTTAGCCCGTAAAACCAAAGGGGTTTTGACTTATGTTTCCGATGAAAATAAGTTGGGTTTTGATTAGTGAGCTCGAAAAACTAACCAGCTGTAATCAAGAGTGATTATAGTGAATTCTCAAGTGGACCTTGGGAAGTGGATGTAGGTGCTTTGGTATGCACTGAACCACTATATATTGTTGTGTTTGTGTTGCTTGCTCTCTCTTCATTTACTTTTGTTTACTTTGTATTTGCCTATCTATTTCTGCTGCATACTCTTGATTAACATACAAGCACTTGCAATTCACTAGAACCTTAATTATTTTGAATTGGCACTTACTTGCAAAAGTTTTAAAACCCAATTCACCCCCCCTATTGGGTTGCTTACTAGGCAACAAAGTCCAACCATTCAAGCATCATTTAAGGCTTTAACAACTTCGAGACAAGCATCTTCAACAGCAATCAAAAGCTTCAAAGAGATACTTGCTTTTAGTTGAAAGCTTTTTGTATTTCATACATTATTCTTGAATCTTTTTATTGTCCCTAATTTCAAGGGAATTGAAACTAGAGTTGAGATTTATTGGTGAGCCTTTGTGTTAAAACCAACGGAGGTTTTTGGTTAGCCTAAGTGACAAAACTAGGAAGGTTGTTGGTGAGCCTAAGTTACAAAACCAACTAGGTTTTTGGTTATCCCGTAAAATCAAAGGGGTTTTGATTTGTGTTCCTGATGAAAACAAGTTGGGTTTTGATTAGTGAGTCCGGAAAACTAATCAACTGTAATCGGGAAAGATTATAGTGAAATATCCAAGTGGATCTTGGGGAGTGAATGTAGGTGCTTTGATGTGCACCGAACAACTATATATCATTGTGTTTGTGATTGCTTACTCTCTCATTTCTTGGTCTTACTTACTTTGCATTTACTTATTTATTTCCATTGCATACTCTTGAATAGTACACAAATACTTGTAATTCACTAGCACCTAAGTTGTTTTTGAATTGACACGTACTTGAAAAAGTTTTTAAAACTTAATTCACCCTCTCTCTTGGATTGCTTGCTGGGGAACACATCATTATCATGGTACTATCCATCATATTTTTCGAAAGATGAATAGCATGATAGATGGGATTATTTTTTTGTTGCTGATCACTTCGATAAGTAAATATGATGGCAAGTGATGTTTATCCTTGAATCTTGAAAAATATTTTATATTATAAATATTTGGATCATACATATAAAATTAGTATGACCATCCATGTATAATAATAATAATAATATAAAAATTTTATGAAAGAAAAAAATATATTGATTTTAATTTTTTTGGCCAGCAAAAAGGATAGAGAGGTTAAACTCGGTACAGCTACCTCCTAGATTTTCACAGCCTTTTTCTATCGATAGATGAGTACGTCAACTTGACATCACTAAGGATACTGGCCGGTAGAATAAAAATAATGAGGAAGAGCCCTGATCTCTCATCCAATCCAACTCGTCCCGAATTCTAGGGAACAATTCCTGAATTTAATCGAGTTACCATACATGAAACTGGTTGGATGTGAGGTAAGGTCTCTACCAACTGGACTACCACTTAGTGGTGATTTTAATTTTTAAGAGGGACATCTTTCTTTCTTCACATGCATGTGAGAGAGATTTTTTACAGTTGTGATCTTCCAGCAAAAAAAAATATCTTGATCGACGATAGTCTGGTTGGTAGAGGTCCTGTCTCACTACTAAAGATTATGAAAATTTAAATATCTTGATTCGAATATTATATGTGAAAAAGGTTACACCATGATTTACCTCTAATTTTTTTGTTAAAAAAAAAAAAAGAAAAAAAAAGAAAGAAAGAATGAAATATTCATGTTACATCAACGGCAGATCACCCTGTTAAAAAACAATCAATTATGAAAATGAGATGCTTTGGGTCCAATCTGCCCCACCTCTCCTTTTCATATCTCAGTGAGATTTGTGGCCGGGGGCACCACCAGTCTCTCTCATCAGCTCACCATGTTCTTTCTTGAAGACCCTCATCCCCTTGGTTTCTCAGCCATGGCAGCAGCTCTGCTTTTGCTTGTTCTTGCCCTTGCCTTCAGACTCCTAATTGGTTGGAGATCACTTGGAAAGGCCACCAGGAAGGAGAAAAGATATCCCCCAGTTGCTGGAACCATCTTCCATCACCTCCTTAACTTTGGTCGGCTCCATGACTTCTCCACAAGCCTTGCTCGCAAGCACAAGACCTACAGGCTGCTCTCCCCTTTTCGCAGCGAGGTCTACACTGCCGATCCGGCTAACGTGGAGTACATCCTCAAAACCAACTTCTCCAACTTTGGCAAGGTACATGATCGAACCCCTTATCTTTTATTTAGTTTTCTTTTTCCAATTCTCGCCCTCTTGTAAGGTATAAAGGGTAAAAATCCATTGATATAATGCAAAGGTCAAGATATGGATCTAGCTTAGATTTTCTTAGTTTATACAGTCTAGGTCGTGCTCCATCGAGGATAAAAAAAAGGCATTGAAGTCTTTCTTTCTTTTTACTTATTTTTTTTTTCCCCCTGGTACAAATCATTCCAAAGTCTTTCAATAATACTGTGGTCTTCCAAAAAGAAAGCATGTTACAGCTTGTGCTGCATCTTGTAATTGGAGCCTTGAATTGCAGTTGAAGACCCTGCAGGGAATCTATCAATTCAAGTGAATTGATACTGCGATGCTGATTTGTTATCCCAGAAATCCATGCCATCACTTGGTCGTTCTGATACCTTTTTGTATAAGGTTTTAGAGTGAGATTTCAGTTTTTTAATGTTTGGAAATGGCCAGTCTTCCATAAACATCTATTGGACGGTCATCTGGTTTTTGAGTAACATATTTTTCTTCCATTAACTTATAACCTTTTGAGTGTAAAGACAATCCATAAGATTTAAATTATTATGACATGTACAAATGTGTGATATATTAGGTTCACCCCATGGTCCGCCTACTGTCCTGTACCGCCTGGTACGGGCTATATCTATCTCATACTGGTACGCCATCTTCAACCATGTATCAACTCTATAATAGAATAATACTGGTAGCGGGTCTAGCACCAAGATGGCGAACCTTGGTTCATCCTATGCCATTAGTCGAGATGTCAAGCCATATGAAAAAAAATCGCAATTTGAGTTATTTTTCGGAGTCTATAACAAGTTATTATAAATAGAAGAGGCATACAATGTGAGAGGAGTTCTAAGCACAGCATGAACCATTGAGTTCAAATTGCAGCTGGCTCTATTGTCATTGTCAGAATGTCAATCAAAATCTGATTTTAAAATCTCCTTTACTTTGTTTGAGACTATCTCCTTGTGGATTCATTAGTTTTATATTAAAGGATCTAAATGCTAGTCTTTGCAAATGATAATGCTTCCCAATACAGTACTCGCAGATGGTTCTTCAAGGCATTTATCATGCTAAGCTGTTTATCTACTCTATATTTCTTTTTATTTTTTTCATGTGAAGAGAATTGAGCAGAACTTGGTCAAATTCATTATGATAATGAAGTTAGATAGAGAAAGTAGAATAGCTTACTTATAGGAGGAGCTCAGCTTAGAGCAAAACAGAAAATGCAAGGAATTCCATCAGAATGCTACAACAACTCAACACAGGGAGGATTATAACTCTGGACCTACCTGACACTGGTCTAAACCAGTCCTTGACCAAGAAAATAACATTATTAATAAGCTTATGTATCTGGCTGTCAATGTTGGAGAGTACTCTTTTGTTTTTCTCCAACCACAGGTGCTAGCAAATGATAATAGATAAGTAGTGCCATCTGTCTCCATCTAACATGACTTCAGATTTTCTCCATATAGACCACCAGGAAAAAAGTGGTTAGAAAATGTTTCAAATTTAAACATCCAAAAATAACAAAAAGAAAGATCGAAGGGCGCATACACCCTTTCTTCCTATGCTTCTCAGTGGTCTGAATTTTGTTTGAAAATCGCAGGCCAAAAATTGATCAGAATTTTAATTGAGAGAGGGCATTTTCAAAAATAGAGAGAAAACCCCTTCATTCAATAACTTATAAAAGGACAGAACAGAGAAGAGTTCATTTGAATCCCATCTCCACCTTCACTGCAGTGGGGTCATTAGTGATACATTGTGCGAAAGTCATAAGCTCTTAGGGTTTAATATGTTCTGTTGTTTGATGTTGGAAAAAGTTGATCTGCCTATTTTGAAGATAATCATTGTTAAAAGCCTGTGTCAAGGATCCTCTCCCCCCCACCCCCCAACAAAAAAAAAAAAGAAAAAAAGAAAAAAGAAGAAGAAGAAGAAGAAGAAGAAGACCAGTATCAGGGACTTGGTCCAACAAATAAGGTCTGCTGAGAATAACATAGGGAGTGTAGAGGCCAATCTACTCTGAATTTTCTTAAAAACTGTATTAGTTTGTTGATGTGTAAGGAAGATGATGAAGAAAACCCTTTCAGGCTAAAAAGCCAATTTTCTCAAAACCTTGCAATTATCTGAAAATTCTGACAAACCCAAAAAATAAGCAGTGCAGTTGATCTTTTAATAATTAATATTAAGTGAAAAAAACATTATGGATCAGATATACACTCTTCTTTTAGACAAGGCCTAGAAATGTCATATTTTCTGTTAAAGGCAAAATGAAAGGGGTTTTTCATCACAATGCATTCCTTATACATATTGGTCTTCCAACTGTGGTTTGATTGATTTTCTGAGAGATATTAGGATCTTCCCTTAACTCAGGTCCCTGTAGCATGCTTCTTTATTTATTTATTTATTCAGGCTGAACTAAGGACAAGGATAGGACTTGAAATCTAGGTCCTTGGCATGAAACCCCAAAGACTTTATGAACAACACTAGTAGGCACCCTCCATTGTAACATGCAAAAATTAGAATGCCAAAACTGAAATCTGTCTATTTTTTCTCCTTTTAAAATATGGGAGTCAAAGGTCAACAAGTAGGAGAAGAATAAAAAATTATGGTGAAAAGAAGTGCTAAGTGCTACCTATATTTACAATAGCAGCTAGGCAGTCTCTAATTATGTGAACATCCATCCCTGAAAACCAATGTAACCTATAAAAGTAGAGGGGGGAATGTAGCATGCTATTCAAGATTATAGTATTAGAATTGTTGTCCAGCGAGACAACTCAAGAGAGGGGATGAATTGGATTTTTGAAAAACTTGTAGCAATTTAAATAAGTATATGATGAATAGATGTGAAAGTGCAGCAAAATTATATACTAAATTTAAACAAGCTAAGCACCAAAAGGAAAGCAGGAAAGTGAAGAAACCAAGCCATAATGATACAAGAATTTTATGGTGGTTCGGTGCAATCTTAGCATGTATGTCCTCTCGCCAAGCATCTCTTGAAAATCCAAGATTACACCTGTAATTTTACCTGGGCTTACAATCCAAAATTCTAGTTAGTTTTGCATGGAATCACTAACCAAAACCTAGTTCTAAGCCAAACCTTTGGCTTACAATCCAATTTCTAAATTTGGATAACCTTTCTCCTAGCTTCAGTTTCCAATTGAAGCTAGTTACAACACTTAAGGAAAATAATATTCAGAATAGAACAAAAGCTCCTTTAATGAGCAAAAAGAAATTCAATGAAACTTGTGAAATCATTGAGGAAGCTTTTCAAGTGGAGAGCTTGTCTTTTTCCAGGTGGTTAAACAATGATTGCACACACTCAATGCTTGTGAACTTTTCTTTTTAACTTGTAGCTCTCACAAGGAATCTTTAGGCTTTTCTTGTGATCAGGTCTTGTTCTTCTTGTTCTTCAATGGGTTTGGTAGATGTTTAAGAGATCCAAAATTTCAAAATGATCATTTCTAGCCATTAAGGGATAAAAACTAGCTAACAGAGAAGTTCTAAACTTTTTTTCACAGTCTGCAGAACTAGTCGTTAGGCTATCTGCAGGTCTCGAGTCAACTCAAAATTCCATCCAAGTCGACTCGATCTCCGATCGAGTCCACTCGAACTTTTTTCTTCTGGAAAATCATTCTTCTATCTTTTATTAAGACATCGACTTGGATACTTGAGTCGACTCAATTCCTCTTCGAGTCGGCTCAGATGCCAGTTAAGTCTACTCGAGTTTCAGTCTAGAAAAATTATCTTTCTATATCTTCTATGCACCTTGTGGGGTTGACTTGGATCCTCCATCAAGTTGACTTAGTTGTGTGCCAGCTAAAAATTATATGTGCCAGTTTTCTGTGCTTTTTTTGTTCTTCTTGTGGAGTCAACTCAAGCACAAGTGAAGTTGACTTGGATGTGTGCTATTTGAATTTTTACATATCAAGATCTGAATTCTTCAGAAAAAGGAAGAGTTTTATGGTTTCTTCTTTTAGCATGCCACTTATCCTCAAATATCTTGAACTTTTATACATGAAGTGAGATTCAAAAAGTACCTTTGTAGGATTAATGTTGTTCATTAACTTCCATTCCTTTAAGGTCTAAATGTTTCCTGAAACACTCATCTTATCATTTTATTATACACTTCAATGTTTTGTTATTCATCAAAATGAATCCTTATGTCAATAAGAATGATGGTTATAATAACTGTACATCGAGTATACTTGGGAAGGCAGCCTCTAAGTGCTCTTTTTGGTGATCCAAGCAATGTGCAAACCAAATTACATTTTTATGGTTTCATCAGGTTTTGGTTTGTTAGAATTAGTTTTCTAAACAATTAGCATTTTCAAGAGAGTTTAAATTGGCAAATATGAAAGAACTCTATAAAGAGGTTTTGTTGAATAATAAGTGATAACCTCAGAGACCTCTCTCTGCAGCATGCACAGCCTCTATAACATATCTAGCAAGTTCAGTTGTAACCAATAATCTTGTTTATGTTACAAGGCATCAAAATTAGTTTATGTTGCAGGGACAATATAACTACAACAATATGAAGGATCTCCTTGGTGATGGAATATTTGCAGTTGATGGTGAGAAATGGTACCACCAAAGAAAAGTGGCCGGTGTTGAATTCTTCAAAACGGTGTTGAGAGATTACAGTCATGCTGTCTTTATCTACAATGCAACTAAACTTGCTTCAATCATTTCAGAGGCTGCAAGATCAAGCAAGATTGTGGATATTCAAGTGAGTGATAGAATCATTATGTTAGGTCTTTGTTTTATTACCTTATACTAACTTTACAAGCCACTAGAAGGATAAGTAATTGAAATCCTTCATTTAAAGTAATCGCATAAATGTTGTTGGCCTACTTGCAGGACCTATTCATGAGGTCAACAATGGATTCAATCTTCCAAGTGGCCTTTGGAGTGGATATAGACAGTTTGTGTGGGTCTAATGAAGAAGGGAGCAAATTTGCTGAGGCATTTGATGACTCAAGTGCCTTAATCATGTGGCGTTATGTTGATATCTCTTGGAAAATTAAGAAGCTCTTAAACATTGGGTCTGAAGCAGTGCTAAAGAAAAGAATTCAAGTGGTTGATGACTTTGTGTACAAAGTAATATACAAGAAGAGAAAGCAACATGATTTGGTAAGACCGGTTTATTGGATGCACATCCCTCTCCTTTGCTTTTCTGCTATTTTTTGTTTTTATTTTAGCCCTAGTTGACAGTAAAAATGGTGCATAATAGAAAAATAAGGAGATATATAAACATCCTTGTAAAAATAAATAGACAGGAGAAGGCCTTAAGAGTCTTACTAGTTCTAATTGAATGTCTGATTGTTTTGCATGCATGGCATTGCAGTCGAAGAAGGAAGATTTCCTCTCTAGATTTCTGGTTGAGAGTCAGAAGGATCCAGAGAAGATTACATGCAAGTACTTGAGAGACATTATCCTGAACTTCATGGTTGCAGGAAAAGATACAACAGCAGTCACTCTTTCATGGTTCTTCTATATGCTCTGCAAGCATCCTTCTGTTGAAGAAAAGATAGTTGAAGAATTAATCCTTGCTACTAATGAGATTGGAAATGATGCATCTATCACAGAATTTGCTGCAAATTTAGCTGAAAAAACCATTGACAAGATGCAGTATCTCCATGCAACACTATCGGAGACCTTAAGGCTGCATCCAGCAGTTCCCTTGGTAAATTATTTACTACAAAAGTCATTCATGAATATAATTACATGCAAAATCTAGGATCATATGTTAATCTTTCATCATAAGTTCTCTGACTGACTTGCAATGCAGAATCCCAAGATTTGTTTCGCGGATGATACTTTGCCAGATGGGCATGATGTGAAGAAAGGGGATATGGTGGTTTATATGCCTTTTGTAATGGGCCGAATGAAATTCATTTGGGGTGATGATGCCGAAGACTTTCTGCCAGAGAGGTGGCTTAATAGTGATGGAGTATTCTCTCCTGAAAGTCCATTTAAGTTTACCGCATTCCAGGTAAATATTTATTTTATAATTTTAGAATTCTTAATTGTCCACTTTGTTGAGGGGGTCATAATGTAAAGGTGTTTTACCGGAGCATCTAATATCATTTGAAAAGAAAAATGTTAAACAAACATTAATCTTTCTACCTCATGGTATTAAGTCAACTTTCAGCAGGACTGAAATGGCCTTCTTATGGTGGGCATGCAGGCTGGTCCACGTATATGCTTGGGAAAGGAATTTGCTTACAGGCAAATGAAGATCTTCACTGCACTACTGTTGCGATTTTTCAGATTTAAGCTAAGTAATGAGCAGCAACCCATTAAATACAGGACCATGTTAACACTTCAAATCAACAAGGGTCTTCATCTCCAAGCATTCCAAAGATGAGACTAGAATTCTGACTTTTTTGTGCTACATTTACATGAGCTGGCTTTGTAACTTCATGCCACAAATGCAAAGAACCAGCAATCTGATTCTCTAGTTAACACCATTTAATAATGAATACTAAAAAGAACTCTGTATTCAAGATTTTTCATGTAAATAATCAATCATAAATAAAAAGGAATAGCTTTATTTTATGATCTGAAGAATGCCATTCAAGTTTTGTCATGTAAATAATCAGTCGTAAAATTTTACTTTCAGACTTGCAGTGTACATGACAAAGTTTGAAGGATGAGCATTTGGCTGGCAGTTACAATCAGATAAATAAAATTTGATCTGATTTCCTAGTGTGATCAGGAAGACACAAAAAAGAAATTATAACGAAAATAAAAAACATGCGCACACAAACACAATGAACAAACATGTTCCTACGGGGAAACAAACTCGGACTGGATTATTAATCTTCTCTTAGTAGGGTGTCTAGGTGCAAAAGCCTTTGCCATTAATACATGTGTGATGCATGGGGCAACTTTAGAGGATAATTTTGAAAGTTGGAGGATGGCTGCTTTTACTTTAAATCTTTTGATTGCTGGATTGGGTTATCAAACATATAGATTGTCATTATCATGATTTCTTCTGGATTGTGAGCTGGGACTGATTGGAGGGTCATCTGTCTCGCTGCTTGGGTTCAGATCTGAAGGAGTATAGATTGGAGGGCCAAAGAATCTTATTGCAGAAATCATGTTCAATGGAGGAAGTTTCCGGGGCCAAAGAATCTGCGGAGTTGCTCCTCTCCTGGTTGAGATTGGGCACTAGGAAAATTCTAAAAAGTTTCTTGTTGAATCATCTATGTTCTGGTCACATATTCTACATGCCCTATCACCAAAAACCTTTGGTGGGTAGGGTAAAAAGAGCATCACTGCATGGGATTCTGGCTGCATAGGGTCTAAGGAGAATCGAATGTATGTAGCCTTATTCTTGCATGTCAAGAGACCGTTTAGAGGTTTGTTTTGAACCCAAGACCCAAGTTATAACAGAACAACCTTAACTTTGCACCAAAGCTTGCAATGGTAACGGCTTTTCATTTTGTTCATTAAAAAAAAAAAAAAAGATTGTTAAAAATAAAAATGTGACAAAATGGGGATGGGTTGGTGATCCTTTTGGCAATCCTCGAAATATAGATACAGCATCAAAGGCTACTGAAGTCGTCAAGGTCCCTGTAGTCTGGATTCAGAGAGTCGTATGCCATCCTGTTAGCTTGTGGATTGGGATTTTTTCAGCTGCCAACTATTGTTGTCAACGTGGATGGAAATAAATAGCCGCTTTACTGGCAAGGAGAGTTTGACCACTAGCATCTGGCCTGGTGCATGGGTGGAGCCATCTCTTGATAGGAAGAAGGCGGCCTATGTTGCTTGGAGGCTGTTTGTGCTCTTAAAGGGGCCTCTGGTGGCTGATTCTTGCATTTGAGATCCTACCTCACTCTGCTTTCGTTACGTGGCTTTGGTGCAGTTTGGTCGGATTGCATAGGTGATGAATGAGGTCTTCTTTGCCTGGTCATTGCATGGGTCACCTTGCAATGTTTCTTCTTCATCTCTCCTCTCTACTCCTCTCTGTAGAGTTCAATATCAACTCCAGCACAAACACTTGAGGGTGTGGCCGGTGAGGAGTTGCTCAGTGAGAATTTGTCTACTTGCAGGATTGTGTAACAAAATAATAACAAATATGGTGTAGGATTGTTGGTGCGTTGAGTCTTATATAAAATAGGACATATGTGGAGTTCAAAATTTAGTGTAGATCCTGGCAATTCTTAATATGGAAGGGGGTTGACAAACAAGCGTGGATCCTAGTCCTAAACTTCTATAGAAGTTTTATGTTTGTTTAATTGGGAACGAGTCAGCACTGAAGTTTAGTATATCAAAGGTTCTAGCCTTCTAGGTGCGAGTCTTAGTTTTTTCCTAAATATTTAAACCTTCGAATTATATTGCCGGTGAGTCTCTCTCTCTTCCAAAAATAAACAAATAAATAAAGTTTTCTGAGAAGTTTGTTTCCATAAAAGAGCATGATATATTTGATATAGCTAACAAATCGAAACCTGAGCAGCAAGCAGGACTAGAAAACAGCGAACCAAACCAGCGACCCTGCTCCAATCCAGTTTTGTGATGGGATCGAGAATGCATTCGACCCGGTGAAAACAAGGTTGAAAGGCTGGGTTTTAAGAAAGTTAGTGATTTGGTCCGTGGAAAATTACCTTAATCTTGGTTCAAAAATAATGTATCCCATGAATTAATCAAACAAGCACTTTTCTTGGCTTAATATAAACTACCTTAATTTTTTCAGTTTTTAAAATGTACCAAAAAAGAATGGTTGAAACCATAGCATAACTGTTTAGGATCTTGCCAACAGATCACGGATTTGAGATATGATTTTATGAAAGACTTGATTTAACTGGCATCTTGATGGTGTCAGGTTGATACAGTCATTCGTGGACAGAGAGAGGCTGTAAAAATTTAGCATCTTGAATCAAAAAATTTTTGATGAAATAGAAGCATGTTGAATAGCTATCACCGGATTTATTTTTATTTTTTGTTAAAAAAAAAAAGAAGAAAAAAGAAGAAGAAGAAGAAGAAGAAGAGAGAGAGAGAGAGAGAGCGGTTAAACAGGGTTTGACTGAACCGGCTATTTCAGCCACTAGCTTAGGATTGGACCCTTGGAGTTGACCGAAAACTGTCCATGTCATGTGACAGCATGGTAGGTTGTATTCAGATATTGTTGAAAGAAGAGGCTTTTTGTTACTAAACTATATTTTGAATCTGGTAACACTTTAGACTCCAGTTAACCAGTAAGCTGTTGTTCTAGATTGAAATTTGAATAAAAACTGAAACTATAGCACACGATTATACATCGTGTTCAACCCAATGGAAGAACTAGATGAGCTGGCATGATGAAACCTGAGACTTGGTATGAAGTAGAGGCCATATCCAAACCATTCTGCAGACACCAACCAAGTTAGGTTACTAATTATAGAGGAATCAGAAATCTAACATGAAATAACGGGGTTTCTTTGATGGTTTTTGTTGGCGTAGAATCTCTTTTTCGATCGGACGAAACTACTGGTTTACAGATTCGCTTCCTAGTTTACCTGCAAAATAGATCCCTGACCAGATTTCTCCGGCGGGGGACACTCCGATGCCTAAGTCAGAGACGGGCTCCAACAACATAATGGGGAAGATTCTGAGGAGGGAGGATGGCGAGGAAAAGAACTCTAGACTTTCAGGATTTTGTTGTGCCCTTACCTCGAATGTCCCCTCTTATCAGTATTATATCGGCTGGTCCGGCTTGCGGTTCTGTCCTCTTTCCTGCAGTTACGATGGGGGGAGTTAATGTATTCCCCTCTGTCCGTAACTGTGGAAGGTTATTGAACGATTCTGGTCAGGCCGGAGACGTTACAGTTGGGATTAGTGACCACATGGCCACTTTGATGTAGTTCTGTTCTGGAGGTGATAGTCAATCGTAACTGTTATCTTCCACGTTCATATGGGCTTGAGGTAGGTTGGAGATCTGCCTTCGGGCTTCATTCTTAGGAATGTCCGTGGCTGGATCGGAGGGGGTGCTTTCATCCCGAGATATCTTCGGAATGGCGCCTGTGGCCGAAGCCGAAGATCGTGTCTTCAGCAAAGGCCAAAGACCATGTCTTCGGCCGGGACCAAAGGTCATGCCTTCTGCCAAAGCTAAGGGTTATTGTTGACTCCATAAGTGATTTTGATGATAACCAAATATATGTACATTTATTACTGACAACTCTTCAAGTATTTGACAAGTTTTTGTAGGATGTATAACATGTTCAAACTTCAACTCCTACATTTCTATTTTCTTCCTTAAGTTATGTTGTAAGTGTTTTTTTAAAGAAGAACCCAATGAAAATGCTAAGAAAAAATCAAGTAAAAGGATTACTTCTATAAGTGTGTGTGCCTTAGATTTTGTCTTAAGTTGGTTTGTGTGAAATTATAAAAGAGTTGGTGAGAGTTTTCTTTAAGTTTAAATTGTAAAAATTCTAAAGAAGACACTCGAGCCGGCTCTGCTTATTGGCATGCAGCAAGGATTTTGGAACGCAGCAATCCGAGCCGACTCGATGGAAAGCGAGCCGACTCTAGTGAATTCGAGTCGACTAGAATCAGTCCAGGTCGACTCCTCTAGAGTCCATTTCCTAAAAAGTTTTCTGAGAACAGCCAGGCGAGCCGACCCGACCTAGAAAGAGTCGACTCTACCAGACCTAATTTCAAAAGCCTGAGAAAGCAAGCCGACCCGAACTGCATCGAGCCGACTCTTCCAGAGTAAGGTTTTCCGAACCTAAGAAGAAGAGCCGATCCAAGCTGAAAAGAGCCGACTCCTCGAGTTCAAGAATTTCAAGATTCAAGTTCGAGCCGACCCGAGCTGTAAAGAGCCGACTCGTCCATAGTAACAATCTATGCCCTGAGACAAAGAGCCGACTGCATTGAAGAAATGGCAACTTGACCTATCGACTCGAAGGATCCGAGCTGACTCGAAGAAATCCGAGCCGACTCGAATGTCGCTTCCAGGTATCTAACGGCTAGTTCTATAATTTATTTTTGAATGCCAAAAAGTGCTCCAACGGTCAAAAATCATTTTCCAACGGTCTACAATGGCTAGAACTGTCTTGGGATGATAGAAGACTTTAAATTTGAAGGATTTGAACTACTAAAAATCAATTAAGAAGGGAGTTCAAAAGGAAAAAGAGAGAGCTTCATTGAATATCCAACCAACCACAAGAGATAAAGCACAATTGCATTCAAGTCTGCATTCAAGCCCTCAATAACTCTGATCAAAAGCTTGAATCAACTTTGGAAGAAGCCACTGAAGTCATTAAAGCTTATTCAAGTGCATTCAAGTGGACTTCCAACGAGCTGCATCGGCAACTATCCGACAACTTGAGTTTGCCATTTATTGTTGTATTTATTTTCAATTCAATCTTTGAATTGTTAGGTTATTGGTGAAACCGGTTGAAAAATCAAATAGGTTCTTGGTGATCCTGTGAAAACCAAGTTTGGATTTCTTTGGTGAGCCTGTTTAAAACCAAAGGGTGTTGGGTTTTCTTTGGTGATCCCGTAAAACCAAAGTATAGAGGTTTTGGATTGTGATCCTGTAAAACAATCCTATTGTATTCGGGTATGAATATAGTGAAAATCCTAAATGATATCTTGGATAGTGGACGTAGGAGCTGGGTTGCTCCGAACCACTATAAATTTGGTGTGTTTGTGTTGTGCTTTCTCTACTTTGTTTAGCTTCTGCATTCTATAACCTTATTACAGCACCTACCACTTGCAAAGGATTTTGAAATTGCACATTACTTGTTTAAATTTTTAAAAGTTCCAATTCACCCCCCTCTTGGGTAGCCACCTGGGCAACAACTGGTATCAGAGCAGAGTCTCTGAATACACTAGAGTAAAAATTGGTGGCTCATTCCATGAGTACGTCTTTGGCCGAAGGCCAATCAACAAACAGACCTCCACTCTTCACTGGCACAAATTATGCATATTGGAAAGCTAGAATGAAGGTTTATATTCAAGCTATTGATTTTCAGTTATGGAAGGTCACTCTAAAGGGTCCTTGCATTCCCATGGTTAAAATTGATAGAGTGGACATTCCTAAACCTGAAGAGGATTAGGACGAACATGACATGAAGATGGGAGAATTAAATGCCAAAGCCATGAATATCTTATATTGTGTTTTGGATAGTAATGAGTTTAATCGAATCTCTATTTGCTCCTTAGCAAAAAAAAATTGGGATAAACTCGAAGTGACCCATGAAGGAACTTCTCAAGTGAAATCTTTTAAGATTAATCTTCTTGTACGTAGTTACGAATTGTTTAAGATGGAACCAAATAAAACAATATCTACCATATTTTCACGATTCATTGATATTATTAATGGCCTAAAAAGTCTTGGCAGGATATATACTAATGCAAATCTAGTGCAAAAAATTATAAGATTTCTTTCAGATAAGTGGGATCCGAAAGTGACTGCCATCCAGGAAGCAAAAGATTTGTACACCTTATTGCTGGATGAATTGCTAGGATCTCTCATCACACATGAACTGACCATGCAGCACCGAACTGAAGATGATCAAAAGAAAAAGAGATCGATCGCCTTTAAAGCTGCTATGGATTCCAAAAAGGATGAAGAATCGGAAGAAGAAAGCTCCTCTACTGAAAGCGACATGGAAGATGAAGACGTTTCCATGGTTGTAAAAAAATTTAGAAAATTCTTGGGAAGAAGAAAAGGAAGATATTTTAAAAAATTCCATAAGAACAAAGAGTTCAGTAAGAAGAAGGACAAAGAAAAGGAGAAAGAAAGAGAAGTGCCCACATGCTATGAGTGTAAAAAGCCAGGGCACATCAGACCAGACTGTCCTTTATTGAAAAAGGGACTTAAGAAAAAGAAAAAGAAAGCAATGGTAGCGACGTGGAGTGACAGCGAAGCATTCTCATCCACTGAAGACGAAGAGGCTCCAAAATCTGCAAATCTTTGTTTAATGGGTCTCGAAAATGAGGTATCATCCCCTGAGCTTCAAACTGAGTTTACTTATGATGAACTGAGTTCAGCATTCCATGATTTACTTATCGAATCCAAGAAAGCTGGAATTAAAATCAAGTCCTTAAAGACACAAAACGATGTTTTATTAAAAGATAAGGATGAAATTTTTGAAAAGAAAAACATTTTGCAATGAAAATTGGATAACCTTTCTGAAAGTGTTATAGTCCTGAACAATGAAAAAACTGTTTTATATGAGACAAACAATATTTTAGTTGTCGAAAATACTGATTTAAAAAAGGAGATTGAAAAGCTTAAGCCTTTAGTAGAAAAATTGACCTTGAGTTCAAATAAGCTTGAGCTAATTTTGAAAGAACAAAAAGACTCTAAAAGTAATGTTGGAATTGGATTTAATGCTTTAAGAGCTGAAGGGATTTTAGCAACAAAGTTTGTACTCTCAAGAGCTTCAGTTTCAAAATCTAAACTTGAAAAAGTTTTTTCATCAAAATCAATTACAAATGGCTTGAAATATGTTCCTAAAAATACTATGCAAAAATCCTTCAATTCAAGTATTTCTGTTTCTACATCCACTATAACTTTAAAGAATGCATCATTCAAAAATGATAAAATTATCTGTTATGCATGTCATAGATTTGGGCATAAATCTTTCCAATGCAATTCTTTGAAAAGTTCCATGTACAATGCATTAAAGTGTAGAACTATTTAGATTCCAAAAGGAACCAATGTTGCTAACCCAAAAGGACCCAAGTTAGCTTGGGTACCTAAAATTATCTTGCAGTCCAAAAATTAAAGAAAAGATGGTATCTTGACAGCGGCTGTTCAAGGCATATGACGGGTGACAAGGATCAGTTTATCACCCTACAAATGAAAGAAGGAGGATTGGTTACCTTTGGAGACAATGGCAAGGGGAAAATAATTAGAATTGGTAAGATCAAAATAACCTCCTATACTTTCATTGAAAATGTATTGCTAGTAGATAAGTTGAAGCACAATCTATTGAGTATTAGTCAATTATGTGATAAAGGCTTCAAAGTTATTTTTGAATCATCTATATGTATAATAACTAACTCTCTTGACTCTAGCAACAAATTCATTAGCCATAGACTCGGGAATATATATGTAGTAGATCTAAATGATCTAGCCATGACAAGTAGTTCCAGCCTAGTAGCCATGAATGCTAAGACCAAAGAGTCATGTCTATTATGGCATAGACGATTAGGTCACGCTAGCATGCATACTATTACCAAATTAATCTCAAAGAATCTAGTTAGAGGCTTGCCACATTTCAAAGTTGATCTTAACTATGTTTGTGATGCTTGTCAATTAGGCAAACAAGCGAGGGGGAGTTTTAAATCGAAAAATGTTATTTCAACAGCTAGGCCCTTGAGCTACTTCACAAGGACTTATTTGGACCAACTAGGACCACAAACCTAGGAGGTATGAAATATGGACTTGTGATTATAGATGACTTCTCTAGGTTCACATGGGTATTATTCATTACACATAAAGATGAAACTTTTGATGTATTTCGAAAATTTTATAAGAAAGTTTCAAATGAGAAAAATCTTTCTGTTGCTTCTATAAGAAGTGATCATGGAACTGAATTTCAAAATCAATTATTTGATGAATATTGTATTGAACACGACATTGATCACAACTTCTCCGCTCCTAGAACATCATAACAAAATGGTGTTGTAGAGAGGAAAAATAGGATGTTGGAAGAAATAGCTAGAACAATATTATGTGAAAGTAATCTTCCAAGGTACTTTTGAGCAGAAGCCGTGAACATTGCCTGTTATATATTAAACCGAGTTTTGATATGACCAATTTCAAAGAAAACCCCTATGAGATCTGGAAAGGAAGAAAACCAAATATTAATTATTTTCATGTTTTTGGGTGTAAATGCTTTGTATTAAATAACGACAAAGATAACCTAGGAAAGTTTGATGCAAAATCCGATGAATCTATATTCCTTGGTTATTTATCACATAGCAAAGCATATAGAGTATGTAACAAGAGGTCTCTCACTGTAAAAGAGTCAATTCATATTATTTTTTATGAAGCTAACCCTTTACCATCTAGAAAAAATGAGTGCATAGATAATGATGCAGGTACTCTACAAAAAGAAATAGAAGATCTAAATATCCAGGACAAACCAACACAAGATGGAAGTGAAATGGTGAGTAAGGATCATACTGATCTACCAAGAGAATGGAGGTATGTAACTTCACATCCTAAAGAATTAATTATTGGTGATTCTTCTCAAGGTATAAGGACTAAGTCATCACATAGGACTGCACATGATTACCTAGCCTTCATATCTCAAATTATACTACACAGTTTAGAAAAAACTGAAAATGATCATAACTGGATATTGGCCATGCATGATGAACTAAACCAGATAGGTCAATAGGAACTCACCAAATGAATATGTTTGGTAATAAATGAATTTAATCCAAGAGATGATATCAATTTTGATGAAACCTATGCTTTGATAGCAAGACCTGAGACTATTAGATTACTCTCTGTATTTGCCTACTACATGAACTTTAAACTATCTCAAACAAATCTCAAAAGTTCTTCTAGTCCTGAACAAAATTTTTGTAAAACAGTCACCAGATTTTGAAAATCTTTCTTTTCCAAATCATGTGTTTAAATTGAACAAAACTTTACATAGTTTGAAACAAGCATCTAGCACTTGGCGTGATAAAATAAGCATGTTGTTACTTGAAAATGTTTTGAAGAAAATGATCTAATAAATGTACAAATAATTCATTGATGATACTATCTGTGGTACAACTAATGAAGATTTTTTGTAAAGGGATTTACTGAGTTAGTACAGGTTTAGGTGAATTCAACCACTTCCTTGGGTTACAAGTCATACAACTGAAGGAAGGTATCTTTATAAGTCAAGCCAAGTACATCAAGGAATTCATAAAAAAATCGGCATGGAAACAAGCAAAGAGGCTAGCACACCAATAAGTTCTATCTGCAAGTTAGACAAAGATAAAAATGGATCCAACATTGATCAAACGCTATATAGAGGTATGATCGGATCCTGTTTTATATTTGACAGCAAGGAGGCCTTGCATATTGTACTGTGTATGTGTTTGCACTGAATTTCTCTCAAACTAAACACATCAAAATTAGGCACCATTCAATAAGAAAACATGTTTTGAATAATGTTATTATTCTTGAAAATTTACTTGCTAATATTTGTATAAAACCATTAGATTTAGACAAGTTTGCATTGATTAAATTTTTGAATTAGGATTATATGATCCCATCTAAAAGAATTCTCAAAAGCTCTAAGGACAATGCATCTAGACAACCTTCTAATTCAAATCCTAAACCTCTTGGAGATTTGATTAATACAGAAATATATCTTTGTGCTCCCTCTACTCGAGCCGACTCGAGCAAATGATCTGTTGATCGAGCCGACTCGGATGTCGAGTTGTCTCTTTTAACTCGAGCTGTAGGGTTTTGTATGTGACATTTTTACTTCCAAACCCTCGTCAGCTCCCTCCTAAGAACTTTCTAAATTTCTTTAAACTTCCTCAAAACTACTTTAAACCCAATTTCCTTGGAATGGTGCCAAAAAGATTGGTTGGGAAGAAATCTAGCAGAAGTGATGTTGCAGCTCCATAGGAAAGGAGAAGCAAATTCCGTGAAGATAATGTTCCTCGAAATGAACCACAGTCAGAAGAGGAAGGTAGCCCAGTTTCTCCTAGCCAGCAAAGATCCCTAGGTATGAGACCAGTCACCTTTGGCCGACGCATTCTTTTTGAATATCTTAAAGAAATTAGTTTTGTGATTGGGGATTTAATTGAGGACCAGGGCTAGAGAAATTTATGTTCATTGGATATTAAGACATATCCTAATTTAGTTAGAATGTTCTACGAGAATCTGAGGTATGGAGAAAATTTCATTGAGTCTACAGTCAAAGGAAAAAGAATAATCATTACTACCGAGATCCTAGGAAGTATCTTGGAGATGCCATTTGGAGGAATCGAGTATCTTGTACTAAAGGATAGATCCAAGGCTTTGCAAAGTGTTTTGGAAAGGACTGAAATTGATGAGATAGGGATTCTTAAAGCAAATATGCTATCAATTGAAATGAAGGTCCTGCACAACTTCATTAGTCGTAATTTCTTACCCAGAACAGGTCGATTCGACTGGGTGAGTGAAAGGGACTTGTGCTTCATGGAACTCCTAATCATTGGCGAGAAAATCAATTTACCAGCAATTATGATTAGCCAGATGAAAGAGGCAGTTAGGAAAGTCAAAGCATGCCTGCCATATGGAATGGTCCTCACAATCTTTTTTCAAAGAGCCAATGTTGACTTGACAGTAGAAGATAACAGGGTATTACTTCACACTGACACCTATACAGCGAAGACTTTTCAGAGAATGGGATACTTACTGACTGATGGTACCTGGAAGAAGAAGTCTGACCCTCCTACAATTGAAGGAACTGACGAAGTCTAGGAACAGAGAGAAGAAGAAGTCTGACCCTCCTACAATTGAAGGAACTGACGAAGTCAGCCACAGCATGACTCTCCAGTTCAGATGGTATTTGATATTTCCTTCCTAGATATTTCTGGCTTGCCTGATATACCTTACAGCACACCCACATTTGATCAGGCTACTGACGTTCTGAGTCAAAGTCAAGCTGCTACTGCTCCTACTCTGGATACTTCAAGAATACAAGACTTTTTGGCACAACAGATGAACAATATGACTGAGTCCATCAAGTCTTCAATGAGTGAAATGTTTGAAGTATTTCAAAGATCTGTTGATAATAAGCTAAACTAGTTTGGAGAACAATTAGACAATTTGAAAGAAAGAATTAATATTCTTGAGAACTCCAAAACTACATCTGGTATAAGTGAAAGTGATATCCAACCAATACTCCAATTAATAGCATCCAGTTCTGATTCAACCAAAAATTCAGTCACTCAAGTCCTAGAAGCATACAGAACAGAAATGGATAACTTAAGAGTTAGAATGGGATCTCTCGAGGTAGGAAAGAAAATGGAAGAGGATTATACCAAGGGCATAGGTATAATCAGAAGTGAATTTGGAAGGCTAAGAGGGTCTGCATAAGCTTTTGCTAATGTCCAGGCTTTAGAAATGCTTACTCTACAAAAGGAAGTGACAGTAATCAAAGAAGGAATGGAAGACTTGGCAGCTTCTAGAAGTGTGAAAAAAGTTGAAGCTGAATTGAAGTCAATGAATAGCTTTCTGTGGAAGATGATGGGCAAAATTGAAGATATCCTAACTGCTCTCAAAACTCCTTCTAGATCTGTTCCTAATCACTTAAGCCATCCAAGACAACCTGCCCCATACATTAGGACACCTGGATCTCATAATATTCCATAATTCATTGATCCTATAGCTTTTTTACCTCATTGAATTCAAATCCCTGGCCAAACTTCTTCAAAACCTAGTGTAAATGTAGACAGTGACTAAATGTATTACCTTTTTACACTTTATACTGAACTTTTGGAATAGAATGAAGTATATCTTTTGCTTCACAAACTCTTCAATTTCTCTATGAATTGAATGTTTGATTGCTCCTACATTGATTAATTTTAAATTAGAATTTCAAGATAAATATGAGAAAGTGAAATTATCTCAAACAAATATTAAAGACTTTCTCAATCTATTTTAAAATCTAAGCCTTATTTAAAATCACCTTTTTGATTGATTAACAAAAAGGGAGAGAAAGTACTGCATGAAAAAGATAAAACATTGATACCTTAAAGCTTTGATATACATGTGCTATATGTTTGCTCTGATACGTGAAAAGAACATGTATTGATATTTTAAGCTCTGATGCTTTAAGTTCTGATTTACAATGTTTAAAGTTTCAAGGTCTGATGCTTTAAGTTCTGATGCTTTAAGTTCTCACTGATAATGTTTAAAGCTTTGAATTATAATTTTTTTTACAAACTCTGATACATAATGACTCTGACACATAATGTTTTACACTTCAACTTTTGTTAGCTCTGTTAATTAAAGCTTGAGAGCTTTGAAATATAAAAATGAATAAAAAGTTTGCCAAAACATGGAGTATTTTATTGCGGGGGAGATTATCTCTCTATGCCATAATTCTCCTCTCATTGTTTGGCACTAATAGAAGTAAATTTGCTCTACTTGTTCACATATTTTTGCAAATGCTATTATACAAGTAATTGTATAATTTTATACTAATTTTTCATGCACAGTGTTTTGTTATCATCAAAAAGGGGAAGATTGTTGACCCCATAAGTGATTTTGATGATAACCAAATATTAGAGTATGTACATTTATTACTGACAACTCTTTAAGTGTTTGACAAGTTTTTGTAGGATGTATAACATGTTCAAACTTCAACTCCTACATTTCTATTTTCTTGCTTGAGTTGTGTTGTAAGTGTTTTTGTAAAGAAGAACCTAATGAAAATGCTAAGAAAAAATCAAGTAAAAGGGTTACTTCTATAAGTGTGTGTGCCTTAGATTTTGCCTTGAGTTGGTTTGTGTGAAATTGTAAAAGAGTTGGTGAGAGTTTTCTTTAAGTTCAAGTTGTAAAAATTCTAAAGAATACACTCGAGCCGACCCCAATACAAGAAGAGCCGACTCTGCTTACTGGCATGCAGCAAGGATTCTGGAATGCAGCAATCTGAGCCGACTCGATGGAAAGCGAGCAGACTCTAGTGAATCCGAGTCGAGTGGAATCAGTCCGAGCCGACTCCTCCAGAGTCCATTTCATAAAAAGTTTTCTAAGAATAGCCAGGCGAGCCGACCCGACCTAAAAAGAGCCGACTCTGCCAGACCTAATTTCAAAAGCCTGAAAAAGTGAGTCGACCCGAACTACATCGAGCCGACTCTTCTAGAGTAAGGTTTTCCGAACCTGAGAAGAAGAGCCGACCTAAGCTGAAAAGAGCCGACTCCTTGAGTTCAAGAATTTCAAGATTCAAGTTCGAGCCGACCCGAGCTGTAAAGAGCCGACTTGTCCAGAGTGACATTCTGCACTTTGAGACAAAGAGCCGACTGCATTGAAAAAATGGTGACTCGACCTATCGACTAGAAGGATCCGAGCCGACTCGAATGTCGCTTCCAGGTATCTAACGGCTAGTTCCAGAATTTATTTTTGAATGCCAAAAAGTGGTCCAATGGTCAAAAATCATTCCCCAATGATCTACAATGGCTAGAACTGCCTTGGGATGATGGAAGAATTTAAATTTGAAGGATTTGAACTACTAAAAATCAATTAAGAAGGGAGTTCAAAAGGAAAAAGAGAGAGCTTCATTGAATATCCAACCAACCATAAGAGATAGAGCACAAGTGCATCCAAGTCTGCATTCAAGCCCTCAACAACTCTGATCAAAAGCTTGAATCAACTTTGGAAGAAGCCACTGAAGTCATTAAAGCTTATTCAAGTGCATTTAAGTGGACTTCCAACAAGCTGCACCAGCAACTATCCGATAACTTGAGTTTGTCATTTATTGTTATATTTATTTTCAATTCAATCTTTGAATTGTTGGGTTATTGGTGAGCCCGGTTGAAAAACCAAATAGATTCTTGGTAATCCTGTGAAAACCAAGTTAGGGTTTCTTTGGTGAGTCTGTTTTAACCCAAAGGGTGTTGGGTTTTCTTTGGTGATCTCGTAAAACCAAAGTGTAGAGGTTTTGGATTATGATCCTGTAAAACAATCCTACTGTATTCGGATGTGAATATAGTGGAAATCTCAAGTGGTATCTTGGATAGTGGACGTAGGAGCTGAGTTGCTCCGAACCACTATAAATTTGGTGTGTTTGTGTTGTGCTTTCTTTACTTTGTTTAGCTTCTGCATTCTATAACCTTATCATAGCACCTACCACTTGCAAAGGATTTTGAAATTGCACATTACTTGTTTAAGTTTTTAAAAGTTCCAATTCACCCCCCTCTTGGGTAGCCACCTGGGCAATAGTTATGTCTTCGGCAGAGACTGAAGGCTAACTCTTCTGCTGAGACCGAGGGTTGTGTCTTCGTCTTGTTCGTTAACCATTCAACTTCTTCTGGGCACTTTGGTTCAACATGCCTGGTTCAGGAAGGAGTGTTCAGGTGGTCTAACCAGTGGCTAATTTTTGCCTGAACCGATATATCCCAACACTTGTCCCCCACTCTCAGTTTTCGAAGCGATAGTCTATCTCGAAGAGTGAGAGTATTGCCGGATTATCGTTTTCCTCTGGGAGAGGTGCGGCTGATGATTATGAAATCTCTGATTTGATCGTTCACCATAACTGCTGGTTGATTTGAGGATCAGGTAGTGGACAGCTATCATTCCCTGATTGGAGTGTGAAAAAAGGGTTGTTGGCGGTATGATTTGATCTGTTTCACGATGGTTCAACCAATCTTTTCGTTGGGATTTGGGTGGAGGACGTGGCCCCTCCCTGTCCCTTGGAAAAGATGCGAGCTCTATCTTCGTTGTTGGTTGGCACTGCACGGATCATATCCTTCAGTTCTTTCCATGTCAAATCAGTTTAGGGTTGTTTGGAGCTTTGCATCCGTCTCCAGCATTCATGGCGGACTCAGAGAGATGGCTCCTTCTATCGAGGTGGCGTCTGTGAGTCTTTCTATCCCTTTATGAAGGATAGAGAGGACTATCTAAGGAAGCTTCTCCACTTTTGTTTGCTTCCGTCTTTGGCCCAGCTTTTCCTTCCTTGGTTATCAGTCTCTTCCACAAGTAGGACCTTACTCCCGCTTCCTTGTTTCATTTCCCTATCATGGCTGAGACCTTGGGAACTCGAGTGGGGGAGGTTAGGTCTTTCGGGACTGATGATGTGGTGAGTCCGGAGCTAGTCTCTAGCTCCATTTCGCTGAGGAAGATGGCCTACCTTCGAGAGCATTATCATGTTCCCAAAGGATTTCCTTTAATACTTCCCATGCCTAAAGAGCAGGTGCATAAACCTCCCGTCGGGTGTCTTGCTGTGTATGAAGATCATCTAAAGGCTAGTCTTTGATTTTCACTGCACCCTTTCTTCGTCAAAGTCTTCCACATGTATCAGGTTGTGCCTGCACAGTTGACTCTGAATAGTATTCAGAATATCTGCGGGTTCTTGGTCTGGTGCCACATAGCCAACGTAAGGCCTGGGACCAATCTATTTACTTCCCTCTTTGTTCTCAAGAGAGATTTTCACGATCACGGATGGTGGGTTATTGGCCCTCGGCCTGGCCGCAAAATCATGGAGAACATGCCTAGTGCTATCTATGGGTGGAAGCCCAACATTGTTTTTGTTTCTTCCACCGAACCTTGGAGTTTCAGTAACGAGTGGAGGGTGCCACGCCTAGATGCCAATGCTGGAAAAAAGGTTCTGGTGGTCGATCAATCTGGTTATGCCTTGTTGTCCGGTTCAGAGGTTGTTTCCATTCGTGAACTATTGGAGGAGAGGAATCTCCATCTTGTGGGGATCAGCGAGTCCCTGGTGTTAGGTATAAGTGGTAGAGGTTTTCATTCTTCTTAATTTTTTCGTGATCTAGTTGATTCTGAAAGGCATTTTTGTTTGTAGGCGGCGAGATGAGGGCTGACTTGGGCTGGCTTTGTCAATCTTCTAAGAGGAAAGCAGCCCGGCTCCCCCTTCGGGATCAGAAGTCTGAAAAAAGATCTGGAGGGATGACCCTAGTAGGAGCAGAAGCGCTTCATCCTCTAGAGGAACGTCTGGAGGGGACGGGATGCCGGCGATGGAGGTTTCAAAAGGTCCTTCACCAGATGAATTTCTGTCGGTAATCGACTCTCCGATTCGGATTAAGGAAAGTCCGTCTCCGGTGGCTGATGCCCCATCGCCTTATCCCCCTGCGGCGGATAGGGTCAAGGCACTGCAGGCCGAGGAGGAGTCATTTGGGAGGCTCCTCTAGGTGGGAGTTGTCCCGTGGGTCCTTCGGAGCTTTCCACCACGGGGGGTCTTTCATTCCCCGCCATTGCTAGGCAGGCTTTGAAAGATGTTTTGCTGCCCCATGATTTAGCAGTTATATGGGGTCGAAGCCTTGCCAAGGTGTCCGATTCCTCTTTTTCCTCTTTGCTGCAGGTAGGGTTTTCATCATTCCTTCTATGAATGGTGGGTAATTTGGTTTATGGCTAATCTCATGCCTTGTTTTATTGGTTCAGCTACTCTACGACATCACCTTTTTGGAAGAGGGTCTGGGGAGCGTCGATAGCCTCATTCATGGCCTGAAGGAGAAGCTCCAAGTAGCCAGAGCCGAGAGGGAGGTTGCCGAGGAGCTGAAGCTGTCCATGGAGAATCAGCTCACTCGCGTGGATGCCGAGATTCAGGGCCTGAAGGGTGAACTGAAGAATGCCCACTTGAAGATCTCGAAGCAGGAGGTGAAGCTGAGGAGGAATAAGAAGCAGATTGACTCCTTGGAGCATTCTGCTAAGGAGAACCAGGAGAAGGCCAAAGACCTAGCTAGGGTGGCTAAGGAGGTGACCAAGAGGGTCGAAGTGGCATCTTCGAGGGCCGAAGAGGCATCTTCGAGGGCCGAAGAGGCAACTCTGAAGGCCGAAGCGGCCAGGAGGGAGTTTGAAGCCATAAGAGAGCAGGCAGCTAAAGCTGTCGAAGACTTCATAAAGTCTTCACAGTTCAAGATGGAAGTAAATGAAGCAAGCCTGTTCAGTTATCAATTTGGCTTCAATGATGGACTCGCCAAGGTCAGTGAGGTCTTCCTCGATCTCGATCTTTCCAGTGTCCCTGCATTTGATATCAAGGAGGAAAGAGAGGAAGAGATTGGAGGCCCTGATGAGGTCGAAGAGATGCCAAGCCGAAGTGAAGAAGTCCCGATCATAGCAGAGGAGTAGGCTATGGCCGATATGGTAGTTTTGGTCCAGGCTGAAGAGGGGGTCCTGGTTGAAGGTTCTCCGGCCTTGGCCCAGGTTAAGGAAATCCTCTCCACCCAGATTGATGAGATACTTCATTCTGCCAACGCTGGGTCTCTCTCGACTGATCTGTAGGGAATTGTCAAGCTTCGAGCTTTGCACTTCTTCTTTTTCTTCCTTTGGCATGTAATCAATGAATTCACCTGGATTAATGAACATTTCTCCTTTTTCCCTTTTTGTGGATCTATGGGCTACCCCAAGTATGGAATTTTCGAACTTGGCTTAGGTAGGGTCATTGATTTTAGCGACGGACTGAATCATGCAGCTCTTCATTGAGTTGATTTCTCTGAACATAGGCTCCTCCTTTGGACCTTGAAACATGTAGGGAAGTCCCTACATGAGGGGAATCTCTAGCTTACCAAGGGTTTGGCGACCGTTATGCTGCTGCCTGGAGAGATGATGGCGATCAAAGCCATAATGACTGTGCTTAGGAAAAGGGGTCATCGTGGCTGCAGCCTTTTAGTGGTCCCTCCCAACATACAAGTTGGGGTACTGGTTTATTAGGGCAAGCGTGCATGGCGTGCCCGGGAGCCTGCTATAAATGAGGGCATTTGACCTGAGCCTCGCCAACCTTGATATGAGGAAGAGGGTTTCCTTGGATCGACTACCATTTGCTCTTGGCAACGCCGCCCCCAACATTATTCATGTCTCCTCATTCCTGCACCGCTTGGAGAGCTTGCCACGGTATGAGGCCGAACCTAGAACAGCTCAGGCGGGCGACAAAGGGGAGGCCAATGAGAGGCTTCCAAGCGAGGAGATCGGATCGGAGGTGGAGGTGTGTGTTGGCATTGCCGTGCACCCAAGTTGGGAGTAGTGTCCCAATTGAGATAGGTTGTTCCTCAGGGGAGGAACCGGCTTCTCCTGGGGGGGCTGTGCCGACCGGGCCATCTAAGAAGTCAAGCTCGCGAGATGCCGGCGGGGTTCCCTCGCACGTCGAAGATGCCAAGCCTGTGGCTCTGGTTGCGGGAGAAAGGAGTCCTGTGGGGTGTGATACACCTGCCACCGGAACTAGGAGGCAGGAGTCCAGGAATCCTTTTTCTGCCATCCTTCTTGGGATACAATAGGTAGACTCAGGCATGCGTGTTACTTATCCGTATTCATCACCTAGATTAAC
Organism: Areca catechu; assembly: GCA_021397845.1. NCBI lineage: Eukaryota > Viridiplantae > Streptophyta > Magnoliopsida > Arecales > Arecaceae > Areca > Areca catechu. The sequence continues at coordinate 154,283,278 of CM038052.1, forward strand.
CTCGCATGTGCTCCCTGTTCTGCAAGTTTCTCACGGCCTTTCTTTGCTGGAGAAAGGTTCCCATGAATCCATCAGCTTCTGCGAGGACCTCTGAAGTCAGGTGGCCTCGGCTGTAATTGAGAAAGATGTTGCTAAAAGGCTTCGGGCCACCGCAAAAGAGGAGTTGGGCAAGACTGTCACCTCCAATGACATCCTAAGAAGACAACTGGGGACTCTTCAGGTGTAGGTGGCTGATATGGTAATCATTCTACAGAAGAGGAGAAAGAAAGTGATCTCTCTCGAATAGTTGCTGAGGGAGACCCTTCGGGATGTTGAGGGACTGAAGTCTCATCAGGCTGAATTGGGAGGAGGATCGACGAAATGAAGATAGGCCTTTCAATGGCCAACCAGAGGGCTGTGCAAGCCGAGGAAAGGTCTTCTAAGGCGGTTGAGACTTACAAAAGTTCTCAGGCCTTCAAAGATAAAGCGTGCAAAGCCGCATTGAAGAGTTACGTTTTGGGTTACACCGATTGCCTGAGTAAAGTTAAGAAACTTTACCCCAGCCTGGACTTGTCTTCGGTTGCTGTTCCAGGGGATGGAGCTGAAGACTCCAAGGTTCAGTCTGATGTGGCATCGACGTGTTCTAGTGAAAGCAGTGGGATGGTCACCGGCGAAGCTTCGATCCTTACTCCTATTTTGGCTGTTGAGTGGGTTGACAGGGAATAGAATTATTGCATTTTCCCTTTTGTCAGCTATTTGTAATATCTTCCTTCTGGATGAGGGTTTTTCCTCCTTGAAAAAAATGACTAATTTTTTTTAAACTAGTCTCTTCTGAGTTGATTCTTTTCCGGTGGATGAGCCGACAACATGACCAGTTCGGAGCCGATGTTCTCGACTTGGTTGAAGATGAACTTCGAAGTGGGGTCGTAATGCCGTTGCTAATTTTCCTGGCATGGTTGACCAGATCAGAAAGGACCAGACTGGTCCCTTGGATTGGAATTAACCTCAGTTAGGCTGATGTTGATCATCCGCCATAATTATCCTTTTTGCATCGATGGTAGCATGGCAGCCAGATGTCACTCCATCATTGAAGATTCGTTGGGGGACATCAAGCACATTTTTTGCTATCCGTGTTGAATGCGCGGATATTCGAACGGTTGTATATCCATGCATCCTAGGTGTCGCCATGCTTTCCTTTCCGAGTAGCGGCCATTAATGTTGTTATTGCTCGAGGGGAATCGCCCTGGGTTCGAAGCGCTGTTGGCCTCTATTCTCGAGAGCAGTTGCTGGCGACTATATCATTCCCAGAGTGGCCATCTGGTTTGAGGCATTGTTTCGACATGGGGCACCTTCTGGCAAGCCTGGGAAAAAGTATGGGGCACATTTTTCTGCAGCCTTTCATGGGTACAGGATTCCTTTAAATAGGACCCAGCTTTCTCCTTTCGGAGGCCATCGAAATTTCAAACTTCTACTTCGAAAGTTGTCCTCCTCTTCTCCTTAGCACATCGCAAAAATGAAGTTTAACATTTCAGAACTTCGAAGGATGGCTAGGAAGAGGGCTTCTAGCTCTCAGGAGGAGGGTGAGCCTAGTGGGAATGCTCATCGAGGGGACGATGATAACCACCTGCAGGGAGACATTGCCCGTTTGGAGAGAAAAGTACGGGTCTTGGAAGCCCGTCTGGAGGAGGCCAGGGCTCAAGTTAAGGAGGCTGTCGTAGAGGTGGAAGAGACCAGGAAGGAGGCGATGGAGGTCATCGCAAAATTCATGGCATCAACAGCCTTCAAGGATGAGGTCGCTGAGGCAGTCCTGGACTCTTACCACCGGGAGTTCCGGGAGTTCCGGGAGCACCAAGACAAAGCCTTCCGGTACTACCACTTGAAGGGCCTAGAGAACATTAGGCCCTCTGCCCCCTTCCCTGGTTAGGAATATGACTCTGACTTTGAAGACGAGTCGGAGTTCGAATCGAAAGGGAAGTCGTTAGCCTCCCCGTCCTCCTCTAAAAAATTTGGCACCCCCCATCGGCATGGAAAGGGGCCAGTGGGTGGTCTCTAGATCTGCCTTTCCACTATCTGCTCCTTTTTTTTTTTGTAAAGTTCCCGAGATGCAATGAAGAAAGTATCTTTCTTTCCCTTTTCTTCTTTCTCTGTGAATGGCATACCTTGGAACATTATGAAGCGTGGGCTTTGTAGTATGACAGCCATATGACAAACTTACAGAGCCGTTTCGGATTTGCTGATGGGATGGAATCGATTAGGCCATCTCGTAGAGTGTTTATCGTTGACAAGGTGAGTGATGTAGATTCACTTCGGCACGTCTTCGGATTTACTATAGGGTAGGGCATCTGAGCCATCCCTGTGCTTCCCTGTCGAAGTTAAGGAGGCTAATTAGGCCAGCCCCAGCGTGTCTTCGAATTTACCGTATGGTAGGTTATATGAACCGCCCCTGCACCTTTTTTAGTATAAGGTAGGCTGGTTATGCCAATCTCGGCACGTCTTCGGATTCATCGTAGGATAGGTTGTATGAACCATCCCTGCGCATTTGATCATTTGGTAGCCTGATTGGGCTGTCCATTACGCTCGTCAGACATATCGATAAGACAAGTGGATAAGGCTCGCCTTTGCACCTTTGATCGATCCCGTTGAACGAATCATTGAGATCGCTGTTGCACCATCGGGATGGTGAGCTGTTTAGAGTTTCATGAAAATCTTTGGGATATGTTTATTGATAGTACTTGCGAAGATTTTATACATTCCAGGATCGGGGCAGCACAATGCTATCTAGAGTCTCAAGTCAATATGTTCCTGGATGTACGACTTCTTTGACTTGGAATGGTCCTTCCTAGTTGGGAGAAAGTTTGCCTTGCTCCATTGGTCTATATACTTCAGTTCTTCGTAGTGCCATGTCCCCAGTGCGAAAGGTTTGCTCTTTCACAATAGAGTTGTAATATTTGGCAACTTTTTGTTGATACATTGCCATTTTCATTTGGGCCTAGAGTCTGGTACTCAATAGTAGATCTAAGTCCACCCTCCTGCATTCGGAGTTCCCAGGCTCTTCATACTTGTCGATTCTCAAAGACTGTAGGGTGATTTCGATAGGAAGGACTGCTTCGGTACCGTATGCCAAGTTGAATGGAGATTTGGTGGTGGCCATTCTTGGGGTTGTCCGATATGCCCAAAGAATGGAGGTCAGCTCCTCTTCCCAAAGTCTCTTGGTGGTGTTCAGCTGTGTCTTCACACCATGGAGAATGGTCCGATTCGTCACTTCAGCCTCCCCGTTAGACTGTGGATGGCCGATAGATGTCAACCTGTGTTGTACATGGTACCAAATGCAGAAGTCTTTAAATTTGGGGTTGTTGAACTGCCTCCCATTATCAGTGATTATAGTGTGTGGAATTTCAAACTGAAATATGATAGAATTCCTGATGAAATTTTTAACCTTACCTTCTGTGATGTGAGCCAGTGGTTCGGCCTCGACCCACTTGGTAAAGTAATCGATGGCCATGATGAGGAACTTTCTTTGCCCAGATGCTGGTGGAAACGGGCCAAGGATATCCATGCCCCACTGGTTGAAGGGCCAGGATGCCATCAGCTGAGTCAAATGGCTTGCTGGTTGTCTTTGGACAATGGCATACCTCTGGCATTGATCACATCTTCGAACAAAGTTAGCCAAATCCTTTGAATGTAGGGCCAATAGTATCCCTGGTGTATTATTTTATATGCCAAGGACTTGCCCCCCAGGTGATCTCCGTATATGCCTTCATGAACTTTTCTTAGGGCATAGTCAGCATCTGATAGTCCCAAACACTTCAGTAGAGGTTGGGAGAATGATCTTTTGTAGAGGGTCCTGTCTAAAATGATATATTGGGATGCCATCCAGCCGATCCTTTTGGCCTCTACTTTGTCTTCTGGTAGTGTGCCCTCATTCAAAAATTTGAGGATGGGATCCATCCAACTGGGTTTAAACTCGATTTGGTATACCTCCAAAGTTTCTTCGGCTATGCTTGGAGTTTCATGGTGTTCGATGAAGGTGCGACCGAGGGACTTCGGAGTGGTGGTGGCGAGCCTAGACAGTGCATCCGCCCTAGAGTTCTCCGATCGGGGGACATGAATGATCTCAAAGAACTCCAATTGAGAGGATAAGGCTTGCACCTTCTCCTGGTATTGGATCATTATAGGATCCCTGGTTTCAAACTCGCCTTTGACCTGGTTTACCACTAGCTGGGAGTTCGAGAAGATCTAGAGTCTCTGAACCCCTAAGCTCTTGGTGATTCAGAGTGCTGTAAGCAGGGCTTCATACTTGGCCTGGTTGTTCGAAGCGTAGAAGAAAAATCGGAGTGCGTACTCCACTATGTGTCCATCCGGTTTGGTTAGTATGAGGCTCGCTCCATATCCAGTGGAGTTGGAGGCCCCATCTACATGGAGTACCGAAATAGACTCCATATTTTTCGGAGTGGCTCCTTCTTCGGTTGGATGTGCTTCATCTTCGGACTTCCAGGTGCACTCAGCCAAGAAGTCGGACAGCACCATGGCTTTCTGGTGGGGACACCAAAGGCACCAGAATAAGACAGAGGCTTTTCAACCCTCTATGGATTGATCAATAATTTATGAGTCCATCTGTAATAAGGGCTTAGCCCATCTGAGTCTATTTTAGTTGTTATTTGAGTCTTTTGAGTTGTTATTTTAATTCTGTACTAGTCAGCTCATGTTGAGCTAGTTCAGTCCAATACTAGTCAGTTCATGTTGAGCTAATTTTATTTTTTTAAGTTCTGTTCAAGCATACTGAAGACTCAAGACCACTTCATACAAGTGAAGACCAAGTCCAACCTAATTGAAGACATGGAAGTTGAGCCCAAGTCCAACCCAGCTTGAAGACTTGAAGATCCCAGGAGGAAAAAATTAAAACTAGCACAAACCTGAAGCCCTGAACCAGCCGGAAGGAAATTGGGCCAGCCTAGGCCCAGGAAGGAATTAGGGTGCCATCTCTTATGGTGACCCTCCCCTTGGTCGGCCACTTATGGTCACCACCTTGGCCGACCAAGACAAGGAATTTGTGTGGGATTTTCTACCTATGTTGCCTTGTATTCCTAGTTAGGGTTTGAAAGGGAGAAGGAGTCCTATGTAATGTCAATTGTACCCTTACTTGGGGCCCAAGGTTAAGGGTCTATTTAAGGGACCCTAGCCTCTTGTATGAAGGGAGATTTTGATATATGAAAATAAACATTGAGTTCTTCTATTGCTTTGAGTGATTACCCTGCTGTGTGCATAAAGGGGTTTGAGAGTTCTTCTTCCCGGTGCTGTAATCATCATCCTACCGCCAGCCAATCCTCCAGAGCCTTGGCCGCCCACTCCAAAATTCCTTTCCCCTTTGCTATTTTCCTTTATTTTCTTGATCTCCTTTGAGTTTTCTAATCCCTGACAGGTCGTTTGCAGGTCCTCGAGTTCCTACGAATCCAACGACTCCAGACAAGCCTCAATCAGACCACCGAGCAGAAAGTCGGGTATCCGCGGGTCTTTGGCTCAATTTTCTAGGCCGCATCCATTGAGGAACGAGAGATCCCTTCGCTGTGATCTTCACCGGGCACTTCAGACATTGTCAGGTACACCCCCTCTACCTCCAGTCTTTATATTGTAGGAGAACTTGCCCTAACCGAGGCTTCTCCGCCCCGGCGATCCTTCTTTAGTGCTTTTTTAGGTTCTAATCTGCATGCTTGGCTTGAAAAATTCATACATAATTCCCTACAACTAATTTTGATATGAAATTTGGGAATTAATCACCTAACCCAACATATAAAACATACAAAAAGAATTGCATGCATATTAGTCCCGCATCACTTTTATAGCCGATCGAGGCTGGAAGTTGATGTCAAACTCATCTAACTTTACAGTCCATTTGGCTATCCTCCCTGAAGTGTCAGGACATCGGAGAACAGCCTTAAGAGGCTGATCAGTCAACACCACGTTGGCGTGGGCATGGAAATAAGGCCATAGTCACTTTGCCATAATTATCAAAGAGTAAATCAGTTTTTGTATTTTTGAATATCTTGTTTCAGCATCGTGCAATACTTTGCTGATATAGTATATCGGCTTATGGGAGCCATCCTCCTCTCTTCGGACAAGGACCGTATTGATTGCTTCATCCGAAGCAGAGAGATATAGGTAGAGTATTTCCCCCACTTAAGGTTTAGAGAGTAAAGGTGGAGTCTCCAAGTACTTCTTCAGTTCTTCAAAAACAATGCGGCAGTCCTCGATCCATTCAAAGCCTTGGGACTGTTGAAATACTTTGAAGAAAGGGAGGTATTTCTCAGCCGACCGGGAGATGAATCTGCTCAAGGAGGCGATCCTCCCTGTTAGCTGCTGTACCTCCTTCTTACAAGAAGGATGCCTCATATCTCCAAGGGCCTGGATTTTCTCGGGGTTTGCCTCAATCCCTCTCTTGGTGACGAAGAACCCTAAGAACTTGCCCGAAGTTATCCCGAAGGCATACTTTATTGGATTTAACTTCATATGGTGGCGTCGTAGGGCTTCGAACGATTCTTCTAGGTCCTTGATGTGATCTTCTTTAAGGAGGCTTTTGATGATCATGTCGTCGATATAGACCTCCATGTTCCTCCCTAATTATTTCTTGAACACCTTGTTAATAAGCCTTTGGAATGTCGCCCCAACATTCTTGAGCCCAAACAGCATCATTTTGTAGCAGTAAAGACCTTTGTCGGTGATGAAGGCCATCTTTTTCTCATCTTGGGGATCCATTCAGATTTGGTTGTATCCATAGAAGGCATCCATGAAGCTTAATAGCTGGTGCCCAGTGGTGGCATCAACCAATTGATTGATCTTTGAAAGGGAAAAGCTATCTTTTGGACAGGCTTTGTTGAGGTCTATATAGTCAATGCAGATCCTCCACTTGCCATTAGCTTTCTTCACTATTACCAAGTTGGCCAACCATTCAGGATAATGCGCTTCTCGAATGAATCATGCCTTGATGAGTTTGTTCACTTCTTCATCTACTGCCTTCTGCCTTTCAGAGGCGAAACTCCTTTTCTTCTACCAAACTGGTTTATATTCGGGGGCAACTTCCAACCGATGAGTAATTACTTCGACTAGAATTCCTGGCATGTTCAAAGCTGACCAGACGAAGACATCGATTTTGTTTCTGAGGAAACAGATCAGCTTCGCTTTGGTTTCCTCGTCGAGCATGCTTCCGATCTGCATGACCTTAATGGGGTCCTCTTCAGTTAGTTGCACCGGGATGGTTCTCTCCATGGGTTCACCAGAGTCTGCGGTTAAGTCCCTTGGATCTAATTGATCCCAAGTTGTAGGATCATTGGAGTGCTTGTCTTGAATCATCAAGCACTGTCATCCTATTCTTTGATCTCCCCTAGCTTCTCTGACGCCTCTCCTGGTGGGAAAATGTACCAAGAGGTGATAAGTTGACACCATGGCCCAGAATTTATTCAGGACGGGTCATCCTAGAATCACGTTGTAGACCGAAGGGGTTCGGACCACTGTGAAGTTGATTGGTAGTGTCTTCTATCAGGGTTCAGTGCCAAGGATTACATGCAATATTATTTCTCCCTCAACATCGACCTGGTTGCCTTCGAAGCTAGTAAGTGGTATAGGAGATCTTTGCAATTTATTTTTAGGTAGGCACATCCGAGAAAACGTATCATAGAGTAAGACATCGATGGAACTTCCATTTTCAACCAAGATACGCCTTACATCATAATTAGCTACAACGGTCGATATTACAACAGGGTCATCATGCGGAAGCTAGACCCCCACGAGGTCATCATCGAAGAAGAGTATAACATTGTTATCTTTGAGCCACTTTGGGGCATCATCTTCGGCTCTTCTCTGGTCAATCGGCTGATGCAGCATCCCTACATTCCCGTTGGTGGGCCTCTGGTTTTGCAGTTCAAATTCTTCAGGGGCCCTCTAAGGAACGGTAGCTTCTGATCGAGGTCCCTAGCGATCGATGTATCGTCCTAGATAACCTCTCTTGATAAGATCCTCGATAGCATCTTTAAGTTGGATGCACTCTTCGGTGTCATGGCCATGGTCCTGGTGGAATCAGCAGTATTTGTTCCTATTCCTCACGGAAGAGGATGCTTCATGGGACGTGGCCATTGGAGATAGTTTTCTTTTTTTATCTCTAGTATGATCTTTTCTCTAGGGAGGTTGAGGGGGGTATATGAGTCGAATCTCCCGCCTGGTGCTCTAGGCCTGGGACTTCGTCGCCGATCAGGATATTTGTTATTGTTGGGTGCAAGGGGGCCTTGTCCCTTATTATTTTTCTTCTTTATGAGGGGCTTCCCTTCGGCTAGCCACCGATTCGCCACTTGCTCTTCGACATCGACGTACTTATGAGCTCTCATCAGGAGCTCAGCATAGCTTTTGGAGAACTTTTTGTCCAGGAAAAAAGTGAGCTTGGATGTACGGAGCCCATTTTTTAATGCAGACATGGCCACGTGCTTGTTGAGACCAGGGATCTTGAGCGTAGCCGAGTTGAATCTGGAGATGTAATATCACAGACTTTCTCCTTTGTTCAGGTGAAGGAGGAACAAGATATCCATGTTATGGGAGGTCTTGCAGCAGGTTCTGAAATGCAGGACAAATAATTTTTCTAGCTCGGAAAAAGAATTGATGGTACTTGGACGTATGCTCGAGTACCACATCCAAGCGGCTTTCTTCAGAGTGGCCGGGAATGCGAGGCAATACAGTGCATCCGAAGCTCCTTGAATCATCATGTGGGCCTTGAAACTACCCAGGTGATCAAGTGGATCGGTGGTGCCGTCGTAGGGCTCCATTTAGGGGACCTTAAAGTACCGGGGAACAACTTCGTGTTAGGAATTGTGTCCCAAAGCCAATCGCCTAGGTTGTAGGCGATTGTGCTCAGTATTGTATTTTGTATATGAATTAATAAAATTTTATTTTGGCAGCTCATTACATTATACATTTCCCTGTAATGAACTCTATTTATGTGATGAAGTCCTTATGACTGCACTGACTTCGATATAGAGAGGATATATCGAGTGGTCCTTTCAAAGGTTCACAACCAAAGGATACATTGTACATGATGGCAATGTATCAAGTATAGGTTGTTGTGGTTCACATCGTTTGATTGTCCTCTTGACCAAAGGAGTGTGGTAACACTGATGTGATCTGGAAGTGGGATGTGTGACATCTCATTGAACACGACTCCGTGGAGCTCCTTTCTGCCAAAGGATTGCTCGCGATTGGATATGGATATATGTGTCTCTCTGACCTAAGGTCACCATGGTAGCTTGCAAGCAACTCCCTGTGCTTTGGTGCCGGACTACCTGAATTTCTAATCCGATGACGGAAGGTTTCTGGGTACAGGCAAGTACTTGTGGAGCAGTGGTGGACCAAGATGGAATTGACATGTCCAAATTGTTTGGATTGAATGTCTCGTAGTGTCTTAATTTAGCAAATCCTCGACCAGGATAGTCCTAGTGAGGAGTCACTGGACTTGCGAGGTTGAGACATATTGTGGATTGACTTAGTTAGGGTTGGCAGTCTAACCCTAGGTCATCTTGAGCATTGGAGGTCAAAGGGATGAATTATACGATAACCATATGCTAGAGGTTCGATAGATTGCTCTCGCATCTTCGGCTTATCCGGATGCCGGGATCCATTGCTAGATGGTATCTTGTGCTGGTACTGGAAGTATTCCAGTGCTACCGTTTAGGTTCGAACCTATGAGGTCACACGCCATAGAGGATTTCTTCTTGATCCGGGAATCGATCAACGATTGGGAATTGTTTCGGTATTGAGGTCAAACGGTCTAATTGAGCATACATTGGGTTTTTCTGGTCAACCTGGTCTGATTTGGATCGACCATGATTGGTTTGGGTTAACCAGGAATTATTTCTAGTAAACTAGGATTGGACCTGATTTTTCTTACAGATTGGGTTTGGTCGGACCGGGATTTTGGCTGAACTGATTTTTGGTTTTTTGTTGAACCGATTTTATACTTGGTTGTTTACACGGTTTTTTTATCCAGATTTCCCTGTTGTCGCTTCCCTGTTTTTACCGTGTGTATGGGATTTGCACTGCATGAAGTCGATCGAATGAAGCTTGGGTTCTCTTGATGTTTTCTCCCGCACTTCATTCCAATCTCTCGGACTTTGTTTTCACGCTGCTTTTGCTCTCTTTCGCTGCGGTTCCTAGCATTTAAACCGTTCTTGTGCCTATCCAAAAGAGTTTGGATTTGATCTGCTTCTCTCTCACGCGTATATTCCGTTTTCACGGTGATTCTGCCTTCTTCCATGCCTACGGTTCCCTTATTTCTCTCCACCGATCAAAAGCAAATTTAAATTGGTGTTTGGATTTTATCCGTGAACCTCTCTTGATTTTCCTCCCAGCCTTCACGGGATTTAATCTAGCTTCTCTCACGGTGTTTTCTGGGTATTCATTGGTGTTCTCCGCCTCTCTTTTATTTCTGGGTAGCAGGCCGTGAGTTAGTGGAAGGAGGACCAGAGAGCGTGCGGAAGAAGAAGGGAAACAGGGCGTGTGAGAGAGATGGGATCAAGCCGTGCGTGAGGGGTTGTAACAGGGCATGCATATGAAGGGGAGCAGAGAGCGTGTTTTTGGGACAGATCTCTGCGTGCGGTTTTTGTTCTGCGTCCGTGTAATCGTCCCCGGTTTGTTTTAATATTTTATGTGCTCTTCGTGGAATTCGGGCGGTCTTGGAGAAGACCGTCGGTAAGGATTTTGTTTGTTTTCCCTGCCCACATTGTCGTGACTATTTGATTCTCGGAGGACTAGCATCCTTTTGAAAGTTGGATCAGCGAGGACCCGTGCATGAATACTTGGTGAAGGAGTTCAACCGGCTGCTTCGAATTACTCCAAAAGGAAGCTCTACAAAGATATGTGATTTATTTTTTTGTTATCATGCATGTTTAGATTTAGATTATATCATGTTATTTATGATTATTGCAATTGTCTATATATATCTATGTTTCAGTTTCATGCATCATGTTATTGTTAGATCCGTATGAGTAGGTTTTTCCGTATACATGTTTAAAATGTTTAATTATGCAATACCTACTCCTTAATGTAGGGTGCCTAGGGTAGGCATCCAGTGCACTGGTTTTCCTTCACTTCGGCCATGATGCGAGCGGTGTATGGAGGGCGCAGCTCACACGCCACAAGGTCACCGTGGTTTTTCTGCTCCTGAAGCTTCGCAACCTCCGACTCGAGAGCCTTAAGCTTCCCTTCGTAATCGGGATGGACCTCTTTCGGTAGGTCAGGAGTAGAGTCTTCGGAGAAAGTAGAGGAAGATTGCCTAGGCCTCTTTCCTTTTCGCAGCGAATCGATGGGTCTAGACATTCTTGAGCTTCGGCCCTCAAGAGAGGGTCGAAGATGGAGGAAAAGATGGGTGGACCCCTCTCGAGAGGTTCTTTTTCTTCAGGATCGAGAGCTATGTTTGGAGATGGTTGGCAAATGCACCACCTGGAAAGCTTTATCTTAAAAGTCCTGAACCATAGATGTGAGAGCGTTGACCTGGTTCAGGAGAGTCTCAAATTGCTGCTGTCCCACGATAAGCGTGGGAGGCGGAACATCGTTCCCTACCGGGGGTTCACCCCTTTGGGAGGGAACATGACTTTTGCTTGCTGAGGCGTTCTGAGTCTTTCCTCTCGCTATTGGAGACTCCTTACACTTCCCCTTTTTCTTAAGGTAAGGAGTTAACAGCAGATGCTTGGCGTGCTCTTAGTGTACTCTTCATGCCCTGCCCCTGCTTCCTGGTGCGCCAATCTGTTGACGTAGAATCCCTTTTCCGACCGGGCAAAGCTACTGGTTCATAGGTTTGTTCCCTGGTTTACCTGCAATATCTGTTGACGTAGAATCCCTTTTCCGACCGGGCAAAGCTACTGGTTCACAGGTTCGTTCCCTGATTTACCAACAATATCTGTTGACGTGGAATCTCTTTTCCGACCGGGCAAAGCTACTGGTTCACAGGTTCGCTCCCTGGTTTACCTGCAAAACAGATCCCTGGCCGGATGTTCTCTGATGGGGGACACTCCGATGCCTAAGTCAGAGGCGGGCTCCCCAAACAAAATGGGGAAGATTCTGAGGATGGAGGATGGTGAGGAAAAGAACTGATTTCGTTGTGCCCTTACCTCGAATGTCCCCTCTTACCAGATTTATATCGACTGGTCCGGCCTGCGGTTCCGTCCTCTTTCCTGCATTACGATGATGGGAGTTAATGGATTCCCCTCAATCTATAACTGTGGACAGTTATTGAACGGTTCCGGTCAGGTCAGAGATGTTACAGTTGGGGTTAGTGACCACGTGGCCACTTTGATGTAGTTTTGCCCTGGAGGTGATAGTCGATCGTAACTGTTATCTCCTACGTTCGTGTGGGCTTGAGGTAGGTTGGAGATCTGCCTTCGGGCTTCCTTCTCAGGAATGTCCGTGGCTAGATCGGAGGGAGTGCTTTCATCCCGAGATATCTTCGGAACGACGCTTGTGGCCGAAGCCGAAGATTGTGTCTTTAGCAAAGGCCGAAGACCATGTCTTCGACTGGGACTGAAGGTCATGCCTCCGGCCGAGGCTGAGGGTTATGTCTTCGACAGAGGCTGAAGGCTAACTCTTCGGTTGAAACCGAGGGTTGTGTCTTCGTCTTGTCTGTTAACTATTCGGCTTCTTCTGGGCACTTTGGTTCGATATGCCTCGTTCAGGAGGGAGTGTTCAGGCCGATCTCGGTGGTTGATCTATACCTGAACTGGTATATCCCAACAGCTCCAAAATAGAAACTCATTGTAATTTTAACAAATCTTTCAAATCTCATGATAACAATAATCAGTTACGTGAGAAATTATTTATGAGCACCAAGAAGTCCGAAGGGATACCTCGGGGAGTGACAATGGGTGAAGCCTCAACAATTTCACCAAATTTGATTTCTTTGTACCCAGGGAAGTCGGGAACATCATCTATCTTCTCTTTCTTTTGCTTCATCTTTTTAGCTTCAAGATACCTTGACAGATAGCATATCCAAATGAGATGTTCCGAAGAATGCTAAAATGAAATTATCAATTGAAACAGATCATTGATCAGACTCAAATAAAATCAGAAAAGATTCATTAAGCAAAACTTCATAGTTAGATTACTTAACTTCAACAGAAAGACTCGAACGTAGATAAAAGCTGTAGCTTCTAAATTTGGACAAGATTTAGCAAGCTGTTAGATTTAATTTAATTTGCTATATACATGTTGCTATTTCCCCATTCCAACAGTACACACCCTGAGGCAAAAAAAAAAAAAAAAAAAGAGAACTCTAACAAGTTGCAATAGCCATCTTTCTCTTCTGTACACTGCATTTTTTTGCTTATTAGTACCCAATTTCAACAAACAATTGTGATTATCATATCTGAACTTATTGAATCTGTAGTCACATACTTTACTGTAAGTGTATTTGCAGCCACAGATTTAAACTGCTTATCCAAAGTGTCACACAATCAACTGCATCGGCACCATCCTTTTAGTGAAAAAACTTACTGTTTGCACCTGTCACTACAAGGTGCCCTTGGGCATTTTACCCACAACTGAGGCTGCCCTTCTTTCTTCAGAAAGTGATCAATTATACTTAAATGATACATAAACAACCATTTTCCCTTTTGTCATACATAACTGCATAAATTCATAACCACTTAAATTCATAAAGTACATGAATTGCAAAATAGCCAACTCAGTTAAAAAAAAACTCAAATTTTAAAATCACAATTCTTAGAGCATTGCAATTACAACATCACTGACTTTTGCATCAAGCAATCTCAAATTAATTAGAATTGTAAGCTGACAACAATTTCACTTTATAGAATTTATACTCAATTTCAAATTATCAAACTTCACCAGAATGTTTGCAGACCCACTGTTTCAACATAATCTTGATATAGCATTTACAATAGATCATAACATTGTAGGGATCGCTTCACACCGTGAGATAACAAGATTGCAGCCGACTCTTTGGAAGAAACAAACAAAACCAATCAGCACAAACTATTTCTTGGAATCAAGAACCAAAAACACACAGAAGCAGAGAAGAAAATAATTTCAGGAGAAAAGAGATATCGTTCTATTATTTAACCTTGAAGAAGAAGCCCTAAGCCCTAACCTCTGTTACAAGATGCTGCAAACCGCTCCTCTCCAAAACACCAAGAACACCCCAACCAAACCAAAGGAAGATATCTCTCACGCCCTCTAACGCACGCACTCTCAAAACAAAAAACCAGAAGAGAGTCCTTCATGCGCACAACCAAGAACGTATGCTCCCAAACCGCGGCCTCTCTTTTTCCTCACATGGGCGTGCGGTTTCTCTTCTTGATCTTGGGCGGTTTCCTCTTGGACCGGTCCAAGTTAATTGGTTATAATTCTAGGTGGTTAGGCTAACCAACTAATTTCCTAACCACCTAACCGATTAATTAATTAGCCCCTTTCACCAATGAGGGGAAATAGGCTACACCTCTGTATCTAAAATAAAATTCTATAACCTAACTTGGTTATGATACAATCTCTCAAAAACTCCATCCCTTCTAGTCAATGGAAAACTACAACCTTGGGTCAAACCCCTTGACCCAACATGACTTGAAGGGGCCCTGGGAACTTATAAACCTAAGCCCCCAAACCTGTGTGGCTCTCCTAGGCTTTGGATGCGCCACACATGAGCCTACAATCTCCACCTTGATGCTCCAAAGCTACAGTAAGCTCCACCTGGTCCATCAATCCCATCAGTGCTCCACATCTGAAGAAGCTATCCCTTGGAAGAACCTTGGTAAGTGTATCAGCTACGTTCTCTGCAGTAGACACCTTGGCGAGCTCCACTTCACCATCTTCCACCAGCTCCCGAATCCTGTGGTACCTGATGTCAATATGTTTGGTCCTAGCATGATAAACCGGATTCTGGACCAAACACAATGTACTCTGGCTATCAGAATATATCTTGACTGCTCCCTGTGCAATGCCCATCTCCAATGCAAGTCCTTTCAGCCACATAGCTTCCTTGGCTACCTCAGAAATACCAATGTACTTCTACTCTGTAGTAGACAATGCTGTAATTGCTTGTAGACTTGATCTCCACGAGATTGGATCACCATTCAACATAAACACATAACCTGTTGTGGAATGTCTCATATCCAAATCACCACCATAATCAGCATCCACATATCCAAACATCCGGTCCTAAGCCTCCATGAACACCTTAGAGTCATCTTCCATGCCATGGCGCTTATAACATATGCTAACTCCAACTGTGCCCATTAAGTACCCGAAGATACATTTCAGTGCTCTCCAATGCTCCTTGCTTGGATTAGCCATGAACCTGTTGACTTGGCTAACTGCATGTCCAAGATCTGGCCTACAACAAACCATTGCATACATTAGACTCCCAACTCCTGAAGCATATGGAATCTTCATCATCTCCTTGGCCTCCACCTCAGTCCTAGGCGACATCATCTTTGAGAGCTTAACATGACCGGCAAGAGGCAATGCTGCCGGTTTCGCACCATCCATGCTGAATTTCTCTAAGACTCTCTTGATGTAACTCCCTTGAGATAAATGAAGCATCCTCTTGGCTCTGTCCTTGAAGATCTCCATCCCTAGTATCCTTGTAGCAGGACCCAAATCTTTCATTTCAAATTCATCTGACAATGCTGCCTTCAAGTCCTCAACAACTCCTCTACTTTTGCATGCAATCAACATATCATCCACATACAAAAGTAGGTACAATCTAGAGTTATCTTCAAGTATTTTAACATACACATAAGGATCATATTAACATATGGTCATGCCAATGCTCCTCACGTATGCATCAAATCATAGGTACCACTGCCTTGGCGACTGCTTCAATCCATACAATGATCTTTGCAAAAGACAGAGCTTTCCTTCTCACCCTGGCTCCTCGAACCCCTGTGGCTACTCCATATATATTTCCTCCTCCAAATCGTCATGGAGGAAGGCCGTCCTGACATCCATTTGCTCCAGCTCCAAATCCTGCACCGCTACAATTCTCAACAAAAATCTGATTGAAGTATGTCGAACCACTGGTGAGAAAATCTTATTATAGTCGATGCCTTCCTTCTGGGAGTATCCTTTGGCCACCAACCTAGCCTTGTACCTTGGCTCTTCTTTCTCTAAGGTTCCTTCCTTGCATTGAAACAACCATTTGCAACCAATGGGTCTCTTTCCACTTGGTAGTGTCACCAACCGCCAAGTCCTATTTTTGTGTAGAGACTGCATCTCCTTCGCCATGGCTTGGACCCACCTATCATGATCCTGGCTCGTCACTGCCTCCTCGTAGGTCTCCGGGCCCATATTGTAGCCACCAATGCATACGACATGTTTTGCCAAAACGATATCATACTGGCTACCTCACGATCCGCCTAGGCTTATGTAGTGCGATTCCGATGCCTGGACTGTGATGTGGCTCCTTCCCCTGCTCATCTAGGCCATGAGCATGCGTCTCGCTGCTCTCTACACGTGGAGGCACCAATGAAGAGTGCTCCACCTGAATCTTAGGTCCTCCTGATATACCTACAAAAGGTAAAATTGTATATGAGGTCAGTTGTTGCTCAGCTATACCCTACTGAGCTGCAACCCACCCAATCACGTCCGATTGGGCCTCCTACTGAACCTCCACCCTCTTCTACCTCCTGAGGATTGATTCTTCATCAAAGACCATATCTCGGCTGATCAAGGCTGTTGCCCAGATATGGTGCCCAAGAGGGGGGTGAATTGGGTATTTTAAAAAATTAAAGCAATATATGTGCTATCAAGTTCAAAGGTGAAGAATGATAGTGCTCAAGTAATTGTGCAACAGAAGCAATGAAATATAACAATAATTAAAGAGCAAAAGAAGATAGAGAGTAAAGCAATGCAAACACACAAGAAGTATAGTGGTTCGGTGCACCTAGCACCTACATCCACTCCCCAAGCTCCACTTGGGAATTTCCACTATAATCTTTTCTAGGTTACAGCCGACTTGTTTTACCAGGCTCACAAGTCAAAACCTTACACACTTATTTTGGCTTCGGGCTTACAAGCAACCCTAGTTGGTTTTATCAATTGGCTCACCAACAAACCTCACACTAGTTTCAAATTCCCTTGAAACTAGCCTAAGACAAAAAGAATATGAATACAATGAATAAATCAAGACAAACTCCTTTTGAGCAAAAAGTAATTCGATGTAGCTCTTGATGGAGACTCTTCAAGCCTTTCTCTTAGAATCTTTGGACCTCAGTAAATGCCAAACACTTGAAAGTTGGATTCCTCAAAGATGGTAAGCTTTTGGCTAAGGAATCTCTTGGTTTTCTCACTCTTTTTGGCTTGGAATTGATTGAAGGCTTTGTACTTTCACTCTATTCTTTTTCACTTTGTCTCCTTGTCTTTTTTGAAGTTAGGTGGAGGTTAAATACCTCATTCAAGCTGAAACAACTCCACAAGACCGTTAGAATCAAAAATATGGTCGTTTATAGCCGTTAGAAATCAAATCAAAAGTTCAGAAAAACTAGCCATTATGCCATGAGTCGACCTCATGAGTCGACCTCTGGATCAAGTGTCGACCTCATGAGTCGACCTCCAGTTTATCTTAGGCAAAAATCCAGAAAATCATAGTTCTGCCCAGTTTGAATTCTCAAGCGATGAGTCGACCTCTGGTGTCGACCTCTGGACAGGTATCGACCTCTGGTGGTCGACCTCTGGAGCGTGCCACTGAAATTTTGCCGTGCCGGCCTTGCTGAACTTTTCTTTTCTTCATGAGTCGACCTCTGGTGGTCGACCTTTGGCAAGGTGTCGACCTCTGGTAGTCGACCTCTGGTCTGAATTTTTCTGAAACTCTTGGAGAGGTGCGTGCAATGCTTGAGTTTCTCTAAGCCTTTGTTTCTTTTGTGAATTTTTTCTTAATAAGAAGGTCCAATATGAGAAATTTGATTTTGTTCAAGGTAGAAAAGCTCTTTCCCAAATCAAGCAAGCTTGGTTTCAACATTGTACTCTTGATACTCTTTTTGAATAACCTAAGTCCTGAAACTTTATCTTGAAATGAAACATTAGTCCAAACGTATACTCAACCTTTTGTTAATCATCAAAACTAAGGAGCCAAAACCAACAATCTCCCCCTTTTTGATGATGACAAAATCTTGAGTATATATGCAATTAAGTCCAAAAGCAAAATATAGCAATAATAAAAATTTTCAAAGAATCCTTACATGCATGAGTATACCATAAAAATTTTACTTTTCATCTATTTTTTTTGTGAAAATATTCTCAAGAGTCAAAAAGATTTTACTTTTCATTTACTTCTTTCTTTTTGTGAAAACATTCTCATGAGTCAAAAAGATAAGAACCATAATAGCTTTACTCTATTCTATGAAAGAGTCATACTTTATCATATATACTTTACAAACATTACTATACTCCCCCTTTTTGTCAAGAATCAAAAAGTGCATTCTTTGTAGTAAAAGATATATTAAGGAAAATTATGTTCCATTACAATGAAGTACTTAGTTGCATAAAATACATGCTCCCCCTCAATTTGTGCATTCAATATAACAAAAACATTCTAACTTGAGGGTTTAAAAAGATAAATGCTAAGAGTTGGTATCAGACAGTAAAATATCACAATGTAGATAAGTATATAAATGTATTCAGTTACAAAATTGCTTACATAGTAAGCACAAAACACTGATACATCAGATCATACAAAGTAAACTAGTACATCATACATCAAGCAAATCTATGAGGCTACTCCTCATCAGAAGGTATATCAAAAGAGATAGGAGCTGAGATCCTAGATGAGGATTTTGGAGTCCTATGAGTGAGACTCCGAGTCCTCAGAGAGGGACCAGACTTAGGGGTAGTCCTACGAGATCTATAGGTCCGAGGAAAAGGCTCCACAGGTGTCCTGACAGAAGCAGTAGCAGAAGGAGTAGATGGATCAGTATGCTGAGTAGACTGAGCTGGAGTGTTCCTGCTGACTAGCTCATAAGCAGTGGGATCATTAATATCTGTCTCTGTATGCTCATCTCTATCATCCGGAATCCCTGTAATAGTCTCAAAAAGTGACTCAGTAAACTCAGTATCTACTGGCACATCTGTAGCTAGAGGATCTGTACTGGGAAGATCAGTAGAAGGAGGATCAGTAGAAGGAGGATCAGTAGAAGGGAGAATCTCTGGAATCGGATCTGCAGGTGGAACATCAGAGCTACCTTCTCCAGGCTGATCTCCATCACTGTCACTGTATCCACTGGAGCCATCATCATCATCATCATCAGAATGTGGAGGAGATACTGTCGGATCTACAGTCCCTGGTGGCAATGCTAATCTCAGTAGGCTGAGGATCTGTCGGAATCCTGCATCTACACTAGCTGAGAGAGCTCCAATACGCATATCTGTGTGAATCCGCAGACCATGTAGCTCTTGTCGTACACCAGCAATCTCTGTCCGGACCTCTGAAATGTGATCAGTCACTCTCTGCTCAAAGTCCAATATCCTCGCTGTAGTCCTCCGTGGTGTAGCAGTAGTAGTAGGTGCTGGAGCTGATGAGGGTGGTGGCGTGAATGGCTCAGGCTCCGCAGTCTCTGACTCTGGTGCTGGGCGAGGAGGTGTACCATGATCAGTAGGCTCTGAAGGCCCTGCCTCAGCTACTCGGATCTCATCCTCCTCATCTGGCTCCTGGCCAGACTCTCGTCGCACCCAACGGTCACCAATCAGTCGAAATCCCATCCTATGCAGGGATTTCTCTCCATATGTATCAGTATGCTGCAGCTGACTGAAAGGTATACCATCAAATGAAACTCCATGCTCCCTGAATAGCTGTGTCAGCCCCATACCATATGGCTGAACTAGTCTCCTGTGAGATGCTGCCTCACCCATCTGCTGAAGCATGATCCTGGGAAGGTTGATGGGAGTCCGCTGTCTCAGGGACACCATCAACACCAGCTCACGCTCAGTGATAAAGTCGAACCTCCCGCTCTTCGGAATCAAGATACGGGCGATGATATGATGCAACACTCTCATCTCCAGTGAAAGCTGGTTAGCGGCTACTGTGGAAATGCCGCTAACATCCTCACGCTCTAGAATACATCTGAAAGCATGCTCTCTGTCGCTGATCGAAGTGGCAGTTGTGCCATGAAGTGGAATCCTCCAAACACGACTGATGACCTCCGGTATCACTGGAATCTCGATCCCACGTACAGTAGCTGACCATCCAATGCCATCAGTGGCCATGGATGCATAGAACTCCCTGATGAGGTCTGGGTAGAATCTTTCAGTCATCGTGTAGAAGTGAACCAGACCTGCATCTCTCAGCACATCTCCTATAAAAAAGAGATGCTGATCCCAGAAAGGTATGTCCACACGCCTCTCGCTCGCAATGCTCTTCCGTACTAAGCTGGCTGGCACTGGTGCAGGTGGCTCTGGGGTCGGCTCACGCTCATGTCTGACCTTTCTTCGTCGCTCAGTGCTACTTTGGCCTTATTCCATTCTCCTTTTTCTTATTGCTAAGTGCTTTCTTGGACCCATATGGATGGAAGAGGGGTAAATTAGGGAGAAGTAGGATAATGCAAGGCTAAGAGGGAAGGAACCAAGAAAAGAGAGGAGAAGAGAGGTTCACGGGTTGGTGAAATGGTAAGATAAGGTTTGTGAAAATGAAGAAAATCGAGAGTAAATGGAGGAAATGCAAGAAACGGAGGAAAGAAATGAGTGATTTCAATTGAAAAACAACCGATATTAGAGGGTGGATAGAGGCAAAAGCTTTCGGTTGTCCAAAAACAAAGTATACGGTCAAAAACCGTTAGGTTCAAAGGAGAACAAGAGGAGAGGAGAAGATTACCCAAAAAGATGAAGGAGAGGGTTGGAAATCCACTGTTTAGAGCTTTAGGGAAGTTGGAGGGGGACCACACGAAGGAGAAATGGAAAGAAATGAAGAAAAAGAGGCTTGCGAATGGGTTTTAAAAAAGATGATTTCCGTTCAAGTGTCGACCTCTAAAAACTCTCAGGGGTCGACCTCTAAAAAACTCAGGGGTCGACCTCAAGTGTCGACCTCCGAAAACTTAAGTGTCGACCTCCAAAAATAAATTAGCCAAAATAAAATTCGTAAAATTTTAGAAAAAAAATTGATAAAATTTAGAAAAATAAGCCTTAAACAAATTTGAGAATTTATAAATCATTTTTGAGAATTTTGATGAAAATTGAAGAGTTTCAAGCAAAAGGATCAATGACTCCCTCTTCTGATCATACAAAATCTATCTTCATTCAATGGTTTTGTGAATATATCAGCCAATTGATAATTAGTACAAATAAATTCTAACAACACATTAGAGTTTTGAATGTGATCTCTTATGAAGTGATGTCTTATTTCAATATGTTTGCTTCTTGAATGTTATACAGAATTTTTCGTTAAATTGATTGCACTAGTATTATCACATCTTATGGGTGTCTTAGTTAGTTTGATGCCAAAGTCCTCGAGTTGTTGTTTGATCCATAGAATCTGAGCACAACAGCTTCCAGCTGTTATATATTCGGCTTCTGCCGTAGATAGAGCAACCGAATTCTGTTTCTTGCTGCTCCATGAAATCAAATTAACTCCTAGGAATTGACAAGTTCCACTAGTACTTTTACGATCAAGTTTACACCCAGCAAAATCAGCATCAGAATATGCAATTAATTCATATGATGACTCTCTAGAGTACCAAAGACCAATTTCAATTGACCCAGATAAGTATCTAAATATACGTTTTACAGCTAAGAGATGTGATTCTTTAGGAGCAGACTGAAAATGTGCACACATACAAACACTAAACATTATATCCGGTCTACTGGCAGTTAGATATAGCAATGAACCAATCATGCCTCTATATAATTTTTGGTCTACTGATTTACCACATTCATCTTTGTCTAATTTACATGAAGAGCTCATAGGGGTACCTATTGGTTTGGTAGTCTCCATCCCAAACTTTTTCAATATTTTCCTTGTGTACTTGGCTTGGTTGATGGAGATCCCCTCTTTGGTTTGCTTAATTTGGAGTCCGAGGAAGAAGTTGAGTTCTCCCATCATGCTCATCTCGAACTCACTCTGCATTAACTTTGCAAATTCTTGACAAAGACATTCGTTAGTAGCACCAAAAATAATATCATCTACATAGATTTGTACTACTAAGAGATCATCATTTTTCTTTTTCAAAAACAATGATTATCTACATTACCTCTAGAAAAATCATTCTTCATCAAAAATGAACTTAATCTATCATACCAAGCTCTAGGAGCTTGCTTTAAGCCATACAATGCTTTATGCAATTTAAAAACATGGTTAGGAAATTCATGATTTTCAAAACCAGGAGGTTGTTCAACATAAACTTCCTCTTCAATAAATCCATTTAAAAAAGCACTTTTAACATCCATTTGAAATAACTTGAAATCCATAAAACAAGCAAAAACAAGTAAAAGTCTAATTGCTTCTAGCCTAGCAACAGGAGCAAATTTCATCAAAGTCAATCCCTTCTTCCTGGTTGTAGCCTTTAGCAACAAGTCTAGCTTTGTTTCTAGTTACAATATCATGTTCATCAAGTTTATTTCTAAAAACCCATTTTGTGCCAATTACAGAAACATTAAGGGGTCTTTCAGTTAAAGTCCAAACGTTATTTCTTTTAAATTGATTTAGTTCATCTTGCATAGCATTAATCCAGTTACAATATTTTTCAGCTTCTTCAATTCACTTAGGCTCTATCTGAGATACAAAAGCTAAATAATCACAGACATTTCTAATAGAAGAGCGTGTACTTACTCCCTTTGACGGATCACCAATAATTAGCTCTTTGGGGTGTCCGTGTGCATACCTCCATTCTTTAGGTAAAGGTTTTGGTGAAGTTGCATTGATTTCTTGAGTTTGATCTTGATTTTCTTGATCATCATCTCCTTTGGGCTCATCTTCATTGATTGTCAATTGTTCAAGCTTCTTTGTACCTGATTCATCATCAATAGAATCTTCTTTTCTAGAAGATTTTTCGTTAGATTCATCAAACACTACATGAATTGATTCTTCAATCATCAATAGAATCTTCTTTTCTAGAAGATTTTTCGTTAGATTCATCAAACACTACATGAATTGATTCTTCAATCATCAATAGAATCTTCTTTTCTAGAAGATTTTTCGTTAGATTCATCAAACACTACATGAATTGATTCTTCAACCAAAAGTGTTCTTCTGTTGAAGACCCTGTATGCCTTGCTAGAAGTAGAGTATCCTAAGAAGATACCCTCATCTGACTTGGCATCAAATTTACTGATATTGTCTTTGCCATTGTTTAATATGAAACAGCGGCAACCAAATACACGAAAATACTTAAGATTCGATTTTCGATTTTTCCAAAGCTCATATGGTGTTTTCTTCAAAATAGGTCGAATTAAAACACGATTTAAAATATAACAGGAAGTATTAATGGCTTCTGCCCAAAAATATCTAGGTAAATCATTTTCGCAAAGCATTGTGCGTGCCATTTCTTCAAGTGTCCTGTTCTTTTTTTCTACCACCCCATTTTGTTGAGGTGTCCTAGGTGCAGAAAAATTATGACTAATGCCATTTTCATTACAAAAAGCTTCAAAATCATGATTGTCAAATTCAGTTCCATGATCACTACGCAAAGAAACAATAGTGAGATCTTTTTCGTTTGAAACCCTTTTATGAAATTTAATAAAAGCTGAAAATATTTCATCTTTATGAGCTAAAAACATTACCCAAGTAAATCGTGAGTAATCATCTACAATTACTAGCCCATATTTTTTACCTCCCAAACTAGTTGTTCTGGTTGGTCCAAAGAGGTCCATATGCAATAATTCAAGGGGTCTAGTAGTAGATACTACTCCTTTAGGTTTGAAAGTAGATTTAGTTTGTTTTCCAAATTGACATGCAGCACAAATTTTATCTTTTTCAAATATGAGTTTTGGCAATTCTTTTACAAGATTCTTTTTGCTTAATTTTGAAATCAACTGCATACTAGCATGCCCTAGCCTACGATGCCAAAGCCAACTAGTTTCACTTTCCTTGGCTTCCCCAGCCACTAGGCATTGACCACTTTCCATGGCTAGATCATCAAGATCAACCATGTAAATGTTTCCATGGCTATGACCAGTGAACTTGATGCCATCGACATCAAGACTAGATACCATGCACAAAGATGATTCAAAAATAACTTTAAAGCCCTTGTCACAAAACTGACTAATGCTGAAAAGATTATGCTTCAAGCCATCAACAAATAATACATTATCTACATAAGCATTAGGGGTGATATGGATTTTACCAATTCCGATGATTTTGCCTTTTCCATTATCACCAAAAGTAACGTTTCCACCATCAATAGCTGCTAGTGATGAGAATTGCTTCACATCACCAGTCATGTGCCTTGAGCAACCACTATCCAGATACCACATTCTTCTTTTATTTTTGGTTGCAAGGCACACCTGCAAAAATTAATCAAGTTGAAACTTTAGGTACCCAAGTCATCTTGGGTCTTTTAGGGTTAGTCAAATTGGTTCCTTTTGGAACCCAAATCTTTTCAAAGGTATTTAATTTTCTTCTATTACAAATATATGATTTATGTCCTAACTTACCACATGCATAGCAGGTAATATTAGAAGATGCAGGTATGAAAAAGTTTTTGTAAAGTTTTTGCTGATTCTGTGGCTTAAATCCAAGTCCAGCTTTGTTAAAAACTGCATGTTGACTATTTAAAAGCATACTTAATTTTTCTGAACTATAAGTAAACTTTTCTACAAAAGGTTTTACTTTTTCTAACTCTTCTTTGTAATTCTTGTTTTGAAGCAATAGTTCTTTGTTTGTTTTTCAATTTTCTCATTAGTTTTAAGACTTCTATTGTTTTTCAAAGAATCATTTTCTTTTAAAAGATTATCCTTATCATCTTTCAAGGTTTTTACTTGTTCAGTTAATTTCTTGTTTTCTTGAATTAAATCTTCAATTTCAGTTGAAAACTTTTCTGAATTTTTGATAAGCTCAAGATTTAGCTTTCTTAATTTCTTATTTTTCAGTTTTAACTTTTCATATTCCATAACTAAATCATCAAAAGCATCATGCAATTCATTGAAAGTAAATTCAACTTCAGGTTCAGAATTTACCTCATTATCTTTATTGGCCATGAAACACAGGTTGGCGACTACCTGCTGCTCTTCATCACTGCTGGAGTCCTCACTCTCACTCCAGGTAGCCATCATGGCTTTCTTTCTCAACATCCTTCGACTCTTTTTAAGCAAAGGGCAATTCGTTTTATAATGTCCAGGCTTCTTGCACTCGAAGCAGATGGGTGGATCCCTTTCTTTTTCTTTCTCTTTTTCTTTATTGTGATCACCTTTTTGTGGCCTTTTCTTGTAGAAGCCCTTCTTTTTTCTCATGAATCTTTTGAATTTTCTTGTAATGAGGGCTGTCTCATCATCATCAGCTTCTTCTTCTGATTCATCACTTGACTCTTCCTTTGTAGTGGACTTGAAGGCTATGGCTTTCTTTTTCTTGTCATTGTCCACTGTCTTCTGCTTTAGTGAAAGCTCGTAAGTCATCAGTGATCCAAGAAGCTGCTCAAGAGGTAGAGTATTGACATCCTTGGCTTCTTCTATGGCTGTTACCTTCGCATCCCATGAAGCCGGAAGAGACCTGAGAAGTTTGTTAACCAGTTCACCATTAGATATAATTTTTTCCAAACTCCTCATACCATTTACTATATTTGTAAATCTAGTATACATTTCACTGATACTTTCAGTTGGTTCCATCCTAAACATCTCATACGTATGAATGAGCATGTTCACCTTTGTGGTCTTCACTTGGTGTGTACCCTCATGGGTAACCTCAAGTGTATCCCAAATTTCTTTGGCGGAAATACAATTTGATATTCTGTTAAATTCACTTGGGTCAAGTGCACAGGATATCAAATTCATCGCCTTAGCATTTAACTCAGCTTGTTTGATGTCATTGTCATCCCATTCTTCTTCAGATTTTGGGGTGATAATGCCATTAACCAAGTGAGTGGGCTGATGAGGCCCTTTAGTAATTACTCTCCATATATGATAATCTACAGCTTGTAAATAAATACGCATACGAGTTTTCCAGTATGTGTAGTTTGTGCCGTTAAAGAAAGGAGGGCGATTTGATGCTTGTCCTTCAACTACACCCATTCCAATTGGGGCGGCCATGATCTTTCACTCAAGATCGTTGGACCTACAAGAGAGTACCGGTGCTCTGATACCACTTGTTGCCCAGATATGGTACCCAAGAGGGGGGGTGAATTGGGTATTTTAAAAAATTAAAACAATATATGTGCTATCAAGTTCAAAGGTGAAGAGTGATAGTGCTCAAGTAATTGTGCAACGGAAGTAATGAAATATAACAACAATTAAAGAGCAAAAGAAGATAGAGAGTAAAGTAATGCAAACACACAAGAAGTATAGTGGTTCGGTGCACCTAGCACCTACATCCACTCCCCAAGCTCCACTTGGGAATTTTCACTATAATCTTTTCTAGATTACAGCCGACTTGTTTTACCAGGCTCACAAGTCAAAACCTTACACACTTGTTTTGGCTTCGGGCTTACAAGCAACCCTAGTTGGTTTTATCAATTGGCTCACCAACAAACCTCATACTAGTTTCAAATTTCCTTGAAACTAGCCTAAGACAAAAAGAATATGAATACAATGAATAAATCAAGACAAACTCCTTTTGAGCAAAAAGTAATTCGATGTAGCTCTTGATGGAGACTCTTCAAGCCTTTCTCTTGGAATCTTTGGACCTCACTAAATGCCAAACACTTGAAAGTTGGATTCCTCAAAGATGGTAAGCTTTTGGCTAAGGAATCTCTTGGTTTTCTCACTTTTTTTGGCTTGGAATTGATTGAAGGCTTTGTACTTTCACTCTATTCTTTTTCACTTTGTCTCCTTATCTTTTTTGAAGTTAGGTGGAGGTTAAATACCTCATTCAAGCTAAACAACTCCACAAGACCGTTAGAATAAAAAATATGGCCGTTTATGGCCATTAGAAATCAAATCAAAAGTTCAGAAAAACTAACCGTTATGCCATGAGTCGACCTCTGGATCAAGTGTCGATCTCATGAGTCGACCTCCAGTTTATCTTAGGCAAAAATCCAGAAAACCATAGTTCTGCCCAGTTTGAATTCTCAGGCGATGAGTCGACCTCTGGACAGGTATCGACCTCTAGTGGTCAACCTCTGGAGCGTGCCACTGAAATTTTGCCGTGCCGGCCTTGCTGAACTTTTCTTTTCTTCATGAGTCGACCTCTGGTGGTCGACCTTTGGCAAGGTGTCGACCTCTGGTCTGAATTTTTCTGAAACTCTTGGAGAGGTGCGTGCCATGCTTGAGTTTCTCTAAGCCTTTGTTTCTTTTATGAATTTCTTCTTAATAAGAAGGTCCAATATGAGAAATTTGATCTTGTTCAAGGTAGAAAAGCTCTTTCCCAAATCAAGCAAGCTTGGTTTCAACATTGTACTCTTGATACTCTTTTTGAATAACCTAAGTCCTGAAACTTTATCTTGAAATGAAATATTAGTCCAAACGTATACTCAACCTTTTGTTAATCATCAAAACTAAGGAGCCAAAGCCAACAATGGCCTTCTTCTCCAAAGGATCCCAGAGTCAATATCCTTTGACTCCTCGCGGATATCCAATGAACACCATCTTTTGGGCCTTGGCATCCACTTGCTCCGCTGATTGGGATCAATGTGCACAAATGTCGTGCACCCAAACACTCTGAGATGACCAAGCTCCACCTTTCTTCCAGACCATAACTCCTCTAGAACCCTCCTATTAAGCTTTGTATGAGGAGACCGATTCACCAAGTAGACTGCTATGTTAATTGTATCCACCCAAAACATCTTGGATAACCGTACTTGCAACCTCATACACCTCGCTTACTCCATGAGAGTCCGGTTCATCCGCTCGGCCACTCCATTCTGTTGAGGAGTCCTCACTACCGAAAATTGCCTCCTAATCCCACCATCCTGACAAAATCTAAGTAACTCCTTGCTAGTGAACTTCCACCATTATCAGACTGCACAACTTTCACATGCCACCCCTTCTTCTTCTCCACCTCTGCCAACCAGGCTTTGAATTTGGTGAAAACTTTTGACTTCTCCCTCAAGAAGAACACCCACACTCTCCTCGAAAAATCTTAAATAAGGGACATGAAGTACTTAGCTCCGTTTCTCCCCAAAATCGGAGCCAGACCCCAAATATCCGTATGCACTAGGTCCAGGGGCCCTCCGCTGCACGCTGAACTTGTGAAGAACTTCACCCGATGTTGCTTTCCCATCTAGCATGGCTCACACACCTCTGCAACACATGTATCCAGGTCTAGAATCCATGTATCCTTCATCAGCACCTTCATACCGTGTTCTTTCATGTGGCCAAGGTGATAATGTCATAATCGGTACAAACCCTGCTAATCTTGTGCTGCCGCTGCTGTGTCAGATCTTCCACACTCTATGGACCCTTCAAGCTGATATAAATTGTTATCCAACCTCTTCCCTCACATCACCACCATAGCACCTTTCATGATGTTCAGGACACCACTCCAGGAATGGCAACTGAAGCTAAAACCGCTCCTCTCCAGGTACCCCAGTGACACAAGATTCTTCTTCAACTCTGGGATGTGCTTCACATGTGTGAGTCCGCACAATCTCATCAAACATCATCACTCTGACTGTACCAACTCCAGTCACCTTGCAAAGATGGTTGTCCCCAAGTGTCACAGTCCTTTCATCAGTTTTGGCATAGTCAGCAAACCAAGATCGATGCGGTGTGTAGTAATGTGAGCATGCAGAATCAAGGATCCAACTGTCTACCGCCTACTAGTACAGATCTAAAACAACCATGAGAACCTCCTCAGACCCCAAATCAACCACTGTACTCACAGATTCTTTATCACTCTTCTCCCCTTGTTGCTTCTTCCAAAGAAGACAGATCCTCTTTATGTGCCTGACTTGATTGTACTTGAAGCGTCTGAATTCCCTCTTACCTTTTCGGGACTTGGACCGCCCCCTATGCTTGCTGCCTTCCTTCCCTCTCCTGGTCCTCTCTCCAACCGTGAGGCCCTCCTGAGGTACTCCATCTATTGTTATCTTCTCCCTTTGCTCATTGGACCTTAGCACTGAAACAATTTCTTCATATACCAGTGTCTCCTTCTCATACAGCAAAGTAGTGACAAGTGGATCGAATGAACTTGGCAACGAGCATAGCAAGAGTAGGGATTTATCTTCTTCCTCCATCTTCACTCCAAAGGCCGGCAAATCATTGCAGACCTAGTCATACCTCTGAACATGAAGTACATCTCCACCTTCCTGCATCCAAAGGCTATACAACTACTTCAACATCAGCTTGTTGCACATATTCTTTCCCATGTACAAGGTGTGCAACTTTGACCAAAGACCCTTCGATGTCTTCTCCTCTAGGATGCCGTACAATGCTACATCAGCCAAGAACCCTCTGATGACTGCACACGCCTTCTTCTATAATGACAGCCACTCCCATTCCGCCATCTCCTCGGGCTTTTCCTCCAAAGCCAAATCCAGAGAATTCTGCACTAGCAGATCCTCAACCCTAACCTTCCACATGGTGAAACTTCCTTTCCCATTTAATTTCTCAAACTCCACCTTGTTGCTGGTACTCATGGTTGATTAGGCCACAGAAAACTAACTCAAACTTAAGATTGAGAAATACCCCAAAGGGATCCTGGGGAAAAACCCTCACACCATGTGGATCACAGGAGGAAAAGTGCTTCTTCTACCTTCTTGGAGATGAACCAGAGAGATGCCTCCTTGAATCCTTCCCACGGATTAACCCTGCTCTGATACTACTTGTAGGGATCGCTTCACACCATGAGATAACAAGATTGCAACCAACTTTTTGGAAGAAACAAACAAAACCAATAGGCACAAATTATTTCTTGGAATCAAGAACCAAAAACACACAGAAGCAGAGAAGAAAATAATTTCAGGAGAAAAGAGAGATCGTTCTTTTATTTAACCTTGAAGAAGAAGCACTAGCCTCTGTTACAAGACCTGCAAACTGCTCCTCTCCAAAACACTAAGAACGCCCCAACCAAACCAAAGGAAGATATCTCTCACGCCCTCTCACGAACGCACTCTCAAAAAAAAAAACCGGAAGAGAGTCCTTCATGTGCACAACCATGAATGTGCGCTCCCAAACCGCAGCCTCTCTTTGTCCTCACATGGGCATGCTGTTTCTCTTCTTGATCTTGGGCGGTTTCCTCTTGGACTCGTCCAAGTTAATTGGTTACAATCCTAGGTGGTCGGGCTAACCAACTAATTCCCTAACCACCTAACCAATTAATTAATTAGCCCCTTTCACCAATGAGGGAAAATAGGTTACACCTTTGGACCTAAAATAAAACACCATAATCCAACTGGGTTATGATACAATCTCTCGAAAACTCCGTCCCTTCTAGTCAATGAAAAACTACAACCCTGGATCAAACCCCCCTGACCCAACATGACTCAAAGGGGTGCTGGAAACTTATAAAGCTAAGCCTCAAACCTATGTGGCTCCCCTGGGCTTTGGGTGCGCCATACATGAGTCTACAAACACTTCTTAAATCCTCTCAAAAATCTATATCATGCAAAGCACTATATCCTTTTTACTCATTTCTGGATCTTCTTCAAAGGCCTCAAATACAGCAAAATCTTAAGTTTCTTCAACAACTGCTCCATGATCTTCAGGTCCTACTACAAGCAGATCAAAACTCTAGAATATATTCTACCTATTAAAGGGCTAATCATTGTAATTGTAGAATAAGTTTTGACTTATTCTAAAATCCAAATATACCGAGCATTGACTTTCCAGAACTAGTTTTTTTTTTTTTTTTTGATAGAACAAAAGGATAGGGGGAATAACCCTCGGTGTAGCTCCCCCATCGGGCCCCCAGTCCGTTAGATGATTGTTTGATATGGGCCGCAAATTTTTCGCGTACCCTCTCTACCAACCAGTGAGTATGTCAGCCTAACCCCACTACGGCGCCGAAATATCAGCCACTCCACCTCCCAGTCATGTATATCCGAAAATTCGAAATTTAATCGAGTCATCCAATGGATCATGCCTCGAACCCGTGACCGAAGAGAGATGGAGCTGCATTTTTACGAACCGTGCTACCATCCTAGGTTTTGAACAAGCCAAATAGGCTTCAGTTTTTGATTTGACTACAGCTTTTTTTAAAGATTTTCTTCTTCAGTTTTCTCATCTGCATGATATTTTAAAATTCTTAGCATGACACTCTTCCTTGTTTGTTTTTTTTTTTTTCTTTTTTTCTGAGGACGGGTGTTTATAGAGGAAGGAACAATGGCCTCCACTTCCTCAGCAGTCATCCTCATACATGTGCTTTTTGATCAGTCCTGGCATTAGTCTCTCTGAACAGTTGCCAAGCAACATTGATCTAATTCCCAACATTTTGTCTCCCTTTATGGTCGCCTACTGTAAAGACCAACCAGGCTAGAAGTTAGCACCAGTATGGCATGTGTTTTGTCCCACATATGGTGTGCATTAGGGCTGTCTGGGTACTTCAGCCAGACCAAGGATCCCAATTAATAACTTCTGGTTAGCCTTTGTTGGGAGAGGTACTGCATCAATGGTGCACTAGGTGATTTTTTTCCTTAGACCCCTTAGACAATGATCTACTAAACAATGGAGTAACAAGATGGGAATGAGAAAACAATAATAAAACAACTCTCAAAAACAATAATAAAGGTGAAGAGAAGCAGAGACTTAATTTAACTCAAGATTGCTTTTAGAATGGCTAGGTGCCCCTAGTTGTAGAACCCCTGGAACCTATCCATGAATGTGTACACATTCATTTCTTACTAAAACGGCAGGATATTTTCAGAAACAAGGAAAAGAACTGTAAAGAAGAATCCGCCCTATAATCTTCTCCAATATGATTTGATACAAATACGGATAGCAGCTGTATAAATAATTTCCACATGACTGGACAAGATTTGATGATACCTTTGATTGATTTTGAAGTCAGGACCTTTCAAATTTGCCAAAATTTGTATCAGCCTTAATTAATTTAATCTCCAAGATCATTTTTCCAATCAACAAAATTGAATCTGCAAGATTATTTTTCCAATCTATAACAGCCTTCTAAAACTAACTTAGGTCCGTACATAATGCCGAACCCCTTTTGCTCCTTTGGGCAACCTTTGGCACAAATTGGTTCAAACACATGTTGTATAGGTCCAAGATACATGCACCAATCATTACAAATGGTACTAGATCCAATTTAGCCCATAGCATGAGCATTTTAAGGCTGACCACAAAGTAGTGATGGTGTTTATGGTTGGATCCTTTCACTAGCATGGACATGCGAGAGCTCATGCAGTTGTATGTTTAATCCCGCATTAGTTGTGCATTGGAAAGATCTCAAATAATTATATAGAGCCAAAGAATCCAAATAATAACTTTCGACTAGTCTTTTTGGGTTAAGTCCTGGATTGTTACAAGATATCATGGTTTAAATGTGTGTTAGGTCCTATGCATGTGTGTGTTTAGTCCCATATCAAGTATGTGTTGGAAAGGTCTTGGATAGTTAAGCAAGACCAAGGACCCCACTTAATTATTTTTGGCTAGTCTTCTTGGGTGAGGTCCGGGTTGTTACATTAGATATAACACTAACCTTAGGAGAACCCACAATGGTAATACATCTCCAAGCGCAAATAACTAGGTGTCTCTTGGCGGCCAACAATCAAAGGCAATTGCAAAGAATCGGTAATACAATAGGATCCAAAGGAAGAGCTCAACTCAAAATCATACCAAGTGGCAACCCCACGCTAGTAACTAGCGAGTGACACAACCCTATCCTACAAAACTCTCTCATTATCTCTTGAAAATCTTGAACAGCTATTAGGCTTATTATTGACCTCAAATACCAGAGGTTGGGCTCAGTCAAATTCAAAGGTTAGTCTTGGTTGGATTTTATTAGAACTAGCCAAAAGTACCACAATTGTCAAGAATGAAATGAAAACCAAGTTGCCCCGGAAGGAAAAATGTTTTTGTTTGAAATAGATCAATTTCAAACAAAACATTATGGTTCCAAATGAAACTCTTAAAATTAATCAAAAAATTCAATATAATTCAATATCATATCTTCCCAACAATTGGTTACAAATTGCTGGAAGACAAATCAGATGTTGCTACAGCTTATTAGCATGCAAGAGCAGGAGAATGTGATAAACAAATGTAAGTAAAAAAAAAAGGGATCTTCCAAAACGAGATGATCATTTAGACAAGAAAATAACCATATTTGCTCAATTATTATAAAATAAAACATACAAAATTTTCCAAAAATTGTTCTCTCTCATTCTCTATGAGAATTTACAAACACTTGATTGCTTTTGACTCAAGCAATAAAAAACAATTTGACAAATTGTGACTTGTCATAAACCCTAAGGTTGTATTTGGTGCATTACTAGGCAATCTTGAAAGGTAATATTGATTATCAGCAATGTGGATTGCTAGCAATATGAATTATAGTATTTGGTACATGTAGATAATATTACATATAGTTAGATCAAATTACCAAACTATCTATAAATTAAATTTATATTATACTTATAAAAATATAATTTTATATTATATTTATTTATTTAAATATTTTTTTTCCTTTTTTTCCTTTCCTTCTTTGATTCCCTCCACTCCCCCTCCCCAATCGGCACCGCCCATCCCCTCCCCAGTCTTATTGGCACCAACCACCCCCTCCCTTGCCCCTATCGGCGTGCCCACCCTCTTTCCATTCCTATTAGCTGCCGCTATCATCAGTGGGACCTGCACGGCGATGCTCGGCCATTTGCCCTTGATGCCGACACGACCTTGCATTGGCCACCAGCAATGGCATTTTGTAGCTCCACCACACATTTTGCCATAAGAGATATTGACCACTTGCCAGACCTCTCCCCTGGATCTCTATGGAAACCGTTCTCGACCAAAACCTAGCTCCTTGTTGCTGCCCTTTCCCCACCTCCCTGGTGGAATATGTCCACCCAACGGCCCCCTCCCTCCTTTTCATCGGTGACAGAGAGCTCTCCCACTGTGACAACCGATGCCGACGCTCCTTACTTTGTTGCGAGCAATCTTACCAGAGATGGAGTGTTTCACTAGAACTTCACCGGTGACTTCTCTTGGAGGATAATTTGGTAATTTAGATTACCTAGAAGGTGGTAATCTGGATCAAGGATTTAAGTCATGCTGGGATGGAGACCATTTTGGCCATCCCATCCCATACCTCTGAGTTTTCAGCATACGAGATGGGTGCGGGATCCTGAAACACACCTCCAGCCTCCATCTTGGGTATCCCGGCTTCATTCTGGCCAGGTTAGGTGTCGATATGGCCATCCTGGAGAAGCCCTAACTTTTTTTAATGTGCAATGTTGGGACTCGAAAGGAAGAAGGAGAGGGGAGTACTAACCTATTTGCTTGCTTTTCTTGCAGATCTATCGATGTCGGCGTTGGCATCGTTGTTGGGAAGTAGGAGGCACGACCATGACACAATCGAAGAAGAAATTGGCACTCGAGAGTCTGGAATGATGGGAAGGGTTGAGGAGGTGAGGACCTCCCAAGAAGGCAACGGGAGGAGAGAGGAGTCTGAGGGAGGAGGGAGGAAGGAGCTGTCAGTCACGAGGCAACAGATCGAGTAAGGGAGGAGGAAGGAGGAAGAAACATGCACTCGGCCCTCTAATCCCATTAAAAACCCGATTAGCTTCTCAACCGGGTGATTTAACGTATCTACAAGTGGCAAGGTGGGTCATGGGGGTATGTAAAATAAAATATACGAACTGAAATGAGTCAGCGATCATGGATTGAAACATATCAAAATGGACGAGGAGTCAAGGGGTATGCAAAATAAATTATACGAACATTGAAATGAATATTTTATGATATCTAAATGCATAAGACAAGTCATGAAAGAGGCGGGTTACAGATCTACGAATTTTTTCTAATAGGCAAGTCTCGGATTCCTTTTAACAATCAAATCAATGGTAAAATGGACCCACAAATTTTTTCCCATTTTCTAATAGGCAGGTCTTAGATTCCTTTAAATGATCAAATCAATGGTAAAATGGATCACAAATTGTTTTTAACGGTTGAATCAATATGATAAAAGAAGGTAAAAAAAGTATAAAAAAATTTTAAAAAATCATATCACCAAGAAGCCAAAGTACTTGAGGTGCAATGTTAAATAGCGATAAACCTATTTCATAGAAGGTAGAAGGGAGAAACTCATCGCATATCTCAGTGATAGTATTCTTACAAAAAGAAGAAGAAAGCCTTGTCTAAAGAAGAAGATTGCTCTGCTTATTTTTTTAAATTTTAATAGAAAGTGGTAATTCTTTAGCTCTTAATCCAAAATGTTATACTACTTATTAAAATATTTTTTAATTAATAAATTATAATTTATTAAATTATTGTTATTATTTTTTAACTATGTTTTATTTTATATTGGAAGATTTTACATGAGGGAAAGGGAGGGAGATGTCTCAAACGCTTCATTTCTTAAAATTTTAATAGGATTCGCCAATGGTATTTCTACTTTTATAAAATTTTTGATCTTGCACAGTTCCAATTTAATCTGATTCTTGTTAGACAATACTAATTAAGCTCATGCAATTATAAATGCATTTATTGTTTAGTTTAAATATTGATCAATTACAAATGTAACCTAGACTTGTGACCTGTATGGCTAAGACTTGCAATCTATTTAGCCAAGACTTGTGACTTGGTACTCTCACATCACAATTATTTTTTTGATGACATATAAGATATTTTAAAATCCTAATTATAATATTTCTAGACTTTAATACAACCTGAAAATCAATAAGAATTGAGAAAACAAAAAAAAAATCAAATAGCACAAACCTTAAATGGTTAAACTTATATGTACTATTATGCTTCCACATATTGCATGAAGAAAATTTATTGTACAATTATTGAACAGTTCATATATCATTTTATTATTTCTAAAAATAATCAATTCATAAATTATTTTGAAAATCCAAAAACTAATAAAAAAGTTTATTAGAAACAAAACTCACTATTTATCTAGTAGGATTGTGGAATAAGACATTCTGTTCATCATATCCAAAAATCAACTTAAATAAGCACATTTTGCTGGACTTAATCCTCCACAAGAAATAAATTTAAAAACAGATCCTAGATAAGTTTCAATGAACTCAGTACACTAAAAGTCAAAAATGCATGATTAAAAAATGTTAGTTATAATAAGTTTGGGATTAAATGATGATAGTTTATACCAATTTTAGTTTTTATAAAAAGTTAAAACTTTTAGCAATAACATGTCATATTACATTGAAAACTGTCCTTAAACAAAAGTTAACTTATTTTTTTAATTTACTTTTTTAGCATATTTTTAACCATTTTATTTATGCATATATTTTATTATTTAATACCATAGTTGCTAGAATTAATAAGAGGATATTTAAGAAATACCTTTAATGACAAGAACACCTTTGCTAACAAAATTGGTAGCAAGTGGGAGTAGGTTTAAAATTCTGGCTACTAAGTTTAGTGCTTATATCACAATTCTAGTTAAGCATTTATTTAAGTACTTGATAATGCTCTATTTATTAATATGAATTAACAAAAAATCTTAAAAATCTTAATAAATTTAAAAAGTATTGATATAGCATAAGCACCATAAATCTAATTTTGAGATACTCATACATATTAATTTCATAATTTATTTTAAATTAGATGGAGCTCGATAGCAAACAACAGAAGAATCCAGATATTGGATGACATTTTGGAAAAATGGGAAAGGATCGGCTTCAATGAAAATGTAATTTCTATGGACTTGAAAATAGAGGAGGTGGAGTCACCCGATTGAAATAACACTTGGTGGGTGGCTTCAATGATGTCAAGAAGTGTCCAAAGGTACCTACAGAGATTCGAGTGATGATGAGGGAGAATATTAAGAAGAAAAAAGAGACGAAGATGGCATCTAGAGCTCGAAGAAAAATAGTTGATCATCACACATTTTAATCATTTATTCGTGTAAACTTGGATGATGATTATGTTGATCTAGATGATTTAGAGGCAACTCATCTACAAGAGGTTATCTAGGCTTCTCGACAAGACCAGTAGCAACAAGAGGAGGTTTTGAGATATAAAGCATAATTTGGATGCTCTCAATTTGAGAAAGGTGATGGCTCTGGTGCAGCGCAAGGTCACATTCATATTTACAGTATGCTAGATTAGAGAAGAGTCAATCCATGAGGATGGAATCATCTTCAATCAAATTTTTGTTTGTTGCATTTGAAAAGAAATTAAAGAAAAGCTCAAAAGGTCCCACCATCTATAATCTAGATCCTATAGCATATCTAGATCTAGAGTAAAAGCAATCGAGAATTGATGACTACATAAATAAGGACAAGAAAAAATAAATAGGAAGGGCAATTAATAACTGATTTCATTTTAGCCATATTTCAGCATGGACAGTGACGAATACATACTTTCGATCGATGATTAGTATAATTCGAAGAGCCGATTCATATATTGATCCTCCTACATCCTATGAGATACATAGACCATATTTGTAACAATAGGTCGCAGATATTAAAGTTTGGATTAAGAGTTATAGAAGAGAGTGGAATACTTATGGGAAGACATTGATGTGCGATGGTTGGTCTAGCCCTACTAGGAGGAATGTTATCAACTTTCTTATATATTGTGATAGGGTAACCATCTTTTGTACATTAATTGATGCTTCAGATAAAATATATGACTCTAATTATATTTTGGGCTTGATAAGGGATGTAGTTGATTAAATTGATGAAGAGTACATCATCCAAGTGGTCACAGATAATGGAGCAAACTATATATAAGCAGGAAAGGATCTGATGTTAGACAAACATCTATATTGGATCCCTTATTCAGCATATTGTATAGATAGATGATGAAGGATATTGGATAGCTACGTAAGATAAAATCTATAGTAGAAAGCGGGTAGACAGTAACCAAATACACTATAATCATACTTGGGTACTTGTTCTTATGACAAAATATGTACAATGGGAGCTGCTTAGACTAGGGTTGACAAGATTTGTGATAATTAGATAGCATTGAAGAGTCTTCTTGATAATAAGCCTAGTTTGAGAGCTATGATGATTTTTGATGAATGGAGGGCTTCTAAATATGTAAGGACCAATGATGGATGACGTGTTGATGGTATTATATTGAGTAATAATTTTTGAAATAGATGCTTAGAGGTGATTAGGCAATAGAGCCCTTGTATGTAGTGCTACGGATAGTAGATACCAAGTTTTCTCAGATGGGCTATGTATATCCTAATATGTTTACTTACAAAAAAGAGATCATATAAGCAATAGGACAGAAGAAATCAGCACCATATTTGTATATTATTGAGGATAGATGGGATACTCAAATGGAAAAAAAAACTTGCACTTGGCAAGTAAAACTTATTTGAAACTCAACTATTATGTATTCTTTATTGAATAAGCTATGAATATCTTTGCTTTTCATTAATACTATTTTTATTTTTCATGTAGCCTACTTTTAAATCCCAAATATCAGTATGATCATAACATTGCCTTGGATGAAAAGCTTCTGATGGCTCTAAGGAATGTCATGTATAGGCTAGAAAGTAATTTGGACTTAGTTGTAGAAGCTATAAGTGAGGTAATAAAATAATATATACCTATCATAGTAGGAAAGCCATTATATTTTTGAAGTATATTAAATTATTAAATTTAGATGATCTTTAATGAGAAGTCTATATCGATTGGACAAGAAAAAATTTTTCGAGAGAGGAAAGAAAGTTTTAGAGAACAAGGAGCATACATATCCATATCAAAAATATTACTAGGCATAAATATAGGATTATTTTTTATTATCTGTACATCTATGTATAGCTGAGGAGTTAAGCTTAATAATATATATTATTTTATTTAAAATTATGAATACAGAAGAATGGTGGGTCCAATGGGGCACATCCATGCCAAATCTAAGAAAGATTGCTTTGCGGATCCTATCATAAACCATCTCATCAAGTGAATGCGAGTATAATTGGAGTACATTTGCCCTGATCCATATAAAAATCAGAAATCACCTAACCTCATAAAGATTAAGAGATCTAGTCTTTATACACTATAATATGAGGGTGAAGTTTAGGTATGTCAATGAGGGAAAAGAGCCTAGACAAGATCCATTCAAGGAGGACTTTGTCCATGATGAGGAGGATCCTACGTTGAACTAGGTTGTAGATCAAGAAATATAGGATCTACCAATGTTGGATGAGCCAGGAGATCCTCCTTGACCATGCAAAATAATAGTACATGAGGCAAGAGAATGGAATGTAGATCGATGGATGGCCTCTCATTTATCTCCCATTTAGAGTGGAATGTAAGATACTGCTAGAGATGATAGTTGATTAGGCAGTAAAAGATCTAAAAATTTTGATCAACAATTTGATCGTGAAATGTTTAAATCTAGACATCAAACATAGATTTTCATAGATAGCCAAGGTATTGGGACTGGTAGTAGAGGCAAGGCAAGTCAACTGAGAAGAAGCTAAAAAGCTACAATTGAAGACAGATATGGAAAGTCCAAATCAAAGATGAAGGTGATAATTGATCAATAGCAGTAATTGATGATGTGCTAGTTTAAGATGACGATAGTAAGATACTTGAATCCTCAGATGCTAGATTGACTAGATCATCTCATGATAATAGTGATGATGATAATGATAGCAAGAGTGATGATGAATATGATGATCATGATAATCAGGGTAGAGGTGGTGAAGCATACAGGATTAGTTCTTTTATCAAAGAAGCAAATTTCAGCCATATTACATAGGGCCAGAATCATGGAGCCAAATAGTTCTAGATATCAGAATAAGGAAGAGTTGCTGGCTTATTGAAGGAGGAAAAAAAATTATTGCAGGACATGACATATAGGCTAAAGATATTTTGGATCATTTTTATAAGGAGTTGCAAATAACAAAAAAATAGCGATGTCAAGCATACCCGAAGTTTATGACATGGATGGAGCAAGATGTGAAATGTAGATTTGAGTCCAAGCAAGTTAGATCATCATCATCAACCAGAATAGGATCTGTTGGAGTGAATGATTTAGATGTATATTCTCAATGGTCATATCCCAAAGAGTATTTTCATCCATCTTGTGAATATATTTCCGGATCACAGTATGGTATTATCTCTTATTATCCTTATCAAGGATGGCCTATCTTTTATCTAATATATTATCAAGAGGGTTATCTTGGACAATATCAAATACAAGATAAATAACAAAAATTCACCCAACATCAAAATTGGCAATATATTCAAGGCCCCAATTATAAGTAGGATCCGGAGTTTATGAGAGTCATAGGCATTCCACTTGGAATTAGTAATTATTTTGATATGTTTATGTTAAACTGATGATCCATTTTTTGTAATATTGAAAATGATTTATTGCATAAAATTAGCATCATCATATTTTTCTGATACAAGTAATTAAGCTCAAGTAGTATGACATCACAAGTGTATACCGGGATGCCCGATCGGGATGGCCACCGGGATGGGGCGGGATGTAGGGCATCCCATTCTGGACAAAAATCAGGACACCCCGTCCCATGAGATTTAAAACCTTGATCTGGATTACCACCCCTTCCAGTGGTAATCTAGATTATCTTTTGGAAGGCAATCCAGATAACCAAACAAGATAGACTTCTATTTAGAAATACCAAATGCAGTAATATGGTGGGGCCCTATTAAATTGCCGGCAATCAGGATGGATTGGCAGCTACCAAATGCAACCTGATTACACATGATATATAGACCAAGATGAATCTAAAATTAGCATATTATAGCTTCAGCATAGTTATATAGTTTAAACTCATTACAAATAATTCCATTTTGTAGCTTTGTAGTTTTTGTGAAACAACTTAATAGAAGCACTGAAACAGTGTAAAAAATCATATGCCCATTCAAGAATTGAATGGAAACATGCATATAGCTTCTACACCAATATAAACAAGTTCAATATAAACAAGTGAAAAAGGGAAAGAAACATGTAAAAAAGAGAGCGTGAGCCTTGATGCAATGGTAAGGTTACTCCATTGTGACTAGTAGGTCAGGGGTTTGAAATATAGAAATAGTCTCTCAGCACACAAGGGGCATAAAACCTACTAGATTCCACAATGGTGGGAGCCCTGGAAAGCAAGGAAAGAAAGAAGTATGCATAGGACACTAGACATACAAATTCATTCAAAAAGAACTAGAATTACACAAAATCAAGCAACAAGGATAACACATAACCGGTAAACAGATAATGGATGCTTGAACATCATGTCAATGTCTTACAATGAGCATATAGATAGCTGTATGGCATGGTATGAAAGAGCTTAAAAAAATACACACCTAGAAAACAAAACGCTTCGTATAGAATAGAGCCCACAGTCATTAGGTTTCAAAGCTGCATTTTTTGTTGTAAAATCAAGATGTTGACGGCTCACGATGAGTCCGAACACATTAAAAAAATTGTTTTGCTCAAATAAAAGGAAAAACCAAAATGCCTATCCAATATAAAATACTAAACACACACATACATAAACTTTGATCATCCAGCAAATGAAACAAAATACTTACACCTTGCATTTTTTTCTTACTTAAGTGAGATGCGACCCGATCTAACTCTTGAAAGCACAAGTCCCTAATGGCCTTCCTATAAGCAAATTCAGCGATGGCTCACCTTATGGTGTTAGTCGACCTATAGGATAGAAATTTTTAAGAAACTTGTGCTGCATTTCAACTCAAGTTCATATTGGTCTACCTATTATGCCAAGCTAGTGCTTGGCTTTGTCCTTTAGTGAAAAAGGGAACGAGGTCAATCTAAGCATATTATCAGTAAAATTTTAGATCTTCACCATGGAATAGATTTCTAAAAACTTATCTAGATGCATGTAAGGAACTTCATTAGTGTTTCCATAAAAAGATGGGAGCATATGGATTGTGGTCTACTTGATCTCATAACGGTTTGCAAGAATCTACATGGTTCTTCAAGATTTTTAGCCATTTGATTATCAGGTATAATGTTGTTGACTCTGGTCTTGATTGGATTGTGGTCTACTTGATCTCATAATGGTTTGCAAAAATCTACATGGTTCTTCAAGATTTTTAGCCATTTGATTATCAGGTATAATGTTGTTAACTCTGGTCTTGATTTTGATGAATGACAAAATACTTAAGTATATATGAGTACTAATATGTGTTAAAAGTATTTATCAGATACAGGTACTCATCAGTATTGAAAGTTTGAATTGCTTGTCAATTAATTAAAGAAGTCAATTAAATTAATGAAATCTCAAGTTATATGGGCTTTGGAACATGAGGAAGATCTTGAAGAGCTCATAATTTTAATTTGAACAAGTTTCGGCATTGGTCAGGTCAAGTGTGATACTTGAAGTATCGACTCATAGAAGGTTTGGGCTGATACGCAGAGAAAATTTTAACTGGCACGCAGAAGTGTCGACTCTTGGAAGCCAAATGTCAACTCATGTATCGACTCAAGGCCTGAGACCAAACAGTAGACAGAACATGCTGATTTCAGGATTCTGGTCAAGTGTCAATACTTGAAGATGAAGTGTCGACTCAAGGTGTCGACTTAAGGTGTCGATTCATGGTCTGAAATGTTGATAGTTGCAGGTTTGACAATATAGTAACGATTAGTTTTTTGAAGTATAGAACTTTCCTAATTTATTTTTAACGGCTAGTTTTTTGTCTCTAACGGCTATAAATAATTTTTTAAGGCTTGGAAGGCTATTTAAACGCCACTAAACATCTAGGGAAAGTGATTCTTTGGATTAATTGATAATTTCTTTGAAGACATAATTGAAAACTCTTTGAAGATTCATATTTTGAGAGTGTTGAGCCTTCAAGTTTTCAAGATTCAAGAAGAGCTTCAAAGTCCACATCTTCAAGCATCATTCAAGGCTTCAACAACTTGGAGACAAGCTTCTTCAATATCATCAAAGAGCTTCAAAGAGATATTTA
The DNA here is from genome assembly GCA_021397845.1 of Areca catechu. Classification (NCBI taxonomy): domain Eukaryota; kingdom Viridiplantae; phylum Streptophyta; class Magnoliopsida; order Arecales; family Arecaceae; genus Areca; species Areca catechu. Next base: position 154,326,369 of record CM038052.1, read on the forward strand.
CTTTTATTTAGAAAGCTTTTATTTTGTATTCTCATACTTATATTCGAACTTTTATTGCTACTAGTTTGAAGTGGATTGAAACTAGTATTGAGGTTTGTTGGTGAGCCTTTGTGTGAAAACCAACTAAGATTGTTGGTTAGCCTTTTGTGAAAACCAACAAGGTTGTCGGTAAGCCTAAGTTACAAAACCAACGAGATTTTTGGTTAGTCCATGAAAACCAAGAGATTTTTGGTTAGCCTTTGAAAATCAAGAGATTTTTGGTAAGCCTAGTGAAAACCAAGGGATTTTGACTTGTGAGCCCGTTGAAAACAAATTGGATTTTGACTTGTGAGTCTGGTGAAAACAAGTTGGGTTTTGATTAGTGAGCCTGGAAAACTAATCAGCTGTGATCTTGGATGATCATAGTAAAATTTCTAAGAAAAACTTGGAAAGTAGATGTAGGTACCTTGGAGTGCACCGAACCACTATATATCTTTATATTTGTGATTGCTTTTTACTCTACTTGCATTTACTTTATTATTTCTACTACATATCATCGTTGAATATACAAACACTTTGGTAAAACACAAGCACCTATTTTATATCCATTGAAAAAGTTTTTAATATCCAATTCACCCCCCTCTTAGGTAGCCTCGCTGGGCAATAATTGGTATCAGAGCTAAGTACTCAGCGCTTGACTTGGTATCAGTATTTGATACTCAGCGAAGAGGTCCAACGATCTTGAGTAAAAGATCATGGCAACCCAAGATGGTGCTTGTTTCGCCATAGGGTAAGCTTCAAATAGACCACCATTTTTCAATGGCACAAATTACATATATTGGAAAACATGCATGCACGTTTTCATTCAATCTATTGATTATTATCTTTGAAAAATGATTATTAAAGGTCCTCATATTCCTTTTATCTTGGTTAATGATATTTCCGTTCCAAAACTCGAAGAGGATAGGGATGAAAATGATATTAAGCAATCTGAGTTTAATGCCAAAGCAATAAATTTGCTTTATTGTATATTGGACCCTAATGAATTTAATAGGATTTTCACATACGAAACAGTAAAGAAAATATGGGGTACACTTGAAGTTACTCATGAGGGTACTCTTCAAGTAAAAAATACTAAGATAAATATGCTTGTACATACATATGAAATATTTAAAATATAGCATTATGAATCTATATCTCATATGTATACTATATTTATTAATATTGTTAATGAAATGAAAAGTCTTGGCAAGGCAATGACTAATGCTGATTTGGTTAATAAAATTCTCAGGTCTTTGCCAACTTCTTGGGATTCAAAGGTGACGGCAATGTAAGAAGCAAAAGATATTAACACCTTATCTTTAGAGGAGCTTATCAGTTCACTCATGACTTATGAGTTGAACCTATAGCCAAAAGAAGTGGATGCTGATGAAAATAATAGAATAATTGCTCTTAAGGTCTCAACAATGAAAGAAAGTTCAAGTGAGGAGCCGGAAGAAAGCGAAGATGAAGATGAAATTGAACTAATGGCTCAAAAATTTCACAGATTCATGAGAAAAAGGACCAAAAAGAAATATAAGAAAAAGTTGATGGTGGCTACATGGAATGAAAGTGAAGACTCTAGTTCGAAGGAAGAAGAACAAAAATTAGCCAATCTTTATCTAATGGCAAATAAGGTACAATCCGATTCAGAACTTGACTTTATGTTTGAAGAGCTTAAACATGTTTTTGATGATCTTGTGCATAAATATAAATTGTTAAAAATTAAGCACAAGAAGTTAAAAAAGCATGTTGATTCTTTTAAAAACACCAATCTTGCAAATGAAAACAATGATTTAAAAGCCAAGATTGATGTTTTACAAAAGAAAAAGAATGTTTGTCTAAAAAAAATAGAAATTTTAAAGAAACTCAAGGTTTTTGTTCCAAATGATGAATCTATAGAGAACAAAAATCTTGAGTTAGAAAAGAAGAAATTTAAAGATGAGCTTGATAAAGTCAAGCCTTTTGTTGAAAAATTCATATCGAGTTATGAAAAATTGAGTTTATCGTTGAATAATCAACGTGCAATTTTCAACAAAGCTGGTTTAGGGTATAATCCTCAAAAATAACAAAAACTTTTTTAAAAAAATTTTATTCCAGCTTCTTTTAATATTATATATTTTAGTTATGGTAATATTGGACATAAAGCATATCAATGTAAGATAAACAAATTTAAAAAAAACTTGGATTTCAAAAAGAACCATAAATACTAATCCAAAAGGATTCAAGAAAATTTGGATACAAAAAATGTCCACTTGATATGTTTTGCAGGAATGTCTTGCAGCCCAACAAGAAGAAAGAAGAAAGAAAGATGATACTTGAATAGTGGCTGTACAAGATACATGAAGATTAGACTCGCTGAATTTTTTTGGTGAAGGAAGGATAATCTACATTGATAAAATCTAATTATCTCCTTCCATATTCATTAAAAAATATATTAGTAGAAATAAATCTTGGTATCTGTTATTAGTAGCTTTGAAAATTATTTTAACTGATTAATTAGAATCAAGTCAAGACTTATAGCCAATGAATATGATAATGAACAAGAGCTTGATTTTGATGAATCTTATGTTCACTTAATTTGACTTATGGTTATAAGGATTTTATTTGATTTTAGTTAATATATTTCCAGTGAATGTTGGTATTAGTTTTCATGATTTTTACTTACATTCATGCCAAAATTATATAGATTTCAAATTATTTTTAATAGATATTAAAAGTATTTTGAAAATCATACACATCTTGATAAGGTTTTTTAAATTACATAAAAAACTTGGTATTTGAAATAGGCCCCTTGTGCTTAGCATGAAAACTTAAGAAATTCTCTAATTGATAATCCCATATATTCAAGGAGAATAACATTCAGGGAAAAAATATTTTATTCTTGAAAATACTTTGGTATCAGATTATTTCATACATTTATATTTTTGGTATCAATATATATTTGTTATCATTATATTTTAGTTTATCAGATTCATGCTTTATTGATTTTGATACTCTTCTTGCTATTCTTTCCACCTTATCCCCACTTTATATTGCCTTCCACCTTTTCATGATGACAAAAAGGGGGAGAGATATATGATAAACATGAAAAAGGGGAGAGATATGATAGAGATATAATAAATATGAGAGATATGGAAGAAAGTACAAAAGGGAGAAGAATATAAATAGTTGTAAACTTAAAGGGAAGAATTAGTTAGGGGAGAAAAGTTTGAAGATTTTGAACAAATTTAGAAAATTATTTTTAGATCATATTTTGAGGAGGAGCCTTATCTTGATATTATTATAAATCTTTTAAGTTTATCATGTTTATATAAGTAAAGATTTTATCATCATCAAAAAGAGGAAGATTGTTGACTTTGGTCTTGATTTTGATGAATGACAAAATACTTAAATATATATAAGCACTAATATATATTAAAAGTGTTTATCAGATACATGTACTCATCAGTATTGAAAGTTTGAATTGCTTGTCAATTAGTTGAAGAAGTTGGTTAAATTAATGGAATTTCAAGTTATATGAACTTTAGAACATGAGGAAGATCTTGAAGAGCTCATAATTTTAATTTAGACAAGTTTCGGCACTGGTCAAGTCAAGTGTCGATACTTGGAAGTGTCGATACTTAAAGTATCGACTCATAAAAGGCTTAGGCTGATACGCAGAAAAAACTTCAACTGGCATGCGGAAGTGTCAACTCATGGAAGCCAAGTGTCGACTCATAGAAACCAAGTATCAACTCAAGTGTCGACTCAAGGCATGAGACCAACTAGAAGATAGATCATACTGATTTCAGAATTCTGGTCAAGTATTGATACTTGAAGATGAAGTATCGATACTTGAAGATGAAGTATCGATACTTGAAGATGAAGTATCGACTCAAGGTGTTGACTCATGATCTGAAGTGTCGATATTTGCAGGTTTGACAGCATGGTAACAGTTAGTTTTTTGAAGTGCAGAACTTTCCCAATTTATTTCTAATGGCTAGTTTTTCATCTCGAACAGCTATAAACAATTTTTTTAAGGGTTGGAAGGCTATTTAAATACCACTAAACTCAAAGAAAGTGATTCTTTGGATTGATTGATAATTTCTTTAAAGATCCAACTAAAAATTCTTTGAAGATTTATATTTTGAGAGTGTTGAGCCTTCAAGCTTTCAAGATTCAAGAAGAGGTTCAAAGTCCACATCTTCAAGCATCATTTAAGGCTTCAACAACTTGGAGATAAGCTTCTTCAACATTATTAAAGAGTTTCAAAGAGATATTTACTTTTATTTAGAAAGCTTTTATTTTGTATTCTCGTACTTATATTTGAGTTTTTATTGCTACTACTTTAAAGTGGATTGAAACTAGTATTGAGAATTGTTGGTGAGCCTTTGTGTGAAAACCAACTAAGATTGTTGGTTAGCCTTTTGTAAAAACCAACAAGGTTATTGGTAAGCCTAAATTACAAAACCAACGAGATTTTTGGTTAGCCCATGAAAACCAAGAGATTTTTGGTTACCCTTTAAAAACCAAAAGATTTTTGGTAAGCCTAGTGAAAACCAAGGGATTTTGACTTGTGTACTTGTTGAAAATAAGTTGGGTTTTGACTTGTGAGCCTGGTGAAAACAAGTTGGATTTTGATTAGTGAGCCCGGAAAACTAATCGGCTGTAATCTTGGATGATTACAGTGGAATTCACAAGGAAAACTTAGAAAGTGGATGTAGGTATTGTGGAGTGCACCGAACTACTATATATCTATGTTTGTGATTGCTTTTTATTTTACTTATATTTACTTTATTGTTTCCGCTACATATCATCATTAAGTACACAAACACTTTGGCAAAACATAAGTACCTGTTTTATATCCATTGAAAAAGTTTTTAATACCCAATTCACCCCCCCTCTTGGGTAGCCTCGCTGGGCAACAAATGTGGATTAGCTATTCAATTTCAGGATTGGGTTCAACTAGGTCCAGAAATAGAGATTTTCTATTGTCCATGTACCAATGCAAATCCTAATGTGCATGGTTTACAGTTTTTTATATATTATGTTAGAAGTTAGAGAAGATCGAAAGAAGCCTAAAGAGAAGAGCCTAAGAGTCCTTAATCTAAGAAAAGAGAGAAGAATTAATGTTTATGTTCTTAATATAGGTTATATAATGCTAGATAGCTCCTAACTACCAAGGCCACCTTAAAGCCCTCCAACTCAAAAACCAACTAGCTAATTAGTCAGGAAATGGTAAGATCAGTGAGGGTCTTCCATTGCTTTCCTTAAACACCAATTAGCTTGGCCAAGTAAATGAACAAATCCAATTAAATAACCACCTTTCTTTGGGTTCTTGTCCTTGAACCCCTTTCCTAGACACTAGTCAACTAGGCAATCCTAACCGAGTCCAACTCTTTTAGGTGCCTTGTCCTAGTAAGCTCGAACACCATAGTGGTTAACATCTAATTAATTTTAAGTTAAGCTTGGGTATGCAAGATAAGGATTGTAGTTTATGGGCTAAGGAGAGGTGATGAAATTCCTATCTTATCTTATTAATGGGAATTGCTATTAAGTTGATTTGAGATGAATATGCATAACCAATTTCAAACAAGGGATTCTACATAACTAAATTAGATGCACAAAACTAATTAAACTTGAGAAGCTCACCTTGTCTCCAAAAATCACCAAAAAGTAAATCTAAATGATGGATGTTCTAAGTAATTAGGATATGTTCTAGAAGCCAATCAGACAGACACATGTTTTTCTTTTAGAACATAATTTTATATTTAATATTTTAAATTAGACTATTTTATCCATACATATTGCGTATATGTCCATGTATTATTTTCAAGAAGTTAATGGACAATGATACATATTCTCAAAAGTTAAGAATTTGAGATATATGTTATCATAAATTAACTCCTAAATTACCTCTGATCGTAAGATCATTATGGGAATAGTGATTGATCTGGTTAGATTGATACATAAATCACTTTTCTTAGGATAGACAAGTCTGGAGTCTATAATGTGGAGATACTAGAGAGAGTACAGGTGGTTATTGGAGAATAATGGTATTAAGCATGACCAATATGAGAAGTTACTTGGATGTTTATTTACTCGTTAGTAACTTTCTCAATGTTATAGTTATATGAGTAGTTCTTTGACCACAATATCTCAACTACTCATAACAGGGTTGCTGTAGTTTGACAACACATGACATGATCCCTAGTCATTCGGGTCCTTACGATGTTCATTAGCTGCAGTAGGTTCAATGTAGGTGTGTGCAATTATAGGAGATTTATAAATCTTTGTAGTTGAGTAGTCTTATATAATTTAAGAAGCTAAGTTCTTAAGATCGTGGCCATGGTTATATGAATGATGGAAAGGAGTTTCCATATATTTTAATAATTTAGACTTAAGCTAATTGAATCTTGTATATGACGGATGCTTAGAGTTTGACAAATTTTCATGATCTGCATCTTGTATGACAAATTTTTCTGTTCTACTGGATTGTCACTATATACTATTAGGTGTCACTCTTAGATTGTAAAAACTCACTAAGATCATTGCGAATCAATAATCTTTGATGGGATAAGTTGGAATCATTCCAACCCATCGAAATCTTTGATGGGATAAGTTGGAATCATTCCAACCCATCGAAAGAAGTTTCGATGATACTAAGAGAAGATCATAGTATGTCTCACTATCAAATAGAATGAAATCTAAGGGGTCACACATAAGAAGAGCTTGACCTAATCAAAACTTTGATCAATATGTAAGGGATTAAATATTTAGAAATGCTAATTAGGTAAAGGTTATATATTTAGTAACTGCTAGTTATATAAGGGTTGTATTTTTAGTAATTGCTAATTATTAACCAAGGAACTTAATTTCAAGTATTGTAATGGTAATTGAACTTAATTAAATTATAGATTATCTTAATTAATTTAAATCATATTTAGTTCAATTAGGCTTGACTTAATTTGAGGTTAATTGAATTTATAATCCAAGTAGGACTTAGATTTGAATCCTAATTGGATTATGATAGATAGTCTTTCAAATTTTGCTTGAATTAGGTTCAAATCATATTCAAAATTGATCCAAATCAAAGCTAAATTAAATCAAAAAGCCAAAGCCAAAGTTTCCTAGGACTCTCTCCAAGATATCAATAATTAAGAAGATGGGGCACAATTTCTTGTGCCCTTCCTTGTGTGAAAAAAAAGGAGACATGTCTCTCTCTATTTCCTAGGTCTCTCTCTCTTTAGATGGGATTAGGAGTCTATGCTATTTGAATTCAATTTCAATCAGATTGGGATTTGATCTAATCTGAATTTTTATGGGCGTGGGGTCTTTGTTTTGTGCGACAAAAATAAAAAGAGAAGAGGACGGTTAGCGCAAAGATCATCTCATCTTGTTTTCTCCTTACTGCATATCCTTTTCCACCATCCCTCCTCTTCCTTCTTGATTTCACACATCCAAGAGCAATTGAGATAGAGATTAGAGAGAGAGGATGAAGGAGAAGGTTAGTTCTTCTGCCTTTGGCATCCAAGTTCAGTTTTTCTTGAATCAGTAGGAAGGGTTTGCATAGGTTCCTCTTTTCCTAGTTTTTGAAGAGGGGGTCCGATCCAAGCTGAGAAGAGAGATTTGAAAGGAGCTAGCATTCTAAGAGTTTTGGTGCTTTGATCAGGCCATGTTTATATGGATAGCAATAGAGGTCATGTATATGCATGGCACCAACAAAAGCCCATAACATCTATCAGATCCGATCCAAAAGAAAGAAGAAAGGAAAAGCGATTCTAGATATGTAGATTTGATCTACTTTTACTTATTGTTTTAGATCTTATGTATTTCATGTTGTGGATCCTGTAGAGATTTGATCTCATCCATGCTAGATTAGTCTTTATTCTACTGCTTTTGTTAAAAAATTTTGAAAAATTATACATGTAACCTAAGAGATCATGCGATGATTCCTAACATTGGTAAGATTCTAGTAATTCTTAGAAAAAATCTTATTTTTTCCAAAAGGCCTCGATAGCCTGGATGACCTCGATAGCCACCTCTAAGACCCGATGCTCAACGAGAGATGCTTTATCTTCAACTTTGGTAAGTGACCCTTTCAGCTTGGTCACCTCCTCTTCTGCCTCGCTAAGCGAAGATCTCAACTTGGTTACCTCGCCCTTTGCATTGTTAAGCAAGGTCCTTAGTCTGGTCACTATGCTTTTAGGCCTAGCAAGCAGCCTTTCAGCATCACTGCCTCACTTTCAGCTTTGGTGAGTGACTTCTTCAGCATCACCACCTCATCCACAATCCTAGCTAGCTCTTTTTTCCTTATCTTTCCACCAAGCCCTATCCTTCTTCAACCCGGCAACTTCTGCCTAATAATCTTTGTTGGCCTTGGCCCTTGATTTTGATGGATAACAAAATATTGAGTATATGTAAGTACTAATGTTTCAATTGGAATTGTAAATTCTAGTTCATAGGTATATCAAATTCTCCACTCAAGAGTATCAAAGTTATGGACATCAAAGCGAGATGAATTTCAATGTTTGAGAGATTTTCTCATCTTGGAATGATATTAAAATAATCACTTTGGCCTTTATGAAGAAGAAAATGGAAGTCTAATGGACAAGATTTGAGAATATTAGAGTTTGGTACACTGTTTGGGAATGACACAGATCAAGTATCGACCTAAGTGTCGACTCAAAGTATCGATTTATGGAGCAAGTATCAACACCTTGAAGACTGGTACACAGAGTTTCAGCTAGCATGCAAAGTGTCGACCTAAGTGTCGACTCAAAGTATCAACTCACAAGATTCAAGTGTCGACTTACAGATCGATTCAAGGCCTGAGAATAGAAATAGACAGAACATCATTTTTTGGACTCAAATGAAGTGTCGACTCACAGATCGACTCAAGGCCTGAGAACAATAATAAACAAAACATCATATTTTCGACTTAAATGAAGTGTCGACTCACAAGAACTAAGTATCGACTCACAAGGTTCAAGTATCGACTCACAGATCAGCTCATGGCCTAAGACAAGAAATGAACAGAACAATGCCATTCCATGGATTTTTGCCTAGTGCTGACCAAAGTGTCAATCCAAGTGTCGAATCACAGTTTCAAGTATTGACTTACAGGTCGACTTATAGCCTGAGACCAGAAGTGAAGCATAACGTTGGAAATTCAAGTTTTTTACCTGGTGTCGTTCCAAGTGTTGACTCACAAGACTCAAGTGTCGACTCATAAGACTCAAATGTTGACTCAAGGTATCAACTCACAGCTTCTGACAACAGTAACGGCTATATTTTTAGAAGTTCATATTTATTTCAAACGACTCCAAATGGCTAGTTTCTTCACTCTAACGGTCTCCAATAATTTTTTAAAGGTTTTTGAGCTATTTATCACTCACCAAACTCATTGAATATATAAGAGAAAGTCAAGGAAAAGTTAGATACAAGAGACAAAGATTATCTTTTGAGAAAAGCTTTAAAAAGACTTGAGTGAGCCTTAAAAGAGTTTCCACCTGAAAAAAGCCTTCAATTATGCTGTTAAGACTTCAAATCATATTCCAAAAGTGTGCATTGAAAAGCATCCAAGGAGACAACTCAAGCAATTAAGAAGAGCTTCAACAACATTTATTTCAGTTCTTTTGAGAGTTTTTATTGTCCTTATTATTGTTTACTTGACTATAATTGTTGTACTAGTTTCAAGGCTATTGAAACTAGGTGTTAGGCTCTTCCAAGCCATGAATTGGAATTCAAGCCTAGGTTTGGCTTGAGGGAAAGGTTGTTGGTAAGCCTAAGTGACAAAACCAACTAAGGATTTTAACTTGTGAGCTCGAAAAATAAGTTGGCTGTAATCTTGGTGATTATAGTGAAAAATTTTCATGGGATAGCTTGGGAAGTGGATGCAGGTGCTTGAGGTGCACCGAACCACTATACATCTTAGTATTTATGATTGCTTGCTCTTCTTATTTATTTGCTCTGATTTATTTTGTATTTACTTTACTAGTTCCGCATCATATCATTATTGAGCATAATCACATAGTTACACAAACTTTAGTTCAGCACATATTTGTTTAAGTTTAAATTTTTAAGAAATCCAATTCACCCCCTTCTTGAGTTGCTACACTGGGCAACAAGTGGTATCAGAGCTTAGTACTCGGTCTTTAGATCTCACAATCTTGAGTCAAAGATCTAATGGTAGTCCAAATTGATGTTGGTATTGTAGAAGGTCAAGCATCAAACCATCCCCCACTATTTAATGGCACAAATTATACCTACTGGAAAACATGCATGCACATATACATTCAAGCTATGGATTATAATATTTGGAAGACTATTGTTAAAGACCCTCATCAGCCCATTGTCTTGGTTAATGGGATTCCCATTCCTAAGTTAGAAGAAGATTGGGATGAGAATGACATTAAGCAAGCTGAGCTTAATACTAAGGCCATGAATTTATTATTTTGTGTACTAGACCCTAGTGAGTTTAACAGAATATCTAATTATATCTCTACCAAAAAAAATTGGGATACTCTTAAAGTTATCCTTGAGGGTACACATCAAGTAAAGACCACCAAGGTTAACATGCTCACTCATACCTATGAGATATTTATGATGGAACCAAATGAAACTATTAGTGAAATGTATACTAGATTCACTAATATTATTAATGGCATAAGGAGTTCGGATAAAGTTATATCTAATGCTAAACTTGTTAACAAAATTTCCAGGTCTCTTCCATCTTCTTGGGATCCTAAAGTCACCATCATAAAAAAAGCTAAGGATGTCAACACTCTTTCACTTGAGCAGCTCTTGGGTTCCCTGATGACATATGAGCTGTCCTTGAAGTAGAAGGTAGTGAAAATGAGATGAAAAAGAAGGCTATTGCATTCAAGTCCATAACTAAGGAGGAGTCCAGTGATGATTTAGATGAAAAAAATGAGGAAGATGAAATGGCTATCATTTCAAGAAAATTCAAGAAATTCATGAGAAAGAAGAGATTCAATTACAAGAAAAAGCCTAAATGAGAATAGCCCAATAAAGAGAAAGAGAAAGAAAAGGAAAGGGAGCAACCTATATGTTTTCAATGTAAAAAGCTTGGACATTACAAACTGGATTGCCCCACTCTCAAAAAGGGCAAGAAAAAAATTAAGAAGAAAGCGATGATGGCAACGTGGAGTGAAAGTGAAGATTCAAGCTTTGACGAAGAGCAGCAAGAAGTGGCCAACATCTGCTTTATGGCTAATGATGATGAGGTAAGATATGGAACTGAAAATAAATTTATATTTGATGAATTACGTGATGTTTTTGATGAGCTTGTTATTGAGTATCAAAAACTGAAAATGAAAAGAAAAGAACTGAGAAAACAAAATTTGGATCTATCTAAAACAAATAATAAGTTTTTGATAAATAATAATAGTTTACTTCAAGAGAACAAAAATTTGAATGATCAAATTATTATTTTGAAAAATGAGAAGGAAGAATTTTTGAAAGAAAAAGATTCTTTGAAAAAGGATAGAGTTTTTGTAACAAATGAAAAACTTAACAAACAAAACAAACAACTTTTGCAAGAAAACAAGAAATACAAAGAAGAACTTAGAAAAAGTAAAATTATTTGTTGAGAAATTCACTTATAGTTCTGAAAAATTGAACTTGCTTTTAAATAGTCAAAGAGCAGTTTTTAATAAAGCAGGTATAGGTTTTAAACCATAAAAATAATAAAATATTTCAAAAATTTATGTGTACCTACATCATCTAGTATTACTTGTTATGCTTGTGGTAAGTTAGGACACAAATCATATTTATGTGATAAAAGAAAATGAAATAATGTTAGAAAAGTTTGGGTTTCAAAAGGAATCACTTCAACTAACCTTAAAGTACCCAAGATGACTTGGATACCTAACTTGACTTGATTTTGTAGGTGTGTCTTGCAACCAAGGACAAAAGAAGATTATGGTACCTTGATAGTGGTTGCTCAAGACACATGACTTGAGATGTAAGGAAATTCTCATCTCTAGAAGTTTTAAATGGTAGAAACGTGATATTTGGTGATAATGAAAAAGGTAAAATTATTGGGATTGGGATAATAAATATAATTTGCTTAGTATAAGTCAATTTTATGACAAAGGATTTTAAATTATTTTTGAATCTTCTATGTGCATTGTATCTAGTCTAGATGACAAGGGTATCAAGTTTATTGGTCATAGGCATGGAAATATTTACATGGTTGATCTTGATGATCTACCTATGCAAAAAGGTCAATGCTTAGTAGAATGAAAGCCAAGATCAATGAAACTAGTTGGCTTTAGCATCGTAGACTAGAACATGTTAGTATGCATTTACTTTCAAAATTGAACCAAAATAATCTTATAAAAGATTTGCCAAAACTTGCTTTTGAAAAAGATAAGATTTGTAGTGCATGTCAACTTGGAAAACAAACAAAATCTTCTTTCAAACCAAAAGGAGTAGTGTCTACAATTAGACCCTTACAATTACTTTATATGTACCTCTTTGGACCTACTAGAATAACTAGTTTAGAAGGCAAGAAGTATGGTCTAGTAATTGTAGATGACTTTTCTTGTTTTACATGGGTGATGTTTATGGCTCATAAAGATGAAATATTTTTTGCATTCATTAAGTTTCACAAGAAAGTTTCAAATGAAAAAGATGTTTCAATTGTATCTTTTTGTAGTGATCATGGAACTGAGTTTGAAAATCATGATTTTGAAATATTTTGCAATGAAAATGATATTTATCATAACTTTTCTATACCTAGGACACCCTAACAAAATGGGATAGTAGAAAGAAAATAAGACATTAGAAGAAATGGCATACACAATACTTTATGAAAATGATTTACCTAGATATTTTTGGATGGAAGCTATAAATACTGCATGCTATATTTTGAATCATGTTTTAATCCAACCAATTTTAAAGAAAATACCTTACGAGCTTTGGAAAGATAGGAAACCAACTATTAAGTATTTTCATATTTTTGGATGCCATTGTTTCATTCTAAATAATGGCAATGACAATTTAAGTTAATTTGATGCCAAGTCAGATGAGAGTATCTTCTTGGGATACTCTACTTCTAACAAGACATATAGGGTCTTCAATAGAAGAATACTTCTTGTTGAAGAGTCCATACATGTTATCTTTATTAAGACTAATGAAAAATCTTCTAGAAAAGAAGATGTTTTTGATGATGAAACAGATATTCAAAAGATTGGAAAAATGATCGTCAATGAAGAATCTTCTAAGAAGCAAGAAGGTGATCAAGATAATGAAGAAGAAGTACAAGAAGTTGGAGCTTCATCAACACCTAAGCTATTATCTAAAGAATAGAGGTATGCCAATGGACACCCCAAAGAACTTATATTGGTGATCCATCAAAAGGGATAAGTACACGTTCCTCTCTTAGAAATGTTTGTGATTATTTAGCTTTTGTATCTTAAATAGAACTAAAAATAATTGAAGATGCTGAAAAAGATTCAAACTGGATTAATGCTATACAAGATGAATTAAATCAATTCAAAAGAAATAAAGTTTAGACCTTAGTTGAAAGACCATCTAATATTTCAATAATAGAAATAAAATGGGTTTTCAAAAACAAACTTGATGAAAATGGAGTAGTTACAAGAAATAAAGCTAGATTAATAGCAAAAGATTATAATCAAGAAGAAGATATTGATTTTGATAAAATATTTGTACATGTTGATAGATTAGAAGTAATTATATTATTATTTACTTTTGCTTGTTATATTGATTTTAAATTATTTTAAATGGATGTCAAAAGTACCTTTTTAAATGGTTTTATTAAAGAAAAAGTGTATGTTGAATAGCCTCTAGGTTTTGAAAATCATGAATGCCCTAATCATATTTTTAAACTTTATAAAGCTTTGTATGATTTAAAACAAGCTCTAAGAGCTTGGTATGATAGATTAAGTAAGTTTTTGCTTGAAAATAGATTTTATAGAGGTAATGTTGACACTACACTATTTTTGAAAAAGAAAAATGATAATTTCCTAGTAGTACAAGTTTATGTTGCTGATATCATTTTCGGTGTTACTAATGAAATACTTTGTCAAGAGTTTGCTAAGCTTACACAGGGTGAGTTTGAGATGAGCATGATGGGAGAGCTAAGCTTCTTTCTAGGACTCCAGATCAAGCAAACTAAAAAAGGGATCTTCATCAACCAAGCTGTTGACCCCATAACTGATGTTGATGATAACCAAATATTAGAGCATGTACATTTATTTTTAATAACTCTTCAAGTGGTTTACAAGTTTTTGTAGGATGATTTATTTGCTCTAACTTCAACTCCTACATCTTTAATTCTTGTTTTGAGTTATGTTGTAGTCTGGTTTTGTAAAGAAGAATTCAATGAAAAAATTAAGAAAAAATCATGTAAAAGAGTTATTTCTGTATGTATGTGCCTTAGAATGATTTTAAGTAGGTTTGCTTAAAAATTTTAAAGTGTTGGTGAGAGTTTTTCTTTAAGTTCAATTATAAAAATCTTGAAGAAGTCACTTGAGCCGATCCAGCATGTTGAAGAGCCGACTCCACCTCATGGCACGTATCAAGGATTCTGGTACGTAGCAATCTGAGCCGACTCGAAGGTAACCGAGCCGATTCTAGTGAATCCGAGTCGACTGGAATAAGTCCGAGCCGACTCCTCCAGAGTCCAGTTTTTGAAGATTTCAGAGAATAGCCAAGCGAGTCCAACCCGAACCAGAAAGAGTCAACTCCGCCATACCTAATTTTGAAGAACTGAGAAAGCGAGCTAACCCAAACTGCAATGAGCCGACTCTTCCAAAGTAATGATTTTAGAATCTGAGAAGAAGAGCCGACCAAAAGTTCAAAAGAGCTTACTGCATTGAAAAATTGGTGACTCGACCTATCGACTTGAAGGATTCAAGCCGACTCGAAAGAATCCGAGCCGACTCGAATATCGCTTTTAGGTATGCAACGGCTAGTTCTAGAATTTATTTTTGGATGCCAAAAAGTGCTCCAATGGTCATATCTCACATCCCAATGGTCTACAATGTCTCAAACCGCCTTGGAGTGATAGAATACCTTATATTTGAGGGATTTGAACTCCCTTGAAGCAATAGTTAGTGAGTTTGTCAATGTTTTGAAAGCTTCATTGAATATCTTACCTACCAACAAGAAGAGAGCACAAGAGCATTCAAGTCAGTCTTCAAGCCTTCGCCAACTCTGATCTGAAGCTTGATGCAATTTGGAAAGAAGCCACTGAAGCAATTAAAGCTTATTTAAGTGCATCCAAGTGGACTTCTGTCAAGTTGCACTGACAACTATCCGATAAATTGAGTTTGTCATTTATTGTTGCATTTATTTCAATTTATTTCTTAAATTGTTGGGTTATTGGTGAGCCCGATTGAAAAACCAAATAGGTTCTTGGTGAGCCTTTGATAAAAACCAAGTATTGGGTTCTTGGTGATCCTGGTAAAACCAAGTTAGGTTCTTGGTGATCCTATGAAAACCAAGTTAGGTTTCTTTGATGATCCTGTTCAAAACCAAAGGGTGTCGGGTTTTTTTTGGTGATCCCGTTAAAGCCAAAGTGTAGAGGGTTTGGATTGTGATCCTATAAAACAATCCTACTGTATTCGGGTGTGAATATAGTGGAAATTCTAAGTGGTATCTTGGGTAGTAGATATAGGAGCTGGGTTGCTCCGAACCACCATAAATTCTATGTGTTTGTGTTGTGCTTCTTCTTTCTTATTTAGCTTCTGCAATTTACTACTCTGTCATAGCACCTAACACTTGTAAGGGATTTTTAATTGCACATTATCTGCTTTAAATTTTAAAATTCATAATTCATCACCCTCTTGGATAGCTACCTGGGCAACAACTGGTATAGAGCAGTGTCTCTGATAACATTAGAGTAAAGATTGATGGCTTATCTCATGAGTACGTCCCTGGCCGAAGGCCAGTCAACTAATAGACCTCCACTCTTCACAGGCACAAATTATTTGTATTGGAAAGTAAGAATGAAAATCTATATACAAGCTGTTGATTTTCAATTATGGAAGGTCATTCTTAAAGGACCACATGTTTCCATGATCAAAATTGATGGCATGGATGTCCCTAAGTCGGAAGAGGAATGGGATGAACACGACATGAAATTAAAGAAATTGAATGCCAAAGCAATAAACTTGCTATACTGTGCTTTGGATTCAAACGAGTTTAATCGAGTTTTCACTTGCTCTTCAGCAAAGAAAATTTGGGATAAACTTGAGATGAACCATGAAGGAACTTTCCAAGTAAAGACTTCAAAAATTAATCTCTTAGTACATAATTATGAATTGTTTAAAATGGAGCCTAATGAAAATATCTCTGCTATGTACACTAGATTTACAGATATTATTAATGGTTTGAAAAGTCTTGGCAAGGTTTATTCAAATGCTGATTTGATACAGAAAATATTGTGATCACTTCCTAACAAATGGGACCTTAAAGTTACTGCCATCCAGGAAGCTAAAGATTTAAACACTCCATCCATGAATGAATTAATGGGATCCCTCATCACACACGAATTAGCCATGCAACATAGAACTGATGATGATCAGAAGAAAAAGAAAACTATTGTATTTAAGGCTACATTGGAATCAAAGAATGATGAAGAAATGGAAGATGACTCTACCTCCTCCGAAGATGATCTAGAAGATGAAGATATTATAATGGTCATGAGGAGATTCAGAAAGTTTATGGGAAAGAAGAAAGGAAGATTCAATAAAAAATCCCATAAAAGAGGAGAACATTCCAAAGAAAAGGACAAGGACAAGACAGAAAAGGAACAAATCCCCACCTGCTATGAATGTAAGAAACCGTAGCACATTTGTCCGGACTGTCCACTGTTGAAGAAATTTTTTAAAAGGAAGAAAAAGAAATCGATGGTTGCCACGTGGAGTGACAGTGAAGAATCTACCTCAACTGAAGAGGAAGAGACCACGAAAATAGTTAACTTATGTCTAATGGGTCTCGAGGATGATATAACTTTTTCCAATGCTCAAATTGAATTTACATTTGATGAGTTAAATTCTGCAATCCATGATCTATTATTTGAATTTAAAAAAGCTGGAGTAATGATTAGATCTCTAAAGAATACTAATGATTCTTAACTCAAAGAAAAAGAGGAAATTTCATAAAAGAATACTTTATTACAAAAAGAACTTCATGAATTTTCTAAAAATTATAAAGTATTGAAAATAGAAAATATGTTTATCATGACAAAAATAAAATTTTATTGAATGAAAATCTTGAGTTGAAAAAGGATGTTGAAAAACTCAAGCCACTTGTTGAAAAATTAACTCTATCTTCTAGCAAGCTTGAGTTGATTCTTAAAGAACAAAGAATTTCTGGTAATAAGGCTGGAATAGGTTTTAATTATTCAAATTCAAATTATATTTCAACAACTACTTTTGTAAAACAAAAGGATTTTGTTCCCAAGTTTACTACTCAAAAAGCTTTTGTGATAAAAGGTTCTACTTCCATTTCAAAAGCTACCTTGTATCCTAAACACTCAAATACAAAACCTGCTATTTCTGCATCTCATGCATCTAGAATTTCAAAGCATAAATACTTTCAGAATTCTAGAATAAGATATTTTGCTTGCAAAGAACTTGGACATAAAGCTTTTAAATGTAATACTGTTAGAAATGTCTATAATAAATCAAGAATGATTTGGGTTCCCAAAGGAACCACCTCAGCTAACTTGCAAGGACCCAAGTTAGCTTGGTTACTTAAAAGAACTCCTTGATTATCTTGCAGGAATGTCTTGCAGCCTAGAAATTGAAGAAAAGATGGTAGCTTGACAGTGGCTATTCAAGGCATATGATGGGTGACAAGGATCAGTTCATCACCCTAGAAATGAAAGGAGGTATGGTTACTTTTGGAGATAATGGCAAGAAAAAAATTATCGGAATTGGTAAGATCAAAATAACTCCCTATACTTTCATTGAAAATATATTGCTAGTAGATAAATTGAAGCACAATTTATTGAGTATTAGTAATTGTGTGATAAAGGCTTCAAGGTTATCTTTGAATCATCTATGTGTATAATAACAAACTCTCTTGACTCTAGTAGTAAATTCATTGGACATAGACTTGGAAATATTTATGTGGTAGATCTAAATGATCTTACCATGTCAAGTAGTTCCAGTTTAGTTATAATGAATGCTAAGACCAAGGAGTCTTGTTTATTATGGCATAGATGATTAGGTCATGCTAGCATGCATACTATTGCCAAGTTAATTTCCAAAAATCTGGTTAAAGGCATGCCTAAGTTTAAAGTTGATTTTGATCATATTTGTGATGCATGCCAAATGAGTAAACAAACTAGGGGGAGATTTAAATCCAAAAATATGATTTCAACTTATAGACCTCTAGAATTACTTCACATGAACTTATTTGGACCAACTAGGACTACAAGCCTGGGAGGTATGAAATATGCCCTTGTGATTGTAGATGATTTTTCTATATTTACATGGATTTTGTTTATTGCTTACAAAGATGAAACTTTCAAAGTATTTCAAAAATTTTATGAAAAGGTTTCAAATCAAAAAAATCTTTTGATAATTTCAATTAGGAGTGATCACGGCACCGAATTTGAAAATCAGTTTTTTGATGATTATTGCACTGAAAATGGCATTGATCACAACTTCTTCGCTCCTAGAACACCATAACAAAATGGTGTTGTATGGAGAAAAAATAGGACTTTGGAAGAAATAGCCCGAACAATGTTATGTGAAGGTAATCTTCCAAAGTACTTTTGGGCAGAAGCGGTGAACACTGCTTGTTATATTTTAAACCATGTTTTGATCCGTCCTATTTTGAAGAAAACCCCTTATGAGCTTTGGAATGAAAAGAAATCCAATATTAATTATTTTCATATGTTTGTACGTAAATGCTTTGTGCTTAATAATGGTAAAGATAATGCAGAAAAATTTGATTCTAAATCAGATGAAGCAATTTTCCTTGGTTATTCATTACATAGCAAAGCATATAGGGTTTTTAATAAGAGGACTCTTACTGTTGAAGACTCAGTGCATATTATTTTTGATAAAACTAATCCTTCACTTTTTAAGAAAGAAGAGTGTATAGATAATGATGCAAGTATAATTCAAAAGGGATTGGAAGATATGAGCATACAAGAAAGACCAATTGAAGAAGGAGAAAAAATAGTAAGGATTATACATATCTACCAAAAGAATAGAGGTACGCTACTTTCCATCCTAAAGAATTAATTATTGGTGATCCTTCACAAGGTATTAGGACTATGTTTGCACATAGAACTGCAATGACTACCGAGCCTTTGTATCACAAATAGAACCATATACTTTCGAAGAAGTTGAAAACAAATTAGATGAATAAGGAAATGTCATTAGAAACAAAGTTAGATTAGTGGGTAAGGGATATAGTCAAGAAGAAGGCATTGATTTTGATGAAATATATGCACCTGTAGCAAGACTAGAAGCCATTAGATTACTTCTTGCATTTGCTTGCTACATGAATTTTAAACTTTTTCAAATAGATGTAAAAAGTATATTTTTAAACGGTTTTATCTTTGAACAAGTTTTTGTAGAACAATCACTGGGTTTTGAAAATCATGCTTTTCCAAACCATGTGTTTAAACTCAATAAAGCTTTATATGGTTTGAAACAAGCCCCTAGACCTGGTATGATAGACTTAGAACTTTCTTGATTGAAAATAATTTTTTAAGAAAAAATGTTAATAAAACCCTTTTCATCAAAAAGAAAAACAATGACATATTAGTTGTACAAATTTATGTCGACAATATTATATTTGGTGCAACTAATGAAGATTTTTGTGAAGAATTTGCTAAGCTAATGCAGGGAGAATTTGAAATGAGCATAATAGGTGAATTTAACTACTTCCTTGAATTTCAAATAAAGCAAACAAAGGAAGGAATCTTCATCAACCAAGCCAAATACACTAAAGAAATAATGAAAAAGTTTGGTATAGAGATGAGAAAACAAATGAGCACACCCATAAGCCCATCTTGCAGATTGACAAAGATGAAAACGGATCCAATGTTGACCAAAAGCTATATAGAGGTATGATCGGATCCTTATTATACTTAAATGCAAGTAGATCGGATATCCTGTATAGTGTATGTGTATGTGCTAGATTTCAATATAATCCCAAAGAAACACATATGCTTGCTATTAAAAGAATATTGAGATATTTGAATGGTACAAGTAATCTAGGTCTTTAGTTTTCAAAACAATCATCTTTGAATTTAATTGGATTTCTGATACTGATTATGCTGGTTGTAGAATTGTAAAAAAAGCACTAGTGGCACATGTCAATTTCTAGGGTTGAATTTAATCTCATGGCACTGTAAGAAATAAAACTTAGTAGCACTTTCTACTGCTGAGGCAGAGTATGTTGCTGTAGGAAGTTGTTGTGCACAAGTGTTACGGATTAAACAACAGCTAGAAGACTTTGGTGTTATATAATGCAAAATTCCTATTAAGAGTGATAACATAAGTGCTATAAATTTAACCAAAAATCCTATTCAGCATTCTAGGACTAAGCATATAAAGATTAGACACTATTTTATTAGAGACCATGTTTTGAATGGTGACATTGAACTAGAATTTATCCCAACTAAAAAATAATTAGCTGACATTTTTACTAAGACACTAAATGAATTGCTTAGAGGAGAATTAGGGCTTTGTCATCCTCTCTAGATTTCCTCAACCTAATTTTCTTTAAAATTAAGGATGAATTATCTAGAAAACCTCATACATCTATTCATGATTTTTGAACAACTTTCCTTGAAATTTCATTCAAATGAAATTCAATTTCTGAATCATTTAATTTTTTTTGGAAAGTTTTTGTTTGAGTCGACTCGAGCAATTTTGCTCTGGTTGAGTCGGCTTGAATGTCTGATTTTTCTACCCTTGCTCTGGTCGAGCCGACTAGGTCAACCTGGAGTCTTGCCTAGCCAACTCGGTGTTCTGATTGTTCTGAGTTCGCTCTGGTCGAACTGACTCGGATGTTTTTAAGGCTAAGCGAGCGACTGAATGTCAGAAAATCGCTATTTAAGTAAGATCCAAGTAATCTTTTCTTGCTCCTAACTCTTTCTATTTTACTTCAAACTCACTCTACTCCACTTGGAACCTTTAACAATCTCTCAAAAACCATTCTCTGGAACCTTGATTTCCTAAATCCCTTTGCAATGGCTCCAAGGAGATCTACATGGAAGATTCCACAAGTAGTAGAATCAAGCAAACACAGTGAAGACCTAACAGGAAAGGGAGAAAAGAGGAAGTGGTCCACTCCAGAAGAAGAAACATCCTCTCCGACTGGGAAATCCACTTTAATGGCCAACAGGCCTATTACTTGCAGAAGAAAGATTGATTTCTCCTTCCAAGAAGAAATGGAAATGAAGATCGAAAGTTGGATAGACAAGCAAGGCTAGAAGTACTTTTGCTCTTTGGATATCCTAACCTACCCTTCTCTGGTACGAAATTTCTATGAAAACCTAATTATTGAAGAGTACCATTTGGAATCAACTGTGAAGGAAATCAAAGTCATTGTGGATGAAGACAAGTTAGGCAACTTGCTTCAAATGCCAATGGATGGCGCCACCGAGCTTACCCTAACTGATAGAGAACGCACTTTGAAGCTCATTTTGGAGAAAGAAAATGTAAGCTGAATCCAACATATTCAAGCCAACCTGCTATCAAAGAAATGAAACTTCTTCACAACATGGTCAGTAGAATATTTCTTCCCAGAACAGGTTGCTTTGACTGGGTAAGTGAAAAAGATATGACTTTCATGGGACATCTGATTGAAGAAGAACCTCTCAACCTTCCGTTCATCATGATGATTCAAATGAGAGAAGCAGCTAGAAAAGTCAAAGCATGCCTACCCTATGGAATGGTTTTTACCTTACATTTGAAGAAGCTTGAATTGATCTAACCAATGAGATAGGCAAGCATCTACATCACTCAGACAACTATTCCTTCAATTCATTTAAAAGAATGGGATACAAACTGCAAGAAGGGGTATGGATAAAGATGATGTCTGGTCAAGTTGTTGCCACTTCCTCGGATGATGATGAACCTACTGCTGTTGAAGCCAACAAATCTGGAATCAAAAATGAAGAAGGATATGAACAAGCAATGATAACTTCATCTGAACTTAAGGAATTAAT
This sequence comes from Areca catechu, assembly GCA_021397845.1. Lineage (NCBI taxonomy): Eukaryota > Viridiplantae > Streptophyta > Magnoliopsida > Arecales > Arecaceae > Areca > Areca catechu. The sequence continues at coordinate 154,348,570 of CM038052.1, forward strand.
ATTTCAAAGGATGGAAACTATTTCTGATACATTGACATGTCATGTGAACTCTGCAATGGATGATTTGAGAAATTCAGTTGATGCCAGCTTGCAGAAAATGATATCAGAATAGCAGCTTTATAAAGAAAAAATGAAAAGAAAATGGAGAACTTTAAAGAAGAAATCAAAAGTATCTTACTACAATCTTCAAAGGAAACATACACTGCTGAGGATACTCCTGCATAGATCAACAAAGAGTCACTTAAGACTCCTATTCAACCTTCTCTTATTCCTTCATCTAATCCACCTTCAATTAAACCTAAACCTATTGAGACCAAGAAGAAGATAAAAACCAAGAAGACTAAGTCATTTAAAGCCCTTGCTAGAACTAGATTCGGGGATTTAAGGTTTAAACCCCTGAAAACTAAGACCTCTGATAAGGTGATAGAGGTAGGCTCCTCTTCTTCTAGTGAAGAAGAAGAATATGTTGTTTAGCTAGTCTTTTGGTTGTACTTCTCAATATGAATACTCTACTTTTTATCTTTTACAATATAAATGTACTTTCTTTTACACTTTGTATGGAATATTTCTCAATGAAATGAAAGTTCTTTTGTTATGATGAGTTATCCTTCTAATCAGACAATGCTTTTGATACAACTATGATGAATTTTTAATTAGATTTTTAATTTAAAAAATAAAATTATCTCAAACAAATATTAAATACTTTCTCAATCTATTTCAAAATCTGAGCTTTATTGAAATACCTTTTTGATTGATTGACAAAAAGAGGGAGAATGATATCAATATTAATGATTGAGCTATCATGAAAACTTCTGATATCCATGTTGAGCTTCCTACCTTTTCAATTATTCTTAGAGTGCATAAAACGAATGAAAAAGGGGGAGCACAAAAGTGATAGTATTCAAATGGAACTAACTGCTATATTATTTTAAAACCTAGTGAAAGGGAAAGATTCTCTTGAGAATGGCTTTGCTTTGATTGCTCTACATTTTAGTCTTAATTCTATCAATATTTTTCTGAATTCGATACTCCATGTTTGTGCTAATTAGGATATACACAAAAGCACTAACTTCAATGATATGCAATGGTAACATCACTAGAGCTCTGATATTCATTTACAAATATAGTTAGCTCAAATACATGTGAATACTTATTTTCAAATATTTTATACATGTAAGTGCAAAGAATTTTTCATGCCCAGTATTTTGTCATCATCAAAAAAGAAGAGATTGTTGACCCCATAAGTGATTTTGATGATAACCAAACATTGGAGCATGTACATTTATTTCTAACAACTCTTCAAGTACTTTACAAGTTTTTGTATGATGATTTATTTGCTCAAACTTCAACTCCTATATCTTTAATTCTTATTTTGAGTTGTGTTGTAGTATGGTTTTGTAAAGAAAAACCTAATGAAAAAGTTAAGAAAAAATCACGTAAAAGGGTTACTTCTGTATGTGTGCGCCTTAGAATGATTTTGAGTTGGTTTGCTTAAAAATTTTAAAGTGTTGGTGAGAGTCTTTTTTTAAGTTCAATTGTAAAAATCTTGAAGAAGTCACTCGAGCCGACCTAGCATGTTGAAGAGCCGACTCCACCTCATGGCACGCATCAAGGATTCTGGTACACAGCAATCCGAGCCAACTCGAAGGTAACCAAGCCGATTCTAGTGAATCTGAGTCGACTGGAATAAGTCTGAGCTGACTCCTCCAAAGTCCAGTTTTTGAAGATTTCTAAGAACAGCCAGGCGAGCCGACCCTAACCAGAAAGAGCCAACTCCATCAGATCTAATTTTGAAGAACTGAGAAAGCGAGCTGACCTGAGCTGCAACGAGCCGACTCTTCCAGAATAATGATTTCAGAATCTGAGAAGAAGAGTCAACCAAAAGTTCAAAAGAGCCGACTGTATTGAAGAATTGGTGACTCGACTTATCGACTCGAAGGATTCGAGCCAACTTGAAGGAATCCAAGCCAACTCAAATATCACTTTCAGGTACATAATGACTAGTTCCAGAATTTATTTTTGAATGCCAAAAAGTGCTCCAACGGTCATATATCACATCCTAATGAACTACAACGTCTCAAACTGCATTAGAGTGATAGAAGATCTTATATTTGAGGGATTTGAACTTCTTTGAAGCAATAGTTAGTGAGTTCCTCAATGTTTTGAAAGCTTCATTGAATATCCTACCTACCAACAAGAAGAGAGCACAAGAACATTCAAGTCAGTCTTCAAGCCTTCACCAACTCTGATATGAAGCTTGAAACAATTTGGAAAAAAGCCACTAAAGTAATTAAAGCTCATTCAAGTGTATCCAAGTGAACTTCTATCAAGCTGCACCGGCAACTATCCGACAAATTGAGTTTGTCATTTATTATTGCATTTATTTTAATTTATTTCTTAAATTATTGGGTTATTGGTGAGCCCGGTTGAAAAACCAAATTTGTTCTTGGTGAGCCTTTGATAAAAACAAGTATTGGATTCTTGGTGATCCTGGTAAAACCAAGTTAGGTTCTTGGTGATCCTGTGAAAACCATGTTGGTTTTCTTTGGTGATCCTGTTCAAAACCAAAGGATGTTGGGTTTTCTTTGATGATCCTGTTAAAACATAAGTGTAGAGGTTTTGGTTGTGATCCTATAAAATAATCATACTGTATTCAGGTGTGAATATAATAAAATCTCAAGTGGTATCTTGGATAGTAGACATAGAAGCTAGGTTGCTCCGAACTACTATAAATTCTGTGTTTATATTGTGCTTCTTCATTCTTATTTAGCTTCTGCAATTTACTACTCTGTCACAGCACCTAACACTTGTAAGGGATTTTTAATTGCATATTATCTGCTTTAAATTTTAAAATTCCCAATTCATCCCCCTTTTAGGTAGCCACCTAGGCAACACAAGATAAGTACATAAAAGAAATCTTAAAGAAGTTTGGGATGGAGATAACCAAACCATTGGTACTCCTATGAGCCCTTCTTACAAACTTGATAAAGATGAATCAGATTAAAATGTTGATCAAAAACTGTATATAGGTATAATTGGTTCATTATTATACTTAATTGTAAGTAGGCCAGATATTATGTTCAATGTATATATGTATGCTAGATATCAATCTGCTCCTAAAAAGTCTCATTTATTGGCTGTTAAGTGCATACTTAGTATCTGTTTGGCATAATTGATATTGGACTGTGATATTCTAGAGATTCATCAATTGAATTAATTGCTTATTCTGATGCTGACTTTGTTGGATGTAAATTAGATAGGAAAAGCACAAATGAAACTTGTCAATTTCTTAGAGTTAATTTGATTTCATGGTTTAGCAAGAAATAAAATTTAGTTGCTCTATCTATGGTGGAAGCTGAATATTAGCACTTGGAAGTTGTGCTCAAATCCTATAGATCAAACAACAACTCAAAGATTTTGGCATTAAGTTAAATAAAATACCTTTAAGATATGGCAACACAAGTGCTATCAATTTAACTAAAAATCCAGTTCAACATTCAAGAAGTAAACATATTGAAATAAAATATCATTTCATAAGAGATTATGTACAAAATGATGATGTAATGCTTGATTTTGTATGTACTGATAGACAATTAACTGATACTTTTACAAAATTTCTTAGCGAAGATAGGTTTTGCATGATCAGAAGAGAGTTAGGCATCATTGACCCTTTTGTGTCAAACCCTTTCAAATTCCTTGTTGAATTGTTTCAAATGCTCAAAATCTTCTTAAACAATCATCATTTGTAAACCCTAGACCCCCTTGATTTTTTGAAAATTTATTGGAAATTTTTTCTGGAATTTTTTTTCCCGTTGTTGACCAAGTGTTGACTCACGAACGACTTAACGGTATTTCTAGGGCATTAATCAAACCATTCTCCCCACTTGTTTTTCTCATTTCTCTCTTCCTTGTGGTCCCCAAACCCTTCTAATCACCCACAAACATTGGATTTCCATCCCTAACCTTCCATTTTTGGGAAATCCTTCATCCTTCCCTCGTTTCGGTGTACTTTCTCCTTCAGTTTGGTCCGATCTTCCCTTCTTTTGGCCGGTTCTTCCTCTTCTTTGCCTACTTTCTCCTTCCTCTTTTGGCCTGTTTTTCCTTCCTTTGGTCCATTCTTCCTTTCGGTCCACACCTAGTTGTTCTTGGTGAGCATGGATTTTACGAAGCAGGTAGCCTTCTGCAAAAAGAGAACACATTTCCAAAGAGAAGAAGCTAGCTCGGGTGAGAGGAGATCCAAGGCTCGACTTGACCTAGTTAAGCAGGATGAGCAGCCACAACACCAGTAGGCAGCGATCAGTTCACCCCCTAGATGGTTAGTTATCCCCTATGGCAGAGAGAGTTGCAGGGAAGGTGTTGCCCAGTAAGCAACTCAAGAGGGGGGGTGAATTGGGTCTCTAAAAATTATTTAAATTACTTGATGCAATGCAACGTAATCCAATTCAACAATTAAATATGCAAGGTACTATGAATTCAATTGCAATGCTCTTAGATAAAAGTGTAGCAGAAATAAAGAGTAATAAATGAAAAGCAAGAGAGAGAGATCAATCAACCATAAAGACCAAGAAATATAGTGGTTCGGTGCTATCCAATGCACCTACATCCACTCCCCAAGATCTTCTTGGGAATTCACTATAATCACACCGATTACAGTTGATTAGTTTTGTGGGCTCACTAATCAAAAACCCAACTTGTTTTCACAAGGCCAACAAGTCAAAACTTCACTTGGTTTTATAGGATAACCAATAACCTAAATGGTTTTAAGGCTCATCACAAACCTCCCTTGGTTTTCCGGGCTAACCAAGAATCTAAGTGGTTTTGTGGGCTAATCACCAACCTAATTGTTTTTCAAAAGCTCACCAATAACCTTCCTTGGTTTTCTAATAGGATAACCAAGAACCCTTACAACAAATAGAGATATGAAGTAAAGAAACAAAGTAAGCTTTTTAAATAAAAGCAAATATCTCTTTGAAGCTCGATGTAGAAGTGATTCAAACTTGTTGAAGCCTCTTGAATGCTAAAGAATGGATGATCTTCAATGCTCTTGAAGGCTCTTGAATGCTTAGAGGCTTGCTATTGCTTGAGAGTGGTTGAATCTTCAATGGATAGGAGTTAAAGCTCTCTTTTCTTCTCTCTTGAAGACTCTTATTTCATTCTCATCAATAATCATACTTTTGATTTGATTTGGGGCATATAAATACTTTTCCAAGGCCTCAAATCCCGTTTCTAGCAGTTAGACTTGAAAAACTAGCTGTTGGGGGCAAAAGGGTCGAGTTCTGCATTTGAAAAACTAGCCGTTACTGTTTCCAGAACTCTATGTGTCGACACTTCAGGCTATGAGTCGACACTTCCTATCGACACTTGAACTTCTTGAGTCAACACCCAGTTCAAAAATCTTCAATCTGGTCTTCTGGAAATCTCAGATGTGTCGACACTTCCTTAGGTGAGTCGATACTTTGAGTTGACACTTCTCTTCCATGTGTCGATACGACAACTATTCTTCATTTTTAGCAAGTTCTATGGCTTGAAAATCTCCGTGATGTGTTGATCCATATATCGACACTTTGAGTCGACACTTCAAGTCCATGTATTAACAATTCAACCGTGCCATCTGAAACATACTTTGCGTACCGGCTTGAGTCAACACTTCACTTCCATGTGTCGACACTTTGAATCGACACCTCACTGAATTCTTCACAGAAAAGTCTGAACTTGAGCTGAAACACATTTCTACTTAACTTAAATAATCATTCAAGCAAATATTGATTGTCCAAGTTCTCTTTGAGCAATTCTTTTATTCAAACTTGGTTTCTTCAAACAAACAAGCTTTTTCAAATTTATGAGCACCTTATTCAACAAAAACATACTTCAAGGAAATCATTAGTACTCAACTTATACTTAACCATTTTGCTTATCATCAAAATCAATAACGAAGTTAACAATCTCTCCCTTTTTGATGATGACAAAATCCCTAAGTATAAATTGCATAAAAAACTTTTAAAAGAATTCATCAAGGTGCATGAAACTAGATGCAATAAGTGTATCAATGTAATTTGCAATATTTATATGATATTTCAGAACAAAAGTAATGTCAAGATTAATAGTGTCAGAGCTTGTTATAATGATTGAGAGTATTAGAGTTTTGGGATACATTTAAGATATAGAATACATGTATCATGATACTCTACAGGAAAATTTTCGCAATGAACAAAGCTCCCCCTGAATTGATGATTCATAAAATAGTTTATAAATATCTTTTCAAATATTTAGAGAGGGGTTTTAAGATGAAATTCACTTTAAAAGGATTTTCAATGAAAACAAAGTATAGTTCCACCTTTCTTAAGGAATATGTAAACATTTTTCAATTCAAGTTTTCAAAAATAATTTCCAAAATTTGTTTACCCCTTGCACATATGGTGCAGGCGGATGTCAAACGCCTGCAGCGACCAAAACCCCGGCTCTGCGAGAACGGGTTCTGAGAATTCTTGGATGCTAGGATTGAGCAAGATGGGGAAGATCCCTTTGAAACCTGCAACGATCAAGTGCTGGAAAGGCCGCGTGATTCCTCACGTTGCCAGCCCTCTACCGGATTTCAATCCGGGTCTTCACGAACGGAAGGAACGAATGATGGGTTTCTCACCGTGAGTCCCTGTTTCTTTTCTTTTTTTTTTATCAAGAACTAGGAACGAAGAAAGAGATTCCTCACGGAATCGTCTTCTCCCAACCAGGCTTTCGGCCTGATGTGCGCAAGGGGGAAAACAAGGTGGCCGGCGGCCTTCCACAGAAAGAAGATGCCCAAAAAAACTCACCGTGTAATTTCCAAAACCAAAACAAAAACGTTGCTGTGCAATATCTTATTCCAAAAACAATCAACACGCTGCCTTTTGTTTCCTTGGTACGGGTTTTTAAAAAAAAACAATACCAAGCATTAATGTCCCCCACGTGACTACAAGGGAGGGAGAAAATAATTGTAACACAATCCAACACGTTGACTCTTGCGTGAAAACTCCAAATGGATTCAAGAGAACATGCCACTAATAAAATTATAATAATAATAATAAAACTAAAGACTCCGGTGTTTTTCCGGATCCGAAACTTCACGGACGCAATTAGGGTATTAGGCCTTCGGTCCAATTCCCAATTAATTGTTTTCATCCCAAAAATGGGTCAGATTTGAAACTTGCTTCCCTTGAAGGCGTCTGGACCTGCGCATGTTTCCTGCTGGTGAGGCTGGCGGCCCCAAATCGTCATGGGCCGGAAGCTGAACCGAAACGTCTGGGTTGGGCTTCGCCGAACTATCACCAGGCTGTCCTGATATATGAGTCAGCTGATCAGGTTCAATATTCATCTCGATGTCCGCATCACTCTCCCTTTCCTTTGAAAAGCTTGTCCTCGAGCTTGAATTTTCACCTGCATAAGGGGTTAGATGTCGAATATTGAATACATCAAAAATAAGGACATCGTCTGGTAATTCAACTCGATAGGCATTGTCACTAAATTTCTCCAACACCTGACAAGGACCAATTTTCTTTGGTTTGAGTTTGGTGTAGGCCCCCTATGGATATCATTCTCTTGGCAAGAAGACCCATACCAAATCACCAACCTCAAAAGTCTGCTATCGACGCGTCTGATCAGCCTTAGCCTTATACTTGGCATAATTTTGCTCTCGATTGGCTTTAACAGTTGCGTGCACCTCACGGAGATCAGCCACTCGATCTTCAATTTTCTTACTTGATTTGTTTGGCACATCAACAGGTAAAATATCAAGTGGTCCTCTTGGCAGAAATCCATACAATACCTGAAAGGGTGCAAAACCAGTAGAATGGTTCACTGAAGAATTGAACTCAAACTCAATCTTTGGCAAACATACATCCCAGTTTTTAAATTCTTGCACATTGGCTCTCAACAAGTTACCAAGACTTCGGTTGACAGTCTCAGTTTGCCCATCGGTCTGAGGATGATATGGACTACTGAATTTTAATTTTGTACCCAACTTTTTCCATAATTCATGCCAAAAAGCCCCATAAACTTGTTATCTCGGTCTGAAACAATCAACGATGGTAACCCATAATGTCGGACAACTACAGAAAAATAAAGATCAGCTACTTTCGACGCATCAAATATTGTTTTGCATGGCAAGAAACAAGCCATCTTGTTGAACCGATCTACGACTACCATAATTGAATCTAGACCTCTCACTGTTCGTGGTAAACCCACAACAAAATCCATAGATACCTCTCGCCACGGCTCATCTGGAATCGGTAAAGGGGTATATAAACCTTGATTTGTATCTGATCCTTTGGATTCCTGACACAAACGGCATCTCTTCACAAAGGTTTTGACATCTCGGTCAAGCCCAGGCCAATAAAACCGTTGACGAATTAACCATGCAATTTTGTCTCTTCCAAAATGTCCTTGATTATGCAGCTCCTGAATAATCAATACACGCAGTGAAGTGTTAGGAATACAGAGACAATTACCACAGAACAAATATCCATCATGTAGGACGAAGTCAGATCGACCTCCAGCTTCCAATTTAATCACAATGCTCTGGAAATGCTCATCTGCACGGATATCATCCTTCATGCTTTCAAACCCAAGGGTATATACTTGCATAGCACCAATCAATAAACTCCGTCTACTTAAAGCATCTGCTACTTTGTTCAAAGTGCCTGACTTATGCTTGATGCTGAAAGTATACTCCTATAGAGTACTTACCCATTTTGCATGTTTGGAGCTCAACTTATGCTGTCCCTGTAAAAATTTTAATGCTTGATGATCTGAGTACAGCACAAATTCTCGCTGGATCAAGTAATGTCACCAATGTTGCAATGACCTCACAATGGCGTATAGCTCCAAATCATAAACCGAATACAACAGTTTGGCACCTCCAAGCTTCTCACTGTAGAAAGCAACGGGTCTCCCATCTTGGCTGAGTACTGCACCAATCCCAGTCTTCGAAGCATCACAATCCACTTCGAATACCTTGTCAAAATCTGGAAGAACCAACAGTGGTGCTTGGGTCAACTTGACTTTCATCTCATCAAATGCTGCCTAAGCAGTGTCATTCCATCCAAACTGATTTAATTTCAACAAATCTGTTAAGGGTGCAGCAATCTCACTATACCTCTTCACAAACCTTCTGTAAAAACCCGTAAGACCCAAAAAGGATCTCAATTCAGTTAAAGTTGTAGGTGCTGGCCAGTCCACTATCGCTCGCACCTTACTTTCATCTGGAAGAATTCCATCACCAGTAACAACATATCCCAGAAAAATTAATTTGTCTACCATCCAAATACACTTCTCTGGGTTAGCAAAAAGCTGGTTTTCACGTAATACTGTTAGAACTTGTGAAACATGCTCAACATGCTCTTGTGCTGTCTTACTGTATATCAATATATCATCAAAGTATGCAACAACAAAAGAACTAAGGAATGGACGCAAAACCTGGTTCATTACTCGCATGAACGTACTAGGAGCATTAGATAGCCCGAATGGCATCACTAACCATTCATACAAGCCTTCCTTTGTCTTGAAGGCTGTCTTCCATTCATCACCTGGCTTCATTCTGATCTGATGGTACCCACTTTTCAAGTCAATCTTAGTAAAGAACACGGCACCACTCAACTGATCTAGCATATCATCCAGCCTCGGTATTGGAAATCTATACTTCACAGTAATTCTGTTTATTGCCCAGCTGTCAATACACATACGCCATGAACCATCCTTTTTCGGCACCAAAAGTGCTGTTACCGCGCACGAGCTAATGCTTTCCCGTACAAAGCCTTTGTCTAAAAGATCTTGAACCTGCCTCTTCAGCTCCTCGTGCTGTTGCGGGGTCATTCGGTAATGAGCCTTATTCGGCAACACAGAACCCAGAATCAGATCAATCTCATGCTGAATATCTCGAAGTGGTGGCAAACCCGCAGGAAGCTCACTTCGTACAACATCCCGAAATTCCTCCAAAACTGACACCAACTCCTGAGGAAGATCATGTAGCTCCTGCTCCCCATTCTGGCCAAACTCTTCTAGCTTACTAACCAGGGCAAAACAGAGATCTTCTCCCTCTAGACTCACCTCAAACTCCTTGCTTGGCAAACAAATTACTATCTTATGTTCAGCCATGTCCTGTAGTGGTTTCAAGATCACTTTTCTCCCATCCGGTCGCAGCATATAAGTATGAGTGTAACCATTATACACTGCTTTATTATCAAACTGCCAAGGTCGTCCCAAAATGATGTGTGTCGCATCCATCGGTACAACATCAGCTACTATTGATGTCTCAAGCTGAGGACCAAAAGACAAGGCCAACCTACAACGTCGACTGACCTGAATATCTGCATCTCGATTCACCTAGCCGAGCTTGTATGGTTGAGGATGGGGCTCTGTCATCAACCCCAAATTCTTCACAACTTCCTCAGCAATCACATTCTCCCAACTTCCAGAATCAATAATTACCTTGCAAGTTTTACCAGCTACAGTGCACTTTGTTGAGAAAATATCGTGCCGACACCAATCTCCACTAGCTCTTGGTGCAAGACACATCATCCTAATAATCAAACTCTCTTCCTAGAAGTGGTCTGGGTCAATCACATACATCTCATCCTCGAACTCCTCATCCTCGAGAAATTCAACTTCCTGCTCCTCCTCCATAAATAACTGGGTACGCGCCTTGGGGCACTCATTGGCATAATGTCCTAAGTCATGACACCGATGGCAGCAAACATTGGCTCGATTGCTGCCCACCCTCTGCTGGGTACCTGAAGCCCCACTCGGCACTGTAGGTCTCGGAGGAACTGCCAAAGTTTGTTGCCTCACCACAGGAGGTGCACTCCTACTACCAGAACTCTACCCCGAAAACTGACCAGATAATTTTTCTCTACTCTGGAACCCTCTATTCCGCATCAGGCTCCGCTCCACTGCTTGCGCCCGCATGTGCGCATCACTAACACTGTCAATCCGATGCAAAGCCAACGCATCCTGGATCGGGAATCGCAGTCCAAGCAAATACATAGCTACCAACCTCGGTTCTGACTCCATCAATCGGTTTCGAGCCACCAGTTGGTAGAACTCTATAGTATAATCTTCCACGCTTCGATTTCCTTGTGTTAAACCATGCAATTTAGAATAAAGGACATGTTCATGGTTCTGAGGAAGGAACTCCCGATTCATCTCCTGCTTCAAGGTTGCCCATGATGCAATTGGTGGCCTCCCATCCATATACCTCCGGTAGTGCTGTGCATGCCACCAAGCCACTGCTCGATCTCGGAATCGGATTGTGATAAGCGGCACTTGCTTGTCCAAAGGCACTTCTTTCAGCCGGAAAACATCATCAACCTGCAGGGTCCAATCCACATACTCATCAGGATTCAAACCACCTCTGAACTCCGGTATTTCAATCCGAAACCCGGACTCCCAACGAGTCTGATTGTCATGCATAGGCGGCGGTCCGAAATCCCTGGGAAGCGCTACATCACGCCGCGGTTGCTGCCCTCTTTGCAATGGTGGAGGATCTTCAATATTCTGGAAAGGGTCGGCATCACCTTCTCAATGTTCGACAGGTACATTACGATCTTGACGAGGTATAGCACGATCTTGCACCTCCAACCGTGACATCATTGCTTGCAAAATAGCCATCATCTGCTGCTGGGTCTCCACAACATCACGAAGAGAAGGCTCCCCGTTGTTCCGCTCCATGGTTGCCGGCATAATTTTTTTTTTTTTTAAATCAAGAACGGATCAAGGACAGATCAAGAACGGATCAGGGATAGATCAAGAACGGATCAAGGCCCTGGTCAAGAACGGATCAAGGCTCTGATATCAAGCTGGTGCAGGGCGGATGTCAAACGCCTGCAGTGACCAAAACCCTGGCTCTCGAGAACGGGTTCTGAGAATTCTTGGATGCTAGGATTGAGCAAGATGGGGAAGATCCCTTTGAAACCTGCAACGATCAAGTGCTGGAAAGGCCGCGTGATTCCTCACGTTGCCAGCCCTCTACCGGATTTCAATCCGGATCTTCACGAACGGAAGGAACGAACGATGGGTTTCTCACCGTGAGTCCCTGTTTCTTTTCTTTTTTTTTTATCAAGAACTAGGAACGGAAGAAAGAGATTCCTCACGGAATCATCTTCTCCCAACCAGGCTTTCGGCCTGATGTGCGCAAGGGGGAAAACAAGGTGGCCGGCAGCCTTCCATGGAAAGAAGACGTCCAAAAAAACTCACCGTGTAATTTCCAAAACCAAAACAAAAATGTTGCTGTGCAATATCTTATTCCAAAAACAATCAACACGCTACCTTTTGTTTCCTTGGTATGGGTTTAAAAAAAAAACAATACCAAGCATTAATGTCCCCCACGTGACTACAAGGGAGGGGAAAATAATTGTAACACAATCCAACACGTTGACTCTTGCGTGAAAACTCCAAACAGATTTTTTTTTTTTTTTAAAAAAAAAATCAAGAGATCACGCCATTAATAAAATTATAATAATAATAATAAAACTAAAGACTCCGGTATTTTCCCGGATCCGAAACTTCACGGACGCAATTAGTGTATTGGGCCTTCGGCCCAATTCCAATTAATTATTTTCATCCCAAAAACGGGTCAGATTTGAAACTTGCTTCCCTTGAAGGTGTCTAGACCTGTGCACGTTTCCTGCTGGCGAGGCTGGCGGCCCCAGATCATCATGGGCCGGAAGCTGAACCGAAATGTCTGGGTTGGGCTTCGCCGAACTATCACCAGGCTATTCTGATATATGAGTCACCTGATCAGGTTCAATATTCATCTCGATGTCCGCATCAACATCACAAATATAAATCATTTGACTTTAAATGTACTACTCCCAAATATATTACATTTATACTTAAATCTTACTATACTACTCCCCCTTTTTATTATCATTAAAAAGGAAGGAAGACAAATAGGCTAAACATTCAAGATATTGCATTGAATTGTCATTATACTGCTCCCCCAAAGATATATTGTATTGAATGTAAAATTCATTCATTCATTCACAAGTGAAGACAATGAAGAACTAAGAAAAGTGTAATTCATTCAAGATCACAAACATTGAGTATAACATGAATTTCATTTCTAGTCAGAGTTTGTACAATCAAAAGATAAAACATACATAGATACATAAAAATAAATTATCTAAAAATACATAAATATCCTAATCCTCATCCATATCATCAGTATCATCAGAAGACGAACCGATCTCAATTGATCCTGTATCAGTATAAGATCGAGCTTGAGGCTACATCGATCTAAGATCTCTGAGTCGGGTCCTGGTCGGCTGTGGAGGGGTACGATGACCATGTCCTCTGCGATGAGCATATGTCCACCTCTGGCTGGAGCAGTAGAGATAGAAGCAATGTCCTTTACAGGAATGGAATTGATCGGCTCGACAGTCTCTGCGATTGCCAGAAGAGGTGTGCGATCAAAGGAAAGACCGGAGTCAAGATACTGAAAGCCGGGTGTATAAAACCCAAGCTCTCAGATAAGTAAGGATGTGTGAATGGTAGGAGTATTAACAATGGGTGTGTCAAAAACTGGCGTATCAACTGACGATACGATAGGTGCATCAAAGATAGATGTATCAGCTGAAGAATAAATGGGTAAGTCTGTAATCGACGAATCAATGATAGGAGTGTCAATAATCAGTGTATCGATAATGGGTGAATCAACAATAGGTGTATGTATAACAAGAGTATCAATAACTGGAGAATCAATGATAGGTGAAAGAATAGGAATGGGAATGCGATCATTCGATTTGAAAGGAGAGGATGGGACTGGAGTCTGGGTAGGTGAACAAGAAGGGTCATGAATAGGACTCCTGGGAAAGTTTGTCATCACCTCCGCTACTGGCTCTGAAGTAAGATCTGGAAAATCAAATCTGTCGGAGTTAGTCTCCTCATCATCTCCATCAATATCATCACCATCAATATCAACAACAAGTGCAGAAGCAGGTGGAGCAGTATCAGCAACCGGAGTACTCATTGAAGGTCTAGACAGTGCAGTCAATATAGTTGAGATGCCATCACTAAGTCCAATGTGGCTCTCTCTGGTCTCAGCTATGAAGCAGTCTATATGCTGTCTCACAATCAAAAGATCAATCTCAATGCATCTGACCCTGTCCAGTAAGCTATCACAAACATCTGGAGTCTTCATCTAAACTAGCTGAGGCTATGTTGAAGTAGTAGGATCAGACTGATGCTGGCTATGCCTGTCTCGAGTTGACTCTTGCTAGGTCCTGCCTCACCGGAGAGGATGCGCTCCTTCTCTGCAGCATCATCATCATCAGCTCTATCCTTGGCCTGACCAGATATCCTACAAGTCCACTAGCCTCGGAACAGATGATAACCCATCCAGTATAATGACTTGATGTCATACACATCAGTATGAAGTAGCATACAATAGAGCTCGTCCTCAAAGCTGACATCGTACTCTTTGAATAGAACTGTCAATCCCATCCCTATGGCAGGCAGAGTCGTTGGTTAGTCGACGCTTCCGTAATTTGGTGAATCATAAGCATTGGAAGGTAGATGGGCGTGCGCTGAACCAAAGAGACCATCACTAGCAACTCCAGCTCAGTGATGTAATCAAAGCGTCCGGTCTTCGATAGAAGTATTCGAACGATAATATGGTGCAGTAATCTCATCTTTGTAGATAGTTGGGATGCGGGTACGGTGACTCCCTCAGGCAATATATCTGACTAAAAAATGCATTGAAGTCCACTCACTCTGTCCATCAAGCTATCCACCACTGAACCGATCATCGGAATATCCTATACTCTGCTCAGAACCATCGATGAAACTGGGATATCCCGGTCTCTCACCTGTGCCATCCATCCATCAGTCCCACGGGGAGTGATCCATAAAACTCTTGCATAAGCCCGGGATAATATCTCTCGCTGAGTGAGCAAAAAGATGTCAATCCAACCTATCGAATCCATTGTCCGATCCTAAAGTGCTGCTGGTCGACAAAAGTAAAGTCCACTCATCATCCCTCAACGACAGTCTTCAAGCTCATCCTGCTAGATGCTATAAAAAGTGGTCGTGCGGGCGGATCAGGAGCTCTAGCCTCATGTCTAGCCTTCATCCTTCGTTCTTCTTCCTGATTTGACTGACGAGGTCAACAGACTACTTGCTTTCGAGGTCCCATTGCTTCGATTAAAGATTTGGGCAAGAATTTGGTTGAAACCTAGGGTTTCTAAAGCTCAAAATCCAAATGGGAGATGAAATCCAACAAAATCCAAACTGCGGAGTGTCTAAATCGAAGAAACAACAGGACTAAATCACGAAACAGAGAGTAGGAACAGTAAGGAGTACCTTAGATCAGGTGTCAGCTCGAGAGAGAGGGGAAAAAAATGAGGAAAAATGCTTCAAAAAACCCTTTATTTTCGGTCTGCTGTCGTTCAAGTATCGACTCATGAATGTGTCGACACATCGATGTATCAACACATCGACTTAAAAACCGAAAAGTAAGAGTTCCAAGGGAAGATCAAAATCATTGGAAATATGATTAAATTCAATGAAATTTAGCAAAGATCGATGTCAAATTGATCTAATTTTGTGTCAAAGATAGGAAAGATTTAATCAAAAGGATTAATGATCCCGAGCTCTCTTCTAATCATACAAAATCGATCTTCCAGAAGAGGTTTAGTTAAAATATTGGCTAATTGAAACTCAGTACTAATAAATTCAAGCATAATATCATTATTTTCAATAATCCCTAATAAAATGATGTCTAATTTCCATATGTTTGCTCCTAGAATGCTGAACAGGATTTTTAGTCAAGCAAATAGCACTGGTATTATCACATTTAATAGGTGTACAATCCAACTTGATTCCAAAATCTTTAATTTGTTGCTTAATCCATAAGATTTGAGCACAATAACTTCCTGCTATAATATACTTAGCCTTAGCTATGGATAGTGCAATTGAAGTTTGTTTATTACTAAACCATGAGATTAAGTTAACTCTAAGAAATTGACAAGTACCACTAGTACTCTTTCTATCCAATTTACAACCAGCAAAATCTGTATCAGAATATCCAATCAATTCAGCAGATGAATTTCTAGAATACCATAAACCAATATCAATAGTACCAGATAGATATCTAATAATACACTTAACAGCCATCAAATATGATTCTTTAGGTTCAGACTGATATCTAGCATACATGTATACACTGAACATTATATCTGGTATACTAGTAGTTAAGTACAGAAAAGAGCCAATCATACCTCTATATAACTTTTGATCTACTGATTTACCATGTTCATCTTTATCAAATCTACAAGAGGGGGTCATAGGCATACCTATTGCTTTAGTAGTCTCCATCCCAAACTTCTTAATAATTTTTTTGTATACTTAGCTTGGTTGATAAAGATTCCATCTATAGTTTGCTTGATCTGGAGTCCGAGAAAGAAATTGAGTTCTCCCATTAGCTTAGTAAACTCTTGACAAAGAATTTCATTAGTAGCACCAAAAATGATATCATCAACATATATCTGTATTACTAATAAATCATCATCTTTCTTTTTCAAAAATAGTGTTTTATCAACATTGCCTCTATAAAATTCATTTTCAATTAAAAATTTGCTGAGTCTCTCATGCTAGGCTCGAGGTACTTACTTTAATCCATAAAGTGCTTTGTATAATTTAAAAACATGATCAGGATGTGCATGATTTTCAAATCATGTGGTTGTTCAACAAAAACTTTTTCAGTTATAAAACCATTTAAAAAAGCACTCTTAACATCTATTTGAAATAGTTTGAAATTCATAAAACAAGCAAAAGCTAATAATAGCCTAATTGCTTTAAGTCTAGCAACAGGAGCAAAATTTCATCAAAATCAATTCCTTTCTCCTGATTGTAGCCTTTAGCAACTAGCCTAACTTTATTTTTAACAACAATATCATTTTCATCTAATTTATTCCTAAATACCCATTTAGTGCCAATAATAGAAACATTAGATGGTCTTTCTATTAATGTCCACACATTATTTTTATCAAACTGAATTAGTTCATCTTGCATGGCATTAATCCAGTAAGGGTCTTTTACAGCTTCTTCATAACATTTAGGCTCTACTTGTGATACAAAAGCTATATAATCACATTCATTTATAATTGAGGCTCGATTCTTACCCCTTTAGATGGATCACCTAGGATAAATTCCTTAGAATGTCCATGAGCATACCTCCACTCCTTAGATAGATCTTGATTCTTTGGAGTGTCATTTCCTTTCTCATTCTTGTCTTGATTTTCTTCACTTAGCTGAGGTTGATCATTTAGTGTCAACATCTGAAGCTTGTCAGCACCTGCACATTTATCAGATGTATCATCTTTTCTAGAGGATTTGTTAGTAGATTCATCAAAAATAATATATACTGACTCTTCTATAACCAAAGTTCTTTTATTGAAAACTTTGTATGCCCTGCTTGATGTGGAGTATCCTAAAAAGATACCTTCATCAAACTTGGCATCAAACTTTCCAAGACTATCTTTTCTATTATTTAAAATAAAATATTTACAACCAAAAACTCGAAAGTACTTTAAAGTCGGTTTTCTTTGATTCCAAAGTTCATATGGAGTTTTCTTCAAAATAGGACGGATTAAGACTTGATTCAAAATGTAACATGCAATATTAATGGCTTCAGTCCAAAAATATCTCAGCAAATCATTTTCACAAAGTATAGTGCATGCCATTTCTTCCAAAGTATGATTTTTTCTTTCTACTACCCCATTCTGCTGAGGTGTCATACGTACAAAAAAATTATGTTCAATTCCTTTTTTATTACAAAAGTTTTTGAAATCTTGATTTTCAAATTTAGTTTCATGATCACTACGAATGCAAACAACTAAAACACCTTTTTTATTTGAGACTTTTCTATAAAACTTTATAAAAGCAGAAAATGATTCATCTTTTTGTGCTGAAAAGAAAATTCATGTAAATCTCGAAAAATTATTCACTATGACTAATCCATATCTCTTGCCTCCTAGACTTAATATTCTAGTTGGTCCAAAGAGATCCATATGAAGTAGTTCTAGTGGCCTACTAGTAGTTACAAAACCTTTTGGTTTAAAAGAAGTTTTAACTTGTTTACTAAATTGACATGCTTTACAAATTCTATTTTTTTTAAAACAAAGTTCTGGTAAACCTCTAGCTAAATTTTTTTTGCAAAGTTTTGAAAGAAGATACATACTAGCATGCCCTAATCTTCTATGCCAAAGCCAGCTAGTCTCATCCTTAGTAGAATTCATTGTAACAAGGCATTCTCCATTAGGCAAAAGATAGATCATCTAGGTATACCATATAAATATTTCATGCCTTTTTTCAATGAATTATACTCAATTTATATCCGGACTAGCAACCATGCAATATGATGATTTAAAAATTACTTGAAAATCTTTATCACAAAACTGACTAATGCTTAAAAGATTGTGTTTCAAACTATCAACTAGAAATACATTATTAATGCAATTAGAAAGAGTTATATGAACCTTACCAATACCAATGATTTTTCCTTTACCATTATCATCGAAGGTCACACTCCCTCCATTCAAAGCTTCAAGAGAAGTGAATTGCTTCACATCTCCAGTCATGTGCCTTGAGCAATAACTATCAAGATACCAAAGTCTTTTGTTCTCCTTGGTTGCAAAACAAACCTGCAATAAAATCAAGCTTTGTTTTTAGTACCCAAGCCAACTTTGGTCCTTTAATGTTAGCATTCAAAATCATTCCTTTTGAAACCCACACTTTGCCAAAAGAAGTAATTTTTCTTAAATTGAATTAAAACAATTTATGACCTAACTTTTTACATGAAAAATAAGTAATGCTAGGTTTAAAAACGGCTTTTTGACTATTCAAAAGTAGGTTTAATTTTTTTGAACTATAAGTAATTTTTTCAATAAAATGTTTTATCTTTTCAAGTTCATTTTTGTACTTAACATTTTCAAGTTCTAAATCTTTATTTTTCTTCAAAAGATCATTGTTTGAAATAACATTCTTAGGTCTTTTCAAAACTTTATTTTTCATTGACAAAGTATTAATTTTCTTTTCTAAAGCATCCAATTTAGATTTTAAATCATTAACTTCATTTAGCAAAGAATTGTTTTCAAAAGAAAAACTATTTGCATGCTTTCTCAACTTTTTATTTTCACTTAAAATCAGTTTATAATCATGCATGAGTTCATCAAAAATATTTCTAAGCTCATCAAATATAAAATCAATTTCGGTATCGAAATTTACTTTGTCATGGTCTTAATGTGCCATTAAATAGAGATTTGCAACTTCTATATGCTCTTTTTCAGAATTGGAGTCTTCACTATCACTCCAGGTGGCCATCATTGCTTTCTTCCTTAATTTCTTCCTAAACTTCTTAAGGAGAGGACAATCGAACTTATAGTGTCCCGACTTCTTGCATTCGAAGCATGTAGGTATTTCCTTCTCCTTTTCTTTTTCTTTTTCCTTTTCTTTTTCTTTTCTTTTTTGTTTGATTGATATTTCTTTTTGTAAGAAAATTTTCTCATCTTCATAAATCTTCTGAACTTTCGTGCAAGGAGGGCTTCTTCACCTTCATCTTCCTCTTCATCTTCGGACTCATCTATTGAGGATTCTTCTTGTATGTTTGATTTAAAAGCAATCCCCTTCTTCTTCTTGTCCATGTCTATTGATTTTTATTTCAAATTCAGCTCATAGGTCATGAGCGATCTAACCAGCTGCTTTAGAGATAATTTGTCAATGTCTTTGGCTCTTGGTCACCTTCGGATCCCAAGATGTTGGAAGTGACCTGAGGATTTTATTCACAAGATCAGAGTTAGACATAACCTTTTCAAGACTTCTCATTCCATTTATAATATTAGTGAATCTTGTGTACATATTAGTAATTGATTCATTAGGTTTATTCGGAACATCTCATAAGTATGCACTAACATGTTTACTTTAGTATTTTTTACTTGATCGGTACTCTCATGGGTAACTTCAAGTGTGTCTCATATTTCTTTAGCAGAAGTGCATGTAGATATCCTATTAAATTCACTAGGATCTAATGCACAAAAGAGGAGATTCATTGCCTTGGCATTGATCTCGGATTGTTTAATTTCATTTTCATCCCAATTCTCTTCGAGCTTTAGGATGGAAACATCATTAACCACTATTGAAGGAATATAAAGATCCTTATCTACCACTCTCCATAAATTGTAATCAATAGAATGCATATAAATTCCCATCCTAGTTTTTCAATATGTCTAATTTGATCCATTGAAAAATGAAGGTCTATTTGAGGCTTGACCCTCAACTATGCTAGTACCAATTGGGCTGCCATAGATCTTTACTCAGATGGTAAAGCTTATATACTGAGAACAGGGCTCTAATACCACTTGTTGCCCAGTAAGCAATCAAAGAGGGAGGGTAAATTGGGTCTCTAAAAATTATTAAAATTACTTTACTTGATGCAATGCAACGTAATCCAATTCAATAATTAAATATGCAATGTACTATGAATTCAATTGCAATGCTCTTAGATAAAAGTGCAACAGAAATAAAGAGCAATAAATGAAAAGCAAGAGAGAGATCAATCAACCATAAAGACCAAGAAATATAGTGGTTCGGTGCTATCCAATGCACCTACATCCACTCTCCAAGATCCCTTGGAAATTCACTATAATCACACCAATTATAGTTGATTAGTTTTGCGGGCTCACTAATCAAAAACCGAACTTGTTTTTACAATGCCAACAAGTTAAAACCTCACTTGGTTTTACAGGATAACCAAGAACCTAAATGGTTTTAAGGCTCACCACAAACCTCCCTTGGATTTTCCGGGCTAACCAAGAACCTAAGTGGTTTTACAGGCTAACCACCAACCTAATTGATTTTCAAAGGCTCACCAATAACCTCCCTTGGTTTTCCAATAGGCTAGCTAAGAACCCTTACAACTAATAGAGATATAAAGTAAAGAAACAAAGTAAGCTTTCTAAACAAAAATGAATATCTCTTTGAAGCTCGATATAGAAGTGCTTTGAACTTGTTGAAGCCTCTTGAATGCTCAAGAATGGATGATCTTCAATGCTCTTGAAGGCTCTTGAATGCTTGGAGGCTTGTTATTGCTCGAGAGTGGTTGAGTCTTTAATGGATAGGAGTTAAAGCTCTCTTCTCTTCTCTCTTGAAGACTCTTATTTCATTCTCATCAATAATCATACTTTTGATTTGATTTGGGACATATAAATACTTTTCCAAGATCTCAAATCCCGTTTCTAATCGTTAGAATTGAAAAACTAGCTGTTAAAGGGCAAAAGGGTTGAGTTTTGTATTTGAAAAACTAGCAGTTACTGTTCCCAGAATTTCATGTGTCGACACTTCAGGCTATGAGTCAACACTTCTTGTCGACACTTGAACTTCTTGAGTCGACACCCAGTTCAAAAATCTTCAATCTGGTCTTCTGAAAATCTCAGATATGTCGACACTTCTTCAGGTGAGTCAACACTTTGAGTCGACACTTCTCTTCCATGTGTCAACATGTCAGCTGTTCTTCATTTTCAGCAAGTTCTGTGGCTTGAAAATCTCAGGTGATGTGTTGATCCATGTGTCAATACTTTGAGTCGACATTTCAGTCCATGTGTTGATACTTCAGTCATGCCATCTGAAACATACTTTGCGTACCGGCTTGAGTCGATACTTCACTTCCATGTGTCGACACTTGGTATCATGTATCGACACTTTGAGTCGACACCTTACTGAATTCTTCACAGAAAAGTCTGAACTTGAGCTGAAACACATTTCTACTTAACTCAAATAATCATTCAAGCAAATATTGATTGTCCAATTCCTCTTTAAGCAATTCTTTTCATTCAAACTTGGTTTCTTCAAATAAACAAGCTTCTTCAAATTTATGAGCACCTTATTCAACAAAAACACATTTCAAGAAAATCATTAGTACTCAACTTATACTTAACCATTTTGCTTATCATCAAAATCAATAATGGAGTCAACAGAAGGTGATTGCATGCAGGAGGAGGATTAACCTCCATTTCTAGGATTTAGAGGGATTATTATTGGAGATCTACTTAGATCACCTGGCCTAATTCCTTTTTGTACCATGAGAGAGAGGTACTATCCACATCTGATACGTGAGTTTTATGGGAGCATGGCTATAGATGGCATCAAGTGGACAGCACAGGTTATAGGAGTTATTATTCAAGTCACACCCGAGACACTCAGCAGAATATGGGAGATTCCTCATCAAGGTTTGGTGGGGAACTGGGTAGGTGACAGAGATGCAGCGTTTCGATGTGTACTAGAGCGAGAGGACATCAAAGGAGTGTCTATAATGTTAGCAAATCAATTATCTTTGGAGATGCAAGTGCTCCATCATATCATTACCAGGATCTTGGTCCCAAAGATTGGCAGATTCAATTTTATCACCAAGTGAGAGTTGGTATTGATGGTCGCTTTGAGACAGCAAATGGTCATCATTCATATGATTATGGTCCATCAGATGGGTGAGGCAGCCACCCAGCGAAGATTATGCCTGCCCTATGATATGGGACTCACCAAGATCTTCAGGGCTTTTGGTATTCCACTAGAGCATGAGGCCTCCAAGGAAATTCTCCACACTGATACTTATGGAGAGAAATCTTTTCACAAGATGGGATTCAAGAGAGTAGTTGGCAGATGGGTCAGACGGGAGTCAAGCCAGGAGTCAGATAAGGAGTACCTGATTAGAGTTGTAGAGGCAAGACCCTCTGGACCTACATCATAGATGAGCCCCCCCAGACCTCCTCCAGTTGCTGCTTCTGAGTCCGAGCCTGCGACTCTTGCTCCTGCTCCAGCCTCTCGAGACTCTATAGTTACTGATTCTACTTTTGAGCAGAGGATCTCTGAGCAGTTCACTGCAGTTAGAGAGGAGATCTTAGGACTCTCAGTAAGGACTAGCTGGTTATAGCTTGAGCTGCATGGATTGAGATGTCACATAGATGAGCAGCTCACTAGTATTAGGTAAACTATGGAGATAGGATTTGTAGAGATCAAAGATATGCTGAGATCCCTGCTGCCTCCAGCTAGACCTTCAGTTCCTCCTCCTCCTCTTCCATTGGTAGATGATGATGATCATGATGATACTCATGATGGTACTGCTAATGATGATGGTGATGATATAGTGATGGTGATTCTGATGATGGTGATGATGGTACTGGTGTAGGTGGTGATTAGACTATTAGCAGTGATCCAGTCAGTGCTTTAGATGTTCCTGTTCAGACCTCAATTCCTACTACTAATGATCAGCATGGGACTGACTTAGCTTTTGTGATACCTGCGGAGACCCTTACTACCCATGCCACTAGGACCACCAGAGTTGTAGACCGCTCTGGACCTTCGCTTAGGACTAAGAGTATGTTGCATAAGACTCCTAGATCTTCATCCTCTAGAGTGATGGCCCCCATAGTTTTAGAGTATCCATCTGATAAGAAGTAGCCTCACAGATGTTATGGTTGCATTTCATGTATATTCCTTGTTGTATTTCCAATTTATGCTATGATTTTTAGTTCATGTATGTTACTCACTTGTTGTACTGAATCTCTTTAAATATGAAAGTTATGTTTCTTAGTTATCAAAATTGCTTCATTACTCTTCTTTTTGTCTAATTAACAGTTTGTTTTGACTAAAGCACTAATTTAGGGGGAGAAACACCCTTTTAATGTTTAATGATGACAAAAAGGGGGAGTAAGAAAGCTATATAAGCACAATTCCCAAAATTTTTAATAATTCACTATCTACTTAAGATAGGGGGAGAAAATTAAGAAAATATAACCTTGAAACACTTGAGACATTGGTGTATGAACTAAATTTTTATCTATATACTTATATGACCTTTAATATATTGATAATTATGAAGCATGTTTTACTGAACTTGTTCAATACCTTGAAAATATGCTTATATATCCAAAATTTTGTCATCATCAAATAGAGGGAGATTGTTGGCCTTGGCCCTTGATTTTGATGGATAACAAAATGTTAAGTATATATAAGTATTAATGTTTCAATTGAAGTTATGAATTCTAGGTCACAGTACATCAAATTCTTTACTTAAGAGTATCAAAGTTATGGACATCGAAGCGAGATGAATTTCAATATTTGAGAGATTTTCTCATCTTGGAATGACATTAAAATAATCACTTTGGCCTTTATGAAGAAGAAAATGGAAGTCTAATGGACAAGATTTGAGAATTTTAGAGTTTGGCACACTGTTTGGGAATGGCATAGATCAAGTGTCGACCTAACTGTTGACTCAAAATGTCAACTCATGGAGTAAGTGTCGACACCTTGAAGACTGGCACGTAGAGGTTTAGTTGGCATGCCAAATGTCTACATGAGTGTCGACTCACAAGACTCAAGTATCGACTCACAGTTCGACTCGATGCCTGAGAACAGAAACAGACAGAACATCATTTTTTGGACTCAAATGAAGTATCGACTCACAAGATTCAAGTATCGACTCATAAATCGACTGAAGGCTTGAGAACAAAAATAGACAAAACATCATATTTTGGACTCAAATGAAGTGTCGACTCACAAGAACTAAGTGTCGACTTACAAGGTTCAAGTGTCGACTCACAAGGTTCAAATATCGACTCACATATTAGCTCATGGCCTGAGACAAGAAATGAACATAACAATGCCATTCCATGGATTTTTGTTTAGTGTTGGCCAAAGTGTCGATCCAAGTGTCGACTCATAATTTCAAGTGTTGACTTACAGGTCGACTCATAGCCTGAGACCATAAATGAAGCAGAATGTTGGAAATTCAAGTTTTATACCTAGTGTCGTTCCAAGTATCGACTCACAAGACTCAAGTGTCGACCACAAGACTCAAATGTCGACTCAAGGTATCGACTCACAGGTCGACTCACAGCTTTTGACAACAGTAACGGTTATATTTTCATAAGTTCAGATTTGTTTCAAACGGCTACAAATGGCTAGTTTCTTCACTCTAATGGACTCTAATAGTTTTTTTAAAGGTTTCTAGGCTATTTATCACTCACCAAACTCATTGAATACATAAGAGAAAATCAAGAAAAAAGTTAGACACAAGAGATAAAGATTATCTTTTGAGAAAAAGCTTTGAAAAGACTAGAGTGAGCCTTAAAGGAGATTCCACCTGAAAAAAGCCTTCGATTGTGATGTTGAGACTTCAAATCATATTCTAAAAGTGTGCATTGAAGAGCATCCA
This sequence comes from Areca catechu, assembly GCA_021397845.1. Taxonomy (NCBI): domain Eukaryota; kingdom Viridiplantae; phylum Streptophyta; class Magnoliopsida; order Arecales; family Arecaceae; genus Areca; species Areca catechu. Next base: position 154,373,798 of record CM038052.1, read on the forward strand.
AGAAGGAGACAACTCAAGCAATCAAGAAGAGATTCAATGACATTTATTTCAATTCTTTTAAAAGTTTTCTTGTCCTTATTATTGTTTACTTGATTGTAATTATTGTACTAGTTTCAAGGTTGTTGAAACTAAGTGTTAGGCCCTTCCAAGCCATGAATTGGAATTCAAGCCTAGGTTTGGCTTGAGAGAAAGGTTGTTGGTGAGCCTAAGTAACAAAACCAACCAAGGGTTTTTACTTGTGAGCCCGGAAAATAAGTTGCTGTAATCTTGGTGATTATAGTGAAAAATTTCCAAGGGCTAGCTTGGGAAGTTGATGTAGGTGCTTGAGGTGCACCGAACCACTACACATCTTGGTATTTGTGATTGCTTGCTCTTCCTATTTATTTGCTCTGAATTACTTTGTATTTACTTTACTACTTACGCATCATATCATTATTGAGCATAATCATATAGTTACATAAACTTTAGTTCAGCACATATTTGCTTAAGTTTAAATTTTTAAGAAATCCAATTCACCCCCTCTTGGATTGCTACACTAGGCAACAATCTCTAACTCATTAGTTCCATCACTAATTTGCCTGCGATCTTCTCCACCTAATTCTTTTCGATGGCAGTTGCTTGAAGGTGATTCTAAACTATCTCACAGCATTGTCTTGTTCACTTTCCAACACCAAAATGCACTAGTGAACTTACTCTCAATCATTGTCTAGCTTAGCTAGATGCTAAACCTATCCCCATGTTTCAAAGATACTCTACAAAGGACCCACAAGTTAAGCTACTAGCAAATTTCCTAAAAAATAGAAAAACCCTAAGCTCAGTAATCTTACAGCCACCAGGGTATGAACGAACTACTGAATGTTGTCTGAAACACCTTCCTGAAGAAGTTCCCTCTTGAACTTTAGAGGTATGTGTTAAAAAATATATCCTAAAGCCAATCATCTAGGTTGTAGACGGTTGAGCTCAATATAATTTTTATATGAATCATTAATAAAATAAAAATTATTTTTGGAAGTTCATCATTGTTTGTATATCTTCTTTTATAGACTCTCATATGTTGAAGTCCTTAGAACTATTTTTATTCAACAAAGGATGATTTGTCATGTAGTTCTTAAACATGTTCACGATCAAATGATACGTTGTTACCTAGGATGAAAATATTTATCAAGTATAGGTCATTGTATACTATATGGGTTAGTTATCCTCATAACTAAGAAATATGAAGATACTGGTTTGGCATGCAAGTGAGTATAGGAGTATACTACACTAAACACAACTCTGCTAAGTACTCTGCTATCAAGAGTATCTCTCAAAAAGATATGGGTATAAGTATTGTTCCGACCTAAGATCACCATGGTGACTTGCATATAACTCACTATACTTTGGTACCAGACTACTTGAATTTCTAATCCAGTGATAGAAGGTTTCTAGGTATAGCCAAGTACTTATTAAGTCGGTGTATGAGTCAAGATGGAATTGATCACTCCAAGATGTTGAAGAAAATGCTCTATTATGTTTTAATTTAACAAGACCTTGGCCAAGACAATCCTTGTGAAGAGTCGCAGGATTTATTAGGTTGAGATACATATGGATGCACTATTCAAGAATTGATAATTGACTCTAAAGTTATCCTGAGTATTAGGTCAAAGGGATGAATTATATGGTAACCATATGTATGAATTATTGAATGTTATTTTATAATTATTTGACCTATCCAGACGTTGGGTACCATTGCTAGATAGCCACATTGATTAGTTCAAGAATTGCTTCCTGGACTATTGGCTTAGTGTCCAAATCTATGGGGTCATATACATTAAAAATTTTTGACCAATCATGATGACTGATTAATGATTAAGAACCGTTCAAGGATATAATTATCAATTTGATTAATAATTAGCCTAATACAAATATTATAAATAAATAAATAAATATTAATTATAGAAGGATTAATTAGTAATTAGATTATTAATTAACTCAATTTGATTGAGCAAAGAGGTTTAGGTCAAGTATAATCGAATTTGGCTCAATTAGATTTCACCCGATTAGGTTATACGATGATGTAGTGCTAAGAGATTTTGTTCTTGATTTAATTTGAACTTAGGCTTGATTAATTTATGATTAAATTGGGAATTAATTAATTTAATTGAAACCTAATTAGATTAGGTTCAAGTTATTTAAATGGGCCAAGCTAAATTTAATTAGGATAAGGATCTATTTGACTAAGTCAAAATTAAGAAACCCATTCTAGCACCACCTAATTTTCTCCATGCCCTCTCTCATGCAATCTTGCAATTTGCATGATGCTTTCTCATGGTAAATCTGAGATCATGCCATCTCCTTTCTCTTGTTTTGATTAGGATTAAATCTAGAATTGTTCTAGATGAAATTTGAATTTAAATTGCAGTTTGATTGGGAATCAAACTCCTAGTGGAAATCAAACTCTAACTCTCCTAATTCCTATCCTATGCTATATTTTTATAAGATTTTCTTTGGGATGAGTGACATATCTAAGACCTATTACCATGAGAAATCTAAAAGATTCACCGAAAGAAAAAAGGAGAGGGAGCGTGACATCAAGAAGTGTGCGTGAAGGCTTCTCGAGTTCTAACGCTAAGGTTCTCTAAGGGAAGAGAAGAGAAAGAGAACGAAAAAAGGGAAAAAGAGTTTCTTATTTTCTATTTCTTCCTCTATCTAATCCTCCTTGTTCTCTTCTTCTTGATCTTCTTGGACAGTTCAAGAAGTTCAAAAAAAAAAATTTATTTCAGCCATTTGGTGGCCTTCAAAGGGATCTAACAATCCTAGAAGGTTGATCATGTTGGAACTTCGTGTGGATAATTTACAGAAGCCGGATATCCTATGCTGCTGCAAAAGAAGGTGAAGAGCCCTTACCATGTACTATCAGCAGTGGTGATGAAGGATCCATGATCAGGTATGAGATTCAATCTCAAGTTTAAAGTAGATTAAATCTATAATATGTATTGGTTAGATTGATGTTGCTAATTATGTTTTCTATATTACATATACTGTCAAGATCTTGCATAGAATTTTTAAATTTAATCTTATACTTATATTTATGATTAAAAATTATTTTTAATTAATTTTTTTTGCTAGATTATTTTAAAAAAATTCAAATACATGCATGAAACCCTACCATGTTTTTCAATAGCACAAGCTTTTCCAATAGTGAATGACATGTTTTCCCATTAGGAGTTTTAAGGTCGAGCATGGCTGATAGCCTCACCCCCATCACCTTCAGGCAGTATCTTCTTGAAGCCTTGCCTCTTTTCATAAGAGGCTCAACAACCTCCACCACATTCCCACTGTGACCATCGCTAGCCATGCTCAAGGCCTTGTGGACCCCACTGATAGCTTAATCCATGATCGCAATGGTGCTACAGCCTACCTCCACCATCTCAGATGCCTCACTGGCAGTCTTCGCTACTTTATGGAAAATCTCTGGAGCCCTTTAGGCCATCCTTGCAACTTCGCTAGCTATGACAGTAGCCTCTCCAGCCCTCTAATGATCCTGAAGGAAGCCTCATCTATACCGAGAATAGGGGTGTCCTTCAGGCACTAGTATCATTTTTTGGCCTTCAAAGCCTTCTTTGGTTCATCTTGGATCTACTTCCCCTTCCTATCCTCCATGGGTGAAGCAAGCCTCTAGGTCGCTGCCTTTGCCTTCTGTAATGACAAGCCTGACAAAAGACAAATTGTTATTTTCCTTTTTCTGAAAAGGTGAGACAACTTGAAGAAGATTTGAGAAATGCTTACCAGTAGTGGGTGGGTCCTTATGACACAATGCTGCCAGAAACTCTCGCAATATATCTTCAAGGAGAGGAAGAGCAACTATCTCCAACCTTCGCACCATCTCCCTCTTCAATAGTTGTAGTTCTGGGTGGTCCTGCACCCTCTTCCTGTTCGGCAATCCCAGGTGGTCAAAAATGGCTAGGCTATCATGAAAGTTGAGAAGAAAACCATCCCCTCTAGTGATACACCTTGCCCAAAACCTTTAGAAATTAGTACCCTTTCCTCAACGAAGCATACCACCAACCTTGCAAACTGGACTTCAATTGAAAGAAAGCTCTGAAGACTCATACACGAGGCATCTCCCCTCATTGCACCAGATGATAGAAGAACACTACAAAAAAGGTTTTTTTTGGCAAAAAATTGTCACAAAATATCCAAGTTTTGTTGCTAAAATTTTTTGAGACAAAAAAAAATCATAGACTTATTGCTAAAGCCACGTGGAAATAAGTAATGACCAACTTTTTATGACAATTTATTTGATAGCAAAAAGTATACTTTTAGAAACAAAATAGCATTTTGTCACAACAAAAACCTTATCCAGTGACAAATATTTTATCACAAAAAGATAAAATAATATTATCACAAAACATATTTTTATCATTAAAAAGAATAAGTTTTTATTTCATATCCATTATTAAGTGATAAAAACTGTCACTAAAAATCTAGCTTTGTGACAATATATTTTGTTGCTAAAAATTTCACTTTGCGAGAAAAAATTATGTCAATAAATTCTTGAGTAACAAAATATTTTATAACTTAAGCAATAAAATAATTTGTCACAAAAAAAGTAGTTTTAATGACAAGATATTTTGTTATAAAATGTTAATATGTAATTTAGAAACAATTTTTATTGATAAATTTTATTGCCACAAAAAGTTAACATGCCTATAAAAAAAAATTAATGACAAAATATATTATCACAAAATGTTAAGGTGCATTAGTGACAAAATTTATTGTTGAAAAAAGTTAACTTGCCATTAAAAATAATTTTTAGTGATAAAATTTGTTATTCCAAAAAGTTAACTTGAATTAGTGACAAATTTTGTTATCATAAAAATATTAACATGCTATTTTTTTCTTCAAATAAACAAACAAAATATACTAAGATTTAAATTAATTAATCTATTCATAATAATTTGAATATCCTTTAAACACATAGTCATATAAAGATTTCTACATATTCCTCTATGCATCATCTTCACAATAGAAGTTCACAAATAAAATGATAAGTTGCAAATAACACCCACAAAGTTACAACATGTCTAAGTCTTGAGTACTAACTACAAAGCCATAAGGCTTCCAAAAAGCTTTCATTTAAGTCAATTTTTTTCTCAACCACAAAAATCATAAAGCTTCTGCAAAACTTCTATGCAAGTCAAATTCCTTCTCAACCACAAAAGTCATAAACCTTTCACAAAGCTCCTATGCAAGTCAAATTCTTTATCAACAACCTACAATACGAAAAATAAATAAACCCAAAAAATTAAAACAATATAAGAATGCATGCAAAATTATAAAATTTTTAAATATGTATATAAGATATTTTGAGTTAATTTATATGAAATCATTGCTAATACATCTATCTATTCATAAAACAATAATGACAACCACTACCACTACCACTATAACCATTTTATAATTATCCAACCACCACCATAACAACCACATTAACTTTCAATTTTCAAATCACAATCACAAACAATCAATAATTATAATAATCAAATCATCATAGCAAAGAGATAGTAAATAAATAACTTTATCGTTATAAAAGTAGACTACTAAGCCCAACTGTATCACATCTCTCTCATGAATTGTTGCAATTCCTTCAACTAATCTTTATAAGTCTTCATTTTTTCTTCATATGTGGCGATCTTCTCGTTAGCTTCAACAATCTTTTCATTGGCTCTTTCTAGTTGAGACTCAGTAGTAGCAAGTCGATCTTGATATAATTATCATATAAGTTTGATACGTAGGATGAACTTAAACTTTTAACATTAATATCATCTCCCATCCCTCTCAAATATCCTGACTTCTTGCCAAGCACACTAATCAAAATCTGATTTTTTGACCTTTGATTTACACCTTCCTCCAAAGGTTACTATCTTAATTCAGTTATTTTATCCTGTAAAGTTTTCAAAAATATTATAGATCTTAAGATATTTTTTTTTATAAATAAAAAATATAAAAAGAGTATACTTATGCTTACAAATTTTGATTAAGTAATTTCATTAATAAAATCTTGACCACCCTTTTTTGTGTGTATCCTTGAAGAGATCGACTATACTTGGATTCTCCTTGCAAAGTTAAAATAAAAAATAAATAATTCATTAATCTTAATGTACATTAAATAATTTAAAAATATGAAAGTATTAAAAATATTATATTACTATTTTTCAAAGTCGACTAAGAAAGGTCCTAAAGCCCAAAGTTTGAATGTATGGGAGTTGCAAACGATTATTTGAATTTATTTGTGATCGTTTCTATGATAATAAATAAAAAATTAAATAAAAATATAAAAAATATATCATATATAAGTTACTATTTTGAAGTAATCATGCTCCATCCGATCACGTCTTGAATATGAAACTTTCAATATTGGCAATTACATGCCCCTACTTCCATTATCTTAAACCTGTATAAATATAATGCCTACAAAACTTCACAGACATGCCCCTTCAGTCCAGTTTTTAAACTCTTACAGCTTTTAGACCTTCATAAGGCCACAGTTGACTTCTAGTGAAGCCACAGTCTTAACAATTGGTGACTAAGGCATTACTTTGCACCAAATTATTTTTTCATATATCATAATCACATCATAGCCAACATGAAATCCAAGTAAAGCATACCTGCAGGTCTGTCAACTTTATTCAGAAGGAGAATTGGACGCAGCCCATACTTCAAAGCTTTCACAAGAACAAACTTCGTTTGTGCAAGGGGACCTTCCCCAGCATTAACAACTTGCTAAATTCAAGAAATGCATCATATTGATAAGCAGTTCAGAGGGATTCAACAAGATCACTTCACCCCCAAAATCAGCATGGCTAGCGGTATCAACCATGTTGAGCTCATTATCTCTCCAAGAAATCGATGTAACCTAAAAGACATGCACAAAGATAAAGAATTATATTCAAATGTCGATTACATAGATCCTATAATCAACACATAGAAACAAGCTGTTTGATGAATTGACTGCAGAACTAAATTTACTCAAAATTATCAAATTCAAAGGGCATCATTCATTGAACTCAAAAACAAAATTCTTGGCTAAAAAGTCCAGCTTCCTCCAGTTCTCGGAAATCTAAAGAAAAAAAGTCGCCACTTCTCGAGAACTAGTGCTTGGGATCTTGCCTTGGAAGCAATGGTGATGCCCGGCTCGTGCTCGAGGCTGATGGAGTCAACGGCCTGCTCATGGGGGATGTCGGCGCTGCGTTGGCGGAGTAGCCGGTCCATCAGGGTGGTCTTCCCATGGTCGATGTGGGCTACACGGCCACGTTCCATAGCCTGCTTGGGTCAAGCAAGCTCCCGGTGGCGTCGGCGGACGAGGCACGGGCAGCGGCAGTGGAGAGGGCACCGGCACGGGCCGAGGCCGAGGGGTGACAATGGAGGAAGGGAGGAGAGAGCACCGGCACGATTGCGGGTGGAGGAGTCTCAAAGGTGGAGAGCTCCTTGCAAGCAGAGTGCTCGGTGTTGGAGAGCTGGGTGCGCGGCAATTTGGGCGCCGGAGGAGGTTGGAGTCGGCGATTAGGCATTGGAGGGGGCTACGGGAGGAATAGGTGGGCACCGGCAAGGTTGCGGGCGGAACAGGTGGGTGTTGCAGGCAGAGAGCTCGGCGCCGGAGAGCTGGGTGCCTGCGCGATTGCAGGCGGGAGAGCTCAGTGCCGGAGGGGGGTGCGGCGGGGGAGTCTCGAAGGCAGAGGCAGGAAAGATGGCTACCGGAGCAGGTTAGAGGTGAAGATTTGGGCATCGAAGGGGGTTGCGGGCAGAGCAGATGGGCACCGGAGGGGGCTACGAGTGGAGCAGGTGGGCGTCGAGGGGGTTACAACGGGAAGAATAAGTGGAAGTTGGATGGGGGTTACGATGGAGCAGGTTTTGGATGTTCGTCAGAAGTCAGCTCGGCATCGTCGACCGGAGGAGGTTTTGGACGTCGCTGGAGGTCTGCTCGATGTCCTCCACACGGAGTCTTAGATTGGGAGAGGAGACGAGGCCGATGGGTTTAGGGTTTGGCAGGGGGAGAAGAAAAGCGAGCAGGAATCACGTTAGCTTTGAATAAATAAAAAACATTAATAAAAATATTAAATACAAATTATTAATACAAATATATATTGATAAAATAAAATAATAAAATAAAAATAAATAAATTTAACTAAAAATAAAATATATAAAATATTAATATATATTAAATAAGATAAATAAGTAGTAAAATATAAGATAAGAAATATTATCCAAAAAGTAGGTAATACTTTTGCTAATTAGGTATTTTATACTTAATATTGATGTGGCGAGACCGCTGACGTGGATAGCTGACAGGCGCCACATTGAAGAAAACCGCCATGATGGACGCCAAGGTAACACCCCAGCCCGGACCATTTTGCCGAGCTGAGCTGAGCTGAGCCCCTTCAAGGCGACGGGCCGAGCTCCGTCCTCCACCAGGTTGTGCCCGCAAGCTCGGGACGCCTAGGCCGGAGCCGTCCACCGCCCTCCAGAGCGATACCCTCGGAGGCTAGTACCTGCGGCCGAGGTTGAGCTCAGTGCTCACCCGCCGATGTGGAGCCTCTCCGATCGCGCGCCTTCTGGACCGGGTTCGTCCTCCGCCCTCCAAAGCGAGACCATCAGAGGCTAGTGCCCTACGGCCGAGGTCGAGCTCAATGCTCACCCGCCGATGTGGAGCCTCTCCGAGCGCGCGCCCTCTGGACCGGGTCCGTCCTCTACCCTCCAGAGTGAGACCCTCGGAGGGTAGTGTCCTGCGACCGAGGTCGAGCTTAGTGCTCACCCGCTGATGTGGAGCCTCTCTGAGCGCGCTCCCTCTGGACCGGGTCCATCCTCCGCCCTCCAGAGCGAGACCCTCGGAGGCTAGTGCCCTGCGGTCGAGGTCGAGCTCAGCGCTCACCCGCTGATGTGGAGCCTTTCCGAGCGCATGCCCTCTGGACCGGAATCGTACTCTTCATCAAGGTGATCGCACGAGCTCGAAGCGCCCAGACCGGAGCAAGCCCTACCATCCCAGGACACCGGCGAGCCGCCCAAGGACTACGGAGCGGCGCCTCCCATGCTGCCATGACTACCTACCCGGCCGTACTTCCAGGGGGATGGGCCAGCCAGAAAGCATGAACCCCTAGGGCGGTGACCCCCGGATCGAGGCTCTGGCAAGCTTCCTAGAATGGAGCAATAGGAGAGGATGCCAAAACAAACGGAAGCTTCCCCTACCACCTGTTAGGAAGGCGTCTCGTCTACGGCACGGAATCCTGCCGCACGCGCTTGCCAACCCAGCGAGGATCCCGAGGCAAGCTCCAAACGATCAATTTTCAACTACAAAGAACAGTCGACACCCCCAAAAAGGAGGGAGGTAACAACAACAATCCACCACTAACACAAGCGCAAGCTCGATCAAGAGGGCGAAGCTCCACCACTAAAATCACCGTCGAGGGAAAACAAGGAAAACAAGGAGAAGCGGAGGAACATGGAACCCTCTGTCCCTACTATTAGTCTCCCGCTGCTATGTTTTCGTCTCCACACATCTTTCACTCCTCCTAGTGCAGAGTCCATCAAGAGGGGCCCGACCGGGAGGATCTGTTCCCCTGGATCATCACTGACTTGATCATCGGAGTGCCCCCGCAGGAAACCCCGGCCCGGGTCATTAACCCCTGTTTCGCAGGTCCAGGAGCAGAGGACCGACAGGCAGCGAAAGGAGAGCACTCCGGCGTCGACAGCAGCTACAGGTCACGACGGTCTTGGCGGCAATAGATTGGCGCGCCAGGAAGGGGGGAACAAACCCTCCATCTCTTCACAGACGAGCCAGGCAGGAGGATGGTGATGACAAGGGCAAGGGAAGCTTCCATTAGTCGTGCGGGGGACTCCCCCTCTCGAGGGAACCCGCACCGCCAAGAAGTGGAGCCACCCGCTCCGGTCCAGCAACCTCCACCAGAAGCCCAGCTGACTGCACTTGCCCAGCAGATGCAAGTCCTTGCCACGACAGTGCGCCAGCTTCAACACCAGCACCGGTCTGTGGCTACCCACCAGTATCCAGGGACCCCGGCAGCCCATGCTGCAGCTCCTCGCGATAGCCTGCGCTCTTTCCAAGGAAGGCCATCGTAGCCGCGGGCCACCGCCGACAACCGAGGCAGCCATCAAGCTCCGGTAAAAAGACAACGAGCTGGCTCTGCCGACAGGGAGAGCCGCTCACCAAACCTCGGGCGGGAGGTGCCCAGACCCCACCGAGGCAAGAAAAGCAAGACCCTCCGCCACGGGTGCCATGCATCCACGTCACCTTCTCCGTCTCCTTCGACGAAGGGGTCCTCTGATGAAGCCGTCAGGCGCGCGGCGGAAAGGCGCCTGGAGGAACATGAACGCAAGCTGACGGTGTTTGCCTGCCATTTTGCCAGCATGCAGAGCTCCGCCAGTGAGCCAACGAGCTACCACGCCGGTCCCCCATTCTTCCAAGAAATCCAAGCGGAGTCGATCCCACGCCGGTTTCGGAAGCCGCAGGTGGATCCTTATGATAGGACCACCGACCCCCTGAAAAGCTACCGGACCCTCATAAGGGTCCAGGGGGCCATCGATGCTCTTCTCTGCATCGCTTTTCCTGCTACTCTCCAGAAGGCAGCCCGGGTGTGGTTCACCCATTTGGAGTCGGAGAGCATCAGCTCCTTCGCCTAGCTAGGGTAGAAGTTCGTGGCCCACTTCGATGCTTGCAGGAAGTTGCCACGAGAGGTAGACAGCCTCTTCTCCATCCGGCAGCAGGACCGCGAACCCTTGCGGGACTACGTGGCTCGTTTCAAGGCCGCTACGTTGGAGATCTACAATCTTGTAGAGCCAGTGGCCATGCTGGCACTGAAGCGAGGGCTCAGGACCTCCCGCCTGACCTACTCGCTGGATAAGAAGCCCTCCAAAACCTACTCCGAGCTCCTTCTCCGGGCCCAAAAGTATATCCATGCCGAGAAGGCGGACCGTACAAGGCGGGAGCTCGACGGAGGATCCTTGAAGAAGTTGGCCCCTGCTGAAGCATCCGGGACCCGGAGGCCAGCACCCCAGGCTCCGAGCTCCCGGAGGGACCGGCCAAGGCTGAGAGGGACCCCTGTCCCCAAGGAGAGCTACACCCCTCTCGTCGTCTCGAGGATAAAAATCCCCATGGAGATTGAGGGCAAGGACTACTTGAGGCGCCCACCTCCGTTGAGAACCACCACCGGCCGTGACAAGATGAAGTACTGCCGCTTCCACCGCGACCACGGCCATGACACCGAGGAATGCCGCAACCTAAAGTGGGAGACTGAGGAACTCATCAAGAGAGGCTACCTCAAGAGGTTCGTGGGGGGCAGACCTCAAGCGGAGTCCCAGGCGCTCGTCACTCTCCCGCCAGCTCCGGCCATCGACAACCGCCCCACCGAGAAGCCAGTGGGCATGATTTCTTGGGGAACTGCCTATGCATCCAAGAGGACCCGGGGGGCAGGGGAATCTAAGAATATACTCCCCTTTATGAGGGAAGGGGAAGATGGGGGGAAAAATGTAAATAATGATGCCGTGGTCGTCGAAATGGCGATCACGAAGCACCCTGTAAAGCGCATCATGGTTGATAGTGGAAACTCCACAGACGTGCTTTTTTATGATGCCTTCTTCAGAATGAATGTCTCTCCCGATCAGCTTAGGCCCGTACACACACCCCTTGTTGATTTCACGGGCGATTCTATGAGAGTAGAAGGAGAAATCACTCTCCCGATTACTGCTGGAACCCCACCTCGGCAGAGCACCGTCATGATGACCTTCACGGTTGTAAGGCTTCCTTCTGTCTACAACGTGATATTGGGTCGACCCGGGCTCAATCTACTCAATGCAGTTGTCTCCACCAAGAGGCTACTTGTACAGTTCCCAACTCCCTACAGTGTCGGGGAGATGAGAGGAACGCCCTAGCCGGTGCAGCATTGTTTCCAAACTCTCCCTGGGGCTAAGGTCCCTCAGGATGACCCCAGCATGGATGATCTCGACCAAAGGGCCCAAGACCCCAGGGGAGGCCCGGTCGAGCGTCTACTTTCCTATCCGCTCGGAGAGGACTCCATAAAGATGGTGCAGATCGGAGCCCAACTACCCGAGGAGGAGAGGGCTCAACTGCTGGGATTCTTGCGGGCGAACGCGAATGTGTTCGCCTGGATGGTGGCGAACATGCCAGGTATCTCCCCTGACATCATTACTCACAAATTGAGTGTCGACCCAAAGCACAAGCCAGTTCAGCAGAAGAAGAGAAGTTTTGCCCCGGAGAGACAGGCAGCCATCAAAGAAGAAGTTGACAAACTCCTGGCCACCGATTTCGTTTGAGAGTTTCGATACCCAAGCTGGCTGGCGAATGTAGTGATGGTTAAGAAGAATAATGGTAAATGGAGGATCTGTGTAGACTACACCGACCTCAATAAAGCTTGCCCCAAGGACACCTTCCCTCTCCCAAAGATCGACCAGCTAGTGGATGCCACCTCGGGTCACCGGTTGCTCTCCTTCATGGATGCATTTTTCGGGTATAATCAAATCTGCATGCATCCAGAAGACGAGGAGCACACTGCCTTCGTCACCGACCAAGGGACATATTATTACAGGATAATGCCTTTTGGCCTGAAGAATGCAGGGGCTACCTATCAGCGCCTGGTCAGCAAGGTCTTCGAGGACCAAATTGGTCGCAACATGCAAGTGTATGTGGATGACATGCTCGTCATGAGCAAGCTGGGCTCGAGCCATGTAGCTGACCTCGCTGAGTCCTTCTACAATCTGCAGCAGCACCAGATGAAGCTGAACCCGGTGAAGTGTGCCTTCGGGGTGGCGGCAGGAAAATTCCTCGGCTTCATGGTCACCCAGAGGGGCATCGAAGCGAACCCGGAGAAAGTACATGCCATCATCGACATGGAGCACCCGACCTCCAAGAAGCAGGTCCAGCGCCTGATGGGATGAGTTGCCGTCCTCAGTAGATTCATCTCGAGGTCGGCTGATCGTTGCCTGTCATTTTTCAAGGCACTGTGCAAGATGCACGACTTCACCTGGACCGGGGAGTGCCGGACAGCCTTCGAGGAGCTGAAGAACTTCTTCACCTCTCCTCCGCTGCTCTCCAGGCAGGAGGAGGGAGAGGAGCTCTTGCTATACCTGACGGTGACACCGAGAGCTATCAGCTCAGTTCTCATCCGCACAGACGAGGACAAATCTCAGAAGCTGGTGTACTACACCAGCAAAATCCTCCGTGACGCAGAGATCAGGTATACTCGCTCTGAAAAACTCATTTTTGTACTAATAATGTCTGCTAAGCACCTCAGGCCCTATTTTCAAGCACACCCAATAGTGGTCGTGATGGACCAGCCATTGAGGGCTATCCTCACCCGATCCGAGATATCCAAGAGGTTGGCCAAATGGTCCCTGCTACTTAGTGATGGGGCACGGGATAGGATAGGATCGTCGGCGAGCTAAGAAGTCGTCGAAGATTAGGGTATCCTATTTTTTTTTTCTATTTTCTGATTTCTTTATGGTGGTGACGAAGGAAAAAAATAGGGATGGAGGATAACGAGGATGGACTACCACGAACCCTGAAACGCACTCTCACAGAGAGACTTCACACCTCTAGGGCATTATACCTACCACCCACCTCACTACATGCAGTCTAGGGTATCTCACCTACCACCCATCTCACTACATGCGGAGCCCAGGGTATTTCACCTGCCACCCAGGTCACTCCTGGAGCCATGAGGGGGATTTCAAAGAACGTGGAGGAAAACGAAGATGGGGGGATAACTAGGGTATCACGCCCCTATGATGTCCCGAAGGACAAAGACAACATCAACACCCGCAGGTGAAGACATAATGGGCCATAGCCCTGAACAACAACTGCCAAACCAACTGCCAAACCAAATCCCCAAAAATTCAATTTCTTCTATCTCTTTTATAATAGGAATGAGGGGTTATTTATAAGCTCCATAACCCTCATTTGAATTTGAATACAGGATAGGGATAACTCAAATTTAAATACAAGATAGGATAAGATAAGCCTATCCATATCTCAATCCTAACCAACAAAATTCTAATTTAAATTTCAAATAAAAGATAAATCCTAAATTTATTCTTCAAATTTATTTGCTGCTCCGAAATTTGTGCTGCTTCAAGATTCGTGCAGGCTGATGTCCCCATCATTTCCCCTGAGGTGGGGAGAACTCGACTCCGTCGAGTCAAGCTTCAGCAATCTTCAAATTGATGCACTTCTGACTCCAATGCACCACGTAATCTGCAGACTAAAATTTATAGAAATAATGCAATTAAAATGACTAACCTAACCTAAACTGGCTCTGATACCAAATTGATGGGGCACGGGAGAGGATAGGATCGTCGGCGAGCTAAGAAGTCGTCGAAGATTAGGGTATCCTATTTTTTTTTTTCTATTTTCTGATTTCTTTATGGTGGTGACGAAGGAAAAAAATAGGGATGGAGGATAACGAGGATGGACTACCACGAACCCTGAAACCCACTCTCACAGAGAGACTTCACACCTCTAGGGCATTATACCTACCACCCACCTCACTACATGCAGTCTAGGGTATCTCACCTACCACCCATCTCACTACACGCGGAGCCCAGGGTATTTCACCTGCCACCCAGGTCACTCCTGGAGCCATGAGGGGGATTTCAAAGAACATGGAGGAAAACGAAGATGGGGGGATAACTAGGGCATCACGCCCCTACGATGTCCCGAAGGACAAAGATAACATCAACACCCGCAGGTGAAGACATAATGGGCCATAGCCCTGAACAACAACTGCCAAACCAACTGCCAAACCAAATCCCCAAAAATTCAATTTCTTCTATCTCTTTTATAATAGGAATGAGGGGTTATTTATAAGCTCCATAACCCTCATTTGAATTTGAATACAGGATAGGGATAACTCAAATTTAAATACAAGATAGGATAAGATAAGCCTATCCATATCTCAATCCTAACCAACAAAATTCTAATTTAAATTTCAAATAAAAGATAAATCCTAAATTTATTCTTCAAATTTATTTGCTGCTCCGAAATTTATGCTGCTTCAAGATTCATGCAGGCTGATGTCCCCATCACTCAGCGAATTCGATATAGTGTACCGGCCGAGGTCGTCGCAAAAGGCCCAAGTCCTAGCCGACTTCGTGGTCGAGTGCACCGGGTTCGTCGAGGAGCCAGAGCAGACAACATCGGAGCCCAGGCCAGGAGAAGAGCCCTGGATCCTCCATGTAGATGGAGCATCCAATTCAGGCGGGAGTGGAGCAGGCCTCATCCTAACCAACTGTGATGGGGTTGTGGCGGAATGCGCCCTCCGCTTCAAGTTCGCCGCTACCAACAACCAGGCGGAGTATGAGGCACTCCTCGTGGGCCTCAGGGTTTTCCGTGAGCTGGGTGTGCAAGACTTGAAAGTCTTCACCGACTCCCAACTGGTCGCTGGACATGTTTCCGAAGAATATGAAGTGAGGGACGCCCAGATGATGAAGTACCTGGAGCAGGTCCGCGCAAGCACGGCAGGCCTCCGACGCTTCAGCATCTTCCACATCCCGCGAGGGGAGAATGCATGCACGGATGCGCTGTCCAGGCTCGCGATAATGTCGGACTCGTCTCTGGGATGCGCCTACATCGAGTATCTCAAAAGTCCAAGCTACGAGAACCCGACGGAGGTACATCAAGTTGCCCCCGAGCCGAGCTAGATGGATAAGTATATCCGGTATATCGCCGATGGCACCCTGCTAGAAGATCGTGCAGAAGCTACCCTCGTAAGGAAGAAAGCCTCCTGCTTCATCCTGATGGAGGGCCGGCTTTACCGTCGGTCTTACTCCTACCCACTCTTGAGATGCCTCAGGCCCGTCGAGACGACCTTCGTGCTCCAAGAGATACATGAGGGTCTCTGCGGGAATCACGTGTGAGGGAGGACACTGGCTTACAAGGCTCTCCGCCAGGAGTACTTCTGGGAGACCATGAGGGAGGACGCCACCGACTTCATCAAAAGGTATGACAAATGCCAGCGCCACGCCAACATACAGCGCTAGCCGGTGGCACCGATCTCCCAGCTCTCGGCCCCTTGTTCCTTTGCCCAGTGGGGAATGGCATCCTGAAACCGTTTCCCCCAGCACTAGGGCAACGAAAGTTCCTGCTAGTAGCGATCGACTATTTCACCAAGTGGATCGAGGTAGAGCTGCTAGCCCGGATCGTGGAAGCCAATGTCTGCCAGTTCTTCTGGAAGTCAATCATCTGCCACTTCGGGCTCTCCCGTTGTGTCATCACCGACAACGAGCGACAATTCGACAACCGCGAGTTTGAAGGATTCTGCGTGGCACATGGCATCCAGCATCGATTCATCTTAGTGGCTCACCCCCAAATAAAAGGGGAGGCCGAGGTGACCAACCGAACCATCCTTTAAGGACTCCGGACCAGGCCGGACCAAGCTAAAGGCATGTGGGCAGAAGAACTCCTGAGCGTCTTATGGGCCTACCACACAACGTCCAGGACGGCAACCAATGAAACGCCCTTCAGCCTCGTCTTCGGTGCCAAAGCGATCATCCCAGTCAAGCTCGGCATGCCCACGTTACAAGTACAGCAATGCGATGAAGCACGGAACTCGATGCATCTCCTGCTCAACCTGGACCTTCTCGAAGAGGCGAGGGATAAAGCCCGCCTGCGGATGGCGACCTACCGGCAAAGAGAGGCCCGATACTATAATGCCCGTGTCCGGACAAAGGCTTTCAAGCCCGGAGACCTAGTGCTACGGTGGGCAGAGGCATCCCAGCCTAGGGAGTGTGGGAAACTCTCCTCGAACTGGGAGGGCCCCTACAAAGTGGCTGAAGCCCTTCCACAAGGGGCCTACTACCTCGAAGACCTCAGTGGTGTTAGGATCCCCAGAACATGGAATGCCTGCAACTTGCAGAAATACTATCAATGATGTAAGGTTTCCTAGCAATGATAATAATAATGGTTTTTTCCTCGTGCAAGTGTCATCTGTCTTGCAGGAAAATTCCAACAATGTCCTCGAGCCCAGTTCCAAGATGCCGACCCAAGATTGGAGCTCAGACCTTCGACCAAAGAATTATGGAGCCACGCTGCTTTCAACCAATGACGTCCCCGAGCCCAGCTCCAGGACGTCAAAGAACTATCAAGCCACGTAGCTCCCCATTCAAAGCATCCCCGAGCCCAGCTCCAGGATGCCAAGGCACCTTTGAGCCAAGCAGCTCTCGATCACCAACATCCTCGAGTTCAGCTCCAGGATGCCTTCTCAAGACTGGAGCTCAGATCCATGGCCAAGAGAACTTCGAGCCAAGCAGCTGTCAGTCATCAACGTCCCCGAGCCTAGCTCCAGGACATCGGCTCAAGGCTGAAGCTCAGATCTCCGACCAAGAAAATCTTGAGCCAAGACGCTCTCCATCTCAAATATCTCCAAGCCCAGCTCCGAGACGCCAAGAGTTCATGGGGCCACGTAGCTCCCATCAATGCCTCGAGCCTAGCTCCAAGGCGCCAAAGACCTGAGCCAAGATCTCAGGCAACCCCTGGGCCCGAGCCTAGCTCCACGTCCAGGAAGGCCTCGAGCCTAGCTCCAAGGCAATCAAGACCGGTAACCCCCTTTCTTTGATCTCCCGACTCGAAAAGAAGACGAGAGGGGAAGGAAAGAGAGAGGACAGAGGGGGGAGCCCAGCAACCCCCTTCTCTGATCTCCCCACTCAAAAAGAAGACGAGAGGGGAAGGAAAGAAAGAGAACAAAATGGGGGCACAACCAGCATCCTCTTCTCTGATCTCCCCACTCTAAAAAAAAAAAGAGAGAAAGAGAGAGAAAGAAGAGAGGGGAAGGAAAGAAAGAGAGAACAAGAAGAAAATACAGCATTGAAGCTACCACTTTCCACACTCAAGACTGGATCTCAGATCTCCGGCCAAGGGAACTTCGAGCCACGCAGCTCTCAATCATCAACATCCCCGAGCCCAACTCCAGGATGCCTTCTCAAGACCGGAGCTCAGATCTCCGGCCAAGGGAACTTCGAGCCACGCAGCTCTCAGTCATCATCATCCCCGAGCCTAGCTCCAACGCCTTCTCAAGACCGGAGCTCAGATCTCCGGCCAAGAGAACTTCGAGCCACGCAGCTCTCAGTCACCAACGTCCCCGAGCCCAGCTCCAAGATGCCAACTCAAGACCGGAGCTCAGATCTCTGGCCAAGAGAATTTTGAGCCATGTAGCTCTCAGTCATTAACATCCCCGAGCCCAGCTCCAGGATGCCAGCTCAAGACCGGAGCTCAGATCTCCGGCCAAGAGACCTCTGAGCCCGATAGCCTTCGAGTGCCATCAACTTGTGCCTAGCTTGCTGGTGCCGAAGTCTAACAACTCGGCCCCACGCAAGGTGAGGCCCCCTCTCTGATCTCCCATACATCAAAAAGACAGAAAGAGGAGAAGGGGGAGTGAAAGGGAGGAAGAGCCAGACAAGAGAAATGACTGCAAGGAAGTTTGCGCTTTATTGATTAAGTGTCAATTACAAACATCCCACGGGCCCTCGACATGCCGGGTGGACCTGCTAAGTACAGAGAAAGAACAAAACATAAGAGGAAGAAGGAAATGACTACTTGCTAGCTGGATCGCCGGGCTGGGAGTCTCCATCAGCAGGGCTTCAAGCCGCACGGCTTCGGGCTCAGGTGGCACGGCCTCCTCGATGCCCGCCTCCTGGTCTGAAGTGCCGGGATAGTCAAGGCGGCTGCGGCCTTCGGTCGAGATGAACTCCTCGACTAGGCGGTGCAGGTACATGAAGCCTTTGAAGAAGGAGTCCGACGTCGTCTATTGGATTTCGACGAGGAACTCCTTCGAAGCCCTGTACCTTTCCACCGCCTCCCCAGCTTCCTTCTTCGCTGTGGCCACCTCGTGCCTGGCATCCACAACCGACCTGGTGGCCTCCTCGGCTGCACTCTGGGTCATGGCCAACTTCTCCTCCTTCGTCGCCAGCCGGGCCTGGAGGAATTGGGCGATCCTCTTCTGTCGAGCCGCCTCGGTGTCAGACACGCCCAACCACCGCTCAGCGTCAGCAAGGTCCTCGAATTTCCTCCTCAACTGCTCCAGCTCACAGTCGAGGCTCTCCTGGAACTCCTTCACTTGCCCCTCAGAATCGGCGAGCTGCCTCTCGAGGTCCTTGACCCACCGGTCAAACACCCCCTCGGAGTCGGCCTTTACTTTCAGATCGACCTTCAACGACGCGATCTCGACTGCCTGCTGCTGCTCAGCTCGCTCCTAGTTTCGGCAGCAGCTCCTAATGAAAAGAGCCTCGACACCCATCTGCATCACATGGGGAGTCAATAAAAAAAAAGGAAGAAAAGGAAAAGAGAGAGAAAGAGGATAAGGTTACTTACCATGTAAAGGTGGGGTAAGATGCTGTCGATCACAGCTCCAACCGGTAGCCCATCCATCTCATCCCTGTCACATGGCTGGATAGAGAAGTCCATCATACGGTAAGCCATGGCGCGGTTGTCGGCTAGGGAGCTCTTCGGCCCCAGCTTGAACGGAAGGTGGCGCCTTGCCTCGTCTCTCCTGCTCTCCCGGGGAGCAGGTGCGCCCGTCCCTCTGGCAGTGGGACCCCCAGGAATCGATCGAGGATCCGGCACTGTCGTGGTCGGAACCCCCATCGTCGGAGAATCTCTAAGGCAGGCCTCTCCACCTTCAGCCTCGGCCATCCTCAGACACGGAGAGAGGGGCGGCGCAATGGCAGCAGCGGTGTCAACCCGGGCGGTCGCCTCAGGCTCCAGAACAGGGACTCCAGCCTGCGGCCCCGTCCATCCTTCAACCTCCCTCCTCGGAGCGACCGGCATCACAGGAGCAAACACCGGTGCACCCTCAATTCGAGCCCGCCTCGGAGGAGGCTCGGCAACCATTCCAGCGGGCGGCCTCTTCTTGGAGATCGGCAATGGCTCGCCCTCTGGGAGGATAAACTCTTAATGCAGGAGCCAAGAAGGTCAACCTAAGATGAAGAAAAGAGAAAATGCAGATGAAGAAAGAGCTGAACTCACCTGGCCCCGCTGATGAGTCGACCCTGACGTCGAGAAGGTTCTGCTCCGACAGCAGGACCTCCAGAGAGGGGATCTAAGCGGTGTGAAGCTGATCATAATCATCCCAATCGGCTGCATCGATCGTGGAGATCCAGTTGGGGGACCGGTCTGGCTCGCTCCAAGCCCAGTCAACCCCCTCGATGTCTGCAAAGAAAAATTTGCTCTTCCATCCCTTGATGGAACAGAGGAGCTCAAATTTGATGCCCTTTGGGTGAGAAGACAGGGACCACCACCCATCCTCGGTCGGGTGGCGTTTCAAGATGAAGAATGCCCTGAATAAGAAAAACCGGGCAACAAAATCATGGACATGGTAGAGTACAATGAAGGAGAAGATCATCCTGATGGCATTTGGCACCAACTGGGCAGGGACCATGCGATAGTTATTCAAGACGGATAAGAAGAAGGGATGAAAGGGGAATCGGAGACCACCGGAGAAGGTCCCCTCGTAGAAGGCGAGACGCCCCGGACCACTGGAAGTGACCCGCTCCCCGAGGTGGGGGATCATGAGTCGGACGGAAGCCGAGATGCTATAAGCATCCCGGATGGCCTCCAGCTCCACGACGGAAATCGTCGAAACGACCCCGCCCGGACTTGTTGACCAGACAGACTCAGGAGCTGATTCGAGCAGCAGGGGAGGACAAGTGGGACTAGATGGAACAGGAGGGACAGGAAGGGCCGGTCTCATGCTAATCCTAAACTGTGCCCCCTCCGACTCCTCGTCGGAGGAGGAGAGCACTACCCTTTGGACGAAAGATTCAGGACGAGACATGTTGGACTAAGAAGGAAGGAGCTTACCCCAGAAGGGAAGAAGGGAGAAGAACAAAGCCGGTCTGGACCCCTAGAGAAGAGAAGAACGGACGCAGATCGCGGAGGAGGAAGGATCTGGGCACTGCAACAAGCACGAAAGATTTGAAAGAAAGAAACTTTGAGTAAGAAAATTTTTTCTTTTCACTTCGAGAGGACCCATCAAATCCACGCTGTTGCGTTCCCCTCGCCAACGGATCTGCGCCACGTGCTGTCCATCGACGAAAAAGGAGTCTCAGCCACTCAGAATTTTGTGCCAGCATTAACTACTCCTCGGACGTAGCCACGTGGCACCCCCGCACTGGCTGGCAGGGCCATCTCTCGAAGCATCGACGACCGCGGCCATCATTGCACCGAATTTTTGCCTTTCCATACCAGCACCACAGTTACTCCCTTTGCCCCGAGCGCCACGCAATAACGAGCCTCAGGAGTGGGGGCAAATGATGTGGCGAGATCGCTGACGTGGATAGCTGACAGGCGCCACATTGAAGAAGACCGCCACGATGGATGCCAAGGCAACACCCCAGCCCGGTCCACTTTGCCGAGCTGAGCTGAACTGAGCCCCATCAAGGTGACGGGCCGAGCTCCCTCCTCCGCCAGGTCGCGCCCACAAGCTCGGGACGCCTAGGTCGGAGCCGTCCTCCACCAGGTCGTGCCCGCAAGCTCGGGATGCCTAGGCCGGAGCTGTCCACTGCCCTCTAGAGTGAGACCCTCGGAGGCTAGTGCCCTGCAGTCGAGGTCAAGCTCAGTGCTCACTCGCCGATGTGGAGCCTCTCCGAGTGTGCACCCTCTGGACCAGGTCCGTCCTCCGCCCTCCAGAGTGAGACCCTCGGAGGCTAGTTCCCTATGGCCGAGGTCGAGCTCAGCGCTCACCCGCCGATGTAGAGCCTCTCAGAGCGCGCGCCCTCTAGACCGGGTCCATTCTCCACCCTCCAGAGCGAGACCCTCGGAGGCTAGTGCCCTGTGGCCGAGATCGAGCTCAGCACTCACCCGCAGATGTGGAGCCTCTCCGAGCGTGCGCCCTCTAGACCGGGTCTGTCCTCCGCCCTCCAGAGCGAGATCCTTGGAGGCTTGTGCCCTGCGATCGAGGTCGAGCTCAGTGATCACCCGCCGATGTGGAGCCTCTCCGAGCGCGCGCCCTCTGGACCGGGCCCGCACTCTTCATCAAGGTGATCGCACGAGCTCGGAGCGCCCAGACCGGAGCAAGCCCTACCATCCCAGGACACCGGCGAGCCACCCAAGGACTACGGAGTGGCACCTCCTATGCCGCCATGACTACCTGCCCGGCCGTACTTCCAGGGGGATGGGCCAGCCAGAAAGTACGAACCCCTAGGGTGGCGACCCCCGGATCGAGGCTCTGGCAAGCTTCCCGGAATGGAGCGATAGGAGAGGATATCAGAATGAACGGAAGCTTTCCCTACCACCTGTCAGGAAGGTGTCTCGTCTACGGCACGAAATCCTGCCGCACGTGCCTGCCAACCCAGCGAGGATCTCGAGCCAAGCTCCAAACGACCAATTTTCAACTACAAAGAACAGTCGACACCCCCAAAAAGGGAGAGGTAACAACAACAATCCACCACCAACACAAGCGCAAGCTCGATCAAGAGGGCAAAGCGCCACCACCAAAATCATCGTTGAGTCGACTAAAAAAAAGCATGTCTAGGTTGGGTCAGGTCAGGCATACCTGATTAAGCCAGATCGGGTCGAATCAAGTTGGGTCGAACTGGATCTTGTGAATAATTATACAAGCTTAAGTTCAGTCCATCATAAAAAAAATTATAAATAGAATAGAATACTGCATTATATTAAAAATTATGGGACCTCATAATGTTTATCTAATAATTAAATAATGAATGATAAAGAATAAGTCTACATTTGGTATTCAAGGATATCACCGATACTTAGATGTAGAATTAATTTACACAATATATAGAATATGATCAAAAAAAGGAAAAAAATGCCTAAATAGCAAAATGAAAGAGAAGAAAGAGGCATGGGGTGGGTTGGGGAAGAAATAAGTCGAAGTGTCAAACTAAGACTGGGCACCGGGAGATGGGGGATTGAGAGGGCTTATACCTTTCATATAATCAAGTCAAATTTGGGGTAGAGCATACTAATACTCGTGCCCAACCCAAACTCGAGTCAAATTTTTTATACAAAATCTATACCTACACCTAAATTAAATAGGTTGGGTTTTACTCGTCCTATTAGGGTTGGGCTAGGTTAGGTATCCATCGGGTCGGCAAAAATGGCTACCCCTAATGATGCTCTATGGTACTAGTTCAGTAACTAGATGAACAATACTATTTCTTGGTTCGACGATAATGCATGATGTAATGTTCGTTTTAATATTTATTTTTTCATAATTTTTACAAATAATTTTTTAACAAAATAAAAAATACAATGACATTTTATGATAAACTATTTCATCACAATAATATTAAAAATTAAGTATTTTAATTATAATGACACCATTCTAAAGCTTTGCAAATAAAAAGATACTATTTTGTATAGCCCATTTGCATTAAAAATTAAAAATATTTTATATATAATGCTTTTTGTGAAAAAATAATTTTTATCATGAAAAATTAAAAAAAGAGGGAACAAAAGGAGGGATCTAGTTTTTTTGCATTTTTTTAAGCAAACAAGCCTTTGTCATAAAAAAATATATTGACTTATAGCAATAAATATTTTTATCATAATAATTTTAAAAAAGGAACAATAAGAGGGATTTTTTTTTTTTGCAACAACCAAGCCTTTGTCACGAAAAATATATTGACTTTTTACAATAAAATATTTTTATCACAATAAATTTTAAAAGAGTAAATAAAAGGAGTGAATCTAAATTTTTTGCAATAAACAATTCTTTGTCAGGAAAAATATATTAGTTTTTTGTAACAAATAATTTTGTCATAATAAATTAAAAAAAGAGGGAACAAAACAAGGGAATCTAATTTCTTTTGCAACAACCAAGCATTTATCACAAATAATATATTAACTTTTTGCAACAAAATACTTTCATCATAATAAATTAAAAAAGAGAGAACAAAGGGAGATTATCTAATTTTTTTGTAATAAATAATCCTTTGTCATGGAAAATATATATTGACTTTTTGTAATAAATGTTTTTATCAAAATAAATTAAAAAAGAAGGGAACAAAATAAAAGAATCTATTTTTTATTGCAATAACCAAGTCTTTATCATAAAGAGTATATTGACTTTTTATAATAAATATTTTTGTCCCAATAAATTGAAAAAGGAGGGAACAAAAAGAGGAAATCTATTTTTTTTTGCATCAACCAAGTCTTTGTCACAAAAAATATTTTAACTTTTAGCAACAAAATAGTTTTGTCACAATACTTAGAAAAAGAAGGGGACAAAAGAAGGGAATCTAATTTTTTACAACAAATATACCTTTGTCACAAACAAACTGTAAAAAGTATAATGACTTTTTACAATAAAATATTTTTATCATAATAAATAAAATAGTGATTTGAACTTTTTATAATAAAATATTTTGTCATAATAATTTTGCTTAAAGTGATAATAGTGATTTTGTTACTATAAATAGAAAACTAAATTCAAAAAAATCTTATTTGTGACAAAAAGTTTTACCACAAATTGATTATTTGTAGGGATAAATATTTTGTCCAAAAAATATGCTTTTTTGTCACAAATATATTTGATACAAAAATCCAAGAAAATATGAATTAGTAGGAGAATTCTTTGTGACAAAATTGGTATATTATCGTAATAACTCATGCCTCTAGTAACAAAAAAAGAGTTTGTTACAAAAAAAAAAAAAAAAAAAAAACTTTTTGCAATGGAATTATAATTCATTGCAAAAGCTTTATATGTAGTGACAAATTTTTAATTGGTCACTAAAAATTTGTCACAACAAATTACTTTTCTTATAGTGGAATCCCATAATCAGCCACCAGGTATTGGAAACCAACTAAGTAGAGCATACCTGGTACCATCTGAAAAGCTCGGCAATAACTGCAGGAAGTAGAAGTCTTAATCCAGCCCTGAATGCCTCTTTGTACAATTTTACTCGGGTCACTGACCCTATGGTTATCCTTTTGGAGGGACCTGGTAGCTCGAGCTTGATTGATGTTGGAATGTTAAACTCCTCCTGGATATCCTCACCAAATCCTCCTCATCTAGGATGGATACGATCACTTCAGGAGTATCTTCGATCGCCATGGATCTCATCATAGGAACTCCCAAAGCACACCAGGAGAACAAGACAAAAGAAAGGGAAAGAGAAAAGGAGAAAGAAGATCTATTATGTTCATCGCAACACCACCCACAGCAACAGCAGTCTCCTTGGCAACGAAGACTCTAGACTCTTCCAAGTAGATGGCAGATATGGAAGAAAGGCACTCCACTCTATTCCTATTTAAAGCTTTCAATTGATAGTAGTAACCCAGGTATCACAGCAATTAGCGATAATTCGCTAGTGGACATGTGCCTGCACGTTAATAGGCATGCTATTTTGCTCAAACTATGACTGTTTTGAGCCACAAACCGCCATCACCACTTTGAATTATCATGCACTCCCCATTTAATGTGGTGGATGCATGCAATCCAGTTGGACATGATGCTTCAGACCTTATCTCAAGTCATGTGCATCCCATGCCACCAGCATCCACTGCCTTGCCTAGCATAGAGCAAAGCATCCTTCAAATACTTCATCTGCCAAGACTAGTGACGAGCCATCTGAGTGGCTTGCCACCTCACTCGCTAGCTCGGCACAAGGCCACTTAACTTGCTAGCTCAGCATAGGAAGCAAGTTTCTCAAGTCCAAACATGTGGTCCCTGAGATCATGTAAGGAAACCCGGCATATCCTCCTCCTATAGAGGGATAGGTAATCTTGTACCATGACTTTCTAATACCAGATATTACCGATTAATGCAAGTGCCCTATGAAAGCACACTTACTATTAATACAAGCTCTATGCCATCTTGAGCCATTCCTCAAGGGCATGCACTCTATAGTAACATGCGACCACTACTCCCAGCACTGCATAATGTTCCTTGGATATTAGGTACTCCATAGACCTCACCTATAAAATATATTTCTCAGACCCTCCAAGTAAATCTTTTTTCATAAGACTTTCTCTAGGCAAGCTTATTTATAAGTCCTAAGCCCACTAGAAGTCTCAACAGTTCTCTCAGAGACACCCAAAAGCTCTAGATCGCTATTTGGGTGAAAGCTAGACCACCTTACCTGGTTTAATCTTCACTCACTCTCTCCTATGTCTTGCCTATACTCTACCACATCCATCATCCACTTTCACTACCTCGCTTATACCTACTTCTATTATCTTGCCCACTTCCACTATCTTGCCTATGCCCATCTCCACGGCCTTGCTCATTTCCACTCCATCTTGCTATCACTCCATCACTACACCATCCATTTAAAAGCTATAGATGTTTATCTTCTATTTACTTCTATAGGAGACTGACTTAGGTATCAGAGGGTCCACCATGAGAACCACCTCATCATGGCTATACTTCCATGCCTTCTTCATTTTGCAGGTATTGGAATGCCCGTGCTCAATGAAAAAAACTCCTAGCTATCCAACTCAATAGCCATCTCCTACCATGTAAGCAAGTCTCAAGCAGAATCACAACACGTACATATATAAAATAACAAGAAAAAAATACTAAATATGCAAAACAAGTATTTTATGAGACGTACATATAAATATCAATCTTGAAAGGATAGTCATATAAATTTGAATATCTACAAGGGTATACACATAAAAGCCGCATATCAATATTACATATAATGTTATATTATATTATATTAAAGTTACATATTTTGTATTGACGATATATATTATAATATATTATTATTTTTCATTATATTATAATTTTAAATTATAATAAAAGTATACTTTTGTAATTTATATTTATATATGAAATTATTTAATATATTACTTCTATTTACCTTATTTTTCACACCAAAATAAATATCAGTATTAAAATAATAATATATTTTTATAAATAAAATAATAATTTTATAATGATAATTAACATATTTTTATGGTATTAATAATTTATAGGATTAATATTTTTTATATAATTATTAATAAATAATATGTTGTTAATATATTAATAATTTATTATGATATATTTTATATGATTAATAAATATATATTATGAAATATATTAAAGGTCATTTTGGCATTACATGATTAGTGGTATTGGATGTCATAAGATACCTCATGGATGCTCAAAGATCTTTAATCACTGAAACGTAGCATACCAAATTTTAGTGACTTTGGATTATCAAGAATCATATTACACTAAGATAAGGATCACCAATCGATGCACCTCGTATTCAATCAATTTAACATGGTGTCACCGACCAATTGAAGCATGATACAAGCTAACCATGCAACCCTTCACCTCGACCAACCAATTTTCATCACGTGGTCATCATGATGGCATGTGAAGATAATCAATTTTTTTCTGATTCGATGATAGCTAGTCGACGAAGGTGAAACAACATCTCTAACCATGAGATCTGCATGTCACCATATCACATTGTATTTTCTAGACATGTAAGTGATTATCTCCAACAAACTCTCTCATATGATCTAAGATGCCAATCGCGATGAATTCTGGCCCTCATCTATTTAAACATTTTCCCAGGAGCCCTCCAAATAAGTCCATCTAAAGTTCAAAAGTTCAAACCCTTCTTAATTTAAAGAAATCCCATAGAGTCTAATTTAGTCATGGAGTCCAACTTGTGAGCTTAGAGATTCCTAACAAAGTCTCACATAATTCCAAGCTTAGCAAGATCCCAATGGGACTAGCCTCTCCTGAACTCATAGAGCTCTTTTCCTCTTCCCTCCCTAGCCACTACTCAAACCTCTATACAAACTTTGGCTTCTATCTCTACGTATCCTTATACAAAACCTTCTTTGCTCCATCGAAAAAGACTGACTTAGATATCGAAGGATCTCTCACTAGAAAATCCCAGTAAATAAAATTTGCTTGTAGTGTTTTAGGGTGAACTTAGAGGCAAGATCGAAAATCCGATCATTGACAATTCCACTAAGATCCTAGTTTGTTTCCCAACTTCCTAGATCACCACCTTCCCCATGCCCTCATCAGCTCTAGCTTGTTAGCCTGAGCCTAATCAATCTTTGATGGTAATATCAATAATCTAAGATTACCAATGATTTGGGATCATCTTAGTGCTCCTATTTAAGTTACCAAACACCACCTTATAATGCTACCAAGATCGACACTTTGCCAACTCCTCCAATGGAGATAAATACTCCTAAAAAGCTAATCAAAGACTAGGTATATTTTACTAGATCTTTAACTTGTGTAATTATCAAATGAAAATCTTGAGTTTGTTGATGTTTGATCCCACAAGATACTAAGCCCAAAAATCTTGCATCTTACCTTGAACCTCGACATGATCCTTCCATGTGGATGCCAGAACCTCGATCAAGTAATCAAATTTTATGAGCCATGATATGAAATATGTGTCCAAGCCACAAATTCATTATGTTTCCCAAGACCAATTCATTTGAATTTAAAAAACATAAATTGCAGGGATAATGTAGTTAAATGGTTTATATATGACATTGTGCTGCAATATCTAGAGCGTTGGAAGGATCTAAATGGTTTATTTACATGATAGCCCTTATATGTTGAAAAAGACTTCATATATCTTACTAGGTTTTAAGAAGTGTGAAAATATCAACACCTATTTGACATTATACTCTGTTGACACTGAACCGAAGCAGTCCCTCCACACCGTTAGATTTGCCAACCAAATTTTTTCGAGGCTCCTACAAAACAAACCCACTCACCAGAGGATTCGGTGGGGCACACTTCGATGCTTAAATCAGCAAGGGCTCGATCAACAGATATAGAATCTTAGAGAAGCTAAAGTAGAGCTAAAAATACTTCAACCAATTACTACTTACCTCGAAGATTTTCTCTTACCGGTATTTATAGGTATTTGCCTTAACAGAATTCAGTTGAAAAAGGTTAGTTCCAATGTTACACCATTGAAACTAACTTGGGTCCATTATAATGGTTAATTATTATTCCGTTAGGATAACTGCTATTTTTCTTACCAACCTTATTCTTCTTGAATCAGTCGACAAATCGAGTTGCTGACTCATCATTCTATCCTTATATTGATCAGACTTTATGAGTCAATCGGACTATTCAAGTGGGCCGGAATAATGAGTTCAATCGATCGATGGTTATCTCGTCAGCTAGTCAACTTTTGGGCTTTAAGATGAGCCTTTTTAACCAGTTCGCCTGATCCATCACAACACTTGCCCCCCACTCCCAATTTCAAGGTATATTTAAGACCTTGAAAGATGGGAGTTAATAATGATAAAAAAATTATTTTTTATTTTTTATTTTTTTACCCATGTTCCCCACTAAGAAGAGAGAAGATATCCTTCAATGATGTCATATCTTGGAATTAGTTGGCAACATTAATTTATCACTTTCTGGGCGTAATGCCTTTGCCAGGTATCAGATTTTCACTGGTAAAAGGATTATCCCTCGAATCCAGGAGTCATGTCGATAGTGGTTGCTCAAGGCACAACCATTGACATCGGGTTTATGGCACGATCAGGGTCATTGACATCGCATGAAGATGCAATCACAACCATTGTCATCCTTTTATCTCTACCATTTGAACTCTCGTGGATCGATACTGATACATTGATTTTCTTCCCGTCGTATCAGCTTCTTTCCATCGATGTCGTATCTTTTGGTTGAGATATGTATATGTGGCAAAATCAGAAGCATTCCAGCCATTCGAGGAAGAAATCAGGGTCATCGTAGTCACCTATATAAAGGGTTTCTCCTCTTTTAGGCCGGATCTTTATGCCATTTTGCATGTTCTTCATCCTTCGCCTCTTCTTCCTTCTATGACCTTCTTTTTTAGGTTAGACTCTTTCCCTCTATCATGGTTAGAACCTTAGGAGTTCCTATCGTTGGTGGGTCTGTTGCAAGTAGAGAAGGAGATGGGTCCTCCGATAGTCCTAGTCTACCAAGGGGAAGGGGTCCTTATAGAGAAGAACCAAGATTAGAGTCCATTAGGAGCACCCTTAGTAAATCTAATGTCTCTATCCTGTGGAGTTACTATAAAATTCTATAAGATTTCGTTACGGTCATCCCTCACTTTGGTAAGAGGATTGATCAATCGCCACTTGGTAGTATAGCACTTAAAGGCTGGTCTTCATTTTTCACTTCACCCTTTTTTCATTAAGATTTTCAATTTATATCATGTAGTTCCTGCATAGCTGATTCTAAATAGTATTCGGATTATCAATGCCTTCCTAATCCTCTATCATGACCTCCCTATAGATCCTAGGACTTTCCTTTTTAGTGCCTTTTTCATCTTGAAGAAGGATCTCCACGGTCGAGGGTGGTGGGTCATCAGCCCCTGTCTCGATCGAAAATTTGTTGTAAGGTGTTGCCCAGGTGGCTTTCTCAAGAGGGGGGTGAATTGAAAATTTAAAAAATTAATCATATATGTACTCTTTTAAATCTACTTTAGTGGTAAGTGTTGTGTTTCAAATAATAAATAGCAGAAGCAAATGCAAATAGAAAAAGCATAATGCAAACACAACAAATTTATAGTGGTTCGGAGCAACCTCGCTCTTACATCTACTATCCAAGATACCACTTAGAATTTTCACTATATTCACTACCGGAATACAATCGGATTATTTTACCAGGCTCACAATTTAAAATCCAACTTGGTTTTTCAACCGGGCTCACCAAAAACCCAGCACTTGGTTTTCACAGGATCACCAGGAACCCAACTTGGTTTTGAACAAGATCACCAAAAACCTACACTTGGTTTTGAATAGGCTAACCAAGAACCTATTTGATTTTTAAATCGGGCTCATCAAAAACCCAACCACTCATAAAAGTGTTGAAGAAAATAAGTAACAAAATGATAAACTAAGGTTGTCTAATGGTTGCCGATGTAGCTCGAGAGAAGCCTTCTTAATTGTACTTTAATGCTCTTCAGTGGCTTCTTCAACTTCTTCATATATGCTTCAAGCTTCAAATTGGAGTTGGTGAAGTCTTGAAGACTGACTTGAATGCTTTCTAGTGCTCTCTTGCTCACAAGCTCATTTAATGTTCAACTAAGCATTAGCTTCTTCAAAAGTTATCCCAATCCCTCATTTTTAGAGTCTTGTACTCTTCTTAAATAGATATAGTCATTGTAGATTGATGGGATGTGACATTTGACCATTGGAGTACTTTTTAAATTCAAAATTGAAGTTCTAGAACTAGCCATTACCTGCCTGGAATCGACCTTTGAGTCAACTCAGATACCTCGAATCGGCTCAGATTTTCAAATAAGTTATGGTCGAGTCACCTCACCTCATTCGGGTCAGCTTGGTCTCACAGTGTTCTTGATTCCTTACTCTGGATGAGTCGGCTTGCCTTAATTCTAGTCGGCTCAGATTCACAAGTCTTCAAAACTGTACTTTGGAAGAGTCAGCTCTTCTCATTAGAGTCGGCTTGCTTGGTTGTTCTCTAAGAACTGATTTTTCATGAACTCTGAAGGAGTTGGTTCGGATCTCTGAAGGGTCAACTCGGATGCCTGACTGAATGGATGAGTTGGCTCGGACATCCTTTCGGTCAGCTTGCCTGTCTGATTCAAGAATTGATGTACTGGACAAGTTGGCTCGAGTTCCTATGAGTCAGCTCGGATCTCTGTGTGCCAGAATCCTTCATGCATGCCATGAACTAGAGTCGGCTCCCTTTGCTTAAGTCGGCTTGGATGAGATTTTCAATAAAGTTTTCATTTCCTTTCCAGATTACATCCAACAAAATTCTAACATTCAAGATTCTTCCCAACTCAACTAACAATTGATTCTAAGAAATTTAAGCTTGAAAATACTTAAAAGTAACCCATTTTCATAAATATTTCTTTAATTTTTCTTTGGGATCTTCTTTACATAATACATTTACAACACAACTCATGACACATAATAAGATTGTAGGAGTTGTAATTGAGCATTAAGATTATCCTACAAAAACTTATAATTCACTTGAAGAGTTGTTAGTAAGATAAATGCATGCACCAATATTTTGTTATCATCAAAATCCTCAAGGGATCAACAATCTCCCCCTTTTTGATGATCACAAAACACTGGGCATGGAAAAGCTTTACAATTACATGTATAAATGTATTTGGAAGTAAATATTGACATGTATGAACTATATGCTAAGAATGTGTCTGAAATCAATATATCAAAGCTTGCATATAGACAATGTATCAGAGCTTTGAGATAAGATCAATATGTATCAGAGCTTTTAGGAATAAGTTTAATATATATCAGAGCTTTAGAAATATGTTTAATATATATCAGAACTTTCAGTATATATCAGAGATTGTTCATCTTTCAATATGTATCAGAGCTATAATGTATCAAAGCTATACCATATTAGAGTTTGTTCAAAGCTAATAATGGATAGCCATTGAATTAAGTTGAATATATATTAGAGCAATTGGAGCAAATCTATCAAAGCAAATATAAGCAAGTTTCTATGCAAAATTGATGCCAACTTCCAATTTTCTATAACTTCCAATTTTCTTTATCATTATTCCCCTTGTATATTTTTCATGCACATTCATATATATATCATTCTCCCCCTTTTTGTCATTGATAAAAAAGGTATTCAATTAAAGACATTCTCCCCCTTTGTAGGTACACAAAGCATGGTACTTAAAATAGAATGAGAAGATTGATAAGATTGTTTGAGATAATTTGACTTTCTCAAAGTAATACCATTCATTCCATAGATCACATTGCAAATATAAGAAATATAAAAACAAAAGTTTGAAAGCACAAATACAAACATTAGCCTAGTCACTATCACTAGGCAGATTTATAATAGGTTCTTCCTTAATGTTAGTGGATGGTCCAGATGGTGGTATGGAAGAGATAGGATCAACAAAAGGTGGTGGCTGAGTAGATTGAGATGGAGACTGTCTAAGGTGTGGTGTAGGCTGTCTAGGATGAGGTGCTTGCTGACTAGAAAAAGGTACCTGCAGTCTAGGAGTAGAAGAGGAGGCTGCTATAACAGTGGTGGATAGCTGACAAAGGGTTATCCAGATAGAATTGAACTCTTTTTCCATCTTCTTGATTCCTGTATTAAGTGCAACTAACTCACTTACTTGGGCATTGGAAAATACCTCTACAGACCCTCTTAGTCTTCTAAATTCAGTTCTAAGAATTCCTACCCCTTTGGTGTAATCATCTTCTACTTTCTTTGCTTGTTCCATGGAACCCATCCTGTAACTCATTTCTCTCAACTCAGTTCTAAATTCTTCAATACTATGATCAACAGATTTTTTAATGTCTTCATAAGCTACCTTGAAAGAATCTATGACTGACTGTAGATCCACCTGTGGTGCAGGTCTTGTGAATTGAACACTATCCACCCTGGAGTGAAGATGTCTAATCTCACCATATATGTCCTCAAGTTTGGTTTTGATTGTTTAATGAAGGTCACCAAACATCGAACCAAAAGTACTGGTCAGGGTTTGAGTAAGTAGTCTCATCTAATTTGCAATGAGTCCTAAGACAATGAAGCTCTTGAAGTGTCAGCAGATGGTCCCTAAGTAGATGTAGTCATAGAAGGTGCAGGTGGTGGAGCCAATGGAGATGCAAGTGCTGATGGAGAT
Source organism: Areca catechu (assembly GCA_021397845.1). Classification (NCBI taxonomy): domain Eukaryota; kingdom Viridiplantae; phylum Streptophyta; class Magnoliopsida; order Arecales; family Arecaceae; genus Areca; species Areca catechu. Next base: position 154,407,374 of record CM038052.1, read on the forward strand.
GCTGGTGCTGGTGGAGATACTGGTGCTGGTGGAAATGTTGGAGAGATCCTGGGACTCCCATACTCTCTATGCTCTGACTCCACATCATCATAAATAATAGGCTCAATAGTAGCAGCAATGATAATCTCCATAGGTAGCTGCTCCTCCTCCTCCTCATCATCATCACTACTAGATGATCCAATAGCTCTCTGATCTGATTTTTTCTTCCTCCAAGCTCCTTCAATTAGTTGGTATCCCATTCTTTGCAAAGATTTGGAGAAGGTATCAGTGTGATGAAGTGGCTTACCATCCTCACCATCTAAGTTTACTCTAGAGGCCTGGAAAAACAAAGTAAGAACCATTCTGTTGACTCCTTTAATTGATTTTGATGATAAGCAAAATAGTTAAGTATAAGTTAAGGACTAATGATTTGCTTTGAGTGTGTTTCTATTGAAAAGGTGCTCACAAAATTTGAAGAAGCCCAATTATTTTGAAGAAGCCAAGTTTGAATGAAAATATTGCTCAAAAAAGACTTGGAAACCCAAGAGTTGGTTAAATGGATGACTAAGTCAAATTAAAACTTGTTCCAACTCAAATTCAGCACTTTTTGTAAATTTTTTAGAGAAGTGTCGACTCAAAGTGTCGACACATGACATGAAGAGTCGACATATAAAGATGAAGTGTCAACTCAGGCCGATACGCAGCAATGTTTCAAATGGCACAGATGAAGTGTCAACACATGGACCTGAAGTGTCGACTCAAAGTATCGACACATGGATCAATACATCGCCTGAGACTTTCAGGCCACAGAACTTGTAGAAGTTGAAGAAATAGATGAAGTGTCGACACATGGAAGCAAGGTGTCGACTTAACTGAAAAAGTGTCGACACATCTGAGATTTCCAGAGAATCAGAATGGAGCAAGTTGAACTAAGTGTCGACTAAAAAAGATCAAGTGTCGATCTTATGTGTCGACTCAACTAAGAAAATGTCGATACATAGAGTTCTGGCAATAATAACGGCTAGTTTTTTCAAACACGAAACTCGCCCAAATTGCCCCCAATGGCTAGTTTTTCAAGTCTAATGGCTAGAATTCGGTTTTGAGACCTTGAAAAGGTATTTATATACTCCAAATCAAATCAAAACATAATATTATTGAAGAACATTAAAGAGTTTTGAGAAGAAAGAAGAAAAGTGAGCTTTAACTCCTATTCATTGAAGTTTCAACCACTCTCAAGCAAAAGGAAGCCTCCAAGCATTCAAAATCCTTCAATAGCATTAAAGATCATCCATTCTTGGGCATTCAAAAGGCTTCAACAAGTGCAAAGCAACTCTACATCGAGCTACATCAAGATATCCTCTTTGTTTTAGAAAGCTTACATTGGTTCTTTACTTTTAAACCATATTTCTTGTAAGGGTTCTTGGTTAGCCTATTGTAAAACCAAGTGAGGTTATTAGTAAGCCTTGGAAAATCAATTAGGTTGGTGGTTAGCTCGTAAAACCACTAAGATTCTTGGTTAGCCCGGAAAACCAAGGGAGGTTGTTGGTTAGCCTTGTGAAAATCAATTAGATTTTTGGTTAGCCCGTAAAACTAAGTGAGGTTGTTACTTGTGAGCCTTGTAAAAACAAGTCAGGTTTTGATTAATGAGCACGGAAAACTAATCGGCTGTAATCATGTGATTATAGTGAATTCCCAAGGAGATCTTGGGGAGTGGATGTAGGTGCATTAGTTGGCACCAAACCACTATAGTTCTTGGTGTTTGTGATTGCTTGATCTCTTTCTCCTTGCTCTTTACTTATTGCTCTTTATTTTCACTGCACTATTATCTTAGAGCATTGCAATTATTTTTAAAAGTGCCTTGCTAACTTATTTGCTGAATTGGATTGCATTGTTTAGTATCAAGTAATATTAGTTGTCAAATTTTTTAGAGACCTAATTCACCTCCCCTCTTGGATTACTTACTGGGCAACAAGTGGTATCAGAGCCCTGTTCTCAGTGTATAGGCTTTATCACCTTGAGTAAAGATCTATGACAGCCCCAATTGGTACTAGTATAGTTGAGGGACAAGCCTCAAATAGACCTCCATTTTTCAATGGTACAAACTATACTTATTGGAAAACTAGGATGAGAATTTATATGCATTCTATTGATTAGAATTTATGGAAAGTACTTAATAAGGGTCCTCATATTCCTTCGATAGTGGTTAATGGTGTTTCCATCCCAAAGCTCGAAGAGGATTGGGATGAAAATAATATTAAACAATCCGAGATCAATGCTAAGACAATGAATCTCCTTTATTGTGCATTAGATCATAGTAAATTTTATAGGATATCTACATGCATGTTTGCCAAAGAAATATGGGACACACTTGAAGTTATCCATGAGGGTACCGATCAAGTAAAGAATACTAAAGTTAATATGTTAGTGCACACTTATGAGATGTTCTGAATGGAACCTAATGAATAATCACTGATATGTATATAAGATTCACAAATATTATTAATGGTATGAGAAATCTTGGTAAAGTCATGTCTGATGCTGATCTTGTAAATAAAATTCTCAGGTCACTTCCAACATCATGGGATCCGAAGGTGACCGCAACTCAAGAAGCAAAGGATGTCGACAAGTTACCTCTTGAGCAGCTAGTTGGATCGCTCATGACTTATGAGCTCAATCTGAAATAAAAATCTATGGACATGGATGAGAAAAGGAAGGGGATTGCTTTCAAGTCAAACATTCAAGAAGAATCCTCAATAGATAAGTCCGAAGATGAAAAGGAAGATGAAGGTGAAGAAGCCCTCCTTGCACGAAATTTAGAAGATTCATAAAGAGGAAAAAATTTTCTTACAAAAAGAAGTATCAATCCAAGGAAAAAGGAAAAGAAAAAGAGAAAGAAAAAGAAAAGAAAAAGGAGAAGGAAGTACCTATATGCTTCGAGTGCAAGAAGCCGAGACTTACAAGTATGATTGTCCTCTCCTCAAGAAATCTAGAAAGAAATTAAGGAAAAAAGCAATGATGGCCACCTGGAGTGACAGCGAAGACTCCAGTTCTGAAGAAGAGCAAACCGAAGTTGCCAATCTCTGCTTCATGGCACATCAGGACAATGATGAGGTAAATTTCAACACTGAAATTGATTTCACTTTTGATGAACTTAGGAATGCCTTTGAAGAACTTAGGAATGCCTTTGAAGAACTTATGCATAATTACAAATTAGTTTTATCTGAAAACAAGAAATTGAAAAAGCATACAAACAGTTTCTCTTTTGAAAACAATTCTTTCTTTAATGATGTTAGTATTTTGAAATCTAAATTAGATGTTTTAGAAAAGAAAAGCAATGCTTTATCTATGGAAAATGAAGTTTTAAAAAGACCTAAAAATGTTATTTCTAACAATGATCTTTCAAAGAAAAACAAGGATTTAGAACTTGAAAATGTTAAATACAAAAATGAACATGAAAAGATAAAACCTTTTATTGAGAAATTTACTTATAGTTCAGAAAAGTTAAATTTACTCTTAAACAATCAAAGAATAGTTTTTAATAAGGCAGGTTTAGGATATAAACCATAGAAGCAACAAAAGTATTTTAAAAACTTTTTTGTACCTGCATCATCTAGCATTACTTGTTTTACTTGCAAAAAGCTAGGACATAAATCATTTCAATGTAATTTTAGAAAAATCATTTCTTTTGGTAAAGTGTGGGTTTCAAAAGGAACCATTTTGAATGCTAATCCGAAAGGATCCAAGTTGGCTTGGGTACGTAGAAACAAAGCTTGATCTTATTACAGGTGTGTCTTGCAACCAAGAAGAACAAAAGACTTTGGTATCTAGATAGTGGTTGCTCAAGGCACATGACCGGAGATGTGAAGCAATTTACTTCTCTTGAAGCTTTGAATGGAGGGAGTGTGACCTTCGGTGATAATGGTAAAGGAAAAATCGTTGGTATTGGTACGGTTCATATAACTCTTTGTAGTAGTATTAATAATGTACTTTTAGTAGATGGTTTGAAATATAATCTTTTAAGCATTAGTCAGTTTTGTGATAAAGATTTTCAAGTAGTTTTTAAATCATCATATTGCATGATTACTAGTCCGGATATAAATAAAGTACAATTCATTGGAAAAAAAACATAGAAATATTTATTTAGTAGACCTAGATGATCTATCTTTACCTAATGGAGAATGCCTTGTTGCAATGCATTCTACTTAGGAAGAGACTAGTTGGCTATGGCATAGAAGATTAGAGCAAGCTAGTATGTATCTTATTTCAAAACTTTGTAAAAAATATTTAGTTAGAGATTTACCTAAACTTTGTTTTGAAAAAGATAGAATTTGTCAAGCTTGTTAATTTGGTAAACAAGTCAAAACTTTTTTTAAACCAAAAGGATTTGTAACTACTAGTAGGCCACTTGAACTACTTCATATGGATATCTTTGGATCAACTAGAACATCAAGTCTAGGAGGCAAAAGATATGGATTAGTCATTGTTGCCGACCTTACCGCTGTGGCCTATAGCTGTGAGTTGGCGCCGGACTGGGGCCTCCCCGTGCCGAGGGATCCCGATGCTCCCGGACCTGTAAAAAATAAGGTTAGAGACCCGGGCTAGAGATCCCGGCGGGGGCACTCCAATGATCAAGTTAAATAGCAGTAATGTGGAATAGATCCCCCAAGACGGAAACCTGCGGGGTCCCTGTTCTTAGAGGAACTTTAGATAAGAAGAAAAAGAATGAGAGCCAGAGGGAAGGATGCTCTGGTTCCTGCCACCGAGCTCGTTGGACCCGATCTGGTGAGTTCCGTTGGAGCCTTATGGGAGAAGGATCGCCTCTTCCTCTCGCGGGATTGCTTGCCCTTTCGATCGCTTACCTTGCTCCTTGCCCCCGGCCTCCCTTTTTAGGTCGTCGATCCATGCCCCCATCCAATCCCCCTTTCATCTCCCTTACGTCGGGAGTTAAGCGGGGAATCGATCTCGTCCGCCGTGTAGTCATTGGAGGGAGAACTTGGCGGTATACCGATCCTTGCGAAGGCATCCTCGGTCCTGAGGCGTTGATCGTTGCCCTTCCTTTTTAGGATACCGGGCTAACGATTGCTGGGTTTGGCACCTTGGGTAGAATTCCCCTTCCAAACTAGTACTAATGAGGTTTCGCGCACCATTGCAAGCCTAGGGAAGCCGTACCAGGTGCACCGCCTGTGCGTGCCATCTTCAGCAGCCTCTTCGAGGCTCGCATCCCTGGTCCTTTCATCTTCAATAGAGAGGGCTGGCTCCGGTCGAGGTGGACCCATCTGGGGGTGCCACCTGGCGAAGGAGCAGAGGCGGGACCACTCCGGCCGAGGTGGATCCTACCTGGATCGACACCTGGAGGAGTGGCAGAGGCCAGCTTGACCTTGGCCAAGGTGGACCCATCTGAGGGTGCCACCTGGCGAGGGAGCAGGGAGAGCCTGGCTCGACTTCGATGAGGTGAACCCATCTGGGGGCACTACCTAGCGAAGGAGTAGAGGCAGGGCCACTCCGATCGAGGAGGCTGACGGCGGCCAATGACAAGACATCCTATGTCAACGGGCTACTGGCGGCCTCGCGGAAGGAGATGCAGGAGGCCATGCCAAAGTTCCGGGCCTCTAGAGAGTTCGAGAAGAAGATGCACGAAGCCACTGTGGACTCCTTCCTAAAAGGCTTCGAGGTCTGCTGGGGACAGGTGGCTGCCCAGTTTCCCGAGCTCGACCTGACCGGGGTCGCCCTTGGCAGGATTGGGGGGCAGCCCCATAGAGGAGGAGCGACACCGGGGGCCGCTGGTGAGGAGGCTCCCGAGCAGCCTTCTGAGGATGCGGCCGGCAGCACGGAGGCCTCCCTACTAGAGGACGGTACAGCAGTCGAGTGATTCCACTCCGTACCTTAGCATAGGCTTTTCTTTGGCTTGTTGTTGTCTTCCCTTTTTGCTGGGTCACCCGGTCTGTTGGGACCCTTCTTTTTGTAAGGAGAACTCTTATCAGGAATGAAAGTCTTTTATCATTTCATTGAGCTTCTCTTTTCTCTTTCCTTCTTTTCTTTGCCTGGTAGTGCTATTCTAGTGTTAACTGCCACTGGAGCCCAAATCCTATAACTCTAGTTCGCGACTTAACCTGGACCCTTGGTCTGGAACAAAGTTATGGAGATTGTGACTTGCACCTTGAAGATCTTTGGTGCCGGGACTTAAGCCACCGGGGCGTCCTCTGGATTGAACTCTAGGATTTCATGGGGGAACTGTGTTCCGCACCACCTTCCAGACTGAACTCCGGTGCCTCACGCTAGAACTCTGTTCCGTTCAGCTTTCCAGACTGAATTCCAGGATTTCATGGACTCTGTGCCACCTTTCGGACTGAACTTTGGGGCCTGGAACTAGGTTCCGCTCGGCGCTCCATACTAAACCCCAAGATTTCTTGGGGGAACTGAGCTCCGCACCACCTTCCGGACTGAACTCCGGTGCCTTATATCAGAACTATGTTTCGTTCGGCTTTCTAAACTGAACTCCAGAATCTCGTGGACTCCGTGCCACCTTCCAGACTGAACTCTGGGGCCTGGAACTAGGTTCCGCTCGACACTCCAAACTGAACTCCAAGATTTCATGGGGGAACTGGGTTCCGCGCCACCTTCCAGACTGAAGTCCGGGATCTCGTGCTTCTCGCGGACCGCTCAGTGGGATCCTCGCCTCGCCTTCACTCGCCGAACTTAGGGCCGGGCGGTGCTGGTCCTACGAGACAGAAACAAACATTGTGCAAAGAAAAGATTTCATTGTTAACATTTAAGGAATCTTACATTATTGGTAATACATCCTTAGGTTTGCGGCATTCCAAGTCCGTGGAAATTGATCCCCGTCGAGCTCGACGAGATAATAAGCATCGTGAGGGAGTGCTTCGACCACCTGATAGGGACCTTCCTAGTTCGGAGAGAGCTTCCCGCATTCCTGAGATTAGGAGGCCTCGACGGGGTGCAACACTAGATCCCCCGGGCAAAAGGTCTTCGGCCTTACCTTGGAGTTGTAATACCTGCCACCCGTTGTCGGTAGGCCGCCATCCAAACCCGTGCCTTGTCCCTCGTTTCCTGAGGAGATCAAGGTTGAGCAGCAATCATGCTAGGTTCTCGGCCTCATCATATTGCTCCACGTGCAGCGTTGGTAGGCTGAGCTCCACTAGGATTACCACCTCCGATCCAAGGACAAGGTTGAAGGGAGTTTCGTCTATGGCCATCCTTGGGATTGTATGGTACGCCCACAGGATGCTGGGGAGCTCTTCAGCCCATCTCCCTTTAGCCTGGTCCAGAGCCCTTGCAAGATGGTCCGATTGGTTACTTTGGCTTTCCCATTGGTTTGTGGATGTGCCACCGAGGTGAAGCGATGGTGAATTCCAAGATCATTACAGAACTCCTCGAATTCCCGACAATCAAAATGTCATCCGTTGTCGATGATGATGGTATGGAAAAGTCCGAAGCGGTATATGATCGACTTCCAAAAGAACTTACTAACGTTTGCCTTTGTAATCCGGGCCAATGGCTCAGCCTCGACCCACTTCATGAAGTAGTTGATGGCGATAATCAAGAACTTACATTGCCCGATCGTGGGAGGAAAGGGACCGAGGAGGTCCATGCCCCACTAGGTGAAAGGCCAGGGTGCAGAGAGTTGGGAGAGCGGCGCAGCTGGCTGGCGTTGCATGATGGCATGACGTTGGCAGCGGTCACACCTCTTGACAAAGTTGCCCGCGTCCTCCCTTATCGTCTCCCAGTAGTATCCTTGACAGAGGGCTTTGTATGCCAGGGTCCTACCCCCCATGTGGTTCCCATAGAGGCCCTCATGAATTTCTTGGAGCACGAGTGTAGCCTCTGTGGGCCTCAAACACTTAACGAGTGGGTAAGAAAACGACCTCCTGTAGAGCAGCCCGTCCATCAGCACGAAGTGCGCAGCCTTCCTCTTGATGAGACCGGCCTCTATTCGATCCTCAGGCAAGATGCCATCAGTGATGTACTTGACGTACTTGTCCATCCAGCTAGGCTCCTGAGTGACCTGCTGGATTTCTTTGGGGATCTCATAGCTCGAAGCCTGGAGATGCTCGATGTGGGTGCGACCCAACGATGAGTCCAGTAGAGATGCTAGGCGAGAGAGGGCATCAGCATGGGTGTTTTCACCATGCGGGATGTGGGAGATGCTGAAGCGCTTGAAGCCTGCTAAGCTTGCATGCACCAATTCAAGATATTTCAACATCTGAGGATCCCGCGCCTCATACTCGCCTGAGACCTGCCCGACGACTAATTGGGAGTCGGTGAAGACCCTCAAGTTAGTCACACCGAGCTCACGGGAAACTCTCAGCCCCGCAAGGAGCACTTCGTATTCCACATGGTTGTTGGTGGCGGCAAACTGGAGGCGTAGCGCGCATTCAGCTACGACTCCCTCATTGTTGGTGAGGATGAGCTCGGTCCCACTTCCACCAAAATTAGAGGTTCTATCCACATGCAGGACCTATAAGTCCTCCTCCGGCTCAGGCCCTCGTTGTTGATTCTAGGGGCTCTCTTCCCCACCCTCACCCAGGCCTGCACACTCAACAGGAAGTCAGCCAGTACTTGTGCCTTCATAGCTGACCGCGATTGATAGGCAATGTCAAACTTGCTGAGTTTCAATGCCCACTTCGCCAGGCGACCAGATATGTCAGGTCGGCTGAGCATGGCCTTCAACGGTTGATCCATCAGGATCGCAATGGGGTGTGCACGAAAATCAACTTTTCAGATTGAGAGTACCTGAGCTCCGCATCACGGAGAAGCTTGCTTGTATAGTACACAGGTCTCTGGATCCCTTTGTCATCCATCCGAACTAAAACTAGACTGACGGCCTCCAGAGTGTTTGCCAGATACAGGAGGAGCTCTTCCCCCTCCTCTAGCCAGGAGAGTAGTGGCGGTGATGCCAAGGTCTTCTTCAGCTCCTCGAATGCCTCCTAGCACTCCTTCGTCCAGGAGAAGTCGTGCATCTTCCTCTGTACCTTGAAGAAAGGCTGGCAACGATCGGCGGATCATGAGATAAAATGACTCAAGGCTGCCACCCAACCGGTGAGCCACTGGACCTGCTTCTTGGAGGTGGGCGACTCCATGTCAAGGATCACCTGAACCTTCTCCAGGTTGGCTTCAATCCCTCTTTGGGTCACCATGAAGCAAAGAACTTCCCCGCCGCCACACCAAAGGTGCACTTCACCGGGATCAGCTTCATTTGGTGGAGGCAGAGGTTACAGAAGGTCTCCTCCAGGTCGTCGACATGGTCTGAGGTTGGCTTGCTCATCACCAGCATATCTTCCACGTACACCTGCATGTTTCACCCAATTTGGTCCTTGAAGATCTTGTTGACCAATCGCTGATACGTGGCGCCAGCATTCTTTAGGCCAAAGGGCATCATCTTGTAGCAGTAGGTTCTGCGATCCATGATGAAGGCAGTATGCTCCTCATCCTCCGGGTATATCCTGATCTGGTTGTATCTGGAGAAGGCATCCATGAAGGATAGGAGGGGGTGGCCCGATGTAGTGTCCACAAGTTGATCAATCTTCGGGAGGGGGAAGCTATCCTTTGGGTAGGCTCGATTGAGGTTGGTGTAGTCCATGCAGATCCTCCACTTGCTGTTGCTCTTCTTCACCATCACCATGTTAGCTAGCCAACCGGGATAGTGCACCTCCCGTATGAAGCCGGCATTGAGGAGCTTTTCCACCTCTTCGTTGATTGACTTATGCCTTTCTGTAGCAAAGCTCCTCTTCTTCTGCCTAACTGGGCGGTACTTCAGATCGATCTTCAACTGGTAGGTGATGACCTCTGGGGGAATACTGGCATGTTTGCTGCAGACCAGGCGAACACATTCATGTTCACCCGAAGGAAGTCCAGTAGGCAAACCCGCTCGTCTTCTGGGAGCTGGGCTCCTATCTGTACCATTTTCTGCGGGTTCAAGCCAAGGGGATACGTCAACAAATGCTCTACCGGGCCGCCCCTGGGATCCTACCCTCTTTGGTTGAGGTCGTTAACATTAGTTTCAAGCTCAGCACTCTTGGCACCCGGGACGGCCTGCAGGCAATGTTGAATGGGCTGAACTGCACCCCCCATCTCTCCAATCCCGAAAATAGTGGGGAACCGTACCAACAATCTTTTGGTGGAGATGACTGCATCAAGTTGGTTATGCCCTGGGCAGCCCAAAATGGAATTGTATGGTGATGGGAGTCTGACGACGGTGAAGGTCATCAAGATCGTGCTCTACCAGGACGGGGTCCCGGCAGTAACAGGGAGAGTGATCTCCCTCTCGACCCCCACAAAATCTCCAGTGAAACCCACGAGAGGGGTGTGCACCGGCCTTAATTGATCACGAGAGAGATTCATCCAGGAGAAAGTATCATAAAAAAGTATGTCGGTAGAGCTCCCACTATCAACCATGATCCGATGTACAAGATGCTTGGCGATGGTCATCTCGACCTCCACTGCATCGTTATTTACATTTTCATTTTTATTTTCACCTCCTTTCCCCTTTTCAAAGGGGAGTACATTTTCCAGATTTTCTCCCTCCTGGGCTCTCTTCGACGCGCGCCCTATCCCCCAAGAAATCATGTCCATGGGCTTCTCTGTGGAGTGGTTGTCAACTGCAGGGATAGGGGGAAGGGTCGCGAGTGGCTGGTTCTCCATCGGGGCTCCTCTTCCCATAAATTTCTTGAGGTATCCCCTCTTGATCAGGTCCTCGATCTTCCGCTTCAGATTACGACACTCTTCTGTGTCATGGCCGTGGTCATGATGGAACTGACAGTACTTCTTCATGTCGCGACGGTTCTTCGGGTTCTGAGGAGGAAGCTAGCGGAGGTAACCCTCACCCTCGATCTCCATGAGAATATTGGTTCTGGGAGCAAGGAGGGGAGTAAAGGCCCATTCCGGGGTGGGGCCATTCCTGGGCCTCAGCCCCGCTCGGGAGTCTGCGGGAGGTCCAGGCCTACGAGTCCCCTGAACATCTTTTGAGGTTGGCTTCTTCAAAGGCTTCCCATCTAGTTCTCTCCTAGTACAGTCAGCCTCCTCAGCCAGGATGTACTTGTGGGCATGGAGGAGAAGCTTGGAATACATCTTGGGTGGTTTCTTGTCCAATGAATATGTCAAACGGGAGGTCTTAAGCCCTCGCTTCAATGCCAGCATAGCGACGGGCTCGTCCAAGCTGTAGATCTCCAGGGTGGCAGTCTTGAAGCGGGCTACATAATCCCATAGGAGCTCCTGGTCTTGCAGGTAGATAGAAAAGAGACTGTCCACCTCTCATGGCACCTTTCGATGAGTATTGAACTGTGCTATAAACTTTCCTTCTAACTGCTAGAAGGAGTTGATAGATTCAGGCTCGAGGCGGGTGAACCAAACTCGAGCGGCCTTCTGGAGGGTGGCCGGGAAGGCAATGCATAGAAGGGCGTCTATCGCCTCTTGGACTCTCATGAGAACCTTATAGCTCTCCAGATGGTCCAGGGGATCGGTGGTCCCATCGTAGGGATCCACCTGAGGTATATGGAACCGATTCGGGATTGATTCCTCTTGGATTTCCTGGGAGAAGGGAGGTCGGGTGTTGTAGCCCACTAGCTCGCTAGGAGAGCCCTGCATGTTGGCAAACCGGCGGGAAAGATCTGCCAACTTGTGCTCTTGCTCTTCCAGGCACCTTTCAGCCAGACACCTGATGGCCTCGTCAGTGGAACCTTCCACTAAGGCCGCTGGAGAAGAAGGTGCTGATGGGTTGCAGTGAGGGGCCTTTCCCCGGCGACGCTTGCTGCACTTGGCAACATCGTTGTTGTCCACTAGGGATCGGCTCTCATGGTCCATCGACCCAAAATGGTTCTTCTTCGCAGGAGTCGCCGACTCCTGCGAGGAATGGTCGATGCCTGCGGGTGGGATGGCCTGCCCTGGATAGAGCGCAGGCTTTCGCGGGGGCCCACGACTTGGGCTGCGAGGGTCCCTGGCTGAGGCTGGGTCACCAGGGAGTGCTGCCAATGCTACAGCTACCTCACGACTATGGCCAGTGTCTGCAATTGTTGGACAATGGCAGCATACTGGCCATCTATCGAGGATAACTGAGGGGGTGGAACGGGTGTGGGGAGTTCCCTCTCTGGGCTACGGGGGCCCGGTGGAGAGGGAACCTCTCCCGCCTGGCTGGTGGAGGCTTTACGTCCGCGTGTCACCACCATGCTTGGAATCGAGCTTCTCTCAAGCTCGAGGGGGGCTTACTCATCTAGGGGCCTCGTCCCCTTTACCTGGCATGCCAATCTGTTGCCGACCTTACTACTGTGGCCTATAGCTGTGAGTTGGTGCCAGACTGGGGCCTCCCCATGCTGAGAGATCCTGATGCTCCTGGACCTACAAAAGACAAGGTTAGAGATCCGGGCTGGAGATCTTGATGGGGGCACTTCGATGATCAAGAGAGCGGTAAAGTGGAACAGATCTTCAGAGATGGAAACCTGCGGGGTCCCCATTCTTAGAGGAACTTTAGATGAGAAGAAGAAGAATGAGAGCGAGAGGGAAGGATGCTCTGGTTTCTGCCACCGAGCTCATTGGACCCAAATTGGTGAGTTTCGCTGGAGCCTTCTGGGAGAAGGATCGCCTCTTCCTCTTGCGGATTGCTTGCCCTCTCGATCGCTTACCTTGCTCCTTGCCCCCGGCCTCCCTTTTTAGGTTGCTGATCCATGCCCCCATCCGATCCCCCTTTCGTCCCCCTTACAGTCAAGAGTTAAGCAGGAAACCGGTCTCATCCGCGTGTAGTCATGGGAGGGGGAACTTGGCGGTATACCGATCCTTGCGAAGGCATCCTCGGGACTGAGGCGTTGACCATTGCCCTCCCTTTTTAGGATGCCGGGCTACCGGATGTTGGGTTCAATGCCTTGGGTAGGATTTCCCTTCCATACTGGTGCTAACGAGGTTCCGCGCACCATTGCATGCCTAGGGATGCCATACCAGGTGTGCCGCCTGTGCACGTCGTCTTCAGCAACCTCCTTGAGGCTTGCATCCCTGGTCCTTTCGTCTTCCATATAGAGGGCTGGCTCCGACCGAGGTGGACCCATCTGGGGTGCCACTTGGCGAAGGAGCAGAGGCGAGACCACTCTGGCCGAGGTGGGTCCCACCTAGATCGACACTTGGAGGAGTGGCAGAGGCCAGCTCGACCTCGACCGAGGTGGACCCATCTGAGGGCACCACCTGGCGAGGGAGTAGGGAGAGCCTGGCTCAACTTCGATGAGGTGAACCCTTCTGGGGGCGCCACCTGGCAAAAAAGTAGAGGCAAGGCCACTCCAGCCGAGGTGGATCCCGTCTAGATCGACACCTAGAGGAGTGGTAAAGGCCAGCTTGACCTCGACCGAGGTGGACCTATATGGGGGTGCCACCTAGTGAGGGAGCAGGGAGATCCTAGCTCGACTTCGGCGAGGTGGACCCATCTGGGGGTGCCACCTAGCGAAGGGCTGAGGTAGGGGCCTCCGGCCGAGGTGGATCTCACCTAGATCGACACCTGGAGGAGTGGCAAGGCTAGCTCTACCTCGACCGAGTTGGACCCATCTGGGGACACCACCTGGCATGAGAGCAGGGAGATCCTGGCTCGACTTTGGTGAGGTGGACCCATCTATGGGTGCCACCTGGCGAAGGAGCAGAGGCAGGGCCACTCCGGCCGAGGTGGATCCCGCCTGGATCGACACCTGGAGGAGTGGCAGAGGCCAGCTCGACCTCGGTCAAGGTGGACCCATCTGGGTGTGCCACCTAGCGAGGGAGCAGAGAGAGCCTGGCTCGACTTCGGTGAGGTGGACCCATATGGGGGTGTCACCTGGTGAAGGAGCAGAGGCAGGGCCACTCCGGTCAAGGTGGATCCTACCTGGATCGACACCTGGAGGAGTGGCAGAGGTGCCAAGCTTAACTCCGAGGTCGGCTCTACCGCTGAACGAGTCACTTTGTGAGAGAATCCGGAGATGATGTCACGCGGTGCTACCTGGTGGACAGCTGGATCTGACACATAATCCACGTCAACAATGTCGCCATATCAGTCATTGTAGACAAATTTTCAAGATTCACATGGATTTTCTTTTTAGCACAAAAAGATGAATTATTTTTAGCATTTATAAAGTTTTATATAAAAGTTTCAAAAAGAAAGGTGTTTCAGTTGTTTGTATCCGTAGTGATCATGGAACTGAATTTGAAAATCAAGATTTTGAAAATTTTTGCAATGAAAAAGGAATAGAATATAATTTTTCTGTACCTAGGATACCTCAGCAAAATGGGATAGTAGAAAGGAAAAATTATACTTTAGAAGAAATGGCACGCACTATGCTTTGTAAAAATGACTTGCCAAGGTATTTTTGGGTTGAAGCTATTAATACTCCCTTATTAAAAATCCCTTTTTAATCCACCCTTTTTTTAAAGAAAACTCCTTAAGAACTTTGGAACCAAAGAAAACCGACTTTGAAATATTTTCGAAGTTTTGGTTGTAAATATTTTGTTTTGAATAATGGAAAGGATCATCCTGGAAAGTTCGATGCCAAGTCTGATGAAGGTATCTTCTTAGGAAACTCCACATCAAGCAGGGCATACAGAGTATTTAATAAATGAACTTTGGTTGTAGAAGAATCAGTACATATTGTCTTTGAAGAATCTACTAACAAATCTTCGAGAAAAGAGGATACATCTGATGAATGTGCATGTGCTAACAAGCTTCAGAAGTTGACATTGAATGGTCAAGCTTAACCAAATGAAGAATATCATGATAAGAATGAAAAAGAAGATGACACTCCAAAGCATCAATATCTACCTAAGGAGTGGAGGTATGCTCATGGACATCCTAAGAAATTAATCTTAGGTGATCCATCAAAAGGGATAAGAACTCGAGCTTCAATTAGAAATGAATGTGATTATATAGCATTTGTATCTTAAGTAGAACCTAGATATTTTGAAGAAGCTGAAAAAGATTCTAATTGGATCAATGCTATGCAAGAAGAACTAATTCAATTTGATAGAAATAATGTTTGGACACTTATAAAAAGACCATCTAATGTTTTAATTATTGGCACTAAATGGATATTTAGGAATAAATTAGATGAAAATGATTTTGTTATTAGAAATAAAGCTAAGCTAGTTGCTAAAGGCTACAATCAGGAGGAAGGGATTGACTTTGATGAAACTTTTGCTCCTGTTGCTAGACTTGAAGCAACTAGACTATTATTAGCATTTGCTTATTTTATGAATTTCAAATTATTTCAAATGGATATTAAGAATGCTTTCTTAAATGTTTTATAACTAAAATATTTTTGTTTACAATCACCTGGATTTGAAAATCATGCACATCCTAATTATGTTTTCAAATTGCACAAAGCACTTTATGGATTAAAGCAAGCACCTAGAGCATGGTATGAAAGTCTAAGCAAATTTCTGATTGAAAATGAATTTTCTAGAGAAAATGTTGATAAGGCACTATTTTTCATAAAGAAAGATAATGATTTATTAGTAGTGCAAATATATGTTGATGATATTATTTTCATTGCTACTAATGAAATTCTTTGTTAAGAGTTTGCTAAGCTAATACAGGATGAGTTCGAGATGATCATGATGAGATAACTCAATTTCTTTCTTGGACTCTAGATCAAGCAAACTACAAATGGTATCTTCATCAACCAAGCTAAGTACACAAGAAAAATTATTAAGTTTGGAATGGAGACTACTAAACCAATAGGTACGCCTATGAGCCCCTCTTGTAGACTTAATAAAGATGAACATGGTAAATCTGTAGATCAAAAGTTATACAAAGGTATGATAGACTCCTTATTGTATCTAACTGCTAGTAGACCAGATATGATGTTTAGTATTTGCATGTGTGCTAGATATATGTCTGAACCTAAAGAATCACATCTTATGGCTGTTAAGCGTATTATTAGATATCTATCTGGTACTATTAGTATTGGTTTATGGTATTCTAAAAATTCATCTGCTGAATTGATTGGATATTATGATGCAGATTTTGCTGGTTGTAGATTGGATAGAAAGAGTACTAGTGGTACTTGCTAATTTCTTGGAGTTAATTTAATCTCATGGTTTAGCAAGAAACAAACTTCAGTTGCACTATCCACAGCTGAGGCTGAGTATATTGCAGCAGGAAGTTGTTGTACTCAAATCTTATGGATTAAGCAACAACTTGAAGACTTTAAAATCAAGTTGGCTAGTACTCCTATTAAATGTGATAATACCAGTGCTATTTGCTTGACTAAAAATCCTGTTCAATATTTTAGGAGTAAGCACATTGAAATTAGACATCATTTCATTAGGGATCATGTAGAAAACAATGATGTTTTGCTTGAATTTATTAGTACTGAATTTCAATTAGCTAATATTTTAACTAAACATCTTCTGGAAGATCGATTCTATATGATTAGAAGAGAGCTCGGGATCATCAATCCGTTTGATTAAATTTTTTCCATATTTGACTCAAACTAGATCAATTTGACCTTATTCATGATAAATCATGTTCAATCATTGTTGATTTGACTCTAGAATTATCATATTTCAATTGATTTTGATCTGACCTTGAAATCCCTAATTTTTCATTTTTAAGTCGATGTGTCGACACATCGATGTGTCGACACCAAAATGTATCGACACATGCGTGAGCCGACACATGAACGATAGTGGACTGAGATTTAAGGGATTTTCGAACCATTTTTCTTCCCAAATCTTTTCTCCTCCGAGTTGACACTAGGATTCAAGGTATCCTCACTGTTCCCTCTCCCGGTTACAAGTTTATAGCTGTTATTTCTTCAATTTGGACTTTCGGTAGCCATTTTTTGGTTGAATTCCTCCTAGGTTTTGATTTCCAAACCCTAGAAACCCCAAATTTCCACCAAAACCTTGCCCAATATTTTAATCTAAGCAATGGGACCTCGCAAGTAAGTTGTTCGTTGACCTCACCAGTCAAACCAAGAAGAAGAGCGAAGGATGAAGGCCCGACATGAGTCTAGAGCTGCAGATCCGCTCGCACGACCCTTGTTTGTTCCGTCTAGCCGGATGAGCTCGAAGACTGTGGTTGGAGGATGTCGAGTGGATTTTTCATTTGTCGACCAGTAGCATTTTCATATTAGAGAGTGGATTCGATAGGCTGGTCTGACCATATTCTGTTCACTCAATGAGAGGTATTACCCCAGGCTGATGAGAGAGTTTTATGGATCACTCGCCCGCGGGACAGATGGTTGGTTGGCACAAGTCAGAGGACGGGATATCTCCATTACTTCAGAGATTCTGAGTAGAGTATGGGATATACCGATGACGGGATCTGTTGTTGACAGTTTGATGGATCGAGTCAGTGATCTTCAGTGCATTTTTAAGTCTGATATTCTACCAGAGGGAGCCACTGTACCAGCATCCAGGTTGTCTGCAGAGATAAGACTACTGCACCACATCGTCGCACGGATACTTCTGCCGAAGACCAGATGTTTTGACTATATCACCGAGCGGGAGTTACTCATGATGGTCTCACTGGTTCAGTGCATGCCAGTATGCATTCCAGTTCTGATGGTATATCAGATTACAGAGGCATCGACTAGCCAGTGGCTCTGCCTTCCCTATGGCTTGGGACTGACAGTATTATTTAGGGAGTATGGAATCAGCTTTCAGGACGAGCCTTATCGTACATTGCTTCATACCGATGTGTATGACATCAAGTCATTGCATCGGATGGGCTATCACTTGTTCTGAGGCCAGTGGACTTGCAGGATATCAAGTGAGGCCTAGGATAGAGCTGATGATGACGACATAGCAGAGGAGGAGCGCATCTTCTCTAGCGAGGTAGGACCCAGCAAGACTCAGCCTGAGACGGCAGCGCAGCCAGCAGTCGCTTCTTAGTCTAATTTTTCTACATCTGCACAGCCTCAGCCAGCGCAGACGGAGACTCCAGGCATTTCAGATAGTTTAAAGGATAGAGTCAGATGCATAGAGATTGACGTATTCATCATGAGGCAGCGTCTTGACATATTCATAGCTAAGACGAGAGAGAGCCATGCTTGACTTAGTGATGGCATCTCAGCTATTCTTTCTGCACTGTCCAGATCCTCAGTGAGTACTCCGGTAGCCGATACTGCTCATGTGCCTACTCATGTACCTGCTCCTGCACCAGCAGATGACATTAATGTATTGATACAGATGTTGATATTACTATTGGAGATGGTGATACTGTCGGTGATACAGTTATTGGAGATGATGATGGAGATGAGGAGACTGACTCAAACAGATTTGACTTTGCTGATCTTACTTCAGAGCCAGTTGAGGAGGTGATGGCTGACTTGCCGACGAGTCCTATTCCTGACCCATCTTATTCACCTGCCCAGACTCCTATTCCATCCTCTCCTTCTAGATCGGATGATCGCATACCTGTTCCTATTCCTATTCTCACTCTAGTTATCGATACACCTATTGTTGATTTACCTGATATTGATACGTCATTTATTGATACACCTATTATTAAGACCCCCACTGTTGATACACCTATTATAGATACACAGACACATTCTACAGCTAATACCTCTATTTTTGATACGCTTGTTACATCATCAGCTGTTACCCCCATCCTTGATACTCAATTACTGATACTCCTACTCTTCACACATCATAGCTTATTCGAGAGCTTGGGTTCTATGCACCCGGCTTTCAGTATCTTGACTCTAGACCTTCATTTGATTGTACAGCTCTTCCAGCAATTGCTGAGTTGGTTGACCCGATCAGTTCCGTTCTTGCGGAGGACATTGTTTCTACCTGTCTGCTCCAGCCAAAGGTCGGACATATGCTCGTCGCAGAGGACGTGGTCGCCATACCCCTCCACAGCCGACCAGACCAGACTCCAAGATCTTCGATTGAGATGGCCGCGAGCTCGATCCTTCACTGATACAGGATCGATTGAGATCGGTTCATCTTCTGATGATTCCATGGATGAGGATCAGGACTTTTATATATTTTTAGATAGTTTGCTTTTATGCTTCTACGTATTTTTTTTATCTTTGTTATGTATTTGCTATACAAGCTTTAAGTTTATATAAAAAACCTTGTTGTTCCTCATCTTTATATCTGTGATGAAAATGAATGTTATATCTTGAATTGCTTTTATACTTCAATGTCTTCACTCTTAATTGAATGATTTTCTTTAAGACAAAGGGGGAGTGGTTTAGAAAATGAGTAGATTAACTCAATGCCATATATTGACTACTCAATCTATTTATTTTTCTACCTTTTTAATGATAACAAAAAGGGAGAGTAGTTTAAGTGAGATTTAGTATAAATGGGTATACTTCACAAAATGAAGGGAGGGTAGTTTTAATTTAGTTTTGTGATATGCAAGGGATAGACCAAATTTTGAAAAACCTGAATTGAAAATCATTTACAAAATTCCTTGAGAAAGGGGGAGCTTTACTTTATGTTCAAAGAAAATTACATCTTAAAACCCCTCTTTCAATGTTTGAAAAGATTCTTACAAATTTTGTTATGAATCATTAATTCAGGGGAGCTTTGTTTGCTGAAATTTTCTTGTAGAGTATCATGATACATGTTTTCTATGCATTTGAATGAATCCCAAAACTTTGATACTCTCTAACAAGCTCTAGCTCTATTACTTGTGTTTCGAATAGTCATATAATTAATGCAAGTAATGTTGATATACTTAATGCTTTCAATTTTATGCACCTTGATCAATTCTCTTAAAAGCTTTATTTTAAAATAATTTATAGTTAAGGATTTTGTCATCCTCAAAGAAGGAAAGATTGTTGACTCCTTTAATTGATTTTGATGATAAGTAAAATGGTTAAGTATAAGTTGAGGACTAATGATTTGCTTTGAGTGTGTTTCTATTGAAAATGTGCTCACAAAATTTGAAGAAGCCCAATTGTTTTGAAGATGCCAAGTTTGAATGAAAAGATTGCTCAAAGAAGACTTGGACATTCAAGAGTTGGTTGAATGGATGGCTAAGTCAAATGAAAACTTGTTCCAGCTCAAATTAAGCACTTTCTATGAATTTTTCAAGAAGTGTCAACTCAAAGTGTCGATACATGATATGAAGTGTCGACACATGAAGATGAAGTGTCGACTCAGGCCGGTACGCAGCAATGTTTCAAATGGCATAGATGAAGTGTCAACACATAGACCTGAAGTATCGACTGAAAGTGTCGACATATGGATCAATACATCGCCTAAGACTTTCAAGCCACAGAACTTGCAGAAGTTGAAGAAACAGCTGAAGTGTCGACACATGGAAGCAAGGTGTCGACTCAACTGAAAAAGTGTCAACACATCTGAGATTTCCAGAGAATCAGAATGGAGCAAGTTGAACTAAGTGTCGACTCAAGAAGAACAAGTGTTGACCTTATGTGTCGACTCAATTAAGGAAGTGTCGACACATAGAGTTCTGGCAATAGTAACGACTAGTTTTTTAAAACACAGAACTCACCCAAATTGCCCCCAACGGCTAGTTTTTCAAGTCTAATGGATAGAATTCGATTTTAAGGCCTTGGAAAGGTATTTATATGCTCCAAATCAAATCAAAACATAATATTATTGAAGAACATTAAAGAGTTTTGAGAAGAGAGAAGAAAAGTGAGCTTTAACTCCTATTCATTGAAGTTTCAACCACTCTCAAGCAAAAGGAAGCCTCCAAGCATTCAAAAGCCTTCAAGAGCATTGAAGATCATCCATTCTTGGGCATTCAAAAGGCTTCAACAAGTGCAAAGCAACTCTACATCGAGTTACATCAAGATATCCGCTTTGTTTTAGAAAGCTTACATTGGTTCTTTACTTTTAAACCATATTTCTTGTAAGGGTTCTTGGTTAGCCTATTGTAAAACCAAGTGAGATTATTGGTAAACCTTGAAAAATCAATTAGGTTGGTGGTTAGCCCGTAAAACTACTAAGGTTCTTGGTTAGCCTGGAAAACCAAGAGAGGTTGTTGGTTAGCCTTGTGAAAACCAATTAGATTATTGGTTAGCCCATAAAACCAAGTGAGGTTGTAAATTGTGAGCCTTATGAAAACAAGTCGGGTTTTGATTAGTGAGCCTGGAAAACTAATCGGCTGTAATCGTATGATTATAGTGAATTCCCAAGGGCATCTTGGAGAGTAGATATAGGTGCATTGGTTGGCACCGAACCACTATAGTTCTTGGTGTTTGTGATTGCTTGATCTCTCTCTCCTTACTCTTTACTTATTGCTCTTTATTTCCGCTGCACTATTATCTTAGAGCATTGCAATTGTTTTTAAAAGTACCTTGCTAACTTATTTACTGAATTGGATTGTATTGTTTAGTATCAAGTAATATTAGTTGTCAAATTTTTTAGAGACCCAATTCACCCCCCCTCTTGGATTGCTTACTGGGCAACACATTCCATAAGACAAACAGGCCTTCACTTTTCTGACTGCTTCTTTCATTTGGAGTAGCATAATGTGAGATAAATTGAGGGCCTCTCCCTCAATTAGATGTCCCATAAAGCTAAGATCTCTCTCACTTACGCAATCAAACCTCCCGGTTCTAGAGAGAAAGATCCTACTTATAAAGTTGTGCAGTAACCTCATTTCAAGGGACAAGGTGTTAGCCATCACATTCCCAATACCACTTGCATTAGTCCTATTTAAAATTGTCTTGAGGGTTTCTGTTTATCTTTCAGAAATAAATGCTTTAACCCATCATTTGGCATTTCAAGTATGCTACATAATCTTTTTTCTGTCACTATAATCCTCTTTCCCTTAACTACAGACTCAACATGCGACTCTTCCAATCTTAAATTTTCATAAAAACTTCTTACCAAAGTGGGGTAAGTTGGAACATTTAGGGAGCAGAAGAAACTCCAGCCCTGGTCTTCAATCAAATCTCCAATCCGAAGCCCTATCTCTTTCAAGAATGTGAAGATAATCCATCTTCCATTTGTCACAGGTCGGTTGGACATGGAAATAATTTGTGTTGGAGGAGAAGATGTTGCAACCGGTTCCATTTCCTGTTCTTCCTCTTCAACTGATTGAGTTGGCTCTTCCTGCCATCTCTTGGTCCTCCTTTCCTTTTCAGTAGAAGGTTTGGCTCATTTTGACCTCTTGTTGACAGCCCGTTTCGGAGCCATTGCACAAGCTCAAGAAGAATATAAGAAATTAAGCTGGAAAAGGTAGGTTTTGAAGGATGGAAGGTATCTTCAGGTTGGAACAATGGTTCTAAGCTAGTAGGAAATGAACACTTAAAGTATAAAATCCTAGATTAAGTCTTACATCTCTAATAAAAAATCGCTTGCCCGATATCCGAGTCGGCTCGGTAAGCCCTAATTTGCTTGAGTCAGCTCGAGTAGAGATATAAAAGACTTAATCAGGAATACAAGTCGGCTTGACTTGAGCATAGTAGCTCGAGTCGACTCGAGCCAGAACTCTCCAGAAGAGTCAAAAAGGTTTAGAATTGAAATTTAATGGCAGAAATTTACAAGGAGAGATGGTCAAAGTTCTTGGTATGATGTAGGAGGCTTTCTAGATAATATTTCCTTAAATTTTGAAGAGTTTAGGTTAAGTTTTCTAAAAAGGGTCACAAAGTCCTAATTCTTTTCTAATCATTTCAAATCTATCTTGATTGAGAGGTTTAATGAAAATGTCAGCAAGTTGGTTTTCAGTTAGAATAAATTTTAATTTAATTTCACCATTTAAAACATGATCTCTTATGAAATGGTGTCTTATTTCAATGTGCTTTATTCTTGAGTACTGAATTAGATTTTTTGACAAATTTATATTACTTGTGTTATCATATTTGATAGAAATTTTAGATTATGTAACACCAAAGTCTTCTAGTTATTGTTTAATCCATAACATTTGTGCACAACAACTCCCAATAGCAACATACTCTGCCTCAATAGTAGATAATGCTACTGAGTTTTGTTTCTTATAGTAACATGAGATTAAATTTAATCCTAGAAATTGGCATGTACCACTAGTGCTCTTTCTATCTATTTTACAACCAGCATAATCAGCATCAGAAAATCTAATTAAATTTAATGAAGATTGCTTTGAATACCATAAACCTAAATTACTTGTTCCTCTTAGATATCTTATAATTCTATTTACTGCAAGCATATGTGATTCTTTAGAATTAGATTAAAATCTTGCACAAATACATACGCTAAACAAAATATCAGGTCTACTATATAACAAAGACCCAATCATATCTCGATATAGCTTTTGATCAATGTTGTTGCTATCTTCATCTTTGTCCAACCTGCAGGTAAAGCTCATGGGTATGCTAATTTCTTTGCTTGTCTTCATACTAAACTTCTTGATGATTTCTTTAATACATTTGGCTTGGTTTATGAAGATCCCAACCTTTGATTGTTTTACTTGAAGTCCAAGAAAGTAGTTTAATTCACCCATTAGACTCATCTCAAATTCATCCTGCATCAACTTAGCAAATTCTTCACAAAGTTCTTCATTAGTTGCACCAAATATAATATCATCTACATAGATTTGTACAACTAATATATCATTATCTTTCATTGATAAAAAGAGTTTATTTACATTTCCTCTTGCAAAATCATTTTCAAGCAGGAATTTGCTTAGTCTATCATACTAGGCTCTAAGTACTTGTTTCAAACCATACAATGCTTTATTGAGTTTAAATACATAATTTGGAAAAGCATGACTTTCAACACCTGGTGGCTGTTCTACAAAAACTTGTTCAGAAATAAAACCATTAAAAAAAGTACTTTTCATATCCATTTGGAATAGTTTAAAATTCATGTAGCAAGCAAATGCAAGAAGTAATCTTATGGCCTCTAGTCTTGTTACGGGTGCATAAGTTTCATCAAAATCTATTCTTTCTTCTTGGTATATCCTTTAGCTACCAACCTTGCTTTGTTTCTAATCACTTTACCTTGTTCATCTAATTTATTTCTATAGACCCATTTTGTTCCTATGATAGGATGGTCTGGTGGTCTATCAACTAAAATCCATGCATTATTTCTTTCAAACTAATTCAGTTCTTCATGCATGGCTATCATCCAGTTTGGATCATTTTCAGTCTCTTCTAAGCTATGTGGCTCTATTTGTGATACAAAAGCTAGGTAATCATGTGCATCTCCATGTGATGACCTAGTCCTAACATCTTGTAAAGGATCACCTATAATTAAATCTTTTGGATGAGAAGTTACATACCTCCATTCCCTTGGTAGATCAGCATGATCCTTACTTGCCACTTCTTTTCCTTCTTGAGTTGGTCTCTCTTGAATGCTCATATATTCCATTTCCGTTTGAAGTGTACCTGCATCATTGTCTATACAGTCTTCTTTCTTTGAAGGTGAGGGATTAGTTTCATCAAAAATAATATGCATTGATTCTTCTACAGTTAGAATTCTTTTATTAAATACTTTATATACATTGCTATGTAATGAATAACCAAGGAAAATTACTTCATCGGATTTAGCATCAAATTTTTCTAGATTATCTTTTCCATTATTCAACATAAAGCATTTACAACCAAAAATATGAAAGTAATTAATGTTGGATTTCTTTTCATTCCAAAGCTCATATGGGGTTTTCTTTAGAATTGGACAAATCAAAACATGGTTAAAAATATAGCAAGCAGTGTTCACTGCTTTTGTCCAAAAGTACCTTGGAAGATTGCTTTCACATAACATTGTTCAGGCCATTTCTTCCAAAGTCCTATTCTTTCTCTCTACAACACCATTTTGTTGTGGTATTCTAGGAGCGAAGAAGTTATGATCAATGCCATTTTCTGTGCAATAGTCATCAAAAAATTGATTTTCAAATTCAATGTCGTGATCACTTCTAATAGATATGACTGAAAGATTTTTCTCATTTGAAACTTTCTTATGAAATTTTTGAAATACTTTGAAAGTTTCATCTTTGTGTGCAATAAACAAGATGTTGCCCAGGTGGCTTAGTCCCAAGAGGGGGATGAATTGGGAATTATAAAATTTTTGCAAGTATGTGCACAAGTAATTTCAATTAGTAATGGTTAAGTGATGTGCAAATTAGAGAATGAATGCAGAAGCTAAAAGATAAAACAAACACAACACAAACAAAGCAGATTTATAGTGGTTCGGATCAACCCAGCTCCTATGTCCACTATCCAAGTTCACCACTCGGGATTTTTACTATATCCCCCAAACCGGAATACGGTTGGATTGTTTTATAGGCTCACAATCCAAACCTCTACATTTTGGTTTTGAAACCAAGCTCACCAAAGAAACCCAAGCTAGGTTTTTACAGGTTCACCTAAAACCTCTACACTTTGGTTTTAGATAGGCTCACCAAAGAAACCTCTACACTCTGTTTTTAAAGGCTCACCAAAGAAACCTATTTGGTTTTTACAATAGGGCTCATCAATAACCCAGATATTCTAAATGATAGAATAAAAAAGTAACAATAAAGATAAACTCTGTTGTCTGGGTGGTTGCCAATGCAGCTCGAGTGAAGATCCACTGAATGCTCTTCAATGCACTTCAATGGCTTCCTTGCTTTCCTCAAAAGGTACTTCAAGCTTCTCGTAAGAGTGGTTGCAAGCTTGAAGGCAAACTTTAAAGCTCTAGTGCTCTCTTCTTCACTTCAATAAGTGTTCAATAAATGCTCATTAAATTATTATTCGCTCATTAGTCTCTCCAAAGATGTTCTCATACCTTATTTATAGAGACTTTAACTGCCTTCCCTTGATTTTGAACGTTGTAGACCGTTGGGAGGTGATAGGTTACCGTTGGAGCACTTTTAGAATTCAAAAACTAAGAAATGGAACTAGCCATTGGAGGTGACCCCGTCATTCCAGTCGGCTCGGACAAACTTCAAGTCGGCTCGGATGAAGTTCGGGTCGACTAGGCTGAGTGCCAGTCGGTTAGCTTCCATAGTTTAGAAAATACCTCACTCTGGACGAGTCGGCTGGGCTGAATTCCAATAGGTTGGAGTCTCAGAGGGTTCTCAGACCATTTTCAACAAAGTTCTGTATGAGTCGGCTGGATCTGATTCCAGTCGGCTCGGATTCTTGAGAATCTCTGAATGTTCTCAACCTTGTTCTGGACGAGTCGGCTAGGCCTTGGTGCCAGTCGGCTGGATCTGTATGCCAGAGAGCTTCTCTTCAGTGCCAGTGCCAGAGTCGGCTGGGTTGTCCTTCCAATCGGCTCGAAGGTGGTTCTTCAGCCAAATCAACTTCAAACTTCCAGAACACTTGTCCCATGCTTTAAAGACCTCTTCAAGGACTACTTACAATAAATTAAAGAAGACTTGAAGCAAGAAGGACTACTAGAAGTAACCCTTAAACTGATTTTAATAGGAAACTTTTTGTAAAGTTCTTCTTTACAAGATTCTAAATACTTTACAACTCAACACAAAATATTAAAGATTGTAGGAATCAAAAGGTGTGTCAATGTATTTGTCCTACAAAAACTTGTCAATAATTTGAAGAGCTTTTAGATAACCAAATGTATGCTCCAATATTTTGTTATCATCAAAATCACTTTAGGGCTCAACAATCTCCCCCTTTTTGATGATGACAAAATACTAGGCATGAAAAGAATCTACTCTATTCACAAATATGTAAGCATTTACATTTATTTAAAAATCAACTGCAATCTTAAATGTATATCAGTATGTGCTTTACAGTTATGCACAAAATCAAGTTCATAAACTATAAATATCAGACATTGATTGCTTATATATGTCAAGCAGCATTAAGTATCGACTGATAGATATAATAAATTGAGAGCATCATAGTAATCATTGAAGCATGTAAATTAAACATGTATATCTCCCCCTGTTTATAAGATTTCTAGACAAAATGAATTTTCTCTAAGTTTCTCCCCCTTTGACATTCATTTGAACATTTTATCAGAATAATATGCAAGAAATTAGTTTATTCAGAAATGCCTTACAAACTCCCCCTGTCTACTTTACTTTAGAATTTCAATAATTTCAATTGCAATTCATTAAGCTTCATTAAGCTTTTTCTTTCATGTATTCTTTCATGCACT
This sequence comes from Areca catechu, assembly GCA_021397845.1. NCBI lineage: Eukaryota > Viridiplantae > Streptophyta > Magnoliopsida > Arecales > Arecaceae > Areca > Areca catechu. The sequence goes on from CM038052.1 coordinate 154,434,335, forward strand.
CTATGATTCTCCCCTTTTTTGTCAACAAATCAAAAAGGTTAAACAAGTAAGCTCAGAATTTTGAATAGATTAAGAAAATTTCAAGATTTGTTTGAGATAATTTCACTTTCTCAGCTTAGAGAGAGAATTCTATTTAAACAAATAGAAGTGTACACAAGACAATACAAATACACACATTACACAGTAATCAAACAGATGTTCATTTCATTTCTATCAAAAAGTGTTCAGTACATCAACCATCACAAAAGTTTCAAAATGCATCCAAAAAGGTACTAAAACTACAAAGTGTCTAGTCAGAATCATCTCTAGGAACATTGACACCTTGCCAAGAAGTGGGTCTAGGTGCTCGACTTGATGAAGCATGTGGAGGAGGAGCCCTAGGGTGAACAGAGGTACTAGGTGCCCTAGTGGAAATGGATGGCGGATCATATAATGGTCTTATCCTAGCTATGACTTCTAATGAACTGACAGTGCTATTGAGAGACACCATTTCCATCCAAATTGCTCCCATCTGCTGCTCCAAGTCCTTGAGGCTAACTGGCACTTTATTTATTGCCTCTTTCATTTCACCTATTTCTTTCTACATAGATATAAGCTCAGCTGCTTGGACATTGGCGAAGGCTTTAGCTGATCCTCGAAGTCTGCCAAGCTCCGATCTTATGATCCCAATGCCTCTAGTATAATCCTCTGCCATACCTCTTGTATTTACAATAGTTCTCACTTTGCCTCTAAGCTCTTTCAATTCAGTCTGATATTCATTCAAAGTGGCATCCATAGACTTCAAAATTATTTCAAACTTGAAGAGATACAATTCAGAATAGGCTGAAGGTCTATCTGAGGTGCTGACCTTGAAGCTTCTATAGCTTCAACCTTTCCTTGTAGACTTGATACATGCTCTTCTAATTTGTCCAATCTGCTGTCCATTGACTGTTTCAAATCAATAAATAATGAAGTTATTGTACCTGTTTGTGACTCCGTCAAGTTTTTCAATTGTTCTTCAATCTGAACTTGGATAATTGGAGGCTGTGTAGCTATAGTAGGGTAGTCATGTAAAGAACATCAGCTGAAGGCAAGTCAAACTCCGGTGCTGGTAAATCAAACTCTGCTGCAGGCATGTCAAACATAGGTGAAGGTGCTCTAGTCTCCTCAGTAATAGTAGTAGGCTCAGGTACAAATGACTCAGGCTCCGGTACAGGTGTAGAAGAAGTTCCAACTGCTTCTACATTTTCTTCCTCTTCCTCTTCTTCACTACTACTAGAGCTGCCAATGGCCCTTACATTTGTGCCTTTCTTTCTCCACACTCCTTCCACTTGGAAATATCCCATTCTCTCAAGAGTTTCAGATGTGTAGATATCAGTGTGATGCAATTCTAATCCATCTTTACCATCCAAATTGACTCTATGGGATTTAAACAACAATGTAAGCATCATTCCATATGGCAAACAGGATTTAGCTTTTCTTACTGTTTCTTTCATCTGCATGATTATAATGTATGACAAATTGACAAGAGTTCTTTCCAAAATGTGCTCCATGAGACAGATCCTTTACGCTCACCCAATCAAATCTACCAGTTCTTTGTAAGAAAATTCTACAAATGAAATTATGAAGTAGTCTCATTTCCAGTGATAGGGTGTTAGCAAAAACAGTGCAAATTCCTCCCACATCTTCTTTGTTCAAAATTGTTTTTAGAGTCTTCTCTCTATTGTCAATTACTAAAAATCTCAGTCCCTCAGAAGGCATATCCAGTAATTCATGCAAGGACTCCTCATTGACAATAACCCTCTTCCCTTTGACAGTGGATTCTACATGGTTAGTTCCCAACCTTAAGTTCTCATAAAAACTTCTAACCAAAGAGGGATAGGTCTTCTCATTCAATGAACAAAATTTTCTCTACCCTTGGTCTTCAATTAAATCTCCTATCTTTAACCCAATGCCCTTAATAAACTCAAAATTAATTCAGCGGCCGGAGGTTATCGGACGCGTAGACATTGAGGGCACTTGGCTAGGAACGATTGCAGCTTCTCTTGTGGCTTCCTCTGTAATTTCTTTACTGCTTGGCTCTTCTTGCCTTCTCTTGGACCTTCTTTCTTTTTCAGCCGAAGGAGCAACCCTAACTGAGCATTTCCCTGTCGCACGTTTGGGTTCCATAGCTAGGAAAGATGGAAGAACAAGAAAATGGAGTGCTTGGAAGGGAGAAGGAAGACTTTGGAGAAGGTCTTGGAGAGGTACGAACCATTGAAGAAAACAAAATAGGGTTTAAACGGTTTGGAAAAAGGTTTATAGCCCAAGGCAAAACACATCGGCGCGAAGTTCCAATTGACTCGAGACTGCTCAAGCCGGCTCGGCGAGAGCTCTCCTAAAACCATCAAAAATCTAGTTGACTCGAAACTATTCGAGTCGGCTAGGCCAGAATAAGTTCAAAACTCTCACAAAAATCCAGTCGACTCGGATCAAGATCCAGTCGACTCGAATAGAGAAAATAGAGTTTTGAAAATTTTGAACACAATTCAGAAGGATTTTGAATAGAATTTTGAAGGAAATTAAGGCTCAATAGAATAAATTGAGGAAGTTTTCTAGATGAAATTTTTTTAGAATTGAAGGAATTAGGTTAAAGAATCCAGAACGGAGCACAAAGTCCTAATTCACTTCTAATTAGCTCAAATCTATTTTGATTGAGTGGCTTGGTAAATATGTCAGCTAATTGATCTTCATTGGGCACAAAGTCAAGCATAATATTACCATTTGATACATGATCTCTAATAAAATGATATCTAATTTTAATGTGCTTAGTTCTAGAGTGTTGAATTGGATTCTTTGTCAAATTGATAGCACTTGTGTTATCACATTTAATTAAAATTTTAGATTGTGATACACCAAAGTCTTCTAGTTGTTGTTTAATCCATAATACTTGAGCACAATAACTACTGGCAGCCATGTACTCAGCCTCAGCTGTGGACAAGGCTACAGAGTTTTGCTTCTTACAGTGCCATGAAATTAAATTCAATCCTAGAAATTGACATGTACCACTAGTGCTTTTTCTATCAATTTTACAACCAGCATAATCAACATCAGAGAATCCAATCAAATTCAAAGTAGAATATTTAGAATACCAAATTCCTAAATTACTTGTTCCTTTCAAATATTTTATTATTCTTTTTACAGCAAGCATATGTTTTCTTTTGGTAATGACTGAAATCTAGCACATACACATACAATGTATAATATGTTAGGTCTACTTGCAGTCAAATATAATAAAGATCCGATCATACCTCTATATAGCTTTTGGTCAATATTGGATCCATTCTCATCTTTGTCCAGTCTACAAGCTGGGCTCATTAGTGTGCTAATTATTTTGCTACTCTCCATACCAAACTTTTTGATGATTTCCTTGATATATTTGGCTTGGTTGATGAAGATGCCTTCATTTATTTATTTTACTTGAAGTCTAAGGAAGTAGTTCAGCTCGTCCATTAAGCTCATTTCAAATTCTTCTTGCATAAGCTTAGCAAATTCTTTACATAGAGATTCGTTAGTTGCACCAAAAATGATGTCATCAACATATATTTGTACAATTAAGATGTCATTATTTTTCTTTTTGATAAACAAAGTTTTATTTACATTTTCTCTTAAAAAATTATTTCCAATTAAGAAAGTGCTAAGTCTATCATACCAGGCTCTATGTGCTTGTTTCAAACCATACAATGCTTTGTTTAATTTGAATACATGGTTTGAAAAAGTGTGATTTTCAAAACCTGGTGGTTGTTCAACAAAAACTTGTTCAGAGATAAAACCATTAAGAAATGCACTTTTTACATCCATTTGAAAGAGTTTAAAGTTCATGTAGCAAGCAAATGCAAGTAGTAATCTAATGGCTTCTAGTCTTGCTACAGGTGCACAAGTTTCATCAAAATCAATACATTCTTCTTGGTTATATCCCTTAGCCACTAATCTAGCTTTGTTTCTTATAATATTTTCTTGCTCATCTAATTTATTCCTATAGACCCATTTAGTTCCTATAATTGGATGGTCTGTAGGTCTATCTACAAGTGTCCATACCTTATTTCTTTAAAACTGGTTTAATTCTTCATGCATTGCCATCATCCAGTTTGGGTCAGTCTCAGCCTCTTCTAAGCTATGGGGTTCTATTTGTGATACAAAGGCTAGGTAATCATGTGCATCCTTATGTGCAGCCCTAGTCCTAACACCATGTGAAGGATCTTCTATTATTAATTCTTTAGGATGAGATGTAGCATACCTCCAGTCCCTCGGTAGATCAGTGTGATCCTTACTTACCATTTCTTCTCCACCTTGAGTGTCTTTGTCTTGAATGCTCAAGTCATCCATTCCTTTTTGCAATGTACCTGCATCATTATCTATGCACTCTTCTTGTCTAGAAGGTGTAGGGTTAGTTTCAATAAATACAACATGAATTGACTCTTCAATAATAAGAGTCCTTTTATTAAAAATCCTATATGCTTTGCTTTGTAATGAATAACCTAGGAAAATTGCATCATCAGCTTTAGAATCAAATTTTTCTAAATTATCTTTTTCATTATTATGCACAAAGCATTTACAACCAAATACATGAAAATAACTAATATTGGATTTTTTTGTCATTCCAAAGCTCATAAGGGGTTTTCTTTAAGATAGGATGGATCAAAACGCGGTTCAAAATATAACATGCAGTGTTCACCGCTTCTGTCCAAAAGTACTTTGGAAGATTGCCTTCACACAATATTGTGCGAGCCATTTCTTCCAATGTCCTGTTTTTCCTCTCTACAATACCATTTTGTTGAGGTGTTCTAGGAGCGGAGAAGTTGTGATCAATGCCAAATTTAGTACAATAATCTTCGAAAAATTGACTTTCAAACTCAGTTTCATGATCACTTCTAATTGAAATCAAAGATAAGTTCCTTTGGTTTGAAACCTTTTTATGAGATTTTCTAAAAACATGAAATGTTTCATCTTTTGAGGCAATAAACAAAATCCATGTAAATCTCAAAAAATCATCTACTATCATAAGAGCATATTTCATCCCTTTTAGGCTTGTGGTCCTAGTAGGTCCGAAAAGATCCATGAGAAGTAGTTCAAAAGGTCTTATTGTAGAAATTATATTCTTTGATTTAAAACTCCCCGTAGTTTGTTTACCTATTTGGCATGCATCACGAACATGATTTAAATCAACTTTAAACTTAGGCATGCCTCTAACAAAATCATTAGAAATTAATTTGGCAATTGTATGCATGCTAGCATGACCTAATCATCTATGCCATAGTAAGCCTGACTCTTTGGTCTTAGCATTCATTGCAACTAGACTAGGGCTACTAGACATGGCAAGATCATTAAGATCCACCACATAGATATTTTCGAGTCTATGTCCAATAAATTTATTGCTAGAATCTAAAGAGTTAGTTACTATGCACACAGAATGATGCAGAACGAAAGCTCTGATACCAAAATTGATGCAGAACAAAAAAGATGATGCGATGCGGAAGTAAATTAAGACTAATTCTTTTTTTTTTATTTTTTTGATATTTTTAGAAGTCGGCTTTGACTCAAAGGAAAGGTAAACTAAATTGAAAGAAACTATGTAATAATTGAAAGCACAATTTAAAGAAACTAGGTTATCAGAGTAGTTCAGAAGTAAAGGATTGCTGGGGGTTGAGAAACTTCCAGACCTAGGATTTCGCTCTGAACTTTCAACAGGACAGAAGTAAAGAGAAGAGAAGGGTTATAGACCAGGCAGTGATCTTCACAGAGTTTAGTGGAAGGACTCTCTTGAGCAGATTGTTGGATCCTCGATTCGGATATCTTCGCAATGGATCCTCCAATACTGATCCTTTGGCAGAGTTGGCTTCTCCTAAACTCAAGATCTGGGAAAGAAGAAGAACAATTTATGGAATCAGATACTCAAGGAAGGATTTACCAGATTGAAGAACTTGAAAGCTGATGTTGCTGAAATCCGGATTCTCCTAGAGGCTGATCTAACTTCCTCTGGGAATTGCTCTGGATCTGAAGTATCTGGATTGGACCTGGATGCTGGTGGTCGGCCTTGACTTGGAGAGAGTGGCCGTGAGAGGTGGGATAGGCTAGGGTTTGGGAGTGAAGTGGCTAACCTAGGATTTGGGGTTGGAGATCTCACACCTCCTCAAGGTTCCTAGGGAACCCGGATTTACTCCCTCACGGAGCTCAACACCTGAATACAAGTGCGGAAGAGAGAAACATAAAGTTGCTCACACAGAAATTGATTTCATTCATCATTTAAATTCAAGAGTTACATAGAGTTGAATATATAGACATAACAAAGAAATAAAATTTTATACATTTTCCATGTGGGACTAATAGGACTAACCTACACTTTAGGCATCAAATTCTCTTCCCAAGACTCCTTCCATGAGTGGGCAGCCCAAAAACTTTAAGAAAACTTGAAAATCAGCTCCAAATGGCAGGTTATGGGAGTGTCTCCTAGTATCTCTCCATGAATCAAGGATTTCTCCTTCATGGTTTGGCTTTTTTGGACACCTCCTAGTCTTGCTCCACAAGTTTAGGCTTCTTCCTTTCATGGCTTTGGCACTTTTGGAAACTTTTGGGTGCCTCCTTGATTTTCTCCCCAAGACATGCTCTCTTCCCTTTTATAACTTGGATTTTTATGGAACATTGTGGGGCACCTCCTTGATCCTCTCTTCAAGAAAAATTCTTGCCATCCTAGCTTGGGTTTATCTGGAAAGAAGTTGGCTCCTCCTTGGATTGAGGTATCTTGATGGATTTCTCCCCCAAGTGGTGCAAGAAAAAAAGAACCTGCTTACTTGAGGCATGGGGACCAAGGTACACTGGATGGAGATATGGCAGGGAGTGTGGCACCCACTTGTAGCTGGAAAATGTGGTGCCCTATGGCAAAGGGAATGACACCTACTGGGCCTTGGAGGACTAAGTCAACATGACCCAACAAAAATTGAAATGATAAAATTACAGACTCAAAATTGAGTTGATCAGGTCAACCCTTATTACAAAACCAGAAAACCCTAATTCTTTGGGCAAGGTCAATCAGAGAACCAGATGGAGCCCTGAAGTCTTCTTCTGAGTCTGATGCCCGCACCAATTCTCCCGGGGTGGAAGGAACTCGACCTTGTCGAGTAAGGCTCAAGTTGGCTCTGGTATCTCTCCAAGAGGTCTGGATCCAAATCTTGTAGTTCTTCTCGGGAGATCCAAGAGTCATCAGAGTCTGGCTTTCCTTGCTAGCGGACCAAGTATCTTTGGTATCCTCGATTACGAGTAGAGATAACCTGATCATCCAGGATCTTTTCAATATGCTCTTTCCTCACAAGCCAGTTTGTTGATGGACACACAGGGTCGGGATCACTCTCAATAACAGGATTAGGTTCAAAAGGCTCACTGGGAATCACAGCTGGCTCCCTGTACTCTACTAGGTCTGTAATGTTGAAAGTAGAGCTATTGCCTAGTTCTGGAGGCAACTCGAGCACATAGGCATTGGATCCTACTCTCTTCACTACTCTAAATGGTCCAGCTCCTCTAGCATGTAACTTTCTAACGGTTCCAGGAGAAAACCGCTCAGGCCTTAACCTAATCATTACATAGTCTCTCTCAACAAAAGTTTTGACTCATTTTTGAGAATCAGCCAACTTCTTATAAGTTTCATTACTTAAAGTTATTTTGGCATGAATTTCTTTATGCAAGTCCTTTACATGCTATGCAAGTGCATCAAGAGACTTGTGTGTGTGGGCTAATAGTGAAATCAGATCAAGTGGTGTGTGAGGCTTTTATCCATGAACAATTTCAAAGGGACTCTAGCCTATAGACCTATTGATCAAATATTGAATGCAATTTCAGCCCTGGACAAAATACAAATCCCAATTCCTGGTGCTCTCAATCAAACCAAAATCTGAGCCAAAGCCTAGTAAAGGGTCAAGAAAAACTAAACTAGACTGACGATGCATTCCTAAAGAATGGACTTTATTCCAAAAGAACCCTAGGTCTAAACCTAACAAACTAAGGCTCTCTAGGTTTGACCTTGGGTCGGAGGAGGGCATGCAGAGCATGAAAACTTATTATGGATGCCTAGTAGGTGCCATAAGGTCTTCCAGAAGTAGGTGGCAAACCTAATAGGTTCTAAGGAGTCTTGCAACCTAGAGATCTCAGTAAAGTGTAATCCCATAGCTCTAGAAACATGAGAAGATTCAGGGAAGGGTAGGAAATAAGAATCAGAGTTTTGAGGTGGCTTATCAGAAACAAGAAACAAACCTTGGTTATTCAGGACGACCTTAAAATGAGGACATTGTTCTATAGGTGCACTCATCCAAACCTCATGATTTGCTCTAGGAGGGTCTACAAGTGCAAGTTCTAGGATAGGCTGGGTGCTCCTAGAAGGTGGAAGGTTATCAGGAAGGTCTTTGGAATGTTTATCTAAAAAGTCCTCTAAGCTACTGTCTTTTTCTTGTTCTTGGACCTTCTCAATGGGCAATTCTTGTGAACCCCTTCCTTCTTCACACTTCTCTACCAGATTTGACTCATGGGTGTCTTCTTTGGATTCCTCAATGAGTTCAGGGGTATTCTCACTTAAACTCTCATTGGGTGCAATTTCCTCTTCCTGAACTTCCTCAAAAGGGTCTTCTCTTAGGGTTAGCTCCTAAATTCCTTGAGTGGCAGGGGTCCCCTCAATAACCCCATCAGGTAGGAGTTGGTTAATTGAATTATCGGGAGAGATATCCTCAAATTCTTCTTCTTCATATTCATCTATCAAACTTATGTCAGGCTCATATATTTCTTCCTCGATCTCACTGAAAGGTTCTAATCTATTCTCCTTTGATTCCTCTTTAAGTACAGCTCTGGTCGGGTCAACTAATTTTGGGATGGCCATGCCTAACTCCTTCTCAGTGTTATCCTTCTGGTCAAGAGGTGACACAAGTGGGAATTGACAAACAAAAGTCTGGTTCACTACGGATGTCGGATCAATCGGAACTTGACTCAAGTTGGTAGAGGTTGGCTTTAAGTCCAAAGTAATTGATTGGTTATATCTTAAAGACCACTCATAGTCTTGGACTTCTTGGTAGGCTCGGTCTAACTTATTGGTCTTTTCAAGGCATAGCTTCATATAAATGTCTGGGTGTAACCCAACCCTAAACCTCGATGTGATTTGAGCTTCGGTCTCAATGGTATTGCATTTCATGTCATACCACTGGAAGTCCTCGATATATTTAGACACAGGCCTATTACCTTGTCGCAATTGGTACCATTGGTCTAAAAGTCTTTTCTCATAGGATCTACCTAGGTACCTATCTCTCAACTTACTTCTCATATCTCTCCAAGTATATATTTCCTCTTTTCTTTGATAACACTCACGCTCAATAGCATACCAATGCGACCTAGCATGTTTGGTGAACTTGGTTTTGGCCAACCTAACTTGTCCTAATTCCGATATGTTAGTGCACTCAAAATACCGATCCATTTGTTCTTCCCACTTAATATATGTCTCTGGTCTTCCATCAAAAGTGGGTGCATATGGTTCGATGTTCCTAACAGATCCCTTTTCTGAGTCAACCAAGTAAGGATATAGGCTCCTAGGGTTATGCTCGGGATCACGGTATAAGGTCCTCCTAGGCTCCTGGCATGGGTGAGGTTGGGGCCTATTAAATTTTGGATCAGGGGTCCAATTTTGATGTCTACGTTTCTCAAGTACCTGGGCTCCGTCTCTAAACTGGGCAACAGTATCAGTCATATCCTGACTCAATTTGGTCATACTTTCGGTAAGAGTTCTAATCATGGCCTCTAAATCAGGTTGGGTTTGACCAGGTTGGTAGGGTACTCCGTTCCGGGTGGACATGATGATGCAAGCAAGCACACCAAATGAGACTCGACTGAAACGACTACGGGCTAACTAGACCTAGAGCCCAAACTAGATGCCCAATCAGAGTGGCAAGCTAGCCTGTAGTAACTCGGGACTCAGCCAGGCTGGTGTAAGGGGAGTGTTAGGTCCCTAATTGCCAATCCTAGACACCAATCAGTGATTGGCCAGGTAGGCGGACCAGCACACAAGCCCTTTGGGACGTAGTCCCTGAATTACCGTTCTAGACACTGAGTACAAAGCACACATAGAGTAACCAGACAAACTGACTAAACCCTAGGCTGGACCCGACTTGTTGATGTCCCTAGCCCACTAGGGCAAATTAAGTCTAATAAATTTTAAAATTAGGCTTAGGATTGAATGAGTGGGTGGTGGTTTTGGGCTAAGGAGAGGTTATCAACTCCTCCCCTTATCTTAGATGCTCAATTGCCCTTAAGATGAATTAGGAGATGATCACTCAAAAAAATTGAATTGCAGAAACACAGAAACAGAGTTACTGTAAATTAACTCTCAGAAATTTCATGGAAACCAATAAATCACAGTAAAATTATGTAAAATACTTTCAATTATATTGGTTCCAGAAAAATAAAAATCATGCAATTTAGAGTTACCTAAAATGAGAAACAATTCCTGCAATAGGGCAGTTACAGACTAAAACATAATGCTTCCCCGTTTACAATACCTGCTACGAAGTTGTAACCCAGCGGATCCCCTACACGCCCTAGGAACACCCCATGGAATGGGAAGAGGAGGTTTTCACCTCGCTTCGTTCCAAGGACCGGACATCCTGGGGAGTCTACTTCGAGCAGACAAAGTAAAAAGAGAGAGACTCAAAACAAGCAAGCAAGACAGAAACCCTAGACAGGGCTCTGATACCAAAATGATGCAGAACGAAAGCTCTGATACCAAAATTGATGCAGAACAAAAAAGATGATGCGATGCGGAAGTAAATTAAGACTAATTCTTTTTTTTTTTGTTTTTTTAATATTTTCAGAAGTCGGCTTTGACTCAAAGGAAAGGTAAACTAAATTGAAAGAAACTATGTAATAATTGAAAGCACAATTTAAAGAAACTAGGTTATCAGAGTAGTTCAGAAGTAAAGGATCGCTGGGGGTTGAGAAACTTCCAAACCTAGGGTTTCGCTCTGAACTTTCAACAGGACAGAAGTAAAGAGAAGAGAAGGGTTACAGACCAGGCAGTGATCTTCACAGAGTTTAGTGGAAGGACTCTCTTGAGCAGATTGTTGGATCCTCGAATTCGGATATCTTCGTAATGGATCCTCCAATACTGATCCTTTGGCAGAGTTGGCTTCTCCTAAACTCAAGATATGGGAAAGAAGAACAATTTATGGAATCAGATACTCAAGGAAGGATTTACCAGATTGAAGAACTTGAAAGCTGATGTTGCTGAAATCCGGATTCTCCTAGAGGCTGATCTGACTTCCTCTGGGAATTGCTCTGGATCTGAAGTATCTAGACTGGACCTGGATGTTGGTGGTCGGCCTTGACTTGGAGAGAGTGGCCGTGAGAGATGGGATAGGCTAGGGTTTGGGAGTGAAGTGGCTAACCTAGGATTTGGGGTTGGAGATCTCACACCTCCTCAAGGTTCATGGGGAACCCGGATTTACTCCCTCACGGAGCTCAACACCTGAATACAAGTGCGGAAGAGAGAAACATAAAGTTGCTCACACAGAAATTGATTTCATTCATCATTTAAATTCAAGAGTTACATAGAGTTGAATATATAGACATAACAAAGAAATAAAATTTTATACATTTCTCATGTGGGACTAATAGGACTAACCGACACTTTAGGCATCAAATTCTCTTCCCAAGACTCCTTCCATGAGTGGGCAGCCCAAAAACTCCAAGAAAACTTGAAAATCAGCTCCAAATGGCAGGTTATGGGGGTGTCTCCTAGTATCTCTCCATGAATCAAGGAATTTCCCTTCATGGTTTGGCTTTTTTGGACACCTCCTAGTCTTGCTCCACAAGTTTAGGCTTCTTCCTTTCATGGATTTGGCACTTTTGGAAACTTTTGGGTGCCTCCTTGATTTTCTCCCCAAGACATGCTCTCTTCCCTTTTATAACTTGGATTTTTATGGAACATTGTGGGGCACCTCCTTGATCCTCTCTTCAAAAAAAATTCTTGCCATCCTGGCTTGGGTTTATCTGGAAAGAAGTTGGCTCCTCCTTGGATTGAGGTATCATGATGGATTTCTCCCCCAAGTGGTGCAAGAAAAAAAGAACCTGCTTACTTGAGGCGTGGGGACCAAGGTACACTGGATGGAGATGTGGCAGGAAGTGTGGCACCCACTTGTAGCTGGAAAATGTGGTGCCATATGGCAAAGGGAATGACACCTACCTGGGCCTTGGACTTGGACTGAGTCAACATGACCCAACAAAAATCGAAATGACAAAATTACAGACTCAAAATTGAGTTGATCAGGTCAACCCTTATTACAAAACCAGAAAACCCTAATTCTTTGGGCAAGGTCAATCAGAGAACCAGATGGAGCCCTGAAGTCTTCTTCTGAGTCTGGTGCCCGCACCACAGAAGACCCAAAAACAACCTTGAAGCCTTTATCACATAATTGACTTATACTTAAAAGATTATGCTTCAATTTGTCTACTAGCAAAACATTTTTAATAAAAGTAAAGGGAGTTATTTTGATCTTACCAATACCGATTATTCTCCCTTTGCCATTGTCTCCAAAGGTCACCATACCTCCTTCTTTCATTTCAAGGGTGATGAATTGGTCCTTATCACCCATCATATATCTTGAGCAGCCGCTGTCCAAGTACCATCTTTTCTTCAATTTTTGGGCTGTAAGACATTCCTGCAAAATAATCAATGAAAGTATCCAAGCTATCTTGGATCCTTGCAGGTCAGTAGAGGTAGTTCCTTTGGGAACCCAAATCTTTTTTACCTTTTTATGGACATTTCTAAGATTATTGCATTCAAAAGCTTTATGTCATATTCTTTTACAAGCATAGCAAACAACTTTAGAATTTTTGTTGGAAACAGAATTTGAAGTTCTAAAAGTTGATGCACTTGATGCAGATTTTGAACCTTTTGGAATGTATGCATTTTTGCTCAAATTCTTATTAACATATGATAAAGACTTTGAAGTAGAAATAATTTTTGGTGTGGCTGAAACCTTTTGAGATAAAGTATTTTGAGCAGGTGTTTTGGATTTTACAAAAGTTGTTGCTAAAATTCCATTTATAAAAGAAGTGTTGAAACCAATTCCAGCTTTATTTCCAGAAATTCATTGTTCTTTTAAAATTAGCTCAAGCTTATTTGAAGATAAAGTGAGTTTTTCAACCCAAGGCTTGAGTTTTATAACCTCCTTTTTTAATTCATTATTTTCAGCAAGTAAATCATTGTTTTTCTTTTCATATGAAAAATTCTCATTTTTCAGTTTTTCAAGTTTTTTAGAAAAGTCATGCAATTCCTTTTGTAATAAAGTGTTCTTTTCTAAAATTTCGTCCTTTTGTTTGAGTAAAGAATCATTCATATTTTTCAATGATTTTATCTTTACTCCAACTTTCTTAAATTTAGAAATTAAATCATGAAAAGCAGAATTTAATTCTTCGAAAGTAAATTCAGTGCAATTGTTAGGGGATGATACCTCATCTACGAGACCCATTAAGCAAAGATTGGCATTCTTGGTGGTCTTTTCTTCTTCCGATGATGTTGAGTCTTCACTGTCGGACCATGTGGCAACCATGGCTTTCTTTTTCTTCTTTTGTCTGAAGGATTTCTTCAACATTGGATAGTCCGGATGTATGTGCCTCGGCTTCTTGCATTCGTAGCATGTGGGGACTACCTCTTTGTCTTTCTCTCTATCCTTTTCCTTTTCCTTTCCATAATCCTTCCGGTGGAATTTCCAGTTATACCTTCCTTTCTTTCTTCCCATAAATTTTCTAAATCTCCTCACAACCATAGCGATGTCTTCGTCTTCTAGGCCATCATTGGAGGAGGTGCTTTTTTCTTCAGATTCTTCATCATCCCTCTTTGAATCGGAAGCAGCTTTGAAGGCTATTATCTTCTTTTTCTTCTGCTCATCTTCCGTTCTGTATTTCATTGTTAGCTCATAGGTGATGAGTGATCCCAGCAGTTCATCCAGCATCAAAGTGTTAAGATCTTTGGCTTCCTAGATCGCAGTCACCTTGGGATCCCATTTGTCGGGCAAAGAGCAAAGGATTTTCTGAACCAGATTTGCATTAGAGTATACCCTGCCAAGACTCTTTAAACCATTAATAATATCTGTAAATCTAGAAAACATGGCAGATATTGTTTCAGAAGGATCCATTTTAAATAATTCATAATTATGAACTAAAAGATTTATCTTGGAGGTTTTCACTTGGAAAGTTCCCTCTTGGGTCACTTCGAGTTTATCCTAGATTTCCTTTGTTGATGAGCAAGTGAAAATTTGGTTGAACTCGTTAGCATCCAAAGCACAATATAATAGATTCATTGCTTTGGTGTTCAATTTCTCCATCTTCATGTCATGATCATCCCAGTCCTCTTCAGGCTTAGGAATTTCCACGCCATCAACTTTAATTATGGGAATGTGTGGCTCTTTCAAGATGACCTTCCATAATTGAGAATCTACAGCTTGTATGTAAATTTTCATTCGTGCTTTTCAATATGAATAATTAGTGCCTGTGAATAGTGGAGGTCTATTGGTAGATTGGCCCTTGGCCAAGGATGTACTCATGGGATGAGCCATCGATCTTAACTCAAGCAATAGAGACACTGCTCTGATACTAGCTGTTGCCCAGGTGGCTTAGTCCCAAGAGGGGGGTGAATTGGAAATTACAAAATTTTCGCAAGTATATGCACAAGTAATTCCAATTAGTGGTTAAGTGCTGTGTAAATCAGAGAATGAATGCAGAAGCTAAAAGATAAAACAAACACAACACAAATAAAGCAGATTTATAGTGGTTCGGAGCAACCCAGCTCCTACGTCCACTACCCAAGTTCACCACTCGGGATTTTCACTATATCCTTCAAACCGGATTACAGTCGGATTGTTTTACAGGCTCACAATCCAAACCTCTATACTTTGGTTTTTGAAACCGGGCTCACCAAAGAAACTCAAGCTAGGTTTTTACAGGTTCACCTAAAATCTCTACACAATGGTTTTTAGATAGGCTCACCAAAGAAACCTCTACACTTTGGTTTTAAAGGCTCATCAAAGAAACCTATTTGGTTTTTACAACAGAGCTCACCAATAACCCAGATATTCTAAATGATAGAATAAAAAAGTAACAATAAAGACAAACTCTGTTGTCTGGGTGGTTGCCAATACAGCTCGAGTGAAGATCCACTGAATGCTCTTCAATGCACTTCAATGGCTTCCTTGCTTTCCTCAAAAGGTGCTTCAAGCTTCTGGTAAGAGTGGTTGCAAGCTTGAAGGCAAACTTTAAAGCTCTAGTGCTCTCTTCTTCACTTCAATAAGTGTTCAATAAATGCTCATTAAATCATTATTCGCTCATTAGTCTCTCCAAAGATGTTCTCATACCTTATTTATAGAGACTTTAACTGCCTTCCCTTGATTTTGAATGTTATAGATCGTTGGGAGGTGATAGGTTACCGTTGGAGTACTTTTGGAATTCAAAAACTGAGAACTGGAACTAGCCGTTGGAGGTGACCCCATCATTTCAGTCAGCTCAAACAAACTTCGAGTTGGCTCAGATGAAGTTCGGGTCGACTGGGCTGAGTGCCAGTCGGCTAGCTTCCATAGTTAAGAAAATTCCTCACTCTGGACGAGTCGGTTGGGCTGAATTCCAGTCGGCTGGAGTCTTAGAGGCTTCTCAGACCATTTTCAACTGAGTTCTGGATGAGTTGGCTGGATCTGATTCCAGTCGGCTCAGATTCCTGAGAATCTCAGAATGTTCTCAACCTTGTTCTGGACGAGTCGGCTAGGCCTTGGTGCTAGTCGGCTGGATCTGTGTGCCAGAGAACTTCTCTTCAGTGCCAGTGCCAGAGTCAGCTGGGTTGTCCTTCCAATCGGCTCGAAGGTGGTTCTTCAGCCATATCAACTTCAAACTTCCAGAACACTTGTCCTATGCTTTAAAGACCTCTTCAAGTACTACTTACAATAAATTAAAGAAGACTTGAAGCAAGAAGGACTACTAGAAGTAACCCTTAAATTGATTTTATTAGGAAACTTTTTGTAGGGTTTTTCTTTACAAGATTCTAAATACTTTACAACTCAACACAAAACATTAAAGATTGTAGGAATCAAAAGGTGTGTCAATGTAGTTGTCCTACAAAAACTTGTCAATCATTTGAAGAGTTGTTAGATAACCAAATGTATGCTCCAATATTTTATTATCATCAAAATCACTTTAGGGGTCAACACAAGATCCAAGTAAATCTTGAAAAATCATCTACTATCACAAGTGCATATTTCATACCACCTAGGCTTGTGGTCTTAGTTGGTCTAAATAAGTCCATTTAAAGTAGCTCAAGGGGTCTAGAAGTTGAAATCATATTTTTGGATTTAAAACTTCCCCTAGTTTGTTTACCCATTTGACAAGCATTACAAACATATTCAAAATTAACTTTAAACTTAGGCAAACCTTTAACTAGACTCTTAGAAATTAACTTGGCAATAGTATGCATGCTAGCATGACCTAATCATCTATGCCAAAGTAGACAAGACTCCTTGGTCTTAGCATTCATCACTACTAGACTGGAACTACCAGACATGGCTAGATCATTTAGATCTACCACATAAATATTTCCAAGCTATTCCAATGAATTTATTGCTAGAATCAAGAGAGTTTGTTACAATACATATAGATGATTCAAAGACAACCTTGAAGCTTTTATCATATAATTGACTAATACTTAACATGTTATGCTTTAATTTATCTACTAGCAATACATTTTCAACAAAAGTAAAGGGGTCAATTTGATCTTACCAATACCGATTATTTTTTCCTTGCCATTATCTCCAAAAGTAACCAAACCTCCTTTCATCTCTAGGATGATGAATTGATCCTTGTCACCCGTCATGTTGCCCAGGTGGCTTTTTCCAAGAGGGGGTGAATTGGGAATTACAAAATTTTTTCCAAAATATGTGCACAAGTAATTCCTTTTAGTAGTTAAGTGCTGTGTTAATCAGAGAATAAGTGCAGAAGCTAAAAAGTAAGTAAAGCACAATACAAACAAGGCAAGTTTATAGTGGTTCAGAGCAACCGAGCTCCTACGTCCACTATCCAAGTTCACCACTCGGGATTTCTACTATATCCCCCAAACCGAAATATAGTTGGATTGTTTTACAGGCTCACAATCCCAACCTCTACACTTTAGTTTTTAAACCGGGCTCACCAAAGAAACCCACACTAGGTTTTCATAGGCTCACCTAGAACCTCTACACTTTGGTTTTAAAAAGACTCACCAAAGAAACCTATTTGGTTTTTACAACCGTGCTCACCAATAACCCAAATATTCTAAGAGTAGAATAAAAAAGCAACAAGATTGACAAATTCAGTTATCTGGTGGTTGCCGATGCAGCTCGAGTGAAGCTCAATTGAGTGCTCCTCAATGCACTTCAATGGCTTCATTGCTTTCCTCAAAAGATGCTTCAAGCTTTTGATAAGAGTTGGTGAAGGCTTAAAGACTGATTTCAAAGCTCAAGTGCTCTCTCTCTTCTTACTTCAATAAATGTTTAATAACTCATTTATCTCTCCAAGGATGTTCTCATACCTCATTTATAGAGACTTCAACTGCCTTCCCTTGATTTTGAACGTTGTAGACCATTGGGAAGTGACAGGTTACCATTGGAGCACTTGTGGAATTCAAAATCAAAAAATTGGAACTAGCCGTTGGAGGTGACCCCGTCATTCCAGTCGGCTCAGTCATTCTTTGAGTCGGCTCGGATCAAGTTCGGGTCGGCTGGGCTAAACACCAGTCAGCTAGGTTCCACAGTTGAGAAAATGGATCACTCTAGACGAGTCGGCTAGGCTGAAATCCAGTCGGCTCGGATCCCTAAGATTCTTAGAACATTCTCAACCAAGTTCTGGACGAGTCAGCTAGGACTAGGTGCCAGTCGGCTGGATCTGTGTGCCAGAGATCTTCTTTCTTGTGCTAGTGCCAGGTCGGCTGGTTCCTCCATCCAGTCGGCTCGAGATTGGTTCTTCAGCCAGATAAAATTCAAATTTCCAAAACTCTTGTGCCAAGCTTTGAAGACTTCCTCAAGGTCTTCTTACAATGAAATCAAGAAAAATTGAAGCTTGAAAACTACTAGAAGTAACCCTTTATCTTTGATTTAAGTAGGAAATCTTGTTGGGTTCTTCTTTACAAGATTCTAATCACTTTACAACTCAACACAAAGCAATAAAGATTGTAGGGTTTAGAAAGTATGTCAATGTAGTTGTCCTATAAAAACTTGTCAACCATTTGAAGAGTTGTTAGATAACCAAATGTATGCTCCAATATTTTGTTATCATCAAAATCACTTTAGGGGTCAACACATCATATGTCTTGAACAGCCGTTGTTTAGATACCATCTTTTCTTTAATTTTTGGGCTGCAAGACATTCCTGCAAAACAATTAACAAGTTCTTTTAGGTACCCAAGCTACCTTAGGTCCTTGTAGGTTAGGAGAGGTGGTTCCTTTGGAAATCCAAATCTTTCTTACTTTACTTTTAGCATTTCTAAAAATATTGCATTGAAATGCCTTATGTCCTACCTCTTTGCATGCATAACAAACAATTCTAGAATTTTAAAAAGAAGTAACTTTGAAGTTCTAGATGTAGAAGCATGTGATGCAGATGTGAAAAAATTTGACTTCAAAGATTTTTTATTTGAAAACTTAAGAATATACTTTGAAGCTCTAGAAATGGATATTGAAGGATTTGATACAAAAGCTTTTTGAGATAAACCTTTTGGAACATAAGCTTTTAAAGGTATAAATTTGGTAGCTAAAATTCTATTTGCATTTGAAGAGTTGTAACCAATTCCAGCCTTATTATCAGAAATTTTTTGTTCTTTTAAAATCAACTCAAGCTTATTTGAAATTAATGTAAGTTTTTCAATCAATGGCTTGAGTTTTTCAACCTCTTTTTTCAATTTAGAATTTTCAACATTTAAAGCTCTATTTTTCTTAAGATGTATATTTTTCTCAATTTTCAAAGCTTTATTATTTTCAGAAAAGATAGTTAATTCTTTTTGCAATATCTTGTTCTTTTCTAAAATCTCTTCCTTTTCTTTTAGTAAAGAATCATTGATATTATTTAAAGCTCTAATCTTTACTAAAGCTTTTTTATACTCAGATAATAAGTCATGAAATGCAGAATTTAATTCATCAAAAGTAAATTCTATTTGAGGTTCAAGGGATGTTACCTCGTCTTCGAGATCCATAAGACATAAGTTTGCAATTTTTGTGGTCTCTTCTTCTTCCGTTGAAGTCGATTCCTCGCTATTGCTTTAAGCGGCAACTATAGCTTTCTTTTTCTTTTTCTTAAAAGTTTTCTTTAGTAAAGAACAATCGGGATGGATATGTCCTGGTTTCTTACACTCATAGCATTTGGGCATTTGTTCCTTCTCTTTTTCTCTTTCTTTTCCCTTACTTTGTTCACCTCTCTTGTGAAACTTTCAGAAGTATCTTCCTTTTTTCTTCCCTATAAATCTTCTAAATCTCCTCATGACCATAGCGATATCTTCATCTTCTAAATCATCTTTGGAGGATGAGCATTCATCTTCCAATTCCTCATCTTATTTCTTTGAATTCGATATAGCTTTGAAGGCAATTGTTTTCTTCTTTTTCTGATCATCTTCATTTCTTTGCTGCATGGCCAATTCATGAGTGATGATAGAACCCAGCAGTTCATCCAGAGTTAATGTGTTTAGATCTTTTGCTTCCTGGATGGCAGTTACTTTAGGATCCCACTTATCCAAAAGTGATCTTAGAACCTTCCTAAGTGAAGACCACTAAAATCAATCTTCTAGTACATAGCTATGAATTATTTAACATGGAACAAACTGAAACTATCTTTGCCATGTTTTCATGATTTACATATATTATTAATGTTTTGAAAAGACTGACTTAAAGACTGACTTGAATGCTTTCTAGTGCTCTCTTGCTCACAATCTCATTTAATGTTCAACTAAGCATTAGCTTCTTCAAAAGTTGTCCCAATTCCTTATTTATAAAGTCTTGTACTCTTCTTAAGTGGATATAATCGTTGTAGACCGTTGGGATATGATATTTGACCGTTGGAGCACTTTTCAAATTCAAAAATAAAGTTCTGGAACTAGCCGTTACCTGCTTGGAATAGACCTTTGAGTCGGCTCAGATTCTTAGAGAAGTTCTAGTCGAGTCGCCTCGCCTCATTTGGGTCGGCTCGGTCTCACAGTGTTCTTAATTCCTTACTCTGGATGAGTCGTCTCATCTTAATTTGAGTCGGCTCAGATTCACAGGTCTTCAAAACTGTATTCTAGAAGAGTCAGCTCTTCTCATTGGAGTCGGCTCACCTGGCTGTTCTCTTAGAACTGGTTTTTCATTAACTCTGGAGGAGTCAGCTTGGATCTCTAAAGGGTCGACTCGGATGCCTGAATGAATAGATGAGTCGACTCAGACTTCCTTCAGGTTGGCTCGCCTGTATGATTCAAGAATTGATGTACTGGATGAGTTAGCTCGGGTTCCTATGAGTCAGCTCGAATCTCTGCGTGCCAGAATCCTTCATGTATGCCATGAACTAGAGTCGGCTCCCTTTGCTTAAGTCGGCTCGGATGAGATTTTTAGTAAAATATTTATTTCCTCTCCAGATTACATCCAGCAAAATTCTAACATTCAAGATTCTTCTCAACTCAACTAATAATTGATTCTAAGAAATTTAAGCTTGAAAATACTTAGAAGTAACCCATTTTCACAAATATTTCTTTAATTTTTCTTTAGACTCTTCTTTACATGGCACATTTACAACTCAACTCATGACACATGATAAGATTGTAGGAGTTGCAATTGGGCATTAAGATTATCCTACAAAAACTTATAATTCACTTGAAGAGTTGTTAGTAAGACAAATACATGCTTCAATATTTTGTTATCATCAAAATCATTCAAGGGATCAACATAAGGCTTCCGTCGATCATTCATGGTTGAAAACCTTGCTTCTTCTATCTTGTATCTGACCACCCATGGGGCTTCAGTACCAAGTGGACGGAGCCCCGTCTGATCCTAAACGATGGTAAGAAGGTCTTAGCGACCGATCAGGAGGACTATAAGAAGTTCCTCGAAGTTGAAGTCCCTTCAATGAAATAGCTGCTAAACGAGCAGAGCCTATACTTGGCTCAGATTAGCATGTCTCCTTCTTTAGGTACATGTTATTGAACCACTACTTTGCTATCTTTCTTTTTGTCATTTTTTGATAGACTAGCTGACATTTTCTTTTCTTCATAGACATAAAGATGAAACCCGATGCCAGGAAACTCTGCCAAGCTATCAGAAAAAGGCAAGCGGTAGCCTCTCCAACAGAGTCGGAGGGAGCAAAAAGGACTAGAGTGATCAATGCTCCTCCGAAGGTCCAAGCTAGGGTGAGTACTCTGATAGTGGTGAGGAGTACGTTAGATGATGATGACATATCGCTGACCGAGCTCCACCCAAGAGCTATTCTTGTTGTGCAGCCCATAGAGCAGCTGACAGTAATTTTCAACGTCAACCCTTCATCATCTTGCCGATCTAACAAAGGCAAGGCTCCTCGGGTGGAAGTAGAGGAAAGGGGCCAACCTACTGAAGAGTACCAAGTCATAGACTTCAATGTCTATGTTGACGAAATGGGGCTGGACAATCTCGAATTGGCCCGATGGCTATTGAAGGCCGTCATCCTCCTAAAGGATTGGGAGGCAACTAAAGCTCAGCAATTGGAGGATGTTGTTCCTTCCATATACCTAAGTTTTCTTAAGCTAAAGTATACTCTTTGTCCTCTTGTAATGATACAATAAACATAACTGACTTGTTTGTTGTTGTATTGCAGTTCATCCATGAAATCTCTCTAATTAAAGAGAGTATTTCTGGATTTGCCGACCTTAACCATAACCTCTGGGATCAACTATAGTTGGCAAAAGTAGAGAAAGAGGTTCCTGAAGAGCTTAACAAGCTTTAGAAGGCAAGCTGGAACAAAGTGATATGGCAACATCGCTGACGTGGAGTGTGCATCAGATCCAGTTGGTTGCCAGGCAGTACTATGCGGCGTCATCTCTAGGCTCTCCTGCCAGGTGGCTTGGCTAGCGGTCAAGCCGACCTGGGGCCAAGCTCGGCACCTCTGCCACTTCGCCAGTGTCGACCCAAGCAGGGTCCACCTCGGTCGAAGTGACCCTACCTCTGCTCCTTTGCTAGGTGGCGGCCCCAGATGGGCCCACCTCATCGAATTCGAGCCAGGCTCCCCCTGCTCCTTCGACAGGTGGCACCCCCAGATGGGTCCACCTGGGCCAAAGTCGAGCTGGCCTCTGCCACTTCGCCAGGTGTCGACCTAGACAGGGTCCACCTCGATCGAAGTGACTGCCTCTGCTCCTTTGCCAGGTGGTGCCCCCAGATGGGCTCACCTCGTCGAAGTCGAGCCAGGCTCTCCCTGCTCTTTCGCCAGGTGGCACCCCCAGATGGGTCCACCTCGATCGAAGTCGAGCTAGCCTCTACCACTTCACCAGGTATCGCCCTAAGCGGGGCCCACCTTGGCCAAAGTGGCCCTGCCTCTGCTCCTTTGCCAGGTGGCACCCCTAGATGGGCCCACCTCGTCGAAGTCGAGCCAGGCTCCCCCTGCTCCTTCGCTAGGTGGCATCCCCAAATGGGTCCACCTCGGTCGAAGTCGAGCTAGCCTCTGCCACTTTGCCAGGTGTCCACCTCGGTCAAAGTGGCCCTGCCTTTGCTCCTTCGCCAAGTGGCGCCCCTAGATGGGCCCACCTCACCGAAGTCGAGCCAGGCTCCCCTTGCTCCTTCGTCAGGTGGCATCCCAAAATGGGTCCACCTCGGCCAAAGTCAAGCTGGCCTCTACCATTTCACCAGGTATCGACCCAGGCGGGGTCCACCTCGGTCGAAGTGGCCCTGCCTCTACTCCTTCTCCAAGTGGCACCCCCAGATGGGTCCACCTTGACCGAAGTCGAGCCGGGCACCTCTGCTCCTTCGCCAGGTGGCACCACTTGACTGGTCCACCTCGGTCGAAGTCGAGCTTATCTCTACCCTTTTGCCAGGTGTCGACCCGAGAGGGGTCCACCTCGGTCGAAGTGGGCCTGACTTTGCTCTCCCTCCAGGTGGCACCCCCAGATGGTTCCATCTCGGTCGGAGTCGAGCCTGTCACCTCGCACATTCTGCCATGTGGCACCCCTAGACGGGTCCACCTCGACTAAAGTCAGCCTTCTTTGCGGAACACGGAAGGACCAAGGGTGCAAGCCCCGAGGAGGCTACTGAGGATGGCACGCACAGGCGGTGCATCCAGTACAGTGTCCCCAGGCTTGTAACGATGCACGAAACCTCGTTTGCACCAATTTAGAAGGGGCACCCTGCTCGAGATACTGAATCTGGCACCCGATAACCTGGTACTCCAAAAAGGGAGAGCCACGGTCAATGCCTCAGGCTCGAGGGTGCCTTCACGAGGATCAGAACCCCACCAAGTTCCCCCTTTCGTGACTGCATGGCAAACGAGACCGGCTCACCACTTAACTCCCGACCGTAAGAGGGAACGACCTGGGAGAATGGTCGCTGAGCTTCGCTGACCTCCAGAGCCTCCCCAGGAGGGGGAATCAAGGCACGGAGGTATCCAACGACCAACAATCTCAAAAGGGAGACCACGGACAAGAAAGAAGGTAAGCAATCGAGAGGGCAAGCATGCACACAAGAAGAGGAGGTGATCCTGAGATAGGAGCTCCAAAGGAACTCGCAGGAGCAAGCTCGACAAGCCCCGTGGAAGGAACCAGAATGTCCATCCCTCTCGTTCTCACTCATTTTCTCACCAAAGACTCCTCTAAGCATGGAGACCCAGCGGGGATCCGTCTTAGTGGATCTGTTCCACTTTATCTCTCTCTAACTTGACCGTCGGAGTGCCCCCACTGGGATCCCCGGCCCGGGTCTCTAATTTTGTTTTGTAGGTCTGAGAGCGATAGGATTCTGCAGCAAACAGGATCGCAGTCTGGTGCCAACTCATAGTTACAGGACACAATGGTAAGGTCGGCAACAGATTGGCGTGCCAGGAAGGGGGGAACAAGGCCCCTATACGAGTAAGCCCCCTTGGAGCTCGAGAGTAGCTCGATCCCAAGTATGGTGGTGACTCACGGACATGAAGCCTCCACCAGCCGGATGGGGGAGGTTCCCTCTTCTTCGGGCCCCCACAGCCCATAAAGGGAACTCCCCGCTCCTCCTATTCCACCTTCTCAGCTGCCCTCGGTGAACGGCCAGTATGTTGCCATTGTCTAACAATTGCAGACACTGACCATGACCATGAGGCAGCTACAGCATCAGCAACGCTCCCTAGTGATCAACCCTAGCCAGGGACACCTGCGACCCAAGCTGTGGGCCCCCGTGGAAGCCTGCGCTCCATCCAAGGCAAGCCGTCCCATATGTGGGCAGAAACCAATCCATGCGGGAGTCACCAGACCCCCGTGAAGAGAAATCATTATGGGTTGGAGGACCATGAGAGCCGATCCTGGAGGACAACAATGATGCTGCCAAGCGCAGCAAGCACGTCACGGCAAGGCCTCTCGCTGTGACCCATCGGCACCTTCTCCAGCGACCTCGGTGGAATGTTCAACTGACGAGAACATCAGGCATCTAGCTGAAAGGCGCCTGGAAGAGCAAGAAAGTAAACTGGCAAAATTCTCCCACCGGTTCGCCAACATGCAGGGCTCCACCAGTAAGCCGGTGGGCTATAACCCCCGACCCCCCTTCTCCCGGGAAATCCAAGAGGAACCGATCCCGAGTCGGTTCTGCAGGCCTCAGGTGGATCCTTACGATGGGACCACCACCTGGAGAGCTATAAAGCTCTCATGAGACTCCAGGGGGCGACGGACGCCCTTCTATGCATTGCCTTTCTGACCACCCTCCGGAAGGCCGCTCGAGTTTGGTTCACCTACCTCGAGCCTGAATCTATCGACTCCTTCCAGCAGTTGGAAGGAAAGTTTGTGGCACTCTTTGACACTTGTCGAAAGGTGCCGAGGGAGGTGGACAGCCTCTTCTCAATCTGCCAGCAAGACCAGTGATGGGGACATCAAAACCCATCCGGATTTTTCTTTTTTCTTTTCTAAATTTTTATATTTTATTTCATATTTTCTTATCCAGCTATTCAACCTATTCATGTTATCCCAGATTTATTCCAAACTTATCCCCATTTTATCCCTCTACTATTCCAATATCTTCAACATCCCAGACAACTCCCAGAATGCCATTTTTTTGAATTTTTTCTTCCCATTCATCCTGGATATGCCACGCCTGACCTCCGACGCCACCCCCGATGGCCATCCACCTTCCTCCGGTATCGATCTCCTCGTGGGAATGCCAGCGAATCCCTCGAATCGCCCATGACCGTTCCCCCCCATGCGGCTCCACCCATGGCCATTTCCCCCCCCCCGCCCGTGGCTCCACCACCATGCCGCGCTCCTCCACCGCACCGCCGGCGGAGCCATCATCTTCCCTATCGAGCCAGAGCGACCGGTGAGCGCCCGCACCCCGCGCCTTGCACCGCGGTTGTGCCGCGCAGCTTCTTGCATCACCCAGCACCGACACTTCTATGCCGCCCACGTCGCCATGCCACCGCCGTGCCGCCGCCATGCCACCTCCTTCCCCAGTGCTGGCACCGGCGAAGTCTCCCGCAAGCCCCCCTCTCCACCCTCTATTCCACGGTCATATGAGTAGTTTTCTACACGGATATCAGAGCATCACACTTCTTAGAGCAGCACGCTTCTTAGAGCGAGAATTTTCTACACAGTTATCAAGTCACATGAATTTTAGAGCAGGTGCTAATTTTGGTGAATCCAGATTATGCCTAATTTATTTATTTTAAATCTGGATGTATGGACCAATTGGCAAGTTTTTTTAAAATTAATTTTTGATTAGGATTAGTTTGATTTTTTTCACCATATAGGGAGGAATGTGTTTAATTTTCTACCATGTTTTCAGGTTACACACAAAGCAGGTTTGGGTTGTCACTTTTATTGGGCTGCATGCCTTGTATTATTTTCTTGGGCCCCAAGTTTTGTAAGCCTATATAAAGGCACCTCCTCTCTTGAATAAAATGATGATGAAGAATATGAATTTTTGAGAAAAGAGTTTCTTGGTTCTGCCTCTGTCAGGAGTGGGCATGAGCCCCATTTTTCCTACACCTGTGGGTGTCGAGGGGTGTGAGGCCCCAGTTATCTTCTCCCTAGCTGAGTCCCCTCTATGATCTTGGAGCTTCTCCTTCATGGCCCCAGGTAGCAATTTGGGTGGGATGCCCTAGGCTCCACATGTAGTGAGATGAGTGGGACGTCCTAGACTACATGTAGTGGGGTGGGTGAGATGCCCTAGAGATGCGACGTCTCTTCGTGAAGGTAAGTCCCAAGTCCATAGAGTATCCATCTTTCTTGCTCCCACATATTTTTCTTGCCTTTTTGACCCTAATCACAGGAGACTTCTCAGCTCTCCAATGATCCTCCTAGCTAGCCCCCCCTTTGTCCCATATCAATTTTGGTATCAGAGCAGGAGAGGATTAAGGTTGAAAAAAAAAAGTTGAAAAAAAGAAGAGAGAAAAAAAAATGCAGCGAGCCTGACTCAACGGAGTCGAGTTTTTCCCATCCCAGTGGAATGATGGGGACATCAAAACCTATCCGAGTTTTTATTTTTTCTTTTCTAAATTTTTATATTTTACTTCATATTTTCTTATCCCAGCTATTCCACCTATTCATGTTATCCCAGGTTTTTTCCAGACTTAAACCCATTTTATCCCTTGCTATTCCAATCATCTTCAACCTCCTAGACAACTCCCAGAATGCCATTTTTTTGATTTTTTTCTTCCCGTTCGTCCTGGATACACCACGCCCGACCTCCGGTGCCACCCCCGATGGCCGTCCACCTTCCCCCGGTGTCGATCTCCTCATGGGAACGCCGGCAAATCCCACGAATCGCCCACGACCATTCCCCCCCATGCGGCTCCTCCCATGGCCGTTTCCCCCCTGCGGCTCCGCCCCCATGCCCCGCTTTTCTCCGATGTGCCACCGGCCGAGCAGTCATCTTCCCTGCCGAGCACGTGGTTGTGCCGCGCTACTCGTGCTCCGTGCTACTCCGCGTGGCTCCGTGCATCGCCCAGCATCGGCACTTCCGTGCCACCCACGTCGCCGTGCCACCGTCGTGCCGCCGCCATGCCGCCTCCTTCCCCAGCGTTGGTGCTGGCGAAGTCTCCCGCAAGCCCCCCTCTCCACCCTCTGTTCCACGGTCACAGAAGTAGTTTTTTGCATGGATATCAGAGCAGCATGCTTCTCAGAGTAGCACGCTTCTTAGAGCAAGCATTTTTTGCATAGTTATCAAGTCACATGAATTTTGAAGCAAGTGCTGATTTTGGTGAATCCAGATTATGCCAATTTATTTATTTTAAATTTGGATGTATGGACCAGTTAGGAAGTTTTTTTAAATTAATTTTTGATTAGGATTAGTTTGATTTTTTTCACCATATGGGGAGGATTGTGTTTAATTTTCTACCATGTTTTCAGGCTACAAACAAAGCAGGTTTGGGTTGTCACTTTTTTTGGGTGCATGCCTTGTATTGTTTTCTCGGGCCCCAAGTTTTGTAAGCCTATATAAAGGCACCTCCTCTCTTGAATAAAATGATGATGATGAATATGAATTTTTGAAAAAAGAGTTTCTTGGTTCTACCTTCGTCAGGAGTGGGCATGAGGCCCGTTTCTCCTTCACCTACGGGTGTCGAGGGGTGTGAGGCCCCAGTTATCTTCTCCCTAGCTAAGTCCCCTCTATGATCTTGGAGCTTCTCCTTCACGACCCTAGGTAGCGATTTGGGTGGGATGCCCTAGGCTCCGCATGTAGTGAGATGGGTGGAATGCCCTAGACTATGTGTAGTGGGATGGGTGAGATGCCCTAGAGGTGCGACGTCTTTCCATGAAGGTAAGTCCCAAGTCCATAGAGTATACATCTTTCCTGCCCCCACATATTTTTTTTCGCCTTTTTGACCCTAATAACAGGACACTTCTCAGCTCTCCAACGATCCTCCTAGCTAGCCCCCCTTGTCCCGCATCAACCAGGAGCTCCTGCGGGACTATGTAACCCGCTTCAAGATTGCTGTCCTGAAAATCTATAGCTTGGACGAGCACGTCGCCATGTTGGCATTGAAGCAAGGGCTCAAGACCTCCCATTTGATGTATTCATTGGATAAAAAGTCACCCAAGACATACTCCAAACTCCTCCTCCACATCCACAAGTATATCTGAGCTGAGGAGGCTGACCGTACCAAGAGAGAGATGGACGGGAAGCCTTCGAAGAGGCCCGCCTCGAAGGACGTTCAGGGGACCCGCAGACCTGGGCTGCCTTTGGACTTCCGATCAGGATCGAAGTCAAAGAATGGTCCCGTTCCGGAGTGGATCTTTACTCCCCTCCTTGCTCCAAGAACCAAAATCCTCATGGAGATCGAGGGCAAGGGTTACCTCCATCGACCTCCTTCTCAAAACCCGAAGAATCGTCGCAACAAGACGAAGTACTGCCAGTTCCATCGCGACCACAGCCATGACACGGAGGAGTGCCGTAACCTGAAGAGAGAGATCGAGGACCTCATCAGAAGGGGCTATCTCAAGAAGTTCATGGGAAGAGAATCCCCGGTGGAGGACCAGCCACTTGCAGCCCTTCCCCTTATTCCTACAGTAGATAACCGTCCCACGGAGAAGCCGGTGGGCATGATTTCCTAGGGGATAGGGCACGCATCAAAGAGAGCCCGAGAGGGAGGAGACCTGGAAAATGTACTCCCCTTTGAAAAGGGGAAGGAAGGTAAAAATGAAAGTGAAAATGTAAATAACGATGTAGTGGTGGTCAAAATGACCATCGCTAAGCATCCTGTACATCGAATTATGGTTGATAGTGGGAGCTCTACCGACGTACTTTTTTACGATGCTTTCTCCCGGATGAATTTATCTCATGATCGGCTAAAGCCAGTGCACACCCCTCTCGTAGGTTTCACCGAAGATTCTATAGGAGTTGAAGGAGAGATCACTCTCCCTGTTACCACCGGGACTTCACCCCGGTAGAGCATGGTCATGATGACCTTCACCGTCGTCAGACTCCCATCACCATACAGTGCCACTTTGGGCCACCCAGGGCTCAACCAACTTGATGCAGTCATTTCCACCAGGAGATTGTTGGTGCAGTTCTTCACTATTTTTGGAGTGGGGGAGATGACGGGGGCAGTTCAGCCTGTCCAGCATTGCCTGCAGGCTATCCCGGGTGCCCAAAGTGCCGAGCTCGACTATGATGTCGACGACCTCGACCAAAGGGCACAGGATCCCAGGGACGGCATGGCTGAGCACTTGCTGACATATCCCCTTGGCTCAGTCCCACAGAGAACGGTGCAGATAGGAGCCCAACTCCCAGAGATGAGCGGGCTCGCTTTCTAGACTTCCTTCGGGTGAACATAGATGTGTTCACCTAGTCCCCGATGGACATGCCAGGTATTCCTCAGGATGTCATCACCCACCAGTTGAAGATCGATCCGAAGTGCCATCCAGTTTGCTAGAAGAAGAGGAGCTTTACTGCAGAAAGGCAGAAGGCAATCAAAGAAGAGGTGGAGAAGCTCCTCACTGCTGGCTTCATGTGAGAGGTACACTATCCCAGTTGGTTGGCGAACGTGGTGATGGTGAGGAAGAACAACGGTAAGTGAAGGATCTATGTGGACTACACCGACCTCAACTGAGCTTGCCCGAAAGACAGCTTTTCCCTCTCGAAGATTGACTAGCTCGTGGATGCCACTTCGGGTCACCACCTCCTATCCTTGATGGATGCTTTCTCCAGGTACAATCAGATCCAGATACACCCGAAAGACAAGGAGCACACTGCCTTGATCACGGATCGTGGGACCTATGTTATAAAATGAAGCCCTTCGTCCTGAAGAATGCCGGTGCCATGTACCAGCGATTGGTCAGCAAGGTCTTCAAAGACCAAATTGGCCATAACATGCAGGTATACATGGACGACATGCTGGTGATGAGCAAGCCGACCTCGGACCACGTCGACAACCTGGGGGAGACCTTCTGCAACCTTCGCCTCCACCAATTGAAATTGAACCTGGTGAAGTGTGCTTTTGGTATGGCGGCGGGGAAGTTTCTTGGCTTCATGGTGACCCAAAGAGGGATAGAAGCCAACCCAGAGAAGGTTCAGGTGATCCTTGACATGGAGCAACCCACCTTCAAGAAGCAAGTCTAGCGGCTCACTAGCCGGGTAGCAGCCCTGAGCTGATTCGTTTCACTATCTACTGATCACTGTCGGCCCTTCTTCAAGGCATTGAGGAAGATGCATGACTTCTCCTGGATGAAGGAGTGCCAGGAGGCATTTAAGGAGCTAAAAAAGACCCTGGTGTCACCACCATTACTCTCCCAGCCAGAGGAGGGAGAAGAGCTTTTCTTGTATCTAGCGGTCACTCCGGAGGCCGTCAGCTCGGTCTTAGTCCGGACGAACGACAAAGGAATCCAAAAACCTGTGTACTATATAAGCAAGCTTCTTCGTGATGCAGAGCTCGGGTATTCTCGATACGAGAAATTGATTTTTGCGCTAATAGTGTCTCAGGCCCCAGCATACCTAATCGTGGTCCTGATGGACCAACCATTGAAGGCCATGCTCAGCCAACCTAACACATCTGGATGCCTGGCGAAGTGGGCGCTAAAGCTCAGCAAATTCAACATCACCTATAGACCGCAGTCAACCATGAAGGTGCAGGTACTGGCTGACTTTTTAGTTGAGTGTGCAGGCTTGGGTGAGGGACCAGAAGAGAACCCTTAGAGTCAACAACCAGGACCTGAACTGGAGGAGGACATATGAGTCCTGCATATGGATGGAGCCTCTAACTCCGATGGAAGCGTGGCTGGGCTCATCCTCGCCAACAACGAGGGAGTCGTAGCTGAATGCATGCTCCACCTCCAGTTCGCCGCCACCAACAACCAGGCAGAGTACAAAGCACTCCTTACGGGACTAACGGTCTCCCACGAGCTCGGTGTGACTAGCCTAAGAGTCTTCATCGATTCGTAGCTGGTCGCCAGGCAAGTCTCAGGCGAGTATGAGGCACGGAGACCCTCAAATGTTGAAGTACCTAGAGTTGGTGCGGGCAAGCACGACGGGCTTCAAGTGCTTTAGTGTTTCCCACATCCCGCACGAAGAAAATGCCTGTGTTGACGCCCTCTCTCACCTAGCAACCCTGCCAGACTCATCGTTGGGCCGTGCCCACATCGAACATCTCCAAGCCCCGAGCTATGAAGTCCCTAGAGAGATCCATCAGGTCACCCCGGAGCCCAGCTAGATGGACAAGAATGTCAAGTACATCACCAATGGCACCTTGCCTGAGGATTGGGTAGATGCCAGCCTCATCAAAAGGAAGGCCACACGTTTCATGCTTATGGACGGACTGCTCTACCGGAGGTCATACTCCTATCTACTCCTCAAGTATTTGAGACCCACAAAGGCCGCACTCATGCTTTAGGAAATTCATGAAGGCCTCTGCGAGAACCATGTGGGGGGCAGGACTTTGGCGTACAAGGCCCTCCATCAAGGATACTTCTGGGAGACGATGAGGGAGGACATAGCCAACGTCGTTAAGAAGTGTGCCCGCTGCCAACATCATGCCATCATGCAATGCCAGCCGACTGCACCGCTTGATGCGCGTCGCAACGCACCGATTTAATTACCTTAAAACTACTATCTAGAATAGGATAGCAGGAGCAAGGGTCGAATCCACAGGGACTTTCTTGATTACTTTGAAAATAATAAATGTGCAACAGAAATTGAAATCTTAAAACTAAAACAAAGATTAACAAGTAATTAGCAGTAAAGGTAACTCAAGGAATGATCTATCTGAGTAAGAGCACGGTTCGTATCCGTGAATCACGGCCCGTCCCTTTTTAGGAATAGATTGATTTAAATGCTAGTAAAATAACCTAGATATGATCTATCTCACGAGAGAACAACCTGTACCCACTTGGGAATAGATCAGTCATGAGTAATTTCACTTGACTTACCTCCAAAGCTTTGCCCTAACAGCGCATATGATTCAAAAGCAAAAGAACAAGAATTAATCAAAAGATATTTTTATTTCATGTAGGAGGGAGTACATCAAAGTAATACAACTAGAAATAAAAAACCCCTTTTTCCAAGTGAAGTTTCGGCCTCCAGTGACTTCTGCATGCTCGAAAGTTGAAGATGGCGCTGTCCGGTAGAGAATTGGATTGCTGGAATAAGTTTGGGATAAGCTTGGAATAGTATTGGAATAGTGGGAATAAGCTGGGATAACTGGAATAGTAGAAAACCAAAAACAGGGAAGAATAGATGGATCTCCGGACTGACGCTGGACTGTGAGTGATTTGGGAGCTTGGGAGAACCGAGAGATGGACTATAATCTAGGATGGGGTCAACCTCTGCAACTAAGCTGGAATGGTGGGAAAGAAAGCTCACTGCTCTATGTGGAATGGAGAAGAAGAAGGCTCTTTGTGATGGAGAAGAAGCACGGAGAAGAAGAACACAGGGAAAGAATGGAACTGGGATGGGGTCGACCTCTACAACTAAGCTGGAATGGTGGGAAGAAAGCTATCTGTGGCTTTTTTTTTTTTGTATGTGTTATATTTGTGGTGTGGAATAGAGAAGATAGAGGTTTTCTGTGACGGGGAAGAAGAGATAGAGAAGAAAAGCAATGGGAAGAAGAAAACTGGCTAACTGCTCGACTAGTTAAATGCCTGAATCCCTTGGATGATCGAATACCCCCCTCTGGCTCCCCTGGACTCCTTTATATAGGCTCCCCCTGCTCCCAACCCGCTCCCTCAATCTGACCAACCCGCTCCTCCGTTGAACCAACCCGCTCGACCGTTGCACCAGCCCGCTCCACCGTTGCACCAGCCCAACAGATACCGCTCCACGGTTTCAACGAAGCTCGAGCTCCCATCGATCTCCAGCTCATTCGGTGAAGCTCTGAAATTTTCTTCCCGGTTCGGTCCGTCCTAGCACCCGGTTCGGTCCACAGTTGGTTCAAACTGAAAGAAATCTCCCATAGCTGCAACTCACTGTGAAAACCCTCCCAGCAGTGAGGAAGAGCACTCCACCATCATCTCCGGCCAGGGATGGACTGGGTATGCTGTCCGGCGGTGGAGGATGGTGGTTTCGGTGAGGCTCGATCAAGAGGAACAAATCACGGTGAACAGCCCACTTCGGAGGCATCTTTCTGGCCATCGAGGCTTCTCCGGCCGGCAGTGAGCATGCCGGCAACCTCCCCGGCGGTGGGGGCATCTCTCCGACGAGTCTTGGCGTGATTGGGGCATGGCGATCCACGACTCTGCTTCCGTGGACCACGTCAATGGCAGATCGCGGCCCAAGGGCTGGGAAATGGATCGAGCGACCAGTCCACTATGGATCGGCTACTTTAAATTTCGTGCAAGTTCTTAGTAATTTCTTCAAAAATTTATTTTGGGCCCGTTTTGAGTCTAATTCGAGTGCCGTTCATGCCGTTGGACTTCTAAAATTGGGATCTCCATGTTGGTGATGTTCTTTCCTATAAATGACATATAAAAGTATTAATTTTGGAGGAATAATGATATTTTAATATTAAATTAATACTTTTATATTTATGCTTAATGTAGTTATCACCGCTCTCCCAACTCTCCGCCCTCTGGCTTTTGCCCTGTGGGGCATGGACCTCCTCGATCCCTTTCCTCCCGTGTCCGGGCAGCGTAAGTTCTTGATTGTAGCCATCGACTACTTTACAAAGTGGGTCGAGGCTGAGCCATTAGCTGGATTACGGAGGTGGATGTCAGTAAGTTCCTTTGGAAGTCGATCATATGTCGCTTCAGACTTCCCCACACCATCATCACCGATAACGGACGTCAGTTCGACTGTCGAGAGTTCGAGGAGTTCGGCAACGACCTCGGATTCCATCACTACTTTACATCGATAGCGTATCCCTAAACCAATGGAGAAGCTGAGGTGACCAACCGGACCATCCTGCAAGGGCTCTGGACCAGATTGGATCAGGCCAAAGAAAGATGGTCTGAAGAACTTCCCAGTGTCCTATGGACTTACCATATAACCCGAAGGACGGCCACAGATGAAACTCCCTTCAACCTTGTCTTTGGAGCGGAAGCAGTAATTCCGGCAGAGCTTAGCCTACCAACGCTGCGTGTGGAACAGTACAATGAAGACGAGAAACCAGCATGGCTGCTGCTCAACCTAGATCTCCTTGAGGAAACGAGGGACAAGGCACGGGTTCGGATGGTGGCCTACCAGCAATGGGTGGCCAGATACTACAACTCCAAGGTAAGGCTGAAGTCCTTCCATCTGGGAGATCTGGTGCTGTGTCACGCTGAGGCCTCCCAACCTCGAGAATGTGGAAAGCTCTCTCTGAACTGGGAAGGCCCTTACCGGGTGGTCGAAGCACTTCCTCACGGCACCTACTATCTTGCTGAGCTCGACGGGGATCGATTTTCACGGAATGGAACGCCGCGAACCTAAGGATGTATTACCAATGATGTAAGACTTCCTGAATATTGATAATGAGATTCTTTCTTTGTGCAATGTTTGTTTCTATCTCATAGGACTAGCGTCACCCAGCCTTAAGTCTGGCGAACGAGAGCAGGCAAAGATCCCGCGAAGTGGTCCGCGAGAAATGCAAAGTCCCAAAGTTCAGTTCGGAAGGCTGTACGAAACCCAGTTCCGGCAACAGGCCCCGGAGTTCAGTTCAGAAGGTGGCTCGAAACCCACTTCCCGCGCGAAATCCTGGAGTTCAATCTAGAAGGTCGAACGAAATCCAGTTCCAGCATGAGGCCCTGGAGTTCAATCCGAAAGGTGGCACGGAGTCCACAAGATCCCGGAGTTCAGTCCGAAAGGCCGCACAAAACCCAATTACGGCAACAGGCCTGGAGATCAGTACGAAAGGTGGCACGAAGTCCACGAGATCCCGGAGTTCAGTCCGGAAGGCCGCACGGAATCCAGTTCTGGCAACAGGCCCCGGAGTTCAATTCGAAAGGTGACGTGGAACCCAGTTCCCCCATGAAATCCTGGAGTTCAGTCCAAGAGGTCTTCCGAAACCCATTTCTGGCAAGCAGCCCAGAGTTCAGTCCGGAGGAAGTCCCGATGCCAAAGACTTATAAAATGCAAGCCGGAAGCCCTAGGGGTTCTTTCCTGAAGCACAGTGATTTCCTAAGTTTGATTCCAAACTAAGAGTCAAAGTTGAACTGCAATTGAAGTTGCAGAAAGATCAAACATGACATCAACAAGCAACAGAATAAGAGCCAGAGCAAAGGCAAAAATAGATGGAGAAAAAAAGTCTTCATTTCTAATGTAAGGGTTTCTTACAATTAAATGGGCCCCGACAGACCGGGTAGCCCAGGAAAACAAAATGGAAACCCTAAGCTAGAACACCAAACAGGCGAGCCGGGTTCACTCCTCCGTTGCCGGTTCCTCCCAGGCTGAGAAGCCTCCGCATCGCCAGCTGCTTCCCTAGAAGGTTGCCTGGCAGGCTCCTCAGGCTGCTTCCCGAGTCTGACCAGCTTAACCCCGGTCAGATCAAGCTTGGGAAAGAGGGAAGCCACCCTCTCCCGGCAAACTCCGAAACCCTTCAGAAAGGAGTCCACGGCGGCCTCATGCATCTCCTTCTAGAACTCCTCGGAGGCCCAAAACTTGGGCACAACCTCCTGGGCTTCCCTCTATGAGGCCTCCAGCAGCCCATTGACATACGAGGTCTTCTCGTTCACCGATGCGAGTTTCGCCAAGACCTCCTTGACCCGGTGCTCCAGTAATCGGGACTACCCCTTAAGGCGGGAGATCTTGGCTGCATCATTTTCGGCTCGGTGCTGGCTCGAGATCCTTTGCTTGGACTGAGAAGCCTCGAGGTCCCAGACGCGCTCCTCAGCTCGGGCTAGATCCTCCCAGAGAGCCCGATTGCTCCCCTCATCTCATGGCCTTTGTCCATAAGGTCCTTCACATCGGCTGTGAGCTTGCCCAGCCTCCGCTCCTTCTCGGCCTCCCTCTTCGCTGAAGTAGAGAGGAAGTTCCTGAGCAGGAGCACGTCGGTCCCAATCTACATCAAAGAAAGAGTTAGGATTTTCAAAGAATCTAACTGGAACATTAAGAAGGAGAGCTAGATGCTTACTATGAAGAGCAAGGGGAGGATCCCAAGCAGCGCATCCAATAATCCCGGCCACCCCTCAGGCGGTGGTCCCGAGGCTGGGCCGCGTACTCCATCATCTTGTCTGCAAGGCCCTAGTCATGGATGATGAAGGCGCTGCTGCTAAGCTCTGGCGGTGCGGGGCGAGGCTCGGAAGAGGAGGGCTGAGCCGAAGTCTCTCCAGCCAGTGGAGCAGAGGTCCTTAGCACCACTACCACCGATGCAGCCACCGCCGGAATGGTGGGCTCTACAACCACCGGGGGAGGTGTCGGACGCACCTCCCCTCCGCTCCCATCGAGGTCAACGACCTTGCGGCGAGGGCCTGCTGCAGGGATGGGCCAGGGGCCGTGTCTGCCACCCCGAGCTCTGAAGCTGGAGTGGGCCCAGGCCCTTGGTCCGGCTCCATGCGGGCCCTCTTTGGAGGAGTTTCTTGGGCCATTCCCGAAGCCCCTCTCTTTAAAGCCCCCTCCATCAAACTTTCAACTGAGAACTTCATCCCTGAAAAGAGAAGAGGTCAGTATAAAAAAAGGGGGGGGGAAGAAGAGCAGAGGCCCACCAATCGCCCGGATTGGGCTGACCCCTGCCTCGAAGAAGTTCTGCTCTGAGAGCAGAACCTCGAGGGAAAGGACTACATCGCCTAGTAACTGGGAATAGACCTCCTGATCCCGACTCAACCTGAGAATTCTGGTTCGAGGACCGATCCGACTCACTCCAGACCCAGTCGACATTCCTAACTAAAGCAAAGAAGAATCGATTCTTTCATCCCTTGATCGATGTGGGGAGGTCGAACCGGAGGCACCTGGACCGGGGAGAAAGATACCACCAGCCATCATCGGTGGAATATCGCTTCAGGGTGAAAAGGGCCTTGAATAGTGAAAAATGGGCAATGAACTCAT
The DNA here is from genome assembly GCA_021397845.1 of Areca catechu. Lineage (NCBI taxonomy): Eukaryota > Viridiplantae > Streptophyta > Magnoliopsida > Arecales > Arecaceae > Areca > Areca catechu. The sequence continues at coordinate 154,471,422 of CM038052.1, forward strand.
GGAAGTGGCAAAAAACTATGAAGGCAAAAATAATCCTGATGGCATTGGGAGCCAACTGGGCTGGAACGAGCCAGAGATGGCTAAGAAAGGAAAGAAAGAACGGGTGAAGAGGAAAACAAAGACCCCTAGCAAGGAAGTCCTCGTAGAATGTGATTATGCCAGGGTCGCTCGAAGTCACTCACTCCCTCAGCCCTGGAAGTGAAAGATGGATGGAGTATGGGACCCCATACATATCTCGGATCCAGGAAAGGTCGTCTCCGGTCATCGTCGAAACAAAGCCAGAGGGACTGGAAGGAGTCTCTGCCATCGGAGGGGGAAGGGCAAAGATGGGAATAGCAGGAATGATAGGAGGAGCCCTATGGACTTCGATGGTTATACCGCCCGGCCGCAACCACTGCTGGACATCGATGGGAACGTCGTCCTCTGAAAAGGAGGGCGATGGAGTCCTTGGCCGAGACAGACTGGCCTCGTCCGGGTTAGAAGAGAAATGGCGACGATGATTCGAAAGAGCCATCGAGACGAAGAAGAAAAAGGAATGCATGGTTCGAGAGGACTAGGACTCGAGAAGAAGCAGATGAAGAAAATATGGGTCGCAGGACACTCACCGGGATATTTTGGCAGTAGAATGGCGACCCGAGAGAAGAAGAGGGACTGCTGCAACTGCCGGCGAGGTGTGAGAAAGCCAAAAGACCTCGTTTCTAGAAAGTCTCCTCTCTTTTCAAACCAATCAACAATGGCCGTACAACTCCTTTTTTCGCCTAAGCCATCGGATGAGCACCATGTGTGAAGATGATCGATGACGATGCTTCGGTTCGTTGGAAACCATCTTGAGTCTGACACGGCATGATTATGACCCATTGAACATGCGGACGTGGCACCCGTGCATTGGATCTCGGGCACGACGAGTGGAGCGGCAGCAATCATGGCATTTATTACAAAGGATTTTTGTCCTCCCACATCATCTTCGCATTAACTCCCCACATCCCTGCAGCGATGCTTTAATGGGACTTGGGAGTGGGGGGCAACTGATATGGCAACATCGTTGACATGGAGTGTGCATCAGATCCAGTTGGCCGCCAGGCAGTACCACATGGCATCATCTCCGGGCTCTCCTGCCAGGTTGCTTGGCTAGTGGTTAAGCCAAACTCGGGCCGAGCTCAGCACCTCTGCCACTTCACCAGGTGTCGACCCAGGTGGAGTCCATCTCGATCGAAGTGACCCTGCCTCTGCTCCTTCACCAGGTGGTGTCCCTAAATGGGCCCACCTCGTCGAAGTCGAGCCAGGCTCCTCCTGCTCCTTCGGCAGGTGGCACCCCCAGATGGGTGCACCTCGATCGAAGTCGAGCTGGCCTCTCACACTTCGCCAGGTGTCAACCCAGGCGGGGTCCACCTCGATTGAAGTGACCCTGCCTATGCTCCCTCGCCAGGTGGCGCCCTCAGATGGGCCCACCTCGCCAAAGTCGAGCCAGGCTCCCCATGCTCCTTCGCTAGGTGGCACCCCCAGATGGGTCCAACTCAGTCGAAGTCAAGCTGGCCTCTACCACTTCACCAGGTGTCGGCCCAAGCGGGGTCCACCTCGGTTGAAGTGGCCCTGTCTCTACTCCTTCACCAGGTGGCACCCCCAGATGGGCCCATCTCGTCGAAGTTGAGCCAGGCTCCCCCTGCTCCTTCGCCAGGTAGTGCCCCGAGATGGGTCCACCTTGGCTGAAGTCGAGCTGGCCTCTGCCACTTCGCCAGGTGTCGACCCAAGCGGGTCCATCTTGGTTGAAGTGGCCCTGCCTCTGCTCCTTCGCCAGGTGGCATCCCCAGATGGGCCCATCTCGTCGAAGTAGAGCCAGGCTCCCCGTGCTCCTTCGTCAAGTGGCACCTCTAGATGGGTCTACCTCAGTCGAAGTTGAGCTGGCCTCTGCCACTTCGCCAGGTGTTGACCCAGGCGGGGTCCACCTCGATCGAAGTGGCCTATCCCTTCACCAGGTGTTGACCCGGGAGGGGTCTACCTCCACCGAAGTGGGCCTGACTTTGCTCTCCCGCCAGGTGGCACCCCTAGATGGGTCCATCTCGGTCGGATTCGAGCCTATCACCCCAATCTTTCTGCTAAGTGGCACCCCCAGACGGGTCCACCACGATCGAAGTCAACCTTCTCTACAGAAAATGGAAGGACCGAGGGTGCAAGCCTCAAGGAGGCTGCTGAGGATGGCGCGCATAGGCAATGCATCAGTACGGTATCCCCAGGCCTGTAACGATGCACGGAACCTTGTTTGCACCAGTTTAGAAGGGGCACCCTGCTCGAGATACCGAATATGGTGCCCGGTAACCTGGTACTCCAAAAAGAGAGAGCCACGGTCAACGCCTCAGGCCCGAGGGTGCCTTCACAAGGATCGGGACCCCGCCAACTTCCCCCTTTTGTGACTGCATGGCAAACGAGACCGGCTCACCACTTAACTCTCGACCGTAAGGGGGAACGACCTGGGAGAATGGTCACTGAGCGTCGCTGACCTCCAAAGCCTCCCCAGGAGGGGGAATCGAGGCATGAAGGTATCCAACGACCAGCGATCTCAAAAGGGAGACCACGGGCAAGAAGGAAAGTAAGCAATCGAGAGTGCAATCACGCACACAAGAAGAGGAGGTGATCCTGAGATAAGAGCTCCAAAGGAACTCGTAGGAGCAAGCTCGACAAGCCCCGTGGAAGGAACCAGAGCACCCATCCCTCTTGTTCTCACTCATTTTCTCACCAAAGACTCCTCTAAGCATGGAGACCCGGCTGGGATCCATCTTAGTGGATCTGTTTCACTTTACCGCTCTCTAACTTGACCATCGAAGTGCCCCCATCGAGATTCCCAGCCCGGATCTCTAATCTCATTTGCTGGTCCGAGAGCGATTGGATTCCGTAGCAAACGAGACTACAGTCCTACACCAACTCACAGCTGCAGGCCATAGCGGTAAGGTCGGCAACACAAAGCATCTGGTGAGGACATAAGAGCTAGGAAGAGGAAGCAAACCTTTTTCAATTCAATTTGGATCACGAATGAGTAAGTCCATGTGTTCTTCACAGAGAACACTCGAGTCCCATTTATTCTGAGTTTGTAATTAAGTCAAATAGAGTTGTAATTTGATCAAATTAAGTGTAATTTGGTTAATTTGGGTTATTGAGTTACCAATTGAGTCCATTGAGTCCATCAATTAGTTTAAGAGTCATGTAAATAGCTTTAATTTGCTTTGTTTGGAGAATTGTCCAATTTGAGTCCTGTAATTAGTGCTTGAATAAGTCAAGGGGTGTCATAGGTGCCCAAGACCCAAGTCATCATCACGTTGGTGGATCAATTCTAGGTTAAAAAAGGGTTGTCCAAATTTTTTACCAGACATCCAGACATCCGGACATCCAGACATCAAGACATCCTGACATTCAAACATTGGGACATCCGGACATGTGAACATCAAGACAATTTAAATTTCATCATTATCCAAGAAAGGCACCCCATCCAATTCCCTTTCATCGCCCATTTGAGATTCCAAGGAGGTGCCAATTTAGAGGAGTAAAGCAAAAGGACTCTGCTTCTCATCTGGCACCCCCCATCATTCTCTCTTTTCGCCCACTCCAGATGACACCCACCCATGGTTCATTCAAAGTTTAAATGGGAGGAAGAGTCCAAGATAAGTGGAGGTTCATCCAAAATTCAAAGGAGAAGTTATCTTCTATCTACTTTTAAATTCAAAGGAGGAGATATCTTCATCCAAATTGAAATTCAAAGAAGAGTTCCAAGGCTAAGGAAGAGTTTAAAATTCAAGCTTGAAAGCTGTCTTAAGATGAAGATAAAGTTTTGAAGTTTAAATGGAAGCCCCCTCATCCAAATCTCTTTCAAATTCAAATGAAGGGTTCAAATTCAAACTTAAACCTTTGAAGCTGCTTCTTAACCCATGTTGCCAATCAAGGAGTTCAAAAAATTTAGATGTGACACCAATTGAGATTAGCGCCAAATGAGAAGAAGGATTTGCTCCAAGAGAAGGATTAGCGTGCCATCTCAATCTTAAATTTGTTGCACATTTTTTTTCATGAAGCCAAAATATTTCATGTTGTCACCCAAGCCATGAAAGGTCTATTCAAAATTCAAAATTTCAAGGGAAAGCCAAGAAGCCAAGGAGTGTTTGAATTAGAATTTAAATTTAAATGTAATTTGAATTCAAAGGAGTCCTATGATATCTTCATGTGTGAAGAACCCTATAAATAGGACCCCATACCCCCTTATAATTATTATTCATTCATGAAATAAAGATGCATTCTTTCTTCCACAAAGGTGGGTTAGGCTTTAGTGTTTTTCTCTAAGGACGGGGAGGTCCTTAAGAGCTCAAGACGGGGAGGTCCTTCAGTGATTAAGGCGGTGGGTCCTTGAGTGGAGGTTTTGTCGGATTCGACAAACTGCTATCGATCTTCTTCAAGCTCTACGCATCCAACCCTTCTTTTTTTCATTTTGAATCTGATTTACTTCATTCTTAAAGTCTTGTTTGTTGCCTTCTTTGTAAATCCCAGGTGTTCTGGACTTTAGAGGATGGATCCTTTGCTTCCGAACCGAGATCTGACAGTAGATCTGAAATCTGGAGTCCCGATCTTTATCCTGCTGTGAGATCTGAGCGACCAAGCAGCCGATCTATCCTTAGTCAAAGAGAATCTTCATTGGGATAAGCAACCAATCCTTTCTCATTAGATTTGGTAGTTGAAGCATGGAATAGCCTAATCTTTGATAGTTTCCTAGTCGTCGGGTCCTCATTCTTTATAGCTTACAGATCAGATTGCGAGTTAGTAGTTAGTTACTTTCTTTAATCTCTTTAGTCTATTATGTTTAGTTGCTTACTACTATGATCAATGCTCTTTGAAACATTTTAGACTAAAATTAGATCATCTTACACCGTATCGCATCGTACCGCATCATCTTATTGGTATCAGAGCATTAGGTTAGATTAGGGTTTCATGCTTGTTGAATTCTCTTTAAGTACTCGGATCGGGTGCTTCACCATGGCCGTCCGGTCTTAGAAAAAAGTAGGGCTGCAAAATCCTCACATCCCATTCAAAGAAAATTTCCTATGGCGTGTAGGGGTGCCGCTGTTAATTGACCCCTGAAGAAGAAAACGAAGAGAAATGCATCTTTAGGGTTAATTTTCTGCATCCCGTCCATTCCAGTATATAGTCTATTATTTTAATTATTTTTATAAGTAAGAAAATTATAAAATATTTATTTTTATTTCATTGCATTCGTTACATTTGGTTTTATTTCTTGGCATTTTATTAGGATTTAATTCGATCTATGGAATTTCTACAAGCCTGATTACTGCTGAGAACATTTCTGTTTCAGAATTTCAGCACATAGTTTTAATTCCATAAAAGTTTAATTTCTGCAATTTAAAATTTAAAATTCAAATCTAAAATCTAAACTTAAAATTTGAAATTTAAAATTTAAATTTTGAATTGCTAGTGTTATCTTATCTTATCTTGATTGTGCATTCATTTTACTTGAAAATACTTAAGGGCAAGCAATATAACATAAGGGAAGGATTGAGACCCTTTCCTTATCCCAAAACAACCAACCCCATTTGCATAGTCCTAAGCCTTAATTAAAATCGAGTAGCACTTAAAGCTAGGGACAACAACAGGTCAGGTTTTATATACGTGTTAACCCATTGTAGTAGTCACTTCTGTGTGTGCTTCTGAGAATTGGCATCTAAGGCTAGAGGTTCGGAGGCAAACATCCTAAGCAAATTGGTGGTTCTTTAATTAGGACCTCACAAAAGTGAGGGGATCCTCCCACCACCCCACCTCTTACCTGGCCAATCGAGGAGTTACTACAGTCTTGGTTATTACCTTGACTAAGCATATATTGGCCCTTAGGTCTAGGAACCCTAAAGTTAGGTTATTTGTATTGTTTGCACTGCATGACTACTAGGGCAGGTACCCCATACCAAGATCAACAGACTCAAGCTAGTACATCTGTACTCATGGATTTTAGTCCAGAAAGCCTGATGCGTACTTTGACTGAACAGTTTAGGTATACTTTGACTGAATAGTTTAGGCAGTTGAGTGGTAGGCTAGACCAAATGAGCATAGAATGGAAACCCTTGAGGAATCTCATGTGTCTTAGCCAAACATTATGCCTCCTAGACCCACTCCAATTCATATTCTTAGAGCCCAACATCCTGATCCTATTACTAATCCAAATCCTAGACGCCCAACTCAGGATGAAACTGAAAAAGATAGAGCCTTTAGGAGTATCAAATTTGATGCACCCATATTCGATGGGAACTTAGATCCTAAGGTCTATACGGATTGGGAGAGTGACATGGATCAATATTTTGAATGGTATGAAATGTTGGAGGAGCGAAAGGTGAAATTTGAAAGTTCAAGTTAGTCCGACAAGCATGATTGTATTGGGGTAATACTCAGAGATTGACCCTTCAGAGAGGACACATGCCCATAGTTACATGGAGGGATATGAAGGACAAGTTGAGAGAGAAGTATGTGCCATTAACATATCAACAAAGGCTATTGGATCAATGGTAGGACTTGACCCAAGGTAGTAAGACCATGACCGAGTATATTGCCAAGTTCGATGAGTTTGTTATGCGATGTGGCGTAGTCAAGTCAGAAACTGTGACACTATCTAGGTTTAGAAAAGGCTTGATGAGGATATTAGAAGGGAACTATTTCTAAGGGAAGTATATGTTTGGAACATGCTTACCAGGTTGCTAGAGACTGTGAACGATTTCAAGGAAGACAACCTATCTATCGACCTAAACTCAATAGGTTTAGTAACCCTAGAAATAGGTCAAGCCAAGTTCCTGTTAGTCAGCCTAGTCAACCCACACCAATAGGTCGAAAGGATGATCAAGGAAAGGCACCAATTGGTCGAGTGGATGATCGAGGAAAGGCTCCAATAGGTCATATGAATGACAGAGGAAGAGCACCTGTAGTACATAGAGAAGGAAGTCAGAATGTAGAGTGTTATAGTTATCATCAGGTTGGCCATTTTGCTAACAAATGCCATGTATAGAACCTACACATAGGTGAGATGGGAGAAGAAGAGGAACCTAAAGCAGCTGAAGAATGTGGAGAGGAAGTATATGAAGCTGAGCTTAATTTAGCAGAGGAGTATGAAGGTAATGAGGAGGAAATAGAGACACCTGACCTTGTAGGAGTTATTAGGTGTATTCTAGCTCAGACCAGGAAGGACGAGGACTGGCGTAGGACCAACATCCTACAAACCTTCATCAAATTAGGGGACAAAGTGTGTAAGATCATTATAGACAGTGGGAGTTGTATCAATGCCATTTCTACTAATGCAGCCAAAAGTTTAGGTTTACCTATAGCATCCCATCTGACGCGGGATGGGCCCCGATCAATATTTATTCTAGGAGATCGGACCATTGGTCATTAAGAAATGATCCTAGGCTAGGTTAAACCAAAATCCAATTATTTTTTTTCAATTATTTTTATTCAAATAAACTCCTTTTTTTATATTTTTTCTCGTTTTTTTTCATACTAATAAACCCATACTTTTTTTTCTCTGATTTTTTTTTTCACCCCTTTTTTTATTTTCTTCCTTATTTGAAGTCGGAAGAGAGGACTGACTATACTTCTCTAATCGTGCCTGGGGTCTCTTCCTTCACGGATCGAGGAACCATGGGAACAGGGGACGGGAAACCGACGAGCTCTCGCCGGTGATCACAAAGGAACCTTCACGGAGACGGGGCAGCACAGGCGACGGATGGTGGCTCGAAGAGATAACCAGCATGGAAGGAGAGTGGAATGGCACGGACATCTGGATGGCATGGCCGACGGGTGGAGGTGGACCGTACGGAGGTGTTAGAGACTTGGGGGCTTTGGCGGTTGGCTCTCTGGTGAAGTCGGCGGACCAAGTGGTGTTTGGTTGTCTGTCGATGGTTTCTAGTGGTGTCATTCAGCAGGGAAGGGAATGATCAACACCAAAAAAAAGAACAGAGGAGGCCGGAGGGCTTGCAGAGGAATTCTGACTGAAATTCATCGACGAGCTTTGGAGGAAATCGTCCAAAGGAGTCCGGCAGATGGCGGTGGTCTCGACGGCTAGCAATGGTGGAGGGGAGGAGGTGAAGTTGGTTGGGCGCTCGGCTTCGGGCCATGCATTAGTGTTGGCGAGCGAGGAGAGATTCTCAGTCTGTCGAATGGGAAGATCGGGTGGATGCGATCTGAGGCGTTAGATCTGATCGAAAACAAGGGAGACTTCAGAAGAACCAGAGAAGAGAAAATAGGGAGAAGGAACTGGGAGAGGGAAAATAGAGGGAAGGAGAAACAGAGAGTCTCAAGGAAGGAGGAGAGAAAGTAGTAGAAAGAAAAGTCCAGGGAAGAAAGAAATAGAAGAGAAGGGAGAGGAATCGGGACACACCCTAATTTTTTTTTCAAAATATTCTTCGCTTCGCTCCTTTTATTCATGACAAAACATACCTTAAATAGAACCTCCAAAAGAGATCCGAACAAATCCTAAAACAGCTGATAAGATAAATTCTAAAAATAAATAATCAAACTAAACAACCATAAAATATCCTAAAATAATGATAAAACTAATCCTAAAATTTTAAGATATCCCAATCCCTTGTACATCCATAAAATGTTATATTTATCCTGCTCCAAGATTTGTGTACTTCAGGATTTGTGCTGCACCAGAATGTGTGCTCATCGACTCCAGGATCTTGGGCTCCAGGGTTTGGGTTGGGTTGGCTTCAGGTTTTAGACTTGCTTCTGGGTTAGGCTGGCTTCAGGTTTTGGGCTGGACTGGACTTCAGGTTCTGGGCTGGGCTTCAGGTTTGATCTGGGCTGCTTCAGATTCTGGGCTGTCGATGTCCCCATCATTTACCCTGAGGTGGGGAGAACTCGACTCCATCGAGTCAGGCTTCAGAAAATTGGCTCTTCGATGCATCATCTATAGACTGAAAATTTTTATATAAATAGTGCAATGAAAATGACTAACCTAACCTAACCTAACCTAAACTTGCTCTGATACCAAGTTGACGCGGGTTGGGCCTCGATCAATATTTATTCTAGGAGATCGGACCGTTGGTCATTAAGAAATGATCCTAGGCTAGGTTAAACCAAAATCCAATTATTTTTCTCCAATTTTTTTATTCAAATAAACTCTTTCTTTTCATTTTTTTTTCCTTTTTTTATACTAATGAACCCATACTTTTTTTTCTCTGATTTGTTTTTTTCACCCCTTTTTTTTTATTTTCTTCCTTATTTGAAGTCGACAGAGAGGACTAACTATACTTCTCCGATCGTGTCTGGGGTCTCTTCCTTCATGGACCGAGGAACCATGGGAATAGGGGATGGGAAACCAGCAGGCTCTCACCGGCCATCATGAAGGAACCTTCGCCGGAGACCGACTGGCGTAGGTGATGGATGGTGGCTCGAAGAGATGACCGGCATGGTGGGAGGGTGGAACACATGGACGTCTGGATGGCATGGCTGATGGGTAGAGGTGGACCGTACAGAGGTGTTAGGTGTTAGGTGTTAGAGACTTGGGGGCTTCGGCGGTTGGCTCTCTGGTGAAGTCGGTGGACCGGGTGGTGTTTGGTGTCTGTCGATGGTTTTCGGTGGTGTCGTTCGGCAAGGAAGGGAATGATCAACACCAAAAAAAAGAACAAAGGAGGCTAGAGGGCTTGCAGAGGGATTCCGACTGGAATTCATCGATGAGCTTTGGAGGAAATCATCCAGAGGAGTCCGGCAGACAGCGGTGGTCTTGGTGGCTAGCGACGGTGGAGGGGAGGAGGCAAAGTCGGGTGGATGCTCGGCTTCGAGCCGTGCATTGGTGTTGGCGAGCGAGGAGAGATGCTCGGTCTGTCGGACGGGAAGATCGGGCAGAGGCGATCTGAGGCGTTGGATCTGATCAAAAACAAGGGAGATTTCGAAGAACCTTAGAAGAGAAAATAGAGAGAAGGAATCGGGAGAGGGAAAGTAGAGAGAAGGAGAAATAGAGAGTATCAAGGAAGGAGGAGAGAAAGTAGCAAAAAGAAAAGTCCAGGGAAGAAAGAACCAGAAGAGGAGAAGGGGGAGGAATCGAGACACAGCCTGATTTTTGTTTCAAAATATTCTTTGCTTCGTTCCTTTTATTCATGACAAAACACACCTTAAATAGAACCTCCGAAAGAGATCCGAACAAATCCTAAAATAGCTGTAAGATAAATCCTAAAAACAAATAATCAAACTAAACAACCAAATTAAATCCTAAAACAACGATAAAACTAATCCTAAAATTTCAAGATATCCCAATCCCTCATACACCCATAAAATATTATATTTATCTTGCTCCGAGATTTGTGTACTTCAGGATTTGTGCTGCACCGGAAGGTATGCTCATCGACTCTAGGATCTTGGGCCCCAGGGTTTGGGCTGGGTTGGCTTTAGGTTCTAAACTGGCTTCTGGGTTGGGCTGGCTTCAGGTTTTGGACTGGACTGGGCTTCAGGTTCTGGGCTGGGCTTTAGGTTTGATCTGGGCTGCTTCAGATTCTAGGCTGTCAATGTCCCCATCACCATCCCAACCCCTATAAGGTTTCATGGATTGATGCAACCTTAATTCCCATTAAGTCGATTTGTCAGGTCACAATCCATTTCCAGTCATACCAGGAGAAGGTCTGGTGTGATGTGTTACCAATGGGAGTCAGTAGCATAATTTTGGAAAGACCCTGGTTATATGACGATGATGTTACCCTATTTGGATGATCAAATTCTTGTTCTTTTAATTATCAGGGTAAGTAGTTAGTTACTTTCTTTAATCTCTTTAGTCTGTTATGTTTAGTTGCTTTACTGCTATGATTATTGCTCTTTAAAACATATTAGACTAAAATTAGATCATCTTACACCGTATCGCATCGTACCACATCATCTTAAATTCAACCCCACCCAAGGATAACATTAAGAGGGGGTCCAGTAATTTGAAAGAAGAGAAGCCAGGATTGAACCTAATTACACCTAAGGAGATGGAAAGAGAAATCATTGGAGGTGCACCCATTGGAGTTTTAGTGGTTAAAGAGACTCATGAACAACCTAAACCTGAACACCCTGAGGAAGTTGTAGAGCTTTTGAAAGACTTTCAAGATATGTTTCCTGAAGACTTGCAAAATGAACTGCCACCATTAAGGGACATCCAACATGTTATAGACCTAGTCCCAGGAGCTACATTGCCAAACCTCCCACATTATAAGATGAACCCTATAGAACACTTAAAGATGCAAAGACAAGTAGGGGAGTTTTTTCAGAAAGGATTCATTAGGGAGAGTCTTAGTCCTTGTGTAGTTCCAGCCATATTAACCTCCAAGAAAGATGGCACTTGGAGGATGTGTGTCGACAGTAAAGCCATCAACAAAATTTGTTAAATATAGGTTTTCAATTCTCCGTTTGGATAATATGTTAAAGATGATGGCCAGATCAACCATTTTCTCGATGATTGACCTTAAAAGTAGCTATCATCAAGTTAGGATCAGAATTGGGAATGAATGGAAAACAGCCTTTAAGACTAAGGATGGTTTGTACGAATGGTTGGTAATGCCTTTTGGCTTGTCCAATGCTCCTAGCATTTTTATGAGGATAATGACCCAAGTATTAAGAGCCTTTATAGGAAAATTTGTGGTTGTATACTTTGATGATATCCTCATATACAGTAGGACAAGGAACCTGTATGCCAATCTTAAGAAGTGTAGCTTCATGACCACTAGGATAGTCCTTTTAGGTTTTGTAGTGACCCCAGAGGGAGTGTTAGTTGATCTTGAGAAGATATAATTAATAGTTGAGTGGCCTATACCTAGGAATATCCACGATGTCCGTAGTTTTCATGGATTAGCCACCTTCTATATAAGATTTATCAAAGGATTTAGCACCATTGTGGCACCGATTACAGATTGCATTAGGAAGGGAGCCTTTAAGTGGACCAAGAATGCTGATAGAGCCTTCCTAGAGATAAAAGAGAAGATGACACAAGCCTCGATCTTGAGACTTCCTGATTTTTCTAAAGTATTTGAAATTGCTTGTGATGCTTCGGGTGTTGGCATAGGAGGAGTACTTAGTCAAGAGAGTCATCCTATAGCCTTTTTTAATGAAAAATTAAATGAGGCTAAATCCAAGTACTCAACCTACGATAAAGAGTTTTATGCGGTAGTATAAGCATTGAAATATTGAAGATATTATTTATTACCACAGGAATTTATTTTGTACTCTGACCATGAGGCACTTAGATTTCTAAACTCTCAGAAGAAATTAAATCCAAGACATGCTGAGTGGGTAGAGTATCTCCAGTCTTATACTTTCGTGTTGAAGCATCGAGTTGGTTTAGAGAATAAGGTTGCAGATACCCTTAGTCGCCGATCAATGTTATTGAATTGTGTCAATACTGAGGTTATTGGATTTGACAAGCTCAAGGAGCAGTAAGAGTCTTGTCCAGATTTTGGAAAAATCTATGAGAAAATCAAGCAAGGACCATCTAGTTTGGATAGTGATTATACTTTGCAAGATGGTTATCTTTTTAAGGAAAATAAGCTTTGCATACCTAGAAATCCCTTAGGGAATTTCTGATTTGGGAGATCCATGCTGGAGGCTTAACAGGACATTTTAGAAAAAATAAGACTATTCTGGCAATGGAGGACCAATTCTTCTAGCCAAGTCTTAAGAGAAATGTAGCTCAAATAGTGGCTAGGTGTAGAATTTGTATTGTTGCGAAGCAGCAAAAGCATAACACTGGCCTCTGTACCCCTTTGCCTGTGCCCGATTGCCCTTGGCAAGATCTAAGTATGGACTTTGTTCTAGGTTTACCCAAAACCATGAGGCGACACGATTCCATCTTTGTCATGGTTGACAGATTTTCCAAAATGGCGCATTTCATTCCTTGTTCACAAATATTTGATGCCTCTAGAGTCACCAAACTTTTCCTAGATGAGGTGGTCAAATTACATGGTTTATCCAAGACAATTGTGTCTGACAGGGATGTACGGTTCACAAGTTTTTCTGGAAAACCCTTTGGCATATGTTAGGGACTAAGTTGAAGTTTTCTACTACTTATCATCCTCAAAATGATGGCCAGACCGAGGTAGTGAACCAAAGTCTAGGAAACTTGTTAAGATGTCTAGTAGGAAAAAATACTAGCAATTGGGACCTATTACTGTCTAGAGCTAAGTTTGCCTATAACAGTTAAGTCAATAGGTCTATTGGTAAGAGTCCTTTTGAGATTGTACATGGGTACAAGCCACGAAAGCCTTTAGATTTGATTCCATTACCCATGCATGCCTGCATTTCCGAATCAGCCGAGTCATTTGCACAACATGTCAAAGCATTACATAAAAAAATCAGTAACAAAATTAAAAAGAGCAATGAATCATATGAGCATGAGGCTAACTTACATAAGAGATTTAAAGAGTTTAACGAAGGAGACTTCGTCATGATCAGGTTATGACCTGAACGGTTTCCAATCAAAACTATGAAAAAACTACATGCCCGTAGTGCTGGATCGTATAGGATCATAAAGAAGATTGGACCTAATGCTTATATGTTAGAATTACCATCTGAGTTAGGTATTAGTCCGACCTTCAATATATCTGATCTAGTTGAGTTTAGGGAACCAATGGTGATACCTAGTGAGCCATTTGAGCCTGATCGCACCTTTGAGAGTGACCCTATCCCAGAATATCCACCAGCCAAATTACTAGAGAGGAGAGAAAAGATTGAGCAGATCATTGATGATAAGATCATAACTACTAGAAATAAGAACTACCAAAGATATCCGGTTCGTTGGCAAGGGAGACCTGAGTCTGAGGATTCTTGGATTACCAAAGAGGATCTTCAAAAGTTTAACCCGGACTTGCTAGAATATTACCAGAGCCGAATTGACCCATACTCAACGGGGTCGAGTTCCTCCCAACCCGGGAGAATTGGTGGGACACAAGAGCCAGGAAGAGGAAGCAAACCTTTTTCAATTCAATTTGGATCACTAATGAGTAAGTCCATGTGTTCTTCATAAAGAATACTCGAGTCCCAGTTGTTTTGAATTTGTAATTAAGTCAAATTGAGTTGTAATTTGATCAAATTGAGTGTAATTTGGTCAATTAGGGTTGTTGAGTTACCAATTGAGTCCATTGAGTCCATCAATTGGTTTAAGAGTCTTGTAAATAGCATTAATTTGCTTTGTTTGGTGAATTGTCTAATTTGAGTCCTGTAATTAGTGTTTGAATAAGTCAAAGGGTGTCATAAGTGCCCAAGACCCAAGTCATCATCATCTTGGTGGATCAATTCTAGGTCAAAAAAGGGTTGCCCAAATTTTTTACTAGACATCCAGACATCCGGACATCCAAACATCCAACATCAAGACATTCGGGCATCCGGACATCCGGACATTTGGACATTAAGACAATTTAAATTTCATCATTATCCAAGAAAGGCGCCCTATCCAATTCCCTTTCATCGCCCATTTGAGATTCCAAGGAGGGCCAATTGAGAGGAGTAAAGCAGAAGGACTCTGCTTTTCATTTGGCACCCCCCCTCATTCTCTCTTGTTGCCCACTCCAGATGATGCCCACCCATTGTTCATTCAAAGTTTAAATGGGGGGAAGAGTCCAAGATAAGTGGAGGTTCATCCAAAATTCAAAAGAGGAGTTATCTTCTATCTACTTTCAAATTCAAAGGAGGAGATATCTTCATCCAAATTCAAATTCAAAGAAGAGTTCTAAGGCTAAGGAAGAGTTCAAAATTCAAGTTTGAAAGTTGTCTTAAGATGAAGATAAAGTTTTGAAGTTTAAATGGAAGCCCCCTCATCCAAACCTCTTTCAAATTCAAATGAAGGGTTCAAATTCAAACTTAAACCATTAAAGCTGCTTCTTAACCCATGTTGCCGATCAAGGAGTTCAAAAAATTCAGATGTGATGCCAATTGAGATTAGCGCCAAATAAGAAGAAGGATTAGCTCCAAGAAAAGGATTAGCATGCCATCTTAATCTTAAATTTGTCGCACATTTTTTTTCATGAAGCCAGAATATTTCATGTTGTCATCCAAGCCATGAAAGGTCTATTCAAAATTCAAAATTTCAAGGGAAAGCCAAGAAGCCAAGGAGTGTTTGAATTAGAATTTAAATTTAAATGTAATTTGAATTAAAAGGAGTCCTATGATATCTTCATGTGTAAAGAACCCTATAAATAGGACCCATACCCTCCTTGTAATTATTATTCATTCATGAAATAAAGATGCATTCTTTCTTCCACAAAGCTGGGTTAGGCTTTAGTGTTTTTCTCTAAGGGTGGGGAGTTCCTTAAGAGCTCAAGGCGAGGAGGTCCTTGAGAGCTCAAGGCGGTGAGGTCCTTGAGTGGAGG
The DNA here is from genome assembly GCA_021397845.1 of Areca catechu. Classification (NCBI taxonomy): domain Eukaryota; kingdom Viridiplantae; phylum Streptophyta; class Magnoliopsida; order Arecales; family Arecaceae; genus Areca; species Areca catechu. Next base: position 154,486,781 of record CM038052.1, read on the forward strand.
TTCTGCCAGATTCGACAAACTGGTACCGATCTTCTTCAAGCTCTACGCATCCAACCCTTATTTTTTCTATTTGAATATGATTTACTTCATTCTTAAAGTCTTGTTTGCTGCCTTCTCTGCAGATTCCAGGTGTTCAAGGACTTTAGAGGATGGATCCTTTACTTCCAAATCGATATCTGACAGTAGATCTGAAATCTGGAGTCCCGATCTTCATCCTGCTATGAGATCTGAGCGACCAAGCAGTTGATCAATCCCGAGTCATAAAAAATCTCCATTGAGGTAAGCAATCAATCCTTTTTTATTAGATTTGGTAGTTGAAGCATTGAATAGCCTAATCTTAGATGGTTTCCTAGCCGTCGGGTCTTTATTCTTTATAGCTTGTAGATCAAATTGCGGGTAAGTAGTTAGTTACTTTCTTTAATCTCTTTAGTTTGTTATATTTAGTTGCTTTACTGCTATGATCATTACTCTTTAAAACATCTTAGACTAAAATTAGATCATCTTACACCGTATCACATCGACCGCATCAGTGTCGCCACCAGTCTTTCATTAGAGAAAGAGTTGAAGGTGACTCAAGCAAAAGTGGCCGAGTCGGAAGCCAAGCTGAAGAAGAACAGAAGAAAGCTTTGCTCGGTCGAAGTGTTAATAAAAGAAAGTCTTCAGAAGTCCGAAGAGATCTTGACCCAGAAGTTGGTGGCTGAGAAAAGAGCAACTCTTGCCAAAGAGAAGCTCACTCAAGTTACGCATAAAGCCATTAAAGAGTATAGAAATCCCAGGCCTTCGATGAAGGGATGATAGAAGCTGGAGTAGTTATCTATCAAATGGGATTCCAAGATTGCCTAGGTAAAGTTGCAAAACTTTATCCTGACTTAGACCTGTCAGGGGTCATAATATCCGAAGAAGATGAAGAGGATGACAAGCCTCAGGCGGCCATAGAGCTAGAAGTGGCCATCCCCTCTGAGGTAGCTGACCAAGCTGAAGAAGATCATTTAGAAGAAGATGTGGTTAAGGGCCAAGAATGATTGTACTATGTCTTCTTCATATTTCTGAATGATATATGTAAATGTACCAATCTTTTTTGAAATACTAATGAAAGATCCTTTTCTTCTTCAATGTCTTCTTGCCTTTGAACTTTCTATGTGCAAAGATTTCTAAGTAAAAATTTGTCGAATGGTACCTTAGATACTTTCCTGTGATGTCCATGTCATTTTTTTGCTAAGTACCAGTTCTTTGGTAGATTAGAGATCCGATAAGTTTGGACCTGTAGATAAGTCGAGCTAGCTGATTGGGCCGATCATCATTAAATATATCAAAGGTAAGGATACATCCTATCCATGGTGCGGCACCAGACTCAGAAGAAGACTTCAGAGCTCCATCTGGATCTCTGATTAACCTTGCCCGAAGAATTAGGATTTTTGGTTTGTAATAAGAGTTGACTAGATCAACTCAATTTAGCTTGAGTCTACATTACCTGCATTTTATTTTGTTGAGTCATGTTGACTCAGTAGTGGACTAGGGTTTCAACCTGGGATGTTACATTTTCTCCCAAGACCAAGCAAGTGGACACCACACTCCCAGCCACACTCCCAGTCCAGGGGGTGCCATATCTACATCCAGCAGCCTTTGGTCCCCACTCCACAGATAGCAACTTCCTTCTCTCATGCGCCATATGAGGAGAAGTCCACCAAGAGTCCACAAATCAAGGGGGCGGCCAAGACCTTCCCAAGAAATCCAAAGTAAAGAAGGGAAGAAATTCTCTTGGAAGAGAACTTCAAAGAGGCGCCCACTACCTGCCAAAAAAATCCAAAACAAAGATGGGAAGGACCTTGACTTAGGGAGGAAGAAAAGGAGGAGTCCAAAAGAGTTGATCCATGGAAGGAAAAAAATTTTTCTTGAAGATCCAAGCAAGGAGGCGCCATCTACTTGCCTTTTATAACCTAAAACCAATTTTTTGGTACCTTGGCCGACCATATGTGTATGATTTACCCTAATTTGTAGATCCCCTCCTTTAGTCCCACATGGGAAGATGTGAAACCCTCCTCCCTTGTAAAGCCTTATAAATTAAACCCCTCTTGTAAGTTTAAACCAATCAGATGAATGAAAGAAATTTTTTTTTGTGAGCAAACTTGTGTTTTCTCTTTTCCGCACTTGCTTCCAGGTGTTGAGCTCCATGAGGGAGTAAATCCGGGTTCCCCTGGAACCTTGAGGGGGTGAGAGATCTCCAAAACCCCAAACCCTAGGTTAGCCACCCCACTCCCAAACCCTAGCCGCCATCACCCTTCTCTTTCCACCAAGCCCTAGTCTATTCCACTTCTCACGGCCACCCTCTCCAAGTCCAGGCCGGCCACCAGCATCCAGCTCCAGTCCAGATACTTCAGATCTACAGCAATTCTAAGAGGAAGTCAGATCGGCCTCCAGGAGAATCCTGATTTCAGCAACTTCGGCTTTCAAGTTCTTCAACCTAGTAAATCTTTTCTTGAGTATCTGAATTCCATCACTTGTTCCTCTTCTTTCCCAGATCTTGAGTCCAGGAGAAGCCGACCAAACCACAAGACCAGTATTGGAGGATCCATTGCGAAGATAGCCGACTCTGAGGATCCCACAATCTGCTCGAGAGAGTTCTTCCACCAGAATCCTAAGAAGATCACTGTCTGGTTAGTAAACCGTCTCTCCTCTCTATTTCTGTTCTGTTGAAAGTTCAGAGCGAAACCCTAGGTCTGGGAGTTTTTCAACCCCCAGTGATCCGTTACTTCTGAACTACTCTGATAATTTGGTTCCTTCTAAACTGTGCTTTCAATCTTTACTTAGCTTCCTTCAACTTAGTTAGCTTTACTTTGAGTGAAAGCCAATTTCTGAAAAATAAAAAAAAAAAATGAATTAATCTTAATTTTACTTCCGCATACGCTTCTTTGTTCTTTGTTCTGCATCATTTTTGGTATCAGAGCCCTGTCTAGGGTTTCTGTTTGATTGCTTGTTTGAGTCCCTCTCTTTTTACTTTGTCTGCTCGAAGTAGACTCCCCAGGACGTCCGGTCCTAGGAACGAAGCGAGGTGCAAACCTCCTCTTCCCATTCCACGGGGTGTTCCTAGGGCGTGTAGGGGATCCGTTGGGTTACAACTTCGTAGCAGAAATTATAAACGGGGAAGTGCTCTGTTTTCAGCACGTAATTGCCCTGTTGCAAGAATTATTTCTCACTGCAGTAACTCCAAATTCAGTGATTTTTGTTTTTCTGAAACCAATATAATTGAAGCTAATTTGCATAATTTTCTCATGATTTATTGGTTTCTGTGAGATTTCTGAGAATTAAATTACTGCAACTCTATTTTTGTGTTCTGCAATCCATTTATTTTTGAGTGTTCATCTCTTAATTCAACTTAAGGGCATTTGAGCATCTAAGATAAGGGGAGGAGTTGATAACCTCTCCTTAGCCCAAAACCACTACCTCTTCATTTGAACCTAAGCCTTTAATCTAAAATTGATTAGACCTAATTTGCCCTAGTGGGCTAGGGACATCAACAAGTCGGGTCAAGGCTAGTGTTGAGTCAGTTTGTCTGGTTACTCTGTGTGTGCTTTGTACTCAGTGTCTAGAATGGTGGTTCAGGGATTCCATCCCGAAGGACTTGTGTGCTGGTCCGCCTACCTGGCCAATCTCTGATTGGTGTCTAGGATTGGCATTCAGGGACCTAACACTCCCCTTACACCTGCCTGGCTGAGTCCTGAGTTACTACAGGCTAGCTTGCCACTCTGATTGGGCATCTAGTTTGGGCTCTAGGTCTAGTTAGCCCGTAGTCGTTCAGTTGAGTCTCATTTTGTGTGTTTGCTTGCATCATGTCTACCCGGAATGGAGTGCCCTACCAACCTGGTCAAACCCAACCTGATTTAGAGGCCATGGTTAGAGCTCTTACTGAGAGTATGAACAAACTGAGTCAGGATGTGACTACCACTGTTGCCCAATTTAAAGAACAAGTCCATGAGGATTTTTCCCAGCTTAGGGATCGAGTCCAAGTGCTAGAGGAACCTAGGCATCGGAACTGGACTCCTGACCCAGATTTTAATGTACCTTACCCACACCAAGAGCCTAGAAGACCTCTATACCGAGATCCTGAACCTAATCATAGGAGGCCTGACCCAGAACCTAAGGATAGAGATGATAGGTTCATTCGAAACATCAAGTTAGATGCACCTACTTTTGATGGTAGCCTAAATCCTAAGGTGTATTCTGATTGGGAGGGTGAGATGGACCAGTACTTTGAGTGGTATGCCATGTCTGAGGAGAGGAAATTCAAGTTTGCCAAGATGAAATTAATACGTCAAGCTAGGTTATACTGGGGGAACATTGAGCTGACCACTAGAAGACGAAATGTAGAGCCCATAACCACTTGGCAGGGTATGAAAGAGAAACTTAGAGACAAGTACCTACCCATTTCATACCAGCAAAATCTATTAGACCAATGGTAGACTTTGAAACAAGGGAACCGATCTGTTTCAGACTACATAACCACCTTTGATGAATACCTGATGAGATGTGATGTGAGTGAAGCCCATGAAGTCACTTTGTCTAGATTTAGGGCTGGGCTTAAGGAAGATATTAAGAGAGAGTTGTTTATGAGAGAGGTTACTGACCTAGACCAAGCCTATCAGATTGCACTGAACACTGAGAAATTTCAGAGAGGACCCATGCCATCTAGGGTTAGTGCCCCAATCCCAAGAAATGGACCTAGCCAGGTTACCCCTAGCAAGCCTAATCAGGGTATCCCCACCCCTAGGCCCATGGACAAAGGTAAGGCACCTGACACCCAGAGAACCCCTAGTATCGTCTGTTTTAAGTGCCAGAAGCCCGGTCATATCTCCACTCAGTACACAGCCATAGCTTGTTTTAAATGTCATAAGGTAGGTCATGTTTCTAGCCAGTGCCCTCGTAGATCCCTATATATAGAAGAGGGAGGAGAAGAGAATTCGAGCCTAATGAGGAGTTTGAAGAAGAAGTTTATGAGGCCGGAATGAATTTGGTTGATGAGTATGAAGGAGAGGAAGAATCCACTGAATCTGACCACTTAGGGGTTGTGAGATGCATCCTGTCCCAGACTAAAGTTCAGGAAGATTGGCGTAGGACTAACATCCTACAGACTTTCCTTAAACTAGGGGATAAGGTTTGTAAAATCATCATAGATAGTGGGAGCTGTGTGAATGCCATTTCTACTAGCACTGTCAAAATGTTAGGCTTAACCCCAGTCCCCCACCCCAGCCCTATAAGGTTTCTTGGGTAGACTCTACCTCTATACCCATCCAGTCTAGATGTCAGGTCCAAATCCAAATGCAATCCTATCAAGAGAAGATTTGGTGTGATGTCTTGCCCATGGGGGTGAGCAGTATAATTCTTGGAAGACCTTGGTTGTATGATCATGATGCCACCCTCTTAGAAAATCCAACACCTGTGTCTTTAGTTTCAATGGGAAGAAAATCACAATCCATTCAGTCCCTCCTAAGGACAAGGTAGCTAAAGGAACTAGTAAGGTCAGAGAAATGAAGACTGGAGTGAACCTAATTAGTGCCAAGGATCTAGAACAAGAGATTCATAGTGGTTCACCCATTTGGATGTTGACTGCTAAGGAACTTAGGACTCCTACACCCTCAGAGCCTCCTCAGGAAGTTAAGCCTTTATTAGAAGAATTTGAGGATGTTTTTCCTGAGGATCTGCCAGACCACCTTCCACCTCTTAGGGATATTCAGCATTCCATAGATTTAGTCCCATGAGCTACTTTACCCAACTTGCCCCATTATAGGATGAATCCATCGGAGCATAAAGAACTGCAAAAGCAGGTTGGCGAATTGTTGAGGAAGGGGTTCATTAGGGAGAGTCTTAGCCCTTGTGCAGTCCCTGCACTTCTAACCCCGAAGAAGGATGGCACGTGGAGGATGTGTGTTGACAGTCGTGCCATCAATAAAATCACAATCAAGTATAGGTTCCCCATCCCTAGACTAGATGACATGCTTGATATGATGGCCGGTGCCATGGTTTTTTCTAAAATTGATCTCAAGAGCGGCTATCATCAGGTTAGGATTAGACCAGGGGATGAGTGGAAAACAGCCTTCAAAACTAAGGATGGCCTCTATGAATGGGTTGTTATGCCTTTTGGGTTGTCCAATGCCCCTAGTACTTTCATGAGGATTATGACCCAGGTACTTAGAGCTTTCATAGGAAGTTTGTAGTGGTCTATTTTGATGACATCCTGATCTATAGTAAGACCCCTGCAGATCACCTAGGCCACCTTAGGCAAGTCTGTCAAGTTTTGAGGAATGATAGTCTCTACGGTAATCTCAAAAAGTGTGAATTTATGACCAGTAGAATTATCTTCCTTGGATTTGTTGTAACCCCTGACGGCGTGGCTGCCGACCCTGAAAAGATTAGGTCCATAGTAGAATGGCCAGAGCCGACCAGTGTGCATGAAGTCAGAAGTTTCCATGGCTTGGCTACCTTCTATAGGCGATTCATCAAGGGGTTTAGTACCGTAGTTGCTCCTATCACAGACTGCATCAGGAAGGGAGAATTTCAGTGGACCAAAGCAGCCCATAAAGCCTTCCTAGATCTTAAGGATAGGATGACCCAGGCATCCATTTTGAGACTACCGGACTTTTCAAAGGTATTTGAGGTTGCCTGTGATGCTTCAGGAGTAGGTATAGATGGAGTCCTAAGCCAAGAGAACCATCCCGTAGCATTCTTTAGTGAAAAACTTAATGATGCTAAGCTTAGGTATTCTACCTATGATAAGGAATTTTATGCGGTAGTGCAAGCTTTGCGTTACTGGAGACATTATTTACTACCGCAAGAATTTGTGCTATTTTCGAACCATGAGGCTCTTAGATTCTTGAATTCTCAGAAGAAGCTTAACCCTAGGCATGCTAAGTGGGTAGAGTATATCCAGTCCTATACTTTTGTTTTGAAGCATAAGGCTGGGTCTGAAAATAAGGTAGCTGATGCCCTTAGTCGTCGATCTTTGTTGTTGAATTCTGTTAGGGCTGAAGTCATAGGGTTTGAGCAAATCAAAGAAGAATATGGGTCGTGTTCGGATTTCAAGACTGTATACCAGGATCTAACTCAAGGACCATCTAGTGAACATAAGGATTATTCCCTTTTAGATGGCTTTCTGTTCTTTAAGAATAGGCTTTGCATCCCTAGAACCTCTCTTAGGGAATTCTTGATTTGGGAAACTCATGCTGGAGGTTTAGCTGGCCATTTCGGAAAAGATAAGACCACCCTGGCTATTGAAGACCATTTTTTCTGGCCTAGCTTAAAAAGAGATGTAGCACACATTGTGGCTAGGTGTCGGACCTGCGCTGTTGCCAAACAGCGAAAACAGAACACCGGCCTTTATACCCCACTCCCTGTCCCAGATCGTCCTTGGCAAGATGTGAGCATGGACTTTGTGTTATGTTTGCCTAAGACCCAGAGGAGACATGACTCTATCTGTGTTGTAGTAGACCGATTTTCTAAGATGGCCCATTTCTTGCCTTGTTCCCAAACATTTGATGCGTCTAAGGTAGCCACCCTGTTCTTTAATGAGATAGTTCGACTCCATGGCCTACCCAAGACCATTGTTTCAGATAGGGATGTTCGGTTCACCAGCTATTTCTGGAAAACCCTTTGGCATAAGTTAGGGACGAAACTTAAGTTTTCAACTGCCTATCATCCCCAGACTGACGGCCAAACCGAAGTAGTGAACCGTAGTTTAGGCAATCTGCTAAGGTGTCTTGTTGGTGAAAACATTAGGAACTGGGATTTGTACTTACCTAGAGCTGAATTTGCATATAATGACTCGGTCAATAGGTCTACGGGTAAGAGTCCATTTGAAATTGTGTATGGTTACAAACCCCACACACCTCTTGACCTAGCTCCTTTACCAGTCCACACACGGGTCTCCGAGTCTGCCGAAGTTTTTGCACAGCATATAAAAGACTTGCATAAAGAAATTCAAGCCAAAATAAATTTAAGTAACGAAACTTATAAGAAATTGGCTGATTCTCAAAGGCGAGTCAAAACTTTTGACGAAGGAGACTATGTAATGATTAGGTTAAGGCCTGAACGGTTTCCTCCTGGAACCGTTAGAAAGTTACATGCTAGGGGAGCTGGACCATTTAGAGTGGTAAAGAGAGTAGGATCCAATGCCTATGTGCTCGAGTTGCCTCCAGAACTAGGCATTAGCTCCACTTTCAACATTACAGACCTAGTAGAGTATAGGGAGCCAGCTGTGATTCCCAGTGAGGCTTTTGAACCTAATCCTGCTCTTGAGAGTGAACCTGACCCTGTGTGTCCACCAACAAATTGGCCTGTGAGGAAAGAGCAGATTGAAAAGATCCTGGATGATCAGGTTATCTCTACTCGTAATCGAGGATACCAAAGATACCTGGTCCGCTGGCTAGGAAGGCCAGATTCTGATGACTCTTGGATCTCCCGAGAAGAGTTACAAGAGCTGGACCCAGACCTCTTGGAGAGATACCAGAGCCAACTTGATCCATACTCGACAGGGTCGAGTTCCTCCCACCCTGGGAGAATTGGTGCGGGCACCAGACTCAGAAGAAGACTTCAGAGCTCCATCTGGATCTCTGATTAACCTTGCCCGAAGAATTAGGGTTTTTGGTTTGTAATAAGAGTTGACTAGATCAACTCAATTTAGCTTGAGTCCACATTACCTGCATTTTATTTTGTTGAGTCATGTTGACTCAGTAGTGGACTAGGGTTTCAACCTGGGATGTTACATTTTCTCCCAAGACCAAGCAAGTGGACACCACACTCCCAGCCACACTCCCAGTCCAGGGGTGCCATATCTACATCCAGCAGCCTTTGGTCCCCACTCCACAGATAGCAACTTCCTTCTCTCATGCGCCAGATGAGGAGAAGTCCACCAAGAGTCCACAAATCAAGGGGGCGGCCAAGACCTTCCCAAGAAATCCAAAGTAAAGAAGGGAAGAAATTCTCTTGGAAGAGAACTTCAAGGAGGCGCCCACTACTGCCAAAAAAATCCAAAACAAAGATGGGAAGGACCTTGACTTAGGGAGGAAGAAAAGGAGGAGTCCAAAAGAGTTGATCCATGGAAGGAAAAAAATTTTCTTGAAGATCCAAGCAAGGAGGCGCCATCTACCTGCCTTTTATAACCTAAAACCAATTTTTGGTACCTTGGCCGACCATATGTGTATGATTTACCCTAATTTGTAGATCCCCTCCTTTAGTCCCATATGGGAAGATGTGAAACCCTCCTCCCTTGTAAAGCCTTATAAATTAAACCCCTCTTGTAAGTTTAAACCAATCAGATGAATGAAAGAAATTTTTTTTTTGTGAGCAAACTTGTGTTTTCTCTTTTCCGCACTTGCTTCCAGGTGTTGAGCTACGTGAGGGAGTAAATCCGGGTTCCCCTGGAACCTTGAGGGGGTGAGAGATCTCCAAAACCCCAAACCCTAGGTTAGCCACCCCACTCCCAAACCCTAGCCGCCATCACCCTTCTCTTTCCACCAAGCCCTAGTCTATTCCACTTCTCACGGCCACCCTCTCCAAGTCCAGGCCGGCCACCAGCATCCAGCTCCAGTCCAGATACTTCAGATCTACAGCAATTCTAAGAGGAAGTCAGATCGGCCTCCAGGAGAATCCTGATTTCAGCAACTTCGGCTTTCAAGTTCTTCAACCTGGTAAATCTTTTCTTGAGTATCTGAATTCCATCACTTGTTCCTCTTCTTTCCCAGATCTTGAGTCCAGGAGAAGCCGACCAAACCACAAGACCAGTATTGGAGGATCCATTGCGAAGATAGCCGACTCCGAGGATCCCACAATCTGCTCGAGAGAGTTCTTCACCAGAATCCTGAGAAGATCACTGTCTGGTTAGTAAACCGTCTCTCCTCTCTATTTCTGTTCTGTTGAAAGTTCAGAGCGAAACCCTAGGTCTGGGAGTTTCTCAACCCCCAGCGATCCGTTACTTCTGAACTACTCTGATAATTTGGTTCCTTCTAAACTGTGCTTTCAATCTTTACTTAGCTTCCTTCAACTTAGTTAGCTTTACTTTGAGTCAAAGCCAATTTCTGAAAAATATTAAAAAAAAAAAAAAAATGAATTAATCTTAATTTTACTTCCGCATACGCTTCTTTGTTCTATGTTCTGCATCAATCCAACTCTTCTATATCCATCATATACTTACTTATCATAATCAAATAATACAAATCATCCAGCCTTTTACATTCATCTTAGATCAATCCCATTATGCATATTACAGACCAAAGATCGTGTCCCTCTTTTGTACTAAATGCATAACATCTAAAGATTAGAAATCCAACTTCAAATCCATTCTTGTAATTTTTATAACACTAAGTTAAAATACCTCTTAAGCCATTGTCCATAATGATCATAGCCAAAATTTTGATACTATTCAAATCATATCCTAATCATTTATGTTACATCCCAAGTGATCATAACCTAAGTTTCAACATTACTCATGTCATGTCCTTATCACTTACATCATAGTTCCAAGTAATCATAACCTAAGTTTTGATATCATTCTGTCATGTCCTAATAACCACCATGTTATTTTCTAATTACTTTTATCACTATTCCAAATGATCATAACCTAAGCTCTGATACCATTTTGTCATGCCCCGAATCCAGTACCAAAATCGGCTACGTGACTGGCTATACAATCCTAGGTTTTATCCTAGAGATCATGCAAGGCCTAAAAAAAATTATTTCAACTTCAATCCTCCATAATACTATTGATCACAATTCATAAGAAAATACCTAATACAAAGAAAATAATACAACTCATATGGTTACAATTTCAGGCATCCTTTAGTCATCCGATTGGTATTAATGACTCTCTAGCTATTCCTCATTTTTTCATGAATCCAATCCACCACCAAACTCAGATATCATGCACAACTCTGAGAAAGAAGAAAGTAAGGGGTTATGAGCTTTACAGCCCAGTAAGGTCTCCAAACAGTCACACCATTAATCATATAATTTGAAAATACTAGAAAATAATAGTATATTAGATCATGCAACCAAAATAAATCAAATGTCACGATAACAAAACTGTTGGCTCCACCCAGTGATTTTGATGAATAACAAAATATTGAGTACATATTGTATTCTAATATGAATTTCAAGTTGAGTTTTCAGGAAGAAAGCACCTCAAAATTTCAAATATTTATGGTGTATGGCACGTAATGGCACGGAGCAAATCTCACATATCCGGGCATCCTCTTCATTGAAAAAGGGCTTACAATTGCTTAATTATTATGTGTTTATGCTTTCATGAACATCATTTTTGATTTCAAGGCTTTTACTCTTGATTCTGGATGTTTTCAGTCTCAAGTATCGACACCTGGACAGTCAAGTGTCGACACTTCAGCATTTGGCATGGACAAAAATTCTTGGCATGCCAAGTGTCGATACCAAGTGTCGACACTTAGGTTTCAATTGTCGACTCAAGGCCTGAGAATTTTGAAAATACAGAACTTTGTTGGTTCAAGAATTTTTGTGTCTAGTGTCGACACCTGTGCATCAAGTGTCGACACTTGAATGATCAAGTGTCGACTCCCAGAAATCAAGTGTCGACACTTGACAGCCAAGTGTCGCCACCTGACAGCCAAGTGTCGACACTTACAGCCTGACAGCTCTAACGGATCTATTTTTCTGGCTTGCAAAAATTGATTTTCAAGCTCCAAACAGCTATTTCCAATGCTCCAACAGTCACAAACCATTTTTAGAAGGTTTTTGGTATATTTAATCTCCACCAACCTCATTTTAAAGGAAGGGAAGTGTGAAAAAGTCAAGAAAAAGAAGAGAGAAGTCTATTCAAGAGCATTCAAGTCCACTCAAAAGCCAAAAAGTCAATATTCTCTCCAAACTTCAAATCAAAACCTCTTCTAGCTTGATTCCACTGAAAAAGCCTGCTTGCTCAACTTTACTACATTCCAAAAGGAGGTAACTTGAAGAAGAGTGAAGTCAAAGCATCCCTTGGGCTTCAAAGATTCCAATCTACTCTTGAAGAGAGTTTGTTGTAGCTTTTAAATTTCATATCTGTTTTATTGTGCTTTAACCTTGCTTTCAAGGGTGTCTTGAAAGAAGGTTATTGTAGTTTGTTGGTGAGCCAAAGTGTTAAAACCAACTAGGGTTAACTTGTGAGCCCGAAGACAAAACAAGTAGTTAGGTTTGTTGGTGAGCCTAGGTGATAAAACCAACTTAGGTTTTGACTTGTGAGCCTTGTAAAAACAAGTCAACTGTAATCTGGTGTGGATATTAGTGGAATTCCCAAGGGTGGCTTGGGGAGTGGATGTAGGTGCTAGGTTTGCACGAACCACTATATATCTTGTGTTTGTGTGTGATTGCTCTTTTCCTTTTGCATTCTTTAATTAAGTGCTATCATCTTGCATCTAATTTATTATTACTCACAAGCACCACTAGACCTTTATTTTATTGTGTTAAATTTGTAAAAGACCCAATTCACCCTCCCTCTTGGGCTCCATTTCTGGGTAACAAGTGGTATCAGAGCTCCGGTACTCTCTTGTAGGTCCAAGGATCTTGAGTAAAAGATTATGGCAGCCCCAATAGGCATGGGTATTATTGAAGGTCAAGCTTCAAACCGACCCCCACTTTTTAATGGCACAAATTACACATACTGTAAGACATGCATGCGCATATTTATACAAGCTCTTGATTATAATTTGTGGAGAACAATAGTAAAAGGTCCTCATCAGCCTACAATGATGATTAATGGCATTCTCATCCCTAAAATGGAAGATGATTGGGATGAGAGTGACATTAAGCAAATTGAGCTTAATGCAAAGGCAATGAACCTTTTATTTTGTTCTCTTGATCCTAGTGAGTTTAACAGAATATCCAACTGTCTCTCCGCAAAGGAGATTTGGGATACACTTAAGGTTACCCATGAGGGTACACACCAAGTAAAGACCGTTAACATGCTAATTCACACTTATGAAATGTTTAAAATGGAACCTACTGAGTCTATCAGTGAGATGTATACTAGGTTCACAAACATTGTGAATGGCATGAGAAGTTTAGGAAAAATAATTTCTAACGGTGAACTTGTAAATAAACTTTTCAGGTCTCTACCAGCTTCATGGGATGCAAAGGTCACTGCAATTGAAGAAGCAAAAGATGTCAGCACTCTCCCGCTAGAACAACTGTTGGGCTCTTTAATGACATATGAACTATCTCTCAAACAGAAGAACGGAGAGGTGGACAAAAAGAAAAGACAATAGCATTTAAATCTACTACCAGAGAAGACTCGAGCGAAGACTCTGAAGAGGATGACGAAGAAGATGAAACTGCTATGTTAGCAAGGAAATTCAGAAGGTTTATGAGGAAAAAGAAATTCAATTACAAAAAGAAACCTCTGAAAGGTGAGTCCAGTAAAGAAAAAGATAAGGAAAAGAAGGAGGAGCAGCCCATATGTTTTGAGTGCAAAAAGCCAGGGCATTTCAAGGTAGACTGCCCCTTACTAAAGAAAAGCAGAAGAAAGCTAAGAAAGAAGGCCATGATGGCAACCTGGAGCGAAAGTGAAGACTCCAGCTCTGAGGAAGAACAACAGGAAGTAGCAAATTTCTGTCTAATGGCCGATCAAGAAGAGGTATGCCTTGCAACCAACAAGAAAAGAATGTGGTATCTTGATAGCGGTTGCTCAAGGCATATGACAGGAGATGTGGAGCAGTTCTCATCACTCACATATCAAAATGGTGGCAATGTAACTTTTGGTGATAATGGAAAAGGAAAAATCATCGGTATTGGTAAAATCCATATCACCCCTACCTCTTATATTGATAATGTTTTATATATTGATGGATTAAAACATAACTTGCTTAGTATCAGTCAATTTTGTGACAAAAATCTTAAAGTTGTTTTTAAATCTTCTTTGTGCATTGTTTCTAGTCTAGATGACAATAGCATTAAATTCATCGGTCATAGGCATGGCAATATTTATATGGTTGATCTTGATGATCTCCCTATTCAGAAAGGTCAATGTCTAGTGGCAATGGAAGCCAAGATCGATGAAACTAGTTGGCTTTGGCATCGTAGACTAGGACATGCTAGCATGCATTTAATTTCAAAACTTAGCAAAAAGAATTTAGTAAAAGATTTGCCTAAACTCAATTTTGAAAAAGATAAGATTTGCAGTGCATGTCAACTTGGAAAATAAACAAAGTCTTCTTTCAAACCTAAAGGAGTAATCTCTACATCTAGACCTTTAGAATTGCTTCATATAGACCTCTTAGGGCCTACTAGAACATCTAGTTTGGGAGGTAAGAAGTTTGGTCTAGTCATTGTAGATGATTTCTCACGTTTTACTTGGGTCATGTTTTTAGCACACAAAGATGAAACATTTTCTGAATTTATAAGATTTCACAAAAGAGTCTTAAATGAAAAAGGTGTTTCAGTAATTTCTTTAAGAAGTGATCATGGAACTGAATTTGAAAATGCCGATTTTAATAAATTATGTATTGAAAATGGAATTAATCATAATTTTTCTGCACCTAGGACACCTCAACAAAATTGGGTAGTAGAAAGAAAAAATAGAACTCTTGAAGAAATGGCATGCACCATGCTTTGTGAAAATGATTTACCTAAATACTTTTGGGCGAAAGCCATAAATACTGCATGCTATATCTTAAATCGTGTTTTAATTCGACCGATTTTAAAGAAAACTCCTTATGAGCTTTGGAAGGATAGAAAACCTTCAATCCGTTATTTTCATGTTTTTGGTTGCCGTTGTTTCATCTTAAACAATGGTAAAGACAATCTAAGTAAATTTGATGCCAAATCAGATGAGGGAGTCTTTCTAGGCTACTCCACATCTAGTAAGGCATACAGGGTCTTCAACAGAAGGACACTTGTTGTTGAAGAATCCATTCATGTAGTATTTGACGAAACTAACCAAAAATCTTCAAGAAAAAAAGATGACTTTTTGATGAATCAGGTAACAAGAAAACTGAAGAAAGAAACAACAATGAAGAACTTACCAAGGAACAGAATGATGATCAAAACATTGACAGAGATCAAGCACAAGGTGATAAAGATACCTCAACTGTTGATCCTTTACCAAAAGAATGGAGGTATGCTCATGGACACCCAAAAGAACTAATTATAGGTGATCCATCTAAAGGTGTAAGTACTCGATCATCTCTTAGAAATATTTGTGATTATTTAGCTTTTGTGTCTCAAATTGAACCTAAAACTATTGAGGAAGCTGAATGTGATAGTAATTGGATAAATGCTATGCAAGATGAACTTAATCAATTTAAAAGGAACAATGTTTGGACACTGGTAGATAGGCCCTCAAACACATCAATTATTGGCACAAAATGGGTTTTTCGAAACAAACTTGATGAAAATGGAATAGTAATTAGAAATAAAGCCAGATTAGTTGCCAAATGATACAATCAGGAGGAAGGGATAGATTTTGATGAAACCTTTGCTCCTGTGGCTAGACTTGAGGCAATTAGGCTATTATTGGCTTTTTCCTGTTTCATGAACTTTAAACTATATCAAATGGATGTTAAAAGTGCTTTCTTGAATGGATTAATTGAAGAAGAAGTTTATGTTGAACAACCCCCTGGTTTTGAAAATTCTGAATTTCCAAATCATGTTTATAAACTTCATAAAGCTTTATATAGATTAAACAAGCTCCAAGAGCTTGGTATGATCGTTTATGTTCTTTTCTGCTGAAAAATGATTTTACTAGAGGAAATGTAGATAAAACATTATTTTTAAAGAAAAAGAATGATGATCTCTTAGTAGTGCAAATCTATGTTGATGATATAATATTTGGTGCTACTAATGAATCTCTTTGTCAAGATTTTGCAAGTCTAATGCAGGGTGAGTTCGAGATGAGCTTGATGGGAGAACTGAATTTCTTCCTCGGACTCCAGATAAGGCAAACCAAAGAGGGGGTCTTCATCAACCAAACAAAATACACAAGAGAAATACTCAAGAAGTTTGGGAAGAAGAACACTAAGCCATTAGGTACCCCTATGAGCTCTACATGTAGACTTGACAAGGATGAATCAGGTAAGTCAATTGATCAAAAATTATATCGTGGCATGATTGGTTCATTATTATATCTTACTGCCAGTAGGCCAGATATCATGTTTAGTGTCTGTATGTATGCTAGATATCAGTCCAATCCTAAAGAGTCTCATCTTTTGGCTGTTAAACGCATACTTAGATATCTATCTAGCTCAATTAAAATTGGTTTATGGTACTCTAGAGATTCTTCATGTGATTTAATTGCTTATTTCGATGCTGATTTTGCTGGGTGTAAACTTGATCGTAAAAGTACTAGTGGAACCTGTCAGTTTCTTGGAGTAAATTTGATCTCCTGGAGTAGCAAGAAACAGAACTCTGTTGCTCTATCTATGGCAGAAGCCGAATATATAGCAGCTGGGAGCTGTTGTGCTCAAATCCTCTGGATCAAACAACAACTCGAAGACTTTGGCATTAAACTAACTAAGACACCCATAAGATGTGATAATACTAGTGCAATCAACTTATCTAAAATCCAGTGCAACATTCAAGAAGTAAACACATTGAAATAAGACATCATTTCATAAGAGATCATGTACAAAACTCAAATGTAATTCTTGATTTTGTTTGTACCAATGATCAATTAGCTGATGTATTTACAAAGCCTTTGAGTGAGGATAGGTTTTGTCTGATTAGAAGAGAGTTAGGTGTAATTGATCCATTCTCCTAGGACTCTCTTAGTATCATTTTACCTAGTCCTAAAAGCTCAAAACTTATTGTTTAAAACCCCAAGAAATTTGTCAAAATTTTTTTTTAATTTTTTCCGGATTTTCTCGAATTTTCTTGGCCAAGTGTCGACACTTGAAAAGTGTCAAGTGTCGACACCTGACCAAGTGTCGACACTTGACAAATCCGAAGTGTCGACACTTGCGAATCTGAACTATTTTAAAACGGACCGAACAAAGGCTTTTTTGAAAATTTTCTTTTCCCAAATTTCTTGGAACAGTGGTCCCCCCTGTCCAAACCCGTCTTTTCACCCTTCAATCCATCACAAATCAGGTATTTTTCCCTCTCTAATTTCGTTTTTATTTTTCTATGTTTTAAATTTTATCATTTTTAAACCAAACGATCATATTTTAGGTTTTTCAAATTTTTCTTCAATCTAACTGGATTTTTGAGTGTTTTAGTAAATTTCTAAAACTCCATTTGAGGTAATCATATTTTAGATTTATTTTTCTCGAATTTCTCTCATCTTTTGGGTGTTTTTCAACCCTTTTTCACAAAAATCACTGTTTCATCAATTTTGGGCAAAATAAAATGAGTTTTCATCTAATTTAAGCATACTAAATCCTTTTATTGATGATTAGGAAGGATTTTTGGTAATGCATTTTGAACATTTTCGCCTATTTGCAAAAATCCTAAATGATTAAAACCCAAATTCCATGGTTTTTGATTTTTTGGACCTTACAAAAATAATTCTTTTTGGGATTCAAATGTGCTCCACCTAACGCAAATTTTTCCTATAAATTTTACTCAAAATTTTGTCATTTGATCAAAACTTATTGAGTCTAGTTTTTGAAACCAATTTGAACTCTAATCTCAACCTATGGCCAGTCCTTTGTTATGAATCCTTTTTTTCTCTTTCTTCCTGGTCAGTTGGCTGATATGGGTCCTAGGAAGAGACTTGCAGTTAGAGCAAGGCCTAGTCAGGGTAGTGAGAGGAGGTCGAAGGCCAGATTCGATCCCGCTCAATCGAGCAGTACAGCCACTCCGAGCTCCCCCCTGCAGAGAAGATGGCAGGGAAGTCAGTAGCTTCAGGAAGGAGAGTTGATCTACATTGTTTCGACAGGCACCATTTTGGCATTAGGGAGATACTCACAGATGCAGGACTAGTACCCTTCTGCACCATGCAGGAGAGATACTATCCTCACCTGGTGAGGGAGTTCTACGGTGCACTGGACTGTCGACGACTCTTATGGACGACATCCGTCAGGGGTACACAGATTTCTTTGACTGATGAGTTGCTGAGCCGAGTATGGGAGATACCCCGGAGAGGAGTCTGTGCATTTTCAGTTGATGATAGAGAGGCAGCTTTCAGATGCATCCTTGAGCGAGAGGATGTTCACGGTATCTCAGTAGTTACCGCGAACCAGTTATCATTAGAGATGCGACTGCTGCACCACATTACCGCATGGATCCTTCTACCGAAGATTGGCAGATTCGATTTCATCACAGAGAGAGAGCTGATGTTGATGACCAGTCTGATCGAGAGGAGACCAATTGACATACCCGCCTTGATGCTGTCACAGATGCATGATGCTGCCACTCAGCGATGACACTGTTTGCCATACGGAATGGCACTGACCCGTCTTTTCAGAGCCTGTGGAGTATCATTGGAGGGGGAGATCCCCTAGGAGATACTGCACACAGATGTATATGATGAGAGGTCATTGCACCGCATGGGATTCAGGATGGTTGGAGGTCGATGGGTTCGGAGAGAGTCTGGCCAGGAGCCAGATTAGGAGGATGAGATTCGAGAGGCTGAGGCTGGACCATCTGAGCCAGCAGTCCTTCCTCCATTGGATGTACCATCGACACAGGCAGAGCACCTGTCACCTGATGCTTCAGCTCCTCCACCACCATCTACCGGATTATCCTTTGAGGAGCATGCCAGAGCACAGTTCACACAGATCAGAGGAGAGGTGACTCAGCTGCGTAGTGAGGTCGAGCTTCTACGAGCACAGACTACCTCAGAGCATGCTGAGATCCGTAGATCCATGGAGGAGGGATTTACATGTCTTGAGAGTCTTCTGAGATCACTTATACCTCCTGCTGCACCTGCACTTGCTCGATCTGATGATGATGATGATGATGATGATGATGATGATGATGATGATGACGGCGGCGATCACCAGAGCGACCATGCTGATTTTGCTGACGGAGGTGATCAGGATGTTGACCGAGCCACTAAGGTAGTAGGCACTGACAGCGATAGTGTAGGCGGAGCTGATGCTTATGAGGTGATCAGTCGAGATCCTCCTACTACACCTGCTCCTTCTACTGCACTAGTTGACTTCGTTCCGGATCCTATTGAGCTAGCTGATCATCTTTCACCTCCTTCTACCAGATCTTCTAGGATTGTACCCGCTTTTGATCCTGCCGGCCGTACCAGGAGTCTTAGAGCTTTAGCACCTCCTAGGGCATTAGCCACCAGATCTAGGATTAGTGCTCCTTTCAGTCTTGATGTTCCATCTGATGAGGATTAGCCTCACAGATGACTGTTTCAGATCTTATTTTGTATGGTTGATATATGTATGTTTCAGCTCTTTTGTACTGAAAATTTATCTCATATATATATGTTTGTTATCTTAAACCTTTTGTACTTCAGTTTATCATATTTTAGCTCTGATATAATGGGATATTTTAACTCTAATACAAGCACAATTTCAGCTATGATATTTGTTTCTCTACTCTCTTTTTGTATCCATGCTAATTGTAAGGGGGAGGTTATTTTTTATGATTGACAAAAAGGGGGAGAAAAAGTAATGTTAAAAAGTGATGTTAATTGTTATGGAGTAAAAGAGTGATGTTAATGGATGTTTAAGTAATGATGTTAATTGTTATTGAGAATTTGAGAATTGAGAACAAGTATTTTTTATTAAGAAAAAGATGCATTATATTGATTTGAAGTTTACCTTAATAAGAAGTATCTAATTAAGGGGGAGATTGTTTCCTATCTCTATTATGATTAGAAACTCATGGTTATAAAAGTTTGAGCTATATTGTCTCTTTTTCTCAAGGTTTTGTCATCATCAAAAAGGGGGAGATTGTTGGCTCCACCCAGTGATTTTGATGAATAACAAAACATTGAGTACATATTGTATTCTAATGTGAATTTCAAGTTGTGAGTTTTCAGGAAGAAAGCACCTCAAAATTCCAAATATTTATGGTGTATGGCACATAATGGCACGGAGCAAATCTCACATATCCGGGCATCCTCTTCATTGAAAAAGGGCTTACAATTGCTTAATTATTATGTGTTTATGCTTTCATGAACATCATTTTTGATTTCAAGGCTTTTACTCTTGATTCTGGATGTTTTCAGTCTCAAATGTCGATACCTGGACAGTCAAGTGTCGACACTTCAGCATTTGGCACGGACAAAAATCCTTGGCATGCCAAGTGTCGACACCTAGAATTCAAGTATCGACACTTAGGTTTCAAGTGTCGACTCAAGGCCTGAGAATTTTGAAAATACAGAACTTTGTTGGTTCAAGGATTTTTGTGTCAAGTGTCGACATCTGTGCATCAAGTGTCGACACTTGAATGATCAAGTGTCGACACTTGAATGATCAAGTGTCAACTCCCAGAAATCAAGTGTCGATACCTGACAGCCAAGTGTCGACACCTGACAGCCAAGTGTCGACACCTGCAGCCTGACAGCTCTAACGGATCTATTTTTCTGGCTTGCAGAAATTGGTTTTCAAGCTCCAAACGGCTATTTCCAATGCTCCAACGGTCACAAACCATTTTTAAAAGGTTTTTGGTATATTTAATCTCCACCAACCTCATTTTAAAGGAAGGGAAGTGTGAAAAAGTCAAGAAAAAGAAGAGAGAAGTCTATTCAAGGGCATTCAAGTCCACTCAAAAGCCAAAAAGCCAATATTCTCTCCAAACTTCAAATCAAAAGCCTCTTCTAGCTTGATTCCACTGAAAAAGCCTGCTTGCTCAACTTTACTACATTCCAAAAGGAGGCAACTTGAAGAAGAGTGAAGTCAAAGCATCCCTTGGGCTTCAAAGATTCCAATCTACTCTTGAAGAGAGTTTGTTGTAGCTTTTAAATTTCATATCTGTTTTATTGTGCTTTAACCTTGCTTTCAAGGGTGTCTTGAAAGAAGGTTATTATGGTTTGTTGGTGAGCCAAAGTGTTAAAACCAACTAGGGTTAACTTGTGAGCCCAAAGACAAAACAAGTAGTTAGGTTTGTTGGTGAGCCTAGGTGATAAAACCAACTTAGGTTTTGACTTGTGAGCCTTGTAAAAACAAGTCAACTGTAATCTGGTGTGGATTATAGTGGAATTTCCAAGGGTGGCTTGGGGAGTGGATGTAGGTGCTAGGTTTGCACCGAACCACTATATATCTTGTGTTTGTGTGTGATTGCTCTTTTCCTTTTGCATTCTTTAATTAAGTGCTATCATCTTGCATCTAATTTATTATTACTCACAAGCACTACTAGACCTTTATTTTATTGTGTTAAATTTGTAAAAGACCCAATTCACCCCCCTTCTTGGGCTCCATTTCTGGGCAACAAAAACTTTTGATAATGTTATGTTTTCTTATTATGTTTTCATTAGTTTTCCTTCTTTTTTAGGGTTTTGGACTAACCACGGTCATGCTCTAACCCGTGACTAGCAACCTCATAATCGACATGTACTATCTGCCCGTGGCTCAAGCTGTCCCACGTACTAAGCTCATGGCTCAGGCTGTCCCACGTACTAAGATCGTGGCTCAGGCTGTCCCACATATTATCCACCCATGATCGGCTATTCTACGTACTAAGCCCGTGGCTCAGGCTATCCCACGTACTATCTGCTCGTGGCTGGCTATTTCATGTATTAAGCCGGTGGCTCAAGCAATCTTAGTAACCATGATCCCATGGCATGGCTAGTCCAAACATCGTATTCACTTGATTAATACTTTATCCTTTCATATCTTCATATCAAATCATGTCATTTACAGTTTTTCAATAACCGGCATCATGGTCTAACCCATTCAAAGAAAACTTTACTTGATAAAATATGGTATACAGGAACATAATAATAACAACGATCATACTAACTATACCATGCAAAAATAATCATTCATGCCAATGCTCATGTGTGCGATTCAAATCATGTCATGTAAGATACAAATATACAATTGGTGATCAAGTCCAGAAATCCTTACCTCATTAGAGACAATTAACATGCTTGATATTGGTCCATACCCGGGATCCGCACAATACCCTTCTGCTCAGAAGGCTACCCCTACAATAATAGTTTTTTTAAGATAAATAAATAATTATAGGATAATTATAAATCCAAACCTTTTACCCATAAAATTTCAAATTTTTAGAGAGAGATTTTTCGATCTCCCACCTAACTATTTTTTTTTCTTTCTCTCTCCTCTTTCTCTCTTTCCTTTCTCTTCTCATCTTCTCTCTCCTCTCTCTCCTCATCTTTTCTCTCCTCTTTCTCTCTCCTCATCTTCTCTTTTCTTTTTCTCTCTCCTCCTCTGCATCTTGTTTCTTCTCTTTTTCTTTTTCCTTCTCTTTTTTCTCTTTTTTTCTTTTCTTTTTTCCTTCTTCCTATTTCTTTTTCCTTATTGTTTCTTTCCCTTTTTTCCATTGAACATAAACTCACTTTTTTTTCCTCTTTCTTTCTTTCTTTCTCTTCTTCCCTGAAACCCCTTACTGCACCTTCCTTGGCTCGACCGAACCAGCCTCCATCATCCCATGGATGGAGATCGAAGGAGGGGTGGCGGTCCATAGGGAGCTAACCGAAGGGAGGAGGGACGGGGGTCGGCCGGTGTCTCCATGGCCGTTCCTGCCATGGGTAGCAACTGGAAGAGGAACGAGAAAACCCACTCCATACCATCGATTAAACAGATAAATCAAGAGCTTAGGAGGAGGAGGACTTACCGATGACGATCTAGGAAAGATTGACCACCGGAGAAGAGGAAGAATCGGTGGACAAACTCGGTGATAAAGGGGTTTTTAAAAAAGAAAAATGATGGAGTTTTCCTTGTCATTTAGGAAGCCAAGACTCTATCGATCGAAGTCCCAATTCATCTCAAACCCATCGCCGACCACCTCCTCCCTTCCACAGCTCTCCCTAGCAACTTCTGCGACGAGCTTTCCGGTCAAATAAGAGGAGAAAAACCTTCCCCTGCTTCAGCAAATTCCCCCTCTCCTTTTTTTTATCGGGTTGAAGTTGGTTGGGCCTGCCGACTTTGGTCCAAAATACCGGTTCTCATATTCTCCTTCCGTTAAAATAATTTTATCCTCGAAATTAGTTTGATTGAGATTTTAATTCTTAAAAAAATAACAAACCCTCATGTCATTCTCAAACTCCCAATTTGTTTGTCTCTAAAGGTACTTGCTTCTCAAGTCTTAACGTAACGAAATTGTATAATACTTAAAACTTGATATTTTCCATTTACAATACATATAAATTTTTTTCGAGCTCTTCTAAAAGAATACTAATCTTTCGATATCAATACAATTAATTATCTTTGATTAATTCCATAAAAAAATTATGATGGCTCAACCTTTAACATCATCCTCAAGCTTCTACATGATCCCTTTCTTAGAATATTTTCTTCATAAGTCCCTAACATAACAAAATTATATTACATTTTAATTCTTGCTCTTTATGATTTACGGTACATAATGATTCTCTTAGTCTCTTTCAAATGAACATTTATGCATCAACCTCAAATTAAGTACATAATTCTTTCTTCTCTTAACCCTCTTCATGATATTACAATTAGTCTTTTATCTTATGAAAACCTCGAGCCCTTCTTAAATAGAGAAATCATCATGTCATAACTAAAGAAACTTGGTGTCACAATATTTCCGATCCTAGTCGGGTAAGGGTCATCACTTTTTTATTCTAAATTTAGAGATGTCCAAAATTTTTACTAGAGTTCTCTACACTAGGCGGACCTATCGATGAAAATTATATGGCTACACATATAGACTAGCCCAAGGATCAGTAATATTATCTTTTTATTTATTACTACAATCTTGTTACTGAAATTCAAATCAATACTCCCATCATAACACTTCTAAAGCCAGAATAATATTCTTAATTAATTTCAGAAAAACTCGAACCACTATGCTTCCAGTGCACACTCTAATATAATTTACTAAACTATCTAGGTTCACCAAATTAATCCCTCCAAAAATTTATCTTATTTGGTATCAGAAGATCTAAAATTACTAAAGTAAAGCTATTGAGTCTCTTTATTTCATTCATATCTTAGGCATATCATTTCAAGATTTACCCTAACTCAGTTTCCATATTAAAAGTCCTTGCATAAATTTTTACCATCCTTTTAAGACTTCAATAACTCTAGCCTAAGTCCAAATTAATCATACCTTCCTCGATAATTCAATTAGACAATCTAGATCAATTTTTCTCTTAGAAAGTTATCATTAAGTCTAACAAAGTAAATAACTTGAATCAATGCTCTTATAAATAGAATCAATTATATTATCACTCATAGAACTATCTTACCATAATTCTTAGCATCCATTAACAAACTATCTAAAATATTGTCCTTCATAGGCTGAATCCATATAAGTCTTTTAATACCAATTTTTTACTCAATACAATATCAATGTAAGATAACTTAAATCTTCTCATAGATTTTAAATTTGACTTAGAGTTGGACACACCCAATAATCCCCAACAATTATAAATATGATCAAGTAGTTCGATCCAAGACTACTAACTTAACCCATCAAAGATACCACCAAGATGTACATGACATGAGCACATAATATAATTTAATCCGCTAATAGCATATTAAGGATCTATGCATTATCACAAATATATTCTTCATTACATATTTTTAACAATAATCTACCTATAGGTTCATCATAAAATTATCCTTTCTAATATCATTAAGTCATGCATAACCTACACACTAAACATCTTCTTACAATGGTCCCGAAATTTATAATTTAATAGTTAACAACAAAACTAGCATGTTTTCATGATATGCATCCCTATCAAGTTTAGGTTTCAAAAATTATTTAATTAATAATTGAATATATATTTTCAGCATGACCCATTAACATACCATACTATAATTTCAGGCCAGTACTCTTGATGCTTGGGTTAAACCCACTTATCAAAGACAATGATATATCCCATCTAACTAGTCTATATCCATCATATGCTTACTTATCATGATCAAATAGTACAAATCATCCAGCCCTTTACATTCATCTTAGATCAATCCCA
The DNA here is from genome assembly GCA_021397845.1 of Areca catechu. Taxonomy (NCBI): domain Eukaryota; kingdom Viridiplantae; phylum Streptophyta; class Magnoliopsida; order Arecales; family Arecaceae; genus Areca; species Areca catechu. The sequence continues at coordinate 154,511,808 of CM038052.1, forward strand.
TTATGCATATTACAGACCAAAGATCGTGCTTCTCTTTTGTACTAAATGCATAACACCTAAAGATTAGAAATCCAACTTCAAATCCATTCTTGTAACTTTTAGAACACTAAGTTCAAATACCTCTTAAGCCATCATCCATAATGTCATAGCCCAAATTTTGATAATATTCAAATCATATCCTAATCACTTATGTTACATCCCAAGTGATCATAACCTAAGTTTCAATATTACTCATATCATATCCTAATCACTTACATCATAGTTCCAAGTAATCATAACCTAAGTTTTGATATCATTCTGTCATGTCCTAATAACCTCTATGTTATTTCCTAATTACTTGTATCACTGTCCCAAATGATCATAACCTAAGCTCTGATACCATTATGTCATGCCTCGAATCTAGTACCGGAATCGGCTACGTGACTGGCCGCACAACCTTAGGTTTTATCTTAGAGATCCTGCAAGGCCTAAAAAAATTTATTTCAACTTCAATCCTCCATAATACTATTGATCATAATTCATAAGAAAATACCTAATACAAAGAAAATAATACAACTCATATGGTTAAAATTTTAGTCATCCTTTAGTCATCCGATTGGTATTAACGACTCTCTAGCTATTCTTCATTTCTCCATTGTTGCCTAGGTAGCTTCCCAAGAGGGGGTGAATTGGGATTATACTTTTCACAATAATGTGCAATTTGAAATCCTTTTGGTGTTGTGGTGCAATATGCAATGCGAAAGTAAATAAATGAGCTCAAACAAAACAATCACAAACACCACAATTTATAGTGGTTTGGAGGAACCTAGCTCCTACGTCCATTATCCAAGGACCACTTGAGATTTCCACTATATTCTTCCTAGAATACAGTCAGATTGTTTTACCGGGATCACAATCCAAACCCAACTCCCTTTGATTTTTACACCGGGCTCACCAAACAAACCTACTCTTGATTTTATACCGGGATCACCAAGAACCCAAACTTGGATTTACACGGGCTCACCAAAAATCCACTCTTGGTTTTATACCGGGATCACCAAGAACCCAACTTGGTTTTGCAATGGGCTAACCAAAAATCCAAACAAAAGTAAAACAAGCAAATAATGCAACATAAAATACAAACTCCCAAAGAGTAGATGATTGCCGCTTTAGCTCGTATTGGTGTAGCTCTAAGGCTTCAAGATATGCTCTTCAAAACTCTTCCTCTTCTTCAAGAGATGCCTCAAGAGTTGTAGTAGATTGATCTTGAATCCCTCTTGAGTGTGGAAAATAAAGCTCACTTGATTCCCTAAAAATATTCCTTTGAAGCTCACTTTTTCTTCTCTAACTCCAAAACTAATTCATTCCTCTCTCTATTCTTTTCTTTTGAATTTGATCTATCATATATATATTTTGGAAGTGTTCCCATGTTATTTTGACTGTTGGAGTGCCTTGGAAATCGAAATATGACTGTTTGGAACCGTTGGAATGAAGAAAATAAAGTCTGCAACTAGCCGTTGAAGTGCAAGAACCCGTCACTCGAGTCGACTTGAGATCCAAGAGTCGGCTCGAAGTCTCAAACAATCTAAATAAAAGTTTTAGACGAGTCAGTTTTTCAAGCTTGAGTCAGCTCGAACTTTCAGAATAATTACAATTTAGCCATTCTGTAGTCATTTTGATTGAATAATTACAGTTCTGCCATTCTGAAAGAATCAACTCCTGATCCGTAAGTCGGTTCGAGCTGAACTTCTTCAAATGCTTCCAAACCACTCCAAACTTCTTTCAAACTATTTTGAACATCTTCTAAACCTATGATACTCTACAAAAATAATCTTTACAAGGATAACTAGTAACAAATCATGCATCAATGTTTTGTAATCATCAAAATCAATCTTAAGATCAACAATCTCTCCCTTTTTGATGATGATAAAACATTGGGCATGAAAAAGAATCTTAGAACAAAATTAACTCTATAAAAGATTGTATTTCAAGTAAATTAACAAGTATCATATAAGCAATAAGCTCTCTCTTAATTTATCAATATATTTCAAAAATAAAATTTCTCTCTTTTCAAATGTTCTTTTTCATGACACCTTATATCTCTCCCCCTTTTTGACATCAACAAAAAATATTCTTAACCATTCTTTAAGGGAATACTAATCAATAATTTATAATATCACAAGAATATTATGATGTTTTGAGATAATTTCACCTTCTTTTTATTTCCTTCATATTCTTGTTAATAATTTCTCTTTTTCTCTCCCTTTCTTTATGCTATCAATTGTTACAAATAATAATTATTGGGGGTATCAAGATTCTTAATTTTTCTTTTATTTAACACATACACTCCTCTCTCTTTCACATTCATTCTAAGCATTCATACAAGAGAGTAATGTAAAACATGGTATCAATAAAAATAAATAAATATTAATAGAAGAATCAAAGTCATGAGTTTATAAAAATCATCAAAATCAATCGATACGGGCCTTCCTGCTCCTTCGCCAAGTGGTGCCCAGACACGGGTCCACCTCGACCGAAGTCGAGCGCTCCTCTGCCGCTCCGCCAGGTGTCCGCCCAGGAGGGGTCCACCTCGGTCGAAGTCGGCTACCCCTTGCTCCCTCGTCGGGTGGCGCCCAGAGACGGTTCCACCCCGGCCGAGGTTGAGCCGGGCCTTCCTGCTCCTTCGCTAGATGGCGCCCGGACACGGGTCCACCTCGACCGAAGTCGAACGCTCCTCTGCCGCTCCGATAGGTGTCTGCCCACGAGGGGTCCACCTCGGTCGAAGCCGGCCCTACGTGATGAGGCCGCCAAGAAGCAGGGGCATGAGTTTCGAGACCGCCACTCGGGCAGCGCACGCCGTACCTCGCAAGGAGCGCCGGTGCGATCGGCAGTGACGCGCGAAATCTCGTTTACATCGGCCAGACGGGTTCCGCAACCGAGAAACGGAGTCCTGGTAGATAGGACCCAGCAACGGACGTTGTCAACGCCTGGGAAGGACAGCGCTCACGCTCGGCCCAAGGCCTGGTCGGTGTCCTCCCTCTCCCCTTTTCTCGCTGGGCTCAGCAAGCAAGACAAGGAGGCCACCGGGTTCCTGGACTCGAAGGGGAAAGGGAAAAGAGAGAGAGAGAGAGAGAGAGAGAGAGAGAAAGGTGAAAGCGGAGAGGGAGCCTCCCAAGGGCGGGAGGCCGGAGGCAGTGTGATGGGATAAAAGGATGGGAAGAGCGGATAACCAGGTAAGGAAAAAAAGGCTGGGAAAAAGAAAGGCACCAAGAGTAGGATTCAAGATCCCGAGAGGGGTCCCTCGGTGCAAGCTCGGTGAAGGAGCTCGGACCAATTTCTACTCTTCAAAAGACCTCTTTTGCTAAGATCATCTCTAAACCTGGGACTCCTTCGGAGGCCCACCTTAGGGATTCTGTTCCATCTCGCCGTTTTCTAACTTGACCGTCGGAGTTCCCTCGTCGGGATCCCCGGCCAGGGTTTCTGACCTTGTTTTGCAGGATCAGGAGCTTGGAGACCTCGAGGCGAGACGGTCCGAGTCCGGTACCACCTTTGAAGTTACAGGCCACGGCGGCGAGATCGGCAACAGATTGGCGCACCAGGTAGAGGGGCTGGACAACACCCCCAGTGCGAGCTAGTTATCCATAGGACAAAACACGCTCCAGCCATGGTGGTCACATGCGGGCGCAAAGCATCCACCAGCTGAGTAGGAGAAGCCCCTTCCCCTCAGGGGCCGCGTAGCCTGGAGAGGGAGCTTCCTGCTCCACCTCCTCTTCCTCCACAGCCGACCATGGTGGACGGACCTTTCGCAGCTGTCATCCAACAGCTGCAAACCCTGACGACAGCAGTTCGGCAGCTACAACACCAGAAGCGGTCCCTGGCCACACAGCCCCAGCCAGGGACCCCTGTGGCTCGGGCCATGGGGCCCCGTGGAAACCTGTGCTCCATCTAAGGCAGGCCCTCCCAATCGCGGGCAGTCTCCAACCCCTGCGGGAGCCACCAAACCCACGCGAAGAGAAATTACTCCGGTTCGGCGGATCACGAGAGTCGATCCCCGGCCAACGATGCCGAGAGTGCGCACCGCAGTAGGCGACGTCGGGGCAAAGCCCCCCGCCGAGACCAATCGGTGCCCCCTTCACCAGCGGCCTCGGTGGAAGATTCCACTGACGAGGCCATCAGGCGCCAGGCCGAGAGGTGACTGGAGGAGCATGAGCGCAAGCTGGTAGAGTTCGCCCGTCGATTTGCCGACCTGCAGAACTCCTCAGTGGACCCGGCGTGCTACGACTCCCGGCCACCCTTCTCCCGGGAAATCCAAGAGGAGCCAATTCCGAGTCGGTTCCGCATGCCGCAAGTGGATCCCTACGATGGGACCACCGACCCCTTGGACCATCTAGAGAGCTACAAGGTTCTCATGAGGGTCCACGGGGCCACGGATGATCTTCTATGCATTGCCTTCCCCGCTACCCTCCGGAAGGCTGCTCGAGTCTGGTTCACCCGCCTCGAGCCGGAATCTATTTGCTCCTTCCATAAATTGGAAGGAAGGTTCGTGGCACACTTCGACGCTTGTCGGAAGGTGCCGAGAGAGGTGGACAGCCTCTTCTCCATCCGCCAGCAGGACCAGGAGCTGCTTTGGGACTATATTACCCGCTTCAAGACCGCTGCCTTGGAAATCTACAGTCTGGACGAGCCCGTTGCCATGCTGGCATTAAAGCGCGGGCTCAAGACGTGCCGCTTGACTTATTCCCTAGACAAGAAACTTTCCAAGACGTATTCCGAGCTCCTCCTCCATGTCCACAAGTACATCCGAGCGGAGGAGGTCGATCGCACCCGGTGAGAACTAGATGGGAGGCCCTTGAAGAAGCCGGCCCCGAGAGATGTTCCCGGGACCCGGAGGCCCGGGCCACCTGCTGACCCCCGTCCAGGCCCGAAGCCGAAGGGTGGAGCCACCCCGAAGCGAAGTTTCACTCCTCTCTTTGCTCCCAGAATGAAGATCCTCATGGAGATTGAGGGTGAGCACTACCTTCGCTGACCTCCTCCTCAGAACCCAAGGAACACCCATGACAAGTCAAAATACTACCAGTTCCACCGTGAGCACGGCCATGACATGGAGGAGTGCCGCAATCTGAAGCGGGAAATCGAGGAGCTGATTAAGAAAGGCTACCTCAGGAAGTTCATGAGGAACGAAGCCTCGACGGAGGGATAGCCGCTCGCAGCCCTTCCCCCTATCCCTGTAATCGATAACCGCCCGACGGAGAAGCCGGTGGGCATGATCTCTTGTGGAATCGGGCAGACGGTGAAGAGAGCCTAGGAGGTGGGAGACCCGGAGGATGTATCCCCCTTTGAGAAGGGGAATGAAAACAAGAATGTAAATAATGATGCAGTGGTGGTCGAGATGACCATTGCAAAGCATCCTGTACATCGCATTATGGTAGATAGTGGGAGCTCTACTGATGTGCTTTTTTATGATGCTTTCTCCCGAATGAACCTGTCTCATGATCAGTTAAGGCCGGTGCACACCCCTCTTGTGGGCTTTACCGGGGACTCGATGGGGGTCGAAGGGGAGATCACTCTCCCTGTCACCGCTGGATCCCCACCTCGGTAGACCACCGTCATGATGACGTTTACCGTCGTCAAGCTCCCCTCACCTTACAATGCGATCCTCGATCATCCGGGGCTCAACCAACTGGACACCGTGATTTCCATGAAACGGTTGCTAGTACAGTTCCCCACGGCCTCTGGGACTGGGGTGATGAGGGGGATGACCCAGCCCGTCCAGCATTGCCTTCAGGCGGTCCCGGGTGCCCGAGGCACTGAGCTCGGCCCCGACGTTGACGACCTTGACTTAAGGGAGAAGGAACCCAGGGGAGGACCTGTAGAACACCTGTTGACGTATCCCCTCGATTCAGACCCTCAGAAGACTGTGCATGTGGGGGCCCAGCTCCCAGAGGAAGAGCGGACCCGCCTGCTGGATTAACTCCGCACGAATGTGGATGTGTTTGCCTGGTCCGCAGCTGACATGCCGAGCATCCCCTCTGAAGTCATCACCCACTAGCTAAATGTTGACCCGAGGTGTCGCCCGGTCCGCCAGAAGAAGAGGAGCTTCGCCGCAGAAAGGCAGAAGGCCATCAACGAAGAAGTAGAGAAACTCCTCACCGCCAGCTTTGTGTGGGAAGTACAATATCCCAGTTGGCTGGCGAATGTGGTCATGGTGAAGAAGAGTAGTGGCAAGTGGAGGATATGCGTGGACTACATCGACCTCAACCGAGCTTGCCCGAAGGACAGTTTCCCTCTTCTGAAGATTGACCAGCTGGTGGACACCACTTCAGGGCATCGACTCCTCTCTTTCATGGATGCCTTCTCCGGGTACAACTAGATTCGAATGCACCCGGAGGACGAAGAGCACACCGCTTTCGTCACCGACCACAGAACTTACTATTACAAGATGATGCCATTTGGCCTCAAGAACGCCGGGGCCACGTACCAGCGGCTGGTCAACAAAGTCTTCAAGGATCAGATTGGCCGCAACATGCAGGTGTACGTGGATGACATGCTGGTAATGAGCAAGCCCCTTTCAGATCATGTTGGCGACCTGGCGGAGACCTTCGGCAACCTCCAACTTCACCAGATGAAGCTGAACCCGGCGAAGTGCACCTTCGACATCTCTGCCGGGAAATTCCTGGGGTTCATGGTGACCCAAAGAGGGATAGAGGCCAACCCGGAAAAGGTCCAGGCCATCTTGGTCATGGAGCAGCCCACCTCCAAGAAGCAAGTGCAGCGACTCACCGGCCGGATAGCCGCCCTGAGTCGGTTCATCTCGAGGTCGGCCGACCGCTGCTGGCCTTTCTTCAAAGTGCTGAGGAAGATGAACGACTTCACCTGGACCGAGGAGTGCTAGGAGGCGTTTGACGAGCTGAAGAAGACGCTTGCATCGCCCCCACTGCTCTCCAGGCCCGAAGAAGGAGAGGAGCTCATCCTATACCTGGCGGTCACCCCGGAGGCCATCAGTTTGGTCTTAGTTCGGACCGACGACCAGGGAGTTCAGAGGCCAGTGTACTACACGAGCAAACTCCTCCGCGATGCGGAGCTCAGGTATTCCCTGTCTGAAAAACTCAATTTTGCATTAATAGTGTCTGCCCAGCACCTCAGGCCCTATTTCCAAGCACATCTCATTGCCGTCCTGACGGATCAGCCGCTGAAAATGACACTCAGCCGACCCGACACATCCGGGCAATTGGCGAAGTGGGCACTCAAGCTCAGCGAGTTTGATATCACTTATCGGCCAAGGTCGGCCATGAAGGCGCAAGTGCTCGCTGACTTCTTGTTCGAGTGTGCAGGCCTGGGCAAGGGGATAGAAGAGGACCCTCCGGACCAGTAGTTGGAACCGGGACCCGAGGAGGACGTGTGGATCCTTCATGTGGACGGAGCCTCGAACTCCAGCAGGAGCGGAGCCGGTCTCATCCTCGCCAACGGCGAGGGGGTCGTCGCCGAATGAGCACTCCGTTTCCAGTTCACCGCAACTAACAACCAGGCGGAGTACGAGGCGCTCCTCGCGGGGCTGAGAGTGTCCCGCGAGTTGGGCGTGGCCAACCTCAAGGCCTTCACTGATTCGCAGCTGGTGGTCGGACAGATCTCCGGAGAGTACGGCGTGTGGAACCCTCAAATGGTGAAATACCTGGAGCTCGTGAGAATGAGCACGGCCGGATTTCGGCACTTCAGCATCTCCCACATACCCCACGGGGAAAATGCTCGCGCAGACGCTCTCTCCCGACTGGCAACCCTGCCGGACTCGTTGTTGGGCCACACTTATGTTGAGCGTCTCAAGGCCCCGAGCTACGAGACCCCTGTGGATGTCCAACAGGTCAGCCAAGAGCCCAGCTGGATGGACAAGTACGTCGAGTACATTACCAGCGGCACCTTGCCGGAGGACCGCGCAGTGGCCCGCCTTATCAAGAAGAAGGCCGCGCGGTTCGTCCTGATGGATGGACAACTGTATCGGAGGTCCTACTCCTACCCTCTCCTCAAGTGCCTGAGACCCGCGGAGGCCGCACTCGTACTCTAAGAAATCCACGAGGGCATCTGCGGGAACCATGTGGGGGGCAGAATGCTGGCGTACAAGGCCCTTCGCCAAGGTTATTTCTGGGAGACAATGAAGGAGGATGCCGCCGACTTCGTGAAGAGGTGTGATCGGTGCCAGCGGCACGCCGTGCTGCAGCGACAGCCCTCCACTCCACTTTTCCAGCTCTCAGCTCTGTGGCCGTTCGCCCAGTGGGGGATGGATCTCTTAGGACCCTTTCTCCCGGCGTCCGGGCAGCGGAAGTTCTTGATCGTGGCCATCGACTACTTCACGAAGTGGGTCGAGGCCAAACCCTTAGCCCGGATCATGGAGGCAAACGTCGCCAAGTTTCTCTGGAAGTCAATCATTTGCCATTTTGGCCTACCCCATACCATTATCACCATAATGGACGTCAATTCGACTATCGGGAGTTTGAAGAATTCTGCAGCGACCTTGGCATCCACCATCGCTTCACCTCGGTGGCGCAGACAAATGGAGAAGCCGAGGTAACGAATAGGCATCATCGCTTCACCTCGGTGGCGCATCTACAGACAAATGGAGAAGCCGAGGTAACGAATAGGACTATCTTACAGGGCCTCCAGACGAGGCTGGATCCAAGGGCAGGTGGGTAGAAGAGCTCCCGAGCTTCCTATGGGCGTGACACACCACCCCGAGGACGGCCACCGACGATACCCCATTCAACCTCATCTTCGGAGCTGAAGCGATTATCCCGATAGAGCTCAGCCTACCCACCCTGCGCGTGGAGCAGTACGATGAAGTGGAGAATCCTGCTAGGATGATGCTGAACCTGGACCTCCTTGAGGAGACGATGGATAAGGCTAGAGTCCGGATGGCGGCGTACAGGCAGCGAGTGGCCAGGTACTACAACTCCTGGGTGCGATCGAAGTCCTTTCGCCCAGGAGATCTGGTGCTCCGGCGTGCTGAAGCTTCCCAGTCACGGGAGTGCGGGAAGCTCTCCCCGAACTAGGAATGCCCGTACAGGGTGACGGAAGTTCTCCCTCACGGGGCCTATTACCTGGAGGATCTAGGAGGGTCCAGATTTCCTTGGACCTGGAATGCCTCAAACCTGATGATGTATTACCAATAATGTAAGGTTCCTCGAACTCCTGCAATGAAATCCTTTTACTTCAAATACTTCTTCTCACCTCATAGGAAGAAAGACACTTAACTCTGAGTTTGGCGAATACGGCTGTGGCTGAAGACCCGAGAATGCGACAAGTCCCGGACTTCGGTCCGAAAGGTGGGGCAGAGCCAAACTCGCCCACGCAGTCACGGAGAACAGCCCGGCAAGCCGCGCAGGGCTTGGATAAAGCTTGCGGCCCCAGGGTTCAATCCGGAAGTCCTGGACTTCGGTCTGGAAGGCGGGACGGAGCCAAACTTGCCCACGCAATCACGGAGAACAGCCCGGCAAGCCGCACAGGGCTCGGATAAAGCTTGCGGCCCCGGGGTTCAGTTCGGAAGTCCCGAACTTTGGTCTGGAAGGCAGGGTAGAGCCAAACTCATCCACACAATCATGGAGAACAGCCTGGCAAGCTGCGCAGGGCTCGGATAAAGCCTGCGGCCCCGGGGTTCAGTCCGAAAGTCCCGGACTTCGGTCCGGAAGGCGGGGCAGAGCCAAACTCGCCCACGCAATTATGGAGAATAGCCCGGCAAGCCGCGCAGGACTTGGATAAAGCCTGCGGCCCCGGGGTTCAGTCCGGAAGTCCCGAACTTCGGTCCGGAAGGTGAGGCAGAGCCAAGCTCACCCACACTATCCCAGAGGACAGGCCGGCAAGCCACGAAGGCCTCGCGTAAAGCCTGCTCCACCGGCATCCAGCCTGGAAGTTCTGAACTTCATTCTGAATGGTGGACGGGACTCAGTTTGCCTGCGAGCTCAGCTCGGAGCACACCACAGGACTTAGTCTCGGTGCCCGAAACCAACATTCTGTTCAAAAAAAAAAACAAAAAGAAAGGGGGAGAGAACAAAGTAGAGATCTGGCAAACAAGGGATTTCATTAATTTAAAAGTGGGATTACAGTGAAGGAGTCCCGACAGGCCGGGAGTCCTCAAAAAAATAAGAAGAGGAAAAGAGATACAAGAAGGAGGCGTAAAAAAAAAGAAAAGAAAAAAGGAAGAAGTCCGCTGGGCCGGGGGAGCTACTTCGACGCGGTGGCACTATCCTCGAGCGGAGGTGCGCACTCTCCACCTGCACCGTCGATGGGTGGCTGCTCGGGGGGCTGCTCTGGAGTTGCAGCCTCGTCGCCCGCTGCTACTGGAGCCTCTCCACTAGGCTCCTGCCTCCTGCCGCCGAGGACCACCCCGCTGAGGTCAAGCTCGGGGTAGAAGGAGCTCACCTTCTCCCGGCATACCTGGAACCCCTTCAAAAAGGAGTCCACGGCAGCCTCCCGAACCTCCGCAATGTACTCCTCAGAGGCCCGGAATTTTGGGATGGGCCCCTGCGCCTCCCGCTTCGATGCTTTCAGCAGCCCGTTGACGTAGGAGCTCTTCTCCTTGGCTACATTCAGCTCCTTCCGAACCTCCTCCACCTGGCACTCCAGCGACCGGGACTGAGCTCGGAGGCGAGCCTTCACCGTCGCGTCCTCCTCTGTGCGGCGCTGGCTCGAGATCCTCTCCTTGGATAGGGAGGTCTCCAACTCTTTGATGCACCCCTCGGCGTGCGCCAGGTTGGATCGGAGGGCCTGGTTATTCCCCCGCAGCTCGACCCCTTTCTCCATGAGGTCCTTCACGTCGGCTGCGAGCTTGCCAAGCTCTTCTTCCTTCTCGACATCCTTTTTGGTGTACCCTACGAGAAAATTCCTCAGCAGCAGCACGTCGGTCCCGATCTGCGCCAGAAAAATAAAGGTTAGTCAAAATCCAACTGGAACTTTAAAAGGGAGGGTCCCGAGCTCGGGACTTACCATGAAAAGCTGCGGAAGGATTCCGAGCAGGGCGTCGGCGTAATCCCGGCCGCCCCTCAGTCGGTGGTCCCGGGAGGTGCAGGCGAACTCCATGACCTTCTCCGCGAGGCCCTGATCGCGGATCATGGAGCACTGGCTGGTAAGATTTGGTGGCGGGGCAGACGGGTCGGCAGCAGCAGAGGCGACCGTCCCCTTGCCAGGTAGAACGACCACCGATGGAGCAGCTGGAGCCACCGTGGGTGCCGTCGGGGCGGCGGCTGAGGTGGATGCTGCCCGGGAAGGGGCTGGCCCCCCCTCTTCCACAGCCCTGTCGAGGTCGACGACAGGGACGTCGGGCGCCCGGGCTCGAGGTGGCCTGGAAGTTGGAGCTGCCATCACTGGACCGAAGGTGGGGATCGGCACGGCCTCCCGTGTCACCTCGGTACGAGCCTTCTTAGCCGCGGGCTCATTTCTCTCGACGATGTCCATCTGCGCGGCACCCTCCAACAGGTTCTCTAAAGAAAACTTCATACCTGAAAGAAAGTGAAGGTCAGTCAGGCCAATTAAAAAGGAAAAGGGAGAAGGGGGGAGTACGAAGTAGAAAGGAAGGCCGAGCCTCACCCAGCTCCCGGATGGGACTGATTCCCACCTCGAACAAGTTCTGCTCCGAGAGCAGAACATCGAGCATTGGGACCGCATCACTCAGCAGCAGGGAATAGACCTCTTGGTCCGCCAGCTCGACTTGGGAGTTCCGGTTCGGAGACCGATCCTGCTCGCTCCAGGCCCAGTCGACGTCCTCGACCGAGGCAAAAAAGAATTGGTTCTTCCAGCCCTTGATAAAGGAAGGGAGGTCGAACATGAGGCACCTAGGCCGAGGTGAGATGTACCACCAGCCATCATCGATGGAATAGCGTTTCAAGATGAAAAGAGCCCTGAAGAGAGAGAAGCGGGCAACAAACCCGTGGAAGTGGCAAAAGACTATGAAGGCAAAGATGACCCGGATGGCATTTGGAGCCAACTGGTCTGGGACCAAGCGGTAGTGACTGAGAAGGGAGAGGAAGAAAGGATGTAGGGGGAACCGAAGACCACCAAGGAGGAAGTCCTCGTACAAGGCTATTCGCCCGGGGCCGCTAATGGTCAAACGATCCCCGGGCCGCGGGAGAGAAAGACGGATCGACTCCGGGATACCATAGACTTCCCGGAGCAAAGAGAGGTCACCTTCGGTCATCGTTGAGATGTGACCGGAGGGACCAGCAGAAGAGATGGCCAGAGGAGGAAGAGATGAAATTGGATGGGCGGAAACTACAGGAGGAGACCTAGGACCCCTAGGGACGTCTATGGTTACACCCCCAGGCTGGAGCCGCCTGCGGATCTCGTCCGAGATCACCTCCCCTTCCGAGGAAGAAGATGATGGAGTCCTCGACCGGGATGGACCGGCCTCGTCCGGATTAGAAGAAACATGACGACGACGCGCCATGGGGAAAGAAAGGGTGAAGAAAAAATTGCTAAGGCTGAGGGACGGAAGAAGGAAGAAGACGTGGGCACTCGCCGAAATACTCTGTGCAAAAGGAGTGGCAACCCTGGGAAGTGAAGGATAGCCCACTGCAACTGCCGGCGGAGCGTGAGAAAGGGAAAGGGCTTCGTTTCTGGAAAGTCCCCCTCCTTTTCAAATTCGATCGACAGCGACCGTACCCCTCATTCCGTTTCGGACCACTAGATGGATGTCGCGTGGACGCACGCCTGACATCGACGCTTCGGTTCGATGGAAACGGCCTCCTTTTCGAAACAACGTATTAAGTGCAGCCAGAAATGCGACGCATGGCAACCTCTCATAGGACCTCGGGCGTAACAAGGAACGGCAACGAGGATCGTGGCAATTATGGCACGAGATCTTTGCCTTCCCCACGTCATCTCTGCATTAAATCCCCACGTTCCGAGACACAACGCCTCAGCGGAACGAGGGGATAGGGGGCAACTGATACGGCCGTTACGATGACATGACGTGTCTCAGGTTCTGCCGGGCGTGATCCGAACCACGTGGATTTTTTTCGGCAGAACGGGAACAGTCCAGCAAGGTCAGATGTGGGTCCACCACAGCCAAAGCCGGGGTCGAGCCGGGCCTTCCTGCTCCTTCACCAGGTGGTGCCCAGACACGGGTCCACCTCGGCCGAAGTCAAGCGCTCCTCTGCCGCTCCACCAGGTATCCGCCTAGGAGGGATCCACCTCAGCCGAAGTCAGCTGCCCCTTGCTCCCTCGCCGGGTGGCACCGAGAGATGGTTCCACCTCAACCGAGGTCGAGCCGGGCCTTCCTGCTCCTTCGCCAGGTGGTGCCCGGACACGGGTCCACCTCGGCCGAAGTCGAGCGCTCCTCTGCCACTCCACCAGGTGTCCGCCAAGGAGGGGTCCACCTCGGCCGAAGCCGGCGGACCCTTTCTCCCTCGCCAAGTGGCGCCCGGAGACGGTTCCACCTCGGCCGAGGTCAAGCCGGGCCTTCTTTCTCCTTCGCCAGATGGCACCCGGACATGGGTCCACCTCGGCCAAAGTCGAGCACTCCTCTGCAGCTCCGCCAGGTGTCCGCCCAGGAGGGGTCCACCTCGGCCGAAGTCGGCTGCCCCTTGCTCCCTCGCTGGGTGGCGCCCAGAGACGGTTCCACCTCGACCGAGGTCGAGCCGGGCCTTCCTACTCCTTCGCTAGATGGCACCCGGACACGGGTCCACCTCAGTCGAAGTCGAGTGCTCCTCTGCCGCTCTGCCAGGTGTCCGCCCAGGAGGTGTCCACCTCGACCGAAGCCAGCGACCCCTTGCTCCCTCGCCAGGTGGCGCCCGGAGACGGTTCCACCTCGGCCAAGGTCGAGCCGAGCCTTCCTGCTCCTTCACCAGGTGGCGCCCGGACACAGGTCCACCTCAGCCGAAGTCGAGCGCTCCTTTGCCGCTTCACCAGGTGTCCGCCCATGAGGGGTCCACCTCGGTCGAAGCCAGCGGCCCCTTGCTCCCTCGCCATGTGGCACCCGGAGACAGTTCCACCTCGGCCGAGGTCAAGCCGGGCCTTCCTGCTCCTTCGCTAGATGGCGCCCGGACAAGGGTCCACCTCGACCGAAGTCGAGCACTCCTCTACCGCTCCGCCAGGTGTCCACCTAAGAAGGGTCCACCTCGGCCGAAGTTGAGCGCTCCTCTGCTGCTCCGCCAGGTGTCCGCCCAGGAGGGGTCCACCTCGGTCGAAGTCGGCTGCCCCTTGCTACCTCGCCAGGTGGCGCCCAGAGACGGTTCCATCCCGGCCGAGGTCGAGCCGGGCCTTCCTGCTCCTTCGCTAGATGGTGCCCGGACGCGGGTCCACCTCGACCGAAGTCGAGCACTCCTCTGCCGCTCCGTCAGGTGTCCGCTCAGGAGGGGTCCACCTCAGCCGAAGCCGGCCCTGCATGGTGAGACCGCCGGGAAGCAGGGGCACGAGTTTCGAGACCGTCACTCGGGCAGCGCACGCTGTACCTCGCGAGGAGCACCGGTACGGTCGGCAGTGATGCGCGTAACCTCGTTTACATCGGCCCGACGGGTTCCGCAACTGAGAAGTGGAGTCCTGGCAGACAGGACCCAGCAATGGATGTTGTCAATGCCTGGGAAGGAGAGCGCTCGTGCTCGGCCCAAGTCCTGGCCGGTGTCCTCCCTCTCCCCTTTTCTCGCTGGGCTCAGCAAGCAAGACAAGGAGGCCACCGGGTTCCTGGACCCGAAGGGGAAAGGGAAAAGAGAGGGAGAGAGAGAGAGAAAAAGGTGAAAGCGGAGAGGGAGCCTCCTAAGGGCAGGAGGCCGGAGTCAGTGTGATGGGATAAAAGGATGGGAAGAGCGGATAACCAAGTAAGGGAAAAAAGGCTGGGAAAAAGAAAGGCACCAAGAGTAGGATTCAAGATCCCGAGAGGGGTCCCTCGGTGCAAGCTCGGTGAAGGAGCTCGGCCCAATTTCCACTCTTCAAAAGACCTCTTTTGCTAAGATCATCTCTAAGCCTGGGACTCCTTCGGGGGCCCACCTTAGGGATTCTGTTCCATCTCGCCATTTTCTAACTTGAACGTCGAAGCTCCCTCGCCGGGATCCCCGATCAGGGTTTCTGACCTTGTTTTGCAGGATCGGGAGCTCAGAGACCTCGAGGCGAGATGGTCCGAGTCCAGTACCAGCTCTGAAGTTACAGGCCGCGGCGGCGAAATCGGCAACACTAGCACATCTCAAATTATCTATGCTAGAGTAAGCTAGAACTCTTGATTTGATGGTTCATTGCCACAAGACTTGAATATTAATCATACCTCAAACTTTCAAAATGTTTCAAGTCAAAGTTCAATGAATTTCACATAATCAAGAATACTAGTAACTTTTGCATAGTTGACATTTAACTCATCTTAAAGCATCAAATATAATAAACATAGCAAATTGCTTCAAGTAAATGACTAGCATTACATATATCAAAAAGTAAGTAAGGGTTTGAGTAAATTATACCAATATGAATAATCTTTCAGTTGCCATTATTTCTACAAACCATTAGTCCACTTGCCCTAACTTTAGGTTAAAGACTTGCTCTTCTACCCTACTTCATGCCTTGCATGGCCACTTTATCATTGCAATCTTCTTTTTCTTATGATGGGCTACAAGATAAACCTGCAAAATAGCTAAGTGGATTTTTTGGTACCCAAATCTTTTTGGGTCCATTGGAGTTAGTACATGTGGTTCCTTTTGGAACCCAAACTTTCTTTACATCATTTTTCTTTTTCTTTTTGAAATTAAAAAGATAAGCTTTATACCCAACTCTTTTACAACAAAAATAAACAACATTAGATTTTTGAAATTCGTTTTAAGTTGAAATCTTTCTTTCAACAAGATTGGAATTCGAATTACAAACAATTTTAGCTCTATTACTTGAAAATATTTGATTGCTAAATAATAACTTAAGCTTATCTGAACTTAAAATTAATTTATCAACTAAAGGCTTGAGTTTCTCATTTTCTTTTTGCAACCTTTGATTTTCTTCATGAAATTCTTCATTCTTTTCAAGATATTCAATCTTTTCTTTTCGAAGTGTTTTGCAATTTTCAGAAATATAATTTAATTCAATTTGCAAAATATGATATTTTTCCAAAGCATCATTTCTTTTATTTTGAAGCATAGCATATGATTGTTGTAAACATTTATGCTTAGCTCCCAACTTTTTATATTCAAACACTAAATCATAAAAATCATCGTTAAGTTCATCAAATGTAAATTCTGAGTTGGGTACAGAATTTACCTCATTTTGTAGAACCATAAAGCAAGTGTTGGCAGTTTTTGATTGCATTACATTATCACTTGAGCTTGAATCTTCGCTGTCGCTCCAAGTGGCTACCAATACCTTCTTTTTCTTTTCTTTCTCTTTGTATGGCTTCCCCTTAGCCATATACTTTTTCTTTTTTCTGAATCTGCCCTTGCCCATAAATTTTCTAAACTTTTTCATAACCAGGGCTAATTCATCTTCATCTTGCTCCTCTTCAAATGATGAACTTGTGAACTCTTCTTCATTTTCTTTAGTAGTCTCCTTGAATACAATTGTTTTCTTTTTCTTTTCCTCTTCTTCACTCCGGCGCTTCATTATGAGTTCATGAGTGATGAGTGATCCAAGAAGCTCTTCTAATGGTAGATTGTTTAGATTCTTTGCCTCTTAAATTGCAGTTACTTTAGGATCCCAAATTCTTGGCAAAGATCGAAGAATCTTTTGAACCATATCTGCATTAGAACACATTCTACCAAAACATTTCAAGCTATTAGTAATGTTAGTAAACCTCGAAAATATTTCAGAAATAGATTCATGAGGTTCCATTTTAAACATTTCATAATCATGCATGAGCATATTGATCTTAGAGTTTTTAACTTGTGTTGTGCCTTCATAAGTGATTTTTAGTTTATCCCAAATTTCTTTTACGGAGGTGTAAGTTAAAATCTGGTTAAACTCATTTGCATCTAAATCACAATACAAGAGGTTCATTGCTCTTTTATTCAACTCTCCCATTTGCATTTCATAAACATTCCAATCCAACTCCGGTTTTGGAATATTTATGCCATCAACATTTATCATGGGAGTGGGAGGTTTTCTTAAGATAATTTTTCACAATTTGAAATCTATAGCTTGAATATAAATTTTCATGTGTGCTTTCCAATAGCTATAGTTTGTGCCGACAAAAAGTGGTGGTCGTGTAGAACATTGCCCTTTGGCAAGATGTGTGCTCATTTGGGTAGCCATTAATCTTTACTTTAAATAATTTTTAGAGACTCTGCTCTGATACCACTTGTTGCCCGGTGGCTTCTCAAGAGGGGGATGAATTGGGATTATAGAAACTTTTCAAAATAATGCACAATTTGAAATCCTTTTGGTGTTGTGGTGCAATATGCAATGCAGAAGTAAATAAATGAGCTCAAACAAAATAATCACAAACACCATAATTTATAGTGGTTCGGAGCAACCTAGCTCCTACGTCCACAACCCAAGGATCACTTGGGATTTTCACTATATTCTTCCAGAATATAGTCAGATTGTTTTACCGGGATCACAATCCAAACCCAACTCCCTTTGATTTTTACACCGGTCTCACCAAAGAAATTCACTCTTGGTTTTATACCGGGATCACCAAGAATCCAAACTTGGTTTTACACGGGCTCACCAAAAACCCACTCTTGGTTTTATACTGGGATCACCAAGAACCCAACTTGGTTTTGCAACGGGCTAACCGAAAACCCAAACAAAAGTAAAATAGCAAACAATGCAACATAAAATACAAACTCCAAAAGAGTAGATGGTTGCCGCTTTAGCTTGTATTGGTGTAGCTCTAAGGCTTCAAGCGATGCTCTTCAAAGCTCTTCCTCTTCTTCAAGAGATGCCTCAAGAGTTGTAGTAGATTGATCTTGAATCCCTCTTGAGTGTGGAAAATAAAGCTCACTTGATTCCCTAAAAAATATTCATTTGAAGCTCACTTTTTCTTCTCTAACTCCAAAACTAATTTATTCCTCCCTCTCTTCTTTTCTTTTAAATTTGATCCATCATATATATATATTGGAAGTGTTCTCATGTTGTTTTGACCGTTGGAGTGCCTTGAGAATTGAAATATGACGTTTGGAACCGTTAGAATGAAGAAAAATAAATTTTGCAACTAGCCATTGAAGTGCCAGAACCCATCACTCGAGTCGACTCGAGATCTCAGACAACCCAAATAAAAGTTCTGGATGAGTCGGCTCTTCGACTTGAGGTCTCAGATAACCCAAATAAAAGTTCTGGACAAGTCGGCTCTTCAAGCTTGAGTCGGCTCGAACTTTCAAATAATTACAATTTTGCCATTCTAGAGTCATTTTGATTGAATAATTACAATTCCACCATTCTGAAAGAGTCGACTCGAGCTGAACTTCTTCAAATGCTTCCAAACCACTCTAAACTTTTTCCAAACTATTTCAAACATCTTCTAAACCTATGATACTCTAAAAACCAATCTTTACAAGGATAATTAGTAACATAATCATGTATCAATATTTTGTAATAATCAAAATTAATCCTAGGGTCAACATCCATGAATCCAATCCACCACCAAGCTTAGATATCATGTACAACTCTAAGAAAAAAATAATAAGGGAGTTGTGAGCTTTACAGCCTAGTAAGGTCTCCAAACAGTTACATCATCAATAGTATAATTTGAAAATACTAAACAATAATAATTTATCAAATCATGCAACCAAAATAACTCAAATGTCAAGTATAACAAAACTTTTGATAACATTATGTTCTCTTATTATGTTTTCATTTGTTGTCCTTCTTTTTTAGAATTTTGAACTAATCACGGTCATGCTCAGCCCATGACTGGCAATCTCATAATCGATCATGTACTATCTATCCATGACCGGGCTAGCCCACATACTAAGCTTGTGGCTCAGGCTGTCCCATGTACAAGCCTGTGGCTCGGGATTTCCACGTACTATCCGCTCGTGGCCGGCTATTCCATGTACAAGCCTGTGGCTCAGGCTTCTCACGTACTATCCACCCGTGGCCGGCTATTCTACATATTAAGCCCGTGGCTTAAACAATGTCAGTAACCATGATCCGTGGCATGGCTAGTCCAAACATCGTATTCACTTGATTAACACTTTATTCTTTCATATCATCATGTCAAATCATGTCATTTACAATTTTTCAATAATCGGCATGATGGTCCAACCCATTCAAAGAAAACTTTACTTGATAAAATATGGTATATAGGAATATAATAATAACAACGATCATACTAACTATACCATGCAAAAATAATCATGCATGCTAATACTCATGTGCACGAATCCAATCATGTCATAAAAGATACATACATACAAATAGTGATCAAGTCCAGAAATTATTACATTACTAAAGATAACTAACATGCCTGATATTGGTCCATACTCGAAACCCATATAATGCCCTTTTGCTCAAAAGGCTACCCCCTACAATAACAATTTTTTTAAGGTAAATAAATAATCCTAGGATAATTATAAATCAAAACCTTTTACCGTAAAATTCTAAATTTTCAATTGAGAGACTTTTCGATCTCTTCCCTCACTATTTATTTTTTTTCTTTCTCTCTCTCCTTTCTCTTCTCATCTTCTCTTCTATCTTTCTCTCCTCTCTCTCCTCATATTATCTCTCCTCTCTCTCCTCATCTTTTTTTCTTCTCTTTTTCTTTTTCCTTCTCTCTTTTTCTCTTTTCCTTCTTTCTTTTTCTTTTCCCTTTTTTTCTTTCCTTTTTTTTCCCATCGAATAGAAACCTACTTTTTTTCCTATTTCTTTCTTTCTCTTCTTCCCCAAACCCCTTGCTGCTCCTTAGCTCGACCGAACCAGCCTCCATCGTCCCATGGATGGAAATCGAAAGAGGGGTGGTGGTCCATTGGGAGTCGACCGGAGGGAGCAGGGATGGGGGTCGACCGGCGTATCCATGGCCATTTCTGCCATAGGTAGCAACCGGAAGAGGAACAAGAAAACCTACTCCATACCATCGATTAAATAGATAAATCAAGAGCTTAGGAGGAGGAGGACTTACCAACGACGGTCCAGGAAAGATTGGCCATCGGAGAAGAGGAAGCATCGGTGGACAAACTCGGTGATAGAGGGGTTTTTAAAGAAGAAAATGATGGAGTTTTCCTTACCATTTAGGAAGCCAAGACTCCATCGATCGAAGTCCCAATCCATCCCAATCCCATCGCCGACCACCCCCTCCCCTCTACGGCTCTCCCTAGCAACTTCTTCGGTGAGCTTTCCGATCGGATAAGGGGAGAAAAACCTTCCCTTGCTTCAGTGAATCACCCCTTTTTTTATTGGGCTGAAGTCGGCTGGGCCTACCGACTTTGGCCCAAAACACCGGTTCTCATAGTGTTGAAACCCAAATGGCTAATGGCACAAGCCTAAACTCCTCGCCATGACCACAGCCATGGCCGGGATCTCCACTGCCACCATACTCAGGGGTGCCGAGATGATCTGGGTGGTGCCGATGAATGAATCGTATGCAAGCATCACCAGCAAGGTCGTCCACCAATATACAATGCATGTGGCTGAAATGCTAGAGCCCGGGATGATCGGGTAGTTAGGCGATGTCGAACACCAAAATGCCGAAGCCCGGGATGATTTAGTTGATATGAAAGGCTCCCACATCCCTCTTCACTGTTTGCACTCACCCCAAGAAGGTCCACTAGTCCGACAGCCATAGGGCATCCACCACACACGATGTATAGAAGAAGGGCATAGTGATTCCCACCATCGTCCCTAATTTTTTTTAATCTTTCGATCTTTTTCCGTGAAACAAATTAAAAAAAGATTTTAGATCATGCGTAACTTACTCTAATATCACATATAAGCATTTTTTCTATCCCGAGATCCTATGCATGATTACTAAAATACCGAATAATATCATCTTCAAGAATTGATTTGAATGAATAACAGATCAAAAAATCATATAAATCAAATATAAATAATTATTTTAAATTTGGAATGTATACTGTATTCATCATTAATTTTTAAACATTCAATCATAGATGTTCATGTAAACATCAGCCGCCAAGTCCTTCTCTCCGGTATCCTTTCCATAACTGGTTATTCGATGGGACAATCTATGAAAACTAATTTCACGAAAAATATTAAAGAGTGGAGAGGAGATCTAGCCTATTTATAAGCAAACCTAGCAGGCCATTCCATTACGGACCAAGTTGGACTAAGGCCTATACCATGCCATTCCAACCACACTAACCAATATAAGATGTTCAAAGCCTAAAAATACAATGATTACAAATAACATTAGGCTTATACACATATGGAACATATAATTAATCTATTTTTAAAAATAAAATAAATAATAATAATTAATGGTAGTACATAATTAAACAAATTTTAATAAATAGTATCTATTTAATATATCCTATGAGATTAGGATGAGTTTAGAATTGAGGACTAAAATCTGAATGGATTTAGGTTGGATTTGAAATTTATTCATCGGATACCTATTACCCAAACCCAGTTAAGGGGTTAGCTACTAACACAAAACCTAACCATCATTTAAGCTTCTCTATTTAAATGTTGCTCCAAGCTTTTCGATCGATTGAAACTCTTGAAGATGAAAAAAATATAAAAAATCAAAGAAAAGAAAAACATAGGAAATGCTAGGCAACGTATAAGCTTCCCTATTTGGCGCCATTCCAAGCCTCCCATCCGACTAGACTTTCGAGGATGGAAAAAACAGAGGAGCTGATTTAAGCCTCCCATCCGGTTAAAACTGACTGCCGAGGATAAAAAAAAAATCGAGAAAATTGAAAGTAAACATGCAAAAAAATCTGGTAAAAAAGGATGAAAAGTTAAAAGGTCCTTTTCCCATGTATATTAATATTTTTTTTAAGATCTGTGGGGGGAAAATAGCACATGAGAGAGATTGGAGGGGTTTGTCAAGTTCCAGTTGAGATTTTTTCTCAAGCATACGGGATTTTTGTGCGAGTTGTCCGTAAATTAATTCCATGGAGTTTTGATAGAATAATCTTGATAGAAGTATGATATGAATTTTTTTGAACATGACCCCTTTCGTTCCAGTGCCGATGCGTGCCGTGGTGGCTGGTGCAAGCCACCTTAGACAAGGTGGCGGATGGGTAATTTGGCAGGTCGCGTACACGTATATTAATTTTAAATGAAACCGATTTGAAATTTTTGATTAATTTTGTCATTGAAGTTGGAATAGTAAAATTTTAAATGGATTCGAATATTTTCGGATACCCTATCCGTTGCCTACGGTAATACCATTATAGACTGCCGGAGAAAAAAAAAAAAAGCATGTGATCCTAGGGAATTAATTAAAACAGTAATTCCTAGAGTAAAAAAAAGTTAGCCACTTAATATGTCAAAATAATATCGACCATTCCAAGTTTCTCATCCAAGAAGCCCCAGCTTAACACAAGACGGAATCCACCAAGCGAATATTCGGCGTCCCCTCGGCTACCGTGTCCACGTGTCGCCTCGCGGGAGACTCGGTCCCCACCCCGCTCAACACTTCCAGCAACCAACGGACGCGTACACCCTCCAGGTGGGGCCACCGCCGGCTGCCACCTACCCTTCCTTCGGTCCCGCTTCCATCCCAATCACGTGATGGACAGGTGGTGGCCCCGGAGAGTGGGGACCACCATCCCTAAAACAAAACAGGAACTACAGAAAGGGAGCAAAAAGATTACATGTACTCACGTGCGCTCGTGCGTCCCACTTTGACCAAAGCTGAAGGATTACAAGTGGGAAAAAAAAGAAGAAGAAATTCCATGGGCCTTGGCCGCTCAACCGAACTACATACAATTTTTTTTTTCCAAGATTAGAAACAAAGAACAGGAGGACAGAAAAACCTAATCTTCAGGGCTGGATTCCGATAGCGGCTCCTCGTCGTCTTCTTCTTCCTCCGGCTCCTGCCGTTGTTGTTCTTCCGCTTCTTGGCCGTGCTGGCTTTCCACCGACTCTCCCATCAGTTGTAACTCCTGCGTCGTACCCGCCTCCCCGGCGGTGGCCCCGTCCTCACCCCGCTCACCATCGACGGCGGCCGAGCCGTCCACAGGCGGCGGATGGGCATCCACCGTCGTTGCGAGATTCAATTTCGGGACGCTGCCGGGGAACACCCCGGGAACTGGCCTCGCACCTGCGAGGTTGATGATCTGCGGCGGCGTTGGGAACGTCCATATCTGTGGCTGCTGGGTCGACGGCCCTGCCACCATGGCCGACGAGGGCGGGAGCATCCAGAGAGCTCCGGGAGGTATTACCCTCCCGCCGACGGTGTTCCCCACTGCCCACAACGGTATCAGCCCAGGCGGCGCCGTCCCCGCCGCCGCGATGGGGGCCAGCCCCGTCGAGATGGAAATGGCGCCGCCGCCCTGGAGCAGCGGGTCTGCAGCTGCGATGGGGTAGTATGGAACTGCTGCGACGCCGCCGCCCCCGCCGCCACTGTTGGCGGCGGCGGCCCGCGTGGGTTGTAGCTTCTTCCTCCGCTTCGCGGCAGACTCTTCCCCGCCGGCACCGTCCGCGGCGGTGTTGGTGCTCCCAGAGACGGAGGGGGCGTCGGTGGGGATTTTGAGGGTGCCATCGACGGTAGTGGCGATGGCGGGAACGGTGCCGGTCCCGGTGGCGGCGATGATGGCGGGTTCGGCGTGCTGGAGGAGCCACCGGATGGTCTCGCCGTCCGACTTGTGCCCGAGCTCCCGGGTCAGTTGAAAGATCCTCGCAGCGCAAGTGGCCGGCATGCGGATCCTCCGCCCGCGGCCCTCCACCTTGGTGTGCCGGTCCTTGCTCCGCCCGGCGGGACGCCTGAGGAACGGTAGCGCCCCCATGAACTCCATCGGCTCCGGCTTAGGGACGATCAGCCGGTGGTGAACCGGCATCGCCGCGCCTCCACCTCCGCCCCCGCCCCCGCCCATGCCCATTCGAAGATCAATCCTCTGGCTGTCCTCGTCCTCCTCCTTCTCTTGCTTCTGCGAATCCATCCCCTTCCCCAAGATCTAAAGCGAGGCAGCTCTCCGTGCGTCCTTCGCTTGCCGTCACTTCCAAAAACAAAAAGACGCGCAGCCTATCTGCTTTCCCTCCTCGTCTCCAGCTCCAAAACACGCAATTAGAGAGCATTGCCCAGGAAACCCAAGCCAGGACCTTTTTTTTATTTATTCCCCCCTCTCTCTCCCCCCTCACCTGCCCCACCGCCCCCAACTTCTCGCTCACCAGACTGGCCCCACTGGATCCAACGGTCCAGCATAATTTGCCGCATCAGGATATGGGCGGGGTCGCTCTTGTAATTTAATTTAATTCTTCCTAAACATCGAGCGTATCTCCTCCGCCTATTGGGTCCATCATCTCTGTGACTCACCATCGCCGTCCCTTTCGGGCCCGTACCTGGTCGAGCCGCCTGTTAGGTCCCCGTAGCATCCCTCCGCCCTTTTCCTGGCATCCCTCCACCTTTTACCTATTTCATCGGCTCTAACTCCGTGTGGGCCCCATAAATTACGTGCTTGATGTCCGCCAGTGTATACGTGTCGAGTTTTTATGTGGATAATTTTCAACTTACCATGGATCGTGGGCAACTGAGGATCCGGTCCCATGGTACTCCAGTCAGGGCATGCTGGTTGGACGAACAAGATGTGCTGGGGCACCCAGCTGGAGCCAACCGAATGTGGGACCACCAAGTTACCAAGATCCCGACGTATCTTCTCGTTTTGATGGGCCGAAGTGATGATGTGTCACATTGATTATGGATCAAACTTTGTTATCCGATCTGATATGATCCATATTAATTTTTTATAAATTTAAAATTTTACATGCATGCGCGGTTTTCCTGAATAGCTGCACTTCTTTGGATTTATCTCTCCCTGGAAAAAATTATCTTTAAATGGACGGATGGGAGCATAATAATGGTGGGGTTGAGTGCCACCGCTTTAGCAGGGATGATTACGCTGGGAAGTTTCTTTGCATCTGCGCCGTACGATTGACGGTACGATCTGTGATGTGGGGGAAGATGTTGGGTATTTGGTCCATTGATTGGATGGTGTGGATTGGTGTAACTTTTGTGCGGGAGGCTTGCTGACGGGATTAGATGACATCAAATACGACGGGTCTCCCGAGACACAGCTGGAAAACGACCCAATAAGAAATTACTGTACCCAGCCCACATGACATCTTGTGTTGAGTTGGGTATAAGTATAGTTGGTTAATTTTTTTATTTTATTTTTTATCTTAAACTCCGTCAAAATAAAATATAAATTGTGGCTAAGTTGACCCAAACCAACCCCATAATATGCTAACGCACGCACTCGCACATGCTTAGCTGTAAGGATGGCACAGAGCTTGGATTTGATTTGGGTTTGATTTGGGTTAGTGGCTAACTAACTTATGACTGATGCAATACACGGGAAAAGGTTTGCTAGATCCTATGATCCAGATCATTTGATCAAGTATGTCAAAATAGATACGGTTGACACTGGGCTTCACATACCGGATGGAATCTCTGAATTACCAGTTCATCGTATTGGATTCCCGCAAAATAGATCTCGGATCGGAATTTCTTCGACAGGAGACACTTCGATGCCTAAGTCAATAGAGTCCGGGCAACAGAATGAAGAATTCAAAGAAAATATTGATGGAAAAGGATGAATCAAATTGACTTGGCTTAGGGTAGCTTTAGATTTGCTTACCTCGAAAATTCCTTCTTATCTTTTTTTATAGTCATTTATCCTAACTAAAAGCGGTTAAAACAAGCTTTCTTGTAATTAATTGCTGTTAGGAAAGTTAATTAAGATAATCTTTTCTCAGCTAATTATAGTTACTGTTTGTATTGACCCCTGAAATGATTTTGATGATAACAAAATATTGGAGCATGTATTTGAAACTAACACTTTTCAAAATGTTTAAGAAGTTTTTGTAAGGCAATTTACATGTTCAATCATTCACTCTACATTTCTAGGACCAATGTAACGAATTCATGTACACAAAGAAAAATTTCATGTATTTGTGAGCTCTAAAGATTTTTTGAATGTATATTCTTGTAAAAAGGGGCAAAGTTTTTGTAAATTTAAAGTGTAAATAACTTAGATTAGGTTTAGAAGTTGTTGGAAGTTGTCTGGAAGAAGTTTAGAGAAGTTTGAAAGCTTTTGGCAAAAGTTTACTCTAGCCGACTCAATGCAAGAGCTGATATATTCTTATGGCACGACACAGCACGGCACAGAAAGTTTCAAGTTTCAGCCAACCGAGCCGACTCTTCTAAAACTGCTGAACTATTGGACTGAGAATCCTAGCCGACTCAATCATCTGAGCCAATTTAATTTTTGGTTCTGTAATAGTAACGGCTAGTTCTAGAATTCAAATTTCTTGGGATTTAAAGTTTCTAACGGTTAAATTTCAACTCCCAAGGCACTCTACCGGTCATATCCATCTGGGAACACTTCAAGAGGCTATAAATGATAGATCTAAACAAGTTTTGAACAACTTTTAGGAGGGTATTCAATATTTTCAAAAGCTTTCAAGTAAAGACTCAAGTTCTTCACCAACTTTTAACTGCCATCTTAAGTCAATCTTTGAAGTATTAAGAGAGGCATTGAAGAGCATTGAAGAAGCTTTCAAGAAGGCCTCATTAAAAGCTTCAACTGCAACCATTCAAATCTTTGGATTTGTTTTTAGTGTTGCTTCCTTTATTACTCTATTTTGAGTTGTTCTAAGTATAATAGGGGCTGTAACTTGTAAATTATTTTTAAGTTATTAGTGAGCCTTGAAAATCAAGTTTGGGTTATCAGTGAACCTAGAAAAATAACATTATATTGGGTTTTGGATTGTGAGCCTGTAGCAAAACAATCCAACTATATTCAAGGAGAATATAGAGAAAATCCCAAGTATGCACATTGGATAGTGGACGTAAGAGCTGGGTTGCTCCGAACCACTTTAAATTTGTGGTGTTTGTGATTGTTCTTATCTTTCCTTATTCATTTGCTTCCGCACTCAACACTTAATACACTTCACTCACCACACAAGGATTTCAAAAGGCACATACTTGTTAAAAAATCTTCAAACCCAATTCACCCCTTTCTTGGGTTGGTCAATTGGGCAACAAGTGGTATTGGAGCTTCGTCTCAGTGCCATTAATCCCATGATTAAGAGAAAAGATCTATGGCAACCCAAATGAGCACTTCTTTGGTCGAAGGTCAATCAAGCAATAGACATCCACTATTCATTGGCACCAATTACACTTATTGAAAAGCAAGAATAAAAATTTATATTCAAGCCATTGATTTTCAATTATGAAAAATTATTTTAAAAGAACCACACATACTCATTAAGAAAGTAAATGGCATAGACATCCCAAAACCAGAAGAGGAATGTGATGAATATGACATAAAGATGGGTGAACTGAATGCCAAAGCAATGAACCTTCTATATTGTGCTTTGGATGCTAATGAGTTTAATCGGATTTTCACTTGCACTTCGGCAAAGAAAATTTGGGATAAACTACAAGTCACTCATGAAGGTACAACACAAGTGAAAACCTCCAAAATTAATATTCTTGTACACAATTATGAACTTTTCAAAATAGAACCAAATGAGATAATATCTCAAATATTTGCTAGATTTACAGATGTTATTAATGGCTTGAAAAGTCTTGGCAGGGTCTACTCAAATGCAGATCTCGTACAAAAAATTATTTAATGCTTACCTGATAAATGAGATCCTAAAGTCGCTGCAATACAAGAAACCAAAGACTTAAATGAACTTCCACTTGATGAGCTTCTTGGCTCCTTGATTACTCATGAATTAACCATGTAGCAATGCAACGAAGATGACAACAAAAAGAAGAAGTCTATAGCCTTTAAAGCTACAGCTGAAATCAAGAAGCAAGAAGAAGAAAAAGAAGAATAAAGCCCCTCTTCTGATGAAGAACTTGGAGATGATGACATAACTTTAGTCATGAGAAGATTTAGGAGATTTATGGGCAGAAGAAAGTCAAGATACTGGAGGAAGCACCTTGGCAAGGGTGAACAAAGTAAGGAGAAAGAGAAAGATAAAGAAAAAGAAAAGGAGCAACAACCTATATGCTATGAGTGTAAAAAGCCGGGGCACTATCGTTCAAAGTGTCCAACATTAAAGAAAGGATGCAAAAAGAAGAAGAAGAAAGCTATGATCGCTAGATGGAGCGATAGAGATGAATCAACTTCCAATGAAGAGGAAGAGATAATAAAAGCTGCAAATATATGTTTGATGGGTCTATAAGATGATATAATATCTATTGAATCCATTGATGAATTTACTTATGATGAATTACATACTGCCTTTTATGACTTTTAATTGAGAATAAAAAGGCTGACTTGAAAATTAAAACTTTGAAAAATAACGGTGATGTATTAATGAAAGAAAAGAGTGAGATTTTTAAAAAGAACAATCTTTTTGCAAAAAAGAATTAAGTAGTATTTTTGAAAAGTGCAAAGTTTTACAAGCTAAAAAGGATGAATATTTTGAAAAGAACAAGAGCTTGCAAAAAGAAATGAGTCAACTCAAACCTATTGTTGACAAATTAACCTTAAGTTCAACCAAACTTGAGTTGATTTTGAAAAACCAAAGGAAATCTAATAATAGAGTTGGAATTTGATACAATTCATTACATACAAACAAGTTTTCCACTTCAAGACCTCATGCATCAAAGCTTTCAACATCCATATCTTTTCAAAAATCAAATATAGTTTGTTATTGTTGTAATGAGGTTGGACATAAAGTCTATGAATGTAGTTAGAGAAAGAAAAATAAAAATAAGGTGAAAAAAAATTGGATTCCTAAAGGAACCACTATTACTAACTTTCAAGGATCCAAGAAAGCTTGGGTACTTAAAAATTCAACTTGATTATTTTGTAGGAGTGTCTTGCAGCCTAGAATTCAAAAAATATTTGGTATCTAGATAGCGGCTATTCAAGATATATGATAAGTGACAAAGATCAATTTATCACCCTTGAAATGAAAGATGGTGGAATGGTAATATTTGGTGATAATGGTAAGAAAAAAATCATCGAAATTGGTAAGATCAAAATAATCCCTTCTACTTATATTGAAAATGTATTGCTAGTAGACAAGTTGAAGCATAATCTATTGAGCATTAGTTAATTATATGATAAAGGCTTCAAAGTTATTTTTGAAACTTCAATATGCATAGTAACTAGCTCTTTTGATTTTAGTATTAGGTTTGTTGGTCATAGACTTGGAAACATTTATGTGGTAGACTTAAATGATCTAGCCATGTCAAGTAGTACAAGTCTAGTGGCTATAAATGCTAAAACCAAGGAAACTAGTTTACTCTGGTATAGAAAATTGGGTCATGCTAGCATGCATACTTTAGCCAAATTGATTTTCAAAGATCAAGTTAAAGGTTTGCCTAAATTTAAAGTTGATTTTGATCATGTTTGCGATGCATATCAATATGGTAAACAAACTAGGGAGAGTTTTAAATCGAAAAACATTGTTTCAACTTCAAGACCTTAAGAGTTACTATACATGGACTTATTTGGACCGACTAGGACCAAAAGCCTAGAATGTATGAAATATGGACTTATGATAGTAGATGATTTTTCACGATTTACTTGGATTTTGTTTCTTGCATACAAAGATGAAGCTTTCAAAGTTTTTCAAAAATTTTATAAAAAAGTTTCAAATCAGAAATTTTTTTCAATTATTTTAATTAGAAGTGATCATGGTACGGAATTTGAAAACCAATATTTTGAAGAATTTTGCATAGAACATGGTATTGATCACAACTTTTTAGCCCCGAGAACACCATAATAAAATGGTGTTGTGGAAAGAAAAAATAGAACATTGAAAGAGATGGCCCGAATCATATGTAAAAGCAATCTTCCAATGTACTTTTAAGGAGAAGCTTTGAACACTGCATGTTATATACTAAACCGTGTTTTGATTAGACTTATTTTAAAGAAAACCCCTATGAGCTTTGGAATGAAAGAAAACCAAATATTCATCACTTTCATATTTTTGGTTGTAAATGCTTTATACTGAAAAATGGAAAGGATAACCTTTGAAAATTTGATGCTAAATCGATGAAGGGATACTTCTTGGTCATTCAACTTCAAGCAAAGCATATAAAGTTTTCAACAAAAGAACATTAACTATAGAAGAGTCTATTCATGTAATATTTGATGAACTAACCCCTCACCTTCTAGAAAAGAAGAGTGTATTGATAATGATGCAGCTACAATTAACAAAGCAATAAAGGACATGAGCTTAAAGGACAAACAAGAAGAAGGAGATGAAATGGTAAGTAAAGAGCATGGTGATTTGCCTAAGGAATGGAGGTATGTACATCACCATCTCAAAGAATTAATTATTAGAGATCCATCTGAAGGTGTTAGAACTAGATCTTCACTTAGAGATGCACATGATTATCTTGCTTTTGTCTCATAAATAGAACTAAATTGCATAGAAGAGGCTGAAAATGATCCAAATTGGATGATGGCTATGCAAGAAGAACTTAATCAATTCAAAAGAAATAATATATGGATCTTAATAGATAGACCCTCTAAACATCCTATTATAGGTATGAAACAGGTATATAGGAATAAATTAGATGAAAAAGATAATGTAATTAGAAATAAAGCTAGATTAGTTGCCAAAGGATATAACTAAAAAGAAGGAATAGATTTTGATGAAACTTATACACATGTAGCTAGATTAGAAGCCATTAGACTATTACTTGCATTTACTTGCTACATGGACTTTAAATTATTTCAAATAGATGTGAAAAGTGCATTTTTAAATGGTTACATTTCTGAAGAAGTTTTTGTAGAATAACCCCATAGATTTGAAAACCATGCTTTACCTAATCATGTTTTTAAACTCAATAAAGCATTATGTGATTTAAAACAAGCACCTAGAGCATGGTATGATAGAATAAGTAAATTCCTACTTAAAAATAATTTTACTAGAGGTAGTGTAACACAATACTATTCATCAAAAGAAAAGAAGATGATATGTTAGTTGTACAAATTTATGTAGATGATATAATTTTTGGTGCAACTAATGAAGATTTGTATGGAGAATTTGCTGAGCTTATACAGGAGATGAGCTTAATAGGTGAGTTGACCTACTTTCTTGGACTTCAAATTAAGTAAACAAAAAAAGAAACACTTATCAACCAAGCTAAGTACATCAAGGAGATTCTTAAGAAGTTTGGTATGGAGTATGCTAAAGAAATTGGCACACCCATGAGCCCTACCTACAGACTTGACAAGGATGAAGATGGAAACAATGTTGATCAAAAGCTTTATCGAGGTATGACTAGATCATTGTTGTACTTAACTACTAGTAGACCTGATATCTTATTCAGTGTTTGTATATATACTAGATTTCAATCTAATCCAAAAAAATCATATATACTTACTCTTAAAAGAAGTTTAAGATATCTAAAAGGAACAAGTAATCTTGGTCTATGGTATTCTAAACAATCATCCTTAGAATTAATTGGATATACTGATGCAGATTATGGTAGATGCAAAATAGATAGAAAGAGTACTAGTGGCACATGTCAATTTCTAGGATTGAACTTAATTTTATGGCACAGTAAGAAATAAAACTCCGTGGCACTATCTACTACTAAGGTAGAGTATGTGGCTACAGGGAGTTGTTGTATACAAGTACTTTGGATTAAGCAACAACTAGAAGATTATGATATTATTCAATCTAAAATTTCTATCAAATGTGATAATACAAGTACTATCAATTTAACAAAGAATCATATTCAGTATTCAAGAACTAAGCATATTGAAATTAAACATTATTTCATTAGGGATCATGTACAAAATGGTGACATTGAACTTTAATTTATTTGTACTGAAAAATAATTAGCTAATATTTTACTAAACCACTTAGCGAGGATAGATTTAGAATGATTAGAGGAGAATTAGAACTTTGTGATCCTTTTTAGAATTTTGACCTAATTTTTTCAAAATTAAGAAAAAATTATTTAGAAAACCTCCATTATCTATCCAAGCTAGATATATACCCATTTTAATGTTTTTATAGAAGCAAAATTTTTTTCTGAATTTTTAGAACCTTTTTTCTCAGTTTTTGCACGAGCCGACTCTAGCAAGACAACCCTATGGCCGAGCCAACTCGAATAGTGGGCCTACATAAGACCCGTTTGCCCTAAAACTTCATTTTTTCTTTCCTATTTCACTATTGAACCTAGCCCTAGGGGACCACATCCCTTTCCTACCTTAGGGACCACTAAATCTTTCCATTTTCCTCTTAGATTTTGATCCAATTCATCTAAAATGGCCATAGCCAAAAGACCCAAGCGAGCGACATCAAGGGCAGTTAAAGGAGAGAGAAGATCAAAGAGAAGAGAGGATGAGCCAACTCCCCAAGAAACTCAAGAACCACCCCAAGAACAACATCCAGCTCCTCAGAGACAGATTCTTCTAATGGGTAATCGTCAAGTCACTTCTAGTAGACAAATTAATTTCATTTTTCTTGAGCAACAAGGATTTCAAATAGGAGATTGGATTGCAACCCAGGGTTAGGATTATTTTTATTCTTTGGATATCCCTACCTACCATAGTTTAGTCAGAACATTCTTTGAACACTTGTCCCTTAGAGTAAATCAAATTTATCCACTATTAAAGGGATTACAATGTCTGTTGATGAATCTAGATTGAGCAGGGTACTACAAATGCAAGAGTTGGGAAGTGCTACCTGAATTTGAAAGATAGACAAAGGACTTTAAGGTTAATTCATGAAAGAAGCAATGTTGATGGAATTACAAATGTGTAGGCTAATATACTCTCTTTGAAAATGGGACTATTACACAATATAATCAGTAGAGTCTTTTTGCCTAGAACTGGAAGATTTGATTAGGTCAGTGAAAGAGATTTAATGCTTATGAGATTTATGATTGAGGGGGAGGCCCTCAATCTACCCTTTATTATGATGACCCAGATCCATGATGCAGCCAGGAGAGTCAGGGCTTGTCTACCCTATGGCATGGCGTTTACACTTCTATTTCAGAATTTTGGGATAGATCTTACTAGTGAGGACAGCAGACCTCTACTCCATACTGACAAGTACTCAGAGAAATCTTTGCATAGGATGGGGTACCTTAGAGTAGATGGTGTCTGGGTAAGGAAGATATCTGGATAGAGGGTGACACATTTAGATGATTCAGATGAACACATTCCTCTTGAGGCACCTGTTACTGAGCAAACTATTAAGGAGGATGAGATATAGGATGAGGCTGGACCATCAGAGCCAGCTCCTACTACACCCCCTCAAACAGTTCCATCCGAGCCTAATGCTGGAGGGCATCATGATACTGAGTAGATACAGACACTCTAAGCTGATATTTCGACCCTGAGATCAGACTTACATATTGCCTAGACTGAGTTACACTCCAGGATTGATCTACTTCAAACGAAGATACGAGATGGATTCAGTAGGATTCTGGCAGCCATTCATCAGATTACTTTGACTGGACCTACCGGAACTTCTAGATCTTCTCCAGCACCTCCAGATGATGTTGGACAGGACTTTCAGCAGGCTGGTGAGCATTCACAGATACTCATGTCATGGAGACACCAGTAATAAAGAGAGAGAGTAGCCGGAGCAGTGCACTTCCACACTCCTTCCACTTAGATCCTATCAGAGGCCAGCACCTTAGCCTTATTCGATGCCTTCACTGACCAGCAAACTCCGCTACTCTCAGATACTTTTCCATAGTATGAGCCTCCTATAGTACCCATTCTAGATTCTACTCCTACAGCACCTAGACCTAGAGGTAGAGCTAGATCTAGAGCACCTAGAGCTCCTACCTAGACTAGGTTTAGAGATCTTAGACCGAAGCCTATGAAGACTGTAGTTTCATCTTCTGTATTAGAGTAGGCACTTTTTCTAGTGAGGAAGAAGAAGACTATGTCTTATTAGATCTTTTGTTTGTTGGCTGTATCAGCCACCTTTTTATATCAAAACATGATATATATATATATATGTGTGTGTGTGTGTGTGTGTGTGTGTGTTTGCTTTGTTATACATCTTATTGAGCATTGAATACTTTGCTGAATGATACTTAAACTCCCTTTATTATCTTGTTATATAACATTTTTTAGTAAGGGGGAGTAATGTTTTGTTTTACCTTTTTTGTTGATAATAAAAAGGGGGAGTAGTAATAATGATGCATGGAAAGCATGGAATGATGCATGGAAAATATTTTATGTGATGTACGCATGGAAAATGTAATGAGATGCATGAAAATGTGCAAGAAAATGAAAAAGGGGAAGAACTAATTTTAAAACTTTACAATCTTGCAAACTCTTTAAAATTGTAACCCTCTTATAAAAAATGATTGAAAAAGGGAGTTCATTTCATTAAAGGTTGTCAAAAGTTATAATGAGCCTTGATACTTCACTAAATAACTTTGATACTTCAGTCAACCTATAAAACAACTCTGATACTTCAGTTGATTTGTAAAGTGAAACTCTATGCTTTGAATTGTTTGGTATGGCACATTATATAGAACATTCTAGAATCATTTACTCTGATACATTTCACTCTGATATAATTGCAAATGTAAAGTTCTTATTCTTTCCATGCCCAGTGTTTTGTCATCATCAAAAAGGAGAAGATTGTTGACCCCTGGAATGATTTTGATGATACAAAATATTGGAGCATGTATTTGATACTAACACTTTTCAAAATGTTTAAGAAGTTTTTGTAGGGCAATTTACATGGTCAATCATTCACTTTACATTTCTAGGACCAATATAACAAATTCAAGTATACAAAGAAAAGTTTCATGTATTTGTGAGTCCTAAAGATTTTTTGAATTTATATTCTTGTAAAAAGGGAAAATATTATTGTCAATTTAAAGTGTAAATAACTAGATTAGGTTTAGAAGTTGTTGGAAGTTGTCTGGAAGAAGTTTGGAGAAGTTTGAAAGCTTTTGGAGAAAGTTCACTCGAGCCAACTCAATGCAAGAGCTGATACATTCCCATGGCATGGCATGGTATGGCACAAAAGTTTCAAGTTTCAGCTAACCGAGCTGACTCAAGCAGAATTCGAGCCAACTCTTCTAGAACTATAAAAAATGAGTTTCTGAGAATTCTGGCATCCAAGCCGACTCAGTGAAAACCGAGCCGACTCTTCTAGAACTACTAAACTACTGGACTAAGCATCCGAGCCGACTCAATCATCTGAGCCAACTCGATTTTTTGATTTTGCAATAATAATAACTAGTTCCATAATTCAAATTTCTTGGGATTTAAATTTTCTAATGGTTAGATTTCAACTCCCAAGGCACTTCACCGGTCATATCCAGCTGGGAACACTTCAAGAGGCTATAAATGATGGATCTAAACAAGTTTTGAATAACTTTTAGGAGGGTGTTGAATATTTTCAAGAGCTTTCAAGTAAAGACTCAAGTTCTTCACCAACTTTCAACTACAATCTTGAGTCAATCTTTGAAGTATTAAGAGAGGTATTGAAGAGCTTTAAAGAAGCTTTCAAGAAGGTCTCATTAAGAGCTTCAACTGCAACCATTCAAATCTTTGGATTTGTTTTTAGTGTTGCTTCCCATATTACTCTATTTTGAGTTGTTCTAAGTATAGCAGGGGCTGTAACTTGTGAATTATTTTAGGTTATTGGTGAGCCTTGAAAACTAAGTTTGGATTGTTAGTGAGCCCAGAAAAACTAATATTGTATTGGATTTTGGATTATGAGCCCATAATAAAATAATCCAACTATATTTGGGAAGAATATAGTGAAAATTCCAAGTTTGCACCTTGGATAATGGACGTAGGAGCTGGGTTGCTCCGAACCACTTTAAATTTATGATGTTTGTGATTGTTCTTGTCTTTGCTTATTCATTTACTTCGCACTCAATACTTAATACACTTCACTCATCACACAAGGATTTCAAAAGGCACATACTTGTTAAAAAGTTTTCAAACCCAATTCACCCCCCTCTTGGGTTGGCCAACTTGGCAATAGTTGGCCTTCGATAGTTATTTTTCTTTGGTTTTGATGCAACGACCATTAGTTATGCAGTATAACAACCAAGCTTATTCTTGATGGGCCTTAAGCCGAGGTGGACTAGCTAATTGCAGGTTGGCCAATTATCCTGGTGCAAATCGATGGCCGATCGCAGGTTGTATATTGTTGTCGGTTGAATGCTTGTGCTGATCTATTCTCATATTGAGTTGGTCTTTTAGCTGCGGGGTCAATCAGTTCATATGGGTCGATCAATCCTTCGATCCGGTTTATCGTAACACTTGCCCCCCACTCCTAATTTCAAAGCAAATTTCTACTTTGAAAGATGAAAGTACTAATTTTTGCCTTTTTCTAGGAGGAGAAGATTACTAATGATGGCAAATCTCAGACCTGGTTGGCAGCATTAAATTATTTTCCATTTCGAGTGTTGTACTTTGGATAGATGTTGGGCTCCCATTGGTGTTAAAAACCTTGGCACGGATTTAAGGGTCACATCGACTCTTTTTATTTTGGCATTCAGGTTGACTCTTCATCTTCGACCTGGATTATGAAACGTGGCACTATCATAGACGTCTGGTGCTATATGAAGGCTTCATCTTGGCCGTCAACCAGATTCTCATGGATCAAGGCGACAGGTTGGTTTTTCTCCTATCAAGTTGGCTTCTACCTCTTAGTAGTCTGTACCCATGACTAGCACTGGTGTACATGGCATGATTGGAAGCATTTCACACTGCTCGAGGGAGAGATCAAGGCCATTGTTGTTGCTTATATAAAGGGTTTTCCCCTCTTAGAATGGATCTTCCTGCTCTCAATTCTTTGGGGAAGTCTTCGTTCCTACTTCAACCTCGGGTCCTTGTTCTTCCAGGTTTTTTCATCCTTCTCAAGTTAGAGTTCTCATCCTTTCTTACCCATGTCAGGTCTGTAAGAGTTCCCGCCATCGACAGGCTTCTGGCCAGTAGGGGAGAGGGTGACCCCTCCGGCACTCTAGGTCTTTCTAGGATAAGGGGTCTCGAACTGAGGCCTGACTCAATCGAGAGTATTCTTTCTTTTTCTAAATTAGCTTCCTTGCAAGAATATTACAAAATCCAGAAATTCTTCGTTTATTGGTCCCTTATTTCGAGAAAAGGGTAAACTGATCTCCTCCTAGTACCATATCAGTGTACGAAGACCACCTGAAGGCTGGTCTTCGATTTTTATTTAATTCTTTTTTTTGTCAAGATTTTAACTTGTATCACATAGTCTCAACACAGCTGACTCCGAATAGCATCAGGTCATCCGTGCCTTCTTGGTCCTTTGCCATGAGTTGAACATAGTGCTGAGGACTTCTCTATTCACTTCTTTCTTCGTATTGAAGAAGGATTTTCATGGCCAGGGATGGTGGTTTATCGGCCCTGGCCCTGGTTGGAAATTCATTATAGGCCTGTCATCTGCTATTCATAGATGGAAGCCGTGCTTCTTCTTTCTATTCTCTGCCCATCATTGGGGTTTTAACACTAAGTGGAGAGAACCTTGTCTAACTGCCAATGATGGGAAGAAGATTCTGATAGCTGATTGGGAGGACTTTGATAAGCTCTCAGGATTCAAAGTTCCTCTAATAAAGGAGCTGCTGAGCAGCCCCTCCAGTACGTCTTTGTCTTTAGGTAGATTCTGTAAGACATAGCTTCTATTTTGTCCTTTCTTTTTATTATTTATCGATTAACCTTCTTCGTCTTTTTGTTTTCACAGGCAAAAAGATGAAGCCAAACTTTAGAATGCTCCGTCAGGCTGCCTGTAAGAGGCTTGCACCAGCCCCTCCAGTGGAGTTGAAGGATATGAGAAAGCTCGAGCCGACGAAGCCATGGTCACCCCAACCACAAGGAACACTCCTATGATATCGAGGACAACATCAATGACGACGATGTCCCTTTGACTGAACTCCACTCCAGAGCTGCTACACTAGCTCAGACTTTAGGGCAACAGATGTCAACTTTAGCCATTGGCATTTCATCACCTCAGCCCCCTCATCAGGATAAGCATAAAGCTCCCCAAGTAGAGGGGGCTCAGAGAGAGACCATCTCCCTGAAGGGGAATATGAGGTAGATTTTATAATCTACTCTAATGGGAGGGGATTAGAAAACCCCGATCTGGCCAAGAAGTTGATCAAGGCCACAATCCTCCCGAAAGACTAGGAGGTCACCAAAAATTATTGGCTAGATGCAATTGTCGACTTACTATACCCCAACTTCTTGAAGGTAAGAGATCCTCCTTCTTTCCTTTCTTTCTTCTTAAAATTATGAAGAATATAACTAACTTTTCTATTGTATGCTGTAGCTTATTCATGAAGTGACCCTGATAGAGGAAGGCATATCAGGGTTCACAAAGCTCATCAAAGGCCTTCATCATGAGCTTGGAACAGCGAAAGCCAAAAAAGAGGTGGCCGAGGAATTAAGATTGGCCATGGAAGAAAAATTGAACTAGAGAACCACCATTATTCAATCTCTGGAGGCCGACTTGAAGAAGGCCCAAACCAAAGTAGTAGAACAACAGCTAAGAAAAAAGAAGAAGAAGATCCATTCCTTGGAACAGACAACCAAGGACAACTAGAATAAAGCTGAAGAGGCTTCAAAGAAGGATGACCAGGCTACCAACAAGGAGGAGTCAATGAAGGAGTAGGTCATCCATGCTGTCGAGGACTACAATAAGTCTTCAGACTTTAAGGATGAAATGATCGAGAATGGTGTAGTCAGCTATATAGTGGGTTTCTTCGACTGCCTCGAGGAGGTCCTCAAGATTCATCCTAGCCTCGACATCTCGGAGATACGCCTATATGATGTCGAAGAGCCTGTGGCATAGGCTCAAGCTGAGGAGACCATAAAGCAGCCTGATGAGACCCCCATTATGGCCGATTCTGTCCTGCTCTAGTCATGGATATATGATCTTCATGTATTTTCTTTTCTTTTCTTTTTTGTAAGAAGACAACAATGTAAAGGGCTTTTTGATAATGAATGAAATAGCTTTTCTCTCTTCCTCCTGTGTCCTTTATGATAAATATTTTGAAAATTTTTTTAAGTGTAAAGTTTTATAACTAACATTCTTTCACTTTCACCCAAAAATTTCCTAAGTATGGAGTCGTCGAACAGTCCTGTAATAATAAACTTCAGTTTTCACTCAAAAATTTTTCAAGTATGGAGTCTTCAATATGGGGCACCTTCTATTGTAAAGGGATATGACTTCGGTGCAATAGTTTTGTACGGTTCAACGCTTCATTGATCATGGCCGGTCTTGCTGATATGGTGGTTGATGAGGCCCATTTTTGTATTTATTGGTTTTATCGATATGGCAAGCTAATTAGGTCCACGTGCACACTTGTCGGACATACCGATAGGGTAAGCTGGTCAGGCCCACTCTTATACTTGTCGGACATACCGATAGGATAGGCTGGTTAGGCCCACTCTTATGCTTGTCGGACATACCGATAGAATAGGCTGGTTAGGCCCACTCTTATTCTTGTCGAACATACCGATAGGGTAGGCTAGTCAGGCCCACTCTTGTGCTTGTCGGACATATCGATAAGGTAGGCTGGTCAGGTGATGGGGATCCAGGGCAGGTCCAGGTATTTTTCCATTTTTTTCTTATTTTCTTAGATTTTTTTGATTTTTCCTATTCCCGCTATTCCACCTATCCCAGTTATTCTAGTTTTGTTCTCGGTTTATCCCCGAGTTATCCCAGCCTTATTCCACCTCCTGCAACCTTTCTCCCGTGATTTTTTTTAAAAGTTTCAAACCCTAGCCCACCGCCCCTCCGGCCCTAGATCCGGGCCGCCCGACCCCCGCCGCCCCCGCCATACCGCCATCGAAGCTCGCCGGCCCCCGCCCTCGCTGGAGAAGCCGCAGTCGCCCACACCCGTGGGAAGACGAACGGACGCGAGAGGCGTCCGTCCGGCCACGCGCCGCCGCTTCCGTTTGCCACCACCGGCTTGCACCGGCAGCCTGTCCGTCGTCCGCCGGCCCCTGCCCGGCCGCCGAAGCGCTCCGCCGGCGACTTGTGCCCCACGCCCGTGGGAAGCCCAAGCGGCACGGTGCCATGCCGCCACTGCATGCCGCCCTTGCACAGCCGCCCTCCTGTGCCGCCCTTGCACAGCCCCTCCTGTGCCGCCGCCGCCCGCCTGCCGCCGCTCGCCGTCGGTCCGCCGCCAATTTGGCCGCCGGAGGACAGCCGATGCCTGGGAGGTCTCCCACGGCCGTGGGAGACCAAACAGCATGCTGGCCGTGCCATGCCAGACCGTGTGCGCCTCGCCTGTGGCCGCCGCCGGCCATCCGCCGCCTGCTTCCTGGTCCCTGGCCGTGTGCTCTGTCGGGAGATTGGTCCTCCGCACGGCCGTGAGACGGAGTTGCATGGATTTCAAAGCAACCCATATTTCAGAGCAGCACATTTTCTGGAATGGATTATCAAGCTGACACGCTTCTCAAAGCAGATCCGCACTATTTTTGATGCAACAAGAATTTTGATGTAATTTATTTTCTTTTTTAGTTTTCTTAGAGGCTAAGAAACTGAGGGTTTTGGTTTTTTCATATAAAGGCCCCCTCTCCCCCGAGAGATTTGATATAGATTTTTGGGTTGGTTCCGGTTCTGGTTCTGGGCTGAGGCCCGTTTTCCTTCGTTTCCTACTGTGTGCATTATGGGTTCGATGAGGGGTGTGAGGTGTTCCCTGCTGTGTGCATTATGGATTCGATGAGGGGTATGAGGTGTTCCCTGCTGTGTGCACACCCTAGTTATCCCCTATCTCGTCTTCTTTATCCCCTCGTGTCCTTCGAGAGTCATCCTAGCACATCTATGTGAGAGCCCTGCTATGTGCATTATGGGTTCGATGAGAGCTCAAGGTAGCTGGTGCTGTGACCCTTTCGGGAGGGTAGCTTTATGCTCAGGATAGCTGGTGCTGTGATCCCTTGGGAGGGTAGCTTTAGGCTTTGACCCCTGACTTTCTGTGTGCGTCCCCTGCTAGAGTGAGTCTCAGGGCCATGAGTTCCACTTCTCGGTCCCCCATCTTCATCCTTCCTTCGCCACATCCATCCAGAAAATTGAAAACAAAAGAGATCAGCTGTCTTAGGATTTTAGTGTCATTATGCCCTAGTCCTGGGAGGCTTCTTAGCCCTCACACGGTCCTAGTTTGTTAGGTGTTTTTTCCTGTTTTCCAAATAACCAGGTTCATCGATTTTTCGTCCCGCATCAATTTTGGTATCAGAGCTAGCTGTGGATTAGGGTGTGCTCCATTTTTTGAACTCGACGGAGTCAAGTTCTTCGCGGTCGAGGAGAATGATGGGGATCGAGGGCAGGTCCGGGTATTTTTCCATTTTTCTCTTATTTTCTTAGATTTTTTTTTGATTTTTCCTATTCCTGCTATTCCACCTATCCCAGCTATTCTGGTTTTGTTCTCGGTTTATCCCCGAGTTATCCCAGCCTTATTCCACCTCCTGCAACCTTTCTCCCATGAGTTTTTTTAAAAGTTCTGAACCCTAGCCCACCGCCCCTCCGGCCCCAGATCCGGGCCGCCCGACCCCCGGCCGCCCCCGCCGAAGCTCGCCGGCCCCCGCCCTCGCCGGAGAAGCCGCCGCTGCCCATGCCCGTGGGAAGACGAACAGATGCGGGAGGCGTCCGTCTAGCCACGCGCTGCCACCGCCCGGCCGTCGAAGCGCTCCGTCGATGACTTGGGCCCCATGCCCGTGGGAAGCCCAAGCAGCACGGTGCCGTGCAGCCACTGCGTGCCGCCCTTGCACCGCCGCCCACCTGTGCCGCCGCCCGCCTGCCGCCGCTCCCCACCGGTCCATCGCTAGTTTGGCCGCCAGAGGACAGTCGGTGCCTGGGAGGTCTCCCACGACCGTGGGAGACCAAACGGCACACCCATGCCAGACCATGTGCCGCCTCGCCTGCGGCCGCTGCCGGCCGTCCGCCGCTCGCCAGCCCCGTCCACCTCCTGCTTCTCGGTCACCGATCGTGTGCTTCGTCGGGAGATCGATCCTCCGCACGGCCGTGAGACGGAGTTGCATGGATTTCAGAGCAGCCCATATTTTAGAGTAGCACGCTTTTGGAGTAGATTATCAAGCTAACACGCTTCTCAGAGCAGATCCACACTATTTTTGTTGCAACACGAATTTTGATGTAATTTATTTTCCTTTTTTAGTTTTCTTAGAGGCTAAGAAATGGAGGGTTTTGGTTTTTCTATATAAAGGCCCCCTCTCCCCCTATAGAGAGAGAGATTTGATATAGATTTTTGGATTGGTTCCGGTTCTGGGCTGAGGCCCATTTTCTTTCGTTCCTTGCTGTGTGCATTATGGGTTCAATGAGGGGTGTGAGGTGTTCCTTGCTGTGTGCATTATGGGTTCGATGAGCACCCTAGTTATCCCCTATCTCGTCTTCTTTATCCTCTCGTGTCCTTCGAGAGTCATCCTAGAACATCTATGTGAGAGCCCTACTGTGTGCATTATGGGTTCGATGAGAGCTCAGGGTAGCTGGTGCTGTGACCCTTTCGAGGGTAGATGCTCAGGGTAGCTGGTGCTGTGACCCTTTCGGGAGGGTAGCTTTATGCTCAGGGTAGCTGGTGCTGTGATCCCTCGGGAGGGTAGCTTTAAGCTTTGACCCCTGACTTTCTGTGTGCGTCCCCCGCTAGAGTGAGTCTTAGGGCCATGAGTTCCACTTCCCGGTCCCCCATCTTCATCCTTCTTTCGCCACATCCATCC
The DNA here is from genome assembly GCA_021397845.1 of Areca catechu. Classification (NCBI taxonomy): domain Eukaryota; kingdom Viridiplantae; phylum Streptophyta; class Magnoliopsida; order Arecales; family Arecaceae; genus Areca; species Areca catechu. Next base: position 154,554,473 of record CM038052.1, read on the forward strand.
AGAAAATTGAAAACAAAAAAGATCAGCTGTCTTAGGATTTTAGTGTCAGTATGCCCTAGTCCCTGGAGGCTTCTTAGCCCTCCCATGGTCCTAGTTTGTTAGGTGTTTTTTCCTGTTTTCCAAATAACCAGGTTACATCGATTTTTTGTCCCGCATCATCAGGCCTACTCTATTTAAGCACTTTGGTGAAAATATCAGAAGGAGAATTTTATTGATAATATTTGCAAAGACTCTCTACATTCCAAGGTCGAGAAATTCGGTAACCATCCAAATTTTCAAGTTGATTGGTTCTAGGGCGTATGACCTTAATAATTTGATAAGGTCCTTCCCAATTAGGAAAAAGTTTTTCTTGTTCTATCGGCCTGGATACTTTGGATCTTCGCAACACTAAGTCTCCGGGCTGAAAGGTTCGTGCCTTTATCCAAGAGTCGTAGTACTTGGCAACCTTTGTTGATATATATCCATCTTCATTTGAGCTTGAAGTCTCGTGCCTTGAAGTAGATCTAGGTTGGCTTTGTGGTATTCTAAATTTTCAGGCTTTGTGAAGTGATCGATCCTTAAAGACTGCAATGTAACTTCTACTGGGAGGACCGCCTCACTACCATATATTAAATTGAATAGGGATTCTCTCGTGACCATTCTGGGGGTTGTCTGGTATGCCCAAAAGACTGAGTTCAACTCTTCAGCCTAGAGCCCCTTAGCATCATTTAGTCTAGTCTTCATATCTTGAAGAATTATCTAATTGGTTACTCCGGCTTCTCCATTGGATTGAGGATACCTGATGGAAGTCAACTTGTGGAGGATGTGATACTGATCATAGAAATCTTTAAATTTCTGTTGTCAAGTTGCCTTTCATTATCGGTAATGATAGTATGAGAAATTTCAAATCGAAAGATTATGAAATTCCTGATAAAGTTCTCGACCTTTCCTTCAGTTATGTGGGCCAAGAGTTTGGCCTCAATCCATTTGGTAAAGTAATCAATGACCACTATGAGAAATTTTCATTGACCAGAAGTTGGAGGGAACGGGCCAAGAATGTCCATTCTCCACTGAGCAAACAACCACGGGGCTGTTAATTGAGTCAGCTAACTTGCGAGGCATCTTTGGATGTTGGAATATCTCTAGTACTGGTCACGTTTTCTGACATAGTCAGCTACATCTTCCTGGATGGTTGGCCAGTAATAACCTTGGGGATAATTTTGTAGGCTAAAGATCTGCCCCCCATATGATCTCCACATATACCTTCATGTACTTCTCTTAGGGCATAGTTGGCATTTGACGGCTCTAAACACTTTAACAGGGGTTGTGTGAAGGTTCTCTTATAGAGTACTCCATCCAAGATTATATACTGAGAAGCCATCTAGTGCATCCACCTGGCTTCAGCCTTGTCTCCTAGCAACACCCCTTCATTCAGGTACTTGAAGATAGGGTCCATCCAGTAGGTTCATGCTCAATTTGATGCACTTTTGAAACTTTCTCTGATATGCTGAGATCTTCCAGGTATTCTATGAATGTCAGACCAAGGAAGTTGGAAGCAGTGGTAGCTAGTTAAGAGAAGGCATCAACTTGGGAGTTCTCTGTCCATGGGACATGAGATATCTTAAAGAATTCCAATCGAGTTATCAGATCTCGTACCTTTTCTAAGTACTTGAACATGATGGTATCTCGGGCTTCAAACTTGCATTTACTTGATTCACCACCAACTGAGAATCCGAGAAGACCTTGATCTTCTGAATCCTTAGTTCTTTGGTAATCTTGAGTCCTGCTATGAGAGCTTTGTATTTCACTTGGTTGTTCAAAGCTTGGAAAAAGAAATGAAGGGCATACTCCATAGTTTGACGTTCAGGGTCGGCATGTATAAGTTTGGCTCCACAACTAGCAGAACTAGATGCTCCATCCATATGGAGTACCCATATGGATTCCGAATCTTCTTCGGCTGTCTCTACTTCATCAGCCATCCAACGATCATCTTCATGGTTCCAGGTGCAGTCAATAATGAAATTGGCTAATACCTGGGCTTTCATGGCCAATCCAGGTTGAAACGTAATATCGAATTTGCCTAGTTTGATGGCCCACTTAATTATCCTTCCTAAGGTGTCGGGGCATCGGAGGAGGCCTTTAGTGGTTGATCTGTTAAGACCACGATTGAATGGGACTGAAAGTAAGGTTGCAGGCATTTTGTTATGATGATTAATGAATATAAGAGCTTTAGCACTTTTGGATACCTTACTTCAGCCTCATGAAGTACTTTACTAGTGTAGTATATCAGCTTTTGTATGTTATCGACTTCCTTTCTGACAAGTATGGAGCTGACAGCTTCGTCCAAAGTAGAGAGATATAGGTAGAGAGTTTTGCCTTCTTGAGGTTTTGAGAGCAGAGGAGGACTCCTCAAGTATTTTTTAATTTCTCGAAGGCAAGTCGATAATTGTTTGACCACTCGAAACCTCCTGTTTGGCATAGGATTTTGAAGAAAGGAAGATATCTTTTGATCGATCGAGAAATGAATCAGCTTAATGAGGCAATTCTCTCGGTCAGCTATTGTACCTCTTTTTTATTAGAGGGATGCCTCAAATATAGGATCACTCGGATTTTTTTTGGATTGTCTTCTACCCCTTGTTTGGTGATGAGGAATCCCAGGAACTTTCTTGATGTCACTCCAAAGGTGCACTTGGTCAGGTTCAGGTTTATCCGATGACACACAGGGTGTCAAAGAATTCTTCCAAATCTTTGATGTGATTATTTCAAATTTAGGTTCAGGATGGGTCTTACGGGTTTTCTCTAGGTTACCTAATCGATCATTTAGTCAGTCAAACCTAGTGTTAAGTTGTCCTAAGTATTCAGTCATAGTCCTAAAGAAGGTCTCAAGGTTAGAATCCATGGTCAAGCTAGGTTAGGTTTGGGTTCGAACTACTTATATTGGGCTCCTAATCTAGGGGTCATGCAATGCAAACACATCGAACTCAACTCAGACTAGGATTTCCTAGACCTAGAGCTCAAGTAGAATGGGTCAGCTAAAATTACAACTAATTCAATAATTACCCTGTCCACTGGCCAGGTAAGAGGTGGGATCGTGGGAGGCTCCCCCTACTCTTGCAGGGTCCTAATTAAAAACCACGAAATCGCTTAGGATGTTTGCCTCTAGACCTCTAGCCTTAGACACTAGGTTCAAGTGATAATCAGAGGATTGGGTGAACTAGCTTACACACAATACTTGGAACCCGACTAGCTCACTAGAGCAATTAAGTCTAATTAATTTTAATTAGGGCTAGAACTAATGCAAAGGTAGTGATTGTGGGCTAAGAAAGGGTGATGAAATCCCTCCCTTATGTAGATATTGAATGCCCTTAAGATGAGGTTTAAATGATGCACACACAAGATGAAACCCTAGATGCAATCAAAATAAAATAATTAAAATAACAAATAAATAAAATTAATTATTTTTTTATTTTATCTTTTTTGTTTTTCAGCAGAGATATCATTTGCAAAAAAAATCCTAAGACGCAGGAAATTAAAATATACTAGATTTATGCAAAAAAACCCTAAACTAGAATTGCCGAAAATCAGAATAGAATGTTCTCATCAATATTCTGGCAAGCAAAGAATCTACAGACTGTAATAATTTATTAAAAAAATCTGAAAAATACTTTCAATTACAATGGATCCAACAAAATAAGAATCAAGCAATTCTGAGTTTTTTACATGCAGAAACAATTAAAACAACAAAATATATACTAAGATAGCCAAGATGCAGAAATTAAAACCTATCTCTTCGTTTTTTTCTTCAGGGGTCAATTCATAGTGGCACTCCTACATGCCATAGAAAATCCTGTTTGAATGGGTTGTGAGAGTCTTGCAACCCTACTTTTTTCTATGATTGGATGGCCATGGTGAAGCACCCGATCCGAGTACTTAAAGAGAAACTAGTTGCAAAAAATTTTAGCACAAGAGAGATTAAACCCTGTTTAACTTGCTTTGATACCAAAACTGATGCAGGATAGATAAAAATAATAAAAATAGTAATTAATATATATTTTTTATATTTTCAGATTTTAGAAGGAGAGCTCAAAGTAAATAGTAAAGGAAACTAATAAGTCTATTACCCACACTAGTAAACCTATAAAGCAATTAAAAAGCAGAACCTGGTGGTTGAGAAACCATCGGAAACTAGGATTTATTCAACGATTCATAATTTATAAGAAGGGAAAGGTTCAGTGTTACCAACGTAGATCATTCTCTTGATGTAGATCCGGCAGGTCTCTAAAGATCGTAGAGTTGGGACTTCAAGATCTTGCTTTCGGGCTCCGATTTTTCACATGATGTCGGTTTTGAGGTTAGAACACCAGATCTGGATTGTTGGTCACTTGCAAAACACTCAGCAAAGGAATTCAAGTTAAAATCAACAATGAAAAGGAAAAAAGGAAAAGAAAGGGTTCGAAGTGATGGTTGGATTTTCTTCTTCGGCCGGATAAGTAGGGCCTCACACCTCGCGATGATCCAAAGGAATAAAGGAAGGGCCTCACACCCCGCGATGCACATAGCAAAGGAAGATTTTGATAGAATGTCTTTGTATTTCAATATAATTTCATCAATTACAAGGGGGCCTGGTGGGGTATTTATAGATCCCCAACCAGTGAAGTAAGGGACAAACACTAGTCTTGTGCTCCCTTAGAATACAACTCCTAGAATCCTGCTCTTGGGTGTCTTGGACTCTAGAGTCTGGATCATGTGGTTGTCTGCAGGTGAGGGACTCCTCAGTCTGGATTGAAGAAGACTTAAGAGTTTTGGTGAAACTCTTGAGTTTAGGAGAATTAAGCAGCTTCTATCCTGATTGCTTGAAACTCTTGAAGTAGAAACCCATTGAACCTTTTTCCCTTAAGTCAGCAAATACCTTGGGACTCTTGCTTGAAGCAGGCGACAAGAAAAAATGATTTTGGCATGGAATATTTAAGTAGGAGGGCACCATCTTGGAGAGTCCTTCTGCTTTACTTATCTTAAAATTAAGTGGCGCCTAAAATTTTTTCTCATGTTGGCGCTAAATTTTTCTAACATGGGTCGCCCAAAGAAGTGTGATATGGATTATATTCTTGTCCCAAAATGAAGTGGTATGCCATTTCCAAACATGACATGTGCTGATGTCCCCTGGTGATGTGGCAGTGATGTCCAAAAATCTAGCAAAGATGGTGCCAAAAATAAATTGACTTGGCCTAGCACATGGCTTATCTTGGACTAGCACATGGGTTGTCTTGGGCTAGCACATTTCTTGTCTTGGGCTAGCACATGGGTCTTCAATTGGATGCACATGGATGCATATGGGTCGTCAATTGGGTTTCCTTGTAATACATGACTCAATAACTAAATTTTACAGGACTCAAACCAAATAACTAAACACATGATTTAACCAACTAATTGAACCAACCATACTTAATTAGGCTTTCAAATAAAAACCCAATTAAAGTTGGTAAAAAGGGCTAATTAAATTGGACCACTAAGATCCCAATTAGGTAATTAGGGCTTGACTCAACTGGGGTTTCGACTTAACTGGGTAAAAAGGGTTTTATGCCAAAATAAATAAAACCCTAATTTCAGCTGGTAAAAGGGGTTTACCCTAACTAAACCAAAATAACAAAATTTAAAATAAATATTTACATGATAAATAGGGTTGGGTTCAGGGTTTTACTCACAGGTGATCCACAGGGATATGGGTTCAACCTATCGACTTCTTTTGGCCCTGGTGCCCGCACCAAGTAGCTGACCAGGCGAAGATGTTGGCATTGCTTTGTAAGAAAAAGATCATCTTCGTCTTCATTTCTTCGTTGAGCAAACTCCTGCTCTGCATTACTTTTATCGGATCATCTTCTCTCAGTGGTATAGAGATGGCTTTTTCAACTGGCTCCCCACATTCTTTTGTCTAATCTCTTGGATCCAATAATTCTAGGGTCATGTGGCTGATCGACTGTCTATCTTGTATCATCAAGCATTATCAGGCAACTTTTTAGTCTCCCCTTATTTCTTCGATTCCATTTCTAGTTGGGAATCATACTAGAAGGTGATATGTCAACACAATAGCATGAAACTTATTCAAAGCGAGTCATTCCAATATGGCATTATACGTCGATGGCATTTGTATGACCACAAAGTTAATGGGGAGTGTTTTTTGAAATGGTTCCGTACCAATAGTCACTGGTAGTGTTATTTTCCCTTATACCTCGACTGGAATACCTTCAAATCCTGTCAGGCGTATTGGAGATCTATGCAATTTACTTTTAGGTAGATTCATCCTGATGAAAGTATCATAGAGTAAGACCTCTATAGAACTTCCATTATCTACCAGAATCCTTCTGATATCATAGTTGGCTATAACAGCCAATAAAACTACAGGGTCATCATGAGGAGTTGGATTCCTTGCAGATCATCATCTGAGAAGCATATGGCATTGTTGCTCCTATACCTTTTGGGAGCATCTTCCTCAGCTCCACTCCTTTAGTCAGATCGGTGATGCAGCATGCCTACCCTTCTATTTATAGGCCTTTGATTGGGAAGTTCCACCTCTCCGACAACTTTCTTAGGGCAACACTTTGGCTCGATGCTCCTAATTGTTGACATACTTCTCCAGGTATCCGCTTGATCAGATCTTCAATTGCATCTTTGAGTTGGATGCATTCTTTAGTGGTATGCTTATGATAATGATGGAACCGACAATATTTATTTTTATTTCTTGAAGCAAGGGGAGCCCTCATTGGGCGAGGCCTTTGACGATAGTCTTCATTCTCTATCTCCATCAGGATCATTTCCCTTAGGAGAGAGAAAGAAGTTTATGCATCAAATTTGCTGACCAGATTCTTGGGCTTGGGACTGCATCGTCAAGTCGGTGTATCGCCATTGCTAAGGGGTCAAGCTTCCTAAATCTTGCCATTCTTTTTCTTAGGAACAGACCTCCCTTCGGGCTGGCATTGATTGGCTGCTTGTTCTTCAGCCATCGCATATTTCTGCACCCTTGCTAGCAGTTCAGCGTAGCTTGTAGGGAACTTCTTATCTAGAGAGAAAGGGAACTTGGATGATTGGAGGCCTTTCTTCATGGTAAACATGGCCATGTGTTCATTAAGATCAGGGATCTCAAGAGTGATGGTGTTGAATCTAGCTACATAATCCCGTAAACTTTCTCCTTCATTTTGCTGTAGAAGGAAGAGGCAGTCTGAGTTGCTAGGCATCCTTCGATAAGTCCTGAAATGTGACACAAATAATTTTTTCAACTCATTAAAAGAATGAATTATACCTGGTTGAATGCTCGAGTACCATATTTGAGTAGCTTTTTTTAGAGTGGCAGGGAAAGCAAGATAATGCAGGGCATCAGAAGCTCCTTACATCATCATGTGTGCCTTGAAGCTTCCTAGGTGGTCAAGAGGATCAGTGGTGCCATTATATGGTTATAATTAAGGAACCTTGAAGTGATGTGGAATCACTTCCTCCATTATTCTTTGGAAGAAAGGAGGTCATCGTGAATCATATTCCACAGTCTCATCCTTCCTCTGTTGATCATCAAGCTTTGCGATATACCTTTCAAGCTTCCTAAATTTCCTTTCATAGTCATCACGTACATCCCTCCTCATCGAGTGTTTCCTGGAGTGGAGTCTATTACCCAACGAAGCAACCCAAGAGGGAGGTTGAATTGGATTTTTAAAAAAAACTTGTTGCAAGTATGTGCTAATTTAAAACAATGAATGTGCTAGTGATTTCAAGTGTTTGTGTGCTTGATAATTGAAATGCAGCAAAAATGATAAGCAAATGCAAGAAGAGAGAAGCAATCGCAAACACACATGGATTTATAGTGGTTCGGTGCACACCAAAGCACCTACATCCACTCCCCAAGGACCACTTGAGAATTTCATTATAATCTCACTTGATTATAGCCGATTAGTTTTTCAGGCTCACTAATCACAACCCTTTGATTTTTATAAGGCTTACAAAAAATCTATTAATTTTTCGGGATAACCAAAAACCGAGTTGGTTTTTACAAGACTAACCAAAAAACCTCTTGGTTTTCACAAGGCTCACCAAAAATCTCTTAGTTTCAAGATAACCAAAAACCTAGTTGGTTTTCACAAAGCTCACCAACAACCTAAGTTGATTTTTGAAACAAGGCTCACCAACTACCTAAGTACTAGTTTCAAACCACTTAAAACTAGGAACAATAATAAATTCAAGTTTAAAGTACGAATACAATAAGCTTTCAAAATAAAAGCAAATATCTCTTTGAAGCTTTTTGATTGCCGTTGAGAAAGCTTGTCTTCAAGTTGTTGAAGCCTTAATGTATGCTTAAAGGATGGACTGGAATGCTTCTTGAATGCTCAAAGACTCAACATCCTTAAAAGTAATGAACTCTTAATGAACTCTCTTTAATTCCTCATTAGTCTCTTCTCTCTTGAGTTTGGTCTACTTCAAATACCTTTCCAAGCCTTAAATGACTATTTTTGACTTTTGGAGAGGTAAAAATAGCCATTAAGGATGAAAAGGATTAATTCTATACTTCAAAAAACTAGCCGTTACTGTTCATCCAGACCTCCAAGTGTCGACACTTCAGGTCATAAGTTGACACATGAGTCGACACTAGATCAAAAATATCTTTTGAAGCTTTCTAGAATGCATTGGTGTGTCGACACTTCTTTTGGTGAGTCGACACTTGAGTCGACACTTTTTCTTCATGAGTCGACACTTTTTCTTCATGAGTCGACACTTGAGGAAAGACTTGAATTCAGCATGTTCTGTATCATTTCTGGTCTCAGGCCTTGAGTCGATACTTGAGTCGACACATGAGTTGATACTTGAGCATCATGAGTCGACACTTCATGTGTACCATCTAAAACTTCTTCTACGTATCAGCTCAAGCTTCTGTGAGTCGACACTTCACTTCCATGAGTCGACACTTGGCTAAAACTTTCCTAAAACTTTACTGAAACTCTGCTAAAACTTCTTTCAACTTTAAGATTTGAGTTCCTCAAGGTTATTTTTATGTATCAAGGTCCATTTGACTTGAAATTCTATCAATTTAAATGGCTTCTTCAATAAGATAACAAGCTTTGAACTTTTAACACAAAACAACTTTGATGAGTACCCTGTTCAAGTAAAACATACTTTTAACATACAGTTAGTACTCAAATATACTTAAGTATTTTGTCATTTATCAAAATCAAGATATGAGTCAACAATCTCCCCCTTTTTGATAATGACATAATCTTTAAGTATATGCCCATGATAATCTTAAAAGATTTGCAATAAGTTTAGAGCAATTGATTATAAGTATTTTGTCATTTATCAAAATCAAGATATGAGTCAACAATCTCCCCCTTTTTGATAATGACATAATCTTTAAGTATATACCCATGATAATCTTAAAAGATTTGCAATAAGTTTAGAGCAATTGATTATAATTATTAGGGTAATTTATAATGAGTATCATAGTTTAAATTATAATATTTCTCAAGAATAAAAACTTATCTATAATATATTAGAGCTATAAGAATAAATTCAATGTATCAGAGCTGTATATATATAAGAATGAATTCAACTCAAATAAACTCAATGTATCAGAGCTATAACTATGATGTATTAGAGCTATGATTGTAATGTATCAAAGCTTATAATCAAAATATATTAGAGTTGTATACTTATATTAGATGCTCGCAATGTGTATCAGAGTTTAAAATTGGTTTGAAAGATAAGCACTAGAGCAAAATAGGATGAATTATGAAGAGTATCAGAAAAAAAGCTTTAAGAGCATGAAAAAAAATGTTAGAACATATCAAAGCAAATAGTATGCCAAAAAGATAGACAGTATCAGAGCAAAATTCATAGAGCATGAAGAGTATCAGATCATGAAAACAAAGAGTATCATAGCATATTTAAAATAAGAATAAGGAGTATCAGAGCATAAAAAAATATAAGGAGTATCAGAGCATATTAAAAATAGAGCAAATAAGATTAATAAGTATCAGAGCATAGAATTAAAGGGTATGGATCAAGAGTAATAGAGTATAGAATAAAAAACTCCCTCTCAATATATGATCTGAAAATTAATTTTCAAGTTTCAAAAAAATTACTACTTTAGTAATTTATTTTTTTTCTCTCCCCCTTACTTATTGCTTAATTCTCATTAATTTTCATTAGTTCTTTATTATTAATTCTCATTAATTCTTCTTCTTTTTGTTATCATTAAAAAAGGTAAGAAAAAGAACAAGGTAGACATGAAACATTACAGTAGTAGAAATGTACACAAACAAAGTCTGAAAAGCCAATAAATATATATAATTTCAAGAGGAATACCCTAAGGGGTGCTTTCCTCATCAGAGGAATACCCAATCTCCATAATGATCAGTCCGGTAACCCTAGAAGGTCGGGGTCACAGCCATATCGGTCGAAGATCTGAATGTCTAGTCCGGACAAGTCTGGGTGCATCGCCATGCCCTTTGTGTTTGCTTCTAGTATATGCTCTTCCTCTGGCTAGTGCTGAAGAGGAGGAAGCGACGTCAGTAGCAAGAACACGAAGAGTGACGGAATCAGCAGCTATATGAAAACCAAGAGTATAAAACCCTAGTTCCTAGATCAAAGAGGATGTGGAAGGAACTGGTGGAGTCCTAGTGGGGATACTAAAAGTAGGAGTCAGTAACTGAATAGAAGTATCAAGTGGGTCGATGTGAAGAATAAGTGTGGAAACTAAGGTATCAGATGGGTCAGAAATGATAGGTGTGCTGTATAGGACTGGAGTCTGGGTAGATGAACTCAAAGGATTAGGAACAGGAGTCCTCGACACATCTGTAGCAACACCAGGCTCAGGCTCTACTATATAATCTGCAACATCGAAATCCATGGAAGGGTCGCCCTGGTCATCTCCTGTGTCTGTATCTGGTGCTAGAGTTGGAGATGCAGGTGGAGCTGGCGGGGAATCTGACAATGAAGGTGAGGGTGCTCTGGTAGAAGATAATCTCTCAAGTACAGCCAAAATAGTAGAAAAGCCATCTCTCAACTCATGATGACCTACCCTCATCTTCAAATGTATCTGATCGACTCATTGTCTGATGATCATTGTCTCTATCTCCAGTCGAGTGATCCTATCCTCAATGCTGTCAGTAGGAGGTGGCACCTTAGACTGTGCCAGAACTGAAGGCTCAGGCTGAGTATCAGGAATGTCTCTCGATGGCTTAAACGGCCAGGCCTTATCAGTAAATATCTGCTCCTCCTCGACAGCATCCTCATCAACATTAGTAGCCTGCCCTGAGATCTTGCATCTCCATTATCCTCTAACTCTGTGATATCCTATCCTATGCAGTGATCTCTCACCACAGATGTTAGTGTAAAGTAACTGCCTGAAGGGCTCTCCATCTATGACCACTCCATAAGCCCTGAAGAGGATGGTCATACCCATGCCATATAGTAAACATAACCTCCTACTAGTGGCTACCTCGGTCATCTAATGAACTATGAGAACGGGGAGGCATACCGGAGTCTGTTGGATCAGAGACACCATGACAAGTAACTCTCTCTCTATGATGAAATCGAAGCATCCGATCTACGGTAGAAGTATCCGGGCGATGATGTGATGGAGTAATCTCATCTTCGGAGAAAGTCGAGATGCAACAACTGTGTCTCCCTCTCTGAGAACCTCTGACTCAAATATTATTGACCCTTTGAGTGATTTTGATGATAACAAAACATTGGAACATGCACATATTTTACTAACAACTCTTCAAGTGGTTTACAAGTTTTTGTAGGATGAATTCATTGCTCAAATTTCAGCTCCTACGTTTATACTTCTTGTTTTGATTTGTGTTGTAATTGAATTTTGTAAAGAAGAATCCAAAGAAAAAGTTAAGGAAGATCATAAAGAAATGGGTTACTTCTATGAGTGTTGTGTTTTAAATTTAATTTGAGTTGGTTGATATTGAATGTTGGAGAGTGTTGGTGAGAGTGTTCTTGAGTCTAATTGTAAATTTTCTAAAGAAGTCACTCGAGCCGACCCAACCAGAAGAAGAGCCGACTCTATCTCATGGCACGCACTAAGGATTCTTGCACGCAGCAATCCGAGCCGACTCGAGTAGAACTGAGCTGACTCGTCTAGAGTCCATTACTAATATTTCCTGAAAACAAGCCAAGTGAGTCAACCCCAACAAGAATGAGCTGACTCTACCAGAACAAATTTTGAAGACCAGAGAATGTGAGCCGACCCGATCTACAATGAGCTGACTCCTCCAAAGTAAATATTTCTAATTCTGAGATGAAGAGTTGACCCAAGTAGAAGCTAGCCGACTCCTCGAGTTCAATGATTTCAATGATGAAAGTTCAAGCCGACCCGATCGATCATGAGCTGACTCATCTAGAGTAAGGTTTCTGCACTCTAAGATAAAGAGCCAACCCTGCTAAAGAAATGGCAACTCGACCTACTAACTCGAAGGATCCGAGCCGACTCGAGTATCATTTCTAGGTACACAACGGCTAGTTCCAGAATTCTTTTCTAAATGCTAGAAAGTGCTCCAACGACTAGTTTTTGAATCCCAACGATCCTTTATGGTCATAACCTTCAGAGAAAGGTACAAGACTATATATTTGAGGGATTTGATCATTTAAAAAAAGTTTTTAGAAGACTTAAAGAGTTTTTTGAAAAAGAGAGAAGATATTTTATTGAATATCCACCAACCAAAAAAAAAAAGTGAGCATTCAAGGCAGTCTTCACTCTTCACCAACTCCCATATGAAGATTGAAGCATTCATTGAAGAAAGAAAGGAAGCCTCTCAAGTGCATTAAAGAGAAGTTAAAGAAGGCTTCATCAGTGCTACAGCGGTAACTATCCGACAAAGAGAGTTTGTCATTTATTGTTACATTTATTTTCAATTCATTCTTGAATTGTTGGGTTATTGGTGAGCCTGGTTGAAAAACCAAATAGGTTCTTGGTGAGCCTTAGTTAAAAATCAAGTGCTAGATTCTTGGTGATCCTGGTAAAGCCAAGTTCGGTTTCTTTGGTGCTCCCAATTAAAACCAAAGGGTATAGGGTTTCTTTGGTGATCCCTGTAAAATCAAAGTATAGAGATTTTAGATTGTGAGCCTATAAAACAATCATACTATATTCGAGTGTGAATATAGTGGAAATCTCAAGTGATATCTTGGGTAGTGGATGTAAGAGCGGGTTTGCTCTGAACTACTATAATATTTGGTATTTGTATTGCTAACTTTGTCTTTTATTTAACTTGTGCTTTACATCCATAACCACAGCACCTTTCACTAAAATAGGTTATTTCTAAAAGCACATATCTGCAACAATAATTTTTGAAATTCCAATTCACCCCCCTCTTGGATAGCCACATGGGCAACAACTGGTATCAGAGCAGTGTCCCTGAATATATTAGAGTAAAGGTTGATGGCTTATCCAATGAGTATGTCCTTGGCCGAAGGACAATCAACCAATAGACCTCCACTCTTCACTGGCACAAATTATGCATACTGGAAAGCTAGAATGAGAATTTATATTCAAGCCATTGATTTTCAGTTGTGGAAGGTCATTCTGAGTGGTCTATATATCCCCATGGTTAAAATTAATGGAGTGGACGTTCCAAAACCTGAAGAGGATTAGGATGAACATGACATGAAAATGGGTGAGTTAAATGCCAAAACAATGAATTTTCTATATTGTACTTTGGACAGCAATGAGTTTAATCGAATATCCATTTGCTCTTCTACAAAGGAAATTTGGAATAAACTTGAGGTGACCCATGATGGAACTTCCCAAGTGAAGTCCTCAAAAATTAATCTTCTTGTATACAGTTACGAATTATTTAAAATGGAACATAATGAAACAATCTTTGCCATGTTTTCATGCTTCACTGATATTATTAATGGCTCAAAAAGTCTTGGTAGGATATATTCTAATGCTGACCTTGTGCAGAAGATTTTAAGATCTCTTCCAGATAAATGGGATCTGGTGCGGATACCAGAGGTACAAGAATAAGACAGAGGCTTCTCAACCCTCTATGGATTACTTAGCTACTTTCAAGACCATTGTAATAAAGCTTAGTTCATCTAAGTTATCTTTATTTAAGTCCTGTATTAGTCAGCTCATGTTGAGCTAGTCCAGTCCAGTACTAGTTAGCTCATGTTGAGCTAATTTTATTTTTCTAAGTCCTGTCCAAACACACTAAAGACTCAAGACCACATCATACAAGTGAAGACCAAGTCCAATCAGATTGAAGATATGGAAGAATAGCCCAAGTCCAACCCAGCTTGAAGATTGGAAGATCCCAGGAGGAGAAATCAGAAACCCTGAAGCCCTGGACTAGCCAGAAGCAAAGTTGGGCCAGCCTAGGCCCAGGAGAGAGCTAGGGTGCCAAGAGCTTATGGTGACCACCCTTGGTCAGCCACTTAGAGTCACCCTCTTGGCCAACCAAGGCAAGGAGAGAGGGAGAGATTGTAGGGATTTTTTCTACCCTGGGTTTCCTTATTTTCTAGCTAGGGTTTGGGTGGAAATAAGACTCCTATGTAATTACTTATGTATCCTTACTTGGAGCCCAAGGCTATGGGTCTATTTAAAGGACCCTAGTCTCTTGTATGAGAGCAATCTTTGATATATAAAATTCTATTGAGTTCTTCTCTTGCTATGTGCCTCCCTGCTGTGTGCATTAAGGGATCCTGAAGTCCTGCCGAAGTGCTGCCCAAAGAAATCCTAGACGACCAACCTCCTTCAAGCCTTTCTTCCACATGCCCCTTGCTATTTTTCTGAGACTTTTTTCTTGTTTTCCACCTTATTTTTTCATCCCTGATGGTTGTTTGCAGGTCCCCGAGTTCCTATGAATCCAACAACTCTAACTGGGCCACAATCGGACCACCGAACAGAAAGCCGGGTATCCGTGAGTCTCTGGCTTGGTTTTCCAGGCTGCATCCATTGAGGATGAGTGATCTTTTCATTATGATCTTCATCAGGTACTTCAGACGTTGCCAGGTACACCCCCTCTGCCACCAGTAGTTTTATTGTAGGAGAATTAGCCCTAATCGAGGCTTCTAAGTCCCGGCGATCCCTCTTTACTGCTTTCCTAGGTCCTGATCTGCATGCATACCTTTTAAAATTCATATAGAATTATCTACATCATATTTTGATCTGATACTCAGGATTTAACCACCTCATCCAACCCCTAAAATACAAAAAAATAATTGCATGTATATTAGTTTCGCATCAGGATCCAAAAGTGACCGCCATCTAGGAAGCAAAAGATTTAAATACTTTACTACTGGATGAACTGCTAGGATCTCTCATCACTCACGAACTGACCATGCAGCACAGAACTGAGGATGATCAAAAGAAGAAAAAAATCTATTACCTTCAAAGCTGCTGTGGATTCAAGAAAGGATGATGATGAATTGGAAGAAGAATGCTCCTCCACTAAAAGTGACATGGAAGATGAAGATGTTGCCATGGTCGTTAGGAGATTCAAAAGGTTCTTGGGAAGACGGAAAGGAAGAAACTATATAAAATTTCACAAGAATAAAGAATACAGCAAAGAAAGGGACAAGGAAAAAGAAAAAGAAAAAGAAGTGCTGGTCTGCTATGAATGCAAAAAACTAGGGCACATTCGACCAGATTATCTTTTGCTAAAAAAGAGCTTTAAGAAAAAGAAAAAGAGAGCTATGGTAGCGACGTGGAGCGATAGCGAAGCATCCACATCTATTGAAGAAGATGAAACCATAAAATCTGTGAACTTATGTTTAATGGATCTTGAGAATGAGGTATCATCCCCTGAGCTTTAAACTAAATTTACTTATAATGAATTGAATTCTACTTTTCATGATCTGCTTGTTGAATTCAAGAAAGCTGGGGTTAAAATCAAATTCATGAAGAAACAAAATGACTTTTTACTAAAAGACAAGGATGAAATTTTAGAAAAGAGTAACATCTTGCAAAAAGAACTGAATGTCTTTTCTGATAATGTTATTGCTCTGAAAATTGAAAAGAATATTTTAATTGAGACAAACAAAGCTTTAGTTGCCAAAAATAATGATTTGAAAAAGGAGGTTAAAAAGCTTAAGCCTTTTGTAGAAAAATTTACTTTGAGTTCTAATAAGCTTGAGCTAATTCTGAATGAGTAAAGAGAATCAAAAAGCAAAGCTGGAATTGGATTTAATGCTTTAAATGCCAAAGAAAGATCAGCAACAAAGTTTGTATCTTCAAAAGCTTCAGCTTCAAATACTAAATCTCAAAAAGCTTTTCCATCAAATTCTGTTTCAAAAGGGTTGAAGTACATTCCTAAGATTTCTATTCAAAAATCTTTCAAACCAAACATATCCAATTCTACATCTATTGAAGCTTCAAAGCATGCATCATTCAAATATGATAAAATTGTTTGCTATGCATGTCATAGATTTGGGCACAAATTTCATCAATGCAATTCTTTGAAAAATTCTAAAATTGGTGCATTAAAATATAGAACTGTTTGGGTTCCAAAAGGAACCAATTTTGCTAACCCGAAAGGACCCAAGTTAGCTTGGGTACCTAAAACCACTCCTTGATTATTTTGTAGGATTGTCTTGCAGCGTTGAATACTAAAAAATGATGGTATCTAGATAGCAGTTGTTTAAGGCATATGACTGGTGATAAAGAGCAGTTTATCACCCTACAAATGAACGGAGGATCAGTTACTTTTGGTGATAATGGCAAGGAGAAAATAATCAGAATCGGTAAGATCAAGATAACCCCCTGTACTTTTATTGAAAATATGCTACTAGTAGATAAATTGAAGCATAATTTATTAATTATTAGTCAACTTTATGATAAAGGCTTCAAGGTTATCTTTGAATCATCTATGTGTATAGTAACTAACTCTTTTGACTCTAGTAATAAATTCATTGGTCATAGACTTGGAAACATCTATGTGGTAGATCTAAATGATCTAGCCATGACTAGTAGTTCCAGTCTAGTAGCAGTGAATGTTAAGACCAAGGAGTCTTGTTTACTATGGCATAGACGATTAGGTCATGCTAGCATGCATAGAATTGCCAAATTAATTTCAAAGAATCTAGTTAGAGGTTTGCCACATTTTAAAGTTGATCTTGATTATGTATGTGATGCTTGTCAATGAGTCAAACAAACTAAGGGGAGTTTTAAAATTGAAAAATGTTATTTCAACTACTAAACCCCTTGAGCTACTTCTCAAGGACTTATTTGGACCAACTAGGACCACAAGCCTAGGTGGTATGAAATATGGCCTTGTGATTATAGATGAATTTTCCAGATTCACATGGGTATTGTTTATCGCACATAAAGATGAAACCTTTTATGTATTTCAAAAATCTCATAAAAAGGTTTCAAATGAGAAAAATCTTTCTGTTATTTCCATAAGAAGTGATCACGGGACTGAATTTTAAAATCAAATTTTTGATGAGATGAATATTGCACTGAGCACAGCATTGATCACATCTTCTCCACTACTAAAACACCACAACAAAATGGTATTGTAGAGAGAAAGAATAGGACTTTGGAAGAAATGGCCCGAACCATGTTGTGTGAAGGCAATCTTCCAAAATACTTTTAGGCAAAAGCAATGAACACTGTCTGTTACATATTGAATCATGTTTTAATATGCCTAATTTCAAAGAAAACCCCCTATAAGCTTTGGAATGGAAGAAAACCTATTATTAGCTATTTTCATGTTTTTGGGTGTAAATGCTTTGTGTTGAATAATGGTAAAGATAACCTAGGAAAATTTAATGCAAAATCTGATGAATCCATATTCCTTGGTTATTCTCTGCACAGCAAAGTATATAGAGTATTTAATAAGAGGACTCTTACAGTTGAAGAGTCAATTCATATTATTTTTGATGAAGCTAACCCCTCACCATCTAGAAAAGATGAGTGTGTAGACAACGATGCAGGTACATTACAAAAGGAGATGGAAGATCTAAGCATACAAGACAAGCCAACTCAAGATGGAAATGAAGTGGTAAGTAAGGATCATACTGATTTACTAAAGGAATGGAGGTATGTAACTTCATATCCTAAAGATCTAATTATTGGTGATCCTTCTCATGATGTTAGGACTAGATCTGCACATAGAGTTGCACATGACTACCTAGCCTTCGTTTCATAAATTGAACCACATAGTTTAGAAGAAGCTGAAACTGATCCAAACTGGATGATGGCCATGCATGAAGAATTAAACCAGTTTGAAAGGAATAATGTTTGGACTCTTGTTAGTAGACCTCTAGACCATCCCATTATAGGAACCAGATGGATCTGTAGGAACAAATTAGATGAGAATGGTAAGGTTATGAGAAATAAAGCAAGGTTGGTAGCTAAAGGGTACAACCAAGAAGAGGGCATTGATTTTGATGAAACATATGCACCTGTAGCAAGACTTGAATCCATCATAATACTTCTTGCATTTGCTTGCTACATGAATTTTAAACTTTTCCAAATGGATGTAAAAAGTACTTTTCTAAATGGATTTATTTCTGAACAAGTTTTTATAGAACAGCCACATGGTTTTGAAAATCATGGTTTTGAAAATCATGCTTTTCCAAATCATATGTTTAAACTAAATAAAGCTTTATATTGTTTGAAATAAGCACCTAGGGCCTAGTACGATAGGCTTAGCAAATTTCTGCTTGAAAATGATTTCAAAAGAGGAAATGTTGCCCAAGTGGCTTCCCAAGAGCGGGATGAATTGGGATTAAAAAACTTTTCACAATAATGTGCACTTTCAAATTCTTTTAGTATTGTGGTGCAATATGCAATGCGGAAGTAATTAAGTAAAAGCAATAAAGCAATAAGAGCACAATCACAAACACAGAGATTTAGAGTGGTTCGGAACAACTGGCTCCTAGTCCACTACCCAAGCACCACTTGGGATTTTCATTATATTCCCCAATCGAAATACAGTCGGATTGTTTTATCAGGCTCATAATCCAAACCTATAATGTGCACTTTCATCAATGCAATTCTTTGAAAAATTCTAAAATTGGTGCATTAAAATATAGAACTATTTGGGTTCCAAAGAGAACCAATTTTGCTAACCCGAAAGGACCCAAGTTAGCTTGGGTACCTAAAACCACTCCTTGATTATTTTGTAGGATTGTCTTGCAGCGTTGAATACTAAAAAATGATGGTATCTAGATAGCGGTTGTTTAAGGCATATGACTGGTGATAAAGAGCAGTTTATCACCCTACAAATGAAAGGAGGATCAGTTACTTTTGGTGATAATGGCAAGGAAAAAATAATCAGAATCGGTAAGATCAAGATAACCTCCTATACTTTTATTAAAAATGTGATTCTAGTAGATAAATTGAAGCATAATTTATTAATTATTAGTCAACTTTATGATAAAGGCTTCAAGGTTATCTTTGAATCATCTATGTATATTGTAACTAACTCTCTTGACTCTAGTAATAAATTTATTGGTCATAGACTTGGAAACATCTATGTGGTAGATCTAAATGATCTAACCATGACTAGTAGTTCCAGTCTAATAGCAATGAATGTTAAGACCAGGAGTCTTGTTTATTGTGGCATAGACGATTAGGTCATGCTAGCATGCATATAATTGCCAAATTAATTTCAAAGAATCTAGTTAGAGATTTGCCACATTTTAAAGTTGATATTGATTATGTATGTGATGCTTGTCAATTAGTCAAACAAACTAAGGGGAGTTTTAAAATTGAAAAATGTTATTTCAACTACTAGATCCCTTGAGCTACTTCTCAAGGACTTATTTGGACCAACTAGGATCACAAGCCTAGGTGGTATGAAATATGGCCTTGTGATTATAGATGACTTTTCCAGATTCACATGGGTATTGTTTATCGCACATAAAGATGAAATCTTTTATGTATTTCAAAAATTTTATAAAAAGGTTTCAAATAAGAAAATTTTTTCTGTTATTTTTATAAGAAGTGATCACGGGACTGAATTTTAAAATCAGATTTTTGATGAATATTGCACTAAGCATAGCATTGATCACATCTTCTCCGCTCCTAAAACACCACAACAAAATGGTATTGTAGAGAGAAAGAATAGGACTTTGGAAGAAATGGCCGAACCATGTTGTGTGAAGGCAATCTTCCAAGATACTTTTGGGCAAAAGCAATGAACACTGTCTGTTACATATTGAATCGTGTTTTAATATGCCCAATTTCATAGAAAGCCCCCTATAAGCTTTGGAATGGAAGAAAACCTATTATTAGCTATGTTCAGGTTTTTGGGTGTAAGTGCTTTGTGTTGAATAATGGTAAAGATAACCTAGGAAAATTTAATGCAAAATCTGATGAATCCATATTCCTTGGTTATTCTCTGCACAGCAAAGTATATAGAGTATTTAATAAGAGGACTCTTACAGTTGAAGAGTCAATTCATATTGTTTTTGATGAAGCTAACCCCTCACCATCTAGAAAAGATGAGTGTGTAGACAACGATGCAGGTACATTACAAAAGGAGATGGAAGATCTAAGCATACAAGACAAGCCAACTCAAGATGGAAATGAAGTGGTAAGTAAGGATCATACTGATTTACTAAAGGAATGGAGGTATGTAACTTCATATCCTAAAGATCTAATTATTGGTGATCCTTCTCATGATGTTAGGACTAGATCTGCACATAGAGTTGCACATGACTACCTAGCCTTCGTTTCATAAATTGAACCACATAGTTTAGAAGAAGCTGAAACTGATCCAAACTGGATGATGGCCATGCATGAAGAATTAAACCAGTTTGAAAGGAATAATGTTTGGACTCTTGTTAGTAGACCTCTAGACCATCCCATTATAGGAACCAGATGGATCTGTAGGAACAAATTAGATGAGAATGGTAAGGTTATGAGAAATAAAGCAAGGTTGGTAGCAAAGGGTACAACCAAGAAGAGGGCATTGATTTTGATGAAACATATGCACCTGTAGCAAGACTTAAAGCCATCATATTACTTCTTGCATTTGCTTGCTATATGAATTTTAAACTTTTCCAAATGGATGTAAAAAGTACTTTTCTAAATGGATTTATTTCTGAACAAGTTTTTATAGAACAGCCACCAGGTTTTGAAAATCATGGTTTTGAAAATCATGCTTTTCCAAATCATATGTTTAAACTAAATAAATCTTTATATGGTTTGAAATAAGCACCTAGGGCCTGGTATGATAGACTTAGCAAATTTTTGCTTGAAAATGATTTCAAAAGAGGAAATGTTGCCCAAGTGGCTTCCCAAGAGCGGGGTGAATTGGGATTAAAAAACTTTTCACAATAATGTGCACTTTCAAATTCTTTTAGTATTGTGGTGCAATATGCAATGCGGAAGTAATTAAGTAAAAGCAATAAGAGCACAATCACAAACACAAAGAGATTTAGAGTGGTTCGGAACAACTGGCTCCTAGTCCACTACTCAAGCACCACTTGGGATTTCCACTATATCCCCCAACCGAAATACAGTCGGATTGTTTACCATGTTCACAATCCAAACCTATACACTTTGGTTTTATCGTGATCACCAAAGAAACCCTAACTCCCTTTGGTTTTAAACGGGATCACCAAAGAAAATCCAAACACTTGGTTTTATACAGGGATTACCAAGAAACCCAACTTAGGTTTTACAAGGTTCACCTAAAAACCTTCAACCCTCTTTTAAGACATAGCCCCCTTGTTGTTCTTAGAGAGAAAACAAGGATAAAGAAATGATAAACAAGCAACTACAACAAACCGAGTTTGTTTAAGTATTGCTGATGTTGATCAAGATGAAGTCAAGCCTTGAATACTCTTTAATGCCCTTCAAGCTGCTTCTTTCCTTCTTAATGAATGGATTCAATGATGGAGTAGAGTTGGTGAAGCTTTGAATCCAACTTGAAAGCTCTTTTAGGTAAGTAGGTGAATGACTTGAAATCTCTTTAATATCTCAAGATAATTCTACAATAAATCTCTAATCATTGTTTATTCCTTCAAAAATAATCCCTTTTATAGTTTTCCAAGAGATATGGCCATTGTAGGGCCTTGGGATTCATGAAATAGCTGTTGGAGATGAATTGGAGTTCAAATTTCAACTTCAGCAACTAGCTATTGGAGTGCAAAAAATGGCTCCACAAGTCGGCTCGAGATCCACGAGTCGGCTCGAAGTCTTAGATAGCCCAAAATGAAAATCTATAAGAGTCGGCTCTTCTGGCTAGAGTCGGCTCTCACCTTCAGTCAAGTCAAAACCATGAATACCTAGAGTCAGCTCTTCAGGACAGAGTCGGCTTGAGTTCTCAAACCTTCAAAATATATAACTCTGGAAGAGTCGGCTCTTGGGGCAGGAGTCGGCTCTTGATACTGAAATATTGAAATCTTCCTCCATGCCATGCCACCACGAGTAAGCTCTTGATCCAAGAGTTAGATCTTGCAAATCTTCAGAAAAATGCTTCAAGCTTCTCCAAAATTCTTCAACATTGAATCAAATAGAGGCTAATCTACATATTCTATAATTTTTATAATTTTTCAGCCTATTTTACAAGATTACAAGATTAATAAAACTAGGGCTTTTACAAGTTCAAGTTTATAAAACTTTATATACAATTGAATGACCTTCCAATCAGTTTAAAAACTATTTTAAACAAAAGGTAACCAATTTCCTGCAAAACTACTCAAGTAATTGAAAAGAGTTAGTATCAAATACATGCTCCAATATTATGTGATCATCAAAATCATTCCAGGGGTCAATAATCTTCCCCTTTTTGATGATGACAAAACACTGGGCATGATTAAAAATTAAAACACTTTACAATTACAGTATATTTAAATTTATGTGTATTATCAACACAGTGTACCACAATGTATCATATGTATAAAACTAAATACTATTAACATAAAGTATCATACATATCATATGTATCGATACATTGTATTTTCAGTATTAGATGAACAATATGGATCGAAATATGATGTATCAACACAGAATATTTCAAGAGTATCATTTATACAATACGTATTGAAACTTATGAAATTACCAACCATTTGAAGTGAATTTCATGATAATATTTGAAATAAGGCTCCCCCTTACTATTTGTAATATCATTCCTTCTAAATTTCATCAAATTTTCTTGAATCATTCAAATTTTCATTTCAACATTCATATTTTCATAATAATTAAAATCCATATATCTTTTTTATGCACACAATCTCCAAAACAACATAGCCTTTTCAAATTTTCAATAAAATTTGTGAATTAAACATTCATATTATAGCTTTTTTTCATGCATAATTTCCGTTCTCCCCCTCTTTGTCATCAACAAAAGGCATACAAGAGAACATTCATTCATAATAATTCAAGAAGTGATATCGATATATATAAAAAAGTCAGTACAAATGTGATACATTACATATGTGCCTTGGCACAACAAAATTGTATCACAACAACCAAAACATAACAACAAGATAAAAGCCTAAACATCAAAAAGATGGGCTAGGATCATCACTATCAGGTTCTTCCTTGTCAGAGGAGGAACCGACTTCTAAGATTCCTGGACTAGGCTTGAACTTAGGAAATCTAGGTCGAAGATCCCTAATCCTAGTCCTAGTAGGAGTGGTAGTCCTAGACACTTTAGTTTTGGCTTTGGCTTTGGACTCTGAAGATATCATAATGGGTGTGGGTCTGGCAGTCGGTGGGTTAAAGGATAACGCCAAGGTGCTGATGGTCGAAAGTATCTGGGTAGCTGGAGTCTGTCCATCCTCAGATCCTGTAGCCTCCATACCAGCCTCGGGCTCAACATCTACAGTAACATCAGTAAACTGTGTAGCCTCTCCTTGCCACGATCAGTGCTAGTCCCAATGCCAGGTGCTGTGGAAGTCGATGGTACATGCTGGTTGGCTGTAGAAAGCTATCTCAAAATGGTCATAACATCACGAAATCCTTGCTGCATCTCAGACTGTAGTAGAGTGATCCTGCTATCAGTGTCTGATCTGAGACACGATATCTCTTCCAAGACTCTCTGAAGTCTGTCATCTGCATCAAGTCTAATAGCTATGGGTCTCCTGACTGGTGAATGAGGTGTGGTAGGAGTTGGCTCTGACGGTCCAGCCTCATTAGCCTGTGTATCAATCTCCTCACCAAGTCTTTGAGTAGCCTGAGTATCATCCTCTGAATCATCTGAATGTGCTATAGGAACACCTGAAGTCTTCCTCACCCAATTGCCATCAACTTTAATGAATCCCATTCTGGTAAGGAATTTCACAATATACCTGTTAGTGTGCAGCAGCAGTCGGCTGTCCTCTCTAGTCAGATCCACCAAGGCATCCTGAAATAACAGTGTAAAAACCATCCCATACGACAGACAAGCCCGTGCCCTATGAGCTGTCTCCCTCATTTGCGAGATCATGATAAATGGCAAGTTAAGGGCCTCCCCCTCAATCAGTCACCTCATAAACATAAGGTCTCACTCGCTGACTTAATCAAATCTCCTCTTCCAGGGCAAGAAAATCCTACTAATAATATTGTGCAACAGCCTTATCTCCAATAATAGCTGATTTGCACTCACATGCACAATGCCCTTCACATTTGATCTCTCCAGTATGAGTCTGAGGGTCTTCATCTTCTCTTTTAAAACTAAATAACACTCCCCTTCTTTTGGTATTTTCAATATACTTGAAAGCTTCTATTCACTTATCTCTATATGCATTCCTTTAACTGTTCCTTCTAAATGAAATGCTCCCAATGACATATTCTCAAAAAACTAACGGACTAAATTAGGATATGTCGGAACATTCAACAGACAAAAATCCTTCCATCCCTGTTTTTCAAGCCAATCATCGATATGCAACTATTCTTACTCCAGAAAATTAAAATCGATGCACCTACCTGGAGTAACTTGACGATTTCCCATAAGAATCACTTGTTGGGGTGCTTGAGGCTCTTCTTCCTGCTCAATCAGCTATTCCTCTTTCAGAATCGAGGTGTCCAACCACCTTTTGGTCCTCCGTTCTTCTGCGACGGTCCGAACCACCCTTTTTGCTTTCTTGGCCATAGCTTTGCGGGGTGCCATCTAGCTAAGATTAAAGGATTGGAGGGGTTTGAGAGAGTTTTTGGAAGGTTTCCTAGAGTAGAATGCGGAGTTGGCTAAGAGGAAACGACCAAAACCTAAAAACATAATGAATAGAAAACACGGATATCTTTTTTAAAAATGTTTAGCCCGACCTTCAAGTCGGCTCGCCGAGCACCTCGATAACTCGAGTCGGCTCGAGCGAAAAACTGGTCTAAAGGTCAAAAATGGTCAAACTCAGTTTCTATAGGTTTTTTGACCCTAAACTAGGTTGTCCTATGCTCTAAAGAAAAATTTAAAATACCTAGATAGTTTTTTCTTAATTTTCAAAAATTAGGTCAAAAAGATTCAGAATGGGTCACATAGCCCTAATTCGCCTCTAATTTTCTTTAATGTATTTAGACTAAGTGGTTTAGTAAAAATGTCTGCTAGTTGGTCTTCAATAGGTATGAATTGTAGTTCAACAACATTGTTTAAAACATGATCACGAATAAAATGATGTTAAATCTCAATGTGCTTAGTTCGTGAGTGCTGAATTGAGTTTTTAGATAAATTAATAGTACTAGTATTGTCATATTTAATAGAAATCTTAGATTGTACAACACCATAATCTTCTAATTGTTGCTTGATCCATAACACTTGAACACAACAGCTCCCAGCAGCCACATATTCTGCCTCAGCAATAGATAGTGCTATAGAGTTCTGTTTGTGACAGTGCCAAGAAATCAAGTTAACACCTAGAAATTGACAGGTGCCACTTGTGCTTTTTCTATCAATTTTACAGCCTCCATAATCAGCATTAGAATAACTAATTAGCTTCAATGATGTGTGCTTAGAATACCATAAACCTACATTACATGTGCCTTTCAAGTATTTAATGATTCTTTTAACAGCTATGATGTGTGACTCTTTTGGATTAGATTAAAATCGTGCACACATACAAATACTAAATAAAATATCAGGTCTACTAGCTGTCAAATAAAGTAAAGAACCGATCATACCTCGGTACAGCTTTTGATCAATATTTGTGCCATTCTCATCTTTATCAAGTCTACATGCAGGACTCATGGGTGTCCCATTTTCTTTGCTTGATTCCATGCCAAATTTCTTGATTATCTCTTTGATATACTTGGCCTGGTTGATCAGGATACCTTCTTTAGTTTATTTGATTTGAAGTCCAAGAAAGTAACTCAGCTTATCCATCAAGCTCATTTCAAATTCTTCGTGTATTAGCTTAGCAAAATCTTGACACAAAGATTCATCAGTAGATCCAAAGATAATGTCATCAACATATATTTGAACAACTAAAATATCATTATTCTTTCTTTGAATAAATAATGTGGTGTCAACACTACCTCTTACAAAATCATTAGCAATTAAAAACTTAGTCTATCATACCAGGCTCTAGGTACCTATTTCAGACCATACAAAGCTTTATTTAGTTTGAAAACATGATTTGAAAAAATATGATCGATAAAACCAGGGGGTTGCTCAACAAAAACTTTTTCGAATAAAAAACCATTCAAAAATACACTCTTTACATCCATTTGAAATAATTTAAAGTTCATAAAGCATGCATAAGCTAGTAGCAATCTAATAGCTTCTAATCTAGCTACCTGTGCATAAGTTTAATCAAAATCTATTCCCTCTTCTTGATTATATCCTTGTGCAACCAGTTTAGCCTTATTTCTAATTACATTTTCATCTTCATCTAGTTTATTTCTATAAACCCACCTAGTACCTATAACAGGATAGTCATTAGGTCTTTCTACTAGGATCCAAACATTATTTCTCCTAAATTGATTTAATTCATCATGCATTGCTAACATCCAATTGGGATCAGTTTCAGCTTCTTCTATATTGTGTGGTTCTACATGTGAAACAAAAGCAATAAGTCATGTGCATCTCTATGTGCAGATCTAGTTTTAACACATTGAGATGAGTCTCCTATAATTAATTCTTTAGGGTGCAATTGTACATACCTCCATTCTTTAGGTATATCAGTATGATCTTTACTTACTTCCTTTTCATGTGGTTTACTTGATTGTTTGTCTTTGAGAGTCAAGTTTTTCATTCTATGTTCCAGAGTACCTGCATCATCATTAGTAAAATCTTCCTTTCTCGAAGATGTAATATCAGATTCATTAAAAACAACATATATAGATTCTTCAACAGTTAAAGTTTTTTTATTGAAAACACGATAAGCTTTACTATTTAAAGAATATCCAAGAAAAACAGCCTCATCAAATTTTGCATCAAATTTACCAAGATTATCTTTTTCATTGTTAAGAACAAAACATTTGCATCCGAAAACATGAAAATATTTAATATTTGGTTTTCTATTGTTCCAAAGCTCATAGGGTGTTTTTCTGATAATAGGTCTAATTAAAACTTTGTTCAAAATATAGCATGTGGTATTCACTGCTTCTATCCAAAAGTATTTTAGAAGATTTCCTTCATAAAGCATTGTTCTGGACATCTCTTCCAAAGTACGATTCTTTCTTTCTACAACACCATTTTGCTGTGATGTTCTAGGTGCAGAAAAGTTATGATCAATACCATGCTTTGTGCAAAAATGATCAAAATACTGATTTTCAAATTCGGTGCCATGATCACTACGAATTGAAATGACAAATAGATTTTTCAAATTTGTAACTCTTTCGTAAAACTTTTTGAATACATTAAAAGTTTCATCATATGTGCAATAAACAAAATCCATGTGTATCTTGAAAAGTCATCTACAATCATAAGGCCATATTTCATACCACCTAGGCTGGTAGTCCTAGTAGGTCCAAATAAGTCCATGTGAAGTAGCTCTAAGGGTCTAGTAGTAGAAACAATATTTTTAGATTTAAAATTCTCCCTTACTTATTTTCCTAACTAACAAGCATCGCAAACATAATCAAAATTAACTTTGAATTTTGGCAAACCTTTGACTAAATCCTTTGAAATAAGTTTAGCTATTGTGTCCATACTAGCATGACCAAGTCGCCTATGCCATAGTAAACTTGATTCCTTGCTCGTGTCATTCATTACTACAAGACTTGTATTACTTGACATAGCTAGATCATTAAGATCTACTACATAAATGTTACCAAGTCTGTGTCCAATGAATTTAGTACTAGAGTCAAGTGGATAAACTATTATACACATTGATGACATGAAGAAAATATTAAAACCAATATCACATAACTGACTAATACTAAAAAATTATGCTTTAACTTTTCTATAAGTAACACATTTTTAATAAATATAGAAGGAGTAATTTGATTTTACCAATACCGATTATCCTTCCTTTTCGATTGTCACCAAATGTTACCATTCCACCATCCTTTTGTTCTAGGATAAAGAATTGATCAGCATCACCCATCATGTGTCTTGAATAGCCGCTGTCCAGATACCATCTTTTCTTTATACTTGTGGCTGCAAGACATCCCTGCAAAATAATCATTTAACAAATTTAGGTACCCAAGTTTTCTTGGATCCTTGCAAGTTAGTGGAAATGGTTCCTTTTGGAACCCAAACTTTCTTAATTTTCTTTTTGTCATTATGTTTCAAATGATATTCAAATACTTTATGACCAAGGTTATTACATGCATAGCATACAATTTTTGACTTTGAATAATAACCATGAGACGATGCAAATTTAGGTCTAACTAGTTTTGAACTAATGAACTTAAGAGCATATGAAGTAGATGCTGAAAACTTGTTTGAAATAGAACCTTTATAACCAATTCCAAATTTATTATTTGTTTCTTTTTGATCTTTTAAAATTAATTCAAGTTTGTTAGAACTTAGAGTTAGTTTTTCAACCAAGGGTTTTAGTTTTTGAACTTCCTTCTTTAAATCATCGTTCTCATTTTTCAAACCTTTATTTTTCTCGAAAATCTCTTCTTTTTCAAGTTGAACAATCTTGAGTCTTTCACAAACCAAATTTAATTCTCTTTGTAAGATTTTATTTCTTTCACAGAATTTATTTTTATCTTTTTCTAAAACATCACATTGATTTTTTAAATCCCTCATTTTTAAACCAGCTTTTTTGTATTCTACCAATAATTCATAAAAAGCATTATGCAATTCATCATAAGTGAATTCTAGATTAGGTTCAGAAGTATTTACCTCATCCTCCAAACCCATAAGATAGATTTGTGCAGTTTTTGTTGTCTCTTTATCCTCTTCAGTGGATGTGGTTTCATCACTATCACTCCAAGCAGCAGGCATTGCCTTCTTCTTCTTTTTGATGAACATCTTTTTCTTCGCTTCAGGATAATCAGGATGGATGTGTCCTGGCTTCTTGCATCCATAGCAGATAGGAACTTGATCTTTATCTTTATCCTTTTCTTTTTCTTTATCTCTTTCTTTTTCTTTTCCAAAATCACTTTTTCTATATTATTTTCTCCATCTATTTATTTTTCTTCTGCCTATAAACCTTATGAATTTTCTCATGACAAGGGCAATTTCATCATTTCCAAGATCATCATCATCTGATGAGTCTGATTCTTCATTCTTATCTTCTTCAGTAGCTTTAAATACAATGGCCTTCTTTCTTTTTGTATCTTCCGCAGTTCTTTGTTGCATAGCCAATTCATGCATGATCAAAGATCCAAGCAGTTCATCAAATGGCAATGTATTTAGGTCCTTTGCTTCTTGAATTACTGTCACTTTGGCTTCCCACTTATCTAGCAAAGATCTTAAAACCTTTTGGACAAGATCAGCATTAGAATAAGTTCTACCAAGACTCTTGAGACCATTTATAATATCAGTAAAACGAGTATACATTGCAGATATAGTCTCACTAGGATCCATCTTAAATAACTCATAATTATGTATAAGAAGATTAATTTTTGATGTTTTAACTTCAGATGTGCCTTCGTGTGTGATTTCTAGCTTGTCCCAAATTTCTTTAACAGAATTGCAAGTTGAAATTCTGTTAAACTCATTTAGATCCAAAGCACAATACATTAAGTTCATTGCTTTGGCATTTAGTTTAGCTAATTTCATATCATTCTCGCCCCAATCCTCTTCTAGTTTGGGAACCTCTACATCATTAACTCTAATTATGGGTGTGTGAGGTCCTTTCAGGATAATCTTCCATAAATAAAAATCTACGGCTTGAATGTATATTTTCATTCTTGCCTTCCAATATATATAATTGGTTCCGGTGAAAAGTGGAGGTCTATTGTGGATTGACCTTCGACCAATGAAGTGCTCATGGGATGTGCCATATGTCTTTACTCTAAGTAACTTTCAGAGACTCTGCTCTGATACCACTTGTTGCCCAGGTGGCTTCCCAAGAGGGGGGTGAATTGGGATTAAAAAACTTTTCACAATAATATGCACTTTCAGATTCTTTTGGTGTTGTGGTATAATATGCAATGTGGAAGTAATTAAGTAAAAGCAATAAAGCAATAAGAGCACAATCATAAATACAAAGAGATTTAGAGTGGTTCAGAGCAACCGGCTCCTACGTCCACTATCCAAGCACCACTTGAAATTTTTACTATATCCCCCAATCAGAATACAGTTGAACTGTTTTACCAGGCTCACAATCCAAACCTATACACTTTGGTTTTACCGAGATCACCAAAGAAACTCTAACTCCCTTTGGTTTTAAACGGGATCACCAAAGAAAATCCAAACACTTGGTTTTATACCAGGATTACCAAGAAACCCAACTTAGATTTTACAAGGTTTATCTAAAAACCTTCAACCCTCTCTTAAGACACAGCCCTCTTGCTGTTCTCAGAGAGAAAACAAGGATAAAGAAATGATAAACAAGCAACTATAATAAATCAAGTTTGTTTAAGTGTTGCCGATGTAGATCAAGATGAAGTCAAGCCTTGAATGCTCTTTAATGCTCTTCAATCTGCTTCTTTCCTTCTTCAATGAGTGGATTCAATGATGGAGTAGAGTTGGTGAAGCTTTGAATCCAACTTGAAAGCTCTTTTAGGTAAGTAGGTGAATGACTTGAAAGCTCTTTAATATCTCAAGATAATTCCACGATAAATCTCTAATCATTGTTTAATCCTTCAAAAATAATCCCTTTTATAGTTTTCCAAGAGATATGGCCATTGTAGGGCCTTGGGATTCATGAAATAGCTGTTGGAGATGAATTGGAGTTCAAATTTCAACTTCAGCAACTAGCCGTTGGAGTGCAGAAAATGGCTCCATGAGTCGGCTCGAGATCCACGAGTCGGCTCGAAGTCTTAGATAGCCCAAAATGAAAATTTATAAGAGTCGACTCTTCTGGCTGGAGTCGGCACTTGCCTTCAGTCAAGTCAAAACCATGAATACCTAGAGTCGGCTCTTTAGGGCAGAGTCGGCTCTTTAGGGCAGAGTCGACTCGAGTTCTCAGACCTTCAAAATACATAACTCTGGACGAGTCGGCTCTTGGGGCAGGAGTCGGCACTTGATACTGAAACACTGAATCTTCCTCCGTGCCTTGCCACCACGAGTCAGCTCTTGATCCAAGAGTCAGCTCTTGCTAATCTTCAAAAAAATGCTTCAAGCTTCTCCAAAAATCTTCAACATTGAATCAAATAGAAGCTAATCTACATACTCTATAATTTTTACAATTTTTCAGCCCATTTTACAAGATTACAAGACTAATAAAACTAGGGCTTTTACAAGTTCAAGTTTATAAAATTTATATACAATTGAATTATCTTCTAATCAGTTTGAAAACCATTTTAAACAAAAGGTAACCAATTTCTTGCAAAACTACTCAAGTAATTGAAAAGAGTTAGTATCAAATACATGCTCCAATATTTTGTGATCATCAAATTCATTCCAGGGGTCAACAGGAAATGTTGACAAAACTCTTTTCATTAAGAAAAAAGGGAATGATATGTTAGTTGTACAAATTTATGTTGATGATATCATATTTGGTGCAACTAATAAAAATCATTATGGAGAATTTGCTGAGTTGATGCAGGGTGAGAATGAAATGAGCCTTATGGATGAACTCAACTACTTGGATTATAAGTAAAACAAACAAAGGATGGGATTTTCATAAACCAAGCCATGTATATCAACGAAATAATCAAAAAGTTTGGCATAGAGACAAGCAAAGAGGCTAGCACACCCATGAGCCCTACCCGCGGACTAAACAAAGATGAAGATGGTTATAACATCGATCAAAAGCTATATCGAGGTATGATTGGATCATTGTTATATCTTACTGCCAGTAGACCTGATATCTTGTATAGTGTATGTGTGTGTGCTCATTTTCAATCAAATCCTAAGGAATCACATATGCTTGCAGTTAAAAGAATTATCAAATATCTAAGAGATACAAGTAATTTAGGTCTTTGGTATTCTAAAGAATCTTCTTTAAATCTAATTGGTTTTTTGGATGCTGACTATGCTAGATATAAAATTTATAGAAAGAGCACTAGTGGTAGTGGTACATGCCAATTTCTAGGGTTGAATTTAATCACATGGCACTATAAGAAACAAAACTCCGTAGCATTATCTACTGCTGAGGTAGAGTATGCTGCTGCTGGTAGTTGTTGTGCTCAAGTACTTTGGATTAAACAATAGCTAGAAGATTTTGGTGTTACACAATCTAAAATTCCAATCAAATGTGATAACACAAGTGCTATAAATTTAACTAAGAATCCTATATAGCATTCAAGAACTAAGCACATTAAAATTATGCACCACTTTATAAGAGATCATGTATTGAATAATGATATTGTACTTGAATTTGTGCCAACTGAAAACCAACTTACTGATATTTTTACCAAACCTTTAAATTATGATAGGTTTGTAATGATTAAATGTGAACTAGGTTTGTATGACTCTCTTTAGAAACCTCAACCTAAGTTCCTACAAACTTAAGGAAACATTATCTAGATAACTTCTACATCCTATTTTTTTTGTAAAAAAGCTTTGAGTGAAGGCTTCAATTCATTTTTGTGCTCCCTCTGCTTGAGATGACTCGAGCAGAAGACTTGTTGGTCGAGCCGACTCAGATATCGGGCCGACTCTTTCTTAAGTCGAGCTTAGGGTTATTTCTTTACAATTCATTCTTTGGCTCTTCATTCTTTCCCTTCGAAACATCTTTTCCAAAAAATCCTTCCCTTCCAAGTTCTTTGGATCACTGTATTTTGCAGGAATGGCTCCAAGAAAGGCTGTTGGAAAGAGATATCGTCAAGAAATTGAGCGAGCTCCGCAGGAGAGGAGCTCCAAATTTCGGGAAGAAAGCTCCTCACAAATTCCAGCTCATTCAGTTGAAGAACCAAGCCTTCCCTCTCCTCGTCAGCAAATATCTTTGGCAATGAGACCCATCACAATAGGTAGACGGATCCTATTTGAGTTTCTCAAGAAAATAGGGTTAATCATTGGAGACTTAATTAAAAACCAGGGCTGGGATTTTATGTGCTTTTTGAATATTCTTACTTATCCCAACCTAGTTAGAATATTTTATGAGAATTTAAGACTTGTAGAGCATCACATTGAATCAATTGTAAAAGGGAAAAGAATCATAATTTTTGAAGAAAGTCTGGGCAGTATGTTGGAAATGCCTTTTGAAGGAATTGAACACTTAGTTCTAAAAGATAAAACAAAGGCACTTTAAACAGTTCTGGAACAAGAAAATGTGAATGAGATTGGCACTATGAAAGCTAGCTCCCTATCTATGGAAATGAGACTCTTTCATAGCTTTATCAGTCAAATCTTCCTACCTAGAACAGGTCGTTTCGATTGGATTAGTGAAAGAGATTTGTGTCTTATGGAGCTGGTGATACATGGAAATAAGATTAACCTTCTTGCAATAATGTTATCCCAAATGAAGGAAGCTATTAGAAAAATAAAAGCCTATCTGCCTTATGGAATGATTTTGACACTATTCTTCCAAGCTGCACTTGTGGACTTATCTGATGAAGATAGCAGACCTCTTCTACACACTGATACATACACAGCCAAAACATTACAAAGAATGGGTTATCTATTTTCTGAAGGTATCTGGAAGAAGAAGTCTGATAATGCTGTTGACATTGAAGAACTTGAAGAAGAAGGTGAGATGCGGGCTGGTGAGGACATTTCAATGCCTATTCCTGAGCCACAGCCATAACCAGAATCACCTGTTGTGATAGGTTTTGATGTTCCTGTACATGATGCTTCTGTACCTGACTTGACTCCTATTGCACCTGTTTCTATTCAGACAGCTTCTGATATTCTTTTACCTAGCACTGCTGCTCCTACACCTACTATTGACACATCAGCTTTGCAGGACTTTATTTCATAATAAATGGATACTCTAACTGACTCACTCACTTGCACAATGACAACATGTTTGGCGACTTTCGCCAGTCAGTTGAGATAAGACTAGATTTGTTTGGAGGACAAATTAATGATCTGCGCAACATAGTAAATGTTCTTGAAGCCTCCAAAAGTGCAACCAGTGCAACTCAGCCAGACCTGCAACCCATACATCAATTGATTTCATCCAGTTCTGAATCCCTTAAAAGCACTGTTAATACTACACTTAAAGCATTCAGGACTGAAATGGATAATCTGAGATTTAAAGTGGGTTCAGTGAAAGAAGGAAAAAGAATGGAAGAAGATTATACCAAAGGGATTGGAATATTGAGAGCTGAATTTGGAAGATTAAGGGGATCTACAGAGGCATTTGCAAATGTACAAGTATCTGAATTAGTCCAACTGCACAACGAACTGAAGAAATTGGATGAAGAAGTGGACTCTGTACAATTCAAGATAGATCAACTATCAAGTCAAGTGATTGCCGCATTTGCAGTTCCTCAATCAAGACCTAGGCCGAAACCTTTAATCTTTGTTGGTCAGTCTGCCCATCCCAGATAGCCAGCTCCACACCTTAGGCCTCAGGGATCTCATTCTGCTCCTTCACCTTTCGATGTATTAGATCTAGACCCCATAGCTTCTATGCCTCATGGCATTCAAATTCCTAGTCGTTCTACCAACACTAGAGTAGATTTAGACAGTGATTGAATGTACTATCTTTCATATTTTGTACCTTGTATTGGAAATTTCCAAATGAAATGAAAACTCTTTTGGTATTTACAAGACTTCTCATGAATTATTCTTTATGCTTATGCAATGTCTGAATTTTAAATAGAATATCAAAATGAAATTGAGAAAGTGAAATTATCTCAAACAAATTTTAAATACTTTCTTATTTTGTTTCAAAATCTGAGCTTCATTGTAAATTCCTTTTTGATTGTTTGACAAAAAAAGGGAGAAATTTATGAAGATGTTCTTGCATGAAAAGGATAAAACCTCATGCTTTTATTTTTTTTATGCTCTGATACATGAAACATAATATGCTTCATTGATATGTTCAGAAATCTGAACACTAATCTTTCAAAATATGATCCAATTTATATAAGATATGCTCTAATACTTGAAAATTTCTTTAGCACATATACTTTGATATATAAAGTTCTTTTTAAGCTTTGATACATAAAGTTTTCTTAGAAACCTTGATACATGGGCTCTGAACAATGAAATTTTCCTGAAATGCTTGAGAAAAATATTATCTTGCATGGAAAGTTTGTTAAAATATAAAGTATCTTATTGAGGGGGAGATTACCTCTCACTGCCCTAATTCTCCTTCCATGGTTTGACATTAATGAAAGTTAAGCATATCATAAAAATGTATTGTTCAAAATTAGAGTCAATTCTTTCTACTTGTTTATACATTCTTGCAAATACAATTATATAAGTAAATATAAAGTTTTATCTATTTTTTCATGCCCGATGTTTTGTCATCATCAAAAAGGGGAAGATTGTTGACCCCTTGAGTGATTTTGATGATAACAAAATATTGGAGCATGAACATATTTTACTAACAACTCTTCAAGTGGTTTACAAGTTTTTGTAGGATGAATTTATTGCTCAAATTTTAGCTCCTACGTTTATACTTCTTGTTTTGAGTTGTGTTGTAATCAAATTTTATAAAGAAGAACCCAAAGAAGAAGTTAAGGAAGATCATAAAGAAATAGGTTACTTCTACGAGTGTTGTGCTTTAAATTTAATTTGAGTTGGTTGATATTGAATGTTGGAGAGTGTTGGTAAGAGTGTTCTTGAGTCTAATTGTAAATTTTCTAAAGAAGTCACTCGAGCCGACCTAATCAGAAGAAGAGCCGACTCTATCTCATGGCACGTACTAAGGATTCTGGCATGCAACAATCCGAGCTGACTCGAGTAGAACCGAGCTAACTCGTCCAGAGTCCATTGCTAATATTTTCTGAGAACAAGCCAGGAGAGTTGACCCCAACAAGAATAAGCCGACTCTGCTAGAATAAATTTTAAAGACCTAAGAATGCGAGCTGGCCCAATCTTCAACGAGCCGACTCTTTCAGAGTAAAGATTTCTGATTTTGAGATGAAGAGTCGATCCAAGTAAAAGTGAGCCGACTCCTCAAGTTCAATGATTTCAACGATGGAAGTTTGAGCCGACCCGAACGATCATGAACCGACTCATCCAGAGTAAGGTTTCTACACTCTAAGACAAAGGGCCGACCCTGCTGAAGAAATAGTAACTTGACCTACTGACTTGAAGGATCTGAGCCGACTCAAAGAATCCGAGCTGACTCGAGTATCGTTTCTAGGTACACAATGGCTAGTTCTAGAATTCTTTTCTGAATGCTAGAAAGTGCTCCAATGGCTAGTTTTCGAATCCCAACGATCCTCAACGATCATAACCTCAAAGAAAGGTACAAGAATATCTATTTGAGGGATTTGATCATTTAAAAAAAAAATTTAGAAGACTTAAAGAGTTTTTTGAAAAAGAGAAAAGATATTTTATTGAATATCCACCAACCAAAAAAAAACAAGTGAGCATTCAAGGCAGTCTTTACTCTTCACCAACTCCCATCTGAAGATTGAAGCATTCATTGAAAAAAGAAAGGAAGCCTCTCAAGTGCATTAAAGAGAAGTTAAAGAAGGCTTCATCAGTGCTACAACAGCAACTATCCGACAAAGAGAGTTTGTCATTTATTGTTGCATTTATTTTCAATTCATTCTTGAATTGTTGGGTTATTGGTGAGCCCAGTTGAAAAACCAAATAGGTTCTTGGTTAGCCTTAGTTAAAAACCAAGTGTTGGGTTCTTGGTGATCCTAGTAAAACCAAGTTGGGTTTCTTTGGTGCTCCCGTTTCAAACCAAAGGGTGTAGGGTTTCTTTGGTGATCCATGTAAAACCAAAGTATAAAGATTTTGGATTGTGAGCCTGTAAAATAATCCTCTATATTCGAGTATGAATATAGTGGAAATCCCAAGTGGTATCTTGGATAGTGGAGCCCCACTTGAATAAAGATCTATAGCAGCCCCACTTGGTACTAGTGTAGTTGAGGGACAAGCCTCAAATAGACCTCCTTATTTTAATGGCATAAATTATACTTGTTAGAAAACATGAATGAGAATATATATGCATTTTATTGATTACAATTTATGGAAAGTAGTGGATAAAGGTCCTCATATTCTTTCGGTTGTTGTTAATGGTGTTTCCATCCCAAAACTTGAAGAAGATTGGAATAAAAATGACATTAAACAATCTAAAATCAATGCGAAAGCAATGAATCTCCTTTACTATGCATTGGATCCTAGTGAATTCAACAGGATTTTTACATGCACCTCAGCCAAAGAAATATAGGACACACTTGAGGTCACTCATGAGGGTACCAATCAAGTAAAAAATATAAAAGTTAACTTACTTGTACATATGTATAAAATATTTTGTATGGAACCAAAGAATCTATATCTGACATGTATACTAGATCCACAAATATTGTAAATAGCATGACAAGCCTTGGTAAAACTATGTCTAATGCCGATCTTGTCAATAAAATTCTCAGGTCTCTTCCAACATCTTGGGATCCCAAAGTAATAGCCATTCAAAAAACTAAAGATGTTGAGAAACTTTCATTGGAGCAACTAGTAGGTTCACTCATGACTTATAAGTTAAACTTGAAGCAAAAAGCAATGGATATGGATAAGAAAAAAAAGACTATAGCCTTCAAATCTACAACACAAGAAGAGCTTCAAATGAGGAATCAGAAGAAGAAGAGAATGAGGATGAAGAAGCACTGATAGCAAGAAAGTTTAGAAGATTTATGAAGAAAAAAAAATTTCCTATAGAAAGAAGGCTCAACCAAGCAAGGAAAAAAAAAAGAAAGAAAAGGAAAAGGAAAAGGAACTATCAATATGCTTCGAATGTAAGAAGTCGGGACATTACAAGTATGACAACCCTCTCCTAAAAAAATCCAAGAAGAAATTTAGAAAGAAACCAATGATGGCAACTTGGAGTGACAATGAGGACTCCAGTTCAGATGAAGAATAAATCGAAGTTGCCAATCTTTGCTTCATGTCACACCAAGAATAAGAGGTAAATTCTAAATTTGAACTTGATTATACTTTTGATGAACTTAGAAATGCTTTTGATGAGCTTATGCATGATTACAAAATGATTATGACTGAAAATAAAAAATTGAAAAAGCATGCAAACTCTCTCTCTCATGAAAACAACAATCTTATGAATGAAGTTAGCTATTTAAAGAATAAAATCGATGTTTTGGAAAAACAAAAAAATACTTTATCTATGAAAAATGAAGTTTTGAAAAGACCTAAAGTAAATATTTCAAACAATGAACTTTTAAAGAAGAATAAAGATCTTGAAACTGAAAATTTGAAATTCAAAAATGAACTTGTAAAGGTAAAATCTTTTGTAGAAAAGTTTACTTATGGCTCTGAAAAACTAAATCTTTTGTTAAATAATCAAAGAGCTATTTTCAACAAAGCCAGTTTTGGTTTTAGACCTTAAAAATAGCAAAAGTATTTCAAGAATTTCTTCATACCTGCATCATCAAGCATCACATACTTTTCATGTAAAAAATTAGGTTATAAAGCATACCATTGTGACCTTAGGAAAATAAATAGTTCAAAGAAGGTTTGGGTTCCAAAAGGAACCACTCAAGTTACTAATCCTAAAGGACCCAAGATGACTTGGGTATCTAAAATCAAAACTTAGTTTGTTTTACAGGTGTGTCTTGCAACCAAAGAAAAGAAAAGATTGTGGTATATCGACAGTGGTTGTTCAAGACACATGACATGAGATGTGAAGCAATTCACCTCTCTTGAGGCACTTAATGGAGGGAGTGTAACTTTCGGAGATAATGACAAAGGAAACATAATTGGTATTGGTAAAGTTTACATCTCCCCTTTTGCTTGTATAGATAATGTTTTATTAGTCGAAGGTTTGAAACATAATTTACTTAGCATCAATCAGTTTTGCGACATAGGTTTTAAAGCTATTTTCGAATCATCTTTTTGCATGGTAGCTAGTCCTAGTGATAATGAAGTGAAATTTATTGAAAATAGGCATGGCAACATCTATCTTATTGATCTTGATAATATACTTTTACATGATGGTGAATGCCTAGTTGCAATGAATTCCATACTAAATGAAACTAGCTAGCTTTGGCATCGTAGATTAGGTCATGCAAGCATGCATCTTCTTTCAAAATTATGTAAAAAGGATTTAGTAAGAGATTTACCAAAATTAGTTTTGAAAAAGATAAAATATGTGAAGCATGTCAATTTGAAAAACAATCTAAAATATCTTTCAAACCAAAAGGCTTTGTTTCAACTTCTAGGCCATTAGAGCTACTCTATATGGATCTCTTTGGACCAACTAGGACAACTAATCTAGGAGGCAAGAGATATGGATTAGTTATAGTAGATGATTTCTCTAGGTTTACATGGATTTTGTTTTTATCTCATAAAGATGAATCATTTTCAGCTTTTATGAAGTTTTATCAAAGAGTTTCAAATGAAAAAGGTACTTCAGTTATTTCTATTCGAAGTAATCATGGCACACAATTTGAAAACCAAGATTTTGAAAAATCTTGTAATGAAAAAAGAATTGATCACAATTTTTTTACACCCAGGACACCTAAATAGAATGGGGTAGTAGAAAGAAAGAATAGGACTTTAGAAGAAATGGTATGCATAGTGCTTTCTGAAAATGATTTACCAAGATATTTTTGGGCTGAAGTAGTTAATATAGCTTGTTACATTTTAAACCATGTTTTAATTCGGCCTATTTTAAAGAAAATACGTCACGAACTTTGAAAAGAAAGAAAACCCACTTTGAAGTATTTTCGAGTTTTTGGTTGTTGTTGTTTTATTCTAAATAATGGCAAAGATAATTTAGGTAAATTTGATGCCAAGTCAGATGAATGTATCTTCTCACGATATTCTACATTTTGCAAGGTATATAGAGATTTAATAAGAGAATTTTTGTAGTAGAAGAATCAGTATATGTTGTATTTGAAGAATCTACTAACAAATCCTCAAGAAAAGAGAATATTTCTGATGAGTGTGCAGGTGCTGAAGGATTAAAAAAGCTGACTTTGGATGATCCCCCTTCCAAAGAAGATGAAGAAGATCAAAGCAAGAAGGATGGAGAAGAAGGTACAAAGTCCACTCCTACTCATAAAGATCTACCAAAAGAATAGAGGTATGCTCATGGACATCCTAAAAAATTGATCTTAGGTGATCCATTAAGAGTGGTAAGAACTAGAGTTTTAATTAGAAATGAATATGATTACATAGCTTTTGTTTCTCAAATTGAACCAAAATGTATTGAAGAAGCTGAAAAGGATTAATGCAGGATGATTTATGCATGCAAAGTATTTTTTCATGATTAACTAAGGAGTTAGGGTTTTAGATCCCGAATTTCAAGCCAAAATTCAAAGTAAAGAATTCTAGGAAATTCTTAGAAGTCATGCATGCAAAAATAAATCCTAAAAGTTAGAGAAAACAGGATCGCCAAGGTTTAAGAAAATCTTGGTAAGGCTGCTCTTCTGCAAGACTACTACTGGGGAGTCAAGGGGGTGTACCTGGCAATGGTTGAAGCACCTGAAGAAGATCGTGCATGAAGAGATCACTCTTGCTCCCAGATGCGGCCTGAAAAAGCAAGCTTCTAACCCTACGGATTCGTGGCTTTCTGCTCGGTGATCCGAAGGCTGATCAGAAGGTATCCTCGGATTCGCGGAAACTGAGGGACCTGCAAATCACCATCTGTGGGTTAAAAAATGGTGTAGGGATGAAGAAATAAATCAAAAACAGCAAGGAAAAGAGTGTTTTGTGTTGGGCGACCAAGGCTTGGAAGGAGGGCGGATAGGGTTTTGATGTTGGGGATAGAGGCAGGGCGCAGGAATAAGGAAAAAATAATTCGCACACAGCTCGCACACAGCACACACATAGCTGCACACAGCAAAGAGAGAAAACTCAATTTAGTTCATCAATTCATCTCCAATTACATGAGGGGCGGTCTTTATATAGGCTAACAAACTTGGGACTTAAGAAAGGGTATACAAGTAATCTCACAGTAAACCCTAACCTATACAAACTCTCCCTCAAGTTCTCTCCACTTTGACTAAGTCTCTCTCTCTCCCTCTCCTTCTCTTGGTCGGCCAAAGGGTGGTGACCCTAAGGGTGGCTGACCAAGGGGTGGTGACCCTATGGGTTGGTGCCTTCTTGGTTGCTCTTGGGCCTTGGGAGGCCCACTTCAATGCTGGGCAGGCTTCAGGGCTTCTTTAGCTATTATCCTCTCTGGCAGGCTAGATCACATGTCCTCCAGGTCTTCTTTGATGGCTTCATTCTTTTAAATGGCTTAACTGGGTGGATGACCAGAGTGTTATGCTGACAGACTTCAAAATGATTTGAGACTTCTTTTTTATAGGACTAAATTGGACACAATAAACTAGACTCACTCTTACATAATTTAACTTCAAAATTTACATGACTCAAAACTTGACCTGACTTAACTGACTTGACATAACCCAAAAACTGATATCAAACCTTAATAGTATGGATCAAAATCCAAATACAGGACTCAAATATTGAAATGCCCAAAATTGGACTCAGGGGCCATATAAAGACTCATATGGACTAACCCACAAAACTCAAATGAACTCACTCAAATTAATAAAATCCTAATTATTAATTGGACTCAAATCCAAAATCTAATTTGATAACCACAGAGGATTGAGATGTTTCTGCCAAAGTCTGGGACCTCTGATATCTCCATCAATTCTCTTAGGGTGGGAGGAACTCGACCTTGTCGAGTAAGGGTCACAATGAATCTGGTGTCTCTTTGGAGGGTCTGAGTAGAGGTGCAACATTGGACTAACCCAAAATCTAATTTGATAACCACAGAGGATTGAGATGTTTCTGCCAAAGTCTGGGACCTCTGATATCTCCATCAATTCTCTTAGGGTGGGAGGAACTCGACCTTGTCGAGTAAGGGTCACAATGAATCTGGTGTCTCTTTGGAGGGTCTGAGTAGAGGTGCAACAAGTCCTCTCAAGTAACCCACGAAGCATCGGATCCTGGTAGACCTTGCCAACGGACCAGGTAGTGCTGAAAATCGCTATCCCGGGTCAAGGTAGCTCGATCGTCTAGGACATGCTCGATCCGTTTTTTTCTCTTAGGCTAAAATATAGGTGGACACTCAGGATTAGGCTCACTCTTAATGGATGGGATAGGTTTAAAGGCCTCACTAGGAATCGCTTCCGGTTCCCTAGACTCAACCAGGTCTATGATATTGAAGGTAGAGCTAAAGCCAAACTCCAAGGGCAAATCATGCACATGGGGTC
Organism: Areca catechu; assembly: GCA_021397845.1. Taxonomy (NCBI): domain Eukaryota; kingdom Viridiplantae; phylum Streptophyta; class Magnoliopsida; order Arecales; family Arecaceae; genus Areca; species Areca catechu. The sequence continues at coordinate 154,597,128 of CM038052.1, forward strand.
CTACCTTCTCTATCACTTCTATGGATCCAGCTCTGCGAGCATGAAACTTCTTTTTAAGTCTAAGCCTAACCAAGATAGAATTCCCTACATTGAATCCTTTGGCTCTTTTTTAGGAATTAGCCAATTTGTTAGATGTTTCATTACTTAAATTACTCTTATAGCTAATAACATGATGCATATGCTGTGCGATGTTTAGTGCAGGAGTGGATAGTTGAACTAGGTTTATGGACTCCTAACAGGTGACACAAAGGACTCATACTAACACCTAATAGACTCGACTATGCATCCCTATTGAAAGAGGTTTATTAGGTCTTAACTATAACTTATGCATGGGACATGAGTCGTGGTTGATGGGTGACATGCAGATGAAAATTTTCCAGGAACTCCTAATAGATATTAGAGGGTCTTCCAAAAGCAGATAGCAAATGGGATGGGCTCTAAGGATTCATGCAACTTGATAATCTCAACAAAATGTGACCTAATGTTTCTAGATACATGAGACGTCTCAAGGAAGGGTAGGAAATAGGAAGGGTATTCTGGGACTGGTTCTGGACTAAAGAGACTGATCGTAATGTATGAACATTGGGTTATGTCTCTAGGCAAGAAATGGTCCATACTATGGAAGGATGGGTCAACAATTTAAAGAAAGAGATCCTCAATGGGAACTATCACTACAGTGAATCTGGACTTTAGCGACGCTTTTTTTGACCTTTCCTGACGCTTTTAAGCATCGCTAAATAATCTCCCGACGTTTTGTAAAGCGTCGCTAAAGCGTCGTCTATGTGAGCGTTGGGATGCAACCTGCCGACGCTTGAAAAAAGCGTCGGCATTTGCCGACGCTTTAAAGCGTCGCTAAGTTTTTATTTACCGACACTTTAAAGCGTCGCTAGTTTTAAATATAGCGACGCTTAAAAGCGTCGGCATTTAGCGACGCTTTAAAGCGTCGCTAGGCTGAAACCCTAGCGACGCTTTAAAGCGTCGCTAGGCTGAAAACCTAGCGACGCTTTAAAGCGTCGCTAGGCTGAAAACCTAGCGACGCTTTAAAGCGTCGCTAGATTTAAAACCTAGCGATGCTTTAAAGCGTCGCTAGACTGAAACCCTAGCGACGCTTTAAAGCGTCGCTAGACTCAAACCCTAGCGACGCTTTAAAGCATCGCTAGACTCAAACCCTAGCGACGCTTTAAAGCGTCGCTAGACTCAAACCCTAGCGACGCTTTAAAGCGTCGCCAGTTCCAGTTATAGCAACGCTTTAAAGCGTCGCCAGTTTCAGGTTTAGCGATGCTTTAAAGCGTCGGTAGATTTTTTTTTTAAAAAAAAAATAAATAACCATATATACAAATTCATAACCTGTATACATTATGAAAATGAAACATTCAAAATTGTATCACACTTAACATACACAAACAAATGAAAATATTCAAACCTGTATCACATATCACATCCAACATACATAAATACAAATACAAAGCAAATATAAAAAGTTTTTTATATATATATAAACGTATCAATCCAAGTTCAAATAAACAAAGAGACATACATAAATAATAAAAAAATCATCTGGCATCACTGATCCGTGGGAGGCTGGTCGTCGTCAGGTCTGCGACTCGCAGATGTACCAGGAACCTGCAAGATATACATCAAGAATTATAATACATACATTATATATATTCTAAATTATTAGATACATACAAAATTAATAAATAATTACTTACCTGAGATGACATGAACATATGCAGCACAGATGTAACATGCTCTAACTGAGACCTAATGGTCTGCATCTCTGCTCTGTCTGCATCACGTGTCTGTCGGAGCTCTGCTATCTCCTCTTGGAGCTGACGAACATGTAACTGATCATGACTCTCTCTAGTATCCCGATTATATCTACGCACCTCAGATAACTGAGTAGGGGTAACTCCAATCCCATAACCCCTCACTCGTCCAGGACGCTCTGGTCCCATCAACTGCGAGAATACCTCGGCCTCGATGCGACTGCTCTGTGTAGATGATGAACCCTCGCCAGCACGCTCGGAGATCATAGAGGTAGCCCTATTCTATATTTTATAAAAAATAAATATATCAATATTTTATAAAAATAAAAATATAAATCATAATATAACATAAATAAAAAAATACATATATATCTCTGGACTCGTCCCGAACAAAACTGCCATCCTGGTGAACGTGAGTCATCCTATAGAACTCCACCTCACCAAGCTCCCTCCCCTGCTGATCAGCCTATGTAAAGAATAAATATTACAAAAAAATCCAAAATAACACATCTTATATCCCCGTACCATGATACATGGCACATGCATGAAACATAATGATACATGATGTTAAAAGTAAAAGTGTACTAAAAGTATTATAGGATGAGAAACATACAAACTCATGCCTGAGCCGTGCATAACTCTTGGACCCCGCTGTGTGAGGAACAGACTGAGCAGCTCGTGCAGCTCTACCAATATCAGAATACGTCTGCAAAATAAAATTAAAACAATATTATATATTATATAAATATAAATATAACAAGTGAAAATTAATAAATTTCGAAGTGTTTGATGATGCTACACAACCTGTGCCCTCTCGGAGAACCAATAGTGCACCAGCTCCATCCACTGATGAGGGTGAACATCAGGAGGACAGGTAGCTACAACCTGCTCCTCTGTCCTACCCTCTAGCTTGTAGTCTCTCTTCAACTTCGCCCTATATTCTTTCCACTTGTGATTGAGAGACTTAAGCACAAAATCAGATGAATCTGAAGGAAGAACGAACTTGCTCTACAATTTAATTAAACAATAAAATAAATATTAAATGAAATAAGCAATTCAATTATTAAAAAATGTAATATATAAAATAATATATTAAGTTTTTTACCTGCACAACTCGTAGCATTTCTATTTTATATGCAGGAAGCATGTCGTTCCACTTCGAATAATTCAGGGGACATAGCTGACCACGGCGTGCTACTGTCCCCAGAAAGCTAGTCAACAAGCTAGCAGCTTTCTTAATAGGTTGCCCTAGCTTGTTGCACTCTATCACTATCCTCTCACCCTCAGGTAACTGCCACACATCACGGACTAATGTGGCTCCTCGCCTACGCCTGATTCTCCCGGATCCATCTACAAAAAAAATTTACAGAACATTGTATATCAAAACTATTGCATATGCATGAATTGAAATGAGATAGAATTATTAAATTATGTACCCTGTATCTGTATATCATCGACGATAGGCTCGTCATCAGGATGATCCATAGAAGGATCGTGATGTGCGGACTCGGAAGGAATAACGTCGTCCTGAGGTGTAGAGGTAGTAGCATCGGCCTGATGTGCAGAAATAGAGGGACTGCCATCAGACCGATGTGAAACTGATCGACTGCCCTCGGGATGCTGTGATGAAGTACCAACCTCGGACTGGGAAAACCGAAACTGTACATCTGCTAATCGCTTCCTTCGAGGCATGGTGTACCTAACCTGCATTATTTAAAAATAAGTTAGTCAACATTATAATCAAATTATAACGAAAATGAATTGCAATTTAGAATATAATATAATCATTAATGAAAAAAATGTAAACCATCTTACAAACTACTTACCTATCATAATCAACCAGTTGTACCTTTCTCAGAATCCAACCTAACCAAAATGGTTGTATCATTTATATGATCATCCGGTACAATATTATAAGGCATACACTGAGTGTAAGTATCATCGTCTTCTTCTTCCACCCTTTTTCCCATGTCATACAAGTCTCTGGGTTTTGTCTTAATAACAGTAGCCCATTCTTTATCTTTCGAGTCTTGTACATAAAAAACTTGTCGAGCTTGAGATGAAAAGATAAATGGATCATCCTTCAATAACACACCCGTATGTATCAATCTTGAAAAATTGACAAGTATGAATTCGTTTGAGTCCTTTTTCAAACCTCTCGGTGTATTTATATCCACCCAATCGCATCGAAATAATACAACTTTAAAATTTCCATAATAATCCAACTCCAAAATATCTTTAAGTATACCATAATAAGATTTTCCATCTGCTTCAACCATAACACCACTATTCTGAGTTTTCCTAAGTTTCTCGCGCTCCTTGGTATGAAATTTAAAGCCATTTATAATAAAACCATTATATTTGTTCACAATATAATTTGGACCTCTGGCAAGTGCAATTAATTCTGCTGAACTATTTTTCTCCATCAGTACCGGTACCTAAAAAATATAATATCAATTATCGATCATTTATTCGATGTTAAAAATATATAAAATTATTATATGACTTATATATACTAACCTGATTGGCAAGCCAATTAGGGAATAACTCAACCAACCATCTTTGTTCAATCCTTGGATTAGGACGAGTGGAATGATTGGCTTGTCGTTGTACAGATAAAAACTCACTGCATGACAATCAAATATAAGTTTGACAACAACATGTCTAATATTTAGTATTATCCATGTGTAGATAGACTAACATGCGATAGTCAGATATCATGTCACTGTGTAGCAATACATAACGGTGTGCTTGTGACATGGATTTATGGTCAAGAACAATACTTTCAGCTTTTCCTATAAATCTCCCGGATGATGCAAATTTGTATAGATCTGTATTCTCCATAGTATCACCATGACGTTGAGGTCGATTGAATACAGTCTCAACACCTTCAAGATATCTTGAATAAAATGTTAAACACTCTTCAGCAATATATCCCTCTGCTATTGAGCCCTCAGGATGGGCTTTGTTTCGTACATAATCCTTCAAACGTACAAGATACCTTCAAAAAGTATGATATTTATATCATATTAAATAATGAAAAAGTTATATAAATTATAAAATTTAAGTTTTACAGCATTACCTCTCGATAGGATACATCCATCTGTAGTGTACCGGTCCACCAAGTTTAGCTTCCGAAGCTAGGTGAATGAGTAGATGAACCATAATCGTAAAAAATCCAGGAGGAAAAATCTTTTCCATCTGACATAATGTAAGTACGACTTGAGATTGTAACTGATCAAGCTCCTGAGGATCAAGAACCTTAGAACATAATGCCTTGAAGAATGATGATAACTGAAAAACAACCGTAATAACTTGTTTTGGCATTGACGACCTTAAAGCCAATGGAAGAATATCTTGCATTAATATATGTCCATCATGACTTTTAAGATTTGAAATTTTACGCTCTTTCAGATTCACACATCGTGAAATATTTGAGGCATATCCATCAGGAACTTTGATATTCTTTAAAACTGTCAGGAAGAGATCTTTTTCTCGACTAGACATTGTATAACATGCATGAGGGATATAAGTTCTATCATTTGCAACCACTTGTGGATGAAGTGGTACAAGAGGAAAATAGCGTAATACCTTCGTCGGCTTTTGTTTAATGTATGTTGCATCCAATTCATCTAATCCCTCACCCTCATTTTCTTTTTGCTTCGTCCATCGTGAACATCCACACACATGGCACGACTCTTGATCGGCATGTTCTCCCCGATATAATATACAATCATTTGGACAGCTATGAATCTTTTCGTATCCAAGATCCAATTCCTTTACTAGTTTTTTGGCTTCATAACAAGATGTTGGTAAACTAGTACTTTCAGGAAATGCATCCTTTAACAACTTGAGCAGCATAGTAAAACTCTTGCCAGACCATCCATTCAAGTATTTTATATGAAACAAATGCACAAGAAAAGAAATTTTTGAAAAGTTCTTACAACCGGCATATAATTCTTGATCTGCATCTCTTATCAGCTTCTGATAACGATCTGTTCCAACATTAGTTGGGGGTATCGGCTCTCCATCATGTATAGATTCAGTAAATATAGGATCCTCATGTAACCCAGCTACTACTTGTCCTCCACTGTAATCTCCAGGATGTTGAGCACCATATTCAAAAGCATCTCTGAGCAAACCCCTGATATCATCATCTCTTGCAAGATTTTTCTGTTGGTTACTGGATCCAAAATCAGGTATATGTTCCATGTTAGAGGTTTGGTTATATGTAGATTGTAACCTTGACTCTCCATGAAAAAATCACTCAGTATAACCTCTTAAAAAACCATTCCATACCAAATGTTCTTCAACAATATTTGGATATAGAGAACTGGAATTTACACATTTTCGGCATGGACATAAAATCTTCCCACTGATACTACTTCTCTCCATACCAAATTTAATGAAATTCTGTACTCCATCCAGATATTCTTTGCTATTCCTCGGTTTAGTTATCCAACTCTTATCCATTGTAAGAAAAAGCTAACTGAAATAAATAATATTTATAAGAACAGAACAAATTTAAAATAAGTTTATTCAATAGATCAATTACAGTATTATTAAATGCACCCTATCACCAACTAATAGGTAAAGAGGTCCTATCCCATTCAAGAATTGCATTAATTATATAGGTCATTTACAGTAACCAAAGGATACGCAATAGAAGTTCCAGAAAAATTTCGGCAGCATTTCCCCTTAGTTTCTCCCCATACAAATAAATATGTATGAGGAGAACTAAAAAGAAATGATATCCGAAATATATCTGGAACTCTATCCATACCGTTTGATTAATGTAAGCACCTATAAAATTATTTGCAATTCTCAAACTGTCCAAACTAGACATTCAATTGACCACTGTACATATTTCTGCCATCCATACAAAAATTAAATAATTGTACGGATCGTGTAGAATATGTACTTTAATCAATTGACGGGTCTATGTTTCAATGCAATGCAAGTTTTTTAAAAATATATAAAAAATCATAATTGATCGTAACAAAACTACATATGGCAACCTCATCGAGGCTCTCCAGGGGCAGGTGAATGTGATGAGAGCGCTTGCCAGCTTGCTTGATGGGTTGGAGAAGTAGATGAGGTTGATGGGAGGGTGAGGGCGAGGGTGGTTCTTCTTGGTTTCTTTCTTTCCCTTGCAGTCTTTGTAAGTAACCTCCTTCTGTTGGTAATGTGAAAAAGGAAGGAGGAAATTATTAGCAAGTAATTATTCTACAAAAAAAAAAAAAAACTTCCTCTTCTTCTTCTTTCCTCTTTTTTTTTTTGGCTTCTTTCATTGTATATATTGTTAAGTTTCGGTACTCCAAATTTTCACTTTAATATCTATCAGAGCCTTCATATTTATTGTAGAATGATGTGTAAATGGAAATTGGTTCGCATGTAATGGACAAAAGGTGAGAAGATGAAAAGTGGGGTGTGGGATCCTTTGAAGAAGGGAAATGTGGTTTATGGGCTAAAAGTAGTGGGGCCGCCAGCTGGCGAGGGAGCGAGGGGCCGCCAGCTTTGGCCGAGGTGGACCCGTCCTGGATGGACACCTGGCGGAGTGGCAGGAAGGTGCTCGACTTCGACCGAGGTGGATCAATCTTCGGGTGCCACCTGGCGAAGGAGCAGGAGGGCTCGGCTCGACCTCGGCAGAGGTGGACCCGTCTTGGGGTGCCACCTTGCGAAGGAGCAGGAGCACTTCTTCCTTTATGAAGGATCTTTTGAAAGAAAAAATCCACGTGGTACTGACCGTGTCCAGCTAGACCTGACATGCATCCCACGTCAGCAATGTAGCCATATCAATTATTATTATTATTATTATTTTCTGGATTTCCTATAGCAATCCATGACGTCATTTAACCAAGGCACTATAAGTAATTATTTTGATTCATTTGCTTAGCATGAATGTCCATGATCTCTTCGATGCACAACTAATATGCACTAGATATATACTTGTACAGGTTCTCATGTATATTCAAATTTAAGTTCTAGCATTTTTACTGGGCTAAAGGTCCAAGTTCAATTAAATCCAATTTGTAATCATACCACCATCCATCTTGGTTAGCTCTAAAATGACACATGATGCAATATCCCTTATTCTACATGAGGTATGGTTGAATCTATTCTAATACTATTTACAATAATCTAGGACCTTGATTAGAAAGACTAATCATAAAATATTATTTGGATTCATTTATTTAAATATCCAAAATCTTTCTAGCATGTAACTGGCATGGGAGTAAAACACAAGTCCCCGTGCACTATGATTAATTGTGACGATTAAGAACTTCATCCAAAAGGCTAATAAGAAGATTTCAGTTTAATTTTTTATTTATGTACAAGTATCCAAAATTTTCTAGAAAATAACTAATATATATCAGATATATGTCCACAAGGGTTTTTGCATACTTACCCTTTTTAAACCCTGCCATGTTTGCTGGTCTAAAAGTTTATTTCTAGTCAAATAGAGTTATAGATACCAACACTTAGTCCATGGTCGTTATCAAAGTATCTATGACATGCAGTCACTTAGTTGACATGGACCATAGCCTAGGTTCGCTCTAATACTTTTTGCAACCAGGGATATGCAAATAGTTCGATTAACCAAAAAATCGAACCGAACCATTAATTATTTTGATATGTGGTTTGGTTTTTCTTCTAAAAATTTTGATTTATGTTTAAAATCAAATCAAAAATTTTTAATCAATTTAATTTTCGATATTTAATTTGATAACTTCGATTAACCAAGAACTAAAATTATTATATTCATATATTGCAAAGAGCTTACTAATTTTATTGAATCGAACTTCTTTTTTTTTTTTTTTTTGAACAGTTTGTTGTTGATTTGAATTTGAATAACAACACTAAGTTCGAGTGCAAATCTGCGATCCAAATATCAAAATTATTAAAAAATTTAATGAGTCCGAACCAAAACCAAAATTCTAGCAAGAAAAAGTCCGAAACTAAATTATCGAATGAAACCCAACCAAAATTATTTCAATTTAGTTTGTTCGGTTTTAGGCTACTTCGGCTCGATTCTTGATTCTATACAATGTAAATTCAAAGTTCAATTTTTTAGATCTTCGATCCGGTTCGAATCAAAAAAACTAAATACACATCCCCATTCGTAACAATCCAATATTCATCCACGAAGACTAGCTGCAAGGTGTTACTTAAATTTTTTTTGGCCCTATATAAATATTAAATATCTTTTCAGTATATAATCAATATAGGACCAACTAAAAACCTTTCCCTGAGTATTAAATCATAATTCCACATTGTACTCCTAAAAGTTCTGAATAATTAGCTCATGGATTCACATGCATGTAGCTGGTGATTTATCAACCTAGCTTTTTCTTCTTCTTTTCTTTTTTCTAATATATATATATATATATATATATATATATATATATATATATATATATATATATATATATATATATATATATATATATATATATATATATATATATTTAAATAGAGTATTCAATTAACTATCTTATGAACCTAGCTTTAATTAGCTTTCCAGAACCTATTCAAAAACAGTACCAAGACTAAGTACACAAACAGTTCTAAACCTTGTTGATATCATCATCAACCGTAAGCAATCCAAGTGCCTTCTTCCCTCCTCCAGCTTCCATTTATAGTAACTGATGAATTATTCCTCATGTCAAGCAATTCAAAGGTTTCATCAAGCATAGAAAATTTCAGTTGCTCATTAATCATCAGTTGCTAAAAGCATTTTGTATAAATTAAAAATCCAGATTTCTTACAAAGCTCAAGATCTCTGCAGAAAAGACTGTGATAATGCACGACATGATCTGGGATATGGAAATAAAAATCACATTGGAAAGCATGGAAAGAGACAGGAGGTTCTCGGCACAAACCGGCATATTACGATTTCAAAAGAACATGACTCGATGCACTGGTGAGGAAAATTACAGAGCAAAAAAAAAAAAAACTTACAGATCGAGCTTCGGAGCAATGCGATGAAGATGAAGGCGCCGGAGATCGAGCTTCGGCGGCGAGGGACCGAGGGAAACGCCGGAGATGAAGGATCAGGGGGAGGGAGGAGGAAGAAAGGGGGCTATCAGGCGGCGGCGGCTGAAGCAAAATGAAGTTAGGGCTCGGTGGGGGGGGGAAAAGAAAGTTTAGCGACGCTTTTTCCGACGACGCTTATAAGCGTCGGAAGATGCCGACGCTTTTTAAAAGCGTCGGCGGGTTTGCAGGCGGCGACGCTTATAAGCGTCGTTAAATTTCAATGTCCGACGACGCTTATAAGCGTCGTTAAACTTTACTTCTCCGGCGACGCTTACCATAAGCGTCGGCGGGTATAAGGCAGCTCCCAACGCTTCACAGAAGCGTCGGGATGAAACAGTTGCCATTTCCCATTCTCCCTGTAGTGTATGAGAGGGGATTCATCCTGAGGGTACTGAATTAAAGAAATCATGTCCTCAATAAATTCCTTGGGCTCTTGAATTTTAGGACTGGGCTCTTTAATTAGGCTTTCCTCTAGTGGCTCCTCAGGCATGATTCTAATAGTAGGGTCAGGTTCCTTATGGTCCTCTTTCTCTTATTGTTCTTTCAAGATGGTTTCAATTTGGATGTGGTCAGGGTTAGCTACCTCTAGATTGGCTTCTACCTGGGTACCTACAGGGTCAACTAATTCTATGTCTTTTAGAGATGTCTCCTCTTCTTCTCCCTCGTACTCATCCACTAAGCTCATATAAGTTTCATACACTTCCACTTTAATGTCATTATGGTGAACCAATGGGGTGGTAGGAGGGGTTTTGGTATGAGGGGTTTGGTTAAGGGAATACTGGCTAGTGACTGGGGTAGCTGGGGTGAGTCAACTAAGGGATACCTGACCAGTATCTGGGTTTTGACTATGGGCATTGATCCTAGTGGGTTCAAGTTGACTACGGAGAAGGGGACTAGTATTGGGCTCATATCTAGGGATACTAATCCTATGGGATTCAGGTCAATGGCCTATGGGTTCATTCTGCTCATAGGTCATGGGTTTAGATCTATAGGTCATGAGTCTATTGGGCTTATAGGGTATAGGTGCATAGGATCTGGATGCATAGGATCTATGGTCATGGGATTTGGAGTCGTTGGATCTAGGTTCGTAGGTTCTGGGTTCATAAGACTTGGGTAGTGTGGGTAAAGGTGGCTCAGGTTTGGATCTAGTCTGGGTCTTAATGGGTTTTTTCTAGGATTCCTAGCCGAACATCTACTTGGTCAAATCTATGAATCAATTGGGCATTCGATTGGGTCATCTGGTCATCCATTTGGTCTAATCGGGTATTCAATCAAGCCATTTGGTCACTCAAGGTCTTTAGGATAGCATCAAGGTGGGATTCCATGGGTTTAGCCAGTTATGGAGGTGGTGGATGATATGAAGCTCCTGATCTAGTGCACATGCAAGACTCAAATAAATTGACTACAGGTACCTAGACCTAGAGCCCAAATAGAATGGGTCGACTTAACTTACACACAACTCAACCCCTAATCCTTCCACTGGTCAGGTAAGAGGTGGGATGGTGGGAGGCCCCCTTGCTTAACGCAGGACCTAATTAAGGAACCACCGATCCACTTAGATCGTTTGACACTGTACCTCTAGCCTGACACCAGCTTCCAGTAATAAGAGATGAATTGGGTGCACTAGTCTTTCCACAATGGTTGAACACGACCTGTTGATGTCCCTAGCTCTCTAGAATAAATTAGGTCTAATCAATTTTAGTTTGGGTTGGGTTTAGATGCAAGAATTGTGGTTTTGGGATAAGGAGAGGTGATCAAATCCTCCCCCTATTTGACATAGTAAAAGTGCCCTTAAGGTAAGTTATGTAGATGATGGCACACATATGAAATGCAAATTAGGTTTTTGTAGTTTTGGTACTTTTTGATTTTGATTTTTTTTTATCTTTATATTTGGTAGGAAATAAAATAGGCAGAAAAGTACCAAATATGCAAAAAATATGCAAAAAATTAAAATATGCCAAAATTATGCAAGAAGAACCCTAAATATACTAAAATTTATCTCGCTGAAAAATAGAGCAGAATTGTTCTCAAAAAGCATTCCGACGTATAAAAAATCCACAGACCGAATTAAATTATGAGAAAACTATGAAAAATACTTTCAATTATATGGAATCCAGAAAAATAAAAATCAAGATTTTTGGATCTTCCTACATGTAGAAATCTCAAGAATAACAGACCATATATCAAGATGACGGGATACAGAAACTAGCCTTAAATTATGCTCTGATACCAAATGATACTGGATGATTTATGCATGCAAAGTATTTTTTTGTGATTAAATAAGGAGTTAGGGTTTTAGATCCCGAATATCAAGCCAAAATTTAAAGTAAAAAATTCTATGAAATTTTTAGAATTCATGCATACAGAAATAAACCCAAAAAGTTAGAGAAAATATGATCGCCAAGGTTTAAGAAAATCTTGGTAAGGCTGCTCTTTTGCAAGACCACTACTGGGGAGTCAAGGGAGTGTACCTAGCAATGGTTGAAGCACCTGATGAAGATCATGCACGAAGAGATCACTCTCGCTCTCGGATGCGGCCTTGAAAAGCAAGCTTCTAACCCAGCAGATTCATGGCTTTCTGCTCGGTGATTCGAAGGCTGATCAGAAAGTATCCTCAGATTTGCGAGAACCGAGGGACTATAAATCACCATATGCGAGTTAGAAAATGGTGTAGGGATGAAGAAATAAATCAAAAACAGCAAGGGGAAGAGTATTTTGTGTTGGGCGGCAAGGCTTGGAAGGAGGGTGGCTAGGGTTTTGTTGTTGGGGATGGAGGTAGGGTGTAGGATCAAGGAGAAAATAATTCACACATAGCTCGCACATAGCATGCACACAGCTCGCACATAGTAAAGAGAAAAAACTCAATTTAGTTCATCAATTCATCTCCAATTACATGAGGAGGGGAGGCCTTTATATAGGCTTACAATCCTAGGGCTTAAGAAAGGGTATACAAGTAATCTCACAGTAAACCCTAACCTATACAAACTCTCCCTCAAGTTCTCTCCACTTTGTCTGAGTCTTTCTCTCTCTCCCTCTCCTTCTCTTGGTTGGCCAAAGGGTGGTGACCCTAAGGGTGGTCGACCAAGGGTTGGTAACCCTAAGGGTTGGTGCCTTCTTGGTTGCTCTTGGGCCTTAGGAGGCCCACTTCAATGCTGGGCAGGCTTCAAGGCTCTTTCAGCTGTTCTCCTCTCTAGTGGGCTGGATCACATGTCCTCCAGGTCTTCCTTGATGGCTTCATGCTCTTAAATGGCTCAACTGGGTGGATGATTGGAGTGTTATACTGACAGGCTTCAAAATGATTTGAGTCTTCTTCATTTTTACAGGACTAGATTGGACTCAATATACTGGACTCACACTTACATAATTTAGCTTCAAAATTTACTTGACTCAAAACTTGACCTGACTTAACTGACTTGACATAACCCAAAAATTAATCTCAAATCCTAATAGTATGGATCAAAATCCAAATGCAGGACTCAAATATTGAAAGGCCCAAAACAGGACTTAGAGGCCATATAAAGACTCATATGGACTAACCTACAAAACTCAAATGAACTCACTTAAATTAACTAAACCCTAATTACAAATTGGACTCAAATCCTAAACTCTAATTTGATAACCACAGATGATTAAGATGCCTCTACCAAAGTCTGGGACCTCTGATGTCCCCATCAAAGATCCTAATTGGATAATTGCTATGCAAGAGGAATTAAATCAATTTGAAAGAAATAATGTTTGGACACTAATAGAAAGACCATCTAATATTTCAATAATTGGTACAAAATGGGTATTTAGAAATAAACTAGATGAAAATGATATAGTTACTAGATATAAAGCTAGGTTGATAGCAAAAGGATATAATCAAGAAGAAGGTATTGATTTTGATGAGACTTTTGCACCAGTTGCTAGATTAGAAGCTATAAGATTACTACTTACTTTTGCTTGTTTTATGAATCTCAAACTCTTTCAAATGGGTGTCAAAGGTGCATTTTTAAATTGTTATATTATCGAAGAGGTTTTTATAGAACAACCACCTGGATTTGAAAATCATGCACATCCTGATCATGTTTTCAAACTTTACAAAGCATTTTATGGTTTAAAACAAGCACGCCGGGCATGGTATGAAAGACTTAGTAAATTCTGATTGAAAATGATTTCTCTAGAGGATGAACTGCTAGGTTCTCTCATCACACATGAATTGGCCATGCAGCATAGAAATGAAGATGATCAGAAAAAGAAAAAATAATTGCCATCAAAGCTTCAATGAAATCAAAGAAACAAGACGAGGAATCGGAAGATGACTGCTCCTCCTTCGAAGATGACTTAGAAGATAAAGATATAGCTATGGTCGTGAGTAGATTTAGAAGATTTATGGGAAAGAAGAAAGGAAGATACTTTAGAAAGTTTCACAAGAGAGGTGAACACAATAAGGACAAAGAAAGAGAAAAAGAAAAGGATCAAATGCCTACATGTTTTGAGTATAAGAAACCGGGGCATATCCATCCCGATTGTCCTTTACTAAAGAAAATAATGAAGAAGAAAAAGAAAGTGATGGTTGCAACTTGGAGCGACAGTGAGGAGTCAACTTCAACTGAAGAGGAAGAGACCACAAAAACTGCCAATCTATGCCTTATGGATTCGAAGACGAGGTAATGTCCCCTGAACCTCAAGCTGAATTTACCTTTGATGAACTGAATTTTAAATTCCATGATTTGCTTTCTGAATTTAAAAAGGCTGGTACAAAAATTAGAGCTTTAAAGAATATTAATGATTCTTTAGTAAAAGAAAAGGAAGAGATTTCAGAAAAGAACAAATTATTGCAAAAGAAATTAACCATCTTTTTTGAAAACAACAAAGCTTTGGAAATTGAGAAAAGTCTATATCTTGAGAAAAACAAAGCTTTAGTTGATGAAAATTCTGATTTGAAAAAGGAAATGAAAAAACTCAAGCCTTTGGTTGAAAAGCTTACCTTAAGTTCAAATAAGTTTGAGTTGATTTTGAAAGAGCAAAGAACTTTAAGTAACAAGGCTGGAATCAGTTATAATTCTTCAAATTCAAATGGAGTTTTAGCTACTAGATTTGTATCTTCAAAAGCATTTGTACCAAAATCTATTTCTTAAAATGCTTTTGTGTCACATGCTTCTACATCTGCATCACATGCTTCTACGTCTAGAACTTCAAAATTTACATCTTTTCAAAATACTAGAATTGTTTGTTATGCATATCATGGGGTTAGACATAAATTTTCCAATGTAATTTGTTAAAGAAAAATGGAAATGCAAAGAATAGAATTAGAAAGATTTAGGTTTTCAAAGGAACCATCTCTGCTAATCTGCAAGGACCCAAGGTAGCTTGGGTACCTAAAAGAACTTGTTGCTTGTTTTGCAAGAATGTCTTGCAGCCCAAAAAATGAAGAAAAGATAGTATCTCGATAGTGGCTATTCAAGACATATGATAGGTGACAAGGATTAATTCATTATCCTAAAGATGAAAGAAGGAGGTATGGTAACTTTTGGAGATAATGACAAGGAAAAAATAATCAGAATTGATAAGATCAAAATAACCCCCTCTACTTTTATTGAAAATGTATTGCTAGTAGACAAATTGAAGTATAATTTATTAAGTATTAGTCAATTGTGTGATAAAGGCTTCAAGGTTATCTTTGAATCATCTATGTGTATAGTAACAAACTCACTTGATTCTAGCAACAAATTCATTGGACATAGACTTCAAAATATCTATAGTAGATCTGAATGATCTAGCCATGTCTAGTAGTTCCAGTCTAGTAGCAATGAATGCTAAGACCAAGGAGTCTTATTTATTTTGGTATAAATGATTAGGTCATGCTAGCATGCATATTATTGCCAAATTGATTTCCAAGAATCTTGTTAATGATTTACCTAAATTTAAAGTAGATTTTGAATATGTTTATAATGCTTGCAAGATGGGTAAACAAACTAAGGGGAGTTTTAAATCTAATAATATGATTTCAACTTCTAGACCCCTTGAGCTACTTCACATGGACTTATTTGGACCAACTAGGAGCATAAGCCTAGGTGGTATGAAATATGCATTTGTGATAGTAGATGATTTTTCAAGATATGTATGGGTCTTTTTATTGCACACAAAGATGAAACTTTCAAAGTTTTTCAAAAATTCTACAAGAAAGTTTCAAACCAGAAAAACCTTTCAATTCTTTCTATTAAAAGTGATCACGGCACGAAATTTGAAAATCAATTTTTTGATGATTATTGTATAGAAAACGGTATTGATCATAAAACTTCGCTCCTAGAATACCATAACAAAATGGTATTGTAGAGAGAAAAAATAGGACTTTGGAAGAGATGGCCCGAACAATGTTATGTGAAGGCAATCTTTCAAGGTACTTTTGGATAGAAGCGGTGAACACTGCTTGTTATATTTTAAATCATGTTTTGATTACTCCAATTTTGAAGAAAATCCCTTATGAGCTTTAGAATGAAAAGGAAACCAAATATTAATTATTTTCATGTTTTTGGTTGTAAATGCTTTGTGCTAAATAATGGAAAAGATAATCTAAAAAAATTTGATGCTAAATCTGATGAAGCAATTTTCCTTGGTTATTCAATATATAGCAAAGCATATAAAGTATTTAATAAAAGAACTCTAACTGTTGAAGAATATGTACATGTTATCTTTGATAAAACTAACCCCTCACCTTCCAAGAAAGAAGAGTGTATAGATAAGGATACAGGTACACTTGAAAAGGAAATGGAAGATATGAGCATTCAAGAAAGACCAACTCAAGAAGGAGAAGAGATGGTAAGTAAAGACCTTGCTGATCTACCAAGGAAATGAAGGTATGTAACTTCTCATCCAAGAGATTTAATTATTGGTGATCCCTCTCAAGGTGTTAGGACTAGGTCATCACATAGAGATGCACATGATTACCTAGCATTTATATCACAAATAGAGCCACATAGTTTAGAAGAAGCTAAAAATGACCCAAATTGGATGATGGCCATGCATGAAGAACTAAACTAGTTTGAAAGAAATAATGTGTGGACTTTAGTTGATAGACCATTAGACCATCCCATTATAGGAACCAAATGGGTCTATAGAAATAAACTTGATGAATAAGGTAATGTAGTTAGAAATAAAGCTATATTAGTAATCAAAGGGTACAACCAAGAGGAAGGAATAGACTTCGATGAAACCTATGCACCCGTAGCAAGACTAGAGGCCATAAGATTACTACTTGCATTTGCTTGCTACATGAATTTCAAACTTTTCCAAATTGATGTAAAAAGTGCTTTTTTAAATGATTTTATATCAGAACAAGTTTTTGTAGAATAGCCACCAGGTTTTGAAAGTCATGCTTTTCCAAATTATATTTTTAAACTCAATAAAGCATTGTATGGACTTAAGCAAGTATCTAGAGCCTGGTATGATGATTGAGCAAATTCTTACTTGAAAATGATTTTGCAAGAGAAAATGTTGATAAAATTTTGTTTATCAAAAAGAAAAATAATGATATGTTAGTTGTACAAATTTATGTTGATGATATTATATTTGGTGCAACTAATGAAACTCTTTGTAAAGAATTTGCTGAGTTAATGCAGGGTGAGTTTGAAATGAGTCTAATGGGTGAACTACATTACTTCCTTGGACTTCAAGTGAAACAAACAAAGGAAGGGATCTCCATAAACCAAGCCAAAAACATCAAAGAAATCATCAAGAAGTTTGGTATAGAGACAAGCAAAGAAGCAAGCGCATCCTGAGTCCTACCTGTAGATTAGATAAAGATGAAGATGGCAACAACATTGATCAAAAGCTCTATCGAGGTATGATCGGATCACTGTTGTACTTAACTACTAGTAGACCTGATATCTTGTTCAGCGTATGTGTTTGTGCTAGATTTCAATCTAATCATAAAGAATCACATATGCTTGCAGTAAAAAGAATCATAAAATATCTAAGAGGAACAAGTAATTTAGGTTTATGGTATTCAAAGCAATCTTCATTGAATTTAATTGGTTTTTTGGATGCTGATTATGGTGGATGCAAAATAGATAGAAAGAGCACTAGTGGTACATAATAATTTCTAGGATTGAATTTAATCTCATGGTACTGTAAGAAACAAAACTCGGTAGCACTATCTACTGCTAAGGCAGAGATGTAGCTGCTGGGAGTTGTTGTGCACAAGTGCTTTGGATTAAACAACAACTAGAAGACTTTGGTGTTACGCAATTTAAAATTCTTATCAAATATGATAACACAAGTGCTATTAATTTGTTTAAAAATCCAATTCAGCATTCTAGAACAAAGCACATAGAGATTAGACATCATTTTATTAGGGATCATATTTTGAATTGTGATATTGTGCTTTAATTTGTTCCTATTGAAAATCAACTTGCTAATATTTTCACTAAATCTCTTAACCTATATAGATTTCAATTGATTAGAGATGAATTAGGTCTATGTGACCCTTTTTAAAAAACTTGACCTAAACTCTTCAAATTTAAGGAAATATTGTCTAGAAAGCGTTTTACATCAAATTAAGGGTAATGACCATTTCTCTTAGAGTATACCTTTCAATTGAGACCATTTTTGAGCTGTTTGGAACCTTTTATGGAGTTTTGGTTCGAGTTGACTCGAGCTATAGTGCGCAAGTCGAGCCAACTCGAATTGCAGGTTAAGCATTTTTATATAAAAAATTGCAGAACCCTTCTTAGAGTTATAGGTTTATTTACACCCTAACAGAGCTCTCATTCACTCTCTCCAAGCTTAGAATCTCAAACTCCTACCCTACATTCTCCCAAAATCCATCCTATCCAAACCTAATCGATCCTAATGGCTCCGAAGAAGGCTATCGGCAAGAGATCTCGATGTGCCGAGCCTCCTGTTAAAAGAGAAAGAAGAACAAAGAGACGACAAGAAGAGCCAACTCGGACAGAAGAAGTGGAAGAACAAGAAGACAATGAGAAAGACCAAACTCCATCACCCGTGCAGCCACGACCGATCATTTTGATGGGGAACCGACTCGTGACTACGGTAGGAAAATTAATTTCACATTTTTAGAAAACCAGGGTTTTTGGATTGGTAATTAGATAGAATCTCAGGCTAGGAATTTTTCTGCACTTTGGATTTCTCTACATACCCTAGCCTAGTCAGAACTTTCTATGAAAACCTAACCCTAGAAGAAAATGGTATTACGTCAACTTTAAAGGGGTTAGAGTGATTGTGAATGAAGAATGTCTGAGCCAAGTTCTCCAAATAACAAGCAATGGAAGCTGCCATCTGGTTATGAGGGAAAAATAAAGGACCTTGAGGCTAATCTTAGAAACCAACAGTATGGATGAAATTTTTAATGTAAAGGCTAATGTCCTTTTTTTAGAGATGAGGCTACTTCATAACATTGTTAGCAGAATATTTTTGCCTCGCACTGATAGATTTGACTGGGTCAACGAGAGAGATTTGGTTTTCATGAGATATATGATTGAGGGGGAGGCCCTCAATCTCCCATACATTATGCTGACTTAGATGAGAGATGCAGTTAGGAAGGCCAAGGCATGTTTACCCTATGGTATGGCCTTCACACTCATCTTTAGACATTTTGGTGTTGAGCTTGATGGGGAGGACCGTAGGTTAATACACCACACTGATACCTACTCAGCTAAATCACTTCAATGTATGGGTTATCATTAGGTTGAAGGGGCTTGGTTGAAGAAGGGATCAGATTAGAGGGCTGGAGCTTCATCAGATGATGATGAGGAGCATGAGGAGCAGCTACCTGAGGAGATTGGGATTGCTGCTGAGCCTTCTACACTTGAGGAGACTACTACTACTGCTGCTGAGCTTGCTGTTACTGATGCTGAGAAGTTAGAGCATAGAGAGAGGAGTCCTAGGACTTTCCCAGGATCTCTACCAGCACCAGCATCTCCACCAGCACCAGCATCTCCACTTGCTTCAGTACCTGTACCTTAGTGCCAGCACCTACAGTGACAGCTACACCTGCTCCGGGTCCATTTACTGATATTCCAGGTCCATATATTTTACTCTAGGACCTTCTGTGTCTCATGCATTCTTTGCCCAGTAGATGAGATAGCTATCTCAGACCTTGACCAGCTCCACTAGTTCGATGTTTGGCGAGCTTTGTCAAACAATCGACACCAAACTTGAGGGGATCTATGGTGAGATTAGACAGCTACACTCTAGGGTAGACTATGTTGAGACTTGCAGACCATAGCCACAGATTGATATATAGGCATTATCTGACTCCCTCAGGATAGCATCTGATGACATCCGACAGACTGTAGATCATAGCATTGATGAATTCAAATCAAAATTATGTGAGATAAGCTATAGGATGGGATATATTGAGCAGATCAGGAAGATGGAAGATGATTATACAAAAGGAGTGGGAATTCTCAGAGTAGAGTTTGGAAGAATGAGAGGTTCAGCAAAGGGTTTTACTAAAGCTTAGGCTAGTGAGCTGAGTACTGCATGGGCTTTTTTAGCGAGGCTATCTTCAGACATTGAGACTCTTGGAGGACCTAGACCTATAGCTAGTCAGCCTGCACCTCATCCTAGTCAACCTGCACCACACTTTAGATAGCCTCCACCTCAGTCTACTCAGCCACCACCTTTTGTACCTCCTGGCTTATTTGACCTAGAACCTATCTTGATGGGGACATCAGGATCAACCCTAGTTCACTATGGGTCCTTGAGTTTTGAGTCCCTTAGCCATTTTCCACATTTTATTTTTCTATCCAATAATCAAGTCCTGTTAACCCTTTGAGTCTTGTAAGTAGGGCTTAAGTCAGTTGAGTCATTTGAAGTCCAGTAATAAGGGTTTTATCATATGAGCCTAATGCAACCCTTTGTGTTCGATAATTAGGGTTTTGTTCAGTTAAGCTCGATTGTGCTCACTTGAGTCCTGTAATGAAGTCTAATTTTGAGTGAGCCAAATTTTGTAATAAATATCCTATTGAGTCCTGTAATAAGCTGAGTTATCTCAACCTCATAAGTCCAATCCAGTTGAGTCCAGTGTAAGTTGGTGTTAGTCCAGTTTTGTACAAGAGGAGGATTACTAGCCAAATGATGTGGGATGTGATTCTAATATGATGTAGGATGATATGCAAGGGATGAAGATAAAGAAAATTAGATTAAAGCAAGCAAATATTTTTTTGATTTTTTTTTTGGTTTTGATTTTCGAAACTAGCCTAGATTAGGTTAGGGTTATCCTGTATCAATTAGCATCCTACCCACATACTAGACTAATCAAAGAGAAAAGAAAATCAGGATCCTAGGTCTAAGAAGGCCTATTAGGAGCATGTTCAATCTTCAAGAAATCAGACAAAAAGATATAAGAATTAGGTTTAACATACCAGGCAATGATTTCTAGTTGCTGTGGAAGAGATCGCTCCGCTCAGATTTGTGCCTGGATGATCCGGTCACTTTCCCATGAATCTGTTGATTTTTTATCAACTTCATTCGAGGGCAAGGAAGAATTCATCTAGAGGGCATGGCACTGGAGGGATCCTACAAATGTCAAGGGTCAGTGATGTAGAATATGAGAAAAATACTAAACAAGATGGAAAGAAGAAGATCGGGCGGAAGAGAGGCTATAGGGGCTGGCAGCCTTAGATGAAGCTTGGGCGTCTGGATCTTGGAGAGGGCTGTTGGTGGGCATCTTGGGGCTTGGAAGAAGGATGCTTTGGGTGGCTAGGGTTTGAGGAATTAGGACACTCAAGTTTCACACACTTTCAAAGAGGAACACAAGTTATCACAAAAAAAATTTATCAGAGTTTATTTCATGAAAAGAGATTGATTACAAGAGGGGGAGGGGGTGGGTATTTATAGATTCATCCAACCTTTTCCTTGTCAAACTAAGAGTACACAGTATGAATAGGATTAGGAGAATAAAGTTGAGTAGAATAAGGAGTACATAATTTGAATAGAATTGGTAGACTGAAATCCTTGTAGAACTTGGACATCAACTCCTTCTTGGACTTGGAAGCTTTGACTTTTCTCCATGGGCTTGGACAGGTATGTAATTCTTGCTGGGCTTGGACTGGGTCAAAGCCTGGGGCATCTTGGACTGGGTCAAAATATGGGGCGCCAACTTCATGATGGGCTAGGGGGCGTCAACTACTATGGGCCTTGGACTGGGGTGCCAAGGATAGGGATCTGGGGTGCCACTTCTTCATGAAATCTTGTGGGCTTGAGGTGCCTAAGGCCTGGTATGATGGGGCACCATCTCCTGGAGAGCTTAGGCAGTATGAAGAAATCCAGATGCTGGGTTGGTGACCTAAGTATGGGTCCAAAGGTCCTCCTCTTGAATAAAAATTACATGAACTCAAAAATGCCTAAATAAATAATGGACTCACTGAACAGATAAATAGGACTTAATGGACTAAACAAGGAACTTCCACCGACTTAGTGAATCCAAGTGGCTCACTTTATTATTGGACTGACAAAATTTGGACTTCATTACAGGACTTAATAAAATTGACCAATACATGACTTAGAGGATAAATTGAAGCTTGAAGTCTATGTCTGATCTGATGTCCCCATCAATTCTCCCGGGGTGGGAGGAACTTGACCATGTCGAGTAGGAAGGTCGATCTAGCTCAGGTATTGTTCTAACGGGTCTAGGTTAAGGCGTTGCGGATCCTCTTGAGTGATCCACGAATTCTCGGATCTCAATCGACCTTGCCAACAAACCAAGTGACTGGTAGCCTTTGATCTGGGTGCTAGTGGCTTGGTCATCCAGGATACGCTCAATCTTTCCTCTCATAGGCTAAATTGATGTGGATACTCAGGGTTGGGTTCACTCTCAAAGAAGGGGTTAGGCTCAAACTCACTGGGTATCATTGTTGGCTCCCTATACTCAACTAAGTTTGAGATATTGAAGGTTGAGCTTAATGCCTAATTAGGTAACTTAGGCACTAGGTCCAACTCTCTTTATCACTTTGATGGATCCAACTTACAGGTATGTTGCCTAATTGTTACAAAACTTTTCTAGCAAACTCTTAGACTCTTTTCGAGAAATAACCATATTTTTTTATAAAAATATTGTTTACGTTAATCTTATGATTAATTCCTCATGCAGATCTCTAATCATGCAGTGCAAATGACACACAATAACTCCTATTGACATGCAGACAAAACACCTAATGCGGGCAAATAACTCATACCAACACTTATTGATAGGCAAACTCGACTAACTCTAAACTACAACTGTGGGTTTGACCCTTGGTCAGGTGGGTGACATGCAGATGAGAACTTGACATGCACTCCTAATAGATGCCATAGGGTCCTCCAAAAGTAAGATGCAAACATGACATGCGTAATAAATGAATGCAGTATGCAAACTTCTACAAAATGCAATCTAGTGGTTAGAGAAACATGAAAAGCTTCAAAAAAGGGTAGAAAATAAGAGGTAGGTTCAGGGTTAACTTGGTAGGGTAGAAAGTAAGAAAAGGGTTTGGGGTTGATTGGATAGAATAGGATACAAGGAGTGTCAGGGATTAGTCCTAGACTAATGAGGTTTACCTTATGGGGTTGATGTTTACCTATAGGGTCTACAGTATGGAAGAATGGGTCATTAATTTTAGGGAAGAGATCTTCGATGAAAACTACAGGAGGGGATTCATCCTGAGGGTACTGATAAGCCAAATCCGCAACAAAGTCTTCTAGTTCATGAAATTTAGGACTATGCTCTATAATTGGACTTTCTTCTAAAGTCTTCTCAGGTATAATTCTAACAGTAGTATCTGGGTTCTCTTCCTCTAACTGGTCTTCCACTACAGGTTCAGTTTGGATGTGGTTAGGATCAGCTAACTTTGGGTTGGCTTCTATCTGGGTTTGATCAGGGTCAACTAATTCTGGGTAGGCTTCTATCTGGGTTTGGTCAGGGTCAACTAATTCTGGGTTGGCTTCTATCTGGGTTTGGTTAGGGTCAACTAATTCGGGGTCTTCTATAGGTATCTCTTCTTCTTCTTCCTCATACTCATCCACTAGGCTCACATCGGCTTCATATATCTCCTCTTCAAGGTCATTCTGGTGAACCAATGGGGTGGTAAGAGGGGGTTGGCTAAGGAAAAATTGACTAATGACTGGGATAGGGGTAGGCTGACTAAGAGGAAGTGGACTAATACTGGGCTCATATCTAAGGGTACTAATCCTATGGGTTGCTTGGTTATTGGATTGGGTTATTTGGTTTATCTGGGCAATCAACTGGGCAAACTGGTTTTGGGATTGGGTATTGGACTGGTTAATCTGGGTGGTTAATTAGGTAGTGGATTGGGCATTCAGTTGGTTCATCTAGTCAAATCGTTCAATCATGGATTTCATGAAGATCTCAAAGTTGGATTCCATGGCTAAGCTACATTGGGGCTTAGACTGTTGATATTTGGTTCCTAACCTAGTGGTCATGCAATCAATCACTCAAAGTGGTATGGTGCAGTCAAGCATGCAAGGATCATACGTTCTAGGGTTTGCTAGACCTAGAGCCAAAATTAAGTGGGTCGACTCAACTTACACCCAACTCAACAACTAATCCTTCCACTGGCCAAATAGGGGGTGGGAGTGTGGGAGCCCCCTGCTTTCGCAGGGACCTAATTAAAGAACCACAACACCACTTAAGTCGTTTGACTTTGGACCCCCAGCCTTAGATACAAGTTTCCAGTAATAGTTGGAGAATTAAGTGCACTAGTTTACCCATACAATTCGAACCCGACCTGTTGGTATCACCTAGCTCTCTAGAGCAGATTAAGTCTAATTAAT
Source organism: Areca catechu (assembly GCA_021397845.1). NCBI lineage: Eukaryota > Viridiplantae > Streptophyta > Magnoliopsida > Arecales > Arecaceae > Areca > Areca catechu. Next base: position 154,621,706 of record CM038052.1, read on the forward strand.
TTTAATTAAGACTTAGGTTAGGATGATGGTCGTTGTTTTGGACCCTGGATATGTAATGACCTCCTGCCCTGATCTGAGATAGAGAAATGCCCTTAAGATTAGTTTAAGAAGATGATGAACATTCAATGGTCCTGATGCAATCTAACAACAATCAAAAAATAAAAAAATATTTTTTTGTTTTTTTATGAGGTGACAAATTAAATTTGAGTTGGTTAAGTTATCAAACAAAAATTGGCTTGGGTGAAGTGGGTTTATGATGCAAAACCTAGGGTTTCTAACTGGTTGTAGGAAACATATAATTCTAGTTAGGGTTTCTAGGATGCTGATTTTTTTGTAAATCTTGGTTATGTAAAATCTGAAAAAAATATTATTTAAATATAGGACTCAATAGAGATGACGTGATGCAAATTTTAGAGAAAAATAAAATTCCTAAGTTCATGAAACAAATCTAAACTCAAATCCCTAATGCAGATGATATGATGCAGATTTTTGTTAAAGTTTTATTTTTGCTATTTTTTTGTTGATTTATGGATATGAAGAAAATCCAAAAAAATATAAAAAAATAGAGAACAAAATATAGGATATTCAACATGAAAATAAGGAAAAAATATAAATATTTGATAGGGAAAATAGTCCTATGTTTTGAGGGGTTATGCAGAAATCTAGACTATGATGCAAGAACATACCCTAAACTGTGCTCTGATACCAAAATTGATGTGGGACGGGATTCTAATATGATGCAGGATGATATGCAAGGGATGAAGATAAAGAAAATTAGATTAAAGCAAGCAAATATTTTTTTGGTTTTTTTTTTATGATTTTGATTCCCGAAACTAGCCTAGATTAGGTTAAGGTTATCCTGTATATTAGCATCCTACCTTCTTGCTAGATTAATCAAAGAGAAAAGAAAATCAGGATCCTAGATCTAAGAAGGCCTATTAGGAGCATATTCAATCTAAAGAAATCAGACAAAAAGATATGGAAATTAGGTTTAACATACCAGGCAATGATTTCTAGTTGCTGTGGAAGAGATCACTCCGCTCAGATCGGTGCCTGGATGATCCAGTCACTTTCTCATGGATCCACCGGCTTTTAATCAGCTTCATTCGAGGGCAAGAAAGAATTCATCTAGAGGAAGTGGCACTAGAGAGATCCTACAAACGTCAAGGGTTAGTGATGTAGAATATGAGAAAAATACTAAACATGATGGAAAGAAGAAGATCGGGTGGAAGAGAGGCTGTAGGGGTTAGCAGCCTTGGATGAAGCTTGGGCGTCTGGATCTTGGAGAGGGCTGATGGTGGGCATCTTAGGGCTTGGAAGAAGGATGCTTTGGGTGGCTACGGTTTGAGGAATTAGGACACTCAAGTTTCACACACACACTTTCAAAAAGGAACACAAGTTATCACAAGAAAAATTCACCAGAGTTTATTTCATGAAAAGAGATTGATTACAAGAGGGGGAGGGGGTGGGTATTTATAGATTCATCCAACCCTTTCCCTGTCAAACTAATAGTACATGGTATGAATAGGATTAGGAGAATAAAGTTGAGTAGAATAAGGAGTACATAATTTGAATAGAATTGGTAGACTGAAATCCTTATAGAACTTGGACATCAACTCCTTTTTGGACTTGGAAGCTTTGACTTTTCTCCATGGAATTGAACTGGTATGAAATTCTTGCTGGGCTTGGACTGGGTCAAAGCCTTGGGCATCTTGGACTGGGTCAAAATATGGGGCACCAACTTCATGATGGACTAGGGGGTGTCAACTACTATGGGCCTTGGACTGGGGTGCCAAGGATAGGGATCTAGGGTGCCACTTCTTCTTGAAATCTTGTGGGCTTGAGGTGCCTAAAGCCTGGTATGCTGGGGCACCATCTCCTGGAGGGCTTGGGCAGCATGAAGAAATCCAGATGTTGGGTTGGTGACTTAAGTGTAGGTCCAAAGGTCCTCCTCTTGAATAAAAATTACATGGACTCAAAACGGCCTAACTAACAAGACTCGAATAGGCCTAAATAAATAATGGACTCATTGAACAGATAAACAAGACTCAATAGACTAAACAAGAAACTTCCACCCACTTAGTAAATCCAACTGGCTCACTTTATCATAGGACTTACAAAATTTGGACTTCATTACAGGACTTAATAAAATTGACCAACACATGACTTAGAGGACAAATTGAAGCTTGAAGTTTATGTCTGATCTGATGTCCCCATCACCTAAGCATTTACCATGCCCTCCCAGATCAGAGTAGATTCCAAGCCCATGAAGCCTCCCACCTGAAGATACCTGGCGTCCAGAGAATATTCTTCCTTCCAGGTGCCCACCCTAGAAGCCCATCAGTAGATGGCACCCCAGGCCTCCACCATTCAAGCCCACAAGTTGGCACCCCAGCCCAAGCCCCTTCAAGACATGGCACCCTAGCCCAAGCCCCTTCAAGACATGGCACCCTAGCCCAAGCCCATTCATGAGTGGCACCCCAGCTAGCCCAAAGCCCATGCCTAAATCCACTTTGGCATCCAAGTCCAAGAAGGAGCCTTTGACCAAGTCCAAGAAGGAGAGAAGTCTACTTCAAACAAGGATATTATGTTTTATTTCTACTCAAATTGTATATTCCTAGTTCTAAGCAACTTTCTATTCCTTCTCCCTATCAAATTTTGTATTCCTATCCTAACTAGGGAGAGGGCATGGGAACATCTATAAATACCCCACCCGTCCACCCTCTTGTAGCAATTATGATTGATTGATTGAATGAATGAATATATTTTGAGAGGAAATTTGAGTGTTCTTTCTTCTATTTTGCCTTTGTTCTTGTGAACATTGAGCTCTGTGAGGGAGTGTTGCCTTTGCTCTTTGAGCATTGAGGGGTGTGAGACCTTATTTATCAAACCCTAGCCGACCATCATCAGCCCTACCTTGCTGCCCCCTGCTTTTTCTTTCTTTCCCATTTCTTTTAGCCATCAAGCCATCTTTCCTATCATTTTCTAACCTTCTCTAGGTGTTTTGCAGATCCCTCGAGTTTCATGACTTTAGGGTTCTGTTTGCCTAGCTATTGGGTCAGTGGATGAAAAGCCGACAGATTCGCAGGTTTTTAGCTTGACTTTCCAGGCCGCATCTGAGGGTGTAGAGCAATCTCTTCAAGGAAGCAGTAGCAATCATTGCTAGGTACACACACCCTAACTCTCTAGATTAGGTTATTGTAGAAGAGCTTGCCCTACCGGGGTTTCTTATCCCTGGCGGTCCTATTTTTATCTCTTTTGAGGGTCCTTTTCGCATGCTTGCAGTCTAGAATTTCTATAGGATTATCCTTTTATCTATTTGACCTAAAATTTGGAAATTGAAACCCTAACTTAATGCTAAATCTACAAAAATTCTCTTGCATGCTAATTAGTCCCCCATCATATCTCTTCCAGACCACTACCTAAAACATCCACTAGTACTAGAGGACCTTCTAGTAAACCTAAATCTTGGCAAGGTAGATTTGAACCCATTAAGGTAGAACCTATTATAGAAGAGCCTAGTGATAGTGATTTGACTAATGTTTGCATTTCTGCTTTCAAACTTTTGTAAGCTGTATTGAACATCTTGAAATAAATGAAAATATCTCCTTTATTACTTCTTATTGTGTTTGTAATGTTATTTGTGGAATGTGATAATGATTGTTAAATTAGATTATCAAAATTTCTTTGATAAAGTTAAATTATCTCAAACAATCTTGATAATCTTCTCTTTCTATTTCAAAAATCAAGATTTGTGTACTTAACAAAGGGGGAGAATGATTTTAATTGAATACCTTTTTGATTATTGACAAAAAGTGGGAGAATGGTATTGTTAATGTATGCATGGAACATTAGTAGAAGAAACAAATGAAAAAGAATGTTTTTTAATGAAAATCATGTTGTTTCAAAATTTTCAGAACATACAACAAGGGGGAGAAAAAATTGTTGAATGGCTTAAATTCATTTACTTTGCTCTCAAATATTTGCAAATTTTCTCTGATTAGATCTTGCTATAAACATTTGTTGATATCTCAAGACTTGATACCTTTTGCCAACCTAAAACTCTGATACATTTCTAGCAAAAAAAGCTTTTGATAAGTGTTTATTATGATACATATTGGACTTATTTCAAAAGCTCTGATACATTATCTATATGTAAGCTCTGATACATTGATTTCAAATACATTCTTGGTATACAGCTCATACATGTTAATATTTACTTCCAAATACATTTATACATATAATTGTAAAGTTTTTTCCATGCCTGGTGTTTTGTCATCATCAAAAAGGGGGAGATTGTTGATCCCTTGAGTGATTTTGATGATAACAAAATGTTGGAGCATGTATTGTCTTACTAACAACTCTTCAAGTGCATTACAAGTTTTTGTAGGATAATCTTAATGCCCAATTACAACTTCTACAACCTTGTTATATGTCTTGTGTAAAGTTGTAAATTATTTCATGTAAAGAAGAACCCAAAGAAAGATTGATATAATATTCATGAAAAAGGGTTACTTCTATGTGTTTTTCAAGCCTAAATTTCTTTAGAATTTATTGTTAGTTGAGTTGGGAAGAGTCTTAAGTGTTGAAGAGTTACTGGATGAATTCTGGAGAAGTGTTAAAGTTTTTATTGGAAATTCACTTGAGCTGACTCGCATGAAGAGAGTCGACTCTAATCCATGGCATGGTTGAAGGATTTTGGCATGCAGAGATCTGAGCCGACTCGAAGGATCCCGAGCCGACTTGTCCAAAGATTCATTTCTTGAATCAGACAAGCGAGCAAACCCGAAGGCAGTCCGAGCCGACTCAACTATTCAGTCAGGCATCCGAGTTGACCCTTCAGGCATCCGAGCTGACTCCTCCAGAGTTCAGGAAAAATCAATTTTGAGAGAATAGCCAAGCGAGCTGACTCTACTGAGAAGAGTCGACTCCTCTAAAGTACAACTTTGAAGACTTAAGGATCCGAGCCAACTTGATTGTGATGAGCCGACTCAACTAGAGTGAGGAATCATCGACATTGAGGATCCCAGCCGACTTGATTGTGGCGAGCCAACTCGACCAGAGTGAAGATTCAACTCTCTAAGAATCCAAGCCGACTCAAGGCATCTGAGCCGACTCGAACGACGATTCCAGGCAGATAATGGCTAGTTCTAGAACTTCATTTTTGAATCTAGAAAGTGCTCCAACAGTCAAATATCAAGTTTCAAAATTCAAATATCAAGTCCCAACGGTCTACAAAAACTATATCCACCCAAGAAGAGTACAATACTCTATAAATAAGGGATTTGGACAATCTTTGAAGAAGCTAATACATGATTGAACATTAAATGAGCTTGTGAGCAAGAGAGCACAAAAAGAACATTCAAGTTAGCCTTCAAGTCTTCACCAACTCTACCAAAAGCTTGAAGCACTTATTGAGGAAGAAAAGGAAGCCATTGAAGTATATTGAAGCCCATTTAAGAAGGCTTCTCTTGAGCTGCAACTACAACCATCAGACAACTTGGGTTTGTCATTAGTTTTTTACTTTCTTTTAACTCTTTGTGAGTTTGTGGGTTATTGGTGAGCCCGGTTTAAAAACTAAGTTGGGTTGTTAGTGATCCCATTTTAAAACTAACGTTGTAAGGGTTTTTGGTGAGCCCGATCAAAACCAAGGTTGGGTTCTTGGTGATCCTGTTCAAAACTAAGTTAGGTTCTTGGTGATCTTGTTGAAAATCAAGTGTTGGGTTTTGGATTGTGAGCCTGGTAAAACAATCCGACTGTATTCAGATGGTGAATATAGTGGAAATCCCGAGTGGTATCTTGGGTAGTGGACGTAGGAGTGAGGGTGCTTTGAACCACTATAAATTTGCTGTGTTTGTATTGTGCTTTTTCTGTTTGTGTTTGCTTTCACATTCAATTATCTGAAACACAACATCGCCACACTAAAGTAGGTTTAAATGAGCATATATCTGTTCAGATTTTTTAAATTTCCAATTCACTCCCCTCTTGGGAAAGCCACCTGGGCAACATCCCTTAACATGAAGCCTTCGAAGTCCTACTCTAAACTGCTAACCCACACATAAAAGTACATCCATGTGGAGGATGGAGACTCTACCTGATGGGAGATGGACGGGAGGTCCTGGGGAAAGCAGGCCTATAGAGAGCCAAGTGGAGCTCGAGTAGAAAAACCTGATCTATCGCACTGACCATATTCTAAGCTAAGGAGCTTCATCGACAAGGATGGCAAGTACACTCCCTTTCTCACCCCCCGAGCAAAAATTTTGATAGAAACTGAAGATGAGAAATATCTTAGAAGGCCTTATCCATTGAGGTTAGCAACCCCCCTTACAAGTCCAAGTATTACCAATTTCACTGAGATTATGGCCATGACATTGAGGACTACCGCCGCCTAAAAACAGAAATTGAGGATTTGATCCAATGCAACTTCTCATAAAATATGTTTGCAGGGGAGCTCAGCCTACCACCCCGACTCCTAACCAGTGACCATCTCAAGCCAAGATAAACTTTGCACAATTTAGAGGCCAGTTAGCATGATGTCCTGGGAGGTAGGGTGCACTCCAAAGAGGTCAAGGAGAGAAGGGGATGATGATTATATTATTCCTTTTTTAGTAGGGAACTAGTTGGGGTACATAACCCCAATGATGATGTTGTGATCGTATCTACGACGTTAATAAAATATCCTATAAAAGGAATTTTAATCGATCATGGAAGCTCAACTAACATCCTTTCTTATGATGCTTTTGTTTGGATGGATCTGCCTTCAAGACACCTTGAACCTGTCTCCATACCCCTAGTCGGCTTCATCAGCAACTCGGCCAGAGTTGAAGGTGAGATAACTCTTACCGTTCACAGAAATGCCCCTCATCAAAGCACTATTTTCATGACCTTCAAAATTATCCATCTGCATTTGGTTTACAACACTATCCTTTGCTGACTTGTGTTAAACATGTTGGATGCCTTCGTGTCAATGAAGCACCTTCTTATCCATTTCCTAATTAGGAGTGGAATCGGTGAGTTGTGCAGTGACCAACAATTTGCCAAGCAATGTTTTCAAATGGCACCAAAATTGCAAGATATGGGCAGGGTTTCAAATATGGAACACTTAGATCATAGGGAGCCAGAGAAGAGTGGTGAGCTTACTGAACAATTGCTCTCCTTCCCTCTAGGTAGTGACCTGTTGAAGTTGGTCCAAGTCGAGGCCCTCCTATCCAAAAAGGAAAGGAACTGGCTGCTTGACTTTCTACAGGCCAACTCGAACATTTTTACTTGGTCGGTGTCTGACATGCTGGGAATCCCTTTAGAGGTGATAACTCACAAATTAAGCATCGACCCTAAGTACAAGCCTATTAAGCAGAAAAAAAAAGCTTTGCACCAAAGAGGTAGAGCTGTTGATGAAACAGTTGATGCAACATCCAAGAGAGCTATTGTTGAAGAAGAAAAAGAGAAGCTTTGCACCTAAGAGGTAGAGAGCTATTGACAAGCTACTCATTGCTGGATTCATCAAGGAGGTCCATTATCATAACTAGCTTGCTAATGTTATAATAATTAAGAAGTGAAAGGGATATGCCCTACAAACCAATCTCTGTTGTATCTCCCAAACCATTGTAATTGATAATTTTCTAAATAAAGGCATTATTTTTCATCATACGCTGTGTTTATTATATGATGAACCCCATAGATTAGGGCTATGATTTTAGGGTTATGATGAGATCATACCAGTGAGACCTAAAATCTTAAAACCTTATTCTAAAGTATTCCTAGTCAAAGGAACCCTGAGTAGGGGATCAGGGTTTTCTGATAAGACTAGCACATCCCGGGTATACTGGAAAGGGTGACTGCTCTCACAGTCACTTGTGTATGACACTAATACTGGGATGTGGGTGCTCATTGGAGAATGAGTTCACTGATATGATCCAACTTGAGAACATCTAATGGAGTCTTAGCTACATGTCAATAGAAGGTTCTCATAGTGGGAGTAGTACAAGTAATCTTTCGACCTGAGACTGCCATAAGTACCTTATGTACATGAACCCATTCTTTGGTTCAATCCTAATCATGACACTGAGACATGCACAGGATTGATACTGGGAATGGTGAATTGGATATGAAGGTAATGAGTAGGTCAACAAGGAATCGATCACTCTTAGTAAGAGGAGATTGCATCCAGCTAGTCAACAATCGCATGATGATTCAGGGAATCTTTGATCAAAGTAAAGATATTAGAGATGGTTTCTAATATCAAGATAATCGAATCATCATTATAAGATTGAGCTAGAAACAAATATAATATTGGATTTGACATATATCCATATCCATAGTTATATTTGGGTGCAGGCTGATCGAAAGATTTAATTGTACGGTAACTCTCTACTGAAGGGTAATTTTGGTATTTCACCAGAATTTCCATATCTTCCGGGTAGACATGACACGTTGCTAGACGTCAATCTTGTCTTGTGGGTTGATCAAGTTCAAAGATCACATGTTAGGAAGAATCCTAATTGATCGATTCGGGTAAGCCCGGTTTGACCTAAATCGATTAGAAAGAGTTCTAATCAAATTATGTCAACTTGTATTCGAACCCACTGCTGGCTAGATGTGGAACCCAATGGGTCACACACTTAAGAGGATTGATCAAGAATTTAATTTGGAATTAAATCATCTTTGCAAGATAACACTCTAGCAGGTGTTGCAAGCCCTAGCTTCTATTCGGATCGGATTCGAATTAGGGTTCCGGATTGGTTCAAATTGGGTTCTAATTGGACCTAATTAGACCCTAATTAAGAAAAACGGGAATGTGGCTAACCCTATTGGCTAGCCATGTAGCTTGGCTAGCCTCCCCACCCGCCCCCTTTTATTTTTCACGCCAAACACCAAGAGTCCATGCGCATATGGACTCTTGGCGCACCTTAAGGAAGAGTCCATGGCGCATGGACTCTTGGCGCGCCCCAAATAAATTCTCTGATGTTTTTATTTGGGCGGCCTCCTTCTTAAGTAATTAGCGCACCTTCTCTCCCCCCTTGGATGAGAATCCAACGGCTGATGGTATTTTTAGAAAGAAAGAAAGCGCTAACTCCTCCCGGGCGCGCGAAATAACATCTCTTCGGAGATGAAAAGTCGCGACTTCCTTCCTTTTAAAACACCGCGGTTTTTCCTTTAAGAAGAGCCGTGGGATTTAATCTGGAAGGCCATGAGATGGGAGGATGGGGCGTGAGAAATTGGAAAGGGCGTGAGAAAGAGATTACGGAGAGGTGTGTAGGCGCCTATCTGATTTCTATTTAAAGGGTCGGGAAAATCAGAACAAGAGTAATCTTTTTCTTTCTTCCTCTCCTGAAGAGTCTTTTATTTTTTCTTGCTCTTGCATTGTTTCCTCTACAGAGTAAACCTCTGTCGAAACTCTGCTACTGAACAAGAATAAAAGTAAAAGTCTCCGACGGTAAAGGAAAGAAAGAAGTTCTGATTTCTTCCTTTCTTTCATACATTAAGACATCATTGTCTTAATTTCTCCTCCAACTTAAGACAAGCCTATGTCCTCTTAGGACAAGGTCTTTTTCTTCAAGACAAGGGTGTCTAAAGGGCCAAGGTCTTGGTGGAAGGAGGAGAGGGAGTCAAGGAAAGGAAAGCAAGCCTTTGTGTGGAGGAATTCAAGCCATAGTCCAAGCAATTGAGTTCTAGGAAGAAGAACTCAATAGAAGGAACCTTTGAAAAGAAGATAGAGTTGTCTTGATCACTGCTCTGTGTGGATCACCATCGGAGGGCGGACACTTGGACGCCTGGTGAATTCAATCAGCCCCTTCAACATCAACTTTGTTGGAATTAGCGATTACAGGTTGGTACTCTAATTCTAACAATCTATGTTTGAATGTTAGTATGTATGTTTTAATTCGAAATAAGGAGATCTTGGCTAAGGGATTTCGGTGCAAATTTCATCATTTTGAAATTACACTTCCGCTGCGGTGCACCGGAAACCCTAACAGTGGTATCAGAGCAATCCTTATTACAGTTAAAACATATGAAAATTATTTATATGCATTTTTGTTGTAGTATCGAAATTAGGGTTTTAAACCCTTGAATGCTGATACACTTAGCATAATTTAAGGAATGCATATATGATAATTAATGTTTTGATGTATGCCACTAATTAGGGTTTTTCACTCAAACCCTAATTATTATAGAGATATGATTAGTTTTGAAGTCATCATACTGAAATAAGGTTGCCCTGGCATAATGGTGGATCCATTATGTGGTAAATGGTTGTCCTAGTATGATGACACACTTAGCACATATATGTTTATCAGAGTGATATCATTATGATATGTTTTTATGTAAGAATGTGCTGGCAATTTTATAAAGCCCTCTTCTTAAAATCATATTAAGTCATAGCATATTTAACTAATAAGCATAACTAGTCATGATGAACAATTGATCATTCGGTGTCTAGAAAGGTGGTTCTGGGAAGGTAAAGAGAATCGTGGTTTTTAATTGGTTCCGTTGACTGACCTGGCCAGTTTTTATTGGTGTCTAGGAAAGCAACGGGGGGACTCCCACATCTCTTCCACTTGCCTGGCCGATTTGATTATATTTAAATCTTGACTTATATGCTTAGTATTAAAAAAATGCTATATGTTGGCCTTCCTTCATGCTGGATCATTACTGTGTTATGAACCACATTAGGTTTGTTGTGTTATCTGCAAGACCTAATAGGGTGATTGACATAATATTGGTCTAGTGCAAAATATGCTTACAGTATATTCAGTATAATGCCTTGTTGTGTTATCTACAAGGGCATTATATTTGAATATTGACTGTATAGAAATGAAAGGGTCTTGACTTAACTAGAACATTATGGTTTGTTGTGTTTTCTGCAAGACTTATAATGTTCTAGAGGCCAAGTTATTTTTGAGAATTATATGAGATATAATTGGAAGAGTTTCCTACCTTTGAACTTATAAAAGATTTGTTGTGTTGTCTGCAAGATCTTTTATAAATTATAAGGATCTCGATCTCACTAAGAAAACCAATCAGGGTTCTTCTCGATTATCATAGTGAGGGCTATGATTTTTGATAAAATAGTGGGAGACATAATTAAATTGAAGACCTAATTTAATTATGTAAGTCATTTCATGGTTGTTTGCTTATGTATTGTTCTTAATTAAATGTAGATAAATGGCATCTTCATTATCACTGAGAAGCATCTTAGATACCAACAAATTGACTGGTCCAAACTATGTGGACTGGTTGAGAAACTTAAAGATTGTACTGAGTTCAGAAAAACTTTCTTATATTCTTGATACCCCTAGTCTTAATCCACTAGGGGATGATGCCACACAGGAAGATATGGCCACATACAAAATGTGGCAGAATGACTCCCTCACTGTCAAGTGTATCATACTGGCCTCTATGACCAATGAGTTACAGAGGCAGCATGAAAGCATGGATACTCAATCCATAATGCTCAATTTAAAGGAGCTTTATGGAGAACAAAGCAGAACTGCTAGATACGAAATATCTAAGCAGTTATTCCGTGCTAGGATGACAGAGGGTACATCCGTTCAGGATCATGTCCTGAAGGTAATTGACTTAATCACCAGATTAGGTCAATTAGGGTTTATTATGGATGGGGAGCTGAATCAGGATTTAATCCTGCAATCACTCCCGGAGTCATTTTCTCAGTTTGTCTTGAATTATCACATGAACAAACTGAACACTTCCTTGCCTGAGCTGTTAAATATGTTAAAAATAGCAGAGAGCCACGTTAAGAAAGAAAAGGCTCCACTTCTTCTTGTTGATAAGACCAATAAGAAGAAATCAGGCAAAAAGGGTTTTAGCAGGAGACTAAACACTAAGGGTGGCATTAATAAGAACAAGAAAGGAAAGAAGGCCTCAAAACAGTCAACCTGTTTCTTTTGCGGCAAAGCGGGACATTGGAAAAGGAATTGCAAGGCTTACCTTGCAACTATGAAGCCTGGTGCGGCAGACGCACCAAAAGGTATGTATGAGATACATACTATATTGACATTAAATTCGTCTATATCAAATACTTGGGTATTGGATACCGCTTGTGGTTACCATATATGCAAATCTTTGCAGGACCTCCACAAGCTTAAAGTATTGAAGGAAGGCGACTTCAATCTCTACGGTGCTGGTGGTGATATCATCCAAGCAGAAGCTGTAGGGACCTATATTCTGAAGTTGCCTTCAGGGAAGATCTTGGAGCTAGAGAATTGTTACTATATGCCAAAGATTATTAGGAACATTATATCTATTCCTTTGTTATTAAAACAAGGATATGTAATGGATGTAACGAGCACTGGTTGCTCAATAATGTTATCTAATAAAATTATTTGTTCTGGCATATTTAGCAATGGGCTCTTAACTCTTTCTTCCAATGATAGTATTTTTCATGTCAATACTAAAAGGAAAAGAAAAGACTTTAATGATACTTTACTTTGGCATCATAGACTTGGTCATGTTAATGAGTCTAGGATTAGCAAGTTATACAAGGAAAAATTCCTTGATCCTTATGAGTATGAATCATTAGGAACTTGCGAATCATGTCTCATGGGTAAGATGACAAAAACTCCATTCACTGGACATGGGGAAAGGTCAACTGAGTTATTAGGACTTATACATACTGATGTATGTGGTCCAATGACAACTCAGGCCAGAGGAGGATACTCATATTTTATCACTTTTACAGATGATTTATCTAGGTTCGGATATGTGTATCTTATGAAACACAAATCTGAAGCCTTTGATAAATTTAAGGAGTATCAAAGTATGGTCGAAAAACAAACCGGGAAAAGTATTAAAGTTCTTCGTTCTGATCGAGGAGGAGAATACTTATCCACGGAGTTTTTAGACTATCTTAAAGTTAATGGAATCCTTTCTGAATGGACCCCTCCTTATACACCACAGCTAAATGGTATAGCTGAAAGGAGGAATCGTACCTTATTAGATATGGTACGATCCATGATGTGCTTCACAAATTTGCCCATTTCCTTCTGGGGTCATGCCCTAGAAACTGCTGTTTATATTCTGAACAAGGTACCTTCTAAATCCGTTGTTAGTACTCCATATGAAATTTGGAGTGGAAAGAAATCATATCTTAAATATTTTAAGGTATGGGGATGTCCAGCTTATGTTAAAAGAAATTTTGGACATAAGTTGGAACCTAGAGCGGATAAATGTCTATTTGTAGGATATCCTAAAGAAGGTAAAGGATATTTATTCTACCATCCTACTGAACAAAAGATTTTTGTTAGCAGGCATGCCACTTTTCTAGAAAAAGAGTTCATTTTGGAAAAGGGCAATGGTAGAACAATTGAACTTGGAGAAGTGCAAGAAATACAGATAGACAATTCTCAACCATTAGAACATATAGTTAGGACAGAACCAGAACACAAAACTCCTCCTCGTAGGTCTGACAGAGTGCCACGGGCACCTGAGAGGTATGGGTTTATTATTGAAAACAATGAAGCTCAAGTCATTCAAAATGATGAACCTCTGACCTATACGGAAGCTATCTTGAGTACTGACTCAGATAAATGGCAAGAAGCCATGGAATCCGAAGTAGACTCTATGTATGTAAACCAAGTATGGTCTTTGGTTGATGCACCAGAGGGTGTTAATCCTATTGGGTGTAAATGGGTCTATAAGAAAAAGATTGGGGCTGATGGCCAAGTTGAAACCTATAAAGCCAGATTTGTGGCTAAAGGTTTTAGACAAAAACAGGGAATTGATTATGATGAAACATTTTCACCTGTTGCCATGCTAAAATCAATTCGGATTTTACTTGCTATAGCAGCATACCACGATTATGAGATATGGCAGATGGATGTGAAAACTGCATTCCTCAATGGTTTCCTTGAGGAAGAAGTCTACATGTCACAGCCAGAAGGTTTTATTTCAAAGAATAAACCTAATCAAGTATGCAAGCTGAAGAAATCCATTTATGGATTAAAGCAAGCTTCCAGGAGTTGGAACATCCGCTTTGATGAAACTATTAAAAGATTTGGTTTTATCAAAAATGTGGATGAACCCTGTGTTTATAAGAAGACTAGTGGGAGTGCCATAGTCTTCTTGGTTCTGTATGTAGATGACATACTCCTCATTGGGAATGATATCCCAATGTTGCAATCAGTCAAGGTTTGGCTATCAAACCAGTTTTCATGAAAGATTTGGGAGAAGCATCCTATATACTAGGTATTAAGATCTATAGAGATAGATCTAAGAGGATGCTAGGTTTATCCCAATCTAGGTACATTGACTTAGTGCTGAAAAGATTCAGCATGGAAGGAAGTAAAAGAGGTTATCTTCCTATGAGTCAAGGCATACATCTTTCTAAAAGGATGTCTCCTAAGACACCTGAAGAAAGAGACAGAATGAATTCTATACCCTATGCTTCGGCAATAGGATCCATAATGTATGCCATGTTATGTACCAGGCCTGATGTGGCATATGCTTTAGGCATTGTCAGTAGGTTTCAGGCTGATCCAGGAGAGGATCATTGGAAAGCAGTCAAAAATATTCTTAAGTACCTAAGAAGGACTAAGGATATTTTTCTGGTTTATGGTGGTTCTGATCTTAAACTGGAAGCTTATTCTGATTCTAGTTTTCAATCAGACCCTGATGATAGCAAATCCATTTCGAGATATGTTTTTACCCTAAATGGTGGAGCAGTGAGTTGGAAGAGTACCAAGCAGCAGACTGTAGCTGACTCAACCATAGAGGCAGAATACATAGCTGTTAGTGAAGCCGCCAAGGAAGCAGTCTGGATGAAGAAGTTCATCACAGAGTTGGGTGTTGTTCCTCAAATTGAAAACCCAGTGCCACTTTACTGTGACAACACTGGGGCCGTTGCTCAAGCTAAGGAACCAAGAGCTCATCATAAGTCCAAGCACATTCTGAGACGCTTCCATCTTGTCCGAGAAATAGTAGAGAGACAAGATGTCTACATAGATAGAGTTGATACAAAGAACAATGTAGCAGACCCGTTCACTAAGGCTCTACCACAGCGAGATTTTGATCGCCACCTAGAATGTATGGGATTAAGATTCAAAGGCGATTGGCTTTAGTGCAAGTGGGAGATTGAAAGGGATATGCCCTACAAACCAATCTCTGTTATATCTCCCAAACCATTGTAATTGATAATTTTCTAAATAAAGGCATTATTTTTCATCATACGCTGTGTTTATTATATGATGAACCCCATAGATTAGGGCTATGATTTTAGGGTTATGATGAGATCATACCAGTGAGACCTAAAATCTTAAAACCTTAATCTAAAGTATTCCTAGTCAAAGGAACCCTGAGTAGGGGATCAGGGTTTTCCGATAAGACTAGCACATCCCGGGTATACTGGAAAGGGTGACTGCTCTCACAGTCACTTGTGTATGACACTAATACTGGGATGTGGGTGCTCATTGGAGAATGGGTTCACTGATATGATCCAACTTGAGAACATCTAATGGAGTCTTAGCTACATGTCAATAGAAGGTTCTCATAGTGGGAGTAGTACAAGTAATCTTTTGACCTGAGACTGCCATAAGTACCTTATGTACATGAACCCATTCTTTGGTTCAATCCTAATCATGACACTGAGACATGCACAGGATTGATACTGGGAATGGTGAATTGGATATGAAGGTAATGAGTAGGTCAACAAGGAATCGATCACTCTTAGTAAGAGGAGATTGCATCCAGCTAGTCAACAATCGCATGATGATTCAGGGAATCTTTGATCAAAGTAAAGATATTAGAGATGGTTTCTAATATCAAGATAATCGAATCATCATTATAAGATTGAGCTAGAAACAAATATAATATTGGATTTGACATATATCCATATCCATAGTTATATTTTGGGTGCAGGCTGATCGAAAGATTTAACTGTACGGTAACTCTCTACTGAAGGGTAATTTTGGTATTTCACCAGAATTTCCATATCTTTCGGGTAGACATGACACGTTGCTAGACGTCAATCTTGTCTTGTGGGTTGATCAAGTTCAAAGATCACATGTTAGGAAGAATCCTAATTGATCGATTCGGGTAAGCCCGGTTTGACCTAAATCGATTAGAAAGAGTTCTAATCAAATTAGGTCAACTTGTATTCGAACCCACTGCTGGCTAGATGTGGAACCCAATGGGTCACACACTTAAGAGGATTGATCAAGAATTTAATTTGGAATTAAATCATCTTTGCAAGATAACACTCTAGCAGGTGTTGCAAGCCCTAGCTTCTATTCGGATCGGATTCGAATTAGGGTTCCGGATTGGTTCAAATTGGGTTCTAATTGGACCTAATTAGACCCTAATTAAGAAAAACGGGAATGTGGCTAACCCTATTGGCTAGCCATGTAGCTTGGCTAGCCTCCCCACCCGCCCCCTTTTATTTTTCACGCCAAACACCAAGAGTCCATGCGCATATGGACTCTTGGCGCGCCTTAAGGAAGAGTCCATGGTGCATGGACTCTTGGCGCGCCCCAAATAAATTCTCCGATGTTTTATTTGGGCGGCCTCCTTCTTAAGTAATTAGCGCACCTTCTCTCCCCCCTTGGATGAGAATCCAACGGCTGATGGGATTTTGAGAAAGAAAGAAAGCGCTAACTCCTCCCGGGCGCGCGAAATAACATCTCTTCGGAGATGAAAAGTCGCGACTTCCTTCCTTTTAAAACACCGCGGTTTTTCCTTTAAGAAGATCCGTGGGATTTAATCTGGAAGGCCATGAGATGGGAGGATGGGGCGTGAGAAATTGGAAAGGGCGTGAGAAAGAGATTACGGAGAGGTGTGTAGGCGCCTATCTGATTTCTATTTAAAGGGTCGGGAAAATCAGAACAAGAGTAATCTTTTTCTTTCTTCCTCTCCTGAAGAGTCTTTTATTTTTTCTTGCTCTTGCATTGTTTCTTCTACAGAGTAAACCTCTGTCGAAACTCTGCTACTGAACAAGAATAAAAGTAAAAGTCTCCGACGGTAAAGGAAAGAAAGAAGTTCTGATTTCTTCCTTTCTTTCATACATTAAGACATCATTGTCTTAATTTCTCCTCCAACTTAAGACAAGCCTATGTCCTCTTAGGACAAGGTCTTTTTCTTCAAGACAAGGGTGTCTAAAGGGCCAAGGTCTTGGTAGAAGGAGGAGAGGGAGTCAAGGAAAGGAAAGCAAGCCTTTGTGTGGAGGAATTCAAGCCATAGTCCAAGCAATTGAGTTCTAGGAAGAAGAACTCAATAGAAGGAACCTTTGAAAAGAAGATAGAGTTGTCTTGATCACTGCTCTGTGTGGATCACCATCGGAGGGCGGACACTTGGACGCCTGGTGAATTCAATCAGCCCCTTCAACATCAACTTTGTTGGAATTAGCGATTACAGGTTGGTACTCTAATTCTAACAATCTATGTTTGAATGTTAGTATGTATGTTTTAATTCGAAATAAGGAGATCTTGGCTAAGGGATTTCGGTGCAAATTTATCATTTTGAAATTACACTTCCGTTGCGGTGCACCGGAAACCCTAACAAGAAGACTAGTAGAAAGTAGAGGATTTGCATTAACTACACTGATCTTAACAAGGCATGCCTAAAGGATAGTTTGTCATTGCCTAAGATAGACTAGCTAGTCTATGCGACGTCTGACACAGGTTGCTTAGTTTTATGGATGCCTTTTTAGGCTACAATCAAATCTAGATGGCTCCTAAAGATGAAGAAAATACTACCTTCATGACTGACAAGGGTATCTATGATAGGATCGTGATGTTTGTTGGGAATTGTGTCCCAAAGCCAATTGCTTGGGTTGTAGGCGGTTGAGCTCAGTATTGTACTCTTTCTTTGAATTAATGAAATATTTTTTGGCAGCTCATCACATATTGTATTTCCTTGAAATGAACTCTTTCCATGTGATGAAGTCCTTAGGACTACACTGACTTCGATACAGAGAGGATGTATCAAGTGGTCCTTAAACCCTGTTCACAACCAAAGGATATATTGTACTGGACGGCAATATATCAAGTATAGGTTGTTGTAGTTCACATCGATTGGTTGTCCTCTTGACCAAATGAGTGTGGTGATACTGATGTGATCTGCAAGTGGGGTATGTGATATCTTATTGAACGTGACTCTGTGCATCCCCTTTCTGCCAAAGGGATACTCACGATTGGATATGGGTATATGTGTCTCTCTGACCTGAGGTCATCACGGTAGCTTGCAAGCAACTCCCTGTGCTTTGGTGCTGGACTACCCTGATTTTTAATCCGGTGATGGAAGGTTTCTGGGTACAGGCAAGTACTTGTGGAGCAGTGATGGACCAAGATGGAATTGACCTGTCCAAATAGTTTGGATTGAATGTCTCGTAGTATCTCAATTTAGCAAATCCTCGGCCGGGGTAGTCCTAGTGAAGAGTCACTGGGCTTGCGAGGTTGAGACACATAGTGGACTGACTCTGTCTGGGTTGGCAGCCCAATCTCAGTCGTCCTAAGCATTAGAGATCAAAGGGATGAATTATACGGTAACCATATGCCAGAGGTTCGATAGTTTGCTCCCACATCTTCGACCTATCCGGATGGTGGGATCCATTGCTAGATGGTTTCCTGTGCTGGTACTAGAATTGTTCTAGTGCTACCATTTATGTTCGAACCTATGAGGTCACTCGCCACAGAGGATTACTCTCTGATCTGGATACCGATTACGATTAGGAATCATCTCAGTTTTATGGTCACAGTATTTTTGAGCACTCTTTTCCCCGTCTTGCCCTTGTCTGTGTCAACTAGAAATTGTTCCGGGCTGACTAGGACTGTGCCAGGATTTTTCTGAATCAGTTTTGAACTGATTCAGAGTTCGTTTCGGCCTCCAATTGGTTGTGAACCAATTGAACCAATTTTTTGGGCTTGGACCAATTGGTTTTAAATGGGTTTGAACCAAATGGCTTGGATCGGTTTTTGAACCGGTGTTTTCTCTCTTGGACCGGTTTCCATATTGGAATACTTCTTTATGCTGGAAAGAAGTATTAGCGTTTGGAGAAAACTAAGCGTCCGAAGGCCAAACAACACCGTGCGCTGGCGACCCTTCCTCTCCTCCATCGGCTGCCTTAAATCCTTGTTAATTGTGGGTGTAACGCAGCCCTTAGCCCTTCCCTCTCCAGCCTCCCTGTCTCCCTCTCCTAGCTGCCTTTAAATACCAATGCCCAAGCCCTGTTTCAGCACGGCTTATTTCACCGTGCAACAGCAATCCAAAAATTTTATGGGGCAAGGTTTCTCCCATTTTTGAGAGCTTAGTGTTTGTATGAGTTAGGCTGGGATTTGGAGAGTGTGAGAGAGTGTTTTAAAGGGCCATTTCTTTGCTCTTTTGTTGTGCTCAACTCAAGGACTGCAGCAAAACAGAGTTGCTGCAATCCACCGTGATCAACTCTCTTCCAGCGGCTAGCACCGCCTGTGGAGAGGGATCAGAGAACCCCCGACGAGTCTCCCCTCTAGAGGGAGTATACTTCTACTCCTGGGAGCAAGCCATGTGACCCGGATCACCTGCAGCTGCTCCTAACACGAAGCTGAAGTCTGCTGTCCTGTTCTGCTGTAGAAAATCTGGCAGCAGAATTTGGTGGATTTTTACATTTTTTTGGATAACATTTTCTTGCAGCTTTTGATTGGAGATCGAAGACCTCTTGTCCAAGTTGCCGCTGCTAAAATTTGGGAGCAAACGGAGGTCCGGAAGGTGGTGTTCTGATGCCGTTTTTTAAGCCAAAAACAGAGTTTGTTTTCAGCCCAAGGAAGAAGAAGGGTGGAATAGTTTTATTCCATCTATTCTAGCCTATTCCAGCTTTATCCCAGAGTTATTCTAGCCGGAATAAGGTATGAAAAAATTATTTTTTAATCATGCATGAATAGAATTTTTAATTCAAATATTTTGTAAATATTTTATATCATCATACATGCCTATTTGCAACTATAATTAGATTAGTTTCTGGGCGGAGCAGATTTTCGCTGCGCAGATTTTTAAAAATGTTTTAAAATCTATTCTGTTCCTGTAGCTGTTTGTATTCCTAGTGTAGGACTATGTCAAACTACCTGCATCTATTTTCTTTCAGTGGTATCAGAGCAGGTTGCATGTATAATCTAATCTAGTATGCATGTTTAATAGATTAAAATTAGTTTAATCTAAAAATGGTATCCTGATTTCTTTTTGGAACCTAGTTGAGACCTTCACCATGACCGTGTATCTTTGATACGATGCGGATCGTCTGTGTTGGCCTCTTCAAAAGGATCCTTAAAGAATATTAAAATTAAAAATTATTTTAATTTGGTGATACATGTTTTAGGCATGTTTTATATGAATATAAATTATTTGTAAAATATCTTGATGCATGATTTTTTAGTTATGTAAAATTATTTTACATAGAGACTTAATTAAAATTGTTTTAATTAAGAGTTTGGCTTATTAAAAAAAAAAAAAAATTAGATTTATGAAATCTAATCAAATTTGCATAAGCCATTTTGGGTTAATTGGGTTAGCTGACTAGTTGGGTCCATAATTGGGTTAGACCTAAGTTTAGTTGAACTGGATTACAAGAAGATTAAACAAAAGTTGTTTATGGCCCTTCTTTAGAACTATCTAATAGTTAGATTAGTTGATCCGTTCATCTAAAATGGATCCAATTAGTGGCTCAGTGGATGCCAGAGTCTTTAGGCTAGTCTGATCGAGTCTGGTAAACCGATTGATGTCGAGGTAGGTTTGGCATTGTGATCATGGTTGTATGAGGCTACCTCTTTCCTGTCCAACTTGGTTGGTGTCTAGGAAAGATGGTTAATGGCGGTTACTCATCCATGATCTCACCTACCTGGCTAGTCGAGTCGACCAAAACTGATTGGAAAAGCTCAATGACTCGAGTTAACCCATGTCACCCAGGTTGATTGGTCTGACTGATCTATAGGTTCCCATGGATCTTTTGTTGATTTATTTCAACCCTCTTGAAATCTGATTGATTCAGTGGGAGGATGATCCATGTCCTTGTCTTTTCTTCTGTCACAATTAAAAATCCTCTAAAAATTATTAGGTCATTAAAAAGACTAAGTCAAGGAGTTGACAGTGTCTTAGCCTCCCATTAAGTTGGATAGAAATGTGTCCACTAGCTTGGTGTGAATCGGCAGTTCCAAAGAACGGGTGTACATCCGGCAACTGGAATTTCTATCTGATCGATGATGGTTCAGTGCAACCTCCTTAACGGGACCAGGTGGGCCGGCCAAAGTCGGGCTTGGTCTTTAGTTAGCTGGAAGCATTGGATTTGTCATTTTAATGGTTGGACCTAACCAGAGACCCGCAATAGGAGGCCCCAAGGCCGATTGGGGTGTTCTCTGGGGCAAAATGAAATACCGAAAATTGTTTAGGGAAATAATTGATTTACGAACCTACCTTTAGGCTCGTATGGGTGAGCTGGCCAAAGTTGGGCTCATGCATGGCCTATTGAATTTCAGTACCCACTTGAAAAAGTGTTTTCACGGATTGGAGTTAGAGGCTACCAATCTGAAAAATTAGTGGGAGAAACCTTTAGACTAAAGTCCAAGTCTTTTGGTTAAATTATTAATTCATACACTTATTTGGTCTTATTTTCTTTTCAGATGTCTTCCAATATATCGCTCCAGTCACTTCTCGACAACGAGAAGTTAAAGGGTCACAACTTCGATAGTTGGTATCGAAGATTGAGAATCGTTCTGGAGCATGAACGGATCCTCTATGTGATAATGGATCCGGTACCTGAAATCCCACTCACTAATGCACGGAGTGTGGTCAGAGATGCTTATCTGAAGTGGGTCTCTGATCGAACTACTGTATGATGCATTATGTTAGCGGTGATGAACGACGAGTTTAGTCGCAAATTCGAGGAGGCCTAACCTGATGAAATCCTTTAAAAGTTGAAGGAATCCTTCGGCACCCCGGATGATGTAGAACGGTACAAAGTGTCTTGTGCCATCTACAATTCCAAGATGCCGAATGGCTGTTCAGTCACTGATCATGTATTGTACATGATCGAGCAGATTGAAAAGTTGGGCAAACTCGGATGCTCCTTGCACGAGCAGCTCGGCAAGGATGCGATCATGAATTCTCTTCCCTCCTCCTATCTTGATTTTCTCGATCATTATAAAATGAACAAGCCTGCAGTCAATACCATGGTCTTTTGGGGTTGTTGCAGACTTTCGAGAAAGACCACCAACTGAATAAAGGGGTGGTGAATTTAGTGGAAGGTAGTAGAGGTCGTCGTCCCTTTAAGAATGGGAAGAAGAAAATAAATAAAAAGGGAAAGAAGGTGCAGTATGCTCCTGGCCCTAGTCAGACCAGGAAGTATAAGGCTGATCAGTCTTCTACAGAGTGTTTCTACTGCAAGAAGAAGGGACACTGGAAGAGGAACTGTCCTCTTTATATTGCGTCCCTTGATCCGGACAGGCCGAGAAAGCAGAAGTCTGCTGAACAAGGTATTTATATGATAAAACCTTGTAATTACTCTATTGTTGATACTGCTAACTGGGTATTGGATACTGGTAGTCCAATTCACGTTTGCAATACGTTACAGGAACTTCAAGTTAGTAGAAGATTTGAAGATGGAGAACAGTTTCTGAGCATCGGGAATGGAAATCATGTTCCAGTACTGGCGGTCGGAGTCCTGTGTCTTGTCTTTGAGTCTTGTACTGTCGAACTAGTCGACTGTCACTATTGTTCTAGTTTCATTATGAGCATAATCTCTGTAGGCCTTTTGGCCAATTGTGGTTTTGAACTATCAATAAAAGGAGATTTTTGTAATGTTATTTTGAATAACTCTGTTATAATGAAAGCTAGATTAAATAATGGCATATACGTACTATCAAGGCCTGTTAGTATAATGTACACTTCTAGCAAACGCCCAAGATTAGATAATGTCAATGATTTATATCTTTGGCATTGTAGGCTAGGTCATATTAACCAAAATAGGATAAACAAGATGCGAGGAGATGGACTCCTCGAGGACAGTGATTCTGAATCACTGCCCACTTGTGAATCCTGTTTACTTGGTAAAATGACCAAGTCACCTTGTACTAGAAAAGGTGAACGAACTACAGAACTTTTAAGTCTAATACATACTGATGTATGTGGACCGATGACAGTTAGTGCCAGAGGAGGATACAAATATTTCATTACTTTTACAGATGACTTTTCAAGGTTCGGTTATGTCTTCTTAATGAGACATAAGTTTGAGTCATTTGAAATGTTCAAACAATACCATAATGAAGTAGAAAAGCAAACTGGAAAAAGTATTAAAACCCTTCGATCTGATCGAGGTGGTGAATACTTATCTAGTAAATTTTTGACATATCTTGAGGAGAATGGAATTCTCTCTTGGTGGACTCCTCCAGGAACACCACAGTTGAATGGTGTGTTCGAAAGGAGGAATCGAACCTTGTTGGACATGGTTCGATCCATGATGGGCTTTGCAACTCTGCCGCTATCCTTTTGGGGATATGCGCTTCAGACAGCCTGTTACTTGTTAAATGATGTTCCAAGTAAATCTGTTGTCTCCACTCTGTATGAGATGTGGAATGGATGTAAACCCTCAATCTCACACCTTTAAGTCTGGGGTTGTCCGGCTTACGTAAAGCATTTAGACTCAGACAAACTTGGTCCAAGGTCTGATCGGTGTTTATTTATTGGTTATCCTAAGGAAACCAAAGGATATTTCTTCTACTTGAAGAATGAACAAAAGGTGTTCGTTGCTCTTAGAGCTATCTTTTTGGAAAAGGAGTTCCTTGGAGAAGGAACTATAGCCTCTAAGATTGAACTTGATGAAGTTTAGCCAATAGAAGAACTTGCACACTCTAAGGACATCATAGAACCGGCTGTGATTGAATCACACCCAGAAACCATTAGGAGATCCGGTAGAATACCGCGTCAGCCGGACAGATACTACGGTTTCTTGGTCCAGGACGGCGATCCCATTGAGCTCGATGAGAACAATGAGGATCCGATCACCTATATGGATGCACTTTAGAGATCAGACTCTGAGGCATGGCTTGGAGCCATGCGATTCGAAATGGAGTCCATGGAAATCAACAATGTTTGGACATTGATTGATCTGCCTGAAGGAATAAAACCTATCGGGTGTAAATGGATCTTCAAGAGGAAAAGGGGCACAAATGGAAAGGTAGAGACCTATAAAGCCCGTCTGGTTGCCAAGGGGTATCGTCAGCGATATGGTATCGATTATGACGAGATTTTCTTCCCTGTGGCAATGCTCAAGTCCATTCGGATCATGCTTGCTTTGGCAGCATATTTTGATTACGAGATCTGGCAGATGGATGTCCGAACCGCTTTCCTTAATAGGGTGCTGGAAGAGGAGGTGTATATGATATAGCCTGAAGGGTTCACATCCACAGATGAATCAAAATTATGTAAGTTGCAGAGGTCCATCTATGGACTCAAGCAAGCATCTCGAAGTTGGAACTTACGGTTTGATAGGTGTATCAAATCGTATGGCTTCGTTAGGAACGGAGAAGAACCGTGCATCTATAAATGGGTTAATGGTTCTTTGATTGTATTCCTAGTACTGTATGTTGACGACATTCTCTTAATCGGGAATGATGTCGCAGCATTACAAGGAATAAAGGTCTGGTTATCATCTCAGTTCTCCATGAAGGACTTGGGTGAAGCTTCTTACATACTAGGTATAAAGATCTATAGAGATAGATCTAAGAAGCTTTTGAGATTGTCCCAGTCTATGTACATTGACACCGTGCTAAAACGGTTCGGCATGGAAAATTCCAAGAAAGGCTATCTCCTGATAGATTATGGAATTACTCTTTCCAAGAAGGATTGTGCGACAACTCTTGAGGAAAGAGAGCGCATGAGTAGAGTACCTTATGCTTTTGCAATAAGCTCTATCATGTATGCTATGACTTGTACTAGACCAGACGTGGCATACTCACTAGGAGTAGTGAGCAGATACCAGTTTGACCCAGGTGAGGTGCATTGGAAGGTGGTTAAGTCCATCCTTAAGTATTTAAGAAATACTAAAGATCAATGGCTGATTTATGGAGAACCTGACTTGAAACTTGTGGGGTACTCTGACTCCAGTTTCCAGTCGGATAAAGATGATAGCAAGAGTGTGTCAGGGTTTGTATTTACCCTGAATGGAGGAGCGATCTGCTGGAAAAGTTTCAAGCAGGCAACTATTGCAGACTCGGTATACGAAGCAGAATACATTGCAGCATCAGATGCAGCAAAGGAAGCTGTGTAGTTACGGAAGTTCCTTGGAGAGCTAGGGGTGGCACCTTCCCTAGATGGTCCTGTTCCGGTGTATTGTGACTGCATTGGAGCCATTGCTCAAGCTAAGGAGCCTAAAGGTCATCACCGCACCAAGCACATACTGCGGCGATACCACCTCGTACGAGAGATTGTAGAACGAGGCGACATCAATCTTTTGAAGATCGATGGAAAAGAAAATCTGGCCGACCCCTTCACTAAAGCCCTCGGAATAAAAGAGTTCGACTATTGTAAATGGGAAATGGGTATTAGATACTCTTCTGATTGGCTTTAGTACAAGTGGGAGTTGTTGGGAATTGTGTCCCAAAGCCAATTGCCTGGGTTGTAGGCGGTTGAGCTCAGTATTGTACTCTTTCATTGAATTAATAAAATATTTTTTGGTAGCTCATCACATATTGTATTTCTCTAAAATGAACTCTTTCCATGTGATGAAGTCCATAGGACTACATTGACTTCGATACAGAGAGGATGTATCGAGTGGTCCTTAAACCCTGTTCACAACCAAAGGATATATTATACTGGATGGCAATATATCAAGTATAGGTTGTTGTAGTTCACATCGTTTGGTTGTCCTCTTGACCAAATGAGTGTGGTGACACTGATGTGATCTGCAAGTGAGATATGTGATATCTTATTGAACGTGACTCCGTGCAGCCCCTTTCTGCCAAAGGGATACTCACGATTGGATATGGGTATATGTGTCCCTCTAACCTGAGGTCATCATGGTAGCTTGCAAGCAACTCCCTGTGCTTTGGTGCCGGACTACCTGGATTTTTAATTCGGTGACAGAAGGTTTCTGGGTACAGGCAAGTACTTGTGGAGCAGTGATGGACCAAGATGGAATTGACCTGTCCAAACAGTTTGGATTGAATGTCTCGCAGTATCTCAATTTAGCAAATCCTCGATCGAGGTAGTCCTAGTGAAGAGTCACTGGGCTTGCAAGGTTGAGACATGTAGTGGACTGACTCAGTCTGGGTTGGCAGCCCAATTTCAGTCGTCCTGAGCATTAGAGGTCAAAGGGATGAATTATACGGTAACCATATGCCAGAGGTTCGATAGTTTGCTCCCGCATCTTCGACCTATCCGGACGCCGGGACCCATTGCTAGATCGTTTCCTATGCTGGTACTAGAATTGTTCTAGTGCTACCGTTTAGGTTCGAACCTATGAGGTCACTCGCCACAGAGGATTACTCTCTGGTCCGGATACCGATTACGATTGGGAATCATCTCGATTTTATGGTCACAGTATTTTGAGCACTCTTTTCCCCATCTTGCCCTTGTCTGTGTCAATCGAAAATTATTCCGGGCTGACCAGGACTGCGCCAGGATTTTTCTGAATCAGTTTTGAACTGATTCAGAGTTCATTTCAGCCTCCAATTGGTTCTGAACCAATTGAACCAATTTTTTGGGCTTGGACCAATTGGTTTTAAATGGGTTTGAACCAAATGGCTTGGATCGGTTTTTGAACCGGTGTTTTCTCCCTTGGACCGGTTTCCACGTTGGAATACTTCTTTATGCTGGAAAGAAGTATTTGCGTTTGGAGAAAACCAAGCGTCCGAAGGCCAAACAACACCGTGCGCTGGCGTCCCTTCCTCTCCTCCATCGGCTGCCTTAAATCTCTATTTATTATGGGTGTAACGCAGCCCTTAGCCCTTCCCTCTCCCAGCCTCCCTGTCTCCCTCTCCCAGCTGCCTTTAAATACCAATGCCCAAGCCCTGTTTCAGCGCGGCTTCTTTCACCGTGCAACAGCAATCCAAAAATTTTATGGGGCAAGGTTTCTCCCATTTTTGAGAGCTTAGTGTTTGTACGAGTTAGGCTGGGATTTGGAGAGTGTGAGAGAGTGTTTTAAAGGGCCATTTCTTTTCTCTTTTGTTGTGCTCAACTCAAGGACTACAGCAAAACAGAATTGCTGCAATCCATCGTGATCAACTCTCTTCCAGTGGCTAGCACCGCCTCTGGAGAGGGATCGGAGAAACCCCAGCGAGTCTCCCCTCTAGAGGGAGTATACTTCTACTCCTGGGAGCAAGCCACGCGAGCCGGATCACCTACAGCTGCTCCTAACACGAAGCTGAAGTCTGCTGTCCTGTTCTGCTGCAGAAAATCTGGCAGCAGACTTTGGCAGATTTTTATATTTTTTTGGCTAACATTTTCTTGCAGCTTTCGATTGGAGATCGAAGACCTCTTGTCCAAGTTGCCGTTGCTGAAATTTGGGAGCAAAGGAAGGTCCGGAAGGTGGTGTTCCGACATCATTTTTCAAGCCAAAAATAGAGTTTGTTTTCAGCCCAAGGAAGAAGAAGGCTGGAATAGTTTTATTCCAGCTATTCCAGCCTATTCCAGCTTTATCCCAGAGTTATTCCAGCTATAATAAGGTATGAAAAAATTATTTTTTAATCATGCATGAATAGAATTTTTAATTCAAATATTTTGCAAATATTTTATATCATCATACATGCCTATTTGCAACTAGAATTAGATTAGTTTCTGGGCGGAGCAGATTTTCGCTGCGCGATTTTTTTAAAAATATTTTAAAATCCATTATGCTCCTGCAGCTGTTTGCATGCCTAGTGTAGGATCATGTCAAACCACCTGCATCTATTTTCTTTCAATGTTGTCATTAAGACATCATGATTATTAGTTTAAAAATCTGACATCTAATTAATTAAATTTGTATAGAAAGCTATGAGTCAGGTTGAATCCATGGAGAAGGTAGCGCTTAAGATAATTTGAAGTCTTTGATTTTTATAAAAAAAGAATAATATTTTGAGTTAGAACAAAATAAAATTAAAGTATAAAAGATTAGAAATTTAAACTCGAGCACGTTCGATTTGTTAGTCAGATCTTAGCATCTACTTGCATAAAAATAAGTAACAAGAATTTAAAGTGCATAAAAATAAATATTGCATTAATTAAAAGAAGAATTCAATTACTAGAAGTTAAAAATAAAAATTAAATAAACTACAAAAAGCATTAACAAAGTATCTGAAGTCGATTGGCATAATCTCGTCAGGAAGTTGGTTGATGTCACTTTGCCTTCTCCATCATACTCCGTGGAGCAGACTAGGCTTTCTCTTCTTCTTTCTCTTTAGATCTTAATTTTGGAGATGGAATAAGCTTGAAGATGGTATAGGGATAAAACTCTCCTCTAAGTAACCTCACTCTTAGAGGCCAACCGCAACCCAAGCTGTGCCTCTATCCTATACCATACTCTCTCTCCAGGATGATTTTGCTTTATAGCCTAGGCATCCTTTAAATGGGGATTAGAGAAGGCCAAATCAGTGTAAGACTAGGATTAGACTCCTCAAACTCCTAAAATTATTTTGGACATCAGATGATGATCCAACCACTAAATTTAAGTCCAGCGGGCTCAAATCATATTAGAGTTAATTTCAGCCATCTGATTATCTACTTTGAATGGTTGGGATTCATTGGATAGTCATGGATCATCCTTGAGCTTGGGACTCCTCCAATTTGGACCCGTCTCCTCCAAAGGATATGGCAATGGAGAGGATGGGTGGCTTTGGTGGTCATGGCCAGCAGCTCCTTAAGCCGATGAGGGGGGGGCAAGTGACTCTCGAGCTAGAGGATGGCGGACCATGGTGGGGAGATGGGGGTGATATCCAAATATGGGAAGAGCAGTGGCCAACGATTAGGGAAGATGGTGGCATTTCCTTGAGCCGATAGTGACTAAATAAGAATGGTGGCACTAGGAGGCCGGTGGCTATGATAGAAAGGAAGATGACTGATAGGCAACGACTGGCTAGCAGAGGGTGGTGGTGCTGGATGATGAAATGGTGATGGGTACTGTGGCAGTGGCTTGACCAGCATCGGGAGTAGGAGGACGGCAAGGAAGGAGGCTCGACGGTGATGGGGTGGTTGAAATAGAGAGGAGCGGCGATCGGATGGTGGCGGGGCTGTGGTTTGGAGCGGGAGGTGGCAGGAGGAAGAAGCTTTGAAGATGGTGGTTGAGCAGCATATTGACGGCGATGGTGGGTCTCTGGTGGCATCTCTAGTGGTGGGAGGCTTCCCAGCGATGAGGGGAACGATGGGGGAATGCCCTGGTGGCCGGGTGGCATGAAATGATGAAGATGGTCCACGGATAGGGTTCATGGACTGGTAGCAATGGTTGCCTATGGACCAAGCCATATGGTGTAGACCCAACAGCTGGTCCATAGTGGACGACTGCTTTAAAATAAGTGTGATAACTTTCAAAATTCGATTCTGGATTTGTTTGAACTCCGATTTGAATGTTGTTTATACCGTTGGACTTTAAAAATTGATCTCTTTTAATCTATGGACTCCTTTTCTACAAAACATTACAAAAAGTATCAATTTTAATAAATATCAATTAATTAATACTTATTTTAATGACCAAATTGGAATAATTAATAAACTTATCATACCTCCTAACTTAATCATTGCTAGTCTCTTAGCATTATAATTGGATAACCGTGTTATTAAGATTTTCTTTTAGACCTAGGCTTAAGATCAAAAGAAGTTAGCTAGTATCATTAACTAGGTATTGAGTTTTTGAAGTAAATTTTGATGTCAGAGCTATTAAAAACTTTCTTAGAATTCATCCAAAGATCTATCATACTTGTATTTATCCTGGCTAACTTAGTATTTTAGTGCTAGATTATAAAGAACAATTATATCTTCGTTTATCACCTACTTTTGATCAATTTTTAATATGCCCTTCAAATTAAGCATATGAACTAAGGTAGCTTTCACACCACCTGAGATTTTTCTTCTTTTTTTGGTTGGTGATGTCTTCATGCTGTCCACTTTTGATGTGAACAATAATGTTTACTTAGATGAAGGTGCCTGGTTACTTGGTAGAAAACCAATGTTTAGAACTTGTCCCCTTTTTTTTCTTTGAGTCAGGTAGCTCTTTCCTCAAATTCAAGTTAAATTGGGGGTGTATATGAACTACCAATTTTTCATTAATAATTGAGTCTTTAATTAACCTTACAACTAATACCTACTTTGCCTTGTCAGTGTGAATGTGCAATGGAAGTGTTAATAGTCTTAGGATGATCTAAGTAGATCGCTAAAAGTCTGACCAGCTAGTCTACTTCTTGACTTACTATGGTCATTAGTGAATAATTTCTAACTCTATTATCCTTTTCCTAGTCTATTTAGCTCAAGAATTTCTTTCATGGCACATGATTTATAAAAGATAAAATTTTCTATTTTCAAGATTTTCAAAAGATTTTTTCAAAAATTCTCAACAATTTTCAAAAACTTTTCAAAAATAAAATTTAAAAGTTTGTCCTTATCCCCCAACTTAAATACCATCATCCCTAATGGTATAAATAAGTTCAAGAAATAAATTCAACCCATAAGGATAAAAAAAAGTATATAGGATAAAGGTTACCTAAGAAGAGAAGTTTATCAACAAAATAAAGGCTGCAACACTCAATTTGGATTAGAATTTTTACTGTTATTATTTATAATTTTTTTTTAAGGATATAAAAATAAATATTGAGTTGCCTTCCAATAAGCACTAAGTTTAACGTCTTCAGTTGAACATTATGAGGGAGTCTGGTGGATAATTAATTTTAATATGTCCCTCATGATATTAAAGGGACAGGGCTAATCAAGAGGCCTTATCATTATGGTAGAAAATTATTCATAAAGTACTTTACGATGATTAGCCCAAATCAATATAATAAACTTGGAAAGTATGTTATTCTAATATTTAAAAGTATTATCATGGTTTAGATGATAATTAAGAAGGAATTATGCTTGTTGGGTCGATATTAGAGATCGTAGTTTAGAAATTTCTTTAGTTATGGGTTGGTTTATCCTACTCCCCTTCTTAGGCATGATATGTTTGGTCAATATCCCTTCCCATTTTAAAGCTAGATACCTTTCTTGATTAATATTAAACCTGTCTCCATACATCATTTTAGTATCATGAAAAGATTTTGGAGGCAGTTCTCAAAATTGGTGCCGAATATGGAGAAATCAATTATAAAATTTCTAAGATCATGATCCCTTATTTCAATAATATCCCACCCAATAACTTCTTTATATGCTTTTAGAATATCACTGAGTTCGGCTTCCTGGTTAAGGTTCACTGAGAAAGTTTCAATGGGTGCATCAAGAAGTGCTTTCAGTTCTGGATCAGATGGTGATTCTAACAAGGGGGCTATAAGTGGGCTAGGTGTTGGCTCTTATTGTTGATCAATAAAAAATGTGGTGGTTTCAAAATAGGATATTTGTATTAGATTGTTTACTTGTGAGGTATACCCATTTACATTAAAATTATCCATCCCAAAATGAGCCTAATATTGATCTACTAAATCTTAGGGGAGAACTATGGGGATGGCTTCCTTTATTATGTTATGCATTTATAGTTATTAAGAATGCTCAACTAATTCTATCATTGCATCTATTTATTCTTCCATTCCATTTAAAGACATGGATGATTCTAGGTCACTAGGGAATTGGGTCATAGGTGAGTGAGGTAATGATAGAATGGTTTATCCCACAAGTTTAATTTTTTCATATATTTTTATGCCTTAGCCAAATTGTCTATATTGGTCGTTATAGTTATGCAAAGTTATTCTATGACCAGTTCATTCCCGGGAGTCAGAGTTGATTATTCATGAAAAGATAAAGGGTCATTAAAGTTTTGAGCTAGGAATGGTCCCTCTAGGTTGCTCTCAAGTTGACTAGGTAGTTCACCTCCTTCCTCTCTATTAAGTTCAATTAATTATTGG
Organism: Areca catechu; assembly: GCA_021397845.1. NCBI lineage: Eukaryota > Viridiplantae > Streptophyta > Magnoliopsida > Arecales > Arecaceae > Areca > Areca catechu. Next base: position 154,653,691 of record CM038052.1, read on the forward strand.
TCATTTGATTTATTAGCTTATCAATAGATTATTGTTGGACTATAATCATTTGTTGAAATTAAGCAAACCTATCGACATCTAGGTTGGTCTGTATGGGAGGTGGGTATGATGCTTGCTGAACCTTCACTTCAAATAATGGGCTATAATTAGTTGGAGAAGGTTGACAATGTTGATAGGGTTGATCATAATAGGGTGTATCTATGAACATGGATCCTTGGATTGCCGGGGTAACCACTAGGTATGGTTGCCATGAAAAATCTGGTTGAGCCCCCTAACCTAAATTCTAAGCATTAAGGTATAGGTTATTTTCTGAGTTATAGGCCATTTGGATTTGATCTTGATAAACTTGGTCATACATGGCTCAACAGGTTGGTACATGGTTTGGCATTCACTCTCAAAGTGAGTGGGACTTGAATAAACATGGTGTGCCGGAAGAAAGGGTACTTTATTATAAGGATTCATGCTCTTGGCATTGATTTAGTTTGTTGGATTATTTTGATTATTCAAATATACAATCAGAGTCTTAGATCGGAGCAAACCTTATTTATTTATGTATTTATTTATTTATTTATTTTAGAGAAAAGGTGAGATGAAGAAGATAGAAGAGTTCTAAAGATAAGAGCCTAAGGAGTCCTAGAGCTAAGAGAGAGAAAAGAATTAGTAAGGGTTTGATATTATTTACAAACAAGTTAGCATAACATGGACTCTCTATCCTAGGGTTATCCTAAATCTAGATAGCTATTAACTACCAAGGCAATCTTGGAGCCCTCCAAGTTAGAAACTAACTAATCAATTGGCTAGATAAGGGTAAGATCAGTGGGGGTCCCCTCGTTGCTTTCCTTAGATACCAATTAATTTGGCCAAGTTAGTCAATGGAACTAATTAAAAACCACCTTTCTTCAGGACTATATCATCCTTGAATCCCTTTCCTAGATACCAGTTAATCAACCAATTCTGACTCGATCTGACTCTTTTGGATGCCTTGTCCTATTGAGCTCGAGTTCCTTAGGGGTTGACATCTAATTGATTTTAATTAATAGGCTTGGGTCAATGCAAGATGCAAGGTGATAGTTTGTGAGCCAAGGGTGATGGGGGACTAATATGCATGCAATTTTTTTTGTATGTTTTATATGTGGGTTGAGTGATTAATTCCCGAATTTTAGATTAAAATAAGTTGTAGGGAATTTTATATGAATTTTAGGAGATCAGCATGCAGATTAGGACCTAGAAAAGTAGAAAAGAAGGATCGCCGGGCCTGAGAAGCCTCGGTTAGGGCAAGTTCTCCTACAATAAAACTACTGGAAGTAGAGGGGGTGTACCTGACAATGTCTGTGAAGATCGCAAAAAAGGGTCTCTCGTTCCTCGATGGATGCGGCCTGGAAAACTGAGCAAAAGACCCGCGGATACCCGGCTTTCTGCTCGGTGATCCGATTGAGGCTTGGCTGGAGTCGTTGGATTCGTAGGAACTCGGGGACCTGTAAATGACCTGTCAGGGGTTAGAAAACTCACAAAGGAATAAGAAAACAAAGAAAAAACAGCAAGGAAAGGCTTCTTTTGGAGTGGGCGTCCAGGGATCTGAGATGCTTGTTGGCAGCAGGAAGATGATTGCAGCACTGGGAAGAAAAACTCTCGCAAACCCCTTTATGCACACAGCAGGTTATCACACAACTCTATAGAAGAACTCAAGGTTTCATTCATCAAAAATTCTCCCTTCATACAAGAGGCTAGGGTCTCTTAAATAGACCCCTAACCTTGGGCTCCAAGTAAGGGCACATTAGTCTTTACATGAGAATCCTTTTCCCTCTCAAACCCTAGCTAGAAAATAAGGAAACATTATGTAGAAAAAATTCCTAAAATTTCTCTTGACTTGGCCAACACTCTAAGGACACCTAGGGGGACGTGTTGGGCTTCTAATAGTAGCAAGGGGCCGGCCCAAAGGGGCCCGGGTGCATGGGTTTGGGCCTCTGGAAGATAGGGTGGCCTGGTAGCCAGGTAGCAGGAATATTCCCTGGTATCTTGCTTCTTAGGGGCTTGGGCTTGGCACCTGGGCTTGATTTCTTTGGGCTAGGATGTAAATAGACCTCTAAAATCATGGATTCCTTGGTCTATGAATATATTTTGGCATCTGGAAGGAAATCTGGGCATCTGGAGGGCATCTGCAAGGAATCAGGGTTTCTGATTTTCCTCCTGGGGTCTTCAAATCTTCAAGCTGGGTTGGACTTGGGCTAAACTTCCATGTCTTCAATCTGATTGGACTTGGTCTTTACTTGTATGATGTGGTCTTGAGTCTATATGGTTGAATAGGACTCAAAAAAATAAAATTAGCTCGACATGAGCTGACTAACACTGGACTGAACTAGCTCAACATGAGCTGACTAGTACAGAACTGAAACTCAAAATCAATTAAAATGAACTCAGATAGGCCAAGACCTTATTACAGATGGACTCATAAATTATTGATCAATTCATAGAGGGTTGAAAAGCCTCTATCTTATTCTGGTGCCTTTGGTGTCCCCACCAATTCTCCCGGGGTGGGAGGAACTCGACCCTATCGAGTGAAGGTCAGACTGGCTCATATATCTCTCGAGAAGGTCTGGGTTGAGGCATTGTAAGTCCTCTCGAGAAATCCATGAATCGTCCGACTCTGGCCGGCCTTGCCATCGGACCAGGAAGCATTGATAGTCATGGCCCTGGGTCGTGATGGCTTGATCGTCCAGGATACGCTCGATCCGTTCTCCTCTCTCAGGCCAAATTTGTTTGTGGACACTCTAGGTTAGGGTCACTCACAATAAAAAGGAATAGGTCCAAAGGCCTCACTAGGTATCGCTGCCGGTTTCCTATACTCAACCAAGTCAGTAATATTGAAGGTAGAACTAATGCCCAAATCCAAAGGCAAGTCTAACACCTAGGCATTTGATCCAACCTTCTCTATCACTTTAAAAGGTCCAGCTCTACGAGCATGAAGCTTCTTTTAGGCCTAAGCCTAACCAAGATAGAATCCTCTACATCAAATTCTTTGATCCATCTTCGGGAATTAGCCAGTTGTTTTAAGATTAGTGCGGGTGGTGAACATGCTAGGCACATGCAGTCTCCTAACAAAATGATGCAAAGGACTCAAACTAACACCTAATAGACTCGACTTTGCATTCCTATCGAAGGAAATTTATTAGACTTTTATGGGTCTAAACCTAAGAGACTATAGACTCTCTAGGTCTGACCCTAGTGTGGTGTGCACAAGAGTATTTACAATGGACTCCAAGCAAATGCCAAAGGGTATGCCAGAAGTATAATGCAAACCTAACATGCGTAATGAATGCATGCAGTATGCTAATCTCAGTTAAATGCAATCTAATAATCCTAGAAATGCTGGATGTGTTAGGAAAGGACAGAAAATAGGAAATGGTTCAGAAGTAGTTTGGTAGGGTAGGAAAAAGGTTCAAGGTTAGTTGGATAAAGTTTGATAAAAGAAGGCATGTCAGGGACTAATCCTAGACTAATGAGGCTAACCTTACGAGGTTGCGGTATATCTATGGGGTTTGCATAATGGAAGGATGGGTTACTAATCTCAGGGAAGAGGTCCTTAATGAGAACTATAGGAGGAGGCTCATCCTGAAGGTACTGATTCAAAGAGATCAAGTCCTTAATAAATTCTTCTGGTTCTTGTATTTTAGGACTAGACTCTATAATTTGGCTCTCCTCTATGGTTTTCTCAGGTAAGGCTCTAGTAGCAGTACCTAGGTTCTCTTCCTCTATTTGTTCTTCCACTATAGCTTTAGGTTGGATGTGGTCAAGGTCAACTACCTCTAGGTTGGCTTCTACCTGGGTATCTATTGGGTCAGCTAATTCTAGGTCATCTAAAGGTGTCTCTTCTTCTCCCTCATACTCATCCACTAAGTTTGCATCAGCTTCATACACTTCCGCATTAATGTAAGCCTTGTCAATCTCAGGAATGGTTGGAGAAGGTCGGCTAGGGGAAAATTGGCTAGGTCCTGGTTTCTGATTATGGACACTAATCCTAGTAGGTTTAGGTTGCCTAAGGGGTAGTGGCTCACTACTGGGCTCATATTTAGGGGAGCTAATCCTATGGGGTTCAAGTTGACTAAGGGAAACCTGACTAGTACTAGATTGATACTTAGGGGTTATGGGTTCTTTGGGCTCATAGGACAAGGGTGCAGATCTATGGGTCATGGGATTATAGGATCTGGGGTCATAGAATTTTGGGTCAGCTCTATGGTCAGATTCTAAGGATGGATCATGGTATGGGGTCCTCCTAAGGTTGGGCTCTCTATATGCGTCAGGATATTGAGTCCTCCTAGGGTTGGACTCCCTATATGGGTTAGAATACTGGGTTCTCCTAGGTTTTGACTCCTTATATGGGTCAGAATATTGGGTTCTCCTAGGGTTGGACTCCCTATATGGGTCAGAATATGGGTTCTCCTAGGGTTGGACTCCCTATATGGGTCAGAATATTGGGTGTTGGGTCTACTAGGCTCATAGGGTGTGGGTGCATAGGATCTATGATCATGGGATCTAGAGTCATAGGATCTAGGTTCATAGGTTATGGATTCATAGGTTCTAGGTTCATAGGATTTGTAGTCATAAGATCTATAGGTTGTGGGTATACTAGGCTTATAGGGAGAGGGTAAATAGGATCTATCTTCCTGGTCTATAAAATCCTGATTGGGTCTTCTAGGACTAACCTTAGGGATTGGGTCATGACGATAGCCTCTTCTAGTTTCAACCTCAAGATATGGATCAGGGTTTGGGGTCCTCCTGGGCTCAGGATTGTAGTATGGGTCAGGTTGAGGGCTCTCCTAGGTTCGACCTCTTGGTATGGGTCAGGGTCTGGGGTCCTCCTAGGCTGAGGGTTATAGTATGGGTCAGGATGAGGGGCTCTCCTAGGTTCGATCTCAGGGTATGGATTAGGGTTTGGGGTCCTCCTAGGTTGAGGGGAATTAGGATCTGGCTCAGACTGTGACCCATGGGTTTTTTCTGGGGTCCCTACCTGGACTTCTGCTGACCTGCTGGCAAGGGTCAACTCTTCACTGGGATCTGGGTCATCTAGGTAGTCATCTAGTGGGTAGCCATCCCAGCTGGCTTTTAGTTGGGCTTGTAAATTTTCCATGGGTTCAGACATTTGTGAAGGAGGTGGGTGATATGAAACTCCTGATCTAGTCTCATGCAAGACTCGATCAGACCGACTATAGCTGACTAGACCTAGAGTCCAAACTAGATGCTCAATCAGGGTGGCAAACTAGCCTATAGTAACCCTATACTCAGCCAGGCAGGTGTAAGGGGAGTGTTAGGTCCCTGATTGCCAATCCTAGACACCAATCAGAGATTGGCCAGGTAGGTGGACCAGCACACAAGCCCTTCAGGATTGAATCCCTAAACCACCGTTCTAGACACTGAGCACAAGGCACACACAGGTTAACTTGACACAGTGATCTAACAATAGCCCGGACCCGACCAGTTGGTGTCCCTAGCCCACTAGGGCAAATTAAGTCTAATTAATTTTAGGTTAAGGCTTGGGACCGAATGCAAGGGATGTAGTTTTGGGCTAAGGAGAGGTTATCAACTCCTCCCCCCATCTGATATAGCAAGAGTGCCCTTAAAAGTAAATTATGCAATGATGGCAGGCAGATGAGAATGCAAATTAGGGTTTAGATGTTTTTGGTATTTTTGGAGAATATGTAATTTTTTTTTTGGTATTTTTTTAAATAGAATAAAACTTGCAAATCATGGCCTAATATGCAAGAAATATACTAAATTTAAAGATATGCAAAAGATGCTAAACAAAACCCTAAAACTTCCAAACTTGTCTTGCTGAAAAAAAAACATAGCCAAAGATTTGCATGCTGTATTTCGGCTTGCAGAAAATTCACAAGACATAATAAAATCTACGAAAACTCTTAGAATTACAGTGAATTTTGATGAATCCAACAAAATAAATTTCATAATTTTTTGAGTTTTTATTAGGAAGAAATAATTAAACTAATAGAGCATATATGGACAAAAAATTATAGAAAACAAGCCCTAATCTAAGCTATGATACCAAATGATGGGGGACTAATATGCATGCAGTTTTTTTTGTATATTTTATATGTGGGGTTTAGTGATTAATTCCCGAATTTTAGATTAAAATAATTTGTAGAGAATTTTATATGAATTTTAGGAGATAAGCATGCAGATTAGGACCTAGAAAAGTAGAAAAGAAGGATCGCCGGGGCTGAGAAGCCTCGGTTAGGGCAAGTTCTCCTACAATAAAACTACTGGAAGTAGAGGGGGTGTACCTGACAATGTCTGTGAAGATTGCAGCAAAAGGGTCTCTCGTTTCTCGATGGATGCGGCCTAGAAAATCGAGCCAAAGACCCGCGGATACCTGGCTTTCTGCTCGGTGATCCGATTGAGGCTTGGCTGGAGTCATTGGATTCGTAGGAACTCGGGGACCTGTAAACGACCTGTCAGGGGTTAGAAAACTCACAAAGGAATAAGAAAACAAAGAAAAAATAGCAAGGGAAGGCTTCTTTTGGAGTGGGCGTCCAGGGATCTGAGATGCTTGTTGGCAGTAGGAAGATGATTGCAGCACTGGGAAGAAAAACTCTCGCAAACCCCTTTATGCACACAGCAGGGTATCACACAACTCTATAGAAGAACTCAAGGTTTTTATTCATCAAAAATTCTCCCTCATACAAGAGGCTAGGGTCCCTTAAATAGTCCCTTAACCTTGGGCTCCAAGTAAGGGCACATTAGTCTTTACATGAGAATCCTTTTCCCTCTCAAACCCTAGCTAGAAAATAAGGAAACATTAGGTAGAAAAAATCCCTAAAGTTTCTCTTGACTTGGCCAACACTCCAAGGACACCTAGGGGGACGTGTTGGGCTTCTAAGAGCAGCAAGGGGCCGGCCCAAAGGGGCCCGGGTGCATGGGTTTGGGCCTCTGGAAGCTGGGGTGGCCTGGTAGCCAGGTAGCAGGAATATTCCCTGGTATCTTGCTTCTTAGGGGCTTGGGCTTGGCGCCTGGGCTTGATTTCTTTGGCCTAGGATGCAGATGGACCTCTAAAATCATGGATGCCTTGGTCTATGAATATATTTTGGCATCTGGAAGGAAATCTGGGCATCTGGAAGGCATCTGCAAGGAATCAGGGTTTCTGATTTTTCTCCTGGGGTCTTCAAATCTTCAAGCTGGGTTGGACTTGGGCTAAACTTCCATGTCTTCAATCTGATTGGACTTGGTCTTTACTTGTATGATGTGGTCTTGAGTCTTCAATATGGTTGAATAGGACTCAAAAAAATAAAATTAGCTCGACATGAGCTGACTAACACTAGACTGAACTAGCTCAACATGAGCTGACTAGTACAGAACTAAAACTCAAAATCAATTAAAATGGACTCAGATAGGCTAAGCCCTTATTACAGATGGACTCATAAATTATTGATCAATTCATAGAGGGTTGAAAAGCCTCTATCTTATTCTGGTGCCTTTGGTGTCCCCACCAAAGGGTTATCAACTCCCCACCTTATGTTGTTTATGAGTTAATGCCCTTAAGATGTTTTATGGAAATCTATAATGCAAAATAGGAAGATGTCCCAAACAAGCAATAGACTTTAAGTTTTAATTAGTTACTCTTTTTTAATTAAGTATTATGTAGTATTTTATTTTTCTTTTATATTATATTATTTAAAGCAAGAGAGAAAAAGGCAGGTTTTAATCTTGGTTAATTAGATGTGAGAAAAAAAGACTAAAATTAGGTTAAGTAAATAAAGAAACTATAGGTCTTATAATTAAGGTAAGAAATCAAATCAGTATTTAAGACAGTTATGTAAAAAATTATGTTTTTTTAGGTTAATTTAAAAAGGAAGAAACTAAAAAAAAAATTTATGTTAATTTGAAAAGGAGGCAATCACTAAGAAAAGAAAACAAATAAAGAAATTAGGTAGATTTTTTAAAAAGGAGACCACTCAAAGAAAATGATCCAAGCAATACTCGGTATGTGGCATCCAATTTTCTATGAAACAAGTCTAGTAGTTGATCGGCTGAGTTGTGGCTCTCAACAAGTTCATCTCCAAGTTGATGGAATGCTATCTGCCTTTCTTCATAGTACTACAGAAAATGCATGACTTCGCATGGATAGAGGAATGCTGATTAACTTTTGAAGAGTTGAAAAGCTTCCTCGCCTCCTTGCCATTGCTGTTGAAGCGAAAGCTAAGAGAAGAGTTATTCCTGTATCTCTTCGCCTCCCCAGAAGCAGTCTATTCCATGCTCGTGTAGATGATGATAAAGGATTTCAGAAGCCTAATTTTTAAGTTAGCAAGGTGCTCCACAACTTGAAAACTAGGTATTTTAAACCCAAAAAAATTATCTTTGCTCTAATTATTTCTACGTAGCATCTCAAACATTACTTTCAAGCTCATCCCATCATCGTCCTCATTGACCAACCTCTTAAGTCCATCCTATATCGGCTTGATATCTTTGGGTGACATGAAGTATGGTGGGGGCAGCATGATCCAACATAGATTACTGGGCCCTATCTGGTTTACCGATTAGGATTTTCTTGAACCCTTAATAATGTGTCAAATTTTGTAATCAAGTCTTGTAATAAAGTTAGTCCAATTGAATCCTGTAATTTGAGTCCAGTACAAGTCCAGTTATACAAGAGGAGGAGCATCAGTCAAAGCCTTCATTAGGCCCCAGAGTAAAGCAAGCCCAAGCCCATATGAAGATTCCAAGAACCAAGATACCCAGGAATATTCTAAGCACCCCAACCCAGGGTTTCTAGCCCACCAGGAGGCCCATGCACCCAAGCCCTTTGGAGGCTGCCCAAGCCAAATGGAGGATGCCTCTTGCTGCCCTAAGTACAAGCCCAATCCCACCTTGGCATCCAAGCCCAAAGAAAGGCCTTGACCAAGTCAAAGGAGGAGAAGAAACCCAATTCAAACAAGGAGATCAAGTTTAACTCCCATTCAAATTGTATTCTCCTAGTTTTAAGCAAACTTGTAATCCCTCTCCCACTCTACTTTGTAATTCTATTCTAATAAGGTGAGGACTTGGAGAATATCTAAAAATATCCCACCCCTCCCCTTCTTGTAAGCATCTTTTATTCATGAATGAAACTCTGTTGAACTTTTGTCTTGAGATTGTGTTCTTGTATTGAGGTGTGTGAGAGTTATTTGCGAGCCCTAGCCCTTCTAAACCCTAGCCATCCCAAAGCACCTTCATTCAAGCCCTAAGATGCCAAGGAGAAGAATCCCTAAGCCATCCCAAGCAAGGAGCTTTTTTCCCTATCCAGGCCGCCAGCTCCAATCAGCCCTAATTCCTTCCTTTCAAATCCTAGTTCTTTTCTTTTGCTTTTTTACTTGTTCCTTTGCTAACCTTTGATGCTTGTAGGATCCTCGTGGTATTCACCTCCAAGGAGGAGGCCCTCTTTGCCTCCAGGAGTGATCCCAGATAGCTACCTGAACCAAGGAACTGAAGGCTTGTATTCTAAGCGACAATCTCGAGTACTGTGAGACCCCTTCATCGACAGGATCTTCGCATCGGTGCTTGGTAAAATCCATCCCCCTTCTAATTTCTGATTTGTTGAAGGTACGCTATCCTAATCGAGGGTTTCTCAATCTTCAAGATCCTTTCTTTTATTATTTTGCATGAGTTCTTATGCGGGTAGGTTTGATCTTTTCATTACCAGTTTACTTGTTGCACTTTGCTTGATTTCGGGACATTAGCCTACAAATTAAAATTCTAAAAAAATTATAAAAAATAATAGTTTCTATTTTTCTACAATCATGGTAGTCTTAGGATTATCCTGTATCAATTTGGTATCAGAGCTAGTTTAGGATAATTGCATCTTCATCAAAAAACACCAAAAGAATTTCATCTCTGATTTTTTGCATCCTGTCTTCTGCATTAGGGGTCTAAGTTTCAATCAATTTTGTCCATCTAGGCATTTTATTTTGCTCTGAAATTAGCACACGTGTCATATATTTTGTCCTAATAATTTTTATACTTTTTAATTATTTTTATAGAAAATAAAAGGTCCTAAATTTTGGCATCTTAGAAACCCTAACCGAAATCTTGAGTTTTCTGCACATAGTCTGAAAACCATAGGAGTTGCATCATCATCCAATTTTTTATCTACATAAAATTTGGTAGGAATCACTACCACCATCCATCCTCAGTTATGTAATTTTTTATAATTTTTTTGCATCAAGAACCATGTCAAATTCTGCATCAAACTGAATCCCGATTTTCTAATTCTGTAATTTCTGCACACCTGACTGAACCTAACCTAATCAACTGCCAAACCCCTAAAATCCGAAGCCAAATTTTGTTTGCTAACTTAATCAACTTAAACCTAACTTGCCATCTCATAAAAAGACAATTTTTTTATTTTTTATTTTTCTGATTGTTGTTAGATTGCATCAGGACCATCGAATGTTCATCATCTTCTCAAACTAATCTTAAGGGCATTTCTCTATCTTAGATTAGGGCAAGAGGTCATTACCTGTCCTGGGCCCAAAACAACCACCATCATCAGAACTCAAGCCTTAATTAAAATTAACTAGTCTAATCTGCTCTAGAGAGCTAGGTGACACCAACAGGTCGGGTCCGAATTGTGTGGGCCAACTAGTGTACTTAATTCCCCAGCTGTTATTGAAAACTAGTGTCTAAGGCTAGAGGTCTAGAGGCAAATGCCCTAAGTGGATTGGTGGTTTTTAATTAGGACCCTGTCACAGGCAGGGGGAGCCTCCCACCACACCACCTCTTACCTGGCCAGTGAAATGATTAGCTGCTGAGTTAAGTGTAAGTTGAGTAGGCCCATTCAATTTTGGCTCTAGGTCTAGCATATTATAGTCCATATTTTTTTATGTGCCTGATTGCATCATACCACCTTGCTTGTTTGATTGCATGACCACTAGACTAGGGACCAAATATCAACAATCTAAGCCCCAACCCAGTTCAACCATGGAACCCAATTTTGAGACTCTCATGAAGGCCATGAGTGACCAGATTATCACCCAGATGCACCAGATAAATACCCAATCCCAAAACCAGTTTGCCCAGTTGACCACCCAAATTAACCAAATGAATCATAGGTTTGACCAACTGACCCAATCCAATAATCAAGCAACCCATAGTATTGACCAATTAACCAATAGGTTAGACCAGGTACAAAACCGATTAGGTATCATAGAAAGAACCCATGAGTCCAATACTGAACCTGATCCTGAGTCACCCTGTTCCACCTCTCATAACCCTAGGAAAGCCTAACATCAAGACCAGTTTATGGAACCCAACCCTAGGAGAACCCAACCCCAAGACTAGTTTGTGGAACCCAATCCTAGGAGGATCCCATGCCAGGAACCATATCAGGAACCCAACTCTAGGAGAGTCCAAAACCCTGACCCTATCTAGGATCCCAACCGTAGAAGGCCCCACCATGAAGTTTGTGATCAAGATGAGAGGGCCATGAGAAACATTAGGGTAGAGGCACCCACCTTTGATGGTAGTCTTGAACCAAAGGTCTATGTAGATTTGGTAGGAGACATGGATTATTATTTTGAGTGGTATGACATGAGTGAAGAGATGAAGTACAAATTTGCAAAGATGAGGTTGATTCATCAGGCTAGGTTAAATTGGGCTAACCTTGAGTGTACTTGGAGACAACAAGATCTACCTCCCATAACCACCTAGCAAAAGATGAAATTGAAACTTAAGGAGAAGTACCTTCCTGAATCCTACAATCAGAAGCTCCTAGACCAATGGAATAGGATCCGTCAAGGGAATAGGTCAGTAGTAGATTACATAGTCCAGTTTGATGACTTCGCAGTTAGGTGTTATGAATTCGAGTCTCTAGAACAGACCTTATCTAGGTTTAGAACCGAGTTACATGAAGACATCCAAAGAGAGCTGTATATGAGGGAGGTCACCGATTTAGAGCAAGCATATCAGATAGCTAGACATTATGAACAATTCCATAGGGGACCTACATATCAGCGATCTGACCCAATTAGGAACAATGCCCCATTCCCAAAATCAAACCCAAACCAGGTATACCAAGGTCAACCCAATCCCAACCCAATTCGATTTAACCCCAACCCAGTTAGGTCAAACGCTAACCTAATCCAACCCAACCCTAATCCAATTCGATCCAATCCCAATTCAACCCATCCTAACCCTAATCCACTTCGACCCAACCCGAGTCCGAGTCAATCTAGTTCAAGCAATTCTACACCGGTTAGAGTTGATAAGGGTAAAGCACCAGCATTCTAAAAAGCCCAAAGCCCCAGCCCCAATGCCTACTTTAGGTGCAACAATATAGGTCACTATGCTAGCTAGTGTCCCACCCGATCGTTACACATAGGGGAGCTTGAAAAGGAAGAACTTGAACCCAATAATGATGATGAAGAAGAAGAGGGTTATGAAGCTGAGGCAGACTTGATAGAGGTGTTGAAGAAGATGAGGAGGACTTTGATCAGTCTAACTTAGTAGGGGTAGTTAGATGCATCCCATCCCAAACCAAAACTGAGGAAGATTGGCGGACTAGCATCCTACAAACCTTTATGAAAATTGGGGATAAGGTATGCAAGATTATAATAGATAGTGGGAGTTGTGTCAATGCCATCGCTACTGATACAATTAAATCTTTAGGATTGACCCTAGTTCCCCACCCTAGCCCCTATAAAGTCTCATGGGTAGATTCCACCTCTATTCCAATCAAGTCTATGTGCCAAATTTTGATTAAACTACAATCATATAAGGAGAAGATTTGGTGTGATGTCCTTCCCATAGGAGCCAGTAGCATCATCTTTGGTCGACCATGGCTTTATGATCATGATGCAGCCCTGTTTGGTCGAACCAACACCTGTACCTTTAGTCACCATGGAAAGAAATTTGTGATTCACCCGACTCAACCCAGAGTCCTAATTAGGAGAAATTCTAGTAGCCTTAAGGAGAAGAAATTAGGAATTAATCTAATTAAGGCTAAGGAATTAGAGTAAGAAACTTCTGAACCTATTAAGGAACCAAAAGAAAATGATCCTGAACCAACTATAATAATTGAAGAACAAGTAACTGAGCTAGGATCGAACATTATAGATGAAATTGAGGGTTCACAAGAGTTGTTCATAGAGAAAATCCAAGAACAAGTCCCTAAGAAACAACTCCAGGAAGAGATGTTGCTAGTAAAATAATATTTGGTTTTGAGTCCAATCAATCCATAGACCTACTTCATCTATCCACACATGTACTAACCTCTGCACAGCATTTGCATCAGGAAATTAGTCAAAAGATAAACATAAGTAATGAACTCTATAAAAACTTGGCTAATTCTCAAAAATGAGCTAAAGAGTTTTCTACAGGGGATTATGTGATGATCAGGTTTAGGCCTGAGCGGTTCCCTCCAGGGACCATAAAGAACTTGCATGCTCGCATAGCTAGATCGTTCAAAATAATGAAGAGAGTTGGATCCAATGCCTATGTGCTCGAGTTGCCACCTGAATTAGGTATCAGTTCCACCTTTAATACTTCAGACCTTATGGAGTACTGGGAGCCATCAGCGATACCTAGCGAGCACGTTGAGCCTATTCCTTCCCTTGAGAGTGAACCCACCCCAGAGTGTCCACTTACAAATCGGTCTATTAGTGAGAAAAGGATTGAGCGCATCCTAGACGATCAAGCCATTAGTACCCGGAACAAAGGCTATCAATGGTACTTGGTCCGATGACAAGGTCGGCCGAAATCCGAGAACTCATGGATCATCCGAGAGGATCTGCAGTGCCTTAACCTAGACCTTCTTGAGCAATATGAGAGCCGCATTGACCCTTACTCGATGGGGTCAAGTTCCTCTCACCCCAGGAGAGTTGGTGGGGGCACCAGGATTCGACATAGATTACTGGGCCCTATCGGCTGAAATTTGAGGACTCATGGATCATCCGAGAGGATCTACAGTGCCTCAACCTAGACCTTCTTGAGTAATATGAGAGCCGCATTGACCCTTACTCGACGAGGTCAAGTTCCTCCCGCCCTGGGAGAGTTGGTGGGGGCACCAGGATTCGACATAGATTACTGGCCCTATCTGATTTACTGATTAGGGTTTTTTTGAACCCTTAATAATGAGTCAAATTTTGTAATCAAGTCTTGTAATAAAGTTAGTCTAATTAAGTCTTGTAATTTGAGTCCAGTACAAGTCCAGTTATACAAGAGGAGGAGCATCAGTAAAAGCCATCACCATGTCCCAAAGCAAAGCAAGCCCAAGCCCATATGAAGATTCCAAGAACCAAGATACCTAGGAAAAATTCTAGGCACCCCACCTAGGGTTTCTAGCCCACCAGGAGGCCCATGCACCCAAGCCCTTTGGAGGCCACCCAAGCCCAATGGAGGATGTCCCTTGCTGCCCTAAGTACATGCCTAATCCCACCTTGGCATCCAAGCTCAAAGAAAGGCCTAGACCAAGTCAAAGGAGGAGAAGAAATCCAATTCAAACAAGGAGATCAAGTTTAATTCCCATTCAAATTGTATTCTCCTAGTTTTAAGCAAACTTGTAATCCCTCTCCCACTCTACTTTGTGATTCTATTCTAACAAGGAGAGGAGTTGGGGAACATCTATAAATACTCCACCCCTACCCCTCTTGTAAGCATCTTTTATTCATGAATGAAACTCTGTTGAACTTTTGTCTTGAGATTGTGTTCTTGTGTTGAGGTGTGTGAGAGTTATTTGAGAGCCCTAGCCCTTCTAAACCCTAGCCATCCCAAAGCACCTTCATTCAAGCCCTAAGATGCCAAGGAGAAGAATCCCTAAGCCATCCCAAGTAAGGAGCTTTCTTCCCCATCCAGGCTACCAGCTCCAATCAGCCCTAATTCCTTCCCTTCAAACCCTAGTTCTTTTCTTTTACTTTCTTGTTCCTTTGCTAACCTCTGACGCTTGCAGGATCCCCGTGGTATTCACCTCCAAGGAGGAGGCCCTCTTTGCCTCCAGGATTGATCCCAGATAGCTACCCGAACCAAGGAATTGAAGGCTTGTCTTCCAGGCGACAATCCCGAGTGCTATGTGATCCCTTCATCTACAGGATCTTCGCATCGGTGCTTTGTAAAATCCATCCCCCTCCTAATTTTTGATTTATTGAAGGTACACTATCCTAACCGGGGGTTTCTTAATCTCCGAGATCCTTTCTTTTATTATTTTGCATGAGTTCTTATGCAGGTAGGTTTGATCTTTTCATTACCAATTTACCTGCTGCACTTTACTTGATTTCTAGACATTAGCCTACAAATTAAAATTCTAAAAAAATTACAAAATAAAATTAGTTTCTATTTTCCTACAATCATGGTAGTATTAGAATCATCCTACATCAAAGTGGATGATTAAACTTAATGAGTTTGACATCTCTTATCATTCAAGGTCATCCATGAAGGCGCAAATTCTAATGGACTTCTTGGTCGAATGCACATGGACCAACGACAAACCCGAGGAGATATCCAGTGAGTTTCTTATTAGACCATCCAATGCGAACCTAGTTTGGATCCTTCATGTGGACAGTGCCTCAAATTCTCAAGGCAATGGAGCCAGTATGATCTTAACGAATTTGGAAGGGGTGGTTGCCGAGTATGCTTTGCATTTTCTATTCAAGGCAACCAATAACCAGTTCAAGTACAAGGCCCAACTAGCAAGACTAAAATTTGCTAGGGAGCTTGGAGTGAAGCACCTAAGGGTTTTCATCGACTCACATCTAGTAGCTAATCAAGTCAGTGACAAGTGTAAGGCACGAGACTTGATAATGGCCAAGTACCTTGATCAAGTCTTCTTCTATATGGTAGTACTTCAACATTTCAAATTCTCTCACATCCCTTAGAATGAAAAAGCAAACAAGCTTTCCAGGCTGGCAACCTTATAGGATAATTTCCTTGGGCAAGCATACATTGAATATTTGGAGGCCCCTAGCATCAATTATGTTGAAGAGGTCAACAATTCTCACAAGAGCCGAGTTAGATAGATCCATATATTAAGTACATAAACGAAAGTGTCCTACCTGAAGAGCCCAAAGAAGCAAGGCTGTTAAAGAAGGGAGCTTTGTGGAGCTTTGTGCTTCATACTACTGGACATATAGCTTTATAGAAAGTCCTTCTCATATCCCTTGCTCAAATGCTTGAGACTCTCTACAACTGATTATGTCTTCTGGGAGATCCATGAAGGCATCTATGGAAATCACCTTGGGGATAGATCATTGGCTTATAAGGCATCAGGCAAGGGTACTACTAGCTCACCATGCAGGAGGATGTTGTGGAGTTAATCCAGAATTGTGATCGGTGTCAGCGACATGCTAATATCTAACAATAGCTGGCAACCACTCTCTCTGCTCTTGTCACCTTGGCTATTAGCCTAGTGGGGAATGGATATTTTGGGCCCGTTCTCCCTAGCATCTCGCCAATGAAAATACCTGCTCGTGTTCATCGACTGCTTTACTAAATGGATGAAGGCAGAACCCTTAGTGCACATCAAAATGGCCAAGGTCCAAAACTTCTCCCTCGCACCATCATCACCAATTATGACATGCAGTTTGATAACCAAACATCTAGGAAATTCTATGCCGAGTTGCATATCCAGCACCAATTCACATCAATTGACCACCACCAAATGAATGGAGAAGCAGAAGTGATGAATCGGACCATCCTTCAAGGCTTCATAACCAGATTGGACAAATCCAAAGGCAAATGGGCCAAGGAGCTTCCTAATATGTTATGGGTGTACCACACCACTCCCCGAACTTTGACAAATGAGACCCCTTTTAATCTAGTCTTTTATACTGAAGTAGTGATACCCATCGAGATTGGCCTCCAAACCATGAGAATCGAGTGTTATGATGAGTTGAGCAACTCGATCCGACTGAGAGCCAACATTAACTTGATTGATGAGATTAGAGACAAAGCCAGCCTTGCATGGTGGCATATTGGCAATGAGGTGCCTGATACTATAATTCTCAGGTAAGACCAAAAACTTTCCACCCTGGAGACTTTGTCTTGCACCGAGCTAACTTTTCTAGGTCATCTAAGCAAGGCAAGTTATCGTCAAACTAGGAAAAACCATATTGAGTGGTGGAAGCCTTAAATTGAGGACCCTTCAAGATTAAGGAACTAGATGAGACTCCAATCACTCGAACTTGGAATGTCCTATCAATAATGTACCCACATTGTTAAGAAATAAAAAGGATTTTTCTATCAGGCAAATGTCTCCAACCTCATCGCAAACCTTTTATTGGAGAGTTGCTCCACAATACCATCTTCTTAGATGGAATGCTTTATAACACCACCCTCTATCGGTCAATAAGGAGTCATCTAAAATATTGGCAAATTGCTGCATAGCACCGTCTTCATAGATGGAATGCTTTATAGCACTGCCCTCTATCCCACCAACTGGAGTCATCTAAAGTATTAGTGAGTTGCTCCACAGCACAATATTCTTAGATGGAATGCTCTACAGCACTGCCCTCTATCTGGCCAACAAGGATTCATTCGAAGTATTGAAAAGTTGCTCCATTGTACCATCTTTCTAGATGGAATGCTCTATAGCACCACCCTCTATCCAGTCGATAAGGAGTCATCCAAAGTATTGACGAGTTTCTCCACAACACTGCCTTCATAGATGGAATACTCTACGATACCGTCCTCTATCTGGTTAACAAGGAGTCATCCAAAATATTGGCAAGTTACTCTATAACACCTCTTCTTAGGTGGAACGCTCTATAGCACTACCCTTTATCCGATAGACAAGGAGTCATCCAAAGTATTGGCAAGTTGCTTTACAATACTGTCTTTTTAAATGGAATGCTCTGCAGCACTGCCCTCTATCTAGCCGATAAGGAGTCATCCAAAGTATTAGCGAGTTACTCCATAGCATTGTCTTCCTAGATGGAATGCTCTACAGCACCACTCTCTATCCGGCCGATAAGGATCATCCAAAGTATTGACAAGTTACTCCATTGCACCATCTTTCTAGGTAGAATGCTCTATAGCACCACCCTCTATTTGGTCAATAAGGAGTCATCTGAAGTATTGGCGAGTTATTTCATAACACCTATTTCTAGACAGAATGCTCTACAACACTGCCCTCTATCCGATCAACAAGGAGTCATTTGAAGTTTTATCAAGATACTCCACAGCACCATCTTCCTAGATAGAATTCTCTACATCACTGCCCTCTATCCAATCGATAAGGAGTCATCCAAAATATTGGCAAGTTACGTTGCAACATCGTCTTCCTAGACGGAATGCTCTATAGCACCACCCTCTATTCGACTGACAAAGAGTCATCTGAACTATTAGCGAGTTACTCTATAGCACCGTCTTTCTAAACAGAATGCTCTACAGTAATCGATAGCATTTGTCCGAAGTATTGGCAAGTTGCTCTACAACACCGTCTTCCTAAATAGAATGCTCTATAGCACCGCCCTTTATTTGATGACAAAGAGTCATCTAAAATATTGGTGAGTTGCTCTACAGCACCGTCTTCCTAAATGGAATGCTCCACAGCACCACCACTCTATCCAGCTAACAAGGAGTCATCTGAAGTATTGGCGAGTTACTCCACAGCATTGTCTTCCTAGACAAAATGCTCTACAGCACCACCCCTCTATTCGGCTGATGAGGAGTCATCCAAAATATTGATGAGTTGCTTTACAGCACCATCTTCTTAGATGAAACACTCTATAGCATTGCCCTCTATCTGATCAATAAGGAGTCATCCAAAATATTGGCGAGTTTCTATACAGCATTGTCCTCCTAGATAGAATTCTCCATAGCACCACCTCCTACTTGATTGATAAGGAGTCAACCAAAACATCATTTCTATTGACCCCATAAGTGATTTTGATGATAACCAAACATTGGAGCATGTACATTTATTTCTAACAACTCTTCAAGTGTTTTACAAATTTTTGTAGGATGAGTTAATTGTTCAAACTTCAACTCCTACACCTTTGTTTCTTGTTTGAGTTGTGTTGTAATGTGTTTCTATAAAGAAAAACCCAATGAAAAAACTAAGAAAAAATTATGTAAAAAGGGTTATTTCTGTGTATGTGTGCCTTAAAATTTTTTGAGTTGGTTTGCTTGAAAAATGTAAGAGAGTTGGTGAGAGTTTTTCTTTGAGTCCAATTGTAAAAATCTTGAAGAAAAATACTCAAGCCGACCTAGCACATTGAAGAGCCGACTCCACCTACTGGCATGCAGTAAGGATTCTGGTATGTAGCAATCCGAGCTGACTTGAAGGTTACCGAGCCGACTCTAGTGAATTCGAGTTGATTGGAATATGTCCGAGCCGACTCCTCCAGAGTCCAGTTTTTGAATATTTTTGAGAATAGCTAGGCGAGCAGACACAAGCCAAAAAGAGCCGACTCTGCTAGACCTAATTTTGAAGACCTGAGAAAGCGAGCCGACCCGAACTATATCAAGCCGACTCTTCTAGAGTGATGATTTTAGAACCTGAGAAGAAGAGCCGACCAATAATCAAAAGAGCCGACTTCTCGAGTTTAAGTTTTTCAAAGATATAAGTTCGAGCCGACCTGAGCTAC
Organism: Areca catechu; assembly: GCA_021397845.1. Taxonomy (NCBI): domain Eukaryota; kingdom Viridiplantae; phylum Streptophyta; class Magnoliopsida; order Arecales; family Arecaceae; genus Areca; species Areca catechu. The sequence continues at coordinate 154,673,250 of CM038052.1, forward strand.
ACGAGCCAACCCATCTAGAGTGAAGTTTTATGCCCTGAAACAAAGAGCCGACTGCATGAAGATTTGGTGACTCGACCTATTGACTCGAAGGATCTGAGTCAACTCAAACATCGCTTTCAGGTTTCCAACGGCTAGTTCCAAAATTTGTTTTTGAATGCTAAAAGGTGCTCCAATGGTCAAAAATCACTTCCCAACGGCTTACAATGGTTAGAATTACCTTGAAGTGATGGAAGACCTTATATTTGAAGGATTTGAACTTCCTTGAAAAAATATCTAGAGAATTCTTCAAAGTTTTGAGAGCTACATTGAATATCTTACCTACCAACAAGAAAGAGAGCATAAGAGCATTCAAGCAAGCCTTCAAGTCTTCACCAACTCTGATATGAAGCTTGAAGCAATTTTGAAAGAAGCCGCTGAAGCAATTAAAGCTCATTCAAGTGCAAGTCAAGTGGACTTCTATCAAGCTGCACCGGCAACTATCCAATAAATTGAGTTTGTCATTTTTGTTGTATTTATTTCAATTCATTTTATTGAATTGCTCGTGCAAGGGACATCCAAGCTTGCCCAATCATTCAATCATCTCGATCATGTACAATACATGATCAGTAACCGAATCGCCATTTCGCATTTTGGCATTGTAGATGGCATAAGACACTTTGTACCACTCCACATCGTCTAGCGTGCCAAAAGATTTCTTCAACTTTTGAAGAATCTCATCTGGATGGGCCTCCTCAAATTTGCAACTAAACTCATCATTTATCGCAGCCAACATTATGCATCGGACAGTAGTCCGATCAGAAATTCACTTCAAATAAGTGTCCCTGACCGAACTCCAAGCATTGGCAGAAGGGATTTTGGGTGCTGGATCCGTTATCACATAAAGGATCCGCTCGTGCTTCAAGACTATCCTCAATTTTTTATACCAGCTATTGAAATTGGGACCCTTTAACTTCTCGTTATTGAGAAGTGACCAGAGCGAAAGGTTTGAAGACATCAGAAAGGAAAATTAAGACATAATTAGTATATGAATTAATCAATTAAACCAAAAGACTTGGACTTTAGTCTAAAGGTCCCTCCCACTAATTTTTTAGAATGGGAGCCTCTAACTCCAATCCATGAAATCATCATTTCATAGTGGGTACTGAAATCTAATAGACCACGTTGAGCTTGACTTTGGCCAGCTCACCTATACACGTCTAAAGGTAGGTTTTCTAACCAATTACTTCCCTAAGCAACTTCTAGTAATAAATTTTGCCCCACAAAATCTCCAATCGGCCTTGGGGCCTCCTATTGTGGGTCTCTGGTTAGGTCCAACCATCAATATGACAAATTCGATGCTTCCAGCTAATGAATGACCAAGCTCGACTTTGGCCGGCCCACCTGATCACCGTTAAGAAGGTTGCACTGAACCATCATCTATGGGAGAGTAATCCCAGTAACCAGATGCACACCCATTCTTTGGAACTGCCAATGTACACCAAGCTAAAGGACTCATTACTAACCCACTTAATGGGAGGCTAAGACACCATCAACTCATTAACTTAGTCTTTTTCAGGACCTAATAATTTTAGAGAATTTTAATTAAATTATGACAGAAGAATAGAGAGAAGAACATGGATCAACCTCCCACTGATCAAATCAATTCTCAGTAGGGTTGAATTAAATTCAACAAGTTGGCCATGGGCACCTAAAGATCAGACAGGCTAATCAACTTGGGTGACATGGGTTAACTCGAATCAATAAGCTCTTCTAATCAGTTCTGGTTGATTGGATTGGCCAAGTATGTGAGATCATGGGTGAGTATCTGCCATTAACCATCTTTCCTAGACACCAACCAAGTTGGCCATGAAAGAGGTAGCCTCATGCAACCATGATCAAAAATGCCAAACCTGCATAGACACCGATCGGTTTACCAGACTTGATTAGACTGGCCTAAGAACTCGGGCTTACCACAGAGCCACTAATTAGATCCATTTAAGAAGAATGGACTAATCCATCTAACTACTAGATAGATACTAAAGAGAAGGTCCTTAATCAACATTTGATTAGATCTCTTAAGTCCAATTCAACTAACCTTAGGTCTAACCCAATAAATGGGCCCAATTAGACAGCAACCCAATTAACCTGGATGGCTTATTCAAATGATATTAGGTTTCATAAACCCTAATTTGGCTTGTTGTTTAATTAATCTTTCAATTCATAATTGTTAGATTATAAGCCAACTTTTAATTAAAACATTTTTAATTAAATTATGTAAAACCCTTTTACATCTTTCATGCATCATATCTAGTCTATCATATCAATTTATAATATTGCAAGCCTTAAACATTTTAGACATGCCAATGTATATGTATTAGGATTAAAACATTTTTAATACCATAGGTTTCTTTTAAGGATCCTTCTGAAAAGGCCAACACAGACAAACTGCCTCGTGCCATAGAAAATTAGGGGTTTTAAACCCTGATTAACTTGGATACACGGCCATGATGAAGGTCTCAACTAGGTTCCTAAAAGTAATCCCTAATCTAGATATAGATCCAATTACATGCAATCATGATATGCTATACAGGAACCATGCTTTGATACCACTGAAAGAAAACCAATGCATCGGACGCCTACCCTAGGCATTCTTGAGTCTCAGTTGGTGCATTCATGGCTAGTCAGGTCAATGTACATGAGTTGATTTGGTCTATCATGGTTTTCCATGATGTGACTAGGGCTAGGGTTGAGTCCGGTATGAGTCCTAGGTGTTTAGGCTCAGTTTTGGTCAGTTTGGGTCTTCGAGTTGGCTCTTCTATTGTAAGAGTCGACTATGTTGGTTGGCACATCTCAGAACAGGTGATTATGGACTAAACGGGTCAGCTCGGATGGATTCGAGTTGACTCAGATGCACAGTCAAAAAATCTACAGTCTGGATGGGTCGGCTCGGATGGATTCGGGTCTACTCGGATGCATAGTCAAGAAACCTATTATTTGGACAGGTCGGCTTGGATGGATTAGAGTCTACTCGGATGTAAGGCCTAGTCATCTCTAATGTTTTAGGTCGGCTCGAATGATGGGTGAACAGTTTTTTGAACGGTGCTAGCTGAGAGAGTTTTTAGGGTCTCGGGCATATGTGACCGAGGTATATATATATATTGTATTCTCGTAAGAGGATGGATATGGTGTAACAAACTTCTTAGAACTGGAAATCCCTTTTTCCCATGAAAATTCCTCTGTTTTCTTTTTGTTCTCTCTTCTCCCGTTCATGGTGTTCTTGATCTTCATAAACCTGAATCCTACCATGATCTTCAATGGAGATTGCTGGCAGATGGTCATCCACAACTTGGTGATACACTTCCGTGATTGCTTTATTGATCTAGGCATTCATTCTTGATCAGGAACAAGGCTGTTCTTGAGGATTTGGTTTATCAAATCTGGTTAAATTTGTAGCAAAATTCTTAATATTTGGTATCAAAGCTTGGTTCGTGGAAGGAAGATCTCAGAGGGTTGGAAGTAAAACTTCTTGCAGGTACGATTTTCATATCTCTTGAATTCTTGATTGTGGTAATGGCATCAAGTGGGTTCAAAGTAGATTTTGAGAAGTATGATGGCAAGGGAAACTTCACCCTATGGCAGCAAAGGGTTAAAGATTTTCTCGTTCAACAGAGAATCTACAAGGTCTTGGTTAAAGAAAGATTAGAAAAGATTAGTGTTGAAGAATAGGAAGAGTTAGAAGAGATTGCTTTCAGTACCATAAGGATGTGTTTGGCTGATCAGGTTTTACTTGAGGTGTGTTCAGAAACTACTGCAAAAGGTCTTTGAAGAAGACTGGAGAACACATACATGGGAAAGAACATGACAAACGAGCTATGGCTCAAGAAGCAATTATATAGCTTGAGAATACCTGAAGGAGGAGACCTTGTTGCACATATTCAGAAGTTCATTCAGGTTTGTTCTGAGGTGATGAGTCTGAATGTGAAGATAGACAAAAAGGATCGGGCATTGTTGCTATTGTGTTCACTCCCTGAATCATATGATGGTCTCATAACAACCTTGGTTTATAGGAAGGAAACCCTAAACTATGAAGAAGTTGTTGGTGTGCTCAGATCCAATGAGCAAAGGAAAAAGATCTACAAAGATAATCCTAATTCAGAGGTTCTTATTGTGAATGAGAGGCAAGGATGATACAGAACTAATATGCATGCGATTATTTTTTTGTATTTTAGGGGTTGGATGAGGTGGTTAAATCCCGAATATCATATCAAAATATGATGTAGATAATTCTATATGAATTTTAAAAGCTACGCATGTAGATCAGGACCTAGGAAAGTAGTAAAGAGGGATCGCCGGGGCTGAGAAGCCTCGGTTAGGGCCAGTTCTCCTACAATAAAACTACTGGTAGCAGAGAGAGTGTACCTGGCAATGTCTGATGCACCTAGTGAAGATCGTAGTGAAGAGATCACTCGTTCCTCGATGGATGCGGCCTGGAAAACCAAGGCAGAGACCCGTGGATTCCCGGCTTTCTGCTCGATGGTCCGATTGCAGCCTGGTTGGAGTCATTGGATTCGTAGGAACTCGGGGACCTGCAAACAATAGTCAAGGGTCAGAAAACAAGGTGGAAAACAAGAAAAAATCTTAGAAAAATAGCAAGAGGCATGTGGAAGAAAGGCTTGAAGGAGGTTGGTCGGCTAGGGTTTCTTTGGGCAGCACTTCGGTAGGACTTCAGGATCCCTTAATCCACATAGCAAGGAGGCACATAGCAAGAGAAGAACTCTATAGAATTTTATATATCAAAGATTGCTCTCATACAAGAGACTAGGGTCCTTTAAATAGACCCATAGCCTTAGGCTCCAACTAAGGATACATAAGTAATTGCATAGGAGTCTTATTCCTACCCAAACCCTAGCTAGAAAATAAGGAAACCCAAGGTAGAAAAAATCCCTACAATCTCTCCATCTCTCCTTGCCTTGGTTGGCCAAGGGGGTGACTCTAAGTGGCTGACCAAGGGTGGTCACCATAAGGTCTTGGCACCCTATCTCTCTCTTGGGCCTGGGCTGGCCCAATTTTTGCTTCGGCTGGTCCAGGGCTTCAGGGTTTCTAATTTCTCCTCCTGGGGTCTTCAAATCTTCAAGCTGGGTTGGACTTAGGCTATTCTTCCATGTCTTCAATCTGATTGGACTTGGTCTTCACTTGTATGATATGGTCTTGAGTCTTTAGTGTATTTGGATAGGACTCTGAAAAATAAAATTAGCTCAACATGAGCTGACTAGTACTGGACTGGACTAGCTCAACATAAGCTGACTAATACAGGACTCAAATAAAGACAACTTAAATGAACTAAGCTTTATTACAATGGTCTTGAAAGTAGCTAAGTGATCCACAGAGGGTTGAGAAGCCTCTGTCTTATTCTGGTGCCTCTGATGTCCCCACCAATTCTCCCGGGGTGGGAGGAACTCGACCTTGTCAAGTGGGAATCAAGCTGGCTCACATATGTCTCGAGGAGGTCTGGGTTGAGGTGTTGCAAGTCCTCTCGAGAAATCCAGAATCATCTGACTCTGGCCAGCCTTGCCATCAGACCAGGAAGTGTTGATAACTGCAGCCCCGAGTTGTTAAGGCTTGATCATCCAGGATATGCTCAATCCATTCTCCTCTCTCAGGCCAAATAATTTGTGGACACTCTGGGTTAGGGTCACTCACAATAAGAGTAGGTCCAATGGCCTCACTAGGTATCGCTGCCGGTTCCCTGTACTCAACCAAGTCTACGATATTGAAGGTAGAACTAATACCCAAACCCGAAGGCAAATCTAACACATAGACATTTGGTCCAACCCTCTCTATCACTTTAAAAGGTCCGACTCTGCGAGCATGAGCTTCTTTTAGGCCTAAGCCTAACGAAGATAGAATCCACTACATCAAATTTCTTGGCCCTTCTTCGAGAATTAGCCAGTTTCTTTCAAAATTAGTGCAGGTGGTGAACATGCTGGGCACATGTAGACTCCTAACAAGTGATGCAAAGGAATCATACCTACACCTAACAGACTCGGCTCTGCATTCCTATAGAAGGAAATTTTATTGAACTCTTTGGATCTAAACCTAACAGATTATAGGTTCACTAGGTTTGATCCTAGCTTGACATGCACATGAAAATTTACAGTAAACTCCTAGCAAATCTCAAAGAATATGCCATAAGTAAGATGCAAACCTAACATGCATGATGAATGCATGCAGTATGCTAATCTCATCTAAATACAATCTAATGATCCTAGAAATGCTGGAGGTGTCTGGAAATGGCAGAAAATAGGAAGTGGGTTCAAAATTATCTGGTAGGGTAGGGAAAAAGGTTCAAGGTTAGTTAGATAAAGTAGGATAAAAGAAGGGGCGTCAGGGACTAATCTTAGACTAATGAGGCTAACCTTACAGGGTTGCGGTATATCTATGGGGTTTGCATAATGGAATGATGGATTATTAATCTCAGGGAAGAGGTCCTTAATGGGAACTATAGGAGGAGGTTCATCCTGAGGGTACTGATTCAAAGAGATCAGGTCCTTAATAAATTCTTCAAGTTCTTGTATTTTAGGACTAGACTCTATAATTTGGCTCTCCTCTATTGTTTCCTCAGGTAAAGCTCTAGCAGCAGTACCTAGGTTCTCTTCCTCTAATTATTCTTCCACTATAATTATAGGCTGGGTATAATCAAAGACAACTAACTCTAGCTTGGCTTCTACCTGGGTACCTACAGGGTCAACTAATTCTAGGTCTTCTAAAGGTGTCTCCTCTTTTCCCTCATACTCATTCGCTAAATTCACATCAGCTTCATACACTTCTACATTAATGTAAGGTTGGTCAATCAAAGGGATGGTAGGGAAAGGTCGGCTAAGGGAAAATTGGCTAGGTCCTGGTTTCTGATTATGGGCACTACTCCTAGTAGGTTCAGGTTGCCTAAGGGGTAGTGGCTCACTACTGGGTTCATATTTAGGGGTACTAATCCTATAGGGTTCAAGTTGACTTGGGGAAACCTGACTAGTACTAGGCTGATACCTAGGGGTTATGGGCTCCCTGGGCTCATAGGACAAGGGTGCAGATCTATGGGTCCTGGGATTATAGGATCTGGGGTTATAGGATTTGGATTCAGCTCTATGGGTCTTGGGTCTACTGGACTCATGGGATATAGGCTCATAGGTTCTATGTTCATAGGATTTGGAGTCATAAGACCTATAGGTTGTGGGTCTCTTGGACTGATAGGACTTGGGTAGGTACTTTCTCCTTAGTTCAAGTTTCAAATCACTCCAGGTAGTTATGGGTTCGCGGCCTTCTAACCTAAGTATTCTCTCAACATTATCCCAGTCTAACCTGGCCTGGTGAACTAACTTAGCATTAGCAAACTTGAACTGACATCTTTCAGAATCGAAACCCATATTTTGTTCAAAATATAGGTCCATATCTCTTTCCCATACAAGATAATCCTCACACTGGTGCGGGCACCAGACTCAGAAGAAGACTTCAGGGCTCCATCTGGATCTCTGATTGACCTTGCTCGAAGAATTAGGGTTTTCTGATTTTGTAATAAGGGTTGACTTGGTCAACTCAATTTTAGTTGAGTCTGTATTTCCCTGCAATTTAAATTTTGTTGAGTCATGTTGACTCAGTTCAAGTCCTGGTAGTGGTCTAGGTCTTCTCCAGGGTGTCACATTTTCTCCCAAGACCAAGCAAGTGGGCGCCACACTCCCAGCCACACTCCCAGCCACACGCCTGAGTCCAGGGGGTGCCACATCTCCATCCAGTATACTTTGGTCCCCACACCACAAGATAGCAGGTCCCTTCTCTCATGCGCCACTTAAGGAGAAAATAATCTGGGATCCACAATTCAAGGGGGCAGCCAAAACATTTCCATAAGAGTCAAGCTATGTAAAGAAAGAAGCACTTATTGGGGAGCACTTCAAGGGGGCGCCCAATCCATGCCTAAAAAGCCCAAAGCAAAGATGGGAAGAACCATGACTTAGGGAGAAAGAAAAGGAGGTGTCCAAAAGAGTTGAGCCATGGAAGGAAAGAAATTTTCTCTTGAAGAGCAAGGCTAGGAGGCGCCACCTACTTACCTTTTGGAGCTACCAATCAACACTTTAGGAACCTCTTGGCCGGCCATATGTGTGGGAATTAATTCTACAAACCTAATTTGAAGATCCATCCTATTAGTCCCACATGGGAAGATGTAAAACCCTGCTCTCTTGTAAAGTCCTATAAATTAAACCCCTCTTGTAAGTTTTAAAAACAACTGATGAATGAATTCAAATTTCTGTGTGAGAAACTTTATGTTTCTCTCTTCCGCACTTGCATCCAGGTGTTGAGCTCCATGAGGGAGTAAATTCGGGTTCCCTAGGAACCTTGAGGAGGTGTGAGATCTCCAACCCCAAAACCCTATGTTAGCCACTTCAACTCCAAAACCCTAGCTGCCCATCATCCTCTTCATTCCACCAAAACCCTAGCCTACCCCATCTCTCACGGCCCTTCTCTCCAAGTGGAGGTCGACCACCAGCATCCAGGTCCAGTTCGTCTACTTCGAATATTTTAGCAAATCCCAGAGGAAGCTAGATAAGCATCTAGGAGAATCAGGACTTCAGCAACATCAACTTTCAAGTTCTTCTATCTGGTAAATCATTCCTTGAGTATTTGGTTCCATAAATTGTTCTTCTTCTTTCCCAGATCTTGAGTTCAGGAGAAGCCAACTCTGCCAAAGGACCAGTATTGGAGGATCCATTACGAAGATATCTGAATCCGGGGATCCAACAATCTGCTCAAGAGAGTCCTTCCACTAAACTCTGTGAAGATCATTACTTGGTCTGTAACCCTTCTCTTCTCTTTACTTCTGTCCTGTTGAAAGTTCAGAGTGAAACCCTAGGTCTGGGAGTTTCTTAACCCCCAACGATCCTTTACTTCTGAACTACTCTGATAACCTAGTTTCTTTAAATTGTGCTTTCAATTATTATATAGTTTCTTTCAATTTAGTTTAACTTTCCTTTGAGTCAGCCGACTTCTGAAAAAAAAAAAAAAATAGTCTTAATTTACTTCCGCATTGCATCATCTCTTTCGTTCTGCATCACACACTCAGGATCACAAAATTTAGGTGCTACCAACACAACATACCTAGTTGCTCTCCTAGGGTTGGGTTCAAGGTATGGATCAGGGTTTGGGGTCCTCCTAGGTTCAGTATCATAGTATGGGTCATGGCGAGGGGTTCTCCTAGGGTTGGGCTCCCTATATGGATCAAAGTATTGGGTTCTCCTATGATTGGACTCCCTATATGGGTTAGAGTATTGGGTTCTCCTAGGGTTGGACTCCCTATATGGGTCAGAGTATTGGGTTCTCCTAGGGTTGGACTCCCCATATAGGTCAGAGTATCGGGTTCTCCTAGGGTTGGGCTCCATGGTTTCACTAGGTTGAGTTAGGTTGAGACTATCGGTCTGGGTCCACTGAGTCATCTGGGTAGTCATCTGGGTAGTTAACTGGGTAGTCATCTAGGCCATGGATTGGGTTAGCTGCTCAGCAAGGGCTTTCATTTGGGCTTCAAAGTTATCTATGGGCTCAGCCAAAAGTGGAGATGGTGGATGATATGATGCTCCTGATCTAGTGCTCATGCAAGACTCGATCAAACCAACTACAACTCCCTAGACCTAGAGTCCAAAACTAGATGCTCAATCAGGGTGGCAAACTAGCCTATAGAAACCCTGTACTCAACCAGGCATGTGTAAGGGGAGTGTTAGGTCCTTGATTGACAATCCTAGACACCAATCAAAGATTGGCCAGGTAGGTGGACCAGCACACAAGCCCTTCAGGATTGAATCTCTAAACCATTGTTCTAGACACTAAGCACAAGGCACACATAGGTTAGCTTGACACAGTGATCTAACACTAGCCCAGAATCGACCAGTTGGTATCCCTAGCCCACTAGGACAAATTAAGTCTAATAAATTTTAAGTTAGGCTTGGGACTGAATGCAGGGGATGTGGTTTTGGGCTAAGGAGAGGTTATCAACTCCTTACCCCATCTGACATAGCAAGAATGCCCTTAAAGGTAATTTATGCAATGATGGCAAGCAGATGATGCAAATTAGGATTTAAGAATTTTAGGTAGCTTTAGATATGTAATTTTTTTGTTATTTGTTCTTTTGCAAAAATATGATTTGCAGCCAATGACCTAATATGCTAAAAACATACTAAAAATAAAAGATATGCAAAAGAGATGTTAAACAAAACCCTAAACCTTCCAAAGTTGTCTTGCTAAAAAATAGAGCCAAAAATTTGTAGCCTATATTTCGACCTGAAGAAACTACACATATCAAAATAAAATCTTTAGAAATTCTGTAAAATAACTTAAATTAAGATGAATCCAGAAAAATAAAAATTGGAGTTTTTGGAGTTCTGATCAGAGAGAAACAATTAAAAGAACAGAGCATATATGGACCATAAAGGATGCAGAAAACAAGCCCTAATCTATTCTCTGATACCAGATGATGTGGAACTAATATGCATGCAATTATTTTTTTATTTTTTAGGGGTTGGATGAGGTGGTTAAATCCCAAATATCATATCAAAATATGATGTAGATAATTATATATGAATTTTAAAAGCTATGTATGCAGATCAGGACCTAGGAAAGCAGTAAAGAGGGATCGTCGAGGCTGAGAAGCCTCGGTTAGGGCTAGTTCTCCTACAATAAAACTACTGATGGAAGAGGGGGTGTACCTGACAATGTCTGATGTTCCTGGTGAAGATTACAGTGAAGTGATCTCTCATTCCTCGATGGATGCGGACTGGAAAACCAAGCCAGAGACCCGCGGATTCCCGACTTTCAGCTCGGTGGTCCGATTGTGGCCCGATTGGAGTTGTTGGATTCGTAGAAACTTGGGGACCTGCAAACAACTATCATGGGTGAGAAATCAAGGTGGGAAACAAGAAAAAATCTCAAGAAAATAGCAAAAGGTGTGTGGAAGAAAGGCTTGAAGGAGGTTGGTCGGCTAGGGTTTCTTTGGGCAGCACTTTGGCAGGACTTCAGGATCCCTTAATGTACACAGCAAGAAAAAAACTCAATAGAATTATATATATCAAAGATTGCTCTCATACAAGAGACTAGGGTCCTTTAAATAGATCATAGCCTTGGGCTCCAATTAAGGATACATAAGTAATTACATAGGAGTCTTATTCCTACCCAAACCCTAGCTAGAAAATAAGGAAACCCAGGGTTGAAAAATCCCTACAATCTCTCCCTCTCTCCTTGCCTTGGTCGGCCGAGAGGGTTACTCTAAGTGGCCGACCAAGGGTGGTCACCATAAGCTCTTAGTGCCCTAGCTCTCTCCTGGGCCTGGGCTGGCCCAACTTTGCTTCCGACTGGTCCAGGGCTTCAGGATTTCTGATTTCTCCTCCTGGGATCTTCAAATCTTCAAGCTGGGTTGGACTTGGGCTATTCTTCCATGTCTTTAATCTGATTGGACTTGGTCTTCACTTGTATGATGTGGTCTTGAGTCTTCAGTGTGTTTGGACAAGACTTAGAAAAATAAAATTTTTTCAACATGAGCTGACTAGTACTGAACTGGATTAGCTCAACATGAGCTGACTAATACAGGACTCAAATAAAGACAACTTAGATGAACTAAGCTTTATTACAATGATCTTGAAAGTAGCTAAGTGATCTATAGAGTGTTGAGAAGCCTCTATCTTATTCTGGTGCCTCTTGTGTCCCCACCAAAGGAAAATCCAAGGAAAGAACTAGGGGAAAGTCCAAGGGCAGATCTCAGTCTTGGAACCACAAGAGCTTGAAATGCTACAAGTGTTGTCAGCTTGGGCATATCAGGAAGAATTATCCATTTAGAAAGACAGAAAAGGGGAGAGCAAATACTAGTGGTGCTAATGCTTTGGAAAGTAATGAAGAAGGAGTACTGGTTGTATCAGATGGATCAGTGGATTAGTAGAATACCTGGATTTTGGATTCTGCATGCTCATACCACTATAACTCACATAGGTATTGGTTTTATACCTATGACAGGTTAGATGGAGGTAGTGTAAGTCTTGGTGATGATCACCCTTATATGGTAGCTGGAGTAGGCACTATTAGGGTGAGGATGTATGATGAAGTGATAAGGACTCAATCTAATGTCAAACATGTACCAGAATTGAAAAAGAATTTGATTTCTTTGGGCTACCTGGAAGAGCAGGGATATGCTTTTAGTTTCCAATCTGGTAGTGGATGTTTGAGAATTACCAAGGAAGCTTTGGTGGTAATGAGAGGAAGAAGACTGAGCAACAATCTATATAGGATGGAAGGCTCAGTGATAAGTGATAGTGCTGAAGTGCTTGCAGCAGCACAGGAGGAACAGTTGAAATATAAACTATGGCACTATCGAATGGATCATATGAGTGACTGAGGGCTCATGGAGTTAAGCAGAAGAGGGAACATCCTAGCTTTGAAAAGGATGGAAATGACCTATGTGAGCCGTGTATCTTTAGTAAATAGCATAGAGTTAAATTTGCTGTTTGTACCAAGCTAAGTGGAGTGCTGGATTTGGTGCACTCGGATGTATTGGGACCAGCACCTGTTTTATCCAGAGGTGGAGCAAGGTATTTTGTTACCTTTATTGATGACTTTTCTAGGATACTGTGGGTATATCTGATGAGGAAAAAATCAGATGTGTTTGCCTGGTTTAAAGCTTGGAAAGCTAAGGTAAAGAAGGAGACAGGAAGACATGTAAAGTGTCTTCGGACTGATAATGGTGGGGAGTACTCTAGTACAGAGTGTAGGAGTTACTGTGAGGAAAATGGTATCAAATGCCATTACACAGTAAGGATGACCCCACAGCAGAATGGCGTCGTAGAAAGGCTGAACCGGATACTATTGGAGAGGGCAAGGAGTATGAGGCTGCAGTCATCACTATCGAAAACTTTTTGGGGTGATGCTATTACTCAGGCATGTTTTCTCATAAACAGGTCCCCTCACTTCAAGTTGGATGGTGGACTTCCAAAAGAAGCTTGGAGTGGGAAGAAGGTAGAGCTTGGCCACATGAAAGTTTTTGGTTGCCCAGCTTATGTTCATGTGGAGGCAACTGAAAGAAGCAAGCTGGATCCTAAGTCAAAGAAAATGATTTTTATAGGGTATCCACAATGAGTCAAAGGCTACCTACTGTGGAATCCACAATCTCAAAAGGCGGTGATCAGTAGAGATGTCATTTTTGATGAAAGGAGCATCTTGGTAAAATCGGGGACTACAACTGGAGATACAGTCAATAAGATGAATAGCAGTGAGAGCCTGTCACGGGTAGAGGATAAGTCTTCAACATCAACAGAAAATGAAGTTTCTGTTGAGGTGGAGTGGACAAGAAAGATTCTCCAAGAGTGAAGTAGAGGCAAGAAGAATCAGCTGTTCAAAATGAAGTGCAGGAGGAGCCACAAGCAGTAGACTTGCAGGACAGTGCAAGGGAAGTGGCATTGTATAAGCCTGAATGCAAAATCTGGAAGCCGTTTAGATATGGCATGGATGAAGCAATTTCATATGCTCTTATATCTCTGAATGGAGATCCAAAAAGTTTTGTAGAGGCCATGGAAAGTCCTGATAAAGAATTATGGATGCAAGGCATGATGGAAGAGATGGAATCTCTCAAAAGGAATCAGACATAGCAGCTAGTGGATCTACCTAGAGATGCTTATGCTATTGGCTCCAAATGGGTTTTCACTAAGAAATCATTACCTTCAGAACAAGGTGGAGTAAGATACAAGGCAAGATTGGTAGCAAAGGGATACTCACAGAGGGAAGGAATTGACTACACATAAGTGTTTTCTCCTGTGGTACACCATACTTCAATTCGGGTATTGTTGTCTTTGATGGCAAAACATAATTTGAAATTGGAGCAGATGGATGTGAAGATAGCCTTTCTACATGGAAGACTAGAAGAAAAAATCTATATGAAGCACTATGGCTGAGAAGGCTAGTGTCTGAAATGGGGGTGAAACAGTGTATGGTGGTCCTACATAGTGATAGCCAGAGTGCCATACACTTGACACAGAATCCAGTCTATCATGCTAGAACCAAGCATATAGATGTAAGGTACCACAGAGTTAGGGAGCTGGTGGAGGAAGGAGAAGTGGCGTTGGTGAAGGTCCATACAATGGAGAACCAGGTGGATGCACTTACGAAGGCTCTACCAAGGGATAGCTTCTACTCTTGTATGTGGTTAATGGGTTTGAGGAGTCTAGCATATGTAGCCTTGAAGCATCAAGGTGGAGATTGTTGAGTCTCAGGTGGTGCATTCATGGCTAGTCAGGTCAATGTACATGAGTTGATCTGGTCTATCATGGTTTTCCATGATGTGTCTAGGGCTAGGGTTGAGTCTGGTATGAGTCCTAGGTGTTTAGGCTCAGTTTTGGTCAGTCTAGGTCTTCGGGTTGGCTCTTCTGTTGTAAGAGACAACTCTATTGGTTGGCATGTCTCAGAACAGGTGATTGTGGATTGGACGGGTCGGCTCAGATGGATTCGAGTCGGCTCGGATGCACAGTCAGAAAATCTACAGTCTGGATGGGTCACCTCGGATGGATTAGAGTCGACTCGGATGCAAGGCCTAGTCGACTCTAATGTTTTGGGTCGACTCTAATGTTTTGGGTTAGCTCGAATGACGGGTGAACTGTTTTTTGAACGATGCCAGCTGGGGGAGTTTTTGGGATCTCGGGCATGTGTGACCAAGGTATATATATATTGTATTCTTGTAAGAGGATGGATGTGGTGTAACGAACTTCTTGGAAGTGGAAATCCCTTTCTCCCATGAAAATTATGCTATTTTCTTTTTCTTCTCTCTTCTCCCGTTCGTGGTGTTCTTGATCTTCATAGACTTGAATCCTACCATGATCTTCAAAGAAGATTGCTGGCAGATGGTCATCCATAACCTGGTGATACGCTTCCATGATTGCTTTATTGATCTAGGCATTCATTCTCGATCAGGAACAAGACTGTTGTTTAGGATTTGGTTTGTCAAATCTGGTTGGATTTGTAGCAGAATTCTCAATAGGCATGCTGCACTAGGGAGTAGGTATTGCATAATTAAAAAATTTTAACATGCAAATGGAAAATACCTACTCATGCACAGGATCTAACATGACATGATGCATATAACAAATACAAGGCATATATAGGCAAGTGCAATAAATATAAATAGTATGATAAAACCTAGATCTAGGCATGCATGATAATAAAACAATAACATATCTTGTAGGGCTTCCTTCAGTGCTGAACATGGATCGAAGCAGGAAGAAGCTGATTTCCTAAACAGCAAATCAAATATGCAACTGCAAGAAGAAGAAGAAAGGATCGATCTATTCTCTCGAGGTGTTCACGTGTCCACCCTCTAGAGTATCCATGCACGGGCTCTTGCTGATCCAACTCCTGGAAGGATGCTAGTCCTCCAGGAATCAATAAACAGGTCATGGACGTGTGGAGCAGGGAAGACCAAAGAGAACTTCACCCACGGTCTTCTCCAAGACCGATCAATCTCCACCAAAAAGCACACATCAGAAACACAAAAACCAAGGGAAGGAATTACACGGGCTATCTCAAAATAAATGCTATGTTATTTCTCTTCTTCGCTTCTTATGTCCAGCAACCCAATATATGGGATGGCTCCACTCAAATGCCCTGCTCCTGCCTCTCTCAAAGTACCCTGTTTCTTTCTCTCTCACTCTCTCATGCCACACCAATCTCTCTCACGGCCTGCTGCTCCTCGAAACCCCATGGCCTACCACCAAATAAATAAGGGGCTTGGAAAACTCGTGAAGGCAAGGGAAAGAACGAGGGAGGAGTCCAAAGTAAAACATCTGAGATAAGCTAAATCCCAACTCCTTAGGATAGGCTTTTGATCAGATTTAAAACCTTGGAACTCGCTGGAAGAAGTGAACACGGTGGTGTATCCAATTGAATCAGTAAACAGGGCAACCGAGAAAACCATGAGCATCGAACAGAGATGGAGCACCAAAGACGGCATGCAGAACTGGACGAACTCCTCCTAGTGCACTCTCACAGTAGGTTGCTGGGAGAGAAAACCCCGTGAAGGCAAGGAAGACCTGGTGAAAACAAGGACCGAGAGAAGGAATAGTGTTGGCGTGGAGTCCCTGGATCGGCCGATCGGAGCCGCTGCATTGCAGGACCGCTCCCTGGTTCACCTGCAAAACAGGTCCTTTGCTAGAGTTGTTCCGGCGGAGGACACTCCGATGCCTAAGTCAGTGGCGGATTCCAACCACAGAATGGGGAAGATGTCGAGAGTGGAAGAGAAAAAGAATTCTTGGAGATTGAAAATGTATATGTGTGAGATTATTCATGCGTACCTCTCGAGCTATCCTTCTTACCCATATTTAAAAGATGGCCTCCGGTTTGTGGCCTGCTCTTTTCCAGGAGATCATGGGGAGCCAATCTCTCCCATGATTGGTGATCATGGGTTGTCAATGAGTGGTTCCGGCTAGATCGGAGGCATGGCTGCAGGAATTGCACGCCATGATCATGGCATGATGAGTGTCGATTGTAACTGTTGGTTACAGTTTCTTTTTTGGAACAGATTGTGGTTCAAGCTTCGGGTTTCCCCTTGCGTGGGCTGAAGGCTTGATATTTTCCCGAGGCCGAAGATCATGTCTATGGCGGGGACCGAAGTTTGTGTCTTCGGAAGTCGATGAGTAGTTCAGACTTCGGCCGGGGCTGAAGGTGCTACTCGAAGGACTGGCCTTCGGATATTGTAGTTCGGTGTGAAGCCTTGAGTTGCTTGCAGTTGGTCTTCACTTAGTCCGAGTCCGTAGTCCGGAGAACCGGGGCTTCGATAAGTCGAACTGGAGCCTGGTTCATAGCTGAACCAGGATATCCTAACAGTTACCCCCCTACTCTTAGTTGTCGAAGCGAAGATCTGCCTCGAGAAGTGAGAGTATTATGGCCTTGTCGCTTTCTTCCTGAGAGATGGCACAGTAAATGATTACGAGACCTCTATTGGGCTGTCCATCATGATTTGAGAATCAGATGGTGGACAGGTGCCATTCCCAGATTGGAAAAAAGTAGATGGCCCTGAGGCTATCTCTCCTCGTCCTGTTGCACAGTGGTTGAGGCAATCTTTTGGTTGGGATTTGGATAGTTGTGGTGGATGTTCTCCGCCCGTTGGATGAAGGATAGATCTTATCCTGGCAGTCAGTCGTAAGTGGGGGACCTCCTAGGGTAACCTTGAGTCAAATTAACCCTCGGTGGGGGTCCAGAGACCCTTACTTTTCTTTTGGGGAAGGGTGAAGGTCTGGGCAAGGAAGCTTCTTCAACCTCATCTTATTCTCCGCCCAAACCATTCTGGAGTACCAGTCTATTCTTCAGGTAGAATCCTCTTTCTGCCCCTCTGCTTCATTCCTTTGTCATAGAAGAGACTGTAGAGAGTCAGGAAAAACAAGTTGGGCCCTCGAGGGCTGGAGATACAGTAGGTCCAGAGTCGGTCCCCAACTCGGTTTCTCAGAGCAAGGCAACCCTTCTTTAGGAACACTACCGCATTCCTAAGGAATTTCTCTTTGTCCTTCCCATGCCCGAGGAGCGGGCGAACAAAGCTCTCCCTGGGTGCCTAGCTGTATACGAAGATCACCTGAAGGCTGGTCTTCGGTTTCCCCTGCACCCCTTCTTTGTTAAGATTTTTCGCTTGTACCAAGTGGTGCCGGCACAGTTGACCCCAAACAGCATCAGGAACATCTGCGGGATCCTGGTCATGTGCAGCATTGCCAACGTAGAGCCTAGGACCAACTTGTTCTCAGCCCTCTTCATCCTCAAGAGGGACTTCCACAGCAACGGATGGTGGGTGATCGGTCCCATATCGGCTCGCAGGATGATTAAGGATATGCCCAGCACCATCCATAGGTGGAAACCTGTCTTTGTATTTGTGTTATCCTTCGACCCATGGGGCTTCGACACTGAGTGGAAGAAGCCTCGCCTGATTGCCAATGATGGAAAAAAAGTCTTGGTGGCCGATCAGTTGGGTTATGATCTTCTGACCAACTCGGAAGTTGCTCCTATCCGGGAGTTGTTGGAGGAGAGGAACCTCCATCGAGCGGGAATCAGTAAATTCCCCTCACTAGGTATAGCGGTGAAAATTTCTGCTCTTTTTCTTTAGGTTTCGTTGTAGTTCATTTAACTGAGGTGATCCCCTTTGCCTGCAGGTGGTGGAATGAAGCGCAATTTGAGCTGGCTTCACCAGACTTCAGAGAGGAGGGTGGCACAGGCCCCTTCCACCAGGTCTGTAGCTTAGAAGAAAGCTCAGAGAGATGGTCCCAAAGAAGACCAAAGCACTTCGTCTTTCCGAGGTGCCACGGGGGAAAATGCAGCGACCATGGAAGGGGTTCCAGTGAGGCCCTGTCCAGTCTAGACTCTAGCGGTGGTCGCCTCCCCAATCGACACAATGGGGGGCCCGCCTCAAGGAGTGGATGTGCTGCCAATTTGCCCCTCTGCTGCTGATAGGGGCAAAGTGCGGCAAGTCAAAGGAGAGTCCGTCTACGGAGCTTCTTCAGCCGGAGGTCGCTTGACGAACCCTTCGGAGTTCCCGCCTATAGGAGAGCTGCTGGTTTCGGAGGAAGCCAGACAGGCATTGAAGGGTACGATACAGCCCCGCAACCTAGCAATTCTCTGGAACTGGAACTTTCTCATGGTGTCTGATTCTGGCTTCACCGCTCTGCAATAGGTATGACTATCATCGCCTACCTTGCCCTGAGAGTTATTTGACCCTCGATTCTTCTTTTTTGATGTAGTTGGTCTATGACTTCACCTTCATGGAGGAAGGCCTAGGGAATGTGGATAGCCTCATCTACGACCTTAAGAAGGAGCTTCAGACTGCTAGGGCTGCCAGGAAAGTAGCCGAGGAGCTGAAGCAATCCATGGAGGACCGTCTTATCCGGGTAACTGATGAAGTTCATAACCTGA
This sequence comes from Areca catechu, assembly GCA_021397845.1. Taxonomy (NCBI): domain Eukaryota; kingdom Viridiplantae; phylum Streptophyta; class Magnoliopsida; order Arecales; family Arecaceae; genus Areca; species Areca catechu. Next base: position 154,692,180 of record CM038052.1, read on the forward strand.
AGGGCGAGCTGAAGAGCGCCCACTCGAGGATAGCAAGACAAGAGGCAGGGTGGAACAGGAGCAGGAAGCAAGTTGAATCCCTGGAGCGGACTGCCAGGGAGAACCAGGAGAGGATGGAGAGCCTGTCCAAGGTGGCGGAAGAGGCTTCTAGGAGAGCCGAAGAGGCAATCCTGGAATTCGAAGCTGCCAAAAGGGAGGCCGAAGCCGCCAAGAGGGAGTCCGAAGCTTTGAGGAAGCAAATTGACAATGACGTGGCTGACTTCAAGATGTCTTCGTAATTTCAGACAGAGATTGATGAAGCATCATTGTATGCCTTCCAGCACGGCTTCAATGACGGGCTTTCCAAGGTAAAGGAGACCCTCCCTCACCTCGACCTTTCGAAGATCCCCTCCTACAATATAATTGGAGAGGAAGGAGAAGAAGCGGAGGAGGCCGAAGCCGCGGAGGAGGCCGAAGCCGCAGGGGAGGTCGAGGAGTCGCCATGTCCGGCGGAGGAGGCTGCTACCCTAGTTTAAAATCCGGAGGTGATCCCAGCTTTGATCTCGGCCCAGGAGGCGACTTTGGCTGGAGGAGTCTAGGCTGAAGGTTCTCCCATCCCGGCCCAGATTGATGAGATCCTCTCTGAACAAGTTGATAGGTTGCTCCAGTCCTGTGGTGTGGAGCCTTCTCTTGTTGATGTTGAGTGACCTGGATCACTTTGAATGTATTTTCTTCCTTTCTTACTTGTATTGCCAATGAACTTTGTATTGAAATTTTCCCAGATTTTGGAATGAATTATCCTTTCTTTGCATATGCATTGTTGTGCCTCATGTGTAGCCTGAAACAGTTCTATCATTTCTCCTTTTGCCTAGTCGAACGATAGCCTTTGAAGGCTGTCTAGTCGATAAGAGCCGGTTTTACCATTCTCTTTTCTGCTTGGTTGAATAGTCATGGCCAAAGGCCATTCAGTCGGTAAGGACGAACCCTTGAACGGACAAAAACTCCATTACGTTGCCTTCCTTCGGATGTTTAGCTTGTCCATTGGGGCGGACAGGAGTCATCTCCCCGCCAATCAATAATTAGGGGGATTTGATTAGGATCACCATTGTCCACGTGGCATGTCAAAATTTGTACAGTCGTAATCTCTTGCGCCTTATGAGCCGTCAGGCCTCTTTTTTCTAAAAAGAGACCATTATTGATGCCGTCGCATGATGCGGATTTCTCCGGATTCGAAGCGATGGCGGTTGCGGTCCTGGAGATGGCTTCTGAGAGACTTTCTGGTTCTCAAAGCGTCACCCAGACACGTGGTGCCTTCTCATATGGCCGGGAAGGACGTGGGACGTGCCTTCTGGCAGTCGATCATGTGCACAGGGTTTTTATAAATAGACCTTGCCCCCTACTGTCGAAGGCCATCATTTCTGTTGGTATCTTCCTTCTATTAGCCATGAGGTTCAGCACTTCTGAGCTCCGTCGTGCAGCGAAAAGGAGGGCTATTGACCCCAAGAGGAAGTGAAGTCCAGAGTCATCTGGGCCTGTAGGCGAAGAGGAGGAGCCTCTGGTGGACCGTCTCGAGAAGAAGGTCCACCTTCTAGAGGCTCAGTTGAGGGAGGCCCGGGCCCAAGTCATGGCGGTGACCATGGCGATGGAGGAGGCGAAGAAAGAGGCGGCGGATGCCATCGCAAACTTCAGAACTTCTGCCTCATTCAAGGATGAGCTCACCGGGGTGGCCCTGGACTCCTTCCACCAGGGGTTTTGGGAGTGCCGGAGGAAAGCCGCCAAGTTTTATGACTTGAAGGGCTTGGACAATATCAAACCCTCCGTTCCCTTTCCCGGCCATGAATTCGATTCTGACTCCGATGAGGGGTCAGACTCGAATTCGGATGGGAACCCCGGGGGCCCTTCGTCGTCCCATCTGGTCTCTCCCCGACGGTACTGGAAAAACCTGTCGGGGAGTTAATGCAAATTTTCCAACCTTACTATTGCTGCTGCTGCTTTTTTTTTTTTTGTATCTCTCTTTTGGAGAATTTTTCTTTTCTTTTTCTTACTCTCTTCATAGGAGAGTTTCTTTCTTTCTTTTCTCTTTCTTTTCTTTTCTTTTGGTAAGAAAAATTGAAAGAAATAAAAGATCTTTTCTTTTACCTCTTTCTGTGTATTTTCTGTGATGTGTTGCATCACGATTTGTCCATAATGTAGACTCCATAAACCACTTACGGTTTGTAGGGAAGAAGTAGGGTCCGTTGGACCATTCTGAGAGTGTTTGTTGTTGATAGAGGGACAACAGTGGTCCTTTTAGGCACGTATTCAATTTTCCGTAGGATAGGGTGTTTACATCATCCCTGTGCACTTTCTGTCATGATTAAGGTAGACTATTCATGCCCGCCTCGGCGCGTGTTCGGATTCACCGTAGGGTAGATTACGAAAACCATCCCTGTGCCTTTGATCTTTTTGGTGGCCTGGTTAGGCCATCCATTGCGCTCATCGGGCATACCGATAAGGTGAGTGGATCAGACTCTCCTTTGCGCAGTTGACCAATTTTTCAGATCGGGTCACTTGGGCTGTTGTCGTTCAGTCGATGCAACTAGCCGTTCTAAGTTGAGTAGGGTTGAGGAGCTTTGCATAGGAGTTTTTTGGGACTTTTTCATTGATAGTATTTGCGAAGGTTTTGTACATTCCATGGCCGGGATAGGGTCTTCCCTTCCAGGGTCTTGAGTCGATATGTCCCTGGTCGAATGACTTCTTCGACTTGATATGGGCCTTCCCAATTGGGGGAGAGTTTACCCTGTTCTGTTGGCCTGGACACCTCTGCTATTCGCAATACCATGTCCCCCGTGCGGAAAGTTTGCTCCTTCACCCTTATATTGTTGTACTTGGCGACCTTTTGCTGGTATGCCGCCATTCTTATCTGGGCATGTAGCCTGGTACTTGATAGCAAATCCAGATCAATCCTTCTGCGATCAGAATTCCCAGGCTCTTCATAGTTGTCAATCCTCAGGGACTGTAGGGAGACTTCGATAGGTAGCACGGCTTCGGTACCGTAGGCTAGGTTGAATGGAGATTCATCGGTGGCTGTTCTTGGGATAGTTCAGTATGCCCAAAGAACATATGTCAGTTCTTCGGCCCAAAGCCCTTTGGCGGCGTTCAACCATGTCTTTAGACTATGGAGGATGGTCCGGTTAGTGACTTCAGCTTCTCCGTTGGACTGTGGATGAGCAACGGATGTTAGCCGATGCTGAATATGGTACCTAGCACAGAAGTCCTTGAACTTCGGATTGTCGAATTATCTCCCATTGTCTGTGATGATGATGTGTGGGATACCGAACCTGAAGATGATAGAATTTTTCATAAAACTTTCCACCTTGCCCTCTGTGATTTAGGCCAATGGTTTGGCTTCCACCCATTTCGTGAAATAGTCGATGGCCACTAGGAGAAACTTCCTTTGCCCTGATGCTGGTGGGAACGGGCCAAGAATGTCTAGCCCCCACTGGGCAAAGGAACATGGGGCTGCCAACTGAGTCAGGTGACTCGCAGGTTGTCTCTGCATATTGGCATACCTCTGGCATTGGTCATAATTCCGCACGAAATCAGCTGAGTCCTTCTGGATGGAGGGCCAGTAATACCATTGTCGAATAATCTTGTATGCTAGAGATCTTCCTCCCAAGTGATCCCCGTAAATGCCCTCGTGGACCTCTCTCAATGCATAATCTACATCGGTGGGTCCGAGGCATTTCAGCAGTGGTTGGGAGAACGATCTCTTATAGAGGGTTCCGTCTAAGATGACGTACTGAGATGCCATCCAGCGAATTTTCTTGGCCTCTGCCTTATCTTCAGGAAGTTCTCCTTCATTCAGGAATCTGATGATGGGATCCATCCAGCTTGGCTCAATATCAATCTGGCACACCTCTGCAGCCTCTTTGGCAATGCTTGGAGTTTCAAGATGTTCAACAAAGGTGCGCTCGAGAGACTCCGGTGCTGTAGTTGCCAGTCGAGACAGTGCATTCGCTCGGGAGTTCTCCGATCAAGGAACATGAATAATTTCAAAATGTTCCAGTTGGGAGGATAAAGCCTGAACCTTCTCCAGGTATTGCACCATGGTTAGATCTTTGGCTACGTACTCTCCATTGACTTGATTCACAACCAATTAAGAATCGGAGAAGGTTCGGAGTTGCCGGACTCCCAGATCTTTGGCGATCCAAAGTCTGGTGAGTAGGGCCTCATATTCGGCCAGATTATTGGAGGCATGGAAGGAGAAATAGAGTGCATACTCTATAATCTGGCCGTCAGGTTCGACCAACGTGAGTCCAGCCTCGCACCCGGTAGCATTGGAAGCTCCGTCCACATGAAGCACCCAAACGAACTTCATCTCCTTCGGGGTTTCTTCTTCATCCGAAGAGGCTTCATCTTCGGACTTCTAGGTGCACTCAGCCAGAAAATCAGAGAGCACCTAGGCCTTCATAGCCACTCGGGGCTGGAAGCTAATGTCAAATACGCTTAGCTTCACAGCCCACTTGGCTATCCTTCCAGAAGTATCCGGAGATCGGAGAACGGCCTTGAGAGGTTGATCAGTCAGCACCACGATAGCGTGGGCCTGGAAATATGGCTGTAATCGCTTTGCCGCAATCATTAAAGAGTAGATCAGCTTCTGCATCCTTGCATATCGCATTTCTGCGTCATGCAGGATCTTGCTGATGTAGTAGATCGGCTTGTAGGACCCATCTTCTTCCTTCCAGACAAGAACCGAGCTCACTGCTTCATCTAAAGTAGAGAGATACAGGTAGAGGACCTCGCCTTCTTTTGGCTTGGAGAGTAAGGGCGGGGTCTCCAAATACTTCTTCAATTCCTCAAAGGCAACGCGACAGTCTTCGGACCATTCGAAGCCCTTTGATTGTCGAAGTACCTTGAAGAATGGAAGACATTTCTCGGTGGACCGAGAGATAAATCTGCTTAGGGAGGTAATCCTCCCTGTCAACTGTTGGACTTCCTTTTTACAAGAGGGATGTCGCATATCCTTCAAGGCCTAGATCTTCTCGTGGTTGGCCTCAATCCCTCGTTTGGTGACAAGGAAGCCCAAGAATTTACCCGACATGACCTCGAAGGCGCACTTCGCCGGGTTTAACTTCATTTGGTAGCGCCGGAGAGCGCTGAATGACTCGTCTAAGTCGTGGATGTGGTCTCTCCGGTGGAGACTCTTGATGATCATGTCATCAACATGGGCCTCTATATTTCTTCCCAGTTGCTTTTCAAACACCTTATTGATGAGTCTTTGAAATGTTGCTCCGGCGTTCTTGAGGCCGAACGGCATCATCTTGTAGTAGTAAAGACCTTTGTCAGTGATGAATGCCATCTTCTCCTCATCTTATGGATCCATTCTGATCTGGTTGTAGCCAGAGAAGGTGTCCATAAAGCTCAGCAACTAGTGGCCAGCGGTAGCGTTGACCAGATGATCAATCTTTGGGAGAGGGAAGCTATCTTTTGGGCAAGCCTTGTTGAGGTCTGTATAATCGATGCAGATCCTCCACTTGTCATTAGCTTTCTTTACCATTACCATATTGGCCAGCCACTTGGGGTAGCGGGCCTCTCTGATGAACCCTGCCTTGAGGACCTTGCCAACCTCTTCATCAACAGCTTGCTATCTTTCGGGGGCGAAGCTCCTCTTCTTGTGTCACACCGGCTTGTACCCAGGGGTTACTTCCAGCCGATGAGTAATCACTTCGGCAAGAATCTCGGGCATGTTCGAAGCCGACCAGGCGAAGACATCGGCGTTGTCCCTGAGGAAACGGATCAGCTTCATTCTGGTTTCCTCGTCAAGGGCACTCCCAATTTGCACAACTCTGAAGGGATCTTCCTCTTTCAAAGGTATTGGATGGACCTCTCCATAGGTTCACCAAGGTTTGTGGTGGAATCCCTCGGATCCAGCTGATCCGGAATAGTCGAATCCTTGAAATGCATGTCTTCAATCATTAGATATTGTCGTGCCATCCTCTGGTTCCCTCTAACTTCTCCAACACCATTCCTGGTGGGGAAACGTACCAAGAGGTAGTGAGAGGAGATCACGGTCCGGAACCTATTCAAGGGGGCCTCCCCAGAATAATGTTGTATGCAGAGAAAATCTGGACTACCGTGAAGTTCATCGGCAATGTCTTTTGTCGAGGCTCGGAGCCGAGGGTTACAAGCAATACTATCTCCCCCTCGGCATAAACTTGGTTGCCCCCAAAATCGGAGAGTGGTATGGGGGATCTTTGTAGTTGATGTCTAGGCAAACATAGTTTGGAGAATGCATCGTACATCAAGATATCAGTCAAACTTTCATTATCAATAAGAACTCTCTATACATCATAATTGGCCACTATGGCCAAAATTACAAGAGGGTCGTCATGCGGGAGCCGGACTCCCGCAAGGTCATCGTCGGAGAAGATGATGGAATTGCTATCTTTCTGTCACTTTGAAGCTTCATCTTCATCCCTTCTCCAGTTGGCGGGCCGGTGTATCATCCCTACACCTCCGTTGGTGGGCCTTTGATTTGGCAATTCGGCCTCTTTGGAAGGTGGCTGGGGAACAGTTGCTTCCGACCGGGGTCCCTGGCGATCGATGTACCATCCCAGGTATCCCCTCTTGATGAGATCCTCAATCACATCCCTCAGCTGGATGCATTCTTCTGTGTTATGACCGTGGTCCTGGTGGAATCGGCAGAATTTGCTCCTGTTCCTTGCAGAAGAGGAGGCCTTCATGGGACGGGGCCATTGGAGATAGTTTTCTTTTTCTATCTCCATGAGGATCTTTTCTCGAGGGACGTTGAGGGGGGTGTATGAGTCGAATCTTCCTCCCAATGCTCTGGGCTTGGGAGGGCTTCTTTGGCGGTCTGCATATCTGCCGCCTTTGTTATTGGAAGTTTGGGAGCTTTGCCCCCTGTTATTATTCTTCTTTGAAGGGGGTTTCCCTTCAATCAAACATCGATTCGCTGCATGCTCTTCAGCATCGGCGTATTTCTGAGCCCTTGATAGGAGCTCAGTGTAGCTTTTAGGAAACTTCTTATCCAGGAAAAAAATAAGCCTGGAGGTTCGAAGCCCCTTCTTCAGTGCTGACATGGCCACATGCTCGTTGAGATCGGGGATCTCAAGCATGGCCGCATTGAACCTGGAGATGTAATGTCTCAGGCACTCTCCTTCATTCTGGTGAAGGAGGAAGAGTGTGTCCATATTCCGAGGAATCTTGTGGCAGGTCCTGAAATGCAAGACAAACAATTTTTCTAACTCAGAAAAGGAATCGATGGTACCTGGGCGCAGGCTCGAGTACCACATCTGAGCGGACTTCTTCAAGGTAGCCGGGAATGCCAAACAGTACATCACGTCCGAAGCTCCTTGAATCATCATATGGGCTTTGAAGCTGCCTAAATGGTCGAAAGGGTTGGAGGTGTCGTTGTAGGGTTCCATCTGGGGAACCCTGAAATGTCGAGGAATGTCCTCAGCCATGATGCGGTCAATGTAGGGTGGGCGTAGATCATCCACAATCAGGTCCTCGGGATCTCTCTGATCCTGCATTCTCTGTTCTCGCGCCCTTGCCATCTCTGATTCGATGGCTCTAAACCTCCCGTCATAATCGGGAGTCTACTTGGGCGCTCTCTCCACCGAAGTGGAGTCTTCGAAGGAGGAGGAGGAAGTTTGCCTAGGCCTTTTCCCTTTTTGTGGGGAATTGGCAGACCCAGGCAGTCTTGAAGTTCGGCCTTCGGGAGAGGGCCGAGAATGGGGGGAGGGATATGCCGAATCCTACCGTGGTGCTCTCCTTCTTCGGGATCGAGAGATATGTCTAGAAACAGCCGGTGGATTTGCCATCGGGAAGGCTCTGTCTTGAAACTCTTGAACCATGGCCGTCAGGTTAGCAACCTGGTTCATAAGAGCTTCGAACTGCTATGCTCACACAACAACCATGGGAGGTGGAACATCATTCTCCTCCAGGGGTGCACCCCTCTGAGATAGAGCATGACTCTGGCTTGTAGAAGCATTTTGAGCTTTTCCTTCTGCCATCAAAAACTTCTTTATTTCTTTCCCTTGTCTGGGAGGGAGCTTAACAAATGTTAGTAATACTCCCCCCCTTCCTGGCGCACCAATCTGTTGGCGTGGAGTCCATGGATCGGTCGGTCGGAGCTGCTGCGTCGCAGAACCGCTCCCTGGTTCACCTGCAAAACAGGTCCCTTACCGGAGTTGTTTCGACGGAGGACACTCCGATGCCTAAGTCAGTGGCGGATTCCAGCCACAGAATGGGGAAGATGTCAAGAGTGGAAGAGAAAAAGAGTTCTTGGAGATTGAAAATGTGTATGTGCGAGATTATTCATGCATACCTCTCGAGCCATCCTTCTTACCCATATTTAAAAGATGGCCTCCAGTCTGTGGCCCGCTCTTTTCCCGGAGATCATGGGAAGCCAATCTCTTCCATGATTGGCGATCGTGGGTTGTCAATGAGTGGTTCCGGCCAGATCGGAGGCGTGGCTGCAGGAATTGCACGCCATGATCATGGCATGATGAGTGTCGATTATAACCATTGGTTACAGTTTCCTTTTTGGAACAGATTATGGTTCAAGCTTCGGGTTTTTCCTTGTATGGGCTGAAGGCTTGATATTTTCCCGAGGCCAGAGATCATGTCTACGGCGGGGACCGAAGTTCTTGTCTTCGGAAGTCGATGAGTAGTTCATACTTCGACCGGGGCCAAAGGTGCTACCCGAAGGACTGACCTTTGGATGTTGTAGTTCGGTGTAAAGCCTTGAGTTGCTTGCAGTTGGCCTTCGCTTAGTCCGAAGTCCGTAGTCCAAAGAACCGGGGTTTTGATAAGTCGAACCGGTGCCTAGTTCGTAGCTGAACCAGGATATCCCAACAAATAGCATGCGGGAGAAGATCACCGTGAGACTCATATCCCGATGGCAGTGCAATCTGATCTCCCAAACGAGATCAAACATCAATCCGTTCAAATCCCATGCAATCGATCAAACAGGGCAGCAAGAGAAATATAGGATAAAATAAAACAACATGGAACCAAGGTGTTTACCGTGAAACTCATTTTCTGGACCGGCAAAACATGGGCAAGGAACTGGGTAAGCTTCAAACCAGTTTTTATAAAATGGCTGGGAGAAAATAAAAAACTGTGTAATCATCACATGATATAAACCAGTTCAACAAAAAACCCCAGTCCGACCAAACCTAATCAATAAAAAGCGGGTCCAGTCCAGGTCTACCAGGAACAATTCCTAGTTGACCCAAACTAATCCTGGTCGATCCAAATTAGACCAGAAAAATCCATTGTATGCTCAATCAGTCCGTTTGACCTTAATACTGAAATGATTCCCAATCATTGATCAGTTCCCGGATCAGGAAGAAATCCTCTATGACGTGTGACCTTATAGGTTCAAACCTAAATGGTAGCACTGGAACACTTCCAGTACCAGCACAAGATACCATCTAGCAATGAGTCCCAGCATCCGGATAGGCCAAAACTGTGAGAGCAATCTATCGAACCTCTGGCATATGGTTACCATATAATTCATCCCTTTGACCTCCAATGCTCAAGATGACCTAGGGTTAGACTGCCAACCCTAACTAAGTCAGTCCACAACATGTCTCAACCTCGCAAGTCTAGTGACTCCTCAATAGGACTACCCCGGTGATGCAGAACGGAAGCTCTGATACTAAAATTGATGCAGAACGGAAGCTCTGATACCAAAATGATGCAGAACGAAAGAAGAGATGATGCGATGCGGAAGTAAATTAAGACTAATTCTTTTTCTTTTTTTTTTTTCAGAAGTCGGCTTTGACTCAAAGAAAAGTTAAACTAAATTGAAAGAAACTATGTAATAATTGAAAGCACAATTTAAAGAAACCAGGTTATCAGAGTAGTTCAGAAGTAAAGGATCGCTGGGGGTTGAGAAACTCCCAAACCTAGGGTTTCGCTCTGAACTTTCAACAGGACAGAAGTAAAGAGAAGAGAAGGGTTACAGACCAGGCAGTGATCTTCACAGAGTTTAGTGGAAGGACTCTCTTGAGCAGATTGTTGGATCCCCGGATTCAGATATCTTCGTAATGGATCCTCCAATACTGGTCCTTTAGTAGAGTTGGCTTCTCCTGAACTCAAGATCTGGGAAAGAAGAAGAATAATTTATGGAACCAGATACTCAAGGAAGGATTTACCAGATAGAAGAACTTGAAAGTTGATGTTGCTGAAGTCCTGATTCTCCTGGATGCTGATCTGGCTTCCTCTGGGATTTGCTCCATATTCGAAGCAGCCGAACTGGACCTGGATGCTGGTGGTCGGCCTCTACTTGGAGAGAGGGGCCGTGAGAGATGGGGTAGGCTAGGGTTTGGTGGAATGAAGAGGATGATGGGCGGCTAGGGTTTGGAAGTGAAGTGGCTAACCTAGGGTTTTGGGGTTGGAGATCTCACACCTCCTCAAGGTTCCTAGGGAACCCAGATTTACTCCCTCACGGAGCTCAACACCTGAACACAAGTGCGGAAGAGAGAAACACAAAGTTGCTCACAAAGAAATTGATTTCATTCATTATTTGTCTTTAAAACTTACAAGAGGGGTTTATTTTATAGGACTTTACAAGAGGTCAGGGTTTTACATCTTCCCATGTGGGACTAATAGGATGGATCTTCAATTTAGGTTTGTAGAATCAATTCCTCCCCATATGGCCGGCCAAGAGGTTCCATAAATGTTGATTGAAAGCTTCAAATGGTAAGTAGGTGGCGCCTCCTAGCCTTGCTCTTCAAGAAATATTTTTTTTCCTTCCATGGCTCAACTCTTTTGGACACCTCCTTTTCTTTCTCCCCAAGTCATGGCTCTTCCCAACTTTGCTTTGGGCTTTTTAGGCATGGATTGGGCGCCCCCTTGAAGTGCTCCCTAAGAAATGTTTCTTTCCTCCTTTAGCTTGGCCTTTTAAGGTACATATGGGGCGCCTCCTTGATTTTGGCTTCAAGAAAATTTCTTGCTCTCTTGGGTGTGGGGACCAAGACACTGGGATGGATTTGTGGCACCTCCTGGACTTGGCATGTAGCTGGGAGTGTGGCGCCCACTTGCTTGGGCTTGGGAGAAAAAGTGACACCCTGGAGAAGACCTAGACCACTACTAGGACCTGTATTGAGTCAACATGACTCAACAAAATTTAAATTGCAGGGAAACACAGACTCAACTAAATTTGAGTTGACCAAGTCAACCCTTATTACAAAATCAGAAAATCCTAATTCTTCGGGCAAGGTCAAATCAGAGATCCAGATGGAGCCTTGAAGTCTTCTTCTGAGTCTGGTGCCCGCACCAATTCTCCCGGGGTGGGAGGAACTCGACCCTGTCGAGTATGGATCAAGCTGACTCTGGTATCTCTCCAAGATGTCTGGGTTCAATTCTTGTAATTATTCTCGGGAGATCCAAGTGTCATCAGAATCTGGCCTTCTTTGCCAGCGGACAGGTATCTTTGGTATCCTCGATTACTAGTAGAGATAACCTGATCATCCAGGATCTTTTCAATCTGCTCTTTCCTCACAGGCCAGTTTGTTGGTGGACACACAGGGTCGGGATCACTCTCAATAACAGGATTAGGTTTCAAAGGCTTACTAGGAATCACAGCTGGCTCCCTATACTTTACTAAGTCTGTAATGTTGAAAGTAGAGCTATTGCCTAGTTCTGGAGGCAACTCGAGCACATAGGCATTGGATCCTACTCTCTTCACTACTCTAAATGGTCTAGCTCCTCTAGCATGTAACTTTCTAACAGTTTCAGGAGGAAACCGTTCAGGCCTTAACCTAATCATTACATAGTCTCCCTCAACAAAAGTTTTGACTCGCCTTTGAGAATCAGCCAACTTCTTATAAGTTTCATTACTTAAAATTATTTTGGCATGAATTTCTTTATGCAAGTCCTTTACATGCTATGCAAGTGCATCAAGAGACTTGTGTGTGTGGGCTAATAGTGAAATCAGATCAAGTGGTGTGTGAGGCATGTATCCATGAACAATTTCAAAGGGACTCTAGCCTATAGACCTATTGATCGAAAGATTGAATGCAATTTCAGCCCTGGACAAAATACAAATCCCAATTCCTGGTGCTCTCAATCAAACCAAAATCTGAGTCAAAGCCTAGTAAAGGGTCAAGAAAAACTAAACTAGACTGACGATGCATTCCTAAAGAATGGACTTTATTCCAAAGGAACCCTAGGTCTAAACCTAACAAACTACGGCTCTCTAGGTTTGACCTTGGGTCGGAGGATGGCATGCAGAGCATGAAAACTTATCATGGGTGCCTAGTAGGTGCCATAAGGTCTTCCAGAAGTAGGTGGCAAACCTAATAGGTTCTGACACGTGGTTCACTCTAAAGACTTCGACAAAGTATACTTGGATGGTGTAAGAAGCATTGGAAGTCCTAGAGAAAGGGAGGAAATATGAGGTGGAGTCTCGAATTACCTGTTGACTAAAGGTGGTGACCTGAAGGTTTGAATGGTGATCTATGAGTGTCAACTGATCATCCTTACGAAAGGAAAAGTTTGCTACTCCCAGGAATGGATCAAGAGATGGTTCGGGAAGTAGCCTAGGACATGTGATTGCAACAGTTAAAGTTTGTTCTCTAAGCAAATAATGATCCATTTTCTCAAGAACTGGATTGAAGAATGATTCATGGAAGGGCCTATGGATGATGACCTCAAGACTTGAAATTTGACATATGGGTGCGGAAAGGTATACTCTATAGAAGGGTAGGTCAGTCATGCGAAGGAAGGGGTCTGGGGTCATAAGGAGGACTTCTACAGGACTGGGTGAATCAATCCGCTCAAGACAAGGATGTTCAACTGAGATTACGGGAGAGACCTTAGTGGCTGGGCATGGGACAAGGTCCAATTATATGAGGCTTGATTCAGTCATCCTAAGGAGAGGATCTACCATAGGGTGGGCAAACTTAAACATTCAGTGCAAAGATCTTCAATTGGTACTTGGGGAATGACTGTCATTAGAGGGTATGAACTGATAGCTCGGGCTAACATTATGAGTTCTTCCTGGGGGTATTTGACTAAAGGAACCTGATTCTCATAAATCTCTTGAATTTCTGAACTAGGTCCTACCACTTGGTTGCTCTCCAAGGTCTCCTCAGGTAAGGAACCAATAGTATCGATGTCACATTCTTCAAGTTCTTCCCCCTCATATTCATCAACTAGACTCAAGCCATCATCATATACTTCCTTGATGCCATCTTTAATGGGTTTCGGGTCAGTGGTAATCGGGTCAACTGATTCTGGGCTTATCATACCTAACCTTTCTTCCTCATTGGTAGGCTTGGGTTCTCCCTCATTAATGTCATCCTTAGGATTCTTACCACTTAGCTGTGCACAAGCCAGTCCTATGCATGGGCACTGACTAGATTTATGGCCTCTTTCTCCACAAAACCAACATTCTTGCGATATAGGAACCTGGGTCACACTGGGTTTCAAGCTAGTAGAGACCTTACTTGGGAATGGGTGTGGATCTAAATGGTTTGATCTAGAAGACTTGGGTTGTTGAGTGACTGGTCTAGAATATTGTAAGGACCTCTCATAGACACGATCCATACTATAGATATCATGGTTAGGCTTCCTAAGGTTATGCTCGGGATCACGGTATAAAGTCCTCCTAGGCTCCTGGCATGGGTGAGGTTGGGGCCTATTAAATTTTGGATCAGGGGTCCAATTTTGATGTCTACGTTTCTCAACTACTTGGACTCGATCCCTAAGCTGGGTAAAATTCTCATTCATATCCTGACTCAATTTGTTCATACTTTCAGTAAGAGCTCTAACCATGGCCTCTAAATCAGGTTGGGTCTGACCAGGTTGGTAGGGTACTCCATTTCGGGTAGACATGAAGATGCAAGCAAACACACCAAATGAGACTCGACTGAAACGACTACGGGCTAACTAGACCTAGAGCCCAAACTAGATGCCCAATCAGAGTGGCAAGTTAGCCTGTAGTAACTCGGGACTCAGCCAGGCAGGTGTAAGGGGAGTGTTAGGTCACTAATTGCCAATCCTAGACACCAATTAGTGATTGGCCAGGTAGGCGGACCAGCACACAAGCCCTTCGAGATAGAATCCCTGAACCACTGTTCTAGACACTGAGTACAAAGCACACACAGAGTAACTAGACAAACTGACTCAACATTAGCCTAGACCCGACTTGTTGGTGTTCCTAGCCCACTAGTGCAAATCAAGTCTAATAAATTTTAAAATTAGGCTTAGGATCGAATGAATGGGTGGTGGTTTTGGGCTAAGGAGAGGTTATCAACTCCTCCCCTTATCTTAGATGCTCAATTAACCTTAAGATGAATTAGGAGATGATCACTCAAAAAATTGAATTGCAGAAACACAGAAACAGAATTGCTGTAATTTAACTCTCAGAAATTTCACAGAAACCAATAAATTACAGTAAAATTATGTAAAATAAATTTAATTATAATGGTTCTAGAAAAATAATAATCATGCAATTTGAAGTTACCTGCAATGAGAAACAATCCCTGCAACAGGGCAGTTACAGACTGAAAACAGAATGCTTCCCCCGTTTACAATTCCTGCTACGAAGTTGTAACCCAGCGGATCCCCTACACGCCCTAGGAACACCCCATGGAATGGGAAGAGGAGGCTTGCACCTCGCTTCATTCCTAGGATCGGACATCCTGGGGAGTCTACTTCGAGTAGACAAAGTAAAAAAGAGAGACACTCAAAACATGCAAGCAAGTCAGAAATCCTAGACAGGGCTCTGATACCAAAATTGATGCAAAACGAAAGCTCTGATACCAAAATTGATGCAGAACGGAAGCTCTGATACCAAAATGATGCAGAACGAAAGAAGAGATGATGCGATGCAGAAGTAAATTAAGACTAATTCTTTTTTTTTTTTTTCAGAAGTCGGCTTTGACTCAAAGGAAAGTTAAACTAAATTAAAAGAAACTATGTAATAATTGAAAGCACAATTTAAAGAAACCAGGTTATCAGAGTAGTTCAGAAGTAAAGGATCGCTGGGGGTTGAGAAACTCCCATACCTATGATTTCGCTCTGAACTTTCAACAGGACAGAAGTAAAGAGAAGAGAAGGGTTACAGACCAGGCAGTGATCTTCACAGAGTTTAGTGGAAGGACTCTCTTGAGCAGATTGTTGGATCCCCGGATTCAGATATCTTCGTAATGGATCCTCCAATACTGGTCCTTTGGCAGAGTTGACTTCTCCTGAACTCAAGATCTGGGAAAGAAGAAGAACAATTTATGGAACCAGATACTCAAGGAAGGATTTACCAGATAGAAGAACTTGAAAGTTGATGTTGCTGAAATCCTGATTCTCCTGGATGCTGATCTGGCTTCCTCTGGGATTTGCTCCGTATTCGAAGCAGCCGAACTGGACCTGGATGCTGGTGGTCGGCCTCTACTTGGAGAGAGGGGCCGTGAGAGATGGGGTAGGCTAGGGTTTGGTGGAATGAAGAGGATGATGGGCGGATAGGGTTTGGAAGTGAAGTGGCTAACCTAGGGTTTTGGGGTTGGAGATCTCACACCTCCTCAAGGTTCCTAGGGAACCCAGATTTACTCCCTCACGGAGCACAACACCTGAACACAAGTGCGGAAGAGAGAAACACAAAGTTGCTTACAAAGAAATTGATTTCATTCATCATTTGTCTTTAAAACTTACAAGAGGGGTTTATTTTATAGGACTTTACAAGAGGTCAAGGTTTTACATCTTCCTATGTGGGACTAATAGGATGGATCTTCAATTTAGGTTTGTAGAATCAATTCCTCCCCATATGGCCGGCCAAGAGGTTCCATAAATGTTGATTGAAAGCTTCAAATGGTAAGTAGGTGGCGCCTCCTAGCCTTGCTCTTCAAGAAATATTTTTTTTCCTTCAATGGCTCAACTCTTTTGGACACCTCCTTTTCTTTCTCCCCAAGTCATGGCTCTTCCCAACTTTGCTTTGGGCTTTTTAGGCATGGATTCGGCGCCCCCTTGAAGTGCTCCCTAAGAAATGTTTCTTTCCTCCTTTAGCTTGTTCTTTTAAGGTACATATGGGGCGCCTCCTTGATTTTGGCTTCAAGAAAATTTCTTGCTCCCTTGGGTGTGGGGACCAAGACACTGGGATGGATTTGTGGCACCTCCTGGACTTGGCGTGTGGCTGGGAGTGTGGCGCCCACTTGCTTGGGCTTGGGAGAAAAAGTGACACCCTGGAGAAGACCTAGACCACTACTAGGACCTGTATTGAGTCAACATGACTCAACAAAATTTAAATTGCAGGGAAATACAGACTCAACTAAATTTGAGTTGACCAAGTCAACCCTTATTACAAAATCAGAAAACCCTAATTCTTCGGGCAAGGTCAAATCAGAGATCCAGATGGAGCCCTGAAGTCTTCTTCTGAGTCTGGTGCCCGCACCACCCGGTCGAGGATTTGCTAAATTGAGACACTGCGAGACATTCAAAACAAACAATTTGGACAGGTCAATTCCATCTTGGTCCACCACTACTCCATAAGTACTTGCCTGTACCCAAAAACATTCTGTCACCGGATTAGAAATCTGGGTAGTCCGGTACCAAAGCATAGGGAGTTGCTTGCAAGCTACCATGGTGACCTCAGGTCGGAGGGACACATATATCCATATCCAATCGTGAGCAATCCTTTTGGCAAAAAGGAGCTCCACGGAGTTACGTTCAATGAGATGTCACACATCGCACTTGCAGATCACATTAGTGTCACCACACTCCTTTGGTCAAGAGAAAAACCAAACGATGTGAACCACAATAACCTACACTTGATACATTGCCATCCTATACAATGTATCCTTTGGTTGTAAACTTTTTAAAGGACCACTCGATATATCCTCTCTATATCAAAGTCAGTGTAGTCCTAAGGACTTCATCACATAAATAAAGTTCATTACAGGAAAATTAATAATGTGATGAGCTGCCAAAATAAAGTTGTATTAATTCATATACAAATAATAATACTAAGCATAATCGCCTACAACCTAGGTGATTGGCTTTGGGACATAATTTCCAACAACTCCCACTTGTACTAAAGCCGATCAAAATAGTATCTAATACCCATTTCCCTTTTACAATAATAGAACTCTTTGATTCCGAGAGCTTTAGTGAAGGGGTCGGCTAGATTCTCCTTTCCATCGATCTTCATAAGATTGATGTCGCCTTGTTTCACGATCTCTTGCATGAGATGATAGCACCGCAGAATGTGCTTGGTGCGGTGATGAGACTTTGGCTCCTTAGCTTAAGCAATGGTACTTGTACTTTCATAATACACTGGAATAGGACCATCTAGAGAAGGTGCCACCCCTAGATCTCCAAGGAACTTTCGCAAGCACACGGCTTCCTTTGCTGCATCTGATGCTGCAATGTACTCTGCTTCGCATACCTAGTCTACAACTGTTACCTGCTTGGAACTCTTCCAACAGATCGTTCCTCCATTCAGGGTAAACGCAAACCCTGACACACTCTTTGTACTCTGCTTCGCATACCTAGTCTGCAACTGTTACCTACTTAGAACTCTTCCAGCAGATCGCTCCTCCATTCAGGGTAAACATAAACCCTGACACACTCTTGCTATCATCTCTATCTAACTGAAAACTGGAGTTAGTATACCTCACAAGTTTCAAGTTAGGTTCTCCATAAATCAGCCATTGGTCCTTCCAATGCACCTCACTTGGGTCAGATTGGTATCTGCTCACTACTCCTAGTGAGTATGCCATGTCTGATCTATGGGAAACTAGATTGACTATGGGAAACCAGGTTGGTACTAGGCTGATACCTAGGGATTATGGGTCTTGGGGCTCATAGGACAAGGGTTCAGCTCTATAAGTCTGGGGTTTATTGGGCTCAAGAATATGGGTACATAGGTTCTAGAGTCATAGGATCTAGTATCATAGGATTTGGGCTCAGATCTATAGGTTGTGGATCTCCTGGGTTCAGGGTATGGGGCTCTCCTAGGGTTAGGCTCTGATTATGGGTCTGGGTATTGGGCTTTTCTAGGGTTGAACTCAGGTTTAGGTCTGGGATGGGTTTTAGGGGTTTTCTCTAAATCTCTTAATTGGTTCCCTACCTGGTCAAAACTATTGGTTAAAGGGTCACGCCTTTCATGGGTTTGGGTATAGGATTGGTTCAATTGGTCAAATCTATGATTCATTTGGGTCACTTGGGTGGTCAATTGGGCAAACCGATTTTGGGATTGGCTGTTGGATTGGTTCATCGGGGTGGTCAATTGGGTGATAATTAGGTCACTCATGGCCTTCATGAGAGTCCCAAAATTGGGCTCCATGGTTGAACTGGGTTGGGGTTTAGATCGTTGGTATTGGGTTCCTAATCTAGTGGTTATGCAATCAATTAATCACGGTGTTATGATGCAGTCAAGCACATAAAGGCTAACATGGGCTAAGGTTTGCTAAACCTAGAGCCAAAGTTGAATGGGTCTACTCAACTTACACCCAACTCAACAACTAATCCTTCCACTGGCCAGGTAAAAGGTGGGGTAGTGGGAGGCTCCCCTGCCTGTGACAGGGTCCTAATTAAAAATCACCAGTCCACTTAGGGCGTTTGCCTCTGGACCTCTAGCCTTAGACACCAGTTTTCAGTAATAGTTGAAGAATTGAATGCACTAGTTTATCCACACAACTCGGACCCGACCTGTTGGTGTCCCTAGCTCACTAGAGAAAATTAGGTCTAATTAATTTTAATTAGGTTTGGATTTTGATGCTGGGTGGTTGTTTTGGGCCCAGGACAGGGGATGAAATCCTGCCCTGATCTGAGATAGTGAGATTGCCCTTAAGATTAGTTTAGATGAGATGATACACAATCAATGACCCTAATGCAATCTAATAACAAATAGAAAATAAAAATGTTTACTTGTCTTTTTATGAGGTTTCAAATTAACTTAAAGTTTGTTAAGTTAGCAAACAAAATTTGGCTTGGGTGAGGTGGGGTTTGGAAGTTGATTAGATTTGGTTTAGTCAAATATGCAGAAATCAAAGAATTAGATATTAGGGTTTGTTTTGATGCAGAATTTGGTATGGTTTCTATGCATAAAAAATTCTAAAAGATTTAAAAACAAAGGATTAGTAGTGAATATGATCTCTACCAAATTTCATGCAAAGAAAAATTCATATGATGATGAAAAACCTAGGGTCTTCAGAATATGTGCAGAAAATCAAGATTTCCATTAGGGTTTCTACGATGCAGATTTTCTTATAATTTTTTTGTTTCTATAAAAATAATTAAAAATTATTAAGATTATTAGGACGGAATAAATAGTATCCCATGCAAGTATCAGAGGAAAATAAAATACCCAAGTTGATGAAATAGATTGAAACTCAGACCCCTAATGCAGGTGATAGGATGTAAAAGTTTTCTAGGGCAAAAGAAAATAGGCATGCAAAAGTTTTACAGGTAGAAATAAATTATGAAAATATTTTGGTAAATATGCTCAATTACGAGTAATCTAGCACAACAAGAATTAGGATTTTATGATCTACTTATATATAAAAATAATTAAAATAATAGACTATATATAGGAATTATGGGATGCAGAAAACTAGCCCTAAAAGTGCTCTGATACCAAATGATGGGGGACCAATTAAAATGCAAGGGAATTTTCGTGAATTCAGCATTAAGTTAGGGTTTTAATTTTTGAATTTTAGGCCAAATAGATAAACGGGTTATCCTATAAAAATTTTAGACCACAAGCATGCAAAAAGACCCTCAAAAGAGATAAAAACAGGACCGCCAGGGCTAAAAAACCCCGGTAAGGCAAGCTCTTCTACAATAACTCGATGTAAAGGATTAGGGTATGTGTACCTAGCAATGATCGCTACTGCTTCCTTGAAGAGATCGCTCTACATTCTCAGATGTGACCTAGAAAGTCAAACCGAAAACCTATGGATCTGTCGGCTTTTCATCCGCTGACCTGACGGCTAAGCAAAAGGAATCCTAACATCATGAAATTCAAAGGACCTGTAAAACACTAGAGGGTTCGAAAAATAAGGATAAAAGGGGTGAATCACTAAAGAAGAAAGGGTAGCAGGGGTGGCCAAGATGAGGCTTGATTGTGGGCATCCAAGGTGGAAGAAGGCTAGGGTTTTGATAAACAAGGTCTCACACCCCTCGATGCTCAAAGAGCAAAGGCAACACTCCCTCATGGAGCTTAATGTTCATAAGAACAAAGGCAAAATAGAAGAAAGAACACTCAAATTTCCTCTCAAATACATTCATTCATTCAATCAATCATTCAATCATAATTCTTATAAGAGGGTGGAGGTGTGGGGTATTTATAAGCTCACCTAGGTCCTCTACTTGTTAGGATTGGATTATAAAGCTACTTAGGACTAGGAGTACATAATTTGATTGGGAAAAGGATTATAATATTTGAATAAAACTATAATTCCTTGTTGACTTGGGAAAGGAACTCCTTGTTGACTTGGGAAAGGAATATTCTCTTTTTCCTCTTGGGCTTGGGACTTGGTCTCCTCATGGACTTGGAACTTTGACTTTTCCACTTCCTGATGTGCTGGGACTTGGGGTGCCTTATTATTGGACTGGGCTTGGGCTAGCTAGAGTGCCACTCATGAATGGGCTTGGGCTGGGGCTCCATGTCTTGAAGGGACTTGGGCTGGGGTGCCAACTTGTGGGCTTGAATAGTGGAGGCCTGGGGCACCATCTTCTGATGGGCTTCTGGACTGGATGCCTAAAAGGAAGAATATTCTCTAAATACCAGGTATCTTCAGGTGGGAGGCTTCATGGGCTTGAAATCTACTCTGATCTTGGAGGGCCTGGTAAATGCTTTGGCTGGTAATCCTCCTCTTATACAAAACTGGACTAACACCAACTTACACTGGACTCAATTGGACTAGACTTATGAGGTTGAGATAACTCAACTTATTACAGGACTCAATAGGGTATTTATTACAAAATTTGGCTCACTCAAAATTAGACTTCATTACGGGACTCAAGTGAGCACAATCGGGCTTAACTAAACAAAACCCTAATTATCGAATACAAAGGGTTGCATTGAGATCACATGATAAAATCTTTATTACTGGACTTCAAATGACTCAACTGACTTAAGACCTACTTACAAGACTCAAAGGGCTAATATGACTTGATTATTGGATGCAAAAATAAAATGTGAAAAATGGCTAAGGGACTCAAAATTCAGAGACCCATAGTGAACTAGGGTTGATCCTAATATCCCCATCAAAACTAAATAGGCCTATAGTAAACTACCATGATTTATTGGGTTTACTGTAGACCTACAAGAAAGATCATAAGCTCAAAAAAGGGTTGGTGAACCTAGTGGGAGACAGTGCGAGAGGACGTCATCCCTTTGGAAAAGGAAAAAAAAAGAATAAATCCAAGAAGGTGCAAAGTGCTGGGCCTTGTCAGACAAGGAAGAAGGTTGATTAGAGTCAGGCAGAGTGCTTCCATTATAAGAAGCATGGTCATTGGAGGAGGAATTGTCCTGCCTACCTTGCTACTTTTGACCTTAATAGGTCGAAGAAGAGAAACCAACAAGCTATAGCTATACAAGGTAATTATATGATAACACCATATAATTTCCCTATATGTGATACTACTAATTGGGTATTGAATACCGAAAGTCCTATTCATATTTGCAATTCTTTGTAGGGACTTCAAGTTAGTAGGAGATGAAAGTAAACAGATGTGGGTGCAGGTGCCTACGCTAAGCATGCAATGGCACAGGGAATAGGTAAGTATTTTAAAACATTTTTAAAATAAGTGCGGAAAAAACCTATTCCGCACAGGATCTAGCATATGCAAGATGCATGTATAGGCATGCTTCAGGACATATAATATTTATAAACATTTTAATAAATCTAGATCTATACATGCACCGAAATTAAAACCCAAAAACATACCTTATTCCCAGCTGGAATAAGTCTGGGATAAACCTGGAATAGACTGGAATAACTGGAATAAAGTTATTCCAGTCGTCTTCCACCTTGGGCTGAAAACAGGGCTTCCGAAAAGTCCCCAGAACGCCGCCTTCCGGACCTCCGATCGCTCCCAAATTTGAGCTGTAGATTCTTAAGGAAGTCCTCTTGATTTGGCACTAGTTTCTGCAAGAAAAACTAAGCCAATAAATCATAAAAAATTGCCGAAGTCTGCTGCACGAAAATAGCAGCAGAACGGAGTAGCTGTCTTCGTCGTTGGATTTCGGGCAACTGGAGCGATCCCGGCTCGCGTGGTTTGCTCCGAGGAGTAGAAGAATACTCCCTCTAGAGGGGAGACATGCCCGGGGCTCTCCGATCCCTCTCCACGCGCGGTGCTAGCCGCCGGAAGAAGGTTCACGGTCACAGGTTACTGCAGCAAAACAGAATTGCTGCAGCAGGGATTTTTGGAGCACTTGAAACAATGGGAAAACACTCCCTCACACCCTCCTAAACCCAGCCTAAAAGAGCAATCACTAAGTTCTCAACCAGCGTCTCTCAACCTCTCAAAGTACAAAGAATTTTGTTGCCTTTTCTTGGTTCTCACGGTGGATTTTCTGATCTTCTTTTACAGGGACAGCAATGGGTTGTATAAATAGGCAGCATAGAGAGGGAGGTGGAGAGACGGTGAGGTGAAGAGGCTGGGAGGCTGCAGCAGCTGTTAATCACCCAATTAACAGCCATTAACATGGATTAAAGAGTGAGTAAAACAGGGGGTGGAGGGAAGGGAAGAAACGTCCAGCAAGGAGTGGTATTGAACGCTTGGAAACGTTGGGCCTGCCAACGCTTGGAGTTCCACTCCCAGCGGTTGGAAAAAAATTCCAACGAAGGAAGATTCAACAACGTCAAAAACAACGTGAGAACCGGTCCAAGAGAAATAAAAAAATGTCGGTTCAATCAACCGGCCCAAAACCAATAAAACCACTTGGTTCAATTCAATTGAACCGGTCCAAGCCCAAAAAATAAATTGGTTCAATTGGTTCACAACCAATTGGAGACCTAAACGAACTCCGAATCAGTTCAAAAATGATTCAGAAAAATCCTGGCGCAGAGCTGGTCAACCCGGAACATTTTCCGGTCGACACAGACAAGGGCATGACGGGGAAAAGAGTGCTCAAAAATACTGTGACCATAAAACCGAGACGATTCCCAATCGTAATCGGTATCCGGATCAGAGAGTTATCCTCTATGGCGTGTGACCTCATAGGTTCGAACCTAAACGGTAGCACTAGAACAATTTTCAGTACCAGCACAGGAAACCATCTAGCAAAGGGTCCCGGCGTCCGGATAGGTCGAAGATGCGGGAGCAAACTATCGAACCTCTGGCATATGGTTACCGTATAATTCATCCTTTTGACCTCTAATGCTCAGGACGACTGAGATTGGGCTGCCAACCCAGACTGAGTCAGTCGACTACGTGTCTCAACCTCGCAAGCCTAGTGACTCTTCACTAGGGCTACCCCGGCCGAGGATTTGCTAAATTGAGATACTGCGAGACATTCAATCCAAACTGTTTGGACAGGTCAATTCCATCTTGGTCCATCACTGCTCCACAAGTACTTGCCTGTACCCAGAAACCTTCCGTCACCGGATTAAAAATCCAGGTAGTCCGGCACCAAAGCACAGGGAGTTGCTTGCAAGCTACCGCGATGACCTCAGGTCAGAGGGACACTTATACCCATATCCAATCGTGAGTATCCCTTTGGCAGAAAGGGACTGCACGGAGTCACGTTCAATGAGATATCACATATATCCCACCTGTAGATCACATCAGTGTCACCACACTCATTTGGTCAAGAGGACAACCAAACGATGTGAACTACAACAACCTATACTTGATATATTGCCGTCCAGTACAATATATCCTTTGGTTGTGAACCGGGTTTAAGGACCACTCGATACATCCTCTCTGTATCGAAGTCAGTGTAGTCCTAAGGACTTCATCACATAGGAAAGAGTTCATTTTAGGGAAATACAATATGTGATGAGCTGCCAAATAATAATTTTATTAATTCATAAAATAAATACAGTACTTAGCACAACCACCTACAACCCAGGCGATTGGCTTTGGGACACAATTCCCAACAACTCCCACTTGTACTAAAGCCAATCAGAAGAGTATCTAATACCCATTTCCCATTTACAATGGTCAAACTCTTTTATTCCGAGGGCTTTAGTGAAGGGGTCGGCCAGATTTTCTTTTCCATCGATCTTCAGAAGATTGATGTCGCCTCGTTCCACGATCTCTCGTACGAGGTGGTAGCGCCGTAGGATGTGCTTGGTGCGGTGATGAGCTTTTGGCTCCTTAGCTTGAGCAATGGCTCCAGTGCTGTCACAGTACACCGGAACAGGACCATCTAGGGAAGGTGCCACCCCTAGCTCTCCAAGGAACTTTCGCAACCACACAGCTTCCTTTGCTGCATCTGATGCTGCAATATATTCTGCTTCGCATACCGAGTCTGCAACAGTTGCCTGCTTGGAACTTTTCCAGCAGACCGCTCCTCCGTTCAGGGTAAATACAAACCCTGACACACTCTTGCTATCATCTCTATCTGACTGGAAACTGGAGTCAGTGTACCCCACAAGTTTCAAGTCAGGTTCTCCATAAATCAGCCATTGATCTTTAGTGTTTCTCAAATACTTGAGGATGGACTTAACCACCTTCCAATGCGCCTCACCTGGGTCAGACTGGTATCTACTCACTACTCCTAGTGAGTGTGCCACATCTGGTCTAGTACAAGTCATAGCATACATGACAGAGCCTACTGCAGAAGCATAAGGTACTCTACTCATGCGCTCTCTTTCCTTAGGAGTTGTCGCACAATCCCTTTTGGAAAGAGTAATTCCAGAACCTATCGGAAGATAGCCTTTCTTGGAATTTTCCATGCTGAACCGTTTCAGCACGGTATCTATGTACATAGACTGGGACAGTCCCAAAAGCTTCTTGGATCTATCTCTATAGATCTTCATACCTAGTATGTAAGAAGCTTCACCCAAGTCCTTCATGGAGAACTGAGATGATAACCAGACCTTTAATCCTTGTAATGCTGCGACGTCATTCCCGATTAAGAGAATGTCGTCAACATACAATACTAGGAATACAATCACAGAACCATTAACCCATTTGTAGATGCACGGTTCTTCTCCGTTCTTAACGAAGCCGTACGATTTGATACACTTATCAAACCGTAGGTTCCAACTTCGAGATGCTTGCTTGAGTCCATAGATGGACTTCTGCAATTTGCATACTTTTGATTCATCTGTGGATGTGAACCCTTCAGGCTGTATCATATACACCTCTTCTTCCAGCTCCCCATTTAGGAAAGCGGTTCGGACATCCATCTGCTAGATCTCGTAATAAAAATATGCTTCCAAAGCAAGCATGATCCGAATAGACTTGAGCATTGCCACAGGGGAAAATGTCTCGTCATAATCGATACCATATCGCTGACGATACCCTTTGGCAACCAGACGGGCTTTATAGGTCTCTACCTTCCCATCTGCGCCCCTTTTCCTCTTGAAGATCCATTTACACCCGATGGGTTTTATTCCTTCAGGCGGATCAACCAATGTCCAAACATTGTTGATTTCCATGGACTCCATTTCGGATCGCATGGCTCCAAGCCATGCCTCAGAGTCAGATCTCTTAAGTGCATCCATATAGGTGATCGGATCCTCATTGTTCTCATCGAGCTCAATGGGATCACCGTCCCGGACCAAGAAACCGTAGTATCTGTCCGGCTGACGCGGTATTCTACCGGATCTCCTAATGGGTTCTGGGTGTGATTCAATCACAGCCGGTTCTACGATGTCCTTAGAGTGTGTAGGTTCTTCTATTAGCTGAACTTCATCAAGTTCAATCTTAGAGGCTATAGTTCCTTCTTCAAGGAACTCCTTTTCCAAAAAGATAGCTCTAAGAGCAACGAACACCTTTTGTTCATTCTCCAAGTAGAAGAAATACCCTTTGGTTTCCTTAGGATAACCAACGAATAAACACCGATCAGACCTAGGACCAAGTTTGTCTGAGTCTAAATGCTTTACGTAAGCCGGACAACCCCAGACCCGAAGGTGTGAGATTGATGGTTTACGTCCATTCCACATCTCATACGGAGTGGAGACAACAGATTTACTTGGAACATTATTTAATAAGTAACAGGCTGTCAGAAGCGCATATCCCTAAAAGGATAGCGGCAGAGTTGCAAAGCCCATCATGGATCGAACCATGTCCAACAAGGTTCGATTCCTCCTTTCGGACACACCATTCAACTGTGGTGTTCCTGGAGGAGTCCACTGAGAGAGAATTCCATTCTCCTCAAGATATGTCAAAAAAGCACCAGATAAGTATTCGCCACCTCGATCAGATCGAAGGGTTTTAATACTTTTTCCAGTTTGCTTTTCTACTTCATTACGGTATCGTTTGAACATTTCAAACGACTCAGACTTATGTCTCATTAAAAAGACATAACCGAACCTTGAAAAGTCGTCTGTAAAAGTAATGAAATATTTGTATTCTCCTATAGCACTAACTGTCATCGGTCCACATACATCAGTATGTATTAGACTTAGAAGTTCTGTAGCTCGTTCACCTTTTCCAGTAAAAGGTGACTTGGTCATTTTACCAAGTAAACAGGATTCACAAGTGGGCAGTGATTCAGAATTACAGACCTCGAGGAGTCCATCTCCTCGCATTTTGTTTATCCTATTTTGGTTAATATGACCTAGCCTACAGTGCCAAAGATACAAATCGTTGACATTATCCAACCTTGAGCGTTTGCTGGAAGTGTACATTACACTAACAGGCCTTGATAGTACGTATATGCCATTATTTAATCTAGCTTTCATTATAACAGAGTTATTCAAAATAACATTGCAAAAATCTCCTTTTATTGATAGTTCAAAACCACAACTGGCCAAAAGGCCTACAGAGATTATACACATAATGAAACTAGGACAATAGTGACAGTCGACTAGTTCGACAGTACAAGACTCAAAGACAAGACGCAGGACTCCAACCGCCAGTACTGGAACACGATTTCCATTCCCGACGCTCAGAAACTGTTCTCCATCTTCAAATCTTCTGCTAACTTGAAATCCCTGTAACGAATTACAAACATGAATTGGACTACCAGTATCCAATACCCAGTTAGCAGTATCAACAATTGAGTAATTACAAGGTCTTATCATATAAATACCTTGTTCAGCAGACTTCTGCTTTCTCGGCCTGTTCGGATCAAGGGACGCTATATAAAGAGGACAGTTCCTCTTCCAGTGTCCCTTCTTCTTGCAGTGGAAGCACTCTGCAGAAGACTGATCAGCCTTAAACTTCCTGGTCTGACTCGGGCCAGGAGCATTCTGCACCTTCTTTCCCTTTTTATTTATTTTCTTCTTCCCTTTCTTAAAGGGACGACGACCTCTACTACCTCCCACTAAATTCACCACCCCCTTATTCAGTTGGTGGTCTTTCTCGAAAGTCTGTAGCAACCCCAAAAGACCATGGTAGTTGATTGCAGGCTTGTTCATTCTATAATGATCAAGAAAGTCAAGATAGGAGGAGGGAAGAGAATTCAGGATCGCATCCTTGCCGAGCTGCTCGTGCAAGGGGCATCCGAGTTTGCCCAGTTTTTCAATCAACTCGATCATGTACAATACATGATCAGTGACTGAACCGCCATTCGGCATCTTCGAGTTATAAATGGCACAAGACACTTTGTACCGTTCTACATCATCCGGGGTGCCGAAGGATTCCTTCAACTTTTGAAGGATTTCATCAGGTTGGGCCTCCTCGAATTTGCGAGTGAACTCGTCGTTCATCGCCGCTAGCATAATGCAACGGACAGTAGTCCGATCAGAGACCCACTTCAAATAAGCATCTCTGACCGCACTCCGTGCATTAGCGGGAGGGATTTCAGGTGCCGGATCCGTTATCACATACAGGATCCGTTCGTGCTCCAGAACTATTCTCAACTTTCGATACCAACTATCGAAGTTGTGACCCTTTAACTTCTCGTTATCGAGAAGTGACCGGAGCGACAAGTTTGAAGACATCTGAAAAGAAAACAAGACCAAATTAGTTTATGAATTAATAACTTAACCAAAAGACTTGGACTTTAGTCTAAAGGTTTCTCCCACTAATTTTTCATATTGGTAGCCTCTGACTCCAATCCGTGAAAACAACATTTTTCAAGTGGGTACTGAAATCCAATAGGCCACGCATGAGCCCGACTATGGCCGGCTCACCCATACGAGCCTAAAGGTAGGTTCGTAAACCAATTGTTTCCCTAAATAATTTTCAGTATTTTATTTTGCCCCAGAGAACACCCCAATCGGCCTAGGGGCCTCCTATTGCGGGTTTCTGGTTAGGTCCAACCATTAAAATGACTAATCCAATGCTTCCAGCTAACTAAAGACCAAGCCCGACTATGGCCGGCCCACCTGGTCCCGTTAAGGAGGTTGCACTGAACCATCATCGATCAGATAGAAATTCCAGTCGCCGGATGAACACCCGTTCTATGGAACTGCCGATGCACATCAAGCTAGTGGACACATTTCTATCCAACTTAATGGGAGGCTAAGACATTGTCAACTCCTTGACTTAGTCCTTTTAAGGACCTAATAATTTTTAGAGGATTTTTTTTTTTTTTTTTTTTGTGACAGAAGAAAAAGGCAAGGACATGGATCATCCTCCCACTGAATCAATCAGATTCCAGGAGGGTTGAATTAAATCAACAATTGATCCATGGGCACCTATTGATCAGTCAGACCGATCAACCTGGGTGACATGGGTTAACTCGAGTCATTGAGCTTTTCCAATCAGTTCTGGTCGACTCGACTAGCCAGGTAGGTGAGATCATGGGTGAGTATCTGCCATTAACCATCTTTCCTAGACACCAACCAAGTTGGCCAGGAAAGAGGTAGCCTCATACAACCATGATCACAATTGCCAAACCTACCTCGACACCAGTCGGTTTACCAGACTCGATCAGACTAGCCTAAAGACTCGGGCATCCACTGAGCCACTAATTGGATCCATTTTAGATGAACGGATCAACTAATCTAACTATTAGATAGTTCTAAAGAAAGACCTTAAACAACTTTTGTTTAATCTTCTTTTAATCCGGTTCAACTAAACTTAGGTCTAACCCAGTGATGGACCCAACTAATCAGTTAACCCAATTAACCCAATTTGGCTTATGCAAATTTTATTAGATTTCATAAACCTAAAAATTTTTATTAAGCCAAATACTTAATTAAAATATTTTTTAATTAAGTCTCTATGTAAAACAATTTTACATCTTAAATTATGCATCATATCTAGATTTATACTTTTATAAATATTATATGACCCAAATAACAAAATTATAAATCATGCCAAAAAAAAAAAAAAAAAAAATTAATTTCTTTTTGATTTCCTTAAAGGATCCTTCTGAAGAGGCCAACACAGACGAACCGCATCGTGTCAAAGACACACGGCCATGGTGAAGGTCTCAACTAGGTTCCTAAAAGTACTCTCTAATCCCAAGATTAAACAATTTAATCTACTATACATGCATCAAGATATGTTACTCTAGAACCTGGCTCTGATACCACTGAAAGTAAACAGATGTGGGTGCAGGTGCCTACGCTAAGCATGCAACGGCACAGGGAATAGGTAAGTATTTTAAAACATTTTTAAAATAAGTGCGGAAAAAACCTATTCCGCACAGGATCTAGCATATGCAAGATGCATGTATAGGCATGCTTCAGGACATATAATATTTATAAACATTTTAATAAATCTAGATCTACACATGCACCGAAATTAAAACCAAAAAACATACCTTATTCCCAGCTGGAATAAGTCTGGGATAAACCTGGAATAGACTGGAATAACTGGAATAAAGTTATTCCAGTCGTCTTCCACCTTGGGCTGAAAACAGGGCTTCCGAAAAGTCCCCGGAATGCCGCCTTCCGGACCTCCGATCGCTCCCAAATTTGAGCTGTAGATTCTTAAGGAAGTCCTCTTCGATTTGGCACTGGTTTCTGCAAGAAAAACTAAGCCAATAAATCGTAAAAAATCGCCGAAGTCTGCTGCACGAAAATAGCAGCAGAACGGAGTAGCTGTCTTCGTCGTTGGATTTCGGGCAACTGGAGCGATCCCGGCTCGCGTGGTTTGCTCCGAGGAGTAGAAGAATACTCCCTCTAGAGGGGAGACACGCCCGGGGCTCTCCGATCCCTCTCCACGCGCGGTGCTAGCCGCCGGAAGAAGGTTCACGGTCACAGGTTACTGCAGCAAAACAGAATTGCTGCAGCAAGGATTTTTGGAGCACTTGAAACAATGGGAAAACACTCCCTCACACCCTCCTAAACCCAGCCTAAAAGAGCAATCACTAAGTTCTCAACCAGCGTCTCTCAACCTCTCAAAGTACAAAGAATTTTGTTGCCTTTTCTTGGTTCTCACGGTGGATTTTCTGATCTTCTTTTACAGGGACAGCAATGGGTTGTATAAATAGGCAGCATAGAGAGGGAGGTGGAGAGACGGTGAGGTGAAGAGGCTGGGAGGCTGCAGCAGCTGTTAATCACCCAATTAACAGCCATTAACATGGATTAAAGAGTGAGTAAAACAGGGGATGGAGGGAAGGGAAGAAACGTCCAGCAAGGAGTGGTATTGAACGCTTGGAAACGTTGGGCCTGCCAACGCTTGGAGTTCCACTCCCAGCGGATGGAAAAAAATTCCAACGAAGGAAGATTCAACAACGTCAAAAACAACGTGAGAACCGGTCCAAGAGAAATAAAAAAATGTCGGTTCAATCAACCGGCCCAAAACCAATAAAACCACTTGGTTCAATTCAATTGAACCGGTCCAAGCCCAAAAAATAAATTGGTTCAATTGGTTCACAACCAATTGGAGACCTAAATGAACTCCGAATCAGTTCAAAACTGATTCAGAAAAATCCTGGCGCAGAGCTGGTCAACCCGGAACATTTTCCGGTCGACACAGACAAGGGCATGACGGGGAAAAGAGTGCTCAAAAATACTGTGACCATAAAATCGAGACGATTCCCAATCGTAATCGGTATCCGGATCAGAGAGTTATCCTCTGTGGCGTGTGACCTCATAGGTTCGAACCTAAACGGTAGCACTAGAACAATTTTCAGTACCAGCACAGGAAACCATCTGCAAAGGGTCCCGGCGTCCGGATAGGTCGAAGATGCGGGAGCAAACTATCGAACCTCTGGCATATGGTTACCGTATAATTCATCCTTTTGACCTCTAATGCTCAGGACGACTGAGATTGGGCTGCCAACCCAGACTGAGTCAGTCGACTACGTGTCTCAACCTCGCAAGCCTAGTGACTCTTCACTAGGGCTACCCCGGCCGAGGATTTGCTAAATTGAGATACTGCGAGACATTCAATCCAAACTGTTTGGACAGGTCAATTCCATCTTGGTCCATCACTGCTCCACAAGTACTTGCCTGTACCCAGAAACCTTCCATCACCGGATTAAAAATCCAAGTAGTCCGGCACCAAAGCACAGGGAGTTGCTTGCAAGCTACCGCGATGACCTCAGGTCAGAGGGACACTTATATCCATATCCAATCGTGAGTATCCCTTTGGCAGAAAGGGACTGCACGGAGTCACGTTCAATGAGATATCACATATATCCCACCTGTAGATCACATCAGTGTCACCACACTCATTTGGTCAAGAGGACAACCAAACGATGTGAACTACAACAACCTATACTTGATATATTGCCGTCCAGTACAATATATCCTTTGGTTGTGAACCGGGTTTAAGGACCACTCGATACATCCTCTCTGTATCGAAGTCAGTGTAGTCCTAAGGACTTCATCACATAGGAAAGAGTTCATTTTAGGGAAATACAATATGTGATGAGCTGCCAAATAATAATTTTATTAATTCATAAAATAAATACAGTACTTAGCACAACCACCTACAACCCAGGCGATTGGCTTTGGGACACAATTCCCAACAGGAGATTCGAGGATGGTGAGAAATTCTTGAACATGAAAAATGGAAGCCAAGTTCCAATCCTGGCATTAGGAGTTATCAAGCTAGTTTTCGAGTCTTGTAATGTCATTTTGAATGACTGTCATTACTGTCCATCTTTTATTATGAATGTCATTTCTATAGGCCAGTTGGCCAATGAAATTTATGGATTTTCAATAAAGAACGATGATTTTTCTATCATTGTGAATGGTGTGAAACTTATGGATGGATGTTTTAGTAATGGCATATACTTACTATCATGACATGTTACAGTAATGACTACTTCTTACAAATGTCCTAGGATAGATAATGTCAGCAATACTTATCTCTGGCACTGTAGACTAGGTCATAGTAACAATAATATGATCAACAAGTTAGTTGAAGAAGGTTTCCTGAATATCAGTGATTGTAAATCACTGCTAACTTGTGAATCTTGTCTTCTTGGTAAAATGACCAAGTCACCTTTTTCTAGAAAAGATAAGCAAGCCAATGATATTCTTAGTCTGGTACATACTAATGTATATGGACCAATGAATATCAGTGCCAGGGGTGGGTATAACTATTTTATTACATTTACAAATGACCTATCTAGGTATGGTTATGTCTTCTTAATGAGACATAAATTTGAGTCATTTAAAATATTTAAATGATATCGTAATGAAATAGAAAAATAAACTGGAAAGTTTATTAAAACCCTTCGATCAAATCGAGGTGGTGAGTATCTTTCTGGTGAGTTTCTGACTTATCTTGAAGAGAATGGGATCCTTTCTCAATGGACTTCTCCAGGGACATCTTAGTTAAATGGGGGTCTGAAAAGAGGAATCGGACTCTATTAGATATGGTCCGATCCATGATGGGCTTAGCCACTCTACTTATATCCTTTTGGGGATATACTCTTAAGTCAGCATGTTATCTTCTAAATATGGTTCCTGGTAAATCCATTGACAAAACTCCATATGAGATATGGACTGGGTGTAAGCTAACACTTTCACTTCTTCGGGTTTGGCGGTGTTCGGCTTATGTCAAATATTTGCAAACGGATTAACTTGGACCTAGGTCTGATAAGTACCTCTTTGTTGGATATCCAAAGGAGTATAAAGGGTATTTCTTCTATCTGCCTGAGAAATATAAAGTGTTCGTCAGTCTTAGGGCTACCTTTTTGGAAAGGGAGTACCTTATTGAAGGCACTCGAGCTGCTAAGGTTGAACTTGGGGAAGTTCAACAAGTAGAGGAAACAACACATTCTAGGACCACTATAGAATTAGATTTGATAAGATCTAAGCCTATTATGCAACCTTAAAGAGATCCGGTAGAATACTGCATCAGCTAGATAGATACTATAGTTTTTTGGTCCAAGATGGTGATCCTGTTGAGCTTGATGAGAATAATGAGGATCCGATCACCTATATGGATGCAATGCAGAAATCTGACTCTAAGAAATGGCTTGAGACCATGAAATCCAAAATGGAGTCCATGGAAATCAACAATGTGTGGACATTGGTTGATCGACCTGAAGGGATAGAATTCATTGGGTGCAAATGGATCTTCAAGAGGAAGAGGGGTGCAGATGGGCAAGTGGAGACCTATAAAACCCATCTAGTTTCCAAGGGATGTCGGCAACGTTATGGTATAAACTATGACGAGATGTTTTCCCCTATGGTAATGCTCAAGTCTATTCGGATTATGCTTGCTTTGGCAGCATATCTGGACTATGAAATCTGGCAAATGGATGTTCAAATAGCTTTACTAAATGGTGAGCTAGAAGAGGAGGTGTATATGATGCAACCTGAAGGGTTCACAACCATAGATGAATCTAAGGTGTGCAAGCTGCAGAGGTCCATTTATGGACTAAAGCAGGCATCTTGGAGTTGGAACATGCATTTTGATAAATGTATTAAGATGTATGTGGTAGGGGATGCGAAGTGAAGATGAAACTATGCAACTCTAAAGGAGATTAGCGAAGATTAATTGGCAAGTTCTATCGACATATGAAGAGTTCAGCATAATTTATCAAAGATAAGTTAATGAAGCAAACTTGAATGATCATGCATAACCCTAATTACCGAGACTTCGAAATAATAAAGAAATAGGACAGAATTAAAACCACCAGTCATGCTAGTCAGATTAATGTCTCAGACCTAATTGATACTGACTTACCTGGCATTGATTTTCCAATAAGAATAAGATCACTCTTGAGGGGATCTTCCAGATGACCAGGCCATGCTACAGGTTGGAGACTCTTCTTATTTTCTAGATTGGTGGCAAGAGATCCTTCCTCTTGAAGTCAGAATTCCAGAGAACCCTGCAACAAAGAAATCCCTAAGATGAAAGAACTTAACAAAACATGAAATGGAGAAAGGGAAGAGAGGTGGATGAAGCATTGATGGGGATCCATCTTGGCGCCATGGTGGAGTGCTTGAGATGGAACAGGTTGGTCTCCATGTGTTGATCCTCTTGATTCACCATTGCATGTTGAAGGCTCACTTGAGATTGGAGAGGAAGAAAGGAGTCCTTGGGCGTTGGAGATGGAAGAACGGAGGAACTAGAGTGGGCGTGGAAGAGGAGAAAGACTAAACCACATAGACACAAAGACAATCACATAGAAAGAATAATCCATGCCAAAAATTTTATTCATCCATTACCCTTTCAATGGGGCATCCCAAAGTCTTTAATAGGAGCCTTACAAATCCTTAAAATTTGAAAATCCCTAAAATGTGGAGGATTACAAGGAGAGTTAGAGAATTTGTAGGCCTTGATGCTTGATTTGTGGAAGAGGGTAAATCTTTAAAATTTGAAAATCCCTAAAATGTGGAGGATTACAAGGAGAGTTAGAGGATTTGTAGGCCTTGATGCTTGATTTATGGAAGAGGGTGGCCAACCATCATTTTGAATTCAAACTTTCTTCTTGGGCACCCTCTTGGAGTTCCTTCAACCCATGACAAGTGGCACCAAAGTGCGGACCACTTGATGAGGTGGCTTCTAGCTGAGATGGTGCTGAGGTGGCAAGTGGTAGCTGATGTGGCGCTGAGGTGGCAAGTGGCATGTGGCACCACTTGCCTTTGGACTTGTCTTGATGCTTCAAAATCTGACTTTCAACTGGACTAAGGTTTCAAATTGGACCCGACCCAGCATGGACTCGAAATTAATTGGACTAAGACTTTGACTTCAACTGGACCAGACCCCATATGGACTCAAAATTAATTACAAGATTATTTGGACTTAAAATTGAAAGAGAAATTACAGGACTAATTGCAGGACTAATCCAACCATAAGGACTCAGACTTGAATTGAATAGGTTGGAGTCTTTTCCTGATTCTGGTTCCCACACCAATTCTCCCGGGGTGGGAGGAACTCGACCCTATCGAGTGAGGGTTGGCTTGATAAGCTTCTAATGCATCCAGGTCGATTTGTTGTAGGTCCTCTCGGGAAATCCAGGAGTCTTCAGATTCAGGACATCCTTGCCATCTAACCAGATAACGTTGGTAGCCTTTATTTCTAGTAGTAATGATCTGGTCATCCAAGATCCTTTCAATTCTCTCCTTTCTCTCAGGAACACTTGGTGGTGGACACTCATTTGGTGTTTCACTCTCAAAAGAAACATTAGGACCAAAAAACTCACTAGGTATCAATGCAGGTTCTTTGTATTCTTTTAACTCTGAAACATTAAAAGTTGAACTAATGCCATAACCTGGTGGTAATTCCAATACATAAGCATTGGATCCAATTTTCTTTATTATTTTGAAGGGTCCGGCTCCCCGGGCATGGAGTTTCTTCATAGTTCCCGGCGGAAACCTTTCAGGTTTAAATTTGATCATAACGGAGTCCCCTTCATTAAATTCTTTTAACCGTTTATGTGAATTAGTCATATGCTGATAGAGTTCATTGCTCGATTGGATCTTTTGGCTAATCTCCTTATGCAATTCCCTAATATGCTGTGCATATGACTCAGCAGACTCAAACACTCGTGCATGTGTGGGTAATGGGGCTAGGTCTAAAGGTTTCCTAGGTCTGTATCCATGGACCACTTCGAACGGACTTTTTCTAATAGACCTATTAACTGAGCTGTTGTAGGCAAATTCAGCACGAGGAAGTAATAGGTCCCAGTTTCCTAGGTTCTCACCAACCAAACATCTCAACAGATTTCCTAAGCTTCGGTTTACTATCTCTGTCTGGCCATTGGTTTGAGGATGATAGGCAGTAGAGAATTTCAGCTTGGTACCTAACATGTGCCAGAGGGTTTTCCAGAAATAGCTAGTAAATTTGACATCTCTATCGGACACAATAGTTTTGGGTAAACCATGAAGCCTAACGACCTGATCGAGAAAAAGCTTGGCCACCTTCGAAGCATCTAAAGTTTGAGAACAAGGAATGAAGTGAGCCATCTTGGAGAAACGATCAACAACCACAAAGACAGAATCATGCTTCCTAGACGTCTTAGGGAGGCCTACTACAAAATCCATGCTGATATCCTGCCATGGACAATCAGGGACAGGTAAGGGTGTGTACAGACCGGTGTTCTATCTTTGCTGTTTTGCAACAGCACAGGTACGGCACTGAGCTACAATCTGGGCCACATTTCTTTTGAGACCAGGCCAAAAGAATTGGTCTTCTATTGCTAAGATGGTCTTATTCCTACCAAAATGTCCTGACAAGCCTCCAGCATGAACTTCCCATATCAGAAATTCCCTAACAGAGGTCTTGGGAATACACAACTGATTTCCTTTGAAAAGGTATCCATCTAAAAGGGTATAATCACTATGCTTACTAAATGGTCCTTGTTGAAGGGATCGATAGATGTTACCAAAATCAGGGTATGTAGGATACTCCTCTTTCAATCTATCAAACCCTACTACCTCAGTGCTCACAGAAGTCAACAACATGGAACGATGACTCAACGCATCGACTACCCTATTTTCAGTACCGGCACGATGTTTCAGTACGAACGTATAAGCTTGTATGAACTCTACCCATTTTCCGTGCCTAGGGTTCAATTTCTTCTGAGAACTAAGGAACCTAAGAGCTTCGTGGTCAGAAAATAGGACAAACTCTTGCGGTAGAAGATAATGCCTCCAATAACGTAATGCCTGAACTACCGCATACAGCTCCCTATCATAGGTGGAATACCTTAGTCTCGCTTCATTTAACTTTTCACTGAAATATGCTACTGGGTGATTCTCTTGACTCAAGACACCTCCAATTCCTACCTCAGAAGCATCACAAGCAACCTCAAACACTTTGGTAAAATCGGGTAACCTCAAGACGGGTGCGTGTGTCATTTTTTTCTTAATTGTTAGGAAGGCTTTGTCTGCTGCTTTAGTCCACTCAAAAGTTCCCTTCCTAATACAATCAGTGATTGGAGCCACTATCGTACTGAACCCTCTAATGAATCTCCTATAGAAGGTGGCTAAACCGTGGAAACTACAGATATCATGGATGCTTTTGGGTACAGGCCACTCTACTATGGACTTAATTTTTGCAAGGTCAGCGGACACTCCTTCAGATGTGACTACGAATCCTAGAAAGATAACTCTATGTGTTAAGAAATCACACTTCTTGATATTGGCATAGAAGCTATCCTTTCTAAGGACTTGGCAAACTTGCCTTAGGTGGGTTAAATGGTCTGCCTTAGCTTGCTATAGATAAGAATGTCATCAAAGTAGACCACCACAAATTTCTCGATGAAGGTTTTCAACACCTGATTCATAATTCTCATAAAGGTGCTGGGTGCATTGGACAGACCGAACGGCATGACTAACCACTCATATAATCCATCTTTAGTCTTAAAAGTGGTCTTCCATTCATCTCCAGGCCTAACCCTAACCTGGTGATAGCCACTCTTTAAGTCTATCTTGGAGAAAATCGTTGATCCGGCTATCATATCTAACATATCGTCCAGTCTTGAAATTGGAAACCTATATTTAACAGTAATCTTGTTGATGGCATGGCTGTCTACACACATCCTCCAGGTGCCATCCTTCTTAGGGGTTAACAAGGCAGGGACTGCACATGGGCTTAAACTTTCTCTAACAAACCCCTTTGTAAGAAGTTCACTAACTTGCCTTTGTAACTCCTGATGTTCAGTTGGATTCATCCTATAATGAGGCAAATTAGGTAAAGTCGCGCCAGGGACTAAATCTTTGGCATGCTGTATGTCCCTTAAAGATGGAAGACTATCGGGTAGGTCCTCGGGAAACACGTCTTCAAATTCTTTCAATAATTGGACCACCTCTTGAGGGTGTTCTACAGGGGTGTGGTCCTTAGTTTCCTTAGCAGCTACCATCCAATAAGGTGCTCCCTTATTAATGTCTTTTTCTAATTCTCTTGCACCTATCAAATTTAATCCAGTCCTTTTTTCTTTCAGGCTGTTAGCTCCTCTTTTGGTGTTGTCCTTAGGCTGGGTTGGATGAATGACAATTTTCTTGCCATTGAAATTGAAAGCACAGGAATTTGATCGACCAAAAATTGTCACATCATGGTCAAATAGCCATGGCCTACCTAGGATGATGCTACTTACTCCCATAGGGAGCACATCACACCAGATTCATTCTTGATAGGACTGAAGTTGGATTCGGACCTGACATCTCTGCTTGATTGGGATAGAAGTGGAATCGATCCAGGATACCTTATATGGATTGGGATGTGGTTCAGTGGGTAATCCTAGACTCTTGGCTGCACTAGTGGAAATGGCATTGACATAGCTTCCACTATCGATCACGATCTTACAGACCTTTTCTCCTATTTTGACAAATGTGTGTAGGATGCTAGTCCTACGCCAGTCTTCCTGCTCCTTGGTCTGTGTCATGATACATCTCACAACTCCTAACACATCTGATGAATCTACATTTTCTTCATCTCCTTCATACTCATCAGCCAAGCAATCCCCTGCTTCATAAACCTCCTCTTCATCATTCTCCAGGGGTTCTGATTCACCTTCTTATGCCTCCCCTATATGTAAAGCTCTAGAGGGACATTGGCTCACGAAATGACCTGGTTTACGACACTTATAGCAGACTCGCTCCCTCTCACCTAGAACTTCAGGGCTCTTTCCTTTGTCTTCTCTAGGAATTGGGGGAATGGCAAGGCTGGGCCTAGGGGTTAGATTCGAGCTGGATCTTGGTCTATTGGTTGTACCAGGGACTGAACTAGGTCGACTAACAGGAGGATTAAACCTAATGGGCTCAGGTCGCCTAAATGTAGCTCTCCTTTGAAACCTCTCATAGTCCATGGCAACTTGGTATGCCTGATCTAAATCATGGACTTCTCTCAAAAATAGTTCCCCTTTATATCTTCATTCAATCGTGATCTAAACCTCAACAATGTGGCTGACTCAGACTCAACTACGTTGCATCGCATTACAAACTCATCAAATTTAGCAACGTATTCAGAAACGGTCTTATTTCCTTGTGTCAATCACTGCCACTGATCTAACAACCTTTGCTGATAAGACATAGGCAAATATTTCTCTCTAAGCTTTCTCTTCATGTCTCTCCAGGTCACTATAGGTAAGTCTCCCCTCTGCCTAGCTATGCGTTCGACATTTCCCCAATACAACCTAGCCTGACGAACTAGTCTGATTTTGGCAAACTTGAATCTTCTCTCTTCAGACATATCATACCAGTCAAAATATTGTTCCATGTCAGCCTCCCAGTCTATGTACACCTTAGGATCTAGGCTTCCCTCAAAGGTTGGTGCATCTAGACGGATATTCCTTAAGGCCCGATCATCCTGATCAAAAGTATCATGGCGAGGTCTTCTAGGATATGGCTCTGGAGCGTGATCAGCATAATCCTGATGTGGCCTTCTATGAATTGGATCAGGTGTATGTTCCTGTCGTTGGGCTCTAGGGCGAACTGAAGGTAATCTGGGTGAAGGTGGTTCAGTTGGGGTCAACCTAGATTCCTCTAGGTTTCCTATCCTTTCCTCGAATTGATCAAACCTAGAATCCAAACGTTCAAGTCGCTCAATCATAGATCTCATAAGGGTTTCCATACTAGTGTCCATGGATGAACTTGGTTGGTCTTGTGAAGGGTGGTAAGGAGTTCCTGATCTAGTTGTCATGCAAACAATTTGACTCAAACTCGGGCTAAGGATTTCTAGACCTAGAGTACGAATTAGAGATCTAATTAAAAGGACCAACTAGCTAGTAGTAACTTACGTGACTTAGCCAGGTAGGTGGGAAGGGGAGTGGAGGTCCCTGTTCTGCCAACCTTAGACACCAATCTATGATTGGCCAGGTAGGCGGACCAACCCACAAGCCCTAATACACCAATCCTAGACACCAAGCTCGTAAGCACACACCAATTAGTGGACACAATCAACTTGACCCTAATCCGAACCCGACTCGTTGGTGTCCCTAACCCACTAGGGTGATTAAGTCTAATTGGTTTTAATTAAGGATTGGGATCGAGATGATGGGTTGTGGTTTTGGGCTAAGGAAAAGTGATGAACTCTTGCCCCCATGTCATATTGATGCCCTTAAGATGTTTTCAAATGAATGCAATTTTTTTTTTTTTTTATGAGCTGACTTAATTAATTGACTTGATTAGTTTTCAAATAATTTCAAATTCAAACTTAAATTTTAAAATTTAAATTTTAAACTCCAAGTTTCAGATTCTATAATGTTAGAATTTTAAAATTTTAAAATTTAAAATTTGAACTTCAAATTCAAAAATTTTTTGAGATTGGTTCTTGCTGAAATTTCAGTTCAGATTGAATCTCAGAGAGTATTTCGAATGCTAGAAATTCTAACAATTGAAATAAAATCTGAAAAATCTTTGACAAATAATATGAATTATGAGGATCCCAGAAAAATAAAAATAAAGAAATTTTGATCTGTCTATATAGAGAAACAATAAAAACAACAGACCATGTACTGTAGACTATTTCAGTAGGATAGAAGATTGAAATAGGAATTTTAGTATTTTCCGTGAGTTTCTTCTGATGCTGAAACTTTGTGTGATTATAACAAACCTTATATGGAATCAAAAAAAAATTATGGCAATGCAAAATGTACTATTATTCTTTTTTTGAGTTTTTTTTTTGATCATAGCCAGCAGATTCAGATTCACAGAAAAAAAGAAATTAAAGGAATTGCGATGCTTTACCAAACTCTAATCTAGAACTTCACGTCCGGCCCGGAGGCTCATTACTCCCATGGGTCATGACAGTGTACTGGAGTACACCCGCTCAGGAGGCATGAGTTTTTGATCTAGTTTGGATTTAAGAGAAAACTATTCTACCCTAATGCAACCATGCTCTGATACCAAGAATGGTAGGGGATGCAAAGTGAAGATGAAACTATGCAACTCTAAAGGAGATTAGCGAAGGTTAATTGGCAAGTTCTATGACATATGAAGAGTTCAGCATAATTTATCAAAGATAAGTTAATGAAGCAAACTTGAATGATCATGCATAACCCTAATTACCGAGACTTCGAAATAATAAAGAAATAGGACAGAATTAAAACCACCAGTCATGCTAGTCAGATTAATGTCTCAGACCTAATTGATACTGACTTACCTGGCATTGATTTTCCAATAAGAATAAGATCACTCTTGAGGGGATCTTCCAGATGACCAGGCCATGCTATAGGTTGGAGACTCTTCTTGTTTTCTGGATTGGTGGCAAGAGATCCTTCCTATTGAAGTCGGAATTCCAGAGAACCCTGCAACAAAGAAATCCCTAAGATGAAAGAACTTAACAAAACATGAAATGGAGAAAGGGAAGAGAGATGGATGAAGCATTGATGGGGATCCTTCTTGGCACCATGGTGGAGTGCTTGAGATGGAATAGGTTGGTCTCCTTGTGTTGATCCTCTTGATTCACCATTGCATGTTGAAGGCTCACTTGAGATTGTAGAGGAAGAAAGGAGTCCTTGGGCGTTGGAGATGGAAGAAAGGAGGAACTAGAGTGGGCGTGGAAGAGGAGAAAGACTAAACCACATAGACACAAAGATAATCACATAGAAAGAATAATCCAAGCCAAAAATTTTATTCATCCATTACCCTTACAATGGGGCATCCCAAAGTCTTTAATAGGAGCCTTACAAATCTTTAAAATTTTAAAATCCCTAAAATGTGGAGGATTACAAGGAGAGTTAGAGGATTTGTAGGCCTTGATGCTTGATTTGTGGAAGAGGGTAAATCTTTAAAATTTGAAAATCCCTAAAATGTGGAGGATTACAAGGAGAGTTAGAGGATTTGTAGGCCTTGATGCTTGATTTGTGGAAGAGGGTGGCCAACCATCATTTTGAATTCAAACTTTCTTCTTGGGCGCCCTCTTGGAGTTCCTTCAACCCATGACAAGTGGCACCAAAGTGGGGACCACTTGATGAGGTGGCTTCTAGCTGAGATGGCGCTGAGGTGGCAAGTGGTAGTTGATGTGGTGCTGAGGTGGCAAGTGGCACGTGGCATCACTTGGCTTTGGACTTGTCTTGATGCTTCAACATCTGACTTTCAACTGGACTAAGGCTTCAAATTGGACCCGACCCAGCATGGACTCGAAATTAATTAGACTAAGACTTTGACTTCAACTGGACCAGACCCCATATGGACTCGAAATTAATTACAAGATTATTTGGACTCAAAATTGAAAGAGAAATTACAGGACTAATTACAGGACTAATCCAACCATAAGGACTCAGACTTGAGTTGAATAGGTTGGAGTCTTTTCCTGATTCTGGTTCCCACACCAGTATGGCTTCCTTAGGAATAGAGAAGAACCCTGTATATATAAATGGGCTAATGGTTCTGTAGTTGTATTTCTTGTTCTGTATGTGGATGACATTCTCTTAATCGCGAATGGCATTCCTGCATTACAGGGAATAAAGGTCTAGTTGTCATCTCAGTTTTATATGAAGAACTTGGGTGAAGCTTCCTACATACTTGGTATGAAAATCTATAGAGATAGATCTAGGAAGCTTTTGGGATTGTCTCAATCTACATATATAGACATCATGTTGAAATGGTTCAGCATGGAAAATTTTAAGAAAGGCTATCTTTTGATAAGTCATGAAATTACTCTTTCCAAGAAGGATTGTGAGATAACTCTTGAGAAGAGAGAGTGTATGCATAAGTTCCATATGCTTCGGTAATGGAATCTATCATGTATGCCATGACATGTACTAAACTAGATATAGCATACTCACTAGGGGTCATGAGTAGATACCAGTCTGACCCAGGTGAGGCACATTGGAAGGCAGTAAAGACTATCCATAAGTATTTGCAAAATACTAAAGACCAATGGCTAATTTATGGAGAACCTGACTTTAAACTTATAAGA
The DNA here is from genome assembly GCA_021397845.1 of Areca catechu. NCBI lineage: Eukaryota > Viridiplantae > Streptophyta > Magnoliopsida > Arecales > Arecaceae > Areca > Areca catechu. The sequence goes on from CM038052.1 coordinate 154,735,407, forward strand.
TATATTGATTCCAGTTTTCAGTAGATAGAGATGATAGCAAGAGTATATCCAGATTTGTGTTTACCCTGAATGGAGGAGCCATTTACTAGAAAAGTTCCAAGCAGCATATAGTGGTAGACTCGGTTTGCGAAGCAAAGTACATTGCAGCATCAGATACCGCAGAGGAGGCTGTGTGGTTGCGAAAGTTTCTAAGTGAGTTGGGAGTGGCACCTTTCCTAGATAGTCCTATTCTGGTGTACTGTGACAGCACTAGAGCCATTGCTCAAGCCAAAGAGCCAAAGTCCCATCAATGTACCAAGCACATTCTGCGCCGCTACCACCTTATACGAGAGATCGTGGAACAAGGTGACATCAAACTTATGAAGATCGATGGAAAGGAGAATCTAGCTGACCCCTTCACTAAAGTCGTTGGAGCTCAAGAGTTCAATGATTTTAAATGAAAGATGGGAATATAATTATGTTCTGATTGGCTTTAGTCCAAGTGGGAGTTGTTGGAAAATGTATCCCAAAGCTAATTGTCTAGCTTGTAGATGGTTGAGCTATTATTGTAATTATATATAAATTATATTGAATAAAATGTTTATTCTGGCTGTTCATCATATTTTACATCTTCCTATAATGAACTCTTGTGTGATGAAGTCCTTAGGACTACGTTGATGTGATATAGAGGATATATCATCTAGTTCTTAAATTGGTTCATAACCAAATGATACATTATCATAGGATGATAGTGTATCAAGTGTAAGTCATTGTATGTCATAGTCGTTAGTTATCCTCTTAACCAAGGAGTCTGGAGATACTGATATAGCAAGTAGGTGTTGTATATGACACTTCACTAGACATGACCCATCTATAGAACATTCTTTCTGCTAAAGAGTAGTTCATATTAGGATATGGATATAAGTGTTCCTCTGACTTGAGATCACCATGGTAGCTTGCAAGCAACTCAATGTGCTTAGGTGCCAGACTACTTAAATTTCTAATCCGGTGATGAAAGGTTGCTAGGTACAGTCAAGTACTTGTGTAGTAGTGATTGAATCAAGATGGGATTAACTCCTTCAAAAGAGTTTGGAGTGAATGACTCATTATGTCTCAATTGAGTAAAACCTTGGTCAGGGTTGTCCTTGTAAGCAATTACAGGCATTTTGAGTATTGAGACATATTGTGATGGACTATTTTAGGGTTGGGTAGATAAACCCTAAGTCTTCTAGAGCATTGAGGGTTAAAGAAATGTATTATATGATTATCATATCCATTTGGTTCTTGATAGTTGCTTTGCACTCTTCGACCTATCAGGATGCCAGGTGTCATTGCTAGATGGCAACTTTGGCTGATACTGGAAGTGTTCCAGTACCACCAGCTTAGTGTTCGAACCTATGGGGTCACACACCATAGGGGTTTCTGATTGACCTAATGGCTATTGAACAATTGGGAATCATTTTTTGGGACTCTTTGGATAATTTGATTATCCATCTACATTTCAGAGTCGACTCATGAGTCGACTCAGTTGCAGGGATTTGATGATTTGTCAAGTGTTGACATATCATATTACAAATGTTGTGACAAAGGTTTTAATTACTAAATGTTGGTAATTATATGGAGGGTTAGTGGCAATGTGATTGCTTGATTAACTCAATTTGATTGAGTAATTAAGTTTGGGTCAAACCGAATGTGATTCGATTTGGGCTTGGGTTAGGTCCAATGTGATTGGGCTAAATCGTTGCATCCCATTTTAGATTTAAATTTGAATTATGAATTCAAATTTTGATTTGGCATTCAAATTCAAAATTTAGTTTGAATTTAAAAGATGCAACTCCCATGGCCTTGAATGTCATGTAACCCCCCATAATTATGTAATCCCAAAACTTATGTAACCCCCTTTGTTTTGTAACTCTCCCCTTTTCTTCTCTCTCCACTTATCTCTATATTTGGGGACTAAATGAGGACATGGAGAAGAGAGATTCTTGAAAGTTTTTGCTAAAAAAGACCTTTAAAAGGAGGGAGAAAAGGCTAGAAGATTTTGAGACCTTTGTATGGGAAAGAAAGGTTTGGGTTTGGGTGTGTGCTGCCTAGTGTTCTAAGCTTGGGAAGAGTGTCTTGGGAAGGGTTCTTGAGTGCACTTCCTAAATCCTCCATAATACTTCTTCATCTCCTGGAGTGTCCCGGCGATGAGAAGGAGAAGAAGAAGAAGAAGAGTCCATAAGCCATTTCGTTCCGGAGAAGCTAGCACTTCAAAGGAAGAAGGTCAAGGAAGAACTTCGGTGTGGATTACCTGTAGAGGCCAGACATGGTGCATCTTCCAGAGAGATTGTCTTCCTTGGTGAGCTTTTCCATAACCCGGTGAGTATCACATTGGATTAAAGGTAAGGTTCTTGGTGAGTTTGCTAAAAAAGTGTGCTTTAGCATGTGCATCGAACATAGAGTGGTTCTATGTGATGCACGACTTTGTGTGGTTATGTTTTCTTTCATTTGCATGTTAATATTCATACATGATCCTGTTTGTAGGCTTATATTAGAAATGTTCTAATATTATAGGTTGATTAATATGATTAATCAAGTCTTCAATTACGATGCAAGGTCGAAAAAATTTTAAAGTTGCATGACTATTGCCTACAAAATGTTTCCTTACAACTCGTACATCTCGACATGTAGTTTGTTCAACAGGTACCTTGGTATCCCTGACCCTCAAGAATGTCCTATAGCAAGAGGGTGCCATTTATCATGGAATCTAATTTCTAAGGAGCTTTGTCTAGGTGACCTCAGAGCAGCATTTTCAGGAAGATGGAATATAATGAGGGTGCTTACTGTCTTGGCCTCCCTTCTCGGAGCTTGTTAAATTCTTAAAAGGATGCATCTGGCCCATGTTGATTAGGCAGGTGGGTGGTAGAGTTCCTTTCAGCTTCACTATAAATGAAGAATAATTGAATCCCATCACACCTATCCACCATCAAAATGCCCAAGGGGTTGCTACACTTGGCTTTTAGCGAAGGCAACTGGGTTGCAAGGTTCCCTTTCTTGATGGCTTTCCCCAAGGAGGTATCCCATGCACATGCCATCATGCACCCACCTTAGAATGGATGGTATTGAGAATGGATAGTAGCATCGTTGTGCAACTTTTACAATAGTCGATCAGCAGTTTTAATGATTGGCACTCCAATTGTGCTACCACGATTGCAACCGATTAGAGGACTTAACACAAGAAGAAGGGCTCAGGTTGCTTGCCCTATCATCCAGATCTTTCTTAAAAGGCACCTGATGTGGTAAAACCGTTGATGTGGAGCCTATGTTGGCGATAGCTTGCGGCCGCGCAGGTGGAAAGTGCCACCTGGATGCGCTACCCAAATGAAGACCCAAGGGTGAACCCTGTGTCCGAGGTCAGCTCCCAGTCGAGATCGTGCTCATAGGGCAAGCTCTCCGTCTGAGGTCAGCTCCTGGCCGGGGTCATGCTCATGCATGCCAGGGCGAGCCCTCTATCCGAGGTCAGCTCCCAGATGGGGTCATGCTCATAAGGTGAGCTCTCTGTCTGAGGTCAGCTCCCGATCGTGGTCATGCTCATGCATTCCAAGGGCAAGCCCTCTATCCTAGGTCAGCTCCCAGCCGGGGTCATGCTCATAGGGTGAGCCCTCCGTCTGAGGTCAGCTCCCGATTGGGGTTGTTCTCATGCATTCCAAGGGTGATCCCTCCGTCCGAGGTTAGCTCCCGCTTGGGGTCGTTCTCATGCATTCTAAGGGTGAGCCCTCCATCCGAGGTCAGCTCCTAGTCGGGGTCATGCTCATAAGGTGAGCCCTCCATCCGATATCTGATCCCGGTCGGGGTCATGCTCGTTTATTCCAAAGGTGAGCCCTCCATCCGAGTCAGCTCATAGTCGGGGTCATGCTCAGAAGGTGAGCCCTCCATCTGAGGTCAGCTCCCGGTCAGGATCGTGGTCATGTATTCCAAGGATGAGCCCTCCATCTGAGGTCAGCTCCTAGCCGGGGTCATGCTCATAGGGCGAGCCCTTCATCTAAGGTCAGCTCCCGGTCGGGATCATGCTCATGCATTCCAAGGGAGAGCCCTCCATCTAAGGTCAGCTCCTAACCGGGGTCATGCTCATTAGGCGAGCCCTCCATTTAAGGTCAGCTCTCGGCCGAGGTCGTGCTCAAGCATTCCATCCGAGGTCAGTTCCCAGCTGGGGTCATGCTCATGAGGCGAGTCCTCCATTTGAGGTCAGCTCCCGACCGAGGTCATGCTCATGCATGCCAAGGGGACCCCCCATATCCAGGGTTGGACACCCAGCTGGGGTCATGCTCATGCTTTCTGAAGGCGGCCCCCCGCACCCTACCGGGGTCATGCTCCCGCTTTCGAAGTCAGGCTCTCTAGATTTTGCTCTCCCCCCTCTTCCTGTCGAGTTCAGAGTTCCTGCCAGTGATAGAAAGAGAGAGGACCAGTAGAGGCATAGACTGTGACATGGAAGCTTCCAGCTACCTACAACCTTCTAGAAGTGGCGCACACCCTACCAGAAAATTCAAACTCTACAACACGCCACCCGCATGTTCTGTGTAATGCACGCTCCGCCAAGCTCCACACCCTATAGCACACTGCCATGTCAATAACCATGCAATCGAGGGCCTCGATCCTCGTGACACAGAACCTGAACCTCCTCCAAGAGGAGTATTCTATTAAGGCCATAGGCCCTGCAACACTCCGATGGTCCCTCTTGGAATAGAAATGCTCCACCATGGCTCGGGGCTCAGTGGCACGGTGCCTGCCCCTCCCATGATAAATTACACCACCAGAGGGACAAGATATATACTACACCAACGATCACCCCCTAATAGAAGGAACTCCTCCAAGAGGACTGGTCCGATAGGGGGGAGGATGCAAACAAAGAAAATCCCCTCTAGAAAGGGATATCAGGAAAGGGACGTCTCAATGAAGCCCCAGGCTTGGTCTAGGCCACTCCTACCCATATAAAAATAGAAGAAAGGACCCCCGAGAGGGGAGAGAGGCAACTGGTAAGACTCAGAGAGCAAACGGGCAAGGAACTAGCTAAGGAAACCTCCCAGCTCTTTGATCTCCACTCGACCTTGTCTTTCTACTTCAATTCCATTACTTACATTCCATCTTTCATTCTTTACACAAAGAGTCCCCAAGCTCTTTGCTACAGAGGTTCTGTTCCCCTTGATCATTCCAAACTAACTTGATTGTCGGAGTGTCCCCGCTGGAATCCCCAACTCGGGTCTCTTCTTTTTTGTAGGCCATGCCAGAAGAGGACCAAGCACCCAATGGGAGCTCGACAAGTCTACACCACATCAGAACTACAGGCCATGGCAATCTTTGTGGCAATAAATTGGTGCACTAGGAAGGGAGGAGAACACCGGTGACTATGGGAAGTCCAATAGTGAGTCCCCCACCACTAGCAAAGCATCTGTAGAAGCACAAAGCTCCAAGGTGACAATGCAAGCGCGTGAGGCTTCTGCCAGCCATGCAGGGGGACCCCTCATTATGGCGACCTACAGAGCCCTAAGGTGGAGGTCCCCTCTCCTCCATCGCCACCTTCGACAAACCCCCAGATCACTACGCTGGACCAGCAGGTCCATGCCCTGGCTACGGCGGTGCGCCAGCTTCATCAGATACACCAATCCCTGGCAACATAGCAACAACCAGGGACACCGGTGGCCCACACCGTCGATCCCCATACCAGCCTACGGTCCTTCCGAGAGGGGCCGATGCTTATGGACTCCCACCCACGAGGAGACCACCAGGTGATCAGAAAGAAATAGCATGATGGCCCGATCGATCGAGAGAGATGCTTCCTGGTCTCGGACCATGGTGCATACTCGCACCAGTGGTGCTGGCATGGCTGGAAACTCAGGCGAGAGGTCCCCCACTCCGCACCTACTTCATCCCTGATGGCCTCCATTGAGCGGTCCATAGACGAGGCCATCCACCACCAGGCGGAGAGGAACCTTGTTGCCCAGGTGGCTACCCAAGAGGGGGGTGAATTAAGAATTTGAGAAATTTAAACATATAATGTGCAATTAAAAATCCCTTTTAAAGTGTTAGGTGTTATGGCAGATTAATAATTTGTAGAAGCTAAATAAGAGTGAAGAAGCACAACACAAACACACAAGATTTATAGCGGTTCGGAGCAACCCAGGTCCTACGTCCACTATCCAAGATACCACTTGAGATTTTCACTATATTCATATCCAAATACAGTAAGATTGTTTTACAAGATCACAATCCAAAACCTCTACAATTTGGTTTTAACGGGATCACCAAAGAAAACCCAACATCCTTTGGTTTTAAACAGGATCACCAAAGAAACCCAACTTGGTTTTCATAGGATCACCAAGAACCTAACTTGGTTTTACCAGGATCACCAAGAACCCAACACTTGATTTTTATCAAAGCTCACCAAGAACCTATTTTGTTTTTCAAACGAGCTCACCAATAACCCAAACAATATAGAAATGAATTGAAATAAATGCAATAATAAATGACAAACTCAATTTGTCGAATAGTTGCCGGTACAGCTTGATAGAAGTCCACTTGAATGTGCTTCAAGATACTTTAATTGCTTCAGTGGCTTCTTTCCAAATTGCTTCAAGCTTCAGATCAGAGTTGGTGAAGACTTGAAGACTGACATGAATGCTCTTTGTTCTCAATTCTTATTGGTAGGTAGGATATTCAATAAAGCTTTCAAAACTTTGAGGAACTCACTAATTACTTCTTCAAGGAAGTTCAAAATCCTCAAATATATGGACTTCCATCACTCCGAGGTAGTTTGAGACATTGTAGACCATTGGGATGTGACATATGACCGTTGGAGCACTTTTTAGCATTCAAAAAGAAATTCTAGAACTAGACATCATGTACTTGAAAGCGATATTCGAGTCAGCTCGATTCCTTCGAGTTGGCTCTGATCTTTTGAGTCGATAGGTCGAGTCGCCAATTCTTCAGTGCAGTCAGCTCTTTATCTCAAGGTGCAAAACTTCACTTTGGATGGGTCGGCTCTTTATAGTTCGGGCCGGCTCGAACTTTCATCTTTGAAAATCTTGAACTCGAGGAGTTGGCTCTCTTGAACTTTGGTCAGCTCTTCTTCTCAGGTTCTGAAATCTTTACTCTGGAAGAGTAGGCTCGTTGCAATTCAGGTCAGCTCACTTTCTTAGGTCTTCAAAATTTGTTCTGGCAGAGTCGGCTCCTTGAGGTTTGGGTCGGCTCGCTTGGCTGTTCTCAGAAAATTTTAAAAACTGGACTCTAGAAGAGTCGACTCGAACTTATTCCAACTGACTCGGATTTATTGGAGTCGGCTCGGATACCTTCGAGTCAGCTCGAATTGCTGCGTACCAGAATCCTTGATGTGTGCCAAGAGATGGAGTCGGCTCTTTATTGTGCTGGGTCGGCTCGAGTGACTTCTTCAGGATTTTTACAATTCAACTCAAAAGAAAATTCTCACCAACACTTTTAAACTTTTCATGCACACCAACTCAAAATAAATTTAAAGCACACACACACTCATAGAAGTAACCCTTTTTATAGATTTTTCTTTAACTTTTTCATTGGATTCTTCTTTACAAGATAAGATTACAACACAACTCAAAACAAGAAGTAAAGATGTAAGAGTTGAAGTTTGAACAAATAAGTCATCCTACAAAAACTTGTAAACCACTTGAAGAGTTGTTAAAATAGATGTGCATGCTCCAATGTTTGGTTATCATCAAAATCACTTATGGGGTCAACAATCTCCCTCTTTTTGATGATGACAAAATACTGGGCATAAAAAATTCTTTACACTTACATGTATAAAAGTATTTGAAAGTAAATATTCACATGTATTGGAGCTAACTATATTTGTAAATAAGTAATAGAGCTCCAGTGATGATATCATTGTATATCATTAATGTTAGTGCTTTGTATATATCAATGTATTAGACTTTGCATGCTTCATAAAATCAGAATTAGCACAAACATGGAGTATCAGAGTTTAGAAAAAATATTGACAGAGTTAAGACTAATTTGTAGAGCAATCGAAGCTAGAAAAGGATTTAGAGATAAAGCCATTCTTTAAGAAAATCTTTCCCTTCCTCTAGGTTTTAAAATAATATAGCAGTTAGGTCCATTTGAATACTATCACTTTTGTGCTCCCCTTTTTTATTCATTTTATGCACTTTAAGAATAATTGAATAGGAAGCTTAACATAGATATCAGAATTTTCATGACAGCTCAATTATAGATACCATTCTCCCCTTTTTTGTCAACCAATCAAAAAGGTGATTTCAATAAAGATCAGATTTTTGAAATATATTGAGAAAGTATTTGATATTTGTTTGAGATAATTTCACTTTCTCAAATTGAGAATTCTAATTAAAAATTCATCATAGTTGTATCAAAAGCATTGTATGATTAGAAGAATAACTCATGACAGCAATAGAAATTACTAAAGGAGCTTTCATTTCATTAAAAAATTTGCCAAACAAAGTATGAAGAAGGTACATTCATTCAGTAGAAGATAAAAAGTAGAGAATTCACATTGAGAAGTACAAAAACAACCAAAAGACTAGCTAATCAACCTATTATTCTTCTCCACTAGAAGAAAAGGAGCCAACCTTTATAGCCTTATCAGAGGTTTTGGTTTTCAAGGGTTTAAACCTTAAATTCCTGAATCTAGTTCTAACTGGGGCTCTAGGTGTCTTAGTTTTCTTGGTCTTTATCTTCTTCTTGGTCTCAATAGGTTTAGGTTTGATTGTAGGTGGATCAGATGAAGGAATAGGAGAAGGTTGAACAGGAGTCTCAAGTAAAAGTATCCTCAGCAGTAAAAGTATCCTTTGAAGATTGCAGTAAGATACTTCTGATTTCTTCTTTAAAGTTCTCCATTTTTCTTCCATTTTCTCCCTGTGAAGCATCTATTTTGATCTCATTTTTTGCAGGCTGGCATTAACTGAATTTCTTAAATCATCTAATACATAATTCATATGACCTGTCAGTGTGTCAGAGATTGTTTCCATCCTTTGAAATATCAACTCCTTAAGTTCAGATGGAGTTATCATTGCATGTTCAGATCCTTCTTCATCCTTGTTTCTAGATTTGTTGGCTTCAACAGAAGTAGGTTCATCATCATCTGAGGAAGTAGCAGCAATCTGACCAGATATCTTCTTTATCCATACTCCTTGTAATTTGTATCCCATTCTTTTAAGAGAATTGAAGGAATAAGTGTTTGAGTGATGTAGAGGCTTGCTGGTGGGGACACCAGGATCAGACATAGATCTCTGGATCCCATATGGTTTACTTAGTCATGTGTCAAAGTTTTGAAAATTTTGTAATCAATTAAGATTGAGTCCTGTAATAAGTTGAGGTTAGTTGATTTGTCTCAACCCTCAACCTAGTCAGTATTTTGAGTCCGTATATCAATTATGAGTCCAGTATGAGCCTAATTTTTATACAAGAGATGAGGTCACCCTATTTTGGAGCTCCAGCAGGCCACATCCAGGAGTCAGAGGCTGCTACATCAGTCCATTGGATCTTGTGTGACAACCCAGGATCCAAGATGCTTCCAAAAATTCTGATTCTTTCCAGATGCCCAGATTTCAGTCTAGATACCAGAGCATATTCCCAAACCAAGGAATCCATGATTTCAAAGGTCCCTCTACATCCTAGCCCAAAGAAATCAAGTCCAAGTGCCAAGCCTAAGCCCTAAAGAAGCAAGATTCTATGGAATATTCATGCTACCAGGCTACCAGGCCACCCCAGCTTCCAAAGGCCCAAACCCATGCACCCAAGCCCCTTTGGGCCAGCCCCTTGCTACCCCTAGAAGCCCAACACGACCTCCTAGGCATCCTTGAAGTGTTGACCAAGTCCAAGAGGTGTCCTTGAGTGGAATAGTCAAAGCATGAAGGGAAAAGGAGAAGACTAGGTCAATTCCTAACCTAATGGGGATTTGTTTTTCTAACCTAGCTAGGAAAGGACTTGTATTCCAATTTGGAAGAGGACTTGTAACCCAAGTGTAACCATAGTTAGTGAGGGCATGGGGACTTTATAAATATCCCACCCCTCCCCCTCTTGTAATCAACTTTTATTCATGATATCAAAAACCCTGGTGAATTTATTTTAAGCTTGCGAGCTTGTGTTACTTTTTTTTTGGTTCTTTGGTTTATGTTTGTGTTTCCTTGCTGCCCTAGCATCCTTCCATACCTTAACTCACTGCCATCCAAGCCTTCACACATCCAATAAGGATTGCCCTAGGCTACCAAGCAAGGAGATCTTCATCAAGCTTCAAGCCACCCTGCTTCTAATCCCTAACCTAATTCCTTCTAAACCTAGTTTCCTTTCCTTTTCTTACTTGCTATTTTGATTGACCCTTGACATTTTGCAGGATCCCCAAAGCGTTTTACCTCCCCAGAGGAGGCTTTCCTTGCATCTAGAACCATCCAAATCAGCCATCTAATCAAGGAAACCGAACTTTATCATCCAGACTCCAATCAGAGTGCTGTGTGATCTCTTCATCGGAAATCCTTCAAATCATTGATTGGTAACATCCTTCTCTTCTTTTAATTTCTGATTTGATGAAGATAAGCTATCCTAATTCAAGAGTTTCTCAATTCTCGGGTCCTGGAATTTATTATTTTGCATGAGCTTGCCTGCGATACGATGATTCTATGCATTGCTCTTCTTCTTGCTAGTTCTTACTTTTATTTGAGAATTTAGCTTACAAACTAAATTATAAAAAATTACAAAAAAAATATTTTACTATTTTTCCTGCATGTGTAGCAATCTTAGAGTCGTCCCACATCACTTGCCTATCTCATTGGTTAGATCGATTCCAGCTTCTTCAAACAGTAAGGTGAAAACCGTACCGTAGGGTAGGCATGCTTTGACTTTTCTGGCTGCTTCTCTCATTTGAATCATCATGATGAATGGAAGGTTAAGAGGTTCTTCTTCAATCAGATGTCCCATGAAAGTCATGTCATTTTCACTCACCCAATTGAAGTGATCGGCTCTGGGAAGAAAATTTCTACTGACCATATTATGTCATTTCCTTTGACAGCAAGTTGGCTTGAACATGTTGGACAAAGCTTACATCTTCCTTTTCAAAAATAAGCTTCAAAGTGTGTTCTCTGTCAGTTAGGGTAAGCTCGGTGGCACCGTCCGTTGGCATTTGAAGCAAGTTGCCCAACTTTTCTTCATCCACAATGACTTTAATTCCCTTGACAGTTAAATTCCAAATGGTACTCTTCAAGAATTAGGTTTTCATAGAAAGTTCGTACCAGAGAAGGGTAGGTCAGAATATCTAGTGAGCAGAAATACTTCCAACCCTGGTTGTCTATCCAACTTCCAATCTTCATTTCCATTTCTTCTAGGAAGGAGAAATCAATCCTTCTTCTGCAAGTAACAGGCCTATTGGCCATTGAGGTGGATTTCCCAGTGGAGAGGATGTTTCTTCTTCTGGAGTGGACCTCTTTCTCTTTTCTCCCTTTCCTTTTAGATCTTCACTACGTTTGCTTGATTCTACTGCTTGTGGAATCTTCAATGCAGATCTCCTTGGAGCCATTTCAACAAAGTATGTAGGAATAAGGAAATCAAGCTTTTGGGGAATGGTTTTTGAGAGATTGGTAAAGATTCCGAGTGGAGTATAGTGAGTTTAAAGTGAAATAGAAAGAGTTAAGACTAAGAAAATATTACTCGGATCTTACTTAAATAGCGATTTCCCGACATTCGAGTTGGCTCGCTCAGCCCTAAAAACATCCGAGTCGGCTCGACCAGAGCAAACTCAGAATAATCAGAACACTGAGTCGACTAGGCAAGACTTCAGGTTGACCTAGTCGGCTCGACCAAAGCAAGAGCAGAAAAATCAGACATTCGAGCTGGCTCGACCAAAGCAAAATTGCTCAAGTCAACTCGAACAAAAACTTTCCATAGAAAATGAAATGATTTAGAAATTGAGTTTGATGCAATGAAATTTCAAGGAAAGTTGTTAAAAAATTATGAATAATTACAGAAGGTTTTCTAGATAATTTTTTCTTAATTTTAAAAGAAATTAGGTTAAGGAAATCTAGAAAGTATCACAAAGTCCTAATTCTCCTCTAAGCAATTCAAATCTATTCTGGTTCAATGGCTTAGTAAAAATATCAGCTAATTATTTTTTAGTTGGAATAAATTCTTGTTTAATATCATCATTCAAAACATGATCTCTAATAAAATGGTGTATAATCTCTATATGCTTATTCCTAGAATGCTAAATAGGATTTTTGGTTAAATTTATAGCACTTGTGTTATCACACTTGATAGGAATTTTGCATTGTGTAACATTAAAGTCTTATAGTTGTTTAATCTATAACACTTGTGCACAACAACTCCCTACAGCAACATACTCTACCTCGGTGATAAAAAGTGCTACCAAGTTTTGTTTCTTACAGTGCCATGAGATTAAATTCAACCCTAGAAATTGGCATGTGCTCTAGTGCTTTTTCTATAAATTCTACAACCAGCATAATCAGCATCCGAAAATCCAATTAAATTCAAAGATGATTTTTTTGAAAACCAAAGACCCAAATTACTTGTACCTTTCAAATATCTCAATATTCTTTTAACAGCAAGCATATGTGTTTCTTTGGGATTACATTGAAATCTAGCACATACACATACACTATACAAGATATCCGGTCTACTTGTAGTTAAATATAATAAGGATCTGATCATACCTCTATATAGCTTTTGGTCAACATTGTATCCATTTTCATCTTTGTCCAATCTGCAAGATGGGCTCATGGGTGTGCTCATTTGTTTGCTCATCTTCATACCAAACTTCTTGATTATTTCCTTGGCGTATTTGGCTTGGTTAATGAAGATCCCTTCCTTTGTTTGCTTTACTTGAAGTCCGAGGAAGTAGTTAAGTCACCCATTAGGCTCATTTCAAATTCTCCCTGCATTAGGTTAGCAAATTCTTTACAAAAACTTTCATTAGTTGTACCAAATATAATATTGTCAACATAAATTTGTACAGCTAATATATCATTGTTTTTCTTTTTGATGAAAAGGGTTTTATCAATGTTTCCTCTTGAAAAATTATTTTCAATCAAGAAAGTGATAAGTCTATCATACCAGGCTCTAGGAGCTTGTTTCAAACTATATAAAGCTTTATTGAGTTTAAACACATGGTTTGGAAAAGCATGATTTTCAAAACCCGGTGGTTGTTCTACAAAAACTTGTTCGGAGATAAAACCATTTAAAAATGCACTTTTTACATCCATTTAAAAAAGTTTAAAATTCATGTAGCAAGCAAATGCAAAAAGTAATCTAATGGCTTCTAGTCTTGTTACGGGTGCATATGTTTCATCAAAATCAATGCCTTCTTGACTATATCCCTTAGCCACTAATCTAGCTTTGTTTCTAATGACATTTCCTTGTTCATCTAATTTGTTCCTATATACCCATTTGGTTCCTATGATTGGGTAGTCTTTAGGTCTATTAACTAATGTCCAAACCTTATTTCTTTCAAACTGGTTCAATTCTTCATGCATAGCCATCATCCAGTTTGGGTCACTTTCAGCTTCTTCTAGGGTGTGAGGCTCGATTTGTGATATAAAAGCTAGGTAGTCATGTGTAGTTCTATGTGCAGACCTAGTCCTAATACCTTGTGAAGGATCACCAATAATTAATTCTTTAGGATGGGAAGTAGCGTACCTCCATTCATTGGTAAATCTGTATGATCCTTACTATTTCTTCTCCTTCAATTGATCTTTCTTGTATGCTCATGTCTTCCATCTCTTTTTGAATTGTACCTACATTATTATCTATACACTCTTCTTTCTTAGAAGGTGAAGGGTTAGTTTCATCAAAAATAACATGCATTGACTCTTCAACAGTAAGAGTCCTCTTATTAAAAACTCTATATGCTTTGCTATATAATGAATAACCAAGGAAAATTGCTTCATCAGATTTAGCATCAAATTTTCCTAGATTATCTTTACCATTATTAAGTACAAAGCATTTACAACCAAAAACATGAAAATAATTGATATTGGGTTTCTTTTCATTCCACAACTCATAGGGGATTTTCTTCAAAATAGGATGGATCAAAACGTGGTTTAAAATATAGCAAGCAGTGTTCACCGCTTCTATCCAAAAGTACCTTTGAAGATTACCTTCACACAACATCGTTCGGGCTATTTCTTTCAAAGTTCTATTTTTCTTCTCTACAACACCATTTTGTTGTGGTGTTCTAGGAGCGGAGAAGTTGTGATCAATGCCATTTTCAGTACAATAATCATCAAAAAATTGGTTTTCAAATTCAGTGCCGTGATCACTCCTAATTGAAATTATTGAAAGATTTTTCTGATTTGAAACCTTTTTGTAAAATTTTCTAAATACTTTGAAGGTTTCATCTTTGTGAGCAATAAACAAAACTCACGTAAATCTAGAAAAATCATCTACAATCACAAGGGCATATTTCATACCTCCTAGGCTTGTAGTCCTAGTTGGTCCAAATAAGTCCATGTGAAGTAGTTCTAGAAGTCTAGTAGTTGAAATCATATTTTTGGATTTAAATCTCTCCCTAGTTTGTTTAGCCATTTGGCATGCATCACAAACATGATCAAAATCATCTTTAAACTTAGGCATGCCTCTAACCAAATTTTTGGAAATTAACTTGGTAATAGTATGCATCTAGCATGACCTAATCGTCTATGCCATAATAAACAAGACTCCTTGGTCTTAGCATTCATTGCAACTAAACTGGAACTACTTGACATGGTAAGATCATTTAGATCTACCACATAAATATTTCCAAGTCTATGTCCAATGAATTTACTACTAGAGTCAAGAGAGTTTGTTACGATATACATAGATGATTCAAAGATAACCTTGAAGCCTTTATCACACAGTTGACTAATATTCAATAAATTGTGCTTCAATTTATCTACTAGCAATATATTTTCAATGAAAGTACAGGGGGTTATTTTGATCTTACCAATTTCGATTATTTTCTCCTTGCCATTGTCTCCAAAAGTAACCATACCTCCTTCTTTCATTTCTAGGGTGATGAACTGATCCTTGTCACCCGTCATATGCCTTGAATAGCCACTATCAAGATACCATCTTTTCTTCAATTTCTGGGCTGCAAGACATTCTTGTAAGACAATCAAGGATTTCTTTTAGGTATCCAAGCTAACTTGGGTCCTTGCAGGTTAGTTGAGGTGGTTCCTTTGGGAACCCAAATATTTCTTGATTGATTATAGACATTTCTAACAGTATTACATTTAAAAGCTTTATGTCCAAGTTCTTTACAAGCAAAACATCTGATTATAGATTCTGAAAAGATTTATGCTTTGAAATTCCAGCTATATGAGATGCAGAAATAGCAAATTTTATATTTGAGTTTTTAGGAACATACAAGGTAGCTTTCGAAATAAAAGTAGAACCTTTTGTCACAAAAGCTTTTTGAGAAGTAAACATTGGAGCAAAATCTTTTTGTTTCATAAAAGTAGTTGAAAAAATATAATTTGAACTTGAAGAATTAAAACCAATTCCAGCTTTGTTACCAGAAATTCTTTTTTCTTTAAGAATCAACTCAAGCTTGTTAGAAGATAGAGTTAGCTTTTCAACAAGTGGCATGAGTTTTTCAACCTCCTTTTTCAACTCAAGATTTTCATTCAATAAAACCTTGTTTTTGTCATGATAAACATTATTTTCAGTTTTCAATACTTTATAGTTTTCAGAAAAGTCATGAAGTTCATTTTGCAATAAAGTAATCTTTTCTGAAATTTTCTCTTTTTCTTTGAGTAAAGAATCATTGATATTCTTTAGAGATCTAATCTTTACTCCAGCTTTCTTAAATTCAGATAACAGATCATGAAATGCAGAATTTAACTCATCAAAAGTAAATTCAATTTGAGCATTGGGGGAAGTTACCTCATCTTCGAGACCCATTAGACATAAGTTAGCTATTTTCGTGGTCTCTTCCTCTTCAGTTGAGGTGGATTCTTTACTGTCACTTCACGTGGCAACCATCACTTTCTTTTTTCTTTTCTTGAGAAATTTCTTCAACAGTGGATAGTCCGAATGAATGTGCCCGGTTTCTTACATTCATAGTAGGTGCGGACTTGTTCCTTTTCTTTATCTTTGTCCTTGTCCTTTTCTTTGGAATGTTCTCCTCGTTTATGAAATTTTCTATTGAGTCTTCCTTTCTTCATTTCCATAAACTTTCTAAATCTCCTCACGACCATTGCAATATCTTCATCTTCTAGATCTCTTCAGAGGAGCTAGAGTCATATTCCGTCTCTTCATCATTCTTTGATTCCAATGCAGCTTTGAATGCAATAGTTTTCTTCTTTTTCTTATCATCATCAGTTCTATGCTGCATGGCTAATTCATGTGTAATGAGGGAGCCCATTAATTCATCCATGGATAGAGTGTTTAAATCTTTAGCTTCCTGGATGGCAGTAACTTTAGGGTCCGTCTTATCTGGAAGTGATCTTAATATCTTCTGTACCAAATCAGCATTTGAGTAAACCCTGCCAAGACTTTTCAAACCATTAATAATATCTGTAAATCTAGTGATGGGGGACTAAAATGCATGCAATTTTTTTTGTATGTTTTACATGTTGAGTTAGGTGATTAATTCCCAAATTTCAGATCAAAATTATTTGTAGGGGATTTTGTATGAATTTTTGAAGATCAGTATGTAGATTAGGACCTAGAAAAGTAGTAAAGAAGGACCGCCGGGGCTGAGAAGCCTCGGTTAGGGCAAGTTCTCCTACAATAAAACTATTAGAGGTAGAGGGGTGTACCTGATAACGTCTGAGAAGATTGCAGTGAAGAGGTCTCTCGTTCCTCGATGGATGCGGCCTGGAAAACCGAGCCAAAGACCCGCGGATACCCGGCTTTCTGCTCGGTGATCCGATTGAGGCTTGGCTGAAGTCGTTGGATTCGTAGGAACTCGGGGACCTGCAAACGACCTGTCAGGGGTTAGAAAACTCACAAAGGAACAAGAAAACAAAGGGAAAATAGCAAGGGAAGGCTTCTTTTGGAGTGGGCATCCAGGGATCTGAGAGGCTTGTTGGCAGCAGGAAGATGATTGCAGCATTGGGAAGAAAAACTCTCACAAACCCCTTTATGCACACAGCAGGGTATCACACAACTCAATAAAAGAACTTAAGGTTTTCATTCATAAAAAATTCTCCCTTCATACAAGAGGCTAGGGTCCCTTAAATAGACCCTTAACCTTGGGCTCCAAGTAAGGGCACATTAGTCTTTACATGAGAATCCTTTTCCCTCTCAAACCCTAGCTAGAAAATAAGGAAACATTAGGTAGAAAAAAATCCCTAAAATTTCTATTGACATGGCCAACACTCCAAGGACACCTAGGGGGGCATGTTGGGCTTCTAAGAGAAGCAAGGGGCCGGCCCAAAGGGGCCCGGGTGCATGGGTTTGGGCCTTTGGAAGCTGGGGTGGCCTGGTAGCTAGGTAGCTGGAATATTCCCTGGTATCTTGCTTCTTAGGGGCTTGGGCTTGGCGCCTGGGCTTGATTTCTTTGGGCTAGGATGCAGATGGACCTCTGAAATCATGGATGCCCTTATCTATGAATATACTTTGGCATATGGAAGGAAATCTGGGCATCTGGAGGGCATCTACAAGGAATCAGGATTTTCTGAATTTTTCCTCCTGGAGTCTTCAAATCTTCAAGCTGGGTTGGACTTGGGCTAAACTTTTATGTCTTCAATTAGGTTGAACTTGGTCTTTACTTGTATGATGTGGTCTTGAGTCTTCAATTTGATTGGACAGGACTCAAAATTGAAATTAGCTCAACATGAGCTGACTTGTACTGAATTGAACTAGCTCAACAAGAGCTGGACTAATTACATGACTCAAATGTAGCTGGACTAAGCTTTATTACAGGGGACTCAAATATTAACTAAGTGATCCATAGAGGGTTGAGAAGCCTCTGCCTTATTTTGGTGCCTCTGGTGTCTGCACCAATTCTCCCGGGGTGGGAGGAACTCGACCCTGTCGAGTGAAGGTCAGACTGGCTCACATATCTCTCGAGAAGGTCTGGGTTGAGGCATTGCAAGTCCTCTCGAGAAATCCATGAATCATCCGACTCTGGCCGGCCTTGCCATCGGACCAGGAAGCATTGATAGTCATGGCCCTAGGTCGTGATGGCTTGATCATCCAGGATACGCTCGATCCGTTCTCCTCTCTCAGGCCAAATTTGTTTGTGGACACTCTAGGTTAGGGTCACTCACAATGAAAAGGAATAGGTCCAAAAGCCTCACTAGGTATCGCTGCCGGTTCCCTATACTCAACCAGGTCTGTAATATTGAAGGTAGAACTAATGCCCAAATTCGAAGGCAAGTCTAACACCTAGGCATTTGATCCAACCTTCTCTATCACTTTAAAAGGTCCGGCTCTGCAAGCATGAAGCTTCTTTTAGGCCTAAGCATAACCAAGATAGAATCCACTACATCAAATTCTTTAATCCATCTTCGGGAATTAGCTAGTTGTTTCAAAATTAGTGCAGGTGGTGAACATGCTGGGCACATGCAGACTCCTAACAAGATGATGCAAAGGACTCATACTGACACCTAAAGACTCAACTATGCATTCCTATCGAAGAAAATTTTATTGAACTCTTTGGATCTAAACCTAATAGATTATAGGTTCTCTAGGTTTGATCCTAGCTTGACATGCACATAAAAATTTACAGTGAACTCCTAGCAAATTCCAAAGAGTATGCCAGAAGTAAAATGCAAACCTAACATGTGTGATGAATGCATGCAGTATGCTAATCTTAGTTAAATGCAATCTAATAATCCTAGAAATGCTGGAGGTATTAGGCAAGGGCAGAAAATAGGAAGTGGGTTCAGAATTAGTTTGGTAGGGTAGGGAAAAAGGTTCAAAGTTAGTTGGATAAAGTTCGATATAAGAAGGCATGTCAGGGACTAATCCTAGACTAATGAGGCTAACCTTACGAGGTTACGGTATAGCTATGGGGTTTGCATAATGGAAGGATGGGTTACTAATCTCAGGGAAGAGGTCCTTAATGGGAACTATAGGAGGAGGCTCATCCTGAAGGTACTGATTCAAAGAGATCAAGTCCTTAATAAATTCTTCTGGTTCTTGTATTTTAGGACTAGACTCAATAATTTGGCTCTCCTCTATGGTTTCCTCTGGTAAGGCTCTAGTAGCAGTACCTACATTCTCTTCCCCTATTTGTTCTTCCACTATAGCTTTAGGTTGGACGTGGTCAAGGTCAACTACCTCTAGGTTGGCTTCTACCTGGGTATCTATTGGGTCAGCTAATTCTAGGTCATCTAAAGGTGTCTCCTCTTCTCCCTCATACTCATCCACTAAGCTTGCATCAGCTTCATACACTTCTGCATTAATGTAAGCCTCGTGAATCTCAGGAATGGTTGGAGAAGGTCGGCTAAGGAAAAATTGGCTAGGTCATGGTTTCTGATTATGGGCACTACTCCTAGTAGGTTCAGGTTGTCTAAGGGGTAGTGGCTCACTACTGGGCTCATATTTAGGGGTACTAATCCTATGGGGTTCAAGTTGACTAGGGGAAGCATGACTAGTACTAGATTGATACCTAGGGGTTATGGGCTCCCTAGGCTCATAGGATAAGGGTGCAGATCTATGGGTCAGGGGATTATAGGATCTGGGGTCATAGGATTTTGGGTCAGCTCTATGGTCAGGTTCTAAGGATTGATCATGGTATGGGGTCCTCCTAAGGTTGGGCTCTCTATATGGGTCAGGATATTGGGTCCTCCTAGGGTTGGACTCCCTATATGGGTCAGAATATTGGGTGTTGGGTCTACTAGGCTCATAGGGTGTGGGTGCATAGGTTCTAGGTTCATAGGATTTGGAGTCATAAGATCTATAGGTTGTGGATATACTAGGCTTATAGGGAGAGGGTAAATAGGATCTATCTTCCTGGTCTATTAAATCCTGATTGGGTCTTCTAGGACTAACCTTAGGGATTGGGTCATGACGATGGGCTCTCCTAGGTTCAGCCTCAAGGTATGGATCAGGGTTTGGGATCCTCCTGGGTTGAGAATTGTAGCACGGGTCAGGATAAGGGGCTCTTCTAGGTTCGACCTCATGGTATAGATCAGGGTTTGGGGTCCTCCTAGGTTGAGGGGAATCAGGATCTGGCTCAGACTGTGACCCATGGGTTTTTCTTGGGGTCCCTACCCGGACTTTTAACTGATCAAACCTATTGGCAAGATGGTCAATTCTATCATTGGTTTGAATACGAGACTGAGTTAACTGGGTCATCTGGGTAGTCATCTGGGTAGTTATCTGGGTAGCCATATGGGCCATTTGATCAGCTAGGGCTTTTATTTGGGCTTGTAAATTTTCCATGGGTTCAGACATTTGTGAAGGAGGTGGTGATATGAAACTCCTGATCTAGTGCTCATGCAAGACTCGATCAGACCGACTATAGCTGACTAGACCTAGAGTCCAAACTAGATGCTCAATCAGGGTAGCAAACTAGCCTATAGTAACCCTGTACTCAGCCAGACAGGTGTAAGGGGAGTGTTAGGTCCCTGATTGCCAATCCTAGACACCAATCAAAGATTGGCCAGGTAGGCGGACCAGCACACGAGCCCTTCGGGATTGAATCCCTATATTACTGTTCTAGATACTGAGCACAAGGCACACACAGGTTAACTTGCACAGTGATCTAACACTAGTCCGGACCCGACCAGTTGGTGTCCCTAGCCCACTAGGGCAAATTAAGTCTAATTAATTTTAGGTTAAGGCTTGGGATCGAATGCAAGGGATGTGGTTTTGGGCTAAGGAGAGGTTATCAACTCCTTCCCTTATCTGATATAGCAAGAGTGCCCTTAAAAGTAAATTATGCAATGATGGCAGGTAGATGATGATGCAAATTAGGGTTTAGATGTTTTTGGTATCTTTGGAGAATATGTAATTTTTTTTTTAGTATTTTTTTAAATAGAAGAAAACTTGAAAATCATGGCCTAATATGGTAGAAATATACTAAAATTAAAAGATATGCAAAAGATGCTAAACAAAACCCTAAAACTTCCAAACTTGTCTTGCTGAAAAAATAGAGCCAAAAATTTGCAGGCCCTATTTCGACATGCAGAAAATTCAAAGGCCATAATAAGATCTATAAAATTTCTTAAAATTACTCTGAATTATGATGAATCTAAGAAAATAAATTTCAGAATTTTTTGAATTTTTAACAGAAATAAATAATTAAAATAATAGAGTATATACGGACTGAAAAAGTGCAGAAAACAAGCCCTAATCTAAGCTCTGATACCAAATGATGGGGGACTAAAATGCATGCAATTCTTTTTTTATGTTTTACATGTTGAGTTAGGTGGTTAATTCCCAAATTTCAGATCAAAATTATTTGTAGGGAATTTTGTATGAATTTTTGAAAATCAGCATGCAGATTAGGACCTAGAAAAGTAGCAAAGAAAGACCGCCGGGGCTGAGAAGCCTCGGTTAGGGCAAGTTCTCCTACAATAAAACTACTGGAGGTAGAGGGGTGTACCTGATAATGTCTGAGAAGATTGCAGTGAATGGATCTCTCATTCCTCGATGGATGCGGCCTGGAAAATCGAGCCAAAGACCCGTGGATACCCGGCTTTCTGCTCGGTGATCCGATTGAGGCTTGGCTGGAGTCGTTGGATTCGTAGGAACTCGGGGACCTGCAAACGACCTGTCAGGGGTTAGAAAACTCACAAAGGAACAAGAAAACAAAGGGAAAACAACAAGGGAAGGCTTCTTTTGGAGTGGGCATCCAGGGATCTGAGAGGCTTGTTGGCAGCAGGAAGATGATTGCAGCACTGGGAAGAAAAACTCTCACAAACCCCTTTATGCACACAGCAGGGTATCACACAACTCAATAGAAGAACTCAAGGTTTTCATTCATCAAAATTCTCCCTTCATACAAGAGGCTAGAGTCCCTTAAATAGACCCTTAACCTTGGGCTCCAAGTAAGGGCACATTAGTCTTTACATGAGAATCCTTTTCCCTCTCAAACCCTAGCTAGAAAATAAGGAAACATTAGGTAGAGAAAAATCCCTAAAATTTCTCTTGACTTGGCCAACACTCCAAGGACACCTAGGGAGGCATGTTGGGCTTCTAATAGCAGCAAGGGGCTGGCCCAAAGGGGCCCGGGTGCATGGGTTTGGGCCTTTGGAAGCTGGGGTGGCCTGGTAGCCAGGTAGCAGGAATATTCCCTAGTATCTTGCTTCTTAGGGGCTTGGGCTTGGCGCCTGGGCTTGATTTCTTTGGTCTAGGATGCAGATGGACCTCTAGAATCATGGATGCCCTTATC
This sequence comes from Areca catechu, assembly GCA_021397845.1. Taxonomy (NCBI): domain Eukaryota; kingdom Viridiplantae; phylum Streptophyta; class Magnoliopsida; order Arecales; family Arecaceae; genus Areca; species Areca catechu. The sequence continues at coordinate 154,757,704 of CM038052.1, forward strand.
TATGAATATACTTTCGCATATGGAAGGAAATCTGGGCATCTTGAGGGCATCTGCAAGGAATCAGGGTTTTCTGAATTTTTCCTCCTGGGATCTTCAAATCTTCAAGCTGGTTTGGACTTGGGCTAAACTTTTATGTCTTCAATTAGGTTGAACTTGGTCTTCACTTGTATGATGTGGTCTTGAGTCTTCAATTTTATTGGACAGCACTCAAAAATTGAAATTAGCTTAACATGAGCTGACTAGTGCTGAATTGAACTAGCTCAACAAGAGCTGGACTAATTACAGGACTCAAATGTAGCTGGACTAAGCTTTATTACAGGGGACTCAAATATTAACTAAGTGATCCATAGAGGGTTGAGAAGCCTCTGCCTTATTCTGGTGCCTCTGGTGTCCGCACCATCTAGTGTATATAGCAGAGATATTTTTATTAGGTTCCATTTTAAATAATTCATAATTGTGTACTAAAAGATTAATCTTTGAAGTCTTCACTTGAAAAGTTCCTTCATGGGTCATCTCAAGTTTATCCCAAATTTTCTTTGCTGAAGAGCAAGTGGAAATTCGATTAAACTCATTTGAATCCAAAGCACAGTATAGCAAGTTCATGGCTTTGGCATTTAATTCTCCTAATTTCATGTGGTGTTCATCCCATTCCTCTTCAGGCTTAGGAATATCCATGCCATCAATTTTGATCATGGAAACATGTGGCCCTTTAAGAATGACCTTCCATAATTGAAAATCAACAGCTTGTATATAGATTTTCATTCTTGCTTTCCAATATGAATAATTTGTGCCTATGAAGAGTGGAGGTCTATTAGTTGACTGGCCTTCCGCCAAGGATGTACTCATGGGATGAGCCATCAATCTTTACTCTCATGTAATCAGAGACACTGCTCTGATACCAGTTGTTGCCCAGGTGGCTACCCAAGAGGGGGGTGAATTAGGAATTTAAGCATTTTAAATAGATAATGTGCAATTAAAAATCCCTTTTAAAGTGTTAGGTGCTATGGCAGATTAATAATTTGCAGAAGCTAAATAAGAGTGAAAAAGCACAACAAAAACATACAAGATTTATAGTGGTTCGGAGCAACCTAGCTCCTACATCCACTATCCAAGATACCACTTGGGATTTCCACTTTTTTCACACCCGAATACAGTATGATTGTTTTACAGGATCATAATCCAAAACCTCTAAACTTTGCTTTTAACGGGATCACCAAAGAAAACCCAACACACTTTGGTTTTAAACAAGATCACCAAAGAAACCCAACTTGGTTTTTACAAGATCACCAAGAACCTAACTTGGTTTTACCAGGATCACCAAGAACCCAACACTTGGTTTTTTTTAAAGGCTCACTAAGAACCTATATGGTTTTTCAAACGAGCTCACCAATAACCCAAACAATTCAGAAATGAATTGAAATAAATGCAACAATAAATGACAAACTCAATTTATCGGATAGTTACCGATGCAGCTTGATAGAAGTCCACTTGAATGTGCTTCAAGTTGCTTTAATTGCTTCTTTCCAAATTGCTTCAAGCTTCAGATCAGAGTTGGTGAAGACTTGAAGACTGACTTGAATGCTCTTTATGCTCTCTTCTTGTTAGTAGGTAGGATATTCAATAAAGCTTTCAAAACTTTGAGGAACTCACTAATTACTTCTTTAAGGAAGTTCAAAACCCTCAAATATATGGTATTCCATCACTCCGAGGTAGTTTGAGATGTTGTAGACCATTGGGATGTGACATATGACCGTTGGAGCACTTTTTAGCATTCAAAAAGAAATTCTAGAACTAGCCGTTATGTACCTGAAAGTGATATTCGAGTCAGCTCGGATTCCTTCGAGTTGACTCGGATCCTTCAAGTCGATAGGTCTAGTCACCAGTTCTTCAGTGTAGTCGGCTCTTTATCTCAGGGTGCAAAACTTCACTCTGGACGGGTTGGCTCTTTATAGCACGGGTCAGCTAGAACTTTCATCTTTGAAAATCTTGAACTCGAGGAGTCGGCTTTCTTGAACTTTGGTCGGCTCTTCTTCTCAAGTTTTGAAATCTTTATTCTAGAAGAGTCGGCTCATTGCAGTTCGGATCGGCTCACTTTCTCAGGTCTTCAAAATTTGTTCTGGCGGAGTCGGCTCCTTGAGGTTTGGGTCGGCTCACCTGGCTGTTCTCAGAAAATTTCAAAAACTAGACTCTGGAAGAGTTGGCTCGGACTTATTCCACTTGACTCGGATTTACTGGAGTCGGCTCAGTTACCTTCGAGTCGGCTTGGATTGCTACATACCAGAATCCTTGATGCGTGCCAAGAGGTAGAGTCGGCTCTTTATTGTGCTGGGTTGGCTCGAGTGACTTCTTCAGGATTTTTACAATTCAACTCAAAAGAAAATTCTCACCAACACTTTTAAAATTTTTATACATGCCAACTCAAAATAAATTTAAGGCACACACACACTCATAGAAGTAACCCTTTTTATAGATTTTTCTTTAACTTTTTCATTGGGTTCTTCTTTACAAGATAAGATTACAATATAACTCAAAATAAGAAGTAAATATGAAGGAGTTGAAGTTTGAACAAATAAGTCATCCTACAAAAACTTGTAAACCACTTAAAGAGTTGTTAGAAATAGATGTGCATGCTCCAATATTTGGTTATCATCAAAATCACTTATGGGGTCAACACACCTCGAGGAACAAGAGAGCAAACTAGCTGACCTCTCCCATCGATTTGCCGAGATTCAGGGCTCCCCCAGTGAGCCCATTGGTTACAACACCCATCCTCCCTTCTTCCATAGAATCCAAGAGGAACCAATCCTTAGCCAGTTCCGCATGTCCCAAGTTGATCCCTACGATGGGACAACTGACCCCCTGGACCACCTGAAAAGCTACAAGGCCCTCATGAGGATCCAAAGGGCCACTGACACTCTCCTCTGCATTGCCTTCCTTTCGAGCCTGGTTCTCCATATTCGAGTCAAAAAGCATTGACTCCTCCTAGTTAGAGAAAAAGTTCATGGTGCACTTTAATGCATGCATAAAGCTGCCACGTGAAGTCGATAGCCTGTTCTCGATCCGCCAGCAAGACCAAGAGCCCCTCTGGGACTACATGTCTCAGTTTAAAGCCACCACCTTGGAGATCTACCAGCTTAACGAGTCAGTCACCATGCTGGCCCTAAAGAGGGTGCTGTGGACCTCCTGCCTCACCTACTCCCTTGACAAGAAGCCTCCGAAGACCTACTCGGAGCTCCTCCTCTGTGCCCACAAGTATATACGTGCGGAGGAGGATGACCATATCAGAAGGGAGTTGGATGGGAGGCCGTTGAAAATGCAGGCCATGAGGGAAGCATCCGCTCCCTCAGCCCAGAAGATGTTGTGATCCTGCGATCGAGGCTGAGACCCAGGGTCGACCCCACCAAAGTAGAGAAGTTCACTTTTCTCCTCACCCCTAGAGCAAAGATCCTGATAGAGATCGAGGGTGAGCGCTTCCTGCACTGTCCTCCCCCACTGAGGCTATCCATTGGATATGACAAGTCCTATTACTATCACTTCCACCGGGATCACGGCCATGATATTGAGGAATGCCACCTCCTGAAGAGGGAGATAGAAGACATGATCAAGCACGGCTACCTCGAGCAGTATGTAGAGGGAGGAGCTCCCCTAACAACCTAGAATAAAGAGTCTCAATAATCGGCCCATCGAGAAGCTAGTCAGGATGATCACCTAAGGGGCAAGGAGAACCTCGAAGAGGGCTAGGGGGAGAGAGGAGAATGATAATGTACTTCCCTACGAGGGAGAAGAGCTGACAAGGATAGATAATCCAAATAATGATGCTGTCATTGTAGAAATGATGATAGCAAAATATCCTGTAAAAAGAATTATGGTTGATAGTGGAAGCTCTGTAGACATCCTTTTTTATGATGCTTTTGCAAGGATGAACTTGTCCACTAACCAAATAAAATCGATGTTCATGCCCTTAGTGCGCTTCACCAGGGATTCAGTTGGAGTTGAGGGAGATATTACACTTCCAAAAACCATTAGGATGCCACCTTGACAAAGTACTGTGTTGACAACATTCACCATTGTGAGGCTTCCCTCACCCTACAACACGATCCTGGGGCATCCCGGACTGAACTTACTTGATGCCACCATCTCCATAAGATGTCTCTTCATTCAGTTCCCAACCCCTTGGAGGATCAGGGAGATGAGAGGGTCCCACCAACTGGTCCAGCACAGCCTACAGACCATTTCAAGATTGAGAGGGGCCGATCTGAGCCCAGCCATTGATCAGCCGAATCCAACAAAATCGAAGCTGAAGGGCGAACCAGTTGAGCCCTTGCTATCCTTCCCCTTGGGAGAGGAACCCTTGAAGACCGTGCAGGTAAGATCCTACTACCTGAAGAAGAGAGACCCCATCTGCTCTGTTTCCTATGGCCCAATGCAGACGTCTTCTCCTGGACCACCACAAACATGCCCGGGATCCCACCAGAAGTGATCACCCACAGGCTGAATGTCGATCCCAACTGTCACCTGATTTGGCAGAAGAAAAAGAGTTTCGATCGATGAGAAAGTCAAGAAGCTCCTCACGACAGGCTTCATCCATGAGGTATGATATCCTGACTGGCTTGCTAATATGGTGATGGTCAGGAAAGCTTCCGGAAAGTGGAGGATTTGTGTAGACTAATCCAACCTCAATCGGACATGCCCAAAGGATAGCTTCCCACTTTCCAAGATTGACTAGCTAGTGGATGCGACCTCGGACCACAAGTTCCTCGACTTCATGGATGCATTCTCTAGATACAATCAAATCCGCATGCATCCAGAGGACGAGGAGCACACAGCATTTATGACCGATAGAGGTATGTACTACTACAAGATGATGCCATTTAATCTCAAGAATGTAGAGGCCACGTACTAGTACCTGGTCAGCAAGGTCTTCAAAGAACCAGATCGGCTGCAATATGTAGGTTTATGTGGATAACATGCTTGTCATGAGCAACCCAGAGTCGAACCATATTGCTAACCTAGTGGAGGCCTTCGACAACCTTCACCTTTACCAAATGAAGTTGAACCCCACCAAATGCACATTAGGCATTGATGCAGAACAAAGAACAAAGAAGCGTATGCGGAAGTAAAATTAAGATTAATTCTTTTTTTTTTATATTTCAGAAATTGGCTTTGACTCAAAGTAAAGTTAAACTAAGTTGATGGAAACTAGGTAAGGATTGAAAGCACAATTTAGAAGAAGCTAAGTTACCAGAGTAGTTCAGAAGTAAGGGATCGTTGGGGGTTGAGAAACTCCCAGACCTAGGGTTTCGCTCTGAACTTTCAACAGGACAGAAATAAAGAGGAGAGATGGTTTACCAACCAGACAGTGATCTTCACAGAATTTGGGTGGAAGAACTCTCTCGGGCAGATTGTTGGATCCTCGGATTCGGTTATCTTCGCAATGGATCCTCCAATACTGGTCTCATGGCTGGGTCAGCTTCTCCTGAACTCAAGATCTGGGAAGAAGAAAAACAAGTGATGGATTCAGTGACTCAGGAAGGATTTACCAGTTCGAAGAACTTGAAGGTTGATGTCGCTGAGATCTGGATTCTCTTGAAGGCTGATTCGACTCCCTCTGGAAAGAGATATGGATCTGAAGTATCCGGACTGGAGCTGGATGCTGGTGGTCGGCCTGGACTTGGAGAGAGAGGCCGTGGGAGGTGGGATAGGCTAGGGTTTTGTGGATTTAAGTGGATGATGGGCGGCTAGGGTTTTGGAGTAGAAGAGGCTAACCTAGGGTTTGGGGTTTGGAGATCTCACACCTCCTCAAGGTTCCTAGGGAACCCGGATTTACTCCCTCACGGAGCTCAACACCTGGATGCAAGTGCGGAAGAGAGAAAACACAGAGTTTGCTCACAAAAAAAAGTTGGTTTCATTCATCAGATTGATTTCAAATTTACATGGGGGTTTAATTTATAGGATATTACAAGAGAGTAGGGTTTTACATCTTCCCATGTGGGACTAAAGGAGGGGATCTTCAAATTAGGATTGTAGGATCAATCCCTACACATATGGCCGGCCAAGGATTCCAAAAAAATTGATTTGTGTTTTAAAAGGAAGGTAGATGGCACCTCCTAACCTTGTTCTTCAAGAGAGGATTTCTTTCCTTCCATGGTTCAACTCTTTTGGACTCCTCCTTTTCTTTCTCCCTAAGTCATGGTCCTTCCCATCTTTGTTTTGGATATTTTTGGCAGGGAATGGGCGCCTCCTTGAAGTTCTCTCCAAGAAACTTTCTTCCCTTTCATAGTTTGGCTCTTATGGAAAGTCTTGGGCCGCCCCCTTGTTTTGTGGATCCTTGGTTGCTTTCTCCTCAATTGGCGCATGAAAGAAGGGAGCTGCTATATGTGGTGTGGGGACCAAAGTCTACTGGATGAAGATGTGGCGCCCCCTGGACTCAGGCGTGTGGCTGGGAGTGTGGCTGGGAGTGTGGCGCCCACTTGCTTGGCCTTGGAAAAATGTGACACCCCAGGTTGAAGCCCTAGACCACTACTGAGTCAACATGACTCAACAAAATAAAATGCAGGTAATACAGACTCAAGCTAAAATTGAGTTGATCAAGTCAACCCTTATTACAAGCCAAAAAACCCTAATTCTTTGGGCAAGGTTAATCAGAGATCCAGATGGAGCTCTGAAGTCTTCTATTGAGTCTGGTGCCCGCACCAATTCTCCTAGGGTGGGAGGAACTCGACCCTGTCGAGTATGGATCAAGTTGGCTCTGGTATCTCTCCAAGAGTCTTGGTCCAATTCTTGTAATTCTTCTCGGGAGATCCAAGAGTCATCAGAATCTGGCCTTCCTTGCCAGCGGACCAGGTATCTTTGGTATCCTCGATTACGAGTAGAGATAACCTGATCATCCAAGATCTTTTCAATCTGCTCTTTCCTCACAGGCCAGTTTGTTGGTAGACACACAGGGTTGGGTTCACTCTCAAGAGCAGGATTAGGTTCAAAAGCCTCACTGGGAATCACAGCTAGCTCTCTATACTCTACTAGGTCTGTAATGTTGAAAGTGGAGCTAATGCCTAGTTTTGGAGGCAACTCGAGTACATAGGCATTGGATCCTACTCTCTTCACTACTCTAAATGGTCCAGCTCCTCTAGCATGTAACTTTCTAACGGTTCCGGGAGGAAACTGTTCAGGCCTTAACCTAATCATTACATAGTCTCCCTCATTAAAAGTTTTGACTCGCCTTTGAGAATCAGCCAACTTCTTATAAGTTTCATTACTTAAATTTATTTTGGCATGAATTTCTTTATGCAAGTCTTTTATATGCTGTGCAAAAACTTCGGCAGACTCGGAGACTCGTGTGTGGACTGGTAAAGGAGCTAGGTCCAGAGGTGTGTGAGGTTTGTAACCATGCACAATTTCAAATGGACTCTTACCTGTAGACCTATTGACTGAGTCATTGTATGCAAATTCAGCTCTAGGTAAGTACAAATCCCAGTTCCTAATGTTTTCACCAACAAGACACCTTAATAGATTGCCTAAACTACGGTTCACTACTTCGGTTTGGCCATCAGTCTGGGGATGATAGGCAGTTGAAAACTTAAGTTTTGTCCCTAACTTATGCCAAAGGGTTTTCCAGAAATAGCTAGTGAATCGGACATCCCTATCTGAAACAATAGTCTTGGGTAGGCCATGGAGTCGAACTATCTCATTAAAGAACAAGGTGGCTACCTTAGACGCATCAAATGTTTGGGAACAAGGCAAGAAATGGGCCATCTTGGAAAATCGGTCTACTACAACACAGATGGAGTCATGCCTCCTCTGGGTCTTAGGCAAACCTAACACAAAGTCCATGCTCACATCTTGCCAAGGATGATCTGGGACAGGGAGTGGGGTATAAAGGCCGGTGTTCTGTTTTCGCTGTTTGGCAACAGCGCAGGTCTGACACCTAGCCACAATGTGTGCTACATCTCTTTTTAAGCTAGGCCAGAAAAAGTGGTCTTCAATAGCCAGGGTGGTCTTATCTTTTCCGAAATGGCCAGCTAAACCTCCAGCATGAATTTCCCAAATCAAAAATTCCCTAAGAGAAGTTCTAGGGATGCAAAGCCTATTCTTAAAGAACAGAAAGCCATCTAAAAGGGTATAATCCTTATGGTCACTAGATGGTCCTTGAGTTAGATCCTGGTACACAGTTTTAAAATCCGGACACGACTCATATTCCTCTTTGATTTGCTCAAACCCTATGACTTCAGCCCTAACAGAATTCAACAACAAAGATCGACGACTAAGGGCATCAGCTACCTTATTTTCAGACCCAGCCTTATGCTTCAAAACAAAAGTATAGGACTGGATATACTCTACCCACTTAGCATGCCTAGGGTTAAGCTTCTTCTGGGAATTCAAGAATCTAAGAGCCTCATGGTCCGAAAATAGCACAAATTCTTACGGTAGCAAATAATGTCTCCAGTAACGCAAAGCTTGCACTATCGCATAAAATTCCTTATCATAGGTAGAATACCTAAGCTTAGCATCGTTAAGTTTCTCACTAAAGAATGCTACGGGATGGTTCTCTTGGCTTAGGACTCCACCTATACCTACTCCTGAAGCATCACAGGCAACCTCAAATACCTTTGAAAAGTCCGGTAACCTCAAAATGGGTGCCTGGGTCATCCTATCCTTAAGATCTAGGAAGGCTTTATGGGCTGCTTTAGTCCACTGGAATTCTCCCTTCCTAATACAGTCTGTGATAGGAGCAACTACAGTACTAAACCCCTTGATGAATCGCCTATAGAAGGTAGCCAAGCCGTGGAAACTTCTGACTTCATGCACACTGGTCGGCTCTGGCCATTCTACTATGGACCTAATTTTTCTGGATCGTCAGCCACGCCGTCAGGGGTTACTACAAAACCAAGGAAGATAATTCTACTGGTCATGAATTCACACTTTTTGAGATTACCATAGAGACTATCATTCCTCAAAACTTGACAGACTTGTCTAAGGTGGCCTAGGTGGCCTACAGGGGTCTTACTATAGATCAGGATATCATCAAAATAGACCACTACAAACTTCCCTATGAAAGCTCTAAGTACCTGGGTCATAATCCTCATGAAAGTACTAGGGGCATTGGACAACCCAAAAGGCATAACAACCCATTCATAGAGACCATCCTTAGTTTTGAAAGTGGTTTTCCACTCATCCCCTGGTCTAATCCTAACCTGATGATAGCCGCTCTTGAGATCAATTTTAGAAAAAACCATGGCACCGGCCATCATATCTAGCATGTCATCTAGTCTAGGGAAGGGGAACCTATACTTGATTGTGATTTTATTGATGGCACGACTATCAACACACATCCTCCACGTGCCATCCTTCTTCGGGGTTAGAAGTACAGGGACTGCACAAGGGCTAAGACTCTCTCTAATGAACCCCTTCCTCAACAATTCGCCAACCTGCTTTTGCAGTTCTTTATGCTCAGATGGATTCATCCTATAATGGGGCAAGTTAGGTAAAGTAGCTCCTGGGACTAAATCTATGGAATGCTGAATATCCCTAAGAGGTGGAAGGTGGTCTGGCAGATCCTCGGAAAAAACATCCTCAAATTCTTCTAATAAAGGCTTAACTTCCTGAGGAGGCTCTGAGGGTGTAGGAGTCCTAAGTTCCTTAGCAGTCAACATCCAAATGGGTGAACCACTATGAATTTCTTGTTCTAGATCCTTGGCACTAATTAGGTTCACTCCAGTCTTCATTTCTCTGACCTTATTGGTTCCTTTAGCTACCTTGTCCTTAGGAGGGACTGAATGGATTGTGATTTTCTTCCCATTGAAACTAAAGACACAGGTGTTGGATTTTCCTAAGAGGGTGGCATCATGATCATACAACCAAGGTCTTCTAAGAATTATACTGCTCACCTCCATGGGCAAGACATCACACCAAATCTTCTCTTGATAGGATTGCATTTGGATTTGGACCTGACATCTAGACTGGATGGGTATAGAGGTAGAGTCTACCCAAGAAACCTTATAGGGGTTGGGGTGGGGGACAGGAGTTAAGCCTAACATCTTGACAGTGCTAGCAGAAATGGCATTCACACAGCTCCCACTATCTATGATGATTTTACATACCTTATCCCCTAATTTAAGGAAAGTATGTAGGATGTTAGTCCTACACCAATCCTCCTGAACTTTAGTCTGGGACAGGATGCATCTCACAACCCCTAATTGGTCAGACTCTGTGGATTCTTCCTCTCCTTCATACTCATCGACCAAATTCATTCCGGCCTCATAAACTTCTTCAAACTCCTCATTGGGCTCGGAATTCTATTCTCCTCCCTCTTCTATATAAAGGGATCTATGAGGGCACTGGCTAGAAATATGACCTACCTTATGGCACTTAAAACAAGCTATGGCTGTGCACTGGTTGGAGATATGACCGGGCTTCTGGCACTTAAAACAGATGATACTAGGGGTTCTCTGGGTGTCAGGTGCCTTACCTTTGTCCATGGGCCTAGGGGTGGGAATACCTTGATTAGGCTTGCTAGGGGTAACCTGGCTAGGTCCATTTCTTGGGATTGGGGCACTAACCCTAGAAGGCATGGGTCCTCTCTGAAACTTCTCAGTGTTCAGTGCAATCTGATAGGCTTGGTCTAGGTCAGTAACCTCTCTCTTAATGTCTTCCCTAAGTCCAGCCCTAAATCTAGACAAAGTGACCTCATGGGCTTCACTCACATCACATCTCATCAGGTACTCATCAAAGGTGGTTATGTAGTCTGATACAGATCGGTTCCCTTGTTTCAAAGTCTGCCATTGGTCTAACAGATTTTGCTGGTATGAAATGGGTAGGTACTTGTCTCTAAGCTTCTCTTTCATACCCTGCCAAGTGGTTATGGGCTCTACATTTCGTCTTCTAGTGGTCAGCTCAATGTTCCCCCAGTATAACCTAGCTTGACGTACTAACTTCATTTTGGCAAACTTGAATTTCCTCTCCTCAAACATGGCATACCACTCAAAGTACTGGTCCATCTCACCCTCCCAATCAGAATACACCTTAGGGTTTAAACTACCATCAAAAGTGGGTGCATCTAACTTGATGTTCCGAATGAACCTATCATCTCTATCTTCAGGTTCTGGGTCAGGCCTCCTATGATTAGGTTCAGGATCTCTGTATAAAGGTCTTCTAGGCTCTTGGTGTGGGTGAGGTTGAGGCACATTAAAATCTGGGTCAGGAGTCCAATTCCGATGCCTTGGTTCCTCTAGCACTTGGACTCGATCCCTAAGCTGGGCAAAATCCTCATGGACTTATTCTTTAAACTGGGCAATAGTGGTAGTCACATCCTGACTCAGTTTGTTCATACTCTCAGTAAGAGCTCTAACCATGGCCTCTAAATCAGGTTGGGTTTGACCAGGTTGGTAGGGCACTCCATTCCGGGTAGACATGATGCAAGCAAACACACAAAATGAGACTCAACTGAATGACTGCGGGCTAACTAGACCTAGAGCCCAAACTAGATGTCCAATCAGAGTGGCAAGCTAGCCTGTAGTAACTCGGGACTCAGCCAGACAGGTGTAAGGGGAGTGTTAGGTCCCTAGATGCCAATCCTAGACACCAATCAGTGATTGGCCAGGTAGGCGGACCAGCACACAAGCCCTTCGGGATAGAATCCCTGAACCACCGTTCTAGACACTGAGTACAAAGCACACACAGAGTAACCAGACAAACTGACTCAACACTAGCCTTGACCCGACTTGTTGATGTCCCTAGCCCACTAGGGCAAATTAGGTCTAATTAATTTTAAGATTAAAGGCTTAGGTTCGAATGAGTGGGTGGTGGTTTTGAGCTAAGGAGAGGTTATCAACTCCTTCCCTTATCTTAGATGCTCAAATGCCCTTAAGATGAATTAAGAGATGATCACTCAAAAATAATTGAATTGCAGAAACATAAAAATAGAGTTGCAGTAATTTAATTTTCAGAAATCTCACGGAAACCAATAAATCACAGGAAAAATATACAAAATAGTTTCAATTATACTGGTTTTAGCAAAATAAAAATCACCAAATTTGGAGTTACCTGCAGTGAAAATAATTCCTGCAATAGGTAAATTACGGGCTAAAAATAGAGTACTTCCCCGTTTACAATTCCTGCTACGAAGTTGTAACCCAACGGATCCCCTACATGCCCTAGGAACACCCCGTGGAATGGGAGGAGGAGGTTTACACCTCGCTTCGTTCCTAGGACCGGTTGTCCTGGGGAGTCTACTTCGAGCAGACAAAGTAAAAAGAGAGAGACTCAAACAAGCAATCAAACAGAAACCCTAGACAGGGCTCTGATACCAAAAATGATGCAGAACAAAGAACAAAGAAGCGTATGCGGAAGTAAAATTAAGATTAATTTTTTTTTTTTTTATAAATTTCAGAAATTGGCTTTGACTCAAAGTAAAGTTAAACTAAGTTGATGGAAACTAGGTAAGGATTGAAAGCACAATTTAGAAGAAGCTAAGTTACCAGAGTAGTTCAGAAGTAAGGGATCGCTAGGGGTTGAGAAACTCCCAGACCTAGGGTTTTGCTCTGAACTTTCAACAGGACAGAAATAAAGAGGAGAGATGGTTTACCAACCAGACAGTGATCTTCACAGAATTTGGGTGGAAGAACTCTCTCGGGCAGATTGTTGGATCCTCGGATTCGGTTATCTTCGCAATGGATCCTCCAATACTGGTCTCGTGGCTGGGTCGGCTTCTCTGAACTCAAGATCTGGGAAGAAGAAAAACAAGTGATGGATTCAGAGACTCAGGGAAGGATTTACCAGTTCGAAGAACTTGAAGGTTGATATCGCTGAGATCTGGATTCTCTTGAAGGCTGATTCGACTCCCTCTGGAAAGAGATATGGATCTGAAGTATCCGGACTGAAGCTGGATGCTGGTGGTCGGCCTGGACTTGGAGAGAGAGGCCGTGGGAGGTGGGATAGGCTAGGGTTTGGTGGATTGAAGTGGATGATGGGCGGCTAGGGTTTTGGAGTAGAAGAGGCTAACCTAGGGTTTGGGGTTTGGAGATCTCACACCTCCTCAAGGTTCCTGGGGAACCCGGATTTACTCCCTCACGGAGCTCAACACCTGGATGCAAGTGCGGAAGAGAGAAAACACAGAGTTTGCTCACAAAAAAAAAGTTGGTTTCATTCATCAGATTGATTTCAAATTTACATGGGGATTTAATTTATAGGACATTACAAGAGAGTAGGGTTTTACATCTTCCCATGTGGGACTAAAGGAGGGGATCTTCAAATTAGGATTGTAGGATCAATCCCTACACATATGGCCGGCCAAGGATTCCAAAAAAAATTGATTTGGGTTTTAAAAGGAAGGTAGATGGCGCCTCCTAACCTTGTTCTTCAAGAGAGGATTTCTTTCCTTCCATGGTTCAACTCTTTTGGACTCCTCCTTTTCTTTCTCCCTAAGTCATGGTCCTTCCCATCTTTGTTTTGGATATTTTTGGCAGGGAATGGGCGCCTCCTTGAAGTTCTCTCCAAGAAACTTTCTTCCCTTTCATAGTTTGGCTCTTATGGAAAGTCTTGGGCCGCCCCCTTGTTTTGTGGATCCTTGGTTGCTTTCTCCTCAATTGGCGCATGAAAAAGGGAGCTGCTATATGTGGTGTGGGGACCAAAGTCTACTGGATGAAGATGTGGCACCCCCTGGACTCAGGCGTGTGGCTGGGAGTGTGGCTGGGAGTGTGGCGCCCACTTGCTTGGCCTTGGAGAAAATGTGACACCCCAGGTTGAAGCCCTAGACCACTACTGAGTCAACATGACTCAACAAAATAAAATGCAGGTAATACAGACTCAAGCTAAAATTGAGTTGATCAAGTCAACCCTTATTACAAGCCAAAAAAACCCTAATTCTTCGGGCAAGGTTAATCAGAGATCCAGATGGAGCTCTGAAGTCTTCTACTGAGTCTGGTGCCCGCACCAGGCATCGTGGCAAGAAAGTTCCTGGGATTCATGGTCATCCAAAGAGGAATAGAGGCCAATCCTGAGAAGATCCAAGCGATCATTGACATGAGATATCTTGTCTCCAAGAAGGAGGTGCACTACTTGACCGGACGCATCGTGGTGCTGAGCCATTTCATATCGCATTTCGTCAAGCACTGCAAGCCATTCTTCAAGGTGCTGTGCAAGATGCAGGCTTCACTTTGATAGAGGAGTGCTGAGAGGCATTCGAGGGGCTAAAGAAGCTCCTCGCCTCCCCGTCATTGCTGTCCAGGCCAAAGCTAGGGGAGGAGCTACTCCTGTACCAGGCAATTTCACCTAAAGCAGTCAGCTCAGTGCTGGTCTGCACTGAAAGGATGGCTCATAGTGGCCAGTCTACTACACCAGCAAACTACTTCATGATGTGAAAACCAGGTACATCCAATCCAAAAAGATTAGTTTTGCACTAATAGTATCTGCACAGCATCTCAGGCCCTACTTCCAAGCACACCCGATCATTGTCCTCACTGATCAGCCTCTAAGGACCATCCTGAGCTGCCCCGATCTTCAAGGTGCCTGGCCAAGTGGGCGGTTAAGCTCAACGAGTTTGACATTACCTACCTCCCGCGATCAGTGTAGAAGGTGCAAGTCCTTGCTGACTTCTGGTAGAATGCACCTGGGTAGAGGAGAACCCAAAGGAAGCAGGCCAGCGAGTCTAACCTGGGTTGGACCCGACCGTGGGAGTGGTGATGTGGATCATCCATGTCAATGGTGCATCCAACATCGGAGAGAGTGGAGCTGGCCTCATCATTGCCAATCATGACGGGGTTGTTGTGGAGTATGCTTTGCGCTTCCTCTTCAAGGCGACCAATAATCAGGCCAAGTATAAGGTGCTCCTCACAACGTTGAGGGTGTCCTGCAAGCTAGGCATAAAGTTTCTAAAGGTCTTCATAGACTCACAGCTTGTGGTAAGGCAGGTCACTGGTGAGTTTGAGGCTCGAGATCCTAGATGGCGAAGTATCTAGACAAGGTATGCTTATACACAGTGAACCTCCAGCATTTTAGTATTTTCCATATCCCTCATATGAAGAATGCCCAAGCCGACATCCTCTCCAGACTGGCGACCCTGTAGGAGTTGTTGCTGGGGCATACCTTCATTATGTACCTAGAAGCCCCCAGCTACGAGTCTGTAGTAGAGGTCCAACAAGTCATCTCTGAGGCAAGTTGGATGGACCCTTATGTCAAATACATAACCACCGGCACCCTACCTAAAGATCACAAGGAAGCCGACCTTCTCAAGAAGAAGGCTGCATGATATGCGATGATGGATGGGTAGCTTTATCGAAGGCTTATTCCTACTCCCTACTGAAGTACTTGAAGCCCTCAAAAGCCACCTACATGCTCCAAGAAATATATGAAGGCATCTGCAGCAATCATGTAGGAGGCAGGACCCTAGCTTACAAGGCACTCCAGCAAGGATACTTCTGGAAGACCATGAACGAGGATGCCACTGATTTCGTAAAGAAGTGTGACCTCTGTCAGCGTCACGCCAACATCCAGCGATAGCCGGTGGCCCCATTCTCCCAGCTATCAGCCCCGTGGCCATTCACCTAGTAGGGAATGGACATCCTAGGTCCCTTTCCTCCCGAGTTTGGCCAACGAAAATTTTTAATTTTGGCCATCGACTACTTCACCAAGTGGGTCCAGGACGAACCCTTGGCACGAATCACTGAGGCCAAAGTTAGATCCTTCTTCTAAAAGTATGTCATCTACCGATTCGGACTCCCACACTCAGTCATCACTGACAATGGATGGCAGTTTGATAATCAGGCTTTCGAGGAGTTCTACGCTGACCTCAACATCCGCCATCGCTTCACTTTGGTAGCTCACCCTCAGACCAACGGGGAGGCCAAAGTGACCAACCGGACTATCTTGCAAGGGCTTCACACAAGGCTAGATGAAGCCAAGTGATGGGGACATCACCAGCACAGATCCTGAAGCAAGCATGAATCCTTGAAGTTGTACGAATCTCGTAGCAGCATGAATTCCGGAGCAGCATGAATCACAATGCAGTATGAATTTCGATGCAAATAAATTTAGATTTGAAGATCATTTCATCCTCCACATTAGAAGGTCCCCACATGAATGCCAAGTGGCACCCAACACATGAAGACACAAGAATGCCCACATGACTGCCAAGTGGTGCCCATGCATGTAGCTTTTCAGATTTAGACACTTGGCAGCCAAAGGAGACACTTGGCATCCATGCATTTTGCCACCCCTTTTCAAGAAACTTGAAATTCAAAACTACCTTCCTCCTCTTTCCATGTAAAATTTGAATTTCAAATGGAACTTAGAAGGCTATAAATATGCCCCTAATCTCTTTGTAAAAGAGGAATTAGATGAATGAGAATTTTCTTTAGAGAAGAGTGATTCTTCTTTTGCTCCGTAAGGAGAGGATGTGAGGCCCAACCCCAGGGCATGATGTGAGGTCATGTCTAGTTATCCCCTTCCTTGATTCCATCTTCCTTACCACCCTCATGTCCTTTGAGATTCATCCTAATGGCTCCATTAGTGAGGTAGGTGAGATGCCCTAGAGGTGAGAGATCTCTCCATGAGTATGAGTCCCAAAGCTCATGAGTTCCAAACCTCAAGTCCTTCATCCCATTATTCCTTCACCACCCTCCTAGAAAAAAATCCAAAAAAAAGAAAGTATCCTAATCTAGGTGACTTCTAGGCTCACCATCGATCCTACCCCGTCTGCCCCGCGTCAATTTTTGGTATCAGAGCGGGTTAGGATTAGGATTGAAAAATATATATATATATTTCTTATTCCAACTATTCCACTTATCCCCTTTATTCCCATTTTATTCCATGCTTATCCCTGAGTTATCCCTTGTTATTCCTATCATCCCCTTCCTCCCTCCATCGCCCAGATCTGCTAATTTTCACCAGCTTCGCCACCGGATCATTCCCCTACCATCTTCACAACCATGGAGACCCATTTTAGCCGCCCAATCTCTGTGGTCCGCGTCTCCATCGTACCGCCGTCCATCTCCCGCTGACCAAGTCGCAAATCCACGGCCGAGCCAACCGTGCTCGTCGTTCTCCCTCCCCGGTTCTAGTTCTTGCTGGTGACCACCGAGTCGGCCGCTCCACCCAATTCCTCCGGCATGCTCGATCCCCACGCCGCCGCCTCCACCTCCATGAAGCTCATCCGCCGTCCGATCCACCCCTGCTACCACGGTGACCGCCATCTCCGCCGTGTCCTCTCGCCCTCGCCCTCCAGTCCCACATCACGGACGTCTTCGCCATCAACATCCACCCCGCTGTCTTCTCACTCACCCATCAGCCGCCGACCGTCAACACCCAGCATCCACCGACCGTCGCCTTCTCCTCCTCAGATCCGAGGAGATATTCATCGCTGCCGGCCGTCCCAAGCCCTTCGCCCGCCACCGTGCCTTCATCTCCTCCTCCGCCAGCATCCCCACCTTTCCCACCTTTACCTCCCCCGCCACCGCAGCTGCTGTCAACAGCCGGAGCCCCAACCCCAACCCCCCCCCCCCCCCCCCCCCCCCCCCGATGATCCTTCATAGTAAAAGCTTCTGTTTTTGCCTCACAGATACAAATACCCTCACAGAAGCCTGATGCAATCTTCAGGTATACTGGAGGATGGCCCACCCATGCTGAAAAGACGAAGCAATTGTTGCATTTCTTCATTCTCCAGTATTTCATGGCTTCTCATGCTGATATCTTCCTCTGAGAGATTAAAATCTTCAACAGCCTGGACATCATGTTGACGAGACCAGTCATCATAAGAATTGAGGTTGGTTGACAGTACTGACTAGCCCAATGACTAAAATCCAAGGTTTGCCTATTGAGGTGGGCCCAGGGCTAGCCCAGCACTATCATTTCTTCTAAGTTGAGCTGTTGAGTAGTTCCATTCAACTGACTTTGAGGGGAAAATGAACTGCTTTCGTAATGCATATGGACATTTGAATCCACATGTTGCGGATGAGAAGTGTATCTGGTCACTTGGTTCCCAATGTACCCAGCAAAAGCTGCATCTCCTCCAACAACCACCACTCTATCCACTGCAGGATCTCCATTTGAACTGTAGTTGACATATGCTACTGAGAAGATTGCAGATCATATGAAGCAAGATAGTTTGTTGAAGCTAATGAAGGTTCATTTCGGGTAGCAGTTGTCTTCTTGTTTTGCCTGGATAGACCTGCATGGATCTCAAAAGCAGTCCCAAGAGGATGAAGCATCGATCTCAGAGCTGCATAGATTTTGACACCAGAAGCAGAGCCGCACAGATTTCAGAGCTGCATAGATCTCAAAGTAGAGCTTCTTTTTGAATGTATTCGGTTCCACCAAAGTCCTCGCTGACCCTGACTCGACGGAGTCGAGTTCTTCCCATCTCAAAAGAATGATGGGGACATCACCAGCATGGATCCTGAAGCAAGCACGAATCCTAAAGTTGCATGAATCTCGTAGCAACATGAATTCCGGAGCAGCATGAATTACGATGCAGTATGAATTTCGATAAAAATAAATTTAGATTTGAAGATCATTTCATCCTCCACATTAGAAGGTCCCCACATGAATGCCAAGTGGCACCCAACACATGAAGACACAAGAATGCCCACATGACTGCCAAGTGGTGCCCATGCATGCAGATTTTCAGATTTAGACACTTGGCATCCATGCATTTTGCCACCCCTTTTCAAGAAACTTGAAATTCAAAACTACCTTCCTCTTCTTTCCATGTAAAATTTGAATTTCAAATGGGGCTTAGAAGGTTATAAATATGCCCCTAATCTCTTTGTAAAAGAGGAATTAAATGAACGAAAATTTTCTTTAGAGAAGAGTGATTCTTCTTTTGCTCCATAAGGAGAGGGTGTGAGGCCCAACCCCAGGGCATGATGTTAGGTCATGTCTAGTTATCCCCTTCCTTGATTCCATCTTCCTTACCACCCTCATTCCTTTGAGATTCATCCTAACGGCTCCATTAGTGAGGTGGGTGAGATGCCCTAGAGGTGAGAGATCTCTCCATGAGTATGAGTCACAAAGCTCATGAGTTCCAAACCTCAAGTCCTTCATCCCATTATTCCTTCTCCACCCTCCTAGAAAAAAAATCCAAAAAAAAGAAAGTATCTTAATCTAGGTGACTTCTAGGCTCACCATCGATCCTACCCCCATCTGTCCCACATCACCAAGGGTCAATGGGCCGAAGAGCTCCCCGATGTGCTGTGGGTCTATCACAGTACACCCTATACAGCCACCGACGAGATGCCCTTCAACCTTGTCTTCGGTGCTGAAGCTGTGATTCTGGTGGAGCTTAGTCTACCCAAGCTATGGATAGAGCAATATGATGAAGCTGAGAATCCAGCCCGTCTCCTCCTTAACCTAGACCTCCTGGATGAGATGAGAGACAAAGCCCGACTTCATATGGTAGCCTACCGGTAGTGAGTAGTGCGCTACTACAACTCTCGCATGAGGCCTAAGGCATTCTGCCCAGGTGACCTAGTCCTTAGGCGAGCAAAGGTGTCCCAGCCGGGAGAATATGGTAAACTCTTCCTGAACTGAGAGGGCCCCTACAAGGTGATCGAGGCTCTACCAGGTAGAGCCTATTATCTCACCAAGCTCGAAGGTTCCCAATTTACACGGACATGGAATGCGAGCAATCTAAGGATGTACTACCAATAATGTAAGACTTCCTTTGAATTAAAAAAGTTCCTTTTTGATGCAACCCTTTCTTTCACCTGTGCATGAACACATCCATCTGACTCCAAGTCTAGCAGACCAAAGCCAGGAAAATTATGAAGCCCCGCACTCAAAGCCAAAAAACTTATGAAGCCTCGCACTCAAAGCCAAGAAACTTACGAAGCCCCACACTCAAAGCCAAGAAACTTACGAAGCCCCGCACTCAAAGCCAAGAAACTTACGAAGCCCCGTACTCAAAGTTGAGAAACTTACAAAGCCCCGCACTCAAAGTTGAAAACCTTATGAAGCCTAGCACTCAAAGTCGAGAAACTTATGAAGCCTTGCATTCAAATACCTTGCTCACAGTCTAGAGATATTAGCTGGGAAGCTCCTGAAATCCCACCATCTACAGCTTGACTCATAGCTTGGTGAATCAAGTCGGGAGACTCCAGAAACCCTGTGTTTAGATGCCTTGGTCACAATCCAGAGATGTCAGCTAGGAACCCCTGAAATCCTACTATCTTCCACTTGACTCATAGCTTGGCGAATCAAGCCATGAGACTCTAGAAGCCCTTCATTCAGATGCCGTGCTCATAGTCTGGAGATGTCAACTAGGAAGCTCCTGAAATCCCACCATCTATCGCTTGACTCACAGCTTGGCAAATCAAGCCGAGAGACTCCAGAAGCCCCATATTCAGATGTCTTGCTCATAGTCCGGAGATGCCAGTTGGGACCCCTGAAATCCCATCATCTATCACTTAACTCATAGCTTGGTGAATCAATCCGGGAGACTCTAGAAGCCCCGCATTCAGATGCCTTACTCACAATCCTAAGATGTTATTTAGGAACCCATGAAATCCCACCATCTATCGCTTGACTTACAGCTTGGCAAATCAAGCCAAGAGACTCCAGATGCCCCGCATACAAATACCTTATTCATAGTTCGGAGATGTCAGCTGGGAAGCTCCTGAAATCCCACCATCTATCGCTTGACTCATAACTTAGCGAATCAAGCCGGGAGACTCTAGAAGCCTCGCATTCAAATGCCTTGCTCACAGTCTAGAGATGTCAGCTGGAAACCTCTGAAATCTCACCATCTATCGCTTGACTCACAGCTTGGCGAATCAAGCCGAGAGACTTTAAAAGCCCGGCATTCAGATGCCTTGCTCACAGTCTAGAGATGTCAGCTGGAAAACTCCTGAAATCTCACCATCTATCACTTGACTCATAGCTTGGCAAATCAAGAAGCTCCAGAAATCCTGCACTCGGGTCCACATGACTGCGAGGCCAGGAGAATGGGGACGAAGTGTTCCCAGAAATTTTCGTGCCAATCCTAAGGTTCCAGAATCAACCTGCAACAACTAAGGCCTAGGAGAGGCCGCACATATGGCGGTCATGAAGTCTACTTCCTTACCATGCAAAAGGGTAAAGGAATTGAAGAGAAGTAAAGATAAGTCCAAGCTATGTACATCAGTCGAGTTGGATAATTTCTTCATTACAAAGATAAGTCCCTTATATACTCTAAGGGATTCTTTGGAAGTATCTTAAAACAAAAAAAAGCGAGAGAGAAAAGAAAAGAAGATAAGTGAATAGGGCATATCACTTTGAAAGGAAAGATATGTTCATTAAAGAATGTTTTACATCCTATAAAGGCTCCCGACAGGTCGGCAAGCCTTCCAAAATCTAAGTTACAAGAAAAAGAAAGTTCAAATCTTGCTCGCCGACTCCTTTTCTGGCCGGCGAGCGACTCCTTCTGATGAAGGGCCATCCTGGGTGGTAGCGGCTCCATCTTCGACCATGAATGCCTTTGGCTTCGGCTCATGCTCCATCTCCACGACGGGCATCCTTGGCCACATGGGGATGGATAGTGCGGGGAAGATGTCTTCCAACCCCTTAGGTCCGAGGAGACAGATAGGCTTGCCATGGAAATCATTGAACCCCTGATGGTAGGAGTCCAACACCGCCTCGACGACCTCATCCTTGAAGTCCTCGAATGCCTTGAACTTGTGGACAACCTTGGTAGCTTCCTTCTTGGCCATCTCCATCAGCACAATGGCCATCGTGGCCTTCTCCAAGGTTGTCACGATCTTGGTCGCTTCTTCTTCGAGCTGCACCTGGAGGCTCTACACCCTTCCCTTAGGCGAGCTACCTCCGCCATGAGGCAACTACCATTTCAGCCCTGCAAAGGCTCTCCCCCTTCTCTTCCTTCAGGGCCTGCTCGAGCTCAATGAATTTCTTCTCCAAGTTGATCGCCCTCATCTCGATGCCGGCCAGCTAGTCTTGGAGGACCTTTATTTGGCCCTCCAACTCTTAAACCTGGGCAGTCTGGGCCCAGGCCTCATCCCTCTCCTTGCAAAGGCGAGACTCCCATTTTATCAGCCCCAGGCAGGAGTCCTTGAGGAGCTGAACATCGAGGGCCACCTGCATGAAGGAGCATCGATTAGTATCTCTACAAACAAGAAAGGAAGGATGCAGTAACCAGGAAGGTAACTTACCGAGAAGAGTTGGGGGAACACCCCAGTGAAAAAATCCACCACTGGCCAGCTGGTCCTCTCTTGGCAATCCAATGGCTGGGCAAGGGCAGTCCAGGACCTCCTCGACCAACTTTCCAACCCTCATCAACCTAGCATCCCGGGGCATGATGAGGGATATTTTCTTCGACCCCGACCTTGGCATCTCAAACGGGTCTGAGGGTTCTAGGGAAGTGGCCGACGAGGGCATGGCAGTGGCAATCCGGTTGGCAGCAGGTCTATCCCCAGATGGTGGGGTTGGGCTCTTTACGGTGACATCTCTCGCCACCTCCTCCACCCCCAGCTACAGGGGAGCTTCAGTTCATGCAGGGGCCATTGGAGGTGCTGGCACAGCCCCCTCTGCTAGTTGGTCCTCCCTCCAGGGCCCATGGGCTGGAGGATAGAATGCTGGCCCAGGCGCAGCCAGTGCAGTAGGACGCCCCCTCTTGGTAAGCTCACCAGTGGGCCTTCATCCTAGCTCCTCTTGGGCCTTCTTCGTAGTTACCCCTTTGGGCCCTACAGAGGTAGCCCTTTTTCTGGACATACTCAGGAGCTCATCCATTGAGAACCGCATCTTTGTGGAATACAAAGAAAACTGGACAGTCACCTGTCAAAGTTGGAAATCAAGCCCAGAAGGAAAAGAAGAAGCCTGGTATCAAGCCTTACCCTAAGGTGGGGTCTAGCTAACCCCAGCATCAACAAGGTTTTGCTCAGTTAGTAGATCCCAAAGGGCTGGAACCTTGGAAGTGATGAGCCAGTCGAATATCTCTTTATCGACCGGCTTAATAGTAGACTGTCAATTGGGTGAGTGGTCTGGGTCACTCCAAACCTAGTCCACCCCCTTAACTAAGGCAAAGAGGAACCTGGCCTTCCATCCCTTGATGGAAAAAGGCAAGTCAAGCTTGAGGATCCCCAGGTGGGGGGCCACAAACCACCACCCCTTATTAGATGGGTGGCGCTTCAAGATGAATAAGGCCCTGAAGATGGAGAAATGGCAACAATCCCATGGAAGTGACAAAGAATAATGAAGTAGAAGATAGTTTGGATAGCATTGGGAGAAAGCTAGGCGGGGACCAAGCAATAATTGCTTAGAAAAGAAAGAAAAAAAGGATGGAAAGGAAAACAAAGATCCTTGAAGAAGAAGGCTTCATACAGGGTGATTCGGCCCGGGCCACTAGAAGTGACCCATTCCTCCGGTCTTGGAACAGAAAGCCGAATGGAGTCAAGGACCCCAAATGCTCTCTGAATGTGGAGAAGGTCCTCATCAGTCATCGTCGAAGCAATGCCGGTGGGACTGCCAGACGTCCTGACAGTGGAGGAGCCGCACGGCATCCAATGATAATCCCTAGCTGGTGGGGACCCCTGCAGACCATAAAAGGACTATCCTCCTACTCACTGTCTGAGGAAGGAGGCCTCGGTTGAGATGGACCTGCCACACCAAAAAAATCTGGGCGACAGTGCCCTCCATCGAAGAAACTCATGATGAATAAAAAGAAAGAAGGCAAAGAAGAGAAGGAAACCTAGAGTCCCAACCAGAGCTCTCCTTCAGCACATGCCGAAGGAGAAGAATAGAAGAGGGAAAGGAAGGAGAATGATAGAAGAGAAAAGGAGGGAGAGGTCTAGCCTGCTAGAGACTTTGAACCCTAGGACAAGGAGAAAGACTGAGCAAGAAGATGAACACAACAGCCTTCTACGCTTGGAACGCCCTTAAGGGTTAAGAGGGCAAGAGGGCAAGTCCCTTTCAAGCACCTGTAGAGTCCCGTCACCTCGTACAAGTTAAAGATGTGCACCTCTTCGTCTCCCTGGCCAACCAAAGCTTGCCACATGTCAAGATACACTGAAGGCGATGCTTTGATTTGGAGGCACCTGCGTCGGGCCGGGTGCGGTAATTATGATGTCCTTAAAGGAAGGCCGACGTGGCACCACTTTGTTGGGATGGATGCATGATCTCTGGGGTGCCGGTGCTTGAGGCATTAATGATGCAGGAAGTGCACCCCTCCATGTCAGTGTGATCATTACTCTCATCGTCTCGAGCACTGCTTCATTCCCTGGGCTCGAGAGTGGGGGGCATCTGATGAGGCAAACCGCTGACGTGGAGCCTATGTTGCCGATAGCTAATGGCCACGTGGGTAGAAAGTGCCACCTGGATGCAGCGCCCAAATGAAGATCCAAGGGTGAGCCATCTATCCGAGGTCAGCTCCCAGCCGGGGTCGTGCTCATAGGGCAAGCCCTCCATCTGAGGTAAGCTCCCGGTCGGGGTCATGATCATGCATGCCAGGGTGAGCCCTCCATCCAAGGTCAGCTCCCAATCGGGGTCATGCTCATAAGATGAGCCCTCCATCTGAGGTTAGCTCCCAGCCGGGGTCGTGCTCATAAGGAGAGCCCTCTGTCTGAGGTCAGCTCCTGGCAAGGATCATGCTTATGCATTCCAAGGGCGAGCCCTCCATCCAAGGTTATCTCCCAGTCAAGGTCATGCTCATAAGGCGAGCCCTCCATCTAAGGTCAGCTCCTGGTTGGGGTCATGTTCATATGTTCCAGGGGTGAACTCTCCGTCCGAGGTCAGCTCCCAGCCGGGGCATGCTCATAGGGCGAGCCCTCCGTCTAAGGTCAACTCCCGATAAAGGTCGTGCTCATGCATGCCAAGAGCAACCCCCCACATCCGGGGTCGGGCACCCAGCTAGGGTCTTTCTCATGCTTTCTGAAGGCAGCCCCCCACATCTAGGGTCGAGCACCCAGTCGAGGTCATACTCCCGCTTCTGGAGTCAGGCTCTCTAGATTGAGCTCTCCCCTCTCCTCCTACCATGTTCGGAGTTCCCGCTAGTGGTAAAAAGAAAGAGGACTAGCAGAGGCACAAAGTGTGACATGGGAGCTTCCAGCTACCTGCAACCTCCCAGAAGTGGTGCATACTCTACTAGAAAACTCAAACTCTGCAACACGCCACCCATATGTTCTACATAATGCATGCTCTTCCATGCTCCACACCCTGTAACACACCACCATGTCAACAACTATGCAATCGAGGGCCCCGATCCTCATGACACGAAACCTAAACCTCCTCCAAGAGGAGTATTTCATTAAGGCCACATGCCCTGCAACACTCCGATGGTCCCTCATGGAATAGATATACTCCACCATGGCTTGGGACTTAGCAGCACGGTGCCCGCCCCTCCCATGGAAAATTGCACCACCAGAGGGACAAGATCTATACTATGCCAGCGATCACCCCCTAATAGAAGGATCTCCTCCAAAAGGACTCGTCCGACAAGGAAAAGGCTACAGACAAAGAAAAACCCCTCCAGAAAGGGATACCAGGAAAGGGATGTCTCAATGATGCCCCAGGCTTGGTCTAGGCCACTCCTATCCATATAAAAATAGAATAAAGGATCCCCAAGGGGGAAGAGAGGCAACTGGTGAGACTCAGAGAGAAAACGGGCAAGGAACCAGCTAAGGGAGCCTCCCAGCTCTCTAATCTCCACTCGACATTGTCTTTCTACTTCAAATCCATTACTTACATTCCATCTTTCATCCTCTATGCAGAGAGTCCCCAAGCTCTTCGCCACAGAGGTTCTATTTTTCTTGATCATCCCAAACTGACTTGATCGTCGAAGTGTCCCCGTTGAAATCTCCGGCCTAGGTCTTCTTTTTTTGCAGGCCACATCAGAAGAGGATTGAGCACCCAACGAGAGCCTAATGAGTCTGCACCACATCAGAGCTATAGGCCACGACGATCTTGGAGGCAATAGCACCCACATCTAAAAGTAAAGGTAGATAAAAATCCCCCACCTCAAGTTGTAGGCAGGAGTACCAGCCCAAGCACAGATTCAGGGTAGTTTCCTAATTTCCTGATCGATCTCCTTAACTCGCCGGTGAGCTTCCTCAGCCCACCAACTCACTGCTTTGCAGAGTGCTGCCTCCCCGAAGGAGTTGTTGTGTGTGCTCTTCATCACACTAGCATCACTAGAAGTGGGGCTGCACTCACAATGATAGGCCACTCTCACCTTAGTGATGCATCTCCCATATTGGCATCATTATGAGTAGGGGTTGATGGGCACCTTTATGCAACCCTGCTGACAGTCTTGCAGCAAGTCGAGGAGCTCTAGGCTGCCTTTAGGGCATGCACATAGGGTCGAGGATAGACACAGATCCCTGGATTCATATAATTTATTTAGTCATGTATCAAAGTTTTGAAAATTTTGTAATTGAATACTGCAATAAGTTGAGGTTAGTTGATTTGTCTCAACCCTCAACCTTAATCCAGTTTTGAGTCCTGTACATCAGTTATGAGTCTAGTATGAGCCCAATTTTTGTACAAGAGAGGAGGTTACCCTATTTTGGAGTTCCACCAAGCCACATCTAGGAATCAAGGCCACTGCATCAGCCCATTGGATTTTGTGTGACAACATAGGATCCAAGATGCTTCCAGAAATCCTGATTCTTTTCAAATATCCTCCAGATGCCCAGATTCCTCCCTAGATGCCAGAGCATATTCCTAAACTAGGCATCCATGATTCTACAGGTCTACCTACATCCCAGCCCAAGAAAATCAAGCCCAAGCACCAAGCCTAAGTCCCTAAGAAGCAAGATTCCATGGAATATTCCTGCTACCAGGCTACCAGGCCACCCTAGCTCCAAGAGGCCCAAGCCCATGCACCAAGCCCCTTTGGGTCGACCCCTTGCTGTCCTAGAAGCCTAACATGCCCTCCTAGGCATCCTTGAAGTGTTGACCAAGTCCAAGAGGTGTCCTTGAGTGGAATAGTCAAAATATGAAGGGAGAAGGAGAAGGCTAGGTCAAATCTTAACCTAGTTGGGACTTATGCTCCTAATTATTTTAAGATGTGTTTTTCTAACCTAGCTAGGAGAGGACTTGTAACCCAAGTGTGTAACCCTAGTTAGAGGACATGGGAACTCTATAAATACCCCACCCCTCCCCCTCTTATAAGCAACTTTTATTCATGATATCAAAACCCTGGTAAATTTATTTGAGCTTGCGAGCTTGTGTGTTACTTTGTTCTTTGATTCTTTGGTTTGTGTTTGTGTTCTTATGCTTGGCTGAATTCCTTGCTGCCCTAGCATCCTTCCATGCCATAACTCACTGCCATCCAAGCCTTCACATGTCCAAGAAGGAGTGCCCTAGGCTGCCAAGTAAGGAGATCTTCATCAAGCTTCAAGCCGCCCAGCTTCTAAACCCTAACCTGATTCCTTCTAAACCTAGTTTCCTTTCCTTTTCTTACTTGCTATTTTGATTGACCCTTAACATTTTGTAGGATCCTCGAGGTGTTTCACCTCCCCAGAGGAGGCTTTCCTTGCCTCCAGGACCGCCCCAAATCAGTCATTAGTTCAAGGAAAACTGAGCTTCATCATCTAGACTCCAATCAGAGTACTATGCGATCTCTTCATCGGAAGTTCTTCAAATCACTAATTGGTAACATCCTTCCCTTCTTTTAATTTTTGATTTGATGAACATAAGCTATCCTAATCCAGAAGTTTCTCAATTCTTGAGTCCTGGTAATTTTTTATTTTGCATGAGTTTACCTGTGATACGATGACTCTTTGCATTGCTAGTCTTTTCGCTAGTTCTTACTTTATTTGAAAATCTAGCCTGCAAATAAAATTATAAAAATCATTAAAAAAAATAGTTTACTATTTTTCCTGCATGATTAGCAATCTTAGAGTCATCCCACATCACTTAAGCGCACCTGTCATCAGATTGTAGCCTTCATTGGTCTGATAACAGAGCCGAAGGGGAGGCAATGGTTGTATACATCATCACCCAGTTCTTCCTTTGTTACAACTCATCTTTATGTCTGGTAGTAAGTGGATCTGTAGCGAGTGCAGCCTTGAAAACTCGCCTTGCTCGTTGTTTGATAAATCTAAATGAGGGGGCATAATGATGCCCTGTCATAGCCTATAACACTGTTTCGGATATCATCGAGCAGGGCCTAGCTCTTCGTCGAGAGTCAGCCAGGGCAAGAGTATGAGCAGCCTCGAGCCACCTCGCTGACAAGTAGTGGGATCACACTAAAGCCATGATGATGTACTTTGGAAGGATCACTTGCATGTCTTGAAGCTTTCCTCTCTATCTTCAATGGGCACTGCTCAGCAACGCCTATGGCTTGCCCCCACCTCTCCTGCATGCTAGCCATGCCTTCTATAGGTGATTCACATCTTCTCTTTTTTGATCAACACCATCTTCGAGCCTCTCCGGAGGATCTGGGAGCCACTTCAGATCCAGCAAATGAAGGTCCACCCAAAGTAGACCTCATCTAACTATAAGATTCTTAAGATCTCTTGAGAGCTTTGACTTGGTCCTGATCCTCCTCTTATAGGCGAGCCATCGAAGATGCTTCGGAGCTTCAAGAAATCTCATACAACCTGTGTAACTTGTCCTTATCCTCCATCTACCTCTCAAGGCATCCTTGGTGTGATATAAATTGGTTGTAGAGCCAAAAACACATATACCAAGTATTTATTAATGAAATAAACCTTCATTCTTTTAATACTTACTTGTATTTGCATGCTTGTATGTTGTCTCACAAAAAAGGGCCTCTTGAACCTTTCTTAGGACAACCTTATCTAGAACACCTTAGAATAAGGGGTGTCTTGATCCTGTATGGACTACTTCACTCAGGACTTTAGAATACGGGAGCCTTACTACTTAACCAAGACTTAGGAATATCACAATCTAGTCCGAGAGTCTGACAACTCTGTCAGGATGCTTGGAGCAACCTCATCCAAGGCTTTGGTACCTGGGAGGCTTACTGCTTAACCAAGACTTATCGTGACCTAGTTTAAGAGTCTGATAACTCTACCAAGGTGCTTGGAGCAACCTCGTCCAAGACTTTGGAACCTGGGAGGCTTACTGCTTAACTGGAACTTAGGGATATCATGATCTAGCTCAGGAGTCTGATAGCTCCGCTAGGGTGCTTAGGGCAACCTCACCCAAAGATTTGGAGTGTAGAATTCTTACCTGGAGTGACCCCGTCTAGGGCACCCAGGAGACTAATCTCTTAGCCAAGAATCATAGAGATCAAGGCCTAATCTAGGTATTTGACTGCTTAAGCAGGACTTCAAGAATAAGGGTTGTTGGAATCTACTTGGAACAATCTCATTCCAGGACTTATTAAATAAGGGGTGTAGCAACCCTGCTTGGGATAGCTTCGTTCCAAGACTTTCAGGGATGTCCTAGCTTCAACCACTTTCTCTTTTTGGGTGAAAGAAGAAAGGATTTTCATTGAACAAGTCAAGTATAGTGCTAGGGATACATCTTATTAGTAGTATGTCCGCAGATTGTCAGAGTTCCAAGTTTTGGCAATGGGCATGCTGTCTAGCTACTCTAACTGATATGTACTAGGTCGGACCACCTCGGTGACATGGTAGGGTCCTTCCCAATTACAGAAGAGCTTCCCATGCTCTGTAGGTTGGCTGACCACCACCTTGCGGAGGATGAGTTCTCCTAGCCAAAATTACTTCACCTTCACATGGATGTTGAAATAGGCTGTGTGTTATTGGTACGTAGCCATTTAGACTTGAACTTCATCCCATACCTCTTCCAAGAGATTAAGATTCACCCTGAGGCCTTCCAAGTTGTGCTGCTCGTCATAATCTTCGACCTGAGGTCATGGTAGGCCTAGCTCCAAAGGAATGATGGCCTCAGTCCCAAAGGCAAGGTTGAATGGCATCTCGTCTGTCAGGAGCTAGTGGCTGGTGCGATAGGCCTAGAGGACACTGTGTAGTTCTTCTACCCGGAGCCCTCCAATTTTGTCTAATCAGGTATTCAAGCCTTGGAGGATCATCTAGTTAGTGACTTCAGCTTCTCTATTTGTCTTTGGATATGCGACTGAAATGAACTAATGGCTAATCCATAGGTCCTCGCAGAACTTATCAAAGGATACATTATCAAATTGTCCATCATTATCGAGGATGATAACACGAGGGAGCCTAAAGTGATAGATTATCAACTTCCAAACAAATTTTTGTGCTTCCCACTCAGTTATCTGAACTAGGGGCTCCACCTCAATCCATTTAGTAAAGTAGCCAATGGCAATAATTAAAAGATTTTTCTGGCTGATAGCCGATGGAAAAGGGCTAAGGATATCTATCCCCCACTGATCAAAGGACCAAGGGGAGCTCAAAGAGCTAAGAGATACGGTGAGATGATGTTCGATGTTGGTGTGTCTCTCTCAATGATTATAGTGCCACACGTACTCGATAGCATCCTTGAAGATGCTTGGCCTGTAATATCCTTGCCTTAGGATCTTGTAGGCCAAGGTATGGCCTATGACATGGCTACCATGGGTCCCTTCATAGACCTCTCAAAGGTCAAAGTCCACTTCTGAGAGGCGAATGCAATGGAGGAGTGGCAAAGAGTAGGCCATCTTATACAGCTTTCCATCAATTACCATAAATAGAGCAGACCGATGTCTGAGCTTTCTCATCTCGGTCGCATTCTTTGATAGTGATCCTTCTTATAGGTAACGAATCAGGGGATCTATCTAGTAAGGCTTGCTGCTTACCTATAGAACTGGGGCCTGCTCTTCCTTGATACTTGACTTCTCAAGATTCTCCAAGTATGTGGTCTTTGGAATATCCACATAACTGAAAGTGGCTAGCCTTGATAGCATGTCCATCTAGGCATTTGCTATCCGGGGGATCTACATAATTTCAAAGAAAATGAAGGATGGAGTGATTTCCCTAACCTGTCAAAAATACTTTTCCATGATGGGAGCTCCGGTGTCGAAATCTCCATGATCCTGCCTTACTATCAGCTAGAAATCATTGAAAACTTTGAGATACTGAATCCTAAGTTTGTGGACGAGTCTTAACCCTACAAGAAGGGCTTCGTACTTTGCCTCATTTTTAGAGGCCTTGAAATTGAAATGGAGCTCCTGCTCGGCAACAATTCCATCCAGACTTGTGAGGATCATCTCGATCCCAGATCTTCTGGCATTGAAAGCACCATTAACATGGAGAGTCCAAGGCTCATCTACAGGCTTTGGCTCCATGTGGGTCGGTTTGGTTCCTACCTCATTGGAGATGGTGCATTCTATGATGAAGTCTGCCAAATCCTGGGCCCTAATGGAGGGGTGAGGCTAGTTTTGGATATTAAACTCACCTAGCTTCACTACCCATTTGGCAACCCTTCTTGAGGCATCGACCTTCTGCAGGATCTGTTGTAGAGGCTGTTCAGATAGGACCATGACTGGATGCACTTGAAAATAAGGATGAAGTCATCTCATTAAAGTTAGGAGGGCAAAGACAACCATTTCCATCCTCAGGTATTGAGTATCTACATTCTTGAGGACTCAGTTGATGTAGTAGACTATCTTCTACACTCCATCTTCTTCTTAGATAAGCACAGAACTTATGGCCTTGGAAAAGATGGCTAAATAGAGATAGAGGATTTCTCTTATGACCAGCCTTGTAAGGAGTGGTGTAGTAGCTAGGTAGGTCTTAAGCTGTTCAAAGATGGTTGGGCACTCCTCTATCCATTAGAAGTCCTTGATTCATCTCAAGGCCTTGAACAAAGGTAGGCACTTGTCACCAGAACTTGCCATGAATCGGCCTAGTGTACCAATATGTCCCGTGAGGCACTAGACCTCCTTTCAGCTTCTAGGAGGTGTCATTTCTAGGATCACCCAAAGCTTCTCGAGAATCGATTCGATTCTATTATGAGATACCATGAAACTTAAAAACTTTTTTGAGAAAACTCCAAAAGCACACTTGTTAAAGTTAAGCCGCATGCGATACTTATATAGGGTCTAGAAGGTCTCTTTCAAGTCCATCACGTGCTGATCTTCTTTGCCACTCTTCACCAACATGTCATTGATGTAAAATTCTACGTTACGATCGATCTGGTTGTTGAAGACCTTGTTGATGAGGTGTTGGTAGGTGGCTTCTACATTTTTTAGACCAAAGGGCATGACTTATAATAGTATAGCCCTTGGTCAGTGATAAATGCGATCTCCTTCTCATCCTCAGGCACCATCCAGATTTAGTTATACTCAGAAAAAACATCCATGAAACTAAGAGTCTTATGTCTAGAGGTCGAATCCACCAATTGATCAATTCATGGTAGAGGAAAGCAGTCCTTCAGGCAGGTCTTGTTTAAATTGGTGAAGTCGATGCACACCCCCCACTTACCGTTGATCTTTTTAACTAGGATAATGTTGGTGAGCTAGTCAGGATATTGGACCTCATGGATGAACTTGACTTCTAGAAGCTTCTCCACCTCCTATTTGATGGTGTACTGGCATTCAGGGATGAAGCTTTTCTTCTTCTAGCAAACAGGCAAGTGTGTAGGGTTGATGTTAAGGTGATGCATCAAGACTATGAGATCGATGCCTAGCATATCAGCTGCCATCCATGCAAAACATTGGTGTTCACATGGAGAAACTCCACCAGTCAAGTTCTAGACTCCTCACTCTACTCGCTCCCAATATACACTACTTAGGAGGAGTCAATCGAGTCCAGGGGAATGGAAACCACTTCTTCTGCAGGCTCTCTATACTACAACTAAAATTAATCCCAAAGGTCAAGGATTTTAATGGACATAGCTTCTTTGGGTTTCTGCTTGAGGGTCGCCATGTAGCATCGCCTTGCCAGGGCCTAGTCATCTTGTACCTCGCCCATCCCATGGGTGTGGGGAACTTCATCAATAGGTAGTAGGTTGAGACTATGGCTAGCAAAGTGTTCAGGCCAAGTCTCCCCAAGAAAGCATTATAGGTGACTGGGATCCTGACTACCAGAAAGTCTAGGAGGATCATGGCCTATCTCATGACCCGATCAACTATCATAGGTAGTATCACAATGCCCTCGACGGGATGGCATCCTATTGCCCAGTGTAGCA
The DNA here is from genome assembly GCA_021397845.1 of Areca catechu. NCBI lineage: Eukaryota > Viridiplantae > Streptophyta > Magnoliopsida > Arecales > Arecaceae > Areca > Areca catechu. The sequence continues at coordinate 154,790,695 of CM038052.1, forward strand.
ACCCAAGAGGGGGGGTGAATTAGGTTTCTTAAAATTTTAAACTTAAGCAAGTATGTGCTGAACTAAGGTTTTTGTGTAACAATATGATTGTGCTCACTAATGATATGTAGCAGAATAGTAAAGTAAATGTAGAGTAAATCAGAGCAAATAATAAGGAAAAGCAAGCAATCACAAACACCAAGATGTATAGTAGTTCGGTGCACTTTAAGTACCTACATCCACTCCCCAAGCTTTTCATTGGATATTTCCACCATAATCACCAAGATTACAGCCAACTTGTTTTCCGGGCTCACAAGTTAAAACCCTTGATTGGTTTTGTCACTTAGGCTCACCAACAACCTTTTCCTCAAGCCAAACCTAGGCTTGAATTCCAATTCATGGCTTGGAAGGGCCTAACACCTAGTTTCAATAGCCTTGAAACTAGTTACGGTAATTAAAGTCAAGTAAATAGTAATAAGCACAAGAAAAACTCTCAAAAGAGTATATATAAATGTCATTGAAGCTTTTCTTGAATGCTTGAGTTGTCTCCTTCTTGGATCCTCTTCAATGCACACTTTTGGAAAATGATTTGAAGGCTCAATAGCAATATTGAAGGCTTTTTCAGGTGGAATCTTTTTTAAGGCTCACTCAAGTCTTTCAAAAGCTTTTCTCAAAAGATGATCTTTGTCTCTTGTGTCTCACTTTTTCTCTTGTATCTTCAATGAGTTTGGTGAGTGATAAATAGTTCAAAAATCTTCAAAAAATCATTGGAGACCATTAGAGTGAAGAAACTAGCCATTTGGAATAAATCTGAACTTCTGAAAATATAGCAGTTACTGTTGCCAGAAGCTGTGAGTCGACTTGTGAGTTGACACTTGGGTCGATACTTGAGTCTTCATGAGTCAACACTTGATCAGCTCAAAGTATAAATTTTAAATTTTCAAGGTTTTGCTTCACTTCTGGTCTCAGGCTATGAGTTAACCTGTCAGTCGACACTTGAAACTGTGAGTCGACACTTGAGTCGACACTTCGGTCAGCACTATGCAAAAAGTCCATAGAATGGCATTGTTCTTTCATTTCTTGTCTCAGGCCATGAGTCAATCTATGAGTCGACACTTGAATCTTGTGAGTCAACACTTGATTCTTGTAAGTCAACACTTCATTGAAGTCCAAAAAATGATGTTCTATCCATTTCTATTCATTTATGTTCTTAGACCTTGAGTCGATCTGTGAGTTGATACTTGAATCTTGTGGTCGACACTTAGGTTGACTCTTGGTGTGCCAACTGAAACTCTACATTCCAGTCTTCAAGGTGTCAACACTTGCTTCATGAGTCGATACTTTGAGTCGACACTTAGATCGACACTTGATCTGTGCCATTCCCAAAAGGTGTGCCAAACTCCAAAATTTTAAAATTTTGTCCATTCGACTTCTAGTTACTTCTCCATAAAGTCCAAAGTGATTATTTTCATGGCATTCCAAGATGAGAAGACCTCTTAAATATTAAAATTTATCTTGCTTTGATATCCATAACTTTGATATTCTTGAGTGGAGAGTTTGATGTACTAGTAACCTGGAATTCATAACTCCAATTGAAACATTAGTTCTTACATGTACTCAACATTTTGTTATTCATCAAAATCAAGGGCCAAAGACAACACATCCTCAAAAAAATCATTCAAGGGAGTGTTCACCCTTCACAGACATCCTTGGGCAATCCCATTCGAGAAAAGGTATCATGAAATAGATTATCTGTAGTGCTTCCATTATATACTAGGATTCTCCTTACATCATAGTTGAAAATAATAAGAAAAACAACTACAAGATCATCATGCGGGAATAGAACTCTATCGGTGTTATCAATAGCAAAGGTAATACACTCCCCTCTAGCCCTTGGTGCTTAGGCTGGGGGATCTGCACCTGGGCTACCCTAGCATATGCTCATCGCCCAGAGGAGCTTAATCCCAATAGCCAGTCTACTAGAGATTATTCCAACATGGATTCTATTCTCTATAGAGGGTTTGAATACTGGCTGGGATTCCTAACAAGCTACCTCTAAAGCATGGGGCTGACCTATGTAGCTATAGAGGTAGCCTCACTGAATTAGTGACTCGATCTCCTTCTTCAGGAAAATATAGTCCTCAATATCATGCCCGTAGTCTGGGTGAAATTGATAATATTTCTTGGGATCCTTCTAGGCCTTCTTGTTCATCTTTCCTAACCACCAGAATAAATATTAACCCTTAATTTTCATCAGGATCTGTTCTCGGGGAGCATTCAGGAAAGTAAAGTCCACCCGATGGGGTGGCCTAGGGCTTTCAGATCGGAGATGGAATTTTTTGTCCCGCTTCTTCTTTTGCTACCGGGAGAGGGCTAGATGGGAGTGGTCCTCTTAAGGATGTTTCTAATCCCCCTTCTCCTTCCATTTCTTCACCATGCCTTCTTCGATGTTGATGTATTTTTCATACAGGCCAAAAGCTTAGGAAAGCTCCGTGAAAATCTCTTGGAGAGAGAGAAATAGAAATTGCCTCCATGTAGCCCTCTCTTCAAGGCTAACATGGTGATAGAGGGTTCGAGGTCATGGACCCCTAGCATGGCCACTTTAAAGTGACCTATGTAGTGGCAAAGGGACTGGCCTTCCTTTTGTTAGACTATAAAGAGGAAGTTAGAGCCTCGCTCAGGTCTCTTGCTGCTCTAAAATTAGACTGTAAATCTTTGCTCGAACTCTTTGAAGGATCAAATCAACCTCGGCTGAAGTTGAGTGTACTAGGCTCTCGCCATTTCCCTGAAGGTAGTTGGGAGGGTCTTGCACATAAGGGTATCCGACATTCCTTGGAGAAGCTTAAGGGACCTGAAACTCTCTGGGTGATTAAACGAATCAGAGGTGCCATCATAGGCCTCCATAGCAGGGGTCTTGAATCGGTGAGGGACTAGTTTCTCCATAATCTTGCAAGAGAATAGGGGGCAAACCATGAATTAGGGCTTGCCGTCCAAAGTCAGGTTGTGCTAATGAAGCTCTCTTAGATAGTCGTCCACCTCTTGGAGCTTATAGACCAGCTCGCCCTGCCACCCAGATTGCTAAGCTAGGTGAGGGCTTGAAAATTTCTCCAGCGAAGTATCCTACATGGAAAAAGATGAAACATAAATAAAAAAGTTAGATGGCCATGCCTCACCTAGCTCCTGATGGGAGGGGTGACTTTGAGATAAGGCAGGTTGAGGCAAGGCTCGGAGGGGAGCTCACCTCGCTCTCCAAGCTGACTGCCTCGTATAGGGAATGCCTAGCTCTACAGTGGGGGTAATGATGGGGGACTAATATGCATGTAATTTTTTTGTATGTTTTATATGTGGGATTGAGTGATTAATTCTCGAATTTCAGATTAAAATAAGTTGTAGGAAATTTTATATAAATTTTAGAAGATCAGCATGCAGATTATGACCTAGAAAAGTAGAAAAGAAGGATCGCCGAGGCTGAGAAGCCTTGGTTAGGGCAAGTTCTCCTACAATAAAACTACTGGAGGTAGAGGGGGTGTACCTGACAATGTCTGTGAAGATCGCAGCAAAAGGGTCTCTCGTTCCTCGATGGATGCGGCCTGGAAAACCGAGCCAAAGACCCGCGGATACCCGGCTTTCTGCTCGGTGATCCGATTGAGGCTTGGCTGGAGTCGTTGGATTCGTAGTAACTCGGGGACCTGTAAACGACCTGTCAGGGGTTAGAAAACTCACAAAGGAACAAGAAAACAAAGAAAAAATAGCAAGGAAAGGCTTCTTTTGGAGTGGGCATCCAGGGATCTGAGATGCTTGTTGGCAGCAGAAGATGATTGCAGCACTGGGAAGAAAAACTCTCGCAAACCCCTTTATGCACACAGCAGGGTATCACACAACTCAATAGAAGAACTCAAGGTTTTCATTCATCAAAACTCTCCTGCATACAAGAGGCTAGGGTCCCTTAAATAGACCTTTAACCTTGGGCTCCAAGTAAGGGCACATTAGTCTTTACATGAGAATCCTTTTCCCTCTCAAACCCTAGCTAGAAAATAAGGAAACATTAGGTAGAAAAAATCCCTAAAATCTCTCTTGACTTGGACAACACTCCAAGGACACCTAGGGGACGTGTTGGGCTTCTAAGAGAAACAAGGGGCCAGCCCAAAGGGGCCCGGGTGCATGGGTTTGGGCCTTTGGAAGCTGGGGTGGCCTGGTAGCCAGGTAGCAGGAATATTCCCTAGTATCTTGCTTCTTAGGGGCTTGGGCTTGGCGTCTGGGCTTGATTTCTTTGGGCTAGGATGCAGATGGACCTCTAAAATCATGGATGCCTTGGTCTATGAATATATTTTGGCATCTGGAAGGAAATCTGGGCATCTGGAGGGCATCTGCAAGGAATCAGGGTTTCTGATTTTCCTCCTGGGGTCTTCAAATCTTCAAGCTGGGTTGGACTTGGGCTAAACTTCCATGTCTTCAATCAAATTGGACTTGGTCTTTACTTGTATGATGTGGTCTTGAGTCTTCAATATGGTTGAATAGGACTCAAAAAAATAAAATTAGCTCGACATGAGCTGACTAACACTGGACTGAACTAGCTCAACATGAGCTGACTAGTACAGAACTGAAACTCAAAATCAATTAAAATGGACTCGGATAGGCTAAGCTCTTATTACAGATGGACTCATAAATTATTGATCAATTCATAGAGGGTTGAAAAGCCTCTATCTTATTCTGGTGCCTTTGGTGTCCCCACCAGGTGACCCCAATCTCAACCTCTGCCCTAGGCTCACCATGCAATGCAAGTTGTTCGCCCTCCCATGGGGGATGTAGGCACGAGGTGAATGGATGGTTGGCAGGCTCCACCTCGAGCCTAGGCAAGGTCTGCTGAAGATTTTGTACCAAAATCATTAGTGCCTAAACTTTTTGAAAGAGCTACTAGAACAGCTCGATGGTAATAGTCGGAGCAGCCGGATGCCTCGCCTCTCCTCCTTATAGTGGTAGCAGAGAGGGGAGGCCAAGGCTTATGATGCCTCAGTAGGGACGGACATGATGGTCCTCTTTTCCTTGGCTAAAGCATGAGCCAAAAGCAAAGCGGTACCAAAGGGCCAATCCTCAATGAAGTTTTTGGGGCAGCAATCTATTATAGATCTTCAAGAGATGGTGCTGACTCGAGCTCAGCTTGGACAAGGCTAATGCAAGAGTGGGCTAACGAGGAGCCAGGAGGCCTCACAGGATCCTATCATTAGAAGTCGGTCCTACAAGATAGAGAAGACTACAAAGTCCAACACACCAGGGGTGGATTGATAAGTCTATTAAATATCCTAATTTAAGTATTAAAATATACATTAATTGATTTATATTTTTTTAGAAATTGATATTTTTATTAGTATTTTGTAGAAAAGAAGTTCATGGATGGAAAGAGTTCAATTTTTAGAATCCAATGGTGCAAGCGGCACTCAAATTGGAGTTCAAATTAGTCAGGAATCGAAAGTTAAAATTTGTTAAGAAAATTACATGATTATTAAGGCAGTCAGTCCACCATGGACCGACTACCTGGTTTACAAAAATGTTAGCGGTCCATGGCAGCCATTACTACTGGTCCACAAGGCCATTCCGTGGACCAACTTCCTTCCCGAGCATCTTTCTCGTTGGAGATGTGCTAGAGACCCACCGAGAAGTAGCCCTTGGCCAAAAACCTGCAGCACACCTATCCATGGTTGGAAAAACCATAAGAGATTCCTCTCGATCCTTTTTTCTTTTCTTGAAATCCATCCATCACCGTCGTCGATTATCCTCCTTGCTGGCTAGAGAAGCTCCCCACTACTGTCCGAGCTACCACCAAATCCACCATGTCCACCAAATCTTGGATCCTCTATTCTAGCTAGACACCATCCTCTAACATTTTTTTCTATTTTCTTCTCCATTCGGCTACCGCCATAAGCCATCGCTTCCATCACCATTGTTCATCGCCGATCATCCTCTGACTAGGAAAGCTACTGGCAACCTAACACTGCTCCTCCCATCTTCCCAGCCTAGCCATCCTCCTAGTCCAGAGAAGCTTGCTCTGTTCAATGTCCTCCATCATCTCTTCCACCGACCACCATCCAAACAGTGCCATCCATCCTACTTCAATCTATCATTAACCAGGATTGCTCGATTGAGAACAATCAAAGGGAATATCTGCTAAGGAGAAGGAGTCTTCGAGCATCCAGGAGTTGATCTAGAAACTAGACAAGACTTGGTTTGCTTGAGAAGGAAGGAGATCATCAATCACCCCATCAGGCCACACATCAGATGGCTAAGATTAATCTTCACAATATATAGCCGATTTTGATCTAGATTGACACCAAATTTAACCGAGAGAAGGCTCTTGATGAGCTTTATAAAATGAGGACCCTGAGCAATAGTCCAAGCATTAGTTCTAGCAATAATAGTTTATTTTATTTTTTTCTTGTAATTAGTCTAGGCTTGAGAGAGAGAAAAAGAGAGGAATAAAGAAAAAGAGTTCTTCAGGAAAGAAGGTACTGTAACAGAGCTCCGAATCTCCAAGAAGATGTATCCATAAGCTATGTGTAACTGAGATCCAATTTGTAGGGAAGTACAGGTATCCTTTCATTAATTTTTGTAATTGTTTTCTCTTCTATGTAACAGAATAAATACTTTTAATTCCTTTTCAATTCCTTTATATTGATTTTTTAAATTAATTATCTATAGATAAGATGAATCATGATCCTAGCATGATATGATTCATGCTAAATATAGATAATTAATTCTAGAATTTTTATTTACATATCTTGTTAGGATCTTGGTGCGGGCACCAGACTCAGAAGAAGACTTCAGGGCTCCATCTGGATGTCTGATTGACCTTGTCCGAAGAATTAGGGTTTTCTGGTTTTGTAATTAGGGTTGACTTGGTCAACTCAATTTTAGTCTTGAGTCTGTATTTCCCTACAATTTAAATTTTGTTGAGTCATGTTGACTCAGTACAAGTCCTAGTAGTGGTCTAGGTCTTCTCCAGGTTGGTGCCATTTTTTTTAAATCAAGTCAAGGTCCAGGGTGCCCAATTTTTTCTCCCAGGCCCAAGCATGTGGGCGCCACACTCCCAGCCACACGCCAGAGTCCAGGAGGCACCACATCTCCATCCAGTGTGCCTTGGTCCCCACACCACAAGAAAGCAGGTCCCTTCTTTCATGCGCCACTTGGGGGAGAAATCCATCAAGATACCTCAATCCAAGGAGGAGCCAACTTCTTTCCAGATAAATCCAAGCCAGGATGGCAAGAATTTTTCTTGAAGAGAGGATCAAGGAGGTGCCCCACAATGTTCCATAAAAATCCAAGTTATAAAAGGGAAGAAAGCATGTCTTGGGGAGAAAATCAAGGAGGCATCCAAAAGTTTTCTAAAGTGCCAAAGCCATGAAAGGAAGAAGCCTAAACTTGTGTAGCAAGACTAGGAGGTGTCCAAAAGAGCCAAACCATGAAGGGAAAATCCTTGATTCATGGAGAGATACTAGGAGACATCCTCATAACCTGCCATTTGGAGCTGATTTTCAAGTTTTCTTGGAGTTTTTGGGCTGCCCACTCATGGAAGGAGTCTTGGGAAGAGAATTTGATGCCTAAAGTGTGGGTTAGTCCTATTAGTCCCACATGGGAAGTGTATGAAATTTTATTATGTCTATATATTCAACTCTATGTAACTCTTGAATTGATGATGAATGAAATCAATTTCTTTGTGAGCAACTTTGTGTTTCTCTCTTCCGTACTTGTATTCAAGTGTTGAGCTCCGTGAGGGAGTAAATCTGGGTTCCCTAGGAACCTTGAGGAGGTGTGAGATCTCCAACCCCAAAACCCTAGCTTAGTCCACCCATCTCTACTCCACCACCACCAAACCCTAATTTTCCATCTACATCCCACGGCCCCTCTCTTCCACATAGAGGCCGGCCACCAGCATCCAGGTTCAGATCAATTGTTTCAACTACAGAGCAAGTTCAATGAAGAGTCAGATCAGTATCAAGATCTCCGGAACTTCTACATCCAACAATCTTCATTAAGTCCTCAGGTCAGTGTCTTTCTTTGAGTTTCTGGTTCTTTTTTTTTGTTCTTCTTCTTTCAGATCCTGAGTTCGAGAAGAAGGCCAACCTTGCCATAGGACTACAATCCGAGGATCCACTGCGAAGATACCCCATCTCCAAGGATCCTACAATCTGCTCGAGAGTGTCCTTCAATTGAAGCAACGAGAGATATCACAGTCAGGTATAAAACATTCTCTTCTCTCTTCATTTGTTTCTTGAAAGAGGAGTAAACCCTAGGTCTGGGGGTTTCTCAATCCCCAGCGATCCTACTTCTGAGTTACTCTGATAATCCACTCCTTTTAATTGTGCTTTCTGTCATTTCTTAGTTTCTTTCAACATTAGTTTATCTTTTCTTTGAGTCAAAGCCGACTTCTGAAAATAAATAAATAAAAAAAATATATTAATTTTAATTTGCTTCCGCATTCCATATTTTCGTTCTGCATCAATTTTGGTATCAGAGCATTCGTTCTGCATCAGATCTTATCAACTCAATCTTTGGATAACCTATACTTGTGAGACTGGCCATGATTTTAATAAGATATGGTTCATACTCAGCAAGATAGCCTATGCTAGGAATTAGTTTGTAAGATTCTGAAATAAATATGGATTTCAATTATTTAGATTATAATAAATATATAATTTATGTTTGTGATTACTTGGAAATCCAAATACATCTTTTTATCATTCAAATTCCTCGATCTCATATTTAATTTAAATTGATTAATTTTAATTAAACTATTATCTATCTTTTAAAAATCTAAATATTTATTTCTTTACTCTTTTTATGAAATAATTGTCTTTGATTTTCGAGGATATGATCCCTACTCATTCTAGCTATGGTAGTGAGTTAGATTTTTTTTTTGACCACCTATGATATCATCATGGGTCCCGGTGGTGGACTCTCTGATGCCTAAGTCAGTCTTCTATTGAGGCAAATAGATGTGTCTTGGAGTCCCTGCTGGGCTTAGAGTAAGAGTAAGAGAGGAGTTGGAGAAGAAGTGAAGGGAGACAGAGAGGCACAGAACAAAATCTATGGAGGTAGGGGACTTCGGTGCATTTGAGTCCTACTTCCCAAGGGATGACACAAATAAGTGGAGTTGTGGAGGTCAAGGTACTTCAAAGGAAAGGAAAACTGTGCATGAATGGCCCGCAGGATCACACTCAAGTGGTGAGCTTATGGCAGACTCAATCTAGGAAGATTGAGGTTTGCAACCATAGGAGAGCAAGAAGAGAATTTCTTTATGGTAGAAGGAGATGGCTCTCGAGAAAAGCTGGCTCTCAGTTCTGTCTCTGTCATCTTCCCTTATTCTTTTCCCTATGTCCTTACTATGCCCTTGCTCAACTTTAGCCCTCTTACCTGGAGGATTACTGGAAACCAAATTATAGGCATATACCTAATACTTAATGATAAGGGATGATGGCTGGCATGTTTCGGCTACTGCAAGCATGCTCAAAGTGGGAGATCATGCCATGATAGGTGAGGTAGGGAGTGGTAGTTGGCACATAATAGGATGTGATGTTGTCATTAAGACACCATGGCTATCAGTTTAATTAACTAACTTCTAAATTAAATTAAGAATACATAGAAAGGATGAGTTGAGTCGAATCCACAAAGAAGGCAGTGCTTAAGATAATTTTGAAATCTTTGATTTTTATAAAATAAAAAAAAAATAGTTTAAAGTCGGGGATACAAAAAAATTAAAGGTGTGAAAGAAAATCAAAACTCGGGTATGGTCGATCTACTAATCAGATCTTAGCATCTACTTACAATAAAGTTAAAAATAGAAATTTAAAGTGCATAAAAATAAATATTGCATTAATTAAAAAGAGAATTCTATTACAAGAAAGAAAAAGGTAACTAAGAAAAATTCTAAGAAAAATAGTAACAAAGATTAGAAGTAGATCGGCACAACCTCTTCGGGAAGATGGTCGACAAACTTCCTTCTTTCTTCGTACTCCTTGGTGCGAACTGGCTTTCTCTATTCTTCTTTCTCAGATCTCGATCTAGAGATCGATGTAGGCGAAATGATGGTATAGAAAATAACTTCTTCTCTAAGAAACCTCACTCTTAGAGGCCAACCCGCAATCCAAAGCCGGTCCTCCTATCCTGTACCATACTCCTCTCTCAAAGATGCTTTCTTCTATAACCCATGGGTTCTTTAAATAGAGCTCGTCTAGGGCTTCCTCTCGATCAAATTTGGGCTCAATCAAGCTCCAAATTGATTGAATATCATAAAGAAAAATTTGGGTCGTTGATCTACTATGTGATGGATCGATCACTGTGCTCCTTCTTTGGCAACAAAGTCTAATCCGGACTCTTGAATCCCTGGATCCATGAATCCTGATTGGACTCCACTTCTCCCCATTTGGCGGTCGGCAGCATGAGGCAGCGGGCGATGAGAGAAGGCGGCAGTGGGACAGCGGTGATGGCCAAGCAACAGAAGAACCATGAAACAACCATGATAGTGGTTGTGACCAGGGCTTGGAAGATGGTGGCCATGGCTTCTCTGGTGAGTGGATGGCGGTGCTCGGATGGTGGTCATGGAGCTGCCATGGACAGGTGGTGATGACCAGCAAGGGGTGAAGATGATGGTTATGGCAATGGGCGATGGTGGATCAAGTTGAGGGAAGGTCGATGTTAGGCAACCGATTGACGAGGGAGATGCTCGGAGGCTTCTTGGCGGCAAGCTGGTGGTGGTGGAATGGCCATGGATGGGCGGTGACAGTGGGTAGACATGGCCGCAATCATGGTGGATCAATGGAGAGAGGGGGCTCGATGGCAAGGGGGAGCTTGAAACCGGGAAGAGTTGTCGCTGGAGTCTGCGGGATGGTCGCCGGAGGCCGTGAGATTGTTGTCGGCCATCCTTTTGGTCAGCAAAGCATCGAAATCACCTGTGGTCCACGAAGCCCGGTCGTGGACCATGGTTAATGGTAGAGGAAGATCGCTCGGTGCTATATTGACTAAGCAGCCAGTCTATCATAGACCAACCACTTTAAAGTTTGTGCAATCCAATAATGACTTTCCAACTCTAATTCAGAGCTCAATTGAACTCCATTTAAGTATCGTTTGTACTGTTGGACTCCATAAATTGAGCTCTTCGTAATGACGGTCTTCTCTCCTAAAAATGATATATAAAAATATTAATTTGATATAAATAAAGATAGTTTAATTATTAAATTAATATTTTTACATGTGTATATAATATAATTATCAGCATGGCATGTCCTTATGGCAGGATGTTTCTCTGGCGGTGAACATTAATGACCACCATACCGGAGCCCGTGTAGATAGGTGGACTGAGCAGGTCGATAATGGTTGATATGCATACATCTTTGAGTCCATGTGGCAAGGCATTGGAAGGTAGCCTCATCATCGGAGCTGGCTAATACATGTCTGGAGTGGGTTGGAGCCTGAGTCCATGTGACAAGGCATTGGAAGGTAACCTCGTCATCGAAGCTGGCTGATACATGTCTGGAGAGGGTTGGAGTCTGATTGCTATGCTGGACTATCAAATCTTGATGTGTCAACTTCAATATGTCAGCCACTTGGAATGAGAACATCTCTAATAACTTGCAAATATGTGTCTCTAGATAAGACTGAAGTTGTATAACCACTTCTAGAAGAAAATCTACTAATAGATTTGTAAACATCATCAAACTAGCATCTATAGTCTCCAATGCATTATCGCAATAGCTACATTATATCCCATTGGACGTGCCACAAAACTTATTTGCCCTTTGTTTATCTCATCCAGGTATGCCAAAGGACCCAGTAGCGAGTGAAAAGGGTGACAGGTCTTAAGGGAGGTGATAGATAGGTGCATAAGGTGTGCCATTGATATTAGAATAGCTAGAAAGTTGGTGATCTTAGAGAAAAAATAAGAGTAGCATGAGCCTAATTGCTTTGATCTTAAAGGATTTTTACCATCATCACACCACTATTCAAGTAAGTTGGATTCAGACAGCGATACGGATATATCGTGGTCCATGGTAGAAGAGAAACTAACACTACTTCCAAGATAAAAACTATAATAAGCTATAACAAGAGAAAATGCATTAATTGGATTGTTGAAGAGTCTTGATGATGTATGATGCGCCCATTTGGCTAATCCTCGGTCAAACCGGGCCCCGGCATCCGGTCGGCAGGTCCCCGCACGGAATCCGACTCCACGGTCAGCCTTCCCAAAGAGCCGACCCGGGGGCTTTGGGGGCTGATGGGCGCCTCATCGCCCGTACGACAGCCTCTTTGATTGCCACGGCCGGCTTCTGGAGGTCCTGCTGAACACCCCGGTCGGCTTCTGGGAGGCAAGCCGACCCGCTGCTGAAGGGGTCGCCCGAAGTTTCCAGGAACCTCTCCTCCCCGACAGTTCTGACATTCTGTTGTAATGCACTCCAGCGCATGGCCACGACTCTTGTTGCCAGGCCACTACTCTGACACACCTGTCACGCCGCCACCCATGATCTCACTGCCACGCCTACTCTCCTGGGAGCATATCCGGGCTTTCCCAGCTTGCTCCCCAACAGAATTTGGCAGTGCTCCATGCCTATAAAAGGCACTCGGGGGACCTCCATGAAGGGTAACGTTCTTCTTGCCCATTCTGATTTTCTCTTCCCGAGTTCTTCCCATTCTATTGCTCCAACCCTCTTCTAACTTAAGCATCGGAGTGTCCCCCGCCGGAGCCCCCTCCGTCATCCAGGGACTTCTTGCGGGTTCATCAGTCGAGGAGCTCTCCAGCCCGTCTACCGAGCCCGATCCAGGAGGAAGAGCGGCAACAAATTGGCACTAAAGGAAGGGGCCCTCGAACGTTCGCTGCACTCCCTGCTCTAAAAGGGAAGATATATGGGAAAGATCTAGCTATGGCAAGAGGAAGAACCCAGAGCATTTCTGCGAGGGGAGGATGCTCCCACCAAGGGCCCAGCGCACCCCACGCGGAAAGAAATGCCATCACCGCGTCGAGCCCACCATCATCCTGGGGCTGCAGTATTTTCAGATGCTGGTCAACCACATTGAGATGCTTACCTCGGCGGTCCAGTGCTTCCAGGAGATGGTGGATCGTCAGTAGCAGCCACCGGCAGCTTCTTGCATTAATCATCAGCTGGTTGCCGGCGTCAGCTAGCAGCCGGAGGCACCTCCGCCCCCGTCCCACGCAGTTCCAGAACCCCAGGGGTCCATGAGGGCTCACACTGAAGGAAAGAGGACGAGGTCAGCCTCCCCTTCTTTCGTTGACTCTGCCCATCCCGATGGCCGGCGCCCTGTTATAGGCCCGCACGACTACGGCAGCAAGATCATGCGCATGGAGGAGAGCATTGCCAAGATAGTTGAGTGGCAGAACGCTGAGGGAAGGCCGGCGCACGACACCCACCCGCCTTTCTCCGTGGAGATTCTGGGAGAGTCTATTCCCCGCCATTTCAAGATTCTAGGTGGACCCCTACGATGGTACCACCGATCCCCTGGATCACCTGGGCGCCTACAAAGCCCATATGATGGTGCAGGGCACGTCCGACGCCCTCCACTGCATCGCCTTCCCGGCGACCCTGAAGAAGGCTGCACGGATGTGGTTCTCCACCATCCATCCAGGTATGATTCATTCTTTTTCCAAGCTCGAGACCCTTTTTCTTTCTCATTTCAGGACCTGCAGCCGGGCTCCGAAGAACACCAAATGCCTCTTCCTCATCCAACAGACGAAGGGAGAGACCCTCCGGGACTACACTGCCACTTCAACTCGACTGCTATGGAGATCCTTGACTTAAATGAAGCGGTGGCCATGTTGGCCTTTAAAAGGGGGCTCTGCTCGTCCAGGTTCACATTTTTCCTTGACAAGAAGCTCCCTACAAGCTATACCGATCTGCTGGCCAAGGCGCACAAGTATACCTTGGCGGAAGAACAATCAGCGAGCCAGTGCCAAGCTGAGGGGAGGTCAGCCCAGAAGAAGCGGGGCGATAGGGCCTCCACAGTCCGACCTCCCGGCAACGACGGCCGGTCCACCCGACACCAGAGCCCCAAGCCGAGGGACTACCTCAAGCGGTTCAACAACTATGCACCCCTCTCCCTGCCGTGAGAGAAGATCCTGATGGAGATTGAGAACGAGGCCTTCTTCCAAAGGCCTCGACCAATGAGAGGACCTCCTGCCTCTAGAAATAAGAACAAATACTACCGATTCCACAGGGACCATGGGCACAACACGAAGGAGTGCCTCCAGTTGAAGGATGCCATCGAGGACCTCATCTGCAGGGGGTATCTGAACAAGTATGTCCGACCCCGCTGGAATCGGGCCAGGACTTCAACTATTAGAGACCCCCCGGGGGAGGCTGAGCTCCCCAATCAGCGCCCAACTGATGGAGGCGTTGGCATGCTGCATTTGTTGATCCGACTGGGGCCGAAAGGAGGACCAGGACATTGTAAAGAGGCCCAGGGGATCCAATGTAATTAGCTTTTCTGATGAGGACCTCTTGGAGCCTCTTCTCCCGGGCGATGACCCTGTGGTTGTGTCAGCTGTCATCTCCAATTACGATGTAAAGGGTGTCCTTATCAATAATGAAAGTTGTACAGAGGTTTTACTGTATGATGTGTTCATCTGGATGAACTTATCCAGGTCTAGACTACGGGAGTCCGTGGCACCGCTCACCAGCTTCGAAGGGAATTCCATCGGGGTTGAAGGGGAGATTGCCTCACCCGTGACCCTCGGCACAGAACCTTACCAGCGAACCTTCTCGGTCAACTTCATGGTCATCTGTACGACCTCGGCGTACAATGCAATTCTAGGACGACCGGCCCTCAATAAGTTTTTGATTATTATATCTACTTACCACCTACTGGCCAAGTTTCCGACCCGTGATGGAGTTGGGGAGCTGAGGGGAAATCATAGAATGGCCCAGCAATGCCTAGCTATCCACGACAAGCAGTTGGACGGGCGCCCCATGCTCGAGCAGCTAGATCACAGAGACGAAGCTGACAGCCGCGGTCGGCCTGTCGAGAAGATCATATTTGTGCCCCTTAGGGAGGATGATCCTACGAGGGTCCTCCAAATAGGGATCACCCTGGGCGAGGGAGCTAGGCAGGAGCTGGTCGGCTTCTTGAGGAGCAATGTGTACGTCTTCACCTGGTCGGTGTCCGACATACCAAGCATCCCGGCGGATATCATCACCCATCAGCTCAGGGTGGATCCTATTTACAGGCCCGTCCAGCAAAAGATGAGGAGCTTCGCCGCTGAAGGGCAGAGGGCCATTGAGGAGGAAGTGAAGAAGCTTCTCGATGCTGGCTTCATCAGGGAGTCTCACTATCCGAAGTGGCTGGCCAATGTCGTCATGGTGAAGAAAGCTAGTGGAAGTGGAGGATCTGTGTGGACTACACAGACCTCAACAAGGCATGCCCTAAAGACAGTTTTCCTTGCCAAAAATTGACCAGCTGGTAGATGCGACGGTCGGCCACCAGCTCTTGAGCTTCATGGATGCTTTCTCTAGGTATAACTAGATCAGGATGCATCCCGAAGATGACGAGAGGACGGCCTTTGTGGTGCGGACACCAGAGGCACCAGAATAAGGCAGAGGCTTCTCAACCCTCTATGGATCACTTAGTTAATATTTGAGTCCCCTATAATAAAGCTTAGTCTAGCTACATTTGAGTCCTATAATTAGTCCAGCTCTTGTTGAGCTAGTTCAGTTCAGTACTAGTCAGCTCATGTTGAGCTAATTTCAATTTTTGAGTCATGTCCAATCAAATTGAAGACTCAAGACCACATCATACAAGTGAAGACCAAGTTCAACCTAATTGAAGACATAAAAGTTAAGCCCAAGTCCAACCCAGCTTGAAGACTTGAAGAGCCCAGGAAGAGAAGACAAAATCAGGAACAAATTCGAAACCCTGGACCAGCCGGAAGGAATTTGGGCCAGTCCAGGCCCAGGTAGAATTTAGGGCGCCCCTCCCTAGGGTCACCTCCCCTCTTGGTCGGCCACTTATGGTCACCACCTTGGCCGACCAAGAGAAGGACAAGAGGAGAGTGTTTGAGTTGAAGTTTTCTACCTATTTGCCTTGTATTCCAATTAGAGTTTGAAAAGGAAAAGGAGTCCTATGTAAAGTCTAAAGTGCCCTTACTTGGAGCCCAAGGTTAAGGGTATATTTAAGGGACCCTAGCCTCTTGTATGAGACACTTTTTGATATGAATTAAAACCTTGAGTTCTTCTATTGAGTTGTGTGATACCCTGTTGTGTGCATAAAGGGGTTTATGAGAGTTTTTCTTCCCGGTGTTTGCAATCATCTTCCTGCTGCCAACAAACCCTCCAGATCCCTGGACGCCCACTCCAAAAGAAGCCTTCCCTTGCTATTTTTCCTTTGTTTTCTTGTACCTTTGTGAGTTTTCTAACCCTGACAGGTGTTTGTAGGTCCCTGAGTTCCTACGAATCCAACGACTCCAGCCAAACCTCAATCGGACCACCGAGCAGAAAGCCGGGTACCCGCAGGTCATTGGCTCGGTTTTCCAGGCCGCATCCATCGAGGAACGAGAGACCCCTTCGCTGCGATCTTCACAGACATTGTCAGGTACACCCCTCTACCTCCAGTAGTTTTATTGTAGGAGAACTTGCCCTAACCGAGGCTTCTCAGCCCCGGCGATCCTTCTTTGCTACTTTTCTAGGTCCTAATCTGCATGTTGATCTTCTAAAATTCATACAAAATTCCCTATAACTTATTTTAATCTAAAATTCTGGAATTAGTCACTCACCCCACATAAAAAACATACAAAAAAAGAATTGCATGCATATTAGTCCCGCATCACTTTGTCATGGACAAGGGCCTGTATTGCTACAAGATGATGCCCTTCGGCCTAAAGAATGCGGGCGCCACCTTCCAAAGGCTGATCAACCGAGTCTTTAAAGATCAGCTTGGGAGAAACATGGAGGCGTACGCCAATGATATGATCATCAAAAACCTCCATAAGGTCGACCACATCAGGGACCTACAGGAGTCCTTTGATGCGTTGAGGTGCCACAGGATGAAGCTGAACCCCGCCAAGTACATCTTCGGGGTGACCTCCGGGAAGTTTCTCGGCTTCCTAGTTACTCAAAGAGGCATCGAGGTCAACCCCGAGAAGATCAAGGCCATCATTGACATGACTCATCCGACCAGTAAAAGGTAGGTGCAAGAGCTAACGGGTCGTATTGCCTCTCTCAGCCGCTTTATCTCCCGGTCAACCGAGAGATCCTTCCCGTTCTTCAAGACCTTGCACCGGTCGACCGCTTCCAATGGACTAATGAATGCCGGACAGCCTTTGAAGCCTTGAAGGACTACTTGAGAAACCCTCCGCTCCTGGCCAAACCAATGGAGGAGAAAGAGTTATATTTGTATCTATTAGCTTCTAGTGAGGCCATCAGCGCCGTCCTTGTGCGGGTGGTGGAAGGTGGCCAACAGAGACCCATTTACTACATTAGCAAGGTTCTCCATGATGCCGATGTCAGATATCCTAAGGTGCAAAAGCTGGTGTACTCGTTGGTTATAGCGGTAAAGCGCCTCGACCTTACTTCCAGGCACATCCCATCGTCGTGCTGACGGACCAGCCCCTTAGGGCGATCCTCCGAAGCCTCGATACCTCTGGGCGACTCGCTAAATGGGACGTCAGACTAGGAGAGTTTGATATCTCCTTCCAGCCACGGTCATCTTTAAAAGCCCAGGTGATAGCTGATTTCATCGTAGAATGCACCTGGGGGGTGGAGCCGACCTCGACAACGGTCGAGATGCCCGTAGTGGAGCCCGCGGGAGAGGCTGATCCGACAGGAGAAGCCGAGTCCGCCTGGACCCTACACGTAGATGGAGCTTCCAACCTCTCGGGGTGCGGCGCAGGCCTAATCCTAGCTGATCCCGTGGGGCAATGTTTAGAGTATGCTCTACATTTTGCGTTCCAGGTGTCGAACAATCAGGCAGAGTACAATGCTCTGCTTGCGGGGCTGAAGATAGTGAGTGAACTGGGCATCGGTAGGATCCACGCCTTCTCCGACTCCTAGCTGGTGGTCAATCAGGTGAAGGGCGAGTTTGAAGAAAGGGATCCATCCTTGGCCAAGTACTTAGATAAGGTACGGAACCTGGTATCATGACTTAAATTCTTTGAGATCCTTCACATACCCCGGCAACAAAACTCCCGGGCGAATGCTTTGTCGCGGCTGGCCACCGCTGCGGTCGGCACCTCCGACCGGACCTTTGTACATCTCCAGCACCCAAGCATTGCTGAGGAGCCGACATAGATCCATCAGGTTGAGCAAGAGGCCTCATGGATGGACCCAATCCACGCATTCCTGGCGTAGGGAGCCCTTCCAGATAACCCGACGGAGGCCAAGCGCATCCGCTCAACGGCCTCTAAGTATGTCATCCTTGATGGGGCCCTCTACAAGCGCTCATTTTCCCAACCATTACTGAAATGCTTGGGGTCGACCGATGCAGACTACGCGCTCCGGGAGGTGCACGAGGGCATCTGTGGCGATCATCTTGGAGGAAGGTCCCTAGCTTACAAAATCATTCGCCAAGGGTACTACTGGCCTACAATTCAGAAGGATGCCTTGGACTTCGTACGAAGGTGTGATGCATGCCAGAGGTTCTCCAGCATCCAAAAAAGACCAGCCAGCTAGCTGACCCCACTCACGGTGCCCTGGCCATTTGCTCAATGGGGGATGGATATCCTGGGACCTTTTCCCCCAGCCTCTGGTCAGCGAAAGTTCCTCCTCGTAGCCATTGATTACTTTACTAAGTGGGTGGAGGTAGAGACATTGGCGCAAATAACGGAGGCCAAAGTGGAAAACTTTGTCCGGAACTGCATTATCTTCCGATTTGGGATTCCGAAGATAATCATCACTAACAACGGAAGGCAATTCGACAACTCCCAGTTCTGGGACTTCTGTCGACAATATCACATCACCCATCGGCTTACATTGGTCGCTCACCCACAATCCAATGGGGAGGCTAAAGTCACCAATAGGATGGTCCTGCATGGGTTGAAGACCCGACTGAATGAAGCCAAGGGGCTCTGGGCGGAGGAACTTCATTCAGTGCTTTGGGCATATCGGACGACCGCACGATAAGCAACGGGAGAAACCCCATTCAACCTGACCTATGAGAGTGAGGCCGTCATCCCCGTGGAGGTCTCTCTACTATCCTTGCAAATTGATCAATTCACCAAGCCGGTCAATTCAGAGTAGCAAAGGACTGACCTAGATCTACTGGACGAGACCCGATTCCGGGCGAGTATGAAGATGGCGACCTACCATCAAAGGATGGCTAGATATTACAACTCGCGGGTTAAGGCACGCACCTTTCAAGTTGGGGATCTGGTCCTGCGGAAGACGGAGGTTTCAAAGCCGACCGAACAGGGGAAGCTCTCCCCCAATTGGGAAGGCCCCTATCGAGTTACCGAAGTAATTCAGGCTGGAACCTACCGACCAGCACACTTGGATGGGCGACAGATAGCATGCCCGTGGAATGTAGACAATCTTCGCAAATACTATCAATAAAGTCTACAAACTTCTTCAACTTCTTGCAGCCCACTCTGAAAGTCCGACTCTGATTGGCAGAGGCTCTAGGACAGCCCACTTCCGAAAGTCCGACCCCGGTTGGCAGAGGCTCTAGGACAGCCCACTCCCAAAAGTCCGTCCCTAGTCGGCAGAGGCTCTAGGGCAGCCCACTTCTAAATGTCCGACTTCGGTCAGCAGAGGCTCTACGACAGCCCACTTCTGAAAGTCCGACTCCGGTCGGTAGAGGCTCTAGGGCAGCCCACTTCCGAAAGTCCGACTCCAGTCAGCAGAGGCTCTAGGACAGCCCACTCCTGAAAGTCCGACCCCGGTCGGCAGAGGCTCTAGGGCAGCCCACTCCGAAAGTCTGACTCCGGCAGGCAGAGGCTCTATGGCAGCCCACTTTCGAAAGTCTGACTCCGGTCGGCAGAGGCTCTAGGGCAGCCCACTTTCGAAAGTTTGATTCCGATCGACAGAGGCTCTAGGGCAGCCCACTCCGAAAGTCCGACTCTGGTCGGCAGAGGCTCTAGGACAGCCCACTCCGAAAGTCCGACCCCGGTCGGTAGAGGCTCTAGGGCAGCCCACTCTGAAAGTCTGACCCTGGTCGACAGAGGCTCTAGGGCAGCCCACTTCGAAAGTCCAACCCCGGTCGGCAACCATCCTAAGACAACTCCCGCGGGACCACAAAGAAGATGGACCACAGTGCGAGCCGCCTCGCGGATAGAGACCAGGAGCAAGCGCCCAGGTATCCGGCCCAAATCAAATTACTGTTCTCAACTACCCTACCGGCATCTGGCCCGGATGGGCCGACCGGGGGTACTTGGAGAAATTCCGGGAGAAAGATACTCGTCCCATGCCTACCGGCCGCTCCAAGGCGGCTCGTGACCCAGCAATGCCATAAAGCCGACCGGGGGTACTTAGAAGAATTTTTGGCAACAAATGTCTTGAACACATTAGAAGAGTTTCAAAAACAAGTCTTCTCATTCATTCCAAAAGGTAATATCTATAAAAGTGGTGGGTCAGACCTTCACAAACCCCTCAGGTCCGGCCCACGGGAGATGCATCAGGGGCCACAACCTTAGCCCCATCGGCTGCAACTAGAGGGTCCTCCAGAAGAGCCATCACTTCTGTGTTGGCTATTGCTGGAGCTCCGACCCTGGCCGCTCCTGCTTCACCTTCTGTTGGGGGCTCCGCTTCGACTTCCTCTCCCTCGGACGGGTCTCGAAGCTCGGCGCCCGCCAGGTCCAGCTCCGTGAACAGCAGGCCCACCTTCTTCAAGGCATCATCATAGCCCTCCCTATAGAAGTCAGCGGCCGCCTCCTTTACGTCTTCAGTGAAGCCGCTGGAGGCTTTGTAGGCTGCCACAACTTCCTGGACCTGCTTTGCGGCCAGCTCCTTGGACTCCTTGAGTTGAGCTTCTAGCTGTGCCGCCGCCACCCATTCGGCCCGAGCCCTCTCGTTGGCCTCTGCTGACCGCTTTTCCTCCTCGCCCAGCCGGCGGGCGAGAGAGTTGGCCTTCACCTTCTTCTTCTTTAGTTTGGCCTCGTGGTCGGCCAGCCTGCTTTCGGCCTCTTTCTGGGCCACCCTCACCGACTCAGCCTCCGCTCGGGCTGTCGCCAGGCTTCCTTCGGACGACTTCAGGGATGCCACTGCAACCACCTGGGCCGCCTCCAGCTCCTGGATCCTCTTTGCAGAGGTCTTAGTGGCCTGCACTACTTGGCAGATGGCGTCATCCATGAGGGAGATGCCGTGGAGAAGCTGCAAATATACGACCCGATTAGTGTTATATGGGAAGAAGGAAGAACAATAAAGTAGGAAAGTTAAGTCCTTACCCTCGTGAAATCGTGGTACGCCTCCACGATCATGTCGACCAAACTTCTTCGAATCGACACCTCCCAGTCGGCGTCGGTCATGGCCCCCCTCAGTAGGCTTCGTGCCCTTCAGGGGTGGTCGAGTGCACACTAGTGCTGGAACTCCTCTTAGCAGATCTCCTCGTCCGATTGCTCGGGCCCGCTGTCGGCTACTCCCTCCACGACCGGCCCCTTCCCTTGTCGGCCGAAGGGGCCGCTTCCTCTGGACCAGCGGATGCCGTGGCTATGACGGACGTCCTCGGCCCCTCCTGCTCTTGTTGGAGGGCCAACCCTGCTGGTGGGGCTGACGCCCCCGCCACATTTCTCGCCCTACGCTCTGTGAGGGGGATGTCATCCCCGTCCGACTCGACATCAACGACGGGGGCGGGTCGCTTCTCCTCCCGCCTCTTCTTCTATCGCTCAGTAGCTGGCGGGGGGGCTGATTCTGGAACGGCGCGCTTCCGCACCGCCCATCGGATGACCTTGGACTTGTCAATCCGGTGCATCCTTCCTCTTGCCACCAGACATCCAAAGTTAGAAAGAGAGAGGGAAGAAAAACTAAAGGAAATGAAAGAAGAGGGGTCGGCCCTTTCCTAAGACTCCTTGGGGAATGATCCCCGCCTGATGAAGGATCCCTTCCCCCGATAACTCAAATCCCGCCACCGGGCCGGCTCTACTAATTACATTAAACACACCCAGGTCGGTCGTTGACACCATCCTCCCCTCGCGGACTCTTGCCTGCGGCTCTCTTCACAACGGCTCGAACCCCCAGGGCTCGAGGATGCTGACGAAGAAAAATCTGGCCTTCCATCCGTGGACGGCCGATGGGAGGCACTTCAAGATCTTTCGGCCTTGGCGGGGGACGAATAGGACCCACTACCGACTCCTAAAGTCCTTCTTCAGGTAAAAGAAGTTACAGAAGAGGGACAGACTGGGGTCGGACCTGGCCCTATGGCACAGTACTATGAAGCAGCATATCGCCCGAATACTATTCGGGGTCAGCTGCACCGGGGTTACCCTATAGAAGTTGAAGATGGCTATAAATAGGGGGTGCAGAGGGAACCTAAGGCCAGCCTTAAGATGGTACTCGTACATCGGGAGGGTCCCTGGACCTAATGGGTTATTCGCTCTCCCCTCTTGGCCCGATAATGTGAGGTGCAGGGTGGACGGGATGCCGTACACTATCCTAAGGATTTCGACCCGTTCCTGGGTCATGGTCGAGGGTATTGCGCTCGGCCCTGGGTCCCTAGGCCTATGGGATGAACCCCTACTGCCAGATGCCATTGGGAGATAGAAGAGGAAGAATGGCTGGGACTAACCTGGGGTTGGACTCCTAAGTGCCGGGTTTCACGGTAGAAGGGAGGGAGAAGCTCAATCTCACAAGGCGCAGGCGCGGCAGGAAAAGCTCCCTCGCTCCGCCTTCTCCTCCTTTTATAGGCCCCGAGGGGAGAGGAGGGAAGGGGGAAGAGTTATCGCCCGCCTCGGGCACCTCCCAGCCGCAATCGCCCGTGCCGCAGGAGTTGAAGTGGCTGAAGCACCCTCTCACGCGGATCGCGATCCGCCTGCATGCTAGATCAGCGATGCGGGACTGACCCCGAAGGTAGCGCCGACCGGCCAGATGCTGCCGCGTGGCGCGACGCACCGTTTCACCCCAGATCGATGCAGGACATCCTAGCTCTCATCATGATGCCTGACTTGCATTAACTGCCTTGCCTGCACCCCAATAAGTGGCTGACAGCTATCCAAGGCACCGTTCGAGGGGGATTCGAAGCGACCTGACACCTCGGTCCGAAATCTGTCGTAGGTGCGCGCAATCATGCTCCTGTCCTTTTAAGCCACGTAGCTTCTTAATGCCCAAGAGCAGGGGGGCAACTGATGCGCCCATTCAGCTAATCCCCGGTCTGACCGGGCCCCAGCGTCCGGTCGGCTAGTCCCCACATGGAATCCGACTCCACGGCCGGCTTTCCCAAAAAGCCAACCCGGGGGCTTTGGGGGCTGACGGGTGCCTCACCGCTCGTGCGACAGCCTCTTTGATTGCCACGAACGGCTTCTGGAGGTCCTGCTAAACGCCCCGGTCGGCTTCTAGGAGGCCAGCCGACCCGCTGCTGAAGGGTTCACCCGAAGTTTCCAGGAACCTCTCCTCCCCAACAGTTCTGACATTCTGTTGTAACGGACTCCAACGCATGGCCACGACTCTTGTTGCCAGGCCACTACTCTGACACACCTGTCACACCGCCACCCATGATCTCACCGCCATGCCTACTCTCCTGGAGGCATATCCGGGCTTTCCCAGCCTTGTCCCCAACAGAATTTGGCAGCGCTCCATACCTATAAAAGGCATCCGGGGGACCTCCGTGAAGGATAACGTTCTTCTTGTCCATTCTGATTTTCTCTTCCCAAGTTCTTCCCGTTCTGTTACTCCAACCCTCTTCTAACTTAAGCATCGGAGTGTCCCCCGCCGGAGCCCCCTCCGTCGTCCAGGGACTTCTTACAGGTTCATCAGTCGAGGAGCTCTCCAACGCGTCTACCGAGCCCGGTCCAGGAAGAAGAGCGGCAACAGATTGGCGCTAGAGGAAGGGGCCCTCGAAATCGAGTCTAGGTTAAACGTAGTCGAATATATTTTAATTATCATATAGCTACCTACTATTAACCATATAAAATAGATAATAAACAGTATTTTCTTAAAAAAATATAAAAAATAATTTTAAATTTATTTTTATGTTAAAGATATTGTTAATATGTCTTAGATTATAGCTTAGAGGCTTAGATAGGTTCAAATCCTAATAATAGTATATACCGAGTTTAGGTTGGATCAAATCTGAATTTAATAAATTTATATCGGACCTAGAAAATGAAACATATCTAATTTTAAAATTTGATCCGATCCCATGGATCCTTTAAAATAGATCAAAATGGATCTAAGTAGATCAAGTCGAGTCAGGTTGTAGGTCAACCCGATCCATTTCTATTTTTAGTGATGGTTCCTAGATATTAAGATGTGGTATAAATAAGGTATCATCAGTAGTTAGGATGGATTGCAGATAAATTTTAAAATATTTTAGATTGACTCGGGAGAGGAGAGAGGAGCATTGATCACAAAAGGGATGAAATTATGGATTTTTATTGCATTACAAATTTAAAACTGGTTTCTATAGCTTATCCAGTGATTGTCATGTCATCATTAGTTAGGGTGTTGTGTTAATAAATCTCAAAATATTTTAGATTGAGAAAAGAGAAAAGTGTTAATCACAAAAATGGCCATTATGGACTTTTATTACATTACAAATTTAAAATTAAATTTCCATAACTTATCTAGTAATTATCATGTTATCATAAATTAGGGCATGGTACAAATAAATCTTTAAATATTTTAAATGGATTTCTATAGCTTATTTAGTGACTGTCATGTCATTGTTAATTAGGATGTGATATATATAAATTTCAAAGTACTTTAGATTGGTACGGAAGGAAAGAGAAGCATGTTAATTATGAAAAATAGAGGATTACAGATTTTTATCACAGTATAAATTTAAAACTAATTTCTATAACTTATCTAGTGACCGTCATTTGAAGATATTTGATAGATTGAGTTTTATTTGCCAAAAAATTGATGTGAGGATAATTTAATTACTAGATATATTTTTATAAATAGTTAAAAGAATTTTATTTTTGAAAACAAATCATGAGAAAAAAAGAAGATATTTATCTATTTTTGGATTTCTATTTATTTTTATAGGTACCATATATAATTTATTTTAAAACATTGTTTTAACCAAAAGGAATATATTAAATTTTAAAATTATGTTTTATTATAATATATATGTTTTTGCTTCCTCTTCATCCTTTGTAACTAAAAGAAAATATTTCTACTTTGCTATCACCAATTAATTAAGGAACTGAAAATTGAATACAATGGAGCATAATGGGTAAAGCATACATGAGGGGACTTATTTTGTTTGAGAAAAGAGGCGGAGGAAAGTATTGCAAATAAAAAATTGAAGAAAGATATCATGTTTGGTCAAAATTTTTAAAGTATAAAGATAGGATTAGGGGTGCAAATAGAACAGGTCAGATCAGGTCATGATGATCCTAACTTGACTCGATTCTTTCATTGAATCTTAATGTTGGATCCAAACCTAGTGCAATAGAAGATCAGATCTATGAATAATTCTTTTTTTATCAATGGATCATTCAGGTATGGTCAAGTCCATGTATAAACCAGCTCCAACTTGAAAAACTCAGGTCTAGCATAGCTTTGGGTCAAACCTGGCTCAAGACTAATTTATAAAGCCATCCTATACCATACATAGATAGATTTACTCAAATGTTTGAATTAACAATGGAAGCATTTGATGCTATATTTTCAAAATTATATCAGACAATCTTTAAGACTCTACTTTGAAATCAATCCCTATTCTCGAAGATCAATGCACTATCTTAAGCTTGATTTAGGTCTAATGCGAATAGGCTTTTGGACCAACATTTAGCTTCAAATTAAGTCCTTTTACTTGGTGGGTTAAGTTGGGTTGTTAATATTCAAGATGAGCCCATGGGGTGGGTTATTTTGATTTTTGTAAGAAAAAAAGCCTTATTGTTGGAAACTTGTACACTAACTTGTATAACAAATTATCCAAACAAAGTTACAATCAACATTGACGGGTCAAATCAAATCTCCATTCTCCAGACAAAGGAGGAACTTGGATCCAATATTGTGTACGAGTTGGGTTGAGTTGAGTTGGATCATTGAGCAAAACATCCAAATTAACCCATAAAACTAAACAAATTGGATCGGTTCGAAGTCGATAAACATAGATCTAGAACAGAAAATGGAATGGACTCAATTTTGAATATGATAAGTTCCACGGGTCCTTTAACATATCTCAAATTGGATCTAAGCAGGTCGAGCCATGGGTCAACCAAACTTATTTACGGTCATAGATAGCATTTTACTAAAAAGAAGAAAGATAAGAAAATAGCATTTTCTTAGGTATAAGATTATCTTATTTCTTGAGAAAGCAAACTAATATGGGACGTGAGAAACTCTAATTTTCATTGGCTAAGAATTGAGATATTTTTTTCCCAAATAAACACGTAAGGTATTAAATAGAATAAAGTCTCTTCTTTTATTACAAGCATTAATAGATATTTTACATAACTTTTTTAAAAAATTAGATGCTTAAATAAACATAAGTTATTTTGGCATGTTCTATTTTTTTATGATTAATCAAATATATAAAAATTATTTTTTAAAATATTATATATCTAAATATTATTTTTTTAAAAAAATCAAATCAAATAATGCAAGCATGAGAAATTCTTTGTCCACAGCTCTTAGTAGAGAAAAACAACATCGCTTCATCAAATTGGGTCACATATTGCAATTAATAATAGAACTGCACCAGTTTTCAATGTATGGCATTTAATGCAGTTTATTTATTTTCTTTTTGAATTCATGTATTATAATAATCTATTGGTTATTATGACTTTCTATTATTTCTTATAATATTCAATTACTTTTTATGACTTCCAATATTTATATTATGATATCTAATTGGTTATTATGATTTCCTGTTATTCATTATGACATTTAATTGATGTTCATCGATAGGATGACATAAAAAGCAATCGGATATCATAATAATTAATATGAAATCATAATTACCAATAGTTGTCATAATTAGGGGTGCAAATGAGTCAAGTTGCTCGTATGCTATTCAAGCTCGACTCAACTCAGTTGAACTCAAGCTTGAGTAGTGGAATACTTGATCCAAAAACTCATGAATCTACTTATATATATATATATATTAATTTAATATTTTTAAATTATAAAAATATATATTAAGATATTTTTTTTTAATTTTAATTTGTTAAGTGGCTATGTTTAACAACTTAACACTAAAATCTAAAATCTAAAGAAGTCCCCCCTGCCCCTTGAGTCTTTCCCTTCACTCTTGAAGAGACCTATCATCTTTGTCTACTCCCAAGTCCCAAACCCTAACTAGGGTCTCTCCTCCCTCCTTGCCTCTTTTATCGAATTCCTTCACCTTTGGCAAGTTGACTTTGTCATTGGTCATACTTTGCAATATCCTTAGCAATAGTAAGTTGAGCAAGTTGTATGCTTCGCTCACCTCCTTTGATAAGAATGGGGCAAAGCCCTGTGGCCCCCGCCATATCAACACATCCTTTATCAACACCACATGCACTGTCTGGGACATCGAGTGCAATGCCATCAATACCTAGCTCATCACCCACAACAAGGAGGTCTACAACATCACCTAGGGCAAGGCTAGCATCTTTGCCTTCATCTTTGCTGATGGCTCCATCCATATATTTCATCTCTGTGACAAGGGGCACTCCACCATCATCCACAAGAATCCTCATCCTAACACCCCACTCCTTCACCTCACCTGGAAGCCTTGGAGGTTGATGAGACATTGGCGTGGTGATACTAGGGAAGGCCATCCTTGGAGAGTGGGGCAACTTTTGCTCCAACCGCATCCCGCATGGGCAGAGCGCCCGCAATGGCTAGGACCAAGTTGATCCACTTTGTCCCTTGTTCAATTTCTCATCTAATTGGATTCAACCGAGAAATTGATGGGTTCTCTTCATTGGATTGTATGATATGTACATGTTGTCAAAGTATTCAGGCAAGTCAAGTAGTGGGTAAGCGGTCACGGTGGCAACAAACATGGTGTCGATGACATTAGGGATGGACAGTTCCATCATCTATGCCATGGCCTATAATTCGATGGTGAAAGGGATATGCCCTACAAGCCAATCTTTGTTGTATCTCCCAAACCATTGTAATTGACAATATTCTAATAAAGGCATTATTTTTCATCATATGCTGTGTTTATTATTATATGATGAACCCCATAGATTAGGGCTATGATTTTAGGGTTATGATGAGATCATACCAGTGAGACCTAAAGTCTTAAAACCTTAATCTAAAATATTCCTAGTCAAAGGAACCTTGAGTAGGGGATCAGGATTTTTCCGGTAAGACTAACACATCCTATGTATACTAAATAGGGTGACTGCTCTCACAGTTACTTATGTATGACACTAATACTAGGATATGGGTGCTCATTAGAGAATGAGTTCACTGATATGATCCAACTTGAGAACATCTAATGGAGTCTTAGCTACATGTCAATAGAAGGTTCTTATAGTGAGAGTGGTACAAGTAATCCTTTGACCTGAGACTGCCATAAGTACCTTATGTACATAAACCCATGCTTTGGTTCAATCCTAATCATGACACTGAGTCATGCACAGGTTTGATACTAGGAATGGTGAATTGCATATGAAGGTAATGAGTAGGTCAATAAGGAATCGATCACTCTTAGTAAGAGGAGATTGCATCCAGCTAGTTATCAATCGGATGATGATTTAAGGAATCTTTGATCAAAGTAATGATATTAGAGATGGTTTCTAATATCAAGATAATTGAATCATCAATATAAGATTGAGCTAGATACAGATATAATTTGGATTTGACATATATCCATATCCATAATTATATTTTGGATGCAGGCTGATCGAAGGATTTAATTATACGGTAACTTTTCACTGAAGGGTAGTTTTGGTATTTCACCAGAATTTTCATATCTTCCGGGTAGACATGACACGTTGCTAGACGTCAATCTTGTCTTGTGGGTTGATTAAATTGAATGATCACTTATTAGGAAGAGTCCTAATTGATCATAATCAGGTAAGCCTGATTTGACCTAAATCGATTAGAAAGAGTTCTAATCAAATTAGGTCAACTTGTGTTCGAACCCACTGCTGGCTAGATGTGGAACCCAATGGGTCACACACTTAAGAGAATTGATCAAGGGTTTAATTTTGTAATTAAATCATTTTGCATGATGACACTCTAGCAGGTGTTGCAAAATCTAGCTTCTATTCGAATTAGATTCAAATTAGGGTTCCAGATTGATTCAATTTGGGTTCTAATTGGATCTAATTAGACCCTAATTGAGGTTATAGGGATTATGGCTAACCCTATTGGCTAACCATGCACCTAGGCTGGCCCCCCACCCGCCCCTTAGCATTTTCACGCCAAAATGCCAAGAGTCCATGATGGGGGACCAATATGCATGCCATTTTTTTTGTATATTTTACATGTTGAGTTAGGTGATTAAT
The DNA here is from genome assembly GCA_021397845.1 of Areca catechu. Lineage (NCBI taxonomy): Eukaryota > Viridiplantae > Streptophyta > Magnoliopsida > Arecales > Arecaceae > Areca > Areca catechu. Next base: position 154,820,207 of record CM038052.1, read on the forward strand.
TCCCGAATTTCAGATCAAAATTATTTGTAGAAAATCTTGTATGAATTTTTGAAGATCAGCATGCAGATTAGGACCTAGAAAAGTAGCAAAGAAGGACCGCTGGGGCTGAGAAGCCTCGGTTAGGGCAAGTTCTCCTGCAATAAAACTACTGGAGGTAGAGGGGTGTTGGGTCTACTAGGCTTATAGGGTGTGGGTGCATAGGATTTATGATCATGGGATCTAGAGTCATAGGATCTAGGTTCATAGGTTCTGGATTCATAGGTTCTAGGTTCATAGGATTTGGAGTCATAAGATCTATAGGTTGTGGGTATACTAGGCTTAGAGGATGTGGGTAAATAGGATCTATCTTCCTGGTCTACAAAATCCTGATTGGGTCTTCTAGGACTAACCTTAGGGATTGGGTCAGGATGATGGGCTCTCCTAGGTTCAGCCTCAAGATATGGATCAGGGTTTGGGGTCCTCCTAGGTTGAGGGGAATCAGGATCTGGCTCAGACTGTGACCCATGGTTTTTTTCTGGGATCCCTACCCGGACTTTTAACTGATCAAACCTATTGGCAAGATGGTCAATTCTATCATTGGTTTGAATATGAGACTGAGTTAACTGGGTCATCTGGGTAGTTATCTGGGTAGCCATTTGGGCCATTTGATCAGCTAGGGCTTTTATTTGAGATTGTAAATTTTCCATGGGTTCAGACATTTGTGAAGGAGGTGGGTGATATGAAACTCCTGATCTAGTGATCATGCAAGAATTGATCAGACCGACTATAGCTGACTAGACCTAGAGTCCAAACTAGATGCTCAATCAGGGTGGCAAACTAGCCTATAGTAACCCTGTACTTAGCCAGGCAGGTGTAAGGGGAGTGTTAGGTCCCTGATTGCCAATCCTAGACACCAATCAGAGATTGGCCAGGTAGGCGGACAACACACAAGCCCTTCGAGATTGAATCCCTAAACCACCGTTCTAGACACTGAGCACAAGGCACACACAGGTTAACTTGACACAGTGATCTAACACTAGCCCAGACCCGACCAGTTGGTGTCCCTAGCCCACTAGAGCAAATTAAGTCTAGTTAATTTTAGGTTAAGGCTTGGGACCAAATGCAAGGGATGTGGTTTTGGGCTAAGGAGAGGTGATCAAATCCTCCCCTCATTTGACATAGAAAGAGTGCCCTTAAAAGTAGATTATGCAATGATGGCAGGCAAATGATGCAAATTAGGGTTAGATATTTTTGGTATTTTTTTTTGGAGAATATGTATTTTTTTTTTTTTTTTGGTATTTTCTTAAAATAGAAGAAAACTTGCAAATCATGGCCTAATATGCAAGAAATATACTAAAATTAAAAGATATGCAAAAGATGCTAAACAAAACCCTAAAACTTCCAAACTTGTCTTGCTGAAAAAAAATATGGCCAAAAATTTGCATGCTATATTTCGGCTTGCAGAAAATTCACATGCCATAATAAAATTTACAAAAATTCTTAAAATTACTGTGAATTATGATGAATCCAAAAAAATAAATTTCAAAATTTTTTGAGTTTTTATCAGGAAGAAATAATTAACATAACAGAGTATATATGGACTAAAAAATTGCAGAAAATAAGCCCTAATCTAAGCTCTGATACCAAATGATAGGGGACCAATATGCATGCCATTTTTTTTGTATATTTTACATGTTGAGTTAGGTGATTAATTCCCGAATTTCAGATCAAAATTATTTGTAGGGAATTTTGATGAATGAAAACCTTGAGTTCTTCTATTGAGTTGTGTGATACCCTGCTGTGTGCATAAAGGGGTTTGCGAGAGTTCTTCTTCCCAGTGCTACAATCATCTTCCTGCTGCCAACAAGCATCTCAGATCTCTGGACGCCCACTCCAAAAGAAGCCTTTCCTTGCTGTTTTTCCTTTGTTTTCTTGTTCCTTTGTGAGTTTTCTAATCCCTGACAGGTCGTTTGTAGGTCCCCGAGTTCCTACAAATCCAACGACTCCAGCCAAGCCTCAATCGAAACACCGAGCAGAAAGCCAGGTATCCGCGGGTCTTTGGCTCGGTTTTCCAAGCCGCATCCATCGAGGAACGAGAGACCCCTTCGCTGCGATCTTCATAGACGTTGTCAGGTACACCCCTCTACCTCCAGTAGTTTTATTGCAGGAGAACTTGACCTAACCGAGGCTTCTCAGCCCCGGCGGTCCTTCTTTGCTACTTTTCTAGGTCCTAATCTGCATGCTGATCTTCAAAAATTCATACAAAATTCCCTACAAATAATTTTGATCTGAAATTTGGGAATTAATAACCTAACTCAACATGTAAAACATACAAAAAAAAATGGCATGCATATTGGTCCCCCATCAGTCCATGCGCTAATGGACTCTTGGCGCGCCATTTGGAAGAGTCCATGGTGCATGGACTCTTGGCGCACCCCACTTAATTCTCCGATGAATTAAGATGGGGCGGCCTCATTTCTTAGAATTGGCGCCTCAGATATGCCCCCTTGGATGGGAATCCAACGGTTGATGGGTTTTTAAGAAAGGAAGAAAGCGCCTATTGCTTCCCAGTTGCGCGAAATAACATCTCTTCGGAGATTTAAATTCGCGACTCCTTTCTTTTAAAAATATCATGACTTTTCCTTTAAGAAAGGCCGTGGGATTTATCCGGAAGGCCGTGAGAAGGAAGGATGGGGCATGAGAAAATAGGGAAGGGGCGTGAGAAAAAAGGGAATGGTGTTTACGGAGAGTTGTGTTCTTTTGAGAAGACATCTTTTTGTAGTCTATTTAAGGAACAGAGGCCTCGGGTGTTTTGGCTAATGTACAACAGAGTTTTTTTTTATTTATCTTTTTTTTCCAGGAGACTGATTCCTCCATAGCTTGTTTAGGACACAAGAGTTTCCCTTTTACAGAGTTCTCTTCTCTATTGAAACTCAAGTCTAATACAAGAGATAGGAAGAATCTCTCGAACGGTAAAAGAAAAGAAGATATACTTTGTTTCCTATTTCCTTTACATTAAGACATTAGTGTCTTAAATCCTCCTCCTCTTCAAGACAAGAGTGTATTCTTAGGACAAGTTCTTAAGAAAGGGAGAGGAGAAGAAACAAAGGAAGTAAGAAGTCCCTGCCGTAGAGTTTTTCAGCCATAGTCATCTTGAGTTCTGGGAGAAGAATTCAAGTGAAGGAACCTTTTGAAGAAGCAAGCATCTTGATCAATTTTCTTGTGGATCACCATTGAAGGGTGGACATTTGGATGCCTGGTGAATTCAAAAGGGTCATTCAACATCAAGTTTTGATCCTACATCAAAATTGGGTTTAGCGATAACAGGTTGGTGCCCTAATTCTAATAGTGTAGGTTTGCATGTTTCTCATATGTTTTAATCCTGAATAAGGAGATCCTGGCTAAGGGTTTTGATGTAAATTTCATCATTTTGAAATTATCTTTCCGCTGCATTGCACCGGAATCTTTTCAGTGGTATCAGAGCAAGGTTTATTACAGTTAAAACATATGGAAATTATTTATGTCTTTTTGTTGTAGTGTCGCATGTTAGGGTTTTTAAACCCTTGAATGCTGATACACTTAGCACATTTATGGGATGCATGTATGTTTGAGAATCTATGTTTGATGTGTGTCACTAATTAGGGTTTTTCACTCAAACCCTATTTATTATAGAGATATGTTTAGTTTTGAAGTCATCATACTGAAATAAGGTTGCCCTGGCATAATGGTGGATCCATTATATGGTAAATGGTTGTCCTAGTATGATGATACACTTAGCACATATTTTCTTATTTATAAGAATGATATGTTCATTGTGATACATTTTATAAGGATGTGCTTGCAATTTATAAATCCCTCCTCTTAAAAATTATATTAAGTCTTAGTATATTTAACTAATAAGCATCACTAGTCATGATGTACAATTGATCATTGGTGTCTAGAAAGGTAGTTCTGGGAAGGTAAAGAGAATTATGGTTTTTAATTGGTTCCGTTGACTGACCTAGCCAATTTTTATTGGTGTCTAGGAAAGCAACGGGGGGACTCCCATATCTCTTCCACTTTCCTGGCCGATTTGATTAAATTTAAATCTTGACTAAAATTCTTAAGTGTTAAAAATACTATGTATTGGCCTTCCTTAATGCTGGATCATTATTGTGTTATGAACCACATTATGTTTGTTGTGTTATCTGCAAGACCTAATATGGTGATTGACATAATACTAATCTAGTGCATAGATATGCTTACAGTATATTCAGTATAATGCTTTGTTGTGTTATCTGCAAGGGCATTATATTTGAGTATTGACTGTATAGAAATGAAAGGATCTTGACTTAACTAGAACATTATGGTTTGTTGTATTTTCTGCAAGACTAATAATGTTCTAGAGGCCAAGTTACTTCTTGAGAATTATATGAGATATAATTGGAAGAGTTTCCTACCTTTGAGCTTATAAAAGATTTGTTGTGTTTTCTGCAAGATCTTTTATAAGTTATTAGGATCTCAATCTCACTAAGAAAAATCGATCAGGGTTCTTCTCGATTATCATAGTGAGGGCTATGATTTTTTGATAAAATAGTGGGAGACATAATTAAATTGAAGACCTAATTTAATTATGTAAGTCATTTCATGGTTGTTTGCTTATGTATTGTTCTTTATTAAATATAGATAAATGGCATCTTCATTATCACTGCGAAGTATCTTAGATACCAACAAACTGACTGGTCCGAACTATGTGGACTGGTTGAGAAATTTAAAGATTGTGCTGAGTTCAGAAAAACTTTCTTATATTCTTGATACCCCTAGTCTTAATCCACTAGGGGACGATGCCACACAGGAAGATATGGCCACATACAAAATGTGGCAGAATGACTCCCTAACTATCAAGTGTATCATACTAGCCTCTATGACCAATGAGTTACAGAGACAGCATGAAAGCATGGATACTCAATCCATAATGCTCAATTTAAAAGAGCTTTATGGAGAACATAGCAGAACTGCTAGATATGAAATATCTAAGCAGTTATTCCATGCTAGGATGATAGAGGGAACATCTATTCATGATCATGTTCTGAAGGTAATTGACTTAATCACCAGATTGGGTCAATTAGGTTTTATCATGGATGGGGAGTTGAATCAGGATTTAATCCTGCAATCACTCCCGGAGTCATTTTCTCAGTTTGTCTTGAATTATCACATGAACAAACTGAACACTTCCTTGCCTGAGCTGTTAAATATGTTAAAAACAGCGGAGAGCCATGTTAAGAAAGATAAGGCTCCACTTCTTCTTGTTGATAAGATCAATAAGAAGAAATCAGGCAAAATAGGAGGCTAAACCCTAAGAGTGGCATCAATAAGAATAAGAAAGGAAAGAAGGCCTCCAAACAGTCGACTTGTTTCTTTTGCGGCAAAGTGGGACATTGGAAAAGGAATTGCAAGGCTTACCTTGCAACTATGAAGTCTGGTGCATCAGATGCGCCAAAAGGTATGTATGAGATACATGCTATATTGACATTAAATTCATCTATATCAAATACTTGGGTATTGGATACCGCTTGTGGTTACCATATATGCAAATCTTTGCAGGACCTCCACAAGCTTAAAGTATTGAAGGAAGGTGATTTCAATCTCTACGGTGCTAGTGGTGATATCATCCAAGCAGAAGCTGTAGGGACCTATATTCTGAAGTTGCCTTTAGGGAAGATCTTGGAGTTAGAAAATTGTTATTATATGCCTAAGATTATTAGGAACATTATATCTATTCCTTTGTTGTTAAAACAAGGATATGTAATGGATGTAATGAGCACTGGTTGCTCGATAATATTGTCCAATAAAATTATTTGTTCTGGCATATTTAGCAATGGGCTCTTAACTCTTTCTTCCAATGATAGTGTTTTTCATGTCAATAATAAAAGAAAAAGAGAAGACTTTAATAATACTTTACTTTGGTATCATCGACTTGGTCATATTAATGAGTCTGGGATAAGCAAGTTATACAAGGAAAAATTCCTTAATCCTTATGAGTATGAATCATTAGGAACTTGCGAATCATGTCTCATGGGTAAGATGACCAAGACTCCATTTACTGGACATGGAGAAAGGTCAACTGAGTTATTAGGACTTATACATACTGATGTATGTGGTCCAATGACAACTCAGGCCAGAGGTGGATACTCATATTTTATCACTTTTACAGATGATTTATCTAGGTTCGGATGTGTGTATCTTATGAAACATAAATCTGAAGCCTTTGATAAATTTAAGGAGTATCAAAGTATGGTCGAAAACCAAACCGGGAAAAGTATTAAAGTTCTTCATTCTAATCGAGGAGGAGAATACTTATCCACGGAGTTTTTAGACTATCTTAAAGTTAATGGAATTCTTTCTGAATGGACCCCTCCTTATACACCACAGCTAAATGGTATAGTTGAAAGGAGGAATCGTACCTTATTAGATATGGTACGATCCATGATGTGCTTTACAAATTTACCCATTTCCTTCTAGGGTCATGCCCTAGAAACTGCTGTTTACATTCTGAACAAGGTACCTTCTAAATCCGTTGTTAGTACTCCATATGAAATTTGGAGTGGAAAGAAACCGTATCTTAAATATTTTAAGGTATGGGGATGTCCAGCTTATGTTAAAAGAAATTTTGGACATAAGTTGGAACCTAGAGCGGATAAATATTTATTTGTAGAATATCCTAGAGAGGGTAGAGGATATCTGTTTTACCATCCTACTGAATAAAAGATTTTTGTCAGCAGGCATGCCACTTTTCTAGAAAAAGAGTTCATTTTAGAAAAGGACAATGGTAGAACTACTGAACTTGGAGAAGTACAAGAAACACAGATAGACAGTTCTCAACCATTAGAACATATAGTTAGGACAGAACCAGAACACAAAACTCCTCCCCGTAGGTCTGATAGAGTGTCACGGGCACCTGAGAGGTATGGGTTTATTATTGAAAATAATGAAGCCCAAGTCATTCAAAATGATGAACCTCTGACCTATACGGAAGCTATCTTAAGTACTGATTTAGATAGATGGCAAGAAGCCATGGAATCCGAGATAGACTCTATGTATGTAAACCAAGTATGGTCTTTGGTCGATGCACTAGAGGGTGTTAATCCTATTGGATGCAAATGGGTCTATAAGAAAAAGATTGGGGCTGATGGCCAAGTTGAAACCTATAAAGCCAGATTAGTGGCAAAAGGTTTTAGACAAAAACAGGGAATTGATTATGATGAAACATTTTCACCTGTTGCCATGCTCAAATCAATTCAGATTTTACTTGCTATAGCAGCATACCATGATTATGAGATCTGGTAGATGGATGTGAAGACTGCATTCCTCAATGGTTTCCTTGAGGAAGAAGTCTACATGTCACAGCCAGAAGGTTTTATTTCAAATAATAAACCTAATCAAGTATGCAAGCTAAAGAAATCCATTTATGGATTAAAGCAAGATTCAAGGAGTTGGAACATCTGCTTTGATGAAACTATTAAAAGGTTTGGTTTTATCAAAAATGTGGATGAACCCTGTGTTTATAAGAAGACTAGTGGGAGTGCCATAGTCTTCTTGGTTCTGTATGTAGATGACATACTCCTCATTGGGAATGATATCCCAATGTTACAATCAGTCAAGGTTTGGCTATCAAACCAGTTTTCCATGAAAGATTTGGGAGAAGCATCCTATATACTAGGTATTAAGATCTATAGAGATAGATCTAAGAGGATGTTAGGTTTATCCCAATCTAGGTACATTGACTTAGTGCTGAACAGATTCAGCATGGATGGAAGTAAAAGAGGTTATCTTCCTATGAGTCAAGGCATACATCTTTCTAAAAGGATGTCTCCTAAGACACTTGAAGAAAGAAATAGAATGAATTCTATACCTTATGCTTCGGCAATAGGGTCCATAATGTATGCCATGTTATGTACCAGGCCTGATGTGGCATATGCTTTAGGCATTGTCAGTAGGTTTCATGCTGATCCAGGAGAGGGTCATTGGAAAGCAGTTAAAAATATTCTTAAATACCTGAGAAGGACTAAGGATATTTTTTTGGTTTATGGTGGTTCTGATCTTAAACTAGAAGCTTATTCTGATTCTAGTTTTCAATCAGACCCTGATGATAGCAAATCCATTTCGGGATATGTTTTTACCCTAAATGGTGGAGCAGTGAGTTGGAAGAGTACCAAGTAGCAGACTGTAGCTGACTCAACCACAGAGGCAGAATACATAGCTGTCAGTGAAGCCGCCAAGGAAGCAGTCTGGATGAAGAAGTTCATCACAGAGTTGGGTATTGTTCCTGAGATTGAAAACCCAGTGCCACTTTTCAGTGACAACACTGGAGCTGTTGCATAAGCTAAGGAACCAAGAGCTCATCATAAGTCCAAGCACATTCTGAGACGCTTCCATCTCGTCCGAGAAATAGTAGAAAGACAAGATGTCTACATAAATAGAGTTGATACAAAGAACAATGTAGCAGACCCGTTCACTAAGGCTCTACCACAGCGAGAGTTTGATCGCCACCTCGAGTGTATGGGACTAAGATTTAAAGGCGATTGGCTTTAGTGCAAGTGAGAGATTGAAAGGGATATGCCCTACAAGCCAATCTATGTTGTATCTCCCAAACCATTGTAATTGACAATATTCTAATAAAGGCATTATTTTTCATCATACGCTGTGTTTATTATTATATGATGAACCCCATAGATTAGGGCTATGATTTTAGGGTTATGATGAGATAATACCAGTGAGACCTAAAGTCTTAAAACCTTAATCTAAAATATTCCTAGTCAAAGGAACCTTGAGTAGGGGATCAAGGTTTTTCCGGTAAGACTAGCACATCCTATGTATACTAAATAAGGTGACTGCTCTCACAGTTACTTGTGTATGACACTAATACTAGGATGTGGGTGCTCATTAGAGAATGAGTTCACTGATATGATCCAACTTGAGAACATCTAATAGAGTCTTAGCTACATGTCAATAGAAGGTTCTCATAGTGGGAGTGGTACAAGTAATCCTTTGACCTGAGACTGCCTTAAGTACCTTATATACATAAACCTATGCTTTGGTTCAATCCTAATCATGACATTGAGTCATGCACAGGTTTGATACTGGGAATGGTGAATTGCATATGAAGGTAATGAGTAGGTCAATAAGGTATCGATCACTCTTAGTAAGAGGATATTGCATCCAGCTAGTTATCAATCGGATGATGATTCAAGGAATCTTTGATCAAAGTAATGATATTAGAGTTGGTTTCTAATATCAAGATAATTGAATCATCAATATAAGATTGAGCTAGATACAGATATCATATTGGATTTGACATATATCCATATCCATAATTATATTTTGGGTGCAGGCTGATCGAAGGATTAATTATACGGTAACTTTCCACTGAAGGGTAGTTTTGGTATTTCACCAGAATTTCCATATCTTCCGGGTAGACATGACACGTTGCTAGACATCAATCTTGTCTTGTGGGTTGATTAAATTGAATGATCACTTATTAGGAAGAGTCCTAATTGATCATAATCAGGTAAGCCTGATTTGACCTAAATCGATTAGAAAGAGTTCTAATCAAATTAGGTCAACTTGTGTTCGAACCCACTGCTGGCTAGATGTGGAACCCAATGGGTCACACACTTAAGAAATTGATCAAGGGTTTAATTTTGTAATTAAATCATTTTGCATGATGACACTCTAGCAGGTGTTGCAAAACCTAGCTTCTATTCGAATTAGATTCGAATTAGGGTTCCGGATTAATTCAATTTGGGTTCTAATTGGATCTAATTAGACCCTAATTGAGGTTATAGGGATTATGGCTAACCCTATTGGCTAACCATGCACCTAGGCTGGCCCCCCACCCGCCCCTTAGCATTTTCACGCCAAAATGCCAAGAGTCCATGCGTTAATGGACTCTTGGCGCGCCCCACTTAATTCTCCGATGAATTAAGATGGAGTGGCCTCATTTCTTAGAATTAGTGCCTCAGATATGCCCCCTTGGATGGGAATCCAATGGTTGATGGGTTTCTAAGAAAGGAAGAAAGTGCCTACTGCTTCCCGGTTGTGCGAAATAACATCTCTTCGGAGATTTAAATTTGCGACTCCTTTCTTTTAAAAACATCACGACTTTTCCTTTAAGAAAGGCCGTGGGATTTATCCGGAAGGCCATGAGAAGGAAGGATGGGGCGTGAGAAAATAGGGAAGGGGCGTGAGAAAAAAGGGAATGGTGTTTACGGAGAGTTGTGTTCTTTTGAGAAGACATCTTTTTGTAGTATATTTAAGGAACAGAGGCCTCAGGTGTTTTGGCTAATGTACAACAGAGTTTTTTTTTATTTGTCTTTTTTTTCCAGGAGACTGATTCCTCCTTAGCTTGTTTAGGATACAAGAGTTTCCCTTTTACAGAGTTCTCTTCTCTATTGAAACTCAAGTCTAATACAAGAGATAGGAAGAATCTCTTGAACGGTAAAAGAAAAGAAGATATACTCTGTTTCCTATTTCCTTTACATTAAGACATTAGTGTCTTAAATCCTCCTCCTCCTTCAAGACAAGAGTGTATTCTTAGGACAAGGTCTTAAGAAAGGGAGAGGAAGAAGAAAGAAAGGAAGTAAGAAGTCCCTGCCGTAGAGTTTTTCAGCCATAGTCATCTTGAGTTCTGGGAGAAGAATTCAAGTGAAGGAACCTTTTGAAGAAGCAAGCATCTTGATCAATTTTCTTGTGGATCACCATTGAAGGGTGGACATTTGGATGCCTGGTGAATTCAAAAGGGTCATTCAACATCAAGTTTTGATCCTACATCAAAATTGGGTTTAGCGATAACAGGTTGGTGCCCTAATTCCAATAGTGTAGGTTTGCATGTTTCTCATATGTTTTAATCCTAAATAAGGAGATCCTGGCTAAGGGTTTTGATGTAAATTTCATCATTTTGAAATTATCTTTCCGCTGCGTTGCACCGGAATCATTTCAGATGGTGGGGATGAAGCCCATGATGGGGCTCACCAGCCAGGTCGGGGTCATCCCCATCTCGCCCACCATGGATACCATTGGATGAGTGGAAACAAACAACCTACCTTATTAATTAATAATTTTTGTTGCTTGGTATATTAACTAATAATCCTCGTCATTGGTACTAAGCAAGATGCTAAGATGCATGCAAATATTTAATTGTTATCCTACAAAGTTCAATTGTTCTTCCTTAGAATTTAGAATATTATGCTCATTACATTATTTTTACCATATTTTTAATTTGTTAATGATAAGGCCAAAGCTCAAATTTGAACTTAAGTATACTTGGTTGACATTCAAACCAAGTTGAGTTAATCTTGAGTATTATCTTTTTTTATCGAATCAAGTTTGAGCTTGAAATATTAAAACCTGACCTATCTTGGGCCAAGTTTCGAATCCAAGAATTTTAAGTCATATTGCTATCTAGATCGCCGTGGCCCGTAGCTCCTGCATGGCATTGGTTGGTGGCTCTCCTGCCTAGCATCCTATACACATGCCCGGTCCTACAAAAGAAGGGAGACACGGACCGAGGATCCCGACGGGGGTACTCCGATAGTCAAGTTAGTAGATGATCAAGAGAAACAGAACCTCTTCAATGGATTTCGAAGTGGTCTCCACTCTCAGAGGATTTAAGAGATGATGGAAAGAGAGTTGGAATTGAGAATGAGGGCTTGAGAAGTAATGGTTGCTGCCGCGGGAACTCTCTTAGGGAGTCCTAGGATATTCTTCTTGCCCTCAAAGCCTTGCTGGTTGCTCGCCCCTTCTCGCTTATCTTTGTTGGAGGCCCCTTTGAGTTTCTTATAGAAGCATTGTACCTTCTATAAGATGAAAAGCCCCGACTTGGCACCCTCTAGGAGTTTCCTTCCTGGATGAGGCATAAGCCTGCTCTTCCTCTTCCCCCCTCTAGAGGAGGGGACAGGACCCGTAGCCTCCATTAAGAGGTCTGCCACGGGATAGGTGGAGAACTAAGGAGTGCATGTCCCTCTTGCGGTGGGTATGCATGGCACGCCATGAGTCCTGACACTCCAACAGGGCACTACCCCTTTCTGGCATCGTCCCGTCACATTTGGGGAGACCTGGCAGAGCACCGGTCTGGAGGGAGATGCTATAGAGTCTGAAACCCCTGGCAAAGCCTTCCTCTTTCGGGCGATGCAGGTGGTAGGTCGAGGGGTGCCGTGCCCCAAATGAGGTATCCTCCCTCAGGAGGTGCCAACAATGGGCTGTGAGGTCTGATACTCCGACGGATGCTCCTCCACATGCTCTGGCGAAATGCCATGCCACAGAGGTTGCAAGCTGCATGCTTTTGGCGGAGTACCACCACACAGGGGTGCCAGCTTCTCTGGGCAGCTCAGGAGCCATGATGATGGTGGTGACATCACCTGCCAACGTCATGATCCTGGCTGCTCTAGAAGTGCTCGTGGAGGAGGCCATACCCACCTGTGAAAGTCCATACCGACCTTGGGGGGAGGAGCTGATTTTGATAAAGGAAACGACCTCAAGCAGAGGGAATGCAGCCCCGACCGAGGGCTCGACCTTGAGGGAGCTTACCTCGATCGAGGGTTTGAATAATGAGAGCACGATCTCTGTCGAGGGCTCGACCGTGGGGGAGCTGACCTCGACCAGGGACTCGAAGAATGAGAGCACGACCTAGATCGAGGGCTCGACCATGGGGGAGCTGACCTCGATCGGGGGCTTGAAGAATGAGAGCATGACCTTGATCAAGGGCTCAACCTCGAGAAAGCTAGCCTCGATCGGGGGCTCAAAGAGCGGGAGCATGACCTCGATTAAGGGCTCGACCCCAAGGGAGCTGACCTTGATCGGTGGCTCGAAGAATAAGAGCACAACTTCGATCGAGGGCTTGACCTCGAGAGAGCTGACATCGACCAGGGGCTCAAAGAATGAAAGCATGACCTCGACCGAGGGCTTGACCTCGGGGGAGCTAACCTCGACCGAGGACTCGAAGAGTGAGAGCATGACCTCAGTCGAGGGCTCGAAGAACAAGCATGACCTCGATCGAGGGATCAACCTTAAGGGAGCTGACCTCGACTGGGGGCTCGGCCCGATGCTTTGTCTCGTCAAGCATCCAGGTGGCACCTCTCCCATCGTGGTAGCCATCTGGATCTAATAGGATTTCACATCAGCAGTCATGCCATATCAGTTGCCTCCCACTTTCGAGTCTCAGGCGTGATGCAATGCTCAGGATGAAGGGAGTTATTGTGATGCTTATGTGGAAGGACATTTATCCGGTACCATTAAATATGATGATTGCCAATGATTCGTGGATCATGCCCCAACACCAACGAGAAGACGCCACGTTAGCAGGCTCACGGGGAGTATGATGACCGGCACCAGGCCCGAAGCAATCTTCGGTGCATCGAAATGCCATTCCCAATAGATCTCAACACATGGCATGCATCCGGTGGTCAGGGGACTGAAGGGATGCACGTCGTAATTAATATGACATGGTTGGACACTATCAAGCCATTTTTGAAAAGGAGGAAAACTTTTTCCTAACATCTCTTTCGAACCTTCGTGCTTGCAAGGAGAACTAGAGCCCTTTTCTACCCTAGTTTGATCTTTCCTCCAAGGCACTCATGTTAGTTCCCTTCTTTGCTTTCTTCCTCTCCTTCGGCTTATGCTGAGGGAGACCTATTTTAGAGTCTTTAGGCTTCCTTTCTCCTATCCTCTGTCTTTTTCTACTTAGGATGAGTCCTTCCGGTTGGAGGCCCCTTTGCTCTGGTAATCCTGATGAAGCAAGGCCCTCCCGATCGAGGACCCCCTCCTTTGATGAGGAGGATAAGGTCCTCCTTAGCATTCGTAGGGGTCCCCGACTGATGGGGATAGTAATAGGTTAGCCTAGGGCACCCCCTTCTTCTTTTGTTCCCCCTACTTCTCATGTTCCTTCTGTTCCTCCCGTTCCTTTTATTCTTCTCATTCCTTCTATTCCTCCTTGTCTGGCCAATCATTTTGGCATCGCTTCGGTGATGACCCAAAAGGACCTCTCACGACTTTGGGACACCTACGGGATCCCGGACTTTATCCAGCTCTCAATTCTGGGACCGTGAGAGTGGGTCATCTCCGGTGTCCTGGGTCGGATTGCCCTGTACGAGAACTTCTTCCTCGGGGGTCTTCGCTTGCCTCTGCATCCCTTTTTCCTTTCCTTCCTTAGTAACTTCTATCTTGTTCTATCCTAGCTCACCTCAAATGCCATTAAGGTCATCTCTCACTTCACCATCCTTTGTCATTTCCACATGATTGTTGTTTGCTTTTCGCTTTTCAAGACATTCTTCAACCTGAAGCACCACCCCTCTGATGATGGGTGGTGGTTCATGGCCCCCTGCCCGGGAGCCATCAAGTTTGACCTTCCTTCTTCCATCAAGGGATGGAAGAATAGGTTCTTCTTTGCCTCGATCAAAGGGGTCGACTGGGTCTAGAGTGACCCAGACCGCTCCTCGAACTGGAATGCCCAAGTGGAGGTCGCAGATCGAGAGGTGTACGACCAGCTCGTCACCTCTATCATCCCCTCACTCCAGGATCTATTGGTTGAACAGAATCTATTCGAGGCTGGGATTAGTCCGATTCGTGCTTTGGGTAAGGCCCATAAATCACACCTTTTCTATAAAGATTATTATTAACTTTGCAAATAATCAGCATTGCTCTCTTTTGCAAGCATTAAGTTTTCCATAGACCAAATCTAGGACATGTCCCAGAAGAGGCACACGTCCCTCGAGCCCAGGGGAGATCCATCGAAGAGGGCCTGCGATGATGTTGCCCAGTTTGCAACCCGAGAGGGGAGGTGAATTGTGTTTCCAAAAATTATATGCAAGTGTGTGTACCAATTCAATTAACAAAATAAGTGCTAGTGAGATATATGTATAGTATGCTCTTAAAAAGTGTGCAGCGAAAATTTAAATTGTAATGAAAGAAAGAGCAAGTAGAGAGAGACAATCAATCACAAATACAATCCAAGTATAGTGGTTCGGTGCACTCCAAGATACCTATATCCACTCTCCAAGGTCTACTCAGGAATTCACTATAATCACTCATGATTACAGCCGATTAGTTTTTCAAGCTCACTAATCAAAATCTCTTTTGGTTTTCATATGGCTCACCAAAAGAAACCTCTTTGTTTTCAAAGGCTAACCAAAAACCTCCTTAGTTTTCAACTAGGCTAACCAAAAATCTCCTTGGTTTTTAACTAGGCTAACCAAAAACCTCCTTGGTTTTGTTCTTAAGCTCACCAAAAACCTTTACAACAAAGTATAAAATGAGATAAAGAATACAAGAAAAGCTTTCTAATAAAAGCTGTTATCTTTTTGAAGTTTGATGAAGATGCTTGTCTTCAATTCGATGAAGTCTAAATCAATGCTCAAAAGTTGTTGGACTTGAAGGCTCTTGATTGCTTTGAGTGCTTGAAGGCTTCTTTTCTTGGAAGTAAAAGCTCTTAATGAATGTAGGAGTGAATGCACTTACTTTCTTTCTTTTTCTTATTCTCTATTCATTCTCTCTTGATTCTTCTTCAATTTGAATCACTTAAATAGCATCCCAAGGCCCAAAAGTCAGTTTATGACCATTAGACATGAGAAACTAGTTGTTATGAGCAAAAAGGATGAGTTCTGCATTTGAAAAAACTAGCCATTACTATTCCCATAACTCTAAATGTTGACACTTCAAGCTGTGAGTCGATGCTTAGGGTCGACATTTAAATCCCATGAGTCAACACCTAGTTCAAAATTCTGTATTGAAGCTCTCCGAAAATCTCAGGTGAGTCGACACTTTATCTGGTGAGTCGATACATGAGTCGACACTTATCATCCATGAGTCGACACGAGGCAAATCTTGAATTTCGGCATGTTCTGGAAAAATTATGTCTCGGGCTTTGAGTCGATCCTTGAGTCAACACCTTGAGTCAATACTTAAATGGCATGAGTCGACACTTCAAGCATGCCACTGAAACTTCTCTCTGTGTGCCAGCTTGAGTCGATACTTGCATTGTCATGAGTCGACACTTGAACAATGAGTCGATACTTGCTGAAACTTCTTCAAAAATGATTGAAACTCTACTGAATCCTTTTTCAACTGAACTCATTAATTCTTTTCAAGCAAGTCTTGATTACTTAAGTCCATTAAACACTGATGTTTCAACCATAGAAAGGGCTTCTTCAATCTTTGACAAGCAGTTCAAATTTTGCTGATTTGATGAGTACCTTTTTTTATTAACAACACACTTCAAAAAATTGTTAGTACTAAGACATACTTAAGTATTTTGTTAATCATCAAAATCAATAACGGAATTAACAATCTCTCCCTTTTTGATGATGACAAAATCTTTAAGTATATTTCATATGATAAGCTCTAAAAAATTTTCAATAGTAGAAAGCTTAATGCAATTTATATCAGAGTAAAGGTAAAAGGTAAAAAAGGTTTAAGTCAAGAAACTCATTTGAATTGAATTTGAATCATAAAGAATGTCAGAGCTAAAATTATATGAACCATGATACTCTAAATGTGTATCAAGGTTAAATTAAACTTTAAGAATAAGAGTTTCAGCATTGAAACATAATAAATATAATCATCAGAAAAATCTTTGAATAAGAGATTGAAGAGTATAGATACTCTCCCTCAAAAGGTGATTCAAAAAATTAAATTTCAAGGAGTTTTCATAAACTGAAAAATTGATTTCAAAGATTTTGCAAGAAATTTTAGCAAACTAATTACTCCCCCTCACTTATTGCTCTTTTACTCTCACTCTTATTTTTCTCTTTCACATCAAATTGATTATTCTTCATTTAACTCTCCCCCTTTATCATTTACCAAAAACAATTCATCCTTTTCTCCTTTTTCTCTCACTTATCTTTATCTCACACTTAACTTTAACTTATCTCACTTATCTCTCCCTTTTTATCATCATTAAGAAAAGGATAGAGAGAAGAAAAGATGATAATTACAAAATTGAGCAATAATCACATGAGGTAATAAGCAAAGACAAACATTAATATAAAAAGTTTCATTCATTCAATTCAAAAGTTCATACATTGATACAAACTTTGATACAAAGATACAAACAAAGATACATACAAGTAATGCTGAAATGTAAACTATCTGAACATAAGGACTATCCTAAGAAGAGTGCTCCTCATCAGAGGATCCAATCTCAATCGGTCCTGTATCAGTAGAAGTACGGGATCGTGGCCACATCAGCCGGAGATCAAAAAATCGGTTCTGGGTAGGTCTCGATGAAACACGAGGCCTCATCCTTTGCATCTGACATATGTCCTGCCTCTAGCTACTGCAGAAGAGGTGGAAGCAATATCAGTAGTAGGAATACAACTGACCAGAGCAACTGTATCAAGAGGAAGTGGAGAAAAATCAAAAATGGGTCTGGAATCAGGATGGTGGAGATCAGGAGTATAAAATCCTAGTTCCCTGATAAGGAAAGATGTATGAAAAGCTGAAGAGTGTAAGACTAAAGTGCCAAAGATAGAATGATAGGAGTACATGCAAGAATGGAAGAACGATGTGGATCATATCTGGAAGGAGAGGATAAAATTGGAGTATCATGATATAAATGGGAAGGATCATGAATGGGGCTCCTAGGAACATCTACTGTCTGCAGCTTTGGCTCTATCTAAAATCTGTCGCATCAAACTCTGTAGAGTCAAACTAATCATCTACCATGTCGGGTCCTAGAGCAAGTGGTGCTGGAGGTGTATCAGGTGAAGCTGAAGGTGCAGGAGCTTTGCCTAAAGAAGGTCTAGCTAAAGTAGACAATGGAAGAGATGCCATCACTCAATCCTCGATGGCTCTCCCTCACCTCCATATGAATCCTGTCGACTCGTTGATGAATAATCATCATCTCAGTCTCAATGCGAGCGACCCTGTTCTCTAAACTGTCAATAGCACCGAGGATATCTATATGTGCAAGAGTGGCTGGCTCAGGCTGAGAAGTGGGCTCTGGCTATGCCAAAGGCTAGGGTTGAACCTCAGGGATATCAATGGGTGGCTCTGAGGGCCCTGCCTCACCTAAAGAGATACGCTCCTCCTCTGCCACATCATCATCTCTGTCAGTAGCCTAACCAGATATACGTCATCTCTACTGGCCTCTGACAAGCTGGTAACCCATCCGGTGTAGAGATCTGATATCATAGACATTTGTGTGTAGTAGCTACCTATAGGGCTCATCATCTACGACCACTCCATAAGCTCTAAATAGTAATGTCAACCCCATCCCGTAGGGCAGACACAGTCTCTGGCTGATCGATGCCTCTATCAACTGATATACCATGAGCATAGGAAGGCAAACAGGAGTGCGCTATACCAAAGTAACCATGACCAGAAGCTCACACTCTGTGATGAAATCAAATCGTCCAGTCTTCGATAGAAGGATCCAGGCTACGATATGGTGCAGTAATCTCATCTGAGGCGTCAGCCTTGAAGCAACTACAGTGGCTTTCTCAGGAAGATCATCTATCTCAAAGATGCATCGGAGTCCACTAATCCTGTCAACTAAAGCATCCACAACTGATCCTATCATAGGGATGTCCCATACTCTACCCAAAATCTCTACGGATATTGGAACATCTTTACCACGAACCTGTGCAATCCAGCCATCACTACCTTGGGCAAGTGAATCGTAGAACTCTCTAATCAGTCCCAGGTAGAATCTCTCAAACAGAGAACAAAATGGTGCAAGACCTGCATCCCTCAGCCACTGGCCTATCTTGAAGTGCTGCTAGTCTAGGAAATTGAAGTCCACACGACATTCTCCAATAATGGTCTTCGATCCCATCTGATTTGTTACAGAAAATGGGAGTCTAGCAGGAACATCAGGCACATATGCTGCTCTATCCTCATGACTGGCCTTGGTTCTTCTTTCTTTCTCCGGAATGGATGGTCTAGGATGCCGGACAATTTATTTTCTAGGCCCTATTGCAAGGATATAAAATAGGAAAACAAGAAGAGAAAAAAACCTAGGGTTTCTACGGTGCAAACACAATGAAAAGGAACTGAGCAGTGAGAAACCAAAGAGAACCTGTCCCAAGTGAAGAATCAGGTGATTGAATCCGAGATTGGAGGGAAGATGATGTGGGATAGGTGGGGGGGTGGGAAGGATCGAATGGTGAACCTAGAAGTCACCTAGATTAGGATATCATATTTTTTTTTTGGATTTTTTTGGTGTAATGGGGTGGTGAAGGAATAATGGGGATGGAAGGCTTAGGGTTTGGAACTCATGGACTTTGGGACTCACACTAACGAAGAAACCTCTCACCTCTAGAGCATTACACCCTCCTCGATACTTGGAGGCGTTAGGGTGATTCTCAAAGGTCATGAGGGGATAGAGAAAATGGAATGGAGAGGGGGATAACTAGGCATGACCCACATCATGTCCTGGGGTTGGGCCTCACACCCTCTCCTCATGGAACAAAAGAAGAATCACTCTTCTCTAAAACAAAATTTTCATTCATCAATTACTTTTACAAGATGAATTAGAGCCCATTTTATAGACACCAAGCCATTTTGAAATTCAAATTTTAAAATTCAAAAATAACAAAATAAGGAAAGAAAATAGTGGGCGTTTCCATGAAGAGGGGTGGCATTTGTGGAGAAAAATGTGGACCCATTCAAATTCGAATTCAAATTCGAATTCAAATTCGAATTCAAATTCGAATTCAAATTTCTCCTTTGCTTTGAGATCTACGCAAAAAATTTATTGCTCTGAAATTTATGCCGATTATTTTCTGCTCTGAGATCCATGCAGAAGAAAGCTCTTCTCTGTGACTGTGGAACAGGGGCGGTGGATGGAGGAGAGGGCCTTCGGGAGACTTCACCGGTGCCAGCATTGGGGAAGGAGGCGGCTTGGTGGCGGCGCGACTGGTGGCGACGGCGGAGACGGTGATGGCACGATCGGCGACGACGGTGGAGGCGGCGGCTGTGAGTGTGCGGCGTAGGGATGGGCTTGTGCGGTCGGAGTCTGGTAGCAGGCGAATAGCGGCACGATGGCATAGGGGCAGAGTGGGAGAGCGGGGTGGCGGTCGGCTGCACGGTGGAGAGGGGTGCGGCATGGGCAGAGCAGCAGGGGGTGGACGGCCATGGGTGGAGCTGCAGGGGTGCACGGCTGTGGGTGGTTCCGTGGGATTCACCGGTGTTCCCACGAGGAGATCGACGCCGGGGGAGAGGTGGACGGTTGTCGGGGTTGCCGATGGTCGGGCGTGGCAGATCCAGGACGAACGGGAAGAAAAAAATGGAGAAAAATGAAGGTTCAGGGAGATTCTAGGAGGAAGAAGATGATAGGAATACATCAAAAATAAATCAAGAATAAGTCTGGAATAAAATAGGATTAACGGGAATAGGTAGAATAGCAGGGATAAAAGCTTAAACTAAAAAAACAAAAAAATCTGAAAAAAGAAAAGGAAAACCCAGATGGATTTTGATGTCCCCATCATTCTCCTGAGGTGGGAAAAACTCGACTCCATCGAGTCTGGCTCGCTGCAATTTTTTTTTCTCCTTTTTTTTCTCTCTTTTTTTTTTCTTGTCTTTTTTTTTCAACCCTAATCCTAACCCGTTCTGATACCAAAATTGATGCGAGACAGGTGGCGGGGTGGGAAGGATTGAATAGTGAACCTAGAAGTCACCTAGATTAGGGTATCATATTTTTTTTTGGATTTTTTGGGTGTAATGGGGTGGTGAAGGAATAATTGGGATGGAAGCCTTAGGGTTTGAAACTCATGAACTTTGGGACTCACACTAACGAAGAGACCTCTCACCTCTAGGGCATTACACCCTCCTCGATACTTGGAGGCATTAGGATGATTCTCAAAGATCATGAGGGGATAGAGAAAATGGAATAGGGAGGGGGATAACTGGGCATGATCTCACATCATGTCCTGGGGTTGGGCCTCACACCCTCTCCTCATGGAGCAGAAGAAGAATCACTCTTCTCTAAAACAAAAATTTTATTCATCAATTATTTTTACAAGATGGATTGCAGCCCATTTTATAGACACCAAGCCATTTTGAAATTCAAATTTCAAAATTCAAAAATAATAAAATAAGGAGAGAAAATAGTGGGTGTTTCCATGAAGAGGGGCAGCATTTGTGGAGGAAAATGTGGACCCATTCAAATCCAAATTCAAATTCCTCCTCTGCTCTGAGATCTGCATAGAAAATTCACTGCTCTGAAATTTGTGCATGTTGTTTTCTGCTCTAAGATCCATGCAGAAGATAGCTCTTCTCTATGATTGTGGAACAGGGGTGGCGAACGAAGGAGAGGGCCTTCGAGAGACTTCACCAGCGCCAGTGCTGTGGAAGGAGGCGGCTCGATGGCGGCACGGCCGGCGGCGACGATTGTGAGCATGCGACGTAGGGATGGGGTTTGTGCGGTTGGAGTCTAGTAGCAGGCGGACGGCGGCGCGGTGGCATGGGGGCGGAGCGAGAGAGCGAGGCAACAGTCAGCGGCGCGGCAGAGAGGGGCGCGGCATGGACGAAGCAGCAGGGGGGCGGACGGCCATGGGTGAAGCCACAAGGGCGCACGATCGTGAGCGATTCCGTGGGATTCGCCGGCATTCCCATAAGGAGATCGACGTTGGAGGGGAGGTGGATGGTTTTCGGGGTCGTCGATGGTCAAGCGTGGCAGATCCAGGACAAATAGGAAGAAAAATGGAGAAAATTGGAGGTTCGGGGAGATTCTGGGAGGAAGAAGATGATAGGAATACATCGGAGATAAATCAGGAATAAGTCTAGAATAAAATAGGAATAACGAGAATAGGTAGAATAACGGGGAAAAAAATTAAACTAAAAAAGAAAAAAATCTGAAAAAAGAAAAGGAAAACCTGGATGGATTTTGATGTCCCCATCAGAAGAGGATGGTGAAGCTCGGTTAGGGGATGAGTCGGCTCGAACTGGATTGAGAAATGTGAAGAAAATTGTCCATTTTCTCTATTTTAGCTCAATCTATCGCTATTCAAGTGTCGACTCATGACACAGAGTCAAGTGTCGACACTTCCAGGTGTCGACACTTCCAATTATCGACACCTCAACTTAAAATCGAAAAAATGGGAAATGGACCAACTATCAAAATAAAAAGTATTTCAAGGAATTTAAGGAATTTAAACAAGATTTGCAAGCAATTTTGATCAGACAAAGGTCAAAGATTGTGAAGAGATGGAAAATTTCAATCAAAAGGGTTGATGACCTATAATTCTCTTATAATCATACTGAATCGATCCTCTTAGAGAGATTTAGTCAATATATCAGCTAGTTGCATTTCAGAACACACAAATTCAAGCATAATATCATCATTTTCAACATGATTTCTAATAAAATGATGCCAAATTTCAATGTGCTTACTTCTAGAGTGTTGAACAAGATTTTTAGTTAAATTTATAGCACTAGTGTTATCACATCTTATGGGTGTCTTAGTTAGTTTAATTCTAAAATCTTCAAGTTGTTGCTTAATCCACAAGATTTGAGCACAACAACTTCCTGCTACAATATACTCAGTCTCAGCTATGGATAGTGCAACTGAAGTTTGTTTCTTGCTAAACTAGGAGATCAAGTTAACTCCAAAAAATTGACAAGTTCTACTTGTGCTTTTTCTATCTAATTTACACCAAGCAAAATCAGCATTTGAATAACCAATCAAATCAATAGATGAATCTCTAGAATACCACAAGCCAATATCAATTATACCAGATAAATATTTAAATATGCACTTAACAGCCAACAGATGAGATTCTTTTGGATCAGACTGATATCTAACACACATACAAATACTAAACATGATATCTGGTATACTAGTAGTCAAATATAATAAAGAGTCAATCATTCCTCTATATAATTTTTGATCTGGTAGTCTCCATCCCAAACTTCTTTAAGATTTCTCTTATATACTTAGCTTGGTTGATGAAGATTCCATCTTTGGTTTACTTGATTTAGAGTCTGAGAAAAAAGTTGAGTTCTTCCATCATGCTTATTTCGAACTCTCCCTACATAAGCTTGGCAAACTCTTGATAAAGAATTTTATTAGTAGCACCAAATATAATGTCATCAACATAAATTTGTACTACCAATAAATCATCATTTTTCCTTTTTAGAAATAATGTAGTGTCAACATGGCCTCTAAATAAATTATTTTCAATTAAGAACTTTCTGAGTCTTTTATACAATGCTCGGGGTGCTTACTTTAAACCATAAAGTGCTTTGTGTAGTTTAAAAACATGATCAGGATGTGCATGATTTTCGAAACCAGGTGGTTGTTCAACAAACACTTCTTCTGAAATAAAATTATTTAGAAAAGTACTTTTGACATCCATTTGAAATAATTTAAAATTCATAAAATAAGCAAATGCTAATAGTAGTCTAATTGCCTCAAGTCTAGTAACAGGAGTAAAGATTTCATCAAAATCAATCCCATCCTCCTGATTGTAGCATTTGACAACTAGTCTAGCTTTATTTCTAGAAATAATATAATTTTTATCAAGTTTTGATGCAAAACGAATCTAAGACTGATGCAAAATAGTAAACTAATTTTTTTATAATTTCTTTAGACATTAATTCAGTGGCTAAAGATCCAAAAATAAGAAAGATCAGCAGAAAGACTAGTAATGCTAGAAACTAACATACCCGCAAGATAACTCATGCAGAATTATAATAAGCCAAGACTTGAGAATTGAGAAACTCTAGACTTAGGATAGCGTACCCATCATCAGATCAGAACTCAAGAGGGGGAAGGCTTTTATGAGGCAGTGATTGTAGTGTCTTCGATGAAGAGATCTCTCAGCCTTAGGAAGGCGACTGTAAGAACAAGCCTTTGGTTCCCGAATCTGAAGGTGATCTGGATCCGATCTGAAGGCAAAGAAAGCCTCCTCTAGGGAGGGGAAACTCTCGGGGATCTGCAAAACATCAAGGTTAAGCACGAATCAGGTAATCAAAGAAAAAATAACAAGATGAAATAATGAAGGAAAGGGATCAAGGCAAAGTGCTGGCGGCAAGGAAGCAGGAAGAGCTCTTGATCTAGGCATCTTCAAGGCATCTCTTTTGGACATGGTTGATGCTTGGAGGTCTGATTTGCTGCTTGGGGCATGGAGGATTACAAGGATAGGGGTCGGCTAACACAAGAGAACAAACCAAATAAACCAAAGAACCAAAACACACTCACACGAACACAGTCTTGAAAACAATTCAACCGAGTTTAATTCATAAGAGTTGATTGATTACAAGAAGAAGAGGGGTGGGATATTTATAAAGTCCCATGCCCTCTCCTAAAGGGATTATAAGTCTTCTCCTAGTTAGAATAGGTTTACATAATTTAAGTAGGAGAAAGACTACAAAATAAACCTAGAATTAGGATTACAAGGTTGACTAGAATAAGAACTTGATTTCCTCCTTCCACTTGAATTCTTTTTCTTAGCTTGGACCAAGTCAACCTCAAAGATGTGTTGGGCTTCATGGGGGGCAGCAAGGGGCGGCCAAGGATGGGTTGGGCGCATGGGCTTGGGCCCTAGAGGCCTCGGATGCCTGGAGCAGGAATATTCCAGGTATCTTGGTTCTGGGCTAGAATATACTTGGAATCTTGGTTCTTCATGGACCTAGGCCTTGCTTTCACCTAGGCTGGGGCATAGGTAAGTCTTTGGGATCATGTTATGACTTGGTCTGGGAATATACTCTGGCATCTAGAGGGAATCTGGGCATCCGAAAAGTATCTGGAAGAAATCAGGGTATCTGGAAAGGCATCTTGGATCCTGGGGTGTATCGCAAAATCCAATAAACTAATGTAGTGGCCTTTAACTCCTGGATGAGGCCTGGTGAAACTTCTAAATAGGTAACCTCTTCTCTTGTACAAAAAGTAGACTCATACTGGACTAGAGTTGAGACAAATCAATTAGCCTCAACTTATTACATGACTCAATCTTAATTGATTACAAAATTGTGACACATGACTACGGTTCTAAAAAAATTCTAATCAGCAAACCATATGGGATCCAGTGATCTATGTCTGATCCTGGTGTCCCCACCAATTCTTCTAGGATGGAAGGAACTCGACCCTGTCGAGTAAAAGTCAATTTGGCTGCTTAAGGAGGGTCTGGGTTGAGGTGCGGCAGATCCTCACCAGTGCTCCACAAATTCTCATATTATGGCTAACCTTGCCATCTGACCAAATACCTTTGATAACCTACATCTCGGATACTAATGGCTTGATCATCCAAGATTTGCTCACTCATTTCCTCACTTATTAGCCAAATTGTATGCAGACACTCTAGGATAGGTTTACTCACAAAGAAGAGAATGGCTCAAAGGGCTCGCTAGGTATCACTGTTGGCTCCTTAGACTCTACAAGATTTGAGATGATGAAGGTGGAGCTAATACCTAAATCAAGTGATATCTCAAGCACATATGCATTGGGTCCAACTCTTTTCACGATTCTGAATGGGCCAGCTTTGTGAGTAGAAAATTCCTTTACAATCACATAATCCTCTGCAGAAAATTCTTTATCTCTCTTTTGGAAATTAGCCAAGTTGTTATTTAGTTCATTATTTTTTGTTTAACTTTTAACTAATATCCTGATGCAAATGCTGTGCAGAGGTCAGTGCATGTGTGGACAGATGAATCAGGGTTATAAATTTATTGGACTCAAGAATAACACCTAATAGACTCGACTAGACTTCCTATCAAAGGGAATTTATTAGACTTTTGGGTCTAACCTAACATACTATAGACTCTTTAGGTTTGACCCTAGCATGGCATACACATGAGAATTTACTATATACTCCTACTAGGTGCCATAGTGTTCTCCTAAAGTAAGATGCAAACATGATAAACTCAACGAATGAATGCAACATGCGAACTTCTATAAAATGTAATCTAATAGTAAGAAAATTAGGAGAAGTTTTAGAAAATGGTAGAAAATAAGAAGTGGGTTCAGGGTTAGTCTGATGGGGTAGGAAGTAAGCAAAGGGTTCAGGGTTAATCAGGTAGAGTAGGATGTAAGAAGGGTTGTCAGGAATTAGTCCTAGACTAATAAGGTTTACCTTATGGGTTTGGGGTATTCCTACAGGGTCTACATTATAGAAGAAGGGATCATTAATTTCAGGGAAGATATCAATTGGAGTCAATGGAATGATTTTATCCTGAGGGTACCGATTCAAAGAGATCAAGTCCTTGATAAATTCTTCTGGCTCACAAACCAAAGGACTGGGCTCTATAGTTGGGCTTTCTTTTAGTGGCTCCTTAGGTAAGGTTCTGATAGCAGTATTTAGGTTCTCTTCCTCTAGCTGGTCATCCATTAAAGGTTCAGCTTGGGTGTGGTCAGGTTCAACTAATGTTGGGTGGTCTTCTACCGGGTAACTATCAGGTCAACTAATTCTAAGTCTTCTATGGGGAACTCCTCTTCTTCCTCCTCGTACTTTCACCTAGGCTCTCATCAACTTCATATATCTTATCTTCAATGTCTTCCTAGTGAACCAATAGGGTGATAAGAGGGGTTTGGTTAATGGAAAATTGACTAGGGTCTGGGGTAACAGGATTGGGTAAGCTAAGGGTTAGGGATTCATAGGTTATGGGTTCAAATGTTATGGGTTCAAATCTAGGGGTATTAATCCTATAGGGTTCAGGTTGATTAAGGGAAAGTGGATTACTACTGGGTTCATATCTAGGGACTATGGGTTCCTAGGGTTTACTGGATTGGATCATTTGGTCAAGTCTTTGATTTATTTATGTATTTGATTGGTTAATCTGGGTAAGTTGATTTTAGGTCTGGATATTGGATTGGTTTAGTTGGGCAAAATGGTTTTGGGATTGGAGGGTCAATTGGGAGATAGTCTGATCACTCATGGCCTTCATGATGGCCTCAAAATTGGAATCCATGGTTGAGCCAGTTTGGGGTTTAGACTTTTGATATTGGGTTCCTAATCTAGTGGTCATACAATCAAATAATCAATTAAAGTGGAATGGTGCAGTCAAGCATGCAAAAATGGGTTAGCTTAATCTAGGGTTTCCTAGACCTAGAGCCAAAACTGAATGGGTCAGCTCAACTTATACTTAACCCAGCAGCTAATCCTTCCTCTGGCTAGGTAGAGGGTGAAAGTGTGGAAGGCCCCCTGCTTTCGTAGGGACCCAACTAAAAATCACAACACCACTTAGGTCGTTTAACTCTGGACCCTCAGCCTTAGACACCATATTTCAGTAATAGCCATAGGATTAAATGCATTAGTTGGCCCATACAATTCGGACCCAACCTGTTGGGTGTCACCTAGCCCTCTAGGGCAAATTAGGTCTAATTAATTTTAATTAGGCTTGGGTGAGGATGCAAGGAGATTGTTTTGGGCCCAGGACAGGTTATGACCTCCTGCCCTGATCTGAGATAGAGAAGTGCCCTTAAGATTAGGTTAATCAAATGATGCACATTCAATGAGTCCTAATGCAAACTAAAATAATCAGAAAAATAAAATATTTTTGTGTATTTTATGATGTGTCAAGTTATGTTTAAGTTGATTAGGTTAGCAATCAAATTGGGCTTAGGATTGGGGGTGTGTGGAAGTTGGTTAGGTTTGGTCAAGTAATTATAGAAATTTAGAAAATTAGGGTTTCAGAAGATGCAGGATTTGATATGGTTATCGATGTAAAAAGAAATCAAAAAAATTCAAGGACAGAGGATGGATAGTGGTGATGACCTATACGAAGTTTGAAGCAAAACAAAAATGAGATGATGATGAAAATCCTAGGGTCCTCAAACTGATGCAAAAATCTTAGGTTTTCAGTCAGGGTTTATAATATACCAAATTTCTGTAAATTAGGATTTCTATAAAATTAATTAAGAATTATGATAAAACAAAAAACAAGATATAGAGTAATTCATGCAAATTTCATAAAAAAATAAAATTCCTAGGTGGTCGAAATCAGATGAAGAACAGACACCTAGTGCAGTGGACAAGATGTAAAAAATTCAGAAATTAGGGTTTTGTGAATCTAATGCAGATGAATGCTATCCTAAACCCACTCTAATACCAAACTGATACGAGAAGAACCTAAGACTGATTCAAAATAGTAAACTAATTTTTTTATAATTTTTTTAGACATTAATTTAGTGGCTAAAGATCCGAAAATAAGAAAGAATCAGTAGAAAGACTAGTAATGCTAGAAACTAACATAGCCGCAAGATAACTCATACAAAATAATAATAAGCCAAGACCCGAGAATTGAGAAACTCCTGGCTTAGGATAGCATACCTGTCATCAGATCAAAACTCAAGAGGGGGAAGGCTTTTACCAGGCAGCGATTGTAGTGTCTTCGATGAAGAGATCTCTCAGCCTCAAGATGGTGCCTGGAACAACAAGCCTTTGGTTCCCAAATCTGAAGGCGATTTGGATCCAGTCTGAAGGCAAAGAAAGCCTCCTCTGGGGAGGGGAAATACCTCGGGGATCTACAAAATATCAAGGTTAAGCATGAATCAGGTAATCAAAAAAAATAACAAGATGAAATAATGAAGGAAAGGGATTAGGGCAAAGGGCTGGCGACAAGGAAGCATGAAGAGCTCTTGATATAGGCATCTTTAAGGCTTTTCTTTTAGATGTGGCTGATACTTGGAGGTTTGATTTGCTGCTTGGGGCATGGAGGATTGCAAGGATAGGGGTTGGCCAACACAAGAGAACAAACCATACAAACCAAAGAACTAAAACACACACACACAAGAACACGGTCTTGAAAATAATTTAGCAGAGTTTAATTCATAAGAGTTGATTGATTACAAGAAGAAGAGGGGTGGGGTATTTATAGAGTCCCATGCCCTTTTCTAAAGGAATTACAAGTTTTTTCTTAGTTAGAATAGGTTTACATAATTTAAGTGGGAGAAAGACTACAAAATAAACCTAGAACTATGATTACAAGGTTGACTAGAATAAGAACTTGATTTCCTCCTTCCACTTGAATTCTTCTTCTTAGCTTGGACCAGGTCAACCTCAAGGACATGTTGGGCTTCATGGGGGGCAACAAGGGATGGCCAAGGATGGATTGGGCACATGGGCTTTGGGCCCTAGAGGCCTGGGACACTTGGAGCAGGAATATTCTAGGTATCTTGGTTCTGGGCTGGAATATACCTAGAATCTTGGTTCTTCATGGACCTGGACCTTGCATTCACTTGGGCTGGGGTGCAGGTAAGTCTTTGGGATCATGTTATGACCTGGTCTAGGAATATACTCTGGCATCTTGAGGGAATCTAGGCATCCAAAAAATATCTAGAAGGAATCAGGGTATCTGGAAAGGCATCTTGGATCCCGGGGTGTCTTGCAAAATCCAATAAACTGATGTAGTGGCCTCTGACTCCTGGATGAGGCCTGGTGGAACTCCAAAATAGGGTAACCTCCTCTCTTGTATAAAAAGTACACTCATACTGGACTTATACTAGACTAGGGTTGAGACAAATCAATTAGCCTCAACTTAGTACAGGACTCAATCTTAATTGATTACAAAATTATGACACATGACTAAGGTTCTAAAAAAAACCCTAATTAACAAACCATATGGGATCCAGTGATCTTTGTCTGATCCTGGTGTCCCCACCAATTCTCCCGGGGTGGGGGGAACTCGATCCCGTCGAGTAAGGGTCAATTTGGCTACTCAAGGAGGGTCTGGGTTAAGGCATGGCAGATCCTCACCAGTGCTCCACAAATCTTCAGATTCTGGCTAACCTTGCAATTTGACCAAATACCTTTTATAACCTTCATCTTGGGTACTGATGGCTTGATCATCCAGGATTTGCTCACTCTTTTCCTCACTTAATGGCCAAATTGTATGTAGACACTCTATGATAGGTTCACTCACAAAGAAAGTGAGTGGCTCAAAGGGCTCGCTAGGTATCACTACTGGCTCCCTAGACTCTACAAGATCTGAGATCATGAAGGTGTAGCTAATACCTAAATCAAGTGATATCTTGAGCACATAGGCATTGGGTCCAACTCTTTTCATGATTCTGAATGGGCCAGCTTTGCGAGTAGAAAATTTCTTTACAATCACATAATTCTCTGCAAAAAATTCTTTATCTCTCTTTTGAGAATTAGCCAAGTTATTATTTAGTTCATTATTTTTTGTTTAACTTTTGACTAATATCCTGATGCAAATGCTGTGTAGAGGTCAGTGCATATGTGGACAGATGAATCAGGGTTGTAAATTCATTGGACTCAAGACTAATAGCTAATAGACTCGACTAGACTTCCTATCAAAGGAAATTGATTGGACTCTTTGGGTCTAACCTAACACACTATAGACTCTTTAGGTTTGACCCTAGCATGGCATGCATATGAGAATTTACTATGTACTCCTACTAGGTGCCATAGGGTTCTCCTAAAGTAAGATGCAAACATGATAAACTCAACGAATGAATGCAACATGCGAACTTCTATAAAATGTAATCTAATAGTAAGAAAATTAGGAGAAATTTTAGAAAAGGGTAGAAAATAAGAAGTGGGTTCAGGGTTAGTCTGATGGGATAGGAAGTAAGCAAAGGGTTCAGGGTTAATCGGGTAGAGTAGGATATAAGAAGGGTTGTCAAGAATTAGTCCTAGACTAATAAGGTTTACCTTATGGGTTTGGGGTATTCCTACAGGATCTAAATTATGGAAGAAGGGGTCATTGATTTCAGGGAAGAGATCAATTGGAGTCAATGGAATGATTTCATCCTGAGGGTACTGATTCAAAGAGATCAAGTCCTTAATAAATTCTTCTGGCCCACAAACCAAAAACTGGGCTCTATAGTTGGGCTTTCTTTTAGTGGATCCTCAGGTAAGGTTCTGATAGCAGTACTTATGTTCTCTTCCTCTAGCTGGTCATCCATTATAGGTTCCGCTTGAGTGTGGTCAGGTTCAACTAATGTTGGGTGATCTTCTACCTGGGTATCTATCAGGTCAACTAATTCTAAGTCTTCTATGGGGAACTCCTCTTCTTCCTCCTCGAACTCATCCACTAGGCTCTCATCAGCTTCATATATCTCTTTTTTAATGTCTTCCTGGTGAACCAACGGGGTGGTAAGAGGGGTTTGGTTAATGGAAAATTGACTAGGGTATGGGGTAACAGGATTGGGTAAGCTAAGGGTTAGGGATTCATAGGTTATGGGTTCGAATGTTATGGATTCAAATCTAGGGGTATTAAGCCTATAGGGTTCAGGTTGACTGAGGGATAGTGGGTTACTATTGGGTTCATATCTAGGGACCAAGGGTTCCTGGGGTTTACTGGATTGGATCATTTGGTCAAGTCTTTGATTTATTTGGGTATTTCATTGGTTAATCTGGGTAAGTTGATTTTGGGTCTGGATATTGGATTGGTTTTGTTGGGGAAAACTGGTTTTGGGATTGAAGGGTTAATTGGGAGATAATCTGATCACTCATGGGCTTCATGATGGCCTCAAAATTGGAATCCATGGCTAAGTCAGTTTGGGATTTAGACTGTTGATATTAGGTTCCTAATCTAGTGGTCATACAATCAAATAATCAATTAAAGTGGAATGGTGCAACCAAGCATGCAAAAATGGGTTAACTTAATCTAGGGTTTCCTAGACCTAGAGCCAAAACTGAATAGGTCAGCTCAACTTACACTTAACCCAGCAACTAATCCTTCCTCTAGCCAGGTAGAGGGTGGGAGTGTCCCCCCTACTTTCGCAGGGATCCAAATAAAAACCGCAATACCACTTAGGTCGTTTGACTCTGGACCCTCAGCCTTAGACACAAGATTTCAGTAATAGCCACAAGATTAAATGCACTAGTTGGCCCACACAATTCGGACCCGACCTGTTGGGTATCACCTAGCACTCTAGGGCAAATTAGGTCTAATTAATTTTAATTAGGCTTGGGTGAGGATGCAAGGAGATTGTTTTGGGTCCAGGACAGGTTATGACCTCTTGCCCTGATCTGAGATAGAGAAAGTGCCCATAAGATAAGGTTAATCAAATGATTCACATTCAATGAGTCCTAATGCAAACTAAAACAATCAAAAAAATAAAATATTTTTGTATATTTTTTGATGTGGCAGGTTAGGTTTAAGTTGATTAGGTTAGCAATCAAATTGGGCTTGAGATTGGGGGTGTGTGGAAGTTGGTTAGGTTTGGTAAAGTAAGTGCAGAAATTCAGGAAATTAGGATTTCATAAGATATAGGATTTGACATGGTTATCGATGCAAAAAAAAATCAAAAAAATTCTAGGATAGAGGATAGACGGTTATGATGACCTCTACTAAATTTTATGCAAAAAAAAATAGGATTATGATGCAAATCCTAGGATTTTCAGACTGATGCAGAAATCTCAGGTTTTCAGTCAGGGTTTCTAATATGCCAAATTTTAGTGAATTAGGTTTTCTATAAAATTAATTAAAAGTTATTATAAAATATAGAACAAGATAGAGAATAATTCATGCGAATTTCATGGAAAAATAAAATTCTTATGTAGTCAAAATTAGATGAAGAACGGACACCTAATTCTATGGACATGATGCAAAAAATTAAAAAATTAGGGTTTTATGAATCTAATATAGATGAATGCTATCCTAAACCTGCTCTGATACCAAACTGATGCGGAAAGAACCTAAGACTGATGAAAAATAGTAAACTAATTTTTTTATAATTTTTTAGACATTAATTCAGTGGCTAAAGACCCGAAAATAAGAAAGAATCAGCACAAAGACTAGTAATGCTAGAAACTAACATACCCGCGAGATAACTCATGCAGAATAATAATTAGCCAGGACCCGAGAATTGAGAAACTCCCAGCTTAGGATAGCGTACTCGTCATCATATCAGAACTCAAGAGGGAGAAAGCTTTTACCATGCAGCGATTGTAGTGTCTTCGATGAAGAGATCTCTCAGCCTTAGGATGATGCCTGGAAGAACAAGCCTTTGGTTCTCAATCTGAAGGCGATCTAGATCTGGTCTGAAGGCAAAGAAAGCCTCCTCTGGGGAGGGGAAACACCTCGAGGATCTACAAAATGTCAAGGTTAAGCATGAATCAAGTAATCAAAGAAAAAATAATAAGATGAAACAATGAAGGAAGGAGATTAGGGTAAAGGGCTGGCGACAAGGAAGCAGGAAGAGCTCTTGATATGGGCATCTTGATGCAAAACGAAAACTCTGATACCAAAAATGATGCAGAACGGATATGTGGAATGCGGAAGCAAATTAAAATTAATGTATTTTTTTATATATATATTTTTCAGAAGTCGGCTTTGACTCAAAGGAAAGATAAACTAATGTTGAAAGAAACTAAGAAATGATAGAAAGCACAATTAAAAGGAGTGGATTATCAGAGTAACTCAGAAGTAGGATCGCTGGGGATTGAGAAACCCCCAGATCTAGGGTTTGCTCTGAGTTTCAACGAAACAGACAAAGTGAGAAGGAAAGGTTATTGTTACCTAGCAGTGATATCTCTCCATTTTGTGGAAAAGACTCTCTCGAGCAGATTATTGGATCCCGGGAGTCAAGGTATCTTCGCAATGGATCCTCCGATAATGGTCCTTGGCAAAGTTGGCCTCTTCTTGAACCCTGGATCCTAGAGAGAAGAAGAACAAGGTTAGGAACAAGAGACTCAGGGAAGAGAGTTACCAGAGTAGAAGAAAGGATGGGATCTGAAGGTCTTCAGCTGATCTGGAACTCCTAGGCTGCGGGTTTGGGACTTCTTCTCCTAGATCTGCTGGATGGACTCTGAAGCAGTGGTAGCTGACTTGAAGATGGCTGGACTGGGGTCCTGGTGGTCGGCAACCCTTTGGAAGAAGAACCTTGGAGATGGTGTAAAGGCTAGGGTTTGGTGGTGGTGGAGTAGAGATGGGTGGACTAAGCTAGGGTTTTGGGGTTGGAGATCTCACGCCTCCTCAAGGTTCCTAGGGAACCCGGATTTACTTCCTCACGGAGCTCAACACTCAGAATAAGTGCGGAAGAACAAGACTTTGCTAAAAAACAAGGGATTTTATTCATAAGATTTCATAAGATAAGTTCAAGTTACAAAAGGGGTCTAATATATAGACCTATAAGAAAAATCAAAACCATACAAGTTCCCATGTGGGACTAATAGGACTAATCTACACTTTAGGCATCAAATTCTCTTCCCTTGGCCAACCAAGACTCCTTCCATGAGTGAGCGGCCCAAAAACTCCAAGAAAACTTGAAAATCAGCTCCAAATGGCAGGTTATGGGGGTGTCTCCTAGTATCTCTCCATGAATCAAGGATTTTCCCTTCATGGTTTGGCTCTTTTGGACACCTCCTAGTCTTGCTCCACAAGTTTAGGCTTCTTCTTTTCATGGCTTTGGCACTTTATGAAACTTTTGGGTGCCTCCTTGATTTTCTCCCCAAGACATGCTCTCTTCCCTTTTATAACTTGGAATTTTATGGAACATTGTGGGGCACCTCCTTGATCCTCTCTTCAAGAAAAATTCTTGCCATCCTGGCTTGGGTTTATCTGGAAAGAAGTTGGCTCCTCCTTGGATTAAGGTATCTTGATGGATTTCTCCCCCAAGTGGTGCAAGAAAAAGGGGAACTTACTTCTTATGGTGTGGGGACCAAAGACACTGGATGGAGATGTGGCAGGGAGTGTGGCACCCACTTGTAACTGGACCATGGAAGAAAAATATGGCACCCTATGGCAAAGGGAATGGCGCCAACCTGGACCTGGACTTGGACTGAGTCAACATGACTCAACAAAAATTGAAATGACAAAATTACAGACTCAAAATTGGGTTGATCAGGTCAATCCTTATTACAAACCCTAATTTTCTCGGGCAAGGTCAATCAGAGATCCAGATGGAACCCTGAAGTCTTCTTCTGATTCTGGTGCCCGCACCACATCTTCAAGGCTTCTCTTTTGGACATGGCTGATGCTTGGAGGTCTGATTTGCTGCTTGGGGCATGGAGGATTGCAAGGATAGGGGTCGTCCAACACAAGAGAACAAACCAAACAAACCAAAGAACCAAAACATACACAATAACACAGTCTTGAAAACAATTAAGCATAGTTTAATTCATAAGAGTTGATTGACTACAAGAGGAAGAGGGGTGGGGTATTTATAGAGTCTCATGCCCTCTCCTAAAGGGATTACAAGTCTTCTCCTAGTTAGAATAGGTTTACATAATTTAAGTGGGAGAAAGACTACAAAATAAACCTAGAACTAGGATTACAAAGATGACTAGAATAAGAATTTGATTTCCTTCTTCCACTTGAATTCTTCTTCTTAGCTAGAACCAAGTCAACCTCAAGGACGTGTTGGCTTCACGGGGGACAGCAAGGGGCGGCCAAGGATGGGTTGGGCGCATGGGCTTTGGGCCCTAGAGGACTGGGATGCCTAAAGTAGGAATATTCCAGGTATCTTGGTTCTAGGCTAGAATATACCTGGAATCTTGGTTCTTCTTGGACCTGGGCCTTACATTCACTTGGGCTGGGGCACAGGTAAGTCTTTGGGATCATGTTATGACCTGGTCTAGGCTGGGGCGCAGGTAAGTTTTTAAAATCATGTTTTCACTTGTTTTAGGCTGGGGCGCATGTAAGTCTTTGGGATCATGTTATGACCTGGTCTGGGAATATACTCTGACATATGGAGGGAATTTGGGCATCCGAAAAACATCTAAAAGGAATCAGGATATCTAGAAAGGCATCTTGGATCTCGAGATGTCTCGCAAAATCCAATAAGCTGATGTAGTGGCCTCTGACTCCTGGATGAGGCTTGGTGGAACTCCAAAATAGGGTAACCTCCTCTCTTGCACAAAAAGTAGACTCATACTAGACTTATACTGGACTGGGGTTGAGACAAATCAATTAGCCTCAACTTATTATAAGACTCATTCTTAATTGATTACAAAGTTGTGACACATGACTAAGGTACTAAAAAAATCCTAATCAGCAAACCATATGGGATCCAGTGATCTATGTCTGATCCTGGTGTCCCCACCAAGTTTGTTTCTGAAATTCTATTTTGTGCCAATAATTATAACATTAGATGGTCTATCAACTAAAATCCAGACATTATTTTTTTTGAATTGATTTAGTTCATCTTGCATTGCATTTATCCAATTAGAATCTTTTTCAGCTTCTTCAATACATTTTAGTTCAATTTGAGAAACAAAAGCAATATAATCACATTCATTTCTAATTGAAGATCTTGTTCTTATCCCTTTTGATGGATCACCAAGGATTAATTCCTTAGGATGTCCATGAGCATACCTGCAATCTTTGGATAGATCCAGATGCTTTGGTATGGATTGTATGACTTCTTCTCTTTCATTCTTGCTTTGATCTTCTTCATTCTCTTGAGAGGATTGATTATCCAAAGTCAGCTTCTTTAGTTCTTCAACACCTGCACATGCATCAGAAGTATCCTCTTTTCTAAAGGATTTGTTAGCAAATTCTTCAAATACTACATGTACAATTCCTCTACTATTAAAGTTCTTTTATTAAATACTCTGTATGCCCTGCTTGATGTAAAGTATCCTAAAAAGATACCTTCATTAGACTTGGCATCAAATTTTCCTAAATTATCTTACCATTATTCATAATAAAGCATTGACAACCAAAAACTTGAAAATACTTTAAAGTTGGCTTTCTTTGTTTCCAAAGCTCATATGGAGTTTTCTTTAAAATCGGTCGAATCAAAATACGGTTTAAAATATAGCAAGCACTATTTACTGCTTCAGCCCAAAAATATCTTGGCAAATAATTTTCGCAAAGTATAGTGCATTCCATTTCTTATAAAGTATGATTTTTCCTTTCTACTATCGCATTCTGTTGAGGTATCCTAGATGCAGAAAAATTATGTTTAATTTCTTTCTCATTACAAAAATTTTCAAAGTCTTGATTTTCAAATTCAGAACCATGGTCACTATGAATACAAATAACTAAAGTACCTTTTTCATTTGAGACTTTTCGATAAAACTTTATAAAAACTGAAAATGATTCATCTTTGTGAGCTAGAAATGAAACTCATGTAAATCACAAGAAATCATCCACTATAACTAATCCATATCTCTTGCCTCCTAGGCTAGATGTCTTAGTTGGTCCAAAGAGATCCATATGAAGTAATTCTAATGGCCTAGTAGTTGAAACAAAACCTTTAGGTTTGAAAGATATTTTTACTTGTTTTCCAAATTGACATGCATCATAAATTTTATCTTTTTCAAAACTAAGTTTTGGCAAATCTCTTACTAAATCATTTTTTCATAATTTAGAGAGTAAAAACATGCTAGCATGACCTAATCTATGATTCCACAACCAACTAGTCTCATTAATAGTGAAATTCATTGCAACTAGGCATTCACCATTAGGCAAAGATAGATTATCCAAATCTACTAGATAAATATTACCAGGCTTTTTCTAATGAATTTCACTCCATTAGTTTCAAGACTAGCAATTATGCAAAGAGATGATTTAAAAATAACTTAAAAACCTTTATCACAAAATTGGCTAAAACTAAGTAGATTATGTCTCAAACCTTCAACTAAAAGAACATTATTAATCCAAGTAGAAGGGGAGATGTGAACCTTACCGATACCAATAATCTTTCCTTTACCATTATCACCAAATGTTACACTCCCTCCATTTAGTACCTCAAGAGAGGTGAATTGCTTCACATCTCCTGTCATGTGTTTTGAGCAACCGCTATCGAGATACTACAGTCTTTTCTTTTTTTTGGTTGCAAGACACCTACAAAACAAATTAAGTTTTGATTTTAGGTATCCAAACCAACTTAGGTCCTTTAGGGTTAGTACTAAAAGTGGTTCCTTTTGGAATCCAAATCATTCTAGAATTATTGATTTTTTTAACATCACAATGATGTGCTTTATGACCTACTTTTCTACAAGAATAACACATGATGCTTAATGATGTAGGAATAAAGAAATTTTTGAAAAACTTTTGGTGTTTTGGGGGCTTAAAACCTAATCCAGCTATATTGAAAATAGCTCTTTGGTTGTTCAAAAGAAGATTTAACTTTTTAGAACTATAGGTGAATTTTTCAACAAAAGATTTTATTTTATCAAGCTCATCTTTATGTTTCTTATTTTTTACTTCAAGATCATTACATTTCTTCAAAAGTTTATTGTTTGAAACATTTACTTTAGGTATTTTCAAAACTTCATTTTTCATTGATAAAGCTTTGTTTTGTTTTCTAAAACATCAATTTTATTTTTCAAATCATTAACTTTATCCAAAAGATTTGAGTTTTCATGTGAAAAAGAGGTTTCATACTTTTTCAACTTTCTATTTTCAGAAATCATCAACTTATAATCATGCATTAATTCATCAAATGCAGTTCTTAATTCTTCAAAAGTATAATCATCTTATAGATCAGAATGTACCTCATCTTCATGTTGTGCCATGAAGCAAAGATTTGCGACTTCAATTTATTTTTCAGCTGAACTGGAGTCCTCACTGTCACTCTAGGTCGCCATCATTGCCTTCTATCTGAGCTTCTTCTTTGATTTCTTTAGGAGAGGGCAGTCATATTTGTAATGTCCAAGCTTCTTGCATTTGAAGCAAATAGGTACCTCCTTCTCCTTGTCCTTTTCTTTCTCTTTTTCTTTTCCCTTTTCCTTACTTGGTTGGAGTTTTTTCTTGTAAGAGAATTTCTTCTCCTCATAAATTTTCTGAATTTTCTTGCTAGCAGAGCTTCTTCACCCTCTTCTTCTTCTTCTTCTTCTTCTTCTTCTGATTCTTCATTTAAATATTCTTCTTGTATTGTGGACTTGAAAGATATGCCCTTCTTCTTCTTGTCCATATCCATAGATTTTTGTTTCAAATTCAGCTCATAAGTCATGAGCGAACCTACCAATTGCTCCAATAAAAGTTTATCAATATTTTTGGCTTTTTGAATGGTGGTCACCTTTGGATCCCAAGATGCTGGAAGAGACCTGAGAATTTTGTTCA
This sequence comes from Areca catechu, assembly GCA_021397845.1. Taxonomy (NCBI): domain Eukaryota; kingdom Viridiplantae; phylum Streptophyta; class Magnoliopsida; order Arecales; family Arecaceae; genus Areca; species Areca catechu. The sequence continues at coordinate 154,859,078 of CM038052.1, forward strand.
CAAGATCGGTATTAGACATAATTTTACCTAAGCTTCTCATGCCATTAACAATATTTGTGAACCTAGTATACATATCAGTGATTGATTCATTAGGTTCCATCCGGAATATCTCATAAGTGTGCACAAGCATATTAACTTTTGTGTTCTTCACTTGATCGGTACTCTCATGAGTAACCTCAAGTGTATCCTATATTTCTTTGGCTGAGGTGCAAGTGGAGATCCTATTGAACTCACTAGGATCCAATGCATAGTAAAGGAGATTCATTGCTTTCACATTGATCTCGGATTGTTTAATGTCATTTTCATCCCAATCCTCTTCAAGCTTTGGGATAGAAACACCATTAACCATAACCGAAGGAATACGAGGACCTTTATCTACCACTTTCCATAAATTATAATCTATAGAATGCATGTAAATTCTCATTCTAGTTTTTCAATATGTATAATTAGAACCATTAAAAAAAGGTGGTCTGTTTGAGGCTTGTCTCTCAACTACACTGGTACCAAGGGGGGCTACCATAGATCTTTATTCAAGACAGTTAGACCTATATACTGAGAACGTGGCTTTGATACCACTTGTTGCCTAGTAAGCAACCCAAGAGGAGGGTGAATTGGGTTTCTAAAAATTATATGCAAGTGTGTGTACCAATTCAATAAACAAAACAAGTGCTAGCGAGATATATGTGCGGTATGCTCTTAAAGAGTGTGCAGCAAAAATTTAAATTACAATGAAAGAAAGAGCAAGTAGAGAGAGACAATCAATCACAAACATAATTCAAGTATAGTAGTTCAGTGCACTCCAAAGCACCTATATCCACTCTCCAAGGTCCACTCGGGAATTCACTATAATCACTCACGATTACAGCCGATTAGTTTTTCGGGCTCACTAATCAAAACCCCTTTTGGTTTTCACAAGGCTCACCAAAAAAAACCTCTTGGTTTTCAAAGGTTAACCAAAAACTTCCTTGGTTTCAACTAGGCTAACCAAAAACCTCCTTAATTTTCAACTAAGCTAACCAAAAATCTCCTTGGTTTTCAACTAAGCTAACCAAAAATCTCCTTGGTTTTGTTCTTATGCTTACCAAAAACATTTACAATAAAGTATGAAATGGGATAAAGAATACAAGAAAAGCTTTCTAATAAAAGCTGTTATCTCTTTGAAGTTCGATGAAGATGCTTATCTTTAACTCGATGAAGCCTCAATCAATGCTAAAAAGTCGTTGGACTTGAAGGCTCTTGGTGGGGGCACCAGGTTCAGAAAGAAGCTTCAACTAATACCAAGTTCTTTATGGATTAAGACTAGGAACTCAAGTCTCGTATGAGTCCTGTATGTTTATTGAGTCCTGTTTTATTTTCTTTTGGGGTTTTAAAGTTCAATTAGAGTCAATTAGGCTTTATACTGAGTCAAGTTCAAGAGCTACTTGAAATTGGGCCAGACCTGCTTTACTTGGAGTGCCACATCATCAAGGACCACCTATGCAAACTCATCACCAAAGAATGCCACATCACCTTTTTGCCAAGTCATCTCCAAGGGGTGCCATGGAGAAGGATGCGCCATGTCACCATGCCATTTCACCTTGCCACATCATTGGATTTGTAAACCACCTCACCATGCCAACTCACTTTGCCAAGTCATCACCAAGTGGTGCCACATCAAAACAACTTCAAAGTGGGGACCTCACCATGCCAACTCACCTTGCCAAGTAATCACCAAGAGGCGCCAACTTCAAGTGGGGACCAAGGATTCAAATCCTCCACATTCCATGTAACCCTCCACCAAATCCTCCACATTCCATGTAACCCTCCACCAAATCCTTCACATTTCATGTAACCCCCCCTTAATATTTCTTCATGATATGGGAAATTTCAAATTTATTGAAAGGCCAATAAAAGCCTCTTGTACGCCCATGGTAAAGGGGGCTTTTGGATGATGAAACAAGAAGGAGAAGTTTTTCTATGAAGCAAGTGTTTTGTAGTGTGGTTGTGTTTCAATCTTAGCATGTGATCTTCTACCTCCTAAGCCAACGACTTCTCCAAGGATCCCATCTTCCCTCAACGACCACTTGTTTTCTTAATTCCTTCCTCCTACTTTGATTTGGTATTCCTTCAAATTAGCTTAGTCCTAATTCCTTCATTGCGCAGGGTTCCTTCTACGATCCGGAGTTCAAGAAGGGGGTCATTGCCATCAGATCAAGTATGGTGAGAACTTGTTTCGATGGAAGAGTCATCTTTTCATCCAGGTCTTGTTTATTTGATTGCTTCAACGAATCTACACCAACAAGGAGTGGTCATCATGGTAACAATTTCCTTTCTAATATTCTTAAGTCTGGGTTATTGAAGACAGTTTTCCTAGGTTTAGAATCCATAATCATTAGCCCTAATCTTCTCTAGAATTTAAATAACTACATCACAGCGTAAGTTCCAAATTTCCGTGCTCCTTCCATAGCTTTACCTTAGTACTTTTGATCTGAAATTTAGTACCTGTTAATAGGCTTCATTGCTCTCATTTCTTAATTCATCATTTAGATTGCATTCTCATCATCGTACCGCATCAAATTGGTATCAGAGCATGGTTGCATTAGGTTAGGGTTAATTTCTTTTTTCTGTATTAGGGTCTGCTTGCTGTTTTTTTTTTTTTTTTCTGTGTAGGCTGGTTGTAATCTGTCTGCATCTCCAAAGGCAAGTTACATATTTTGCATTGAAATAATTTTTTTCATGTCCCCTTTTTAGTCCTTTATCACCGTATTAAATTTCATCATTAGAAAAAAATCACAAAAAAAATGAAAATTCCCGCATCATTTCCCTGTTCTATTGTAAATAGTTCCACAAATATGGTCTGAACATGAACTCATTTCTCTTAGTACAGAAACCCAAATTTAGTGATTCTTATTTTGTTAGATCCATTGTAAATGATATAATTTTTCATAATTTCTCCAGAATTTTTATTTAATCATAGAATTTTTGGACTGTAATTCTTATACTGTTCTGCTTTAAATTTCAGTAGGATAAATTTCAGCATGATTGCGTGCATCCATTTTAGTCCAATTAAGGGCACCAATATGACATGGGGGCAGGATTGATCACCTGTCCTTAGCCCAAGAACAACCGCCCACATTGTGCATCGAACCCAACCCCTAATTAAAATCGATTAGAACCTTAATTGCCCTAGTGGATTAGGGACACCAACAAGTTGGGTTCAGGTTAGGGTCAAGTTAACTATGTCAGCTGATTGGTGTATTCTTACTGGCTTGGTGTCTAGGATTGGTGCATCAGGGCTTATGATTATGTTCACCTACCTGGCCAATCTCAGATTGGTGTCTAAGGTTGGCAATCAGGGACCTTCACTCCCCTCCACCTACCTGGCTAAGTCCCATAAGTACTACTAGCTAGTTGTTTCACTTAATTAGACTTCTAATTTATGCTCTAGGTCTAGGAAACATTAGCTCGAACTTGAGTCCATTTGCATGCATGACAACTAGAGCAGGGACACCATATTCACCAATCCAAGCCCAGTCCAGTGTAGCCATGGACCCGAATCTTGAAACCATGCTGAAAGACCTAAATGATCTAATGGCCCAATTGAACCAAATTCTGGCTAAACAATTTTCCTTAGACCAACCAACTCCTACTATCCCATTAGCTCATATGAATGATAGGAGTAAGAACCCTGAAGTACAAGTTAAGTTCATTAATACCTAAGACTTAGGGTATCCTAAAACTGAAGGGCTAGGGAAGGAAGAAGGCAAATCTGAACCTAGTAAATATGTGTATGAGACTAACATAAGTTTAATAGATGAATATGAAGGGGAAGACTGTGAAGAGAACAACTTTAGTACCTTACCTGAGGAAACCTTTGGTAAAGAAAAGATTATTGAGCCTAGTCCTGAAACATCAGAACAACCAAAATTTAGTGAGGACTTGGTTCCCGTAAGACAATGCCCTCAGGAAGAACCCAATACTTTAGCTTCGACACAAGAACTCCTTCAGGTACCTGAGAAGAACCCAATCATTATTTTAGAAGACTTTCCTGATGACCTTCAACTACCTAGAAGCATCCCGCCTGTAGATCAAAATTCTAATATTAAGGTCATCATGAGTAACCAAGGTCTATTTCAAGATTCTCCTAAATTATCCCAAGTCTCGGATTCCTATTTCCTGCCTTTCCCTGAGTCTTATCATAATTTTAGAGCCATTAAGTTTCATTTTGATGAGATTACTAGGATGCATGAGCTTTTAAAGCCTATTCCTTTTGCTACCTACTTTTGGAAAACCTTATGGCATTTGCTAGGAACCCATGGTAAATTCTCATGTGCATGCCAGACCAGGGTCAAACCTAGAGAGTCATTAATCTGTTAGGTTTAGGTCCTAGAGAGTCCAATAAAATTCTGCTCAATAAGGATGCCTAGTTCAGTCTGCATTTCGTAAGTGCTTGTGTAAGTTTCTGAGTCTGCTGAGTCCTATGCATAGCATGTTGAGGATTTGCATCATGAAATAAATTTGAGCAATGAATCCTATAAACATAGGACTAATTCAAGAAAGAAAGTCAAGGAATTCTATGAGAGAGATCATGTTCCCATCCGGGACTTTCAAGAAACTACATACCCGTGGTGCAGGCCCCTTTAAAGTCCTAAAGAAGATTAGATCTAATGCTTACATATTGGAATTACCTTCAGACCTAGGTATCAACCCGACCTTCAATGTCTCAGACTTGATAGAATATAAGGAACCCATGATGATACCTAGTGACCCTTTTGGGCCTGACCATATTTTTGAGAGTGAACCATTACCCGAGTATCCACAAATAACCATTCCTCAAAAATGATAGAAAACTGAACAAATCCTGGATAATAAGATTGTCACTACCAGAAACAAGGATTACTATCGATATTTGGTCCGTTGGCAAGGGAGACCAAAATCTGACAACTCCTGAATCGCTAGAGAGGACCTGCAACGACTGGACCCGGACTTATTTGAACAATATCAAAGCCAGGCTGGACCATACTCGACAGGGTCGAGTTCCTCCCACCCAGGGAGAATTGGTGGGGGCACCAGGTTCAGAAAGAAGCTTCAACTAATACTAAGTTCTTTATGGATTGAGACTAGGAACTCAAGTCTCGTATGAGTCCTGTATGTTTATTGAGTCCTGTTTTATTTTCTTTTGGGGTTTTAAAGTTCAATTAGAGTCAATTAGGCTTTATACTGAGTCAAGTTCAAGAGCTACTTGAAATTGGGCCAGACCTGCTTTACTTGGAGTGCCACATCATCAAGGACCACCTATGCAAACTCATCACCAAAGAATGCCACATCAAAACAACTTCAAAGTGGGGACCTCACCATGCCAACTCACCTTGCCAAGTAATCACCAAGAGGCACCAACTTCAAGTGGGGACCAAGGATTCAAATCCTCCACATTCCATGTAACCCTCCACCAAATCCTCCACATTCCATGTAACCCTCCACCAAATCCTTCACATTTCATGTAACCCCCCTTAATATTTCTCCATGATATGAGAAATTTCAAATTTATTGAAAGGCCAATAAAAGCCTCTTGTATGCCCATGGTAAAGGGGGCTTTTGGATGATGAAACAAGAAGGAGAAGTTTTTCTATGAAGCAAGTGTTTTGTAGTGTGGTTGTGTTTCAATCTTAGCGTGTGATCTTCTACCTCCTAAGCCAACGACTTCTCCAAGGATCCCATCTTCCCTCAACGACCACTTGTTTTCTTAATTTCTTCCTCCTACTTTGATTTGGTATTCCTTCAAATTAGCTTAGTCCTAATTCCTTCATTGCGCAGGGTTCCTTCTACGATCCGGAGTTCAAGAAGGGGGTCATTGCCATCAGATCAAGTATGGTGAGAACTTGTTTCGATGGAAGAGTCATCTTTTCATCCAGGTCTTGTTTATTTGATTGCTTCAACGAATCTACACCAACAAGGAGTGGTCATCATGGTAACAATTTCCTTTCTAATATTCTTAAGTCTGGGTTATTGAAGACAGTTTTCCTAGGTTTAGAATCCATAATCATTAGCCCTAATCTTCTCTAGAATTTAAATAACTACATCACAGCGTAAGTTCCAAATTTCCGTGCTCCTTCCATAGCTTTACCTTAGTACTTTTGATCTGAAATTTAGTACCTGTTAATAGGCTTCATTGCTCTCATTTCTTAATTCATCATTTAGATTGCATTCTCATCATCGTGCCGCATCAGCTCTTGATTACTTTGAATGCTTGAAGGCTTCTTTTCTTGGAAGCAAAAGCTCTCAATGAATGTAGGAGTGAATGCACTTGCTTTCTTTCTTTTTCTTATTCTCTATTTATTCTCTCTTGATTCTTCTTCAATTCGAATCACTTAAATACCATTCCAAAGTGCAAAAATCGGTTAATGACCGTTAGACATGATAAACTAGCTGTTGGAAGCAAAAAGGATGAGTTCTACATTTGAAAAGCTAGTTTTTACTATTTTTAGAACTCCAAGTATCGACACTTCAAGCTGTGAGTCGATACTTAGGATCAACACTTAAGTCCCATGAGTTGACACCTAGTTCAAAATTTTGTATTGAAGCTCTCTGAAAATCTTAGGTGAGTCGACACTTCATCTGGTGAGTCGATACATGAGTCGACACTTATCATCCATGACTTGACACATGAGGCAAATTTGGATTTTAGCATGTTCTAGAAAAATTCTGTCTCAGGCTTCGAGTCGATCCTTGAGTCGACACTTGAATGGCATGAGTCGACACTTCAAGCGTGCCACTGAAACTTCTCTCTGCATGCCAGCTTGAGTCGATACTTGCATTGTCATGAGTCGATACTTGAACTGTGAGTCGACACTTTGAGTTGACACTTGCTGAAACCTCTTTAAAAATAACTAAAACTCTATTGAATCCTTTTTCAACTAAACTCATTAATTCCTTTCAAGCAAGTCTTGAATACTTAAGTCCATTAAACACTGATGTTTCAACCATAGAAAGGGCTTCTTTAATCTTTGACAAGCAGTTCAATTTTTGCTGATTTGATGAGTATCTTTTTCTATTAAAAACACATTTCAAAGAACTGTTAGTACTCAAACATACTTAAGTACTTTTTTAATCATTAAAATCAATAACGGAGTCAATAGATGAGTTCGAACAGGGCCACCGTACAGGCCCGTCACCCGGCCCCCGCATAGGCCTGTCATCCAAACAAGGAGGAAGGAGGGCTGGGCCGACCCCCACCTCGCCTGAAGCATAGTCCTAGCCCCCGGCTCGTGGGCCCGACACGAGCACTGCCACCAAAGAGGGGGCCGCACGGGCTGCACTGTCGATCCCCCCTACCAAAGTCCCCGAAGTGGTGGAAGTTAAGGCCAGGGATGCACTGAGAGGGAGGCCAGCACCGTCACCGGCCGTAAGAGCAAGAGTAGCAATGTGACCCCGGCAACCGAGGCACCTCCACCATCACCCACCCAAAAATTAGTGATGGTGCCCCCTTCGACCACGATGGCTCGGGTGAACCGAGTGTCCGTCGTGGTACCACCAAACATGACAGTTACCTAGGATGGTGCGCTAGCTAAACGGATGATTGAGTTCGCCATTCAGCCATGCAACTACTATAAGAGGAGCTGCTTATAGTGAGTTTCGTCCCTCCCTTTTTTTTGTGTTAGCTTCACTAACACCTCTATCATTGCAGGTGGCCACTGACATGCTCCTCATCCAAGATTACTACACGATGTGGGCCAAGCGGGATGCTTAGGAGAAAAGTGGATGGAGGCGCTGGAGGCTGAAGCCCGGGCACAGACTAAAAGAGTATAGGTCATAGAGGATTGGGCCAGGAGCCTTCAGACTGAGGTAGCCGATGCCAAGGCAGCGAGGACTGGGGCTGAGAGGCATGCCAAGGACATCAAGGCGACCCTAGTGACCGAGAAGGAACAGGCCACTCGCCAGGCAGAGAAGTCCGTCGTAGAGGTGGCACACTAGAGGTGCGATCCCAGACCCTCCAGGTGCATTTGGAGGCAGCAATGGCTCAGGCATCGATGGTAGAAGAGAACACAGCTGTGGCGATGGCACTGATGGAGGCCACTAAGAAGGAAGCTGCAGAGGTTGTGCCAAGGTTCAAGGCCTCGGTAGAGTCCATCAAAGAGGTCCTGGAGGTGATCGTGGACTCCTTCCTTTAGGGGTTCATGAACTACAAGGCGAAGGTGGCCCAGGCCATCCCGGATTAAGACCTAGATGCCATCATCCCGGACCTTCCTGGCACCGGCATCAAGGAGGAAGGGGCCCCGTCGGAAGAGGCCAAAATGGCATCGAGCAAAGCCGCTGCCGACACATCCACCCTACCAGCGGAGGTTCGAGAGGATACCAGCAAGGTCCCCTGGCATCCTAGCAAAGCTCCCACGACTTCGCTGTAGTCTTCTCCCTTTTTATTTTTTGACTTTTGTAATGTAATCTTTGGAGAACCTCCCGGCCGTCGGGGGGTCCTCCTTATAAACACTTCACATGTTAATGAAAATCCTTTTCCTTTAGTAAATGTTCCACTGTCTCCTCTCTTTTCATTTCTCTCTTCTCTTCTCTTTCTTTTTTACTTAGCACAAAAATGGATCCTTCTTGTAGTTGCTAGACTTAGGTTCTTCAAAGTTTTAGCTCTTCCTACCTAGTTCAAGAACTGGCAGGTGGTCAAAGGAACCTTGATGATTCTGTGAACCATCTCCACCAGACCAGGAGGTTCATTGAGGTTGCTAATCTTAAGGCTTCCAAATTTATGGCTCTTCTTACCTAATTCAAGAACTGGCAAGTGGCCGAAGAAACCTCGGAGATTCTATAAACCATCTCTACTAGACTGGGAGCTTTATAGGTTAGAGTGCGGGGCTTCAGGAGTTTTCTGGCTTGCCTTCACCTAAATGGGAGTTCGATGGATGGAGTGCAGGGCTTCAGGAGTTTCCCGACTTGCCGTCACCGACCTGGGGGTTCGACGGATAAAGTGTGGGACTTCAGGAGTTTTCTGGCTTGCCTTCACCAAACTGGAAGTTCAATGGATAAAGTGTGAAGCTTTAGGAGTTTTCCAGCTTGCTTTCTTTGAACTGGGAGTTCAACGAATAGAGTGCAGGGATTCAGGAGTTTCTTGGCTTGCCTTCATCAATTGGAAGTTTGACGGATAAAGTGCGGGGCTTCAGGAGTTTTTCAGCTTGCCTTCGTCGAATTGGAAGTTCTATGGATAGAGTGTGGGGCTTCAGGAGTTTCCCGACTATGAGTGCAGGGCTTCAAAAATTTTCCGGCTTATCTTCGCCGAACTGGGAGTTCGACGGATAGAGTGCGGGGCTTCAAGAGTTCCCGGCTTGCCTTTGTCGACTGGAAGTTTGACAGATAGAGTGTGAGACTTCAGGAGTTTCCCCACTTGCCTTCATTGAACTGGAAGTTCAATGGATAGAGTTCTTGTGCAGGTAAAAGTGGTGTTGCACCAAAAAGAAACTTTTCATTAATGAAAGAAAGCCTTACATCATTGGTGATACATCCTCAAATTGTTGGCATTCCAAGTTTGGAAAAATTGGATACTATCGAGTCCAGCATGGTAGTAGGCTCCATGAGGGAGGGCCTCTACTACCTTGTAAGGACCTTCCCAGTTAGGGAAGAGCTTGCTACATTTCCTAGGCTGTGAGACTTTAGCCCGCCGCAAGACAAGTCACCTGGGCGGAAGGTATTCGGCTTCACGTAGGAGTTGTAATACCGAGCCACCCGTTGTTTGTAAGCCACCATGCAGAGCCGGGCTTTGTCCCTTTTTTCTTTCAGTAGGTCCAGGTTGAGTAGAAGACGGGTTAGGTTCTTAGCTTCATCATATTGCTCAACTCACAATATGGGTAGACCCATCTCCACCGGGATTACGGCTTCAGTGCCAAAGACAAGGTTGAAGGGTGTCTCACCTGTTGCCATCCTAGACATGGTGTGATAGGCCCAAAGAACACTAGGAAGTTCCTTGACCCAACAGCCCTTGGCCTCGTCCAGCCTGGTGAGGAGCCCTTGGAGGATGGTCCGATTAGTCACCTCTGCCTCCCTGTTGGTCTGAGGGTGAGTCACCGAGGTAAAGTGGTGGTGGATGTTCAGATCAGCATAGAACTCCTCAAATACTTGGTTGTTGAATTATCATCCATTATCAGTGATGATCGAGTGGGGGAGACCAAAATGGCAAACGATCAACTTTCACAGGAAAGATTTGACCTTGGCTTTAGTGATATGCACCAATGGCTCGATCTCGACCCACTTGGTGAAGTAGTCGATAGCCATGATTAGGTACCTCCATTATCTGGACATTGGAGAAAAATGACCCAAGATATCCATTCCCCACTAGGCAAATGACCAAGGAGCAGAGAGCTGGGAGAGTAGCGCGGCCGGTTGACACTGTATGTAAGCATGTCATTGGCAGCAGTCATATTTTTTTACGAAGTCGGCTGTGTCTTCTCTCATAGTCTCCCAGTAATATCTTTGCCGGAGGGCTTTGTACGCCAACATCCTTCCCCCCATATGGTTCTTGTAGAGGCTTTCGTGTATCTCCTGGAGCACGTAGACCACCTCTGAGGATCTCAAACATTTTAGGAGTGGGTAGGAGTGAGACCTACAATAGAGCTGCCTGTCCATTAGCACGAAGCGTACAGCCTTCTTCTTAAGGGGGCCGGCCTCCACGCAGTTCTCGGGCAAAGTACCATTAATGATGTCTCTGATGTAGTGGTCCATCCAACTAGTCTCGGGAGTGACTTGCTAGACTTCACCGGACCCCTCATAGCTGGGAGTCTACAGGTATTCGATGTAGGCACACCCCAATGACGAGTCCAGTAGAGTTGCAAGTTAGGAGAGAGCATCGATATAAGCATTCTCTCTACGAGGGATATGGAAAATACTGAAATGCCAAAAATCTACCATGCTTCAATGTACCCGCTCTAGATACTTTGCCATCTGAGGATCTCGGGCTTCGAATTCTCCCGAGACTTGACCTGCAACTAGTTGCGAGCCAGTGAAGACCTATAGGCTCGTCACACCCATCTCGCGGGACATCCTTAATCCCATAAGGAGTACTTCATACTTGGCCTAGTTATTGTTAGCTTTGAATAGGAAGCGTAGTGCACACTTGGCAATGACCCTGTCAGAGTTAGCAAGGATGAGGCCAACTCCGCTCCCTCTTGTGTTGGATGCGCCATCCATGTGGAGAACTCAGACCATCTCATCAACGGGTGGCTCCACAGGATGCTCCAAAAGAGTTTCTTCCAGCTCTCCACTGATGTTGGTGCACTCCACCAGAAAATCAGCCAACACCTATGCCTTTTGAGATGGCCTCAGGCGATATGCAATGTCAAACTTGCTAAGCTTCAGTGCCCACTTATCCAGATGCCCAGATGTATCTGGACGGCTAAGTATGGCCATTAGTGACTGGTCGGTGAGGAATGCGATCGGGTGGGCTTAGAAGTATGGCCTGAGACGTTGAGCAGACATAATGAGTGCGAAAATTAATTTTTTGGATTTGGTATACCTAGTCTTTGCAGCTCAGAGGAGCTTGCTGGCATAGTATACCGGCCTCTAAGTTCCATCTCTATCCATGTAGACGAGCACTGAATTGATGGCCCCTAGAGAGACTGCCAAATATAGGAGGAGTTATTTTCTATCCTCTGGCCTGGAGAGTAGTGGTGGCGATGCCAGGAACTTCTTTAGCTCTTCAAAGGCTTCTCGACACTCTTCTGTCTAGGCAAAATCATGTATCTTATGAGCACCTTGAAGAAGGGCAGGCAGTAGTCAGCAGAGCATGAGATGAACCGGCTCAGGGCTGTGATCCGGTCGGTCAGGCATTGAACCTGCTTCTTCGAGGTAGGGTGTTCCATGTTGATGATCGCCTGGACCTTCTTGGGGTTGGCTTCGATCCCTCTCAGAGTAACCATGAAGCTCAAGAATTTTCCAGCGACCATGCTGAAGGTGTACTTGGCTGGGTTCAACTTCATTTGATGAAGATGGAGGTTTTGGAAGGCTTCTACTAGGTCTGCGATGTGGTCCGATTTTGGCTTGCTCATGACGAGCATATCATCCATGTAGATCTGCATATTGTGATCGATTTAGTCTTTGAAGATCTTATTGACGAAGCATTGGTACGTGGTTCCAGCATTCTTCAATTCAAATGACATCATCTTGTAATAGTAAGTCCCTTGGTCTGTGATGAAGGCAGTGTGCTCGTCGTCTTCTGGATGCATCTGGATCTGGTTGTATCTAGAAAATGCATCCATGAAGGTGAGTAAGCGGTGCCCTAATGTAGCATCCACCAACTGGTCGATCTTGAAAAGGGGGAAGCTATCGTTTGGTCAAGCTTGATTGAGGTGAGTGTAGTCTACATAGATCCTCCACTTTTCACTGGTCTTCTTGACCATGACCATGTTTGCCAGCTAGCTGGGGTACTGGACTTCTCAGATGAAGTCAGCCACGAGGAGCTTTTCCACCTCTTCCTTAATTGCCTTTTGCCTTTCCTGGGTGAAGCTTCTCTTCGAGTTGACGTTCAGTCTGTGAGTAATGACATTAGAGAAAATTCCTAGCATGTCTAGCACGATCCAGGTGAAGACATCTGCATTCACCTAGAAGAAACCTAGCAGGCGAGCCTTCTCATTCTCCTGTAGTTGGGCTCCTACATGCACCATCTTCAAAAGATCTATACCGAGAAGGTACAATAATAGGCTCTCGATTGGGCTGCCCTTGGCATCCTGTGCCCTTTGGTCGAGTTCTCCAGCGACGGGGTCATCCCTGGTGCTTCTGGCCCCGGGTATGGCTTGCAGGCAATGCTATACCAGCTGGGGGTTCCCCTCATTTTTCCTATGCCATAGGGGGTCGGGAACTGCACCAAGAGCCATTTCGTAGATATGACCGCATCGAGCAAGTTGAGCCCAGGGCAGCCAAGAATCACATTGTAGGCTGAAGGAAGCCTGACAACCGTGAAAGTTATCATGACTATGCTCTACCGAGGTGGTGACCCGGTGGTGACCGGGAGGGTGATATGTCCCTCAACCCTTATTGGGTTCCCAATAAAATCGACCAGGGGGGCATGCACTGGCTTCAGCTAGGCAGGAGACAAGTTTATCTTTGAGAAGGCATCATAAAAAAGGACATTAGTCGAACTTCCAATATCGACCATAATTCACTTTACAAGATGCTTTGCTATCGTAATCTCGATGACAATGACATCATTATTTATATTTTCCACCCCATTTCCCCTCTCTCTCATGAATGGAAGTACATTTTCAGGCTCTTCCCTCGTCATGTTCCTTTTCGAGGTGCACTCTATCTCCCAGGAGATCATGCCTATTGGCCTCTCGGTGGGTGGTTGTCGATAGGAGGGAGAGTCACGAGCATCGAGGGTCCCGACGGGGCTTTGTCCCCTATGAACTTTTCGAGGTAGCCTCTTTTGATGAGATCTTCGATCTCCCTCTTGAGGTGGTGGCATTTCTCGATGTCGTGGTCATGGTTGCGGTGGAACTGGCAGTACTTTGACTTGTCTTAACCACCAGATAGCCTTATCGGGGGAGGGTGGTGCAGGTAGCACTCACCCTCAATCTCCATGAGGATCTTAAACCTTGGGGTATGTATCTTTCTTCTTAGACGAGGGTACTCTTCGGCTTCGGACCCATCTAGAGGTTAGGTGTCATTCCAGCCTATGCATCTCGGAGGGTTCCCCTTGGGGCTGCTTTTTCAGGCCTCTCGTCTAACTCTTTATTTGTACAGTCTGCCTCCTCCGCACGAATGTACTTGTGGGCTCGGAGGAGGAGCTCGGAGTAGGTCATCAGGGGCTTCTTGTATAGGGAGTAGATGAGACGAGAGGTCCTAAGCTTTTTTTTTAGTGCCAACATGGCAATGGACTCATCCAGGTTATAAATTTATAGGGTGGTAGCTTTGAAGTGGGATACGTAGTTCCTCAAAGACTCGTGGTCTTGCTAGCGAATGGAGAAGAGGCTATCAGCTTCTCGTGACACTTTTCGACAGGCATCGAAGTGCGCTACAAACTTCTTCTTCAATTGTGCAAAAGAGTCAATGCTTCTTGGCTCGAGGCAGGTGTACCAAACTCGAGTGGCCTTTCAAAGTGTGGCCAGGAAGGCAATGTATAGAAGGACGTCTATTACCCCTTGGACTCTCATGAGGGCCTTGTAGCTCTCCAGGTGGTCCACGGGGTTGGTAGTCCCATCATAGGGTTCAACCTGAGGCATGTGGAATCGGCTAGGAATCGATTCCTCTTGGATCTTCTGGAAAAAAGGGGAGCATCGTAGCCCATGGGCTCGCATGAGGAGCCCTGCAGATTGGCAAACTAGTGAGATAGCTCGGACAGTTTGCACTCTTGTTCCTCCGAGCGCCTCTTAGCCTGATGCTTGATAGCCTCATTAGTGGAACCTTCTGCCAAGGCTATTGGAGGAGAGGAAGATACGAGTCAGAGAGGATCATGCCGGGGGCCCTTGCTATGACGATGCTTGTGGCCCTTGGAGGCGACGTGGTCTAAGGTCAGAGATTGACTCTCTCGATTGACCAACCTGCTTTAGTGCCTCTTCCTCAGGGTCTAAAGGCTTCCTCGATGGAAGGATGTGGTCTGTGGATGCGATGGCCTCCCTTGAAAGGATCGCAGGCTACCGTGATGTCTGGCAGCTTGAGCTGCGAGGGTCCCTGGCTATTGTTGGGTTGCTAGAGACCGATGCTGGTGGTGCAACTACTGCACCGCCACAGTCAGGGTCTAAACCTGCTGCACGAGCATAAGGAACTGGGGGTCCACCGAAAGTGGTGGTGGTGGAGTAGGGAGCTCCCTCTCCATGCTGTGTAAATCCCCACGGGGAGGAAGACCCCCCCACGTGGCTAATGGAGGCTTCCCATGTGCGTGTCAACCCCACGTCACCAATGGAGTTGCTCGAGCAATGGGTGATTAGCTTTGTCCAGCTACTCTCCCTACCTAGTGCGCCAATCTATTGCCACCTAGATCCCCGTGGCTCACAACTCATACGTGGCATCGATTGGTAGCTCTCTCGCCTGACGTCCTATACGCGTGCCTAGTCTTACAAAAGAAGGGAGACCCAGGTCGGGGATCCCGGTGGGGGCCCTTCGACGGTCAAGTCAGTAGATGATCAAGAAGAACAGATCCTCCTCGGTGGATTCTGGAGTGGTCTCTACTCTTAGAGGATTTAAGAGATGATGGAAAGAGAGTTGGGATTGAAAAGGAGGGCTTGAGCAGTAATGGCTGCTACCGTAGGAACTCTCTTAGAGAGTCCCAGGATATTCTTCTTGCCCTCAGAGCCTTGCTGGTTGCTCACCCCTTTGAGTTTCTTATAGAAATGTTGTACCTTCCATGAGGTATAGAGCCCCGACCTAGTGCCCTCTGGGAGTCCTCCTGGTCGAGGCATAGGCCTGCTCTTCCTCTTCCCCCCTTCGAAGGAGGGTACAGGACCATAGCCTCCGTCAGGGGAGATGTTAGGTTTGTCCTTGATTTTGATGATTAATAAAATGTCGAGAACATATTTTGTACTAATATTTCAATCATGATTATAAGTTACAGGATACAGGCACCTCAAATTCTCAAATTGAAAGTATCTTACGCTGAGCAAAATATATATATCTTAAGAAGTCTTCTCTCCATGAAAAAGGCCTAAAAAATGCTCAATTATGGTTTATATAAGTATATTTAAAGTTTGATTATGTATCCTTATATTTTTAGGAGATTTGACACTCATTTTGGCAATTTTCAAATCCAAGTATCGACTCAAGTTTACCAAGTGTCGACACCTGAGTGAATGGCATGCAAAAATCCATGTCTAGCATGCCAAGTGTCGACACCTGAGTTTCAAGTGTCGACACCTGAGATAAAAGTGTCGACACTTAAAACCCAATGTCGACTCAAGGCCTGAGATTTTTGAAAATACAGAACTTGCTTTTTTGGAGGATTTTTGTGTTAAGCTTGATACCTAAGCTTCAAGTATCGACACCTGAAATTCAAGAGTCGGCACCTGTAGGACCAAGTGTCGACACCTGAAAACCAAGTGTCGACACCTGGAAGCCAAGTGTCGACTCACGGGTTCTAATAGCTTCAATGAATCTATTTTTTGAGTTGCAGATTTGGTCATTTCAAGCTCCCAACGGCTAGTTTTGATCCTCCAATGATCTCAAACCATTTTTTGGAAGTTTTTGAAATATTTAAACTTCACCAAACTCATTCTTGAAGTATTGAACTCCATTGAATACTCAAAAGTCAATATTCCCTCAAGAACTTCACTTCAAAAGCCATAAAAGGAGAGATTCCCTGAAAAAGCTTACAAGCTTATCATTTCATCATTCTAAAAGTAAGCTTGAAGAAAATTTCAAAGAGAAGACAAGACAAACATCTACAAGAGCCTCAAAGCTTCACATTCCACTCTTTGAAGAGAGTTTGATTGTGCTTTCATTATTGTATCTTTATCTTTATTCCTTGTTGACCTAGCTTTTAAGGATTTTTTAAAAGTAGGTTGTTGGTGAGCCAAAGAGACAAAACCAACTAAGGTTTGACTTATGAGCCCAAAGATAAAATAAGTTGTAAAGGTTGTTGGTGAGCCTAGGTGACAAAACCAACTTAGATTTTGACTTGTGAGCCTTGTAAAACAAGTCGGCTGTAATCTTGGAAAGATTATAGTGGAATTCCCAAGGATGGCTTGGGGAGTGGACGTAGGTGCTTGGTTTGCACCAAACCACTATAAAATTTGGTATTTGTGTGTGATTGTTCTTCGTATTTTTTTACTTTTAGCATTTAATATTTTATTTTCACTGCATATCTTTGAGTTATTCACTTTGCTCACAAACACTTCAAAGACCGGCACATAATTGCTTTAATTTTTTAAAGACATAATTCACCCCCCTCTTGGGCTCCATTTCTAGGTAACAAGTGGTATCAGAGCACCGGTACTCTACTTGTAGGTCCAACGATCTTGAGTAAAAGATCATGGCAGCCCCAATTGGTATGGGTGTTGTAGAAGGTCAAGCCTCTAATCATCCCCCCTTGTTTAATGGCACGAATTATATGTATTGGAAGACATGCATGCGCATTTTCATTCAATCCATTGATTATAATCTTTGGAGGACTATTGTTAAAGGTCCTCATCAGCCTACTATCTTGATTAATGGCATTCCCACTCCCAAAATGAAAGATGATTGAGATAAGAATGACATTAAGCAAATAAAGCTTAATGCGAAGGCTATGAATCTATTATTTTGCTCTTTGGATCTGAGTGAATTCAATAGAATCTCTAATTGTCTCTCCACAAAGAAAATATGGAACACACTTGAGATTACCCATGAGGGTACACATCAAGTGAAAACTACTAAAGTTAACATGCTCATTCACACATATGAAATATTCAAAATGGAACCTACTAAATCTATTAGTGAAATGTATACTAGGTTCATTAATATTGTGAATATCATGAGAAGTTTAGGAAAGATTATATCTAATGGTGAACTTGTCAATAAACTCCTTAGGTCTCTTCCAGCTTCTTGGGATGCAAAAGTTACTGCTATAGAAGAAGCAAAGGACATCAATACTCTTCCTCTCGAGCAACTGTTGGATTCATTGATGACCTATGAACTCTCTTGAAATAAAAGAATGTGGACATTCATAAGAAAAAGAAAGTAATAGCCTTCAAGTCCACCATAAGAGAAGAGTCAAGTGATGAGTCCAAAGAAGAAGATGAAAAAGATGAGATGGCTCTCATTACTAGAAAGTTTAGGAGGTTCAGGAGAAAGAAGAAGTATAACTTCAAGAAGAAACCTCAAAAGGGAAAGCCTAGCAAAGAGAAGGATAAAGAGAAAGAAAAGGAGCAGCCCACATGCTTTGAATGCAAGAAACCTGGCCACTTTAAGATGGATTGCCCCTTACTCAAGAAAAGTAGAAGAAGATTGAGAAAGAAAGCTATAATGGCAACCTGGAGCGATAGCAAGGATTCAAGCTCCGAAGAAGAGCAACAAGAGGTTGCAAAATTCTGTCTAATGGCCAACAATGATGAGGTAACATCTGAACCTGAAGAAGAGTTTACTTTTGATGAGTTGCATGAAGTTTTTAATGAACTTATGATTGAATTTCAAAAACTTAAATCAAAGCATAAAGAACTGAAGAAGAAAAATTTGGATTTAGTTATAACAAATGATAAATTTTCAATTAAAAATGATTGCTTGCTTCTTCAAAATAAAAAGCTAAATGATAAAATTATTCTTCTTGAAAAGAAAAGGAAGATTTGAAAAAGAAAACTCTTTTGCATCAAATGAAAATTTTACAAAACAAAATAAAGAGATTTTGGAAGAAAACAAGAAATATAAAGATGAACTTGAAAATTTGAAACCATTTGTTAGATGAACTCAAAAATTGAAACCATTTGTTAAAAAATTTACTTACAGTTCTGAAAAACTAAATATGCTTTTAAATAATTAAAGAGCTGTTTTTAATAAGGCTGGTTTGGGTTTCAAAACACAAAAGCAACAAAAGTTTTTCAAAAATCTCTTTGTGCTTGCTTCATCTTCAATTACTTGTTATTCATGTGGTAAAGTAGGTCATAAATCTTAATTATGTAATAAAAGAAAAATAAGTAAAGTTAGAAAAGTCTGGGTTCTAAAAGGAACCATCACCACTAATCTTAAAGGACCCAAAATGACTTAGGTACCTAAAGTCTCCACTTGATCTTTTATTGTAGGTGTGTCTTGCAACCAACAAATGAAGATTGTGGTACCTCGACAGTGGTTGATCAAGACACATGACTGGAGATGTGAAGCAGTTCTCCTCACTTGAGTATCAAAATAGTGGTAATGGTACTTTTGGTGATAATGAAAAGGACAAGATTGTCGGAATTGGTAAAGTCCATATCACCCCTTCTACTTATATAGATAATATTTTATATGTTGATAGTTTAAAGCATAATCTACTTAGCATTAGTCAGTTTTGTGATAATGATTTTAAAGTTGTTTTCGAATCTTCTGTGTGCATTATTTCTAGTCTTGATGACAATAGCATCAAGTTTATTGGTCATAGGCATTGCAACATTTATATGGTAGATTTAGATGGCCTACATGTTCAAAATGGTCAATGCCTAGTGGCAATGGAAGCCAAGATTAATGAATCTAGTTGGCTTTGGCATCGTAGACTAGGACATGCTAGCATGCATTTGATCTCAAAACTTTGTAAAAATGATTTGATAAAAGATTTTTCAAAACTTAGTTTTGAAAAAGATAAGATCTGCACTGCTAGTCAACTTGGAAAATAAACAAAATCATCTTTTAAACCTAAAGGAGTAGTCTCTACATCTAGATACTTATAATTACTTTATATGAACCTCTTTGGACTAACTAGAACATCTAGTTTGGGAGGTAAGAAGTATGGTCTAGTCATTGTAGATGATTTTTCTCGTTTTACATGGGTAATGTTTTTAGCTCATAAAGATTTTCAAATGAAAAAGGTGTTTCAATTATATCTTTAAGAAGTGATCATGGCATAGAATTTGAAAATCATGATTTTGAGAAATTTTGTAATGAAAATGGCATTCATCATATTTTTTCATCACCTAGACACCTCAACAAAATGGGATGGTAGAAAGAAAAAAATAGAATTCTTGAAGAAATGGCATGTACCATGCTTTGCGAAAATAATTTACGTAGATATTTTTGGGCGGAGGCCATAAACACAGCATGTTATATTTTAAATCATGTTTTAATCCAACCTATTTTATAGAAAATACCTTATGAACTTTGGAAGGGTAGAAAACCTTCAATCAAATATTTTCATGTTTTTGAATGCCGTTGTTTCATCTTAAACAATGGTAAGGATAATCTAAGCAAATTTGATACCAAGTCAGATGAGGGTGTCTTTTTAGACTACTCTACATCTAGCAAGGCATACAGGATCTTCAACAGAAGGACACTTGTTGTTGAAGAATCCATTCATGTTGTGTTTGATGAGACTAACTAAAAATCTTCTAGAAAATAAGATATTCTTGATGATGATACAGGTATCCAAAGAAATAAAGAAGTGAACAACAATGAAGAACCCACCAAGGAGCAAGATGTTAGTCAAAACATTGAAAGAGATCAAGTACAAGGAGATGAAAACATATCTACAGTTAATTCGCTACATAAAGAATGGAGGTATGCTCATGGACATCCCAAAAAATTTATCATTGGTGATCCATCAAAAGGAGTAAGTACTCGATCATCTCTTAAAAATATATGTGATTATTTAGCTTTTATATCTTAAGTAGAATCTAAATTATTGAAGAAGCTGAAAATGATTGCAATTGGATTAATGCTATGCAAGATGAACTAAATCAATTCAAAAGAAATAATATTTGGACTTTGGTTGATATACCCACTAATGTTTCAATAATTGGCACAAAATGGGTTTTTAGAAATAAGCTTGATGAAAATAGTATTGTTACTAGAAATAAAGCTAGACTAGTTGCCAAAGGATACAATCAGGAGGAAGGGATAGATTTTGATGAAACCTTTGCTCCTGTTGCTAGACTTGAGGCAATTAGGCTATTATTGGTATTTGCTTGTTTTATGGATTTTAAATTATTTCGAATGGATGTTAAAAGTGTCTTTTTAAATGGTTTTATCGAAGAAGAAGTTTATGTTGAATATCCCCCAGGTTTTGAAAATTATGAATTTCCAAACCATGTATTTAAACTTCATAAAGCTTTGTATGGTTTGAAACAAGCTCTAAAAGCTTGGTATGATAGATTGAGTTCTTTCTTGCTTAAAAATGGTTTTACTAGAGGTAATGTAGATACTAATTTATTTTTGAAGAAGAAGAATGATGATCTCTTAGTAGTGCAAGTTTATGTGGATGATATTATATTCGGTGCTACTAATGATGTCTTTGTCAAGAGTTTGCAAAGTTAATGCAGGGAGAGTTCGAGATGAGTATGATGGGAGAACTTAACTTCTTCCTCGGACTCCAGATAAAGCAAACAAAAGAGGGGATCTTCATCAACTGAACCAAGTACATGAAAGAAATATTAAAGAAGTTTGGGATGGAGAACACCAAGCCATTAGGTACACCTATGAGCTCCTCTTGTAGACTTGACAAAGATGAGTCAAGTAAACCTGTTGACCAAAGTTATATAGAGGAATGATTGATTCATTGTTATATCTAACTACTAGTAGGCCAGATATTATGTTTAGTATTTACATGTGTGCAAGATATCAGTCTGACCTTAAAGAATCTCATCTTTTGGCTGTTAAACGCATACTTAGATATCTGTCTGGCTCTATTGATATTGGTCTTTGGTACTCTAAAGATTTTTTATTTGAACTGATTGCTTATTCTGATGCTGATTTTGCTGGGTATAAACTTGACAGAAAAAGTATTAGTAGAACTTGTCAGTTTCTTAGAGTCAATTTGATTTCATGGAGTAGCAAGAAATAGAATTCAGTTGCTCTATTTATGGCGGAAGCCGAATATATAGCAGCTGGAAGCTGTTGTGCTCAAATTCTATGGATCAAACAACAACTCAAAGATTTTGGCATCAAACTAACTAAGACACCTATAAAATGTGACAATACTAGTGCAATCAACTTAACTAAGAATCCTGTACAACATTCAAGAAGTAAACACATTGAAATAAGACATCACTTCATAAGAGATCATGTGCAAACTCTAATGTGATGCTTGAATTTATTGGTACTGATGCTCAATTAGCTGATATTTTTATCAAACCCTTGAGTGAAGAAATGTTTACCATGATTAGAAGAGAGTTAGGTATCATAGATCCCTTTTCTATAGATCCCTTTTTTTATAACTCTCTCAAATCTTGTTTTTGATCAATTCTTAGTGCTCAAATTCATATTCTTTAAGACCTAAACCCTTCTCTAGAGTTCCCCCAATTTTTTAAATTTTTTTTTTTATTTTTTTCAGGGATTTTCTTGGCCAAGTGTCGACACTTGAAAAATCCCAAGTGTCGACACCTGACCAAGTGTCGACACTTGGCAAATCCCAAGTGTCGACACTCAGGCAGAAATCCCTATTTTTCTAGGACATCACCAAATATTTCTATTTTGTTTTTCCTCTTTCCTCTCATGCCCTAGTGGTCCCCCAACCGTCCTTCAGCCGCGGAACAGTGCTCTTCCCTCCGTGCCCTCCACTATTTGGTAAATCCCATCGCATTTCTTCACATTTTTTGCTTGATTCACGGCTTTTCATTGATTCTTCACCATTTTTCCCATGATTTTCCCCTTTTTCCATCGTAAATCACTGTTTTATCAATTGTTCTTGGGTTGTGCTCGGGCTCATGAGATTTTCCCTATTTTGGACTGATCTTGTACTTTATTCTACCGGTTCTTGCCTTATTTGAGTTCGATTCTTCACGTTTTCACCGATTCATTGAAGTTTTTGAGCTGACTTCAGCCCTTCCCTTTTGGATCGATTCCTATTTAATTTTCTTCAGATCCTTCTTAATTTAAATCAGAACCATGCTTTGATTTCTTCCTTTTTGGCCACTTTGTTGACTGATCCCTTGTTTTTTGGCTATCTTCTCCCATTTCTCCTTATTTCCTCTCCATTTCCTATTTGACTGTTCCTTTCTCATACCTTTTCTATTTCTATTCCTTCCCTCAGCCGGTTATCATGGGACCTAGAAAGCAGTTGGCATTTAAAAGGAAAATAGGATAGGCATTAGTAGAGGGAAGAACGAAAGCAAGAAATGATGATGGATAGCAGTCAGGTAGTACAGTAGCCCATCTTCACCTTCAACAGAGAGGATGTCTGGGAAGGTGATCGCAGCTGGTCGACAAGTAGACATGAGATTCTTCGACATATAGGGCTTCCGAATTGGACAGGTTCTTGAGGCTGCAAGGTTGATCCGCTTCTGCACGATGGAGGAGAAGTTATACCCTCACCTGATCCGAGAGTTCTACGGGAGTCTCGACTGCAGATGGACACTTTGGAGTGCGACTATCAGAGGCATCCAGATTCCAATTTTAGAGGCATGAGCCGTATCTGGGAGATCCCGCACCATGGGATCATTATTTCATCCACAGAGGATTGTGAGGAGGCATTTAGATGCATTTTAGAGCGTGAAGATGTTCGTGGTGTGGCCACGATCACCGCGAACCAGCTGTCCATGGAGATGTGCTTGTTACATCACATCACTACCCGGATTCTTTTGCCGAAGACCGGGAGATTTGACTTCATTACTGAGCAAGAGTTGATGGTGATGGTATGTTTGACTCAGAGGACGGCGGTCGATCTTCTGGCACTGATTCTAGCTCAGATGAGAGATGTTGCCACTCAGAGGAGACATTGCTTACCCTACGACATGGCGCTGACATGTTTGTTTCAAGCTTACTCTGTTCCTTTGGAGGGGGAGACCTCCAAGGATATCCTTCATATGGACATGTACGATGAGTTGTCTCTCCACCGCATGGGATATCATTGAGTTGCTGAGCGGTGGGTGCGCAAAGAGTCTGGCCAGGAGCCAGATGAGGAGGATGAGATTCGTGAGGCAAAGGCAAGGCCATCAGGGCCTTCAGTTACACCTCCTCGATTAGCACCAGCAGCACCCAGTGAGCCAGAGCCAGTCACTCCAGCTCCAGCACCAGCCGATGCTCCTCCTTCTACTATTGGTACATCCTTTGAGGAGCTAGTCAGACAGGAGTTTGCAGATATTAGGAGTGAGATGTTCGGCTTAGGAGTCCATACCACTCAGCTATGCATTGAGATTGAGGGCCTTAGAGCCCATACAGCTGAGCAGCATGCTGAGATGCGATGGACCATAGAGGCAGGATTTGCACGAATTGAGGACTTACTAAGATCACTCCTACCTCCAGCAACAGCACCTGCAGACCCACCTACTGATGATGATGATGATGGTGACCACCCGGACGGACACGATGATACACTTGGTGATGGTGACCAAGCTGATGATGATGGAGATGACAGAGTCACAGATATTATTGATGGTGATAGTGATAGTGATGATAGAGTAGATGACTTTGAGTTGGTCAGCCGAGAGACTCAGACTCCTACTGTTCCACCTGCTGATCCTTGCGACACACCGATCTCAACTGTTCCAGTTTTTGTGACACCTGCTGAGACTCTTCTACCGCCATCCACTCGTTCTTCTAGGGTTGTGCCCCGTATAGAACCTTCGACCAGGACTAGGAGTCATAGTATCATAAAGACCCCTAGAGCCCTAGTTCCTAGATCTAGAGTTACCGGTCCTATCTTCTTTGAGCTTCCATCTGATGAGGAGTAGCCTCACAGATGACTATTCTATTGTTTGATGTTATGTATTAGTGTTTATCTTCTATTTCATGTTTATCTATATTATGTTTCAGTGTATGCTGATTATATCAGCAAATTTTGTACTAAAAACTCTTTTATATATGCAGACTAGCAGTTCACTTTCTTACTTAACTACAATCGTGATTCTCTTGCTAGCCTGTCCATTTAATGATTGAGTTTATAATGTTTAAATTTTGCTCTAATACCTTACTCATTGGCTTTGATACCTGTTGATTATTGTAAATCTAATCTAGTATCATGGCCTCGTATTACAAATCTAACCAATTTCTTTGTGCATTTATTGAGAGGGAGTTTACTCCCTTTATTGTTTAATGTTGACAAAAAGGGGGAGTAAGAATAAGATATAAGTAGTTTCAAATTTTATTCAATTAAGAACTGATTCATATCTTAACTCACTTAGGGGAGAGTAAATTTAACTTCATACTTAATTTATACCTCTCCTTTATTAAATTTGTATTGAAATTATGTTGTTGGTTTTTAAGTTCATGTTTATGAGATATCTATTCAAATTTGAAAATTGAATGCTTATATACTCAAGGTTTTGTCATCATCAAAAAGAGAGAGATTGTTGGGTTTGTCCTTGATTTTGATGATTAACAAAACATTGAGAACATATTTTGTAATAATGTTTCAATCATGATTATAAGTTATAGGATACAGGCACCTCAAATTCTCAAATTGAAAGTATCTTGAAGCTGAACAAAATACATGTCTTAAGAAGTCTTCTCTCTATGAAAAAGGCCTAAAAAATGCTCAATTATGGTTTACATAATATATTTAAAGTTTGATTTTGTATCCTTATGTTTTTAAGAGATTTCGCACTCATTTTGGCAATTTTCAGATCCGAGTGTCGACTCAAGTTTAACAAGTGTCGACACCTGAGTGAATGGCATGCAAAAATTCATGTCTGGCATGCCAAGTGTCGACACCTGAGTTTCAAGTGTCGACACCTGAGATACAAGTGTCGACACTTAGAACCCAAGTGTCGACTCAAGGCCTGAGATTTTTGAAAATACTGAACTTGCCTTTTTAGAGGGTTTTTTGTCAAGTGTCGTGTCAAGTGTCGACACCTAAAATTTAAGTGTCGACACCTACAAGATCAAGTGTCGACACTTGGAAGCCAAGTGTCGACTCACAAGTTCTGACAGCTTCAACGGATCTATTTTCTAAATTACAGATTTGGTCTTTTCAAGCTTCCAATGGCTAGTTTTGATCCTCCAATGGTCTCAAACCATTTTTTGGGAGTTTTTGAAGTATTTAAGCTTTACCAAACTTATTCTTGAAGCATTGAACTCCATTGAACTCCATTGAACACTCAAAAGTCAATATTCCCTTAAGAACTTCACTTCAAAAGTGATAAAAAGAGTGATTCCCTGAAAAAGCTTACAAGCCTATCATTTCATCCTTCCAAAAGTGAACTTGAAGAAGATTCCAAAGAGAAGACAAGACAAGCATCTATAAGAGCCTCAAAGATTCACATTCCACTCTTTGAAGAGAGTTTGATTGTGCTTTCATTATTGTATCTTTATCTTTATTCCTTGTTGACCTAGCTTTCAAGGGTTTCTTGAAAGTAGGTTATTGTAATTATTGGTGAGCTAAAGAGTCAAAACCAACTAGGGTTTGACTTGGGAGCCCGAAGACAAAACAAGTTGTAAAGGTTGTTGGTGAGCCCAGGTGACAAAACCAACTTAAGTTTTGACTTATGAGCCTTGTAAAACAAGTCGGCTGTAATCTTGGAAAGATTATAATGAAATTCCCAAGGATGGCTTGGGGAGTGGACGTAGGTGCTTGGTTTGCACCGAACCACTATAAAATTTGGTGTTTGTGTGTGATTGTTCTTATTTCTTGCTTTTAGCATTTAATCTTTTATTTTCGCTGCATATCTTTGAGTTATTCACTTTGCTCACAAATACTTCAAAGACCGGCACATAATTGCTTTAATTTTTTAAAGATCCATTTCACCCCCCCTCTTGGGCTCCATTTTTGGGCAACATGAGGTCTGCCACGGGCACAGGTGGAGTACTGAGGAGTGCGCGTCCCTCTCGCGGTGGGTACATGTGGCACGCCACGAGGCCTGACACTCCAATAAGGCACTGCCCCTTTTTGGCATCATCCCGCCACGTTTGGGGAGACCTGGCAAAGCACCGGTCTGGAGGGAGATGCTACAAAGTCTGAAACCCTTGGCAAAACCTTCCTCTTCCAGGCGGTGCAGACAATAGGTCGAGGGGCGTCGTGCCCTGAAAGAGGTATCCTCCCTCAGGAGGTGCCGACAATGGGCTGTGAGGTCTGATACTCTGGTGGGATGCTCCTCTGCAAGCGGTGTGCTCTGGCAAAACACCATGCCACAGAGGTTGCAGGCGGCATGCTTCTAGTGGAGTACCACCACACAGGGGTGCCAGCTTCTTCGGGCAGCTCAGGGGCCCTAATGAGGGTGGCGACATCACCTGCCAACATCACCATCCTGGTCGCTCTAGAAGCGCTCGTGGAGGAGCCCGCACCCACCTGTGAAAGTCCATACCTGACCTCATGGGGAGGAGCTGATTTTGACAAAGGAATCGACCTTGAGTAGAGGGAATGCGGCCCCGGCCAAGGGCTTGATCTCGAGGGAGCTGACCTCGACCGGGGGTTTGAAGAACAAGAGCACGATCTCGGTCGAGGGCTCGATCGTCAGGAAGCTAACCTCGATCGGGAGCTCAAAGAATGAAAGCACAATCTCGGTCGAGGGCTCGATCGTGGGGGAGCTAACCTCGACCATGGGCTCGATCGTGGGGGACCTGACCTTGGTCGGAGGCTCGAAAAATGAGAGCACGACCTTGGCTAAGGGCTCGACCTCGAGGGAGCTGGCCTCGACTGGGGGCTCGAAGAGTGGGAGCACAACCTCAGCCGAGGGTTCGACCCCGAGGGAGCTGATCTTGGCCAGGGGCTCGAAGAACAATAGTACGACCTTGGTCGAGGGCTCGACCTCGAGGGAGCTTACCTTGGCTGGGGGCTCGAAGAACAAGAGCACGACCTCGGTCGAAGGCTCGACCTCGGGGGAGTCGACTTCGATCGGGGGCTCGAAGAACGAGAGCACGCCCTCGATCGAGGGCTCGACCTCGAGGGAGCTGATCTCGATCGGGGGCTCAGCCCGATGCTTCATCTCGTCAAGCATCTAAGTGGCACCTCCCACCATCGTGGTGGCCATCTAGATCCGACAGTGTTCCACATCATGTCATATCAAGTCGAGTTGAGCTTGAGTATATGGATACTCAACTCGGCTCAGATCATTTGCATCCCTAATTATAATTTAGGCACATGAAGTCATAAAAAAAATAATTAGATATCATGAAGAATGATAGGAAATCATAATAACTAACATGATATAAAAAATAATTTGTTATTATAATCGATAACAAGAAATCATAATAATCAACAAGATATCATACAAGATACATATGATGAAATAATATTTTTTCATAAAAAAAATTGCAAGAAATAATTGAGTTGTATTAAATATATGTCATGTCATCCAATTCAATGAAATGGTATGCTCTATCTAAACTTTTTTTTATCATAGATTGTGGATAAAAAATTTCTCGAGCAAGTATTTATTCACATATTGTTTTCCATCGGAAGGACAACGTGTAGATCTTGGCCTCCATTCTTGCATTGCCCACACCGCTAGTGCCATGGGTCGATGGCTGTTTCGTTGCCCGCCTACCCACTTGGCACCTAATTGGTGATTCACCATCAGGCTGCACACCACCTGTGCATCACGCGGCCAATACAATGGAACGAGACAGGCATGATAGTTGTCCATGTCAGCTCCAGTCCATTGTAAATACACCGAATCCACTCCAAAGGCAATTATCTCTAGAGTAATTCTTTGTGCACCGCGTGCGGTGCAGCAAATCTAGCATGGTCCGCATCGCATGCGGCTATTGGTCCATGCTAGCTTGATAGATAGGACGGGATATGGCATGACGGGAGGGGTATACGTACGCTGCAGACGCCGTCCTGCAGTCTTTTCAACTGTGCAAAATAACTATTTTGTCCTCATCATTTTCGGTATAGAAAAAATGGTTCTTATTCTGCAAACAAGGGGAAAAAATCCATTTGTACTACGAATCTCCACTCCAGAGTTCGTTCATTATTTTTGGACATCTCAGATACCTACATTTTATATTTTTTGCTTCTCTTTCGTGGTCGAGAAAGCGTTGGTGATCTTCCTTTAATATTTGATACGCTTTCAAAATCGTGAAAAAATGGAAACAAGCGGTTTTGTCTTTCAACGCAGACGACGAACACGAAAACAATGCAAGAAGGAAATGCAAATGGAAGAAGGAGGTACTGCGATCATTGTTTTTTTAGGAATGATGAGACCTCCTTAAGATCTGTCCCCAAGAATGCTACAAAAGCAGAAACGGGTTAGAAAAATTTTTTATTCCTGCTTGGAGTTGACATTTGGCATGTGAACGTTTTTTTTACAATTTCTGCAAGAGTATCGGAGTTTTTTAACTAGGGTGCCCCAAGTTTTGAACAAGGGTGTCGTAGGTTTTGAACTAGGGTGTCATAATTTCTATTTTATTATTTTAATGTCAATCTTTGAAATTTATCTCTATAGATGGATGTCACGATAATTTTAAAAAATATTAAGTCTTCATAATATAAAATCATGACACCGTAGTTCAGATATTACGACACCCTAGTTCAAAACCTACAACACCCATGCAGAAATTATGAAAAATAAGTTTTTAACCCATCTACCTCTAATACATGGCAACCATGACTTGTTTTATGACTCCCATGATGTCATAAAATTGTCACGGATACTGTAACATTAATCAAAATGGCCAAAATAGTATTACGACACCCTAGTTCAAAACCTACGATATCCTTATAGAAATTATGAAAAATAAGTTTTTAACCCCTCTACCTCTAATACATGGCAACCGTGGCTTGTTTTATGACTCCCAGGGTGTCATAAAATTACCACAGATGCTATAACATTAATCAAAATGGCCAAAACAGTATTACAATATCCTAGTTCAAAACCTATGATACCCTAGTTCAAAACCTACAACACCCATGTAGAAATTATAAAAAATAAGTTTTTAACCCCTCACTTCTAATACATGGCAACCGTGGATTGTTTTATGACTCTCAGAGTATCATAAAATTGCCACGGATGCTGTAACATTAATCAAAATGGCTAAAATAATATTACAACATCCAAGTTCAAAACCTACGACATCCTAGTTCAAAACCTACGACACCCATGCAAAAATTATGAAAAATAAGTTTTTAACCCCTCTACCTCTAATACATGGCAACCGTGGATTGTTTTATGACTCCCAATATGTCATAAAATTGCCACGGATGCTATAACAATAATCAAAATGGCCAAAATAGTATTACGACACCCTAGTTCAAAACCTACGACATCCTAGTTCAAAACCTACGACATCCATGCAGAAATTATGAAAAATAAGTTTTTAACCCCTCTACCTCTAATACATGGCAACCGTGGATTATTTTATGACTCCCAGGGTGTCATAAAATTGCCACGGATGCTGTAACATTAATCAAAATGACCAAAACAGTATTACGACATCCTAGTTCAGAACCTACAATACCCTAGTTCAAAATCTACGACACCCATGTAGAAATTATGAAAAATAAGTTTTTAACCCCTCTACCTTATTACATGACAACCGTAGATTGTTTTATGACTCTCAGGGTATAATAAAATTGCCACAGATACTGTAACATTAATCAAAATGGCCAAAACAGTATTACCACACCTTAGTTTAGAACCTACGATATCCTAGTTCAAAACCTACAACACCCATGCAGAAATTATGAAAAATAAGCTTTTAACCCCTCTACCTCTAATACATGGCAACCGTGGATTATTTTATGACTCCCAGGGTATCATAAAATTACCACGGATGATGTAACATTAATCAAAATGACCAAAACAGTATTACAACATCCTAGTTCAGAACCTACGACACCCTAGTTCAAAACCTACGATATCCATGCAGAAATTATGAAAAATAAATTTTTAACCTCTCTACCTCTAATACATGATAACCGTGGATTGTTTTATGACTCCCAGGATGTTATAAAATTACCACGGATGCTATAACATTAATCAAAATGGTCAAAACAGTATTATGACATCCTAGTTTAGAACTTATAACATCCTAATTCAAAACCTACGACACCCATGCAGAAATTATGAAAAATAAGTTTTTAACCGCTCTACCTCTAATACATGGCAACCGTGGATTGTTTTATGACTCTCAGGGTGTCATAAAATTACCACGGATGCTGTAACATTAATCAAAATTGCTAAAATAGTATTACGACATCCTAGTTCAAAATCTACGACATCCTAGTTCAAAATCTACGACACCCATGCAGAAATTATGAAAAATAAGTTTTTAACCCCTCTACTTCTAATACATGGCAATCGTGGATTGTTTTATGACTCCCAAGGTGTCATAAAATTGCCACAGATGCTGTAACATTAATCAAAATGGCCAAAACAGTATTACGATATCCTAGTTTAGAACCTACGATACCCTAATTCAAAACCTACAACACCCATGCAGAAGTTATGAAAAATAAGTTTTTAACCCCTCTACCTCTAATACATGACAACCGTGGATTGTTTTATGACTCCCAAGGTGTCATAAAATTGCCATGGATGCTGTAACATTAATTAAAATAGCCAAAATAGTATTATGACATCCTAGTTCAGAACCTACGACATCCTAGTTTAAAACCTACGACACCCATGCAGAAATTATGAAAAATAAGTTTTTAACCCCTCTACCTCTAATACATGGCAACCTGAATTGTTTTATGACTCCCAGAGTGTCATAAAATTGCCACGGATGCTATAACATTAATCAAAATGGCCAAAACAGTATTACGACATCCTAGTTCAGAACCTACGACACCCTAGTTCAAAACCTACGACATCCATGCAGAAATTATGAAAAATAAGTTTTTAACCCCTCTACCTCTAATACATGGCAATCGTGGATTGTTTAATGACTCGCAGGGTGTCATAAAATTGCCACGATGCTGTAACATTAATCAAAATGGCCAAAATAGTATTACGACATCCTAGTTCAAAACCTACGACATCCTAGTTCAAAACCTACGACACCCATGCAAAAATTATGAAAAACAAGTTTTTAATCCCTCTGCCTTTAATACATGGCAACCGTGGCTTATTTTATAACTCCCAAGGTATCATAAAATTGCCAGAGATGCTATAACATTAATCAAAATGGCCAAAACAGTATTACAACACCTTAGTTCAAAACCTACAACATCCTACTTCAAAATCTATGACACCCATGTAGAAATTATGAAAAATAAGGTTTTAACCCCTCTACCTCTAATACATGGCAATTGTGGCTTGTTTTATGACTCCTAGGGTGTCATAAAATTTTTTATTTAGAATTTATTGCTTGAATTTATTGCTTAACTTACATTTATATTTTACTTATGTTTCAAGTGATCTTCCAATGCTTCGGCTGCCCAGATTAAAGGCTTCACAATTGTTTAAAAATCATTGCAAGCCAACAGTGTATGCTGAACAAGTTCTGAAGATGAGTTTCTCAGGTTATCATTTAGAAATAATCCAAAAGACTCATTTCAATGCGTTCATAGACATGCAACTGTTTGTTGTCGATGGGCGTCTACTAGCTGAAATAATTATATGCTATAAGGGAGGAAACAAGTTTATTTTTCATGGCAAGGACGTCGAAGACCTGGCCCTGATTTTGGGTCTGCCATGCCATGGAAAGAAAATCAAAATGGAAGATCAAGTTAAGAAGGGCCGGTTATTCAGAAAATTTGGAAGATAATTAAATTTGCAAAATAAGGGGCTGGAAAGTTAATTGCCCAACTTCATTCATCCAATTTACAAGAAGATGTCGAGGACACTATGAGATTATGGATTGCATATATGTTCGCAACATTCTTGTATCCAAAGTCAAATCAATGTTGCTCAAGATTTATCATCCCTTACTTAGATGGTTTATCCTAATTGGGTCAAATAGATTGGGCTTCCATAATAAATGAGTTAACTCTTATGTCTCTCCCAGATGCTGCTTTTTGCTTGAGATCCGACCAGCCAGTCCTAACCAAGAGAAGTGACAAGGTTAGGAGGCAGCCAACCCTGTATGGGTGTACAGCTACTCTGTTGGTAAGTATCATTAATATGCAGTAAAAGTATAATTGCTTTATTTTAAATCTTTCATATATTTAACATACATGATTATTATGTATAGGTTTGGTTCCTTGAGCATAGTACCTTGAGAGTCCCAGCATATCCAAATAAATTGCTTAGGCTGTTAAAATGGTATGACAGCCAGGTGAAGACAAAGATTGTTGACCTTACAAACTTGAAGCCTCATGAGTTGGTAAATAAAAATATTTTTTCATTATAATATTAATGAACAATATATTATTATGATTAATATATGGTTATTTTGTTTTTGTTCTTGGCTTGTAGGTGGAGGGAGCTATTGAGCCTACGATAACGGAACAATGGCTTCTCCCTGAAGAAACAGTAACAGCAGCATCCTCCGAAAAAGAAAAAACTTGTCTAAGCTATGCACAGGTGAAGGCTGAAGTTGAAGAGATAAAGAAGAGGCTTGTGATAGTTGAAACTCTTCTTAGTTCATTAGTAAATAAAGGTACCGATACCAATAAAGAAGGGCAGAAAGAGGTGGAGGGAGAGGATACTGAAGATACTGAGGTTGAGGTAGGAGAAATTTTTGATGAAAAATTTAAGGATACCCTTGTAAGGAGGAAGCTGATGGGGAAAAAGAAGAAATCCGGATTCCTTCACTTATCAAGAGGGTAAAAAAAAAATCTAGGCTGTGGAAGGCCTCCCAAATCGTAGCTGATTTTACTTTCGAAACAGGTCCATCGAAAAAAAAGATGAAGATGTTGAACACATCACAGCCCGAGGAATCAAATTTGAATCTTCAAATTGAAGATGATGAAAATTTGATCAATATATTTTTGAATGAAGAGATGAACTCGTAAGTTATACCTATTTTTTCTAATATGCATGCTAATTTATAGTCAAGAATATATAATATCATTCATGTTTATTAATTTCAGAGATGTCATATACAACAACAATTTCAAAGGCACTATTACTAGGAAAAATCTTTTGGATCTGATAAATAATGACATGATAGTTGATGATGTAAGTAATGGAGTATTACATCATTTTGTTGTTAATCATTATATATGTAATGATATTTTTCTAATAATTATTATATTTAGTTTATAATTAATCAGTTTATATTATATTGACAGATAATTGATGCCGGGCAGGAGTTCATTACAAAGAACTAGGCTGAGAATGCAGAAAGATATCATAAGAGTATAGTTGCACTTGTGATGACCTCTGGCATGTGCCTGATATCAGTATCACCTTATCATGAACTTGCTGGAACAGCCGGAAATATGATATCTGATGAAGTCAGTGATGTAATAAGAAGGAATTTCGATTTCTCTTCACTATCATTAACTCAGAAAATTCCCACTAGCACCTGGTAGCGGTTGACATGCAAGAGAAGATTTTCATGCATCTGAATTTAATAAAACTCAATTCCAAGTACAAGGCAGATGCAAGGAAGTGGCAGAAGATAGTAGGTGCAATGTTCCATATATTCTGTGATAATAGTGAGGTATCCAAATGGTCCATGAGAGAGATTAGTGAATGCCCTTCGCAAGCTGTAGGATCACTGGACTGCGGCTTGTTTTGCTTGAAATACATGGATTTTATTGCTCGCTGGGATAGGCTTGATACTTGGGATTTCATAGAAAAAGATATCAGCATATACCGCTGCCAGTTAGTAGCAAGAATTTTGAGAGAGAGTCTGAATCAAAAAATTGAAAGTGCTGTTAAAAATTAGCCTATAAAAGCAAATTATTTGTTATGTACTCTTTCTTTTCGATTCATTCACTTCTATAATATGTTATACAAATTTGTAACTAACTCGAGGATTATATTTTAAGCATCATTCTCGAAGGAAAATTTTATAATTCATTCAACCCATATTGTTTTGAATATCATTATCTTATTACATATAGTTTTATGTAATTCATTCGATCAATATTTTGTGATTCTTCATTGCTGTGATGATGATATAAAGGAATGTTATGTTTATTGACAGGATGTCGTAGTATTTATACTATGGTGTCGTAGCATTTGAACCAAGATGTCGTAGCATTTGAAACAGGGTGTCGTAGGTTTTGAACTAGGATGTCGTAATGCTGTTTCAGGTGATTTTATTGATTTTTAAGCAGCCGGGACTATTTCTGATGATCTAGAAGTTAATAACCAAGCCACAGATGATATGAAATATGGGTAGAAGGGATTATAAATGTTTTATCTTATATTTTCTGCATGGTTGTAGTTTTTGAACTAGGGTGTCATAGGTTTTGAACTAGGATATCGTAGATTTTGAACTAGGGTGTCGTAATGCTGTTTCAGGTGATTTTATTGATTTTTAAGCAGCCGGGACTATTTTTGATGATCTAGAAGTCAATAACCAAGCCATAGATGATATGAAATATGGGTAGAAGGGATTAAAAATATTTTATCTTATATTTTCTGCATGGTTGTAGTTTTTGAACTAGGGTATCGTAGGTTTTGAACTACAGTGTCGTAACTTTTGAACTAGGATGTCGTAATGCTGTTTCAGGTAATTTTATTGATTTTTAGGTAGCCGGACTATTTTTGATGATCTGGAAGTCAATAACAAATCCAATGATGATATGAAATATGGGTAGAAGGGATTAGAAATATTTTATCTTATATTTTTTCATGGTCGTAGTTTTTGAACTAGGGTGTCGTAGGTTTTGAACTAGGATGTCGTAACTTTTGAACTAAGGTGTCATAATGCTGCTTCAGGTGATTTTATTGATTTTTAAGCAGCCAAGTATATTTCTGATGATCTGGGAAAATAAGTAGATTCTATAAAATGTTCAATATATCTTGCTTAAAATTTCATCCGATGATCTAAATAAACATAGGACTGTACATATATAGGACTATACCATAATTCAGCATTTTATATCCTATCCTGTATTAGTTAATTGCATACATAAGTATCAAATTCATCTAAAAAAGGGTTCGAAGAAGTTATAGTGGGTTCAATTACTATTTTTGGTACTTCCACTACAATATGGGAAGTCTTCCTTTTGCTAGTACTACATCTTCTCTCATTTTGCACAGGAGTGTCAACAGAAACCTTATCCATATTTTTCCTTGATCTCTTTGATTTTTCTCGACTCCACTCTTAATTCCATTCTCTTGCGGACGACCTTTCGTAGTAAGTTGGTTAGGATCCTGTATTAGAAGTTCTCTGCTTTGCTTAGCTGCATAATTAGCATCAACAGCTCTTCTGAATAATGGTGCAAGATCTTCCATCACCAAATTGAATGCATCTTCAGACATAGAGGCTATCTATGCAAGCTTCATCATCCGATGACTCATCAAAGCATATCTACGATCAATAAAACATAATATTTGTATTTGGATTTCATGACATATGATAGGTTAATGTAAACTTAAAATAAGACATCTGAATTTAAATAATTCCTTGAGTGCGTACCGTAATTTTCGCGTGCTTTTATCACAAAATTGAGTATTGCATTCGAGATCGTTGAATTGATATTTCATGTCCTTGCACTATTTATTCAAGAAGTACTTATCTGGGATACGAAATATGTCGCTTTGATGAAGAACCAATAAGACATGCCTACACAAGTAACCCTTGTACTCAAAGGATCTACACTGGCATTTAACATCCTCCAAAGCTTTGTCACATGAAACCTCGTAATTTTTAATAATCTCCTTATTGATTCCATTAACTTCAATTCTTTCAAATGATTTAACAGAATATACATCATGATTATCAACTTCTTTAAGTAATATGGCATTTAATGCAGCCATTTCAAGGACCTCATTCTGAAATTTTTTGAATATGCGCCTTGTATATTTTCCTGTGCTTGCCTCTCAAAAAGAGAGGATGTCTTTAAGAAAGCACTTGTTTGCAATGTTTTATTATCTTCTTCATTTTCTACTTCATATATTTTCTCCAAGGCATCTTCGTACTTATCGATGAATTCCTTGAGCGTAGTCTTCGAGTTTATAAACCCATCAAAGAAGTGATTAATGCTTTCATTCCTTTGTGAAGTTGACATCCCTATTCATAAATATTCAAAAAATAGAAGCATATAAGATAAAAAGTATGTTCAAAACTTTAAAAAATGAACATTAATCATTCATAATGACTAACAAACCTGCAAAAAATGTATCTTTAAGATAAACTGGAATCCATTTATCCCGACATTTATATATGTCATTTAACCAATATACGGCCTTGCATTCTATATATCTCTCCATTAAATATGCCCATCTTTCTTCGAAAGATACTATGGTAACTGAATCATATATCGCCTCGTCAAACTCAACAATAAATTTGGGATTTGCTGTACAAATATGGCCAATCTTTTCAGGATTTTTTTTCAAAATATGCCAAAGACAAAATCTATGACATGCATTGGGAAAAACACCCTTAACAGCAGCCTCGATTGCCTTATCTTGGTCAGTTATGATGGCATTAGGTGGATGACCACCTTTTGCATCTAGCCATAATTGAAATACCTATTTAAATATCCAGTCGTCTCATCTGATAACAATGTGCAACCAAGCAATGTGGACTGTCCATGATGGTTAACTCTGACAAATGGAAAAGGGCATTTGATATTTATTTGTCAAATAGGTTGAGTCAAATGTTAGTACATCACTAAAGTAAGTGCTTGCCAATCTTGACCTAGGATGGATCCAGAAGACAGTCCTGAGCTGTCCATTATCATTCAGGTCAAAAGTATAAAAGAAATTTAGATTTTTTACTTGCATTTGTGTGAAATGGATTACCATTGATTGTGCATCTCCTTCTTTCAGCTGACTCTGACGTTCTTGATAGATAAAATTATGAGCATCCTTTTCGTGTAATCTAATTATCTTCTACCCCCATTCCTTCTTGCCATGCAGAGTATATTTGACTTGTAGGAACATTCACGGCATGTAAATTGATGATCTCTACTTTTTCTGGCATGCTGATCCCTATGGGACCGTAGATAACCAGCTGATGATATGGACAGCTCATGGTTATGTTCTAGGAAAACATCACCCAATATCCACTTACCATTTTTAGAATTTAGTCTTGTTTTTATCGAAACCTTACAATCAATTTTGCTAGTATCCCTAGGATTCATGGAGTTATCGATTCTTCTAGATTTTCTTTGCCTCCAACGTGCCAAGTACTTGAAGTATATTTCTTTGTTATTGTTGGACCTACTACACACTGTTGTGATTCCAAAACCTACTCTCATTGCATATCTATTGTAGAAATTATATAAATCATTTGTAGAATTGAACTCCATACCAATTTTAGGATCAACAGACTCGTTATCCGTGATCGGGGTGATAGGTGAAGGTGCATTCTTCTGAACAACATTAGCAACCTCATCCAAATTTTTAATTTCAGTACCATATGTAGAAATATCGGTATAAAAAATTATAAACATTGATATACATAGTTTTAGATGATATTTATCTACAACATAATAAATAATGAGTTATGCATTGGATAGAATATGACACAACAGTGCAATAACAAGACATGGATGCAAAAAGTTCAAAAATATATGTTGAAACAGTATTACGACATCCCAATTCAAACACTGCGACACCCTGGTTATAAACCTACGATACCCCTATACAAAAACTTAAACCAGATATTTTTATCCTCCATAACAAAAGTTTTTTGGTATGCATGGATGATATATGATACCCCCAATATAGTAAAATGCTTATGGAAAAACTTGGATATCAAAAATATCGAAATATGAACAAATCGGTACAAAACAGAAAATGAAAGCTTTTATCCTCCATCTTGGGATATTTCAACTGTGCATTGGCTTGAATAAGATTGTTGGATTGTGATAAAAATACCAAAAAGAAAAAATTTTAAAAAAAAGGAGTTTTCAAGTTACGCATCCTAGTTCAGAAGTTATGACACCCTAGTTAAAAGATTAAGACACCTAATCATAAAATATGAAACTAAATATACTAACCCCTATTACCTCAAGAACCTATCACTTGTGGACTGAGTTATGACTCCTAGGATGTCATAACATGACATTGATGCAAAAAGTTCAGAAATATATGCTGAAACAATATTATGACATCCCAGTTCAAACACTACGATATCCTAGTTATAAACCTACGACATCCCTATACAAAAACTTAAACCAAATATTTTTATCCTCCGTAACAGAAGTATTTTGGTATGCATTGATAATATATGATACCCCCAATATAGTAAAATGCTTTTGGAAAAACTTGGATATCAAAAATATCGAAACATGAACAAATCAGTACAAAACAGAAAATGAAAGCTTTTATCCTCCGTCATGGGATATTTCAACCGTGCATTGGCTTGTATAAGATTATTAGATTGTGATAAAGATACCAGGAAGAAAAAAAATTTCAAAAAAAAGAAGTTTTCAAGTTACGACATCCTAGTTCAGAAGTTACGACATCCTAGTTAAAAAATTACAACACCCGATCATAAAACATGAAACTAAATATACTAATCCCTATTACCTCGAGAACCTATCACTTGTGGACGGAGTTATGACTCCTAGGATGTCATAACATGACATGGATGCAAAAAGTTCAGAAATATATACTGAAACAGTATTACGACATCCTAGTTCAAACACTATGACACCCTAGTTATAAACCTACGATATCTCTGTACAAAAACTTAAATTGGATGTTTTTATCCTCCATAACAGAAGTGTTTCGGTATGTATTGATGATATATGATACTCCCAATATAGTAAAATGCTTATGAAAAAACTTGGGTATCAAAAATATCGAAACATGAACAAATCGGTATAAAATAGAAAATGAAAGCTTTTATCCTCCATCATGGGACATTTCAATTGTGCATTGGCTTGAATAAGATTGTTGGATTGTGATAAAAATACCAGGAAGAAAAAAGATTTCAAAAAATAGAGTTTTCAAGTTACGACATCCTAGTTCAGAAGTTACGACACCCTAGTTAAAAGATTACGACACCGATCATGAAACATAAAACTAAATATACTAATCCCTACTATTTCGAGAACCTATCACTTGTGGACTGAGTTATGACTCCTAGGATGTCATAACATGACATGGATGCAAAAAGTTTATAATATATGCTGAAATAGTATTACGACACCCCAGTTCAAACACTGCGACATCCTAGTTATAAACCTACAACATCCCTGTACAAAAACTACATTTATTATCCCCTCCTACTAGAAATACCTATAACCTGTGAACTGAGTTATGACTCCCAAAGTACCATTAATTTTCTCTAACTACCAAAACAATTGTTATAATAAAGGAACTATAAAAAAAAACTAAAAAAGATGTTTTACTTCCTGTTGGAGATGACATTTTATCTTGAACGTATAGAAGAACTCTTCGTTGGTTTATTCAACCTCGGATCAAAACAAAGAAAGTTTTCGGTGCCTTATTCCAACCTCGGACCAAAATAGAGTACTTTTTCAGATAGAAGAAGAAGAAGAAGCTAGTATTTATATTTGAAAGTTGATTTCTGCAACAGAACTCTCAAAGCACATTTTAGCACGAGGGAGATTCTTCTTCAACCTTTATTGATTTTTTGAACAAAAACCAGAGCATGTTTCAGAAACCAGAGCATGTTTCAGAATGTTTCAGACTGAAACATTTCCATAAATCCAAGCAAGATGGCGGGTAAAAAGGAGCTGGAGGGAAAAAGCTAGATAAATATTTCAAATAAAAGCTGAATTCTATTTAATGCTAGTCACGCTCAACTTAAAACATGTTATACTCCTCCCGTCATGCCATATCACATCCCATCCGTAATGCCAGCGTGGACCAATAGCCGCATGCTGTGCGGGCCATGCTGGATTTGCTGCACCGCACGCGGTGCACAAAGACTTACTCTTATCTCTCTACCATCGGACCCGAATCCGATGGCCGGCCATATCAAGTCGTCTCGTCTCGACACCATGGTACAATTTAAGTGGCAGACTTTGGCCATTTTTATCGGTAATAGAATTGCTTGGTACGCAAAGGATCACGCTCTCCTCCTTCTTCTTCTTTTTTTTATTATTTTTTATATAATTTTTTTTAATCCAGTATTTGGTTTGGATGACAAGAAAGGAGATGTATTAGATTGGAAGAAAAAAAATAAATGTCCTCGTATATTATTTGATTCAAAAAAACTTTTTAAAAAATAAATAATAATGTTAAATTTTCTATTTATCTGGATTCATTATTTTGTAACCTCTAATGATGACAAATATAAATAAAATATGTGAAAAATAAATTTTTATATTAACAATATTATCTCCCATTAATTTTTTGATAAAGATATTTCTTTTTTATTTATGTTATTTATATTTTTATTTATACTATTGATCCTATACTATTAAATTTTATTATTAATTATTTTAATTTTAATATATAAATAATTAAAATTATCTTTTATTTTTAATTTATATCTATTATTTTTAATTAAATATTTGTATAAAATTAATTAATTATTTAAATTAAATTCTAAATTAATTAGTTATTTAGATAATATATTAATTAATTAATAAATAATTTATCAAATTATTTATTTAGTTAAATTAAATTA
Organism: Areca catechu; assembly: GCA_021397845.1. Classification (NCBI taxonomy): domain Eukaryota; kingdom Viridiplantae; phylum Streptophyta; class Magnoliopsida; order Arecales; family Arecaceae; genus Areca; species Areca catechu. Next base: position 154,900,130 of record CM038052.1, read on the forward strand.
AAATTAAATATTCATAAATTTCTATATAATTATAAATTATCAAGATTATAAATTTACTTATTTTTAATTAAATATTATAAATTAATAATAATAATATTTTTTATTAAAAATAATTTAGTGAAAATATTATGATCCATCTTTTTTTACATATTTTATCAAATAAATAATAGATAGGAGGCATATCCATCTTTTTCTTCATTTTTTTGTTCATTTTTTTTTAAATCCATCTCTCGTGCCGAGGGGAGAGTAATGGCGTGAACCCAAACATGGGAAAGGGGAAACAACTTGTCAACCATCCAATCCCGATCCGAAGGCCGGATAAATATTGGTCCCATCTGAAGGCCGCTACAGAGTCATATAGAAGCTAAGACACCAACATCACACAAAATGCTGCTATAGACATGTGCGAAAAGTGTATATTGACACATTATGGATGTAACGTTTTGAGTGAGATTTTAATGTTACGATAAGCCGAAAATGGATTGAATGGCATACAATGTAAATAGATGGGAATGGGAGGGGAGACATGGAGGAGGGCATGGAGAAGGATTGCGCTATAAAGGGGGAACGGGATCTCTGAAACGTCGCGTAGCCAAGGCCGAGCACACGAGGGGGGCGTCAGCCTTGAGTCTCTCCGGGCCGTTCGCATCAGAGGAAAAGGAAGGAACGAGAGAGAGAGAGACGAAAAACGATCGAGGGTTTTGGATTTGAAGAGGAAGAGAGATGGAGGGGAGGAAGGATGTGGGAATTCTCGCCATGGATATCTACTTCCCTCCCACTTGCGTTCCACTGGTGGGATTGGAGAGAAGCTTTCTTTTTTTTATATACATATCGTGGATTTTGTTCAATTCGTTTTCGGTTTGGTTGGGCTCGTTTCGTGGTCGACTTGTTTAACCTCTGTAGGCAGATCGTTATTTTTTTTTCGATGTTGGTTTGGATTTCTTCGGATTCTGTGAATTTGACAAGTAAATTTTAATGAGATTTTTGTTTTTCTGTAAGATATTAAAGATTTTATAATTTCTTCCTTGACGTGAAATTTGAGTGAGTGTTGAAGAGATGACCCGGGATGGAACATTGTAAAAGAAGTGTTCTTGGTATGTTATTGGATTGTGGGGGAAATGATTTAACTGGCGGTTTTCGCTGTTTTCTTTAGACTTAACCAGGGAAGTTTAGCTCAAATTGATGGTCAGAAGTAGATTTTTATTATTATTTTTTGTTCTTTTATTTTTTTAGTAATTTAATTGTAATGTAGGAGGCAATTCTTGAAGTAGAAGAGAGAAGTTAAGAAGGTTTTTTCTTCCCCATCGTGGAGTTTGTATTGGCGATATGTGTTCTTGTGACATTGAAAATAGCTTTGCTGTGGTAAGGTCACAATAGGATTGCGGGAAATGCTTTAGGTTGGGTTTCCTACTGCTTTTCTTGGAATTAACGGCGACATTTGTGATATAAGAGACAGTTCTTGGAGTAGAGGAGATTAACACAGATGACCTAGATGGTAGTGCCCTTTTAATTTTCTCTTTTTTTGGGTCATGGAGTTTGTATTAGAGACATGTGGTCTAGTAACACATAAAGTGGCTATGCATATGGTATTGTTAAGGCTTTTTCTTCAATATTTTTTTTGCCATCTTATGTTTTGTTGCACGTGTGTGATGGTTACCTTTGTTAACTACAGGAAGCCCTTGAGGCTTACGATGGGGCAAGTAAGGGAAAGTACACCATTGGACTTGGGCAAGATTACATGGCCTTTTGCACAGAAGTCGAAGATGTGATATCCATGAGGTAATTAGCTCCTGGTCAAAATCTGTTCAACCGATCAGGATGTAATGTTTCATATATCGGTGGGAGTTTTATGTTTTCATTGCAAAATTGTATAAATACCGGGTGCATGTTTTCCTGTTATTCATAGGTGTATGTAGTTCTCATCCAAGCACAGGGTATTCATATTTATTTTGCCTTTGAGAAGTTAGATTCATTTTTGTAGTTGTTCAGCTGCTTCATAAAAATCTAGAAATTAAGGTGACTAGTTTTTCCCCCCTCCTTTTAAGTTCTGAACATAACATTACATGATTTTCATCCATAATTCTGCAAAGAATAATTCCTTTAAAAAAATTCTCCTCACGTTGTTCATTCTTCAATCCTACATATTTTGGTTTTTTTCTTTTTTTTGATCCATTTGGTGAAACAAAATGAATGATAAAAATTTAATTCTCATATACATTATTTTTTCCAAATAGATCCATGCCCCTTGTGATCTTTGTAATCAGCAACAAAGATTATTTGTTAATAACGTTAAAAATAGTTAGCAAATATTTAGTGGTAAATCAAATGCTTAATTAAATGTAATTGATAGACCTATGTCCTATTTATGTGAATTATATTGAATTATTGGTACATAATGAGTTAAAGAAAGTTTTCATTGCATGAGTTAACATGAGTGCTTATTAAACTGATCACAACAGAAATTTCATATTTTTGTGGATTCTCTGGTTCTAAATGCGTTTATTGGCACTCCAAGTGGATTCCCAGTTCTGCCTTTTGTTGTATGTTCCAGTTATCTCATTTTAATTTAACCTCATGCAAATTAACTTTCAACCATTGATGTATCTTGGAATGCGGTCTTACAGTTGTGAAGAAGGATCATAAACCATAAACAGTACCTTGTGTTGGTTATTCTAGTTGAAACAATTTTGCTTTTGATAATTTTGGTGCTTGTTGATGTCTTTATTATCATGATCAGCCGTAGGATTTGCCTCCAGCTTGACAATATCTACTGATTAATTTCTATGCTGGTTTCTATTCGTGGCCTTTAATTTTCTTTTATAATCTTGTGCTTATTTTATATAACTTGTTTGGTGGGAGAAAAACATGTCTTTTTTGGATAGGAAAAAAAACATGTCTTTCACTTGTTCTTTTAAACATGCTTAGTATCCATGTATCAACATGGTGCCTTAAGATTCTCTTACTTATTAGGCATTTTATTCAGCTTGACAGTCGTTACATCTCTCCTGGAGAATTATCAGATTGATCCAAAACAAATTGGTCGCCTAGAAGTTGGTAGCGAGACAGTGATAGACAAGAGTAAGTCTATCAAGACCTGGCTGATGCAAATCTTTGAGGTTTGTTCCATAACCTTTTGCAAAACATGTTTTGTTCTTTTTCATATAACTTGCAATAATTTCCAGGCTATTGTTGAAGGTGCCAGCTTAGCCTGCTGGTGAGTTGTCTTTGCGGTTTTATCAAAGACTTGATCCCAAATCCTACGCTCATCATGGTTGGGGGTTCAGGGTTATTAAGGGAATGCCAACCCCTTTTGTAGCTCATTGTCTCCTATGCATATTTCAGCCCAAATGGAAAAAAAAATGCTGGTTGACACTTCGGCATAAATCACATTCAATATTTTTTCTGGAGCAAAGACATCCATAGTCAATTTGATCCATCAACATATATCATATGGCCAACCATGCAATTCACCTTTTTGTGCAACTGTCAGTTTATATCACATATTCGCATTCATTTCAAAACAGATTACTATTGGCCATGACCAACTTTCATGTAAAAATGCAGGAATGTGGTAACACCGATGTTGAAGGAGTTGACTCAACAAATGCATGTTATGGGGGAACAGCTGCTCTATTTAACTGTGTCAATTGGGTGGAGAGTAGCTCTTGGGATGGGCGATATGGACTTGTTGTTTGCACAGACAGTGCGGTATGATCATCTAGACATTTAGTAGTTACAATAAACTACTGGTTGACATCCATGTAGGACAAAATAAGCTTATATACCATGGATTTCTTAGCATGCCTTGCATTTACCATACGTTTTTTGTTAGGTTTATGCAGAAGGGCCTGCTCGGCCTACTGGGGGTGCAGGTGCTATTGCAATGCTGATTGGACCAAATGCACCCATTACTTTCGAAAGTAAATGCAGGGGAACTCACATGACTCATGTTTATGACTTTTACAAGCCCAATCTTGCAAGTGAATATCCGGTTTGTTCTTTTACTATCCTGTTATTATGTTGTATTTAGTCTTGGACATATCTTATGCAGCTGAACATCGGCATTTTTTCCCATTTTAATTTTTACCTTAGAATTCATTGTTGATATTCTCTTCCATAACCTTTGTAAGTTGCCATGATTTGCTATAGTTTTTGGTCTGCAGTTTTCCTATTATTTGCTAGACCTTGAGAAATTTACACTAACAACAGATATTTTGTTCTCTAATTTATATCCTCAGCTTGTGGAAGCTAATCTATTTTCTGCTTTATTTCTATGCACATCTATTTTCTAACCTGTACTTTGAGAAATGTTTGAAATTGACAACCTGGCCTAGTTTGTTGGGACCCTTCTTCAGTGGAGAGGTCCTGAGTTCAGTACCTAATATTTGATTTCATCTAAGCATCACATTAGCTGTTTGGGAGAGAATGCATGTGCTATGCCACATTACATCATATAACAATATACCATGCCACATTACATTGTATAACAATATACTGCCTAAATGGATCCCAAACCTTTAGGCATGGATTGTCCTCGCTCATCTTCCTTCTAGCATTCTATTGCATGGTCAAGATGCACAAAGGTCACATGATGATGCACACAATAGTGTCCGGCAAAATAAATTCCCAAAACCGAAATATAGCAGGGTTCATATCTAAATACATGATTATGTATCTAAGTAGAACCATGCAAGTGTCCTTCTGTTTCTGTATGGCATTTAAACATGTTAAACATGTGTACATTGATTGGGCCATGCATGTCCACCAAATTGTAGCCGACATTGAACTAATTTTCAGTTAAACTGTCAGCTCCTTTTGGACATGACATTGCTTAAATCTTGTATTAATAATTTTTTCAAAATGGGTCTATCGTGCTTCCATGTTTTTACCTTTTCTGATCATTACTTGTTTATGCTTCTGCCTCATGGCTAGTTTTAGGGGAATATGGCTGGTCAAGATGGCTATAAAATGGCCTATTTGACTTCTATAGGTTTCTTTTTCTGATCGCTACTGGTTTAATAAGGTTTATACATTTGTCTTCTTGTTTGTTTGAGGGACTATGTTTGGTCTTGAATGGTACCTTGTTCATATGTGATACTTTATCCAGTCGAGTCATGTTGGCTGGCTCTTTTAGGATTCTATATATGTTAACCCATAAAACTAAGACCTCTATGATTATTCTATTCATCCCCTGTGCTTGTTATCTTCTTCTTGAGAAAAAATAAATCTTGAAAGTTTTTGCTTCTTGCTTGGTCTCTTTTCTTTGTAGTGCCAAACTGCTTCTTTCTTTAACATCTTACTCCATTATTTTACAGTACCTTTGTCATACATAACTTATCTTCTTATGGAAAAGGAATAATGAGAAGTTTAACTAATGAATTCCAGCTTAAAATTTTATATCCATGAGTGGTTGTTGAAATTAGCTTCCACATATGGTTTATTCAGAATGAGAAGGTAATGTGAAGCATAAAGTACTCAAAAGTTTTGGGTCTTGCCCTTTTTACAATGGAGACATCATATATCTATGACTTTTGCACCAAAATGTAATTTTTGAGGTGACGTTAGCTTTCTGATGATAAAGGTTCACAGAGGGTTCATTGGGATGGTTATTTCCATGAAATTCATTTACAAGCATGGAATAGGACTGTACCCATGGCTGTAGCATCACTTCAGATATTTGGATCCGGCTAGTCTAATCTGTTTCTATTGCTGCTTGGCCAAAGCCTCGTTTGTCACACATAGGTTCTAGACTACCATTGAATTTTAACTGTCCAACTCTTGAGACCCAGCTGTTTGTGCTTAGCTCTGAGATGAGAAATGCCATCCCTCGATATGCAAATGGTCCAATGATGTCACCTGTAAACATTTCAAACTTGTTTGGTATCAGGCAGTCCACATTTTATGACAAATTTGAGACTTGAGAGGTTTAGAGATATGGCTTTTTAGATTCCATTATGAATGAAATTGTTCATAATTCTTTTAGTGGCAAAGTTCTACACATGCAGTGCTCTGAGAGTGGAAAAAGTAGATATCATTATCATTGCATTTATTGTGCTTAATTGTTATGCAATGTTTATTCATATTGATGTTGCTTATTGAAAAGTCCAAATAGTTAGGTATCATACTTTTAGTCTTTGAATTCTTTATCTTGTCATGTGCTAGAGCTTCTATTTATACTTGATATAACATTTCCTTAGGTTGTTGATGGAAAGCTATCACAGACATGCTATCTCATGGCACTTGATTCATGTTACAAACGTTTTTGTGGCAAGTAAGTTGCAATAGATTTTGAAACTTGGTGCTTGATTACCTTGACTTTTCACCCACAGCCAACATCAGAACATCTTTGAGTCTTTAGGTATGAAAAGTTTGAGGGAAAGCAATTTTCAATTTCTGATGCAGACTATTTTGTTTTCCATTCTCCATATAACAAGGTGCGGGAACTATATTGCATTTTCCTGTGGATATTATATTCATTACCTGCAGTACGAAGAAGCTCTTCAGGATAATGTTTGTTAACCTCTACTTGAACTGTTATTGCAGCTTGTACAGAAAAGTTTTGCTCGTCTCTACTTTGATGACTTCTTACACAGTCCAAGGTTTAACATTCTTTTCACTAGCGATCTTTATGTTTTAAGCTAAATGTTTAATGGCAAGCTAATTTCTGTCTACCATAACAGCATCAGTTTCTTTATCTTGAAAGATATCACTTCTGATCATTCACTTAATCTGTCGTATTTTTTATGATTGACCAAATGTCAGAATCTTCACAATCCATGTGCTAGCCATGTATCATTTATATTTCAAACTGCTGTGCTTCTATTTATGACTTGAATTGTTAGAATTGATTTCTTGTGTGTTAAAACAATCCAGTATGAAAAATAAAATTGACAATGTGGTTAAAAAAAAAAGAAATAATTGACATGAAAACTATTGTTTGTTCTTGATCCAATGATGCTGCTAATCCACCATACAAAATGGTCTTTCATGATGCTTGGATCATCTGCCAAGTCCAAGGTTTGCCATCTTGGTACTAGATCTTATACCATTAAAATTTTATTGTAGTGTCGGTATGTGGTACGGTGCAGTACAGTAGTGTTGGTATGGAGCGGTATGGCATAGCGATATAGCACTATGGTAAACCCTGTAGCAGGCGATACGGCGAACCATGGCCAAGTCATTTATGGATTGTAGGAAATAAGTTGATGCGATATGTTTTAACATGGTAAAGTCAATGTATCATCAGCAATTTTTCCTTACCTTGTTGTCTGTTTTGACCACCCTCTGAAAAATTAATCATAATATTGTTTAAGGTTCTCTAGTCTTCATCTTCTGTTGATGTTTGCTTAATATGTAATAGTCATTGTAAATATCCAACTTGGGTCAGATATACTGGTGTTAACATCTGTGGATAACGTAGTCTTTGGAACCATCTTAGTATGCCATGGACAAAGTTTGGACCATTAATCCCATGAGACTAGGGCATGAAGTTTGGTGGTTTACAAACGTTGTTCAAATCAAATAGATGCAATAGTCCTTATATACAGTCATGTTGTGCTATTTACCAACTCATAGAGCAGGAGTACTGGAGTTGTTTAAAAATATATAACCAAATATCTGTAAAGGTACAAATATCCAATTGTTTTGTATTACTTTTGAAGTAAATCAAAACTGAGATATCTTGCACATGATTACAACTAGTTAGGCCATTGTTCTTAATCATGTTGAATATGAGTTTAGATCAATCAAACTTCCATTAAAAAAGATCCTAGGGCTGTTAAATGAACTGAGCAGCTCAAGCTTGAATCAAACTTGATCCAAAGCTCAATGAAATCGCTCTTGAACCAGAAAAACAAACTGGAAATTAATTTCAAGCCAATCTAAAAATTGATCCAGCTCAATCAGCTTGGCTATTTAAGGCTTGACTAGATATTTATAAATTATAATATACACCATGCATTATATAGATAATACACTGTTAATTAGTGTATTTTATTTATTCTTGGAATCAATTAAATGTTAATTAGTGCTTGCAATGAGTTTGATTCATCCTTGGATTGATTTCAGCTTGATTTAGGATTTGTCAAGCTGATCAATTAGTCTCATGTTCAGCCAGCTTCATAATTAAACCCAAATTGAGCTTGAAATAATGGGGAACAAATTAAGCTTTATCCCAATGTTTAAGTTGAAAATTAATTTCAAACCAAGATTTATCAGACCCAAGCTCAGCTCAATTACACACCTAACTGTAGTGGATTTAGTATAATATGAGTCAGTTATAGTGCAAGAATAGGATAGACAAGATTATATGTTTATTATAGGGGAACCAGATAAAAAAGTGTTTTGGCCCATTTAAAAGGTCATGTCATCAGGACTGACTCACCATTGTTTTCTTCACAGCCCTTATGGTGATGAAGAGATTCAGTTATGCAGATAAGATCAGGGTGATCATATCAGCAAATTTTTATGAATCTGAATTACATGTTGAATTCTGAAATATTTCAGATTCTGCTAAGAAAGTCTCAAGGAAACAATCCAGATTCAGGCTCATTTGAGTGCTCATTCTGGAGGCAAGTCCTCAAGTTGTAATATTGTAATACTGAGAAAGAGAGCAAAACGAGGACAGGGGATATGAAAAGAGAGAACCAGACTTTCATTCATAGGCCATAATAACTTAACTCTATGAAACTAAAGCTCTTTAATTACTTAATTTTAGTTAAACTAAATTTTACCCTTAAAATCAAATTATGACAAATAAAGCAAAAGATTTTTAAATTTATAACCCTAATTTCATCACCACACCATTGGGCCAAGGCAACTTTGTCAAAGTGAGTCTGCTTGGTGTGCTTAATACATCCAAAAGATGTGTCTGATCATAGAGCCCTAAAAAGTTTGGTACTTGAAAGTTTGGTTCTGCAGTATATTCCAATTAGATTTGAATAAAGACTCATGTCGTCCCATGTAACAACTGATAACTGCTTAATGCATTCAGAAGGTGTGCCGAATAATGGAGCCCTAAAATTGTATACAGGTTTTGTACTTGAAAGTTTAGGTCTTCAGTTATACTAAACTAGGAAAAAATTTTGAATTAGATTTGAATAAAGACTCATGCAGTCCCATATAACAACTGATGCTTCACTGCATCAAGAGTTTAAACTTGTCGTAAAGCAAAAGGCCTACTTGTTGCCCCATTCATTTTGTTATTTCATGATCTGGTAGCAAAATTCTTGGATGAGGTCAGGAGAGGATGGATGTCCAAGTATTTGTCACTAGAAAGCATTCAGACCCATGAAAATAAAGGCAACAGAAGAAAATAATTAGATCTAGAAGCACAGATAACCCAGCATCTTCAAGTTCGACCATAACACAACATTTAGAGGTCTGTCTTGCTGGAATTTTCTTGGCCTTCAAGTACCAAATTAAATTTATAAAGCATTGTACTGGAGGACCATTATGAATCTATTCATGAAGAATATGCTTTTTCTTTTCACCTTAAATACATGATGATGAATGATATAAAAGTGGAAATAGATTCAGTTGTTGACCATGGCATTGCTTAGAAAGTTATCTAGGTTGCTCTTTCAAACATGATTTTACGTTTGCATATTTGGTTAGCATAAGGATAACAATATAATTGTCATCAATATGAACATCGAAACAGATAACATGGCTGCATTCATTTATTGTGCCTATGAATTTGATATATCTGTAGCCACAAAGGGATATAGATATGACAAGATACATATATATTGATGTGGCAAATCTTGCAAAACTAGAATATCATAGGGCTAGGATATGACAATGAATGCAATTACATATTCTTATGTATATTTAACAAAAAAGCATCAATGAAGCTGACCAGGTTATCAAACTAACATAGTTCATGCTTAAATGGCCTTATCATCCACAATCTCCACCATTTAGTTATCATTCAAATCTATAAACCACATTTGGTACTTTGTATAATAATATCAATATCAGGGTTTGCGGTACCATCCTGTACCGTCCGGACCGGGGTGTACCGTACCAACCAAGAGCCGGTACGGGCCGTACCATACCATACCGGCCAAGAGCCGGTACGGTTCGTCTATAAAAAATGATCCGGCCTCCGGACTGTGTTGAAAAAAATAAAAAATATATATATTCCATACCGGTACGGTACGGTACCATATCGGTGCGTATCGTCCGGTTCAGTCCGATTCGGGCTCAGTTTGGCTCAGTTCGGGTATGGTTCATGTTTGGTTCAATGATTCTTGCTTGAGAGGGGGGAGAAAGAGTTTTTTCTTAATTTTTTAAACCCGGTACAGTACGGTACGGACCTTACCGTACCATATCGGTTGCTGACCGGTACGGATCCTGGTTCAGCGATTCTTGATCAATTTTACAACTAAAACTAACCATTCATCATAAAAGGGTCAACATTCATTAATAAAGGGGAGAAATAATTCCTTGGAATTATGGATGTATCTAAGAAGTATCCAAGGTCTAGTTCTTGAAATATTAAAAGATGGGATACTTAAAGTTAGTATATCACACATATCCAGATTTATTCAACAACTATCAATATCTGATTCTGACATGTATTCACATGGATATGACATGCAATTTGAAGTAGCTGTTCATAGAATATACAAACTCATGGTCAATTTTGAGGCATAAGAGAACCCCAGCATTGAATTCCTCGTTACTTTTCATTGTGATAGTCTTAAAATTGAGCTAGTTACCTCAATATCAAGAAAACAAGCAAATATTCTTTTATTGTATTTAGGGTTGTTAATTAGACTGCTTTGTCAACTAATTTAGAGTTTCAATTTATTGTGGTCCCATTCGTGCTAAACCTTTGGGTTCTCTGGCTAATCTTTGGTCTTGAATTTAACTATGAGGCAAAGTGAGCTTGAGTCGAGCTAGAGTTGATTTGGTGTAGTTAATGCATGATTTGGTTAATAACTTAATTTCTTTTTGCTACATGTTGGACCGGTAGAATCAATCTTTATCAAATTGTTTTCGTTTCAAGTTTTATGACAAAATGTGGAACTTCTAGTTTTAATCTTTTAGTTTTTCTCAATAACATGCCATCAACAGGTTTTATCTACTTTTGGTCCAATAAAGATCTTGCATTTTTTTTCGAAAGCTGAGATTTACTGAACCTAAGCCAAAAGAGAAATTGCAGGGTTGAGCAGGCACAGCTTTAGGCTATGGTTGGTAGGGGACTGAGCTATTCTAAGGCTCCTTTAACCTGCCTATCCTAGCTATTCTTGTCAAACAACCTTTAAAATCCCACTCTTTCCCTAAGGTGGAGTAGGCATTTTCAAAACTTTATGGCACCAGCTTTTTCTTTGAACCCATTTTTTCTGGGATAGCTTTTCCTGCAACCAATGGACCATTAAGGTTCTCTCATGAGTTGTTGGAGGATCAGTCCATATTATCTCACTGGCACCCTTAGAGCGTTATGCTCTATAATCATTACAGAACTAATTGTATTTTTCTTGAATTGATTTATCAATCAAAATGGAAAAGTTCTTCACCTTTTCAAAAATTTTATGCTCCCTATAAGCAATGCTGTAATTACACAAGTTAGAATATTTATATAAAAGGATGAAATTATTCTCCATTTTTTGTTGAATGATAAAACTCTTCAATGAATGCTGTTTCATTTTGTACTTGCTGGGGATTTCTTTGATTAACTCTAGCAAACCATGTTTGATTTAGATGCTGCATTTTGACCTTCTATTTTCTTGATAGAAGGTAAACCATATTCAAAGTACTAAATTTTTACTTCTCTTTTTATAGTCTTGTAGTCAAGGTTGTCTATGCAAGTATTGGGGCCTGTACCAATAGCTGGCAGCATGCTTTAATACACCCTTGTGCCATTCTATGCCAGGCCTAACCGATACAGTAGAGAGAGAGCAGGGGAAAGAGAACCAGAGAGAGGAAGATAGAGAGAGAGGGTGGGGAAGCCAGCAGTGGCCATTGGAGGGGCAAGCAACACGCCTCCCCGCCCTCTCTCTTTCGATCTATCTTCCTCTCTCCAGAGGTGGGCAAAGCTCGGGTGGTCCTTTGATGGCCTCCCGGCCTTTCCCTCTTTTCTCACACTTACTCTCTTTCCTTCTCCCTCCCCCATCCTTGTTGGTGTATCGCATGCTCAAACTATCCTTGTCAGCTGTCAGTACAGTTCGGCACACTCTAAATTGGGCAGTTCCGTTTGATTCAGTGAACCTTGCTTGTAGCACCTTTTTAGTAATGTTTTTTCAAATTCCTAATCAGATTTCATCTGTTATTATGTTTCTTAGCTCTGTTGGGAAGGATGCAAGGGAAAAGCTGGAGCCTTTTTCAACCTTGACCGGTGATGAAAGCTATCAGAGTCGTGAGCTCGAAAAGGTTACTTGTCATGTTACTATAGTTTTAGCCCATATGTAATAATTCATTTCTAATTGCTGATTGTTTACTCATTGATGGTCAGACTTCTCAGCAAGTTGCGAAGCACTTATATGATGAAAAGGTTCAACCGTCTACTTTGCTACCAAAACAGATTGGGAACATGTACACTGCATCTATTTATGCTGCATTTGCATCACTTCTTCATAACAAGCATAGCACTCTGGTGATTTTTTTTTCTTTAGTAGCTATGGTTTATTTGTTCATCGTGAGCTGTTGGCCTTCCCTAATTAATGTTATTTGTTCTATGCAGGTGAACCAACGGGCTGTGATGTTCTCATATGGTAGTGGCCTTTCTTCCACAATGTTCTCCTTCAAACTTCAGGAGGGTCAACATCCCTTCAGCCTAACAAACATTGCTGCTGTGCTGAATGTATCAGAGAAGTTAAAAGCAAGACACGTGGTATGTCCTTATTCCATTTTCTTGCATAATCTGTTTTGTGCTAGCTTATCAAGTTCTGTTGAATTATATTTTTCTTTGTGCTTCTGTGTTTTGTTCCATTATATATCTTTTTCATCTCAATTTTTAATGTATAAAACTTTGTGGACATCTTGACCGGCAAATGCCTTCTGGTGGTCAATATCATGCTGTTTATCTGAACTAGCATCTATCTTTGTAATCCCTAACTCTATGAATATCATGAGAAAGGCTGTGATGCTGGTCTTATAGAGTTGGCTCCAAAGCACGCAACCATCTGCTCAAGAACCTGTAAATACCCGAAAGCCTGCCTGGCCCCACCAGATTGCAAGGGAGGCAAAAAACACACACACACATAACCCCTCTACCTCCTCCCTTGGATCTACCACACACATAAAAAAAGGAAAAAAAGAAAACCCTTTGCATTAACATGCATCTGGACCCTGGTACTTGTATAATGGCAATATCATGCTATACATCTACGATCATAGCTATCTTCACTGAAGATTGTGAAGACCAAAGATCTCAGACCTCTGACATGGATCCTGTTGCTTTTACAGTGAACTAATCTATGATTCTTTTTGGTATCTTGACAAGAAATTTAGGAGGGAAAATTAATTCTTTTAGAAAATTTGTGTTGTGGGTGAGCCTTGGTGCAGTGGTGAGGTTACTTTACTGTGACCTAGGAGTCATGGGATTGAAACATAGAAAGAGTGCTCTCAGCATGCATGGGTAAGGCTGTGCCCCTAGACTGAAAATTTGTCTTGTGGTTGTATATTTTTTGCTGTAACAAATATCACATGTTTCTAATTGGATCTAAACCTATATTATAAGAAAAGTTACTAAAAGAAAAGTTCAACAATGCTAGTCTATAGAATAACTGAAAATGGCTGGAATTGAGAATTGATCCAGATGAATCATCTGAATATACATATGACAAAGATATTCACCTTATAATGCCACACTCATTTTGCTGCATTTAAATGTGTTCATTTGAAGCAAGCTTAGACCATTAACCATGAATGGGGGAAAAGCCATCCTATTAATAAAGAGAAACCTTGGAAAAGATCCAGGTAAAAGCTAGGTTGGAGGCCAAAATAGATGTAGGTCCAATATGTAACTCCTCCTCTCTGTGTGTGTGTGTGTGCAAAAATTACTTGTATCTCTTTTTCAAAAGTAAGATGGTGTTTTGATAAAATTCTAGAAAAATTCAGGGTCACTGTTTGAATTACTTTGGAGTAGACACTGCTTTATCAGGTGGATTCATCATCATCCTTTTAGGATAATATCGTCTGGAGAAACTCTATTTTTTATTAATATAACTATCATTACTCTTGGATATAGTTGTAGCACTTTCCTTCTGACAATTCTGTCAAACTCCTTGTGCGCTCTCTTAACTACCACTGACCCAAAAGCAACCAACTTAAGTTCCTTTTAATGGAGGACTTTATAAGCATTGCTTGACACAGACTGTTTAGGTTCATCATGAATTATTTCACTGCTGGTTACTTCCATATAAAAGGATTCATCATCCTTTTAGGATACTATCTTTTGGAGAAACTCTATTTCTTATTAATATAACTATCATAACTCTTGGATATAGTTGTAGCACTTTCCTTCTGACAATTCTGTCAAACTCCTTGTGCGCTCTCTTAACTACCACTGACCCAAAAGCAACCAACTTAAGTTCCTTTTAATGGACTTTATTAGAATTGCTTGACAGGGGCTGTTTAGGTTCATCAAGAATTATTTCACTGGTGGTTACTTCCATATGAAAGCAGTAGTAGTAGGGTATTTAGTTAAGCATGCTTTCTCCTTGTTTCTTGCCAAATATTCTTCTTTTCTTTCACTTCTTTTTTAACATCAATTAATGAAACCATTGCATGCTTGAACACTCATACAGAATTAGCTAAAGATTAATCAAATCTGTCATCTATGTGGCAATGATTACATTCTTATAGCTGTCCGCAAGCTGTTGTGGGATCTGTTGTGGGATCCTTGAGCATTCCCCATAAACTGGGCTTTTTCTCTAGTCCGATTCTTCGTTATGCCTTGTGATAAATGGATCTAATCTTTGCGTTCCATTGAGCTCAATAGGTTAGTACCATTTTGTCTTCAAATAGGATTGATGTCCATGTTAAGCACTTTCTTTTTTATAAGCAATGACTGGTCAGAAGTCTCTGTTTATATGATCTCAGTGGGAACGCTGCATGTTAGTTTCTAATAATATCTGATTACTCTGTAATCCATACAAGCTTGCTTTTCAGAGGACTTATCCTTTAGTAGAATCAGATGGCAATAACTTGTAAAGCTAGTTGCCAGGAGTTTCTCTGAGATCTGGCAGATTGAATTAATGGTGCCAGCCAGTCATGTTGAAGACCCTGAAGATTGATTTTGTGCCTCCTCTTCATGAATCTTCTGCATACTCTCTCTTGTCCACCCATTAAAAATTTTCTTCCTAAAACTAGTATAAAGAACTTGAGTCTCCTCTAGATAATTTTTACCTGTTTATATTAACTGGTGTACATTCCTGTGTTTTGGACATTAAGCTTTTTTGGTTTCATTTTCAGTTTACACCTGAGAAGTTTGTCGAAACATTGAAGCTGATGGAACACCGATATGGAGCCAAGGATTTTGTAACAAGCAAAGACACAAGCTTACTCTCTCCTGGAACGTTCTACCTTACAAATGTTGATCATATGTATCGGAGGTACTATGCCAAGAAGAGTGCTGAGGGCATGACCGATGGGAAAACTGCAGTGTGCAATAATCAGTCACTACCCAATGGCTACTGAAGAAATATGCTTCCGCAATTCATGGAGGCATGGCTGTTAAATAATCAATGATGTTATGGCTATTCCCGTTCTTTCTAAACGTCAAGCCAATGGGCTCGGCACGCTTAGCATTCCTTATTAAAAGCAGGTGCTTATTTTATGGGTGCCCATGAATCTAGTATTTGAGCTAATATATAATTCCTTTGAGATTTCTTGTGCCTTTCTAGTTCTCTGTTGATCTTACCGCCTTGGGGGTTTGAACCAGGATGCAATTATGTTTGAGAATTTCGTAAAATAGACTTTTCAGTCTATGGCACATAGCGAAATATAGATTCTTGAATTTTAGATTTTCATAAAATAGATTTTTCAGTTTGGAGGTTCTGCTTCTGCCTGGTAACTATTCAGTGCTTTATGTTTCAGCTCTTCGTAGTATCCCTATTACTTTTTAGGAAGGTAAATGGTAAGCTTAATGCGAAGGAAAGCTACCAGATCTGCCTGGTTGTGCAATGGCCTCATGCCCAATGGATGGCTGGCTGTTCAGGCTAATCCTGGTTCTCTAGTGGTAGAAAGAGTAATTCTTTATACAATTGTATATGGGGTGCGGTGCAGATAGGGCCGGAAGTGGGCCAGGCTATACCTCTACCCGAGTTGGGTCCAAAAATAAATTTGGACTTCGGATCAGGCTTAAGTCTGATTTTTTTTAAAAAATTCTAGCCCAGGCCTGGTCCAAGCCTGATTGGACCGGCCCAATCGGGCTTTGACTCGGACCAGCTCATATTAAAACCTGTTCGGGTCTATATTAAAATCCAATTGGGCCGGAATCGTTTATTTTACATTAAACAATGAAGAATTTTTAATAAAGTCCTAACAATCATAGATTTTACTTCCAAAAACTATTAACAACGATCTCAAATAAAATCTAAATCTTTTGTTAGAATTCTAATTAAAAAAGTCATCTGATATGTGAATTAGAGCTTATCCCAATGTCCATTTTATTAAAAAGTAATAATATTATTAAAAAGTAAGAAGGGAGTACAGTATGTAATAGATAAGGCCAGATGATTGTTTGTTAAAGATCAGAGTGGACAAAATCTCTTGGGCAACAATAGCTTCATGAAAATAATCACTAGCTCCAGCATCATCTATATTACATTTTGCCTTCAAGAAACAACTAACAGCAAATTAGTAGATGACAGCAGATGCAATGAAGATCATTTTCAAATGCACTTTCAACAACTAATTCAAGATCGTCATCAGCAGATGCAGTGAAGATCATTTTCAAATGCACTTCGCCAACCTGATTTTATACTTCCTATCTTTGATTTAATCATCTGAAAGGTCAATGATAGCGGTTAATGTTTGAAATGTTGAAGTATCAAATAAGAGTTAAAAAGAAAAAGATTATGCAACCAACAAATAAGCAGTTATAGTGAAATTCATGCAAGTTGGAATTACCTGAACAATGCAATCAGCAATCTATTTGCAAATTTTCTCGTTGCAACTATTACACATAAGAATAACAAATGGTTTCATAATATTGTTCTGGAAGATGAAGTTGGTGAGTTCAGCTTGCTCCAAATATTTCATACCAAGCTGCCTCAATGAATCGATGCATACATGCAACCTTTTCCTCATGATGACTTCCAGCTGCAATGAAATGCTGAGAGCCAAAATAGACCATATATTCTAGCCCACACCTAAAAAGTTGTAGCCAGACATTAAAATATGCAATCAAACATAGTTTGAGATTTGTGTGGAGGGAACAATATAATTCAAAAAACATACTGATGAAAAAGGTGTCGAGTTTCTAAAAACATTTACTACTGTTGTATAGTAAATATAGCACCATCAACATGCAATGCAATAATATTTGCTATTTCACATGGAAGCAACAACATGGATTAGCAGAATGTTAGCACTCAAGATTCCAGAATAGGGATTGCCAGTTCTCAAAAAATGGAAAAGATGTTTTTTATGCAAGTGTGACATTTTGAAATAAAATAAACTCACTAATATAAAAAATGTTTTATTTTTTTTCAGAATCTAACAGAAACATTTGCATTATAACATATATTATAATTTCCCATTTCACAGCAAGGATTAGGCCTTGTAATTTACTATAGCACAGACATGAGCAGCCAGGCTCATAGGTTCACAAACCTTAAAACATGAATGCAAGTATAAAAAAAAAAAAGAAAATCATAATCCTAGATTTCATCCTCGCTATCACCAAACAGGTCAAGTTTGCAAGCTTGGTATACTAGCGGGTAAGTACCATGGAAATTGGGCTTTCAATAGCCTAAGCCTGTCAAAATGAACCATTCAAACACTCACCATATTGAAAAGGATGCATGTGGCTCTGTAGGCAATACAGAATATATATGGGGATGTGAATATTAGCGATAAGGATTTTAATATAAAGGTAGAAGACACTCACCAGATTGAAGAGGAGCCATCCTATCAACTTTGGTTCAAGATTGTCACCGTTGGCATCTTCAACCAACAAGAACAAGTCAAAGATATTGAAGATGAAATGAAGAAGGTAGAGGATATAAGTAAATAAGGAAAACCATCTGATGAAATTAAATTGTCAGAGAAGGCAACCGGCACCAAATAGAGCAAGCACACTATAGAACAGGCAGTGTATGATAGAGTATGATCCAGCATTAGATAGAGAACCCCTGGCCTGGGAAGAAAGCCTGAAAGATAATGTAAATAAACATGCTTGTATATAATAAGTAAAAGCAGAATTCCCCAGGAGACCAGCACCATTGAAAAGAGAACAGTTAATTGAAGGAGGCTAATAGGAAACATGCTAATATGAACATTCCATCAAGCATTCCTAAGAAATGTCAATTGAGCACGATCCGGCCGAAACAGCACACATAATAACACGTCACCAAAGGAATAAGTACAATCACCATTAAAAGCCTGATGAGCCATAAAATCAGCCACATGGTTACCCTCATGATAAACTTGAGAGATCATAGCTAGTGGTCGATGTGCCAGCCAGATTTTGATATTAGACAACAAAGAAGAGACAGGCTATGTAGAAGAAGAGTGAGAGTTTAACCGATTCACAATGGTAAGAGAGTCTCCTCTAAGCCAAGATTGGTCTAAATTGAAATCATTGATAACTGCCTTAAGGGCAGGCCATGCAGCTGTTAATTTGGAAAGAGGCATTGAGATAAGATGGATAATTTTACCAAATGCCTTAACTAAATTATCTGTATAATCCCGAATAACAAATCTGACAGTAGCCATTAATTGTGTTATTAACCACAGCATCAAAATTAATTTTAAAATCTTTAATAGCAGGGGGTGACCAAGAAACTAAAGTAGAAAGTCACGAGTAAAGGAAGAACCACCCTAGCTCTTGTACGGAGGTAAAACATTGATAGAGTTTTGATGTAAAACATAAGTCAAGGCTTCTCGGAGCAACCAGCCAGGCGAAACCAGAGTTTGCTGAAACAACATTTGATTCCTAGCTAGCCAGAGCCGCCGCACAATACATGCCAAAAGTGCCCAAAATCTAGTCTCTCTCTGCCTGGGGAATTCCTTGCACCAAGTCCGGCAAAGACTGCGGATTAAAGGACAATTGGCACACATTGTGCAACATACCCTAGCAACTTTTGGTGAAGGAACAGGAAATAATAATATGTCCAGTATCTGAGATGTGAAAGTTCTCCCCACTCCAGATGTTCCTATCAGAATAGTTGGCTTGATGGCCTAAGGGAATGAAAAATGAATTAAGGAACTTGTTTAGCTATAAGTCACTACATTGTAATAAGAGGACTGATAACATAAAAAGAAAAGATATTTTATTATATTGATGGAAACAATAATAAAAAAAAATCTTGAGTGCAAAAGGTTTTCAACCTTGATGCTAGGCACACAACATATGTTAGCATCCAGAATTAGCACATATTTATATGGATAAAGGAAGACACTCAAAAGTCGGTAGGCCATAGGTAACATTATATTACCATTATGAAATAATGCAAGCAAGGAAATGTCGTAACCATCAACATTGAACATACCAACCTGTGAAAATTGGAGTTAAAAAGGCCACAAACATCTTGATGAAAAATCATATTGAACTCACTGGTCTACTATGAATTCCAAGTTAGAACCATGCTATCATCTCTAGTAGCTCTTCCATTGTTCCATATCCTCCTGGAGTATTCGACTTCACATGCATTAGATTAAAATGTTAGCTAATATTTATGTGTTTGAATGCCAAATAATGCCCTAGTCCAATTTAAGCAAGAAGGTTTCTAAAATATATACCTGGAAGTACGATAAAAGCATCTGATCATCGGGCCATTTCAGCTTTGCACTCATATAAAAGATCAAATATTGCTCTGTTACTTTAGAAAGTTATTAATCCAAATAAATACATGCCATTCAACATCATTGGTGAAAGATAGGTGAGTCAATTTATTAGAACAATAAATAAAGGAAAAGAATGATGAGGCTCAGATCTACTATTTAATCTGCAACTAAATCAAAACGACTACAATCAATTGTCTATAAAAGAAGGCCATCCAAGATTACTGCCATTAGAAATAGTTGAATCAGCAAAACATACATCCCAAAATCATCATAGCTTCTATATACAAACCTTAAACCAATTTCAAAATAGGTTAGAAAGCTTCTTTACCCTCCAAATAGTGAAGCACCTGATAAGAAAAGGACAACAAATTATCCATTATAGATGAAAAACATTATAAGTATTCAAGTCATCTAGAACTTTCGCTTGATATAAGCATTAATTATTGAACACATGCATTTAATAGACAATATTCATATTTTCAAAATAAGAATATTTATATGCATGAGTCTAAATATAGTAATCATAAGCTTTAGTTTCATTTACTCACCATAATGCATTAAAGGTATAAATGGATTGACAGTTTGATGCCTTTAATATCTTACCTAGTTAGTGTGTAAGACTTGAACTCCTGTGCCAGATCAAGAGATAAAGTAGATACATGATACTCTTGACACTACTTAGTATTTAGGACCTCAGTGTAGAAAAAGAGAAGTTCATAAAAATTAAAACCCAACATATCAATTGCTTCAAGCAAACATAATAAACAAAAAGATTAAGCAAACAGTATAACCAAAATCCACTTGTTTCACCTTCTCATTGTTTCCATATTTAACAAAAAGATTAAGCATTTCTAAATGTGTAGATAAAAAGAAATAGTATTGTTTGCAAAAAGCATAAAAGAAAGTCCACAATTTAATGCTCGACCTTCTATGAGGAATCACCATCTATATTCAACTTTATAAAACTCGAGCAATTTGTACCTGATAAATGTTAACATAAATATCAATTATAAAAATTTGTAATATAAGCATAACAAATTAGGAACATACAAGGAAAAATATTTATGTACCTCCATTATATTCTTCATGAAGCTAATCCTGTGTACAAACCAAGGCCTCAATAGTAGATGGACTTAAAAAACTCCGGTACTGATCCACAACTCTACCACCAGTGCTAAATGCCGACTCTGAAGAAACAATAGAGACCGGAATTGCCAGAATATCTCTAGCCATTCTTGACAATATAGGATAGATAGCTGCATTATTCTTCCACCATGTTAAGATATCAAAGTTCATGTCACTTGAACTAGAAAGTACATCATCATCCAAATAACTACTCAACTCTAATCTCTTAGGCTGTTTCGAGAAACTTTGACTTCTAAACTGATCAAAACCTATATCAAGCTTTGCAATATCCATGAAAAATGAAGAAACTGAGTTTATATCACTTTGTATATGAATTTCATCTGTTACCTCACTCGAACTTATAAAGGATTGCACTTTTGCTGTATCTGCATATTCTGAATAAAGATTGTAAAGACA